>OY728151.1:857663491-862663491 GCA_963277665.1 Viscum album
ATCCACTAGGATTATAAAATAAATAAAATTAACTGGAAAAATGAATTTAGCAGCATTTATTTTCAGTTGTGGCTATGTTAAATATCCAATGAATACATTTCATATAATATGTTTAACAACTGATACTAAAAAAACACTAAATTTGTTTTAATTTATTTAAAAAAATAGTGTAATTAAAAACATTAAATATAAAAAAACTGAAATGGTATAAACTAATATATATATATATATATATATAATAATCTCATCAATCAAACATCATACATCCTTAGTGATATACAAACTTCGACGACCATCATAACATAAGTCTCAGTCACCCACAACCTCATCCAATACCTCAGTTAAAAATTATTCCCAAAAAACAATACATTCATAATTTATATCCAGGTCATGACCTCCAATACTTTTTTCTACCTCCACATCATCTCATTCACTAAAACGGACAATATAATCTCATCAATTGTAACAAAAAATGTAACATATATCACAACTAAACAAAATAAATCATAATTAAAGTAGTATAATTGATAAACATTTAAGATACCATGAAAACTATGAATCGTCAAAACTAACATCTAAAAAACTTCATGGGATGGAATGGTAATATAAATGGATACTACCATCATCTGGATCCTATAATGAAAAACAAATCATTTACTAAAAAATGTGATAGATAAAAGAATCTGAATAATTTCATAATGTGGAAGAAAAAAAATTAATTTTTTTTTAAAAAATAGAATTTATTTTAATATACAAAATATTATATAATTAAAAAAATATTTAAAAAATAAACATCTATATTTAAGATAAGATTCAACACTTGAAATGAAAAAGGGATGTGTAATCATTCTTATTTATTTTTAAAGCATCATGCGGTGTACATAAAATTTATTTAATAACAAAATTTTAAAGATTTTTCCATAACATAATAACCTATATTTTCAAAAAACTAATTGGTGGTTTTCACATAGTTTCACATTAATAGGGTCATTATATATGGTTTTTACCGTTCAACAAATGTGTTTGTGTTTTAAAATAGTTTAAACATTAGTTATCCCATAACCAGAAAACTATCATTCAAAATGACATGCCATAGGATCAAATATTTCAAAATTTAATCTTTTTATATTTTACCCATAATTCAATATAACGGAAAATTGATTTTCATGTTTTTATTTTTCTACCCACATTTTAATGTTTCAAAACACTAAAAACATATTGGCACCCAAAACAGGAAAACCATTATTCATAATGATGTTCTGTTTATTTCTACATTTTTCAATGAAATATATAGTGGATTCACACTTATTATAAAACAATTCAGAATTTTTTTTCTATATTTGACCATTACACACATGTTTTCATGTTTTAAAACACAAAAAATATGTTTACATCAATAACGGAAAAAATATTATTCAGAATGATGTGTTGTCAGTTCTGAAATTTCATAATTAAATATATGGTAATTTTCCAATGATTTTATGTCAACCCGACATCCTTTGTCTACTTTTGACCTTTCCATTCATGTTTTATTTTTATTTTTTTAAAACACTAAAAATGAATTTCCAGAAATAATGGGAAACCATTCATTTGGAATGACATGTCATCAGCTCCTATATTTCACAATTAAATATATGGTGGTTTTCACTAAATATCTGGACAATATGATATCCTTTTGTATAGTTTTGAGTTTTCCATACATGTTTTCGTGTTTAAAAACAATAAAAATGAATTTTCTTCCAAAATGGAAAAAATGTCAATCTGAGTGACAAGCCTCTACGAACTACATTTCACAATTAAATCAATGGGGGTTGTCCCTTGATTTCAAGACAATAAAGTATCATTTTAAAAGTTTTGACCATTCCATGCATATATTAGTGTTTGAAAACACTAAATATGTTTTCATTACCATTACAGGAAAACATTCATTCATAATTATGTTCCAATGGCTCCCACAAATCAAAATTAAATAAATGGTCAATTCCCCCTGATTTTCACATGGTATGATGTAGTTTTCTGTGTTTTTATAGTTCCATGCATGTTTTAGTGTTTTAAAACACCAAAAAGACATTTACATCCATAATTGAAAAACCATCCATCATAATGAAATGTCGTCAATTCCAAAATTTCATAGTTAAATATATATCATTTTTTCCTTAATTTAATTGGAATATTATATCGTTTTCCTAGTCCCCCACCCCCGACACATGTTTTTAGAGGCTTTGTTACCTTTCTTAAGTGTTTAGTGTGTAATTATTACCACACCACATGTCCAATTGATATGTTGTCTATGCATACAAATCAAATCATTTAATTTGTGTTTTCCCTTAATTTCAGGACAATACGATGTCGTTTCCATGGTTTTAACTGTTCCACTACCTTTTTAGTGTTTTAAAACACTTAAAATGTGTTTACATCCATAATAGGAAAACAATCATTCAGAATGATGTTCCTTAATATTCTATATTTCAAAATTAAATCTACAATCACTTCTAATTATTTTAGGGCCATCCAACATCGTTTTCCTAGTTTTGACACCATAAATTATGTTTTTAAGGATTTTGTACTATTCATAAGTTTTTACTGAGTAATTATGACCACACCATCGATCAGAATGGAATTGTTTCTGCATGTTCACTTCAAAAACAACTAATTGGTGGTTGTTCCCTTATTACAATTAAATCCCTTATTATATTCCATCTTTTTACCATTCCATACATGTTTTAGTGTTTTTAAAAACACAAAACGCATTTAAAGTTACAATGGGAATGCCGTCCTTCAAAATGATGTTCCATTAGTTCCTATATTTTAAAATTAAGTCTAAATTAGTTTCCCTTTATTTTAGGACAATCTGACACTATTTTTCTAGTTCTAACTATTCTATTCATGTTTTAGTGTTTTAAAAAACTAAAAATGCTTTTACAAACATAATGGGGAAACCATCATTCATAATTACAAGTAATGGGTTACAAAAAATTTCTTCTAAATATATAAATTTTCCCCTTATTTGGGTAAAATAATATTTTTTCAATGTTTATACTATTACAAGGTCATTTTACTGTTTAAAAATAATAAAAATGTGTTTTCGACCATAATGGGAAAACCTTCATTTGGAATGATATATCATTGGTTCCTATAGTTCAATATTAAATCTACAGTCATTTCCCCCTGATTTTAAGGAAATATAACAATTTTTTCCATGTTTCCCCCCAATAAAAATGTTCATAACGGATTTGGTAGCTTTCATTAGTGTTTACTAAGTCAAAATGGAGCAAAAAAGATCGTGTTTTTTTCAAAATTATGGATAATAATCTATAATTATTTATTGATGTGTGTGATCTATCCAAAAATCAATCTATAATATGATTAGGTTGGTATAATAGTAAATGAGTTTTTTCTATATAAAATTTTAATTTTACATTTTTTTAACATAATTTGTTTGTGTTCTTCGCAATGTCAATGGGTGTAAAATGGAGTCAGGGACCTGAAAATAAAAAAACATTAGAAAAAAAACAGAACACTTTATATGTATATTAAAAAAATTAACCATGTCTTTTAAATTTGTTATCAATGAATATTTAATTAATATTACCTAATCGTGAGTATCAAAAACCTCATTTTCCATGACGTAGGATCATGCCTCGCATATTTATAATTAATTGGAAATCCCACTATCTTACAATTATGCTACAAAAGAATCTACCCACATATACCATAGCATCACCAAAAGGAACATTGAACCCATAAAATGGAATAATAAACCTAATTTCTTTTAGGAACCACACATATTTTGTGATAATATTTATATACAAACATTTTTTTCATTAATTGTTTGAAAATTGAATTAAACAACAACAAAAATATTGTTTTTCTGAAAAATTACACACATATAAATAATGGATACTCAATAATATCCCCAATATGTTGGGGCAACTAACTACATAATCACCAAAGGTGAATTTGGTGGTGGCATACTAATGAAATCTGGGGAAACGGTTTCCTTACTAGCAGTGTCTGGTACAACGTAGACAGTAGGATCCATAGAAGATTATGGTAATGGTGACATTCTCCTAGATGTTAATCGGCTTGAATCTTGATTTTTGTGTTATTATAATTCATTCATTTGAAATGGTTAATCTATATTAGTTATATAAAAAATTTAAAACAAAAGGCTTTTCACCAAAAAAAATGAAATGATTGTTGGGACAACTTTTGTGTATCAAGTTATATTTGTTGTCAACAGTGTTCAATACTGGTCAAAATGAAGCAGGATCTCAAAATTTAATTTCAATGTTAATAGAAGATGATTGAATTTATTTTCTATGGAAAATTGTTATGTAATTATTGCTTTAGATGCCACTCATGGGAAATTCTTCATGTTTTTTAAATAAAACTATTGTTTCATTCATCCTATGATTGGAGAACATGAATAAAAAGAAATAAATTGTCTAAAATAATAAATATTGTTAATGTATCATTGATTTGACGGTGAAGAGGTTCTTTGTAATTCATATTCCAATAATAATAGATTAAGAATAATTGTGGTTGAAGATGAAGAGAAAAATGGATATGGTGCATTGTCATTGCATTCATAGGTGGCCATGAATGGGTTCAGAGTACGAAATGGTCATGAATTATATACTAATTATTGTTTATTTTCATCACATATAAAAATTGGTCAACTCATAAACATGTTGATTCAAGCTTAACCCCAACACATGTTGAAACCTAGGGTAAACCGTGATGAGGGAACCATCCCTGGATAGCACAACGGTTGCATGGGATGGGTATAAGTGACCGCATGTATGGATGTGTGTAGTCCCACAAGAGCACATGGGGGCTAGCCTATTCATAGATTATCCAAAGGACCATAGAAAAGGAGTAATGAGAGTGCGCCCGTAGAATCTGGTACGGGGCTGTACTAGGGAGGGGATGGTGTTATCTGAGCGATGGTTAAAGAGGCATGATTTATATACCATGATACCAAAACATCTTCATTTTTATGTGGGAAAAGTATTTTAATGAAGTATGTGATCTCATAAATCTATCTTATCTTGCACAAAATCACAACAATTCATATTATCCCAAATTTGACCATATAATACCGGGAAATCGTCTCATATAGCACCTCACATGTTTGAACCAAGACTGCCGATCACCCATTGCATCTATATTAGATAGCACTGTCATCTTCCTCTCACTCCATCACAATTTCACCATGGTCTCTCACCACAGAACAATACCGATCACCATGGACGATTTATTTCCTTCGAAGGAGGTTCAATGGATAAAACTGATACCTTGCATACAATATAAGTCTTTTATGCATGCAAGTAACTCGAATGAAGTTTTGTATGGGGAAAAAGATGTTGTAGAGGCCATGGGGATAATCCGAGCTTGAATTTTAATGAATATTACTAGCACGAGATCAGTTCACCAAATGTTAGAAGGCTACTCTCATGAAAATGAAACATCTATGATTCTGGATATATCGTCTACCTATTGTGTATGTATTTTGAACCAATTATTTTTGGAATTCCAAACATTCACTTCATGGAATATCCTATGGGATTTGAACATGGTGAAAAGCTTCAATTATTACCTATTAAAGGATTCTCACTATACTGAACAAGTTCTGCTGAAATAAAAATCTATATGGGTGTTCGTGTTTTATAAAAACAGAGCACTCCCAACTCATATTTATACATTTAGAATTATTAAGTCCCATAGGCCTCGACATCTAAAAATAAATCCTGATGTGGTCTCTTAGAGAATGAAGTCCCTTGAACTATCTGGTTTCATGAAGAAGATTTATACCCTTTGTTTTTAGGTTACCTATAGACAGACAAAAAATGTGTATGCACCCTTATCGTTCTTCACAAAAAAACTAGTCACGCATACGAACCCATACGTGAGGATACAATGGACAGAGAATAACCATGAAATATTCAGTTCCATGAGGAGAAGTAGATCTTCACACCCTCTAGGAAGAAGAGGATGAACACAATGACTATTTTAACCAAACCCTTAGTGTGATACAAAATAAAGAACTATAAAACCCATGGGTTGGGTTCTATTGTTTCATTATTAGAAGGTATACATGATTTGTAGGGTTGTTGTTTTTTCTGAATAAGGATATACAAAAAGGTTGGGGTAGTGTGTGAAATCATAAAACACATGAACTCATGGGCATGATTTAAAGACACTCGAAATAAGTGAAAATAGATTAAGATAAAAGGTTGTAGATGAGAGGTAGTGTGTGTGTTAAAAGGTCTTCACCTAATCGGGTTTGTTTGAATGAAAATTAATGAAGGAGATGAGGATGATCATTTGTTTCTATGACTATTAAGGAACAAAAAGTGGAAAATTCCTTGAACCAAAGAGAAATTTCATTCTTTCCTTCAGAAAAATAAAACCGTTGGACACCCAAATATGTGTTGTGAAAAGAGAAGAGGAAAAACATTGCATACATTCTTACAGGCATACATGAAAACTCAAGCACACCTAAATGGTAATTTATTTAAAAATAACAAAAATTCAAATTAATTTCACTACATGAAATTATTTATGTTCATATGATTTTATTGGTTTGATAATTGAGGAAGAAGAGAAGATATAAGATACTACACTAACTATTGATATTGTGTATCAATGAAGAATAATTAACTGTGATGATACGATGTCGAGCTAGTCTTAATTTTTTATAAAATCACAAGGTGATTTTGTGATCATAGCTATAATAATAAGAATTTTTGGTGATGTTTGTTTGGAAATGAATAAGGGGAAGAATATTGTGCAGCTTTCAGGTTTTCTGCTAGGAATGAAGAATGAAGGGTTGCATTCATGCTTCTTGGAATGTATCAAGAGAATAAAGAAATAGCAAAGTCAAACTGTGACATCCAATAGGTATCAACAAGTATAAGTCTCTGTTGAAGTTTCAATCCAATTCAATAAGGAAAAGACAGTCTTGGGAGGCATTATAGAGAACTAGCAAAGAGATACAACTTGGAATAGAACATTTCCAGTTCAAGGAAGTAGAATTGTTTCATTCCTCCATCCAATGTATAGGGACTCACATTGGCTTAAGGATTGTTTTCTAAGAAAACCCACTGTAAATTGTTACTATGTGAATGTGGAGATAGAATTTACTAATAATACCAATAAATTCAAGGGATGTAGGTAATGTTTTTGAGTAGTAAAACTTGTAAAAATATTGTGTGTCAGTTTTACTACCTTCATATTATTGCATGAGATAGGGAAAAGAGAAAAAGATAATAAATTACTAATAGGTAAATAGGTATATGGATAAAAAATGTATAAATTGGTTTAAAATTTCACCAACACTAATTCATCCCCCCCTCTTTGTTTGGCATATCATAAACGGGTCCTTTCAATTGGTGTTACTATGCATTTACACCTCTAATAGATTCTCCACAATGAAGATATTCTTTTTTTGAAGACTTGAGTATCTTTATTATATTAAAAATTAAGTTCAATATTGGTGATGATTCATTTATCTCTATGTATAAGGCCATATCTATCATGATCGTGATGAATAGAAATAATATAGAGAATGTAAAGATATATAAGAATTCCCTATTATCTAAATATGAGGAAGTTTCCAGTTATCCATACATTTTTAACAATGAGTAAACATCAGTCATATAAGGTAATGAGTAGGTAGAATAATTTTCCACTAACATGTGAAAAAACACCCTACCTCAAGTGATCAGATGTTTTGTGTTAGTACATTTTAAAATTATTCCCCAAATGAAAATGCATCACAAGTAGTGACGCTCAATCTAAACATTCTAAAGAGTTATTAGATTCTATATTTTTAATTACAATATGTATTATTCTTAATGATTGATTCTATCTTTTTTGTGGAGTATTTTAATACAAGAAAGAGTTCATCACCAATCTAGAATAAGAAAATTATGTTTTGGATATGGGCTTGAAATCAAAAATAGTTGAATGTATATTTCTCTCCAAATAAGACGGATACATTGAAGATAAAAGAGGGAACATGATATGTGTTCTTAAAAATGGTTCAACTATGTTGAAGAGAATGATAGCATCAACAACACTATGGATGAAAAGTTCTACTCAGTTGAATTCAAATTGAGGAAGAGAATGGAAGACAAGGGTTTAAATTTGGAAGAACGTTCCATGATGATCAGGGAACAAGACTATTTTTTAAAAAACATTGTTCAGATTTATGATGAGGAAGTTGAAAGAATCAATATGGAATGTGAAGAGAAGATGAATATTATTGAAGGTTATAAAATCACTCTCAATATGAAGTTTCTAGACATGGAAGCCCAGTTGGCCAACATTGAAAAGCCACACATAGAGACTTCACAAAAGAAATAAATAGTAGTTTCTAGTACTCAATTCTCACTGGAGGATTCTAAGATTGAAATACCTATAACGTATCATAATAATATCATGACATCACACAATGATCTATCACAAGAAGCTGAGAATATAAAGGTACCATACATACCATCTTGGATGCATGTGTCTTAATCTATTTCCACAAATAGTATATGATGGGAAAAAATATAAACATATATTTATAATCAAAGGTGATAATACAACTACCACAATGACTATGGTGGATAAAAAGAATAATGTGGTATATGGATCCTCATATAAAGAAAAAAAATTCATGAAGAGGTCCCAAAATCCTTATACAGAATTTATCAAGAAATAAAGAATAGTCGGCCAATGTTTGTAGTGTAATTGGTTTGGGAATTGTGAATTAAAATTTTGGTACAATAATAATAATAATATAGAACAAAAGGAAACCCATTTGAAGGGGTATAAATCCAAATAAGAATAAGAAACATACATTGATCTAGAAGCATATGTATACTAAAAATAGATTTGGAATGCATGATAACATTTGTGGTGTATTCAATATATGTTGTCACAAGGATGGTACATGTTCATCTCAACATGTATCCAAACATGAGAAGAAAATAAGATAACAAAATATAGCTTGGAATGCATAAAATACACTGGGAAGAAATCAGAAGAATGTTGTAAAAAATTATCCTCAAAATATTCCATAATGAAATGGTGAGATGTCCTTGGATTCTAAATCCATGATGTTGAAGGGTGGTAAATCCAAATGAACTATTATGAAAGTTCACAATAAGAATACATAATGTGGAAAATCCCAACATGTTTATATAGTCCCTAATGACATATTGGTTATCTGTCCAAATTATTTGGAAAGAAGGAGGAAACTCAAAGATGCAAAAGATATGGCTAATGAAAAATTAAATGTAAAGATTCCAGAAGATGAAAGAAATGTGAATGAGAGTTTACAAAAAAAAGGAAAATCAATATATAAATAATATATATGGGTGAGGTGAAACCAAGAAGTTCACACTGTTAAATATTTCATCTCATTTTTTCTATCATTAGAATAATTCCTCATGAATAAGAATGTTTCACCGGAATATTCTAGTGTGTTAAAAGATCTTAAAGAAATATGGTTCTAAAACATTAAAATATAAGAAGTAATATGTTACACAAAACCAAAATTATAATATATTATCCAATGTTGAGGTGTGAGTGGATCAAATGGTGAATCGTGGTCGAGAAAACCTGCTCAACTATTATATTCTGGCTGATGAAGAATGGAGGATCCACAATATTCCCTTAAAACATTGTTTGTTTCATTTTCTCTAAAAATATAAGGAATTGACAGTGAAGTAAGATCTCAGTGGGAGAACCAAAGATGTATAGAGTTCAACCCACACATAATAGTAAAGCTTAATATTTTTCCATCCGTGGAAGATTCATCAATTGGTATTCACATATTAATATTATAAAGTATCACCTTTGATAGAGATGATGTGGAGTGTTTCTATTAACGGGGAGAAAAAATCAAGAAGCTTCAAGAGTTATTATTTCCATTATTATCAAATTAAATTACAGTGTAATTTTTTTAAGGATCATCTTACAAAGGGGGTAACTAAATTTACCAGTGACATATGTAGAATTAAAGTACCACATGGTAACTTATTCTTCCAATTTAAATTGAATGTTTTTATCATTTTTTTGAAATTAGTGCAAGAGTTCTAGGTAGATTGTTTTTAAATCCATTTCATATAAGATCATTATCTTCTTCCTGAAATGACAATGGAAACACCCTTGAAGACAATTACACATGTTATCATCTCAAATGTTATCATGATTAGTGGGTAATTTATAGATTTGTTTTCTAAATCTAATACTCTTGTTTTCTACAAAGAATTTTTCAGGTAAACATAGAGTAAAATGATTAATGACGCATTTTTTAAGAATATATTGATACCATTTATCCCATAAACATTATATTTATTGTCAATAAGGGGGTAGAATGTGAAATTAATGTTTGAAAATTTAAATGGGTAGAATGAAAATATGATTCTCATTTTGATATTAACAAACTTATATAATAGATAACATTGATGTACTTCCTACAAATATAAAGGGAGAGATTTTTTGGACCAATTTAGTGTATAAAGTTTTATTTTTTGTCAATAGTGGTCAATAATAGTCTAAATTATGAAGGAGCTCCAAATTTAACAACAATTTTAATAGAGTATGAATGATGGGATGATTCATATTGAATTGCTAGGGAATTATAGCATTGGATTCCACAATTGGTCAATTAGTAATGTTATTTAAATCAGATATTATTTTCACAACCCTTTGTTTGAAGAACAAGAAAAACAGGTGATACATTGTCTAAAAAATGATTATAGTTGAAGTATCATCTATTTTAGGGTGAAGAGGTTCTTTGGAATTTTTATTCCTAACAGAAGAGTTGAAGAAGTATGGTTGTTAGAGATGATGTGAAACAATGTTAAGGGGCATAGGCTTGGAATTCAAAGGTGGTCAGTTGTGGGTTTGTCGTACTAAGTGGTCATGAATTCTATAATAAGTATTTTTATGTGGCTCAAATAAAAAAAATGGTCTAACCTTGAACAAGACAATGCCAGGTCACCCCCAGCACATGTCAGATCTGAAGGTCGACCACGATTTGAGAACTATACCCGACTAGCCCGAACGTGGCATGGGGTGGGAATAGTCTCTAGAATTTAGGGCATTGTGAAGTCCCATAAGACAACATGTGGGTGAGACTACGTATATCTTGGACCAAAGGCTGGTAGAGAAGGTTGGTGAGAGCATGCCCACAGAATCCTATATAGGGCTGTATCGGGGAGGGGGAATAAGTAATCTGAGTGATCATTAGAGTGGATTTAATTATATACCATGCTCCACCCACATCTCTGTTTCTATACGGGACAAGTATTTTAATAAAATAACAAATCTCGGTTGTCCATATGATCTCGTACAAAATCATGGAAGATATTCTCATCTCATATCTGATCATCTATTCTTAGCTAGTTATCTCATCCCTCACCTCAGGATTTTGGACTAGTCTATCGATCTCCCCTGTCATCTGTATTATCCAGTTCCATTGAATTTCTCCCACAAATACACAACACCTCAAATTCCTCTCTCTATAGAAAAATAATGATCACTATGGACAATTTATTAGCATCGAAGGAGGTTCGTTGGATCGAACTGAGACCCTACATTCAATCAATATAATGCATGCATGAGGGTAACTATAAGGAATTATCGGTTGAGAAAAAAACGTTTTTAGGCCACATGGATGATCCCATTATGAAGTTATGTGATGATTTAAGATAATATTTAATTCATACATGTGAGTGGTTCACCAAAATGGATATGGACACTCACTTGAAAAGGAAACATCCATGATTCTCAGCATATCTCTTACCCACAGTTTAAAGGTTTTGAAACAAGAGATCCCATTATTTAAGACTAGGATATTATGGAATATCCTATATTATTTTATCATGGTGAAAGGCTTCATTTATCACCTATAAAAGGATTTTTACCAAGATAAAGAAGTTATACTACAATAACATGTCCATAGGTGAACACATTTTTTAAAAACAGAGCACTGGCATCTCGTATTTCAATATGGAGAATCATGGAGTCCCATAGGCCTTCGACATTTTCATAGAACATTTGAAGTTTTCCCGTGATTATGGATGTACCATGAACCGTATGGTTGCACAAAAAATATAATCACCGATTTTTTGAAGATGACATGTGTACAAAGAATAGATGTGCAAACACCCATGTCATGATTCATGAAACAACAAGTCCCATGTAAAAACCTTCACACAATGATACAATGGATATATAAGAACTACGGACCATTCAGTTTCTTAATGAATGGTTGATCCGCACACCATGTTCAAAGTAGAAGAACACACATACTTGTTTAATAGAAACCTTAGTGTTCTTTATGAAAAATACCCTCAAAGACAACAGATTGGGTGCTCTTGTGGCATGATAAGAAGGTATAATATATTTTCTGGGGTGTTTTATTTGGGGAAGAAGGATATGTATAAAGAAATGGTTATGCCGGTATAATTGAAACGCATACACTCATGTTAACGACTTTAAGACACCTAAACAAATTGAAATTGAAATATGTGAAGGGGAAGAAGTTAATATGCAATGAGTGTGCAAAGGGTTTCCCCCGTTCAGGGTTGTTTTCATGAAAATAATTGAAGGAAATGATAAAGATTGTGTATATTTGTGTGTTAAGAAACAAAAAGTTGACAGTGGCTTGAACTATGGATCACTTTCATGATTTCATACACACATATAAAACCATTTTACACATAATCTTTTGTTGTGAAAATTGAAAAGGAAAAATAGTGTATGCATGATTACATGCATATGTGATGACACAAGAACACATTAATGGACATGTATTTAAAAACACTGAAATAATAATTAAATTTCACTACATTAAATGAATGAATGGCATATGATTTGATTGGGTTGATAATTCAAAAAGAAGAGAAGAGAACTACTACTGCACTCACTGTTAATATTATGTATCAAATAAGTATAATTATCTCTAATTATGATAATATGAGTTGGACCTCATTGTTTTGAAAATAAAAAAGGTATTTTTAATCCAAGATTGAATAAGAAGAATTTTTAGAGGAGATTTTTTCACTGAAGAAGAAGTGGAAGAAAATTGTGTATCTTTTAGGATTTCGGCTAGGAAAGAAGTAAGAAGGGTTACTTGCATGCTGTTTGGAATGTAACAAGAGAAGAAAGAATGAAAAAGTATCATTATGACAAAAAACAAGTCTCAATTGGTATAAAACCCTATTTGTGGTTAAACCCGTATTTAATAGTTAGAATAATTTCATGGGATGTATTATAAAGAACCAATAAGGATCATTATGTTGGACTATGTCATTTACAGTTCATGGAAGTAGAATTGTTTCATTCCCCCTAAAAAGTGTAGGGACTCATATTAGTTAAAATGTGTCTTTCTAAACCAACCAACTATAAACTAAAACTACATTAGAGTGGAGAATCCATGAACTATTCATACCTATACATGGAAAGTATGTAGATTCTATTGTTGAGTAGTGATCCTTGAAAAAATATTATGTTCTATTTTTACTACCATCATATTACTGCTTGGGATGGGGAAAATAAATTAGGATAATTAATATTCTAAATGGTCAATAGGTATATGTATAAAAATGTTAAAAAAGTGTTTCAAATAGTCCCAAATAATGATTCACCCGCTATCTATGTTAGACATATACCAAACTGAACCCTTCGTAGAAAGACATTAAAATGGATATATGTGTGAAACATGTATATATTAATATAATTTCAATAAAAATTAATACATTAAATTATCTTCATCTTGCATATATTATTTTTTATCAACTTCTATTGTGATGAGTCCTTTATTTTTACCCAGTCTTCCATGTTCTAACATATCGATATTAGGGGGAGAAAACATTTCTATATTTTGTGGTTGATGAGGTTAATATCACAATGCACCAATTGATCTTCATCTCCCATACCATATAAGTCTCACAACATTATGTGGGGAATAACACTTCAGACATCATACATTTCATCATCCATATAACAAACTATATTCTCTTGTGAATCCAAGAAAAATGGATCATGCTCTGTAAACTCACTAGTATCCATCATGTGGGAGATGTTAAATGAAGTAGAATATAACGAATAATTCATTAATCTAATATCAATGATTACCCACATACATTTGAATAAGACAACTGAAAATTTCCCATGATAGTTTAATTTAATTATATCAATCTGATTCCCATAGTATCACACCTCTGAAAATGTAAATACACCAATATTATGAGTCTTCAAGTCTTATTCATCATAAATGGTAGGACATGTAATTCCATGAATAATATAGGGATCGAATCCCTTAGCCTGCCCTTGAGGACATAATCCCAAATCCTCAGATCATTCTATATTTTAGCTCGATTGTCAATATTAATTATCTAGGGAAAAATATATATAATATGTTTCTTTTAATTTACGTAAAATAACTAAACTTCAATAACATTAATATGATTATATACTTACACTATAGGTGAACCATTCGACAATCTCATTATTTACAACTTTTTTTAATTCTATCTCATTTTGAGCTCAACAAATCTGTCACCTATTTGTTTGTAGTCGAAATTATTCAAAAAATGGATCTTTAATAACACTATTGAGTATCACATATCTATGTTCCTATAGAAAATACAATTAATTCTATGAAAAAAATTTCCCCTTTCCAATTGGTCGTCAAATAGTTGGATATACTAATGACTAATTTTGATAATTTTAATTAGTGGAAATGTCTTCATCATGTCCAACACGGTTGAATCTTGCATCGATACCATCCAAATACTTATAAAATAATTTCTAGGACTCTTAAGAAATGTATTCTTCAGCAATAGAGCCTTCTTATTGAGTTTTATTCCTCACATATGATTTCAAATGACATAAGTACTTGATTAAAATAAAAACAAACATATTAAAAAAATTACCCAATGTTTTGATAAAATTGAATTGACCAATTAAAAAAAATCAATGTAAATATCTTTTAGATATATTCGTTGATAGTGTATTAGTCCAAAATATTTAGAATCTTCAACCAAATTAATTGTCAAATGAATCATGATTGTGAAGAATGAAATAAGAAATAACATCTCCAAATGTCATAGTGTCAAAATAATTCTATCATGATATTTTTCAAGATTGGTTTCATTTATAGTTTATTCACAAAGATCCCTGAAAAAGTTACAAAACTCAACTAGAACCACAATTACATTTTCAAGTAATGTATTACACTAAGACAATTGTAACAACTAGTCTATCAAAATATGTGATTCATGACATTTCAATCCATATAATATTTAATGTTTCATGTCAACACACCATGATATGTTACATGAATATCCATCTGGTGATTTTCTATTTTTTAATATTCAAAGGAATACATATTTCTCATGTTTTATTTTTGTAAAAATAGACGATGGAAACTTTTCATTATCATTTTCCCACATACATTGATTTATATTCATTTATTCCAAATCCTTACGAGCATTAAGGTGCTCCTTCAACTTACCCTACTCATAAAGCTCTGTAAAAAATACATTGTCATATAAATTCTTCTCAATATGAATTACATTAATATTATGATGTATTAAATAATTTAAAAATAATAAATTTTATAATATATAGAATTTTTCATCCATCATTGTGTTTCATCTTCTTCAGATACTATACCTCATACCCTTTATCCCACCTTCTTTTAGCTGATGATATTTTCCAAATTAATTAGTGACATTCATTAACTATCCATGGATTTCTAAAACATATAACTCCCTTTATGAAATTATCATTTAAACATGCCCATTGATTTATGTCCTTTTAAACTTGAATTTATGTGATGCATCAAGAAATCGTAGATGACCCACAAAAACTGATTTTATTCTAAGAGGTAATAGTGGATGGTCTAAATCAAAATTAAAAACTAGACAAGCCATACCAATATGAGTGTTCCAACCTATTAAATTTCATATTTCGTGATTTTCACTAATTTTTTATATTATTGAAGCATGCATTTAGAATAGTTCTCTCATTTAGGAATCGTATGTTTTTACACAATCTTCCCTTATTTCTTTAAATTCATGTATTATAGGTTGATTGTAAACAAAATGACATTTCCATGAATTTTTTAGGAATATTCATAAAATAATGAAAGAAGTATTCTTCATTCACATAAATAGAGGTGGATTATTGGGGACAAAAACAACTAAGAAATTCTATAATTAATACATAAAGTACCAAAAGGGTTAAAATCATTAGAATCCAATCCAAAACATACATTCCCAAGATATGAGAAAAATATAGATATAGGGAATTAGTCATCTTCTATGATGTTGAGTCTTTTGGATGTCTCATCAAGCCATCGTTACAATCATGATCATGCCACTTCATGACTTCTGAAGCCATATACGGCATGAATAATATTTAACAGAATGGTTTTAGAATAACATAATACAATAACATTTCATGAGTTTTCTTCACCTTTATCCTCTTGGTTTTTCATTGAATTATACTCTCTCTATTGTACATTGACTTCCATCCAATAGTTAGAAAAATTGTGCATTATTCTTTATCTAAATATTGACTCCATTAATTCATGAAATCATTAGGGAATGAATGTATCTTTTTATAATCAATTCCATGTTTGGTGATGACTTTCTACATCAAATATAATGATTCATGTATTTTTTATTCACTAAATCCTTCATCAATAAACACTAAAACCATGGAAATTTATTTTCTTATATTTCAAAAAAGACACATGATATGATAAAAAATTAGTATAAAATATAATATCAAATACTTGGATGACCCTTATTACAGTTCTGGTTGTTTATCTTTAACTAAATCATAAAAATCAATTTTTTGGTCACTGATGTTCTGACCCAGATTATCCTGATCAGGACAAACTGAATTTTCGATTTGTATATTGAAATCGTTGATATTGTATTCTATAAATCTAAAAGAATCATTTAAAAAATTTGTAACTGAATTCTCCTCTATAGGGTAACATTTTATTTCATTGATAGTATTAGCAATATTTGGACATTATATAACATTTTAATCACCATCCCAAATCCAGAATACATATTGATCCAGAAAATGACTCAGTATAAAATTATCATATAATTAATATCTATTAAACCTTCACTTGAATTTTCTATAATGACTTGAACATTTTATTTCACCATCCACTGATCATTTTCAAATTGCATAATCTACAAATTATTCCAAACCTTTTGAATATAGAGGTACATTTTGAGGTAAATTACTCCCACTTTTATCCATAGATATTTGATTATATTATCACTATACATTAGCATGTAAAGATATAAATGTTTAATTAAACATGTAAAATATAATGTATATATCACTCATCATTTCCAATGATTCCTTTATAATAACTATAAATAAAAATGGGATGAATCAGATAATAAACCATTCCTTACAGAACATCTAATATAAAAACATGAATCAACTAAATTTTTTTTATAATTAACATAGATGAATGGAATTAATCAAATAATAGATAATGGTTTATTCTATACAGGTTTCATAACTAAGTATTGTTCATTCCATTTAATAAATATATACATTTATCAATGTCTGAACCATTTCACATGATCTAACTAAGACCAAGATCAGCCCTTAAAAAATATGAATGAAATCTATAATTAATTTGGATATTACTATATGTGATGAATAACAAAAATATTCAACATTATATTTCTATATTCTATGGAAATAATTTAGTATGGCTTCATGTTGTTCTCTGAATTATATAAATCGACTCTCTTAACATACAATATAAGCGGATGTTCCATCAGTTTTATCTTAACATAATAAACATGATGACACCACGCATTTTAATAATGTATATTTTTATTTTCAAATAAAATGATAAATAATAAGTCATTTGACTCAACGGAATACAACTACACACTATAATTAGTACTATTAAAAATATTGTTAGTTATAATGAAATTAATGAAACTAGGTTGGATGTTCCAGTTACCATAACTAATAATTGATTATCATGCATGAAAACCTCAACCCTTATTAGTCTAACATTATTTGGTAGGTTTTAATAATATATATGATTCCCCA
Source organism: Viscum album (assembly GCA_963277665.1). NCBI lineage: Eukaryota > Viridiplantae > Streptophyta > Magnoliopsida > Santalales > Viscaceae > Viscum > Viscum album. Next base: position 857,681,609 of record OY728151.1, read on the forward strand.
CAAATGAATAAAACATGATATATTACGACAATATTAAAAAGGGTCTACTATCTCAATTTCAAGGCCATTATCCTTAGATACCATACCAAGGTTGCTGGTGAAACCATTTGTAACCCAAAACCCTACCAGCAATTGGTTTTGATTTAGAAAATATATCTATGATGTATCTATCAAAAATTAGAGGCTATAAAATTTATAGAAAAAATTTTAATTCATTAATATCAAATAAAAACTATGAAATTAGGAGTGATCTATATTCCCTAACCGACATATATCATAAAAAGATTTATTTATTTAATTTAATAAAACAAAACCAAAATTAATTTGTAATATATCTCTATAAAACTAAATAAAAACTCCGAATAACACATTATAATGAAAATTTTCATATATAATTGAAGTCCAATGAATAAAAAACTAATTTTATAATTTTATTATCACCAATTATTTTCCATATCATTCAACATAATAATACATTTAGTGTGAGGATGATACAAATATTAGGGGGTCTGGGTTGCCACTGAGGAGGGGATCTGATCCAGGTAGGGGGAGCACGGAAAGGGGGTGGTCTACCTCACCACCAAAGAGGGGATTTGAGAAATGGTGAGGGAAATTTGGGTGTGTGGGGGGGTGTAGTGGTCATGTCATCTACCAGCCATCCAGAGGGGAGGACAGAGTTGGGGAGCGTTGTGGTGGTGGGGTCATAGGGGGATCATAGTGGTCATAGGTCACTAGCTCAAGGTCATGGTCTTGGGGTGGTTAGCTCACCGTCACCACCTGGGATAAGAGAGTGGGAGTGGTGGGTGGGAAAGGGGGTCACGGCCTCTGGGTCGCCACTGAGGAGAGGTGAGGAGGAGGTTCTTGGAAGAAAGATAAGGTCTTAGTGTCACATTGATGGAATTTTGGAGGGAGAGGGATTGTGTTTTTTAATTTTATTTGTGTTGTAATTGAATATTCAATGTTTTGAAGGAAAAAAATGTATAATGACTATTTTTTAAACAACTTATATATAATATTTTTATAAAAGAGAATTATTTCATAGTGGTTACTAGAACCACTGTGAATCAACTACCTCCAACCATTGATATTTTAATACAGTATCCTTCAAACAAAATTCCACCCCTTCAAAAACATAGGGAAATATCTCTCCCATTGAATTACATGAGGAAACATATCCCTTAATATGTTTATAGTAATTCTCACTTGTTTTCAATGAACTCAATGATAAAGGCCTTAATGTTTATGATGTTAAATTAATGTGTCAATAAATTAGTCATTAGATAAAATATATCTTTACCTAAAACTCCTGATGATAAATTTACAATTTATTGAAACATAATCATGGAGAAAAAATCATCTTTATAATAGTGGGGTCCCTTATCTGAAATGTTCAAGTGCATGGACATATTTAAAATCAAATATCAATATAATATCTCTCAAAAAATTATTTATAGATATTATTTATCATAATATATTCTATTTTATATTTTTTTGAAATATACATAAATTTTACAAATTATATCTCAAGTATCCCCATGATAAAATGATATTTTATCTCATTGTGTTTTCCCTATAAATTTGGAATTATATTTTTCCAAAAAATTATTCTGATCATGTTATCATAATTAATTTAAATTGAATAATTTACATCAACTCTAATATCAACATGTTATTGTTTTATCCATATTTTTTGTGTTTTATATCGAGTAATGGCTATGTATTCAACTTATATAGTACTCAATGAAATAAAATCATTATTATTTTCATAACAAAAAAATACAAAAATCTCTATAATAAATTTAGAACCAGGTGTTGATAGTTTTTTATCCACTAAAGGATCCCAATAAATGCATTTCTTTCAAAATATCTCATCAAATTATTTTCCATTATATAATATCCTAAAATCTATTTTGTTATTAATATACCGATGTTTTTTCACCATAGTAATGTATGATTTGTTGTTATAATTATGATACCATTTCATAAAACATGTAATGAATATAATTAATAATATTTACATTTTAGTTATAATATGATTCTAATAATGTTCCAGTAATTTATAAAATTTAAAATAATTAATTTTTTATTTGTTTAAAAAATCATCAAACTATAAAAAGTTTTTTTAATAATTTCCTCTATTTTATGAAGAATTATTTTAGTATCTATTCAACATATTTTTATTATAAAAATAATGTTGTATTTATTCCATGCATCACTTGAAATCTATGTTACTACATTATCTAAATATTCATATATATAGTAAACATGCTCTTCATGAAAATTTTAAACCCCATACAGTGTGATTTATTAAAAACCATGATGATTATGAAATCTATAAAAAGGTTCACCATCATTCATTGATCCTCTTTATTAAAATTTATAATATATTAAACTCTTATATAATTAAATTTATTCATTTTTTTATTTACCATACCTAGAATACAATAATTGTGGTGTAGGCCTCATCCCCTAGAGACCCTTATTCAAGAAATACACTTTTTCTCATTTAATGAATGGAATAATCATCCATCTATTTAATATAAAATTATACCTTTTTAAATCTTCTATTTAACACTTATGTGACATATATTTATAAAATCATGAACCTATTTTATGACACTATGTTCTAGAAGAATATAATTGATTAAAATCTATATAGGGGTGAAATGATTCATCTAAACCAATTTCATAAAATGAGATGTATCCTTTTCACTAAATTATTACATTTTATTTGATTCACCATACATTCTAAATTTATTTTTCTATGTAAAAAATCCACTTGTTCGTAATAAAAATTTTATCATTCATCAATGAAATAATTTCCCATATTAAATTATTTTGAGTTGAATCATGCTCTATATATATATCATTGATCTAACTCATTTTTATCATCTTCATTAAAACATTTTTGATCTTTTTTAGAGAATAATATTTTTTAATGGAGTCGTAATTTTCAATATTATCTTTAGAGTAGTCATTTAACCATTAATTTAATGTGCATGAATTTCTATCATAATTATTGAATTTATAACTATTTTATTAACAATATATTAGATCCTCACCATCTACAATTTTATTTGAATCATTATTATCCGCTTTTCCTCATTATGATATTCTCTACACACAATTACATTCTTCTATAAGTTTTTCACATCTCCATTGAAAAATCTACACTTATTTTGGAACATTGACATAATGGATTTAAAATATTTTTCTGAGAATTTTGGGAATGTTTTTATAATATATTCACTGTGAAGAGTATCCTAGATAAAAATATTAATGACCTCAATATTTAAATTTTTTATTTTTATTCTCTTTATTTAGGGTGAAATATTTAATTCTAAAGATATACAATAAATTAACTTTTGGATTCATCCAATTCCATATACTGTACGGGGTATCCTACTTAAATAAATAAAATAATGGAAAACTTGATATGTACAATGATATGAAGAGCATTTCCTTCAAATATTTTTCATGTAATAATTTTTTTAAAAGTTATTATCTCTTAAATGGTTTAAATTATTTGGGTTCACCACTCAATAAAAAAAATGGTTTGAAGGATTTAACACTATAGACACTTGAGGCACTATCCTTTATTTTTTGTGACAATCCTTTACATGGTTATTTATAAACTCCATGCTAGTGTTTCTATTTTATTTTATAATTTCTTTACCGATTTTATGTTCTATAAATCTTTGATATCTTGTAATTAAACTAAATACTTTAATTTTTGGAGTTATCATTATCAATAACTCCATTATACTATATTCATAAATAAATATTATGTAACACCTCATTACATTAATACACATTGGTCCTATAATACAAATTTTTCAACACGAAACAATTCTAGTATTCTTTTCCAATATTATATTTTATATTTTTTAAATATTTTAAAGTATCTTTTAGATAGATTAATTTGTAATGAATCCTTTCGAATGTTATTATACTAGAAATTCATAATAGTGGGTTACCCATGGTAAATCTCTCAAGACGACCACTCAAAAAAACTTTATTATACAATAACCTTTATTAATTATAAAATATATTGAATCTAAAACAAAAATTATATAAATGAGGGTTAGAAATTTAATAATCTAGTGTGGATGAAAACACAGAATGTATTTTAAAATAAATTTTCATAAGAAATATATAACTCCCATGGTTGAATATCCATGATATTTTTTAATGTATTTAATGTGGTAAACTAAATTCTACTCAATAAAAATCTCAATAGTATTGACGTAATCATCCTCATTGCAATAAAATTATGAATATATATCCTAATGAATAACATGAGAGAACATTTTGTATCCATTAAAACATTGGAATTCTATCACATCCATTCATAATTCAGTCCACCAACTGATGAATAAAAAAATTGTGGGAGAAAATATTTTAGAGTTTGTAATAAATTAAGAAGTAATCCTGAATAAGACAAATCACCTACTAATTATTATATATACGCTAAGAATTCATTGATTTCAATCACGAACAATAAATAAATGGAGAAGACTTTAAAAACTGATAGTATTATAATGGAAGTGAATATCTTGTTAGCTCTCAATTACAATGGAGTTTGTGATTACTAAAAAGTTAAGGTAATGAATAAAAAACATAACATCAATTAAAATTAAATAATTTAAATTATAGTGAAATATAAAAGAACATATTCTACATTATTCTAATACTATATAATTCATAGTAGGTGATAAGAATTATATTTATAGATAGTAAATGTTATTTGATAATATTTTTAATCATGTCCATGAATTCCCTGTTGTACATATGGATTTGTAGGGTTTACCCATTTGTAGACAACTGAAACCTTTGCATGTGAATCAAGGTATACTTTTTAATTGAAAGGGATAGTATAGGGTAAGTTACCACATGAATTCCAACTTTTTTCGTTCATTAAAATCTCTAAATATTTATATATCCTTGATATTCCTTATTTAATTATTTTTTATGGAACATGTTTTATCATCATTATTTAATTTCTTTATTCTTTCAATAAGATAACATATCATATTTTACAGGGTCACGGTCTGTATAGTCACTATGAATAGGGACTAAGAATTACATTTTTTGAAGGAATTACTTATCAAAGAACACTAAATATCTTCATGGAGTTATTTTTAGGACATAAATATGGTTACCTATTTTTAATAACTTTAAGAATATTAAATCATCAAATGAATAACTTGGTTTTAATTATATAAATTTCTAAACCTTTACATATATCCATTAATTTGAATTTGACAATTAGCATTATCCTAAACTACCCACTAGAAAAAGTATGAGACTTTTACATATATAAGAATGATTTTTATATATTGGTTTCCTTCATCACTAGAAAATGTTTTCTCTTATATATCACTATGGACCACGAGGATACATTTACATATATCTAGAATGACTCTTATATAACAATAAAAAAGATTATCTATTTTGAAAAAAAATTCTAACTGGATGTCACATTTACATTTTCACATAAATAACAATTACAATTATATATTCATATATTGGATTCAATTAATTGAAAATTATGGATTTCCTATAACAATAAGAACCCATATTTTGGACATAATCCCTGATAATGAAATGGTGTTTAATACATCTTATGAGTTTTTTTACAAATCCTAATGCATTCCCAAATATCATTGAACCATTTATCTGATATTATAACCTTAATATCTATAATTTCTCCCACTTATCTAAATTTACTCTAATGTATGATTGTATGTAATGATCTGGACAAATCTAGTCCATTAAATTTTGAATATCTGGTGTTTGCGGTGTTTTAGGAGGTCAAAGTGTCTTATTCCCAACACAATGAACAATTTATAGTTCTATGAATAGTGTTCCAACTCATTAGTTCATCTATCAGTAGGTGATATAGTGTTTCATGCCATCAGAAGGTCATTTATTGGTAAGTGCTATAGTGTTTCTAGCTATCTGTAGGTTATCTATCAGTCGGTTCAACTGTTTATCCAATTTTTGGTAGGACATATATTGGTAGGTTATACAGTGTTTCTATCTCCCAGTAGGTCATCTATAGGTGGGTTCTATAGTCTTTCCAGTTATCATTAGGTGCTACAATGTATCTAGGTTGGCATGTCATCTATCGGTAGGTTCTTCAATGCTTTTAGCCGCATATAAGTGTATAGTGGTTCCTTCTTCCTATAGTTTCACCCCATTGATGGTATCATTTTATAAAAACACAATGAGTAACATTTAAGGAACTTATGGCTATTTAAAATCTCATTGCTCCTTTTTAATATTTTTTTAATGTCTGGGTGCCATTACTTGGTCAAACCACATAGTTTTGGTCAGATCTACCTTTAATGGAAAATATAAACCATATATAAACTGATGCCCCATTTTGATTTTCCTAAAGATGAGATACCATCCACCTCATTCTTCCTACAGGTTCTTCCCTAGTATTATATGCCTAAACCATTATTCCCATAGTATTCATGCAATCTAACTATAATCACTATGTCATGTACCACATAGTGTTTTTTCTACCGCATATTCACCCCCTGTTTTTGTGAAACCAAGAAGTATCGATCCATCTTCGATATAATGTATGTTCTACCATAGTTCATCAGGGTTCCGGAATCTGTTTCCTCCAGTTTCTCATTTCCATGTGATGGAATGTGATATCAATGTTTCTAATGGATCTATCTTGTGTGTTAGTTGATATAATTGTGTCATATTGTCCTCTGGTGAATATAGTTGTTGTGGTGGAGGTGATCATGATAAATTTCGTTGGCTCCTTCATTGGAAAAGGATTCCAAATACATTTTTAGGAACAAAATTGTTTTCTTCTCTTCTTATTTATGTGTAGTAATATAGTTGTCATGATTTAGACACTAGATAAAAATAAAATTAAGAAAATAAATATTTTAATGAGATTTGCGAATTGGTATTAATTAATTAGTGTTATTATTTCTTCCTGATTTTTGAGATAGTGTTATATCTATGAATTGTTGTTTATCATGCTTTTGTAGATGGAACATAGTTATGAATGTAAATATAGAATTAATTGTTGATTAATGGGGAAATATAAGGAGGTATGTTTAATGAATATTGTTGTTGTTGTGTTTAATGATAATCAAATTGATGTTTTAATCATGTATTCTTTAATTGTTTGGTAAACCTAAACCATGTTTATTATTTCTGATTGAAGGAATCTAAAATTAATTTTATAATTAATTTTTGATTGATAAATAGCTATTTGTTTAGGTTTCCCATAGTTGGAACCTATGACAATGAATTGGTTAATTCAATATCAAATAAAGAACTGGTTTTGTGATAAAAATAATTCCCTGTAGGGTTTTGAGTGACCCTCTTGATTGTAAAGGAAAAGCACCTTATTATTTGGAGATATGAGTGCTTGTTGTGTGTGAAGGAAGAATTCCTTGTTTCGGGTCATGATCGTAGTAACAATGTTGTTTTCTTCCTACTACCTCAATTGTGGTGTAAGCCTAGGATGGATGATCTTGGAGGGATATTGTGGTTGTGAGGGAAGGGAGGCCCTCTAGTTGTGGTAGCATTAGGCTTCTAGTGTGGTGAGATGCATCAGTTATGCACATGGGTGTTGGGGAGGACACCCGGGTTGATAGAACTGGAAGAATCTAGGCATAATCGTTGATGTGAATGTGGTTGATGTTTAATATGTAGTTCATTATATTCTTCACTTTCACAACTTCGTGAGGTAGATGAATTTTTTTTACCCTCCTTCCAAACTAGGGGAAGATGTGTGGGGTATGCCACGCTCTTTTTGTGTCCAGGCTCTTGAGGATTTATGGGTCTAAACTCCTGTTATATGTGGAAATGCCTTGATGGGTAGTTCATTTACTCATCGTGTTGTGCCCATTTATCTTGATAGCTATGAACATTTTCATAGAATACATAGAATTATGGAAAAGTGGCGATGTAGTTAATAAATGTTGGAATAAATTATGTTGACCCCATGGAGTTGGACCTTGCTGGGATGAAATGATGTGGTTATACTTTTGAGGAACTGTGGACTTGATTTTGTTATAACATGTGGGAATATATCTTTGTTGTGATGCAAATGAAATGTAATGTAGATATGATAATGGTTAATTAATCGTCAATGAATTAATTTATATAAGTTTAAACTAATAAAAATGGATAAGGTAATTTAATAAATCATAATAAATGGTTGTACTCTTATAGGATAACTAGTCTATGTAGTGGCAGATGGATGTTTGAGAGATGCTAGCTGTAGTTGATTATAAGATTGGGGGTTTTCCACAGTGTTTTTTTGATAAATGTTATATCATTTACTTTTTTTGTTTCTAAATGAACCACACCCTATCGGTTAAAGATATTGACACCCCTGGAATTCTGATCCCTTGGGGTATTTTCGCAATATCCCTCTAGAAGGATGGATGGATGACTTCCCCCATTGAACCTACTCACTTATCTTGGTACTTAAATTTGTTGGTATGAATGATAGTTAGTGTACCCCATATATTTTTATAGAGGGATGAAATTTTATTTGATTATTTTAGAAAGATATACTTTGGATATAGTTTCTGATGAAAAACTATATGTATAACATCTATCAGCTTTGAGGGGTTGATAATCTTTACCCCCCCCCTATTGGTTTCAATTGGATGCGATATAATACCAGATATATGGTACAAGTTATTTGGGTTGTAGTTAGAACTCAGAAAATACCTGGTTACTTAAGGTTTAGTGGATTGCATGTTTCTTATCCCATGTGTCTACGGAAAATCTTTTGGGTTACCTGAGGTGTATGTTATTGTGCTTTCTGAGGTGTCCTTGGGCTAGCCTTTTTGGAGACATATGATCAGGATGTGTGACATTGGAGAAAAGTGAAAACCAAGGGGGAATTTGTAGTGGGGTACCCTAGATATTATTTATTATATTATATACTCAGGTATTTGATACTTGGTGAGAGTAGCCATCGTGAGGCCGATAACATAATATAGTTGTTTAGGCGAGGACTTAGTTTCACTTTTTTTCAATATGATTTAGCTTGATGTCATTACTTTTTATTTAGATATTTCATTATAGATCGTACTAAGTATATTTTTATAATCATCCTATGTTATATAAACTCTTTTTCATGCTAGTCAGAGAAGGTTGGAGATCAGGGTAGTTACTTTTAGCATTGGGTTTTGTATGAGATGTTTAGTCATCATTGTCTCTATAATGTTACATTATTTTTGTACGTAATATTTTCCTTTTTAGTTATTGTATTTTTCATGACATTATATTTCTGTACATGGGTTTCTGTTTGTATTTTTTCTAAGTAGGAGTTGGTTGGATTCCATATTTTCTCTGTTTTTTTATGTGTCCTCTAAGAGGGTAATTCCTCAAATATGTGCGTTTCTTATAAACACAGTTCTAGTCACCAACCCAAGGCCTACCTGTGGTGGGACTCAGTTTATAGTATCTCTCTTCTCACATTTTCAGCCCATTAGGGGTACAAATTGTGGAGAAGGGTTCATTTCAAATTGGTATCAAATCTCTAATTGTGAGATAGGATGGAGTTTGGAGTTAAGAACATGTGAGGTTATATGGGATGGTAGGGAAACCATGTCAGATAAGTGTAGAAATCACTATAAACAAAATATATCATCTGAGACATAGGTATTGATCCCCTTTATGATCTAACTTAGTGAATATTATGTCTACAGTGATTACTAAATGAGGTGATGATGGTTTCATGGTAGAAACCTTAGAAAGGACCATGCATCATTATTCTTTGTAACTATGTCTGAATTTGAGACCATGGGATAGGTTAAGCTAAAATGAATTAATAAAAATACTTAATTAATTTAATATTAAAAAAATCATGTTTTATAACATCAAATTGTTTATCCTTCTATAGGTATGAATCTTAGTCGACGTCCTAAACAGTTTCGTGGAAAACATGTTCACTTGGTTGTGCTAGTCGATCGCCGCAGAGTGGAAGTTAATGAATATGACACTTGGATGATGGCACACTGTGAGTTTAAGGGAAGGATACAGAATAAGTTGGAGTTATACATTTTAGATGTATTCATAGAGGACTGTTTGTATGAGTATGATATAGCTTCCAACTTGATACATGCTCAGAAAGAGCATTGGGTATCATCGGTCATGACAATGATGTGTGGGGTAGTGTGGTAGTGGTGGTTCTTCATCATCAGATATTTCTAGGAGTCATAAATATAAAGGGAGACGTTCCTAGAGTATTTTATAGACTATTTTCATTATTCAACCACAAAGGTGAATAGTCTCTAAGAGTTTCTTACTCTTCGAGGAACCTCTAGTGTCCGAGATTTCATGATCCATTTCCAAATCCATTTGTGATATGCTTTGAACCTACTAAAATATAAGAAGGCCAAGACAAGGAATTTAAAGGATTATTTCCATCTATAGATCTATTTCCAGGTTACCCTATCAATGATGATGAAATATTTGGAGGAACTGTAGAGGGTGCAGGTCATCGAGAGGACTTCATCCAGAATTGGATCATCATGAGAAGGGAATCTCTAGGATTCCTCCTGAATCAAGGATATGGTATGAGGTTTCTATTTTTATGGGAAGAATATTTTCCTAATATCTATGGGTAGGTCTTATCCATCAATGTCTCATTTATATTTAGTATGTGTCTCTTAAGCCTATGGAAATGGATCAGCTGGATGTTTTTTTGAAATCTGAGGCCATTAGTAGTGAGAGTGCCCGACCTTTTGGAGTGATCAATGTGTGTCGAGTGATCCACTTCAGGTTCCTCTGTTGAGGCTGTTCCATCCGAGGTATTAGTAGTAGGATGCATTTGGCTTTGGATAAGTATGGTGAAGTTGGGTAGGCAGAGAGTATCACTAGGATGCTCGCCATCCTCAGATAGAAAAGTGTGGTTGTGGAAGTGGTCATTAGTAGGGTCAAAGATCTCATTGAAAAGGTCATGGTCGGATTCATGATTTAGCATTGCTAGATCCGGCGGAGCCAAACACCCTTTTAGGTACCCTTTTCATGTTTTTTACTTGGTTTTATGCCTTGATTGAATCAGGAAAGACACACTCCTTCATATCACCTTTTCATGTCCACGCCTTGGGTCTTGATGAGGAAAGGCTTGCATTGCCCTTGGTGTTGACTATACTAGTTGTAGGTCAAGGTGACATGTTTAAAGTATGAAGAGACGGTGATCTAGTGTTGCGATTACACCGATTGTTCTGATAATTTCTATGTTTATGGATACAGCCATATGTTTTCATCCCCAGTATGTATTGGTTGTATTCATTGGAGGCTATTTTGGATTCCTTCCAGAGGCAGGTGGTGTTCTTCTATTATAATGGAGATCTAGTAGAGTTTGTTAGTGAGTGAGACATTTGAATGGGTTAGAGGAATTTTCCATTTATAGCATCCTTGATGGTTGAGTTGATTTTGAGTTTATCGGAGGTTCAGCAGTCAGGGTTTCTTTGGGTCGTGTAAGAGTACCATGACGATTCCATAGAATTTATTGTAGTGTTACCACCTAGATTAGAGAATGAATACCAAATCGAGATACAATGTGTCTTGTCACCAATATCGATGTCTCCATACAATATGGTACTCTTTATGTTTTGAGAGATTCATATATATCATTATGGTATGTTATAGTGAGGTGTTTTCAGCCATGTGTGCCACCGTGGTGTGCATAAATTTTGTTTGTGAAGAAGGATGATGATATTTGTTGTTTTCATGTCAATTATCATTAATAAAAGAAATTGAATGTGATATACCACAATCTTATTACATGGATTCATAATTTATTCAATAAATTGAAAGTTTAATGTTGGTTTTAGATGTTTGATTTGTAAACAAGGTATCCTGAGATGCATGTGAAGGATGATGATATCCTAAAGACTTCATTCTGTTTCCGTCATGGGAATTATGTGTTCTTGGTGATACCATTATGTGTGTTGAATGTGACAACTATTTTCATGTGGTTTATGAATGTTGCGGTCCATGAGTTTCTAGATTATTTCATTGTGGTGTTCATCGATAAATCCTTGTGTACATCACTTCTAAGGATGAGCTTATAGGGAATATTCCTGATGTTATTAGAGTTCTTTGTTGATATCAGTTGTTTGGGTAGTGGTTTAAGTGTGAGCTTTGGGATCAAGAAGTCCATTTCATGGGGTGTGTGGTATCCAAAAATAGAGTATTTGTGGATCAATTAGTGATATATGTAGTTGTGTCTTGGGTATCCCCCAAGATAGTGGTAGAGGAGAAAAGTTACCTTGGTCATACAAGCTATAATTTGAGGTTTGTGGCCAATTTCTCTCAGTTTGTGACTCCTTCGATGATGTTGACTATGAAGGATGGAGAATTTGAATTGACTTTTAATTATCAAGATTCTATAGAGTATCTTAAAGAGAATTTGTTCAGTGCTCTAGTTCTTTTTATAATAGTAGAGTGAGTTTAGTTTGATGTTTTCTGTGACACTTCTTGTTTGGGGATAGGCTTTATTCTGATGTAGAAGAGATCAATTGTTTCGTTTTTATATTGGTAGTTATGTCTCCTTATGTGAAATTATGACACCTAGGATCTTGAGTTGGTGGTAGTGGTGTTTTACCTGAATTTCTAGGGAGATTACCTCATTAGTGAGAGTTTCATGGTCATAGCTGATCATAAGAACCCGAGGTATGTTTTCTCCCAATGTGGCTTGAACTTGTGTAAGCAATAATGGATGGGGTTCTTATATCATTATGGATTCCAAATTTCATATACACCTATAATTGGGAATGTTTTAGCTGATGCACAGTGCCAGCTGTCATGAAATCAAGCAGTGCATGAATCTTGTTATTCATAGAGTGTAATTGAAGAACATTTAAAATTATATCTGGATATGGGTGACATTGGGTTCTGATTTTATCTTCCTAGACATGGCACAGTCATATCTAGTGTTATAGGTAGAATATTTCATGTTGGTGTATTTTGAATTGGAGGTCTTGAGAGAACAAGTTGTTTATAATGAGGTCCCTGAACGTTGGTATGAGGATAAAAAAAACCGATTATTGTTTCAGGGAAGGTGTTTTGTTCTTTTTTCATTGCATTATGTGGTTCTCATATAGTTAAATAGTTCACCTATAGAGTTACATCTTAGAGTGAAAAGGTTTTAATGGTAATTAAGGATTCATTTCATATGTCCTTTGTTAAAGCATGATGTTTCGATGTTTGTGTCTAGATGTTTGGTCTTCCAAATGGTGAAGGTCAAGCACTTTGTTCCAAGTGGATTACTCCATCAATTATATTTTCATCAGTGGAAGTTGACGGAAATATTAATGGAATTTGTTACTAGTTTACCATGAACACTAGGATCCTATGATGCTATATGGTTGGTAGTGGTTCATTTGGTAAAATCAGAAAAGGTAATAGCAGTCAAGGATTCTTGATCAATGGAGTTTATGTCGAGGAAATATACGGAGGTGGTGGTGAGACTCCACAAGAATCCCAAGGATGTCCCTTTCACAATCCAGTTCCTTTTTTTAACACCAGGTTTCTCGAAAGGTCACTAGAATGCTTTTGGTTCTCAATTATTCCTTATCAGTGCTTTTCATCAACAAAAGGTTGATCAGAATGAGCAGACCATCCAAACACTCGAAGACATGTTGTGCTCTTGTGTATTCAATTTTTGAGGTTCTTCAATGAGGAATCTACCCTTATTAGGTTTATCTAATGAAACTAGTTTCCACTCTACCATCATTATGGCACTATTTTAAGACTTGTATGGCCAAATTTTCCATTCACCATTATGATGGACTGGGGTCATAGAGTCTACAATTCTCGGGCAGGAACTGGTATAGAATACAATAGAGATGGTTTAGGTGGTCCACGAAAGGATGAAGGAAATGTAAGATCATAATTATCCATATGCTTATCATTTTAGGATACCATTGGAGTTTTATTTTTGGGATCACAAGTTTCCTATGGTGACTCCACATCTTTTGCAGTGATAGTTTGGTCATGGTGTAAGCTTTCTCTATGATTTTTTTGGCCTTTTGAGGCGTTAGATCTTTTTGAAGACATGGAATTTTAGGTATCACTTTCAATGATGTTGAGCTAGATAAACAATGTTTTCCATGTATCATAACTATGATTTTATCTTCCTGATGAATCTCACAACATCGATTAGGGGTAGATCGACATTGATGATGATGAAACCTTTAATGACCAGCCTATAGAGTTCTAGGACCACAAGGAGAAGGTGTTTCGCTGGTGTGTTGTCCCATTGGTTCTTTTCTTGTGGCGACACCGGGGTGTGAAGGAGGTTAATTGCGAACCTGAGTCATAGATACATGCTTAGTTCCCAAATCTTTTTTATGTTTAGATCTTTTCCTGAAATGATTTTCATTTTGTGGTTGTAGAAAATTCCTATTTATAACATGGATTTCTCTTGTTAATGTCATTTCTTATTCTATTTTTCTAGGTATTTCCCACTAAATAGTGGTTAGTAGCTGGTTATAGTTTTCATGTGGTATAATGTTGTTCCATTGACTATGTATTTGATCTATTTTTATGGATTGAACATTAATAGGTATCTTGAAGGGCGTTTGTTCAGAACCCCTTTTCTATTTCTTCTCGGAATTGGGTTTGGATTCTCTAGGAAGAGAATGTTTTTATATGTATCTGATGTAATGTCTACAACCACCCCAGTCCATTCCTTTTTAGAAATCTAGGTATTGAGGTGTTCTGGGAAGTCAATGTTAATTATCCCCAACACATAGAAAAAATTTCATTTTCTGTGAACAGTGTCTCCTCCCATCAGTAGGTCATCTATAAGTAGGTTCTATAGTGTTTCCATCTATCGGTAGGCCATCTATTGGTAGGTGCAATAGTGTTTCCTTCTATCATTGGGTCATCTATCAGTAGGTGATATAGTGTTTCATGTTGTCAATAAGTCATCTATCTGTAGATTCTATAGTGTTTCAGGTTGTCCGTACATCAGCTATCGGTTGGTGCTAAAGTGTTTCCCGTCATCGGTAGGTGTACAATGTTTCCAGATTCCTGCCATTTCACCAATTTCATTTAATAATTGACAAAAAAACATATTCAAAGCCTTGTTTTATGGTATTTGTGGCTGATTTAAAGCCAAATACTCCTACATAATATTTACTATGTGGTCGGGTGCCTTTACATTCTCAAACCGCATGGTCTTTACCAGATCCACCTTTTATGGATAATCTATACCATATCTAAATCGATGCTTTTTTTAGTTTTTCCAAAGGCCAAGATACTTCCCCCACAACATCCCTTCTTGTTATTTCCTATTACAAGACTTCCAATCCATTCTTCCCATAGGATTAAAGTGATCAAACTGTAATCATGGGATCCTGATCTTATTATAGTTCTTCCTGAAGCATGTGCACCCCGTATTTTGGTGAAATGAGGAATTATTGATCATTATTCGATATAAATTATGTTCTACCACTATTCTTCTCGGTTCCTTGACCTATTTGCTGCCTTTTCTCTTATCCATGTGATGTCATTCGATCTACATATTTCTATTGGAGAATTCAATTGTGTTGTTTGATGAGGTTGTATCGTGGAATCCTCAGGTTAATGCTATCATTGATGGGGAGGTGATTGTGATCTACTATGTTTGCTCATTCTAATGAAATGAACGCCAGAACACTTTTGTAGGTAGGGGATTCTTTTTCTATTTTTTATGTCCAGTCATATATTAATCATAATTCATCCACTAGATCACAACAAAATTGACAAAATAAATATTTGAACTAGATTAATGAATTGATATCAATTTATTAGCGATGTCATTTCCTCTTTATTTTCATGATAGTGAGATATCTATTCCTCACATCTTAACATATCATTCATGATGGAAATTTGAAAAGAATTTATATCAAGAAATAATAGTTAATTAACTCTCTAATGATAAAGAGGAAAGTTTAATGTATTCAATTGATGTTATTGTGTTTGATGAAAATCCAATATATGTATTATGCGTGATTAATTGAACTTATTGATAAACCATATGCATGATTATTATTGTTGACTAAACGAATGTATAATTAATTACTTAATTAATTTGTGATAGCTTTATATCTAGTTTTTTAGGTTTCCCATAGTTGGATCCATTGGAAATGAACCAGTTAATTCAAGAGTTAATAAGAACAGATTGTGTTATAAATATAATGACTTACAGGGTTCTGAGTTACTAAAATTCTTGTAAAGTTCATGAATCTTATTCTTTGGATCATTTAGTGCTCATTGTGTGTGAAGTATGAATTCCTTTTTTAGGAAAAAGAGCCCATTTTCTATGTTGTTGTTTTCTTACTGCTTCTATTGTGGTGTGATATTGGGATGGTTGAGCCTAGAGGGCTATTATGGTATATGGGAAACGGATGACATGTGGTTGTGATAGTAGTTGATGTATAAAGTGGAAAGATAAATCATTTTATGCATGTCTTTGTAGGGGAGGACAATAGGGATGATGGAATGGGTTGATGTTGGGACAACCTGTTGAAGTGAAAGTGGTTGCTATTGTATATATTGTTTTTTACCTTTTGTAACTTACCCACTTCTTTAGGTAGATGGGTTTTCTTACCCGTCTTCTAAAAGAGTAGAATATTTATAGGTTAGAACACATTTATTATGTTTTTTCCCTATACAGGAGGTATGGGTATATTCTCCTTCTAAAGGTGGAAATGATTCTGCAGGTTGTTCATCTACTCGCCCGGTTGAGATCATTGTGCTTGGTAACATAGAATGTTTTCATTGAATACCAAGAATTATGGAAAAGTGATAATGATATTAATAAATTAGGGAATAAATGATGTTGAACCCATGTTGTTGGGGTTTACTGGGTTGCAATGATGAGGTTATACTTGTGAGGAACCGTGCACTTGGTTTGGTTATTCATGGAGGGAATGGATCTTTTTTTGATGCTAATGAAATATTATATGGAAATTATAATGGTGAATTAATGGTAAAAAAATTAATTACCTTAAATTGATACTGATTAATGGGGATTATATGATTTAATAGATCTCATGAAATGGTTGTGTTCTACTAGGATATCTTCTCTTTGTTGTTGTAGTCAGAATAATGAGAGATGTTAGCTACAATTGTGTATAAGATTAGGGGTTTCCCATAGTTTGGTTGTGAGATATATTATGTCATGTAATTTTTTTGTTTCTATATACTACCAAACCCAATCGGTTTGGGTGACTAACACCCCAGAGATTATGATACCCGGGGGATGTTTTCCACAACATCTCAGTGGGAGGATGGATGGATGACTTCCCAATTTGGCCGCGCTCTCTTCTCTTAGTAGATACATGTGATGGTATGTATGATGGTTTTTTACCTATATATGTGTGTAGAGGGATGTAATGGATTTTGGTTTTTTCTACTTCATAAATTCTAGATATATTTTCTTATAGAATACTATAGGTATAACATGAATAGGCAGTAATGGAATGATGATCCTTACACAGTGTATGGGCTGTAATGGCATGAGGTAGAATACTCGATGTATGATACATGTTATCAAGGTAATGGTGGGTCTTGGATACTATATGGTTACTCTTGGTTTTGTAGATGGTGTGGTTCTTTTCCTAGGTGTATGTTGAAATGACTTTGTGTTGCACAAGGTGTGTGTTTTGGTGTATGCCCAGGTGTCATCAAGAAAACCATTTTAGAGAGAGATTCTCAGGACATGCGACATTGGTGAAAACCTGATAACTAGTGGGGGGAAGTGGTAGTGGGGTACCCTTAATATTAATTATTATATTATATAATCTTGTATGAAATACTTGGAGAGAGTATCCATAGTGAACTGAGAAGATAGTATACCCTTTTATGAAACGAGATAGTTTAACTTATTGTTTACTATTCTTTAGCATGGATTATTTACTTTTTCACAAGAGGATTCGGGAAGGATCATTCTGAGTATACTGTTATACTAACTATACATTATATAAAACATTTTTCAGGTTAGTTGGAGTTGGTTGGAGATTTGGTTGGTTACTACTAGCCTGGGGTTTTTAGGAGTGGTTTGGGCTTCTTGGTAAATATTATTTAACTTTCTATTGGTAATTATAAATTTCTTTTTCAGTGGTAGTAGTTTTTTGTGACATTAAATATTTTTACATGTGTTTCCCTTTAAATTGTGGTAATCACAATCGTTGGATGGAGTCTATCTTATCCTTCCGTTTTTCATGTGTTATTTTATAGGGTTTCGCATCACATCTGTGTGTTTATTATACACTCAGTGTTAGTCTGCAACCTAAGGCCTACTAGAGGTGGGAATCTAGCATCACTATATATCTTCTCTCATTTCTGGCTCAAGAGGTCTATACATATTTGTGAGGGGTCATTACAACGTATTAACATTATGTATTTATGTTATCTTCCTAGGGAAATCATAAATTTTTAACCGGCTAAAATATATCTTTTTTATTCTGGGACAACATGGAAAATAATGGTATCTTCTGGATACATTCTACCCCTCAATTAAAACTCTCCTATTTAATTTTCATATTCTGAATATTATGTTATATTTTTAGAAATACATTTTCATTGAAGGCGTTTTTCAAATAATAAAAAAAAAAATAATAAACTGAATCCTTTTGGAAGTTCATTTACAAATTTAGAAAATTAAAAAAAATGCACTAAATATCCTAATATTAACAAAATAGAGGGAGTAAAATGATTGAATTAAAAAAATGAAAATATATTTTCCATAAAAATTATTAATTAGAATGTGGTGGTTTTTCTCTATTTATAGAAAAATGAATGGTTTCTAGTATAATTAAATAATGAAATCCACATTCACTCCTCATTAAAAATGTTTACCTCCAGTCACATTTTAATTCCAATGGGATTTTCATGGTTGAATTATCTTTACTACATCAAATTTCATTATTTTCATTTTTCTACCTTCCTCCACTATAAAATTATTTTCATCATCATAGTTCTGTATAACTTTTTATTTTTGAGGTAATAAAGTAATCTTTGAAATTTTAACTATTAGGTGTTCTACATTTCCCAAATGATAGGAAGATATTGTCTTCCCATTTCAATCATTATTTCTTTTAATCAGTTCAGACCCAATAGGATCAAATAATAAAGAATAACACCCAAATATTTCTTCTAGAATCATACCAAAACAGATTCTTCCTTCCACCACACATGAGTTGAACAATAATAAAAAAAATTACTGTTATATATGGTTAAATAGATATTTAATATTATAAAGTGAAAACATAACAAGTTCATTAATTTATAACATGGGCTAAAAAGACTCTGATGTAAAATTAATTTTCAATATAGATGATAAATTAAAAAAGGTATCTTTTCCTTTAAATGAATTACTTAATTATTTTTTATTGTAGTTCCTTAACGTACTATGTTTTTTAGAGAATCATTCTAAATCTTGGTCAATAAAATATATTAGGTTTCTCTCAAGAGGTTAGGGTATTGTAATTAATATTTCAAACAATTTTTAAATTGACTTCTAGAAATTAAATTTAAAATTTTAAAGTATTTCATGGAATTGGATTATATAATACATGGAAATTTCATGAATTTATATAATTTTAAATAGAAAATAAAGTTCATTTTTTGAATCATATATATTTTTCATTTTTAATAATGTCTTATAATTGACGTAAGTCTCAACATACCAGGGTAGTAAATTTGAGCTCAGTAATGCTCAAATAAAACATAAAAAAGTAAAAACCAAATGAAAAGAAATCCTAACCCAAAAAATGTTATCCCCTCACACTTATTTTATAAAATTTACTTACTATGTAAAATATCCTTTTTAAAAATATATAATTACAATCTAAAATCACACCATAAAAAATGAGATTCATGGAAATAAAAAGATGATTATTTTTTATAGGAATCTATCAGTTATTATTTAATGTTTATTATGATATTATCCCTCAAATAAAAAAAACTATAAATTAACAAATGCATGCCAAATAAATTTACTGAAAAATATTTAATTGGTATTGGAAAACATAATAAATATTTGATAAAATCCCATGAGGTGGAACATTGTATATTATTAATCTTTAGAAAACACGTAATTTAACCCAAATATAATAAATTATTTGGATTCTTTGATAGGAACCACCTTATATATGTGGTTTCCTTTCCCTTATCATTTTTATTTTTCTCCAATAAGATCCATGTTATGAATTTAATCATTTTCCCCTTCATTATAGAGTGACACCCATTGTGTAGTGGAAGACGGAACAAAATATAGGTCCATATCCAAAAAAATTTGTCTTTTAGAGTGATATACACTCATTTATGGAATGTTGGTCTCAGATGGGGTTTGTCTTTATCAATATCTTAAAATAAATATTCATCTTTATAAATTAGATAAGTCCTACCATACACATATACAACAGTTAATAAATCCAATGAAATTCCTTTCTAGTTAATGTTTTCACTTCTTCACTATCTTTTAGGGTCTATAATACTATGTATGATCCTAATATTTCACCATAAGGAATGTTTTTCTTCAATGGAGTTGTATTTAAATAAATTAAAAATCAAATAACGAATCTTCTAAATAAATTCAGGCCATAAAGTCTATTTCCTCCAACAAAGACACTATTTTTTTGATTGGTTTCGTTATTGTAAAATCAATATAATCCTCAATCTATTCTACTTAAAAATTAATCATATATCATCCAAAAAATTTCAATGGTATTTATTACTCATTGTCAATGTGTGGCAGATCAAATGAAATTTGAGTTTCTATAAAATCACCCCAATAATAATTGAAATTTACTCGATCTACAAAAATAAAATCATTTGCAATAATAGGAATAGGGTATTCAATTGATCATGAGTTAAAAAAGTTATGATTCATTAATAAAAAAAATCAATTTTTATTCAATGTAAATATGAGGTGGGGTCATGTTTTTGAAGTTTGTTATACTTTTTTTGAGATATCAACTATTTCAATTCTTTTAATATGTGCCATGAATAGATATTGGTTTACTAGATTTTTTAAGAAATGAAAATTTTTTCTTCAAATTTATTTAAAGAATATTGTTTACTAATATCATGAATTTGTTGGTTAACAAGGAAAACCAAAGAATAACCACTATGATAATCCATCTATAACTAATTTTTTATCTTTTTTAATTTATGTTTTTTATAACATTAGGGGAAAATTGTTTTTACAATCTTTTGACCTCTCTAGAAATGACTCTAAATTAATTAAGTGATTTCTCAAGTACCCCTTTAAAATATTTTATTCTATAAATGTACCATATTTATGTACCATTATATAATCTTTTGAGGGGGAAAATCAAAACCACTCTTCTAATATTATCAATATTTTAAATTATCTAATATAACTACTCTTACCAAAAAAATATATAGATGGGTGTTGAAAATATGATTTTGAAATATCACTGAAAACAAAAAATAAAATTGAAATCCAAAATTCAAAAGAATTATATTTATCCCATAATCAAATACATGTGAAATTATTTTTTATCTTTAAAGATTTTAACATATTATCACTCAATGAAATCTATCAATGTCTTCTGAGTAATCATTAGCACATCACATCTGTTATGAATATTTACCTTTCTCCTGAAACAAATATAACACTTTGTATCCTTTACATCCTTGTAATTCAACCACAACCATTCATTATTAAATCTATAAACTAGTAATAAAAATAATTAAATACATAAGATATTTTAATATATGGAAGAAAAGGAAGGGAATATATTATCAACAAAAAACTACCACCAACCCATCATTTTACAAATGAAAATAAATTATTAGAGTTAAATCAAGATAATTTAATAATTATAATAGACACATAAGGCTCATATAATTGACCTAAATTTGAATATCATGATAGATTTCTATTATCATAGAGATTGAAATCACAACATAGCAGAGAGAGTGAATGAATATCTTAACATCAATTAAAATGGATAATGAAAATTAGAGTAAAATTAAAAAAAAATATTCTATAATCAATTAAAAATAATAATTTATTATTTTGAAGAATAAAATTATTTTTAGGTAGTAAAAGAGAGTAGAAATACATTTTATGCATTAGAATGAATTCCAAGTTATATGGGTTCTTTAATATGGATTCTACATTTGGAATGAATAACATCTTTGGAATGTGAATCAGGCTGTCCCTTTTGGTTTCTAGGGATATGAAGTAGAAATTCATCAAAAGAAGTCAACATTTTATGATTATATAAAATACAATAACCTTAATTTAACCTCATGTTTCATTCTATAATTTTTTTTAAAATATTGTTTCACATTCACCACAGAATTAAGAGATTAATGAAATTATAGAAATTATAATATTTTTAATTTCTAAGGGATGATTCTATGTCATTATGTGGGATCACACACGTCATGGTTATTAGGGAACATCTTGTGTAATAAAAAATAATATTTTTATTGGTTAATATTATTACCATTGTAAAATCATACATTTTTTTATTCTAAAAATTTCAAATATTAAAATCATCATCTTTATTGATCTTTCATAAATTCCTTGATCTTTATTCAAACCTCATTAATCTAAAATGGACTATTAAGAATAATTATAAACTTCCCAGCAATAATGAATAATAATTTAATATATACATAAATGAACATTAAATATTGGTAGATATATTATTTGGAAAAATGTTGTAATGTTATCTATCACTCTTGGAAGAAGGGTCACAATTACATATTTGTTTAAGGACTCTTAATTATCCATACATTAGAGTCTTCACATTGATATTTTACTCAGCGAATGTTTCATTTACATTTACTCATCATCAAAATTACTCTAAAAAATTGATATGTAAAAGTCTTTTAATTTTAAAATTATGAACATTCAGTAAAATTTACAACTCATCTTCTTTAATTCATCTATGATAATGTAAATAATATTTATGTATCTTTGTAGATACATTTACACATCATTGACCATATCCAAATCTCATTAAATAATTTTTATGATGTTATATCCTTTAATTATAAACGATCCTCCACTACTTCAAATTGATGATTATGTAAGAGTGTATTAATCTTACATATTTGTGTTCTATTCTAATGGAAAATAAAATTTTCAATTGGATTTCACATAATTAATCCCATGTCTTCAATAATATCCTTGAATATGGAAGTATCATCCATATTGTCAATACCACCTGATTCAACCTTTCATATTTCCTTTCAATATTTTGAATCATAAATTAAAATTATGAAAAATAAATATTTAAAATAAAAAATTTCCCAATGACTAAAATAATTAAAAAACATGAAATCAAACCTTTTAACAATAAAAATCAAGATTCCCAAAAATTCAAAAAAAAATGTGTTAATTGTCCAAAATAGATAAAATGGAGGGATTAAAAACATTGAATTGTAAATTAATAATAATAAAATATAATCTTTATCAAATTAAATTTTGTAAAACATCACATATATGAGTATGATCGTGATTATATTTTGGGATATCACACGGAACATCATGTTTTACAAAATCTTCTTGGCATTTTTTAATTAAATGAACATGATGAATATTCCATAAATTTTTCTATTTTCTAGTGATTTAGTGTAAATATATTCTCATTTAATTTCTACATATAGATTAACCTTTATGATCATCTATTTAATGAAAATTTCACCATGATTCCTAGTGATTGTACACGAATTTCTGGTAAAAATTATTTAATATATCATGTCACAAAATTGACTTATACTTATAAGAATAGACTAAAATCATTATTAAATTAGAAATTTATCTATCTCATGTATTGTTATCTAATATAATACTTACCAATGATAATAATATTTTGGAATTAAATATTATCAAATATTAAAACCCTTAATTTTTTGTATGTGATGTCTACAACATGATCCTTATTTCCCATTTTATACAATGCAGTCCACTATCATGAATCTGTAATTCATCAAAATATGATTATTTCAAATAGATCATTTCCAAAATATCTTTTGAACCCATTTTATTCTGGAAATATGTTTTTTATTCATATCTATAATAAGTAAATATGAATTTTTTGTCCTAAATATAATTAAACACTATTATCTCACTATGTAGTAAAACTATTTTTGGGTTTTATCTTACTCAATGAATCCTTAATCTACTTTAGACCATCTATGTGATTCTCCCATTGAAAATTCCTTAATATAATTTAGGAGAAAACATGGATTTGTGTCTATAAAATTCACTATAAAAAATATTATCCATAAGAAACAAACCAATAGTTTATATTTCTACTTGCATTTGTTTTTATTATTATTCCATGAAGTAGTTTTTTGCTATATTTTTTGGTGTATGTCCCAAATTTCTTTAATAATATAACATAATTTTAGATTTATTGTTGTATATAATCAGTTTTATTATGGTCTTCTTCTAAGATTCTCTCTAATAAAACTTTTTTTTGGTATTTGTATCTTCTAGTTTTTCATTAACCATGAAAGGACATTTCTTATGATCTATGCCCGCACAGACTTTTCATTCAAGATACAATCATTATTTTTATAGGAAACCCTTTAGATTAGTTATAAGATATCCATGACTGCCCCTTACATTTTCCATTACATATTCAATCGAAATTCATGATATAATTCAAAGATTCATAGGTCCTTTGAACTATTCTATATTATATCTTGGAATGGTATCTTATTCCCTGAAGACCTTGATTTTTTTAACCATACAATGATGGTCAATCCATGGGTAATTGAATCCCTCACTTCCACAATTATCTTGAGTTAAATCACATTATAAAAATTTTTAGGCTTCATCGATTAAGTCTTTTTAAATAAAGCATTCACTTTGTGTTTCTATTCATCATACTACTGTTTATAAATCATAGATTAATGAACTAAAACCATTAACTTATTTATTATAGCTCTTCAAAAATCAATTGGTTGAGTAGAAATAAAATATTACGCTTTAACATTTATAGTACTCTCGTCTTCAGAAGAGTCAGTTTCTCGTTATTCATCACATTATGTGTTTTCTATAAAATAAATAATAAATTATTCCCTATGGACTTTTATGTAAATAATATCCTCAAAATTTTATTTCCACAAGCTATTTATTTCCCTTAAAAGAATCAGTTTCGTCACAAATATATTTATATTTGATATTTTCATCATTTTTGAATCCGTAAAAGATATATTCATGGGTGGATCTCCTTCCTAATAAAATAAACAAAATTTGATACTTTTGATGAAAAGGTTGTGACCTTTCAAAATTGAAATAATGTGATTTAAATAATTTATTTTAATATTCCTTCTACAAAAATGTTTTTTTTGGAAAGGAATTACATTACCTTATGAAACACTTTTTCTTCAAGATCATCACTAGTTGAATGATTTTTAAATATCTTTCAAACCAATTCCTATTATATTTCCTTCTACACAGGACCATCCCCATTACTTCTCAAGTCATATGAAACAAGTATAATTTAAAAATCACTAAATGAGACGGTTTTTTGTCCTTTTTTTTTAAATTAAAAGGATCATTAGAATAATGTGAGCTTAAAAAATTCTAAATGTACCCATTATTATGTTTACATATTTAAGGGTTTTGTTAACCCTATTCATTAGCTCTGCAATCACAGTCACCAAATTAAAGAATGCATCAACGAACTCATTCATAAGTGTCCACAAGTGAATATAATTGGTCAAAAAAATTAAATTTCACATCTCAAACCTTTTATTTCCCATTATAGTCATTCAAAAAAATTACCATATAGCATTTAAGGATTTACAACACATCACCAACATGTATATTTCAATGAAATCCCCCCCAATGTATTTTTTCATATTTAATCAACTTATAACAATTTATAATATGTTTTTTGAGTGATTCAATTTCTATATTCATATAAATTCAATGAATGAAAACCAGTCACACATATATTCCAATTTTAAATAATTACTATTTTATCTGATTCATTAATTGTTTGATGGTGTTCCCATAAATGATAAAAATTCCATTATGATTCAGAACAACTTCAAAATATTTTAATGTAGGAGAATACATTCAATAAAAACATTATACTCTAATAGCACATCCTAGTCTGAAAGTGGTTAATACCATGTGTGGGGGGATTACGGTGGATCAACTAGAATTAACAGCTTTTAATAATACTATTTCATTTTCATTCAATAAAACCTATTTTACTCACCATATATTTAATTGATAAATAATGAGAGACGTGTAATTTTTTATGGTTTACTCATATTGGTATATAATCAAGGTGTGCACACTATTGAATAATGTACTAACCATCAAGAGTAAAATTTTTAACATAAAAAAAGTAGAAATATTATACCTATGTTGGTATTGAAATAAGGTTCATGTTCACCATGGTCAATTATTTCATCTACAAACATTTGTCTTGATGCATCAATGATAGCCAAACCCTCTTGATTCCCCCACTAACTATATCAGAAAATATCTCTATCATTTTCCATACTAAACTTCTCACTTTTCCATTGAATCTATATATTGAATTACTCCATGTTATATTGACCAATGTTTAGAATCAATGTTTATCATATAAAGCCTCCATGATTATTTCATATGTTTTATCTAATTGTTAAATAGTCTATAATATAAGATTGATTTTTTTCTTATTATATTATACCATGACCTCCATATTTAAATTATTTGAAGTCTTTAAATAATCATACCATTATTTCATTATATAATAACTAGAAATTTCCTAATATATTTTATTAGAAATCATTTCACCTATGAAAAAGTTTTCCAATACATGCATGCCCTATAAAACATATGGTCTGACCAATGACATGGAAATATATCAGATAAACTGATTGTGGTGGAACCATAAGCACACTGAATAAAACATAAATTCATTACCCTCATTTAAATCATGACTATATAATCATAATCTATATCCATTCACTGAATTATTAATATTTTTTTCAATAAGAATCAGGTTGTCTATTAGTAGTTTAAGAATCACTCTTTAATGTCTAGATGGGGGTGTTAAATAATCCTTAGGCCCATTGGCCAGGTCCTCCATTCATAATTTATAGGGAATTGTGGTCATAAAAAATGGACCCCATTTTAAATGGTCTTAAAATGACATTGTAAAAAAAAATTGGAGTAGACAATAAATCCTCAAAATATATGTTTCAGCCAGTGGGTCAGAAATATTTTTTTCAATATTATTTCAATTTAATAAAAATTCATTTAATGAATAAAATATTTTTTTCCAATAATTTTTTAATATATATATTAATTAAAATTTATGTTATAAGTATTATATATTAAATATTTAATATTCATTAATATAAATAGTTCAATTTTTTGAAAATTATTTTTAATATTGATTTCAAATGATGATCATTTTTCTTAAAAAGAGGAATGGATTGAACTCAAATATTTTCATCCCATATTATAATTTTCCTTAAATGGATTGATAAATTTTAGTTTGGTTCCATGTGGTATTTCCCTTAATTACCTCAATATAGATCATTAAACACCACTCTATTTAGTGATTTATCCATTTATTAAAACTCACTCCAACAAGGTTAATAACAGCATGATATTTTGTCATTTTTGTATGATCTATACTTTTTTATCATAGGAAAATTATTAAAAAATTATTATAGTATCTAGATAATAACCATTTCACAACCAACAGTAATGATAGACCATATATGAGAAATATTGTGGTTTAATAAATAACTTATTGTGGTTTGATGTTTCCATCATAGAAAAAAGATATATAAAATTATCTAAACATTATGAAAATAAAAACTCTAATTAACAAGGATTTTATAATCATTTTGAAGGATTTCTAGTATATTTTATCAAAAAACAAAACCCAAAATTCCTACATTGATTTTTATTAACAATTTTCCTATAATGATATTTGTGGTGGTCTGGGATGTGACATATCAAATCAATGTGCATGTTTTAGTCATGAGAACAATTATGGTTATAAAAATATCATGTGACAATAAAAATTCTATATTTTTTCAATAACATGTATGATTCTGCCACCGTAACACTAGAATGTTATAAACATCAATTTTAGGATTCAAGACTAAGGAAAACCATCAGTAGTATTTTCACACAGCATTTTCTATAATGTTTGGATGAATGACTAGGATTATTCGGTGTCTATAAGCAGATTTACACAAAAAGAAATATCTCAATAAATCATTCCATGTAATCATTTTCTGTATACATATATATATATATATAAAACATGAATACAAATTTTAAGGAAGTATAAGTCATACCACTGAATAGGTTTATAATGGGAAAAAGGGTTTATATTTAGTAGAATCCACATTCAAACCCATTTCAACATTATATAAACTTCATATTCTTGAATTTATTATATTACATATTAAAAATATAATTGCATTATTGATACAAACTATTTTATTTATAACTAGTTTAGTGAGATCATTTAGTGGCGGCCAATAAACTTCCTCTTTTAGGCATAATCGACATACCATTCTAATAACCTAATACATAGGAAATAATTATTCATTACCCATAACATTTTACAACATTAAGATAGATAGAAAGAAAAAAATAAGGATATTTTTATACAACATATTTTCCTATGATCATATCATATACCTCAATGCTAAATTAATTATGTCATTATATATATAACCTAGGACACACCTCAAAGGAAAAATATAAATAATAACTGATGTATTTTGGAAAATTATAATCAATTCAGTGGTTACTTTTTTAATATCCATTAAAGGATATTTTATTAACAACATATCATTCAACTATTTAATATTTACATTTATGTGTATATGTCACAACTCTTTTAAATATTTTTCCATAACGTTTTAATTGGTGTATGGTACCTTTTTTAGGGGGTACATTGATGGAAATATGTTATCTGATATTTAATTTTTAATTATATCCTATCTCCTACAATCATACCCAATGATTGATAATAGAAATAAGAGTAGTGACCACTATCACTAAATATAACACAAAATGAAATTGGTATACAATATACCATGATCGGTGAATTAAAACACAAGATTCCTTCTACCCATTTCATATCATAGAATAAAAAATGATATTAAATATTAAATAATAAATATTGATATATAAAATACAATTACATCAAGTAATTATTTAAGATTAGAGGGGATTTAGGGAATATTTTTATCACCATATTCTGGAACTTATAATCAAACATTTGCTACATGGAAAGAAACATTATTGGAGATATTTAAAGTGAATATTTATTGTCATTAATATAAGACAGCTTTTCTAAACAACCACATTCTTTATAGGGGAATTATAAATTATTTCTCCAAAAAAATAAATTTTATCCATTTTGAAAATAATTATCAAATTTAAAAACTATTCAAGGAAATTTTTTTACTCTTGGATTTATTTATAATTTTTTTCTCATATATAAGTTTAGATATGTATTAATATTCAATTTAATCTAAATCATATTCACATTTCATAGGAGTATCCTTTTTCAAAAATATTCAATAAATAATTTTATTTTAAATACTTCAAAAAATAATAAGGAAATTTTTTTATTATAAAAATTAGTAGATCTAGATCTATATTTCACTAAACTTTGTGCCTTATTAGGAATTTGACTCATAGTCATTACATTTTGGTAAACCATAATTTCAATAATATAATATATATTTATTTGATAGTTTCATATTATCTCAACTTCATTTCTCAAGATAGATAAATTTTATAGTAACTTATTTAAGTATATTCAATAATTTTAGTTTGTTATATACAATTAATCCTTTTAGGTTAAATTAAAATATTCTCATCTAATATAAGTTAATCATTAGAAACCAAAACTTTTTAGGTTCACCTATACATAATGATCAAATACATGATAAGTGTTTACTTTTAATGGAATCTAAAAATATGCATTTTTAATGGATTTAAATAATATCTCCAAATATATCTTTATAAATATCATGCATATTGCATATAATTCTTAATAAAAATAAAAATATGTAAATTATTATTATTTTATTTTATTTACATGTCTTACAATAATAAACTAGAATATATTTTTTCAATTTCATTAATGTGTATCATTTTATATAATTATTGATTTTTGTTATGAATACATAATGAAATATTGTTTATAATATCGACACAAATAGGAACATGTATAGTGAAAATTGTATATGAATATATTTTATCTAAAGGATTAAAATCATAAGAAACATAAATTATACTCAGGATCATTAAGGGTGTGATAGATAGTCAACACCACCATTATAGAAATAAATGTAATGTTATATCTTAGTGTGAAACAACTTATATTTAGTGTATAAAATTTCATAGAAGTATCTTTATAAATTTAAACATATAACACAAAAATATAATATAAAATATATTTATATACATGAATATAGGAATAATTAAACAAATAAAAATTTTAATTTCTTTGAAATGAGTTAACATAAAAAATTATTTTAGTGTGAAAATAGATAATTTAAAAATCATAAAACATTATTAATTTTATTTTAATAGGAATATAAATTTTTTATATTTGTATCTCAAATATGAAAATATTGTATATCACATTTAAAATCGGTATATATATTTGTAGTCTCATTTATATTTAAAATATATTATTTTAAAACAAATTATAAACTCTTTAAATTTTAAAATCCATATGAACACATAATGTTAATAAATAAACCAATTTACACAATTTATATATCACAAATTTTAAATTTTTTTAAACTCTAGATCATATCCACCAAAAATAATTTCAATGGGGTTAAATAAATTTACATTAATTAGACTATAATACTGAAAGAAGTTGGGGACCAGCCACATTGTTAGAAAGTATAGCGAAAAATTGGAATTCCTTTTGAACTGGATTAAGGAAAAACCCATTATATGCCTGAAGGCTGGGATGCACATAGGCTTATATTTGAGTGGCTAAAGAGACAATGGAAGAAACCCATTACAATTGAAAAACATAACTACATTTCTTATACCAAAAACCCCACATCCATTCTGAGACGTGCATGAAAATACCCATCATAGGATTGAACCCTCCTACCTAGTGGGTCCATGAACCACAATCATTCCGGCTGATCGGCTAGTCCTACTGCCTCTATGCGGTTTGATTACAATGGAGTCATCACTATCGCCACATTCTTGATGAATTCCAATCATTTTGAGCCATCATCGTGTTCATGTGCCATGTTCTGCATTCGACCATCTCTCCAGCCATGCCACATCCTACTAACACCGCTAAAAACATCGATGATCCATTTTTGAATGCATTAATAAAATGATGGAGAAATTAACTTAGCTAGATGAAACCAATATGCATATATCATAGATGACTAGCTACTTATAATTATAAGAAATAGGTATTCAGGTCCCCATCCTCCTCTTTCTATCACAAAAAAACTACCAACGGATATCATCCCTTCGTCATCTCTTGCTCGACAAGGACGTCGCATTCACTGTCCCAATAGAAGAAATT
Source organism: Viscum album (assembly GCA_963277665.1). Lineage (NCBI taxonomy): Eukaryota > Viridiplantae > Streptophyta > Magnoliopsida > Santalales > Viscaceae > Viscum > Viscum album. The sequence continues at coordinate 857,713,159 of OY728151.1, forward strand.
TGACCCAAAGACCACCACCAGCCAAGGCTAGTACATCATCACCAGAAAACATGAAACAACTCTAGATGAGAACACCTACAAAGAGAGATTAACACAAATAGGTGCTCATCACCATTCGACATCGTTGAATCTCAAGGGCGCTATCGAGAGAAATGATCTCTTAAGAGAACACTAAAATTCCAAGATCCCACTTATAAATATTAATATAATAAGACCATTTAATGTCAATATTTTTGGAAATTTCAAAAAGAGAGTATAATCAATACAAATATTTTCTTATTTTAGAACTTATAAAGAAAATTATATTATATATAATTTTATAAATAAATAGTATTTATTAAAATAATAAATTTAACAAAATGTAAAATAATTAATATAATATTAATAGTGAATGTAAAGTAATTATTAATTAACAAATGAAAAATTAATTTTTAACAATTCATAATTATGAAACATTCTTATGAATAGATTATAAATTAAATTAACATTTTAGATTTCATTATGATATAATTTATGATCAATTTAAAAATGATAATTAATTTTAATGATTCAAAATAAAAAAAATATTAAGGGAATATATATATATATATATATTGAATCAGAATTTCCTTAAATATATATTCCATATTTTTTATGAATATTAAATAAATTACACAAAAAACTGCCTAAACATCATAACAATTTAGAGTCTTTGGAGGCACGAGACCAATTATTCTAATTTTGTGAATGATATTCCACATTTCTGAAAAATATATTATTTTTTAGTAATATTCAAAAACATACCCTACTTAAATCCATTCTTCATACCTTAGGAAAAGTAAACATAAGAATGAGAGTTCTCATATTCAGAGTAATGGTAAACATGGGAAATAAAAAATTATAACATAAATAAAAGGGTATGATAACATTAGTATAACATATTGAAACCATACCCTACCTATAAAAGATCATAATCTCAAGTAATGGAATAAATATAGGATGTTCATATGACCTGAATGCTATTAATATCAACAATCATTATCCATGAGAGAATAACGTTGCAATATGAACTAAATTTTTCTCACACACATAATCATAGAAAATATTTTTTATAGTAGTCAAGTATCACAGCCATGCCTATCATAATAGAATGAGTTCACAACCCAAACCATCAATGTAGTCACAGATAACATCCAATACAATCATTGTGTAGAAATGGCCTTACTTAATCTAGTTCACTACCCATTCTAGTCTTGTTTATCTCTTTATATAATAATATATTCCCAATGATTTGGGGGGAGATATGGGCCCTAACCATAACATTTTGAAAATCATTCATATTTTTGTGATAATATCATAAAATATTTACCATATAATAATAAATGAAATTTAATGTTTCTTAGAATAATTTCCTCATATATTAACCACTCCAAAATAGATATGATTCATAATCATTTCATCTTGTCATAACCCATGGAAAATATATTGTATTAAAATAATTTTATCATGGTATAAACTATATAATATGTTTAACAAACATCAATTCATCATATTAAATTTATAGAAACAATATGATTGGTTTATGTGGTGTATATCCCTAGTAAAAAAATTTTATATCAAAGGATTCCATCTTAGATTGAAAATGGATTTGGAAGATAAATAACTTGAAACATATAACACCAAGTTACATTTCCCTCAATTATGTTTTGAAATTTTATTTGGATTTCCCTTTCCGTTGTTGAATTGGTCCAAGAAAGAATTGGTAGTATTCTTGTAATTTTAAATTCAGTGATTATTTTCAAAAAAAAATCGATAAAACATGTGGTTCCTATAATATTTTAGATATTTACACACCATATAATGGGATTACCCAAAAAATAATCATCCCCTAGTAGAATCAGTTAAATGGGTACACAACATGAACTATAAGACTAAATTCATAGCTTAACCTCAATATAAGGTTAAAAATTTAGGATTTAAAAAAGGTTAGTTTTTTTTAGCATATGTGGGGCTCGAAAATTACAAGACCTATAATTTGGTTACACACCAAGTAAAATCACGAGTTTTAGTTTTCATTAGGTGCATCTGCTGAAATAATTTTTTAGTTCCTCTAGGTTAACATTCCCTTTTCATAAAGGATCCTCCTAGATGATTTTGGAAAACTTATTCGATTCTCTATTGTTTTTTTCAATGATTGTTCTTTTTCCTGTTGTGCTGCATCTCTCCAGGTAAGCGGTATTACTATATATTATATCTCTATCAATATTTTAATCAATGATTTTGATAGATTTTATTCGAATATATGAGCCTAAACACCATGTTGTTAAATTTTTTTTCTAGGTTGAGTTCCTAGATCTTCCTTCCAGTCATTCTTATTGACATGTCCCATTGCGGGTGTTTCTTTTCATGAGAAAGGCAGGTGGCTCCATTAATGATTTTCCAATTTATTACTCCTTAAACTTCTTGTTGTTTCAAATATATTTTAATTGAATTTGGAATACCCAATTTGATACGAATCGGAATTGAAATTGGTATGGTATAAAATTTCTGAAAAACCCCAAATCCTATGTAATTAGAGATTGGGGTGTGTTTTCAATCTTATGGAATTTTTCAATTGATTTGAGATTTTTTTTAAACAATTGGATTAAATGGATTATATAAATATCGTTAACTGGTTTTCAATAGAAAATCCATGAAATGATGAAAAAACCCCATTTTTTGTATCTAAATGTGAATTATCATTTTGATAAGGAAAATTGGGTGATTCTGAAGTATTTTTTAATAAATTGATTCTCCCCTTTTCTATAGATTGATTGAGATAATGTGGGCATGAGTAATTATTCAAATATTTAGTACAAACACTCTAGGATTGTAATGAATTTGATATTTATTGATGCTTAACAACTCTAAAAACCTATTTTTACATATCATATCCATATTGGGGTGAAAATGGGTTCTATTCGATGTGATCCTATGGGAAATGATTATATATACGTTCTATGATTACTAATATGAGATTATTGGGGATCCAATAACTTTAAAATATTATACCAAATGACAAATGACCATGTTTCTTATTTTTATTACTTTAATTTATGTTCCACTAATTATGAAACTATATTACTCATGAATAATGATTTATATAAACATTAATATATAAATTTTTTATTTCATACATTTTTCAAATGTTTTCCATCATTCAAAATGAAAATTCTATTTTTTTAATTTGAAAATTAACAACCATACATGTTTTTGTTGAAATGTATAGCATGATTTGGTTTATTTTTGTAGAATATTATTATGAAAAAATTGTGGATGTAGTACTAGGATTTGTATCTCACACCCTACATTTTTCATTAGTAATTTGTAGATTTTATCATTCCATATCTGAGTAAAGGTAAGGTGCCTCTTTGAGGTGGTACATATAATTGATCCCTAGGGGCTTGGAGTGATGTGACCTTATAAAAGGACCTGACCTTAAAACAATATATAATATTGTGTTGGGTTAAGAATTATTATATATTTAAAATTTATGATATCTTAAGGTTTTGATCATTCAGAAATCTTGCCATAACTCACATATAATAACACACATTTATAAAAAATGGATACTATTAAAATATTATCAATTTGATTCATAATCTAAAACATTTAAAATTAAGAATGATTTATTTTTCTAGATAAAAATATTCAAAACAAACATATATACTTTCCCATTTCTCATACCATTTCATAAACTCTTTGAAAACCATTTTATTAAAGGAATGAACATAAAGAGCTATTTTTGGGACAAAAAGAAAGATATCATTAGTCTAGTGAAACCATTAAAACTATCAAAAAAACCTTATAAAAAAATTAATTACCATGAGTAGAAAAATCATTTGAGGTCATTGGGGAATAATTTCCATATCACTGTTACATTAACCTTTATTAATGGAATAACAATACAGTTTCATTCCATTCCTAGAGAACACAATTCATTGGAGAGCTATAATGGGGCTCACCCATCATATCGTGATCCCTAATAGGGCTCAACTCATCATATCATGAGCTATTATATGGACTAAATCACCATATCATAAAATATAATGGGATAAAACCATAAAAACAATTTTAAAGGAATATATAATGAAAAAACTCTTGAATTCTCTTTTAAAACCATGAGAAACAAATTCTTTTAGATATCAACATACTCTTTTCTTTTAAAAATTAACTTTTAAAATATAAAAATCTTGCACACAATAATTAAAATATTTAACTAAAAAACTTTGCAATTTATAAAGAATAAATTAGTTTAATAATCAGTTATAAAATAGATATAAATCTCTCATTACATATATGTTTAATTTTTTTTTTCCCTAAATGTGATTAAAAATGAAAATTAAATGTTTTTTTTAATTGAATGCCCCTTATCCCGCGTCCGACTCATCACATGATATATTTTTCTAAAAAAATAATAAATATAATTTAATTATTTAATTTCTTGAGAAGAAATTTATTTTCTATTATTCATTTTATATCACATATTATCATGTTATAAAAATTACTTAATTATTTTACTTCCCATCAGTTTTTCTGATTATAAGTAATACATGAGTCTAAAATGACTTCAGTAATTTGAAAATGGTAAAAGAGTTCATTAGTGAATCATATACATAATAATATTCATGAAATACTACTCATTTTTATAAATCAATGTTCATTTCAAATACATTCATTAAATATGGATATGAAAGATAAAATATGTTACAATCATGAAGATGGTAAGTTGTACATACACATGAGTAACATTTTCTTTTTTCAGAGAACATTATAGAAATAGGGTAAGTATTATTTTATCTTTCTAGAATTATAATAATATCATTAATATAATATTAATATTTTAAATATATTTATATATATATTTCATTGGATGTGGGGAAGAAAAATGAATCACATCAGTTGCAGGAGGTGATAGTTCACATGTACGCACAACCAATTATATTATTTTCATGTGCATGGAAAGAAAGAACATAAATAATATATAATTAACATATAATAAAAAATATTTCAATAATATAATATATAATCCATAATTAAATAGTTATAACCAGTCTGGGGAGACTGTAATTGAAAATGGATTATATCAGTTCGTGGAGGTAGTAGTTCATAGGTACACATGAGTGACTAATTCAGTTAACATTTGATGGAAGATGATGATGGATTTAGATGGTTATATTAACATAATGACATGAAATTATATTTATGATACAAGAGTTATTATTTAATTATGTATTAATAATATTTGAATGAGGATGATGGACAAATAAAATTGAAATACAATATTTAAATAATATTTTATCTTTAGACAATATTCATTGATTAAAATCTTAACACCTCTAAATAGGATGTTCAACCATAAATAATATATCTATAATGTGGGTACGGTCTCTATTAATGGATTTGAGAGTATATTTTCTGAACTAAATAGGTTATTAGGTGTAAATAATAGAGAGGAAGATGTGCCTTTTTACGTGATTGTGAATTGTAACTCTTGTAATTCCTCATAGTATTAAAGTAATATAAATTAATTTTACATTTGAAATTGGTCCAATGTAATTTTTTTATAATCTAAGAATATAATGAGTCAAAATAAATTTATCCAATAAAAATTAGGCATGTTTTTATTATTTTTTAATCCTTATCATTTCATTTTAACCCTTACTTCACCATTTTAACTATTTTCATGTTATCTTGTAATTTACACATTGAGGGTTATTATAATTACCATTACATAAAAAAAGGCCAATAAATGATTCATGTATGATATTTTTAGACTTATCTAAATCAATTTGATGAAAATATTATTTTTAGAAATTTTATATCATTTAATACCCTATTTTATATTTTAAAATACCATTAGTGTTAATTTTAAAACTATTCATTTAATGTCTTTTTCAAAATTCCATAATAAAATGAAATATAAAAAATATATATTATTAAAAAACAATAACATGTAAAATTCATCCAAAAAATTCATAGATGCATTAATTCACTCATATTATATTTATTGTAATACCATTTATTTGATACTTTTTCTAATTAAAAAATTGATGCATCATCATTGTGTCGAAATTTAATTAACTTATTTCTCTCCTAAAAATTATAAATAATTTACCATGATTTAGTAAAACAGTATACATTTAAAAAAACTCAACCCATTTTATAGATAAATTACTTTTTAAAAACATGGGTTTTACAAAATCTGTCTTCTCGTCGAATATAATATTAAAAATGCCTTACTCACACCCATATAACATAAAAAGGGTATAACGTTGAACCTAATAGATTTTTTATTGAAATAAATCATCCAATTAAATTAGTACAAGTGATACGGTGATTTGATATTAGTTATAATATTATTTTTTCTTATAATTATCTGATTTTCCCTAAATTGTGGTAATAAATATATTACTAAAGTGTGATTTATAATGTACATGAATAAAGGGGTCCTATTTAAATACTTTTGGTCGTACTATTCCAAATATTTAATCCTTTTTTCAAATTCAAAACACGTTATCATATGAAACTAATTAAAAATTAATCCAATTGGTAGAACAAGAAAACAAGTTTTTTAAAGTAAAAATAGTCAAAATGTCCTAGTGTTTTAATATCCATTTTGTAAGTGAATATGATTAAAATGACCTAAATTGAATTAAATTATAAATCAAAAAACTTTTTATACTTTAGAAACATTAAAAAATAAAATCTAACACAATAATTAAATTTGATCAAAATGTTGTTTTCAATTAAAAATGAATTATTTTCCCAACTAACCAATAAATGAATCTTTTCAGAAAAATAGCAAAAAATTAACCAAAATATATATTGAAGCCTCTATTCCAAATAAGAATTTTTTTTTTAAAATAGAATTGAAAACTGATTAAAAATGTAGATTTAAAACAAGTGCACCATCAAATGGTGGAGAACTGTCAGTTTTGAAAAATAATTATTTTATGTGTAAAGTTGGAATAGTTCTTATATAATGTATATAAAATACATAGTATTAATATTAAATATTATATTGAATATTATATATATATATATATATATATATATTTAATTAAATCCAAACGGATAATATTTTATCACTATAATCCACACTTTTTCGCATTTAAATTTTTTTTTGGAGAAATAATTTTTTTATTTTTAAAAAGGGGTTTTCAGTAATTTATAATTAATTATTTCCTAAATTAATAATTATATATAAATTTGTATACCATATTTTTATAATTCAGATGATAATGTGATTTCTGGTTATTTTAATGGCTTGGTTTTTACACTAACCTTTGAATATTATGTAGTTCTCCGCCTTCACTCGATGTGGCGTATCATGTATATTGTCGAACAAAGTGTTTCTTTTTTAAAAACATGGTATGTTACACATTAGGCACATAGATTTTGTCTTGTTATAATTCTGATAATTTTATGATGCATTTTGGGGTTTTTTATACCTATTTGGTTTCTAGTACAACTACCGCTTTGTGTTTTTGAACATACTGATATGGATATGTTTTTTCCACTGTGTTTGAAGAAAATTAATTCCAAATTTTTATTTTATGACACCCAGTGATAGTTTAAAACCCATTGGGATCAATAATTATCTTTGTTCTTTGTCAATATTATCTTGGTTATCAGGGTAAAAGGGTATCCGAGCTAGTTTATGAGAATTTGGTATGAGAGGTTGTATTTGTGCATCATTTCATCAAGAAAGTATGTAGTTGAGAAATCATGTGGGGACATAGGTGGTCATTACAAGTTTGTTCCTAGATTTTTTTCATTATAATGAGTATCCAGTCACCATGGTGGTTTTGGAAAGCTATCTCAAGGATTAGTTATAATATTTTACCTTCTTTGGATTTGGATACGTTGAAATCCAAATCACATTTTTCTTTCTGTTTGGATTAATTCCCTTTAATGATCTTGTTTGAGTGTTGATCATTGTGATATTTAGATATATTTAATGTTTTTTTTTTGATTTTTTATAACATCATGCCTCAATGATGATGTATGAATAGGATCTAGGTGGAATATAGTGGTGAAACACAATGATCAAATCCTCTAAAGGACCATATTTTGGTTGAGGTTGGTGTGAATGTTTCCCAAGATCATGAATAGGTATCTAGAACCATGCATTTTTTTGCTCCAATTTTTGTTCCTCATAGGGATTAATTTAACAATTATTCTAAGGATTCCCTATCATGACAACCTCCTTCTTTATAATGGTCCTATGTTTTTCATTAACCTGAAGATTTTTCTTCACTATAGAGCTTCAATTTAACTTTTTGGACACTCGAAAAGGTATTATGGTAAATTATACCACATTTAATATTTAGGGACCTATAAGGAGATGGTTGGATTTGGTGGTTATGAAAAATAATCTTGTGGGTTTTTAGTGGATGTATTTTAATGATATTTTCACCATCCAGTTCTATCTAGAATATATGTTTTTGGACAACACTATGTTGTTTTTCAAACATGATTGGGCAAATAGGTATATGAAAGAGTTTATAAACCAATTAATAGAGTGTGTGATGTTTTCACCTGATATTGTATCGAATGAGAGGACAATGTCCAAAAAATATGAAGATTTGAATTCGATCTGATATTCAATATCAAGTTTTCATATTGAATATCTCTTCATATGATAATCTTCTATATTGGGTATTCATGTTTGAACTTGATCCAATCATAATTTCATGGTTGATGGGAGTTCTTTCTTCTCATAGTGGTATTATTATGAGTTTTCATGATGTTGTAAGATGACATGATGAGTTTCAATATGGATCATGATAGAAAGTACCTTTAAGACCTTATTCCGTACATGGAAGAATCCCTTTAACTTGTAACCAATGTGGTAAGCCACAGAATTCAAAATGATTCCCCAAGGAACCAATGGTATGTGCTTACAATGGTCATTCAAGACACTTTCATTAAATTTTTTATATCTTCTATACCCAAAATAGAGTAATTATATCATCGACACCAAAAACTACTTAGGTAAAATTATATGTTTCAATATCATAGGGGTTCCTGCCACATGAATCTGGAATGAAGATTCGTCATGCAATGGAAGATTCTTCAGTATAAGTAGATACATGTCCAAAAATATGTGAGGTTCCATCACAATAGCTTTATCTTTTTTCACTGATTTATTTTATAACGATGCATCTCGTTTTTTATATCAACAATTATGTTTAATCTGATAAACATTCATGTGGAAATTTTATTCAATTTAATGGATATTATTACACCCCTTGGAATGAAGGGATAGTAAGGTAGCTTTTATCTGACTTTTGTGTTATATTTATTAGAGATTTATATTTATTGGAATTTTTAAATTCATGAAATGAAACCAGTTTATGTCATTTTTAGGAGGGATTGGCCCATTCTTAATAAATCTAAAATTTATTTCTAGCTTCGATGATTATCCTTTATAAAGGATGATAGGTTGTGTCGTGGCTTAGAGAGAGATTGAGACCCGTGGTTGAGTAGAGTTAAACTTTCTTATCCAGAGTTTGGGAATGTAATATTAGTGTTTTTGTTAGATCCAAAGTGGTAATCATTGAGTGGTGATCTACCATCAGTTTTCATTGAATTTCCCAACATTTTTTCTTCTAACATCTCTGGATTACCATCATTAAGGGTGGTAGTGTTCTCTATCGATTCATTTCAATATAATTTACCAGTATATATTCCTTCTTACAACATGGGAACGTATGAGATGAAGGAGTTTAATAATTAGTTCAATGATCTAATAGATAAAGGATATATATTTTGGAGTATGTTACCTTTGTTGGTGCTTTCCTACTTAGTTAAGAATGTTGATTGATGAATTTTCTTATGACTTGAGTAAGAAAACTCAGAAAAGTTACGATAGTGAAAAATTATCCATTTATATTAATGGATAATATATTAGAATTGTTTAAAGTGAAAGTGGTTTTGAAATATTGATCTATTATCTGGTTACCACCAGTTGAGAATATAAGGTTCTAACATTGGGAAAATTTCCTTTTAGAGCCGGTAAAAATATTATAAGTACCTTATCAAGAAATATGGTCTAACCAAAACAACTAATATATTTATTGATTTGATTAATATGACTTTACAAGATTATCTTGGTATATTCATGGTTGTACATATGTATGACATCTTGGTTAACTCTATATCGGAGTAGGATATTGTTCATCAATTAATAGATGATATGGAATTATAGAGAATTCACCAAATTTACAAAAAGATATAAGAATTTATTTTATTGATGTGGTAAGTGAATTTCTTTGGATATATATCCTAAAAACATGTTATTTATGTTGATCTTGAGAAGCACAAATTTGTTATGAAATTAGAGAAACGACATAATGTTTTCTTGATTTTGTGCTTCCTGGGTTTAGCTTGATATTATCAATGGTTTGTGAAGGATTTATCATATATGCATTGTCCTATGACCTATCTAACATTGAAGGGGTGATATTTTCTTTGGATGAGAATTTATAGAGTTTATTTACTTATCTAAAATGGTGTTCGACTTTTTTTCTATCGTTGACTCTTTCAAAAGCTATCTTGGGATATATTATCTTCATTGATGCATTATGTTTGGATTTAGACAATGTTTTAATACTGGGTGATCAAATAGTTGCATATGGATCTTTATATAATAGGACACATGATAATAATTATACATCCCTTGAGATTTATCATGTATTTTTAACACGTTTACTTAATTGTTTGAGGAATTACATATTTGGTGAAATTTTGACCATGTCTTTTGACCACAAAATCATGAGTAATATCTTATCCCAAAAATAATAGAATCTATACTAGATACATTTGGTGGACTACATATAAAAAAAATTATATATTGACTACACCTTCATGAAATTAAATTTTGTTTTTGATGTGTTGAGAATCAAAATTATGACCTAAGACGTGATGGAATAATTAGTAGAGTGGTAAATGATGTTTTTTTTTAATATGAATATTTGTTTTCAAGAAATACGGGAAAATGTTATCGTGGACCATGTTCGATTAAATAATTCTCTTCATGAAATGGTTCTTCATGAATAACATATTAGTGAAGAATTATGTGTTACAAAGAACCCTATTTATGGTGGGGAGACCATTGATGAGTGGTCATTTTCCACATAGGGTATCTTATGTTTTTGCAACTGGTATGTAATAACTTTTTATGTGTGGAAATATGTATTGAGTTATTTCTATAAATCCACATGGATAGTTCACCCATGAACCAAAAATATATTATATGACATATGAAGATGATTATTGGTGGTCGGGGATGAAACAAGGCATCGCTAACGTTTTTTTTCATGAATATATTTTCCACCAGGTCAAGGATGAGAATTAGGGACCTTCAGGTTTTCATCATCCACTTCTAATGTATTCTTGGATGTGGGTTGTTTTTTATATTGAATTTTTGTTTTGATTATCGCGTTCCAAGATAAGGAATAATCTAATATTTTTTTGATGGAGAGGTTGAAAAAATCATCTCACATTATACCCATTGATCACACAAAAATAGTTGAAGAGGTGGGAATTCTCAATGGGAGGTAGATTGTTCATTTTCATGTAGTTACATCTATTATAGTCTTTTATTGAGATCCCAATTTTAAATCATTCTTTTAGATAACCTTTAATGAGGCTTTGGGATCTTTGGTTTGTTTGGATATATTATAAAATCAACAAAAATATGGCCAGACAGAGAGAAAGAAATATAAATTCTTGTAGATATTCATTGTGGCTATTTCTATGATTTATGTGGGGCTTCAAATGACCATTTGGGACTCATTGAGTATTCATATAATAATTCTTACTTGTCCAATATTATAATGGCTCTTTTGGGTCATTTTGTGTCCAAACATGTAAAAATCCATTTTGTATGATAGAGATCAATGATAATTTTATAGTTGGACCGAACATGGTTCAAGAGATGATAGGAAAGATTCAGTTGATTCCTTGTATTATATTGATTGAATAGAGAGTGTATAATTTTTATGTCAATCATCCCTACAGACTTTTGGAAATTTCAATAGGTGATTTGGTGTTCATAAGAGTTTCACCTTGTTTGGGTCATCGATACCTTGGGAGGAAAGGAATGAAAGCTCCTCATTTAATGGGAACTTTTAATGTTGTTGAGCAGGTAGGAATGTGTATTGTCATTTAACACTTCTTCCATAGTCAAAATATATTCATAACATGTTACATGTATAACATCTATAAAAGTATCATTCTAATATATTTCTTTTATTGAGCTGGTGTGATCTTGATGTTAAGCCAGATTTTCCTATGACTGAGATTCCAATCACGGTTGTCCATTAGGGTGCAAGGTACATTGTTAGAGGGTATTACCTTTAAACATAGTTCTATGGTATCATGGTTTTGATTCTTATGAGACATGAAAGTGTGTTGCACAAAAAATAGAGAAGTGGCCTCACCTTTTATATATGGATGATTCTTAACAATAATTATGGGGAAAAAATGATTACATGGTGGGGAGGTTGTAAAGCTGCATAACCTATCTATTAGGTTTGTTTTAACCTTTTCTTAGTTTTTCCTTTTTTTCAGTTGGGTATGTCCGAAAAGGAGTTTGGTGGAATCTTATTATGGTGAAGTCATGGATTTAGAAGTATTTTTAGCATAAAACATGTAGTTCATATAACATATTTTGGATTTACATGCGGTGTAATGGTGTTACACAACATGTTTTTATTGTATGATAAATAATATTAAATGGGTACAAAATTTGAATGGTTACACATAATACACAAGTTACACACTGTGTAAATATTAAAAATCATATTTTTAGTAAAAGAAGATGGTTATTTAGGTATATATGGGACTTCAAAAATACATGATGTTTAATTATGTTACACCTAGGGTAAATTCTTCACTATAATTTTTAAGCAGGAGTATTAGCTGAAATTTTTGTCTCTTTAATCTTGGTTTCCTTTCTCTATATCTCTTTAGAGGCCCTTCCAAGGAAATTTTGTTTATCTCCAGTAATTATGTATTTTTTTCATTCTATGACTGTTTATTTTTATACATACGCTATGTCTCTCTGTATGTAGTCTTTATCTCTATATTGTATCTCAATATTTTCCTCTTGGAGCATGAAATTAAACTTTGGTACTGGAGTATCTAATTGATGTGTGGTTTATTATGGGTTCCAAGAACCTCGACACTGTTATTATTGTTTTCGAGTCCCATTGTGGATGTTTCCTTCAAGGAAAAAGGATGGTGGTTCTGTTTGTGATTTTATAACTGATTAAAATATGAACTGCATTATTTTTTAATTTCATTCAATTGATTTGTGAAAACCAAGATTGATATGAATTGGAATGTAATTTATATTGTATATATTTTTGAAAAAGAACCTAATTCCAATGGAATCATATATAAGAGTATGTTTTGAAATTGATAGAATTCCTTATTTTAAATGAAAATTAACTTTTGAAAATGGACAATATTGATTTCATAACAAATGAAGGGTGGTTTTGAAGTAAAATTGCATGAAATGAAGAAAAAATTATTTTTTTCTTTTGAACATTATTTGAAATTTTGAAAAGAAGGATTTTTTGAGAGTTGTGTATTTTGAGATGAAATGGTGTCCCTTTTTCAATTCATTCATTGAGGACATGTGAGACATGGTAGTTAAAGGATAATTTGGGAGAAACATGATCGTATGGTACTGGCCAAGAATTATATAGTTGGTTTACCACTCTAGAAACCCTAGTTTGTCATGTCTTATCCCTAATGGGATGTTTATGGGTCCTATTCGGAATAAACCATAGGGATGCCTGTACACATACTTTTCATGATCAATGATATTAGTTTTGTGGGTATCCCATAACATATAACTATCATACTATAGTTCTCATGGGGATTACATTGATGTATATGGTATTTAATATGAAACTATTTTACCCTTTCCTAATGACTTAAATAAATTGTTTTACATAATGTGCTCATTTAATTCATGTTTGAAATGTTTACCATCATTTGATATGAAAATCATGTTTTGTTATAAATATGAAAATGTAATTCCATTCATGATTTGATTAAAATTGAAATCTTGATTTGGATTCTTTTTGTGGAATCATATAATGGGGCACCTTTTGAGAGCCTATAGGGATGTATAGATCAGTCTCTACATTTTCCATCAGGAATTTAATGATTTTATCCTACATGGTCTGAGTAAACGGAAGTTGCCTCATGGAGGATTTTTTGTCCTTAATTTGGTGTGGCTTTTAGTGATGTGTCCATGGGGATGTGGAGATAGTCTTGTTAGAGTTTTGGTACATTGATGAAGTACTATTTAGTTTTTTGTTATACCTATATGGTTTTAGGTACTATCTTCTATATGAGTTTTTGGAGCATTCTTATAGGCATCTATTTCATTGACTATATTTGAGGAAAATTCATCCAAATTTTATACTCTATTTTCCTTTGTGCTAGTCTCCAACCCATGGGGATCAGTAATGACTATTGAGATATTTTGGGATCAACTTGATTATAAGTGTAACATGGTATCTGGGAAGGTTCATTGCTGAATGTTTCTTAAGGATGATAGATTTTATTTGAAAATCAATTTTTAAAACTAATTATAAAAAATGTATTTTAGAAATAATTTACAAAAAAAATCATAATAAAAACTTATCGAGGATATTTTTATAAAAATCACTGAAAACATTTCTTGAGGAAAACAACATTTTGTCTTTGAAAAAAAATTAAAAAATATATTTTTCATAAAATCCATCTAGTTTTGGAATGATTTAATTAAAATAAAAAATTTTGCAACATATTAGGGAAAATTTTATATTTTAAAATAACATTTAAAAGATGAAATATAATCTTGTATTCAATGATTAGTCATGATAGTGGTAAATAATGTTTAGGATATGAATTTTAAAAATTAATATTCATTTCACATTTTAGATAAAATAAAAATATGATTTTTTAATGACATTAAGATTCCTTTAAATGTTTTTTAAAGTTAAAAATATTTGAAAAATTATCTAATAAGTTATTTTAAAAATGTTAAATACATTTTTCCAGTCATTTTTATACAATAAGGGTTTTGATATATATAGATTTATGTTAGACATGTAGGTCTACTCCTCTTTAAGCTCTCGGTGGCGATACCCTAGATATAGTGGAGGGGTCTTTTCCCACCTCTCATACTATCATTGGAAGGTGGAGGATCTCACCCAAATAGTCTCAAAGCCACACCCAATCAAATCAATCCCAAATGCATGCCCTATTTTTTCGATGATATCACTATTCCAGAAGGTTATTGATCTTTTTTATGTAGCACTAAAATATTTCTCATTGATGATGGGGTTCATTAAATATTTTATCCACTTTCATCTGACCCTTTTTGCATGATTCAGGAACCATAGGCCTTTCATTGATGATTTTTACCATTTCGTCACTCAATATTAGGGGTTACATGGTCGTGTGTTTTTTTGTCTTCTCAAAAATCATCGTATGATGATTCGTTTTTGGTAGGTAGATGTTCTAATATACACATTGTTTAACTCTCCATGTAAGTGCATCAATTATAGTTTATTTGGATTTATCTAGTCTTATAATTTTCATATGATATAAAATTCTTCTTCAGTTGAAATCTAGGTTATTTTCCCAAAACTCCCACTACAAATAGAAAACCCTTCAATCCTATGATTTCTAGGAAATACTATCTATAGATTTCTATGATCCAACACCATAAATAACTCTATTATAAATCTTATCAACCCATATATATGTGTGGAGGTTGACATCTCAAATTCACTAGTGGAGAAGGTGTGGGTTTCTTATGGTGAATAGTTTACATGAACTCAATTAGTGTACATCAAAACTAGGGTGGATTTTTTCATGATATGTAATCTCTTGGGTAATTTGGAATAAGGATTCTTACATGGTATCATTAGTGAGGGTGTGGATCTAAATATGGTAAAAAAATGCTAATCATTGTCATGCAACGTTGTGGATGGGTCAGGTTAGCAATTTGGGCCCCAACTGGGGTGTCAAACATTTACATCTAGTGTGGTAGCTGACCAATAACTTGTGGGTGACATGATTCCCACCAGGAAGGAGGTTTGATTGAGTGCAATTAATCCTATTATTAAAGATGTTTTAAGAATGTTAAATAATGATCTGACTACATCAAGATTATTGGCTTCATCTAGGTCTGGGGGACTGTAGGGATTTGATGCCTCTTTCCCTCCTACCCTATCCAACACAACCTCCTTTTAGTCAGGCCCTGAGAGCTGGTAGCGGGACCATACACAAGGAGGGTATGTTGGTGACTGGGTTCCCCACCTATGATATTATTTAGGATATGTCTACCCTATTAGTAATTGGAAATGTGGCAACAAATTTTCCAAGCCTATGTTTTCTGGCCACAGGGGGTTGTTCGTGGTGATAACTGGTCTGGTCCAAAGACCAACCCATCGATTCATTGAGGTATCCATTTGGAATGATTAAATTTTTAAGGATTTCATTAGGATCAATTTGTCCCTATATGGGTTGAGGTTTTTAATGACGATCAATAAATTCTCATGGATTTGTCTCATGATGGTCCATCTAGAACCTTTTCAAATGACAGTATGGAGGGCCTATAATGAAGAGGGGTCCAAAATCTGAGAACAAATCAGGGGTATAATGGAACAAAATATTCAGGTAGCTTAATTCTTCTCAAAAATTATATACATAATGGTCAAAAATACCACTCATACCTACCGAAATCGATAGAGGAATGACCTTCCATGAAATCAAGGAAATTGGTGACTATCCTTGATACTCAAGACTATGCTAAGGATTGAATGGTGAGTAATGTGGTTCATGATATACGTGACCAAGAAGATGGAGGTGAGATAGAGAATCTAGTTTTATTCAAGTAGCCTTAGTGGGATTGGTTGATAACTGATAGATCAAATTTTTTCAATTAAATTTACATTGAATTTAATTGTATTAAACCCAAAAAAGTTTTACTCTAAGATGAATTTATTCATTTTTTTGATATTGGTGTCAATTTGAGTTGAACAGTAGAAATGGCCCATTTCGGATTTTTAACTGGTTTAAATTATTTCTGTAGTATTTCCATAACATATTCTATACTAATCCAAATTGCAAAATTCTTTCTTTTCCAGATTTACACATCCAGGGATTCATTTACTATTTTTGTACCAAAAGTTGAATTGACCATATAGAAGCTCAAAAGAATCTCACAAGTTGTCTAATGAAAACTGTTTACTATTCTGTCGATTTTTGGTGTGGGGTCCATAAATAATTCTCGGTGGGCCCAATTGTTGTTATATTCGGTTGGTAGACGTGAAAGGAGGTTTAGAATATCTTTCATGAAGGGAAGGCCATAGTAATTTTCCATTTTAAGGGTCATTAAATCATCCAAATCCTGAGGTTTGCGATTTGGCATGTCTGACTGGAAAGAATAAATTGTGAGACTAAAATGCTCATAACACTCGGATTACTTGTCCAAATTCACTGATATTTTGAGCTCAATTCCCAAGTGAATTATGAACAACACTGTAGAAGGTCCCAATTCATGAAGATTTCATTTAAAGGGGCAAAAATGATTCAATGTTCGGGGGAAAATTCTGGCTATAAAAAAAAGGAGAGATCCACCCTCTCAAAGCATCTCTCATTCCATCACATTCCTTCTGAGACACCAAGGAGGATAGATTTTCAGATTTCTCTTTTATTTATTTGATTTTTCATAGTTTTTAAATGCCTTATTATTCTCCATTCATCTCGAATACCCTTAACATAGTGGGGTAAATAGTTGGAGTGATTGGGGAAGGGTTGATTTTCTATTTTTTAATGCTTGAGTTCTTGGATGTAATTGAATAAAATTTCTTTATTCTTCAAAGTTGTTTTCAATTTAATATAGAGGATTTTATTATCAAGTGTGGTCGTACTTGAATTTTAATTCTGTTATTTATTTTTACCTTTGTAAAATAGTCATTATCTCCCTCCATTAATTTCTAGTTTATATACGATGGATTAAACCAGAGATTAGTTGTGATGTACTCGATGATCGTCAATACGTGTAAAAGGTTAGTGAATGTTCTTGTTTGTATGGGATATATAAGACCCGATCGGGTATTTCCCATGTCAATTAAGGATATTCAATATAACTATTTTTTACATTGAAGGAGAGTTATCAAAACTGAGATCTTGGAAATGTTTTCTCTCACAATAATAATTTCACCAAGGAAGTGAGAGGATACGATTATGGAAACTCACTTTAATCAACTAATAAGAAGAGTTTTGAATTAAATTGAACATATATATCATTAAAATTTGGAAACCGACCCTGACCTAATCACCCTTTTAATATCATATTTTTTCAATTCATTTGAATATCAAATTTCCTTTCAAAAGCATAACATTTTTACCCTCGTTTCAAAGTGAAAAACTATTTTGTGTGCACTCCTCTTCAGGAGAAATCATTGGGTTAATCACTATACTACACTAGGACATATATAAATTTTTTTCCACACCCTATGACAAACGTGCGACAAACATGGCACCGTTTCCGGGGAGGTAGTGCAACAAAAAAAGATTTTCAAAATTGAATGACCCACAACTCAAAAGAATAATTAAATGAATTTGATCCAGAAATTGATAGAACATTAACCCAACTACGAAAAAGAATCCCATCAGAAATCCTTGAAAAATAAATCTATCAGATTCAAGTTAAACTCTTAGTGTTCACTCTGAACCTGAAATCATTGCTGGAAATACCAACCCAACCCTGCATGATCTATGTGCACCATAATTTTCCATTAAAAATAACCAACTAATTGCACCCACTAAACCAAATTATTTTGAATTACATGTCAATATGATTCATGTGCTTCCAAATTTTCATGGTCTTGCAGGAGAAGATCCTAATCAGAACATGCAGGAATTCAGATACACTTGCTCACGCATCAGGCCAAGAGGAGCACACAAAGACCAATTTCAGTGGAGGGAATTCCATTTCTCACTCGAAGGAGCGGCTAAATAATGGTTGTACAATCTAAAACCAGGGGAGATAAATTATTGGGAAGACCTAAAAAGATGTTTCATGTAAAGGTTCTTTCCCACATCGAGGATCACTTCCATCAAGAAGAAGATTTACATCATACGACAATAAATTGGGGAAACCCTCTATGAGTACTGGGAGTGCTTCAAGAAGATATGTTTCATCTTCCCACATCAAGAAATGGAGGAACACCAATTCCTTGTGTTCTTCTACCAAGGAATTATGGATAATGATCAAAATATTCTAGATGCCTCATCTGGGGGGTCCCTGGTTGACAAGTATCTTGCAAATATCAGAGTACTAATTGAGAAGATTTCTCAAAACTCACAAAAATTTGGACTAAGAGGAATGGGAACCAGGGGGATACATGAGGTAAAACCATTTGATTCATATGCATTGATTGAAACAAAATTTTATGACCATGTAAGGTTAGTCCGTCAAATGGTTGTAACTCATGAAAATGGACAACATGCTTCAACACAGATACGTGGTTTATGTTATTCTTCCACTCATTATACTGACTACTGCCCTGAGATACAAGGGACAGAATACTGTTCTGATGCCTTTCAACCAAAACAATTCCAAAAAAATCAACTACATCAACCCCAAGCTCAATAAGGATATGGGAACCAACAAAACCAGATGAGATCATTTAACCAGCACCCCAGTCAACCTCCTTACACCAGCATCAATACCAGAACCCCCTCCCTTCCAAAAATCCTATAAACATCCCTTCCAACAACAAAAATCCTTTCATCCACTACCATTCAAAATAAAAAAATATGAACAACCATCTACCATCACACAAACTTCTATGGAACAGCTAAAATCCAAATATGAGGGCCTAGAAGATAAGTTTGACAAGCTGGAAAACACAGTGGGAAGTCTTGTTGAAATCATGTCCAGGAATCTAGGGATTCTTCCATCCCAAACAGTGCCAAATCCTAAAGAGAATTTCAGTGAAATAATAAAAAGTAGTGTAAAATAAATCCCACCTCCATCCAACCCTGAACCTGAAACAATACCACCAGTTCTAAGGGAGAATGATTTAGAAAATATTGTGAAAATCCACCAAGAAGATGAAAAGGAATAGGAGGAGGAGAATGATAGTCCACAGAATAAGAAAAAAGAAACATCAATGCAAAGGAAATAAAGGGATAAGAAAGACTTATCCCCACCATTTCAAATAAGGATGATCAAATCAAAGAAATTTCATGAAAAAGAACTTCAAAAAGAAATTCTGGATACCTTCCATAAAGTGGAAATCAATATCCTCTACTATAAGCTATTAAACAAATTCCAAGGTATGAAATTTTTTTGAATGATCTTTGCACCAAAAAGAGAAGGCTTCATTGGAATGAAAGAATCAACTTGGAGAGATGTGTGTCAGTCCTTATCATGCCGCAGATTCCAACCAAATGTCAAGATCCAGGGACCTTTTCCATTATATTCACCATTGCTTCATTAAATTTCACTAATGATTTGAATGATATAGGTTCTTCAATTAATGTATTGCCTCACTCGGTATACACTTCTTTTCATATGGTATAATTGAATCCCACATGAGTGGTGGTCCGTCTTGCAAACAGATCCACATTTTTCCCTGGAGGAGTTTTGGAAGATTTCCTTGTGAAAGTCAATGATCTCTTATTCCTAGCTGAATTCTACATGCTCAATATGGAAGATTATAGGAGCCCATCACTTTCACCCATCATTTTGAGGAGACATTTATTGAAGACAACCAAAACCATCATCAATGTTCATGAGGGGACACTCACCATGGAGCATGGGGAGAGCATGGTCCACTTATATATTTTTTAATCCATGAGGCACCGATCGGATGATCACTCCCTCTTTTCACATTCCCATGAAGTTGGTGCAGAACCAATTGAATAATCAGGTATGCTCTATGGATTCTTAGACTTTGGAGATACTTCTTCCCTTGGAAATATCATTGAAAATGTGGATGCTGAAGATGTTGGAGATTCTGACTTCATGTGGGAGGAAGAGGTAAAATCTGATTTCTTTGATAATTTGTTAAATGATGAGGAAGATGATATGCTTTATTGTTTGCAGGAGGTCAAAATTTGGAAGTGGGGAACGTCAATTTAGTCTTATCCCTTGAGAATCCCCCTGATGTGGGACTCAAAACACTCACCACTAATTTTAAATATTTATACCCTAGGGGGAGAGAAAAACTACCAGTGATAATTGATAATAATATCTCTAAAACCCAAGAAGAATAATGGATTGAGATTTTGAGAGAGAATTTCCAGGCAATAGGATAGAGCTTAGGTGATATCCCAGGAATAAACCCAAAAATATGCTCACATAGAAGTTTTCTATAGGGAGATTCTAAACCTGTTAGACAGCTCCAAAGGAGACTGAATCCCACCTTGATGGTGGTTGTGAAGAAGGTGATCGAGAAGCTCTTAGAAACTAGGATCATCTTTCCCATTTCAGATTCGTAGTGGGTTATCCCTATTCATTTCGTTCCAAAAAAACATTCCTAACAACTTTGATTAATGAAAAGAATGAGTTAATTCCTATGAGAATTCAAAACAGCTAGAGAGTGTGCATTGATTTTAAGAAATTTAACCAGGTCACTCAAAAAGTTCATTTCCCCATCCACTTCATTGACCAGATTTTTGAAATATTTGTAGGGAGAACACATTATTTCTTTTTGGATGGATTTTTAGGTTACTTCTAGGTACCCAATCCTCCTGAGGATCAAGAGAATATGACATTTACATTCCCTTTTGGTACTTTTGCGTATAAATGAAGGCCATTTGGATTATGTAATTCTACAGGTACATTTAAGAGGTGCATGGTGAGTATATTTTCTGATCACATTGAAAATTTCTTGGATGTTTTCATAGGTGATTTCACAGTTTTTGGAGATTCTTTTGATCATTGTTTGAAAAATCTGGAAAAGATTTTGAAAAACTCCATTGAAAATAATGTTGTTTTAAATTTTGAAAAGTTTCATTTCATGGTTCAAAGAGGAATTGTACTTGGTCATGTCATCTCCAAAAATGGAATTTAAGTGTATAAATCAAAAATTTATGAGATAAATTCATTGCCTCACCCTACTTGTGTGAAACATGTTAGATCATTTTTAGGACATGGAGGATTAAAAATGAGTTTTATCAAAGATTTTAGTAAGATTTCTCTCCCTCTATATAGATTAGTTTTTAAAGATACTGATTTTGATTTCAATTGTGAATGTAGGGAATTTTTTGATGTGTTGAAGAAGATATTGATTTCACCACCCGTGATGTAGCCTCCAAATTGGGATGAACCATTTAAACTACTTTGTGATGCCTCCAACCAAGAAGTTGGAGCAGTCCTTTCTTATTGAATTGAGGGTAGAACACAATTCATTTCATATGCCTCGAGGACCTTATATGTAACCCAATTCAATTACACAACAGCAGAAAAAGTGTTATTAGCAGTTTTTTTTTTGCTTTAGAATGATTTAGATCGTGTATTCTTGGAACGAAAATCACTATTTTTCTGATCATGCATCATTGAGGTACATGATGAATAAAACTGATGCTAAACCAAGGTTAGTGATATGGATGATACTACTGTTGGAGTTCAATATAGAAATCAAGGATAATAAGGGATCTGAGAACCAAGTGGCAGATCACTTGAGTAGGCTGCCAAACACCAATGAAATTGAAATTCCAGAAAGAGACCCACTGACTGACCAAATTCTAGGAGTTAAGTTTTACTTGATTGAAGGATAAGTGCCTTGGTATGCTAACATGGTCAATTTTCTGGTAACATCTCAGGTCCCATCTCATTTAAATTCTCACCAAATTGAAAAATTGAAAGGTGAATCTAGAAATTACATTTGGGATGGTCCATTCCATTGGAAGATTTTCAATGATCAAGTAATAAGAAGATGTTTACCTGAAAGTGATGTTAAATCTGTCTTTGATTTTTGTCAAACTTTATCTTGTAGAGGACACTTTGGACCTCAAATGATAGTAAGAAAGCTTTTAGAATCTAGAATTTATGGGCCAAACATTTTTAAAGACGCTCATGAATTTTGAAAATTTTGTGAAAAATGACAGTTTTCAGGAAATACTTCAAATAGAGAAGAAATTCCCCAAAATCCATTGAATTTTTGTGACATTTTTGAAGTTTGGGGGATATATATTTTAGGGGACCTTTCCAAATTTCATCTGGAAATTCATATATCTTGCTTGAAGTTGATTATGTTTCCAAATGGGTGGAATCAAAAGCCACAAGGATTGACGATGCTAAAATTGTTTGTGATTTTTCCAGGTCTAACATATTTTCTAGGTTTGGATTTCCCATAGAAATCATCAATGATAAGGGGACCCACTTCTGCAATTGGATAATGGATACATTGCTGAAAAAAGTATAGGGTGCATCCTAAAACATCAACTCCTTATCATCCACAGACTAATGGGAAAAATAACGTTTCCAATAGGAAAATCAAAGGAATTTTGGAAAATACCGTTAATCCAAACAGGTAGGAATGGAGCATAATGTTGGAAGATACCTAATGGGCTTATAGGATAGCCTAAAAAACACCAATTGGAATGAGTCCATATTGGCTGATTTATGGGAAAATCTTCCACCTACCTATGGAATGGGAGCATAAGGCGTATTGTGGTGTGAGGGAAATGAATTCCGACATTGAAAGTGCTGGGAAGGAAAGAAGATTTATGTTTCAAGAGCTGGAGAGATGTATCCATTCACTGTGGAGGGGCATAGGCTGAAGAAATTCCTTGGGACCCTGCCATCAGAGGCAGTGGAGGATATCACACTCCTCCAACCAGTCTATAAATAAGAAACATCAGGTTTTACCTCTACTTCACACTTGCTTGATGTTGTGATTCATTTTAAAACTGGATTACATGTTAAATACACTTGAATTAATTTAGGACATTGTATCATTTATATGTTGTGGAGGGATCCTTTTTAGTTTAGGATTTTCATTTGTTGAATATTTTTCAAAAAAAGCATGTTTTCAAATTTTTGTGTTCTTATTTTTCAATTTTTGTTGTGTTTTTTTTTTTGAACTTTTCAGTTGAAATGATTATCATTACCATTTTTGAAACACATGTCAATGATTGAAAAAATATATTCCATGAAACTAAGATTAAATTAATTCTGAAATGACTTTATTTCGAGTTCAAATAATTTATAATTTCATGAAAAGTACACTGATTTTTGAAACCCATTCCATATTTCACTGTCTATATCATTGAAATCACTTTCTTGTGAGGATTTTGAACCATTTTTTACATATTAGTTTCATTCACCTAATTTCTTGAGAGAAACAGACCATGAATGCTTTAACCAGAATTTGATTTATTCCTTTCTAAACATGAGGTTTTGGGGTAAGTGTGTTTTAAATGATTGAGTAATTTATTTGGTTTGAAGCCACCTTTTCAAAATAATCTTTTTCATTATCGCCTACCATATATATAAATCATTTTAGACCCTAGTATCCATGAATAGCCTGTTAGGTTAGCCACATTACAATCCAATTTTCCCTATTCATCCTGCTCTTGAAGTGAAATTGCATGATCTATTTGAACTTAAGTGTGGGGGAAGATGTATTGTGGTGTACTACCTCATTTGGTGATACATTTGGTGGAATATAAAATGTTAAAGAGTTTATCTTTCTACTGAAAATATCATTTTGTTAAAATATTTTCATTTTCTGGAGATTTCATGTTATGAGAATTTGTGCCTTTCTGGAGCTTCTAATGTAAAAAGAATGTTGTTCCTATCTAGAGCTTTCAAAAAAAATCATGTTTGATAAGATTGAAATTTTTTCTGCTGAAATCCTGAGCTGATTAAATGATGATGGAGCCTATTTTCTACAAATTGGAAGAGAAGGAGACCATATTTGAGTGAAAATTAAGGTTTTTCAATTTTTCTTCAAAAAAATCCAAGCCCTCATTTTTTAGCCTCAGAATTTTTAACATCTAAATCCTACCAATCGAAAGCCACAGAACAACCCTGAAATGTCCTCATGAGAAACACATGTCCTTGACTCACATCGGGTGGGGAAGTAAAATTTTATAAAGCTTGTGGTGACTCTTGTGTGAGTTTGGATGAGAAAATCCTTGTTCAACATTTACATTAGTGAGATGTGAAAAAATTCATGTGAGGTTAGTGTTTTGTGTGCATGGGATAAGAAATAAAGTGTAGATTTATTAAAATATAAAATGGAGAACTTGAAATAATTGTTTTTTATGAGACATGATATCTTTTTGTATCTTAGTAAGGATTTGGTAGATCTCATTAGTATGTTTTTTGGATTTTATTTTATTTTATTTTTACTTTCTAGGAGTCCAAGTGCTAAGTGTGGAGAAATTGATAGAGAAAATATTTTTAATTAAATTTACATTGAATTTAATAGTTTTAAACCCACAAAAGTGTTACTCTAAGATTAATTGCATCATTTTTAGGATATTGGTGTTATTTTGAGTTCAACTGTAAAAATGACCCATTTCAGATTTTAATTGTTTTAAATTATTTATATAGATTGATCGTAACATATTATACACTAATCCAAATTGAAAAAATAATTTATTTCTATATTCTACACATCCCGGGCATCATTTACTATTTTGGTCCAAAAGCTGAATCGACTATATAGAAGATCAAAAAAATCTCACAAGTTGTCTCATGAAATCTATTTACTGTTCTGCCGAATTTTGGTGTGGGGTCCATAAATAATTTTTTTGGGCCCAATTTTTGTGATATTTGGTGGGTGGACGCGAATGGAGTTTTAGAACATCTATCATGAAGGGAAGGATATTGGAATTGGCCGTTTTAAGGCTCATTAAATCATCCTAATCTAGAGGTTTTTGAGTTGGCGTGTCTGGCTGGACAGAATAAATTGTGAGAGTAAAATGGGCATTACTCTCAGATTACTTGTCCAAATCCACTGATATTTTGAGGGAAAATACCAAGAGAATTATGAACAACATTCAACAAGGTCCCAACATGTCATGATTTTATTTAATGGGGCAACAACACGTCAACATTCGGGGGGGAAATTCTGGATATAAAAGGAGGACAACTCCACCCTCTCAACGAATCTCTCATTCCATCACATTACATCAGGGACACCAAGGAGGAGAACATTTCATCTTTCTCTTTTATTTCTTTTATTTTTCATAGTTTTTTAATTCCTTCTTCTTGCCCACTCATCTTGATTACCCTTACCATGGTGGGGTAAACATTTGGAGTGATTGGGGAAGGGTTAGATTTCTATTTTATAATGCTTGATTTCTAGGACGTAATTGAATAAAATTTCTTTCTTCTTAAAAGTTTTTTTAAATTTAATACAGCGGATTTTATTATCAAGTACGATCATTCTTGAATTTCAATTCCATTGTTTATTTTTGTCTTCAAAAAATAATCATTATCTCCCACCAATAATTTCTAGTTTATATATGATGGAATAAACCAGGGATTAGTAGTGAAGTACTCAACGATCATCAATATGTGTAAAAGGTATAGTGAATGTTCTTGATTTTTTGTGATAAACAAGATCCGATAGGGTATTTCCCATTTCAATTAAGGATATTCAATATAACTATTTTTCACATGGAAGGTGATTTGACCAAATTGAGATTTTGGTAAGGCTTTCTCTCACAATAATAATTTCACCAAGGAAGTGAGAGGAAACGATAGTGGAAACTCACTTTCATCAACTAAAAATAATATGTTTGAATTAAATTAAATAAGGATATCATTAAAATTGGGAAACTGACCCCGACCTAATCACCCATTTAATATCATAGTTTTTCAATCATTTGAATTGAAAATTTCCTTTCAAAAGCACAACATTTTTACCCTCATTTCAAAGTGACAAACTATTTTGTGTGCACTCCTCTTTGGGAGACATACTAGGGTTAATCACTATACTACACTAGGAAATATATAAAAAATTGTTTTGTCATTCCCTATGATAGGCGTTCATCAATAACACCACTAGATGAGTTGTTATAATTCTGGGTTCACCTAATGACCAGTAGTGTGAGGATTTAAAAGGGGTTCCAAAATGTTTCATCCATTGGGAGTTGACTATCAACTCCATGGAACAAATGGTAGAGGAACATATTGTGATTCAATCATCGATATAGGGTGCAGATACGATGAATGATCGAGTAGTGCAATTGGATACTAATAATTAGTAAATATAGAGGATCAATAACCGAGATCACATTTAATAAAAATATTCAATTAATTGAAATTAAAAATGGGGGAATACATTAAAATGAGGGAAAATATGGATTATATATTGATGATCATATCAAAGATGAACTCGATAGAGAGGTAACCAATCATCAATAGAAAATATATAAGGATAATGTGTTAATTTTTCTCAAATTAGTCGTTAATTGTTCGTCTATTTTTTATGATTATTAATGAATTGTATTTTTTTACTTTGATGTGTTATCACTCTTTCCTTAAAAGAGTTTTTATAATAAAAAAGATAATTTTGTTGTCTGATGAATACATATTTCTGGCCAAAGAGATAAATGAAGATCAAATTTCTTAGAAATAGATTCTTAAAGAGTGGAAAAATGATAATATTATTTGAAATTATAATTAACAACAATATGAGTGGAAAATTCATGATTTTCATGAGGTATAGTTCATAATATTTCATCATTTTAATGAATTATCATGAACATTCATGATAAATGATGAGATTGTATCATAAAACACGTACCACTTTGGAAACATTGAATTATAATTACCAAGAAAGGATAAAGTTAAATAATACATATAATATCATGATAATAAATAAATTATTTATATTCCTTGTAAAATGGCCTTTTTAATACACATCATAAATTAATATAGCTTCTGCACATGTCATATTCCTTAATGAATGACAATTGCGAAAAAAATACCTTACTACCTTAGTAGATTTTGAACTATAAAAATAAGGAATGGGAGACAATCAAATAGATATGTAAATCCATATAATCCTCATGGTATTAACCATAAAATACATTCATTAATAGTATATACACCACATAAAATAAATAAGTGGTGAATATTGCATGTGTCGCATAGAAGTAAAATGTTAGATGGAAATCCTTTACCACTTTTGTAACATATTGAATTGTCAGAAAAAAATAAAGAATAATATCCCATGAAACGTTAAATATCATGAAAATATGGATATTCATGATATAAAATTTCAAATAGGAAGTATATAAACCAAAAAAAATAATGAATTGGGGAATTTTTATCTGTCTTCTAAAAATAAAAGAGAGACTAGAAATCCCTTAACTTATGTCTCGACTTTCTTCGTACACAATCTAACATCCCACAAAATAAATATAAGTTTATTATAAATATATTACAGAAACTTAATATATATATATATATATATCATATCATATCATAAATGATTTACATAGTTCATTTATTATCATTTTATTGGCAATTATTTTTTAAAATCATGTTTCGGTTAACAACTGCTTTGTTGTCAGTATATGTTTTGATTTTTTATTTTCAAAACTAATATATTGATAATGGTTCCGTAATATATATAATAATAATTGTTATATATTTATGATATTTATAAATCAATTACAGTTTCAATACCAATCATAAGCGATGGTTGTGAGAAATGATGTACATTACGATCATTGAGATAATTGTATGTACGTACGCATGAGTAACATTTCCATCTTCAATTATCATTATGGATCTGAGATAATTAGTATTTTATAATTATATAAATATCACAATATCATAAATAACATATTTCTACTTAAAATATACTTTTACATATGTGGTCTGATGATCAAAAGAGTGAGACACATTGCTTCATTAAGGCTGTAGTTCAAACATACATGAAACAGAATTATCTTCATTCAGTGAGTGAAAAGGAATGAATAATGATATATTATATTTTATGAATGAAAAATAATTCATAAATAATAATTAATTTTTTCCTTATTATATTCAATGTAAATAGTTAATGAAAACAAATCACATCCCTTTGCGTGGCGATAAACCATCATACACACGAATGGGGATATAATATCCCTCATAGAATAGAATGTAAAAAATGTTAATATAGTCGTAAAAATATAGTGGTTTAATTATGTGATAAATAAAATATATATAATTTATATCCATTATCATACCCAACTATGGGAGGTGGTAATGGAAAAATAAATTACATTGGTTCATGAGGCGATAGTCCACAGTAAACACAAATGTTGATTTCATATCCCTTTTAATAGAAGTGGATATGGATGCATCTCCTTAACATAAAAAATAAATATATTTTTTAAAACTTATTTTATTATATAATTATGTTTTAATACTAATTTATATTTCATGAGAAATAAATAATTTTAAAATGGTTGTTGAAGAACATTACCTCTTTTTAGATAACCTCTTTTGGTTTGCTCCAAACCTTCCAATGATATATTTCATCAAAAAATATGTTTTTTAAGATTATATGATGGAATTTTTTAAGTTATTTAGGAAATAATTTTGTGATATAAAAATGTTTTATTGTGTGATGAAGAGTAGATAGTGGGTACCCTTTTATAAGTGATGTGAGTGAAAGACTAGTAACTTTTTGTATAGAAAAATTTATACCCTCTTTTTTCTATTTAAAGAATTGTAAAAAAAATTGAGTATAAAAGATAAATATATATTATAGGGTATAAATATTTAAATAAAATTGTATTTAAATTTTTTTTGACATTTTGACCATTATCTATTTAGTTTAAACCCCTATAAACCTATATTTCCATGACCACATTAAATATTTTTTTAAATTTTAACTATTAAATTTAGTCAAATTTATTATAAAATTATTAGAAAATATGAATTATTATTCTTCAAAATATTCAATCGATTTTACAAAATTTGATTCACATAATTGGGAAATATTAATTTAAAATTAATCTTGGTGATGAGATGAGAAAGAGTGTTTTTAATGAGAAAATGTTCATAAGATTACTAGGGTTTATATGAATGTTAAAAATAATAATGATTTTAATTTTTTGAATAGTATTAATAAAAATATAATTTAACTAATTTGAATTTATAACCAATTTAATATATAATTTATCTTTATAAATAAATTAAAATAAAATGACGTTTTTCCTTAAAAATAAATAGTTTTCACTAATATATGAATTTAATATTTCAATAAAATTATAAAACAATAACACTAAGCTAATTTTGATATGAATAACTATAAATTTTAATTTAATATTTAAAATACATTTTATAAATGTTCAAAAGAAATATTTTCATAAAAATGTGTGCAAAAGGGAGAAAAACTGTTCTCAAAAAATACATTTTTTAATCATAAAATCGGAATTATTCTCATATCATACCTAGAAAATTCATATGATGAATTCTTAAAAGTTTAATTAATATAAAATATATAAATTTCATTATATTAATTCACTTAGAATTCTTTTATAATTTTATTGTGTTAAGCCTTGTTTGTTTTCAGAAAATATTTTTTTTAGAAAATTATTTTCATTATTTTATAATAGTTTTTATTATTTTTAATTATTTTTAAATGTAAATAATTATATATACATATATCAATATTATATTTTCCAGATTTTTTAATGTTATTCATACCCTGTATTTTAATGGCATGTTTCTAAAAAACATATCAAATATAAATATATTAATAGTATGTCACATTTCATTTAGACACAATGTTTTGTTTAATTCAAGATAAAATCAGTGTTATGTGAAAAACAATTATTAAAAATATAAATTTAATTTTAAAAAAATATTTCAGAAAACATAGGTTGTAACATTATACAACCCATAAGATTAATTTCACCCTCAAAATTAATCATGTTCATCAAAAACATAACATTTGAAAATTCCTTCATAGAAAGCTACATGGTAAAAAGGGTTAATCAAACATCCTCTAGAGAAGATAAAGGAATATTTGAAATTCATATGGAATTAAACTTGCTTGGATTGAATATAGGATAACACAGCTGGGAAGTGAAATCATGGACATAGAAGAGAACATTAACACCAAAATACTGATAGATAGTTATAGAGAAAATAATTATGTGAAAGTTAATGACCATAAAGCCATAAATCAAGGAAATGTGAAAAAGTTCATTGATATCAAAAAAATATTATAATAGTAAATAAATTTATTTCTAGATCCATTTAATAATTTTTTGGAATTAAGATTAAATATAGACAAAGAACATATGATGTTGTACATACTAAATATATTTTATTTCATAGGCCCAATTTCATCATTTGGTTGTGATATGATAAATTACCAACATCATCTAGTAATATAAGTGATAAATTGTATTCATTTTTAAAGAACTAACCAAAATCAATAAAAGAGTAACAAGTAATTCCTTCTATCATTAGTAAAACGCATTCTACAATGGTTATCCGGTGTGAAAAAAATGATTATATGGGGAAGTAATAAATTAATTTTGAAAACCTCATCCAATGTTCAAATTAATGGAATCCATAAATGGATAACCTTATGACCCTTACAATTATTAAAATTTATATAAATGGTCATTAAACTTCTCAAACTCAAAATTATTCTTCCAAATATAATTAAGCATCACTAATAGTCACATGAAGAATATGTGAATACCTTGATCATATATTATCTTGAATAGTGGTAATAACAATAATTTCCAAAAAAATATCAATGAAAACTTGAATTCATCCACATACATTGAATAAAAAAATAGATTATTTAACACGTTCCATATACCTAAAACTATTTAAAAATAAATCAATGGTAACATAAACAACATTTTTAATGAATCCTTCATCATTTTTTAGGACATCAATTCTATCAAATTTACATTATCCATATCAATAATATCATTAACCTAACTCAGAACCATTTTATTAACCTCGTGAACATATTAGGTGTTATGTTCCCTAAATCATGTGTTTTCAATTAAATATTAACTTTTTATTAAATAACTTTTTAATGTCATTATTTATATTAAACATATTAATTCATATACTTAATTAAAAACAAATAATTATCATTCCTTATATATATAATGATTTATATGAAATAATTATTGAATTCCTATACAAAATAACTTCAACCATCCACCATCCTTCTCAAACCATTATTTATGTTTCATAATCTTATACCCCAACACTTATTTCCTTTCATATTTCATTTGTAGTCTCTCCATAATTTTAAATAAAACCATTACTCATACATCATTGTAGATTTTCTTAATTAGATGTCCCATTAGGACATCGATTTTTATAATTCCCATAATTTACACATATAAAACCATCAACAATGAATGATAAATTTCAGGGACCATTATTCTCAACCATCATGTTAATTGGACTTTATATTCTTCAATTTCAGTTACTTATTAGTGAATTACATTTCTATTCCAAAAATATTCTCTCTTCCCACTAGGATATTCGGTTGTTGGAATATTTCCACACTCTTATCATGTAGGAAACTAAATCTCCATTCCTCCTTAGACTCCACTAACCAAAAACTCATAAAATAGTATCATTCTCTTATTTGGTGATTCTAAGAGATTTTTATGGTGAATGTTTTTATTAATACCCTTTAATAAATGATTATTAATAATTAAAATATATTTATACCTAGTTATAATCCAATAGGTATCCTCCACATTAAATAATCCCTACATTCAATGATAACCCAATTACATTAGGATCTCTCTATTCACTAACTCCAAATATAATAGTATGAGAAACATAAATCATTGTGGAAAACCACATAATCGTGAAAAATAACATATAATGGGTCTAAATAATTACAAAATATTTTAAATATATGTCACATTAGTATTAGCCTAAGTTATCCATGATCATCATCTATTTATATCCATCATAATGGTTCATAGTGATATTGTGAATTTCCAAAGATTATACCTTCAGAGTTTTTCATTCACTATGTGATTATTGAGTCCAGCTCAGTGTACTATTTTCATCGTTATTACCCCTTGGATAATCTATTCTAGATCCACATCCACTTAAATTATCCAAAAAGGGATGTAATTTCTTAGAGACTACTTTTCTAATCTTTTACAAAAATTCCATTACAATTTCCTATATGTTGACTCATCAACATTCATATTCATAGATATTTCCCCAAACATATCATTGTAAATATTCCTATATATCTCACTATGGTTTTTCCACCCAAGTTTCAAATGGATAAATAAAACTTTCATTGATAGAATTTGTATTGACATAGGATTTTCAAACATAGATATTACAACTTTTTACACGAAGAAATTACACAATCACATGCCTAAAGATTGTGGTAGTTTATTGTGTTTAGAGTCTAGTCATGCAATCATTAAATTTGTAAAATATCTTCAAAAAATCACATAAATATATTCTATAGTAATATTCAAAAACATATTGTACTTAAAAAATTTCGTTATACCCTAAAGAAAGGAAACATAATAATGGATGAGCATTGATGTTATGTACATGTATACCGGGGAGACATGTCATTAAAACATAAATATATGTTTATGATAAAATTGAAATAAAATTTGAAATCCTTACCCATCATATCAATTTTCATAATATTGAGTCATGGAATAAAAAATTATAGTTCATAATACAAGAATCAAATGGAAATCCCTGAACATGAGACATTACATCCTAACATTGGCATAACACATAATATTTTGGCATACACATTATCATATAAAATCATTTCCATAGTTTTAAATACTCACGTCCAAGGATATCATTAAAGAATGGGTTCACTACCCAAACAATCATAGTTGTAAAGGTTCCTTCCTATGATCATTAAAAGAGAAAAAGACCCTGATAAAACTCGGTTTGATCCTTGTTATAATCTTATCTATCTCATAAGATATAAATCTTTACATAAATAATTGGAGTGATTCATAGGTCCTACCATTAATAAAATGAAAATTATATATATTATAAGGACCTGGCCTTATTACATTACATATTCTTGAATTACATGAATAATTCACATTGAGGATCTTTTGAGGTTTAGAGTTTTAGAGAATTAGGACATGACTATTACATATCAAGGATTACAAGGTAGACACTTCTAATCATTTTCCATTTTTTTCACAAAATATCAACCCTTGAACAAAGGAGTCATGTCTAGTTCCATGTTTTAGACATCATGACA
The DNA here is from genome assembly GCA_963277665.1 of Viscum album. NCBI lineage: Eukaryota > Viridiplantae > Streptophyta > Magnoliopsida > Santalales > Viscaceae > Viscum > Viscum album. Next base: position 857,747,439 of record OY728151.1, read on the forward strand.
TTTCCTTGATCCCATCCTTGACCGTATTCCACTTTAAGTCCTGTGGAAAACATTTCAAAAACTTTGGATGAGCATAAAAAGCTCAGTAAGGGTTATAACAATACGGAAAGAAAACATTAGTCCATGTATACATAAGAATCAATGAAATCATACTTTACTCATAAAACATAAGCACATTAACATACCTCATTAAATCATAAGATTTAGGAATAACTCATATAAATCATAAGACATAAATGTAACTTGAGTAATTCATAACATTCATACGTAGGGAGTAACCCTCATGGTTACGTTTGGAATACCCATCACATTATATTCCCTAAATATCTTTGGAGAAACCTTAGAATTTAACTCCTTCACATTACCCAATGCATTGGAGAGCTATCTCAGGCTCACCCACCCTTAGTTTATCGCAAAACCACCTGATTTCATAATCATTGCCCAAGAACCATAACATAATCATAACACTTAAAACATGCATAAAAGAAACAAATAATTTCTACATTTCAATCACCATTGTAACACCCCGACCCTAGTTACCCAGAGTCGGTGCATTCTTACATAACATTGGCATGATCACAAGAAAGATCAAATCCCGAAAGACCGATTGGTTTAGTAGCCTTGGAAACACTAGATATATTCATAACGTTTTAAATTACATCATAAAGTGAAAAACTACTACAAAAACATAATGTATTCATAGTCCACACTATTATCCCCTCATAAAATCCCTGCAGGTCATTCATAACATACTTTTTCACATCTTGGGAAAAATAAAAAAAAAGGGGTGAGCTCAAATGCCCAGTAAGGATAACAATATAGCAGAAACTTTCAAAAATAAGCATAAACATTTAAGGCAATGTATAACTAAAACAAAATCCTTTTAAACTAGAAATTCAACATAGTATGGAAAAATTAAAATGAAATAATTCCATTTACTTATTCACATGGATATTCTACTAATCGAATAATCACATGCAATATCAATAACCACTTTCATAATGATGGAATGCATAATGCCAGACTATCATAACCACATAGCCAAGGCCTCATTCCAAGAATAAAAATATGATTTTTCCATGGCCTTGTGCCAAGATACTAGTTTGTCTCATGAGACCTACCGATGCATCAAGGAGCTATAGCGGGCTCCACCCGTCACATATTAAGTCCAATGCATTCCCATAAGAAAAGGTTTAAACATAACATAAACATTTGTTTTAAAACTAGCATATGAAATGTCAATAATTTCACCATAAACTATGAATGGTATAAAAATAGCACATACACAGTCAAACATATCACCAAACCTTCTATACAATATAGAAGTTTTGTATCATAATAAATCAACTTCAAATAAGCGTAAAATCCATCAAAGGATGTTGACATAGATGAAATCAAAACTCTTTTTTGAGAAATATCTCTTTCTATTTTTAAATCATTTAAGAGTCGTATATTTATAAAATAAAACATTTTCTTTGAAAATATTCTTATATGCTTTTAAGGGAAGCTTTGACAATTTTATAACGGCGGAAAATAACCGCACCCACCGTATAAGTTAAAAAAAACATTCATACCTTAATTCTGTCGAAAAGGTTAAAAGCACCTTGTTTGGAAAATGATAGAAAGATTCCTTTATAAAACACTTATAAGAAGTCAAACAAGGGTATAAATGGCTTTATCCCATATTATTTTAAATAGTAAAAATGTTTTGAAATACATTTTTAAGAAACATGGATGTGGATGATAAAGAGATCCCAGTAGATTATTACATATAAACAACCTCGGATAATGAAGAGATTGTGAAATAACCCTTACCTTGTAGTTTTCCTTGGTTGGGGTAGGTTAAACTCCTGTATAATATTGAAATAATTGTTATTAAATTATACAAGAATCATATACATTCATATGATATCATATATGATCTTTTAACATTGCTTTGTTAATAATATCTTAGTATTATCGTCGTTTCGGGTGTTAACTTACTCATTTTCTTTTATATGTTTTTTTACATAATCCATGTTTGTCATGGATAGGTTGTATATTATTCATATACAGAATAATATCAAGTCCTTAAACATTATTTTTAAATCATCAAATGATAATTATACTTGAATGGATACGATGGAGAATGAATCTCATCGCGTTCGTGGAGACGGTAGTCCGTACGTACGCACGAGCGACAATATCATTCTTTTGATATTAAAATAATATATAAATGGATGGTATATCATATATTCAGAATCATTAACATGTTATATTTGTTATTTACATGAGTTACACGTCATTATTATACCCATCCAAATCATAATATATTGAATAACAATTACACCACGACGTGGAGGCGTTAAGCCGTACGTACGCACGTATGGTGACATGTTATTCAAAGGGTGGATAGAATAATGAATATGGTTGTAACATATTTATAATAACATCTCAGTATATATATGATACTGGAGTTATTATTTTAGAATGGTAATAACAAAGGAAGAAGAAGTGGAAAAAGAAAGGAACTTGGAAAAGGGTGGTGAAATCATTACCTCTTCTTCGGGTTCTTCCTTTTGATTAGAAAAAAATGGATCGTTAGGTTGTCTTTCTGATAAAACTAAGGTCTCTAGGTTGTAGTGAGGGAAGTTGGGAGAGTATTTGGGCAGAGTTTGGCTGATCCAAAAGGCTTTCAAGGTGTGAAGAAATGAGAAGGAGGAGTGCCCTTTTATAAGAGGGGTGAGAGGCACCTTTGGAAAAGCTAGAAATATTAATTTATAATAAATTCATATTCAGTTTCTAATGGCTGAAAAGTTGATTATTTAAATTTTAAGGTGTGTCTAGGTCTAAAACCATTCAACCAATAGAATTTAGACAGGTTTGGGTTACTATATTAACCTTATCTTTAAGTATTAACTCTTAGTTAATTAGTTTGACATTTACCATGTCACTTTGAATTTTTATATTATATAGTTAATAAACCTACTATATATATCCAAGAGACCCCCAAGTGGTCCATTAATGATACAACTATCATGATATAAGTCTCTTGGACGAACCTTATATTTTTAGGAGTTTAATATCAATTAATAATATAATATTTGTTTTAAAAACTCTTTTTTGTCAATTTTGACACTACTCAATAGTTGATTTTTTTGAAACTCATAACAGAATGATTACTTCGACCAACATTAATTAAATCAATCCTAATATGTCATATTATCCTAGAAAATTATTTTCATTCATTAAAAGTCTCAAATTATATTTATTTGGGTATTTATAATATCAATTATTATAACTTTTCACTATTATGTTAATTACTGCATCATCATTGTGTCATATATAAATTAAATTATTTAATCTCTAAAAATTATAAATAAAATATGATTATGTTGGAAATCGTTTTTATCTTTCTAATGAATATTTATAGTCGAAAATCCAACACATATAACCCTATGTAAAAATTGTTTTGGTAAAAGATATATGCTTGTGTCATTTTTGTATTCATTTTAACTTAATTAAAATAAAGTGTCCCTATCACCTACAAGTGGCTCCATGGGGTCCCAAAATCGACCCAAAGACGCCTATGGTCGAAAATGTATCAACCAATAAGGCTAGGACACGTTTCAGGGTAATTTAGTATTATTTTAATATTATTTTTTAACCCTTATTTACTAAATTTACCCTTAACCATGGTAAATAAAATATTTATCGCATTAATTATTCAAAATGTCTAAAAATAAAAGTTACCTATTTACACAATTTGAACATCCTGATTCCAAATATGGAATCCATTTTTTCAAATTCAAAACACAGAAGTGGTAGAAATTAATTTAAAATTAATTCCCGCTGTCAAAACAAAAAGCGTGTTTTTAAGATATAATAACTATCAAAATATTGATACTTGTTTATGTTCGGTTTAATTGTGAAATTATGTCCAATGACCGAAATTGTATTAAATGGTAAAAATATATTTTAAATATACTTTAAAACCACTCAAATTTATAATTTATCACTATTATTTATTTTGATCAAAAAAGTTATTTTTAATTACAATTTAGTAATTTTCACTATTCATCAAAATATTAAAGTTATCCGAAAAGTACCAAAATTTCACCTTAAGCTAAATTTGATACTCTGAATCCAAAAATGAAGTCCATTTTGAAATATAAAATATGTATAATTTCAAAAAGTAGGTATTACTATTCATAATGGCTAGTTTGATTGGTTATGGTGTGTTAGAACTCAGTGTTGCGTACAACACACGCTATCACATAATCCAAAGAGAAGCGTACTGTAGAAGCTTGCGGTGTTACATTCTCCCCTCCTTAAAATAATTTCGTCCTCGAAATTTCTAGAATGCTACCTCATGAAAATACTCGGGTGGTTCTTCATCATAAGTTCCTCGGGTTCCCACGTTGCCTCTTCCATCTTATGGTTTCTCCACAAGACTTTTACCAGACGCGTCGTCCTGTATTTCAATACTTGTTCTCTCGTATCAAGAATCTTGACGGGCTCTTCAAAATAAGACATATCAGGTTCCAATTCCAATTCCTCATAGTTGAGTACATGCATTGGGTAAGGCATGTATTTCCTCAACAGAGATACGTGGAACACATCGTGAACTTTGGAGAGACTTGGCGGCATTTCCAATCGGTAAGCTACAACCGCAATTGGTTCTAGAATTTCGAAAGTTCCGATGTCCCTGGGACTCAATTTACCTTTCTTACCAAAACGTATGACTCCCTTCCATGGAGATACCTTTAGGAAAACATGATCACCGACTTGATATTCCAAATCCTTCCTTCGATTATCGGCATAGCTCTTCTACCTACTTTGAGCTGCTTTGATGTGATTTTGGATTACCTTCACCTTTTCTATCGTTTCCTCCACCAGTTCCAGACCTAAAAGTTTTCTTTCACCAACGTCATCCCAACAGGTTGGTGTGCAACATCTCTTTCCATATAACGCTTCATATGGTTCCATCTGAATACTCGAATGGATGCTATTGTTATAGGAAAATTCTACCAGAGGTAAATACTGATCCCACATACCCTGAAAGTCAAGTGAGAATGATCTCAACATGTCTTCTAAGGTTTGAATAGTCCGTTCTGATTTTCCGTCTGTCTGAGGGTGGTAGGCAGTACTCAAATGAAGTTCAGTATCCCGGGATTTCTGAAAACTCTTCTAGAATCATGAAGTAAAACGGGGATCACGATCAGAAACAATCGATAGGGGTACTCCATGAAGTCTCACAACTTCATTAATATATAGTCTTTCTAGACGTTTTAGTGGTAGATCTTCTCTTATAGTAAGAAAATGTGATGACTTGGTAAGATGATCCTAAATAACCCATATTGCATCGTTCCTTCTAGGAGTCTTTGGTAGACCCATGAAAAATTCTATCGTAATATTGTCCCATTTCCTCTCCGGTATGGGAAGGGGTTGCATGACTCCTCCAGGTTGCTGCCTTCCAGCTTTCATTTGTTGAAAAACCATACATCTTGACACAGAATCAGCAATCTCCCTCTTTATATTGTCCCACCAAATATGTTCCTTCAAATCTCTATACATTTTGGTGCTCCCAGGGTGTATAGAGAAATTGGAACTATGAGCATCATCCAACAATTCCCTTTTTATATAAGGTATATCGGGAACACAAAGCCTCTTCCCGAATTTCAAAATTCCATTTTCATACACAAAATCTCTCTATCTCCCATCATTCACAGCTTTAATCTTCTTTTGAAATTCTCCTTCACTAGTCTGATAACTCTTAATCCTTTCTAGTCAAGATGTTTTGGAAACTATTTGAAAAAGCATTGACTTTTCTCCTTCGCTAGTTATTCCCATGTCCATCTTCACTAGATCCATGAAAATTGGATCCCTTTCAATTCTCATATTGTTCAAAAATCCATGATCTTTTCTGCTCAAAGCATCTGCCACCTTGTTTGCCTTCCCCGGGTGGTAGTGTATCGTGCAATCATAATCCTTGAGTAATTCAAGCCATCTCCTTTGCCTCATGTTGAGTTCTTTTTGTGAGAAAATATACTTCAAACTCTTGTGATCAGTATAAATCTCACATTTTTCACCATAGAGGTAGTGCCTCCATATCTTAGAAGCAATGATCACAACTGCTAACTCGAGATCATGAGTAGTATAGTTTTGTTTATGAATTTTCAACTATCGTGATGCATAGGCAATAACCCTATCATTCTGCATAAGGACACAACTAAGTCCTTTCTTCAATGCATCACTATAAATAACGAACCCATCATTCCCCGATGGTAGAGTCAATATAGGAGCATTGACTAATCTTCTCTTCAGTTCTTCGAAACATTCTTCACACTCTTTTTTCCAAAAAAATTTAACCCCTTTACGTGTGATCTTCGTTAATGGGTTAGCCAATCGGGAAAATTTATGGAAGAAACATCGATAATAACCTCCTAAACCAATAAAACTACGTACCTCAGTTATACTCATTGGTTCTGGCCATTCTTGGATTTCCTTGGTCTTAGAAGGATCAACAAAGATTCCATCTTTAGAGAAAATATGGCCAAGAAAAGAAATCTCCTGAAGCCAGAATTCACACTTGCTAAACTTCCCATATAATTCATGTCTTCTCAGAGTCTTCAAGATAATGCGCAAGTGATTTTCATGATCTTCATAGCTTTTTGAGTATAACAAGATATCATCAATAAATACCACCACAAATTCATCGAGATATTCCTTGAAAACTCTATTCATCATATCCATGAATATAGAGGGTGAATTAGTCAATCCAAAAGGCATTACTGTAAACTCATAATGCCCGTACCTGGTTCGAAATGTTGTCTTCAGAATGTCTTCCTTCTTCACACACAACTGATGGTATTCAGATTGATGGTCAATCTTTGAAAAGTATTGATCTCCATGCATTTTGTCAAATAAATCATCAGTTCGAGGTAGGGGATACTTGTTCTTTATCGTTATAGCATTAATCTCCCTGTAGTCAATACATAACCTCATAGATCCATCTTTCTTTTTAACAAAAAGAACAGGGGCTCCCCATGGAGAAACACTATGGAGAATAAATCCATTATTACTCAATTCCTCTAGTTATTTCTTTAGTTCGACTAATTCTACAATGGCCATTCTATAAGGGGTCTTTGATATAGGCCTTGATCGAGGAATTAAATCAATGGAAAACTCAACTTCTCGTTCTAGAGGATGTCTAGGTAAATCTTCCGGAAATACATCTACATATTCTTTCACAATAGGTACATCTTCTATTTTAACATTCCTTTCCTCAACCATAGTCATTTCATTCTCTTCCTCCCCAATAATTTAATTTAGTTGAGCTTTTGGGGGTGGATCTAGATAAGAATTAGGTGGTGACGATTCTATTCTAAAGATAAGGTGTTCCTTATCATCATCATCAAAAATAGTAACCTCCTTCTTCTTACAATAAATCTTCGCATCATAGTCCGAAAGCCAATCCATACCGAGGATTATATCAAACTCAATCATAGGTATGAAGATGAGATCAGCAGACAAAGAAAATTTATGTGCTTTAATGGGGACTGATTCACAAAACATTATTGTAATGATACCTCCCTTAGGAGTTTTAACTGACAACTCCCTTGGTAAATCAAATTGGAAATATCTAATTTTCCTAGCAAACTGGGAAGATATGAAACAATGTGATGATCTAGAATCAAATAATGCATTTTCTAAACTTGAGGAAACCATTAAATTACCTACAACCACGTCTTTTGGAGCTTCTACCTCAGTAGTAGTGATAGCATAAGCTTGGCCTTGATCCCTTGGCCTTTTATGAGGTAAGTTCTCCTGACGCTTAGGAAATTCATTTGCATAATGTCCCATCTCCCTGAAATTGTAGCACTGATCATTGGTAGCTTCCTTCTTCCCCTTGCAATCACAAGCTCGGTGGCCTTTTTCACCACACTTGTAACAGACTCACATTCCCTTCAAGCAAGTACCGGGGTGTTTCTTCCCACATTTACCACAGGATGGATATTCAACCTTTCCCTTATTCCCCTTATTTCCATTCCCAGATTGATCAGCAGATCTCTCCTTCTCTTGCTTTTCTTTAATGTTAAAAGACTTAGATAATTCCTTTTCAATCTTGATAGCAATGAGACAATGTCTTCGTATGATGAGAAGGATTGTGGGACCAATGCTTGACGAAGAAATGGTTTTAACCCATCAAAGAAACGATCAATGTTACTTTTTGGGTTACATATATAATCTCCAGCATACCTTGCTAACCTTGTAAAGTTAGCCTCATACCTTGCGACATTCTCATCCTCCTTCTGTCTCAGACTCAGAAATTGCCTTTCCATATCAGCTCGATGGTCGCGAGGAAAGTATTTTTCTAAAAACAGATCTTTGAACTCCCTCCATTCCATATTTGATACTTCATCATCTTCCTTCATGTTTTGAATCAATGACCACCATTGATCAGTATCTCCAGTGAGGTGGTAAACTGCCATGATAACTTTTTCCCTTTCACTACTCCCCAAAGCCTGAAATATTTTCTCTACAGAATTTATCCATTGCTCATCTACTAAGGGATTTGTATTCCCATTGATCGTTGGTGGTTGTTGCCTCATGAATCGATCTAACATTGATCCTCCACGCTGCGGATCAGAGTGCTTCATACGGGTAAGGTTATTATTCATAACCTGAGTGAGTTGTCCTAGTATGGTGATTAGCTGATCGGCACCAGTTTCATCACCAGCTCCACTATAATTATCTTGAGCAGGAGGGAAATCCCTACATGGAGTGCATGCATTGATACGGTTTCTATTTCTTCTACTAGGCTTCATTTCTAAACAATGTCATAAACTAGATCAGTTTATGAATCAAAATACAGAATCTCATACTTATAAAACACTTAACATAAATTGAACTATTTATGGATATAATCCATAATCATAAGAATGTTTTCTTTGAGAAAGTATATACTCATAAACCCTTCATAATGATTGGTAAAGAAAATGAGATTTATCCTAAGCATATCCCCCGGGAGTGTCGTAACCAAGAGTGTAGCAAGGCACGTTGTCGTGCACCAGTTCCCATTCGAGTCTAGCTCAAAGTGGTGTTTTCGGGTTTTATCCTAGGTACATCTGTGCCAGAGCCGCCTCTACCTGCTCGTATCCAGATAGGGATGTATTTCTCAGAAAACTCACAAAATCTCTACAACACCAATATTCTAGGAAGTTCTTCTATACTAATCCTCAAAGTTCATCTGAAGTCTACTAGCTCTAATCAGAGTTTATCTAAATCTAGCTTCCAAGGTTTGTACTAAACTTCCTCTGATACCAACTATAATTCCTCGACCCCAGTTACCTAGAGTTGGTGCATTATTACATAACATTGGCATGATCAGAAGAAAGATCAAATCTCAAAAGACCGATTTGTTTAGTATCCTTGGAAACACTAGATATATTCATAAAGTTTTACATTACATCATACAGTGAAAAACTACTACAACAACATAATGTATCCATAGTACACACTATTATCCCCTCATAAAATCCATGCAGGTCATTCATAACTTACTTCTTCACATCCTGGGAAAAATAAAACATAGAAAAGGGGTGAGCTCAAATGCCCAGTAAGGATAACAATATAGCGGAAACTTTCAAAAATAAGCATAAACATTTAAGGAAATGTATAATTAAAACAAAATCATTTTAAACTTGAACTTCAACATAGTATGGAGAAAGTAAAATGAAATAATTTCATTTAATTATTCACATGGATATTCTACTAATCGAATAATCACATGCAATATCAATAACCACATTCATAATGATGGAATGCATAATGCCAGACTAACATAACCACATAGCCAAGACCTCGTGCAAAGACTACAAATAAGATTTTTCCAAGGCCTTGTGCCAAGACACTAGTTTGTCTCATGAGACCTACCGATGCATCGAGGAGCTATAGCAGTCTCCACACATCACATATTATGTCCAATGCATTCCTATATGAAAAGGTTTAAACATAACTTAAACATTCGTATTAAAAATAGAATACGAAATGTCAATACTTTCACCATAAACTATGAATTGTATAAAAATAGAACATCCACAGTCAAACATATCACAAAACCTTCAATACAATATAGAAGTTTTGTATCATAATAAATCAACTTCAAATAAGCGTAAAATCCATCAAAGGATGTTGACATAGAGGAAATCAAAACTCTTTTTAGAGAAATATCTCTTTCTATTTTGAAATCATTTAAGAGTCATATATTTATAAAATAAAACATTTTCTTTGAAAATATTTTTATAATCTTGTAAGGGAAGATTCTATGATTTTATAACGGCAGAAAATAACCGCACTCGTCGTATAAGTTAAAAAAAACATTCTTACCTTAATTCTGTCGAAAAGGTTAAAAGCACCTTGTTTGGAAAAAGACGGGAAGATTCCTTTATAAAACTCTTATAAAAATTCAAAAAAGGGTATAAATGAATTTAACCCATATTATTTTAAATAGTAAAAATGTTTTGAAATACATTTTTATGAAACATGGATGTGGATGATAAAGAGATCCCAGGAGATTATTACGTATAAACAACCTCGGATAATGAAGAGATTGTGAAATAACCCTTACCATGTACTTTTCCTTGGTTGGGGTAGGTTAACCTCCTGTAAAATAGTGAAATAATTGTTATTAAATTATACAAGAATCATATACATTCATATGATATCATATATGATCTTTTAACATTGCTTTGTTAATAATATCTTAGTATTATCGTCGTTTCGGGTGTTAACATACTCGTTTTCTTTTATATTTTTTGTTACATAAGCCATGTTTGTCATGGATAGGTTGTATATTATTAATATACAGAATTATATCAAGTCCTTAAACATTATTTTTAAATCATCAAATGATAATTATACTTGAATGGATACGATGGAGAATGAATCTCATCGCGTTCGTGGAGACGGTAGTCCGTACGTACGCACGAGCGACAATATCATTATTTTGATATTAAAATAATATATAAATGGATGGTATATCATATATTCAGTATCATTAACATGTTATATTTATTATTTACATGAATTACACATCATTATTATACCCATCCAAATAATAATATATTGAATAACAATTACACCACGACGTGGAGACGGTAAGCCGTACGTACACACGTATGGTGACATATTATTCAAATGGTGGATAGAATAATGAATATGGTTGTACCATATTTATAATAACATCTCATTATATATATGATATTGGAGTTATTATTTTATAATGGTAATAACAAAGGAAGAAGAAGTGGAAAAAGAAAGGAACTTGGAAAAGGGTGGTGAAATCATTACCTCTTCTTGGGGTTCGTCCTTTTGATTTGATCAAAAGGGCTCCTTAGGTTGGCTTTCTGATCAAACTAAGGCCTCTAGGTTGTATTGAGGGAAGTTGGGAGAGTATTTGGGCAGAGTTTGGCCGAACCAAAAGGCTTTGAAGGTGTAAATAAATGAGAAGGAGGAGTGCCCTTTTATAAGAGGGGTGAGGGGATCCTTTGGAAAAGCTAGAAATATTAATTTATAATAAATTCATATTCGGTTTCTAATGGCTCCAAAGTTGATTATTTAAATGTTAAGGTGGGGATAGGTCGAAAACCATTCAACCAATAGAATTTATACAGGTTTGTGTTACTATATTAACCTTATCTTTAAGTGTTAACTCTTAGTTGATTAGTTTGACATTTACCATGTCACTTTGTATTTTTATATTATATAGTTAATAAACTTACTATATACATCCAAGCGACCCCCAAGTGGTCCATAAATGATACACCTATCATGATATAAGTCTCTTGGCTGAACCATAGATTTTTCGAAATTTAATATCAATTAATAATATAATATTTGTTTTAAAAACTCTTTTATGTCAATTTTGACACTATTCAATAGTTGGTTTTTTTGAAACTCATAACAGAATTATTACTTCAAAAAAAGTTAAATAAATCAATCCTAATATGTCATATTACCCTGGAAAATTATTTTATTTCATTAAAAGTCTCAAATTAATTTTTTTTGTGTATTTATAATATCAATTATATTAAATATTCACTATTATGTTAATTACTGCATCATCATTGTGTCATAAATAAATTAAATTATGTAATCTCTAAAAATTAAAAATAAAATATCATTATGTATGAAATCGTTTTATCTTTCTAATTAATATTTATAGTCGAAAATAAAACATATATAACCCTATGTAAAAATTGCTTTTCTAAAAGATATATGCTTGTGTCATTTTTGTATTCATTCTAACTTAATTAAATTAAAGTGTCCCTATCACCTACAAGTGGATCCATGGGGTCCCAAAATCTACCCAAAGATTTCTATGGACTAACATATATCAACCAATAAGGTTATGACACGTTTTAGGGTAATTTATTATCATTATAATATTATTTTTTAACCCTTATTTACTGAATTTACCCTTAACCATGGTAAATAAAATACACGCTATCACATAATCCAAAGAGAAGCGTACCGTAGAAGCTTGGGGTGTTACAACCATAGATCACATCATGATATTATCATAAATAAAATTTTCTAATAAAATCATTAAAACTCTATGAGAGAAAAATCCCTTTATAATTTGAAAATATTAAAAGAAGACATTTAAAAGAGATTTTAAGATCAAAGTGTCCCATACCACTTCGAAACTTTTGAAAGCGTTTAAAAACATTCATTTCCATATAAATAAATCCTTAAACCATTTTTAAAACATGGAAATGGATGATAAATGTTTAAAATAATAAATCTTTGAAACCATTTAAAACAATGCTTTAATAAAAGAGTCATTTTCCATTTTGAACATTTAAATTATAAGCCACATGAAAGTAGACCATTTTCAAAACATTTAAATGACTTTAGTATAGACATAATATGGATATGGAAAATAAAAGGGGCTTTATATACAATTTATTAAAGAATAAAAGTGTATATTATTAAGAAATGTCTCAATGAGAAGAAATTGAGATGTAATCCCAATCAAGGATCATGCCATTAGAGCAAGGATAAAGAAATGACATAATTATGTGTGAAAAATATAAATACACTAAATATAAGTGGATAATCAGTGTAAAACAATCATATGTCATCCACCCATATTCATAGAACGACATAATCAAGAAGTAGAGGTTTAACCCAAAGAATTTGAATTGGGTTAAGAAGTTCCCTTGGAAAAAATTTGATAACCTAACGGCGTCACATAAAATTTTAGAAAAACAGTTGATGAGAGAGATAAAGGGTATCTCATAACTTAGACATAAAATTTACAGCAAAAAGGATATATAAGAACATCTCCCAACATAAGAAGATATAATTTAAAAGATAAAACAAAAATAAGTTCTTTAAAAATAAGAGGGTGAAAGGTTCCCTTGCCGACTTGGGTAACTTTTGAAACGTACACCCCCTGATAGAAGGACTATAAAACATTGATTTAAATACTCATAAAAGAAAGTATATTACACAAAGAGTAGAATAATGGGCAGTAAATACAACACTCAAAGGAAATGGTGGAAAATGTAGCATAAATCTCATGAGAATAAAAGTGAGATGAAAAATCCCTTATGAAAACTCGGCAGCCTAACGACGCCACATAAAAATTCGAAAAATGGATTTATGAGATCAAATAGGGTCTCTTATAATATGAACATAAAAATTACAGAATGAGGAATTTAAAATAACATCCCCAAACATAAGAATGATGAGCTTAATGTAAATGACATAAAAGAGAGTACTTACAAAGAAAGAGAGAGGTAGGATCCCTTACCTCAAGTCTGACTTGTCTTGTTCGTTTATTTATATTCTTGAATAATAAACTAGAGTTATTTTATACTTTATTAAGAACCTTTTTAATGTTCATTATTACTTTTATATCACTTATTACCATGTTATTACCATTATTTAATTATTTTAGTTAATAACAGTCATTTTGTCGATCATTGGTACTTGAGTCAAAAATAAAATTGTTATAATTACTAGTTGTTATTATGAGAAAATATCCATTATATCCAGAATTATATTCATGATTTTGATATCATATATGTCATATATATTCATTATATACTTGAATTTATAATTTTACATAATATTTAAATGTAAGAAATGAAATGCACCGTTCATGGAGACGGTAAGCCATACGTACGCATGAACACTACTTTCATTTCTATTTCATATTTAATGGAACTAAAACTAAATGAGAGATATATATATATATATATATTATAATTCCTGTATAATATATATGTTATATATGTCACATATGTTTATTAATTTCATTCTTTATACATTCCATGTATTGCATAAACGAGTCACATCACTTGAGGGGGAGGTAGTCCACACTTCCTCAAATGAAATTATCGCATTTTCCCAACATGAAAAGCATAAAGGTATGTTTTAAATGTAAAATACAGAAGCATATAGAGGAAATAAATATAATATATATCATAAATAAATATATTTCCATCATAATTTCCACCATTAGAGGTGGTAGGAGAATATAGAACAATCATCGTTTCGTGAGGCTGTAATTCTCCATCCACGGAAACAATATGTTCTTTAACCATTAGACGGAGGTGTGTTTAAGTGTATCTCCAATACTTACCATAAAAAATCATACTATATTGAAGATACTGGTTTTGTTACAAAATAAAGGAATAAAAAGAGTTTAGGTGGATGGAGAAGCTAAATAAAACAAAAGAACATTTGAGAAGACTATACCTTTAAATCGAGTAACTCCCTTTGGTTTGAACCAAGAGGGTTTCTTTAAGAGCATTCTTCCTAAGTTAAGGCTTCTATTATGAATATAGGGATGTGAAGAGATGAAAGGAGTATATTTTGGCCAAGTAAATGGCTTTAGGGGTGTCTTTAAGGAGGTAGAGGTGGGGGCCTTTTATAAGAGGGTGAAGGGGCACTCTTGGAATGTCAAGAAATTATACTTTATATTAATATGAGTTTTGGATTTTAAAGGCCCCGCATTGATATATTTATAGGATAAGGTGGGAAGGGTTTGAAATATACTCATCCAATCGGTTTTATACAAGTCTATGTCTTATATTTTACATTATCTTTTTATTTTATATAAATCGTTCAATAATGAGATAATCGTTGCATCATCATGGTGTCATAAATAAATTAATTTATTTAATGTCTAAAATTTATAAAAAAAATAAAATTAGGTATTAAATATTTTCATCTTTTGAATTACTATTTTTAGTCCAATAGATCATTTACACAGACAAAACTAAAATTGTTTTACGTGGGTGACACATACTTTGGTTATACTTTCCTATTAAAAACATAAAATTAAAAAGTGTCACTATCACCACAAAAGTGATTCCATGGGGTCCCAAATCTTGGCACAAGGCATCCCATGGTCCTACATGACACAAAAAGTAGCATTCAGACAAATTTTGGGGTCATTTGATATTATTATGATATTATTTTATTACCCTTAACTACCTGATTACTAATTAATGACGATAATTAAAGATAATTATTGTTGTTACTATTCATAATGTCAAAAAATAAGAGTATTAATTACATAATTTGGACCCTATGATTCCAAATATGAAATAGATTTTATCAAATTCAAAACACAGAAATTTTAGTAATTAATTTAAACTTAAATTCCGTTGTCAAAACAAAAGACAGGTTTTTAAGAAGTAAAATTTATCAAAAGATTGACATCTTTCTACATCCAATTGAAAAGTGAAATTACTTCCAATGAAAAAAATTGTATTAAGTGATAAAAAGATAATTAAATTATATGTTAAAAACAATTAAAATGACAATATATATATAAATAAATTGGATGAAAAGGCATATTCGAATTAAAAAGTTGTATTTTTCACTATTCATTAAAAACCATTATCAGAAAAATACCAAAAATTAACCCTATGCTATATTTGATATTCCAAATTCCAAAATGATTTAAATTTTACCAAATTAAAAACATTCTTGTTTCATTAATAGATTATATAGTTAATTCCTGCTGTCAAAACAAATAGTGTGTTTTTAAGAAACAATATCTATCAAAAGATTGACACTTGTTTATGCCCATTTTCAATTTGAAATTTGTTCTAATGACCACCATTGAATTAAATGGTAATAATATATTCTAATTACACTTTAAAACAATTAAAAAATATAATCTATCCATAAAATTAAATTATATGAAAAAGTAGTTTTGAAGTAAAATGAAGTATTTTTCACTATTCATTAAAAAATGAACATTTGTCAGAAATATACCAAAAATTTATCCAAAGTAGATTTCAATGTCCCAATTATAAAGAATAAGTATACTTTCAAAAATAGATCTTATAAAATTTTCCAAAGTAAGATTTTAAAAAGGGTTTCCATCAAAAGGCGGTAAAACAATCTTTTAAAAATATTAGAGTATTTATTCTTAAAATTGGATTCATTTGCATTTTAAGCCCTTAACATTTATTGGATAAATTTAAAAATATTTAACAAACATATGTAATTATTTTTTAGTTAGTTCTGTTCATTTCCTCCATTACAATGGATAGGAATTAACTATTTAAAATAATATTATTATATTATTTGTGTGCAACATAATATTTCAAAGATACTCATTGTCACGTATTGGGTACACCATCGAGCATAGAATTCCATTTAAAGTAATATTAACATTTTATTCACAAATATTGATAAACATGAGAATGTAATATTCTTTATTTACCTGGGATGTTACACATATTAATGACACAATATCATTTAACATTCAACACTTCATATCCAAAGAAATTAAATGGGTTTCATAGACATTTTATCTTATCATAAGATATGGAAAAGAGATATGTTTCATAATCATTTCATAATTTCATCATAGCATAACCAATAGAAAAAATAAGTGATTTACATAAGAATTTTATCATTATAGAACATAAAAAATAGAAATAGGGTTCATAAACATATTCTCATAATCAATTCATTGACTGAAAAATAATGGAATCCTTTAATTATATCCCCATAAAAAATCAAATTACCTTGAAAGGTTTCATCATAGATAGAAAATTATTTTGAATTATAAATCACAAAGAATTTTTCTTGCATAAGATAAATTTTATTTGAAGATAAATTTTTAATATTATTAATTCATAATATATTTTTGATATCCAAATCTTTGAAAAAAAACCCGTACAATTATAAATGAATATCTTTTTAAAAAATCACTTAATACATTTCATGAGTAAAATATCCCATCTTACTTAAAAAACACTTCATAAAACATGAACAATTTTGAATATCCTTTTTATTTTAAAATCATTTACATAAAATCTAATACATTCCAAAATATTGTGGGATTGTTTTTTCAAACATAATTTAAA
The DNA here is from genome assembly GCA_963277665.1 of Viscum album. Classification (NCBI taxonomy): domain Eukaryota; kingdom Viridiplantae; phylum Streptophyta; class Magnoliopsida; order Santalales; family Viscaceae; genus Viscum; species Viscum album. The sequence continues at coordinate 857,764,826 of OY728151.1, forward strand.
ACCTATAATGGAATTCTAAAATCATTTAGTAATCATGACTGCAGTAAATATTATTAATTTAAAGTATTTTTAAAACAATGTATTGCTTAAAATTTATTGTAAAATAAAAAAAATTAATTTTTTTGAAAAAATAAAAGAACATTACAATTATTTTTTAAAAATTTAAAATTGGGTTTAAATTTTATTAATTTTTCATTTTTAAAAGGTTAAAAAATTTATATATTTATAAAAACATGGGTTTTGATGAAAAAATATTTTTAACTGAAAAGAGTAATATATTCTTATTTTCCTCAAAAAAAATCCCAATTATTTCAAGTAACAACATGTGGAAAATGGATATATTACATGAATATATTCTTAATAACCATTTTAAAATAAAAATCAAGATTTTATATAAATAGAGTTCATAATATTTCATCATGTTAAAGCATAATTATTAACAAGGATATCTTGAAGAAGGAAAATTGTGAAAAAAAAACTATTTACTGCTTTGGTAACATTTATACCCTAATACCCATGGAAGAGAGATATGAAAATTGATATTAAATTAAATAAAATTCTGGATAATGATCATAAAATAATATCTTGTAAATTATATACAACACATAATAGATATAAGTGGTGAATGTGGTATGTGTCTCACAATGTAAACGGCTAGGCAGAAATCCCTTACCACTTTCGTAATTTTTTGAATAATGAGGCCAAATAACAAAAAATGTGAAATGAAAGAATAAATATCATGAAATTATGTATATTAATGATATATCATTTTAATTGTGTATTATATAAACCACACAAATGAAACAAGTGGTGAATTTTCTTTTGTCCCCGAGAAATAAAAGAGAGATTAGAAATCCAATACCATAAGTCTCGACTTCCATCATATGTGTATGTAACTCTTGAAAAATAAATATAGTTTTATTATAAAAATTTTATATAAAATAATAATATATATCAAATATTATATGATTTACTAATGATAATTTATTACCCATTTATTAATAATCCCTTATTAAAATCACGTTTCTGTTAATAATTGATTTCTTTTTTATATGTTTTTATTTGTTATTTTTTGACCAAAAAATTTGATTTTGGTTCAATTATATTGATAATACTAATCATTAAAAAAATATTATATTTTTAAATAAATATTTTTTTCAAGATAAATCTATAAATATGGTTTTGAGAAATAAAGTACATTAAGATCATGGAGACGGTACGTCGTACGTACACATGAGTACCATTTAAATTGTTCAACAATCATTATTGGATGATGGTAACAAATATTTTATATTTAAATTTTTATAATAACATAAAAAATAACATATTATTGCTTTTTATATATTTATATATATCATCCATGTGGCATAGTGATGAAAATAGAGGGTCGCATCGCTTCATGATGGTGGTAATCCACTCGTAGACGAACAACATTATCATATTTGTGTGACTGAAATGGTATGAAATAAAAAAATATATTATCATTTAATAATGGTAAATATATTATAATTATTCATTAATTTGATCATTATTATCTTTCATTTATATCATTATTAAAAAATAATCACATCACTTTGCGAGGTGATAGTCTGTTGTAACCACAAATTAGGTCATTATATTCCTACAGAATAGAAGGAAAGAATATATATATATGATATAATGAATAAATAAGTGTATTTTTGTTATATATTTTATATTGATACTTTATACCCATTATCATCCCCAACTGTGGGAGCTGTAATGGAAAAATGAAGGACATTAGTTTGCAAGGTGATAGTCCAACATACATATGAATGATGATTTTGTAACACACTTGATTGAAGTGGGGATGGTTATAGGTCATTCTCGTAATAAAAAAAATTATTTCCAAAAGGAATATATTAAGGTAATTTTTTCATCATGGTTTATTAATAATTTATATAGGTGGAGGGAGTAATAATACAAAAATTCTCAATGATTAATGTTATGTATTTTTCAGGTAAGCTCATTAGGTTTTCACTAGAAGCCTTTCAATATTATATTTAGGCCAAAGAGGGCTACAATAAGGAAAATGGGGAGTTATGTAATTTATTTGGGTAGGTATTGACCAAAATAAAGGAGTATTAGTTTGATCATGATAGAGGAGAGTGTTCTCCTTTTATATTTGTGGCGAGTGTAACACTTGTAATTTTATGACAACAAAAAGATGTACCCATGTTTGTTTCTTTCCAAAAGGCACCAAAATAGAGTATGCACGTGAAATATATGATATAGGGATGAAAATGTCCAAAAAATATATTTTATACATGTTTTTTTCATACTAACCATTATATTTTTAGTTTAACCACATAATAAACCCATTATTATCTTAACTATGGTCATTAATTTTTTAAGTTTTGATTATTAATTTTGGGGAAAATTTTAAATTATTAAATAATATAAATTATGTTTATTATAGCTATGGAGTCCACTTTTCCAAATTTCATTCCTATAATTTGATACTTTTAATTTAAAATTAATCTGATGGATGCGATGTGAAAGCATCCTTTTAACGAAAAAATTTTCATAAGATTATAAGGTTTTTTAGAAATAAATTTTAAAATAATTCCAATTAGAAAAATATGATGAAAATAATATATAATTAAAATAATTTTTATTTAAATCCAATATAAATTATAAATTAAACCTACAAATAATTTAAATGAAAATGATGTTTTTAATTAAAATTCAGTATTTTTCACTCTTCATCAATAAATTAACCTTTTCAAAAACGTAAAATAATATGCCCTAAGATAAATTTGAATATATTATTCTAAAAATTATATTTCTTTTTAATATTTTCTTTTTTAATAGATTAAAATATTATTTCTAACATAATTTCACAAAAAATAAACAAAACTACTTTTTAATAAAATGCAATTTTAAGCATAAATTTGGATTTATTATCATCTCTTTTCTAAAAACAAATAAATTGAATCTAAAATAGTTGATTGATTATATTATATATAAATTTTATTAAAATAATTCTCTAAAAGTGTTTTGTTAACTTTTTGAGGTAAAAAATGTTTGTTTTCTTAAAAATAGTTTTTTGAAAAGATGTCTTTTACATTAAAATTATGATTATTTTCATTTTAAATTAATTTCTCACCAAGTAATTTATTATATATACATGTTTAAACATTATATTTTCATAACATAGATAATATTATTTATACATACTATTCCAACAGATTGGTGATAACTATTATATTAAATTGTAATATTTTAATAACATATCACATTTTGTTTAAACTCAGTGTTGCTTGTAAGACATGCCAAACTTATTATTACATGACAGAAAATAATATTAATAATATTAAATTAATTTTAAAATAACTATGTCACAATGTCTTGGGATATTATAAAATCATAGGTTACATCCAACTTTGAATGTTATCAATGATATTAAAAAATCTATATCATTGGTAAATAATGTCGTGTAGTACTCCTTATTTTTGGAATTATCTTATTCCTTTGAATAATTTATGTCCTAAAATATGAATATTTATTATATTTTTTTAATGATTCCATAATATTATATTAATTTAAAAAAACCACTCTATAGTATTTAATAGGAACCTGAACTCGAACGATTCAATAGGCCAATACATAAAACCCATAAACATAGACCAATACAAAAGTGTCTTGCAGAAAATATGTGATCTAAACAAATATTAATAAAAAAATAGACCAAAAAATACGTGGTCATTGAATGTGAAATAATATGATAGTCCTTATTCTACAAAACCATTATCATTATACTCATTGAGGCCATACATAGTGCATTATATAAAAACACAAAAAACTAACCACATCTCTAACTACAATAAATAATCACCTCCCAGGATGGAACTACTATCATCATGATTGAAATCTACATGTAATAATTGGATTATGTGACCACAATTAGAATATATATCACCAACATGGGATGTAAGATACCATGTTAATATGTTGTGTCCAGGATAGTGAAAGAAAAACCTGATGATCTGGTCATCAGAACTATCCATTAATGTAGTGATAGTAAATATCACCTTTCTCATGTAGAAAACCCACCATTAAAATTAAAATCTCAATAAAGGACCATCGTTATATCATAAATTGGAGAAAAAATCCTTTATAAAATCATCTATAATAGAAAAAATATAATAATGGATAAAACACCAACTCCACTGCCACTGTTGAGATGAAGATTAAATCTTCTAAAACATGGAGAAACACCTCCTCAATACACCAAAGGAGGAAAATGTTGATGTACATTTAACCTAAAATGATTCTATAATAGGAAATGTGGAACATGGAAGCTAAAGTTTAAAATATCCCATCAATCCTTTGAATCAACAATATATAGGGAAAATAAGAACATGATGGGGAAATAATAAGAATAAAAAAACCTTGAACCAACGCTTCCAAAGAAAATGTAAAATCACAAATAGTGCCACCCACACAGACTAAAAACTCAATACCTATCAAAATGCTATGTTAAGACACCACAAAAAATTATATAAAGACTACCACCACCTCATTTTATTTCACTACTATTCAACTAATAGAAAAAATTCAGTCATGTTGTGTTAGAACACAACCCTGATAAATGTATAGCATGTTTAAATGCCTCTTGAGGAATCCATGAGAATAAAGGCATCATCGAAGGTAAAGAAGAGGCAAGAACGCCCCTAAAAAGAAACCATCAATGATTATGATAAACATAGGGTAATTGTTATAGTAATGATAGTTTATTGAGGAAAATTGTAACACCCTGAGATTTTATGAAAAATATTCTTTTAATTTCATTAATGTCTTGTGTTGTATGCTACACCAAGATTACCTTGCGTTATACGCAACACCGTATTAGCTTGCAGTATACGCAACACCATTCTTGGATCGTGTTACACACAATTTTGATAATAGTAATTATACGGAACATTGAGTATATATATATATATTCAATGTATAAATGAAATATGGTTGGATTATGTTATATGAAACAACGAAGGATTCTTTCACAACACGCATCCCTGACTTGGCTTGCATTACACGCAATCACAACCTTCCTCGATAGCGTGTGTTGTACGCAATACCGAGTTTCACTAAACAACGATATTCTATTAAAATATTATTAAAACTAGCCGTTATGAATAGTAATAACCTCTTTTTGATATTTTATAAATTTTATCTTCCAAAATGGACTTCATTTTTGGATTCGGAATATCAAAATTAGCTTAGGGTGAAATTTTGGTACTTTTCGGATAACTTTCATATTCTGATGAATAGTGAAAATTACTAAATTTTAATTAAAAAACAATTTTTTTAATCAAAATAATTAATAGTGATAAATTATTAATTTGAGTGGTTTTAAATTATATATTTAGAATATATTTTTACAATTTAATACAATGTTGGTCATTGGATGTAATTTCACATTTAAACCAGACATAAATAAGTGTCAATCTTTTGATAGTTATTATCTCTTAAAAACACGCTATTTGTTTTGACGACGGGAATTAATTTTTAAATTAGTTAATGTAACTGATATGTTTTAAATTTGGTAAAATAAACATCATTTTTGAATTCATAATATCAAATATAGCTTAGGCCTAATTTTTGGTATTTTTCTGGAAACTTTCATTTTTTGATATATAGTGAAACCACGATGTGGTAGTTAAAAAACTGAATTTTTTCAAAAAACGTAATTTTACCGCTTCTGTGAGTGGAATTTCAAAAATCCGAGAGACACAGTTGATTTCCGTAAGTTAAATGTGGTTCAATGAGATGAAAATAATTTTTGGTGAATAGTAACTTTTTACTTTTATTTACCACGGTTAAAAGTAAATAGGGTAGTTAAGGGTACAAATGATATTATTATTACCCTAACACATGTCCTAATTCTATTGGATAAGTGTAATTCGATCAAAAACAACCTTAGGAATAAAATATGACCATTTAGGCCCACTTGTATTAGATTAGGACATTTATTATCAATTTATTTAAAGAAGGGTTAAAATAGATAAAATCAAAGTTTAATAACTAATTAATTTTTAATTTAGGGTTATACATAAGATAAATTCCACTATAAATATTCATTAGAAATATAAGACGATTTCCTACATAATGGTATTTTATTTGTAATTTTTATACTTAAAATAATTTAATTTATTTATGATACAATGATGATGTAGTAATTATCTTATTAATGAAATATTGACATAATTGATGTTATAAATACCCAAATAAATGTAATTTGAAACTTTTTATGAATTAAAATAATTTTATATGTTAATATGACATGTTAGTATTGATTTAATTAAATTTTTTCGAACTAATCATTCTGTTATGATTTTAACAAAAATCAATTACCAAATAGTGTCAAAATTGACATAAAATAGTTTTCAAAACAAATACTATATTATTAATTGTTATTTTATTCCTAAAAATCTAAGGTTCAGACAAATGACTTAGATAAGGTTATATATATTAATAATAAACAACTTGGGGTTCTTTTTTCTTGATATAGTAAGTTTATTAACCTTATAGTGTAAGAAAACAAGAAGACACGGTAAAAGTTAAATTATCTAACTTAAAGTTAAATCTAAATGATAAGGTTAAAATTGATACCTAAACTTGTCTAAATTCTATTGGATGAGAGGATTTCGACCCATCCCCACCTTAGCTTCGAAATAAATCAATTTGGAGCTATTTAAAACCGTAATTGGCTTTATAATAAAATAATATTTTTTGTTATTCCAAAGGTGCCCCTCTCCTCCCTTATAAAAGGGAGCCTCCTCCCTCTCTTCCTCACACCACTTTGAGCCATCAATCTCGGCCAAACCCTGAAAACTTCTCTTCTCCACTTCCATATAAATATACTAGAGGTTCTGGTCTTCTTAAAATAACAATTCTAGTTCTCTAAGATGAGGTCTCAAAGAGGCGTTTCAAAGAAGAGGTAATGCCCGTTATCGATTCTTTTAACTTTATTTATTCTTCCACTTCTTCTTATTTGGTTGTTTCTTTATGAAGTAATAACATAAGTATAACTCATATAATAATATGTTATTATAATTATTAAACAACCCTATTTCACCATCTATCCATCCTACGGAAAACGAAATCACCACGCGTGCGTACGTACGGAATACCGTCTCCACGCCGTGGTGAAATCTATTTTTCCACCAACACCTTACATGGATGGGTATAATGGTGTAAAAAATAACTATATATGGTTATTATAACATCATAATAATTCTGATATATTATACCATCCACTCCAATTCTATTCAATAATTATGGGAATGATATCATCGCTCGTGCGTACGTACGGACTACCGTCTCCACGACGCGATGAGATTCATTCTCCATGTTAACCATACATGAATGATCATAAAGTATATATAATGAATCTTAATGAAATATATGACATAATAATGATACTGTATTTATGTATATATATATTTATGTCATCTACATAATTCCACTCATTTCAATAAAGAAACGAAAACAGTGTTCATGCGTACGTACGGCCTACCGTCTCCATGAACGGTGTATTTCACTCCATTTATCAATACATTATATATATGTATATTCTAATATATATTATATATAAATCATGTTTTACATTCTGGATTTAAGTAATCATGATCTAAGTAATCATATGAATAATTACAAGTTAAAACACGAACGACAAATGAAACGATTTTACCCAAAACGCTCTTTAACATTGAATTTACAAAAGAACGGGTAATATAAAGTCATAAGTGAACCATATATGATATCATAACGATTAATATGATTATGTAATAAGTCAATAACATTATTTAAATCATTATACAGGAGGTTCGGATACGTACGAAGCATATCAGACATAAGGTAAGGGATAATTTTGCAAATCTCATTTCTATCTGAGATTGCTTATTCGTAAGTATTTACTGGGGTTATTTCTATCATCCATGTCCATGTTTTATAAAAGTGTTTTCAGGTATTTTTAAAGTCATTTTTACCCATTTTTGACTTTTACTACATGGTTTGTAAGAAATATTTCTTTTGTTTACGTTACGAGGTACTTTTTTGACTTTTCCGACAAAAGTATGAGGAGAATGCTATTTTTAACTTATACGGCCAGAACGGATTTTTACGGTTTAATAACGCCTTATTTTCATGAATCTTACTCTACATGATATTATGAATATTTTCAACAAAATAATTTTATTTTAAAAGTGCATAGAATTTTTTGAAAAGAAAATGATTTTGACGAAGAAAGGATATTTTCCTCAAGAATTCATTTCAAATGTTTTATCAAAACCATTTTCCATCTAAGATGACATTATTTTATATGTGTATGTTTCAAGTTTAATGACTATATGATTTACATGTTTTCAATTTTCTTATGATGAAATATCCATTTGTTTTATATGGATTATGTGATGATGGGATGATGTTTATGAAACCCATTTTATTCTTTGGGTTATGATGAATGTTTTAAGTTTATTTTGTGGCAAAATTAAGAATGATTTCACTATGAGATGGGTGGGACATATATCTCCCTCCAATGCGTTGGTTAAAGATTTATATCTCATGAGATAGACATGGCTGGAACGGCAGGTTAAACTGGTTCAGTAAAGCAGGAATGAAACGAGGAGTGAACTCGATTCATAAAGGGACTTTGTCCACTAAGATGGTCTTGGCAGCAATGCCTTGGCTACTATGGAAATCATATCATGTGCTTAATGGTTGACACAATTACGTGTTTTATTCCCATGCTATTTTATCATGATTTGTGTTCCATTATGATCTATGCCTTATGTACTTCCATGTTTTATGTCGTTGCTCAGGATTTTAAATGTTCATGTTTTTTTAGTTCAAATATATATAGTATGATTTATTTTATCCATGCTTACCCTTACTGAGCATTTCAGCTCACCCTTTTTATGTTCTCTTTTCCCCCAGGATTAAAAGAAAGATTTTAGGTAAGGAAACAAAAATGGGAAGATCTTTATGGGAGATGTTGAAGATCTTTCACCACGATTAGAAGATTACGTTCCAAGTTTCCAAATACACTAAACTATTATGGTCCTTGTGTGTCTGTTTTTGCTATGTACTAAGTATTCCGCAAATGTAATGTAATGTCTATGTACGTTAAGCTTCAGGTCTCTACAGTTGGTATCAGAGGAAAGGTTTAGTCAACCTTTGGAAACTAGGATGCGAAAACGTTAGTGAGATCCCTAGAGATATTTCTATGTTATGTCTAGGGATGTACCTAAGGATAAGAATACGTATAGGATATATTCCTAGAACTACAGTAACGATCTTAGAATTTAACCTAAGATGTTAGATATTGAGGGTTCTCCCCCTTTACTATGTTGTTTTCCCTAGCATGATTTTTTCCTCTCACACTATTCTATTTGGGTTTTAGAAAATGGCTGGAAACAGGAAGATTCATGATAATGGAGGATATGACGGACAATGGAATGATTTTCTTCATGAGAAACCAAATGAAACAGGATCTGGAAGTCCAAATATCGTTATTATGCCTAATCAGTAATCTCATAATATGATCAATAATCTCAACTTTGGTAAGTTTCCCGACTCAGATAATAAGAGAAAGATGGAGTTTCATGATGATCAAAGAGGAAAGAAAGTTCAATTTCCCTCATGTAAATCATGTGGGAAGAGCCATTAGGGAGATTGTTTCAAAGGAACTAGAAGATGCTTTGGGTGTGGAAAAGAAGGACACAAAGCCAGTAAGTGCAAAGGAAAAGGTTCAGTTAACACCATGGACAAGGATAATGGTATTGCTACGACATCATAAATTATTAGATGTTTTAAATGTGGAATGTACGGGAATTATGCAAACCAATTCCCTAATGGAAAATCTAATGAAGAGAATCTGCATGGTCATATGGGTAGTATTTATGTGGATGATGATGAGGAGACTACAAATGATATATGAGCTGAAAGAAGTGTTGAAGCTCAGTCGGTTGTTTTAGAAGGTAGTGGAATGATTGTATGTTTATCGAGAGTTATGTTGTATAGTTAATGGTACTATGGAATAAAGAATCATCTAAGGATTGTGACACTATTGTTTTCCTAAAAGTCTTTGAAAGTATATGATTGGTACCAGTAACCATGGAATGTTATTCAGATATTTTTGTAAAGTAGATGATATGCGCATAATAAAGGAATAAGAAGATAATGAGAAGTTTGATTGTATTAATGAGCTCATGATTGATATAAGGACTAAGTGATATCATGGTTTGATTATATAGAATTTTGAGGATTTTGGTATGTGGAAAGTGTTAACTTTTAACTACATTCAAGTTTTCACTAAGGTTCAATGGGTATTCATTTTTCAAGAGAATACATGATTAAGGCCTTCGAACGTTTGTAATGCGACCAACAACACATATCTTATGATATATAGGGATCAACAATGGTATTAACATTCTTCTTATATGAAATCTCTGGTAATCGTTTTCACTATAATATGATAATGGACTAAAATATTATGGATAAGCCTAAAGATTGGAATGGATTATGTTGGACATAAGTTAGTATTGTTTAAGGAAAAAAACCTTTTTTCGATATTATTGATGGGATGATATAGTAATGTAGTTTTAGACAAAGGACAACCTGCAGGACGGGCAACAGCCCATCGCGTCGGACAAGGCTGTGGGAACCGAACCCACAACCGAAGTGTGACTGGCCTTTAGCGCCTACCACTGGCCTACAGGAAGTCCTTGTTTAGTAGAAACTAGTTTTATTTTATTAAGCAATATGATATATGAAGTATAATTCCATTTTAGGAATCATATATGATTAATCTCACTATAGATGGACTTATGTATTTTTGATAACTTTTATGACCTTTTGGTTGAGACAAATGGAATGATCCATCATTCTATCACATGATCTGCTAACACATCATGAATAACAAATTCACCTTCATTTCATTAAGGGATGAAATGGAAATTGTTCAATTAACGAACAACAATGAGATTGTACCAAAATCATGTAAGTATTTCTTTTAATGATCTTGAAAACCAAAAATGTTGTCCTAGTTCTCTTATATCCGATGAATCAGATGGTACCTTAGATCATCACAAATCAATAGCTTTGTGATTGTTGGCTTTTTTATAGCCATGTTCTCTACCACTCTCCATCAAAACTTGATGGTTAGATTTTTCTTCCATATCCATATTTTCACCTATGTTCTCCTACGTGGAAACCCAGTGATGAGTTAATTTGGGTAACCGTTACATTTCATACGTTAGTTTTTAAAGCCATGTTTTCGTATTCCTTTTTACGATGTGGGTTTCTATTAAACAAACTTTTGAGTAGTAAACCATTTATAACCCCGACGAATTTTGAGGGCGAAATTCATTTTAAGGGGGGTAGAATGTAACACCCCGAGATTTTAAGAAAAATATTCTTTTAATTTCATTAATGTCTTGTGTTGTTTGCTACACCAAGATTACCTTGCGTTATACGCAACACCGTATTAGCTTGCAGTATACGCAACACTATTCTTGGATCGTGTTACACACAATTTTGTTATAGTTATTCTACGCAACATTGAGTATATATATATATATATATATATATATATATTCAATGTATAAATTATATATGGTTGGATTCTGTTATTTGAAACAATGAAGGATTCTTTCAAAACACGCATCCCTGACATGGCTTGCATTACACGCAATCACGACCTTCCTCGATAGCGTGTGTTGTACGCAATACCGAGTTTCACTAAACAACGATATGCTATTAAAATATTATTAAAAATAGCTGTTATGAATAGTAATAACCACTTTTTGAAATTTTATAAATTTTATCTTCCAAAATAGACTTAATTTTTGGATTCGGAATATCAAAATTAGCTAAGGGTGAAATTTTGGTACTTTTCGGATAACTTTCATATTCTGATGAATAGTGAAAATTACTAAATTTTAATTAAAAACATCTTTTTTAATCAAAATAATTAATAGTGATAAATTATTAATTTGAGTGGTTTTAAAGTATATTTAGAATATATTTTTACAATTTAATACAATGTTTGTCATTGGATGTAATTTCACATTTAAACCAGACATAAATAAGTGTCAATCTTTTGATAGTTATTATCTCTTAAAAACACGCTATTTGTTTTCACGACGGGAATTAATTTTTAAATTAGTTAATGTAACTGATATGTTTTGAATTTGTTAAAATACACATTATTTTTGTATTCATAATATCATATATAGCTTAGGCCTAATTTTTGGTATTTTTCTGGAAACTTTCATTTTTTGATAAATAGTGAAACCACTAAGTGGTAGTTAAAAAACTGAATTTTTTCATAAAACATAATTTTACCGCTTCTGTGAGTGGAATTTCAAAAATCAGAGAGACACGGTTGATGTCAGTAAGTTAAATTTGGTTCAATGAGATGAAAATAATTTTTGGTGAATAGTAACTTTTTACTTTTATTTACCACGGCTAAAAGTAAATAGGGTAGTTAAGGGTAAAAATGATATTATTATTACCCTAACACATGTCCTAATTATATTTTATAAGTGTAATTCGACCAAAAACAACATTAGGAATAAAATATTACCATTTAGGCCCACTTTTATTAGATTAGGACATTTATTATCAATTTATTTAAAGAAGGGTTAAAATTGTTAAAATCAAAGTTTAATAACAAAAGCATTTTTAATATAGGGTTATACAGAAGATAAATTCAACTATAAATATTCATTAGAAATATAGGAATATTTCCTACATAATGGTAGTTTATTTGTAATTTTTATACTTAAAATAATTTAATTTATTTATGATACAATAATGATGCAGTAATTATCTTATTAATGAAATATTGACATAATCCATGTTATAAATACCCAAATAAATGTAATTTGAGACTTTTTATGAATTAAAATAATTTTATATGTTAATATGACATGTTAGTATTTATTTAATTAAATTTTTTCGAACTAATCATTCTGTTATGATTTTCACAAAAATCAATTACCAAATAGTGTCAAAATTGACATATAATAGTTTTTAAAAAAAATACTATATTATTAATTGTTATTTTATTCCTAAAAATATAAGGTTCGGCCAAATGACTTAAATAAGGTTATATATATTAATAATAAACAACTTGGGGTTCTTTTGGATTGATATAGTAAGTTTATTAACCTTATATTGTAAGAAAACAAGAAGACACGGTAAATGTTAAATTATCTAACTTAAAGTTAAATCTAAATGATAAGGTTAAATTGATACCTAAACATGCCTAAATTCTATTTTATGAGATTATTTCGACCCATACCCACTTTTCCTTCGAAATAAATCAATTTGGAGCTATTTAAAACCGAATTTGGCTTTATAATAAAATAATATTTTTAGTTATTCCAAAGGTGCCCCTCTCCTTCCTTATAAAAGGGCACCTCCTCCCTCTCTTCCTCACACCACTTTGAGCCTTAAAGCTCGGAAAAACCCTACCAAATTCTCTTCTCCACTTCCATAGAAATATCCTAGAGGTTCTTGTCTTCTTCAAAGACCAATTTTAGTTCCCTAAGATGAGGTCTCAAAGAGGTGTTTCAAAGAAGAGGTAATGTCCGTTACCGATTCTTTTAACTTTATTTATTCTTCCTCTTCTTCTTCTTTAGTTGTTTCATTATGAAGTAATAATATCAGTATAAATCATATACTAATATGTTATTATAAGTATGAAACAACCCTATTTTACCATCTATCCATCCTACGGAAAACAAAATCACCACGCGTGCGTACGTACGGAATACCATCTCCACGCCGTGGTGAAATCTATTTTTCCACCAACACCTTACATGGATGGGTATAATGGTGTAAAGAATAACTATATATGGTTATTATAATATCATACTGATTCTGATATATTATACCATCCACTCCAATTCTATTCATTAATTATGGGAATGATATCATCGCTTCTGCGTACGTACGGACTACCGTCTCCACGACGCGATGAGATTCATTCTCCATATTAACCATACATGAATGATCATAAAGTATATATAATTAATAATAATGAAATATATGACATAATAATGATACTTTATTTATTTATATATATATTTATGTCATCTACTTAATTCCACTCAATTCAATAAAGAAACGAAAACAGCGTTCATGCGTACGTACGGCCTACCGTCTCCATGAACGGTGTATTTCTTTCCATTTATCGATCCATTATATATATGTATATTCTGAATATATATTATATATAAATCATTTTTTACATTCTGGATTTAAGTAATCATGATCTATGTAATCATATGAATAATTACAAGTTAAAACACGAACGACAAATGAAACGATTTTACCCAAAACGCTCTTTAACATGGAATTTACAAAAGAACGGGTAATATAAAGTCATAAGTGAACCATATATGATATCATAACAATTAATATGATTCTGTAATAAGTCAATAACATTATTTAAATCATTATACAGGAGGTTCGGATACGTACGAAGCATATCGGACATAATGTAAGGGATAATTTTGAAAATCTCATTTCTATCCGAGATTGCTTATTCGTAAGTATTTACTGGGGTTATTTCTATCATCCATGTACATGTTTTATAAAAGTGTTTTCATGCATGTTTAAAGTCATTTTTACCCATTTTTTACTTTTACTACATGGTATGTAAGGAATCTTTCTTTTGTTTACGTTACGAGGTACTTTTTTGACTTTTCCGACAAAAGTACGAGGAGAATGATATTTTTAACTTATACGGCCTGAACGGATTTTTACGGTTTAATAACGCCTTATTTTCATGAAGCTTACTCTACATGATATTATTAATATTTTCAACAAAATAATTTTATTTTAAAAGTGCATGGAATTTTTTGAAAAGAAAATGATTTTGACGAAGAAAGGATATTTTTCATCAAGAATTAATTTCAAATGTTTTATCAAAACCATTTTCCATCTAAGATGACATTATTTGATATGTGTATATTTCAAGTTCAATGTATATATGATTTAAATGGTTTCAATTTTCTTATGATGAAATATCCATTTGTTTTATATGGATTATGTGATGATGGGATGATGTTTATGAAACCCATTTTATTCTTTGGGTTATGATGAATGTTTTAAGTTTATTTTGTGTCACAAGTAAGAATGATTTCACTATGAGATGGGTGGGACCTATATCTCCCCCCAATTCATTGGGTAGAGATTTATATCTCATGAGATAGGCATGGCTGGAATGGCAGGTTAAACCGGTTCAGTAAAGCAGGACTGAAACGAGGAGTGAACTCGATTCAGAAAGGGACTTTGTCCACTAAGAGGGTCTTGGCAGCAATGCCTTGGCTACTATGGAAATCATATCATATGCTTAATGGTTGCCACAATTACATGTTTTATTCCCATGCTATTTTATCATGATTTGTGTTCCATTATGATCTATGCCTTATGTACATCCATGTTTTATGTCGTTGCTCAAGATTTTTAATGTTCATGTTTTTTTAGTTCAAATATATATAGTATGTTTTATTTTATCCATGCTTACCTTTACTGAGCATTTGAGCTCAACCTTTTTATATTTTCTTTTCCCCCAGGATTAAAAGAAAGATTTTAGGTAAGGAAACAAAAATGGGAAGATATTTATGGGAGATGTTGAAGATCTTTCACCACAATTAGAAGATTACGTTCCAAGTTTCCAAAGACACTAAATGATTATGGTCCTTGTGTGTCTGTTTTTGCTATATACTACGTATTCTGCAAAAGTAATGTAATGTCTATGTACGTTAAGCTTCGAGTCTCTACAAAAATACTAGACAATAACATTATTATCTGAAAAAGTCCATTAAAATAAAGAAAATGATACAAAAAAATAATCCAAATACAAAGGATAAAAATGAGTTGTATCCTATTATAGAAATGGAGAACTATCATGAAGTTAAAGTTAAATGAGAATCTAAGAGAAAGATGTGATATAGGGACACCTTTTCTGGAAAGAAACCACATGTAATCCTTCAAAATGGATATCATGTCCAATGATAGGTTTAGGGCACTACATTTACATATTATGATACCTCAAATAAATAATGTTTCACATGCATTAAAACCAATGTTTCAAATCCCAAGAATGAGTTCCCTGTATTACATTCCAAATATTATAAAAAACATATTTTTTGAACTATTACATAATATATGATATCTTATATAACTATCATGATACAATCATCACATTTTGATATATTTAAATAGAACATATTGCATAAAATTATATCTTATATAACTCCATGTGATACCAAAACCAGTGAATAAAAATTGGAAACATCTACCATTTAAATATTTTATAAAATTATACTGATATATATATCTGGTTTTAATATCTTAATATTTCATTTTTTGATATACATATTCATTAAAATTTTATTTTTTTATAATGATTATAAACAACATGTAACAACTCTTATTTTCCCAATAATTTTTTTAGATATTTTTTGGAAAATTACGAGACTAGGTGCTAAGATGCAATGCAATTCTGAGGCCTAGAGTTCCTTGTATGATCTGTCAGAAAATTATAACTTTTTAAATAGCATTTGAGAGTTGTTATCATGAAAATGTGGAACAACTCATAAATTCATGTATGGATCACAAATATTAGGGAACCAATGGGTTTAGGATGGTGTGTTTAACCCTATGCCTAACAGAACATTATATAGTGAGGGTCTTTATTGAGAATAACCGAAAATGGCATAACCATAGTAAAAATAATTAAAAAAATTATATTATTTTCCAAATCCTTATAACACATGAATGGTGAATTGGAATAAAAATATTAGACCACTATTGAGTTCATAATGGGGTTTTTTGTGTGAGGGCCTAATCTCAACCCACATGATATGAGGGTGAAAGTTAGTTTTTCAACCTGAATGCCCCTAATATATTTAATAAAAATATATTATTTCAGTGTTTTTTTTGATATAGTGGATTTTTTTAATTATACCCTTTATAAATATAGGTAGATCTCCTTAACCATATAGTTTACCTAAGACAACGATGAGGAGTCTCACTCACTTGTGGAAATGGATAAGAGGTCAGGATTCAATCAAGAGAAAATGAATCGACAAACACCAACATAACAAGGATCGACATGATGAAATGACATCAATGTAGAAATACAAGAGATCCAAACATGAGGTAGGGGTTTTATTTTTATGTGATCATTCTTCCTTGTTCATTATTTCAATGATAAACCTAGATAAACCAACAAATAGCATCATCTGCAGATATGAGTACTATCATGTGGGATTAAATGTTTTACACATTACTAGATATCAGTATATTGTATCCCCCTTTCTCTAAAAGTAATAATGAAGTTCAATGGAATATGGACAACATTCGTTCATTGAGTGTTAATTGTGCTCTCTCTCTCTCTCATATATGTTTCTCTTACAGACCCATGTGGTTGCGTTGAATTCTTTTCAAGAGGTTCCGAATGTGGCAGGACCCCGGGATCGATGGTGGGAATTTTGGGATTACATGGAATTTGAATCGGTGAACCAATTATTGCATGGGTAATCACTATTTGGAAAATGAGAAACCACTGTTATGGTGAAAACCCCTTGAAGGTGGGTTTCCACTGCATGTGATGCCACCTTGTAGTTGTGCAAACTAGCACGATGGCTGGTGGTAGAGGTCCCTGTAAAAATCGCCTCTGGTAAGTTGATAGGGGACCCCGATAGAATGTCAGTGGTAGGATTCGGCTAAAACGACATGATGGCATGTCACACAACTGAGAAGTTGTGGTCCAGCTGGCCTGCATCCGTGGGGCGGTCAAGAGGTGGATGCCCCACATTGATGGAAAGAAGATACATTAGCCACTACATCCTAGTCAAACGAATCGGTCTATATCAGCAGACTAGGAAGGATGCGGGGAACCAGAACAGATATGGGGCGGGCTCCGCAATAGGCTCGATAAGTAGGTGCTCTCAGAATGAGAATGATAAGGATACAATATTTTGGCGGACTGCGGCCTTTAAGCTTTATGATTACATATAATATGATTCTTACCTAAACTGTTTGTCTTACCATCACAATGTGTCTTACCTAGAAATTGTGTCTTATAGAGGCTTTGTGTCTTACATTTACTATGTGTCTTACATAGATTGTGTGTCTTATAAATATTGAGTCAATACTCCCATGTCCCCTAGGGGTGCAGGTCCTCTATTCTTTGAATACACATCGTGTGTTACATATGGTCCATGTGTTATCTACAATATGTGTGTTACCTACACTTTTTGGGTCACATATACCCCATGTGTAACTACTTGAGGGAATTTTGGTTTCTAATTACAATCTTGTTTACATACCATAAACCTACACTTGGTGTGAGCGGACTCTAGTGACTATTGAATTTACATTATAGCGGCTACACTTCATGTGCCTCATTAGTAGTATATGTGGTGTTCCTTCTTGGTATTCCTTAGTGGTTTTCCTTCATGGTTTCCCTTAGTGGGTTTCATTCATGGTGTTCCTTCAAGGTATTCCTTAGTGGTATTCCTTCCTGGTGTTTCTTAGTAGTGTTCCTTTGTGATGTTCCTTCATGGGGTTCCTTAATGGTATTACTTCTTTTTGTTTCATAGTGGGTTTCCTTCATGGTATTCCATAATGGTGCTCTTTCATGGTATTCCATTGCGGTGGTCCTTAGTGGTGTTACTTCGTGGTGTTCCTGAGTTGTGTTCCTTCATGTTCTTCCTTATTTGTGTTCCTTCCTGGTTTTCCTTAGTGGTGTTCATTTGTGGTATTCCTTAGTTGTGTCCCTTTTATGTTCTCTTTTTTAGTGTTCCATAGTGGTGCTCCTTCATGGTGTTCATTCATGGTGTTACTTCATGGTGTTACTTCATGGTGTTCTTTCATGTTGGTCTATAGTGGGTTTCCATCATGGGGTTTCTTAGTTCTCTTTGTTGTGTTATAATTTGTGTGATTCCTTGTAGATTACATTCATTAATTATTTTGTTGTTTTTGGTCCCTAATAGGTATTTTTACTCACCCATGAATGTGATTCTCCCTCGCCTATCATTTCTTTTGAGGAAAATCAATAGCTTTGATGTAGTCTTGTGTGGGGAAGAGAAATGGGTGCTTTAAAGATACCCAAAAGACATGGTACAATTTAGTGACATTCAAACATCCTACTGTACTTACACTTCATGTATGGTTTCATTTTAATGAAATTAAAGAGATGGAAATTTTTTTTTTATTCTGGAATTTTAAATTTTTAGTTGTACTATTACTCTCTGTGGTTGTGTTAGTGGCAAGCATACCGGTTTACTCAGTGTTTTCAATTGAGCACTCTTTCGTGGAGATGTGTGTCTATGTACAAGTACTTAGTCAAATTACACCCCTTGGTGGGATACCCCTACATAGTTCCATTCTCCATCACCTGGCCTATGGGAAAAGATCATGGGTTAGTCACGTCATGGGCCATAGGGGACGTGTTGTGAAAGAGTGGAATCTGAGTGTGGTCTATTTTACTATTTCTTTGTGGAAATAGTATTAAGTGTTTTGAGTTAAGATATCATGAATTGTCATATAGTGTTGGTATGGCGGTGTATATATCCATACACTTGGGCCTTGAATTCCTCTTTCTTACTCAGTACATGATGATGATAGATTCATGTGAAATTAATGATTCTTGCATCATATAGGTATTGATTGAGTAATCATGTCCTTCTTGAGCTAGAGATGCCTCACCTAGTTTACTCTGTAGTCTGTGGTACAACTTTTTTTATTTTAAGATGATTCCATGTAGATATCCTACCAAGATTACACCAAGAGTTAAATTAGATGATCAATGGGGTGATTAGATGGGTACAATGATTTTTACAAGAGACAATGCATCTTGGTGGTTTACAATCTATACCACCACCTGTAGAGTATAACATTGTACTCATAATATATATAGATGAGTTTTTCATGGTGAGTTAAATTTATGTGTTTTAGCAAAAAAGACACCCCAAGATCTGATTCGAGCCCAAATTTCAGTTGGATGAGGACTGGCATGAGGTGGTGACCAAGTATTCTGTCAAGTCAGGAAACTATTAGATCATATGGTGCTCCTAGCGGGGATCCTTCTATGTGGCTCGGTAGGGAAATGGAAGAGTATATATTACCCAATCAAAAAATTAGTAGACTCTTCCATAGATAGAGATTAATATCATTTCCTATAGTAGGGGATCTCACCATAAAATCTAAGGACTATGCGTAGAATATTTCTTCTACATCATTGGTAGAATGACATGTCGGTAGCTGAGTATTCACCGTGGTAAACCGAACATTCCATGTACATAAAAAATATAATTATACTTGTGCTTTAGGGCACATACCTCTAAGTGATGTGTGATTAGGTACATGAAAGATAGTGTTATTACTCAATGATCTTGTACTTATTCTAGGGTTCTAGAGAAAACCTTTGTAGTTGAAAGTCCTGTGCATGAGTGAATACACCAAGTGGAAGTCATCAGTAGAAAAGCAAGAGTAGAGACCTCAGAAGAAGGAAGTCGACGTCTGTATTATGGACATGGACTTGTGAGAAGTTCCGAGAAGAGATCCATGGATAGAATAGCTATTTCTCAAGATCATAGAGTAAGTATAATCACCATAGGGAGAGGAAATAATTTTCATGAGATAGCCAAGGAAATCTTACTTGAGATTGTCCAGCCCATCGGGGTGCAAAAAATTAAATGGTCAATGGAATCCGAAGAAGAGACAATGACATGAACAGATTGATATATAGTGTGGATGATGTGGTAGAGGAGCCGGGGGAGTATCAGGAGGCGGTATATATTTTTACATGTTACCACCACCACCCTAATGTGGTCCACACTTAGATCAGGGAGTTGGAGGATAGTGGACGGGGTAGCTGCATGTGGTCATGGGGTGTGACCTAAGTGCTCTAGGAAAGAATCTAGGTACATTTGGTGCCTAATCATAGTTTTTGTACTGAAAAACATAGGTTCTAATAATTCCTTATTGTCAATAATATTTTGCATGACCTTGATTTTCTAGTTAAATCGTTTAATTTAACAACAAGTCTAGAGATACCTATAGGAGGAGACATGATAATCACACATGTATCGATAGTTTGATCTGGCCCTTTAGGTGAGAGTTTTAGTTGGAACCTCTTGGTGGAAGTGTTGAGGCCTTAAAACATTAGTCTGGGAATAGACTTATTATCCATAGTTCATGATCAGATTGGCTATTTTATGAAAATGGTTATGGTATATTTCAAATGATAGAATGAGATATTCTGTGGTATATGAAAAAGTAGAACCAGAGTGCATCAGATGGAATGATTCATATGTGGATGTTGTTGACAAATATCGATTCCTCTAGCCTTATAAGAGGGGCATTGGATGTTATGAGTTTTCATTTCACAATAGTAGTGGAGGAGTATGTGTATGCCTTTCCAGAAGATGATCCAGGCTTACATCCCTGTAGGGGGATAGACTTTTTAATTGATCTACACCCTAACATGGAACTGGTATCTACATCAATATATCAGATGTATTTAATAGAGGATCATTGATTAGCCACTCAATTCGGCTAATATTCATTATTAATATATATAATATTCATGTTCTTTATTATTTATAAACACCATTTTAGTGCATTTTACACTTTGAACATCATTTCACATTAAGATTGTAATTCTTACTTAAAATGCACTATTATGTGGTACAATTTTGAAAATCATTTAAAGTATCCAATGATTCATCTGATTTTAAAGAATCTAATTATTCATATTTAATTTTGATATTAAGGGAAATTGATCTAAACTTCAATATGAACATTTTTGATTCAGGGATCAATGGAGAATTCCTGGAAGAAGATGGGGATATTTTGTGATGAAAGGAAACCAGTCTGAAGAAGTCAGATTGGACACCATCCCACTGATGAGAATGTGGGACCCACATTACAAACCTAATAAAGCCCAAATTTTGTCGGAGGCTAGAATAAATATAGAGTAACAAATCATTTTTCAGGATCCAGTGCTAATTCGGCCTCCATTGTGGTCATTTAGGAGGCCCAATTTAGAGATAAAATTCTAGACCATTCTGCGGCCCAGAAAAAAGCCCACTAGTCTAATCATATCTTCTAATCTACGACTCCAAATGGGCCCAAATTGTACAGGAGGTTAGGAGAAATCTGGGGCTCTATTTTATTTTTATATTTCCCACTCTGATTCGGCCATCTAGAAGGTCTTCCAAACACGTCTGTTTGGTGGATTAAAGCTAGCTGCCACCTTGGGTCAAATGTGGGAAAGTCCAAGTTCCACAAGCTTTCCACCACCCTAGGCCTACCACAATCAAGTGATATGCTTTGTACTGTTTGAGGCTCGACCCAAGGCTTCTAAAATGCGTATTTAAGGTAGTGGTAGTGGAGTAGTTTTATGATCTTTGGTGCATTATTCAATTATATTGCTATGCTGCGATTTTGTTGTTTCAAGTTTGTCTTTCACATGCATGTTGTTCAATTCACTTTAGTTTCTTAATAAAATCTCTTCATTTCCTCTTATTCTGTTGTTATTCATATCAAATTGATACCATTGGTTCAAGGTGTGAATTTATACATACTAAACCTTGTGAATTTATTCACACAATGTTGGAGTGATCATTTTCTTTTTTTTGTCTTCTTTACTTCTTCAATTCCTCCCTCGTGAGTCTACTTCCCGCTTCCATTGAAACCATAGCTTCAATGGAGGGCTAACCGACTTATGGGTCTATCCAAGGGAGTAGAAAGGGGATGGATTGGATGTTATTTATCACCCCATTAATGTATAATCACTTCTTTAATTGAGATTTTTATTTGATGATTTTTAAACACCATCGTCCTTGTTGAATTTAAGGCCACACACTTCATGTGCTAATACAAAACTTTACCTTGAAGTGATCAAAACATTGATCCTTCAAGTGTATATGTGATTAGTTTTAAAGGGTGTAGGCATTAAACTAGTAAGTGATGATGATGTTTTATCTTCTTAAATGAACCCATCTCAAATATAAGAAATTGAAATCACTGAAAAGGAAATACATCCAATCCACCCCAAGTGATAACCTAGGATCAACTCACTCATTTAAATTGAATTCACTTAAATATTTTCGTTATTCTTTAAACCCATATAAAATCAACCCAAGTTTGCCACTTTATAGCCAAAAATAGTCCATAGAATGTACATGTCTATAGGTTTCTTCTCAGGTCTCTCAGGATTCGATAACCCAAGCTAAACTACAAGGACCGTTCTACCTTCATCTCTTGGGTAAATTTGAGCGAGAATCAAATTTTGGAACTGTTTCTGGGGACCCAAGTAAACCCATTCTATTCTACCCCATTTCTTCTTTTCTCATCCAAATTCTATTTTCTTTTCCCTTTCTTGTTTTTTTTCTTTTGGCGCATGTCCGCCTACACCCGCAATCAATCAAACCATCTAGTTAGGGTGGATAGTCCTGCGGTTGGGGAGTCAAGTACACCAAGGGAACTCTTGCCATTAGATCCTAATCTTCCTAATACTCCAGAGTCAAAAATTGAGCATATTTCAATGGAAGGTCTTCAACGAAACCAACTCATAAACCCGGGTGGGAACCAAAATGAAAACCCAAATGAGGCAGCCCCAAACTTGGGGAATGCAATTGATCAAACCCTGAATGACTACCTCACACCTTCCTAGACCAATTCCCCCTCATGAATTAGACACAACTCCCTAGTAGATTCCATCAACATCTTTAAACCCCATGTACTAAACAATCTACCCACATTCCATGGAATGGAGTCCGAGATGCCCTACCTTCACATTAAGGAGTTCAATGACATTGTAGAAACCATGTGTCCCCCACATCAACTAGAATCACCTAATGTGAGGTTATTTACTTTTTCATTAAATAATCGAGCTAAAAACTGGCTAAAAAATTTGATACCATCTTCCATAAACTCTTGGGACCAACTACAAAGATAATTATACAAGAAATACTTTCCCCACCACAAAAAAAATTCACTTAAAAATAGTATCCAAAACTTTTTTGAAAAAAAGGGAGAGTCATTCTATAAAACATGGGAGAGGTTCAATGACACTCAAAACATGGTTCCACACCATGGTTTTTCTATTCCTGAACAAGTGATAATTTTCTATGAAGGGTTGGGTCCGGGGAACAAACAATTCATTTACATGATGTGTAATAGAACCATTAAAAACAAAGCCCCAAATGATGCTTAGGAGGATATAGAAAGACTTTCGGAAAAAAAACCAAACATGGGCAACATCATCTTGTTCTAAAAAGACACAATGAACTACTATAATTCATACACTTAGAGAAGTGGAAAGCCTTAGGGATAAACTCGCATCACTCTCTAGGAAGGTTGAAGAGATAGACCTTAGGAAAGTCCATGAAATCCCAACTGTTGACCATGTTTGCACAATTTGTGAAAAACATGACCATAAGACAGACAATTTCCCAACCATTACATCCATCAAGGATGTTCTTTTAGGAGGACCCCCTACAGAAGTAAATGCTTTGAACTTTCAAAATCCTCAATACCAAAACAACTTCAACCCAAGGTATAATGACCACCAAAGCTTCCGCTAGAAAGATAACCAACAAACTAGCCAACCCCAGGGAAAAAATCCATACCCCCATCAGAACTACCAAACCCATAACAAGTTCCAATCCCAACCTATCCAATACCAACAACCACCGGTCCATTTTCAACAAACCATCCCACCTCCAAAATATCCCACTAGGATAAACCAATCTTCTCAAGTACCAACCCAAACTATTCCATAAAGCATACTGGAACAACTGTGAAAACAAATGGAGAGGATGAACTTGGAAGTCTCTTCCCTAAAACAAGAACTTAAAACCATCAAAATTGGGAAGGCACCCATGACTACTCAGGAAGTGCCATCCTCAACCTCAAGGGGAGAGTCAAGTTGTACTCAAACAACTCATGATCAACTAAAGGTTGTGACTTTTTTAAGAAGTGATAAATCAATTGAAAAACCTGAACAACTAATTGAAAACCCATCTGAATATTCAAACATAGATGAAAATTCAAATGAACCACAAGATCAAACTGAGGAAACTAATAATATTGACAAAGAAACAACTCTTCAAAAAACAACCCAAGAACATACACCATTTCCTCAATGCTCGGGGGGGAAACCAAGCCTGAATTGAGTGAAACATTGAAGGAAATCTTCTCACAAGTCATGTTGAACATTCCCCTTCTCGATTTTCATCCAAACCATACCTTCCTACTCAATGTACCTTAAGGAAATGTGCACTTTTAAAAGAAAATTTTCACAGAAAAACCAAGTCCTTTTGGTTGCTAATGTGAGTACCACCATTCAAGGGACCATTACTCATAAGTTGAAAGACCTGAGATTCCCTTACATCAAAGTTGAACTAGGAGAGAGAAAATTTGTCAATGCCTTGTGTGACCTAGGTGCTAGTGTCAATCTCATCACTTATGATGTGTACTACCAGTTAGGACTAGATGAACTCCAACCCACATCTGTCAAAGTTCAATTTATTGATCGTAGCATCCAAAGGGTATTTTAATGGATGTTATGGTAAAGGTTGAAAACTTCATCTACCCTGCTGACTTCATTATCCTTGACAACCATCCAAACATAGTAAATAAGTAATAAACCCCAATCATTCTTGTTCGTCCCTTCCTTGAAACAATTAACTCTGTTATCTGGGTCCGAAATGGGAACATAACCATCACCTTGGGAAACATGAGTCTAGACTTGAACCTCTATAAAGCAAGCTCACAAATAAGGGGTGACGAGGACATTCATGAAGTAAACATGATAGGAAGCACTGATAATGAATCCATAGAACATCAAGGAATATTTGATGAATGTTTAAGTCAGGATGAGATTTATTTCCTTTGTTCATATGAAAGAAGTTTATCTCCTTGGCTTGAATAATTTTTAAATTTCTCTTATGATGATGTCTTAGGTCCAAAAATCAGTGAAACCTTTCAAGAAACCACTTTCATGGAGACTACTCCAACTTCCTTCCCTAAATCTGATCAAGCAAATCTAGGAGCTAAAACTTATACATGTGGGGAATCAATATTATCTAAAACTATAGGAAACAAAATTGATATTGATCCAATGTACCAATATTCTACTGAAATTCAGAACCAACCTGATCTTGAATTGAAGGAAATTCTCGTTTCACTCATGTATGCCTTCCTAGGGGACAACCAAACACATACTATTGTCAGTTATTCTTCTCTTGAAGCCGATCATGATAGAATGCTTCTATATGTCCTTAGGAAACTTAAGAAACACATTGGTTGGACCCCGTCTGATATTCCTGTGATTAGCCCACTCATCGGGACTCATAGGATTGTTCTGGAATCAGATTCAAAGCCATGTAGTCAACCTCAATGGAAACTCAATCCTAATCTCATGGAGGTAGTAAGAAAGGAACTTCTGAAATAGTTAAAAGCTGGTGTCATCTATCCCATAGCTGAGAGTGAGTGGGTGATCCCAATCCAAGTGATTCCCAAGAAGGTAGTAATAACATTGAGAACCAATAATGATGGAGAGATTCTTCCAACTAGGGTGAGTAGTGGATGGAGGGTCTGTATTGACTATAGGAAGCTAAACTCATTCACTAAGAAGAACCATTTCCCCTTACCATTCATTGACCAAGTCCTTGAGAGAGTGGAAGGTCATGCCTTCTACTATTTCTTATATGAATACTCAGGGTACAATCAGATTGAGGTATCTCTAGAGGATCAAGGGAAGACTACATTCACATTTCCATTCACCACCTTTTCCTTCAAACGCATGCCCTTTAGTTTATGCAATGCCCTTGGAACCTTCCATCGGTGCATGATGGGAATCTTCTCAGACATGGTAGGGGATATTATTGAGGTTTTCATGGATGAATTCTCTGTGTTTGGGGATACATTTGAGGGATGTCTACAGAATGTGGAGATATTCTTGTCAGGATGTGAAGAAAAACATCTGGTCCTAAACTGGGAAAATGCCATTTCATGGTTAAAGAGGGAATAGATCTAGGCCATTTGGTCTCAGGTAGGGGGATTTAATTTGATAAATCCAAGGTTTAAATCATTCATCACCTTCCATCACCCAAAACTATCAAGGAAGTGAGGTTTTTCTTAGGAAATGCTTTTTTCTATAGAATATTCATCAAGGATGTTAGTTCAATCTCACGTCCCCTTTGTGATCTCTTAGTAAAGGATGCTCCATTTGTTTGGATAGAAAGTTGTGAGGGATCATTCTCAAACCTCAAATCCTCTCTCACCTCTCCTCCCATTATGAAATCTCCAAATTGGAACCTTCCTTTCGAACTTATGTGTGATGCCAGTGACTTTGCTGTAGGATCTGTGTTAGGACAAAGATGTGATAAAACTCTTTATGTCATTGAATATGCAAGAAAATCCTTAAGTGATGCCCAAATAAACTAAACTTATACTGAAAAGGAGTTACTTGCTATTTTTTTGCTTTAGAGAAGTTTAGGTCCTACCTCTTAGGATCCCCCATCACTGTGTTCACTGACCATTCTGCACTAAAATACCTCTTCCAAAAACAAGATGCTAATGCTAGACTGATTAGGCATGTCCTTCTATTACAATAATTTGACCTCACAGTCAAGGATAAAAAGGGTGTTGAAAATTTTATAGTTGATCATCACTCTAGGATGGAACTAAAAGAAAACTCAAGTCACCTTTCTATGTCTGATTCAATTCCGGATGAACACATATACTCTATGAGTGACTGCCTTTGGTATACTGACATAGCCAATTTATTAGTTACAGGAGTCATTCCAAAATTCTTAAGGACTCAAGCTTGAAGAAAAATACTTTCTGATGTTATCCACTATGTGTTTGATGATCCATACCACTATAAGTTCTGCCCTGACCAAGTCATTAGGAGGTGTGTTCCAGAATCTTAACAAGATTCCATCCTTAAATTCTTTCATAGAGAGGCATGTGGAGGTCAATTTTCCTCTAAGAAAAAATATTTTAATATTCTTCAATGTGGCATCTTCTGGCCCACTCTCTCAAGGGACTCCTATACATTTTTTCAAAGCTGTCCTAGGTGTCAAAAGTAGGGTCCATCACAAAAAGGAATCAAATGCCACTCACTCTCATCTTAGTGGTTGAAATCTTTGACTGTTGGGGAATTGATTTCATGGGTCCCTTTCCAAACTCTAGGGGATATCTTTACATTCTCTTAGCTATAGATTATGTCTCTAAATGGGTTGAGTCCATTCCTACAAAATCCAATGATCATCAAACTGTGATTAGATTTCTCAAGGAAAGCATCTTCTCTAGATTTGGAATTCATAGGTCTATCATTAGTGATCATGGAACTCATTTTTGAAATCGTCCATTCTCATCAGTCATGGAAAAATATGGAATTTCTCAACATGTTTCCACTACTTACCGCCCACAGACCAATGGTCAAGCTGAGTTAGCCAATCGTGAAATCGAACAAATTCTTGAGAAAACGGTCATTCCTTCTCGGAAAGATTGGTCTGAGAATCTCTTGGATGCACTTTGGGCATATCGTACAACATACAAAACCATCCTAGGAATGTCACCATATAGGTTGGTTTATGGGAAAGCATGCCATTTACCTGTTGAAATTGAGCATAAGGCCTTTTGGGAAATTAAGAAAATGGACTATGACCTCTCATTGGCCGGAACAAAAAGGAAATTAGATCTCAATGAACTGGAGGAATTAAGGATGGAGGCTTATGAAAAATCAAGGATCAATAATGCTATATTTCAAGCCTACCAATCTAGTAATATCAAGGTCAAACATTTTGAACCGGGAAAACATGTGTTCTTGTATAGATCAAAACATCATTTACACCCGGGAAATTTAAGGTCTAGATGGTCAGGTCCTTTCATAGTGCATCATGTATACCCCCATGGAGCAATAGAGATTCAAGATCCCACAAGTGGTTACATTTTCAAGGTAAATGGTCAATGGTTTAAACCATTCATTGAATTATTCAATAAACACTAAATAGAGGTTGAGTTAACTGAGCCAACCTATGAACTAGTAAAAAATTGATAGATTTAGGATCAATATCGGGCTAGCGACATTAATCAAAGAGCTACATGGGAGGTAACGAATGGTTTTCAAGTTTCCTATCATTTTGTTGTTTTAATAAAATTGATATTTTAATTAATCATTTTTATATTTAAAAAAATAGATTGTTGACTCGTTCTTCTATTATGAGTATAGATGTGTATGAAAGAGGAGCACCATATTCATCTGTGTCACGTGGTGGGATCTTTGAGTAATGCCTTAACTGGAAATTTAAAAAGAAGACAAGGTATCATCAGTTTGTTTTATTTTAATGTTATTGTAGGTTAAAATAAAAATACAAAAAAATAAATAAAAATATAATAATAATAATAAAGAGGGAAACATCGTGGGTCATGGGTCAAACCCCGTTACAACTGGCGAAGCCACGGGGATTCGAACCTCGGACCGAAGGGAGATGGGGGCGCGCGCTTGCCACTATCCTACGGTATTTTGTGCTTCCTTATTCTATAATTTTTATATATATACTTATATTTTACATTCGTTATTATATATATATATATATATTGTTTTGTTTTGTTTTTTTGTTTTTTTCCTTTTTCTACTAAGGAACTCTACAAGTGACATGAATATCAAAGGATTAAAAGGGAGCAGCAAGAATTTCAACTTCAACCACTAGGTGACTTCATTCCATGATCCTGATTTTCAATTTCCTTTTTTAACATTTATTCTCTACCTCTACCCCCTTCTAAATTTTCTTTTCTTTAAACACTGGGGACAATGTTATTTTATGTTGGGGGAGATAAAATAAAGAAAGCATTTGTTTGAAAAAAAATGAATGATTTGAAAAAAAAAGTGTAAATGGAAGGAAAAATTCCTTTAATTTTGAACATGGTAATACACATTTCCCACTTTTAAACTGAATATCAAATAATTTAGCATGATCTGATTCTGATTTTATTCCTTGTATAATTTCAAGAGCATAGATTTTGGAAAGTGTGGTTGTCCAATGTGATATTTCATCATTTATATTTTCATCCAAAAAATATATCACAATGCATGTCCTTTGGATAGTGGGGTATTAGTTTGAGTTCATGGGGTCCCCCAGATAAATAGCATAGGTTTGGTGATCATTCTAGTTTTAATATGAGTATTCATTAAAAATAATATAATAATAATAAATTTTCATGTAGAGCAATGAAAAGACCTAATGTGTGGCTTTCGGCACTTGGGGATCGTGACTCGATAGTTTTCTGGCCCATAGTTAGTAATTTTATCTCTATTTTTGGTAATTTGAATTTGTTTTTGACTGAGATAACTCAATATGATGCCCGATGTCATGACCCGTCCTCGGGGCCCGTGCCGTGACTACCCCAAGCCCGCCTTCCATAGGCCAGGGGCTGGCGATTAGCACCGAAGGCGTAAATCCTGATAACTCGGAAGGCATTGCCTTTATAAAAGTAAACAATCACCATAGAGTAAGCAAGCGGAGAAAGAAAACACTAAGTACAAGAGAAAGTGCTGAAAAGTAAATGGGCCAGAATAAAAACCCAAATGAAAGTACAACTACAACTGAACAAAGTACAACAGAAAAATACAACAGCTGGAAGAAAGGAAGCAGCTCCTGGGTCATCCTCTTCGGATCCTACCTGAAGGGTAGGTACAGATGGCGCAGCTCCTGGTCATCCACCACGGATCCTACCTGAAGGGTAGGTACATATAGCCTCCTCAACGCTCTCGCCCATCAACCTCCTCCGTGTGTCATCTCGTCGTGTAGTCCATCTCCGGGTACTGACTCGTCGAGTAGTCCACCTCTGGGTACTGACTCATCGTGTAGTCCACCTCCGGGTACTGACTCGTCGTGTAGTCCACCTCCGGGTATCATCCAGTCCTCGAACACTCGGCCTCCGTCAGCACTGCCCGTCATCTGCAACCAACACAAAGAGGTGCGGGCATAGCCCGAGAAGGGGTGACTATAACGATACTCAGTAGGGACCCCGAGACCCTCAAGGTCTCACTAAAACCAACAAGGATAACCACAAATAAGATCTCAACAGATAACCTCTACTTAGGTATATGCCCATACATATACCTAAGTTATCAAGTAACCCATCTCAATCCTGAGGAAATACAAGGATTGTGAAAACAATTGATAACCACTACCCAGGTATATGCCCATACATATACCTAAGTTATCAAGTATCCCATCTCAAACATGAGGTAAACACAAGGTCAAAAGTATCAGCTCAAACTAGGATTTTCGTTATCGAAACTGTAACTGCTGAAGAGCCCCGTCTCTGGAGTGTACAGTGGTCATGTCACGCCTCCGAGGTACTGCTCACTGACCTAAGACTGCTGAGGTACTCCTCCTATCGAGTACTGTGGGCCTGCCGCTACAACCAAGCGCTTCCCACCGTGGGTCTGCTGCTACAACCAAGCGCTCCCATGTGCCGCTACAACCAAGCGCACCTCTGTCGTGGGTCTGCCGCTACAACCAAGCGCTCCCCTGTGCCGCTACAACCAAGCGCACCTCTGTCGTGGGTCTGTCGCTACAACCAAGCGCTCCCCTGTGCCGCTACAACCAAGCGCACCTCTGTCGTGGGTCTGCCGCTACAACCAAGCGCTCCCCTGTGCCGCTACAACCAAGCGCACCTCTGTTGTGGGTCTTCCGCTACAACCAAGTGCTCCCCTGTGCCGCTACAACCAAGCGCACCTCTGTCGTGGGTCTGCCGCTACAACCAAGCACTCCCCACTAGGATATCTGTAACACACCGAGTCGATCGGTCAAGCAGTCGTCAGGTCTCAGCCGGCTACACGGTCTTCGTACTCCGTATGCTCGTCTCTGGGAGGGTCCTCTCCACGATCTACTGTTCGATACTCCAAGTATCTCAAAGTCCCATGAAGAATTATCTCAAAGGACCTCCTCGTCATAGGGTTCTCAACACAACAGACGACGCGTCAATCGGACGCCCGACCTGTGAGTTATTAGCCTTTTCGTCCCAGGGGACCGGTTGGTTTCGTGAGCGAACCAACCCTGACGTATCTCAACTGTACCCCGATCTCCCATAGGGTATACTCATAGGGACCGTTACTCAACGTGATCACCAATGCCGCTGACGGTTCGTCAAATGGACGTCTGGTCTGAAAGATATCAACTTTTCTGTTTCAGGGGCCTGGTTGGATTTCGGGTACAATCCAGCCCGGCCACTATCCAACTGTAACCAAAACTCGGGCGAAGTATGCCAAAAGTTCCGTCTCATCAAGAGGAAAACAACGAGACAGACGCGTGTGTCAATCGAACGCCCGGTCTGTGAGTTATTGGCTTTTTCGTTCCAGGGGCCCGGTTGGTTTCGTGAGCGAACCAACCCGACCGTACTCCACCTGCGTCCAAACCTCGGTCGGAGTGAGCCAAAAGATCCGTCTCACTTAGAGGGATCCACCAAAGTCGACGGCACATCAATCGGACATCCGGAGCTCAAGATATGAGTGTTTCCGCTCCGAGGGCCCGGTTGGTTTCGTGTAGGAACCAACCCGGCCAAACCCAAAGTTTTCCGAAACCTTGAGTGCGATATACCGAAATGACCGTCTCGATCCAAGGATCGCATCGCCGCTGACGGCGCGTCGTTCGGAGGCACGTAGCACATGTTACAGCCAAAAGACTGAAAACGGTCCGAAGACGGGGGGGTCTGGGCCCGGGCCGACCCGACCCGACCCCCCCCCCCCCCCCCCCTTGGGTCAGCCGAAACGGGTCGACCCAAACCGGGTCGACCCGATTCGGCTGGACCCGGTCCGGTCTGGCCAGGGCGCGGCTCGGCTCGGCCGAGCGGTCGAGCGCGGCAGCCGCGGGGCGCCGCCCCCGCAGGACGAGGAAGCCGCGGGCCTCGAGGGGTCGCGCTAGAGACAACGGACGCGGCTTCTGCGGCGTCCCGTGCGGGCAAGCCGGACCCGCGCGGCTGCAGCGGCCTTATCTGGCGGCGCGCCGGGGCGCCGCCGCGCCGGCGACCCGCTCCGCCGGAGACTTCTGCGGGCCGTCGGAGTTGCTCCGGTGGTCCGTTTTCCTTCTCGTCTACGCCGCTGCTCCTCCCGGGACCTGTTCTTCACTGTGGAATCATCAAATCTCCCTTGCGTCACGTTTTGTCGTCGCCCGCCAAATCCGCACAACAACGAAGAACGGCGGAGGGTTGTCGGGCCGTGTTTGTTTGGCTCGCACCCTCCGCGTTAGACGGTATCAATCGGGAGGATAAAAAAACATATCCAAAAACAATTTTAATAAAATAAAATTGTTCATAAGAATCCGGGTTCTTTATTTTAAAAGAAACGATTACAGGAATAAAAAGTTATTTCCAAAATAAAATCCATACCTCGTCAAGTCGTCGCACGCGCGTTCATCGCGGAGTTAATCGTCGCAGAAGGAATCGATTGTCGCGTCGCGGAAGGGTGTCGCGTCGTCGCGGATAGGCGTCGCATCACGGAAAATGGTGTCATGTCGACGAACTCCAAGATTCAAGAACAAAAAATTTAATTAATAATAATTAAATCCATGTTTTTTTAAAAACCACAAAGGATATTTAAATGAAATCCGAAATCTCTTACCTCTAGGAGTAGGTGATCGGAGATCGGGGCAGGGAAGAACGTCTTGGATGGGGTGTCGTCAATCTCCGAGGGTGACGGCGTTCTTTGCGTTCTTCGCGTTCTTCGCATTCTTCGCGAAGGTGGGTGAAGGCACAAAACTTGTCAAAACTTCTCAACGAGCATTTTTCCAAATGTCGTGCGTTGGTCTTATTTTATTATTACGCCAATCGATTTCAAAAAGGTTAAGAAATGAATGAAATTAATTCATAGAATTAATTTCAACGAATAAACCGCCCATTTAATTCAACGAAGAAAACTGCCCAATTAATTGGTGCGTTAAGAAATTAAGAAAACATGTCAGTTGACTTTCATAATGACGGGTTTTCACGGGTGCATTAATTAGAGGAAAAGAAACGGTGGGGCTCATGCGGGTCCCACCTCACAAATATCCTACCAAGAGGGTAGGATATTTTTGAATAGCACCTTATCCGCATCAACTCAGCTTAAGCCGCTTTAAGTGGCTTCAAGTGGCTTCCAAGTGTCTTAAGTGAAATAAAATAGTTTTTGTCGTACAATTATTTTATTTCTTAACTTTAAGCCCAAAAATTAAAAACCACACACGTGCAAACGCAACTCCGGAATAAGCGTTTCTAAGCAATTACCGGCTTTGCGATTCCATCGGTGCCCTCAGAATTCGATTCCGAGTTCCGATTCAAAAGTTAGAAAAACCCGCTCGTCCTTTCACTGAACGTACCCGAGCCAAACTTCGGAAAATGATTCTGGGCACACCGGGCCTCAGAATCAGGTTTCGTCAGAAACTGCGTTCTTGTAAAATTCCAAATTAAATTAAGAAAAAAAATTCCTTGGAATTTAAGGGTCTTTACACCCGAGTATATGGGATTCACTTCGTTCCCAAAGGTCTTTGTTCCTGGGAGTCATCGGCAAAGTTTCGCTACAGGAGTTGACTCTGTTGAGTGAAATTATAATTAACATGAAAAAATTGAAAAAAAAACATAAAATACGATACAAAAAAAAATTGAATACTCATACAAATATTGAAATGTGATTCCACCTATTTCTTCCATCATTTCCCCCTTGAATAATGATAAACCCACATGTCTATTGTGATGCACAAAACATCCTCATACTTAATTGATATTGGATGAAATATGGCAATGAATTTTAACAAAGGAATGGTATTGGGATTGGGATCTTCTTATGAAACAATCTTGTATTAAAATATATTGATGGGTTTCATGATTTTTTTGGTTTAAGGGTTTTGGTGATCATTGTGTATTAAAATGTTTCTAGAAAAGGAATTTGAATTTCATATTGTTGAGATATATTTTTCTCGGGACAAGAAAAACTCAAGTTGGGGGTGTGATTATCCACTAAATGAGGCTAATATTCATTGTTAATATATAAAATATTCATGTTCTTTATTATTCATAAACACCATTTTAGTGGATTTTACACTTTGAACATCATTTCACATTAAGATTGTAATTCTTATATAAAATGCACTATTATGTGGTACATTTTTTAACATCATTTAAAGTACCCAATGATTCATATGATTTTAAGGAATATAATTATACATATTTTAATTTTATATTTTGGTAAATTTATGTAACTTCAATATGAACATTTTTTATTTAGGGATCAATGGATAATTCACGAAAGAAGATGGGGATATTTTGTGATGAAAGGAAAACATTCTGAAGAAGTCAGATTGGACACCATCCCACTGATGAGAATGTGGGACCCACATTACAATCCCAATGAAGCCCAAATTTGGTGGGAGGCTAGAAGAGATATAGAGTAACAAATAATTTCGCAGGATCCATTGCTAATTTGGCCTCCATTGTGGTCATTTAAGAGGCATAAGTTAGAGATAAAATTCTGGGCCAGATTCTGTGGCCCAGAAAAACAGCCCACAAATCAATTGATATCTCCAAATATACATCTCCAAATGGGTCCACATTGTACAGGAGGTTATGAGACATCAGGGTTCCATTTTATTTTACTATTTCTCAATCTGATTCGGCCATCTAGAAGGTCTTCCAAGTGCGTCTGCTTAGTGGATGAAAGTTGGCTGCCACCTTGGGTTAAATGTTGAAAAGTCCAAGTTCCACAAGATTTCCACCACCCTAGGCATACCATAATCAAGTGGGATGCTTTGTAATGTTTGAGGCTCGACCCAAGGCTTCTAAAATGCCTATTTAAGGTAGTGGTTGTGGATTAGTTTTATGATCTTTGGTGCTTTGTTCAATTGTAATATTATGCTGCGATTTTGTTGTCTCAAGTTTGTCTTCCACATGTAAGTTGTTCAATTCACTTTAGTTTCTTAATAAAATATCTTCTTTCCTTCTTATTATATTTTTATTCATATCACTTTGATACCATTGGTTCGAAGTGTGAATTTATTCACACTAAACCTTGTGAAATTATTCACACAATGGTAGAGTGATCATTTTCTTTTTATTGTTTTATTTACTTCTTCAATTCCTCCCTGAAGAGTCTACTTCCTGCTTCCATTGAAACCATAGCTTCAATGGAGGGATAACCCACTTATGGGTTTATCCAAGTGAGTAGAAAGGGGCGGAATTGAATGTTATTTATCACCCCATTAATGTATATTAACTTCTTCAATTGAGATTTTTATTTGATGATTTTTAAACTCCATCGTCCATGTTGAATTTAAGGGCACACACTTCATGTGCTAATACGAACAATACCTTGAAGTGATCAAAAAATTTATCCTTCAAGTGTATAGGTGATTAATATTAAATGGAGTGGGCATTAAACCATAAAGTTATGATGATGTTTTATCTTCTTAAATGAACCCAT
The DNA here is from genome assembly GCA_963277665.1 of Viscum album. Classification (NCBI taxonomy): domain Eukaryota; kingdom Viridiplantae; phylum Streptophyta; class Magnoliopsida; order Santalales; family Viscaceae; genus Viscum; species Viscum album. Next base: position 857,801,349 of record OY728151.1, read on the forward strand.
CTCAAATATAAGAAATTGAAATCATTGAAAAGGAAATACTTCCAATCCACCCCAAGTGATAACCTAGGATCAACTCACTCTTTTAACTTGAATTCACTTAAATCTTTTACTTACCCTTTAAACCCATATAAAATCAACCCAAGTTGGCCACTTCATAGCCAAAAAAAGTCCCTAGACTGTATGTGTATATAGGTTTCTTCTTAGGTCTCTGAGGATTCGATAACCCAAGCTAAACTACAAGGACTGTTCTACCTTCATCTCTTGGGTATATTTGAGTGAGAATCAATTGTGATCTATTGATGTAGGTGGAATAATGAAGGATTCTCTCTTCCGAAGATTGATTTCATAGTTCCTAAACAGGGAAACATAGAATTTGGACACGTTATGGTGCTCCATCATGGATTGGGATGATTTAGCTTGTCTCCAAATGGTGGTTCTTACCCCTATGGTCTTATAGTGAGTCAGTGAGGCATGGCATAGTGAAACCAATAGTGAGACATTACCTTTTCATTTTCCCTATACAATTACCTTTTGAATATTCAAAATGTGGGGATCACATCATTCCTTTCAGAGGATGGATAATAGTAGATGTTGATGCCTAGTGTAGAGATATGCATCAGGAAATGAATGGTTTTGTCAAGACAGACACTAGGGATTACAAAATAGGTAGAAGTCGAGCATATCTATTGATATAAATGTTGATAGCTTTTTTCAATCAGTATTTTTGTTTGTAAACTCCCTATTTAGATCCCCTATTCTGGGTAGGGGTTTTTATTTTCTTCCAGGTGGATCTAGGAAGGGAGTGGGAAAGGATATTGACAGACTTTGTGATGGATTTATAACATACACCTAGGGGAAATGATACCAACTGGGTGATCAATGACAGACTCACCAAGTTAGAAATTTTTTATCTATTTGGGAGAAGACTTCATTAGAGAGCTAGAGAAGCCTCTACGTTCCAAAGACAACCCACTCCATGAAATCCCACAAATGATGGTTTCTGATTCAGATTATCACTATGCATCCTTTTCATGGAGATTAAGGATCCATAGGATAATACCCTCCATGGGTAGTTGAGTCCTATAGTGATTTCCCAATGGAATCATGATAATCTATATAAGAGAACATGGGAGCGAGGGGATCATGTTTGGGATTGTACCCTCATTGATTTGGGTATGCCTTGGTTTGGATTTTGGGTATGTAAATCCTTAATGTGGTGTAAATTTAATGAATCTTATTTTATTGAAATTATCTTTTGAAAATTCTTGGAAAAATTTCGAGACAAGGTGATGAGATGGCATGCGATTCTGAGGCTTGAAGTTCCTAGAAAGATCCATAAGAATTTTTTTAAAGGTGCATGACATTAATTTTCATTAAAAATTATAATAAATCTTAAATGGCTACCTAGATCATAAATCCATGGGAACTATTTCTTTTAATATGGTGGGTTTTCACTAGGAATTACTTAACATTAGTCTATGTGTGTCTCTGGTGATAAAAACATAAAATGGCATAACCATAAATAAAATAACTAAATAAAATAATTTTATTTTTCAAATCATTATAAATCATCAATGGTGACTTAGATTGAAAATATGAGACCATCATTGAGTTCTTAATGGGGTGTTTTTCTTTGTTAGGTCAAAATCTTGAACAATGTGGGTCGAGGGTGAATGATAGTTTTTGGATGTGAACGACATTAAAATATTTAATAGTTTTTTTAGATGTTATTTGTTGACATAGTGGAATTTTTCTTTATTAATAAATTTTTTTCAGAAATCTAGGGTTATCTTCATAACCCTGGTGTTTCCCTAAGGCAAGGAGGAGGATTCTCTCTCACCAACAATGACAGATCAAGGGTTGAGATACAATAAAGCGATGACAAAACGATGAAGGCCAGCAGAACAAGGATTGAAGTGACGACGCGACATCAATAAATTTATTCATGCTATCCAAACTAGAGGTATGGGGTTTAATTATATTTTATCATACATTAATGTTCTTTCATTCAATGTAAAAATTGGTTTAACCCACAAAATGGTTGATCTGCGGATCGATCATTCATGCCAGATGGGTACTCTTACTACGAGATTAGGGGGATATACCTTAGTGGTTATCAGTATCTTTTATCCTCATTTTATAACTGGATTAATGAAGGATTAATGAACAAGGTTTATTATCATTCTTTGGGTGTTTATAGTGATCTATCTCTCTCTCTTTATCTCGTTTTCAAGCTTCACGGATGGACCCCTATGGTTGCATTCGATTATTTCTAGGAATTTTCGAACATATATGGACAAACAGATCGATGGTGACACAATTGAAAAAACATGGAAGTGGATACTGTGACACAAGGATCACAAGGGTGATCACAGTTTAGAAAAATATCCACCCCAGTTACGATGGAGACCCATAGAAGGAGTTCCATCGGTGGTGGCCCATATTGGTGAGACAACTCAATAGTAGTGGCCACCAAATCGACCACTGGAAGCAGAGATTTCCACGAAAATTTCCATGGTGAGGTGGATAGGGGATACCGACCGGAGTCTTGTAGTAAAATTAGTTGGGCTTCAGCATATGCAACATGAAGTCATGCAATGCAGACAAGAGACCATGATCTAGCTGGATGGCAAAGGCTGGACCCTGCGGTAATGACAATGTGGTGGTCACATGGTGGTCACCCCTCATTGATGGTGAGAAAACATGGCATACACCACATTGTAGTCATATGAACCAGTACACATCAGCGGACCGGGATGGATCCAATGAACTGGAGTGGTAACATTCTATGCTGGTCTAATCTAAGGTGGGTCGGATATAGTTTTTTTGGGTCGAACATGGAAGGTCGGGTTAGACCCGATGAATCATTTTGGCCCCACAAAGTCAATTCTAAACTGGTGGGTCAGGTTGGTAGGACCTGTGTTGGGTCGGGTCGGTCCTACCATGACATACCGTTCTTACAACCCACTGGAAAATTTTAACTAAATTTCCCATTACTCTCAAAACGTGTGTCAATTTGGTTATCTATTTTCACCATTGGGACCCTTGCAATGAGTTAGTCCTTTTGAGATAATCTAATTGGGTTTCCATAGGTGTTGGACTATGGTCTATCAGATCATGGAATACGTTCTCCCAAAATGAGCATTCAAAGGAAGCAATCATGTGGATGGATGTGACTTAGAACCTATGTAATTACCTATACTGTGTGTCTTACCTAGATTGTGTGTCTTACCTAGACTGTGAGTCTTACCTAGACTATTTGTCTTACCTATACTGTGTGTCTTACCTTGGTTGAGTTGACACCCCCATGTCCCACCAGGGAGCATGTCCTCTTGTCTTTGATGATACTCTGTGTGTTACCTACACTCTTTTTATTATTTACCCTCTGTGTTTTACCAACACTTCAGATGTTACTGACACTTTGTATGTTAATACCTGAGTGTAATGTGGATTCTTATGAATATCCTATTTATGAACCATAGAACTATATTTGGTGTGAGTAGACTTTAATGACTCTCTTGACTGTACCACATATATGCTACACTTCTTGTGCCTCTTTGGTAGTCTATGTGGTGTTCCTTAGTGGTGTTCCATCATGGAATTCTATAGTGTTGTTCTATCATGTAGTTCCACAGTTGTGTTCCTTAGCGGTGTCCCATTGTGGTATTCCACTATAATGTCCATTCATGGTGTTCATTAGTGGTGTTCCATAGTGGTTTTCCAATGTGGTGTTGTTTAGTGGTGTTGCTTCATGGTGTTATTTGTTGTGTTCCTTTGGGTTCTTACTTAATGGTGTTCCATCGTCGTATTATTTGTTGGTGTTCCATAGTGATGTTCCTTCATGGTGATCTATAGCGGTGTTCCTTCATGGTGATCCTTTATCATATTCCTTAGTGGTGTTCTTTCATGGTATTCCTTAGTAGTGTACATTATTGGTGTAACTTCATGGTATTCCTTAGTGGCGTTCATTCATGGTGTTCCTTAACGGAATTCCTTTGTGGTGTTCCTTTGTGGGTTTCCTACATGGTGTTCTTTAGGGGGTTCCATAGTGTCGTTTCACAGAGCTATTTTTTTTTTGGTTTACGTATGGTGATTATTTATTATTTACTTTGTGTAATTAGTTGTTAGTTTGGGGTCCCTAATGAGTATTGTTTTACTCAACCCTGCACAGCCTTCACCCATACAATCATTGTCTTGTGCAGATTGATCTACAGTTTTGATAATGGCCTTAGTGGGCTGGAGACATGGGTTCTTTAGGGAGACCTGACAGACATGGTATACTTCAGTGACATTTTTAGAGAAAACTCTAACTACACTTCAAATAGGGTTTCTGGAAGATTATATCAAGGAACATGTACATTCCTTATTTAGTTGGTCTTGTATTCTGGCCTATTTTCTTTTTCTTTTTTACTATTACTCTCAGTGGTAGTCTTAGTGGAATGCATACCTATTTACTAATTGTTTTTAGTTGAGAACTCTTTATTGGAGATGTTTGAGTGTGTATAGGTAAATAGAAAAATTCCTCCCCTTGGTGGGATACGCCTACTAAGTACTAGTCACCATCCCCTAGCATATGTGAGGTGGGCATGGGGTAGTCATGTCATGGCCCCTGAGGTACGTGTCATGAAACATCATCTAAAAATTATATAATTTGGTTTGTAAAACTTATGATGTTGATCTCCCAAAACCAACTATTTTATGATTTAGATTAACATAATATCAAGAAACCTGCAAACTAATAAATATATTATCACATATTGATAATTATTTTATATAACAATAATATAATAATATACTTAGAGTACATATCATATAGAAAGGTCAAAACCATTCCATACTATGGTTAGATCATTGCGCTTCTATAATAATATTCTAGAACAAATATGTCATATGGTCATATGTCATCATCTGATGGTAAATAGGCGATGGAGGCTATAATGAGTTATATTATGATAAGTTGATGAAACAACACCTCATGAAGATTGAACTTGTAAATTTTCATGATGATTGATTATGAAGATAGAACAACCAATGTGATTTATAATTTTTTTCATTATATATTTCTATATATGAATGTTCGTATTGTTCCTTTTGTATCGGAATGTTTTTAATTCATATTATGAGTTTTTTATTTTGATGTATTATAAAAAAACATGACACTAGATGTTCATAATGATGTAGGATATGTTGGGTGTATCACGAGTGATATGTAAATTATGAATATATAATGAAATATTTTTTCCCCCACAAGATAGAAAGATGATACCAAAGGGTCTATGATTTAAATGGAACTGTCATACTTAATTCCATGGCCTTGGGGATAAAATGGTTCATTTTAAAAGGAAAATAAAGATATATAGAGGATATAAGTTGATGGAATGAGTATGAAACCTACATAATTAGATATCAAGGCAAAGAGATTATACTAAAAAATGAGAATTTATAGGTTCTTTCTATCTTTGTGACATTATCTTCATCCTATAGGGTTTCCTTGAAGTGTTTCATTATTCTGATCATAAAATTTACTTATGCCTGCAAAATTCCACTGTGGAGGATTCCAAGAGGATAACACACATGTTATATCCATTGATCATTGCAATAATATAAAATAATTTAATAGTTTTAAGAACTATTATTCTCATGATTAAGTGATAATATGTATTCAAAAAATATTTCAATCATAGTTTATATTCACGTTGGAATATATATGAGAGTTTAATATTAGAAAAAATACTTATTCACAAATTCATTAATATAATATTTATTTATTTATATAATGAATAATTATTATTATTAGAGGTTTTAGAAATTATGATGAAGGAGGATAAATTGAGTTATGATCCTATTAATATAAATGAAAAAGGGATAAATAACATTTAAATAATTTATAAACCATTGATTTAACAAAATGCTATTTAATTTGTGAAATTCAGCATGTGTCCTGATATATGAATCACTTAAACCCTATAGTTCTTAATGTCTATGTCTATTACCATTAAATTGGAATGATTATGAAGAAATTCTTCATAAAGTACTGACTAGTTTAGTAGTCTTGGTAAACTAGATACATACATGTGTATTTTATTACAATTAAATACACTAATTAAAACATATTTTTTTCATTTTAGGATAACAATATTCCATCTGATATATCCTTTTATATCTTTAATAGTATTATTCTTGGTTTCCTATGGAAAGGGAAAAACTAAGGTTGAGTTCAAGTTCTCAATATGGGAAAAGTGAAGTGGAAGAAATAATGAATCAATGAGAATAATCAATATGTGAAGGTAATAATCTAAGAAAAACAATGGGAAATCAGTAAACTAATAAGTATGTGTGTAAGAAAAATGGCATGGTGCATAACTGGAAACACATTCCATTATAATTTATAGATATGGAAAAATAAATATTGAAAAAAAAGAAATTGAAACACGTGACCATTATTCAATGAAACAAAAATGAAATGTACCCATATATATGTTAATGAAAAATCTCATAGATGAATAATAAATGAGACATTGTGAGGGAAATTATTAATTATTAGATTCCATGTTTCCTTGGTACATGGAACCATTAAAATAAAGAACATTCATAATATTTTTTAGTATATTATGTAGAAACTCATCTAATTTTCACAACTATTTAATGATAAAACCAATGCATTGGGTGCATATCTCTAACTATGCCACACCCATGACATACCAATCCAAACAATTGCTCAAATATCTAATAATTGATTTATAAATGTGTGTAATCAAATATTAGTTTAAATTTGAAGATATAGATTTATAAAAATTTCCCCAAATAACAAAATAACATTAAAATTATACACCATATGAGAAGTGGAATGTAGTTCTAGAAATGACCATATCCATGATATATAATATGGATAATTATATGAAATTCAATGTTCAATGATCATATGAAATAGAATATTTCTAGGAGACTAAAAAAAGAATCATGTATTGGAATGTGAAGACTATACTTGGAAAACATAGTCATAAACCATCCAATGAAAGAATAAGAAAGGTATAAATACAACATATCCCAATTTGAGTAAAAATTAATTGTTTATTTCATTAATGAATTTAAAAATTATAAAAATATCTCTTAAAAATATTCTTGAGGAAAATTATCTTTTTTTTTTGAAAAAAACCTTTGCAATATCCTTTTTCTTGAAATTATCTTTTGAAAACATTTACATTAAAAATTATCCTTTTCAAACATGATAATGATTCTTCAATGAAATTACAGTGGATAAAATGTTAATAAATTACTTATATGGAAGACAACAAGAACATTCCTTTAAAAATATTTATAAAATAAGAAAGGTAAGAAAATGTAATTAATAAATAATTTTTGTAAGATTAAATACATTTTTTGAAAACATTTTTTGAAAACATTTTAAGAAAACACTATTTTAGAATAAAACATATCCTATGACTAAAGAGAAATTGAAGTTTGGATTTCATAAAAACATTTTTGAAAACATTTTGTGTAGAAAAGAGAGTAAAAATGTATTATTAGATGAAAATTTTCATTATAAACCAGAGGAGAGTAAAATGAAAGGGTTTATTAAACAACTGTCATATAATTTCCTCGATGGGAAATTAATGATCATTATAAGTATTCTAGATGGAGAAAACATTCCAAAGTTTATGACACCCCTATGAGAAATTTCAAAGGATAAGCCTCTTGATGGAATAAAATTAAATAAAAGATTTAGTTACCATGGATATTAACTAATTCATGAGATATTATATCAAAATGGATAGTAGATACACAACAAAAATTAATTAAGTGGTTAATATGAAATTTATCTCAGATATGTAAAAAAGTGAGATGAATATCCCATACATTGAGCCTGACATGTCTCGTGGGTCAATATATTCGTAGTTAATAAAATTATATTAATTATTTAAATTATTCATAAAATTTTTATTACTATACTAAATTTTATTTCACTTATTACAATGGTTTTTCAACTATATACATAATTATGTTTACGTTGGGTATTTTGAAAAAAAAAATTGCTTATGTTTAAAAAACAACTTTAGTGGGTTAACTATAGTCCAAGGGGTCACTATATAATATATAAAGAACAATAATAATTACATAAATATAATATCTATAAATAAATTATACTTTTTAAACCAATTATGAAATATAGTTATGAAAAATGAACAAACTTTATAGTCATGGAGATGGTAGGTCGTATAAACACATGACTGAATTTAAAATTTTCAATGAACGTTATAGAAAGAAGTTATGAAACATTAATATTAATTTAATTATAATTATATAATAAATACAATATTATGTAACCATTTATACTTATATACATAACTCTTGTGATGTAAAATTAATCACATCATGTCGAGGAAGCATTATTCCACACGTCCATTAAAGACGTTATCAATTATGAATTGTGTGCATGGTTAATAAAGAAAATGATATATATTATATTTAACAAAAGATAATTATTTAAGGAATATAATATTGATTTTTTGTATATAAAATAATTTTAATTATTACCATATTTTATACATTCCATTTATCATGTGATCGAATCACATCACTTATAGGAGGTGGTAGTCCACAAATTCACAAACGATGTTATAGTATTTACCCGAAATGGAATGAATGAATGTATGTTCTACCTAAAAATTAAAAATTAATAATTATATGATAAAAATCATATATAAGATATATATATATATAATTTTCCTTAATATTCCCGCCCATGAGAGGTGGCAGAAGAAAAAACCAACAACTTCGTTTCGTGAGGCTGTAATTCACCATACAAATAAATGATTACTTTGTTACCAATTAGACAGATGTGTGTGTAACTATAGATATAATACAAATGATAAAAAATATTATTGTATTTATTATATTTTTTTATATTACAGTTTAATAATGATATTTTAGGGGTAGGAGAATGGAAAAATAATAATAGAGCTTGCGGAAAGATGTTAGCTCTTGTTCAGGTTACTCCTTTTCTATTGCAAAAAATGGCATCCATGGATGGATATTTTCCTAAAAGTAGGCCTCTATGATGAGATTATAGATATTTTGGAGATATTGTTGAATATCATGGCCATGAAAAAGTTTCATGAGATGTGGGAGGATATGGGAGGCTTGAGTGCCTTTTTATTGTGGATGAGGAGTGACAATCTTATAAATTTTTTGAAATGAAATTACATCTACGTTTTTACTATTTAACATGGCTCAAATAATGGTCCCAATTAGATACAAGTGATTATATGGTCGATATTTTCCACCCAATGGATTATGAAAAGTTTATAAGAATGTTCAGATAATATTTTTAATGTTTTGTCCCTTGTTATTCTTAATTTCACCTTTATAATTATGATTAATTTTAATGAATTCTACAAATATTTATCGTAAAAACTAATTTTACCATATTAGAAATTATAATTAATATTGACTCAAAATATTGAATCAATTTTTATAAATTCTAATTACATAAACTGTAGAAATCAATTTATATATAATCCCAGATATGGGATGACAATGCAATTTTGTAATGAAAAAACCATCAAATTCTTGCTATGTTTTAATATTAAATTTTAATTTGAAATTTATTAAAATGAACTAAATTGTATTATTTTATCAAAATAAACTAATTAATCTTTAAAAACAATTCATTATATTATTTAAACTTATAATTAAATTGTATTATTTTATTTGAAATTTTAATTTTTCTTTTTAAAATATCATTTTTATCTTAAAATATAAAATATATAAACGTTCCAATATTCATATTTAATATTTTTTATCTGTTAAAAGGCAGTAAAAGTTCCTTAAAAATATTGGTTTTTATGTGTAATATTGTATTTGTTCTTATATAATGCTTATCAAATCAATTGTATAAATTTTAAAAAATAATTGATTTAATACATAAAATATATATTTCATTATCATAATTTAATAGATTTAATTAATTTTATTTATTATAGTTAAACAACATTGTGAGCATAAAAAAAAATTTATAAAAATATTTCATTCATATTAAATTGGTCCTTAAATTCATTTCTAATTATTTTGGTACCAATTAGGTCATTTCATATTTATATAAACCATAAATTTTTACAAGATTGATAATAATATTCATAAAAACATATATAATGACTATGTTATATATTAATATATTAAATTATAATATTTTGATACATTCTTATTGTTTCTCAACACTCAGTCTTTCATGTAACACATTTTGTTGATGTAAGTATATTTTTCATGCAACGCACTCTATATAAATCTCATGGGAATCAAATGATATAAAATATAATTAATTTGTTTAAAATTGTAAATAAATTATAAATTATTTTGATATTATATTGCATTATTTTCTTTGCATTGCGTGTCATACACACTATGAAGTATAATGTTCCAACTTTATATTTTTGAGGCATTACATTATCACCACATTAATTAAATTCACCATAACAATTTAAACTCAATATTAGTGATATATCATTAGATATATATTTTTGAAATCCCACATTGTGAGAATGGTTCATGAGAAGTCCTCTAGAAAAGAGAAAATATGAAATAATTATGTTCATATGGAATAACATATAACTAGGACTCTATGTATGAGAACATTAGTGGAATGTAATGATATGTACATATATGAAATAAGTAAATATTTTTTCGGAGTGATTGAGGACATCAATCATAAACAAGTCGAAGATCAATGGAATATTGAGGGCCTCAAATATATAAATCTTAGATAGCTTAGAAAATCATCGGTTCAAAAAAATTAATCAACTAGGACAATACATTTTTTTACCATGTTAATAATATTGATTATTTATTTTAATACATTTTAATATAAGGAAATATAATTTATTGACCCCCCCCCCCACTTTTAGGCACTGAAAATATTATTTTATTTTATTTTATAATAAGTCATTAAATTTTTCTCTAACTTTTTTCTGAAATTGGTATTCTTAAGATATTAATATATACACATAAAAAACTAATTTTTTTATCATTAATATTTATTCATAAATTTTTTTATATAAAATAATGACATATTAACCAGGTCATTATATAGGTTAGATGATAGCGTGGAACCCACATTGTCTTTTGGTCATGTGTTGAAGACATGAGGCCTTTCTGGACATGATTGTTTGCCACTCTTTATTGAGGATGTCCTTTTCCACAAAAATGTTAATCTAAATTCAAATATAAATTTGATGGACATCTATGAAATATGTATAATCAATAAATAACCTTTTCCCTATAGTATTAAATATAACATAAATAAATAAATACATCAACCATTTTATTTATATATAGGTCTTTCCTTGTTACAGATTTTATCCATTATATCATTTTTAGAATTTTTAAATAAAGACAACATATTTTCAATAAAAACCAGCATAATATTATCATAGATGATTCATTATCCAAATCCTTTATAATGATTTGTAATGAAAATTTGAATTATCCTAAATATATCTCATATGTGTGTCGAACTTGGGGTACAGTAAGACATGATGTCTTATACCATGTTTCATTGAGTCATGACTGACCCACCTTGTTAGAGATATTACTCATAGGTACATCTTTTCAAAAACGATTCCCACTTATAGTATGCGGAAAGGTATTTATTTCTAGGAAAAACACAAAATCTCTATCAAACAGAAATCTTAGGATTTAATTCAAAATTTACACTCAAATTCTCCCATAGTCCTATGTTCTCAAATATATGTTTTCATGTGTAATTTTGGGTTCATTCTTATCTTAATTTATTAAATTTATTTGATAAATGTCAAAAATATTTGATTGATTATATATAAATTATATTTCATTATAATCATTTAATATTTTTATTTAATTTAATTTATTAGGGTAAAACAGTTTTGTGAGCCTAAAAATTTTTTTTTATAAAAATATTCACTTTATATTAAATTTCTCAATATATTCATTTCTAATTAATTATTAACGAATGAATTCATTTCAGATTTTATTAAACTATATATTTTCATAAATTTGTTAATATTATTCATAACATCCAATTTAAAGGCTCAGTTATATATTATTATATTAAATAATAACATTTTAATAATATATATTGTTCAATAAAACACGTTCTTTTGTGTAATGAAATTCATTGAAGAAACGTGTGGTCTCTTGTGACATATGCTAAATCAGTGTCACATGCATTTGAAAATATAAAAAATATTGAATTTATTTAAAATATTAAATGTATTATAAATTCTTAAGATATTATATTCCCTTACAATGCTTGGAATTTTGTTTCGTACACACAATAAAATGCAATTTTCCTACATTATATTTTAAGTGAATTACAATATAATAATAATATTATTGTTTTTAGGAATGATGAATATCTTTGATTTATTATTTGATGAAGGTAATTGATAAAATTATTTACAGAATACCTTATACTTAATTTAATATAGATCCATACTTTTCATACATAAATTTTACATCTAAATAGATGAATCTTCATTAAATAACATAATGATCTAAATTAGTATCATATATGTCTACTACCTTTGAAAAATTGATTCATAGAAAATTTTTTCATAAGTGAAGCACATCTTCTCCTACTATGTTCTTTATAACAACCGCCCATCTTAGACCTGTCGTACATAATACCTTTATTTATAAAATTTTGAAAGGAATTATAAGAAAGGGTGACAAAAAATATTCATTATGTGTAAGTCAGGGAGATATCAATATAACCGGAACATAAGGGTATGATTATGTGATAATAACATTTGAAATCTATAACCTAAATATCATAGATAATAATCAAGATTCATGGAATATGTATTTGAAGATCATAAGACATGAATCACAAAGGAATCAATATTTATATTCTTTGAGATCATAACATTGGAATACAACATAGATATTTTTTATACACATAATCTTATAATATTACAAACATGTATAAACATGAAAATGCTCACTTGTCAAGGATATCAAATTAGAATCTTACATAAAATTATAGAAATAAAAACTTGGTCAATGAATAATCTCATGGACAATAATCCAGGTCCACACAAAACCATATATAAATGAATCTAGGTCAAAAAAATAAAAATATGGACATTCAACCTGATCCACACATCAAATTTTGTACAAGATATATGGTCTGAACATAACAGTCTAAACATGAAATTCAGTTCACACATAACATAATTAACTCTTGAGTTATCTATCATTGCCCAATGTATTTAAGGGAGATATATGTCCCACCCATAACCTAATCCCTATCTTTCTATTTTAAAATATCATAAAACATTCATCATATTAGAACCAATGAATATGAGATTTGATTCATATTCATTTTTTCCCATAATATAACCTATGGAAAAATTTGAGACTCATAAACATTTCAACATTCCATAATAAAATATCCCATGAAAAAGTAATGAGTTTCAAAAAAATAATGTCATTATAAAAAAAACCTTTAATTAAAAATTCAGGGGGTTATCATTGAATAATATCCCTAATAACACTTATTTAGCATCAAAGGATATGACCATTGGTGGAAAATTAATTTTAATGATCAGATGGAACATTTATATTATAAAATAACCATCTTCTCACTGAAATCAATTATTAAAAATCTTAAAAATAGCCAAATAGTAAATTAAAAATATTATTTGAAAATTTTATTGGATGCATTGAAAGGAAGATTTAAATAATTCAGTCATCATAATTGAAAAAATAGTAATCATTTCATACATGTTAAAATGATGATTCATTTCACATTTTTAGTAAAATGTCAAAATATTTTCATTCAAAAATAGAGAAGAAAATTATATATAAAAATTTAAAAATTTAAACATGGGTGAGAATTCTTTAAAAAATAATTGGATTATTGAAAAACATTAATTAAATAATTTTATAAGACATAGACATGGAAGGAAAAGGATTTTTGAATGATGAGGGAAATAGATCAAATTTTCCTCTAAACAATGTTTTTATTTCATGAGTACATAAAGATAGTAACATGGAAGAAAAACATATAATTTAAATAAATAAATAAATGTGGAGAAAATAAACGATTTTATTGAGAGAAATATTATAATATTACATCACCAGAAACATACTCATAAAAAATCCTTAGGAATAATAAGATTGTAATTTAAACCCCTTACAACATTGGTAACATTTGAATCATAATCACCATGGAATAAAAAACCACATATGGGAATGTATATCCAATAAATTTCATAACCATAATCCTAGAATACATTTATCTGTAGTATATAAACCATGTAAATGAAACAAGTGGTTAATATTACATATGTCTTAATGAATGAAAATTGATACGGTGTTTCTGCTAATAAATATTAGTTTCCTTGTGATTTTTTATAGAGGGTTTGAGTTTTGTGAAATCTATAAAGTCCGGATCACTATTTCAGAATGATTTCTAATGGGTTTGTTAATGGAACAAGAAACACCCATTGGTCTTATATCCTAGAGGGACCTACATTCCCATGGCAAGCATGCATTGGGATTTTCATCTAATGATGCTTAAAAACTCACAATAATCGATAGGATGAGAGTTCGGTCTCATCAAACCCTTGTTGGATGAATTTTTTTCCTACTCTAGGTTTCTCTTTGTTATTTATAAAAATTTCATAAATTATTCATTAATTTTTCAGGTATGATGTGGATCATCCATGGAATAACAACAAATTTTTATCATGTATTGAGATTAGATTCATCTGTGTGTTTATGAGGATCTCCATAAACAAAGATATCATTATGTATCTTAGATTCACTATGAATTGTATCCCCTTAAGTAATAATTAATGATTCTTTGGTCATTATTCCCATGATGACACTTTTCTTCCAACACAGTGGTGTTCTCTAGACTGCATCATTATCCTGATAGAAGGTATTTGTTTCGATATCTGGACCAAACTCATTGGATGGGCTTACTATGATTCCTTTAGAAAGGAATAATAAACCATGTATTTTAGGGACACTTAATGAGGCACATCATATACATTAAATTCTTGTGATATGGACTAAACCCAGCTATTTAACATCATGTGTCTGGGACATGTAGGTGACAGTGGCCTAGTCAATGTTTGGTGCAGTAACTTTACCAAAGTAGCCTAAGAAACCTAGAATTTATATGAATATCTTGGTTGAATTATAACCCCATTGGGAATATGGTCCCAAGAGAATACAGTTGGATTGAGGAGATTGATTTTGATCCTTTTTAAGGCTTCCAAAATATCCCATTTGGATAAGAATAAATTACCAAGTAGTTAGGTTATGAGGACCAATTCTTATAGAGGTCCTCTAAAGGTTTGTCTCAGTGGTTATTATAGACCTATGAGGAAATTAATTTGGGGATTACTCATAAATAGGATTCCCTAATGAATGAATTTAGGGAAAAGTGATGTGGAATAACTCATAGATATTTTGGGGGTTTGTTTTGGGATTACATTTGAGGAGGAATCTTGTGTTGATTGACGTCTGTTTGGAAAATGCTCTAAATATGGTTTCCATTAGTGAATGAGTTGGGTTGGATTTGGGGGTTAAACAATAGGATGGTTCCTTGGATTGGTTGTTATTGTGGATTAGTCATAATAAGGATGCCCAAATAAGATTCGAGGTCGCTTATACTGAGTAGGTTCCAAATAGGTTGGATTTTTTGGGTGATTACTCCTGAAAAGGATGGCCTTAGATATGTTGGAGATTACTTCTAATGAGGATTCACGTGATTGGTTTGGGATTAGACATGGATGAGGCCCAAGGACTGGTGTGACTAGGGGTTACTCCAATGGAGTATGACTATAGGTTTGGGATCAAATAGATGTCATTACCACCATTATCCTCTTAATATATGTGAGTCATACCCGGTGTGAGTAACAATAGGGAACAAAAGATATGGGGAAATGACAAAATCCACTTTTCCTTTAGGTTGGATACTTGTCCTTGAGGACTCACACCTATAGTGTTACTCTAAAGGAAATAAAAGAGATGCTCTGAAAGATGAATCTATTCCAAAAGATGCATCCAAATGTGTTGATACCATTATCATGTCTATCCCATAATCCCACTTAAGTCATGATTGTAGAGACCCGAAACGTGACTTACATTGATATTACATTACTTTTGCGGAATACTTAGTACATAACAAAAACACACACACAAGGATCATAATAGTTTAGTGTCTTTGGAAACTCGGAATAAAATCTTCTAATCGTGGTGAAATATCTTCAACATCTCCCATAAAGATCTTCCTTTTTTTACCTAAAACCTTTCTTTATATCCTGGGGAAAATAAAACATAAAAGGGTGAGCTCAAATGCTCAGTAAGGGTAAACAAAAGAAATATCAATCACATCGTATTCATAAGAACATAACATTTTGGAAATCATAACCTGCAAAAGAGAGCATAATTTCATAACATGGGATAAATCATGGCAGTGAAATGTAATCACAATAATCATAACATAAAACATTAAACTTTGTGGCATACACACATAATCATAGAGAATCATTTCTTGTTAGTCAAGACTCATTGCCAAGACTATCTTAGTGGACAAAGTCCCTTTCTGAATCGAGTAACCCTCGTTTCAGTCCTGTTTCACTGAACCGGTATAACCTACCATTTCAGCCATGTCTATCTCATGAGATATGAAATCTTTACCCAATTCATTGGAGGGAGATATAGGTCCCACCCATCTTATAATGAATCCTTTCTTATGTGTGCCACATAAACATAAACCATACATCATAGCGTAACCCATGTAATAAAAATGGGATTCTTAAACAACATTACATCATAAAACAATTCATATAAGATAAAGGAATTCATAAAAATATTTCCATCACAACATAATCAAATCCATGTAATAATAGGGATAAAAACAGAACCCTTTTATTATCTTAGATGGAAAATAATTTTGATAAAATACTTGAACTCCATTCTTGAGGAAAATATCCTTTCTACTTCAAAACCATTTTTCCTTTCATAACATGTCATACGACTTTAAAATAAAAGAAGTTGATTAAAAATAAACGTGAAAACTTGTAAAGGAAGTTTCTTAAAAATCCATTCATGTCGTATAAGTTAAAAAAAACATTCTTCGTACTTTTGTCGGAAAAGTCAAAAAGTACCTCGTACGAAAAAACGACAAAATATTCCTTTCATATCCTTTACTGAAAACTCACCGAAGGGTAAAATTGGATTTATGTTATTGTAAGTGAATGGAAATAATATTACATATTAAGGGAACATGGATGTGGATGATAAAATACACCCCAGTAAATACCAAAGTACAAACAATCTCGGATAAAAATGAGATTTTGATATTTCCCTTTACCTTAGGTCCGACTTGCTTTGTAAGTGTCCGAACCTCCTATATAATGATTTAAATCATTTTATTGACTTATTCCAGAATCATATTCATTGTTATTATATCATATATGGTCCACTTATGACTTTATATTACCCGTTCTTTTGTAAATTCATGTTAAAGTAGTGTTTTGGGTAAAATCGTCTCATTTGTCGTTCGTGTTTTTAACTTGTAATTATTAATATGATTACTTAGATCATGATTACTTAATTACAGAATATAAAACATGATATATATATATATATATATATATTAATTATATACATATATAATAAATCAGTAAATGGAAATAAATACACCATTCATGGAGATGGTAGTCCGTACGTACGCATGAATGCTGTTTTCGTTTCCTTATTGAATTGAATGGAATTAAGTAGATGACATGCATATAAATATAAATAATTCAAGTATCATTATTATGTCATATATTTCATTAGTACTTATTATATATACTTTATAATCATTCATGAATGGTTAATCATTGAGAATGAATCTCATCGCGTCGTGGAGACGGTAGTCCGTACGTACGCACGAGCGATGATATCGTTCCCATGGTCGTGGAATTGTGTTGAAGTGTATGTATTCTATTTCAGTATCAATATCACTTTATAATATTCATATATAGTTACTCATTAAACCATTATACCCATCCAATTAAGGTGGTGGCGGAAAATAGATTACACCACGGCATGGAGACGGTATTCCGTACGTACGCACGCGCGGTGATTTCCTTTCTCCGTAGGATGGATAGAAGGTTAATTAGAGTTGTTTCATATTTATAATAACATATCAGTATGTAAGTAATACTGATGTTATTACTTTATAGTGAAACAACTAAAGAAGAAGAAGTTGAAGAAGAATGAAATTGAAAAGATCGGTAATGGATATTACCTCTTCTTTGGAACGCCTCTTTGAATCCTCCACTTAGGGAACTATGATTGGTCTTTGAAGAAGACCAGGACCTCTAGGATTATTCTAGGGAAGTGGAGAAGATATTTTGGCAGGGGTTGGCCGAGCTTGAGTGCTCAAATTTGTGTGAGGAGGAGGGGGAGGAGGTGCCCTTTTATAAGGGAGGAGAGGGGCACCTTAGGAATATCTCAAAATATTATTTTATATTAAAGTCAAAATCGGTTTATAATGGTTCCAAAGGGTATTATTTCGAAGCTAAAGTGGGGATGGGTCGAAATCCTATCAACCAATAAGATTTAG
The DNA here is from genome assembly GCA_963277665.1 of Viscum album. Lineage (NCBI taxonomy): Eukaryota > Viridiplantae > Streptophyta > Magnoliopsida > Santalales > Viscaceae > Viscum > Viscum album. Next base: position 857,819,956 of record OY728151.1, read on the forward strand.
ACAAGTTTAGGGTATTGTTTTAACCTTATCAATTAGATTTAACTCTAAGTTAAATAATTTAACTTTTACCGTGTCTTTTTGTTTCCTTTCACTATATGGTTAATACACTTACCATAACATGCCAAACGAACCCCAAATTGTTTATTATTAATATATATATCCTTATCTAAGTCATTTGGCCGAACCTTATATTTTTAGGAATAAAATAACAATTAATAATATAATATTTTATTTAAAAACTATTTTGTGTCAATTTTGACACTATTTGATATATGATTTTTGTGAAAGTCATAACAGAATTATATGTTCAAACCAAGTTGATTAAATCAACACTAATATATCATAGTAACCTAGAAAATTAGTGGAATTCATAAAAAGTCTCAAATTACATTCATTTGAGCATTTATAACATCAATTATGTTAATATTTCCTTAAAAAGGGTAATTACTGCATCATCGTTGTGTCATAAATAAATTAATTTATTTAAAGTCTAAAAATTATAAATAAAATATCATTATGTAGGAAATATTTTTATATTTCTAATGAATATTTACAATCGAATTTATCTTATGTATAACCCTATATTAAAAATGTTTTAGTAAATAAACTTTGATTTTAACTCTTTTAACTCTTCTTTGAATTAAATAATAATAAATGTCCTAATCTAATCCAAGTGGGCCTAAATGATAATATTTTACACTTAAGGTTGTTTTTGGTCGAGATAAACTTGTCCAATAGAATTAGGACATGTCTTAGGGTAATATTAATATCATTTTTACCCTTAATTACCCTATTTACTTTTAACCGTGGTAAATAAAACTAAAAAGTTACTATTCACCAAAAATTATTTTCATCTCATTGAACCAAATTTTACTTACTGACATCAACCGTGTCTCTTGGATTTTTGAAATTCCATTCACAGAAGTGGTAAAATTAAGTTTTATGAAAAATTCAGTTTTTAACTACCACTTAGTAGTTTCACTATTCATCAAAAATTGAAGGTTTTCAGAAAAATGCCAAAATTTCATCCTAAGCTATATTTCATATTCCGAATTCAAAAATGAAGTCTATTTTACCAAATTCATAACATATAAGTTGCATTAATTAATTTTATAATTAAATCTCGCTGTTAAAACAAATAGCGTGTTTTTAAGAAACAATATCTACCAAAAGATTGACACTTGATTATGTCTGGTTTAAATGTAAAATTACATCCAATGACCAACATCGTGTTAAATTGTAAAAATATATTCTAAATATACTTTAAAACCACTAAAATTAATAATTTATCACTATTAATTATTTCGATTAAAAAAGTTGTTATTAATAATAATTTAGTAATTTTCACTATTCATCAGAATATGAAAGTTATCCGAAAAGTACCAAAATTTCACCTTAGGCTAAATTCGATACACCGAATCCAAAAATAAAGTCCATTTTGAGAGCTAAATTTTCTAAAATTTAAAAAGTGGTTATTACTATTCATAACGGCTAGTTTTAATAATATTTTAATAGCATATCGTTGTTTCGTGAAACTCAGTATTACGTACTACACACGCTATCGAGGAAGGTTGCGATTGCGTGTGATGCAAGGAAAGTCAAGGATGCGTGTTGTGCAAGATCCTTTTTGTGTTGCGTACAACACAAGACATTAATGAAATTAAAAAGAATATTTTTCATAAAATCTCGGGCTATTACATTCTACCCCCCTTAAAATGAATTTCGCCCTCGAAATTCGTCGGGGTTATAAATGGTTTACTATTCGAAAGTTTCTTTAATAGAAACCCACATTGTAAAAAGGAATACCAAAACCAATCTTTAAAAACGAAAGTATGAAACGTAACGGTTACCCAAATAAACTAATCACTGGGTTTCCACATAGGTGAAAATATGGATATGGAAGAAAAATCTAACCATCATGTTCTGATGGAGAGTGGTCGAGAACATGGCTATGGAAAAGCCAAAAATCAAAAATCCATAAATTTGTGACGATCTAAGGTACCATCTGATTCATCAGGTATAAGATCACTAGGACAACATTTTTGGTTTTCAAGATCATTTCCCTAAAGTTGATGAAATTGGAATTAGAAGAAATACTTTCGTGATTTTGGTATAGTCTCACCGTTTGTCGTTCTTTGGAAAATTTCCACTTCATCTCTTAAAGAAATGAAGTTGAATTTGTCATTCATGATGTGTTAGCAGATCATGTGATAGAATGATGGGTCATTCCATCTGTCTCAAACAAAAGGTTAGAAAAGTTATCAAAAAAATACATAAGTCCATCTATAGTGAGATTAATCATATATGGTTCCTAAAATGAACTTATACTTCACATATCATACTGCTTAATATAATAAAACTAGTTTCTACTAAACAGGGACTTCATGTAGGTCAGTGGTAGGCGATAAAGGCCAGTCGCACTTCGGTTGTGGGTTCGATTCCCACAGCCTTGTCCGAAGCGATGGGTTGTCGCCCGTCCTGCAGGTTGTCCTTTTTCTAAAACTACATTACAATAACATCACATAAATAATATCAAAAAAAAATTCTATACTTAAACAATACTAACTTATGGTTAACATAATCCATTACAATCTTTAGGCTTATCTAAAATACTTCGGTCCAAGCTCATAGTATAAAGAAAATGATTACTTGAAATGTCATCAACCAAGCATGTGAATACCATCATTTATCCCCCATATATCTTGTTGGTCACATTCCAATCATGTGAATACCTTAATGATGTATTCTCTTGAAAAAAAAATGAATACCCATTAAACCTTAGTGAAAACATGAATGTTGTCAAAAGTTAACTCTTTCCACATACCAAAATCCAAAAATTCTATATACTCAAACCATGATATAACCTTCTCCTTATATCAGTCATGAGCTCATGAATACTATCAAACATTTAATTTTCTCCTTATCCCTTCATTATGCGCATATCATCTACATTCCAAAAATATCTGAATAACCTTTCATGGATACTGGTAACATTAATCAGACAACAATGTAACAATCCTTACATGTCTCTTTATTCCATAGTACAATGAGATTACTTATACAACATTACACATGATAAACATGTAATCATTCCACTATATTCTTAAACCATTGACCGAGCTTCAACAATTCTTTCATCTCACAGATCATTTGTAGTCTCTTCATCATCATCCACATAAATACTTCCCATACGACCATACGGATTATCTTCATGAGACTTTCCCTTAGGGAATTGGTTTGCATAATGCTCGTACATTCCACATTTAAAACATTTAACCATTGTTGATGTCGTAGCAATACCATTATCCTCATCCATGTTGTTAACTGAACCTTTTCCTTTGCATTTACTTGCTTTGTTTCCTTCTTTTCCACACCCAAAGCATCTTCCAATTCCTTTGAAACATTCTCCTTGATGCCTCTTCCCACATGATTTACATAGGGGAAATTGAACTTTCTTTCCTCTATGATCATCATGAAACTCCATCTTTCTCTTATTAGCCGAGTCAGGAAACTTACCAAATTTTACTCTATTGATCATATTATGAGATTGCTGATTCGGCATAATAATTATGTTTGGACTTCCAAATCCCATTTCATTATGAAGAATATCATTCCATTGTCCATCATATCCTCCATTATCGTGAATCATCTTGTTTCCAGCCATTTTCTAAAACCCAAAAAGAATAGCGTGAGAGGCAAAAATCATGCTAGGGAAAACAACATAATAAAGGGGGAGCACCCTCAATATCTAACATCTTAGGTTAAATTCTAAGATTGTTACCGTAGTTCTAGTACTATATCCTATACGTATACTTATCCTTAGGGACATCCATATACATACCTTAGAAATATCTCTAGGGATCTCACTAAAGTTCTCGCATCCTAGTTTCCAAAGGTTGACTAAACCTTTCCTCTGATACCAACTGTAGAGACCCGAAACCTAACTTACATTTATATTACATTACTTTTGCGGAATACTTAGTACATAACAAAAACACACACACAAGGATCGTAATAGTTTAGTGTCTTTGGAAACTCGGAATAAAATCTTCTAATCGTGGTGAAAGATCTTCAACATCTCCCATAAAGATCTTCCTTTTTTTTACCTAAAACCTTTCTTTATATCCTGGGGAAAATAAAACATAAAAGGGTGAGCTCAAATGCTCAGTAAGGGTAAACAAAAGAAATATCAATCACATCGTATTCATAAGAACATAACATTTTGGAAATCATAACCTGCAAAAGAGAGCATAATTTCATAACATGGGATAAATCATGGCAGTGAAATGTAATCACTATAATCATAACTTAAAACATTAAACTTTGTGGCATACACACATAATCATAGAGAATAATTTCTTGTTAGTCAAGACTCATTGCCAAGACTATCTTAGTGGACAAAGTCCCTTTCTGAATCGAGTAACCCTCGTTTCAGTCATGTTTCACTGAACCGGTATAACCTACCATTTCAGCCATGTCTATCTCATGAGATATGAAATCTTTACCCAATGCATTGGAGGGAGATATAGGTCCCACCCATCTTATAATGAATCCTTTCTTATTTGTGCTACATAAACATAAACCATACATCATAGCGTAACCCATGTAATAAAAATGGGATTCTTAAACAACATTACATCATAAAACAATTCATATAAGATAAAGGAATTCATAAAAATATTTCAATCACAACATAATCAAATCCATGTAATAATAGGGATAAAAATAGAACCCTTTTATTATCTTAGATGGAAAATAATTTTGATAAAATACTTGAACTCCATTCTTGAGGAAAATATCCTTTCTACTTCAAAACCATTTTTCCTGTCATAACATGTCATACAACTTTAAAATAAAAGAAGTTGATTAAAAATAAACGTGAAAACTTGTAAAGGAAGTTTCTTAAAAATCCATTCATGCCGTATAAGTTAAAAAAAACATTCTTTGTACTTTTGTCGGAAAAGTCAAAAAGTACCTCGTACGAAAAAACGACAAAAGATTCCTTTCATATCCTTTACTGAAAACTCACCAAAGGGTAAAATTGGATTTATATTATTGTAATTGAATGGAAATAATATTACATATTAATGGAACATGGATGTGGATGATAAAATACACCCCAGTAAATACCAAAGTACAAACAATCTCGAATAAAAATGAGATTGTGATATTTCCCCTTACCTTAGGTCCGACTTGCTTTGTAAGTGTCCGAACCTCCTGTATAATGATTTAAATCATGTTATTGACTTATTACAGAATCATATTCATTGTTATTATATCATATATGGTCCACTTATGACTTTATATTACCCGTTCTTTTGTAAATTCATGTTAAAGTAGCGTTTTGGGTAAAATCGTCTCATTTGTCGTTCGTGTTTTTAACTTGTAATTATTAATATGATTACTTAGATCATGATTACTTAATTACAGAATATAAAACATGATATATATATATATATATATATATATATTCATTATATACATATATAATAAATCAGTAAATGGAAATAAATACACCGTTCATGGAGACGGTAGTCCGTACGTACGCATGAACGCTGTTTTCGTTTCCTTATTGAATTGAATGGAATTAAGTAGATGACATGCATATAAATATAAATAATTCCAGTATCATTATTATTTCATATATTTCATTAGTACTTATTATATATACTTTATAATCATTCATGAATGGTTAATCATTGAGAATGAATCTCATCGCGTCGTGGAGACGGTAGTCTGTACGTACGCACGAGCGATGATATCGTTTCCATGGTCGTGGAATTGTGTTGAAGTGTATGTATACTATTTCAGTATCAATATCACTTTATAATAATAATATATAGTTACTCATTAAACCATTATACCCATCCAATTAAGGTGGTGGCGGAAAATAGATTACACCACGGCGTGGAGACGGTATTCCGTACGTACGCACGCGCGGTGATTTACTTTCTCCGTAGGATGGATAGAAGGTTAATTAGAGTTGTTTAATATTTATAATAACATATCAGTATGTAAGTAATACTGATGTTATTACTTTATAATGAAACAACTAAAGAAGAAGAAGTTGAAGAACAATGAAATTGAAAAGATCGGTAATGGATATTACCTCTTCTTTGGAACGCCTCTTTGAATCCTCCACTTAGGGAACTAAGATTGGTCTTTGAAGAATACCAGGACCTCTAGGATTATTCTAGGTAAGTGGAGAAGGTATTTTGGCAGGGGTTGGCCGAGCTTGAGTGCTCAAATTTGTGTGAGGAGGAGGGGGAGGAGGTGCCCTTTTATAAGGGAGGAGAGGGGCACCTTAGGAATATCTCAAAATATTATTTTATATTAAAGTCAAAATCGGTTTATAATGGTTCCAAAGGGTCTTATTTAGAAGCTAAAGTGGGGATGGGTCGAAATCCTATCAACCAATAAGATTTAGACAAGTTTAGGGTATTATTTTAACCATATCAATTAGATTTAACTCTAATTTAAATAATTTAACTTTTACCGTGTCTTTTTGTTTTCTTTCACTATATGGTTAATACACTTACCATAACATGCCAAACGAACCCCAAATTGTTTATTATTAATATATATATCCTTATCTAAGTCATTTGGCCGAACCTTAGATTTTTAGGAATAAAATAACAATTAATAATATAATATTTTATTTAAAAACTATTTTGTGTCAATTTTGACACTATTTGATATATGATTTTTGTGAAAGTCATAACAGAATTATATGTTCGAACCAAGTTGATTAAATCAACACTAATATATCATAGTAACCTAGAAAATTAGTGGAATTCATAAAAAGTCTCAAATTACATTCATTTGAGCATTTATAACATCAATTATGTTAATATTTCCTTAAAAAGGGTAATTACTGCATCATCGTTGTGTCATAAATAAATTAATTTATTTAAAGTCTAAAAATTATAAATAAAATATCATTATGTAGGAAATATTTTTAGATTTCTAATGAATATTTAAAATCGAATTTATCTTATGTATAACCCTATATAAAAAATGTTTTAGTAAATAAACTTTGATTTTAACTCTTTTAACTCTTCTTTGAATTAAATAATAATAAATGTCCTAATCTAATCCAAGTGGGCCTAAATGATAATATTTTACACTTAAGGTTGTTTTTGGTCGAGATAAACTTGTCCAATAGAATTAGGACATGTGTTAGGGTAATATTAATATCATTTTTACCCTTAATTACCCTATTTACTTTTAACCGTGGCAAATAAAAGTAAAAAGTTACTATTCACCAAAAATTATTTTCATCTCATTGAACCACATTTTACTTACTGAAATCAACCGTGTCTCTCGGATTTTTGAAATTCCATTCACAGAAGCGGTAAAATTAAGTTTTATGAAAAATTCAGTTTTTTAACTACCACTTAGTAGTTTCACTATTCATCAAAAATTGAAGGTTTTCAGAAAAATGCCAAAATTTCATCCTAAGCTATATTTCATATTCCGAATTCAAAAATGAAGTCTATTTTACCAAATTCATAACATATAAGTTGCATTAATTAATTTTATAATTAAATCCCGCTGTTAAAACAAATAGCGTGTTTTTAAGAAACAATATCTACCAAAAGATTGACACTTGATTATGTCTGGTTTAAATGTAAAATTACATCCAATGACCAACATCATATTAAATTGTAAAAATATATTCTAAATATACTTTAAAACCACTAAAATTAATAATTTATCACTATTAATTATTTCGATTAAAAAAGTTGTTTTTAATAATAATTTAGTAATTTTCACTATTCATCAGAATATGAAATTTATCCGAAAAGTACCAAAATTTCACCTTAGGCTAAATTCGATACACCGAATCCAAAAATAAAGTCCATTTTGAGAGCTAAATTTTCTAAAATTTAAAAAGTGGTTATTACTATTCATAACGGCTAGTTTTAATAATATTTTAATAGCATATCGTTGTTTCGTGAAACTCAGTATTACGTACTACACACGCTATCGAGGAAAGTTGTGATTGCGTGTGATGCAAGGCAAGTCAAGGATGCGTGTTGTGCAAGATCCTTTTTGTGTTGCGTACAACACAAGACATTAATGAAATTAAAAAGAATATTTTTCATAAAATCTCGGGCTGTTATAATGATGATTCATTATTGAATGGGAGATATTGGATGAAGTGAATGATCCAACCGACCACACACATTTCCTCATTCACTGGTCAAAGATGACGATGATACAAAATAATGGATAAGACTTTGGTGCCTATCACCTCTCTTTATTGGTAGCTAGGATGTTATGTGGAGAAATAGTGAAACCCCCCAAAAGAAAGGCTATGGGCTTACTCTATGAGAGATTTCTTATAAATATTTCAATATTGAGAAAGGAGGATATCATTCCATGTCAATGAAAAAATCAAGATTTATCATCTCCCTCAATACATGGAACTACAGGCTCTAGGTCATAGAGATGAGAAGGTATAGAAATATTCTACACCCTTATTCTAATGTCCATGAACTCCTTGACACAACCCTTACGGTTGAGGTCCTCATGATCATGGAAATTTAAATACACAAGCACCTCAAGGACACTAACCTTGTTGTAGGACAAGTGTGGAAAAACAATGACTGTAAGAATGAAAATCCAAATGAGGGACACATAGGTGTTCCCCTATTTTTTGTATTGCATGTCATGAGACTTTGGTGGATGATTCAGCTTGCTCAGTTAATGAAGAGATAACTAAAGGAAAGGGATCCCTATCATTGGTATATTTAAAGGGGGATTAAAGGTGGTCTTATTAAGGTTCTATGTTATAAGAACGAGATTCCTCCCGGAGGTACATGGGGAACTGTAGGAGCTTCTCACAGGGGTTTTAGGACAATGAGAGCATCAATTTCCATGTTAAATGGATCCCATATGGGATAACTCTTACGAGAGATTCAAGTTTCCCTTGATGGGTCTCAATTTGTCCCTAATTAGGGAATGGGTGCCTCTCAAAGGTGGTTATTTAAATTGTAGGGAATGGGGTTCCCATGTAGGTGTATTTTGTTTCAGAACCTGGGGAAACATTTATCTCTCTCATCTCCTTTTATTATATAATTAATTGAGTTTTGAAGAGCTACCTTATGAATTTCCGTAAATATGAGATAAGGGGCTTCATGAAAAGTGATCAGGGGATTCAATTTATTTTCTAGTGGTAAAAATGAGGATCCCTATTGTTTTATTTATAATGGAACTGGGGACCCTTGATGAAGGAGGTGTCTCATGAAGGTATTGTACATAGGATTTTAACATAGGTTCTCTACATAGGGGAAACCTTTCATTAAATGTTGTGGGGTGATCTGATAGCCTTATATTGGGTAGGTGTGCATGAAGAGAATTATTTGGGAAAGTATCATTGATTATCATTGGTTCTCAATGACACATCAACAATATTAAGGTTATATCCATGATCATTCCATCCCCCATGAAAAAATGGAGTGTAAAAAAATACACCCCTCGGGATTGAATCTGATCAAAAGAAAAGGATTTATTACTTTGGTATATGGGTAAATAGGTTATAAAGTGGGTGCTGGTAATTTGGGAATGGATTCCATGAAGGTTGGAGGTGTAGGATAGGTGAATTATTCTACGTTGTAGGCCAGGTGCGTAGATCCCCGACATAGTCTAGTGGTGTTAATAAGTACCACTGGCCCCTTTGTCAATTTCCCCACATTTGAGGTTTGTGATTTTTCTCTCTTCGAATAGGTGGTACCCTAAGCTATGTACTGATTCCATTTTCATGAAGATCTATCGATGAATTTTCAAAGTTATAACCACTAGAGTGAAATTTCTATGCGTGGAACCTCGTTGAAGTTGCAACATGTGGATCCTAGTCGACGAGACTATACGATGAACCTGGTCTAATGGGATGCATGTGTTCCTTCCTTATGAATAATTAGGAATTACACTTTGTCAAAATTTTAATCATTCTATGTAAATTTTCAACAAAATTAGGGAACTTGGATCCTTCTTATGGATTCAAAATGGAGGTCCTAATAAATTTCACTAAACAAGATGTTTCACATTCCTCTGACATGATCAAAGACATTGGGATAGAGTAATACAACATGTTTGAGTCTTATATTATGGATATGAAGAAGTGTTTTAAATTTTCCAAACAAGAATACCCAAAAAGTTAATACCTTTCATTGTATTATCATAGAATTTTGAGGGACACCTTTATCCATAGGGTTCTATGTTACTTTTCGACATCCTGGTTTGTGAAGCATACTAACTTCCGTTATACTAAAATAATGTCCAAGGATTCTCATATTAAGGAATGTAATGATTTCATAGCTTGTATTATGCATCACAATATGTGCACTCCAGATCTGGAACAACCCTTCCAAGAATTGAGGCCTCATTGTTATGACTGAACCTTCCATGCTTCACAAAATGATCTGATGTGGAGCTGGAAGGAGGAATGGGAATTCAATTCTAGTGGGCGATTTGTGTGCTAGTGGATGAGGATATAATGGATCCTCTAAAATTGAACAGAATAATAAAAAAATATGAAACATGTCGTTATCTAAAAATCAATATGGGATGTGAAACTGATGTCTATCTGAAACCAGATATCTTCCCTAATGTGAAAATCATGTAGATTTTATAGACAAATTATTCTAACATGATGCTTGGTGAGGTTGGAATCAGCCTGTGATATGTCTATAGAATCCTTGTATCTCCCATTCTTGGGTAAATGTTTGAAAAGATCATCCCATTAAATACAATTAGGGATGTAATTTAAAGGAAATTGTCATTGTCCCATGATCTTTTCAAAATGGAGAAGAAATTTAATAACAATGATTGTCAAACTCGGGGTGAAATACATGTTGTGACATGGACGAACTATTTTCTAGAACCATCAAGAGAATGTACCCCTTGTGGTTTCCCTATTGTATGTCCCACCACAAATAATCGGAGATCTCATAGAACATTTTGGCCTATCCTAGATAATGGCCAAATGACTTATTGGGGTTATAAGGTTAACCATAAGGTTGATGAGAAGACTCACCTAGCTGACTTCCTTGATATATGGCTAAGAATTTATCAACATCCAGTTCACATGCCCAATTGTAGTTTGAGGCTATGGACTTCTGTTATAGAGGCTAGACTTGAAGAGGGGAAGTACCTAGGGATGGTTAACTCTATCTAGGAAATAATGTACCATTTTTTTAGAATACATAAAAAATAAGGGCCCATTTAGAATTTTTGGGTGTGTTCATGTTATTTGGGTGTTGATAGCATCACAAATAGTTTCATATGCGGCACTAAGCCTAGTTAAAATCCACGATAATCAATTCCTCTCATTCATTCAAGCTATTTTTGGAATCCAACCCCAGAAAATAATGTATGATGAGGTGTTATGGATAATGAAAGTGTAGAAGGAATATAACTTCTTTCCACATGGTAATCCACTAATAGAGACATTTATAAATTTTTTAAATGAAAGTAATTAAGATTTTAGTTCATATATGATATAATTTAGAGGAAGTGTACTGAAAACTTTCATTTACAATAAGATCATTAGTGGTGATTATGATCCGTATTGATGTTCCTGCTAGTTTAAATGACTTCAAAATTATGGTATATATCCCTTGACACATTAAATGGTTGGGAATAATACTATGTTATTCGGATATCCTTGAATCATGATGGCCATGGAGGTATCCAAAATGTCAATCATGATGAAACCTTTGTATGAATCAATCAAGATAAATTATGGGTATTCCAATGATTGGATCTCATCATACCCCTATGGGTATTGGTGAAATTCATTCCATAGGACATGATCCATAGAAAGTATATCCATGTTATGTGTGGTCAAAACGCTTGAGCTAAAGATGATGACAGTAATTATTTTAATCATTCCATGCAATATCATGTAATACCAGTGGGAATGCTATTGTTTAGAAGACTACACCTACTACACCATGGTGATCAAATCATCAATGTTGGGAAAAGGATCATGATGCATACCCACATTCCCCAATTAAATCAAAGGATCCTAAAAATAATTCCAATTTGATGGGTGTGGTGGATTCTTCATGAATAGGCACATCAGAGCCAATTTATGTGTGCCCTTTAGTGATACATGTCTGGGAGAGCATAACTCAGGATATAATAGATGAACATGAGTTCTCTATATTGGCCTATGAATCCCAGATCTAGGTTATATCATAGCACCCTCCAATATCCACCCAGAAAGAAATTTAGATGAGGTGATGATGTATCTTCAGGAGTTGGAGGCTTCAATATACACAACTGATAATTGGACCCCATGCACAAAGAGAGTGTCTGGAATACTAGTCTTGTAAGTTTTAGAGGGGGTATTAATTCATACAAAGGAAAATGGGATATCTACCTTAACCCTAATGATTTATTTCCCATTTCCACGTCTCCCTTTTCATTCATTTTATCCAACACTATTAATCGTGAGGGGATTTTATATTTTAGTTCTTTAATGAAGAAGAAGATAAATTAATACAAAATAAGTAGTAAAAGAGGTACATGATTCATGAATGTATGGGCCCATAGGAACACCAATAAAGATAGTGGATGAGGACCATGAATCCCTAGAACCATCACCTAGTTATAGAACCATGATGGTGGAAATGGTGGAATGAACTCCTCGGCCATCCCTTCAATCCCCTGTTGTTAAGAGGACTGATATGGTTTCTTCATCATCTCAAAAGAGGATGTAGAAGAGGGAAATGAATTTGACCCAACACAAGTATCACAATAAGCATTTATGAAATTATTTTATTTCATGACCATCATGAAATATTATTTTCATGGTATTTTTTTCTGAATCAACATCACTTTCTACCCTCAAGGGGTCTCGCATTGACCATTCAAGGATCAAGGATGGTACCTCATGGAGGCATAAAATCATGTAGATTAATCCTTAATTCTAATGGATGAATCGTTAAGAGATGTGGTCATGTAAGCCCATGGTTTTGCATAGTGGAGAGAGGGGTATGGTAATGTTAGACTCACTCCCTAATATATAATATATTGTTTTTAACTCTTATATAATCATGATATTCTAGATTCATCACCTACACCAAGGGACCCTGTCGTAGTCAATGTTTATCCCATTTTCTCCATGGAAGGTTCCAACATGGATCTTGGATTGTTTGATGAATGTGATTATACAGTCCCTAGCTTCATAAGACCTAATGATTCATTTCCTTCTAGAATGTAGACATTGGGGATATATAGAGGAGCCCATTTTTATCCCAAATAATTCACCTCAGATGCCCCTCTTAGTGATAATGCTACGATACATGAGGCTACATGTCAGGACATGAGGGATCTAATTAATCAAGAAATTGATATTCTAGTTTAACTTAAAGAGTTAGGTGATTTTAGAAAGGAATTGGATGGATATGAGTTCTATCATTCATTCATTTTCCAAACACACATGATTTTATTTCACCTAATTCTTCACATCTACGCTCAACATGTTCAACTTTTTCTATAGAGATTATTTCAATGATGCCTAATGAATGAGGCAACCTAGTCCACCCCACTCATGTTTCCAAGGTATTGATGGTTGAGAATCCTAATGTGGGAAACACCCAAGAGCCTCTGATCTTATTTGATGAGAAAACATAGTAGGATGTTCTTTGTCAGGTGGTTCATGTTCTATGAATTGATGTTAGAGGCACATGATAGGTATCAATCCCAATAGTTTATCTGAAAGTGGTAGAGAGTTAAAAACTATCTTTGTTTTATTTTGAACTTTTGTTGATTATGATAAGTAACATCTTCTATTCAGTGTCCTCAACTTCATCAACTAGGCCTGAGATGGGGGATTCCTTGCCAATTTCACCAACATTGCTGTGTAATGTGGTGTCTATATTTGATGGACTGAAACAGGGAATCTCACTATAAAACTAATTCATCATTATATATAACCCTCATAGAAAGGCGTTAAGTCTGATCTAGAGAAACATGCATCTCTTTTTACTATACATAGCCTTGTTTGGTGTGATATCTAGAAGATATTTGGGGAGATAACACTTGAAGAAATTCTATCATGACTCCACCAAATTCTATTCAAAGATTCCATTTTTGATATGGATTATTTAATTACTATGATATACATGATGCAGTGAAGGTGATAATCCTAAAATGTAGAGAGGAGTGAAGGCTGCAACATGTTGGGGCATAGTAGGGGGACCTATTTGAGGAATTGAGAACTGCCAAATTACTAGCTGAGATATGCCACTCCAAGAGGTGGAGGTGTACCATGATCTTGTAGATTAGAAGTATCTCCAAATAATGATTGTAAAATATGAATTAAATGATTCAAAATAATAGATAGTAAAAATAAATCAATCCCTGGTTGGGGATTCAGCATATAGAAGTGATTCCATTACTTCCCAGAAGGAGAAATCCATAAAGATGAGGAGGATACTACTACATAATTGGAAGATCTTCATAAAGCTATGGAAATTTCTCAGGGCATATTTGACCTTCTCAAATACTATTTGGATGATAATTTTAAAAATTATATAGAGGGTATCTAGCATGTTGATGTTCTCATACACTTGTGGAACATAAAAGAAACGGAATTTTTTCACAATCACTTGTTCTTGCATTTCAATCCATACTATAATTGTAATACAATAATGAAAATGACTCATTTGATTTAATTTCATCTTCTTATAATTAAAATTTCTAGAATAACAGAGTTCTCTAATATTATTCCCAGTCCATGTGTCCTTGCGATTACAATATGAATTTTGGTATTGTAATATTAACAGACCATAAAAACATTGTTTCTTTATATGTCATCATCCTAATTATTTTTTTTGTTTTAAATCCACTACAAGAAGACATAGTGGACAATACTTTGATATTTCTTAGAATAACAATTTTTGGGTTTCAACTTAACTATTTTTTTACTATTTTTATTTAATTACATTATTTTTACCTAAACAACTCTAAATTTTGGTCTAGTGAGATGATACATTAATTGTTTCCAGTTTTCCCTTTTTTGGGTTTTCAATCTGAAGGATTTTGTCTTTTATTTTTCCAAGGTAGTTTAAATTCACCCAAGTCATACTAATGAGACTGGTATTTTAGGTCGAATATCATTACCATAAGTTTTCAAATGATGAAACAAATTGGTCTTTTGGGATGAAAAAGTTCTGACATTATTCAAATACCAAATTTGGAATCCTAATCCATGAATTTTTTGTTTTATGAGTCTCAAACATGATATTAGGGAGTATAAGAGTTCTCTCATGAGGATGAAGTTTCCAATGATTGAAAAATCCAAATTTTGAGATAAATTATGTGAATACATGTATGGAATGTAATATCATATTCAATAGTGCAATGGGTTGGCTAGTAACCTGTTTTCTAGGATACTTTATGAAAATACATCTAGGGAATGTGACAACATAGTCATGGAAAAGATTCCCTAGGAATTTAGAAATTCTATTTTTAAAGAATGAAGGGAGTTTAAGGATATTAAAATTTATCAAAACCAAAATGGGTGGTTTTTTTAATTCGAAATGTATGAGAAAGAAGAGAGAATCTATATTGGAACTGCCGTTTAAAGTGAATCCTCTCCTAAGTGAGTTTATATAATGTAATGGAGGATATATTTTTTATGATGACTGGTGTCATGGGGGATGGACCAATCCTAGAAGATATTGAATCATTATGTATTTTATTTTTTTGTGATGAGAACATTGACCATGTTGTTTGAAATATTAGAGTGATGAAGTTGTTATGAAATTTAACTTCATGTGAAATGGACATTGTGCTATGTAGTTTGAAGTCATAAAATAATGAAATAATGATATGCAGTTTAATTTTTTTGCAGTAAAGATATGATGTGGGCAATAATTTTAGGTCGTTAACATTGAACTAAAGTTCAATGATTCTTTCATCCTAGTTAATATTCCTTGGAATGTATCATCATATTCAGTAATGAGGAAGGGAATGTCATAAGCTATAATAAATGGGTTTTTAGATCCAAAAAGTGTAATGGAGAAAGTGTATATGGATATTGGTGCGGTATCATCTGAGGTTGATGTCACCTCTAGTTGACAGACCCATTTTGAGTGCTACATTATAAAAAACCAACTAAAGCGAATAACTAACAATTAAATAGTGAAATACTTTGGTTGAAACCCCTTTTTATTTGCCTCATTATGCAAATCCAACTAGATCTTATTACAACATATTCAGTCAAATAATATTTTAGGAATTCTGATATTCTATGACTAAAATTCAATGGATGTTTATAGAGATTCATATTCCTCTGGGAATATTGTTTTATTTGTAGATAAAAAGTACCTATATATTGGGTGGATCATTTTAAGTTATAATGACCTAATAATTAAAGGATAATGTTATATACACTATTCTGATACTGGCACTGAAAATATGGTTCCCATATTTTTAGTTCATACACCTAGGACCATAGAATATGGGAAAAGATGGGTGATATGTGGCTTATCAGAACAAGATCACTCTAGAATACATCAAACATGAGGAGTAAATTCTAATCCATGGTCCTCGGGGTTTTCAACCTAAGGGAAATTATATGCGGCACGTATGCAAGGGATGACGACAAACTGAATTTGAATCATGAGTTCCAACCTAATGCCATCAAAGCATTCGTGGATAGAAGTGGCTTATCCAATTGATAATGTTACCACTGATTGATTATGATGTATGTTAAATATTTTAATCAAATTTAGATGAAGTTTGTTAAAACATAGATAGTAGTGGAATATGTTGTCTAACAAGTTTATTTTGTGGGATATTTTATGGAAATATAGTTGGGGCTTGTTACTAAATAGTTTGGAAATGCCCTCAGGTATCATAAATTCTATCATCGGAAGTTGGAGAATGACTATGAAGATCCAGAAGTGTCCAAGATTAGGAATATGATGTGTGGCAGAGATATTCCCTAACAAAAAGGAAACATTTGGACTAATGTTGTCTAGGATGTGTAGAGTCCCTCCCCAATCTCTAAATCAAATTTAGAAAGGGAACATCTCTGTTTTCTTGGTGGAACATCGTAATGAGGGGACCCAAATTTTGAGATCCCATATATATAACTTTTTTTTATAATGAAGTGCCAGGATACTATTCATTACCATTTGGTTGAGAATAGGATATGTGGTCTAGGCATCAATATGTTTCTCATTGGACTGGGAATCAATCCATATGTAGTTCATGTGGTGCCATGTTGTTTAAATTCTTTCTTTCCTGATATTAGGTTTACATTTTATCATCATTCATTAAGAATGAAGTGGTGTCGAAATGATGAGTAAGGTAATACTATGATTGGGAAAGGTCAGGGGACCTGAGAATTACTATTTAACTTTATGGATCAAGAATCAAGCCATAAATAGTTCTAAAATAAATATTCCCCACACTGACTGGAATCAAGTGTGGGGAAAATGGTTTATTTGAAAACATGATTGTACATAGGGTGAGAACCCTTATTGGATCCTCTCTGTAATGCCTCGACCCCAGTTACCCAGAGTCAACACATTGTTACGTATCATTGGAAATTTCAAAAAAGACAATGTCTCAAAAGACCGATTAGTTTAGTAGCCTTAGAAGTACTAGATACCTTCATATGGTTTACATTACATCATAAAATGGAAAACTACAACAACATTGTTTCCATAGACAACACTGAGATCCCATAGAATATCCCTATAGGTCAGACATAATATAATTCTTCGCATACTGGAAAAAATAAAGCATAGAAAGGGATGAGCTCAGATGCTTAGTAAGGATAACAATATAGCAGAATCTTTCATAAATAATCATAAACATTTAATACAATGTATAAAACTGAACCAAAAGCCTTTTTAACATAAATTTCATCCTAATATGGAAAATATAAATCAAAATAATTCCATTTACTTACTCACATGGATATTCTACTAGTCGAATAATCACATGTAATATCAATAGCCACTTTCAAAATGATGGAATGCATAATGCCCGACTTTCATAACCACATAGTCAAGGCCATGTACCAAGACTAAAAATAAGATTTTGTCATGGCCTTGTGCCAAGACACTAGTTTTTCTCCTGAGACCTACCGATGCATCAAGGAGAAATTGTGGGCTCTACCCGTCACTTACTAAGTCCAATGCATTCCTCATATGAAAAGGTTTAAACATAACATAAACATCCGTATTAAAACTAGCACACGAAATGTCAATAATTTATCCATAAACCATGAATGGTATAAAAATAACACATCCACAGTCAAACATATCACAAACCTTCAATACAATATGGATGTTTTTTATCCTAATAAATCATCTTCAAATAAACATAAAATCCATCAAAGGATATTGAAATAGATAAAATTGAAACCTTTTTTTAGAGACATATCTCTTTATATTTTGAAATCATTTAAAATTCATATAATTATAAAAGAAAAAAATTATTTTTTAAATATTCTTATAATCTTGTAAGAGAATCATTGATGATGTTATAATGGTGGAAAATATCCACACCCGCCGTATAAGTTAAAAAACATTCTTACCTTAAATTTTTCAAAAAGGTCAAAAAGTACCTTGTTTGGAAAATGACAAAAAGATTCCTTTCAAAACATTTAAGTTCAAATAAGGGTATAAATGACATTAAAAAATTATCTAGTAAATAGTAAAAAATGTATTGAAATACATTTTTTAAAAGCATGTATGTTGATGATAAAGAGGTCCCAGTAGATAATTACGTATAAACAACCTCGGATAATGAAGAGATTGTGAAATTAACCCCTACCTTGTACTTTTCATTGGTCAATGGTAGGATAAAATTTTTTATAATGGGGAAATAATTTTTATTAAATTATAAAATAATCATATACATTAATATGATATCATATACGATCTTTCAATATTTTTTTGTTAATTATATTTTAGTATTATCGTCGTTTTGGGTGTTAACTGATTCATTTTCTTTTACATGCTTTGTTACGTAAGTAATGTTTTATATCGATAGGATGTATCTTATTCATATTAACAATTATATTAAGTTATTAAACACTATTTTTAATCATCTAATGAAAATTAGTCTTGAATGAATATGATCGGGAATGAATCTCATCGCGTTCGTGGAGAATGTAATCAGTACGTACGCGTGAGCGACAATATCATTCTTTTGATATTAAAATAATTTATAGTTGGATGGTATATAATATATACAGAATCATTATCTTTTCATTTTTATTATTTACATCAATTACACATCATTATTTTACCCATCCAAATAATAATGTATTTGAATAACAATTACACCACGATGTGGAGATGGTAAGTCATACGTACGCACGTATGGTGACATGTCATTAAAAGTATGGATAAAATAATGAATATGGTTGTACCATATTTATAATAACATCACAGTATATAGAAGATTCTATAGTTATTATTTTAGAATGGAAAAACCAAGAAAGAGGAAGTGGATAAAGAATGGAACTTGAAAGATGTGATGAAATATTTACCTCTTCTTCGGGTTCTTCCTTTTCATTTAATCAAAACGGATACATAGGAAAGATTTATATCTAAAGTAAGGACTCTAGGATGAAAGGAGGATATTTGAGAGGGTATTTGGGAAGGTTTTGGCCAGGAAAAATGTTTTGAAGGTGTAAATCACAGAGATGGGGGAGTGCCCTTTTATAAGAGGGGTGAGGGGCACCTTTGGAAAAGCTACAAATATAATTTAATAATAAAATAATTTTATGTTTATAATGGCTCTAAAATGGATTATTTAAATTATAAGGTGGTTATAGGTCGACAAAGACTCATCCAACGTGTTTTAGATAGGTTTGGGTCACTATATTACCTTTATCTTTTAGATTTAACTCATAGTTAAATAGTTTGATATTTACCATGACTCTTTGTATTTTTATATTATATGGTAAATAATATTATTATATACTTCCAACAGAACCCCAATTGGTTCATTAATGATAAATATATAATTATATAAGTCTTTTTACCAATACATTTATTTTTAAGATTATAATATCAATTAATAATATAATATTTGTTTCAAAAACACTTTTATGTCAATTTTGACACTATTTGGTATTTTGTTTTTTCTAAATTCATAACAGCATTATAACTTCGAAAAAATTCATCTAACCAACCCTAATATTCCATATTAACCTAGAAAATTAGTGTAATTCATACAAAGTCTGAAATTACATTTATTTGGATATTTATAATATCAATTATTTTAATCTTTCATCAACATGGTAATTACTACATCATCATTGTGTCATAAATAAATTTAAATTGTTAATGTCTAAAAAATATAAATAAAATAACATTATGTATGAAATATCATTATCTTTCTAATGAATAATTATAGTCTAATTTATCTTATTTTTACCCCTATATTAAAAAGGTATTAGTTATTAAACTTTGAATTTAACACTTTTAACTCTTCTTTCAATTAAATAATAATAAATGTCCTAATCCACTCCAAGTGGAACTAAAGGATCATATTTTATTCCTATGGTTTTTTGGTCGAATTACTCTTATCCAATATAATTAGGACATGCTTTAGGGTAATAATAATATCATTTTTACCCTTAATTACCCTATTTACTTGTAACTGTGGTAAATAAAAGTAAAAAATTTACTATTCACCAAAAATTATATTTATCTTATTGGACCACATTTTACTTACTAATATAAAACCGTGTATATTGGATTTATGAAATTCAACTCAAATAAGTGGTAAAACTATGTTTTATGTAAATTTTCAAATGCTCCTAGGAGGTGGGTAAAAGACGGTAAAAAATTCAATAAAATTTTTATTTATGTAAAATTATTATAAACTGACTCCAATGAATTACATTGAACTTATATAGGTATTATGTATCTATTTTGATCAAAAAATTATTTAAATAAAAATTCTATTTTAAACAATAACTCAGTGTTTTTCACTATTAATCAAAAATTGAATGTTTTCATAAAAATACCAAAAATTCACCCTAAGCTAATTTTGATACATTGAAGCCAAAATTGAGGTCCTTTATGAAAGATAAAATTTATAAAATTTCAAAATGTGGGTATTACTATTCATAATGGCTAGTTTGATTGGTTGTGGGGTGTTTGAACTCGAAGTTGAATACAACACATGCTATTGTATTAATCAAAGAGAAGTGTAACGTGGAATCTTTGGGTGTTACATTATCCCCTCCTTCAAATAATTTCTTCCTCGAAATTTCTAAAATATTACTTCATAAAAAGAATCGGGTGGTTCTTCATCATAAGTTCCTTGGGTTCTCATGTTGCCTCTTCCAGCTTATGGTTTCTCCATAGAACATTTTCCAAACGAGCCATCCTGTTTCTCAACACGTGTTATCATGTATCAAGGACATTGACAGACTCTTCGCAATAAGACATATTGGGTTCTATTTCTAATTCCAGATAGGTAAGTACATGTGTTGGGTCAGGCTGGTATTTTCTCAACAGTGATACATGGAACACATCATGAACAATGGAGAGACATGGTGGCGTTGCCAAAAGGTAATCTATAGCCCCAATTCATTCTAGAATTTCGAAAGTTCCGATATACATGGGACTCAATTTACCAATCTTACCGAAATGCATAACACCCTTCTATGGAGATACCTTCAAGAAAACATGATCTCCTACCTAAAATTCCAAATCTTTCATTCGGTTATTTGCATATCTCTTCTACCTTCTTTGAGCTGTATTGATGTGGTTTTGGATTACCATTACCTTTTCCATTGTTTCCTCCACACGTTCTAGGCCTACGAGTTTTCTTTCACCAACTTTATCACAATAGGGTGGTTGGCGACATCTCTTTCCATATAACGCTTCATATGGTGCCATCAAAATACTTGAATAGAAGCTATTGTAATTGGAAAATTCTAACAAAGGTAAATATTGATCCCACATACCCTGAAAGTCATGTGATCATGATCTCAACATCTCTTCTAAGGTTTGAATAGTCAGTTCTGATTGTTCATCAGTTATGGGTGGTAGGAAATGCTCAAATGATGGTCAGTATCAAGGGATTTCTGATGACTTTTCTAGAATCTTGATGTAAAATGTGGATCACGATTAGAAACAATAGATAGAAGTACTCCATGAAGTCTTACAACTTCATTAATATATAGTCTTTCATGACGTTTAAGTGGTAAATCTTCTCTTATAGCAAGAAAATGTGCTTAATTGGTAAGAAGATCAACAATGACCCATATTTCATCGTTCCTTCAAGGAGCCTTTGGTAGTCCCATGACAAAGTACATTGTAATATTATCCCATTTCCACTCAGGTATGGGAGTAGGTTGCATGATTCCTCCAAGCAGTTTCCTTCCAACTTACACTTGTTGACAAACCATATATCTTGACAGAAAATCAGCAATCTCTCACTTCATGTTTTCCCACCAAAAAAATGTTACTTCAATTTTCTGTATATTTTCATGCTCCCAGGGTATATATAGAAATTGGAGCTATTAGTATCATCCAAAAATTCTCTTCTTACATTAGGTATATCAGAAATACAAATTCTCTTCCCAAATTTCAAAATTCTATCTTCATGCACAATTTCACTCTATCTCCCATCATTCACAGATTTAATATTATTTTGAAACTCTTTATCACCCTTCTGAGAACTCTGTATCCTTTCTAGTAAAGATAGTTTGGAAACCATTTGAAAAAGTATTGATGTTTCACCTTCCATGGTGATCCCATGTCCATCAGTACAAGATCTATGTATATAGAATCCTTTTCAACTCTCATCTTCTTCAAAACTCCATGATCCTTTCAACTCAAAGCATCTTCCACATTATTTTCCTTCCCCGGGTGGTAGTTTATAGTGCAATCATAATCCTTGAGTAGTTCAAGACATCTCTTTTTACTCATGTTGATTTCTTTCTGTGAGAAAATATACTTCAAAATATTGTGATCAGTATAAATTTCACATTTTTCAACATAGAGATAGTGTCTCCAAATCTTCAAAGAAAAGATTACAGCTTCTAACTCAAGATCATGGGTAGGATAGTTTTTATCATTAATTTTTAACTGTTGTGCGGCATAGTCAATAACCCTATCATTCTGCATGAGTATACAAGAAAGTCCATTCATTTAAGCATCACTATAAATAACAAACCCATCATTCACAGATGGTTGAGTTAATATAAGAGAATTTAATAATCTTATATTTAGTTCTTCAAAACATTTTTCACATTCTTTTTTCAAACCAAATTTCACCCCTTTACGTGTGATCTTGGTTAATGGGTTAGCTAATCGGGCAGAATTCTAGACGAAACACTGAAAATGACCTTCTAAACCAATAAAAATGTGTACCTCAGTTATACTTGTCGTTGCTGGCCATTCTTCGATTGCTCTTCTCTTAGAAGGATAAAAGGAGATTCCATCCTTAGATATGATATGGCTATGAGAAGAAAGATCCCGTGGCTAGAATTCACACTTGCTAAACATCGTATATAATTCATGTTTTATAAGAGTCTTCAGGATAATGCATAAGTGATTTTCATGATCTTTGTTTCTTTTAGAGTATACCAAGATATCATCAATAAATACCACTACAAAGTCATCTAAATATTCTTTGAAAACTCTATTCATTAGATTCAAGAAGAAAGAGGGTGCATTAGTCAATCCAAAAGGCATTACTATACTCTTGTAATGCTCGTACCTGGTTCGAAATGTTGTTTTTGGAATGCCTTCCTTATTCACACACAAATGATGATATCCATATCAAAGGTCAATCGTTGAAAAGTATTGAGCTCCATGACATTGGTCAAATAAATAATCAATGCGTGGTAGGGGATACTTGTTCATTATTGTTATAGCATTGATATCCCTATAGTCAATGCACAACCTCATAGATCTATCTTTTTTCTTAACAAAAAGGATAGGGGCTCCCCATGGAGAAACACTAGGGAGAATAAATCCCTTATTACTCAATTCCTCTAGTTTTTTCTTTAGTTCCACTAATTTCACAGTGGTCATTCTATAAGTGGTCTTCGATATGGACCTTGAACCAGGTGTTAAATCAACGGAAAACTCAATTTCTCATTCATGAGGATGTCCAGGTAAATCCTGTAGAAATACATCAACATACTCTTGCACAATAGGTAGATCCTCAATTTGAATATTCTTTTCCTCACCCACAGATATTTCATTCTCTTCCTCCCCAATAATTGAATTTAGAAGAGCTACTGGTGGTGGATCAAGATAGGAATCAGGTGGTGACATTTCTACTCTAAAGATAAAGTGTTCTTTGTCATCATCATCAAAAATAGTATCCCCCTTCTTCTTATAATAAAATTATGCATCATGGTCTGAAATCCAATCCATTATGAGGATTGTATAAAATTCAATCATGGGTATGACGATGAGATCATCAGATAAAGAACATTTATATGCTCTAATGAGAACTGATTCACAAAACATTGTTGCAATGACACTTCCCTTAGGAGTTTTAACTAAAAACTCTCTTGTTAAATCAAATTGTAAATATCTAATTTTCTTATCAAACTGGGTAGATATGATACAATGCAATGATCTAGAATCAAATAAATCATTTGATAAACTGGAGGAAACCATTAAATTACCTACCACCACATCTTTCAGAGCTTCAAACTCAGTAGTAGTGATAGCATAATCTTGTCCTTGATCCATTGGCCTTTTCTGAGCTAATTTATTCTAACTTTTAGTACATTAATTTTAATAATTAACACTTTATCTACAATTGTATCATTCAACATCGACACCCTCTTTCGTCCCCTTGCAATCACGGGCTTGGTGGCCATTTTCACCACACATGTAATAGACTCTCATTCCCTTCAAGAAATTAACTAGGTGTTTATTCTCACATTTGATGTAGGATGGATATTCAACTTTTCCCATCTTCCCCTTATTTCCATCTCAATAGTGTTCAGTAGATCTCTTCTTCTCTTTTGTTACTTTAAAGTCATAAGACATTGAGAATTCTTTTTCTGTCTTTGTTGCACAAGAGACAATATTTTCGTATGACGAGAAGGATTGTGAGACTAATGATTGACAGAGAAATGGTTTAAAAACAAAAAAATGATCAATCGTACATCTTGGGTTAAATATATAATCTCCAACATGCCTTGTTATCCTTGTAAATTTAGCTTCATACTTTGCGACATTATCATCCTCCTTTTGCCTCGAACTCAGAAATTGCCTTTCCATATCTAGTCGATGGTCACGAGGAAAGTATTTTTCTCAGAAAATCTCATTAAACTCCCTTCATTCGATATTTGATACTTCATCATCTTACTTTTTATTTTGATTCAATGACCACCATTGATCAGCATCTCCAGTGTGGCGGTAAACTTCCATGAAAACTTTTTCCCTTTCACTACACCACAAGGCATGGAATATTTTCTCTAAGGAATTTATCCATTGCTCATCTACTAGTGGATTTGTACCCCCATTGAATGATGGTGATTATTTCCTCAAGAAGCTATCTAACATTGATCATCCACGCTATGGATCAGGGTTCTCTATGTGGGTATGGTTATTATTCATTACCTGAGTGAGTTTTCTCAGTATGGTGATAGGCTGATCAGCACCAGTTACCTCACCAGATTCACTATAATTATCTTGAGTAAGGGGGAAATCCCTATATGGAGTGCATGAATTGATCATGTTTCTATTACTTCTACTTGGCGCAATTTCTAAACAATGGCATAAACTAGATTAATTTATGAATCAAAATACATAATTTCAAACTTGTAAAACTCATAATATAAATTGAACAGTTTATGGATATAATCCATAATCATAAATAATGGTTTCTTTGAGGAATTATATACTCATAAACCCTTCATAATGGTTTGTAATGAAAATTAGAATTATCCTAAGAATATCCCTTGGGAGTGTCGTATCCATGAGTGCAACAAGGCCTGTTGTCGTACACCTGTTCCCATTCTAGTCTTTCTCAAAGAGGTGTTTTTGGGTTTTACCCATAGGTAAATCTGTTCCAGAGAATCCCCTACCTGCTCATATCTAGACAAGTATGTATTTCTTGGAAAACTCACAAAATCACTAAAATATCAAAACTCTAGGAAGTTCTTCTATACTAATCCTCAAATTATATTTTAGGGTAATGTGATCTAATTAGAGTTTATCTAAATCTAGATTCCAAGTTTTGTACTAAACTTCCTCGGATACCAACTATAATACCCCGACCCCAGTTACCCAGAGTCGGTGAATTGTTATGTATCATTGGAATGATCACAAAATATCAACTCTAGAATGACCGATTAGTTTAGTATCCTTGGAAGTACTAGATACATTCATAAGGTTTACATTACATCATAAAATGGAAAACTACAAAAACATTGCTTACATAGACAACACTGAGATTCCGTAGACTATCCCTATAGGTCAGTCATAATATATTTCTTCACATGTTTGGAAAAATAAATCATATAAATGGGTGAGATCAGATGCTCGGTAAGGATAACAATATAGAATAAGATTTTATAAATAAGCATAAACATTTAAGGAAATGTATAAAACTAAAAAAACCTTTTTCAACATAAATTTCATCATAATATGGAAAATATAAATTAAAATAATTCCATTTAATTACATTAATGGATATTCTTCTAGTCGAATAATCACATGAAATATCAATAACCACTTTTATAATGATGGAATGCATAATGCCAGATTTCCATAACCACATAGTCAAGGCCTTGTGCCTAGAATAAAAATATGATTTTGTCAAAGCATTATTCCAAGACACTAGTTTGTCTCATGAGACCTACTGATGGATCAACGAGCTAGGGCGGGCTCCACCTGTCACTTACTAAGTCCAATACATTCCTAATACAAAAAATATTAAACATAACATAAACATTCGTATTAAAACTAGCATGCGAAAAGTGAATACATTATCCATAAACCATTAATGGTATAAAAATAACACATCCACAGTCAAACATATCGCAAACCTTCAATACAATATGGATGTTTTTTATCATAATAAATCAACTCCAAATAAACTTAAAATCCATCAATGGATGTTGACATCGATGAAATCAAAACCTTTTTTTAGAGAAATATCTCATTCTATTTTGAAATAATATAAAATTCATATAATTATAAAAGAAAATATTTATTTTGGAAATATTTATATAAGAATTTATGAGAAGCTTTGATGATGTTATAATGGTGTAAAATAGCCACACTCTCCATATAAGTTAAAAAACATTCTTACCATAAAATTGTCTAAAAGGTCAAAATATACCATGTTTGGAAAATGACGGAAAGATTACTTTCAAAAAATACAAGGTCAAATAACGGTATAAATTACATTAAACCATTAAATAGTAAATATTAAAAATTATTTTAAGAACATTTTTATGATGCATGGATGTGGATGATAAAGAGGTCCCAGTAGATAATTACGTATAAACAACCCTGGATAATGAAGAGATTGTGAAATTAACCCTTACCTTGTACTTTTCCTTGGTCAAGTGTAGGTTAAACTCTAGTATAATTTTGAAAAAATTGTTATTAAATTATCAAAGAATAATATACATTAATATGATATAATATTTGACTTTTCAACATTGCTTTGTTAAAAATATTTTAGTATTATCGTCGTTTCGGTTGTTAATTGATTCGTTTTTGTTTATATGATTTTTTATGTAAGTAATGTTTGTTATGGATAGGATGTATATTATTCATATTCAGAATGATATTAATTATTTAAAGATTATTATTAATTACTTAATGAAAATTATTCTTGAATGGATATGATGGAGAATGAATCTCATCGCCTTCGTGGAGACGGTAATCCGTACGTACACACGAGCAATAATATCATTTTTATGATATTAAAAACATATGTAATGGGATATTATATCAAATATATTGAATCATTATCTTGTTAAATTTATTATTTACATCAATTACACATCATTATTATACCCATCCAAATAATAATGTATTGAATAACAATTACAACACAACGTGGAGACGGTAAGTCGTACGTACGCACGTATGGTGACATGTCACTCAAAAGATGGATATAATAATAAATATGATTTTACCATACTTATAATAACATCATAGTATATAGAAGATACCGTATTTATTATTTTAGAATTGAAACAACAAAGAAAGAGAAAGTGAAAGAAGAAAATATCTTGAAAGAGGTGACGTAATATTTACCACTTCTTCAGGTTCTTCCTTTTGAATTAATAAAAAGAGCTTATTAGGATAAATTTATGACTAAAGGAAGGTATCTAGGATGAAGGGAGGACATTTTATAGGGTATTTTGGTAGGCTTTGGCCGACCCAAATGTCTTTGATGTTGTGAATTAGAGAGAATGGGGAGTGCCCTTTTATAAGAGGGGTGAGGGGAACATTTGGAAAAGCTAGAAATATTATTTTATAATAAAATAATTTTTAGTTTATAATGGATCAAAAATGGATTAATTAAAGGATATGGTGGGGATAGTTCGAGAAACACTCAACCAATAGGTTTTTGACAGGTCTGGGTCACTATATAAACTTTATCTTTTAGATTTAACTCTTAGTTAAATATTTTGACATTTACCATGTCTCATTGTATTTTTATATTATATGGTTAATGAACATATTATATACTTCCAAGATAATCCCTAGTGGTTTGTTAATGATACAACTATCATTATTTAATTATTTCAGTCGAACCTTATATTTTTAGTAATATAATATCAATTAATAATATAATATTTGTTTTATAAACTCTTTTATGTCAATTTTGACAATATTTGGAATTTTGTTTTTTCTAAATTTATAAATGCATTATTACTTAGAAAAAAATCATTCTAACTAAACCTAATATGTCATATTAATCGATAAAATTAGTGGAATTTATAAAAAGTATGAAATTACTTTTATTTGGATATTTATAATATCAATTATTTTAATCATTCATTAATATAGTAATTACTTCATCATCATTGAGTCATAAATAAAATTTTATTATTTAATGATTAAAAAATATAGATAAAATAACTTTATTTAAGAACTATTATTATCTTTCTAGTGAATATTTATAGTCTAATTTATCTTATGTGTAACCCTATATTAAAAATGGTTTACCTATTATACTTTTATTATAATACTTTAAACTCTTCGTTGAATTAAATAATAATAAATGTTCTAATCTAATCCAAGTGGAACTAAAGGATAATATTTTATTCCTAAGGTTTTTTTTGTCGAATTTAACTTATCTAATATAATTAGGACATGTTTTAGGTTTATAATAATATCATTTTTACCCTTAATTGCCCTATTTAATTTTAACTGTGGTAAATAAAAGTAAAAAGTTACTATTCGCCAAAAAATATTTTCAACTTATTGAATCAAATTTTACTTACGGATATTAACCGTGTATCTTGGATTTATGAAATTCAACTCACATAAGCGGTAATGTTATTTTTTATGTAAATTTGCAAATGCTCCTAGGAGGTGGGTAAAAGACGGTAAAAAGTTCGATAAAATTTTTATATATCTATAATTATTATCAAATAACTCCAATTAAATAAATTGAACTGATATATTTATTAATTATATATTTTGACTTAAAAAATTAAATAAAATAAATAATTATTTAAAAAATTCTGTTTTAAATTATAACTCAGTGTTTTTAACTTTTCATCAAAAATAAAAACTTTTCAGAAAAATACCAAAAATTCACCCTAATCTAATTCTAAAACTATGAATCCAAAAATTAAGTCCATTTTAAAAGATAAAATTTATAAAATTTCAAAAACTAGGTATTACTATTCATAACGGCTAGTCTGATTGGTTGTGGTGTGTTAGAATCCAAAGTTGCGTACAACACACGCTATTGTATTATTCAAAGAGAAGCGTACCATGGAAGCTTGGGGTGTTACACTCTCATGTAGATCTATCTTGTACAAGGGATATTTTGGGAACTTATATTATTGTGGTGATTTTGGGAGAAAGATTTATGGTATGAACGTCACTACATATCTAATTGAAATGAGAATCATTCAACAAATATTTCATGAGTAAATCATGTAGTTTATTGTCATGTGATGTAGAATGAGCCTGTACGGGGCTTAGAACTGATAGGGTTTTCTCTCTCACGCTACCTTCCCATATCCCAGATCGACGCTAGTTCTCTCCCTTGCTCGACGGTTTGAGGCGGCAGCTTCTTTGCTATGGTGGTTTCATTTCGGCTCTCCTTGCGCACACTGGGGTCTGTCTCTTCAAGGCGGAACGGTGTTGAATCTGTGCTAGAGCTCTGCCTCGGCGGCTCAAGAACCACCACTCGTTCACCTTGGGCTATATAGGTTGAGCGTTGTCTTCACGGATCCTCTGGACAGCGGCGTCGGGATATTGTTTGTGTTTAAGGAAGCTTTGGTCTCTGGATGTATGGATGGTGATCGATGCTGGGAAGAGTGACGGTGGATTTAATCATTGCAAGATCGATTCTCAATTTATGCTTAATCGGAGGCTTCCCAAGGTTTTTGGAGGATAAGGTTTGGAAAATCCCTTGCGGTATGACTTCGATTGTTTTATGTTTACTTTAGTGGTTTTGCGCAAGGGTTTCTGGATCTGGTTTCATTTGTGATCTCATCTTGGGTTGATACTAGATGCTTTTGATTTCTATTCTGGTTTCCTGTTGATCTTCTTTCTGGTTTCATTCTGGTTTTCTTTTGTTGTTTTTCCGTGTGGTTTCTGGCCTGAGGAACTTCTGTGAGTCTTCAGTGATGCATGGTGTTTTGGTTGTTATTTTCTTTGGGAAGATTATGAATGGTTTGAATGTGTGGCAAGTTTGTTGATGTTCCGGTGGAATTACTCTGGAGATCTACTTTGGTGGAGGTGCTCGATGGATGGGTACTTGGTTCGAGGCATAGTGCGGCTCGAGGGAAACTGTTTGGTTGACTTTTGTTGTTGATTTTTGAAATTTGAATTTGATCTGGATGTTGTGATGTGGTGAATTAGAAGTGAAGGCATGTAATGGGTACCTTCAACCCTTGAACTAGACTTTTGAAAATGAAAAAAAATGATTTTCAAGCATTGTCATGGGATGATTACTTCTGGTGTGACATTTATGGTCTTGAATCCAAGACCATGGGAACTCCAATATGAGCAGATATTACTTACTTGTGCGGGGAATCCTTTTACAAAAAAACATAAGCCGGGGTGAGCTATTCTGAGTGTGAGAAACAAAGAGTGAAAATGGTTTATTCCACAACACAAATGAAATATAAGTGATGGTTAGGGTAATTTAGATTCTTTTGTGGCTAGGATATGTGATAGATCTAGGAGTATCTACATACCTCATTAGGATGCAAATCAATCTGTCCATTGATTTTGAAATCCCATATAATGTCATGATGTGAGGAAGAAGATGAACCGTCTTGATAGAATTTAAATATTGTGGTTGGGACTAAGATTAATGATCCATGCATCACTTTGTTTCTAATGTAAACTATAATAAAGATAGACATAGTTATTGGAATGTTCCATGAGAAGTTATGATCAATACACAAGGTGTGGGGTATTTTTTAATTATAGTTAGACCCAAAACCGAAGATCATGTCATCATTATGTATCAAATTGGATATAGAATCAATCTACAAGTAGTTTATAAAAAAAGGAATTCCCAATCCAAGTATAACCCATGCATAGGGAGAGGGATGTTTTTAGTGTTTTGTTTCCAATTGGCCAAGTTTTAGAGATCTGGGTATCACTATATATCCCATTGGAATGAGAACCAATCCACGCATAGTTCTCAAAACTTTTTCCCCACATAAATCAGTCTTTGATGCCTGGAAAGGGGGATGTAGAATTTTCATGAATGATGGTTTGTCCAAAAGCATGAGATATAGGTTTCAACATGGATCATGTTTCAATAGAAATCATTCCATATGTATTTAAAATGTTTGTTTTGATGATATAAAAAATATACATGGAAAATAGAAGGGTAATATTCACTTCTGAAATTGTGGATGGACTCAGAATTTATGGTCAAGGATACACTATGTATCTCATGAGAATGTGAGTCAATCCACTCATAATTCTTGATATTGTCATTCATTTTATTGTAATGTTATATGGTCATGTTAGTGTTGTGATTAATACATGAGATGGAGTCCTAGATAGAAGGGATCATGAGGAGTATCTAAACTCATGGTAATTCAATGGTTTATTAACATCAATTGAGTGGGACATTGTTTGTGTTGTTTAATGTCATGAGTTAATGAAAATTTTGTCATGAAGTTTAACATTATCTGGGACTAATGTGATATCATGGATTTTATGACCATGTGATAATGATCAACTATGCAATTTTATATCTTGATTCTCATAGGGGATTTCATTCATTTTTTAGGTCATTCAACAAATTCCAAAATTGCGGTTTAACACATTGAATTTTTGACATAGAACATCTAATTAGACAAAATATTTATTTTGGAAGCATTCACGGGTCATGGTCATAACAAGCTCCCAATAATTTGAAATCATGGAATATTATTAGTTAGAGTGGACCGTGTATATGGATAAATTTCCCTTTAACATTGTCTCAAGTATTAGAGGATTATTTCCTGGAATAATTGGATACCTAAGGACAAATACCAAATCTCCATGGAAAAATGAATTTATGAAGACTCTCTTCTTAAAGGACAGTGTTATCTGATTTTTATAGAATTCCCAATGATGGAATGTATGCACTCATTTTTCAAGCCACTATAGTTAACCTTGTAGTTTTATGGATTGATTCTCTATGGATAGCCGATCACAAATAGAAATACGTATTGATAGAAAATGGACATCAATAGGTAAAAATTATTTTGTTAAATATAACATTGAGTACATAGTAACCTGTTTGGTAGCACATGTCATAGTGTGGTAAGACCATAAGTCATGAAATATCTTGTTAGTCGAAGACTTCTTATCTTTATCCACCACCTTCTAGATTTTGACTGATTGGGTCTTTTTGAAAGCCCATATCTATACATTATCCACTAAATGATAGTGATATGAATGGTTAGATTTGATATTGTACTCCTAAAATAGATTTTTCACCTCAGCAGAGCAGAAATTGTTTCCATTGTCCGTCATATTCGAAGAGGGACACTACATCTGGTATTGATGCTGGATTTTGTAAAGCCAATGATTATTTTGGCCCGGAATTCATTTTGGGGTTTTTCCTAATACAATTTGGAGATGAAATTAATGTAAATTAAGATGTATTTGATCTTATGGGTCATAAAAGGAGTGTATGGCCCCCCAAAAACTATTCACCATATAGAGAATGGCCAAGAGTATATGGAAATATATAGAAACTACATGGTTTGAAGGATGAAGCCACTTTGTACTAGATATGAATGAAATTTCTTAGTGAATTATGTGTAATCTTATGTCATAGTGGGGAAATAATACACAAACCATCAGATATAGTTGAAAATCATATATCATAATTGGTGGGGTCCACAAGCTCCAACATGTTCTTCTTATAAGATATCCATGGTTTTATCTCCAGTGATACATATGATAAGGACTCCATAAAATACTCATTTATTGAGGAATTTTACATTCTTTGGAAAATTAAAAAGAGTGAAATTGATTTCCCGTCACCTTATTTTATATTTCCCAACTCTATCCGATGGAAGTACTCAATTTTTAAGGCATTTTATAATGGAATCCAATCCTTCCATGGTAGGAACATATAGATCAGTGATAGTACTATCTTTATTGATATCTACTTTTTGACATGAACAAAAGTAGAGACTATTCAGTGATGGGAATTACTAATGAATGTTTAATACTAATTTTTATCTTCCAGAGTTATAGAATCATTTGTTAACACATCATAATAGGCATTCTGTGATGGTAGGACATTGGTCAAAATTAGAAATAAATGAAACACTACCATTAAGCCTCATATATAATAAATAAAGCGGACCATTTTTTCTTTTCAGAAGGTGTAATAACCATTGAACTATTTTATTACCAACTCGGAATCACCTCTAATCTACAGGTAGTCCAATAGTATTTAGAGTGACATTTCCATACCTAAAATAAGGGCCTGATATTTTTCATCATTATTTTTACAACCTTTTGATAAAAGGAATGTTTATGGTAGAACGTCATTTGCTGATGAAATGGGATTAATTATTAACCCATCATTATTGAGCTTGGGATCATCATTTTCCTTCCTTATTGGTATCCTAGAAGTACCTTTAGAATACATTCCCACATTGGTGGGACTTCATGAAGTAAAAATATCTTTACATACAAAAGGTCAATATTTAATGATGTTTATTCGGTAAATGGGTGTTCAGTAAGGAAATCTGGAAAGGCCTGACCTTTCAATAATTTATGGGGCACAATCAATATATCAGGTTATTGTAGGATAACTTCACACTATACTAGACATGATGTAAACATAGGGATGATGAGGATGTATTAGATTTGGTTATTGTGAAGGAAAAATTGGACCCCATGGTTCTAAAGGCATTGCCTCTATTTTTCAAAACAAAAAAAATAAATCTAGGAAACACTATTTGATATTAGAATAACAAGATTTAGAGTCAATCATTGTTTGAAAGATGTAATTGAGACTATTACAATTCCAAAAATCATTTTTTATTGGAAGGTTTCTAGCTATCTTCATAGGGTTATTACATAATGGATAAGTGTATTTCCCTCCATGATCTGCATTAATACCAGTAGACCCATATGGAATTTATTGAAGGAGTCAAATTCCTTTTTGAAATCACTGATCCATTCATATGTGGCCCACTTCTTCATCAGTTTCATGAAGGGAAAAAACATCCTTCATAATTTTCAATAAGGAACGTGATACATGAAAAGTTTCCTTGATGTACTCTCAACATTATGACATTTTATGGAGGTGACATGCTAAGGATGCACTTTGTTTTCCTATGGTCACTATTGATGTCTTGATGGCATATATTAATGATGAGAAACATTGTTGAGGTTACCTTGAAAGAACATTTTATGGGGTTCATCATTAGGATATGATATCATAGCTTGATGAATATAGTCTCTAGGTCAGGTATGAGGTCAATACATTGTTGGGATTTGACGACTAGGTCTTCAAAATAAAATTTTACAAAAAAAACCTCAAGAAGGGTTTTAAGATGAGATGTAGGGAATTTTGGTATGTGGATGTCACAGACATGTGTTTTTTTTATATATTTTCTTTGAACATTTTTTATTCATGAGCATCATGCTTTACACACAATCGTGAGTTTAAACGAACCATGAGATACCCTTAATATAAAATTACTATTATTGACTATGTTTTACGATATCAGGAATAATTATAACTAAATTATGAAAATACATTATGAATTCATTGGAAATTAATTATTTATGAAAAAAATAAATCAATTACATATTTCTATTTTTGAGTGAATTACATTTGGTAATGAAATTAATTAGATATATGTTTTATATACATAATAAAATATTTTTTATATTCATCCAATTGATACTTTAATCATAGGGTATGAATAAACCACATTTTAGGTATAAGATCCTTTTGTTTAAATGATTAGTTTTACACCATTAAATGGAGAACCAATTTTAAATTAATATTTTAACATAGTAATTATTTATAACTAATTCTATAAACATGTTATTTAGATATAGAATATAAAAATTTATTTTGAAAAATATCTGATATTTTTCTGATAACATTAATTTTTTGATGAATATTAAAAAAATGGTAAATTTTAATTTAAAATATATTTTTTTCATCATAATATGTTATATGGTATAATTATATTATTTAATTGTTTTAAGGTATAAATAGAATATATATTTACCATTTAATATAATTTATGCCATTAAAATTAATTTTACATTGAATTCTTAGGTAAAAACATTTCAATCTTTGGAAATATTAACTTTTAAAACACATTTTCTCATTTCAACAATGAGTTTAATTTTAAATTAATTACTGAAAATTATGTGTTTTGATTTTGGAAAAATGTATTCCATATTTGGAATCATATTTTCCAAATTGTGTGAATATGTAAAATTTAATTTTTCAAAATTATATATAGTAACATAAGTAATTTTTTTATTTACCATGATTAGAGGGTAAATCTGATAAATAATGGTAAAAAAATATTAATTTAATAATATAAAACTACCCTAAAATGTGTCCTCATCCTATTGGATGTGATCTTTCTTACCATGGGCATCTTTAGGTCAATATTGGTACCCATGGATTCACATGGACGTGAAAATGACATTTTGTAAGAATTAATTTAAATATAATTATAACCTACTCATATATCTTTTACTAAATAGATTTTAATATAGGGTTATATAATAGATATCAATGTTTATAAAATTTTATTAGAAAAATATAAATAATTTTTATTTCTCGGTATTTTATTTATAATTTTTATATATTAGATAAATAAATTCATTTAGAACGTAATTATGATGTAGTGATTACTTCATTAATGAATGATTCAAATCAATGTATTTTTAATTATTAAAAAATTTATTTTGTCTATTTAGATGTCATCCATGATTTTTTTGTATGATATTGACATATTATCTATTATTTAGTGCCTTAATTTCATAGGAATCATGTTGTAATGAATTTTTGGAAAGTCGGGTAAGAGTAGTGTCTAAAATTCACACAAATCATAACATAAAAAATAAAATTGTTTCTTAAATGATATTAAATTCCAAGAAATCCAAGATTTGGTCAAAAATTTGATTCAAGTCCTAATATTTCATAAATAACCTTTTTTGGGTCGTTTTACATTATAAGGAAAATAATTAACAAAAAATCTACAAATAACATGATATCACAGTACGATTTAAAAATGTAAAATAAGAGTTAAACCAAAAAGATAAGGGTAAAAATAATATACTAAACTAGTCAAAAAATTATTGAACGATGGGTATTCGAACCAAAATCATCTTATATTTTAATTAAATAAGTTTTGGACCATTTTAATTGAAATTGAATTTATAATAAATTATTATTTTGAGAGTTTCATAATGTGTCCCTCCTCTCTTAGAAAAGGGAACCACCTCTATCTCCTCTACACTCTATTTTGAGAGTTAAATATCATCCTAAACCTGCCCATTTCTATTATAAACATCCCTAGATACATTATATAGGTGCTGGTCTTCTGAAAATACTAGCTCTAGTGACCTAAGAGAAAATTTAAAGGAGGCACGTCGAGGAAGTGGTAATCTCTTCTATCGATTATTTAAAATTTATTTATTCTTATACATCCTCTTATTATGTTGGTTCATTAAGAAGTAATAATAATAGTATCAATAATCAAATTATATGTTTTTATATATATGAAACAACCCTATATCTCCTTCTATCCATCCTACTAAAAACAATGTCACCGCGCAGGCGTATGTACAGCTTACTGTTTCCACATCGTGGGGTAGTCTATTTTTAACCACCACCCTTCATATATGGGTATAATGGTAGAAATAATAACTATATATTATTATTGTAATATGACACTAATTTTGAGAGACTATGCACTATCCACTTAAAAACCTGAATACTGATTAATAATGAAATTTCACTAAAAATTGAATGAAAATATGATCATAAATGTGATCATAAAAATTATTATGTTTTTTGAATAAAAAATTCACATTATTTAAATCATCATAAAGGATATTCAGATACATATGAATGATATATTACCTAAGGAAAGGGTTAACCTTTCCATTCACATTTTATCCGAGATTGTTAATTCATAAGTATCTTCGGGGAATATATTTATGTTGACGCTCCTTTCATCACAGAATCTAAAGGTCGGAAAAGGGAATATCTGATCTCAAAGTGATTCATCCTTTGAAGAAACATCAAAAATCGACAAAGGGATGAACAAGGAGAACATTGCCCATAGGTCGCGCAAGTTCCCTCTTGGTCGCGCAAGTACACTTGCGCGCCGCCTCAACACTTGCGCGACCCCTCATGGTCGTGCAAGGGACTTGCGCGACAGATCTGATAACCGCCCAGTAACCGCCCGAGGTCTTCTTTTGCCTATAAATAGACCCTGTGGGCCCCCCCATTCAGGAGGATCTTTTCCCAGAAACTCGGATCAAAGCTCCCGACGCCCAAGTCTCTTCTCAAAGCTTCCAGAACACTTCTAAGGTAATTTCTTACCTAGAATGGAAGATCTAAAGGGAAGAAGGAAGGCCTAAGTGTTGAAACTTATCAAACACTTGCGCGCCGACTTAATTCCTTCAATATAACTTGCGCGTCCCTCTTCTGGAAGAACCTCAAGAGGATGGGAAAGGGTTTAATAAAGAGTCGCTCAAGTAATTCAACTCTGATTGAAAATCGCGCAAGTATCCCTTATGTCGCGCAAGTATACTTGCGCGACCAATACTTGCGCGCCGCCGCAGGACTTGCGCGACCTTCAATACTTGCGCGCCCCTATCTTTTTGGGTGCCCATCTTGCCCTTTTTCACCCCTCTTAAGCCATTTCACCCTTCCTATTCAAGATTCAGTCTTCAAGATACTCTTCAAAGCCATTTATGGTATGATTTCTTGATTTGACATCCTTATCTGAAAGGAATTATGTGAAATATCTCTCAAAACCTAATGATTTAAACATCTTTATGTCACCAAAGATTGAGAGTTCATTCATTCAACCTCATCCTTTAAG
Source organism: Viscum album (assembly GCA_963277665.1). Taxonomy (NCBI): domain Eukaryota; kingdom Viridiplantae; phylum Streptophyta; class Magnoliopsida; order Santalales; family Viscaceae; genus Viscum; species Viscum album. The sequence goes on from OY728151.1 coordinate 857,858,702, forward strand.
ATGAGAGAATCCTAACCTGGGTTTCCTTTTCAGGAATAAATCCCCAGTTATAAAACCTTTGATTTAGGCATCTTCCTTAAGAATAAGCCCCAATCAAAGTCCTTTAAACTTGGGCATCCTCCTCAGGAGTAAGCCCCAAACCTTAATCCCTAACCTGGGTCTCCTTTTCAGGAATAAAGACTCAGTCATAACCTTGGGCTTCCTTTTCAGGAGTAAGCCCCAAGTCCCCTAAACCTAGGCTTCCTTCTCAGGAATAAGTCCTAGTCATGAACCTTGGGCATCTTCCTTAAGAATAAGCCCCAATCAAAGTCCTTTAATCTTGGGCATCCTCCTCAGGAGTAAGCCCCAAACCTTAATCCCTAACCTGGGTCTCCTTTTCAGGAATAAAGACTCAGTCATAACCTTGGGCTTCTTTCTTAAGAGTAAGCCCCAAGTCTCTTAAAATTTCTCTTAACCAGTCATAAATTTCCTTTGATTTGGGTTTCCTTTTCAGGAATAAAACCCAATCATAAGTCCCCTCCTAACTTGGGCATCCTCCTTAGGAGTAAGCCCCAAGATTAGAGTATTCAAATCTCCATGAAGCACATATAACTTTGTGGACCCTGTTCATGGATTTTCTTCCTAAAAGTAAATCCTAAACCTTCGCCTATCTGGGCAGTCATCTATACATAAGCCCCAAAACAAATTCTTATGATTGCATCTTTTATGGCACAATTGTCTAAATTTTACCAATACCTCTTGTTTCTCACACCGAGCATGACTCACGTGAGCTTAGAGTGTAAAAGTAATTATGACATTCATCTTTGAGCCATCAATCATAAAACATCATATCCCATTCCTCGAACTACGTGGGTTCTGATTCCTTTTTTAAAACAAAGGATACGTAGGTAGCCCATTCATGGGTTCGATCCCAACATTGAAATAATCTCTGTCCTTCTGAATGACGATAAACTTCAAGTGCCCCACTGAGTGGCTTTAAAACCAGCCTGGTCATCAAAATGACCAAGAGACTTTTATATAAATGTTTTGAAGGATACCATTGACCAAGAATCTCTAAACAAATATAGATGATTCTATATTGATGAAGGACCTCAAATACATATAAAAGATTCTCTAAATTTCTTGCATATTTAATCATTGATTGTTAAAACTAAAGGAAAGCTCATTTTATACTTGGTAATGTAATAAGGATTCACGAACTTAACTTAAATCTATAAAGAGAGTCCCGGAGTAGACAATAATTCCCCTCAAAAAGGTGTGATGAGTCCGACCTCCCATCCTCTCGACCAATGCAAATTCCTAAGCCTCATTTAGCCCACAAGCTAATGAGCGCCTGCCTTTGGAAAGTAGGTCCAAACGGATGTGGAATCATTGGATGTTTCCGGTTCTACGAACAAACCCGTTAGAAACCGATCGGAACGTTTGAATCTCCCGTCCAGGAGGTCATCCCCGGATTCCGCGCGAAACAAAAAATGGTGAACCCGACGTGAATCCTTAACCAAGTTAAAGTGATGTTCTTCTTAGATGTTAGGCCCCTTGGGCCAACAAGGAAATCATTGACATATGATCATCCAAAAGATGCAGTAGCCGGATTCATCTTGATTGTGTCTGTTATATGGAACAGGCACTCTTTTTTCAAGATCTTCTACAAAAAATGGCTTTCCTTAAATTCACCCCTGTGAATACTGCTGCTGAGAACACCTCTACTGTGAGGTCTGCTGCCATGAAAACCAATGCTGCTACTCCTGCTGGAACGTCATCCGCTCTGAGGATGACATCACCAACTCAGCGTCTTCAACGCTGTGTTTCAAATGCACTGGTTAAGGAGTACCGTCGTAACGGTACTATCCCAACTCTGGAGGCCGCTCGTCAAGCCCTCCAAGTTAACAATTCTACCTGGTCGTCCGGACAACGGCGACCAGCAATCAAGAAGCAGGCGGTGCTGACTACCGTCTCCAACCGTTTCGGGTCGTTATCCCCGGAACGCAATTTCCATTCACTCCCTTATTCTGAGGAAGTGAATGAGCAGGTCCCGCGGGACCTTAATTCAAAGAGACAGGAGTCCTTCTCAAGGGCTCCCATCAACAATCGCCGCCAGACTCGTGCGGTAGTGCACCCTCAACATGATGAGGGTACCGGCTCCAGGCATTCAGCTCAGGTTCCTCGAACCCGAGCAGGCAAGATGAATCACCAGAGACGGAATCCGGTTAATAATAGGCAGGTTGTCATCCCTGCCATCTCCGGAGAAATCCACCAACCTAACTTGGTGGCAAATAACGAGCAGGCATACACACCTGTTCGTTTTAATCCCGCTGTCCAGCAGACTCGTCTGGCAGCATCAAGCCGATCCCGCCAGGCAATTCCGGCGGAGTACCATAGGCAGGAACATACACCTGCTTATACATCAGCAGTTAGTCAGCAGGCTCGTCTGACTACATATGATGGATCTCGTCAACAGCGTTTGGCGAAGTGTAATCAGCAGGCACATACACCTGCTAATACTAATCAAGCCTACCAACAGTCTCGTTTGGTAGCGCACGGAGAAGTCAGTCGGAAAGCCCCGACGACAAACAGGAGGCAGACTAAACTCTCTGCCTCCACACTTAAGTACTGTCAGGATTCACTGACAGGAAAAGGAGGACAGGAGCAGGCACATACACCTACTCCAAGCCCGGAATGGACGTATATCCCTGTTCCAGCGGCTGAAGTCACCAAGCATATTTTATCAATGGTGAAAGAGCAGAAGCAAATTCCTGCTCATATTCTGGATGCTTGCCAGGATATCATAACATCTTCAGCATCATCTCAGGGACAGACACATAAATCTATCCCTAGCAGTGGAGTGACACATCAACAATTCACTCCGGAACAGACACACACATCTGTTCCAGTCCAAGAGGGTTGTGGGGCCTACTCCCCCATATCATATGGACAACCAAGTCAGGCACATACACCTGATTTGAGCGATGATCGTCAGCCTAACCTGACCATCTTTCCTGATCAGGCACATACACCTGCTCAGAGCAATCACTTTCGTCATCAAGTGATTTCTAAAGCGAGTAAGAAGGCATCTAAGAAAAAGATCCGCCCAGCACAGTCAGGAGATCAAAGGCCAATCTGCAACAAGGCCTTGCTCGATGCTGGAGTTCTTGAAGCCCTCAGACATTTATCTGTCGAAATTCAAGATTCTACTCCCTCAGTTCCCAATAACAGGAACATTAATCCCGAAGGTCTTCAACAGACACTTCCTCATGAAGACTTGCTTCATGAAAATTCGGTCAATCTTGAAGTTTCTTCTTCAGATGAGAACCACAGGAACCCTCTGTGTGGTCAGAAGACCAAGGAGCAAGAGATATCATCTTTTGCTGTAACCCATCATGAAGGTCCTCCTCATGGTGATGAACTTCGCTGCGAAAGTCCTCTCCGCAGTAGTGATTCACATTGTCTCGAAAATTCTTCAGAAGGCAATGTAGTGACGAGAAAGCCCTCCTATCTCGAGGCACTTGCAAACGTAAAACCAGTCATGTCTGAAGTTTTACTATCGGCAGGTGAAACTCTTTCTCCATCATAAGATAGCTTGGGGTTCAGGTTATTCTCCGAACCTTCCCTAGGTCATTCATCTTCCAGCATGAATAGTGATTCCTCTACCAATCTTGTTGAATCCAATGAAGCAACAAGGAAACACCAACTCTGGTCCAAACAGGTAGAAGAATCTTCATTTAATGATAAAGAGGAAATGCTGAACATGAGGAAAAAACTGGCAAAAGGTGAAGTACCAGTCATGTTTTGGCCTTTGGCTGATTCACAGTATGACATTCCAAAGATGTTGACGGATGATGGAATCCATGATATTCGTCTTAACATATGGAAAACTCTTTGTCAATTAAAGAAGAAGGTATTATCTTACGATGAATATGAAAACCATCTTAAGATAATAGAAGGGTTACAACGCCAGATTGATTTGGCATCTCTATCAGTCTCTCGGTATCCGAAGGCTGAAAAGCAACAGAGAACCCTTCAACGTTCATGCCTTGGCGCGCTGAGAAAATTGCGTCAGTTAATTTCCAATGCTCCATCTAATGTTCATATCAGAGGATGGGGTATTCACGGAGCACTACATTTCACAGTGCTTTCCGGTCAGCAAAGCCCGCCGAAAATGGTCTCATGCAATGTTATTGCCCATGGCCGGCCACAGTCAATGGGCTTTGTTCATAATCAAAATCTTGCTCGAGATCAAGCTTCAACTAGTTCCTCTCAAAATCAAGTATATAGAGAACAGGTTGTTGAATTGCTCCTACATCAAGCAGGCGAGAATATTGCACAAGCCTCTCGTCTGGAGCAAACACGTCATCAAATGACAGAAGTTTCGGAAATCATCCAACGGTCTGTTAAACCAGGTGATAAAAGTGGATACAGGTTAATGCATCCAGCTAATTTCCGAACTAAGATCCGCAAGATCAAGAGAGATTTCAAGAAGATCTCAGACATAGCATGTCAAGAGATACCCCAGCTTGCCAGACTGGGGACTTCTCTAACCCAACCCTCAGAATCAACGAATGGAATTCGAGGAGTTGAGCAGAAGCAACAGGAACACCCCCAGTCCACCGGACTGGGGACTTTTTCAAATCTTCAATCCCTCCCTCAGAGAAAGTCAGTATTCTCTCGATTAGGGAATAAGCCTCAAGAGGAACGAAGAGCCAAGATGTCAGGAGATTCTCTCCAAGTGACGGTTCACAAAGAAATTCCTGAGGGGTCAAGTCAACGGAATGCCATGTCTTATCATGGACATAAAAGGAGACAATATCATAGAAATGCTGATAGAAAGGATTTCATGAAATATGCATCCATTAATGTCATCACTGCCGTTGCTGCTGATTCACCAGATGAGGCTCAATCAGAGGGATCAGATGAAGAGGTTCCTGCTCAAGAAGTTGCACACACAGACCTAAATGAAGAAGGTGTGCGCACACGTAATCAAAGGCTTACCCAAAATTTGGGTATTCCTTCAAGTAACCCACTTCCCCCTCTCCGAAAAGGATCCAATAAGGGGAAAGGAAAGAATCAGGTTACTTCTCACCCTTCCTCTGAAGGAGGTCAATCGCTCTCATTAGAGCAAAGGCTTGCACAACAGGAGGAAGAAATGAAAGAATTAAGAAGGTTGAATGCAGAACTACTTCAGAGTAGTCTTCTTCTTAAGAATGCTGAAGTCCGACAGCCGAAGGAATTTGTTGTAACTACTGAGATGGATCAGGAATATCCTCCTTTATCAGTACACCCACAGAGGTCTAATCCTACGGGTCAAACGCAACAACGGTTGGCAGCACTACCATTAGTTGCAGCACCAACCTCCACGGCTGTCCAAGCTCCATTCATTGCACCTACCCAAAACCAAGTTCAACCTGACGTTTCTCAAAAGTTAATAACTACTATTGAGTCATTAACAGCTCGGTTAGAAACTATGGAAGGGAAACGGGCGCAAGTTCAACCTGAAAAGAAAGTTTACCCTGAATGGGTAGATTCAATTTCTCCTCCATCCAGTTTTGGAAACCCTATTTTCCCTACTTTCAATGGATCAGGCGACCCTGAACAACATTTGACGTATTATGTGTCTTGTTGTGATCCTATGATGGGAACTCCAGAACAACAAGAAGCAGTGAAACTCAGATGCTTCGTGTGAACCTTGCAAGGACCAGCTTTTGTCTGGTATACAAGCTTGAAATCCCGGTCAGTCATCGGATGGGAGGATCTTCATCAAAAATTCCTTCTTCAGTTCAGCTCAACTTTGCCAAAAACGACAGTTTTCGATCTTACAAACTGCAAGCAAAGGGAGAATGAAAGAGTCTCTGATTTCATTGCTCGTTGGAAGGGATTAACGTATTCCTTGAGTTTATCACTCCCTCAGGAGGAATTATTGCCAATCTGTGTGGAAAATTTGCGTGACGAATTACGCACGCCATTGATCCCTGTGAAATACACAGGAGGGTTTCGAGACCTTACTTCAATCGCTCAACAGATTGAAGATTCCCTTATGCAGGCTAAGGTTAAATCTCGTGTAATTCCATCAGCTCCAGGAAGAAGAATGGGTAAAGCAGAAACTGCTACAGTTATGCTTAAACAGGCACCTGTACCTATTTCTACTTCAAAACCTTCATCTTCTCGAAGGGCTCCACCTCCTGAACGCCAACAACAAAGGCTGTTTCGTCCAAATGATCAAAAAGATCAACGACGAAAACAATTTGAGGATATGAAGAGTAAAACATACTCTTTCCGAAGTGAGCAAGTTCCTGGTTACTTCATTTCAGCTCTGGAAAATAATTTGGTTCAATTACCAGTGCCGAAGAGACCAAACAAGGAAGGAGATGAAGACCGTCCCAATTATTGTCCCTTTCATCAAATGTTGGGACATCCCATCCAGGAGTGTTTTGTCTTTAAAGACCTCCTACAAAAGATGGTTGACTTGGGACAAGTCAAATTGAAGGGTTCTTCAGCTCATGTAGCATGTATTACCGCTACAGATCCAGAGGAAGGAGGCGAGTGGCAGGAAGTCAAAAGCAAAACTGTGAAAAAATATGATGATTGGATGGTCAGAAAGACAATCAATCGGACCCATTCCATTTTGCGAACACAATTGAAGAAGCCAATTGTGTCTCCTACAAAAGCTGCAGTAAAGCCTCCATCAAAGGACAAATCCTCAAAAGGGCAGCGTAATTCAAAGAAGAAAGATGAATCAGAAGAAGATGAGTATGCATCAAAGCCTAAATTGTCTTTGACTCTGGCAGATTTCATGCCATCTACTTCAAAGTCACGGGCACCGCCCCATCAAACGGCACAGCCTAAACAGGCTAATCAGGCAGAGTCTTTATCAGACGAAGAGTTAATCTTTGGTTCTGTTTGATCTCAATGGATGGAGAACACATCACGACTCCAACTAATGCCAGATTTTTGAAGAAATATTTTGTATAAACACAAAATATGGCTCCCAGAACCAAGACTCTTACATTTGGTTCATACAGCAATGGTCCAGTATGACCTTAAACTACAACTACGTCCAGCATGACGATAAACTGTATGGTCCGTGCATATGACCTTAAACTATTCGCACTACGGTCCATGCATATGACCTTAAACTATTCGCACTTATGTCCCTGCAACATGACACTAAACTGTGCAGCACCAATAGTCTTAGCTACATGACTTTAAACTGTACAGCATCAGTTCGTCCTTGCTATATGACGCTAAAACTATACAGCAATGGTCCAGTATGACCTTAAACTACAACTACGTCCAGCATGACGATAAACTGTATGGTCCGTGCATATGACCTTAAACTATTCGCACTTATGTCCCTGCAACATGACACTAAACTGTGCAGCACCAATAGTCCTAACTGCAAGACTTTAAACTGCATAGTCCCTGATTTTGTCCTACATGACAATAAACCGTATAAAAGTTCTTATATTTTGTCCGAGATGACATTAAACTATATTTTGTCCTAGCGACATGACATTAAACTGTGTGGCACTTTCATCGTCCAGCATGACGTTAAACTGTGTTAAGTCCCTTATTGTCCTACATGACACTAAACTGTATTCTGTCCGAGATGACATTAAACTATATTGTGTCCTAGCAACATGACATTAAACTGTGTGGCACTTCCAACGTCCAGCATGACGATAAACTGTAAAAAGATCAGAACTGATATCCTCATATTGATTCACCTTAGTCTTAGCTACATGACTTTAAACTGTACAGCATCAGTTCGTCCTTGCTATATGACGCTAAAACTATACAGCAATGGTCCAGTATGACTTTAAACTGCAACTTCGTCCCACACGACATTAAACTGTGAAAAAGTTCCATAAACAGTCCAGCATGACCTTAAAACTGCATCATTCCTGGTCCATGTATACGACCATAAACTATTTGCAAATATGTCCAGCAAGACGTTAAACTGTGACGTCCTAACTACATGACGCTAAACTGTATAAATGTCCCTCACGTCCGGAAAGACGTTAAACTATATAATCATCAAAAGTCCAGCATGACATTAAAACTGCACAATCCCCCTTTCGTCCAATATGACGTTAAACTATATTGTCCCCTTCGTCTTAACTACATGACGCTAAACTGTACAGAAAATCCCTTTTTTATGTCCTACATGACATTAAACTGTACATCGTTAAGGTTGTTATTACCTCTTGTTTCTCACACCGAGTATGACTCACGTGAGCTTAGAGCGAACATCAACCATAACACTCCCTTTGGGCCACTAACCATGTGTAAGTCCCAACAACATTTTTTTTTAGATCATTGTCCACAAGAACAACTTGATCATTAATTCATTCTTTAATTGAACTACACAGACTTTGATCCTTGCCCTCCAGGCTGGGTATGTAGGCAACCTCCCAAAGGTTCAAGCCCAAAAACAATCTCTTCACATTGGTTCACCACAATCTCATATGATGATGATTTGTGAAACCACCCTTGGAATCAATATCTTTACATTGATTCACTTTCGTCCTTGTTATATGACGTTAAACTATACAACACTTTTGTCCAGTACGACAATAAACTACAATATTCTTTGATTTCCTCATTTTGAGAAGGAACCATTATTAAACATTGATTCTTTTTCAATCATGGTTTTCATTTTCAAAAAGACTACGTACATACATGGTAATGCCTAAACTTTTTATCTTAGGTTAAAACCATCATTGCACTAAAGTCCCTTTTCACCCTTCACATGTACGAACCAAATTTGTACAAAGGGTAGTTCTAGAACTACGTGGACTTGATTCCCATCCTTATGGGATACGTAGGAACATTCGAGTGTCCCTCGAATCCAGTCCCAAGTCTTTTGGGCCTAACCCCAAATTTCACTTTCAGTCCCTTGGCTGAAAAGTCCTCATGAAAACACACACTGTGTATTCATTATTATGGTCCCAATTCTATGACCCTAAACTAAGATCACTCATCCTTTCGTCCTGCACGACGTTAAACTGCATTTCAAGAACTACGTATGGCTTGATTCTCATTCTTATGAGATACGTAGTGAAGTCCAAAATTTCAATTCAGGACCCAGCCACAACATGATTATGGTTTTCATTGACCTATGTATCTCTACATACATTGGACAATACCCATATTTATGTGTTATAATCCTAACCTTAAATATTTTCAGATCTTCATAACCCTTTTCATGACTTCTAGTCACAAAAATGTCAAACTTCTGAGAATTCTTTTGCCTGACTATGCAGCACGTGCCCATAGGTGGCCTTGCATAAACAGTCCACATAAAAGACTTGTCAGCCAAGAGATGCTATTTATTTGACTATGCAGCCAATGCCCATAGGTGGCCCTGCATATTTCAACCCCCTAACGGGTTTGTTAAATAATAGTAACTTCATTCTTGGGAAGAATGCCTCTTTTGTCCTTATTTGTCTTAAACGACAGTATGTAGGGATCCGCAAAAATAGCCATCCTTAACGTATTTGTCCCATATCCTTTTTCATGATCTGAAAGTATTCAAGTCTATGGTTTATTCTTCTTCCCTACGTTTGGGTCAGACCTTCGTAGGAGTGATATTCATCCAGTTCTTCGATATTCTTGTTTGGAAATATCTTCTCCATATTCAAGTACCTCTTTCCATACAACAAACTCTATGCTTTAGAAAATTTGAATCTTCATAAACTTTCACTGGCTTTTAGCACTAGGAAAGTAAATTTCTGGGAGTTCTTTTGTCTGACTATGCAGCACGTGCCCATAGGTGGCCTTGCATAAACAGTCCACATAACAGACTTGTCAGCCAAAAGATGCTATTTTATTTGACTATGCAGCCAATGCCCATAGGTGGCCCTGCATATTTCAACCCCCTAACGGGTTTTGTTAAATAATAGTAACTTCATTCTTGGAAACTACTTCTTCTAATGCCTTTTAGCTCTTTTTTCATATCATTCCTCAGATTCAAATATTCTTAAGCCATAGTTTACATTTTTTCCCTCATACTTGAGTATGGTAAATTTGTTTTCAGATAAATTATCAAGGAATTGAATCCATTTTAATCCATTTTTCGGTCAAAGCTATTTCGACCTTAAACATTAGCCCCTTTATGTCCGGCGTGCATGACTTTAAACTGCCCACACAAAAGACAATGGAACTCTGAAAAAAAAGTCAAGTTCCAGCACACTTGCGCGCTGCCCTCTGTGCACTGAAGACTTGCGCGCCCCCCTTTTCCTTTGAATGGATTCAATTTCCTCAGAGTCAAATCCTCATTTCTTTCCGGATCCAACTCTGAGGGGGGACTTTTGTTGACGCTCCTTTCGTCACAGAATCTAAAGGTCGGAAAAGGGAATATCTGATCTCAAAGTGATTCATCCTTTGAAGAAACATCAAAAATCGACAAAGGGATGAACAAGGAGAACATTGCCCATAGGTCGCGCAAGTTCCCTCTTGGTCGCGCAAGTACACTTGCGCGCCGCCTCAACACTTGCGCGACCCCTCATGGTCGTGCAAGGGACTTGCGCGACAGATCTGATAACCGCCCAGTAACCGCCCGAGGTCTTCTTTTGCCTATAAATAGACCCTATGGGCCCCCCCATTCAGGAGGATCTTTTCCCAGAAACTCGGATCAAAGCTCCCGACGCCCAAGTCTCTTCTCAAAGCTTCCAGAACACTTCTAAGGTAATTTCTTACCTAGAATGGAAGATCTAAAGGGAAGAAGGAAGGCCTAAGTGTTGAAACTTATCAAACACTTGCGCGCCGACTTAATTCCTTCAATATAACTTGCGCGTCCCTCTTCTGGAAGAACCTCAAGAGGATGGGAAAGGGTTTAATAAAGAGTCGCTCAAGTAATTCAACTCTGATTGAAAATCGCGCAAGTATCCCTTATGTCGCGCAAGTATACTTGCGCGACCAATACTTGCGCGCCGCCGCAGGACTTGCGCGACCTTCAATACTTGCGCGCCCCTATCTTTTTGGGTGCCCATCTTGCCCTTTTTCACCCCTCTTAAGCCATTTCACCCTTCCTATTCAAGATTCAGTCTTCAAGATACTCTTCAAAGCCATTTATGGTATGATTTCTTGATTTGACATCTTTATCTGAAAGGAATTATGTGAAATATCTCTCAAAACCTAATGATTTAAACATCTTTATGTCACCAAAGATTGAGAGTTCATTCATTCAACCTCATCCTTTAAGATGAGAGAATCCTAACCTGGGTTTCCTTTTCAGGAATAAATCCCCAGTTATAAAACCTTTGATTTAGGCATCTTCCTTAAGAATAAGCCCCAATCAAAGTCCTTTAAACTTGGGCATCCTCCTCAGGAGTAAGCCCCAAACCTTAATCCCTAACCTGGGTCTCCTTTTCAGGAATAAAGACTCAGTCATAACCTTGGGCTTCCTTTTCAGGAGTAAGCCCCAAGTCCCCTAAACCTAGGCTTCCTTCTCAGGAATAAGTCCTAGTCATGAACCTTGGGCATCTTCCTTAAGAATAAGCCCCAATCAAAGTCCTTTAATCTTGGGCATCCTCCTCAGGAGTAAGCCCCAAACCTTAATCCCTAACCTGGGTCTCCTTTTCAGGAATAAAGACTCAGTCATAACCTTGGGCTTCTTTCTTAAGAGTAAGCCCCAAGTCTCTTAAAATTTCTCTTAACCAGTCATAAATTTCCTTTGATTTGGGTTTCCTTTTCAGGAATAAAACCCAATCATAAGTCACCTCCTAACTTGGGCATCCTCCTTAGGAGTAAGCCCCAAGATTAGAGTATTCAAATCTCCATGAAGCACATATAACTTTGTGGACCCTGTTCATGGATTTTCTTCCTAAAAGTAAATCCTAAACCTTCGCCTATCTGGGCAGTCATCTATACATAAGCCCCAAAACAAATTCTTATGATTGCATCTTTTATGGCACAATTGTCTAAATTTTACCAATACCTCTTGTTTCTCACACCGAGCATGACTCACGTGAGCTTAGAGTGTAAAAGTAATTATGACATTCATCTTTGAGCCATCAATCATAAAACATCATATCCCATTCCTCGAACTACGTGGGTTCTGATTCCTTTTTTAAAACAAAGGATACGTAGGTAGCCCATTCATGGGTTCGATCCCAACATTGAAATAATCTATGTCCTTCTGAATGACGATAAACTTCAAGTGCCCCACTGAGTGGCTTTAAAACCAGCCTGGTCATCAAAATGACCAAGAGACTTTTATATAAACGTTTTGAAGGATACCATTGACCAAGAATCTCTAAACAAATATAGATGATTCTATATTGATGAAGGACCTCGAATACATATAAAAGATTCTCTAAATTTCTTGCATATTTAATCATTGATTGTTAAAACTAAAGGAAAGCTCATTTTATACTTGGTAATGTAATAAGGATTCACGAACTTAACTTAAATCTATAAAGAGAGTCCCGGAGTAGACAATAATTCCCCTCAAAAAGGTGTGATGAGTCCGACCTCCCATCCTCTCGACCAATGCAAATTCCTAAGCCTCATTTAGCCCACAAGCTAATGAGCGCCTGCCTTTGGAAAGTAGGTCCAAACGGATGTGGAATCATTGGATGTTTCCGGTTCTACGAACAAACCCGTTAGAAACCGATCGGAACGTTTGAATCTCCCGTCCAGGAGGTCATCCCCGGATTCCGCGCGAAACAATTTATCATCCATGTCCATTTTTATAAAAATATTCTCATAAAATTTTTACTATTATTCTATGTATGTTTATGATTATTTTTACCCATTTTTACATTTAATACCTATTTTGGAAGGAATCTTCCTTTTGGTTACCATTTGATGTGCATTTTGAATTTTTTGGTAAATGTATGAGGATAATGTTTTTTAAACTTCTATGGCATGAAAGATATTTTAAATCATCATATTTCCTTATTTCCTTGAATATTCCTATACACTTTTACAAGTGCATTTTCAACTAAATTATTTTTTTTAAAATTTCATGAAATTTTGAGAAAAGAAAACATTTTTGAAGAAGAAATGATATTCTCATCAGGATTGAAGCACATGTGTTTTATCAAAATTATTTTCCATTTTAGAATACAAATGTTTATATTTAAATACCTGTTATTACAATGAAATTATTGTGTTAATGATGGAATATTATTTAGGAAATCCATTTGTTTAATATAAATTAGGATAAAATGTTGTTTAAGAAACCCATTTGATATCAGGGTTTATGCTATAGTGAATATTTTTATGTTTTTTTTGGAACATTTATGAATGGTTTTATTATGAGATGGGTGAGACCAATATCTCCATCCAATTAATTTGGTAATGATATTTATCTAATGAGATATACATGGATAGAATGGAAATAAGATCCAGTTTATTGATATAGTGTTGAAACGAAATGTAAACTTGGTTCAGCAAAGGACATTGTCCTCTATAATGGTCTTGGCAATGAGCCTTGTCAAATATGAAATGTTTTTATATTCTTATGTGTGTATTAAATAAAATTTAATTGTATTATGTTATGACTATTGGGATTACATTTCACTTTTATGATTTATCCAATTTCATGATATTGTGATGTTTTATATGAAGGATACAATTTTTAAATGTTATGTTCTTATAAATATGATATGATTATTATTTAATTTTTTTACCCTTACTAAGAATTTGATCTCACACTATTATATGTTTGTTTTCCCCAGTACATGAAGAAGGGTATTAGGTATTATATGCCAATAAGGTGTCTAGTTTTGATGAAATAAATGGGAGACATGTGGTTGTTTTCGGAACTAGTTTCTTATGTTTCCCAGTATCTAATGAAACTATACCTATATGGTCCTGTCATATTTTTTTATATTCTTTAACAAATATACATCATTCTTGAAGTGATATAAATTTATGAAATTAATGGGTCACTATAGTTGGTATCATAGGAAATTTATAGTTAACTTTGGAAACTAAGATGAGAAAGCCTTAATGGGAAATGAAATGCTTGTCACCAAGAGCAACCAAACATTATGGGAGCAGGACTAAAAAATCTTGTAGTAATGATCACAAAAATTCTCATGATATGTATCATGCTGGAATTCTAAACTATCAATTGAATGAGAAACATTATATAGAATTATTCATGATTGTAAGAACCCAGTTTTTCTTCTTGAGGTACGGGTTTCTTCTTTTCTTTTTCCTTAAGTGTTTTTGAGAAAATAAGGAAAATGGGGAAAAATCCCAAATTTTGTGGGTACACACTGTGTACTTTTCCACATGTCGTGTACTTTGGCCATATGGGATGAGTACATAGGGAGTGTATCCCTGTCGGTGATGAAAGGTGTAAAAAGCAATTACACGTCGTGTAGTGGATATTTACTCGCCGTGTAGTCAGTCGGAAAGTAAATAGTAAGGTGGTGGGAGTAGCCGCTAGCTGAGTGATAGTACAAGCCGTGTATTTGGAAGTACATGATGTGTACTCATGTTGACAGATGCACAGTTCAGTGGTGGAAAATGTAGCCGCCATAGGAACAGTTAAATGAGAAAATTAAATGTCGTGTACTTGAGAGTACAGGATGTGTAGTTTTTTTCACTTGAATTTTGCAGTAGCATCCTCTATTCACAGAGGAATATTAGAACGTCATTGGAGCTTTGGAGGACAGCCGGAGCTTCGAAGATCATCTGACCACGCACTGGGAATCTGTTTCCGCTTCTTCCGATCATGTTGGAACCGCACGGGTGAGTTCTCCATTCTCCCTGCGCTGTAATTACCAATTCTTCCACTAAGTGAAGTTATTTTCATTTGAACTGGAATTATATTATCTCAGATCTATGTTGTTCTTGGATGATTAGGGAGGCGTCGTTCACGTATACCAATCATAGATGATCGAGGTAGGTGGTCTAATGTTTAAATTCCAACTGTTGTGTGTTTTGTGTACCATTGTGATACGCGCCCATGATGGGGGTGTCATACGGCTGAGGTATTCCATAATTAAATACCTATAATTGTATAGTATGTTTAATGAATATGTGTAACTTCTATTTGGGATCACTACTTGGATCCAGGACCACCCCGGGGGTGCGTTCCTCCGTTTAACCATTTGGCTAGGTTACCTGAGTGTATACGGTAAAATATAGCATGCTTTAAATTGCATGGAGAGGAATTTTAGATAATTTATTGATTATCTGTTGGGCTCGTCCCGGTTACTTTAGCCTGAGGGCATGGTTATATTAGCTTGAGGGTGTGGTTATATTAGCCTGAGGTCATGGTTATATTAGCCTGAGGGCCTGGTTATATTAGCCTAAGGGCATGGTTATATTAGCCTGAGGGCGTGGTGATATTTAGCATGAGGACGTGGTTACATTAGCCTGAGGGCATGGTTATATTATCCTGAGGGTGTGGTGATATTTATCCTGATGGCCTGGTTATATTATCCTGAGGGCGTGGTGATATTTATCCAGAGGGCATGACAGTATTAGCCTGAGGGCGTGGTTACAACTAGCCTGAGGGAAGAGTTTTCTTTAGCCTGAGGTCATGGTTCTGATTAGCTCAGATTTTAATTATATTGAATTTTTAAAATAATATTAAAATGGAAATGAAAAATGGTAGTGATAATTACCTTGAGTACTTACTAGTTTTCTGCATTTTAATATTGCACACTGTTGTGGAACATTTTCAAGGACAGTTGTGCACAGGCCTTTGGTGGGTGCCTAATGGGATTTATTTCTCACACCCTATTTGGGGTCATCTATTAGTCCTAAAACAGATTACATTTCTATAGGTATGGATAATGGAAAGTGTCCCTATACAGGTACTTTATTGTAGTAGAGGAGTAGGAGAGCGTGGGACCGGTCTTGGTCTTGCGATGCTGTTGCATTTTGTTTACATTGCTTTGTTTTTTTTGTACCTTGTACTTTGTATTATATTGTATTGTATTGCAGTGTATCCTTTTTTGGCTGTTTTCCTTGAATTAGTGACATGCTGCATCTATATATATATATATATGACTGCTGGTTCTCTTTTACTTCAGTTGTCCATTTCAGTTGAATATTGTTTACTACTTCTGTTGTTATATGTTTATATGTTCTATTCAACTACGCTACACATTAAAAAATGAGGGCATAGTTTACCCACTATCAAACTTGGGCCCTCGCTTCTTGTCAGTAGCCTCTGGTGTTTGGGTAAATGTGCTTAAAGTCGTGTGACCAACTGGGTTTGGGGCACCCGTTGAGTGGCACCTGGATCCGGGTTGTTACAAAGTGGTATCAAAGGGGTTTATTTCTTTGAATTACTATTTGGAGCCTTATTTAGGGATATGAAGGAATTATTAGTTGGTAATAAGATGTACCCATAAGTATCTAACCTCTGTAGAGGGAAAAGGCAGTCTACCTCGGTTATTCAAATTTTTCTGATTTTTCAATTTTATAGTTGATTTGATTTTCACCGTTGGGTGACGCAATTGTGGTGTGTTGTTATATTTTTATACTGGGTTCTACTTAGTTGCATCCCGGTGAGATGAGGGTATTCCATCTCATGCATCATTTAGGCACATGCTAGAAATCACATGTCATGCATCATTCCTTTCCATATAGGTGCATTAGAAATTTCATGTTGTTGTGATAACTGTTGTGCTAGAAATGCATGCTATTTTGATAGCTTCTTTGATAAATACCTGCTACTTGATAGGGTATTTTTGTGTGAGGCCTTAATAGAATGAATTCCAAACTTTGGTTATTGAGTAGTATGGGCCCTCATTGACAAAAATATGGTGGATCATTGGCTGTTTACTGTATTTATAACACAGATAAGATTCCAAGCTTTGATTCATGAATAGTATAGGCCCTCACGGATCAGAATTCAGCACATAGGTGTTGTTTCAGTGTTTTTTGGGGTTCTAGAGTAGTTTCAAAGGCTTATTGTCTGGAAAACCCAGGATACACACCGTGTAGTTCTATTATTACACACCGTTTAAACTTCTATTTAGGAAGAAATGAAAAAAATCTAAGTACATACCGTGTACCCTCAGTACAGGCCATGTAGTCTCTTCCTGTGTCATAAACCTGTAGGACCCCGGGACACCCTGAGAGGGGAGGGGTGAATCAGGGTGGCAACTTTTTCTTCTTTTAGTTGTGGATCTTGTTCCCACGTTGGTAGGAACTACTTAAACCTGTATGATGGATATGATCAGCAATTAAACATTCACATGCAGAGAGATGACATAGCTATTTTTACTTAGTTCACCACTAAGGGCTACGTCCAAGGAGCATACGCCGACAGGTTTTCGGTTCTACCTAAATCCACTATGCTACACTAGCTGTAGATTACAAAGGTTTGGGTACAGACACTCTGTCCTAGGCTCACTGCCTTTACAAAGGTTCAGGGATAGCTCACTGCGTCCCTCGGGTCACTCCCATTGATTCCCCCTGGCTCACTGTCGTTGGTGAAGTCCCACTCAGTTTATAGACGTGAAGGTCTCTTCAATAAATGTGAATTGATGTTCTTTGTCTCCTGTTCAGCATGAGACTTTGGTTGCATTAGGATTCATAGTTGATGCTCTTTATAGTTCAATCTTTCTTCTTTAGTGAAATGTCTGAATGCACTAGATCCCCTTGTCTTCGTTTTCCTGAATCACAATCACTTATGTGATTGCTCAATAAATGATGTTCAGCTTACTCGGCATTCGTCAGAATCAATTCACCATGTATGCATGAGATCATGCATGTATCATTTAGATTTCTTCTTCAATCTCGCTTTGCACTGAAAGTATCAGGCAATATTTAGCTCTTGTGCATCTCCAGAAAGGCGGGCGTGCTTCAACAATATTTGGCTCTCCTTTTCAAGCCCGACACGCAAGTCTCCAACTGGCGCGCAAGTCTTAGGCGCGCAAGTATAACCTGGCGTGCAAGTGTCTCCAAAGCACCTGCGCGACTCTGCCTTCTTGAACTTCAAACCTGCGCGACTCACTTCCTTCCTTGCCCAAATCACCTGGGGCGCTCAACCATCAGTCGGCGTGCAACCTCTACTTGCGCGACCCAACTACCACTTGCGCAGTTTAACCACCTGTGCGACGAGAGCTCGAACAATCTCAAAGTCTTGAGCTCCGTAATAAATGAGGAGGGGTGGTCCAGTATTTATAGGCAAACTGGACCCCCTGCGCTGCGGCGCGCAAGTCATCCATCAGCGCGCAAGTCTCGGCCCCTGCTAGGCACTTGCGTGAACATCTTGCCTTTTCCAAATTTGGATCTTCTGATCTCGAAAAACCATTGGCGCGCAAGTTATAATGCATTCAAGACATCGACTCACAACTCTCTTCCCGGCACATAATTCACCTGCGCGACCTCACCAAAACTTGCGTGACCCTTATCCCTTTTTCATATTTTGATGCCCTGATCTTCAAAATCATATGGCGTGCACGTTTCCTATCCTCCAAGAGTATGGCGCGAAAGTCCCTTTGCCAAAATCACTCTTTTTCATTTGTTGATTTTGAGGCCCTGAAATTTGGCAAACACTGGAAAACGGCGCCACCTTGTATCTACTCTTTTTGTACGGCCTCCAGATCATCCATTCCTCTGTCGATGTTCTTTAATCAAACAGAGATCGTTGACCAAAACTCTTGAACTCGACATGTCACCATGGAATCTCCATTGTCAAAAAATTTGTATGTCGTTTGTTTTCTTTGTCGACAAGCACGATCACCTCAACAGAACTTCTTCTTGGTGATATGTATCCTTCAGAAACTCTTTTGCTTTTATCACAAACTCCACTATTGTGATATGTATTCTTTGAAGGAACAGCTTTAGTACCATCATCTTCTATGACAATGTGATGTGAATGGTCATTTCATAAGTCAAATCATTGGCACATTGCCTCCTTCATCAACCGTCATGATCAACTTCATGCAAACCATGTGATTCAATCCGTCAAGAAGTCTCTAGCATGGTTCTCAGGAAATCATGAGTAATTGCATGGTCTTCATCAAAATCCATTGTTCACATGCAATAATGAGGAATTGCATGGTCTTCATCAAAGCCCATGGTTCTTATGCAATAAGGAGGAATTGCATGGTCTTCATCCAAAAACACCATCCTGCTTTAATCATCCTTGGATGGATTACTCCTAACATTCTTCATTGTTGTAAACAATGTATCATCTTTGACACATGTTCTTTGAACTTACGATCAGCACAACAATCGTCTGAATCACTACTCCTCTACTTCATCGGAGTACTTCATGATCTACTTCATTGTGAGATACCATTCCTCCATTTTATTAGAGTACTTCTTGATCTCTTTCATTTTGATATTCCATTGACAACTATTGACAACAAATAAAAACCTACACACAAAGTGGTTCCAACAATCTCCCCCTTTGTATTTTGTTGTCAATACCTTATACATCTTCTGAAATGAATCTGTCAATGTCAAAATGAGAATCTTCTATTCAATCAACTTTTCTTTTCAAATGTTCATTTCAATTTCTCTCCCCCTTATTGACAAGAAATACAAAGCACATGGTAGGGAGGGTATCAATCCACACTGAAGCAATGTTTCATTAATCATTTCACTCTAAGTCTACTTGAGCAAAGCTCGTTGTAGAAAACAAGAGGATTTGATTAAGTCAACAAGGTTGTCCATTATCCATAGATCATGATACCAACATGAGATGATAACTCATGTATCTTGTCTTCAAGGGTTTACCTCTTTAATTCCAGGTAGAAGAAGATCAACTATGATAGGGAATAATCAACCTGAAACTCCTGCACTCACTTCAGCAAATAGATCAAAAACATTCAAGTGCAATCGGCAGGATAAGTGACCTTGGGGCACTTCCATTCTCTTTATGTCACTGATCAATTCAGTTACTCCCCCTTTGTAAAATGATCTTTGATCTGAGTAACCAAGGGATAGTGATTGAGAAATGACATACCTTCTCCATTGACATGTTCTTCAAGAAAATCACAGAGTAACTGCTTTTGAGTCCAGCTGGAGTTGATATTGATTGAAACAGTGATTATGGAAGCTTCTTCATTCTTCTCCCCCTTAAGGGAAACAATCCTCATCATCTTCATCAAGAGTGATCCTTCATCATCATACTCTTTGAATATCAATTGAATAATCTACTAAGGATGGAAAATTCTTATGCTTGGCTATCAAGAGTTGACAGCATTCACTACTTCTCAGGTTCTCCCCCTGAGAGCATGCTTCACCTTCAATTCCCTGCATTATTAGCACAAATAAAATACACAAATGATTACGGGAATAAGGTGGTTCCTTCTTGCTTAATCAAGAAGACTTGCTTGGTTGAGGTTCTTTTCTCAACCAAGATCCTCTGTTCACTCCAGTCTTCATGCCTGCACATTTGAACATGTGTTCTGACATCTGTTTGTGTGGCATGGCTATGTTCACATTCTCTTCTGCTTTGTGTGGAGAATTGTTCTGCTTAGAATCCATCATGAATGATACATTCTTACTCCTCTTAAGGACTTATTCTTGCTCTGGTATTAAGGTTAGGCAACCTTTTGCAATGTGACCAGACTTCTTGCACCTCTCACACAGAACTTCTTTGACACATGTGTTTCTCTTTGTTTGCAAACTCTCCTGCACTGTGTCTTCATCAAGTGAAAGTTTTCCTTTTCCTTTTTCACCAGCCTTGGCCTTCTCATATTCAAGTTTCCTTATTCTTTTCAAATATTTTGGCCAGATGACCAATATGTCATTTTGAACTTTTGCAGCTGGTTTAGGCCTTCCACATGGGTTCATCCGAGATTCATCCCACTTAGTGTTTCTTTTGGATGAATGACCCTTGAATTTCATGGATCTAAAATCCTGGGTCTTCTCAGCTTCTTTACTTGAGATCTTCTTGGGGAAATGTGTGTTCACAACATTCTTCTGATTTCTCCCCAAGGTAGCTTCTTCATTCTTTGATGGCATCAGAGGTCTTCTTTTCTTTTCAACAGTGAAAGCATGTTAATATGGACATGTGCCTACATTGTGACCGCTGTCGTTGCATATATCACAGATGTTATCAAGAATTCCAAATTTGTTTGCAGTAAACAGATTCTTCTGGACCTGCTGATGGTGCTTCTTTTTCTCTGGCTTCCTTCTCTTTGATATAGGCATTCTCTGTGCTTTTCCATGTAAGGGATTATAAAGACAATCCAGTGCACAATGCCTAAATCTGTTGCAGCACCAACATTGACCCACAAATCTTTTCTTCTTTGTGTCTTCTGTATTAAGTTGTTGGGCCTTCTACTTATTCTTTTGTGCTCTATTTGAGGAACCCACTTCCTCCTTTTTCTTCCCATCCACCCTAGCCATGGTGGTAGGTTTCTTCTTCTCACCTTTCCTCATCCATACTTGTTTAGAACTTTTCTTCCCACCTGCACTGATTGTAGGAGTGTATTTAGAAATATGAGTACAAGATGGTTTGGATGGTACCTTCACTTTCTCAGTTGCTTGTGATAGATCCAAGAGTGAAGTCATGATCTTCGTATCACATGTTGGAGGTCTTTTGACAATAGAATCCTCCAGTGAGCATTGAGTACCAGCAGCAACTGATTCTTGATATGGATAATCAAGAGTTGTCATAATCTTATTATCACATGTTGGAGGCATTTCAGCTTTAGAATCCTCCAACGAATGTTGAGTGCAAGCATCACTCATTTCATTCTTTTGTGAAGTCTCAATATGTGTGTTCTCAATCTTGGTCAACTAAGCTTCCAATCTTTGACCCACAATATTGAGGATGATCTTCTGATCTTCAAACGTGATCATCTTCTCTTCACAAGTCTTCTTCAACCTTTCAACCTCATCTTCATGCATTTTAACTTTGTTTTGTAACAAAGAGTCAAGTTCCCTGAATTTAATGGAAGTTTCTTCCAAACAAAAATTCTTGACTTCATTGCTCTTCTTCACCTCAGCTTCAAGTGCATGGATCCTTTCTTTTAAAGTCTTATTGACTTCCTCTTCTTCTTCAAATACTTTCACCCGTTTGATGAGCTTAATACTTTCCATAACTTTTATTTCCAACCCCTTTTCCATATTGTCAGCTTCCCTTTCTAATCGATTGATCTCAACCTGCATACATTGGAATAGGCTACAAATAATAGCAACCCTTTATTCTGGAATATCATGCAGATATGTTCTGAGTTTTTCCTGAAAGCTTGAATTAGGGGTATCATCCTTTCCTCTGGATGAGTTCTGAGCCACCTGTTTGATACTTTCCAAGCCTAATGTTTCTTCATTATTGGAATGGCATGGAGAACAATATACTGCATCTTCTTTGGATGTGGGGGACTTCTTCATAATCTTCTTCTCTTTCTTTTTCCTATTTGTCAACGTCTTGGTGGATATAGATTTCTGCTCAGAAATGACTGCGTCATTATCAGGACTGCTCTTCATTGTTGACTCTAGGAAAGAAACTCAAATCCTCTTCTCAATAGAATTACTGGAGAATATCTAACATACGTTAACCTCCCTCTGATACCACTTGTAGGACCTCGGGACACCCTGAGAGGGGAGGGGTGAATCAGGGTGGAAACTTTATCTTCTTTTAGTTGTGGATCTTGTTCCCACGTTGGTAGGAACTACTTAAACCTGTATGATGGATATGATCAGCAATTAAACATTCACATGCAGAGAGATGACATAGCTATTTTTACTTGGTTCACCACTAAGGGCTACGTCCAAGGAGCATACACCGACAGGTTGTCGGTTGTACCTAAATCCACTATGCTTCACTAGCTGTAGATTACAAAGGTTCGGGTACAGACACTCTGTCCCAGGCTCACTGCCTTTACAAAGGTTCAGGGATAGCTCACTGCGTCCCTCGGGTCACTCCAGCTGACTCCCCCTGGCTCACTGTCGTTGGTGAAGTCCCACTCAGTTTATAGACGTGAAGGTCTCTTCAATAAATGTGCATTGATGTTCTTTGTCTCCTGTTCAGCATGAGACATTTCTTGCATCAGGATTCAGATTTGATGCTCTTTATAGTTCAATCTTTCTTCTTTAGTGCAATGACTGAATGCACTAGATCCCCTTGTCATCGTTTGCCTGAATCACAATCACTTATGTGATTGCTCAATAAATGATGTTCAGCTTACTCGGCATTCGTCAGAATCAATTCACCATGTATGCATGAGATCATGCATGTATCATTTAGATTTCTTCTTCAATCTCGCTTTGCACCGAAAGTATCAGGCAATCTTTAGCTCTTGTGCAGCTCCAAAAAGGCGGGCGTGCTTCAACAATATTTGGCTCTCCTTTTCAAGCCCGGCGCGCAAGTCTCCAGCTGGCGTGCAAGTCTTAGGCGCGCAAGTATAACCCGGTGCGCAAGTGTCTCCAAAGCACCTGCGCGACTATGCCTTCTTGAACTTCAAACCTGCGCGACTCACTTCCTTCCTTTCCCAAATCACCTGGGGCGCTCAACCATCAGTCGGCGCGCAACCTCTACTTGTGCGACCCAAATACCACTTGCGCGGTTTAACCACCTGCGCGACGAGAGCTCGAACAATCTCAAAGTCTTGAGCTCCGTAAGAAATGAGGAGGGGCGGTCCAGTATTTATAGGCAAACTGGACCCCCTGCGCAGCGACGCGCAAGTCATCCATTGGCGTGCAAGTCTTGGCCCCTGCTAGGCACTTGCACGAACATCTTGCCTTTTCCAAATTTGGATCTTCTGATCTCGAAAAACCATTGGCGTGCAAGTTATAATGCATTCAAGGCATCGGCGCACAACTCTCTTCCCGGCACATAATTCACCTGTGCGACCTCACCAAAACTTGCACGACCCTTATCCCTTTTTCATATTTTGATGCTCTGATCTTCAAAATCATATGGCGCGCAAGTTTCCTATCCTCCAAGAGTATGGCGCGCAAGTCCCTTTGCCAAAATCACTCTTCTTCATTTGTTGATTTTGAGGCCCTGAAATTTGGCAAACACTGGAAAACGGCGCCACCTTGTATCTACTCTTTTTGTACGACCTCCAGATCATCCATTCCTCTGTCGATGTTCTTGAATCAAACATAGATCGTTGACCACAACTCTTGAACTCGACATGTCACCATGGAATCTCCTTTGTCAACAAATTTGTATGTCGTTTTTTTTCTTTGTTGACAAGCACGATCACCTCAACAGCACTTCTTCTTGGTGATCTGTATCCTTCAGCAACTCTTTTTCTTTTATCACAAACTACACTATTGTGATATGCATTCTTTGAAGGAACGGCTTTAGTACCATCATCTTCTATGACAATGTGATGTGCATGGTCATTTCATAAGTCAAATCATTGGCACATTGCCTCCTTCATCAACCGTCATGATCAACTTCATGCAAACCATGTGATTCAATCCGTCAAGAAGTCTCTACCATGGTTCTCAGGCAATCATGAGTAATTGCATGGTCTTCATCAAAACCCATTGTTCACATGAAATAATGAGGAATTTCATGGTATTCATCAAAGCCCATGGTTCTTATGAAATAAGGAGGAATTGCATGGTCTTCATCCAAAAACACCATCCTGCTTTAATCATCCTTGGATGGATTACTCCTCACATTCTTCATTGTTGTAAACAATGTATCATCTTTGACACATGTTCTTTGAACTTACGATCAGCACAACAATCGTCTGAATCACTACTCCTCTACTTCATCGGAGTACTTCATGATCTACTTCATTGTGAGCTTCCATTCCTCCATTTTATTGGAGTACTTCTTGATCTCTTTCATTTTGATATTCCATTGACAACTATTGACAACAAATACAAACCTATACACAAAGTGGTTCCAACAAAACCGTGTGGGCGGGGATTCAGGGTAGGGAATAACTTGGGGAAAACATGTCGTGTGCCGGTTTTACACGCCGTTTAGTTTAGTCATAGTGTCCCCCTGTGTAACTTACAACATTGAGGATGAAACCTTAATACATACACGTCGTGTTCACCATAAACATGCTATGTAGTCTGACCCAGGTACCAGGCAGTGTCACTAACAACACGGGTCAATGTTACCTCTTCCTAAACATGCCTTGTACCTACGGGACATGCCGTGTAGTCTTGAATGGGGAAAGACCTTGTGGGCCTGGTTGTGTGGCTGGGAAGACGTAGTGGTGTACACGCCGTGTGCGGATGTAACATGCGGTGTAGTATTAGCTGAGTAGTCATCCATGTCACGAACGACACAGGCAGTTGGAAATTAAAACATACACTCTGTGTAGATGTTATAAACACCGTGTAGTCTTGTTCATAAGAGAGATGTATGGATAAGCCGTGTAGAAGGACCCGGTCAGGGGAAGAAAAGGCAGGTATACACTTTGTAGTTAATATACACACCGTGTAGTCTTGTTTTGCTAATCTTGAATTCCTTCTTCCTCTTGTTCCCTTTTGTCCCCTAGTTTTCAGTCTTTAATAAACTGAAATCTAAGGAGTATTTTTGACATTGTAGAGTCATGATGCAGAGACGACCACTGGTTGTTGGCCAAGAGAGATGCAACGATTATACTCCTCAGGTGGTAGGCCATGGGCTACCAGTTGATCCTCCAGCAGTGCCAGGTGTGGCGCCAGCCGTTATACCGGATGCATGAGTGGAGGCGAAATTCCGTGAAGGCTTCATGTGGTTCATGCAGACCTTCTAGGGAACACCACAGGCCTCCACATCTATGGTATAGTTGATGCGTATTTTCCAACAGCAGCATCTGCCTACGTTTTTAGGGGATGGCAGACCACAGGCTGCGCAGTCATGGATGGATTCAATGCAGACTATTTTTTATCATCTGGAGATTCCTCCATGGAAGAGGGTCAAGATTGATACATATATGCTGTGTGATTCTGCCAAGAGGTGGTGGGATGTTACCACTCAATCAGATCATCACAGAGACATGGCGTGGGAATATTTTCAGGCAGTCTTCTACGACTTTTTCTTTTCGGAGACATTGTGGTAAGATCGAGCACGAGAGTTCATGAATCTATAGCAGGGTACCATGTTAGTGATGGACTATTTTGCTCGCTTTACCGAGCATCAGCATTATCCACCAGTTCTGGTGGGTGATGAGACATTGAGGGCTAGACACTTTGAGGATGGTCTTCGATATGTCATCCAAGTACTGGTGAATGTTTTTAGGTTTCTACCAGTGCATGTTATTGTCAAACAATCACTGATTACTGAGCATAAACTATGGGAAGATATTGGTGTGGCTTAGTGCGGTTTGACACCAATTTCTGGAACTATTTCTACCAGGAAGAGGAAGTGACAGATGATTTTCTATCACAGTGGATGTACTAGCCAGGAGATTACTAGAGTTGGCCCGGTCCTTTGCTACCAGTGTGGTAGAGAGGGGAACAAGAGACCATAGTGTCCTCTCGACCTAGTGGAGTGCCGAACTTACTGCAAGATGGGTCATCTACAGAGCTTTTGCAAGGCAGTTGTACCAGTGGCTAGTGAGAGGGGTTCTGTGAATACTCCGCGTGCGGGAGCAAGACCAGCAGCTTCTTACCATTCGAGCAACTTGTATATGTAAGGAAGTACCGGAAGGGTTGGTGATCATGGCTGTGGTAGCTAGACACCAGGATATCAGAGGCAGCAGGGCGGGACTGCTCAGGGTAGTCAGGCTATGTCGCAGGGCCGCGGCACTGGGCATGCATATGTATTGCAACAGACCCAACAATAGCAGGATCTCGAACATTCTACTATCAGAGGTACTATTCTAGTAGCTTCTATTTTATCTTCTGCACTTCTCGATATGGGTGCTACACATAGATTTATATCTATGCCCATTGTGGAGAGGCTTGGGCTTTGTGTTTCTTCTTCTTCCGATGTCATGAGACTAGACACTCCGTTGGGAACTGGAATGGTTGGTCTAAGTAAGTGCAAGGAGTGGCCCCTAGAGGTTGGTGGGTGTCTCTTTCTATGGGACCTCTATATCTTAGAGATGATGAGCTATGATGTCATTCTTGGGATGGACTGGCTGGTTCCCTTTCAAGCCTTTGTGGATTGCTATCATCGCAGGGTGAGTTTCACGTCACTAGAGGGCGGAGAATTTCAATAAAAATTTGAATGGGATTTCCAGGTGAGTCGATCTAGACCTGAGTATCATGGGAAAGGTGGTGTGATAGCCCGGATTGTGAGTTTATATCTGGATGATCAGGGGACTTGTCTGAAGTATTTCCCTCCAGTGGTTGATCGTTTCAGGGATTTCTTCCCACACAACCTTTCTTGTCTACCTCTGAAGCGAGAGGTGGATTTCTGTATTGAGATTGTGCCAGGAGCAGCACGGGTGTCCATTCCTCCTTATAGGATGGCTACACCAGAGCTGCAGGAGCTCAAGATGTAGTTAGAGGAGTTACAGTAAAAGGGTTTCATCCGACCCAGTACTTCTCTTTGGGGTTCTCCTGTCCTTTTTGTGAAGAAGGCAGATGATACCCTTAGACATTGTGTCGATTATAGGAAGCTGAACTAGTTGACGGTTAAGAACTGATATCCCTTGCCCAGGAGTGATGATCTTTTTTATCAACTTCATGGTGCACGATTTTTCTCGAATATTTACATGAGATCCGGATATCATCAGTTACGCGTTATACCATCAGATATACTGCTTACAATTTTTCGGAGCACATATGGTCTATATGAGTACTTGGTTATGTTGTTTGGACTCACGAACACGCCAGTAGTTTTCATGGCTCTGATGAATCGTGTGTTCCACCCTTATCTAGATTTTTTTGTGTTACTCTTTGTGGATGACATCTTGGTGTACTCTCACACTCGACACGACCATGCTACCCATCTTAAGATCTTATTGAGTACACTGAGAGATCATCGGATATATTCTAAGCTCTCAAAGTGCCACTTTTAGATAGACCAGATACACTTCCTCGGTCATATCATCTCATAGGAAGGAGCTTTCGTGGACCTAGGGAAATTGAGAGTAGTAGTTTCCTGGGAGAAGCCTAAGAATGTGTTTGAGATACATAGTTTCTTGGGGAAGGCTGGTAACTACTTGAACTTTATACAAGACTTCTCCCGCTTAGAAGCATCATTGATGGGGTTAACTAAGAAGGTTGTGAAGTTTGTTTGGTCAGAATCTTGCGATACATCCTTTCAGGAGCTGATGGGAAGGTTGACATCAACACCAATCCTGATACTTCTAGAGCAAGGTAAGAGCTATATAGTTTACTGTGATGCATCGTTTTTTGGTCTGAGAGTAGTTTTGATGCAGGTTGATCGAGTATTTGCGTACGGGTATCGGCAGTTGAGGCTACATGAGGGGAATTACATGACGCATGATCTCAATTTAGCTGCAGTTGATCATGTGTTGCGCTATTGGAGACATTATCTCTTGGGAGAGCATTTTTTGGTTTTCACCGACCACAAAAGTCCCAAATATATCTTTACCCAGTGTGAAATGAACTTGAGACAACGAAGGTGGGTTCAATACCTTCAGTCCTTCGATTTTGAGCTTGCCTATACCCCAGGTAAGGGTAATGCAGTTGCTGATGCACTGAGCAGGAAGACTCGGATACAGGTAGTGTAGGAGGTCAGTGATGAGTGGCAGTTTATGGCCTTTTTCTCTGAGATGAATTTGGAGGTGCATGACAGTTAGGGGGAGACCTATCCTTCTTCCCTAGTTGTGACCTCTACCATTCTGGATAGAGTGAGGATGAGACAACTATATGATTCAGAAGGCCTCTTTCTACTGGATTCGGTGGCAAGTGAGGACCCTACCCCTGGATTAATGATTGGTGATGATGAGGTATTGTGTTTCCAAGGACGAGTATGGGTTCTAAAGGATATACACGAGGAGCTGATGCGGGATATTCATGCTTCAGCTTGGGCAGTTCATATCGGAGTTACCAAAATTTACCATGACTTGAGACATCAGTATTGGTGGCCGGGTATGAAATGGGAAGTAGCTAGTTTTGTTACGTGATGTTCCACCTTTCAGCAGGTGAGGGTGGAGCATCAGAGGCCAGTTGGACTGTTACAGAAGTTACCCATCCTAGAGTGTAAATGGGATGATGTCGCGATGCATTTTCTGACTGGGTTGCCGAGGTCACCTCGAGGCAATGATGTTGTGTGGGTTGTTGTGGACAGACTCACCAAGGTAGTTCACTTTTTTCTGATCAAGGAGACCTTCGGTGTTGAAGAGCTTGAGATGTTTTATATCTGAGAGATAGTTTGTCTTCATGGGGTCCCTCTTTCTATATTTTTAGATAGGGATGCAAGTTTTACGTCTCATTTCGGGAAGAGTTTTCAGAGGGCAATGGGTGCACAGGTGCTTCTAAGCACAACGTACCACCCTCAGACCGATGGCCAATTAGAGTGTACAATACAGGTGCTTGAGGAAATATTGTGCGCACACATCCTATACTTCGAGGGCTCTTTGGAGAAGCATACACACTTAGTTGAGTTTTCCTATAATAATAGTTTTTAGGAAAATATCAATATGGAACCTTACAATGATTTATATGGTAGGCCATGCCGATCACCTTTGTGCTGGTTAGAGGCAGGTGAGTCAGATTTGTTGGCACCATGCCTTGTGCAGGAGACATCAGACCAGGTCTAGTTGATACAGAAGTGGATGGCTACTTTGCAGTCTCATCATAAATCTTATGCTGATCGCCACAGATGACCCTTGGAGTTCGTGGTCGGGGATCAGGTTTTCTTGCGTGTTTCGCCGAGGTTGGGACACAAGAGAATAAGGAGTCAGGTTAAACTTTCACCGAGGTATGTGGGGCCATTTGAGATTCTGGAGAGAGTCGGGCCGGTTGTCTATCGGTTTCAGTTAATACAGAGGTACTAGTCCATGCACGATGTCTTCCATGTATCTCAGCTGCTCCGTTATCATTCATACTTTTATCACTCCTTTCAGCCTGAGGAGGTTGAGCTTCATATCGATGCGTCCTTCGAGAAGCATCTGATTCATTTCGTTGATAGGAGCATGAAGGTTCTCCAAGGCTAGTCAGTTCCTCTCGTACGGGTGCTATGGCAGCATGGCCGAGTGCAGGAAGAAACCTTGGAGCGGGAGACCGATGTATGTGATTAGTGGCCAGAGTTTTTCTGAGCTTTATCTTTTCCACCCTTGGAAGGGAAACTCTGGGAGGAATTTCTTTAAAGTGGGATATTTGTAAGAACCTGATTCTTCTTCTTGAGGTACGGGTTTCTTATTTTCCTTTTTTCCTTATGTTTTTTTGAGAAAATAAGGAAAGTGGAGAAAATTCCCAAATTTTGTGGGTACACGTCGTGTACTTTTCCACACCCCATGTACATTGGCCATGTGGGATGAGTACACAGGGCATGTAGCCATGTAGGTGTTGAGAGGTGTAAAAACCGACTACAAGCCATGTAGTGGGTATTTACACGTCGTGTAGTCAATCGGTAAGTGAATAGTAAGGCAGTGGGAGTAGCTGCTAGCTGAGCGATAGTACACACCGTGTATTTGGAAATACACGCCATGTACTCATGTCGACTGATGAACAGTTCGGCGGTGGAAACAGTAGCCTCCATAGGAACAGTTAAATGAGAAAAGTACATGTCGTGTACTTGAGATTACACACCGTGTAGTTTGTTTTTTTCGCATAAAATGAGCAGTAGCCTTATCTATTCACATAGGAAGCCTATAACGTCATTGGAGCTCACGAGGATGGCCGGAGATTCGGAGATTAGCTGACCACGCACCGGGAATCCATTTCTGCTTCTGCCAATCATATTGGAATCGCACAGGTGAGTTCTCCCTTCTCCTTTTCTTTTTCTTACCAAATATTCTCCTAAGGGATGTTATTTTCAGTTTAACGAGAATTATTTTATCCCAGATCTACGTAGTTATTGGAAAATTTGAGAGGTTTCATTCACGTATATCGATCAGAGATGATCGAGGTAGGCGGTCTGGTTTTTAAAATCCAACTATTGTGTGTTTTGTGTACCAATGGGATACGTGCCCATGATGGGGGTGTCGTATGGCTGAGGCCTTGTGTAATTAAATACCTATAATTGCATAGGTAGTTTAATTAATATTTATAACTACTGTTTGGGATCACTGTTTGGATCCAGGACAACCCTGGGGGTGCGTTCCTCTGTTTAGTCGTTTGGCCAGGTTACCCGAGGGTATACCATAAAAGATATCATGCTTTATGTTTCATTGAGAGGAATTTTAGATAATTGATTTCTTATCTGTTGGGATTGGCCCGGTTTCTTTAGATACAGTGCATGGTTATATTAGCCTAAGGGAGTGGCTATATTATCTTGATGGCATGGTTATATTAGCATGAGGTCGTGGTTATATTAGCATGAGGGCATTGTTATATTAGCCTGAGGGTGTGGTTCTATTTAACCAGAGGGAATTGTTATATTAGACTGAGGGCATGGTTATATTAGCCTGAGGGCGTTTTGATATTTAGCCTGAGGGTGTGGTTATATTATCCTGAGGGAATGGTGATATTTTGCCTGAGGGCATGACTGTATTTTCTTGAGGGCATGGTTATAACTAGCCTAAGGGCGGAGTTTTGTTTAGCCTGAGGGCATGGTTCTGATTAGCTCAGATTTTAATTATGTGGAATTATTAAAAGAATATTAAAATGGTAATGAAAAAAGGTAGTGATAATTACCTTGAGTACTTACTACTTTACTGCATTTTAATATTGCACACTGTTGTGGCACATTTTCACTGACAGTTGGGCACGGGCCTTTGGTGGGTGCCTACTGGGATTTATTTCTCACACCCTATTTGGGGTCATGTCTTTGGCCCCAAACATATTACATTTATATAGGTATGGATAAGGGAAAGGGTCCCTATATAGGTACTTGATTGTAGCAGAGGAGTAGGAGATCGTGGGACTGAGCTTAGGCTTGTGATGCTGCTGTGTTTTGTTTACTCTATTTTGTTTTGTTTGGTTGTACCTTGTACTTTGTATTGTATTGTATTGTATTTCAGTGTATCCTATTTGGCTGTTTTCATTGAATTAGTGACATGCTACATATTTATATTTATATTACTTCTTATTCTCTTTTACTTCAGTTGTCCATTTCAGTTGAATATTGTTTACTGCTTCTGTTGTTGTATGTTTATATATTTTATTATGATGTGATACACTTTGAAAAATGAAGGCATTGTTTCCACACTATCAGACCTGGTCCCTTTCTGCTTGTCAGCAGCCTCTTTCCATTGTGGAAATGCGCTTCAGGACATGTGACAAACCGGGTTCGGGGCACCCGTTGGGTGGCACCCAGATCCGGGATGTTACAATGATGAAGCATCCACCTTCATTTAGCGGGTCTACTGATCCATTAGTCGATGAACAATGTATTAGTAATACAGAGAATATATTTTTAGTTCTACAATGTTCTAAACATGATAATTTCATCTTAGTAGTATATCTTTTGAAGGTTAAGTTAACCAATGGTGTAATATTATCAAGAATATGCAGAAAAGAGATTAAATTTAGTCCATGGAATTGGCTGAGTTTAAGAAATTATTTTTCAATAAGTAAATTCCTCGTATTCTTTGACCATATATAGAGAAGGAGTTTCTTCAACTGATGAAAATGGATGATGATCTGTTGGTACCTACAAAGCAAATTTTACAAGATATGCAATGTTTTCATCTTGAATTATTATCTAACATGAGATTAAGACTGATCGATTTTTTTTTGTGGTTTAAAACAAAGTCTTGGAAAGAAATTATTCACAAGGGACTTCCATAGCTACGAGAAAATTTTACAATGTTCTATTAAGGATGAGATGGAGATTTTAGTTACCCATCATTTGTATGTGTTTGATAACAAGAGAAATGTGGAATAGAAAGGAAAATCTAAAGACCACACCGAAAAGAAGATGAGTTTTTCCTTATTCTCAAATTGTGTAATGAAACTAGGAGGGAATTTTCTTAATGGTACTCATAAATGATTTTTGTGTGTAGAAGATGGTCATTGGGAAATTTAATTCCAAATTAAAGGGAAAACATGTGTTTTGATGCGAACAATGAAAAGGCTACACAAAATGCACCTCGTACACATCAATGTTAAACTACAAGGAAATGCAGTAGTATTCCAATCAGTTCCCTATTCCAAGGGTTGTTGATGATGATCAACGCCAAAAAACTATTAAGGCCAAAGACAAAATAATGTCACATGAAATTACAATCAGCAACATTGAGTATGATAATGAGGTGGTGTATGGTACACATACCATCAACTCTAAAGTAGAAAATGTTTTTTTTGAATTTATATCCACCTACTATTTTATTTCTGGAGAAATTTATAAGGTTATCGCCATATTACCACTATTATTGGATGTTGAGTTAGCAGTGTCAACTCCTAATGGATCAATAGTCACATCAAAAGATTATAATTCTTCATTGATTAATGTTTGTGAGAAATTTATTACTTAGAGTCTTGTGATCCTTACTATATTATAATTTGATGTGATTTCTGGCATGGATTTACATTCTTTATATGGAGCTCATATCAAACTACCAATTAAGGGAAGTCACATTTCTTATTCTAGATCAGTCTTTGATCATCTATCGATGCAAGGGTGATGATAACCTTCTTGTAGAAATTTCTTCCATATTATTGGTCTTGGTTCGAATAAATGAAGTTTATTTATATCAAATGTTTTGGGAGATACTCTTGATTAATAATACACCCATTTTATGGGATTTTGATGATGTCTTTCTGGAGGAATTACCAGATCTTTCACCAAATTGTAATGTGGGGTTTTCTATAGTACTTATACCAGGTTTTATTCCTATTTTGAATAAACCTTATACTATGGCCCCAATAGAGTGGCAGAAAATGAAGAAGAAACTCAAATAAAATCTTGATAAAGTATTCATAGTACCTAGTGTTTCGCCATAGGGAGAACATGTTCTATTGGTTATGAAGAAACTCAAATATAATCTTGATAAAGGATTGATCTTCGTTCAGTATATTAGCAATTAAGGGTCGAAAATTAGGATATACACAAGACGACATTCTATACAAGTTATGGACACTATGAATATATATTGATGCCTTTTTTTCTTACAAATTACCCTTTTCTCATCATGGATATAATTAAAAGTATCTTTAGAGACTATCTTGATCAGTTTTTGGTAGTCTTTATAGACTTTATTCATTTCTATTCAAAGAGAAAAAAAGAACATGAAGAACAATTGAGAATTATACCCAAGAACCTGATAAAGGAGAACAATTATTCCAAATTTTCCAAGTGTGAATTTGGGCATAAAATGTATCATTTTTTAGTCAAATAATCTCCAGAGATGGGACATCTATGGACCCAACAAAAACCGAGGTTATTAAAAGTTAGTCGAGAGCTACAACAATAACTGAGGTCAAGTGTTTTCTTGGTTTTGATGGATATTATCAACATGTTGTAAAATATTTTTCATGAATATATAATACACTCACCAAGATGACTTATAAATATGTTATGATCATTTGGATAGAGGAATGCGAAGAGAATTTCTTAGAGCTAAAAATATGGTAATCCAGTGCACCTGTGCTCACACTGCCTTATAGTGGATAAATGATTTGTGATCTACAATGATGCATCCAAGAAGGGGATTGGGTGTGTTCTCATGAAAAATGATATGGTGATTGCTTATGCCTCACAACAGTTGAAAATAGATCCGCAAAATTACCCAACCCATGATTTGGCATTATTTGTGATAGTCATTGAATTAAAAATATGGAGTCATTATCTATATGGTGAAATGTGTGATATTTATACTGATCATAAAAGATTAAAGTTTATTTTCACATAAAATGAGCTTAATATGTTCCAAAAAAGATGGTTGGATTTGAATAAGGATTAAGACTACTGAATACATTACCACCCTGGGAAAGAGAACAAGGTGACGGATGTTTTGAGTCAAAAAGACAATTTTATCATATCTATGATGAGGATCATGAATGTTCCAATATATGGACATGCAACGTATGGATCATTAAATTTTAATGGAAGGGTAGAAATAATATCAATCTCAGATAAATGATTAGCCTTCTATACAAGTGAAGATTATAGAGCCACAGAAGGAAGATATATAGTTACAAAAGAAGGTCATAAACGTTCATGAATTCAACCTTTATTGTGACAAAATAATAAGTTTTAGGAACTAGATTTGTGTTTATCCCATATATTCACCTTGAGAGAAAAAATATGTACATATACCTGAATGAGTACTTCTAGTGGGATGGCATGAAAAGAGATGTCACTGAATATGTATCTCAATGTTTGGATTGTCAGCAAGTAAAATCTAAGTGGCATAAGTCTAAGGGGATGTTGCAACCATTACCCAAACTTGAATGGAAATGGGAAAACATCACTAAAAACATTTTCATCGGACTTCTGAAATCATCTAAAGGAAAAAATGATATCTGGGTTATAGTTGATCTCCTTACAAAGTCGGAACACTTCATGACTACTGTAGATAATTTATATCTTGATCAACATGCCCAGATATGTATAAGTTAAGTGGTAAGATTGCATGGAGTGACACTTTCCATTACATCTGGTCAGGATCTGAGGTTTACCTCATTGTTCTGTAGATTTCTTTAGTCTTATCTAGATATAGAGTTAGGTTTCAACACTTCTTATCATTCTCATACAGACGATCAGTCTAAGTGGACAAGTCAAACTCCAGAAGACATGTTGAGAGATTTCTCTATGGATTTCAAAGGTTGTTTTAGATTAAAACCAATCATTGGTGGAAATTTCTTATAATAATAGCATTAACTCTAGTATTCAGATGGATCCTTATGAAGCCCTCTATTGAAATAAGTGTAGAACTCTAACTTGCTGAGAAGAAGATTGGGAAAGAAAGCTATTAGGATCTGATCTACATGATGAAATGGCAGAAAAGGACAGATCTATTCAACAACACATAAGAGATGCTCAGAGTCAAAAAAATAGATATGTAAACAACCAAAGGATATGCCTAGAGTTTGAAGTGGGTGATAAGTCGTTTTTATGAATATCTCCTTGGAATAGAGTAATTAGATTTGTAATGAAGGGAATGTTGATCCCTAGGTATATTAGTCATTTTGAAATACCAGATAATGTTGGGAAGGTATAATACCGATTGGATCTTCTATAGAAAATATCTCAAGTTCTTGATGTGTTCCATGTATCTCTCCTAAGAAATTACATAACTAATTTTTCACATGTACTAAGCTAAAAATTTGTACCATTGAAGCAAGATCATTCTTATGAAGAACAACTGATGGAGATATTTGATTTTAGAGAAAAAGTTATATGAAACAAGACCAATCACTTGGTTACTGATTTATGGTTGAACAACTAATTTGAAGAATCTACATGGGAACTTGAGAATATTATGAGGGAGAGGTATTCTCATCTTTTTATTTCCATGTGAATAATTTTGAGAGAGAAATTCGGTTTATAGGGGGTATAGTGTAACACCCATATTTTTTTATGAAATATATTCTTCAAATAATATTTATTCTCCACTAGCTTGTTTGTCATGCAATCGGGAGTTTAAACGGACTGCGAGATTACCTTAATATAAAATTAATGTTATATCCTTGTCGTTAGGTTAGCATAAATAATTATAACTAACTTATCAATATGAATTATGAATTCAATGTCTATTAATTATTTAAGAAAAATATAAGTCAATTATATATTTTTATATTTGAGTGAATTAAATTCGGTAATGAAATTAATGAGATATATGTTTTATCTAATTAATAAAATATTTTTGGTATCCATCCAATTGGTATTTTAGTCATATGGTTTGAATAAAACCCTATTTTATGTAGAAGAACCTTTTGTTTAAAAGTTTACATTAGCACATTTGAATGTAAAATCCATTCTAAATTAATATTTTGACATATTAATAATTTATATAAGAAAAAATAAACATGTTATTATGAAGAGGGATATAAAAAGTTACTTTAGTTAAATTTATGATATTTTTCTGATAACTATCATGATTGTATGAAGAGTAAAAATACGCAAAATTTTAACTGAAATATTTTTTTCCATAGAGATAATTTATATAGAAAAATTATAATATTTAATGGTTTTAATATATATAAAAAATATATTTTTACCATTTAATAGAAATTATTCAATTATTATTAATTTGACATTGAATTCATAGGTAAAAATCATTTTAATCTTTTTCAATGTTTTAAATTTTAAAACTCGTTATCCCTTTTAAACAATGAGAATAATTTTAAATTAATTACTAAAACATATATGTTTTGAAATTGTAAAAGTGGAATCCATAAATTGAATCCTATGGTCCAAATATTTTGAATATGTACCTTTTTATTTTTGGGATTTATGAATTGTAACATCAATAATTATTTTATTTACCGTGGTTAAAGGGTTAATCTGGTAAATGAAGGTAAAAATTAAACATTTTATAATATAAAACTACCCTAAAACATGTCTTAATACTATTGAATGGGATATTTACGACCATGGTCATCATCGGGTTGATTTTTTGACCCCATGTATTTACTTGGATGTGAAAATGACATCTTATATGAATTAATTTAATGTATGATAATTATAACTTAAACATATATATTTTACTAAATTAATTTTAATATATGGTTACATAACATATATCCATGAATATAAATATTCATTAGAAATATAGGATGATTTCCAACATCATAGTATTTTATTTATAATTTTTAGACATTAGATAAAAATATTAAATTGTGACTCAATTATGATGTATTAATTACCACATTAATGAAAGATTCAAATAAATGAATTTATAAATATAAAAAAAATGTAATTTGGTTATTTTATTCCATACTAGAAATTTATTATTGATATTGACATATTATATTTCATTTAATGCCTTATTGATGAAGGAATCAGGCTGTTATAATTTTTAAAAATTCAAGTATGAATAGTGCCTAACATTGGCACATTTCATAACTTAAAGAATAAACTAGTTTATTAAATGATTTTAAATTCCAAAATGTCTGTGATTTATATAAATGGTTAATATAAATCCAAATATGTCATAAATAACATTTTTTGGATGTTACACGTGATATGGTAACTATAATAATCAACAATGTGTCAATAAACTGATATCATAGTAAGATTAAAAATGGTAAAATAAGGGTTAAATTAAAAATATAAAGATAAAACAAATATTATAGTCTTCTATAAAAATTTTTGGATGGTTTATATTAGAACCAAAATCATGTAATATTTTAATTAAATATATTTTGGATGATTTTTAGTCGATACTGTATTTATAAAAAATTCATATCTTGAGAGTTTCTTAAAGTGCCCCTCTCCACTCTTATTGAAGGGAACCCCCTCCTTCTCTTATTCACTCCATTTTGAGACATCAATATCGTCAAAAACCATCCCATTTATCTTATCAACTTCTCTATATACATTATAGAGGTGTTGTTATTTTCAAAAGACCAACTCTAGTGCACTATGAAGAAATTTAAAGGGAGGCACTTTGAGGAAGAGGTAATCTCTTCTACTTATTCATTAAAATTTATTTTCTCTTCTACATCCTCTTATTTATTTGTTTCACTATAAATTAATAACATCAGTATCAATAATATACTTATATGTATTTATAAATATTTAAAAACTATATTTCACCTTCTATCCATCCTATAAAAAATGAAATCACCGTGTGTGCATACGTACAGCTTACCGTATCCACGCCATTGTGTAATCTGTTTCTCACCAACACCTGACCTGGATGAGTATAATGGTTGGAATAATAACAATATTTTATTATTATGACATTATACTAATTCTGAGATACTCTACATCATCCACTTCAATACCATGCAACAATCATGGCAACAATATTGTCACTCGTGCGTGCGTACGACTTACCGTCTCCATTATGCGATGTTATTAGTTATACATAATGTTCATTAAATAATGATTATATAAATGAATTTAATTTATAAATATGATATATATTATAATAATAAAACTATTTAAATTATATATCTACATCCTAAAAATATGAATAATAACTAATCTGACAAAAAATACATAACAACATAAATCAGTTAATAACCGAAAAACGAGTAACAATGAAATGTTACTAACAAACAAATGAAAATATGATCATAAATATTATCATAAAAATGATTATGATTCTAGAATAAATATGTATAACTATTTAAATAATCATACAGGTGGTTCAGATATATATGAAGGATATCAGACATAAGGTAAGGGATAACTTTTCCAATCCAGTTTTACATGAGATTGTTTATTCGTATGTATCTACTAGGAATATATTAATCATCCATGTGCATGTATTATAAAAATATTGTCATACAATGTGGACTTTTCTTATATGTATGTATAATTTAATTTCTACCCATTTTTACTTTTACTATATGGTTTGGAATTAATCTTCCTTTTGTTTACCGTATGAGGTATTTTGTGACTTTTAAAAAAAGTACTAGGAGAATGTTTTTTAACATATACAGAATGAACGACATTTTATATATTCATAACAAAATTTTTCCATGAATCTTACTCTACACATTTACAAGTAAATTATTTTTTTAATTAAATATTAAATTAATAATATTTAGAAAATTATTTTTGAAAAATGGACTTCATTTTTTGGATTCTACATATTGAAAAAATGGTAGGAGTAAATTTTTGAGATTTTTCTGAAATACATGAATTTTTTATAAATAGTAGAATCCAATAATTCACAATAAATGCTAAATAATGGATTAATTGAGTAATCAATGATTTTATGCTGATGTAAGCCCACTTGGTTCGGGATCACATGATACAATTACTATTCTTGGTCATTCAAGACTACATATTCCTTGTCTTAGGGGAAATTAATAAACTAATGAATTTTATATTAAGGAAACCCCTCTCCCCGCCACTATAAAAGCCACACTTCACACCCTCATTTCATCACACCTATGAAGCTCCAATCCTTCTCTAAACTCTGCCAAAACATACTACCTAGCCCCTCTCCCACGTTCAAGAGCTTATGGTCTCATCAAAAGACCAAGCTTAGGCCCTTAAGGAGGATCTCAAGAGGAATATTTAAGAGGTAATTTCTCTCCCTCTTCTCCTTTAATTTCATTTCAAGTTCAAGTTAATTTTTGATCTCTCCCCACCTATATTCATCCAAATGGTATTTTAAATTTAGTATTATACATATACTGTAATTTTATGATTCTAATGGCTTATTATATCATCCAACCCCCTTTCCCTCTTCCTTTTATTTTATTAAAGAGAACGTTGGTTGTGAGGTGTTAATTTATCACCTTCAAGAACGACATGCTTTCATCCTCCATTTATACCTTCAGATATGGTCATGAAACATTTTATATTGTTGAACCAGAATATTTTATATATATTATTTCCTATTTAAAGTTTTGGAACTGACTTATGAACATATCACAAAGTGATAAATTAAAACAACTTCATTGTGATCGAAAAACCGCCCAAATTAACCCAAATAATCTTCATTTAATTCTTATCTAATGATTCATCCACATGGATATAATATAATTCATTATAAGATCATTCAAAATCCTGTAATATCATTAATAACATGTAATATCATTTCTGAATGTTTACTCATGTTTATCCCAAACATCAATTTAAGAATACAAGTGAACCACTCACGAAATCCATGAAAACA
The DNA here is from genome assembly GCA_963277665.1 of Viscum album. Lineage (NCBI taxonomy): Eukaryota > Viridiplantae > Streptophyta > Magnoliopsida > Santalales > Viscaceae > Viscum > Viscum album. The sequence continues at coordinate 857,899,306 of OY728151.1, forward strand.
AACATTCTCAAACATTGTTTTAAAACTATATAACTCATCCAAAGGCACATAAAATCATCTAATGAAACCATAATGGAACATATTAATGGAAAAAATATTCTTTATTTCTAATTAATAAATATAATGTCATTATACAGGACATTAAAGAGGAGGAAGCATTGAGATACAAGGTAGGGGAAATCTCGAACCCAACTTTCTTCCTTCGATTTCTCCCTCTTTCACTCCATTGTTGATATGGTTTCTCATTGATGATCATTTTTTCATCATTTTCTTTACTTTTCTGGGATATACAAATTTTTCACTGGTTTTTATTTCAAACCAAATGTCTTCCAAAAGAACTCCTCTTTTAAAAGCAACCCTTTTACTTCTCACTCAAAGTGGATGGTTCTTGTAACATGTATGTTATTCCCTATTTCTTTTGAGAACCCAAAGATTATGAATGTGTTATTATGAGATGAAACCCATTCCATTCCATGGTTTAGTTATGTACATTTTTTAAATGTGTTCTATGTGGAAATCATGATGATGATAATGTTATGATGTGACGGTTGCGCCTGAGATTATGTTGCACAATATGAATGTTTAAATGTGAAGGGTGCACCTGGAGTTATACAATGCTCCAATGCATAGGTTAAAGTAATGAATCTCATGAGTAAATTTTTAATGATGTGTGAAGAAGTTTCTAGCTTGGTTCACAATTATGTGTCGTAGTTAACCAATAAGACATGATGTTTCATTTTTATGCACTGCCACATTTCAAGTCTTTTATTTATGATCCTCTCATGTCCATGATCTTTTTCCTATGTTATTATTATGCTAACCCCATGCTATATTGTTCTTATCTATCCTCTTATTGGTCTTATAGATCACCCATTTTTATGTATATCCTCAGGTGGCTACATGTACTAAGGAGATGAAACATTCCAATAAGAAACTAGAGAAGAAGAAATTAAATAAATGTTTATGCTTGATGTTGTATTTGTTATTTATGGTCCTAGTTTTCCCAAGACACTAAACCTTTGGATCCTCTATGTTTAATACTATTATGTTTTTTATCTATAAAATGATGTAATAGTAGTGTAATAAAAGGCTCGGGTCACTATAGTTGGTATCAGAGGAATGGTTTAGTTAATTTGGGAATTAGGATTAGTGAACCTTAGAGAAAACCTCTAGGACGAGATTAAGTAAAAATTTGAACACAAGATTATTTACATAGGGATCCCATATGTTATGATTTTAGTATAAATTTTTTAAATTAATAATTTATGTATTCATGACTTGTTTACTTATGTTTTGTTCTAACCTTTTCTATTTTATAAAATGATGGGAACCATGAGAAATCAGGCCAGCGACTCATGCGAGGGCCAATGCAACGATTGCCCGAACGACATCCCCAATGATTTGGGAGGTGGAGTTCAAAAATTCATGGTGATTCTTACCCAATTATCTCAGGTTATGAACAATAACCATAATAATGGGGAATGTCCTCCTTCACCAAAGAGGGAGCAACTAGATATCGAATGTTTTATGTGGTAACGACCACCGATGTTTTTTGGATCTTCCGATCCACTAGATGCGGAACAGTCGGTCAACTCTATGGAGAAGATATTTTTTGTTCTTCACTGTTCTGAGATGGAGGTGACCGTAGCCATTTTTCTTCTAGATGGATAAGCCTATAAATGGTGGGATTTAATTAAGAACACCAATCCAAGGGATGAAATTGAAGAGATGGAATGGGAAGACTTTATGATAATGTTTCTTAATAAGTACTTCCCACGAACTCTTTGCACGAAGATGGAGAAAGAATTTATAGAGCTCAAAAAAAAATAAGGAGAATCTATCACAAAATATGAAGCGAATTTCACAAGGGTTGTAAGGTAGGATTCGTGTTTTTTATCAACAATGATAGAAAAATTGATAGATTCTTTAGTGGATTAAAACCACACCTTCAAAAGGTTCTTTCAATTTGAGACTTTGGGAGTTATGAAGAAGTTGTTCAGTGTGCTCTCGAAGTTGAGATGGAGTTTGTAGAATGGTCCCATGGCTACAATGATAAGAAAAGAAGGATGGAGTTCCAAGCTAGTGGATCTAATGAAAAAGGCGGGAAGAAAAATCAACAAACCACATGCCAAAAATGTGGGAAGATGCACCATGGGAACTGCCTTAAAGGGATAAGGAAATTCATTATGTGTGGGAAAGAAGGACACCATGTCCAATATTGTCAAAAAGACACGAAAAGGAAGGATAATGTAGCCGATGAATAGAGATAATCACTCATTGTTCAATGCTACAACTGTAGGGAGATAGGGAACTATGCAAACCATTGCACTAAACCTCGAGCTCTCGAGGGTAATCAGCATCAGCAGCCACCAAAGCCAAAGGAACAAGGGAAGTCTTAAGCCATCACTACTACGATGGTGGAGCATGATAATGAAGTCGTACAACGTACACTTCCTATTCACTCAATAATGAAAAAAGTATTATTTGATTCTAGTTCTACGCATTCCTTTATATATTGCAAGTTTTCTAGAACTATAGAATCGAAGCCCTGAAACCTTGAAGTAGAGATATATATAAAAACACTGTGTGGTGGAATCATTGAAAACCAAGTGTTTGACTCTTCTCATGTTGGTGTATGTGGGAAGATTCTTTCATAAAATCTCATAATACTTCCCTTGGTGGAAGTCAACGCCTAATGGGAATGGATTGGATCTCATTATATAGAGAACATATCAACTATCAAGAAAAGGAAATATATTTTCATATTCCAAACCATCCCATGCTCCTCTACAAATTCAAGGAAGATCATGAATCTCCTTTGAAAAATTATTCAATGTTGTGGGTGTTGATTCCCTATGAAGATTCATACCTCACCCAAATGGTTGAGTCGAAGGAAAGTTCCAACCATGAGGAAATTACCGTCATGAGGGAATATGATGATGTATTTCATGAATAGTTACGCAGAATTCCCCCAGATCGTGAGGAAGAGATCTCAATGGAACTCATGCTCGGAGCTACTCCAATCTCGAAGTGTCCTATAGGATGGCTCCTATCGAACTGGAGGAGTTAAAGAAGCATCTTCAAGATCATCTAGACAAAGGGTTCATATGCCTTAGTGCATCACTTTGGGGTGCACCGATGCTCTTTGTGAAGAAGAAGGATGGAACAATGCGGCTATGTATCGATTATCGGGAACTCAAGAAGATCACCATAAAAGAAAAACTATCTTCTTCCAAGGATTGATGACTTGTTCGATCAGTTAAGAGGGGCTCAATACTTCTCAAAGGTGGATCTTCGTTCTAGATATCATCAGGTAAAGGTGAAGAAGGAATATATTCATAAGACTACCTTCCGTACAAGGTATGGGCCCTATGAGTTTTTGGTGATTCCCTTCGGACTTACTAATTCCCCTGCAGTCTTCATGGATTTGATGAATAGGGTCTTTAGACATTACCTCGAAAAATTTTGTTTGTTTTTTTGATGATATTCTCATCTACTCCAATAGAAAGTAGAACATGAATAACATCTATGACTTGTGTTGGTGACATTAAGAAAGGAGAAGTTGTATGCCAAGTTTATCATGTGTGACTTTTGGATGAAGCTATTCACTTTATTGGGGCATCTCATCATAAGTGAGGGAATTTCTGGGGATCCTTTAAAAAAAGGAGATCGAGGAATAGACTAGGCCCTCTAGTGTCACAGAAATCCGTAGTTTTCATGGATTAGCTAGGTACTACCGACGTTTTGTGAGAAACATCTCACGATTGTGAAGCCTGCAAACTAAGTTAACAAGGAAAGGGGTTAAGTATGTCTGGATGGAAGAATGTGAGGGAAGCATCAAGGAGCTAAAGAGAAGGTTGATCACTGCACCTGTACTCACACTACTAAAAAGTGGAGAAAGTTTTGTGATATACAGTGATGTTTCAAATAAAGGCTTGGGTTTTTTACTCATGCAAAATGAAAATGTCATAGCCTATGCCTCACGAAAGATGAATATCCATGAGCAGAACTACCTGATGCATGATCTAGAGCTGAAAGCCGTGATTTATTCCTTGAAAATCTGGAAGCACTACCTTTATGGTGAGAAGTGTGACATATACACCGACCACAAGAGCATAAAGTATATTTTCACACAAAAGGAGATCAACATGCATCAAAGTAGATGGTTAGAGCTAATCAAGGATTACGATAGCTCTATTAACTATCATCCGGGAAAGGAGAACAAGGTAGCTGATTCTCTATGTAGAAAAGAACCTGCTATTTTATCCATGTTGCGGATTGAGAAAGACCATATCTTCTTAGATATGAAAAGGATGGCTTTGGAAATCATAAGGGTAGGGGATACATCCTACCTTTCCCAAATGATTGTGAAACCATCCATCTAGGAGAAGTTTTAGGAAGCACAAAGGGATGATGTGGAGATACAAAAGAGGGTGAATGCAGTAAAGGAAGGGAAGTTTCAAGAGTTCCATATCAATGATGATGGTGTGATTCAGTTTGGAATGAAAAATTTTGTGCCTTTATCACCCAGGATAAAGAAGGATCTATTGGATAATTCACACAGATCAACTTTCTCTATCCATCCTGGGAGTAACAAGATGTATTGTGATCTCCGAGAACACTTTTTGTGGGATACCATGAAAAAGGGGATTGCGGAATATATATCAAGGTGCTTGGTATGTTAGCAAGTTAAAGTTGAGCGAAAAAAGTCTAAGGGTATGACACAGCCATTGCCTATACCCATGTGGAAATGGGAAAATGTTACTGTGGACTTTGTCATGGGTCTCCCGAAGATGTCAAAGGGAAATAATGTGATATGGGTTTTGGTTCACCGACTCACCAAGACTACCCATTTTATCGCTATTTGGGAAGACCTCGCACTTGAAAAACATTCAAAGATATATGGGAAGGAAGTGGTGAGACTGCACAGTGTTCCACTCTCAATTGTGTTTGACCGTGATCCAAGGTTCACATCTATGTTATGGAGGAGTGTTCAACATGCTTTGAGTAATGAATTAAATTTCAGCACGACCTATCACCCAAAAACTGATGGCCAGTCTAAAAGGACTGTTCAAACACTTGAAGATATACTAATAGCCTACTCTATTTAATTCAAAGGAGGATGGGATCAGTATCTCCCATTGGTTGAGTTCTCATACAACAATAGCTTCAAATCAAGTATTCAGATGGCTCCAAATGAAGCTATGTATGGAAAGAGATGTAGAACTCCAACCTGTTGGGATGAAGTTGGAGAAAGAAAGCTACTTGGATCTAATATTGTTCAAGAGATAACATAGAAGGTTCAAGTCATCCAGAAACACATCAAAGCTGCTCACTGTCGGCAAAAGAGATATGTTCACAACCGTCGAAGGGACTTGGAGTTCTACATTGGAGATAAATTCTTTCTTCTAATATCCCCATGGAAGAGAGTCATGCGATTCGGGAAGAAAGGAAAGCTATTCCCAAGGTATATTGGCCGCTTTTAAATCCTTGACCATATAGGATCTGTGACCTATCTTCTTGCACTTCCACTGAATATGGATCAATTTTATGATGTGTTTCATGTATCACTACTATGGAAGTACATATCAGACCCCTCACATGTACTAAACTCAGAGGTGGTGTAGCTGGAAGATGATCTATCTTATGAGAAGCACCCACTAAAGATTCTAGACTAGAGAGATAAGGTTCTACGTAACAAGACAACCCATCTTGTCAAAGTGTTATGGAGGAACCATAAGATTGAGGAAAAAACTTGGGAACCAGAAGAGGCAATGAAGGAGAAGTACCCTCACATGTTTGTGTAAAGTGAAATTTCGGGGGCGAAATTTCTCAAGGGGGGAAGAATGTAACAACCCAAAGTTTTTCAATGAAAATTCCCGTCTTAAAATTATATCATAAAATCACATGAAAACACAACATAATGAACTACTAAGTGCTAACTGACCATTAAACATAAGTTTTTCACTTCTATGTTTTGAATTTTGAAAATCCGACATACACGGTTGTGTTCGAGATGAATTTTTTAGTGGATTAAAAAAAATAACTTTTAGTGAATAGTAACCTACCCTTTTGAATAGTAACATATCCTTATAAATATTAATATGACCCTTATGGCACTACTGTAAATAAGGCCATTAGCGACCGCCATTGGCGGTCGCTAAAGGTCTTTAGCGGCCGCGCAGCGACCGCCATTGGCGGTCGCTGTTGCCTCGTCGCTAGAGGCCTTGAGCGACCGCCAATGGCGGTCGCTATAGAAGGCCGGCAGATCGGCCTTCAGCGACCACCACGCGGTCGCTGAAGGCCCTCTGCCGGGCACCCTATAGCGACCGCCTATGGCGGTCGCTATTCTAAAAAAAAAATTTAAACTTTTTTTTATTGAACTGAATATAAATATATATATATATATATATAAATATATTCATATATATACTATTAAATACAATATTTTAAATATATATATATATATATAATATATTTTAAATGTTTTAATATAAATTTAATATATATATAATATCAAATCATTGTGCTATAATAATTTAAAAACTTCGATTCAAGAAATAATCTCATTTCAGGTCTTTAGGAGCACGTTTGCTCCGAATGGGACCGCCGCACGCCGTTTTGGTGTTTTATGGCGCCGAAAACGCGTTTCCGGCCGCCGCGGTCACACGGCACCTCTGAATGAGGTGTCGTCAGGCTGAACATTTCACAATTCACGCCCCGGATGTTTTCGTACGGATTCGTGGCATTCGGAGGTCGTTCGGGTGGTTTTGACCCCCCAACGCGCCATTTCAGCGCGCGTCGCGCTGCTGAAAACGACACAATCAAACGTGCCGCGCGCACCGCACGTCCGATGGACGTGCGGCCTCCTCCTGCATCTCAGGAATAATATTTCTATCGTTACCGTGCGGTTTCAGGTCTTTCGGAGCACGTTTGCTCCGAATGGGACCGTCGCACGCCGTTTTGGTGTTTTGTGGCGCCGGAAACGCGTTTCCGACCACCGCGGTCAGACGGCACCTCCGAATGAGGTGCCGTCTGGCTGACCATTTCACAATTCACGCCACGGATGTTGTCGTACAGTTTCGTGGCATTTGGAGGTCGTTCGTGTGATTTTGACCCCCCAACGCGCCATTTCAGCGCGCGCCGCGCTGCTGAAAACGACACAATCGGACGTGCCGCACGCACCGCAAGTCCGATGGACGTGCTGCCTCCTCCTGCATCTCAGGAATAATATTTCTATCGTTCACGTGCGGTTTCAGATCTTTCGGAGCACGTTTTCTCCGAATGGGACCGCCGCACGCCGTTTTGGTGTTTTTTGGCGCCGGAAACGCGTTTCCGGCCGCCGCGGTCAAACGGCACATCCGAATGAGGTGCCGTCTGGCCTACCATTTCACAATTCACGCCCTGGATGTTGTTGTACGGTTTCGTGGCATTCGGAGGTCGTTCGGGTGGTTTTGACCCCCCAACGCGCCATTTCAGCGCGCGCCGCGCTGCTGAAAACGACACAATCGGACGTGCCGCGCGCACCGCACGTCTGATAGACGTGCGGCCTCCTCTTGCATCTCAGGAATAATATTTCTATCATTCCCGTGCGGTTTTAGGTCGTTCGGAGCACGTTTGCTCCGAATGGGACCGCCGCACGCCGTTTTGGTGTTTTATGGCGCCGGAAACGCGTTTCTGGCCGCCGCGGTCACACGGCACCTCCGAATGAGCTGCCGTCTGGCCGACCATTTCACAATTCACGCCCCGGATGTTTTCGTACGGTTTCGTGGCATTCGGAGGTCGTTCAGGTGGTTTTGACCCCCCAACGCGCCATTTCAGCGCGCGCCGCGCTGCTGAAAACGACACAATCGGACGTGCCGCGCGCACCGCACGCCCGATGGACGTGCGGTCTCCTCCTGCATCTCAGGAATAATATTTCTATCGTTCCCGTGCGGTTTCAGGTCTTTCGGAGCACGTTTGCTCCGAATTGGACCGCCGCAAGCCGTTTTGGTGTTTTATGGCGCCGGAAACGCGTTTCCGGCCGCCGCGGTCAAACGACACCTCCGAATGAGGTACCGTCTGGCCGACCATTTCACAACTCACGCCCCGGATGTTGTCGTACGGTTTTGTGGCATTCGGATGTCGTTTGGATGGTTTTGACCCCCCAACGCGCCATTTCAGCGCGCGCCGCGCTGCTGAAAACGACACAATCGGACGTTCCGCGCACACCGCACGTCCGATTGACGTGCGGCCTCCTCCTGCTTCTCAGGAATAATATTTCTATCATTCCCGTGCGGTTTCAGGTCGTTCGGAGCACGTTTGCTCCGAATGGGACCGCCGCACGCCGTTTTGGTGTTTTATGGCGCCCGAAACGCGTTTCCGGACGCCGTGGTCACACGGCACCTCCGAATGAGGTACCGTCTAGCCGACCATTTCACAATTCACGCCCCGGATGTTGTCGTACGGTTTCGTGGCATTCGGAGGTCATTCGGGTGGTTTTGACCCCCCAACGCGCCATTTCAGCGCGCGCCGCGCTGCTGAAAACGACACAATGGGACGTGCCGCGCGCACCGCATGCCCGATGGACGTGCGGCCTCCTCCTGCATCTCAAGAATAATATTTCTATCATTCCCGTGTGGTTTCAGGTCGTTCGGAGCACGTTTGCTCCGAATGGGACCGCCGCACGCCGTTTTGGTGTTTTATGGCGCCGGAATCGCGTTTCCGGCCGCCGCGGTCACACGGCACCTCCGAATGAGGTGCCGTCTGGCCGACCATTTCAAAATTCATGCCCCGGATGTTTTCGTACGGTTTCGTGGCATTCGGAGGTCGTTCGGGTGGTCTTTGACCCCCCAACGCGCCATTTCAGCGCGCGCCGCGCTGCTGAAAACGACACAATGGGACGTGCCGCGTGCACTGCACGTCCGATGGACGTGCGGCCTCCTCCTGCATCTCAGGAATAATATTTCTATCGTTCCCGTGCGGTTTCAGGTCGTTCGGAGCACGTTTGCTCCGAATTGGACCGCCGCACGCCGTTGTGGTGTCTTAGGGCGCCGGAAACGCGTTTCCGGCCGCCGCGGTCAAACGGCACCTCCGAATGAGGTTCCGTCTGGCCGACCATTTCACAATTCACGTCCCGGATGTTGTCGTACGGTTTCGTGGCATTCGGAGGTCGTTCGGGTGGTTTTGACACCCCAACGCGCCATTTCAGCGCGCGCCGCGCTGCTGAAAACGACACAATCGGACGTGTCGCGCGCACCGCACGTCCGATGGACGTGTGGCCTCCTCCTGCATCTCAGGAATAATATTTCTATCGTTCCCGTGCGGTTTCAGATCGTTCGGAGCACGTTTGCTCCGAATGGAACCGCCGCACGCCGTTTTGGTGTTTTATGGCGCCGGAAACGCGTTTCCGGCCGCCGCGGTCACACGGCACCTCCGAATGGGGTGCCGTCTGGCCGACCATTTCACAATTCACGCCCCAGATGTTGTCGTACGGTTTCGTGGCATTCGGAGGTCGTTCGGGTGGTTTTGACCCCCCAACGCGTCATTTCAGAGCGCGTCGTCCTGCTGAAAACGACACAATCGGACGTGCCGCGCGCACCGCACGTCCGATGGACGTGCGGCCTCCTCCTGCATCTCAGGAATAATATTTCTATCGTTCCCGTGCGGTTTCAGGTCGTTCAGAGCACATTTTCTCCGAATTGGACCGTCGCACGCCGTTTTGGTGTTTTATGGCGCCGGAAACGCGTTTCCGGCCGCCGCGGTCACACGGCACCTCCGAATGAGGTGCCGTCTGGCCGACTATTTCACAATTCACGCCCCGGATGTTGTCGTACGGTTTTGTGGCATTCGGAGGTCGTTCGGGTGGTTTTGACCCCCCAAAGCGCCATTTCAGCGCGCGTCGCGCTGCTGAAAACGACACAATCGGACGGGGCGCGCGCACCGCACGTCCGATGGACGTGCGGCCTCCTCCTGCATCTCAGGAATAATATTTCTATCGTTCCCGTGCGGTTTCAGGTCGTTCGAAGCACGTTTTCTCCGAATTGGACCGCCGCACGCCGTTTTGGTGTTTTAGGGCGCCGGAAACGCGTTTCCGGCCGCCGCGGTCACACGGCACCTCCGAATGAGGTGCCGTCTGGCCGACCATTTCACAATTCACGCCCCGGATGTTGTCCTACGGTTTCGTGGCATTCGGAGGTCGTTCGGGTTGTTTTGACCCCCCAACGCGCCATTTCAGCGCGCGCCGCGCTGCTGAAAACGACACAATCGGACGTGCCGCGCGCACCGCACGTCCGATGGACGTGCGGCCTCCTCTTGCATCTCAGGAATAATATTTCTATCGTTCCCGTGCGGTTTCAGGTCGTTCGGAGCACGTTTGCTCCGAATGGGACCGTCGCACGCCGTTTTGGTGTTTTATGGCGCCGGAAACGCGTTTCTGGCCGCTGCGGTCACACGACACCTCCGAATGAGATGCCGTCTACCCAACCATTTCACAATTCACGCCCCGGATGTTGTCGTACGGTTTTGTGGCATTCGGAGGTCGTTCGGGTGATTTTGACCCCCCAACGCGCCGTTTCAGCACGCGTCGCGCTGCTGAAAACGACACAATCGGACGTGCCGCGCGCACCGCACGTCCGATGGATGTGCGGCCTCCTCCTGCATCTCTGGAATAATATTTCTATCGTTCCCGTGCGGTTTCAGGTCGTTCGGAGCACGTTTGCTCCGAATGGGACCGCCACACGCCGTTTTGGTGTTTTATGGCGCCGGAAACGCGTTTCCGGCTGCCGCGGTCACACGACACCTCCGAATGAGGTTCCGTCTGGCTGACCATTTCACAATTCACGCCCCGGATGTTGTCGTACGGTTTCGTGGCATTCGGAGGTCGTTCGGGTGGTTTTGACCCCCCAACGCGCCATTTCAGCGCGCGCCGCGCTGCTGAAAACGACACAATCGGACGTGCCGCGCGCACCGCACGTCCGATGGACGTGCGGCCTCCTCCTACATCTCAGGAATAATATTTCTATCGTTCCCGTACGGTTTCAGGTCGTTCGGAGCACGTTTTCTCCGAATGGAACCGCCGCACGCCGTTTTGATGTTTTTTGGCGCCGGAAACGCGTTTCCGGCCGCCGCGGTCACACGGCACCTCCGAATGAGGTGCCGTCTGGCCGACCATTTCACAATTCACGCCCCGGATGTTGTCGTACGGTTTCGTGGCATTCGGAGGTCGTTCGGGTGGTTTTCACCCCCCAACACGCCATTTCAGCGCGCGCCGCGCTGCTGAAAACGACACAATCGGACGTGTCGCGCGCACCGCACGACCGATGGACGTGCGGCCTCCTTCTGCATCTCAGGAATAATATTTCTATCGTTCCCGTGCGGTTTCAGGTCGTTTAGAGCACGTTTTCTCCGAATTGGACCGTCGCACGCCGTTTTGGTGTTTTATGGCGCCGGAAACGCGTTTCCGGCCGCCGCGGCCACACGGCACCTCTGAATGAGGTGCCGTCTGGCCGACCATTTTACAATTCACGCCCCGGATGTTGTCGTACAGTTTTGTGGCATTCGGAGGTCGTTCGAGTGGTTTTGACCCCCCAACGCGTCATTTCAGCGCGCGTCGCGCTGCTGAAAACGACACAATCGGACGTGTCGCGCGCACCGCACGTCCGATGGACGTGCGGCCTCCTCCTGCATCTCAGGAATAATATTTCTATCGTTCCCGTACGGTTTCAGGTCGTTCGGAGCACGTTTTCTCCGAATTGGACCGCCGCACGCCGTTTTGGTGTTTTAGGGCGCCGGAAACGCGTTTCCGGCCGCCGCGGTCACACGGCACCTCCGAATGAGGTGCCTTCTGACCGACCATTTCAAAATACACGCCCCGGATGTTGTCGTACGGTTTCGTGGCATTCGGAGGTCGTTCGGGTGGTTTTGACCCCCCAACGCGCCATTTCAGCGCGCGCCGCGCTGCTGAAAACGACACAATCGGACGTGCTGCGCGCACCGCACGTCCGATGGACGTGCGGCCTCCTCCTGCATCTCAGGAATAATATTTCTATCGTTCCCGTGCAGTTTCAGGTCGTTCAGAGCACGTTTGCTCCGAATGGGACCGCCGCACGCCGTTTTGGTGTTTTATGGCGCCGGAAACGCATTTCCGGCCGCCGCGGTCACACGACACCTCCGAATGAGGTTCCGTCTGGCCGACCATTTCACAATTCACGCCCCGGATGTTGTCGTACGGTTTCGTGGCATTCGGAGGTCGTTCGGGTGGTTTTGACCCCCCAACGCGCCATTTCAGCGCGCGCCGCGCTGCTGAAAACGACACAATCGGACGTGCTGCGCGCACCGCACGTCCGATGAATGTGCGGCCTCGTCCTGCATCTCAGGAATAATATTTCTATCATTCCCGTGCGGTTTCAGGTCGTTCGGAGAACGTTTGCTCCGAATGGGACCTCCGCACGCCGTTTTGGTGTTTTATGGCGCCGGAAACGCGTTTCCAGCCGCCGCGGTCACACGGCACCTCCGAATGAGGTGCCGTCTGGCCGACCATTTCACAATTCACGCCCCGGATGTTGTCGTAAGGTTTCGTGGCATTCAGAGGTCGTTCGAGTGGTTTTGACCCCCCAACGCGCCATTTCAGCGCGCACCGCGCTGCTGAAAACGACACAATCGGACGTGTCGCGCGCACCGCACGTCTGATGGACGTGCGGCCTCCTCCTGCATCTCAGGAATAATATTTCTATCGTTCCCGTGTGGTTTCAGGTCGTTCGGAACACGTTTGCTCCAAATGAGACCGCCGCACGCCGTTTTGGTGTTTTGTGGCGCCAGAAACGCGTTTCCGACCGCCGGGGTCACACGGCACCTCCGAATGAGGTGCCGTCTAGCCGAACATTTCACAATTCACGCCACGGATGTTGTCGTATGGTTTCATGTAATTCGGAGGTCGTTCGTGTGGTTTTGACCCCCCAACGCGCCATTTCAGCGCGCGCCGCGCTGCTGAAAACGACACAATCGGATGTGCCGCGCGCAGCGCACGTCCGATGGACGTGCAGCCTCCTCCTGCATCTCAGGAATAATATTTCTATCGTTCCCATGCGGTTTCAGGTCGTTCGGAGCATGTTTTCTCCGAATTGGACCGCCGCACGCCGTTTTGGTGTTTTATGGCGCCGGAAACGCGTTTCCGGCCGCCGCGGTCACACGGCACCTCCGAATGAGGTGCCGTCTGGCCGACCATTTCAAAATTCACGCCCCGGATTTTTTCGTACGGTTTCGTGGCATTCGGAGCTCGTTCGGGTGGTTTTGACCCCCCAACGCGCCATTTCAGCGCGCGCCGCGCTGCTGAAAACGACACAATCGGACGTGCCGCGCGCACCGCACGTCCGATGGACGTGCGGCCTCCTCCTGCATCTCAGGAATAATATTTCTATCGTTATCGTGCGGTTTCAGATCTTTCGGAGCATGTTTGCTCCGAATTGGACCGCCGCACGCCGTTTTGGTGTTTTATGGCGCCGGAAACGGGTTTCCGGCCGCCGCGGTCAAACGGCACCTCCGAATGAGGTACCGTCTGGCCGACCATTTCACAATTCACGCCCCGGATGTTTTCGTACGGTTTCGTGGCATTCGGAGGTCGTTCGGGTGGTTTTGACCCCCCAACGCGCCATTTCAGCGCGCGCCGCGCTGCTGAAAACGACACAATCGGACGTGCCGCGCGCACCGCACGTCCGATTGACGTGCAGCCTCCTCCTGAATCTCAGGAATAATATTTCTATCATTCCCGTGCGGTTTCAGGTCGTTCGGAGCACGTTTGCTCCGAATGGGACCGCCGCACGCCGTTTTGGGGTTTTATGGCGCCGGAAACACGTTTCCGGCCGCCGTGGTCACACAGCACCTCCGAATGAGGTACCGTCTAGCCGACCATTTCACAATTCACGCCCCGGATGTTGTCGTACGGTTTCGTGGCATTCAGAGGTCGTTCGGGTGGTTTTGACCCCCCAACGCGCCATTTCAGCGCGCGCCGCGCTGCTGAAAACGACACAATGGGACGTGCCGCGCGCACCGCACGCCCGATGGACGTGCGACCTCCTCCTGAATCTCAAGAATAATATTTCTATCGTTCCCGTGTGGTTTCAGGTCGTTCGGAGCACGTTTTCTCCGAATGGGACCGCCGCACGCGGTTTTGGTGTTTTATGGCGCCGGAAACGGGTTTCCGGCCGCCGCGGTCACACGGAACCTCCGAATGAGGTGCCGTCTGGCTGACCATTTCAAAATTCACGCCCCGGATGTTTTCGTACGGTTTCGTGGCATTCGGAGGTCGTTCGGGTGGTCTTTGACCCCCCAACGCGCCATTTCAGCGCACGCCGCACTGTTGAAAACGACACAATGGGACGTGCCGCGCGCCCCGCACGTCCGATTGACGTGCCGCCTCCTCCTGCCTCTCAGGAATAATATTTCTATCGTTCCCGTGCGGTTTCAGGTCGTTCGGAGCACGTTTGCTCCGAATTGGACCGCCGCACGCCGTTTTGGTGTTTTAGGGCGCCGGAAACGCGTTTCCGGCCGTCGCAGTCAAACGACACCTCCGAATGAGGTGCCGTCTGGCTGACCATTTCACAATTCACGCCCCGGATGTTTTCGTACGGTTTCGTGGCATTCGGAGGTCGTTCAGGTGATTTTGACCCCCCAACGCGCCATTTCAGCGAGCGCTGCGCTGCTGAAAACGAAACAATCGGACGTGCCGCGCACACCGCACATCCGATGGACGTGCGGCCTCCTCCTGCATCTCAGGAATAATATTTCTATCATTCCCGTGCGGTTTCAGGTCGTTCGGAGCACGTTTGCTCCGAATGGGACCGCCGCACGCCGTTTTGGTGTTTTGTGGCGCCGGAAACGCGTTTCCGGCCGCCGCGGTCACACGACACCTCCGAATGAGGTGCCGTCTGGCCGACCATTTCACAATTCACACCCCGGATGTTGTCGTACGGTTTCGTGGCATTCAGAGGTCGTTCGGGTGGTTTTGACCCCCCAACGTGCCATTTCAGCGCGCGCCGCGCTGCTGAAAACGACACAATCGGACGTGCCCCGCGCACCGCACGTCCGATGGACGTGCGGCCTCGTCCTGCATCTCAGGATTAATATTTCTATCATTCCCGTGCGGTTTCAGGTCGTTCGGAGCACGTTTGCTCCGAATGGGACCGCCGCACGCCGTTTTGGTGTTTTATGGCGCCGGAAACGCGTTTCCGGCCGCCGCGGTCACACGGCACCTCCGAATGAGGTGCCGTCTAGCCGACCATTTCATAATTCACGCCCCGGATTTTTTCGTACGGTTTCGTGGCATTCGGAGGTCGTTCGGGTGGTTTTGACCCCCCAACGCGCCATTTCAGCGCGCGTCGCGCTGCTGAAAACGACACAATCGGACGGGGCGCGCGCACCGCACGTCCGATGGATGTGAGGCCTCCTCCTGCATCTCAGGAATAATATTTCTATCGTTCCCGTGCGGTTTCAGGTCGTTCGGAGCACGTTTTCTCCGAATTGGACCGCCGCACGCCGTTTTGGTGTTTTAGGGCGCCGGAAACGCGTTTCCGGACGCCGCGGTTACACGGCCCCTCCGAATGAGGTGCCGTCTGGCCGACCATTTCACAATTCACGCCCCGGATGTTGTCGTACGGTTTTGTGGCATGCGGAGGTCGTTCGGGTGGTTTTGACCCCACAACGCGCCATTTCAGCGCGCGCCGCGCTGCTGAAAACGACACAATCGGACGTTCCGCGCGCACCGCACGTTCGATGGATGTGCGGCCTCCTCCTGCATCTCAGGAATAATATTTCTATCGTTCCTGTGCGGTTTCAGGTCGTTTGGAGCACGCTTGCTCCAAATGGGACCGCCGCACGCCGTTTTGGTGTTTTATGGCGCCGGAAACGCGTTTCCAGCCGCCGCGGTCACACGACACCTCCGAATGAGGTGCCGTCTGGCCGACCATTTCACAATTCACGCCCCGGATGTTGTCGTACGGTTTCGTGGCATTCGGAGGTCGTTCGGGTGGTTTTGACTCCCCAACGCGCCATTTCAGCGCGCGCCGCGCTGCTGAAAACGACACAATCGGACGTGCCGCGCGCACCGCACGTCCGATGGACGTGCGGCCTCCTCCTGCATCTCAGGAATAATATTTCTATCGTTCCCATGCGGTTTTAGGTCGTTCGGAGCACGTTTGCTCCGAATGGGACCGCCGCACGCCGTTTTGGTGTTTTATGGCGCCGGAAACGCGTTTCCGGCCGCCGCGGTCACACGGCACCTCCGAATGAGGTGCCGTCTGGCCGAACATTTCAAAATTCACGCCCCGGATGTTGTCGTACGGTTTCATGGCATTCGGAGGTCGTTCGAGTGGTTTTGACCCCCCAACGCGCCATTTCAGCGCGCGCCGAGCTGCTGAAAACGACACAATCGGACGTGCCGCGCGCACCGCACGACCGATGGACATGCGGCCTTCTCCTGCATCTCAGGAATAATATTTCTATCGTTCCCGTGCGGTTTCAGGTCGTTCGGAGCACGTTTGCTCCGAATGGAACCGCCGCACGCCGTTTTGGTGTTTTATGGCGCCGGAAACGCGTTTCCGGCCGCCGCGGTCACACGGCACCTCCGAATGAGGTGTCGTCTGGATTACCATTTCACAATTCACGCCCCGGATGTTGTCGTACAGTTTCGTGGCATTCGGAGGTCGTTCGGGTGGTTTTGACCCCCCAACGCGCCATTTCAGCGCGCGCCGCGCTGCTGAAAACGACACAATCGGACGTGCCGCGCGCACCGCACGTCCGATGGACGTGCGGCCTCCTCCTGCATCTCAGGAATAATATTTCTATCGTTCCCGTGCGGTTTCAGGTTGTTCATAGCACGTTTTCTCCGAATTGGACCGTCGCACGCCGTTTTGGTGTTTTATGGCGCAGGAAACACGTTTCCGGCCGCCGCGTTCACACGGCACCTCCGAATGAGGTGCCGTCTGGCCGACCATTTCACAATTCACGCCCCGGATGTTGTCGTACAGTTTCGTGGCATTCAGAGGTCGTTCGGGTGGTTTTGACCCCCCAACGCGCCATTTCAGCGCGCGTCGCGCTGCTGAAAACGACACAATCGGACGTGTCGCGCGCACCGCACGTCCGATGGACGTGCGGCCTCCTCCTGCATCTCAGGAATAATATTTCTATCGTTCCCGTGCGGTTTCAGGTTGTTCGGAGCACGTTTTCTCCGAATTGGACCGCCGCACGCCGTTTTGGTGTTTTAGGGCGCCGGAAACGCGTTTCTGGCCGCCGCGGTCACACGGCACCTCCGAATGAGGTGCCGTCTGGCCGACCATTTCACAATTCACGCCCCGGATGTTGTTGTACGGTTTCATTCGGAGGTCGTTCGGGTGGTTTTGACCCCCCAACGCGCCATTTCAGCGCGCGTCGCGCTGCTGAAAACGACACAATCAGACGTGCCGCGCGCACCGCACGTCTGATGGACGTGCGGCCTCCTCCTGCATCTCAGGAATAATATTTCTATCGTTTCCGTGCGGTTTCAGGTCGTTCGGAGCACGTTTTCTCCGAATGGGACCCCCACACGCCGTTTTGGTGTTTTATGGCTCCGGAAACGCATTTCCGGCCGCCGCGGTCATACGACACCTCCGAATGAGGTGCCGTCTGGCCGACCATTTCACAATTCAAGCCCCGGATGTTGTCGTACGGTTTCGTGGCATTCGGAGGTCGTTCGGGTGGTTTTGACCCCCCAACGCGCCATTTCAGCGCGCGCCGCCCTGCTGAAAACGACACAATCGGACGTGCCGCGCGCACCGCACGTTCGATGGACGTGCGGCCTCGTCCTGCATCTCAGGAATAATATTTCTATCATTACCGTGCGGTTTCAGGTCGTTCGGAGCACGTTTGCTCCGAATGGGACCGCCGCACGCCGTTTTGGTGTTTTATGGCGCCGGAAACGCGTTTCCGGCCGCCGCGGTCACACAGCACCTCCGAATGAGGTGCCGTCTGGCCGACCATTTCACAATTCACGCGCGGATGTTGTCGTACGGTTTCGTGGCATTCGGAGGTCGTTCGGGTGGTTTTGACCCCCCAACGCGCCATTTCAGCGCGCGCCGCGCTGCTGAAAACGACACAATCGGACGTGCCGCGCGCACCGCACGTCCGATGGATGTGCGGCCTCCTCCTGCATCTCAGGAATAATATTTCTATCGTTCCCGTGCGGTTTCAGGTCGTTCGGAGCACGTTTGCTCCGAATGGGACCGCTGCACGCCGTTTTGGTGTTTTATGGCGCCGGAAATGCGTTTCCGGCCGCCGCGGTCACACAGTACCTCCGAATGAGGTGCCGTCTGGCCGACCATTTCACAATTCACGCCCCGGATGTTTTCGTACGGTTTCGTGTCATTCGGAGGTCATTCGTGTGGTTTTGACCCCCCAACGCGCCATTTCAGCGCGCGTCGCGCTGCTGAAAACGACACAATCGGACGTGTCGCGCGCACCGCACGTCCGATGGACATGCGGCCTCCTCCTGCATCTCAGGAATAATATTTATATCATTCCCATGCGGTTTCAGGTCGTTCGGAGCACGTTTTCTCCAAATTGGACCGCCGCACGCCGTTTTGGTGTTTTATGGCGCCGGAAACGCTTTTCTGGCCGCCGCGGTCACACGCCACCTCCGAATGAGGTGCCGTCTGGCCGACCATTTCACAATTCACGCCCCGGATGTCGTCGTACGGTTTCGTGGCATTCGGAGGTCATTCGGGTGGTTTTGACCCCCCAACGCGCCATTTCAGCACGCGCCGCGCTGCTGAAAACGACACAATCGGACGTGCCGCGCGCACCGCACATCCGATGGACGTGCGGACTCCTCCTGCATCTCAGGAATAATATTTCTATCGTTCCCAGGCGGTTTCAGGTCTTTCGGAGCACGTTTGCTCCGAATGGGACCGCCGCACGCCGTTTTGGTGTTTTATGGCGCCGGAAACGCGTTCCCGGCCGCCGCGGTCACACGGCACCTCCGAATGAGGTGCCGTCTAGCCGACCATTTCACAATTCACGCCCCGGATGTTGTCGTACGGTTTCGTGGCATTCGGAGGTCGTTCGGGTGGTTTTGACCCCCCAACGCGCCATTTCAGTGCGCGCAGCGCTGCTGAAAACGACACAATCGGACGTGCCGCGCGCACCGCACGTCCGATGGACGTGCGGCCTCCTCCTGAATCTCAGGAATAATATTTCTATCGTTCCCGTGCGGTTTAAGGTCGTTCGGAGCACGTTTGCTCCGGATGGGACCGCCGCACGCCGTTTTGGTGTTTTATGGCGCCGGAAACGCGTTTCCGGCCGCCGCGGTCACACGGCACCTTCGAATGAGGTGTCGTCTGGCCGACCATTTCACAATTCATGCCCTGGATGTTGTCGTACGGTTTCGTGGCATTCGGAGGTCGTTCGGGTGGTTTTGACCCCCCAACGTGCCATTTCACCGCGCGCCGCGCTGCTGAAAAGGACACAATCGGGGGGCTGTACGGGGGTGGCAGGGGGCTGTACGGGGGTGCGGGGGGCTGTACGGGGGTGTCGGGGGGCTGTACGGGGGTGTCGGGGGCTGTACGGGGGTGGCGGAGGGCTGTACGGGGGTACGAGGGGGGGGGGGGGGGGGGGTTGTACGGGGGTGCGAGGGGGCTGTACGGGGGTGAGGGGAGCTGTACGGGGGTGGTGGAGGGCTGTTCGGGGGTGCGGGGGGCTGTACGGGGGTGACGGGGGCCTGTACGGGGGTGGCGGGGGGCAGTACGGGGGTGCGGGGGGTGTACGGGGGTGCGGGGGGGGGGGGGGGGCTGTACGGTGGTGTCGGGGGGCTGTACGGGGGTGAGGGGGGCTGTACGGGGGGTGGCAGAGGGCTTTACGGGGGTGCGGGGGGGGGGGGGCTGTACGGGGGTGCGGGGGTTGGGGGGCTGTACGGGGGTGAGGGGGGCTGTACGGGGGTGGCGGAGGGCTGTTCGGGGGTGCGGGGGGGCTTTACGGGGGTGCGGGGGGGCTGTACGGGGGTGCGGGGGGCTGTACGGGGGTGGCGGGGGGCTGTACGGGGGTGGCGGGGGGCAGTACGGGGGTGCGGGGGGTTGTACGGGGGTGCGGGGGGGCTGTACGGGGGTGCGGGGGGCTGTACGGGGGTGCGGGGGGGCTGTACGGGGGTGCGGGGGGCTGTACGGGGGTGCGGGGGGCTGTACGGGGGTGCGGGGGGCTGTACGGGGGTGGCGGGGGGTTGTACCGGGGTGAGGGGGGCTGTACGGGGGTGGCGGAGGGCTGTTCGGGGGTGCGGGGGGCTGTACGGGGGTGCGGGGGGGCTATACGGGGGTGCGGGGGGGGGGGGGGGGGGGTGGGGGCTGTACGGGGGTGGGGGGGGCTGTACCGGGGTGCGGGGGGCTGTACGGGTGTGGAGGGGGGCTGTACGGGGGTGGCGGGGGCAGTACGGGGGTGAGGGGGTTTGTACGGGGGTGCGGGGGGGGGGGGGGGCTGTACGGGGGTGCGGGGGGCTGTACGGGGGTGCGGGGGGGGGGGGGGGGGCTTTACGGGGGTGGCAGGGGGCTGTACGGGGGTGGCGGGGGCCTGTACGGGGGTGGCGGGGGGCAGTACGGGGGTGCGGGGGGTGTACGGGGGTGCGGGGGGGCTGTACGGGGGTGCGGGGGGGCTGTACGGGGGTGCGGGGGGCTGTACGGGGGTGCGGGGGGGGGGGGGGGGGGGCTGTACGGGGGTGCGGGGGGCTCTCCGGGGGTGCAAAGGCCATCCCATTGATTACAAAAGTGAAAAATAAAAGTGATAACATCTAATTAATACATATTTCTTTTATCGATACCATACAGAAATTTATAAAAAATATATTGGATAATATATAATCTATAATATCAGATTTATTGATCTGTTGGAATTAGTTCGACTTTTTCAAATGTAGAATCATTCAAGATTATCTGATCAAAAACTCAATATGTGTATAAAATATTTAAAAGACCACCATGGATGGTAATAATGCATTACTTAAATGAATAAATACAGTACATCAATGTCAACCCTACCAGTAAAAACAAAAAACATATCTCGTGAATGGTGCGTCACGCGTTGCCATCACTGCTACCTCCTTCTGGTGGGCCAGGTGCCTACAAAAAATAAACATTATAAATATTTTAATAACAAAAATAATTTAAATTAAATAAATAAATACAGTATATACCTGCGTCGTATGATCCCATGTACCATCAGCTCGACGCACATATTCCCGCAGTGCTCTAACCTCAGCTGTCAATTGCGCATTTGTCTCCTCGGAAGCGCGCAGCCGTGCCTCAAAATCTGACATCTGCTGTGTCATATGAGCAACAGCAGGACTGACAGCCACAGCGCGTGACACTACAGAACGAGGAATCCCTGCTCCATAGGTCAAACTATAGCCATGCCCGTCCCAACCAATAATGCGATGAAAGATCTCATCCCGTCGCATGGGAAGCTGTCGCTGGTCCTCTGGCAGATGTTCTAACTCAGCTTCAAATTGATCCTGTGAAATATTTAAATATATATAAATATATATATGTTAATATATTGATTTATGTAATTATTGGTAAGTACAGACACTTACTATCAATGCTGCAACCTCTGGATCATTGCGATCACGAGTCCTTATCCACACCGACATTTTATCAGTTGCTGCACCTTGCCCTCGCAACTGTATATTAAAAGAATATAAACACAAAACCATATTAATTAATAAATTAAAAAATGAATAATATATACCTCATGTCGGATCTGAGACACGTGACGAGTCCCGAGCCTGTGAGCTGGTCCCTGCAACGCTCGATTCTCCGAATGGCGTGTTGACACCTCCTACATTCAATTCATTCAAATTTCAAACAAATCACATATTCTTGAAAATATATATACAACAAAATAATTAATATACAAACCGCAACACCCTCAGTAGACCAATATGCAACCAAGTCACGCCACTGAGCCGGGAGGACACCTCTCGGGACTTTTTCCAAAATGTCAAGGGCACCCACATTTGGTACCCAGTGGTCCCTCTTCACTTTTCCTTTATAATCTTTCCACAGCTTACGGCATTTTCTCATACACACGGTCCGAAACTCTTCAGGGCATACTTTCAAATTTTGCTATAATGAAAGTAATCAAACATATTAGTATTATTTATAAATAGAAAATAAAGTAAAATTATTTTCTTACCTGAACCTCCCTCCATAGACGATCTAATGTGTCCTGAGGGATAGAAGCCCAATCACGCGTGGTCAATGGAAATCGATGTGGGTCACGTATGATATGACCCAGCTGACGAATAAATGCCGGGGCATTCGGTCCCACGGGATGAAATACCTCATCAAATGAAACATCTATCGTCGTGTCGGAATTCCATGATAATATGCCACGACCAGAGCCTCTCCTGCGAGAGGAAGAAGCAGCCGAGTCTGATCCTGTTGAAAACAATTATATATATAAATTGACAAATGTTATATATATATATATATATATATATATGTCAATTACATAAAAAATATAGACAATGACATTCAAACATACCTCGACCCTGAGACGTAGATGCCTCAGATGGATGATGTGGATTTTCTGCCTCTTCCCCTGACATGTCTGCAGTCATACAAAATATCAGTAATGAGTCCAAAAGTGTTTAAAAGATAAATTGGATTGTTCTTAATAAATCAAACTTGTACAACTGTTAATCAAACAAAAAATGGATTGAATAATTAGTTGTGAATGAATTTTAAAAAATCAGAAAGTTAATCAACCTAAATATTTATGACTGAATTAACTTACAAAAGTGAGGATTAAAACTTATAAGGATTTATAAAATGATTAGATAATTTATGATATCCTAGGACATTCTACTGAATAGCGGGAAAACAATTATACCTTTCATTAAGCATGCAAATCGACCATTTCTCCTTCAACAGCCGCTCTGACCCAATAAATATCTTCTTCACGTTGAACTACGGTATGTTGATCAAGTTGTTGGTAAACAAACAGAACAGTCTCGGGTTCATCTTCTTCAAATAAAAACACTCCTCGCCGAGACATTTTGACAACAACTTGCCAACTTGGATCCGAAGGCAAAGTAGTGAAGAATACTTGTTCCGCTTGTGATGTCAAAATGAAAGGTTCATTCTCAACTCGTTCATTATTTCTGTATAACATATAGTTAAAATTCACCAATGAAAACTGATATTGATCGACTTTACATCCACGCACTGGATCAACCCAATTACACTTTAACAATATGTACTTCAAACCGTGTGTGTATACAACTTCAATGATGTCTATCAATTGACCATAGTAATAACCAGAATCGACAAAGGGACAACTGATGCCACTGTTTTGTGTTGCTCGTTTGTCGTCAACATCTTTAATGTGAAATCGATAACCATTAGCATCAATAGCTTTATAACGACGAGCCGTTATAGATGGACCCTCAGCCAGTTGGATAAATACTTCAGGTAGCGTGGGGTCCCCTAACTCCCTCAGCTTACGAACCTACATAATTTATAAAAATCAATACTGATATATGCAGAAAGAATTAGTTTAATACTTCACTCATAATGAAAATCAATTTATACATACATAATCCTTGAACCAATCATGAAATGCCGCATAATGAGATTGTTGAATTTGCAACTCAGTCGCACAATGCATCTCTTCTTTTATCTCATTAATGTGTTTCCTGCAAATGATTACGCGATGTTTAAAAGATCAACTTATGCAAAGAAAACATGTAAAAGTTATACAAGCACATTGATAAGATACTTACTGCATTAATGGTGCAACTGATGGAGTATTGAACAAGATATATCGATGTGCTTGTATCCACTCGATGTTGTCCATATCAAATGTGGTTCCTTCTCCAACTGGACCATCATGAATCCGAGAGGGCTTATCTAATTTTGTTTCAACATCCGTAAGATATTCTGCACAAAAGGTAGTACACTCATCCATCAAATAACCATTGGCTATTGATGCCTCTGGATGAGCTCTGTTGCGTACAAATCTTTTCAATGTACTCAAATACCGTTCAATAGGATACATCCACCTGAATTGCACTGGACCAGCAGCCATTACTTCATCAGTTAGGTGCACTGTCAAGTGGACCATAACATCGAAAAATGAGGGGGGGGGAAAAGTTTCTCAAAGTGACAAAGCGTAAGTACAATTCGGTCCTGCAAACTTTTTAAATCACTCATTCGTTGATTTCTTAAACAAAGCTGTCTAAAAAAATTACTCATCTCAATCAAGGGCTGAACAACATTGGGGGATAAACAATCACAAATTGCGATTAGAATCAACTGCTGAAGTAATATGTGATTGTCATGACTTTTCATCCCTTGCAATGTCTTGCTCGTCAGATTCACACACTTTGAAATATTAGAAGAGTAACCATCAGGAACCTTGACCATCTTCAAAATGGAAAGAAATGTCTCTTTCTCCTCTGTAGTCATCGAATACTGTGCAGCAGGCATATATGCCTTGTTTCCCTCAGCTAACTGTAAATGCAACT
The DNA here is from genome assembly GCA_963277665.1 of Viscum album. Classification (NCBI taxonomy): domain Eukaryota; kingdom Viridiplantae; phylum Streptophyta; class Magnoliopsida; order Santalales; family Viscaceae; genus Viscum; species Viscum album. Next base: position 857,923,823 of record OY728151.1, read on the forward strand.
GTTTCCTTAAACCCATTTTTTCCAAATCACGGCGTGCATTAACATGGTCCTTTGAATTTCCACTGACACCTAAAATGGTCCACAATATGTTATCACAAACATTTTTTTTCAATGTGCATGACATCCAAATTATGCCTCAACATGTTAGTTTTCCAATACGGAAGACTATAAAAAATACTTTTCTTTTTCCAATTGTGACTGCGCTGCCTACCCGCAGCACGAATATTACGTACTGGAGGAGCCACCAAATCCTGAATTTCATATACCGTGCGGATGTTTTCTTCCTCAATCTGCGATAACATTTCGACTCCTGTCATGATCTTTGGTGCTGGGCTGAACTCTCTAGAACCATCAAATGTCACTCTGTCCTTTCTGAACCTGTGCTAGGGAGGGAGAAAACGCATGTGACCCATGTATGCCCATTTTTTGGAATGTTTAAGCCATACAGATTTTTTACTTTTATTGCAACAAGGGCAAGCAAATTCCCCTTTCGTACTCCAGCCTGATAAATTTGCATAAGCTGGGAAGTCATTGATTTTCCACAATAAATCAGCATGCAGTTTGAACATTTCATTCGTTTCGCAGTCATAAGTCATCACACCATCGCCCCAAAATTCATTCAACTCATCAATCAATGGCTGAAGGTAAACATCAATCTTATCCCCCGGACTTTTAGGTCCATCAATAAGAGTGGAAAGTAATATAAATTGTTGCTTCATACAAAGCCACGGAGGAAGATTATATGGAACCAACACCACGGGCCATGTGCTATGAGTTGCACCAACCATAGACTTGAATGGATTGAAACCATCTGCTGCCAATCCCAATCGGACATTACGAACATCTTTAGAAAAGTCGGGATGTCTCTTATCAAAATCCTTCCATGCATGAGAGTCTGCTGGGTGGGTTAACATGTCACTTTCATGAACTCTTTCTGCATGCCATCTCATTAAATTAGAAACTTTAGATGACATAAAAAATCTTTTCAACCTCGGTTTAAGGGGAAAGTAACGCATTTGCTTTACGGCAATCGGTTTCCCCTGTATCGCAATCTGACTTTGATGAGTCTTATTTCCCCTGTTCTCTTTCCACCTGGAAGCGCCACAAACCGTACAAATATCCAAATGAGCAGTTTCATTTCTAAACAACATACAGTTGTTTGCACATGCATCTATAGTCTCATATGTAAAACCTAAGTTCTCTGTCAACTTACGAGCATAGTAATACGACTCAGTAATCTTAGCGTCGACAGGAAGAACTTTTTTCAATAAAACCAAAAGCATGTCAAATGACGTGTCTGACCAATTATTCAAAGTCTTCAAATGCAACAACTCCACGATAAACGACAATTTATTGTAAGAAGTACATCCAAGATATAATTCTGTTTTCGCATCATCAAGTACTTCATAAAACCTCCTCGAATCACGATCTGCACCAGAGCGAAGATTTATCTCACCGGTCTCAAGATTCTGGATGTCAATGCCTTCAGGATCAAACCCACATACCATTTCAGTAAGCATTTCATGCATTGGATCAGTCATCCTTGCATCAACATCCATCTGAGCTGCATCTGTATTTTGACAACGAACATATTCTTCTCCATGACGAGTCCAACTCTTATAATTTTTCAGAAATCCATTAAAGAAAAGGTGATCCCTCACAGTATCTCGTGTGAATTGATATCTGTTAGCACATTTTCTACATGGACAACTAATATAGTCACTTTCAAATCCTCTTGTGAAGTCAATAAACTGCATAATGCCATTGAAATATTCTCTAGACGTTCGATTTGGAAGATCAATCCAACTCTTATCCATAATAATATCTGTATAACAAACATTTACACAATACTTATTACATTTACATTTTTCAAATCAATTATATTCAAAATAAATATTAACCATTTGTTTATGAACCATTGATAAAATAATAATGTAACTGAAAGCTCATGTTACCTGATTGAGCTACAAACCTGAAAGGGAGGGGAGCCGAAGGTGGTGCTGCGAGGGAGAGGAGGCAGCGAAGGGGAGCCGGAGCCAAAGGCGGTGCGGCAAGGGAGGGGACGGGTGGCGGCGGCGGCGGGGAGCTGGAGGAGAGGAGGCGGTGAGGGGACGGGGGACGGGCAGCGAGGGGGGGGGGGGGTGTCCGGGGTCGGGGGGGGGGGGGGGGTTGTCCGAGGTGCGGGGAGGGGTGTTCGGGGGCCTGTCAGGGGTGCGGGCAGGGGTGTTCGGGGTGCGGGGGTGTCCGGGTGCGGGGGAGGGGGGGCTGTCTGGGGTGTAGGGGGGCTGTCGGGGGTGCGTGGTGGGGTGTCCGGGGTGCGGGGGGCCTGTCCGGGGTGCGGGGGGGCTGTCCGGGTTCGGAGGGGGGGGTGTCCGAGTGCGGGGGGGGGGGGGGGGGGCTTTCCGGGGTGCGGGGGGCTGTCCGGGTTCGGAGGGGGGTGTCCGAGTGCAGGGGGGCTGTCCGGGGTGCGGGGGGCGGTCCGGAGTGCGCGGGGGGGGGGGGGGGGGGGGGCTGTCCGGGGTGCGGGGAGGCATCCGGGGTGCGAGGGGCGGTCCGGAGTGCGCGGGGGGGTGCTGTCCGGGGTGCGGGGAGGCGTCCGGGGTGCGGGGGGCGGTCCGGAGTGCGCGCCGGGGGATGTCCGGGGTGCGGGTGCCGTCCGGGGTGGGGGGGGGGGAGGGCCGAGAGGCCGGAGGGCGGCGGCTGGAGGCCCGAGGGCGGAGGGCGGCGGCCGGATGGCAGGCGGAGGGGGAGGGCGGGCGGCGGGGGAGGGCGGGCGGCGGGGGAGGGCGGGCGGCGGGGGAGGCCGGGCGGCGGGGGAGGCCGGGCGGCGGGGGAGGCCGGGCGGCGAGGGAGGGGAGGGCGGCGAGGGAGGGCGGCGAGGGAGGGAGGGGGTTAGGGCGGAGGGAGATCGAGGGCGCGGGGGGGGGGGGGGGGGGGGGGCGCAGAAGCCCCCCGTTTTTTATGTAGGTTAGCGACCGCCATTGGCGGTCACTAATGGTTAGCTATAGCGACCGCCAATGGCGGTCGCCCGAGTCTGGGGGGATCCAATGCCCCCTATTCTAGTAGTGTGGAAAATAAATCATCTAACATAAGAGTAACCTCACCCTTGAATAATTAAATAATATTTTGACATCCTAGAAAGTGACATTTTGACCTTAGCAAACGTTTTGATCATAAATAATTAATTATAATTAATTAATTAATTTAAAGGAAAAATTATTATTTTTAAATGTGTTCATTATTTATAAAATAAATTTCTTATAGTTTTTATATAATTTTATAAGACCCTACATAATTTTTTAAATCACTATAAAATCAGTTTTAATCTTAAAAACTTTTTTTTAAGTAAATTATGATTTCAATTAAATAATAAATCAATAATATTTAGAAAATTATTTTTGAAAAATGGACTTCATTTTTTGGATTCTACACATCGAAAAATTGTGGGGGTAAATTTTTGGGATTTTTCTGAAATACATGAATTTTTTATGAATAGTAGAATCCGGTAATTGACAATAAATGTTAAATAATTGATTAATTGAGTCATCGATGATGTTATTCTGATGTAAGCCCACTTTGTTCGGGATCACATGATACAATTACTATTCATGGTCATTCAATACTCACTATTCCTTGTCTTAGGGGAAATTAATAAACTAATGAATTTTATATTAAGGAAACACCTCTCCCCTCCACTATAAAAGCCACCCTTCACACCCTCATTTCGTCACACCTCTCAAGCTCCAAGCCTTCTCTAAACTCTGCCAAAAAATCCTCCCTATCCCCTATCCCACGTTCAAGAGATTTTTGTCTCATCAAAAGACCATGCTTATGCCCTTAAGGAGGATCTCAAGAGGAAGATTTAAGAGGTAATTTCTCTCCCTCTTCTCCGTTAATTTCATTTCAAGTTCAAGTTCATTTTTGGTCTCTCCCCACCTATCTTCATCCAAATGGTATTGTAAATCCATTATTATACATATAATAGAATTGTATGATTATAATGGGATATTATATCATCCAACCCCCTTTCCCTCTTCCTTTTATTTTATTAAAGATAACTTTGTTTGTGAGGTATTAATTTATCACCTTCAAGAACGACATGATTTCTTCTTCCATTTCAACCTTCAGATCTGGTAATGAAACCATTTTTATGGTTGAACCAGAATATGTTATATTTATTATGTCCTATTTAATGTTCTGGGACTGACTTATGAACATATTACAATGTGATAAATTAAAACAACTTTATTGTGTTCGAAAAACCTCCCAAATTAACCCAAACAGTCTTCATTTATTTATTATCTTATGATTCATCCACATGGATCTAATATAATTAATTATAAGATCATTAAAACTCATGTAATATCATTAATAACATGTAATATCATCTCTGGGTGTTTAATCATCTTCTACCCGAACTTCAATTTAAGAATGCAAGTGAACCACTCAAGAAAACCATGAAAACAAACATTCTCGAACAATGTTTTAAAACTATATAACTCATCCAAAGGCACATAAAATCACTTAATGAAACCATAATGAAACAAAATAATGTAAAAAAGGTTCTTTATTTCTAATTAATGATTATAATGTCATTATACAGGACATTAAAGAGAAGGAAGCATTCAGATACAAGGTAAGGGGAAATCTCGAACCAAATTTTCTTCCTTCGAGTTATCCCTAATTCACTCCATTTTTTGATATGGTTACTCCTTAAAGATCATTTTTTAATAATTTTATTTACTTTTTTGGGATATAAAAGTTTTTCACTGGTTTTTATGTCAAACCAAATGTTTTCCAAAAGAACTCCTCTTTTAAGAACACCCCTTTTACTTCTCACTCAAAGTGGACGGTTCTTGTAACATGTATGTGATTCCCTCTTTCTTTTGGGAACCAAAAGCTTATGAATGTGTTATTATGAGATGAAACCAATTAAAATACATGGTTTAGTTATGTACATTTTTTATATGTGTTCTATGTGGCAAGCATGATTATGATAATGTTATGATGTGTAGGGTGCGCCCGGAATTATATAGCGCAATATGAATGTTTAAATGTGACTGGTGAGACCGATATTATACATCGCTCCAATGCATTGGGTAAAGTGATGAATCTCATGAGTAAATGTGGAATAATGTTTTAATAAGATTCTAGCTTGGTTCACAAGTATGTGTTGTATTTAACCACTAAGACATGTTGTTTCATTTTTTATGCATTTCCACATTTCAAGTCTTTTATTTATGCTCCTCTCATGTTCATGATCTTTTGCCTATTTAATGATTATCCTCACCCCATGCTACATTTTTCTTATTTTACCTCTTACTGGGCTCCTAGCTCACCCCTTTTTATGTATATCTTCAGGTGGAAATATGTACTAAAGAGAGGACAAGTGCCAATAAAAAGCTAGAGAAGAAGATATTAAATAAATGTTTATGCTCGATGTTTTATTTGTTATGTATGGTCCTAGTTTTCCCAAGACACTAATCCTTTGGATCCTATATGTGTAATACTATTATGTTTTTTATCTTTAAAATGATGTAATAGTAGTGTAAGAAAAGGCTCGGGTCGCTATAGTTGGTATCAGTGGCAAGGTTTAGTTAATATGGGAATTAGTATTAGTGAACCCTAGAGAAACCCTCTAGTATGAGATTAAATAAAAATATGAACAAAATATTATTTACACAAGGATCCCATATGTTATGATTTTAGTATAAATTGTTCAAATGAATAATTTATTTATTCATGACATGTTTACTTATGTTTTGTTCTAAATTTTCTATTTTAGAAAATGGTGGGAACTAGGAGAAATCAGGCCAACAACTCATTTGAGGGCCTAGGCAATGATTGCCAGAATGACATCCCCAACGATTTGGGAGGTGGAGTTCAAAACATCATGGCGATACATACCCAATTATCTCAGGTTTTTAACAATAACCATAATAATGGGGAACGTCCTCCTTCACCAAATAGGGAGCAACTGGCTATCGAATGTTTTATGCGGCAACGACCTCAGACATTTTGTGGATATTTTGATCCACTAGTTGCGGAACAATGGGTCAACTCCATGGAGAAGATATTTTCTGTTCTTCACTGTTCTGAGATGGAGATGGTAACCCTAGTCGTTTATCGTCTAGATGGAGAAGTCGATTAATGGTGGGCTTTGAATAAGAACACCAAGCCAAGGGAGGAAATTGAAGAGATGGAATGGGAAGACTTTAAGACAAGGTTTCATAATAAGTACTTCCAACGAACTCTTCACACGAAGATGGATAGAGAATTTATAGAGATCAAGCAAAAATAAGGAGAATCTATCACAACCTATGAAGTAAATTTCACATGGCTTAGAAGGTATGCTTCAGGTTTTGTTATCAACAATGATAGAAAAATTGATAGATTCTTTAGTGGATTAAAACCACACCTTCAAAAGGCTCTTGAAATTTGAGATTCTGGGAGTTATGAAGAAGTTGTTCGGTGTGCTCTCAAAGTGGAGATGGAGTTTGGAGAATTGTCCATTGGCTATAGTGATAAGAAAAGAAATATGGAGTTTCAACCTGGTGGATCTAATGAAAAAGGCGTGAAGAAAAATCAACGACCCACATTCCAAAAATGTGGGAAGTTCCACCATGGGAATAGACTCAAAGGGACAGGGAAATGCTTCAAGTGTGGGAAAGAAGGACACCATGCTCAAGAGTGTCGAAAAGACACGAAAAGGAAGGATAATGTAGGCAATGAAAGGAGAGAACCACTCATGGTTTAATGCTACAACTGTAGGGAGCTAGGGCACTATGAAAACCAGTGCACTAAACCTTGAGCTCTCGAGGTTAATCAGCGTCAGTAGCCACCAAAGAAAAAGGAGAAAGGGAAGGCTTATGCAATCACTACTGCAGAGGTGGATCATGATAATGAAGTCGTACAAGGTACACTTTCTATTCACTCATGAATAGAAAAAGTCTTATGTGATTCTGGTTCTACACATTCCTTTATATCTTGCATGTTTTCTAGAAATATAGAATCGATGCCCCGAAACCTTGAAGTAGAGATATCTGTAAAAACACCAATCATTGCAACCCAAGTGTTTGACTCTTCTCCCATTGGCATATGTGGGACGATTCTTCCGAAAAATCTCGTAATACTTCCCTTGGTGGAATTTGATGCTATAATGGGAATGGATTGGCTCTTGTTATATAGAGCACATATCAACTGTTGGGAAAAGGAAATATCATTTCATATTCTGAACCATCCCATTCCCCTCTACAAATGAAAGGCAGATCATGAATCTCCTTTTAAAAATCCTTCAATGGTGTGGGTGTTGATTCCCTATGAAGAAGCACACCTCACTCAAATGGTTGAGTCGAAGGAATGTGCCAACCTTGAGGAAATTCCCATCATGAGGGAATACGGCTATGTATTTCCCAAAGAGATACCCCAAATTTCCCCAGATCGTGAGGAAGATTTCTCAATTTAACTGATGCCTAGAGCTACTCCCATCTAGAAGTGTCCCTATAGGATGGCTCCTATCGAACTGGAGGAGTTAAAGAAGCAGCTCCAAGAGAATCTAGACAAAGTGTGTATACGCCCTAGTGCATCACCTTGGGGTGCACCAGTGCTCTTTGTGAAGAAGAAGGATGGAACAATACGGTTGTGTATCGGTTATCGGGAACTCAACAAGATCTCCATAAAGAACAAGTATCATCTTCCAAGGATTGATGACTTGTTCGATAAGTTAAGAGGAGCTCAATACTTCTTAAAGCTGGATCTTCATTCTGGATATCATCAGGTAATGTTGAAGAAGGAATATATTCAGAAGACTGCCTTCCGTACAAGGTATGGGCACTATGAGTTTTTGGTCATGCCCTTCGGACTTAATAATTCCCCTACAATCATCATAGATTTGATTAATAGAGTCTTTAGACATTACCTCGACAAATTTTTGGTAGTGTTTATTGATGATATTCTCATATACTCCAAGATAATGGAGGAAAATGAAAAACATCTAAGACTTGTGTTGGAAACATTATGAAAGGAGAAGTTGTATGCCAAGTTCAGAAAGTGTGACTTTTGGATGAATCAAGTCACGTTCATGGGGCATGTGATCACAAGTGAAGGAATTTCATTGGATCCTAAAAAACAAAGGTGATCGAGGAACGGCCCCGGACCTCTAGTGTCACAGAAATCCATAGTTTTCATGGATTATCTAGGTACTACCGACGTTTTGTGAGAAACTTCTCATGATTTTCAAGGCCGTTAACTAAGTTAACAAGGAAAGGGGTAAAGTATGTCTGGATGAATGAATGTGAGGGAAGCTTCAAGGAGATAAAGAGAAGGCTGACAACTACACCTGTACTCACACTACCGAAAAGTGGAGAATGTTTTGTGACATACAATGATGATTTAAAGAAAGTATTGGGTTGTGTACTCATAAAAATTAAAATGTGATAGCCTATGCCTCACGACAGTTGAATATACATGAGAATAACTACTCGACTCATGATCTAGAGCTAGAGGCCGTGATTTTTTCCTTGAAAATATGGTGGCACTACCTTTATGGTGAGAAGTGTGACAGATTCACCGACCACAAGAGCCTAATGTATATATTCACACAAAAGGAGATCAACATGCGTCAAAGGAGATGGTTAGAGCTAATCAATGATTGTGATTTCTCTATTCACTATCATCCTAGAAAGGCGAACAAGGTAGTGGATGATCTAAGTAGAAAATAATCTGCTACTCTATCCATGCTACGGATTGAGAAAGACCCTATCTTCTTAGATATGCGAAGGATGGATTTGGAAATAATAATGGTAGGGGATACATCCTACCTTTCCCAAATTATTGCGCAACAATCCATATCAGAGAAGATTAAGGAAGCACAAATGGATGATGCAGAGATACAAAAGAGGGTGAATGCAGTAAAGGAAGGGAAGTTGCAAGAGTTCTATATCGATGATGATGGTGTGATTCAGTTTGGAATGTGGATTTGTGTGACTTCATTACCCGGGATAATGATAGAGCTAATGGATAATGCACATAGCTCAAATTTCTCTATCAATCCTGGGAGTACCAATATGTACTATGATCTTTGAGAAAACTTGTGGTGGGATAACATGAAGAAGGAGATTGTGGAATATATATCAAGGTGCTTGGTATGTCCGCATGTTAAAGCTGAGCGACAAAAGTCCAAGGGTATGATGCAGTCATTTCCTATACCCATGTGTACATGGAAAAATGTTACGATGGACTTTGTCACAGGTCTCCCGAAGACGTCAAAGGGAAATAATGCGATATGGGTTGTGGTTGACCGACTCACCAAGACTGTCCATTTTATCGCTATTCAAGAAGACCTCTCACTTGAACAATATGCAATGATATATGTAAAGGAAGTAGTGAGACTGCATGGTGTTCCACTCTCAACTATGTCAGACCATGATCCAAGGTTCACATCTACGTTCTGGATGAGCCTTCAACATGGTTTGAGTATTAAAATAAATTTTAGCATGACTTATCACCCCCAAACTGATGTCCAGTCTGAAAGGACTATTCATACGCTTGATGACATGCTAAGAGCCTGTTCTCTTGAATTCAAAGGAGGTTGGGATTAGCATCTCCCATTGGTTGAGTTCTCATACAACAATAACGTTCACTCGAGTATTCAGATGGATCCATATGATGCTATGTATGGAAAGCGATATAGAACTCCAACCTGCTGGGATGAAGGTAGAGAAGAAAGCTACATGGACCCGATTTTGTTCAGGAGATGATAGAGGAGGCTCAAGTCATCCAGAAACACATCAAAACTACTCAAAGTCGCAAAAGATCTATACTGACAACCGTCGAAGGGACTTTGAGTTCTACGTTGGAGATAAAGTCTTCCTTTGAATATCCCAATGGAAGAGAGTCATGTGATTCAGGAAAAAAGGGAATCCAAGGCCAAGGTATATTGGCCCCTTTGAGATCCTTGACCTTATAGGAGTCGTGGCCTATTGTCTTGCACTTCCACCGAATATGGCTCAAGTTCTTGATTTGTTTCACGTGTCACTACTGAGGAAGTACATACCAGACCCCTCACATGTACTAAACTCAGAGGTGGTGCAGCTGGAAGATGATCTCTCCTATGAGAAGCAGCCAGTAAAGATTCTGGACCAGGGAGATAAGATTCTACGCAACAAGACAACCCATCTTGTCAAAGTGTTTTGGAGGAACCATAAGTTTGATGAAGAAACTTTGGAACCAGAAGAGTAAATGAAGGATAAGTACCCTCACCGGTTTGTGTAAAGTTAAATTTTGGGGGAGAAATTTCTTAAGGGGGGAATAATGTAATGACCCAACATTTTACAATAGAAATTTCCTTCATAAAATTATGTCATAAAATCACATGAAAACACAACATAATGAACTACTAAGTGCTAAGTGACCTTTAAACAAAAGTTTGTCACTTCTACGCTTTGAATTTCGAAAATATGACATACATGGTTGTATTCAAGATGATTTGTTGAGTCTATTGAAACAAAAATAATTTTTGGTGAATAGTAACCTACCCTTATGAATAGTAACATACCCTTATTAATAGTAATATGACCCTTATGAATAGTAATCATCCAACATAATAGTAACCTCACCCATGAATAATTAAATAAAATTTAGACATCTTAGAAAGTGACAATTTGACCTTAGTAAACATTTTGGTCATAAATAATTAAATATAATTAATTAGTTAATTTAAAGGAGAATGTATTATTTTAAAATGTGTTCATTATTTATCTAATCAATGTCTTATAGTTTTTAGATAATATTATAAGACCCTACGTAATTTTCAAAAGCACTATAAAATTAGTTTTAATCTTAAAAACTGTTTTTAAGTAAGTTATGAAATAAATTAAATATTAAATTAATAATATATATAAAATTATTTTTTAAAAATGGACTTAATTTTTTGGATTCTACACATCGAAAAATGGTAGGGGTCAATTTTTGGGATTTTTCTGAAATAGTTGAATTTTTTATTAATAGTAGAATCCGATAATTCACAATAAATGATAAATAATGGATTAATAGAGTCATCGATGATGTTTTGCTGATGTAAGCCCACTTGGTTCGAGATCACATGATAAAATTTCTATTCTTGGTCATTCAAGAGTCAATATTCCTTGTATTAGGGGAAATTAATAAACTAATGAATTTTATATTAAGGAAACCCCTCTCCCCTCCACTATAAAGGTCACCCTTCACACCCTCATTTCATCACACCTCTCAAGCTCCAAGCCTTCTCTAAACTCTGCCAAAACATCCTCCCTAGCCCTTCTACCACGTTCAATAGATTCTGGTCTCATAAAAAGACCAAGCTTAGGCCCTTAAGGAGGATCTCAAGAGGAATATTTAAGAGGTAATTTCTCTCCCTCTTATCCTTTAATTTCATTTCAAGTTCAAGTTCATTTTTTATCTATCCCCACCTATCTTTATCCAAATGGTATTTTAACTCTATTATTATAAATATAATGTAATTTTATTATTCTAATGGTATATTATATCATCCAACCCCCTTTCACTCTTCCTTTTATTTTATTAAAGCGAACGTTTTTTGTGAGGTGTTAATTTATCACCTTCATGAACGACATGATTTCTTCTTCCATTTCTACCTTCAAATATGGTAATGAAACCATTTTTATGGTTGAAAAAGAATATTTTATATCTATTATGTCCTATTTAAAGTTCTGGAACTGACTTATGAACATATTACAAAGTGATAAATTAAAACAACTTCGTTGTGATCGAAAAACCGCCCAAATTAACCCAAACAATCTTCATTTAATTCTTATCTAATTATTCATCCACATGGATCTAATATAATTCATTATAAGATCATTAAAACACCTTTAATATCATTAATAACATTTAATATAATTTTTTGATGTTTACTCATGTTCTACCCAAACTTAAATTTAAGAATACAAGTGAACCACTCAAGAAAACCATGAAAACAAACATTCTCGAACAACGTTTTAAAACTATATAACTCATCCAAAGGAACATTAAATCACTTAATAAAACCATAATAAAACATATTAATGTAAAAAAGGTTCTTTATTTCTAATTAATGAATATAATGTCATTATACAGGACATTAAAGATAAGGAAGCATTCAGATACAAGGTAAGGGGAAATCTCGAACCCAATTTTCTTCCTTCGGGTTATCCCTCTTTCACTCCATTTTTGATATGGTTACTCCTTAAAGATAATTTGTTCATAATTATCTTTACTTTTATGGGATATACATGTTTTTCACTGGTTTTTATTTCAATCTAAATGTTTTCCAAAAGAACTCTTCTTTGAAGAACACTCCTTTTGCTTCTCACTCAAAGTGGACGGTTCTTGTAACATGTATGTTATTCCTTATTTCTATTGGGAACCCAAAGTTTATGAATGTGTTGTTATGAGATGAAACCCATTCCATTCCATGGTTTATTTATGTACATTTTTTTATATGTGTTCTATTTGGCACGCATGATGATGATAATGTTATGATGTGACAGGTGCGCCCAGAATTATATAGCGCAATATGAATGTTTAAATGTGACGGGTGCACCCGGAATTATAAAGTGCTCCAATTAATTGGGTAAAGTTATGAATATAATGAGTAAAGGTGGAATGATGTGAGAACTGGATGCTATCATGGTTCACAAGTATGTGTGGTAGTTAACCACTAAGTCGTGATGTTTCATTTGTATGCATTGCCACATTTCAAGTCTTTTATTTATGCTCCTATCATGTTCATGATCTTTTGCCTATGTTATGATTATGCTCACCCCATGCTATATTGTTCTTATCTATCCTATTACTGGGCTTCTATCTCACCCCTTGTGATTTATATCCTCAGGTGGCTACATGTACTAGGAAGAGGAAAAGTGCCAATAAGAAGCTAGAGAAGAAGAAATTAAATATATTTTTATGGTTGATGTTGTATTTGTTATATATAGTCCTAGTTTTCCCAAGACACTAAACCTTTGGATTCTCTATGTGCAATACTATTATGTTGTTTATCTTTAAAATGATGTAATAGTAGTGTAATAAAAGGCTTGGGTCGCTATAAGGGATTTCACATATCTACATTTCTAAAAAGAGTATTCTCATAACAATTTAAAAAATTATTGTAGAGAGAACATTTGGAGTGTGCACCATCATGGTGAGGATGACCATGGTGTATTATAGTAGGTGGAAAATGATCCTGATACGTAACCTTATAGTCATGTGGAGGTATTTCATGACTCCCATCAAGAGATGGTCTATCAATATCAATCAGAATTTTTGTATGACCCAATCCTTTATTGTGAAGTGTATAAAGAAGAACTTCACAATTACTGCAACTACTCTTCCAATTTGGAAACCTAAGGGTAGGATCTTGAGCTACCATAGATAATTGTATGGTGGGTCCAATAAAATAATCAATTATTATATTAGGATCATAGATTGACTATTTATTTTTTAGTTTTATTTGGTGAGTATTTTTCTTGGATTCCTTCTTATGAGCGACTGGGAAAAATTGTTGTGGAAATAAATTTTCATTATCTGGGATTTAGTATTGCCTTGGAGTAGCCATCGAGATAGATTTATTTCCTCCAATTGGAGAAGGTTTATGTTCCATATATTTTTGTCCATATATTACTGGGTAGTTTCCTGGCAACCCTCTCGAATGAGTATAGTGGTTTGTGTATAATTTTTGGTAGCATGCTAATTAGCTACCCAATTTGTGGTGATGGAGTAGTTTTTCCATCACTCTGACAGAAATATTGTCATTATAATGATGTATTTTTTAGTCTATAGGATGTTGACATAAATTTTTATCATCCCTAACAATGTTGGTCGGATATTATTGGTGACATCAGTGATTAAAAGTTTGATATATTCCCATTATTTATCTAGATCGGGTGTATCTGCATGATCATGTCCTACCTTTCCTCTCAATGGATATTGGCAGTACACATGTGTGGGGGTAGAGAGTTGGTTCTTCTCCATAATCATTGATTTTACTTTCAGACTGACTTCACTGGATACTACCAGACCAAACTTCTAGAACGCATGATGAATGAAAATTGTTGTGTGCACCTAGTTGCGGTTTTCCTCCAAACATGGTTAGAAAGATTTTTTGGGTTCTTTCATATGAGTCATCTAGTAGAATTGGTGAATTTTGCAAGGTTTATGTTATAGATTGTGGTATGTCTCCAGATTTTCATGGAGGCCTTTGTTTTATTCCACTAGGTAATTCTGTAGGCTAGATGAATTAGGGTAGGTGGGTGTATGTTCACGTTCGCAGTTGGACACCAAATTTAATCAGTGGCTACTTTTTTATGGAGTGGGATGTCTCCTTGAACCCTATTTAATGGTATCATCCCCAAGTGGTCTATCTTATATGCCCTGGTCTCAATGGTGTTGCCCCGTCGTCCGAATACGACAACCACATCGTGTTGGGGGCTCACAACCTTGCAACATTGGCAACAATGACTTATTGTAGGAATCCTTTAGAAGTACCTTAGTGTCTTCTAGATGTGAACATATGCATCCTCTAGGCCCAAATCTACAATATATGGGAGGGGGTTTAATTCACAATCTATGTATAAGTAGTTAAAAAGTTTGACAAAGGAGGTAAGTGTCGTCTACATTGGACCACTAGTTATCGGTGACTTGTTAAACGATGAGGCTTGGTGACATTGGGGGATATCATGTGGTCTATAGGGTTGTGATAGTATCATGTTGAGAATACTCATGAACTTGTGTGTTAGAGACCCAGTATTAAATACCTTGTGTAGGTGATGGAATCCACATTCATGGTTGGTGAACTAATCTGAACAGTATACAAGGCATGCATTTTCTAGAACAAGAAGGATTGTATTGTATTGAAGTGAGTTATGAGAGAGATTTCATAAATATATAACAAAAAAAAACAATAAAAATCCGTCAAAGAGTAATTTAATTTTAATTAAAACATGAATGATTATCTATCTTGTTTATCCCGCATTCATTTATAGAGAGAGGTGGATGAATGATGGGTGATATTATCACATTGGTCATGGATTCACATTAGGTTCACAATTTTTTCTTTCTAACTACAAATATCTGTCTATGAATGATTTATTACTTGTGTTTAAAGTTGTTTAAAATCATTCATGTCAGGGTCTCTATTTTTGAATGGTGTCTAATGGGTTTGTTCATGGAACTGGAAACTCCCAATAGTTCTATATCAATGAGGTACCTTCCTTCCAAAGGTTTTCCATTTTCGAAATGTTAAACCAAATATGAACTTGAACTCTCATTGGTCAAGAGGATGGGTGGTTGACCTCATCAAACCTATTTGGGAGGAATTTATTCCTACTTCCGGACAATCTTATAGATTTAAAATATTTTAATGACTCCATCATTAATTCCCAAATATGATGTGGGCCACCCTTGAATTAACAATCAATTGTTTTCATGTATAGAGATTACAATCATCAGTATGTATCTGTGTTTATTAATTAATGGATATATCTATATGTATCTGATGTTCTCTATTAATAGTATACCCTTATGTACTGATTAGATATTCATTGGTTGTTATTACAACAATGTTTGTTTTCATTACACACAGTGGGGTGCTCTAGAGAGTATCATCATCCTGGGAGACAAGAGTTGTTTTGACAATGGGATATGACCCATGGGATGGGCTTCCTACATATCCTTATGAATGGAATCATAACCCACATAGTTCGATGATATTTAACGGGGTAGATCATAACATTCAAGGTTATGTTATAAGGACAAAACCCTCCAATTTAACATTATGTATCTTGGACATTGAGGAAAGAGGTCTCGTCTATAGAGACCCGTAGATTTACGTACATGGACATTACATTACTTTTGCGGAATACTTAATACATAACAAGAACAGACACATAAGGACCGTAATAGTTTAGTGTCTTTGGAAACATGGAACGTAATCCTCTAATCATGGTGAAAGATCTTCAACATCTCCCATAAGATCTTCCCCTTTTTGTTTTCTTAACTAAAACCTTTCTTAAAATCCTGGGGAAAAACATATAAATGTTGAGATCAAATGTTCAATAAGGGTAAACAAAAGAAATATCAATCACATCATATACATAAGAACATGACTTTTGGAAATCTTAACCTGCAAAAGAGATCATAATTTCATAACATGGGATAAATCATAGTAGTGAAATGTAATCCCAATAATCATAACATAAAACATGAAACTTTATGTCATACATACATAATCATATAGAATCATTTCTTATTAGACAAGACACATTTCCAAGACTATCTTAGTGGAAAAAGTCCATTTCTAAACCAAGTTTACTCCTCGTTTCAGTCCTGTTTCACTGAACTGGTTTAACCTACCGTTCTAGAGATGTCTATTTCATGAGATATAAAATCTTTACCCAATGCATTGGAGGGAGATATAGGTCCCACCCATCTCATGATGATACCATTCTTATGTGTGCCACAAAATCATAAATCATACATCATTGCATAACCCATGTAATAAAAATGGGATTCTTAAAAAACATGACATCATAAAACAATTCATATAAGATAAAGGAATTCATAAAAATATTTCCATCACAAAATAATAAAATCAATGTAATAATAGGGATATAAACAGAACCCTATATTATCTTAGATGGAAAATAATTTTGATAAAACACTTGAACTCTATTCTTGAGGAAAATATCTTTTCTACTTCAAAAACATTTTCCTTTCTTAACATGTCATACAATTTTAAACTAAAATAAGTTTATTAAAAATAAACTTTAAAACTTGTAAAGGAATCTTCTTGGAAATAATGTTTTAAAAATCCATTCATGTCGTATAAGTTAAAAAAACATTCTTTCCGTAATTTTGTCAGAAAAGTCAAAAAGTACCTCGTACGAAAAACGACAAAATATTCCTTTTATATCTTTTACTAAAAACTCACTGAAGGGTAAAATTGGATTTAAACAATTTTCGGTTGATGGAAACAATATAACATATTGAGGAAACATGGATGTGGATGATAAAATACACCCCAGTAAATACCAAAGTATAAACAATCTCGGATAAAATGAGATTGTGATATTTTCCCTTACCTTAGGTCCGATTTGCTTCATAAGTGTCCGAACCTCCTGTATAATGATTTGAATAATGTCATTTAATTATTAAAAAATCATAAGCATTGTTATTATATCATATATGGTCATATTCTTAGCTTCTTATGAGTAATATTTCATTGTTACTTGTTATTCGGGTGTTTATTGCTTTTTGTTCTTATGCGTGTTTTGTCGAATAAATTCTTATTCTTATTTTAGGTTATAGATACCTAATTTCCAGAATTTTATTAGTGTAATATATATCATATTCATTCACTCAATTCATTTATGTAATAATTATGTAATGAAAATCATGTAGAACGAGTCGCATCACATCGTGGAGACGGTATTCCATACGTACGCACGAGCGATGATATCGTTCCCATGATCGTGGAATTGTATTGGAGTGTATGTATACTATTTCAGAATCAATATCAATTTAAAATAATCATATATATTCATTATTTACACCATTATACCCGTCCAAGTAAGGTGGTGGTGGAAAATAGATTACACCACGGCGTGGAGACGGTATTCCGTACGTACGCACGCGCGGTGATTTCGTTTTCGATAGGATGGATAGATGGTGAAATGGGGTTGTTTCATACTTATAATAACATATAAGTATATGAGTGATACTGATTTTATTACTTCATAATGAAAAAAATAGAGAATAATAAGTGGAAGAAGAAATAAAGATGAAAGAATCGGTAACAGACATTACCACTTCTTTGAAGCGCTTCTTTGATACCTCCTTTTAGGGCACTAAAATTGGTTTTTGAAGAAGACCAGGATCTCTAAGATGTCTCTAGGGAAGTAGAGAGAAGAAATTGACAGGGGTTGGCCGATTTTGAAGGCTCAAAGTTGTGTGAGGAAGAGAGGGAGGAGGTTCCCTTTTATAAGGGAGGAGAGGGGCACCTTTGGAAAAACTAAAAATATTATTTTATTATAAAGCCATATTCAGTTTTTAATAGCTCCAAATTGATTTATTTCAAAGATAAGGTGGGGATGGGTATAAAACCTCTCATCCAATCGATTTTTGACAAGTTTAGTTTACTATTTTGACCTTATCATTTAGATTTAACTTTAAGTTAGATAATTTTACTTTTACCGTGTCTTTTTGTGATCTTACACTATAAGGTTAATAAACATACTATAAGAAGCCAAACGAACCCCAGGTTGTTTATTATTAATATATATAACCTTATCTAAGTCATTTGGCCGATCCATAGAATTTTAGGAATAAAATAACAATTAATAATATAATATTTTTTTTAAAAACTATTTTATGACAATTTTGACACTATTTAGTAATTGATTTTTGTGAAAATCATAACAGAATGATTAGTTCGAAAAAAGTTAATTAAATAAATAATAAAATTTCATATTAACCGAGATAATTAGTGTAATTCATAAAATGTCTAAAATTACATTTATTTGGGTATTTATAACATCAATTATGTCAATATTTCATTAATAAGATAATTACTGCATCATCTTTGTTTCATAAATAAATTAAATTATTTAATGTCTAAAAATTAAAAATAAAATAAAATTATGTAAGAAATATTTTTAGATTTCAAATTAATATTTATAGTAGAATTTATCTTATGTATAACCTTACATTAAAAATGATTTAGTTATTAAACTTTGATTTTATCTATTTTAACCCTTCTTTAAATAAATTAATAATAAATGTCCTAATCTAATCCAAGTGGGCCTAAATGGTCATATTTTATTCCTAAGGTTGTTTTGGGTCGAATTACACTTGTCCAATAGAATTAGGACATGTGTTATGACAATAATAATATCATTTTTACCTTTAATTACCCTATTTACTTTTAACCGTGGTAAAAAAAAGTAAAACGTTACTATTCAATAAAAATTATTTTCATCTCATTGAACCACATTTTAGTCCTTGATATTAACCGTGTCTCTTGGATTTTCGAAATTCCACTCATAGAAGTGGTCAAATTACGTTTTATGAAACATTCAGTTTTTTAACTACCACTTAGTGGTTTCACTATTCATCAAAAAATGAAAGTTTCCAAAAAAATACCAAAAAATAGGCCTAAGCTATATTTGATATTATGAATTCAAAAATGATGTCTATTTTACCAAATAAAAAACATACTAGTTACATTAATTAATTTAAAAATTAATTCTCGTCGTCAAAACAAATAGTGTGTTCTTAAAAGATAATAACTATCAAAAGATTGACACTTGTTTATGTCTGGTTTAAATGTGAAATTATATCAAATGACCAACATTGTATTAAATTGTAAAAATATATTCTAAATATACATTAAAACCACTCAAATTAATAATTTATCAATATTAATTATTTCGATTAAAAAAGTTGTTTTTAATTAAAATTTAGTAATTTTCACTATTTATCAAAATATTAAAGTTATCCGAAATGTACCAAAATTTCACCCTAATATAATTTCGATATTCCGAATCCAAAAATGAATTCCATTTTGAGAGATAAAATTTATCAAATTTCAAAAAGTGGTTTTTACTATTCATAACGGCTAGTTTTAATAATATTTTAATAGCATATCATTTTTTAGGGAAACTCGGTATTGCGTACAACAGACGCTATCGTGGAAGGTCATGGTTGCGTGTAATCCAAGCCAAGTCAGGGATGCGTGTTGTGCAAGCTCCTTTTGGTGTAGCGTACAATAAAAGACATTAATGAAATTAAAAAGATTTTTTTCGTAAAATCATGGGGTGTTACATTCTAGCCCCCTTAAAATGAATTTCGCCCACGAAATTCGTCGGGGTTATAAATGGTTTACTACTAGAACGTTTCTTTAATAGAAACCCACTTCCTAAAAAGGAATACCAAAACATGGCTTTAAAAACTAACGTAAGAAACGTAACGGTTACCCAAATTAACTAATCACTGGGTTTCCACATAGGAGAACATAGGTGAAAATATGGATATGGAAGAGAAATATAACCGTCATGTTCTGATGGAGAGTGGTAGAGAACATGGCTATGAAAAATCCAACAATCACAAAGCCATAAATTTGTGATGATCTAGGGTACCATCTGATTAATCGGATATAAGGGCACTAGGACAACATTTTTGGTTTTCAAGATCATTTCCCTAAAGTTGATGAATTTGAATTAGAATAAATACTTACATTATTTTGGTACAATCTCATTGTTGTTCGTGCCTTGAAAAATTTCCACTTCATCTCTAAAAAAATGATGTTGAATTTGTTATTCGTGAAGTGTTAGCAGATCATGTGATAGAATGATGGGTTATTCCATCTGTCTCTAACAAAAGGTTAGAAAAAGTTATTAAATATACATAAGTCGATCTATAGTGAGATTAATCATATATGGTTCCTAAAATGGACTTATACTTCATATATAATACTGCTTAATATAATAAAACTAGTTTGTACTAAATAGGGACTTCCTGTAGGCCAGTGGTAGGCGATAAATGCCAGTCGCACTTCGGTTGTGGGTTCGATTCTCACAGCCTTGTCCGACGCGATGGGTTGTCGCTCGTCCTGCAGGTTGTCCTTTTTCTAAAACTACATTGCTATAACATCCCATCAATAATATAGAAAAAAGTTCTATCCTTAAACAATACTAACTTATGTCCAACATAATCCTTTCCAATCTTTAGTCTTATCCAAAATACTGTTGTCCAATCTCATATTATAGTTAAAACGATTACCAAAGAGTTCATATAACAAGCATGTTAATACCATCATTGATCCCCGTATATCATTAGATATGTCTTGTTGGTCACATTTCATGTATTCTCTTGAAAAAATAATACCCATTGAATCTTAGCGAAAACATGAGTGCTCTCAAAAGTTAACTCTTTTCACATACGAAAACCTCAAACCATGATATAACTATTTCCTTATATCAGTCATGAGCTCATGAATACTGTCAAACATTTCATTTTCTCCTTATCCCTTCATTATGCGCATATCATCTTTTTTCCAAAAATATCTCAATCACTTTCCATGGTTACTGGTACCATAAAATTATTGAAAAACACAATAGACCAATACATAAATATTCCAATATTCCATGATACTATATACAACATTATTTTGGAATCCCACAAACACTTAATCATTCCACCACATCGTTTTCATATTCAACATCGTCAATAGTGATCGTATGTGACTTCCCTTTGTCCTTTGCATTCCGTGTTTTCTCATGTCGATCATCACTAACCCTTGGATTAGGGCATTTATTAGCATAATTCCACATTTCCTTGCACTTGAAGCATTGAAGTGTTGGTGGTGCGTTATCTACTGTATTTTCTTTATTCACATCATTAGAAACCCTTTTTCCATTACTTCGACACTCAGCATCTCAATGAAATTCTTTTCCACACTTAAAGAATTTTATAGTCCCTTTAAGACAATCTCCACCATGATTATTTCTAGACTTTGAGCATAAGGAAACATTCATCTTCTTTTCAGCATTATTCTGAGATTTCTCCTTGAACTCCATCTTTCGTTTATTTTCAGAACTATGAGATGGATAAGTAACACTAACTTCCATTTCTACCTTGATAGCACAACACACAATTTCTTTATAGCTACTAAAGTCTCTTATAGCTAATTCCCTTCGAAGATTTGGTTTTAAGCCACTGAAGAATCGATCAACTTTACTTTCAGGTTGGATGATAAAGCCAGATGCATACCTTGAAAGCCTTGTAAAATTTGCTTCATATACACCAACAGAATCATCATCATTTTTCTTTAGTTCAAGAAACTCTTTCTCCATCTTTGTTAGAAGAATACGAGGGAAGTACTTATTGAAAAATAAGTTCTTGAACTCATCCCATTCCATGGACTCAATTTCATCTCTTGGCCTCATATTTTTGATAAGATTCCACCATTGATCAACATCAACTTCCAAACGATATACTGCTAAGATGACTTTATCATATTCAGAACATTGAAGAACTGAAAATATCTTTTCAGTGGTACTGATCCATTGTTCAACAACAAGTGGATCAGAAGACCCACTGAAAGAAGGTGGGTGTTGCCTCATGAAGGACTCAATAGAATATTGTTCCCTTCTCTGCTCATTTGGAAGTTCAGAATGATTCATAGCTTATGTAAGTATAGAAATAATATTTTGCACTCCATCTCCCATAACATTTGTTTGTTCCGGAGGACAATCATTGCATTGTCCATTGCATTGATCAACACGGTTCCTTCGGGTTCCAGCCATCATCTAAAACCCAAAAAGAATAGTGTGAGAGGCAAAAATCATGCTAGGGAAAAAAACATAATAAAGGGGGATTACCTTCAATATCTAACATATTAGGTTTAATTCTAAGATCTTTACCATAATTATAGGACTATAACCTATACTTATACTTAACCTTAGGGACATCCCTAGACATACATTAGAAATATCACTAGGGATCTCAGTAAAGTTTTTTCATCCTAGTTTCCAAAGGTTGACTAAACCTTTCCTCTCATACCAACTGTAGAGACCCGTAGCTTGAAAAACATGGACATTACATTAATTTTGTGGAATACTTAATACATAACAAAAACAGACACACAAGGACCGTAATAGTTTAGTGTCTTTGGAAACTTGGAACGTAATATTCTAATCATCGTGAAAGTTCTTCAACATCTCCCATAAGATCTTCCCCTTTTTGTTTTCTTACCTAAAACCTTTCTTTAAATCCTGGGAAAAATAACATATAATGGGTGATCTCAAATGCTCAGTAAGGGTAAACAAAAGAAATATCAATCACATCATATGCATAAGAACATAACTTTTGGAAATCTTAACCTGCAAAAGAGATCATAATTTCATAACATGGGATAAATCATAGTAGTGAAATGTAATCCCAATAATCATAACATAAAACATGAAACTTTTTTTCATACACACATAATCATAAGGAATCATTTCTTATTAGTCAAGACACATTTCCAAGACTATCTTAGTGGACAAAGTCCATTTCTGAACCGAATTTACTCCTCGTTTCAGTCCTGTTTCACTGAACCGGTTTAACCTACCGTTCCAGCCATGTCTATCTCATGAGATATAAAATATTTACCCAATGCATTGGAGGAAGATATAGGTCCCACCCATCTCATAATGATATCATTCTTATTTGTGCCACAAAATCATAAATCATACATCATTGCATAACCCATGTAATAAAAATGGGATTCTTAAACAACATGACATCATAAAACAATTAATATAAGATAAAGGAATTCATAAAAATAATTCCATCACAACATAATCAAATCAATGTAATAATAGGGATAGAAACAGAACCCTATATTATCTTAGATGGAAAATGATTTTGATAAAACACTTGAACTCCATTCTTGAGGAAAATATCCTTTCTACTTCAAAAACATTTTCCTTTCTTAACATGTCATACAATTTTAAACTAAAATAAGTTGATTAAAAATAAACTTGAAAACTTGTAAAGGAAGATTCTTGGAAATAATGTTTTAAAAATCCATTCATTCCGTATAAGTTAAAAAAACATTCTTTCCGTACTTTTGTCAGAAAAGACAAAAAGTACCTCGTACTAAAAACGAAAAAAGATTCCTTTTATATATTTTACTAAAAACTTACCAAAGGGTAAAATTGGATTTAAACAATTGTAGGTGGATGGAAACAATATTACATATTGAGGAAACATGGATTTGGATTGTAAAATATACCCCAGTAAATACCAAAGTATAAACAATCTCGGATAAAATGAGATTGTGATATTTTCCCTTACCTTAGGTCTGATTTGATTCGTAGGTGTCTGAACCTCCTGTATAATGATTTAAATAATGTCATTGAATTATTACTGAATCATACTCATTGTTAGGATATCATATATTATCATATTCTTAGCTTCTTATTAGTAATATTTCATTGTCACTTGTTATTCGGGGGTTTATTGCTTTTTGTTCTTATGCGTGTTTTTTTGAATAAATTCTTATTCTTCTTTTAGGTTATAGATACCTAATTTCAAGAATTTTATTAGTGTAATATATATCATATTTATTCACTCAATTCATTTATGTAATAATTATGTAATGAAAATCATGTAGAACGAGTCGCATCACTTCGTGGAGACGGTATTCCGTACGTACGCACGAGCGATGATGTCGTTCCCATGATCATGGAATTGTATTGGAGTGTATGTATACAATTCAGAATCAATATCACTTTACAATAATCATATATATTCATTATTTACACCATTATACCCATCCATGTATGGTGGTGGTGGAAAATAGATTACACCACGGCGTGGAGACGGTATTCCGTACGTACACACAGGCGGTGATTTCGTTTTGCGTTGGATGTATAGATGGTGAAACAGGGTTGTTTCATACATATAATAACATATCATTATATGAGAGATACTTATGTTATTACTTCATAATTAAACAACTAAAGAAGAATAAGTGTAAAAGAAATAAATCTGAATGAATCGGTAACAGACATTACCTCTTCTTTGAAGCGCTTCTTTGAGACCTCCTTTTAGGGAACTAAAATTGGTATTTGAAGAATACCAGGACCTCTAGGATGTCTCTAGGGAAGTAGAGAGAAGTAATTGGCAAGGTTTGTCCGATTTTGAAGGCTCAAGGTGGTGTGAGGAAGAGAGGGAGGAGGTTCCCTTTTATAAGGGAGGAGAGGGGCACCTTTGGAAAAACTAAAAATATTATTTTATTATAAAGCCATATTCGGTTTTAAATAGCTCCAAATTGATTTTTTTAGAAGATAAGGTGGTGATGGGTCGAAATAATCTCATATAATATAATTTGGACAAGTTTAGTTTACTATTTTAACCTTATCATTTAGATTTAACTTTAATTTATATAATTTTACTTTTACCGTGTCTTTTTGTGTTCTTACACTATAAGGTTAATAAACACACTATAAGAAGCCAAACGAACCCCAAGTTGTTTATTATTAATATATATAACCTTATCTAAGTCATTTGGCAGAACCTTATACTTTTGGTAATAAAATATAAATTAATAATATAATACTTGTTTTAAAAACTATTTTATCCCAATTTTGACACTATTTTGTAATTGATTTTTTTGAAAATCATAAAGAAATTATTAGTTCGAACAAAGTTAATTAAATGAATACTAAAATGTCATATTAACCCTGAAAATTAGTGTAATCCATAAAAAGTCTAAAATTACATTTATTTGGGTATTTGTAACATCAATTATGTCAATATTTCATTAATAAGATAATTACTCAATCATCTTTATGTCATAAATAAATTAAATTATTTAATTTCTAAAAATTAAAAATAAAATAAAATTATTTAGGAAATCTTTTTAGAGTTATAATGAATATTTATAGTCAAATTTATCTTATGTATAACCCTATATTAAAAATGATTTAGTTATTAAACATTGATTTTAACTATTTTAACCCTTCTTTAAATAAATTAATAATAAATGTCCTAATCTAATCCAAGTGGGCCTAAATGGTCATATGTTATTCTTCAGGTTGTTTTGGGTCTAATTAAACTTGTAAAATAGAATTAGTAAATGTTTTAGGGTAATAATAATATCATTTTTACCCTTAATTACCCTATTTACTTTTAACTGTGGTAAAAAAAATAAAAAGTTACTATTCACCAAAAATTATTTTCATCTCATTGAACCACATTTTAGTCCATAATATTAACTGTTTCTCTCGGATTTTCGAAATTCCACTCATAGAAGCGGTAAAATTAAGTTTTATGAAAAATTCAGTTTTTTAACTACCACTTAGTGGTTTCACTATTCCTCAAAAAAATGAAAGTTTCCAAAAAAATACCAAAAATTAGGCCTATGCTATATTTGATATTATGAATTAAAAAATGATTTCTATTTTACCGAATTGAAAACATATTAGTTACATTAATTAATTTAAAAATTAATTCCCGTCATCAAAACAAATAGCGTGTTCTTAAGAGATAATAACTATCAAAAGATTGACACTTGTTTATGTCTGGTTTAAATGTGAAATTAAATCCAATGACCTACATTGTATTAAATTGTAAAAATATATTCTAAATATACTTTAAAACCGCTCAAATTAATAATTTATCACTATTAATTATTTCGATTAAAAAGTTTTTTTTAATTAAAATTTAGTAATTTTCACTATTCATCAGAATATGAAAGTTATCCGAAATGTACCAAAATTTCACCCTAAGATAATTTCGATATTTCGAATCCAAAAATGAAGTCCATTTTGAGAGATAAAATTTATAAAATTTCAAAAAGTGGGTATTACTATTAATAACGGCTAGTTTTAATAATATTTTAATAACATATCGTTGTTTAGCGAAACTCGGTATTGCGTACAACACACTCTATCGTGGAAGGTCGCGCATGCGTGTAATGCAATCCAAGTCAGGGATACGTGTTGTGCAAAGCTCCTTTTGGTGTAGCGTACAACACAAGACATTAATGAAATTAAAAAGAATATTTTTCGTAAAATCATGGGGTGTTACATACTACCCCCCTTAAAATGAATTTCGCCCTCGAAATTCATTGGGGTTATAAATGGTTCCCCACTAGAAAGTTTCTTTAAAAGAAACCCACATCGTAAAAAGGAATACCAAAACATGGCTTTAAAAACTATAGTATGAAACGTAACGGTTACCCAAGTTAACTAAAAACTGGGTTTCCACACAGGAGAACATAGGTGAAAATATGGATATGGAAGAGAAATCTAACCATCATGTTCTGATGGAGAGTGGTATAGAACATGGCTATGAAAAATCCAACAATCACAAAGACATAAATTTGTGATGATCTAGGGTACCATCTGATTCATCGGATATAAGGGCACTAGGACAACATTTTTGGTTTTCAAGATCATTTCCCTAAAGTTGATGAATTTGAATTAAAATAAATACTTACTTTATTTTGGTACAATCTCAATGTTGTTCGTGCCTTGAAAAATTTCCACTTCATCTCTTAAATAAATGATGTTCAATTTGTTATTCGTGAAGTGTTAGCAGATCATGTGATAGAATGACGGGTCATTCCATCTGTCTCAAAAAAAAGGTTAGAAAAAGTTATTAAATATACATAATTCGATATATAGTGAGATTAATCATATATGGTTCCTAAAATGGACTTATACTTCATATAACATACTAATTAATATAATAAAAATAGTTTGTACTAAACAGGGACTTCCTGTAGGCCAGTGGTAGGCGATAAAGGACAGTCGCACTTCGGTTGTGGGTTCAATTCCCACAGCCTTTTCCGACGCGATGGGCTGTCACTCGTCCTGTAGGTTGTCCTTTTTCTAAAACTACATTACTATAACATCCCATCAATAATATCGAAAAAAGTTCTATCCTTAAACAATACTAACTTATGTCCAACATAATCCTTTCTAATCTTTAGGCTTATCCAAAATACTGCTGTCCAATCTCATATTATAGTGAAAATGATTACCAAAGAGTTCATATAACAAGCATGTTAATACCATCGTTGATCCCCGTATGTCATGAGATATGTCTTTTTGGTCACATTTCATGTATTCTCTTGAAAAATTAATACCCATTGAATCTTAGAGAAAACATGAGTGCTGTCAAAAGTTAACTCTTTTCACATACCAAAACCTCAAACCACGATATAACTATTTCCTTATATCAGTCATGAGCTCATGAATACTGTCAAACATTTCATTTTCTCCTTATCCCTTCATTATGCACATATCATCTTTTTTCCAAAAATATCTCAATCACTTTCCATGGTTACCGGTACCATAAAATTATTGAAAACCACAATAGCCCAATACATAAATATTCCAATATTCCATGATACTATATACAACATTATTTTGGAATCCCATAAACACTTAATCATTCCACCACATCGTTGTCATATTCAACATCGCCAATAGTGATCGCATGTGAATTCCCTTTTTCCTTTTCCTTAAGTGGTTTCTCATGTCGATCATTAATAACCCTTGGATTAGGGAATTTATTAGCATAATGCCCCATTTCCTTGCACTTGAAGCATTGAAGTGTTGGTGGTGAGTTCTATGCAGTCTTTTCATTATTCAAATCATTAGAAACCCTTTTTCCATTACTTCGACACTCAGTTACTCGATGACCTTCTTTTCCACACTTAAAGCATTTTCTAGTCCCATTAAGACAATCTCCACCATGCTTCTTTCCACACTTTGAGCATAAGGAAAAATTCATCTTTTTTTCACCATTATTCTGAGATTTCTCCTTGAACTCCATCTTTTGTTTCATGTAAAAACTATGAGATGGATAAGTAACACAAACTTCTATTTATACCTTGATAGCACAACGCATAATTTCTTCATAGCTACTGAAGTCTCTTATAGCTAATTCCCTTCGAAGATTTGGTTTTAAGCCACTGAAGAATCGATCAACTTTACTTTCAGGTTGGATGATAAAGCCAGATGCATACCTTGCATGCCTTGTAAAATTCGCTTCATATACACCATCAGATTCATCATCCTTTTTCATTAGTTCAAGAAACTACTTCTCCATCTTTGTTCGAAGAATACGAGGGAAGTACTTATTGAAAAATAATTTCTTGAACTCATCCCATTCCATGGACTCAATTTCATCTCTTGGCCTCGTAGTTTTGATAAGATTCCACCATTGATCAGCACCACCTTCCTTACGATATACTGATAAGATGATTTTATCATGTTCAGAACATTGAAGAACTGAAAATATATTTTCAGCGGTACTGATCCATTGTTCAGCAACAAGTGGATCAGAAGACCCACTAAAAGAAGGTGGATGTTGCCTCATGAAGGACTCAATAGAATATTGTTCCCTTCTCTGCTCATTTTGAAGTCCAGAATGATTCATACCTTGTCTAAGTATAACAATAAGATTTTTCACTCCATCTCCCATAACATCTGTTTGTTCAGGAGGATAATCATTGCATTGTCCATTTCATTGATCAACACGGTTCCTTCGGGTTGCAGCCATCGTCTAAAACCCAAAGATAATAGTGTGAGAGGCAAAAATCATGATAGGGAAAACAACATATTAAGGGGGATTACCTTCAATATCTAACATCTTAGGTTTAATTATAATATCGTTAGCATAATTATAGAACTATAACCTATACATATACTTAACCTTAGGGACATCCCTAGACCTACATTAGAAATATCTCTAGGGATCTCACTAAAGTTCTAGCATCCTAGTTTCCAAAGGTTGACTAAACCTTCCCTCTGATACCAAATGTAGAGACCCGTAGCTTGACGTACATGGACAATACATTACTTTTTCAAAATATTTAATACATATCAAAAACAGACACACACGTACTGTAATAGTTTAGTGTCTTTGGAAACATGGAACGTAATCTTCTAATCATGGTGAAAGATCTTCAACATCTCCCATAAGATCTTCCCCTTTTTGTTTTCTTACCTAAAACCTTTCTTTAAATCCTGGGGAAAAAAACATATAAAGGGTGAGCTCAAATGTTCAGTATGGGTAAAAAAAAGAAATATCAATCACATCATATACATAAGAACATAACTTTTGGAAATCTTAACCTGCAAAAGAGATCATAATTTCATAACATGGGATAAATCATAGTAGTGAAATGTAATCCCAATAATCATAACTGAAAACAAGAAACTTTGTGTCATACACACATAATCATAGAGAATCATTTCTTATTAGTCAAGACACATTTTCAAGAATATCTTAGTGGAAAAAGTCCATTTCTGAACTGAGTTTACTCCTCGTTTCAGTCCTGTTTCATTGAACCGGTTTAACCTGCCGTTCTAGCCATGTCTATTTCATGAGATATAAAATCTTTACCCAATGCATCGGACGGAGATATAGGTCCCACCAATCTCATAATGATACAATTCTTATGTGTTCCACAAAATCATAAATCACACATCATTTCATAACCCACGTAATAAAAATGGGATTCTTAAACAACATGGCATCATAAAACAATTCATATAAGATAAAGGAATTCATAAAAATAATTCCATCACAAAATAATCAAATCAATTTAATAATAGGGATAGAAACAGAACCCTATATTACCTTAGATGGAAAATAATTTTGATAAAACACTTGAACTCCATTCTTGAGGAAAATATCCTTTCTACTTAAAAAAATTCCTTTCTTAACATGTCATACAATTTTAAACTAAAAGAAGTTGATTAAAGATAAACTTGAAAACTTGTAAAGGATGCTTCTTGGAAATAATGTTTTAAAAATCCATTCATTCCGTATAAGTAAAAAAACATTCTTTCCGTACTATTGTCGGAAAAGTCAAAAAGTACCTCATAAGAAAAACGAAAAAAGATTCCTTTTATATCTTTTACTAAAAACTCAGCGAAGGGTAAAATTGGATTTAAATAATTGTAGGTGTATGGAAATAGTATTACATATTGAGGAAACAAGGATGTGTATGATAAAATACACCCCAGTAAATACCAAGGTATAAACAATCTCAGATAAAATGAGATTGTGATATTTTCCCTTACCTTAGGTCTGATTTGCTTCGTAAGTGTCCAAACCTCCTATATAATAATTTAAATAATGTCATTGACTTATTCCAGAATCATACTCATTGTAATGATATCATATATGGTCATATTCTTAGCTTCTTATTAGTAATATTTCATTGTTACTTGTTATTCAGGTGTTTATTGCTTTATGTTCTTATGCATCTTTTTTTGAATAAAATCTTATTCGTATTTTAGGTTATAGATACCTAATTTCCAGAATGGTATTAGTTTAATATATATCATATTCATTCACTCAATTCATTTATGTAATAATTATGTAATGAAAATCTTGTAGAACGAGTCGCATCACATCATGGAGACGGTATTCCGTACGTACGCACGAGCGATGATATTGTTCCCATGATCGTGGAATTGTATTGGAGTGTATGTATACTATTTAAGAATCAATATCACTTTACAATAATCATATATATTCATTATTTACACCATTATACCCATCCAAGTAAGGTGGTCGTGGAAAATAGATTACACCACGGCGTGGAGACGGTATTCCGTACATACGCACGCGCGGTGATTTCGTTTTCCGTAGGATGGATAGATGGTGAAATAGGGTAGTTTAATAATTATAATAACATATCAGTATATTATTTATACTGATGTTATTACTTCATAATGAAACAACTAAAGAAGAAGAAGTGGAAGAAGAAATAAATTTGAAAGAATCGGTAACAGACATTACCTCTTCTTTGAAGCGCTTCTTTGACACCTCCTTTTAGGGCACTAAAATTGGTCTTTGAAGAAGACCAGGACCTCTAGGATGTCTCTAGGGAAGTATAGAGAATAAATCGGCAGGGTTTGGACGATTTTGAAGGCTCAATGTGGTGTGAGGAAGAGAGGGAGGAGGTACCCTTTTATAAGGGAGGAGAGGGGCACCTTTGGAAAAACTAAAAATATTATTTTATTATAAAGCCATATTCGGTTTTAAATAGCTCCAAATTGATTTATTTCGAAGCTAAAGTGGGGATGGGTCGAAATCCTCTCAGACAATAGAATTTGGACAAGTTTAGTTTACTATTTTAACCTTATCATTTAGATTTAACATTAAGTTAGCTAATTTTACTTTTACCGTGTCTTTTTGTGTTCTTACACTATAAGGTTAATAAAAATACTATAAGAAGACCATCGAACCCCAAGTTGTTTATTATTAATATATATAACCTTATCTAAGTCATTTGGTCGAACCTTAGACTTTTAGGAATAAAATAAAAATTAATTATATAATATTTGTTTTAAAAACTATTTTATGTCAATTTTGACACTATTTAGTAGTTGATTTTTGTGAAAATCATAACAGAATGATTAGTTCGAAAAATGTTAATTAAATGAATAGTAAAATGTCATATTAACCTATTAAATTATTTTAATTCATAAAAATTCTCAAATTACATTTATTTGGGTATTTTTAACATCAATTATGTCAATATTTCATTAATAAGATAATTACTCCATCATCTTTGTGTCATAAATAAATTAAATTATTTAATGTCTAAAACTTACTAATAAAATACCATTATGTATTAAATATTTTTATCTTTCTAATTAATATTTATAGTATAATTTATCTTATGTATAACCCTATATTAAAAATTATTTAGTTATTAAACTTTGATTTTAACTATTTTAACCCTTCTTTAAATAAATTAATAATAAATGTCCTAATCTAATCAAAGTGGGCCTAAATGGTCATATATAATTCCTAAGTTTTTTTTGGGTCGAATTACACTTGTCCAATAGAATTAGGACATTTGTTAGGGTAATAATAATATCAATTTTACCCTTAATTACCCTATTTACTTTTAACCGTTGTAAAAAAAAAGTAAAAAGTTACTATTCACCAAACATTATTTTCATCTCATTGAACCACATTTTAGTCCTTGATATTAACCGTGTCTCTTGGATTTTCGAAATTCCACTCCTAGAAGCGGTAAAATTATGTTTTATGAAAAATTCAGTTTTTTAACTACCACTTAGTGGTTTCACTATTAATCAAAAAATGAAAGTTTCCAAAAAATACCAAAAATTAGGCCTAAGATATATTTGATATTATGAATTCAAAAATGATGCCTATTTTACCAAATTCATAACATATTAGTTACATTAATTAATTTAAAAATTATTTCCCTTCGTCAAAACAAATAGCGTGTTCTTAAGAGATAATAACTATCAAAAGATTGGCACTTGTTTATGTCTGGTTTAAATGTGAAATTAAATCCAATGACAAACATTGTATTAAATTGTAAAAATATATTCTAAATATAATTTAAAACCACTAAAATTAATAATTTATCTCTATTAATTATTTCGATTAAAAAAAGTTGTTTTTAATTAAACTTTAGTAATTTTCACTATTCATCAGAATATGAATGTTATCCGAAATGTACCAAAAACTCACCCTAAGATAATTTCGATATTCCGAATCCAAAAATGAAGTCCATTTTGAGAGATTAAATTTATAAAATTTCAAAAAGTGGGTATTACTATTCATAACGGCTAGTTTTAATAATATTTTAATATCATATTGTTGTTTAGCGAAACTCGGTATTGCATACAACACAAGCTATCGTGGAAGGTCGTGCTTGCGTTTAATTCAAGCCAAGTCAGGGATGCGTGTTGTGCAAGCTCCTTTTGGGGTAGCGTAAAACACAAAAAATTAATAAGATTAAAAAGAATATTTTTCATAAAATCTTGGGGTGTTACATTTACCCCCCTTAAAATGATTTTTGCCCTCAAAATTCATCAGGGTTATAAATGGTTTACTACTCGAAAGTTTCTTTAAAAGAAACCCACATAATAAAATGGAATAGAAAAACATGGATTTAAAAACTAAAGTTTGAAATGTAACGGTTACCCAAATTAACTAAAAACTGGGTTTCCACATAGGAGAACATAGGTGAAAATATGGATATGGAAGAGAAATCTAACCGCCATGTTATGATGGAGAGTGGTAGAGAACATGGATATGAAAAATCCAAAAATCACAAAGCCATAAATTTGTGATGATCTAGGGTACCATCTGATTCATCGGATATAAGGGCACTAGGACAACATTTTTGGTTTTCATGATCATTTCCCTAATGTTGAAGAATTTGAATTAGAATAAATACTTACTTTATTTTGGTACAATCTCACTGTTGTTCGTGCCTTGAAAAATTTCCATGTCATCTCTTAAAGAAATGATGTTGAATTTGTTATTCGTGAAGTGTTAGCAGATCATGTGATAGAATGACGGGTCATTCCATCTGTCTCAAACAAAAGGTTAGAAAAAGTTATTAAATATACATAATTCGATCTATAGTGAGATTAGTCATATATGGTTCCTAAAATGGACTTATACTTCATATATCATACTTCTTAATATAATAAAACTAGTTTTTACTAAACAGGGACTTACTGTAGGCTAGTGGTAGGCGATAAACGCCAGTCGCACTTCGGTTGTGGGTTCGATTCCCACAGCCTTGTCCGATGCGATGGGCTGTCGCTCATCCTGCAGGTTGTCCTTTTTTCTAAAACTACATTACTATAACATCCTATCAATAATATTGAAAAAAGTTCTATCCTTAAACAATACTAACTTATGTCCAACATAATTCTTTCCAATCTTTAGGCTTTTCCAAAATACTATTGTCCAATCTCATATTATAGTGAAAACGATTACAAAAGAGTTCATATAACAAGCATGTTAATACCATCGTTGATCCCCGTATATCATGAGATATGTCTTGTTGGTCACATTTCATGTATTCTCTTGAAAAATGAAAACCCATTTAATCTTAGCGAAAACATGAGTGCTGTCAAATGTTAACTCTTTTCACATACCAAAACCTCAAACCATGATATAACTATTTCCTTATATCAGTCATGAGCTCATGAATACTGTCAAACATTTCATTTTCTCCTTATCCCTTAGTTATGATCATATCATATTTTTTCAAAAAATATCTCAATCACATTCCATGGTTACCGGTACAATAAAATTATTGAAAACCACAATAGAAAAATACATAAATAATCCAATATTCCACGATACTATATACTACATTATTTTGGAATACCATTAACACTTAATCATTCCACCACATCGTTGTCACATTCAACATCGCCAATAGTGATCGCATGTGACATCCCTTTGTCATTTTCCTTAAGTGGTTTCTCATGTCGATCATCACTAACCCTTGGATTAGGGCATTTATTAGCATAATTCCCCATTTCCTTGCACTTGAAGCATTGAAGTGTTGGTGGTGCGTTCTTTGTAGTCTTTTCTTTATTCACATCATTAGAAAACCTTTTTCCATTACTTCGACACTCAGCTGCTTGATGACCTTCTTTTCCACACATAAATCATTTTCTAGTCCCTTTAAGATAATATCCACCATGCTTCATTCCACACTTTCAGCATAAGGAAACATTCATCTTCTTTTCACCATTATTCTGAGATTTCTCCTTGAACTCCATCTTTCGTTTCTTGTCAAAACTATGAGATGGATAAGTAACACCAACTTCCATTTCTACCTTGATAGCACAACGCACAATTTATTCATAGCTACTGAAGTCTCTTATAGCTAATTCCCTTCGAAGATTTGGTTTTAAGCCACTGAAGAATCGATCAACATTACTTTCAGGTTGGATGATAAAGCCAGATGCATACCTTTCAAGCCTTGTAAAATTTGCTTCGTATACACCAACAGATTCATCATCCTTTTGCTTTAGTTCATGAAACTACCTCTCCATCCTTGTTCGAAAAATACGAGGTAAGTACTTGTTGAAAAATAAGTTCTTGAACTCATCCCATTCCATGGACTCAATTTCATCTCTTGGCCTCGTATTTTTTATACGATTCCACCATTGATCAGCATCACCTTCCAAACGATATACTGCTAAGATGACTTTATCATGTTCAAAACATTGAAGAACTGAATATATCTTTTCAGTGGTACTGATCCATTGTTCAGCAATAATTGGATCAGAAGACCCACTGAAAGAAGGTGGACGTTTCCTCATGAAGGACTCAATAGAATATTGTTCCCTTCTCTGCTCATTTGGAAGTCCAGAATGATTCACAGCTTGTGTAAGTATAGCTATAATATTTTTCACTCAATCTCCCATAACATTTGTTTGTTCTGGAGGACAATCATTGTATTGTCCATTTCATTGATCAACACGGTTCCTTTGGGTTCCATCCATCGTCAAAAATCCTAAAAGAATAGTGTGAGAGGCAAAAATCATGCTAGGGAAAACAACATAATAAAGGGGGAGTACCTTCAATATCTAACATCTTAGGATTAATTCTAAGATCGTTACCAAAATTATAGGACTATAACCTATACTTATAGTTAACCTTAGGGACATCCCTAGACATACCTTAGAAATATCTCTAGGGATCTCACTAAAGTTCTCGCATCATAATTTCCAAAGGTTGACTAAACCATTCCTCTGATACCAACTGTAGAGACCCGTAGCTTGACGTACATGGACATTACATTACATTTTTGGAATACTTAATACATAAAAAAACAGACACACAAGGACCGTAATAGTTTAGTGTCTTTGGAAACTTTGAACGTAATCTTCTAATCAGGTGAAAGATCTTCAACATCTCCCATAAGATCTTTCCCTATTTGTTTTTTTACCTAAAACCTTTCTTTAAATCCTGGGGAAAAAAACATATAAAGGGTGAGCTCAAATGCTCAGTAAGTGTAAACCAAAGAAATATCAATCACATCATATACATAAGAACATAACTTTTGGAAATTTTAACCTGCAAAAGAGATCATAATTTCATAACATGGGATAAATCATAGTAGTGAAATGTAATCCCAATAATCATAACATAAAACATAAAACTTTGTGTCATACACACATAATCATAGAAAATCATTTCTTATTAGTCAAGACACATTTCCAATACTATCTTAGTGGACAAAGTCCATTTCTGAACCGAGTTTACTCCTCATTTGAGTCCTGTTTCACTGAACCGGTTTAACCTGCCGTTCCAGCCATGTCTATCTCATGAGATATAAAATCTTTACCCAATGCATTTGGGGGAGATATAGGTCCCACACATCTCATAATGAAACCATTCTTATGTGTGCCTCAAAATCATAAATCATACATCATTGCATAACCAATGTAATAAAAATGGGATTCTTAAACAACATGACATCATAAAAAAATTCATATAAGATAAAGGAATTCATAAAAATAATTCCATCACAACATAATCAAATCAATGTAATAATAGGGATAGAAATAGAACCCTATATTATCTTATATGGAAAATAATTTTGATAAAACACTTGAACTCCATTCATGAGGAAAATATCCTTTCTACTTCAAAAAGATTTTCTTTTCTTAACATGTCATACAATTTTAAACTAAAATAAGTTGATTAAAAATAAACCTGAAAACATGTAAAGGATATTCTTGGAAATAATTTTTTAAAAATCCATTCATGCCGTATAAGTTAAAAAAACATTCTTTCCGTACTTTTGTCGGAAAAGTCAAAAAGTAGATCGTACGAAAAACGACAAAAGATTCTTTTTATATCTTTTACTAAATACTCACCAAAGGGTAAAATTGGATTTAAACAATTGTAGGTGGATGGAAACAATATTACATATTGAGGAAACATGGATGTGGATGATAAAATATACCCCAGTAAATACCAAAGTATAAACAATCTCGAATAAAATGAGATTGTGATATTTTCCCTTACCTTAGGTCCGATTTGCTTCGTAAGTGTCCGAACCTCATGTATAATGATTTAAATAATGTCATTGACTTATTCCAGAATCATACTCATTGTTATGATATCATGTATAGTCATATTCTTAGCTTTTTATTAGTAATATTTCATTGTTACTTGTTATTCAGGTGTTTATTGCTTTTTGTTCTTATGCGTGTTTTGTCGAATAAATTCTTATTCTTATTTTAGGTTATAGGTACCTAATATCCAGAATGGTATTAGTGTAATATATATCATATTCATTCACTCAATTCATTTATGTAATAATTAGGTAATAAAAAGCATGTAGAACGAGTCGCATCACATCGTGGAGACGGTATTCCATACGTACGCACAAGCGATGATATCATTCCCATGATCATGGAATTGTATTGGAGTGTATGTATACTATTTAAGAATCAATATAACGTTACAATAATCATATATATTAATTATTTACACCATTATACCCATCCAAGTAAGGTGGTGGTGGAAAATAGATTACACCACGGCGTGGAGACGGTATTCCGTACGTACGCACGCGCGGTGATTTCGTTTTCCATAGGATGGATAGATGGTGAAATAGGGTTGTTTCATACTTATAATAACATATCATTATATGAGTAATACTGATGTTATTACTTCATAATGAAACAACTAAAGAAGAATAAGTTGGAGAAGAAATAAAGTTGAAAGAATCGGTAACGGACATTACCTCTTCTTTGAAGCGCTTCTTTGAGACCTCCTTTTAGGGCACTAAAATTGGTCTTTGAAGAAGACCAGAACCTCTAGGATGTCTCTAGGGAAGTATATAGAAGAAATTGGCAGGGGTTGGCCGATTTTTAAGGCTCAAAGTGGTGTGAGGAAGAGAGGGAGGAGGTGCCCTTTTATAAGGGAGGAGAGGGGCACCTTTGAAAAAACTAAAAATATTATTTTATTATAAACCCATATTCGGTTTTAAATAGCTCCAAATTGATTTATTTTGAAGCTAAGGAGTGGATGGGTCACAATAATCTCATCCAATATTATTTGTACATGTTTATTTTACTATTTTAACCTTATAATTTATATTTAACTTTATGTTAGATAATTTTACTTTTATCGTGTCTTTTTGTGCTCTTACACTATAAGGTTAATAAACATACTATAAGAAGCCAAACGAACCCCAAGTTGGTTATTATTAATATATATAACCTTATCTAATTCATTTGGACGATCCTTAGATTTTTAGGAATAAAATAACAATTAATAATATAATATTTGTTTTAAAAACTATTTTATGTCAATTTTGACACTATTTAGTAATTGATTTTTGTGAAAATCATAACATAATTATTAGTTAGAAAAAAGTTAATTAAATTAATACTAAAATGTCTTATTAACCTATAAAATTAGTTTAATTCATAAAAAGTCTCAAATTACATTTATTTGGGTATTTATAACATCAATTATGTCAATATTTCATTAATAAGATAATTACTGCTTCATGATTATGTCATAAATAAATGAAATTATTTAATGTCTAAAAATTACAAATAAAATACCATTATGTAGGAAATATTTTTAGATTTCTAATTAATATTTATAGTCAAATTTATCTTATGTATAACCCTATATTAAAAATGATTTAGTTATTAAACATTGATTTTAACTATTTTAACCCTTCTTTAAATAAATTAATAATAAATGTCCTAATCTAATCCAAGTGTGCCTAAATGGTCATATTTAATTTCTAAGTTTGTTTTGGGTAGAATTACACCTGTCCAATAGAATTAGGACATGTTTTAGGGTAATAATAATATCATTTTTACCCTTTATTACCCTATTTACTTTTAATCGTGGTAAAAAAAGTAAAAAGTTACTATTCACCAAAAAATATTTTCATTTCATTGAACCAAATTTTAGTCCTTGATATTAACCGTGTGTCTCGGGTTTTCGAAATTCCACTCATAGAACCGGTAAAATTAGGTTTTATGAAAAATTCAGTTTTTTAACTACCACTTAGTGGTTTCACTATTCATCAAAAAATGAATGTTTCCAAAAAAATACCAAAAAATTATGGCTAAGCTATATTTGATATTATGAATTCAAAAATGATGTATATTTTACCAAATTAAAAACATATTAGTTACATTAATTAATTTAAAAATTAAATCTCATCGTCAAAACAAATAGCGTGTTCTTAAGAGATAATAATTATCAAAAGATTGACACTTGTTTATGTCTGGTTTAGATGTGAAATTACATCCAATTAACAACATTGTATTAAATTGTAAAAATATATTCTAAGTATACTTTAAAAATACTCAAATTAATAATTTATCACTATTAATTATTTCGATTAAAAAAGTTGTTTTTAATTAAAATTTAGTAATTTTCACTATTCCTGAGAATATGAATGTTATCCGAAATGTACCGAAATTTCACCCTAAGATAATTCCGATATTCCGAATCCAAAAATTAAGTCCATTTTGAGAGATAAAATTTTTAAAATTTCAAAAAGTGGGTATTACTATTCATAATGGCTAGTTTTAATAATATTTTAATAGCATATCGTTGTTTAGCGAAACTCGGTATTGCGTACAACACACGCTATCGTGGAAGGTCGCTCTTGCGTATAATGCAAGCCAAGTCAGGGATGCGTGTTGTGAAAGCTCCTTTTGGTGCAGCGTACAGCACAAGACATTAATGAAATTAAAAAGAATATTTTTCGTAAAATCTTGGGGTGTTACATCGTCTAAAAGTTTGGTAGGAGACTTATGCCCAATTAGGTATAGGAACCAAGAAGGGATATGAATTTATATGTTGAGTTAGAACCAATATAATTATATGGACAAGAGAGGTTACGGTTATTTTGAGTTGATTGTCTTTTGTCCTCAGGGAGGATTCCAACATATCACATTACTAAGTTAATCAAATCCCATGTAGTTCGCATGTGAGGAACCATGACTTTGGAGGCCCTCTTAAGGATTGTCTCGATGTGCAATATGGCCCTTTGAGAGTATTATGTTGTGGATTACTCCAATGTAGAGTTCCATGATTAATGAATTTGGGTCCATGATAAGTGGATTGACTGATAGAGATTTGGGAGTTTGGTCTGGTGCTTACTCATGAGGATAAAACCCATGTTGAGAAATGTTTTTTTGGAAATTTTATTGAGAAGGATGACCATGGTGAATGAGTATGGTTTGATTTTTGGATTTCACCTAAGGAGGGTACCCATGGATTGGTTATGATTGGGGATAACTCTTAAGGAGGATTCCCAGAGATGAAGTTCTTTGGATTATACCATGTATGAGGCACATAGGGTCGAAATTTGGTTTGGGGCTTCTACCTATGAAGGATTCCCTAGGATGTGTTGTGGCTTAATACTAAGGAGGATTACATTTATTGGTAATATCATTCACTTTGAATATGGCCCGTTAATAATTATGATTGTGGCGTACATATATGGATGATTTTCATATTATTGGTGTCATGTGGATTCCATTACCACCGTTAACCTCTATGCCCACATAAGTTAGGGTTGGTGTAAGAAACAAGATGGAAAAAGTATATCCCAAGGAAAAAACATTATCTGATTTTCCCTAAGCATGGATATATGGCCATGAGGACCCACGCCTATTGAAGTACTCTGATGGAATGTGAGGGAAATATCTAAAAATAATAATCTCTTACAAAATGTGCATCTTCCAATGTGGATTCTATGATCAATAATATCCTGTAATCCCACATAAGTCATGAGGAGTCGTGCTTGAATGAGAGAGATAGGAGGAAGTCAATGATCTTGAAAACCACACATTTGTCCTCCTCCATTGGTGGAAGAGGATGTGCTTATAAGAGAATTGATATGACTCTAGTTCCCATCCCCTCTCTAACCCGATAGGTAAGTGTAGACACCCGAAGCTTATCGTACATGGACATTACATTACTTTTGCGGAATACTTAGTACATAACAAAAAAACAAACACACAAGGATCTTAATAGTTTAGTGTCTTTGGAAACTCGGAACGTAATCTTCTAATCGTGGTGAAAGATCTTCAACATCTCCCATAAAGATCTTCCTTTTTTTATACCTAAAACCTTTCTTTATATCCTGGGGAAAAGAAAACTTAAAAGGGTGAGCTCAAATTCTCAGTAAGGGTAAACAAAATATCGATCACATCATATACATAAGCACATAACTTTTTGAAATCTTAACCTGCAAAAGAGATCATAATTTCATAACATGGGGTAAATCATGGCAGTGAAATGTAATCAAGATAATCATAACTTAAAACATGAAACTTTGTGGAATTCACACATAATCATAGAGAATCATTTCTTGTTAGTCAAGACTCATTGCCAAGACTATCTTAGTGGACAAAGTCCCTTTTCTGAACCGAGTAACCCTCGTTTCAGTCCTGTTTCACTGAACCGGTATAACCTACCATTCCAGCCATGTCTATCTCATGAGATATAAAATCTTTACCCAATGCATTGGAGGGAGATATAGTTCCCACCCATCTTATAATGAATCCTTTATTATGTGTGCCACATAATCATAAACCATACATCATAGCGTAACCCATGTAATAAAAAATGGAATTCTTAAACATCATGACATCATAAAACAATTCATATAAGATAAAGGAATTCATAAAAATATTTCCATCACAACATAATCAAATCCATGTTATAATAGGGATAAAAACAGAACCCTTTTATTATCTTAGATGGAAAATAATTTTGATAAAATACTTGAACTCCATTCTTGGGGAAAATATCCTTTCTACTTCAAAAACATTTTTCCTTTCATAACATGTCATACAACTTTAAAAAAAAAGAAGATGATTAAAAATAAACTTGAAAACTTGTAAAGGAAGCTTCTTGGAAATAATGTTTTAAAAATCCATTCATGCCGTATAAGTTAAAAAAACATTCTTCGTACTTTTGTCGGAAAAGTCAAAAAGTACCTTGTACGAAAAACGACAAAAGATTCCTTTCATTTCTTTTACTAAAAACTCACCGAAGGGTAAAAATGGATTTAAAAAATTGTAGGTGGATGGAAATAATATTAAATATTTATGAAACATGGATGTGGATGATAAAATACACCCCAGTAAATACATACGAATAAACAATCTCGGATAAAAATGAGATTGTGATATTTTCCCTTACCTTAGGTCCGACTTGCTTTGTAAGTGTCCGAACCTCCTGTATAATGATTTAAATAATGTTATTGACTTATTACAGAATCATATTCATTGTTATTATATCATATATGGTCCACTTATGACTTTATATTACCCGTTCTTTTGTAAATTCATGTTAAAGTAGCGTTTTGGGTAAAATCGTCTC
The DNA here is from genome assembly GCA_963277665.1 of Viscum album. Taxonomy (NCBI): domain Eukaryota; kingdom Viridiplantae; phylum Streptophyta; class Magnoliopsida; order Santalales; family Viscaceae; genus Viscum; species Viscum album. The sequence goes on from OY728151.1 coordinate 857,966,552, forward strand.
ATTTGTCATTCGTGTTTTTAACTTGTAATTATTCATATGATTACTTAGATCATGATTACTTAATTACAGAATATAAAACATTATTTATATATATATATATTCAGAATATACATATATAATAAATCATTAAATGGAAAGAAATACACCGTTCATGGAGACGGTAGTCCGTACGTACGCATGAACGCTGTTTTCGTTTCCTTATTGAATTGAATGGAATTAAGTAGATGACATACATATAAATATAAATAATTCCAGTATCATTATTAGGTAATATATTGCATTATTACTTATTATATATACTTTATAATCATTCATGAATGGTTAATCATTGAGAATGAATCTCATCGCGTCGTGGAGACGGTAGTCCGTACGTACGCACGAGCGATGATATCGTTCCCATGGTCGTGGAATTGTGTTGAAGTGTATGTATACTATTTCAGTATCAATATCACTTTATAATAATCATATATAGTTACTCATTACACCTTTATACCCATCCAATTAATGTGGTGGCGGAAAATAGATTACACCACGGCGTGGAGACGGTATTCCGTACGTACGCACGCGCGGTGATTTCCTTTTTCCGTAGGATGGATAGAAGGTTAATTAGAGTTGTTTAATATTTATAATAACATATCAGTATATAAGAAATACTGATGTTATTACTTTATCATGAAACAACTAAAGAAGAAGAAGTTGAAGAAGAAAGAAATTGAAAAGATCGGTAATGGATATTACCTCTTCTTTGAAACGCCTCTTTGAATCCTCCACTTAGGGAACTAAGATTGGTCTTTGAAGAAGACCATGACCTCTAGGATTATTCTAGGAAAGTGGATAAGGGATTTTGTCAGGGTTTGGCCGAGATTGAGTGCTCAAATTGGTGTGAGGAGGAGGGGGAGGAGGTGCCCTTTTATAAGGGAGGAGAGGGGCACCTTAGGAATATCTCAAAACATTATTTTATATTAAAGTCAAAATAGGTTTATAATGGTTCCAAAGGGTATTATTTCGAAGCTAAAGTGGGGATGGGTCGAAATCCTATCATCCAATAGGATTTAGACAAGTTTAGGATATTATTTTAACCTTATCAATTAGATTTTACTCTAAGTTAAATAATTTAACTTTTACCGTGTCTTTTTGTTTTCTTACACTATATTGTTAATACACTTACTATAACATGCCAAACGAACCCCAAATTGTTTATTATTAATATATATATATCCTTATATAAGTCATTTGGCCGAACCTTAGATTTTTAGGAATAAAATAACAATTAGTAATATAATATTTGATTTAAAAACTATTTTGTGTCAATTTTGACACTATTTGATATATGATTTTTGTGAAAGTCATAACAGAATTATATGTTCGAAACAAGTTGATTAAATCAACACTAATATATCATAGTAACCTAGAAAATTAGTGGAATTCATAAAAAGTCTCAAATTACATTTATTTTGGTGTTTATAACATCAATTATGTCAGTATTTCATTAATAAGATAATTACTGCATCATCATTGTGTCATAAATAAATTAAATTATTTAATGTCTAAAAATTACAAATAAAATACAATTATATAGGAAGTATTTTTACCTTTCTAATGAATATTTATAGTCGAATTTATCTTATGTATAACCCCATATTAAAAATGATTTACTTATTAAACTTTGATTTTAACTATTTTAACCCTTCTTTAAATAAATTAATAATAAATGTCCTAATCTAACCCAAGTGGGCCTAAATGATAATATTTTACACTTAAGGTTGTTTTTGGTCGAGATACACTTGTCCAATAGGATTAGGACATGTGTTAGGGTAATATTAATATCATTTTTACCCTTAATTACCCTATTTATTTTTAACCGTGGTAAAAAAAAGTAAAAAGTTACTATTCACCAAAAATTATTTTCATCTCATTGAACCACATTTTACTTACTGAAATCAACCGTGTCTCTCGGATTTTTGAAATTTCATTCACAGAAGCGGTAAAATTAAGTTTTATGAAAAATTCAGTTTTTTAACTACCACTTAGTAGTTTCACTATTCATCAAAAATTGATGTTTTTCAGAAAAATGCCAAAATTTCATCCTAAGCTATATTTCATATTCCGAATTCAAAAATGAAGTCTATTTTACCAAATTCATAACATATAAGTTGCATTAATTAATTTTATAATTAAATCCCGCTGTTAAAACAAATAGCGTGTTTTTAAGAAACAATATCTATGAAAAGATTGACACTTGATTATGTCTGGTTTAAATGTGAAATTACATTCAATGACCAACATTGTATTAAATTGTAAAAATATATTCTAAATATACTTTAAAACCACTCAAATTAATAATTTATCACTATTAATTATTTCGATTAAAAAAGTTGTTTTTAATTATAATTTAGTAATTTTCACTGTTCATCAGAATATGAAAGTTATCCGAAAAGTACCAAAATTTCACCTTAGGCTAAATTCGATACTCTGAATCCAAAAATGAAGTCCATTTTGAGAGCTAAAATTTCTAAAATTTAAAAAGTGGTTATTACTATTCATAACGGCTAGTTTTAATAATATTTTAATAGCATATCGTTGTTTAGTGAAACACGGTATTGCGTACCACACACGTTATTGAGGAAGGTCGCGATTGCATGTAATACAAGGCAAGTCAAGGATGTGTGTTGTGCAAGCTCCTTTTGGTGTAGCGTACAACACAAGACATTAGTGAAATTAAAAAGAATATTTTTCATAAAATCTTGGGCTGTTACATTCTACCCCCCTTAAAATGAATTTCGCCCTCGAAATTCGTCTGGGTTATAAATGGTTTACTACTTGAAAGTTTTTTTAATAGAAACCCACATCGTAAAAAGGATTACCAAAACCAATCTTTAAAAACAAAAGTATGAAACTTAACGGTTACCCAAATAAACTAATCACTGGGTTTCCACATAGGTGAAAATATGGATATGGAAGAGAAATATAACCATCATGTTCTGATGGGGAGTGGTAGAGAACATGGCTATGGAAAAGCCAGCAATCACAAAGCCAAAAATTTGTGACGATCTAAGGTACCATCTGATTCATCAGATATAATATCACTAGGACAACATTTTTGGTTTTCAAGATCGTTTCCCTAAAGTTGAAAATTTGAATTAGAATAAATACTTTCTTTATTTTGGTACAATCTCACTGTTGTTCATGCCTTGAACAATTTCCACTTCATCTCTTAAATAAATGAAGTTGAATTTGTTATTCGTGAAGTGTTAGCAGATCATGTGATAGAATGACGGGTCATTCCATCTGTCTCAAACAAAAGGTTAGAAAAAATTATATACATAAGTCGATCTATAGTGAGATTAATCACATATGGTTTCTAAAATGGACTTATACTTCATATATCATACTGCTTAATATAATAAAACTAGTTTCTACTAAACAGGGACTTCCTGTAGGCCAGTGGTAGGCGATAAAGGCCAGTCGCACTTCGGTTGTGGGTTCGATTCCTACAGCCTTGTCCGACGCGATGGGTTGTCGCCCGTCCTGCAGGTTGTCCTTTTTCTAAAACTATATCACTATAACATCCAATCAATAATATCGAAAAAAAATTCTATCCTTAAACAATACTAACTTATGTCCAACATAATCCATTCCAATCTTTAGGCTTATCCATAATACTGCAGTCCACTCTCATAATATAGTGAAAACGATTACCAGAGATTTAATACTGTCGTTGATCCCCATATATCATAAGATATGTCTTGTTGGTCACATTCCAAACACTCAAAGGCCTTAATCATGTATTCTCTTGAATATCCATTGAACCTTAGTGAAAACATGAATGCAGTTAAAAGTTAACACTTTCCACATACCAAAATCCTCAAAATTCTATATACTCAAACCATGATATCACTTAGTCCTTATATCAATCATGAGCTCATGAATACTGTTAAACATTTCATTTTCTCCTTATCCCTTAATTATACGCATATCATCAACTTTCCAAAATATTTGAATCACTTTTCATGGTTACCGATACCTTAAAATTATTGAAAACCACAATAGACCAATACTTAAATATTTCAATACACCATAAAAGTACCTCAACAACATTATTCTTGAATACCAATACATAAACACTTCATTCCATCCACTTCAATGATTGTCCTGGAATAAGTCCTTCCTTGATTTAGAAGTAACTTTTTAGGTCAGGGCATTGAGTTGGGTAATGCCCATGTTCTCCACAAATAAGACATTGAACTCCATAACAGTCTGTCACTCTATGAACCTTTTCTCCACATAGATAACGTCAGTCCCTCCATTTGTGGTATTCCTCAAGGTTCTTCTTCCCTTCTTTAGAAATCTCAATCTTCCTTTCTTTATGCTCCTCAACATGCGAACATGCATAATAGTCTATCTTCCTCTTCTTTGATGAATTAGGCATACCACTAAATTTCACCTTGTTAATCATATATCGCGATGACTGAATCGGCATAATCACAATATATTTCTCTCTAGGCATTACCCAATTTTGTTGCTCATAGTCACCAATTTGTCCATTGGATTCAATGTTAACCGAATTCCATTTGGTTACCTCCATTAACTAAAACACAAAAATAATTTTGTGAGAGGCAAAAATCATGCTAGAGAAAACAACATAGTAAAGGGGAAGTATCCTCAATATCTAACTTCTTAGGTTAAATTCTATGATGGTTACCGTAGTTCTAGGACTGTATCTTATACGTATACTTATCCTTAGGGACATCCCTAGACATACCTTAGAAATATCTCTAGGGATCTCATTAACGCTTTCGCATCCTAGTTTCCAAAGGTTGACTAAACCTTTCCTCTGATACCAACTGTAGAGACCCGAAGCTTATCGTACATGGACATTACATTACTTTTGTGGAATACTTAGTACATAACAAAAAAACAAACACACAAGGATCATAATAGTTTAGTGTCTTTGGAAACTCGGAACGTAATCTTCTAATCGTGGTGAAAGATATTCAACATCTCCCATAAAGATCTTCCTTTTTTTTATACCTAAAACCTTTCTTTATATCCTGGGGAAAAGAAAACTTAAAAGGGTGATCTCAAATGCTCAGTAAGGGTAAAAAAAATATCGATCACATCATATACATAAGCACATAACTTTTGGAAATCTTAACCTGCAAAAGAGAGCATAATTTCATAACATGGGGTAAATCATGGCAGTGAAATATAATCAAGATAATCATAACTTAAAACATGAAACTTTGTGGCATTCACACATAATCATAGAGAATCATTTCTTGTTAGTCAAGACTCATTGCCAAGACTATCTTAGTGGACAAAGTCCCTTTTCTGAACCGAGTAACCCTCGTTTCAGTCCTGTTTCACTGAACCGGTATAACCTACCATTCCAGCCATGTCTATCTCATGAGATATAAAATCTTTACCCAATGCATTGGAGGGAGATATAGTTCCCACCCATCTTATAATGAACCCTTTCTTATGTGTGCCACATAATCATAAACCATACATCATAGCGTAACCCATGTAATAAAAATGGAATTCTTAAACATCATGACATCATAAAACAATTCATATAAGATAAAGGAATTCATAAAAATATTTCCATCACAACATAATCAAATCCATGTTATAATAGGGATAAAAACAGAACCCTTTTATTATCTTAGATGGAAAATAATTTTGATAAAATACTTGAACTCCATTCTTGGGGAAAATATCCTTTCTACTTCAAAAACATTTTTCCTTTCATAACATGTCATACAACTTTAAAAAAAAAAGAAGATGATTAAAAATAAACTTGAAAACTTGTAAAGGAAGCTTCTTGGAAATAATGTTTTAAAAATCCATTCATGCCGTATAAGTTAAAAAAACATTCTTCGTACTTTTGTCGGAAAAGTCAAAAAGTACCTCGTACGAAAAATGACAAAAGATTCCTTTCATTTATTTTACTAAAAACTCACCGAAGGGTAAAAATGGATTTAAACAATTGTAGTTGGATGGAAATAATATTAAATATTTATGAAACATGGATGTGGATGATAAAATACACCCCAGTAAATACTTACAAATAAACAATCTCGGATAAAAATGAGATTGTGATATTTTCCCTTACCTTAGGTCCGACTTGCTTTGTAAGTGTCCGAACCTCCTGTATAATGATTTAAATAATGTTATTGACTTATTACAGAATCATATTCATTGTTATTATATCATATATGGTCCACTTATGACTTTATATTACCCGTTATTTTGTAAATTCATGTTAAAGTAGCGTTTTGGGTAAAATCGTCTCATTTGTCGTTCGTGTTTTTAACTTGTAATTATTCATATGATTACTTAGATCATGATTACTTAATTCCATAATATAAAACATGATTTATATATATATATATATTCAGAATATACATATATAATAAATTAGTAAATGGAAAGAAATACACCGTTCATGGAGACGGTAGTCCGTACGTACGCATGAACGCTGTTTTCGTTTCCTTATTGAATTGAATGGAATTAAGTAGATGACATACATATAAAAATAAATAATTCCAGTATCATTATTAGGTCATATATTGCATTATTACTTTTTATATATACTTTATAATCATTCATGAATGGTTAATCATTGAGAATGAATCTCATCGCGTCGTGGAGACGGTAGTCCGTACGTACGCACTAGCGATGATATCGTTCCCATGGTCGTGGAATTGTGTTGAAGTGTATGTATACTATTTCAGTATCAATATCACTTTATAATAATCATATATAGTTACTCATTACACCTTTATACCCATCCAATTAATTTGGTGGCGGAAAATAGATTACACCACGGCGTGGAGACGGTATTCCGTACGTACGCACGCGCGGTGATTTCCTTTTTCCGTAGGATGGATAGAAGGTTAATTAGAGTTGTTTCATTTTTATAATAACATATCAGTATATAAGAAATACTGATGTTATTACTTTATCATGAAACAACTAAAGAAGAAGAAGTTGAAGAAGAAAGAAATTGAAAAGATCGGTAATGGATATTACCTCTTCTTTGAAACGCCTCTTTGAATCCTCCACTTAGGGAACTAAGATTGGTCTTTGAAGAAGACCAGGACCTATAGGATTATTCTAGGGAAGTGGAGAAGGGATTTTGGTAGGGGTTGTCCGAGCTTGAGTGCTCAAATTGGTGTGAGGAGGAGGGGGAGTAGGTGCCCTTTTATAAGGGAGGAGAGGGGCACCTTAGGAATATCTCAAAATATTATTTTATATTAAAGTCAAAATCGGTTTATAATGGTTCCAAAGGGTATTATTTCGAAGCTAAAGTGGGGATGGGTCGAAATCCTATCATCCAATAGGATTTAGACAAGTTTAGGGTATTATTTTAACCTTATCAATTAGATTTAACTCCAAGTTAAATAATTTAACTTTTACCGTGTCTTTTTGTTTTCTTACACTATATGGTTAATACACTTACTATAACATGCCAAACGAACCCCAAATTGTTTATTATTAATATATATATCCTTATCTAAGTCATTTGGCCGAACCTTATATTTTTAGGAATAAAATAACAATTAGTAATATAATATTTTATTTAAAAACTATTTTGTGTCAATTTTGACACTATTTGATATATGATTTTTGTGAAAGTCATAACAGAATTATATGTTCGAACCAAGTTGATTAAATAAACACTAATATATCATAGTAACCTAGAAAATTAGTTGAATTCATAAAAAGTCTCAAATTACATTTATTTTGGTGTTTATAACATCAATTATGTCAATATTTCATTAATAAGATAATTACTGCATCATCATTGTGTCATAAATAAATTAAATTATTTAATGTCTAAAAATTACAAATAATATACCATTATATAGGAAATCTTTATATCTTTCTAATGAATATTTATAGTCTAATTTATCTTATGTATAACCCCATATTAAAAATTATTTACTTATTAAACTTTGATTTTAACAATTTTTACCCTTCTTTAAATAAATTAATAATAAATGTCCTAATCTAACCCAAGTGGGCCTAAATGAAAATATTTTACACTTAAGGCTGTTTTTGGTCGAGATACACTTGTCCAATAGGATTATGACATGTGTTAGGGTAATATTAATATCATTTTTACCCTTAATTACCCTATTTATTTTTAACCGTGGTAAAAAAAAGTAAAAAGTTACTATTCACCAAAAATTATTTTCATCTCATTGAACCACATTTTACTTACTGACATCAACCATGTCTCTCGGATTTTTGAAATTCCATTCACAGAAGCGGTAAAATTAAGTTTTATGAAAAATTCAGTTTTTTAACTACCACTTAGTAGTTTCACTATTCATCAAAAAATTGATGTTTTTCAGAAAAATGCCAAAATTTCATCCTAAGCTATATTTCATATTCCGAATTCAAAAATGAAGTCTATTTTACCAAATTAATAACATAGAAGTTGCATTAATTAATTTTATAATTAAATCCCGCTGTTAAAACAAATAGCGTGTTTTTAAGAAACAATATCTATCAAAAGATTGACACTTGATTATGTCTGGTTTAAATGTGAAATTACATTCAATGACCAACATTGTATTAAATTGTAAAAATATAATCTAAATATACTTTAAAACCACTCAAATTAATAATTTATCACTATTAATTATTTCTATTTAAAAAGTTGTTTTTAATTATAATTTAGTAATTTTCACTATTCATCAGAATATGAAAGTTATCCGAAAAGTACCAAAATTTCACCTTAGGCTAAATTCGATACTCTAAATCCAAAAATGAAGTCCATTTTGAGAGCTAAAATTTCTAAAATTTAAAAAGTGGTTATTACTATTCATAACAGCTAGTTTTAATAATATTTTAATAGCATATCGTTGTTTAGTGAAACTCGGTATTGCGTACTACACACGCTATTGAGGAAGGTCGCGATTGCATGTAATACAAGGCAAGTCAAGGATGCGTGTTGTGCAAGCTCCTTTTGGTGTAGCGTACAACACAAGACATTAGTAAAATTAAAAAGAATATTTTTCATAAAATCTTGGGCTGTTACAGTAAGAGGGGAGTAAGATCACTTGTGCATCCTCCTTAAAGAATGGATAGGGTCTTACATGAGGATGGATTCCCTCTATTTTTTTCAATAGATGGAAAAGAGTATTTCATTCCACGTAAAAAGGAAAAATCATAATAATTTTCTCCCACCGAACATAGAACTAGAGGATCTGATTCATAGAGATGATAAGGGGAGGATAGAGTCCTCTCCCTAATTTCTATGACCAGGAATGTCACAATACCATCCACTGGGTCTGGTTCCTCATGACCATGGAAGAAGAATCCAAATGCACCCTGAGGACCCTAGCCTTCTCTTATGAGAAGTGAAGGAATCCTATGACCATATGAATGAAAATCCAAATAGAAGACAGGCTGGTGTGCCAAATGTCTGGGTATTGAATGTTTTGAGACATTGGTGATGGTTTCAAGTTTCCCACTTTCAGAAAATGTAACTAAATAAAAAGGAACCCCACCAATGGTATCTTTGAATAGTGATAAAAGTATTCTCACACATGTCCTGTCATAGAGGGAAAATATGCCTCGCATAGGACCTAGGAGGAACTAGAGGATCTACAGATGGGGGGTATAGGTCCATGTGATTATGGAAATCCATTTGAAATGGACAAACTGGGAAACAACACATGGATGAGGAAATATCCTAGGCACTATGGGTCTCTTTTGGAGTCACCAGATGGGTCTCGTGGATGTCCTATTTAAGAAAGGGGGCCTCACAAATGTGGTAAATAAATTATGAGATAAAGGATTCCTCATTTTGGTGTCTTGTGTTTTAGACCCTGAGAGAAAATTGATCACCATTATCACCCTTAATTATCTCCCCACTCAAGTTCTGAAGAGATACTTGAATGGTTTTCATATAGCTAGGCAATGTGGATGCATGACCAGAGCATGAGGGATTCTTTTTATTTTTCTGTGGTTTAAATGAGAAGCTATATTGAAATATTTATAAGATCAAATAGGACCATAGTTGAAGGTGTTTTCACATGTAGGTAATAGGAATATGTGTGTGGTGTAGGTTCTCTGCACATGGGATACCTTTCATTCAATGTCATGTAGGTGGGTTGTGCAGGCCTTTTGATTCACAATGTGCATTAACAGGATATTTTGGGAAATTCCCATTGATTATTTTTGGGATTATTTGTCACCATAACCATATTAAGGTGATATTAACAATATTTTCTCCCCATTAAAAAATAGAGTATCAAGCAATATAAATCCCTTACCATATTCCTTGACTTCCTTCATGCAAGTTTGATCCTCCCCTTCTTCAGACCACCTCCATAAGATATAAAAAATAATTCTTAAAAGGGTTTCATAATAAAAATAAGACCCCAAGGATATGTGGAGGGATATAATAAAAGGATGTTTTTAGGGTTTGGATAAACCAAAATGATCAATGATTTTGATGAGGAAATGATAGGACATTTCATTTTATATGTGGGGAAATGAACCCACATGGAAATCACTCATAATATTTTTAGAAAAAATAAAAAATAATAATGCAATTTCAAAAACAATTATTACAAGTTACCATATATTTTTATATTGGTTAGAATAACATGAAAATATGGATATCAAATAAGATATAGATACGTAATATTGGTAAACATACACTTATATTTTTGATTGACCCCTCTGTAAACTTGTTATAACGTTAACCACTATAATTAATTTTTTAATATTCTTTCTTTTTATTATGAAAAGAATATGTTCTGATTATTAAAAAATATAAATAATTCTGATTATAAATATATAATCCATTTTTTCAAATTCAATTCATTTAAGTGGAAATAATTTAACTTAAAACAAAACTCATCGATGTGATGAAAAATTTACTATCCAAAGAAAAAGTATTCAGAAGTATTAAAAGATTATTATATCAAACATTAGAATAAAATTGTTTCAATTTAATTAACTAGAATAATTATAATATAATTAAACTAATTCTAAATTTAAAACCATTTCAGAAAATATAATTTTAAATACTTTGATAAAAAAGGTCACACTAAAAAATTATAACTATTCATTTAAAAATTAATCTTTTTAAAAAATTATCAAATCACATCTCTTAGAAAATATTGTAATTATAATTAAAAAAGTGTTCATTTTTAATAATACATTATATAAAATGGGTTTGAATTAATTATATTTTATTTCTAAAATACAGTAAAACTATTTTTCTGAAAAATGTAGTTTTGGAAACATATAAATACTTCATTATAAAATATATATTCATTACCTTAAACATTTTTACATATATTTAAATTTTAGTTATTCTTATTCATACATCAATATATAAGATAGGTTATAACTGTCATGTTTAGATAATATTGGTAGTATATTTTGGTTCCTTAAAACACTATGTTGCATGTAACGCAATCTATACATTAAATTAAATTTATTTTTGAGAAATCATAATAACTTGGGGTGTTACAATATTCATATGTTATATCATTTTAATAGGAAATTAAATAGGTTTTTGTGCACAATATCTTTTCTAACGTAGAGTTATGTCAAGAAGTAAGATCATCTCTAGGGGTTCTCTCAACGCCGAGAGACTTGTCTACCTTCTCCTCCATCTCGAAAATGATAGTACATGAGAGATGATCCTAAAATCATAATGAATTGTGTTGTGATAAATGTGTATAATGAAATACAGTTGGATCTACTATAAAATCAACCGAAGTTTCATTAGCCTTATTTTAGGCATCATGGAGCATGTGTGGATACCTCTATATAGATTCAACATTGGATCCTCATAGTGTAATGATGGTACAACTAAAATGGGGTTTATTAATCAAAATATACATCAATGAATGATATCAAGACTGAGATATTGTTCTTGTTATTAAATTATTTATAAATCCCGCATGAAAGATCCTATATTATTGGTTCTATTATTATTTTTCTAGTATCTTTGGGTACATTAAATAATCACAATGAATATTCATCGTGTTATATTATACATTGAATCGAAACAAAGATTTGTTGTAAATGGGACCGACTTGTGCTTCCATTGTGATTGGATGCTTCAAGATGAATTAGATGGGACACAAAATGTTTTTTAAATACATAGTATTATTGAAAAATGGTAAGATTATTATTTTTATATTAATTTCAGTATACATTCTTTAACCATAAATGTGATATAATGAGTTTATCACAATCAGATGACAAATAATAGGTTAGGAGAAAGTGAATAACACCTAGAGATTCCATATGGTTGTGCAAAATATTCTAGGTACATGATCATATTAAACACTAGTTAATGTATTAAATTTCATTTTATCTCAGTCCACTAAATGCGTACATAGTTTTTTCAATCAGAATGACTCATTTTGGGGCTCAATACATAGTGTGTAATTTCATCACATATTGAACACCATATTATTATGCAGTATTATAGTATAAAAGGAATTTAATTGGTGTACATGTTGTTTATCCTACATGAAATGGTGGTGTCTTTTAATGACCCTCCAATTCTTGTTGGCTTTCGAGTACAACGAGTCATTACTAGGTCTTAAGAAACATCCCCAAGACACCAAATGATGATAATAAATACTGAAGGGTTGCAATACAAGTGGGGGACGATTTACCCATTAAGAAATAAAACAATAATCCTACCGACCATAAACAACATTAACTATGTGATGCATGAACAAATGAAAGACAACTCAACAACATCATGTATCTGAAAACCACATCATAGTAAGGAACAATGGAAGAATAACCAAGATTCAAAGTACAATGTGGAAAAAATACACCCGACTCCCTCAAGACACCCTGCTCCACATGTTCCAATATCCAAAATCTCTAAACATCCCAAACATCAGGAGATAGTGCTAAAAATGTGTGAAACATTACCTTTTCCCTTGTCCTGGAAGATATAATCTTCCAAAGAACCAAAGTTTCAATGTAGGGGTAAGTATAAAACTCAACAGTTTTTCCCCAATGACTTCCATACTCATGCCAATAGGATATATGATTAAGAAAAAATAATATAAAATGGTTCATATAATTTTTTTACAAAATAATATTATAACTAAATATAAACATGTTTCCAAATCCACTCATTACAAAAATCATACAAGTGCAATTGAAACTGATTTTCCCAACATGATATTTTTCCAGAAAATAACTAAACAATATTTGCAACCATTACCCAATATCCCTATATCGACATACCCAACCATTCCTCAAACCCATGAAAACAACCATGCATGCTACATTATGACAGTTCCATACTCATAATAGTTTCTCATCGATCTACCAAGTCGTCACAAGGTAATTGTTTCCCATGTTCCATTAATCATTTGGCACCGAGCACAAGGTAATATTTCAACCAAGCCCCATATATGCAATTCCCATGTTCCATTTAACCATGGGTACCGAATAAAATGTAATATTTCAACCATGACCTATATATAAAACATGATCAGACAACACAAATTCCCAATGATCAAGCCAAAATAAACCTTTCAAAAAAAATACATTTTTATTGAAAACTATTTCCATCAAAACCATTTCAATTCCAAACCATTTTAACTCTAAACCATTTCAATAAAACTCCATTTTTATTTAAATACATTTATATTGAGAACCCCTTTTTTCATATACCATTTAGAAATTCCTAAAAATCCATAATTTAAAATCACCATTTTAAATTAAACCCCCATTTTCCCAACCATTCACCAAGGTCACACATTTTCACAAAAACAATAAATCATCAGAAATGAATTTTTTTCCATGAATTTAAATATCAATAAACCAATTTTAATCTAGTCCAAAAATTTCTATCAAGAGGAGTTGAGAGATAAGCCTCTTACCTCAATGGTCTTGACGAAACTTTGACAATATGCGAAAAATGAAAAATAAAGGGGGTCAATTCTCATAGAACAACCTTAGTTTTCTTATCCTAGAAATATCACACATCAAAAATGAATTATTTAGAATCCAAAAAAATATATATACCCTATATAGGTTTAGATATGAGAAAGAATGGAGATCAGAGAAGTAGATTAAAGCATGTATAATAAAACATGATAATTCAAAAATAATAGTGACATACCTCAAGAATCAGACACGAAATCACCAAGGGAAGGATCTGGGATGGATCCAACTCATGTGAGGAGGGTTATCCAGACATATAGGGATATTAATGTCAAAATAGGGGCGTTTTGAAGAAAAAACGAAATATATAGAACAAAAACGTGTAAGCTCCTATAAAATATGATCTATATTTGACCTCTGTGAATGGTTTGACCACACGGTTTGGGCCAACCATGTATGGATCGTACAAACTTCCTTTCGGACCCAACACTCCTTATAAAACCACCAAACTCTCCCATTCTTCACCTTTATGATTTTTATAGAAATAAATTTTTTTATGGAAACATCCCACTTTATGGAAACACCCCACATTATGGAAGAAACCCAATTTATGGAAACACCCACTTTATGGAAACACCCCACTTTAGGGAAACAACCCACTTTATGGAAACAACCAACATTATGGAATCAACCAACATAAGGGAAACTCACTATTTAATGGAAACTCTCTATTTAATGGGAACTCCCTATTTAATGTAAACTTTCTATTTTATGGAAACTCTTTGTTTTATAGAAACACTCTATTTTATGGAAACTCTCTATTTTATACAAACCAATTAAAAAAATTGGAGGAAAGGGGTTATGTACCAAAAAAAGGTGGGTAAAACATTCTCCCCAACATTGGTCTTTCTGTACCCAGAATGTAGAAAACCCTCACTATCCTTAAAGGTTTCTGGCCACTGCTCTTTTATTACATTCTCACGTTCCCATGTCTCATCCTAAATCTGTCCATGTTTCCATAAAACCCGCACTAGGACGATGCTTTTCCCATGAAAGAATTTATATTTTAGATCCTTGATCCACAATGAGATATGTAAGAGTGATGCCTCTATTTCATGGTCAACGTGATCCCATATGATCACATGTTCATGATCAGGTTGATTCATTTTCAACTAGGATACATGGAACACATTATGTACTGAACTAAACCATGGTGGTAATTCCAACCAATATGCCACCTCTCTAAATCATTACAGTATCTCAAAAGGTCTAATGTATATAGGAGATAACTTACCATTATTCCCAAAGCGACGATGTACAAGCCTTTGAGAGATCCTCAAGAAGACATGATCGCCCACAACGAATGAAAATGGTCTTCGATGGTGATGTATATAAGATTTATGATAACTCTGAGCCGTCTCCATCCTGTTTCTAATCAACTAGATCTTCTCTGTTGTTTCTTGGACAAGGATAGGCCCGACTAGTGATGTTTCACCTGTTTCCACCCAGCACAGTGGAGATTGACAAGGACACCCAGAAAATGCTTCAAACAGGGCCATGTGTACTAAGGCTTGACAAATGTTATTTTATGAGAACTCCGCTAAGGGTATATGATCCTCCCATGAGCCACCAAAATTCATTCCACAAGCCCGCAATATGTCTTCCAACATTTTTATAGTCCACTCGAATTGGCCATATTTCTGAGGATGATATGCTATGTTCATAGTTAACTGAGTCCCAACAGTATTCTATAAGGTTTTCCAGAAAGGAGATGTGAACCATGGATCTCTATCAGAGACTACAGACACTAGTACACCATGCCTCTTTAACACATCTCATATATATATTATTGAATGATCTTACACTGTATGAGTTTTACAAATAGATATGAATTACACCGACTTGGTTAGATAATCCACTATCAACCTAATGGAATCGTGTTTTTGGACCATTCATGGAATACCTATAATAAAATCCTTTCCTATCTGATCTCATTTCCACACTGGGGTGTGCATAGATTGTAACAAACCTACAGGTCTTTGATGCTCTACTTTAACCAGCTAACAAGTTAAGCATCATGAGACAAACATGGCCACCTTATTTTTCATGTCGCTCCACCAAAGTCATGCCATCAACACCTAATACATCTTCTGTGTACCTGGATGTACAACCCATGTCAAATAGTCGTAATAATGAAGGGGTTGATCCTGAAAAACCATAGGTATAACCATCTGATCTATGTAACACAAAATTGAACCCTCAATAAGTTTACCGCCCACAATGGTCTCCTAACCATTGAATTTTTAACAAACAACCAGACATTCTGAATCAGATGTTTGTGCCTCTTTGACCAGGTTTACTAAATCAGGAACAACTGTAGTTGAATAGAAAACCGAAATGTCACCTCAGTCTTGACATTTTCTAATGCATGTTGGCTAAGATAGACATCAACTGCCATTCTTTTGATGCTATTTTTGCTTAATGAGCATATTAAATTCTACTCAATGCATTCGCCACCGAATTTTCATTCCCTGGTGTGTACATAAAGTCAATGTCAAACATTTTGAGAAACTCCATCCATCTCCTTTGACTCAGATTCCAATATCACTATGATAAAATGTGTTTCAAGCTTTTGTGATATGTAAACACATTAAATTTCTCACCAAAGAGATACTGTCTCCATGTTTTCAAAGCATGGACGACTACAAATAACTTCAAATCAAGTGTTGGGTAATTCTTCTCTTACACCCCCAACTGTATTGAACCATAAGAAACAACATGATCTCGTTTCTTGAGAACACAACTCAACCCTGATCCCAATGCTTCACAATACACCACGTACCCCTGTCCTAATTCTGGTAATATCAGGATAGGTGCCGATGTATTCCCAACATTTAGTTCTTATAAAAGTTTCTGACATTCCTCTGTCCATGGAAATAGAGATTTATTTTTTGTTAGAGCAGTCATTGGTGAAGCTAGTTGTGATAAATCATGCACAAAACTTCATTAGTAACCCACTGGACTGAGAAAACTTCGTATCTTCAAAACATTCTTGGGGTATTATGAAGAGATAACAAATTTTATCTTTTTAGGATCAACATAAATTCCTTTCTAATAAATTACATGGCAATGAAAATGTACTTCATGTATCCAAAAATCACACTTTGATAATTTGGAATACCAATAACGATCTCTCAAGATTTGTAACATTGTTTCCAAGTGCACCACATGATCACCCCTTATCTTTGAATAGACCAAAATGTCATCCACAAACACGACAACAAAAAATCCATATATTATTGAAATATCATATTCATAAATTCCATGAAGACCACTAGTGCATTTGTTAGACCGAAAGGAAAGAGTACATATTCATAGTGACCATATATACTTTTGAAAGTTGTATTTGGAATATACTATTTTTGAACATTCAATTGTGGATATCCTGATTATTAGTCAATCATGGAGAACCACATAGCTCGCCTTAATTTATCGAACTAATCATCAATCAATTAAATTTGAAATCTATTCTTTAATGTGACTTGGTTATGCTTACGATAATCAACACACATCGGAAGTGTTCCATTTTCCTTCTTCATGAAAAAAACATGTGTTTCCCATGGAGACATACTTGGATGAATAATACCCTTTCTCTCCAGCTCTTCTAACTTTGATTTCACTTCCATTAATTATGTTGGTGCCATCATATAAGACGGAAGGGATATAGGACTAGTCCCTTGAAGGAGATAAATTGTAAACTCCACATTCCATAGAGGTGGTATCTCTAAGATGTTCTTGGGAAAGACATCTAAGAATTGATCCGTAATAGAGGGAAAACTATTTTCCTTGGTCTCTTTAATTGATGCCAATGACAATGCTACCAATTGGTAAGAGATCATTCCCACCATTGGTGCCAACCAGTTTTTTGAACCCTTCATTAGAATCCTCTAACCTCTAAAGATATGCTCGATTCTATCCTCAATTATGAACCAATTAGTCTCCTATAACAGTCAATTTGAGCCTTGAACATTGTCTGCCAATCCATACACAGGATTACATCATAGAAATCCATATCCAATAACAAGTAGTCCTATTTTAGCTCAACTCCATCAACAGTTATAGAACATGCTTTACACACAAAGGCTTGACATTCAATTTCACCGAGATGATTTTTCAGTTTCAAAATAGAATGCATAATTTTCAGTTTTAAACATAGAAAATAGGTTCCCCACTTCCCCATCATCTTAGTGATAGAGTTCTCATCCCCTCTAGTGAAGACAATCATACATCCTCCTCATTGATTTTCAACAGTTAAAAAAATATCATAAATGGTGTATCAGGATTCAGTCCCAACTCAATGGTTTGAACAGCCTGAGTGATGCTTTGGACCAACGGGTGGTTCACCAATGGCATAGGTGAAACCAATTTCTCAAACGCCTCTTCTTACTAATTCTTACGACTTCTTTCATGTGTCGTTTTCATTACCAATAACAAACTCTACAAGTCTCGATCTCTATTAAATGATTTCTTAGCATTTGAAAATTTTATTACACCAACTATCACAACATTGTTTTCCAAAACAACCTTTTTCCCATGTTCAACAATTTTTTAAAACACTTCACATGATTTTGAAAATTAAACCATTTTCAAAATTTGATATGCATTAAATTTTTCAAAATATTTCATTTGAAAAATAAATTCCATGCTTTTTCAAAAAATGACACTCTATTTTTTCCAAACAAGAATCATTCCTCGAAATGATGTATTCACTCCTAGAGGGAATTCATTCCTCTAGAATTCATTTCATTCTCGTCTCATTGGCTAAACTCACTACAATGAGATTTGAAAATCATAGAAGTGTCTCCAAACACTAATTTACCCAACTCCCTGGTAACATGAAGTTAAACATAAAAGGGTTAGCTACGTCCTTTTCTGCAATATATTTCATGTTCTGACAATCCTACTTATTTCAATGATTCCAACCCAAGGAATAGAATATAATAGATTTAATGTCCAAAACTAGGAATGTCGATGACTACTTGTTAAGCAAGGTCTGAACAAGCTGATACCATTTATAATGACCCATAAATTCTCATTGGATTGAGTGTACAATGAGTCATTACAAGGCCTTAGCTGACATCCCCAAGATTCCAAAGGCAGTCAATGAAAGCCGAAGGGTTCCAAATACAAGTGGGGGACAATTTACCATTTAAGAAATAAACCAATAAACCTAGAAACCATAACCAACATTCACTATATGATTCATGAAAAAATGAAATATAACTCAACAACATCATGTATATCAAAACCACATCAAAGAAAGAAACTGTAGAAGAATAACCAAGTATCAAAGAACACATCAGAAAAACTACACAAGACTCTCTCAAAACCCCATTCTCCAAAAGCTCGAACCTCCAAAATCTCCAAATAGCCTAAACATCACGAGGTAGTGCTAAAAATGTGTGAATCATTACTTTTTCCTTGTCCTAGAAGATATCATCTACAAAAGAAACAAATTTCAAAAGCAGGGGTGAGTATAAAACTCATTAGGTTTTCCCTAATGACTTCCATACTCACACCACTAGGATAGAAGAGTTAGCAACAATTATATACAGCTTTTTATATAAAAAAATATTATCTAAAGCAGTTTATAACTAAATATAAACATGTTTCCAAAATCCTTCATTACCAAAATAATACAAGTGCAAATGAATCAATTTTTCCAAGCAAGATATTTTTCCCGAAAAATAACTAAACAATCATTACAGCCATTCCCCAATATCCCTATATCAGTATACCCAACCATTACTCAAACCCATGAAACCCAACATGCGTGCTACATTATGACAGTTCCATTCTCATGAGTGGTTTCTTGTCGGTCTACCATGTCGTCACAAGATAATTTTTTCCCCTGTGTCATTAATCCTTTGCCACCGAGCATGAGGTCATATTTCAACCAAGCCCCGTATATGCAATTCACAGGTGTCATTAAACCTTTGGCACCAAGCACAAGACATATTTTAACCATGCCCCTTATATGAAAAATGAAAACACAACACATATGCCCAATGATCAATCCAAAATAAAAATTTCAATAAAAACACCTTTTTATTGAAAGCTATTTCCGTCAAAACCATTTCAATGCCAAACAATTTCATTTCTAACCATTACAATAAAACTCCATTTTTTTTAAACCATTTGTATTGAAAACCCCTTTTTCATACACCATTTAGAAATTTTAGATAATCCATATTTTAAAACCATCATTTTAAATTAAATCCCCATTGCACAACTATTCACCAAGGTCACACTATTTCACAAAAACCATAAAACATAACAAATGAATATTTTTCCATGAATTTCACAATAAATAAACTAATTTGAATCTAAGGAAAACAAATATAACCAGAGGATCTGAGAGAGAAGCCACCTACCTCGATGTTTTTTATGAAACTTTGACAATAGATGAAAAATGCACAAGAAAACCGGAAAATTCTCGAACAAAGGCCATAGTTATCTCATCCTAGGAACATCGCAACTCAACACAAAATTATTGGGCATCCAAAAACGTAGATCTATCAATTATATGTTAATATCTGAGAAATAATGTAAATCAGAGAAGTATCTCTAAGAATATCTAAGAAAACATGACTACTCCGTAAAGAGTGGTGACATACCTCAAGAATCAGACTCGAAATCACAGAGGGAATGCTTTGGGTTTGCTCCAAAACATGCAGGGAGGATTATCCATCCTTCAATGGAGATTAATGTAAAAATAGGGGTGTTTTGAAGCCAAAATGAAACATATAGAGAAAAAACGAGTAAGCACCTTGAAAATAGGATCTAGATTTGACCTATCTAAAAGGTTTGACCACATAGTTTGGCTCAACTGTGTATGGATCGTGCGACCTAACTTTTGGACCCAACACTCCTTATAAAACCCCCATACTCTCCCATCCTTCAACTTTACCTTTTTTATGGAAACACATTTTTTATGGAAACATCCCACCTTATGGAAACACCGCACATTATAGAAACAACCCACATTATGAAAACACCCACTTTATGGAAACACCCCACTTTATGGAAACAACCCACTTTATTAAAACAACCAACATTATGGAAACTCCAAACTTAATAGATACTCTCTATATTATGGAAACTCCCTATTTTATGGACTCTCCCAATTTTATGGAAAATCTATATTTTATGGAAACTCTCTATTTTATGGAAAAACTCTATTTTATGGAAAATATCTATTTTATGGAAAATCTCTATTTTATACACACCAATTTAAAAAACAATGGGAAGAAAGTGGTTATGTACCCAAAACTGGTGGTACTACATGTGTGGTCGAAGTATATAGTGTTTTATAAATTCAAATACCGTGTACTAACTACCAGCTGAGAAATATAGGTGAGATGGGTTTGTATGGTGTTTAGTTGGTGTAGACACGGTATAACATGGTTTTATCCCAAACATATTACACATGGATTATATATTTATGTAATTTTGGATGGACAAGAATAATTACATTCCAGGTATCTATTTTAAATTCTAGTTAATTTATTATTTATCATGCATGGAAAATATTTGGTAGTCATGTGATGTAATTTTATGCACATATATATAGATTAATTTTGACTAAAAACATGATATATGACTTATAACTAGCTACAAAAGTTTTTAAATATTTTCGTTCCACATGCCGAGTTAATTTGGGGCACCCATGTGGATTAAATCATTTGATTAGTATTTCATAGTGTTTCCTACTATTACAGAAGCCGTATCATTGTTGTAGATATTATGGACTTTTTTTTAATAAGACCCAACATTACAAACCACACATATTAAATCATGATATGTGGTTACACACACTCTATTGATTACATAATATGACACATAGAATAACATACCATTTAATAACATGAAACATTGTATATGTTGACCTACCATGAAAACACATAGTATATAACTTGAAATATACTTTGTAAAAATGATAAATATTGGTACATGTCGCATTGGTTCCATTACATTATATGTACTTGTGTAATTTTCTAAATAATATATAATTTTTAAATATATTCAAAAATAAAATAAATGGGAAAATTAGGTATCTCCATTAATTCTGGGATAATATTTTTGATAAATATTTAATAAATATATAAATATATTAATAATTTATTAAAGAAAATTAATCTAATTTAAGAGAGTGGTTTAAACTGAATGCTATTTTGTATAATTGTGACTTCATTTTCATTATGTAATTGATCATGATCTTGAATGACCAAAGAATGTGTTAGACTAATATTTAATTTAATATTATTTTATGGTTTTTATATGTGATAGAGCTTTGTTAAATTAAATATAGTGGTCTCCATGTCAACCCTCCAACCTTCATTATATAGTATTTTCATGTCCATGTTATATTTTATATATCCTATACCCCTAGTTCCCCAAATATTGGTGTGGGTAAAAACATGTAATTAATATAATTCTAAGGTGAATAGAAAGTTCATAACCTAGGACAATGATAATCCAACCTAGAGGATACAATGGTCGACTATGGATTTTGGTAACTTGATCCAAGCTGAACAGAATGAGTTTTTACATAGGCTCATATGTTGATTAAACATCTACATGAAAAATTATCCATTATAAATACCATGATCATGTTACGTAATTTATTTTATTTTTGATTGAGTTGTATTATTTATTTATTTATCTGGATACATATTCATTTGATTATTAAATAATATCACAAAAATTGAAAACAATTACAAACATCAATGATAATGTTAAATAAATGGACTATGTTTAAATTACTTTTTAAGGCATGATTAATTAAATATTTTAATTACGTATAATATAAAAAATACATGTAATGGATTAAATAATGAAATATATATGTAAATAAAAATTAATTGAAGGAAATATTAATTTAAATTCCTTTAATTATTTGAAATAAGATTGACCCAATGTTAAAGGGTTTGGAGTTCCATGGTCAGGGGAACATTTAATAATCATTTTGTCAAGAGAATGATAATGGGACAACATAACCAACCATATATTGAAGTTTACAACCATAACATTTTTAATGAAAAATTTGAGGCAACTATTGAGGAAATATGAGTAAGGATTTTAGGTTTCGAAATTCCACTCAAATGATCAAGGGTTTTTAAGTAATAAGTTACAAGACCACCTACATATATACCTTCTTATATATTAAATGATCATAGAATTTTTGTTAGAGGAAAAATAAATATCATTTAAAATGATATTTCCTTGAGATAATACATTACATGTCCAACAGTGAGGGATACTGGAACAAAATTAAATAGTGGTAGAATAATAAGATAATTGATAATGTTACATCTACCATATTTTGAAAAAAATGATAATGGACTAAAATGTTGTTTTATTTTTTCCATTAAAAATATTAATTTTTTTATCCTTGACACCCTTATTATGTATATGTTATAATCACAACCTCCTAATGGATGAAAACATCTAGGATTGGAATAAGATATTTTTCATTTTATTATGACATGAATGAAATATTTATATACTGAATTCTCAAGTTCCTGATGAACCTTCTAAGGAGGTGATTGAGGAAGAGTTGTGTCTATAAGATAGAATATGATGATTCACTTGATTTATAGTGTTCCATTTTATTCTCTATGTCTTGTGAGTATTATAAATTACTCAAAAACAATTATGGATATTCCATGATCACCCATCTCTATGAACTGCACTAAGAAAGAGTAATATAGAGAGCTATGATATCTCAAAATAACACTTTATGTAAAATATTTGAGAGGCTAAAATATTTGGGCATCATGTATTCGTGATTATTTCCTATATTTTGTTTCTAAATATTATAGGATTTAAGAATCTTGGGGAATTATATAAATATATCTTAAAATATTTACTCACCGGAGATTCAATGGTTTTTTGGTGAATCATTATATGAACATCATTGAGAAGTCTTTTTCAGATCTCCTTAAACTTACTCACTAGGTAGATAAGTACATGAATCATGTAAGGTCTTATATACTTCTAAAGAAAAAGGGGAAGGGAAAGGAAAATGGTAATATGACTATCTCCACGTCTTGTCCATATTAACAATGCTCGACCAATCGGAGGAGGATCAAGTGGACTAAAAGTGAGCATGATGTTGTTTGTTTTTTTCTTTTGAATAAATGGAAACAAGAAGAAGAGTTGAACCTTATAAAAGAATAATGGGTAATTTTCAGGTGATTCAATTATCTGGATAAATATTTCAATATCAATAAATAGGATATTAGATTCAAATTCTGATAGACAATTTTTTATCGGATTTTTGGAATAATGATGATTTAGGAGATTGTTTTATGGTGTGCTGGATCTTTGAGCTTCTGATAGGGGAAAAACAATGCACTAGCTATTAAAGACTACTATCTCGCATTATTTATAGGATTTATTTTAGTTCATAAAAATTCCTATTATATTCCTATAATAACATAAAACATTATATATGTGTCCAATTTAAATATGGATGAATTTATTTTCATGTACAAAAATATATGTTTTTATAATTGTGAGTAAAGTAGGTGTTATGATGTTTCACATTTAAATAATGGACTTTACAGACTATAATATTATAAGGTGTTAGAAATTAAAAAAAATCTATATCGTATGACCCATATCACACCATATTGTGGAATCATTATCTTAGTCATATAAATGAGAAACGATTGTCCCAATTATATAAATATTTTTATTTAAATTCATTACACCAATATTCTTTTAGTATTTTTCATAATTTTAATTAGGTAAAATGAACGAAGCTCCATTTTTTGGAAGTGGTTAATGTTGCATATATCTTTTTTAATTGGTTCATATCAATATAAGTGGATCACTTTCAATTGAATAAATCATTGGATTTTCAAACATCATAATTATTATTGACGGAATTTGTTGAGGTGTGTATATCTATATAATAAGTTATAAGTAAAATACCATGGAGAAATTGAAGGAGTTCAATATTGTAGTTCAAAATTAAATTTTTATGAAAATACAATATCTTCACTCAGACCATGGAAAAGAGTATCTTAACCACCTATTCATCAATATATAAGGGATTTTTGGATCCCATATTATCCCTATATTATTTATAAACTACAAAGGGATAGTGTAAGTGAAAGGATGAACCACACCTTATTGGACATGAATATTTCAATAATCAGTCATAAATTTCTTACATTATCATTTTGGAGAAATTATTTACTGAAAACACCCATATAATAAAATATTTATCATTTAATAATGAAAAATATATTCCATATGAGCTTTGTTGTACAAGGAAACCTATTTTTTTACATATATGAGTGTGGGGTTATGAAGACTTTTTCATGGATATATCTATATAAAACTGTCCTTTTTTGGAACTAATTGTATCATTATAGTATATTATTTAGAAACTAATGGATATTATGTAAAAATACCCCAGAAAAATGAATAATGGTTTACCTACACCGCACCATTATTAGGAGGAATATCATTCCTTAAAGACTTAATGGGAGAAATATAGACTTCAATGTAGTTAATGATCATGATAAAAAGTAGTTGGAATATGAATAGATTTAAAACATACAAATTGAAGAAGAGTTTATAGAGACACATACCCAATATAGTTGTAATAGACAGGTTAGACAAACACAGATATATGGTTTTTTAGTCAGTTATGATGGTGACACATTATTAATTGGCATCAATGATCTTTTTACATATAAGGATGTATTAATTGGATTTGATGATTCTAGATTCAATGAAACCATAAACTCTATGTTGGATTATATTTTCCCAAACCTAATTTGGATTATGGTAGATCCTATAATGTATGTAAATATCATTGGTTAAAAATGGGGTTTAAAGATGAAATTTTATTTGGATTATAGAGTCGGTACATATAATGTTATGGTTGTTGAAATATATTTTAAATAGAATCGATAAATTCAATATGAAGAGGCCTTTAAACCACCTGATATGATTCATTAAAAATTATTTCTTTATTCTATATAAGTTTACTATTATTCTGAAATTTGGAAAATAATTTTCAAAGCAACATTCATTAATAAGAAACATCTAGAAAATTTTTATATGGTATAGCCAAAAGGGTTTATGTTTTTAATGTATTCCAATAAGGTGTGCATGTTTTGGTGATAGATTTATTATTTCTAGATATCATTTAGATCCTAGAAAATTTAATTTCATGATTGAATAAGTGTATATGGTTTTAGAAAAAATGAATTTCATCTTTCATCATATAAAACATTTGGTGGGAGTGTGGTCATCTTCCTAATAGTTAGTTCTAATCTCATATTACTAATTAGAAATAGAATACCAATCTTATAGTTTATTATTCCCTGGCTGAACACATTATTATCTATGAACTTATTAGTTGAAGCATAAGGCAATTTATGGATCAAATCCATATTGATAGTTGGAAAATAATTCTTGTACTACGTCAGGATTTTTATATTGATTAGTTATTGAATAGATTCAAGAATGGAATAATTCAAGAGGGGATTTTTTTATAATGTCACATGACATACATCTCTCTAAGAAAATGTGTTATCAGACATAAGAGGAGTGATAGAGGATTTCTAGGATTCTATTCACATAAGATATAAGATTAGTCATATATGTGATACTATGTACTTGGATTAATGTTGTATATTATTCTTGAATTTTATTATGATACCAACCAAACCCAAGTGACCGCCATTGAAAGGAAGTTAAGATTATCCAAACATAACTAAGAAATTATGAGGATATATTACTTGTTTGTAGAGGAGATGAGGAGATATTCATTATGGGATAAATTTATGGAATTTTATAGATATATTAATCTAGTTTTAAATCACTCTAGTGACATGTATTCTACCTTAACGGGGAGGTTTTGGAGCTAGAATGTCTCATAGCATCTAGATGTCGTTGATTTTATAACCAAGTCTAAGTATATTACAACATATGATATATCTATAGAAGGGGTATGGATATTTATAATCATCCATGATCTTGATATTTATCTTATTAGTAAAGATCATATCCTGCTGTATTGTGATAAATATGTTGTGGTTGGTTTATAAAGGATCCATAGTAACATTAACAGAAGATGGATTACATTAAAAGTATCATATATTGAGGGTTTTTTAATTTAGATTTGAGGTTGAGGTAAGAAATGTTTTCATTGTGTATAATGTAGTGAACCCATATATTTATGCATTATCATAATTGAAATATTAACATCTTGTGCGAGCATTCAGACTAAAACTATTTAGAGTGTAGGTCTAATGTGGGTATGATTCTATTAGATTTGGTTCCCTAGAACCACCAACATTGTACACTATATTACATATATATTCAAATAACTAAATATTAATAAATATATTTTATCATATTCATTATTATTTTATGTAAAATTATTGTGATAATATCATTATAGTACTTAATACATCTCATGTTCATAGAATTCCCCTATTATGGTGAGAACCTTGATTTGATACAACAATATTCCAGAACAAATATGTACTATGGTTGAATGAATTAATATGATGGGACACAAATGTTGTAGTATATGATGTCCTGAATTCTTGAAAATAGATGAGACTTCATCTTATAAAGTTCATAGTTGGTAAACTCTAATATGAGAGATTATGAGGGAAAGCCTGCCAAAAAAATTCTACATTTTTATATGTCATTGGATATTTCTTTATGTGAATATGGATATTGGTTATTTAACATTATATTATTAATAATTATTATCACGATACTTATACATTGATGTTTTATCAAAACTTTCATTCCATATGTTCTTGTAAATTCAGTATATGTTGAGTTTATTTTTAGTTATGTATATTGAATGAAATTATCATGGAAGGATATGTCACATCCATGATTGTAAAATGGAATTTTAGTCCCTTTGATTGGAATTGAACCATAAAACTAAATTCACCAGAAATGATTATTTGCAATTTAATTTTAGGAAGTTGAAAAATGATATATCAAGCATATAGGTTAATGAAATGAGTATACAACCTTCATGATGAGATATTTAATCAATAGGAATATAATACACATTATGTGTCCATATGTGGTTGTATTAATTATGATAATATATTCATCTTCAATGGGTTCTTTAATGTGTTATATGGAGTTATCATGGTCTTTTGTAAGGAATTCCAAATTACATTAAGGATGATTCCTATAGGGTCATGCTCTCTATATTTCCATTAATCACAGTTAAATTATATTATAATTTAATAGTTTGAATAAATATTATTCCCATTACTAAGGATACTGATTTATTTAGGTTTTTTTGTTCATAAATATTCAATTTTCGATAATAAATGCTAGAATATTTCACTACACCAATGGTTTGAAACAATTTGTATTTCAATTCAAACCATGGGTATAAGATAAACTAACATTTTTAAGGATCCATGGGAAACTATGTCGTTGTTAAAGCCATGAGCTATACTCACAGTTTTGGAAACCGTGGGTATAGGTTCACTCATCCGTGTCATTAATCTATTCCCACAGTTTGGAAAATGGTGGGTATAGCGTTGACAAAATATAGGGCCACATTATTCAATCCCTACACCACCCCTTTACTCCTATAGAACATTATCACTACCATATTTATCCTTTTTGTATATAAATATATATTTACTTAAATATATTTATATATCTTGTAGCTATAGGTAGAAAACCATTGGAATTTGTGTTCCCCTGAAATTGTTTTGTGCGCTATGAATTCCACCCCCCCCCCATAATGAAGGAAATATATACCCACAGTTTTGGAAAACATTGGGTATATGTCCTCAAAAAACAACCATATACCCATGGTTTTACAAAAATCATTACTATAGTTATAAAAAAAGAAATACCCACAGATTAGGAAAAACCCTGGGTATAGATCCTGAAAAATAACTTATACCTATAGTTATCGAGGAACCATTGGTATAGGGAGGGCCTATACACATTTTCATCGAAAACTGTTGTTATAGGCCCCCATACTATACATATAAACATGGTTTTGGAAAGTAGTGGGTATAGGACCTTTTTCCAATTGTGTATATTTGAGTTAAAATATATATGTGAATGAATATAAAAATAAATATTATTTCTAATGTCCCTAAATATAGTATTTATTTATTTTCAAATGAATAATATTGGTTATTAAATGTTTGATAAATGCATAGGTAGGTGGGTGAGGGGATTTAAGGGCCCAATATTATAAATGATATGTTCATAAATATAATTTATATAAATAATGGATTATTTATTTAATAAAATTATATTTTGTTTGTGGAAGTTTACACATTACATGAAATAATAATAACATTACTATTATTATTATTATTATTATACATGGTGAATATAATGAATTATTTATTTGATATTGTACTTTTTATAATTTTCAATAATAATTTCTTGGAAGATATTCCTATAAAATATTAAATTATACTATATTTGATTTCGTTTTGTTGAAAAATACTCTTTTCTAACCATGATTTCTATCAATAATAAATAATGTAAATATGTGTTCCCTTAAGATTACATGGTTTCCTTACCTCTACATCCATCTAATAAATGAGATAATGAGAGAGTTGATCCTTCATGCCCAATGGATAATGTTTCAATAAAGGAATTCAATGAAAGGAATTTGGATTTCTCATGCAAGATGGCTAAGTTACATTGACATAATTCATTGATTCTAGAGCACATGTCAATAAAACAAGAGGAAAATTACATTGGATCCTTCTGGAATAAATATTTTTTAACTCAAATATGGTTTGATTGATGAAAATATACATAAAAGAAATTTTTGAAGACTGTGTTATTTTTATTATTATTAAATTAATCATGAATTTAATGTGAATACTCCTCTATTACTATTTTTGGTACACTTTTACTATTTTTTTGTTTATATTTTTTAGACATGAATATTTATTATCATGTTCATGTGGTTTACTCTTTGAATCGGACAAAATCCTTTTTTATATAGACATGACCAGTGATTTCATTGCACTTAGAACCCTCAACCACTAATGGGGCGTTAAGGAGGTAACATTGACCATATGTAATAATATAATATAACAAAACACATGTTCATAGGATATACGCTGAGAGGATAATATGAATAATATAAAAATATGAATGTACCTTATTGGGAAATGATGATATTTTATGAAATATATTTCAATAAATTGAATTTATTAGATATCTTACATTAACAACAACATCGAGTTTAAACAAAGAACAATATAAGATTAAAATAATATTATTTAATGTTATAGTTATCTCATAGACATTGGATTGGATGTTTTAAATTGGAATAAAAAATTTTAACAAAACATATGAGTTACATATGTATAAATTTAATTTTTTGTTATAAAAAAGGTTTAAATTAAAATAAAAATTAATTGTAAATAAATGAGTTTTTATTCCCAAAAAAACTATTTTTATTCCCACAATGCATATATATCACAATAAATAAAATTTATCATTACTTTGGAATGATTTAATGTCATTTTTACATTATATATTAAATAAAATGTTGTATAATTCATCAAATATACTTATCAAGGCATAAGATGAGAATAAATATTTCTTTACACTTAAAAACTCTATTTTTCAAAAAGGATGTTTTATTGCATTTTGGGAACTTATTGGTGTCATACCTACTAGGTTAAATATCCTTATAGGGGGGATGGGTGAATTAGGGTTTAATTGATTAAAAAAATCCCCTTCAGATATTGTTTTGTCAATAAACAATACACTCTTCTCTCCCTTTCTAGTAGTAATGTATGAAATGAAATAAAGAAATACGGGAGATGCAACAATTTTACATGGTTCACCCCACTAGGCTATGTCCATAGAGCACACAATTAAAATTTGCAGATGGACCAAATCTACAATGGTTTTCTATAAAAAACAAGTTTCCTCCTAGATCACTTATATACCTAGGATCATCACACTTACAATTTTTTGAGTGAACTCATTATCCCTCCTAGTTTACACCTAATCATAATTTTAAAGCTCTCTACTCTCTCAACTGAAGTGTGACCATTGTTCTTTTCTAATAATCCATTTTGATATATTGAATCCATATTTTTATACCTCATTTAATGTATAATTATGTTTTAATTTTATCCATATGATTAATACCCCATTACCATAGAACTATTGTGAAAATATTTTCTTTTGTGAAACATTTATTTGTCTTGCGCACAACATTAACACATGGTACGAAAAAATTTGAAACTATGTTCAGAACTCGGATATTCTATTCTCTATCATGGAAAGACATCATATTCATAACTATTATGCTTTGTGTGAATCTATATTTATCTTTTACTCCTTCTACATGCAACTCTTAAATGATTGAGTGCCTCTAATTTCTCTAAGGTTTGATCTATAAGACGACCCTATGTGTAATATCCTTACACTTCTTCCTTTGGACACATAATATTTCTCTAAGTGCATAATTCCACTTTTAACGTTTCTTTTGTCTTGTAATTCTCTTTCTTACTGATCAATTCATCTTTATTTCACAAACACACACAACTCTTCCCAGGGTGTGAAAACTAATATTTTTCACAAATTCAAATCTTTTGTACACTTCATTAATTTTCCATATTTTGTTGTTGTGATCTAAAAAAAATTAATTCATGCAACATTCCAAACAACATTCATTATTTCATAAAAGTTACTTTTCCAAAAGACACATTTTTACAGCCTCTAGAGTTTGGACCCCAAAAATTAGGGAAACACTTGAAAACAGAGCCACCTTTAATATACATCTTTCTACACTGCTACAAGAGAATACATTCATTTTTCATGGATCATTTCTATATACCTTGTCATGAATATCTATATAACTCCAAAACTAATCATGGAAACCTACATTTTCAAAAATCACAGTCATCCAAAAACAATGAAATGTTACCTTGAGAGATTTTCCCCAACAATACCACCCTTTAGGTTTGTTGAAGATTCATCACATATTGATACCTCATTAGCACTTATTATATATTATATCAACCCTCACATATTGATATTTAAATATTGATCAAATATTTATTGAATACACCTTCAAATCCCACACGATCCAAGATCATTGTGAGAAACAAGTGTATCATGAAAATTTCATCAGTGAAACACTTCATTCCTAAAATATTCAATTGTTTTCATCATGAAATTCATTTATCATTATATATATACTTTTATTGTCAAATTATTGATTCAAAAAATTTAAAACTCCCCCTACTTTACTATTTGGGTACTCATGTTTTATAATGCATAAAGAAGTCCAATCTATGCTTTGACTATTTACTCATAACAAAAAACACTCATTATGCCATAGAATCATTGTATGCTTTGTCAAAAACCTGAAATACTAATGTAATGAACTGGAACCCCCCTGGTCCACTAATTTTTGATAATATGTGGTTTTATGTGCATTGGGATTTCAAGGATAATCATTCCAAATTTTAAAAAAAATCAGTTTTTCATGTTCTTCATTGGTGACTCCTAATAGGGACTCCTGACAGTGACTCTTAGTGGTGACTCCTACTAGTGAGTTGTAGATGGAGAGTCACTGGAAGTGACTTGATGGTGATCTCTCACTAGTAGTCACTCATCCAACAGTGATTCAAAAATTGTTTACTTGTTGAACGGTCGCTTATATAGCGGTGACTCACTGAATAATGACTCACTGAATGATCACTCATCCAGTGGTGACACAACGAATGTTGACTCACCAAACTGTCACTCGTCCAGTGGTGACTCATCTAATGGGGCCTCTCTGAACTATAGATCACAAATAGTGACTCAATGAATGGTTGCTCATCCATCGGGGACTCATCCAATGGTGACTCCACTAACAGTGAGTCATGATTAGTTTTTCCTGCTTCCTACATTTTCACCCCTGTGATGTTTTCTTTGATGTAAATTACATTCAACATGTTTAAAAATATTTGAGACCATTTTAAAGTGGATAAATTCTATCTATTTTTTTCATAAGGGTTTTCGTGATTTACTTAGTCAAAATAGTTCATCATTACCTGATCCGCCTTAAATAGAAAATCCCAACCATATCTAAACTGCCTCTCTAGTTAGATTCTCCCAAAGATAAGATATCATCTTCCCTATATCAACCTTATTATTTCCCCGGGTACAAGACACCCCGAAAACATTATTTCATGAGGAGTTTTTCATTGTTCTACAGCATTTGGATTGTGATTTCCCTAGTGGATTTCCATGATCCATGTGCAGCCCCTGTTTTGGTGAAATATGGAAGTGTTAATAATCTCTTGTTCCAAGTTGGTTTCCATCATCCCTATTTATTTTTCATCAACCAAGGTGGGTTTATGAATGTTTTCCATGTGATGATATTTTAAAAAAAATTATATAAATATTATTTAATCTGTTTAAGATCAATATATAAAGGATAAAGAAAAGTTACATAAGATCTCTTTTTTATTTTTTGTTAATATTGTGATTTGTATTGGATAATTGCCCACAGAAAATCATTATTTTTTGGGGACCATATTTGTTCACCTGTGATCACTTGTGAAATCTTATTGTTGTTTTTTATTGGACAACTATATATACGAAATTTATTAACCACAAATATTCGATTAAATAAATGGATTCCTTTGGATCGTATTGATTCTGTGATCACAAACTCAATTTAAAGTGTATTTTGAATAGTAGCCATGTTAATAATAAAAGTGTGTTTATGGCTATAGTGTGTGGTTTTCTATTAGTTTTATTCATGGAGGCAGTGCATTAATGTGGTTGTGTGGTAAGGCTGTGATGGGTGTGGTGCAGTTATGTAGCAGGGCTGCAGAGAGTGGTTGTGATGGGATGTTTTTCTTGGTGCCGCTATGAGTTGGGGATTTTTCCTATTGAGAGTATGGAATGAGTGGGATGACATTAGAGAATGATGTTTCTAGTGGTTGGTGTTGGTATATTTCTTGGAGTTTCTCAATGAATGACCATTGTTCCGTTGCATATTGTTTTTGTGGTTAATAGTTAGCCGGGTAATGGTGGGATGCAGAAATTAATTGTTTAATAATTCATGGAATTGTTTGGGGTGTTTTGGATAAGAAAATGAATGTGGTTAAATTATATTGATTGGGAATGTGAAATATGTTTTGGTGGCTTGATGTCTTGTGTTGTGAATTTAGAGCTAGTAAAATGTTGACATTGTCATGAGCTACTTGTCTATCATAGAACCCATAGCTTGGAGTGATTGTTTGTTATCTTATAAGTATAAACATGTATTTTTATTTTATATCTATATGCACCCCACCATAGTTGAGAACTATGTGATGAACACACCCAGCATCATGAGGGAGAGTGTCTTTCCCAGCATCTGCTAATGAGCATAGATGGCTGGGTACCCAATCTTTTCGGCTCCCTCTTCTAGGTATGGTAGGTATTACATATTCCTTGATGGAAAAAAGTCTGTGAGTTTCCATTGATGGTTGATGTGATGGGACAGGTGTCTTCGTGAGAGTTGGTTTGGGATTTTCCCTAGTTTCATCAAGTTGAGTGGTGACTTGTTTTCACAGGTGTCTTAAAGATGAGATATGATATTATTTGGTTGGTGGACCTGGCGCGTGTAGTTAGGATATGATGTGTTATGAGAGGACCAAGTGTGTGCGGGTGGGTTTTGATTTGGGTTTTGAGGCCCAAGTGTGTGTGGGCGGGTTGTGACGTTGTTTTGGGCCCAGGTTTGTACTGGTTGTGATGTTGTTTTTGTCCTAGGTGTGTGCTGTATAAACATATATACAAAATGATCAGAAAAATTGTAATATTTGATCCATCAATAATTAAAAAAAACTTCCTCCAATGATTAGAATCCCATTATGATTAAAAACATCCATTGATCCCCTTTAGATAGAAACACTGAAATTAGTCTTTATCTCTAATAAAAATTGTTAGCCCAACTTTTAAAAACCCCGAGAGGGGTTGTGAATCATGGTCTGATTGAATAATAAAAATTCCCCTTTAGATCTTGTTTAATTGTTAAAAAAACTATTCTCTCCCTTTCTTATTTATATTTATGAACAATATTAGAAGCATGAATGAGACATAGTAATTGTACATGGTTCACCATCACTGGGCAATATCGAAGAGGAATAAAATGACAATATTCCAATTTAAAAAAATCCAGTAAGGGTCACCTCCAAAAGGAATGCTAATTCTAGATCACTTCTACAACTAGGTTCACTACCAATAAAACTTTTGGGGCAAACATACTATACCTCCATGTTTACAACTGATCACAATTTGAAAGCTCACTGATCTCTCAGCTAAAGTGTAAACACCGATGTTTAAGAAGTATCCACTTTGATATCATGAATTTGTATATTATAAACCTCATTTAGTGTTTCATTAAGTTCCACTTCTATCCACTTGATAAATAACCCTTTACCAAAGAACAACAATGAAAATATAGACTGCTATGAAGAATTTAATTATCTTGTGTGCAACGTTAACACCTAGCACACAACATTTGAGTTTTGGTGCATAACTCCCAACTTCCATGTTCTATCATGGAAAAACATCTTGTGTGAAGCATTTATTCCTTTCACCCAACACTATTCACACACAACTCTTTTTTCACACAGTTGTTATGTGATGGAGATCCTCAAATTTATCAAAGGGTTGAGCTAATGAAATGATGGGGTGCTGCTTATTTATAGAAGCAGCCAAACTTAAGTGTAAGATCCTAACACATCTTCCTATACCATATTATTATTTCCCATATCATATAATACTGCGTTTGATATTACAATTTGTGAGTAACTCTCTTTTTCACTGATCACTTTATCTGTATTTTTTGGGAGCATGTTACTCTACATTTGGCGCGAAAATTCATCTTTCTCACAAATTCAAATATTTCATAAGATTGTTTCCTTTTACATATTAGAATGTGGTAAACCAAAAACAATCCTTTAATGATAAATTCCAACCCACCTTTAATCTTTTTCATAACATTCATTTCCAAAAAAAACTCTTTTACATCCTTTAGAATTTCGACCCCAAAAATTTAGTAAACACTACCAAATAGTTCCATGTTGAATAGGAATTTTTATGTACAAATTAGAAAGATACCAATCATTTTACATGGTTTTTTTCAACATACCTTGTGTGAAATGTATATAGAAATCCACAGATGGCCATGGAAATATTCTTTTTCAATAAACACAATCAACCCTAAAACATTGCAATGTCACACAGATGTATTTTTTCCAATGATTTGGAAATTAATCTTCATGAATTTTAAAAAATAAATTTGAAATTCGAAAATCATTATTGAATAAAAAATGTCAAAATTATATTAGATTTAATTTTTTAGAATTTTATAAAAAGTTCAAATTTTCATTGAATAATGAAAAATAAAAATTTCTATTAAAATGTATTTTCATTTAAATCAATAAAAAAGATCAAATTTGTTAAAAAAGTAAAACTATTTCCAATATATTATTATCAATAAAATTTATTCCATTTGAATAATTTTTATGTTGAATGTTGATAAAAAATATTTTTATAAATAAAATAAATTTCTATGGAAAACAACATTTTATTGAATTTCTGGCCTTATATTTTAAATTAAATTAATCTAATTTTATGATTTGAATATAAAATAATGGATTCCATATTTTCAATAAGCATAAAAAATATTTTTTAATATGTTCATCTTGGTTTTTGGCCATATAGAATAGTAAAAATAAGAAAAACAAATTAATGAACGTGAGGTTAAAATGAGGTTTTGTGCATTACATGTGCACATGTTAAAATTAGTTTTCCAAAAAAAAATTATTGGTTAAATGAAAGTACATGTTTAGAATCAGTTGGAAAAATTATATATCAATTCCCATTTAATTTTTTAGCCATACAGGGGATAACATGTTTAAAACCTATTTCATTTTTAGTGGAATAGATGTGGCTCATGATTTTCTTACCTCTGATACATTATATATAAATTTTTTAAGAACATGGTCTGAGAGTGACTTCTAATTATTGAATTGTTTTAGGTATTTATATAATTCCACTCATTCTGAATTATAAAAGAACAATTTATCTCCCCTTTTTCATCACACTTCTAAAGACTGTTGTTTCATACATTCCCTACCAAAATCCATTCCTTAATTTACTTACCACTTCTTGGAGTCCTATTATTGATTATAAAACACACATATGAGGGATTTTTGTGCAATCTAGAATAGAAAATATGAAGAATATGTATCATTATTAAAAGTGTATTTTTGTTTTATTTCATCAACCACCTTCTTAAAATATTTTCCACACATTATGATATAAAAAACTAGTTTCTTCAGAATAATTATTTGTGATTATATTAATTTCATAACTTATATACATATCCTATTATATTAAATGGGAAATAAAACCATTGATCATGTGTGTGAGAGACTACCGCCTGATCAACTGATATAATCCATTCTTCATCACTGCCTCTCACGCCTTTATATAATGATATATTTATTATATATATATATATATTTATAAATATTTGATATTTATGAAATAATTATAAATATATAATTGAAATATACTATCTATATTTTTATCATTTAATATGCTGTAAAATGATAATGTCTCACATGCATACATGTGAAGAGCCATTTCCACGAAGTGATGTGATTTTTTTCATTTCCAATTTACATAGATGGTAATAAGGATTCATTTATTGAATATATTTGATATATATGATATTATTATTACTCTATAAAGATGAATTATTATTTAAAATTATTTCATTCTATATATCTAAAAATTAAAACTGGGTTTATCCATGGGTATGTCCTACTGTCTCTATAAACGTCGTAATCCATTTTTTCTATCTCTAAATTTATGGATGAATAAAGATATATTTAAAATTAATATATATGATATTAATATCATGTTTAAAATTATAGAGACTATGTAACCATTATCATATTATAAGAAGGAAAACATTCTAACCAAAACATACATGAAAACCGAGGCAGTTATTACCCGAAAAATTTATTTTAACAAAGAATTGTTAGTCAACTAGTCGTGAAAGGTTATATATTAATAATATATGGAATTAGATATATTATTATTATTATTATTATTTAATAGATTCATAATAAACTATATTTGTTATACATGATATTTTAATGTGTATGATGAATGTTATGACCTATGGTAAGGGATTTTTGACTCACTTTCAATTCTATAGGACACATACTATATTGATTAGGTGTTTATTTTATGTGGTGTATATATATTTCATGAATGTATTTGATGAATGTTTTTATAAAAATATATATATATTTATAAGTCTATTTATGTAATATTCATTCATGAGGCTTATAATTAATGGATTCTAATATTTTAAGGGTTTTTTGTTACAATCATTCAATTTATCGGGAGTATATATGATTAAGATTATGAAGATGAAATATTATGATCCGACTCTATATAAAATAATTAATTATATTATAATGTTTTTATTTATGTAAAATATTATTTTTATTCTATTTTTCATATATTTAAGTACTCACGGACTGAAATAACATTTTTATATAAACAAGAATTTATTTCCCTCTTAGATTAAAATCATTTTCTTTCCATATTCAGGTTTTGTAGAAAAACTTTAAAAAATGGTTTTATTATTAAATTATGGTTATTTGAAGTAATTTTTCTAATTTTTTAATTTAAATAATTTTTTTAAATTGAATCTTGTTTTTGTTTTCTGAATGAGGTAATTTTTGACTTTTTTACAAAAACGAATGTTATTTTTAACTTATACGACATGAATTTAATTTACCTCCATCATTACTGATTAGTGAGTTAAATTTTACTTTATTATGTTTATTTTTATTTAAAATAAAAGGATTTTGATAATATTTTGGGAATTTTTATTTTTAGAAACTCGTTTTTTAAGTGCAACTGTGATTTTCCTAATGAAACTTTTCATGATTTTTTAACAAAATTTCAATTAATCAATAAACACGACCCTTGATTCTACATATACCATACATGGTATATGATCCAATGACTAAAAATTTATTATTTCATTACATGATTTATTATTATGATCAAAATATGTTTGTGAAACCCTTAACATATCCACAACTTATGCTAGGATGAATAGATGAAATGATTATGAAACATGTTTATTTTTCATGCGTTATTGTATGGAAAATGATTTTGAACCCGATTTAATTTTAATGGGTTATGATATTATTAATTTTATAAGATATTTTTCCCACATATATATAATTTTAA
Source organism: Viscum album (assembly GCA_963277665.1). Classification (NCBI taxonomy): domain Eukaryota; kingdom Viridiplantae; phylum Streptophyta; class Magnoliopsida; order Santalales; family Viscaceae; genus Viscum; species Viscum album. The sequence continues at coordinate 858,005,795 of OY728151.1, forward strand.
TTCTATTTTATGTTGGTCCATAATAATATATTTATCTGATGCATTGGGTAATGATAGATATCTCATGAATAAACCTACTTGAATAGGGAGTAAACCTTTTTTATTAAGGGACTATATACACTATAACAATATTTGGAGTGAATAAATACTATTAATACAGTATTCAGAGTGAATCCAAAAACCTAGGATAATCTTAGTAGTGAGCCTTGACTACTAAGCCAATGATTTTCTATGATTATGTGTATAACACAAATCTATGTCTTATTTTATTTCATTCAAAGATCATATTCATTGATTCCTTTATGAATTATGTATTATAATTTACAATGATTTAATCTATTACTCTATATTAGGATCTTTTTTGTACATGTTATGGTTTTAAAATGAAAATATAGTGTTTTCATACCCATATTCTCAGGTCTTTCATTGGTGATAATTGATATCTCTCTTTTTTGCCCTTATTAGGAATATGAGCTCACTGTTTATTAAATTTCCATTCCCCAGGTTGTTAAGAATTTTATTAACTATGTTATGTCTAAGAAGGGAGATACTTATGATGAACATAATGGGTGATGATGTTGTTTTCTTATGAACTAATTGTTTGTGCGTCCAGGTTTCAAAATCTATTAGACTGGTATGATTTTGGCATGGATCATTATGTTATGTAAGGAATATTTATTTCATATGATGTGATATATATTTATAAATTGTGTGGGTCACTATAGTTGGTATCAGTTCAATGTGTAATTAACCATTAAAACTATGATGAGAAGACTTTATTAAGAACCCTTAAGATAATCATAATTATAGGAAAACATCATAATATATTACATGGAATGGATTGAGGAAGTCAATGAAAAACATCCATGTCCGGATAACATATGTGGATTTGGTTTTGACACAATGGAATATAGGTGTAACAAACCTGGATATAGTTGGTCGAGTATGTCCCATCAATCATTCTGGTTCATAGTGAGTGTACCCTTATTATGAACTTGTTCTATTGCTATCATGGGATATGCTTGGGAAAATTTACATTTTCATTATAAGCCATTTTGAAGGATATTAATAAATTATGACTGTGAATATCATAGGTTAAACCTTAACTGTATTATATTTAAATGATGGTTTCATGATTTAGTCATCCTTTCAATGGATTATCATGATTGATCACTCTTATAAATAATTACAGATGGCCATGAACATAATTTTCATTACTAATGGATTAAAGGTAGAATGATGAATTTACGTTGGTAATAGGTAATATGCATATTGAAGTACCATATATGAGATTATAATTCTTATATATCATAAAAAAACATAAGGAATTATAATTTATACACTCAATAATTAGACATTAAATTTTTATTGAAAACCCCTAAGGGTATGATGATATCATTTCATGTCCATGATTATTCTATAGTTTATGTTTTTGGGAATTTTATTTCTTTAAGTCTTTTTATTGTCCCTCTAGTTGACTTTCAGATTATCCTAGGAATGGATTAGATTTCTCTACAATAATCCCACATAAATTCCTAATGAAGGAAATCCAAATTTGATTTTCTAATCCAATATATCAGGGCCAAAATAAATTTTATCTTCTGATTGAAGTCAAATCCATTTTACGGGAATTTTTTCTAAATAATAATAGGAGTATACCTCTGATGGTTTGGGAGAAACTCAACATCAAAGATATTTTTATGATGTGGGAGTTTTTTTGTGTCTCTTAAGAATATTTTCTACATCTTCAACTAAATGATGATGCTTATTTTTCAACATAACTCATACCTAATGCAACACTTATTTCAAATACTCTATATATAATGGAACTTATCGATTTGTACAAATTGAAGAAGAAACACCTGAATAAACATGAAAATGGATTTATTTATAATGTTTTCTCACCAAGGGATGAAACTCTTATTTTTTTAATAAGAATGATGTATTGATATGAATATGTATTGATCATAATGAACTAAAACAATTCAAAACCAATAACAAGATTACTATACCCCAGATTGAAGAATATTTTTATTAACTATGTGGAGCATTGTAAATTTGATAAAATTGATTTTCATTTTAGATATCATCAAATGAGGGTCAGAAAGGATGAAATACCTTGTACAACATTTCATACTAGTTATGTACATTATGAATTCATATTGATTCTATTTGGTCATAAAATTTCTCCCACTATATTCTTTGATTAAATGAATGGGGTATTTATAAATTAACTTAATCAATTTGCAGTTGTATTTATAGAAGATTTTTTTATATATTCCACTACAATATAATTTCATGAATATCTCTTTTGGATTGTAATGATGATCATAATGAAAGAAAATTTGTATAAAAAATTTAAATGTGTGAATTTTTGATAAAAAATGTTTCATTATTTGGCCATATAATCCCAAGTTTGGGTATATCAGTGGATCAATCAAATAAGTAAATTAATTAACATTGTCCTGAACTAGACGCTATGACTATGGTCCATTGTTATTTTCATAGGGCAGGATATTATTTTTATTTTTGGATATTTTCCCACCAATATCTAATAAAATCACCACATTAACATGGAAGAGAGCCATGTTATTTTGGTTAAATGAATGTAAATTAAATAACAAGGAAATAAATATATGGTTCTTTACCACAACTGTTCATGCATGACCCTGTAGAGGAGAAAGGTTTGTAATATCTTGTGATGTATCAAAGAATAAATTGGGATGCTTTCTCATGAAAAATGATATGGTTATATATTATTTTTTCATGCATATTGAAGGTTTGTGAGAATAATTTCCCAACATGGGATTTTAATTAAGTTATAGTAATTATTTCATTAAAGATATATATGTGTTATCTTTACAAATAAGGATGTGAAATATATGCTAATCATAAAATTTTTAAGTGTATAATCACTCAAATAGTTTTGAATATTAACCATATAATATGGTTATAGTTTATTACTGATTATGAATAATCCAAAAAAAATTAACCTTGTAAAGTGAATAAGGTGGAAAATTATTTGATTTAAAAGGATAATGCTTGATTATTTATAGTGAGGGTAAAAAAATATCATGTATTTAATGGTTTATAAATGATAGACCTTAAAATCATTAAGGATGGGGATATATATTATCTTTATCAAATAATTTTTTAACCATCTATCCATGTGATGATATAGAGACATATGAGGAATATGTTGAGCTATAGAAGAATGTGAGAAAAGTTCTAGATTTTAACCTTGATTGTGATGATATGATTAGGTTTAATAACAATGTATGTTTCTATCTATACAATATTTGAATAAGTATCTACTAATAAAGGGTCATAGTCCATCATTATCTATTCGTACATGAAGTAAAATAGATTTATAAAGATCTAAAAAAGTTTTTTTGGTGGGGAAACTTGAGGAGTGTTATTTTTGAGTATGTATCTTACTTCATAGTATGTTTATCAGGATGGGTGATTGAATTCGAAGGCAATTTTAAGACCATTACCCATAGAATAATGTAAATAGGAAAAAATCATCATCAAAATCCTTAAAAAGGGTAAAGGATATATTTTTTTTGGGATATAGTTCATCATGTTACAAAGTCAAACCAAATTATTGGTGTTAGAGTGATTTATCTCTTGATTTTAATTCCATAAAATATATTAATGAACTGGTAGGGTTTATGGGGGTACACATTATGATTCTTCTGACTATGACCTAAAGTATAACTTGATGTTTTGGAAATGTCCATAACATAGTATGGATATGCTGTTACGATTCGAAACTGAATATCATCCACAAATAGTAATTAAATCTTCGAGAACCATTCTAATAATAATGTATTTGATATGATCTTGTTCATTGGATTTAAATGGTGGTTTGGGTATAAATGTTCTTCTAGTTTAATTTTCTTAAAATAAAAAAACCCAATCAAGAAATAATATGGCTCTTTATGAATCCATATATGGAATGTAGTATTGAACTACAATTTGATAGAATGATGTTTGATAAATAAATATTTTGGGACCTGCTCTAGATGAGGAAATTGCCTTGAAATTCAGGTCCATTAGGACTGCTCAGAGTAGATAGAAATGTTTCCTAAAAATTGTCAGTGAAATTTAGAATTTCAAGTTTGTGAAAATGTTTTTATAAGAATTTTTACATAGATAAAGGTTATAATATCAAGAAATAAGGTAAATTTGAGACCTAGGAATATTAACCCATTCATATTTTTGATCATGTATGGATAATGACATATCGATAGGAACATCCACCAAACCTCTCACATGTTCACAATGTGTTCCATGTATCTATCCTGATGAAGTACATGCCTGATATATCACGTCTACTAAACTCAATGGTTTTACTATAGGATAAGGGTCTCCCTTATAAGTATCAACCATTGTAGATTATAGATCATAGAGATAATTTTCTAAAAAACAATATCAGTCACCTGGTCACTGTATTGTGGTTAAACAACAAACTTGATGAATCTAAATGGGAACCTGATGATATTATGAATCCAAAAGGTCCTTATTTGTTTGTAATAGAGGGACATAATTTTGAGTGATAAATTATTTATAAGGGTGGTATAATGTAACACCTTTACTTTTTATAAAATATATTTTTTTAGTTAAATTTAATTTCATTGATGGCTTGTGTTACACGTAACCCTTACTTTTAATGAACCACGATATACTATTAAAATATTATTATTTAATATGAAACTTTTCAGCTAGAAATTGGATTTGGGGGTATGAATAGGACAAAATAAACTATAAAAAAATTATGGATTACATACATATACATTTAATTCATTGGTTATTAATTAATTATAAATAAAAATAAAATACCCTTAAAAGGAGTTGTTTTTCCAAATAAAATAATATTTATGCAAGTATGGTGTGTTTATTTTGATAAATTAAAATAATAATTATTTTTGAATATTATTAATTAAATTTATATATTATATAACAAATTAATGGTTCTATAATTCGTATAATATTATTTTCTAAGCATAGGATAAAAACAGTTCCATTTTTATGCTTACTATTGTATTTTCTAAAAAGTAATTTTATAATGTTTTTCACACATATTTGAAAATTAACATTTTTTAATTTTATAAAATGTATTTATAAGAATGAAATTCATTTTAAATCAAAATTTCTAAATTATATTATAGGTAATTATAGATAATTTTATAAAAATATTAATTTTTTAATAAATATTAATAAATATTGATTTTTATAAAATATACATATTTTCATTTTCAGTAGTTATGAAGTAACATTTCATTTTAAATGGGTTTAAAAGTAAAATATTTATATTTATATTATTACCAATAAAAATTATTTCATTTTAATCATTTTTATAATTATTTTTAGGTATAAAATTTCTTTTCTAAAAAATACATTTTTATTTTGAAAATGTCATTTCATCACATTACTGGGATTAACTATTAATTAAATTCACAAACATATATAAATTGTATTTGAAAAATTTGATTCCAAATTTATAATCATCATAATTAAAATTTGGTAATAATTTTGATTTAATTTTTTATCTAAATGAATAGCAAAAAATAGAAAACATTAATTACCATAGTTAAGATTAAAACGGGGCATTGCATGTTACATGAACTTGTTTTAATATTAAGATTTCACACACATATGATCCTTTTATATCTTAAAATATTAATAATTAATATAAATAGTGGATCAAAACATCATAATTATTTTTTTCTTAATGGATAAATTAACTGTATAAAAAATAATTATTGTGGTTAAAGCTGAAATTGTACAAGTGTGTGAGTTTAGAGGTTAAGGGAATAAAATGTTTAAAACGATTTTATTTTAATTATTTGAGGATTTCAATTAAATTCTCATACCTTGAATACATTTTTTATAAATTTTTGGGGATTTTTTAAAGTGACTACCCATTATTGAATTGTTTTGGGTACTTACAAAAATGTTACTCTTTCACAATTTCAATGGTGAACTTCCTATCCTCTTTTCCGGACACATTAAAAAGACTTTTTTGTCCCATAAATACCAACATTAAAACCTTTAATACATTAAAAAGTTATATAGTCCTTTTTTATAATTATCCTTTTATATGAGGGATGTTGTGAAAACCTAAATATGTTATCCAAAAAATATGTATCATTCATAACAGATCATTTTTATTTTATTTATTCTTATAAATATATAAATATTACGAAATAATATCAATATTATATCAAATGTACTGAAATTTTATTATTTTAATCGAATAACTTGTATCATTTTCTCATCTATGAAATGGAAAACAAAATTGTCGATCCTGTGTTCAACTAACAACAACCTCACTGACAGATTTAAATCGTTTTAAATCACCACCTCTCAAAAATGGATATAATGATAGATTTAATATATATAAATATATACAATATTTAGGACATAATTATTCTTATACAGTTAAATTTTTTATGTATCTAATTTCCATCAAATCTATTGAAAATGATTACTTCTCTCATGTATATGTGTGAACTACTGCCTCTAAAGTGTGATGTTATTCATTATTCATTCCTTCATTACACATATATAAAAAAGGATTATTTTTTAATAGATATTATATTTTTGATATTATAAGTATAATTTAAAGTTAAATTATAATTTATCTTTTCTTCTTTAAATCCATCAAAATATGTGAACATCGTTCATGTGTACATACAACCTATCATCTCTATGAAAGATGTAACTCATTTGTATATAAATACTTTTATGGTTGAAATTTTATATTTATATAATTAATATATATTACACTTATATTATTACTAAATGTTGTGTGATGATGTAACAATTATAAATGTAAATGTAAGAAAACTTCCAAACCAAAACATACATGAAAATCGAAATAATAATTACCCGAAAATATGATTTTAATAAAGGATTATTATTTAATTGGTGATAAATGGTTATATGTTAGTCATATATTATATATATATATTATAATTTTTAAATACATCTAAAATAAATCTATTTTCAATATAAATAATGTTTTTATGTGTGTGATTAACGTGGAGACCTAAGGTAAGGGATTTTCATCTTGCTTTTATTTCAATGCGACACATGCTATATTCAACACATGTTTCTATAATGTCAGGAATATAATATTGAAGAATTTATTTTACGATGATTATTATAATAATTATGTGACTTTAGATAAGCATTTAATGTTCATTCTTTCATGGTTATTATCATTCAAAAGATAACATATTCATAATGGTTTAATGTAATAATTTTGTTGTTTATTGGGATTGTTTATGATTATGTTTATGATGATCAAATTTCATGTTGTAAATCATAAGAAAATAATAAATTTTCTTACCGGTTGTTTTTTTATAAAGAATTCATTTTATTCCATTTGAGTTAATCTCTTTAATTACCAAGGATATCTAAATAACATTTTTTAGGAAAATAGAATTTATTAATATCATGAGTTGAAAATATTTTATCTTTCATATACATGTTTTATAAATATATTTTTAATTATTTTAATATTTTATTTCCTAGTTTAAATTCATTTTAATACATGTTTTAATTTCATAAAAATGGTACAAAAATATTTTTACATGTTGTTTTCCAAAAATGATGGGATATACCTTTTTTAGAGAAGTATGAAATAAATGTTTTCTTTTAACTTATACAACATGAGGGTTATTTACCACTTTAATGACGAATCAAAGATTCATATATTCCAATATATATGAATCCAAGTTTATTTTAATTATTTTTTTGTGACAGCTGTTTTGTTAATTTTTTGTTTTGAAAATTTTAATTCAAATTATAATGGTTATATTCCTTAATAATTTTTTATTTAACTTTTTACAATATTTATTTTCGTCAACGACAATAACCAATGATTAAATTAATTATCTACTAGGGATATACTCCATTTATATCTTAGTTATTCTTTATATGGATGGATTATTATAATTATGAAAAGATATTTATTATACTCAAAACTTTTTTATGGGTAATGCTATGATGAAATAAAGAAATGTTTACTAATCCATTTTCTTTTCCATGGGTAACAATATGATTAAATATTTATGAAACCCAATTAATTATCTTGGGTTATGATATGATTAATTTTATATTAACTTTTGGAATGAATATATATGATTTTCATTATATTATGGGTGGGTTTGGAATTATATATCCCTCAAATTCATCAAGTAATGATGGATATCTGACAAGATAAACATGTTTAAAATGGGGAGCGAAACAATTTTATTAAGGGACTTTATATATTATGATAGTGTCAATAGTTATACATTACTACTATACTGGTTTTTTGAGTTATCATAATCCACTATAGTAGTATTGTACGTAAGGCTTGACTATAAAAGAAATGATTTTCAATGTGTATGTGTATGAAAAAAATACATGTTTTATGCCAATGTTTTTGTGGATCATATTATTTAGTTCCTTCATAATTTATCTCTTATTAACATACATGATTAATTTATTGAAACTAAATTATGATAATTTATATGAAGGAAATGTTTTTCAATGTAAATACCATGTTTTCATAACCTTTTTCTGATGTTATACTTATGTTATCATTAGTATCTCCCTAGTACACCCTTATAGAGAATATAAGGTTGCCCTTAATTATGATTCCATTACCTTGGTTAGGAAGAATGGAATTATGTATGAAATATATATAAGGTGTTCTAGTTATGATGATATAACTTAGATATTATATAGTTCACTTATGAATGTGTTATTTATGTATCGAATATTCTGAGGATACTAGATCAATATGATTATACCATTGATTAATATGTTATGTAATGAATATTAATATAAAAATATTATATTCTATATATGAAAATTTTGGGTCTAAAAATTTATATTTCTATAACTTACTTAGAAAATAATGTTGATTAAATTCATCGATAATAATAAATCCTATCCCATTTTGATATGTTTTCACAGGTCATGAGTGTTTCTGAACACCATTAGTTAGAAGTATTTAACCCAATTATGTAGTGAAAAACTAGTTAATGATAATAACAAATCAATTCTAAATATTATTCATATTATTTGATTATATTTCATTATGTTACATTTAGTGTACTATTTTTCAATAATATTCATATTTATAAAGAAATATCTTTTTTAACAAAACCGTTTTCATGAATTATATGATTTAATTTAAAATATAATTTTTGAACTTTTAGGAATTTATTTGATAAAATTGAACTCATATTTAAAATTATAATACAAACCTATCTGTGGGGAAATTTTTGTTTTTCTACGTGAAAATATTGATATCTATGTGAATATTATGAAATGAAATTTTTTTGAGGACTCTCATTTATTTCCCTCAAATTATTTTTTTAAAACCCTCATTATGTTTTGTATCTTTTCTAACATATACTAAGATCCATTTTATTTTATGTAAAAAAACTAATTTAATAGTTCTAATTATTATGTATGATTTTGTTATAAGTTCATTTTTATGCTAAAAACACATTTTTTGGGAAAAAACTATATTTTGTTGTGTTTTTATTTTTTATATTAAAGGTAATTTATAGTACATCTACATATTAAATATAAAAATATGGATATCATAATTTTATCTAGGAGATTAAAATTTAAAAATAAATTTAATAACAATATTTTCAGTTTGAACTGAAACATTCATAAAAATGTTGTCATAGAGGTAAAAGGGGAAGTAAAGGTTAGTTAAAGTTAATAATCAATGTTAATGAAAAAGTAATATAATAATTAATATTTGAAGAAAGTTTTTTTATCCTTATCAATATATATTTAAATTATAATTGTTTACTTTCCACATTACAGTGAATCAAACTCTATATTATTTTAAAATAGTGAATAATTACAAGTGTTCCCCTCCCCTCACTTATAAATGAGAAACCACTTTATTATATTCTTCACAACACAGGAGAATTTTATATTCACCAATAACTACCCAAATAACATTAAAAAATACCTAATAATTTTCTAGATGTCTTGTTCTCACAAAATGACCAAACCAAGAGGGATTAATGTGTAACCCAATGGAGGTTTACAAAATAGATGTATAACTCTTAACCAAGTGTTTTCATGTATATTTCATCTTTTAAATCCAAAAAAAAAATTCATTATACTTGATGATATAATAACATTAGTATATTTAATATACTAAAATTTTTCTATGATTATGCAACTACACATATACCTCTACTTTTCCAAATCTAAAAAATTAAATCATTTCTTTTATGTATGTGTATACTACCACCTCCACGAAGTGGTGTTTTCCAATTTCCATCCCCACCTAATATAAATATTAATAAATATGGTATTGATGTCTATAAAATAATTAAATTAAATTATTATGATTATGTAAATATAATATATTTCTTGCAATATTATCTGTTTTATCCATCTGAAAATGATAACATCCCATGTTCATATGTCTAGAATAAAACCTGAATGAAGCGATGTGATTCTTTTTTTAATTTCTTCCTCACTTGGTTGGTCTTAAGAATGGAAATAAAATAAATATGAAATTTATAATTTAGTTTTTATTTTTTTAAATTAAAATATTATATTCCATATTTTTTTCCATTTTGTTTAATTTGGAAACATCACTCGTTTGTATTTGAAGATTAGCACATCCATGTTATTATGTATTTCATTTTTCACATAAAACCTCTATGGATGGTTCTAAAAAAATTATTTTATAATAGTAATAATTTTTTGTTATTATGATTATGGATATAATGCAACAACAATATTTTTTTCCTTATTAAACGTAAAAATGTCATTTTGGATGTATAAATCAAATATTTAGAAAACATCCAACACGAACATAAAAATCATAGTCTTTAAATAAAACATGTTTAAAAATGAAATATTCGGAATATTGATGCAATGAACATGTAAATTTTTATTCATCTAATAGAAAAGTAATAAAATTTTATTACTCAAGAGGGTAGATATATTAAAAAATTTATTCTTGACTCAAGATGAAGGATAATCATTTTTAAAAATTCATATCAAATGTATTGCATCCAACTTATTTTTTTTATATTAAGGATCTTTTAAAAGTTTGAATAATGCTTTTATTGATTGATAATGGATTTATAAGTGAATTTTAATCCTAATTTATTAATTACCTTACAAAAGATTACAAAGAATCATTTCACCATTTTTTTATGATTACTATATATTTTTTATGGAAGTATAAAAATAATATATTTAAACGTACATAGAATGACCACCCATTCCAGTCAGAATTGTTTTTATTCATTACAATGATTCCTCAATATGTTAACATTAATTTTCAAGGAATTTTTAATTCCCTATATTCTATAAATTCCCTGTTTTATTAAAAAATTTAAATGAAACAGATATTTTTTCATATTTTTATAAGATATCTAAAATTATTAGTTCTTAAGGGACAAAATTAAACGATGTTTTATAGTTAACATAAATGATATATTCTATTCATTCATGCTATGGTTCTTGGAAATTTTATATTAATGAAAGCTGATTCTAATATACAATATTGATGGGTGAGACTCATATATCCCTCCTATGATTTGGGTAAGGTGATAGAGTTTATTGGAGATCCGTTACTCGAAATTGATGCTGGAATTATCAAGATAGGTGACTATATTGAATGGTAGATTGTATGGATAATTCATAAGGTTACTATATTATATTATTCCAATTATTTATAATGAAATTTTTTTAAAAGGAAATTAAATGGTATTATATTATTAAGGATGGTTTATGACCAGTCTTTAAAAAAGGTTAAATGATTATTTTCAAGGAATCGTATTCATGTGTTTTCATTTTTTTCAAAAAAAACATTATGTTTATAAGTATTCAATTAATACAATAAATTAAATATTTTATGAAATATATTGATGATGATTTAATTCAAAATTTCAAATAAATATTTCCAGTGTCCTAAAAACATCCTTCTTTCAACTGCATAAAAATATTCTTATGCTCTAGCATTAATAAGACTCATTATTAATCCTTATAGCCTAGTATAAGTCACATATCTTTTCCTACAAGATATTTTTAACATTAAATAATTACTATAGAATCATAATTTTTGCTTTTTTATGAAATCCATATTAAGGCTTTCAAAATGGAATAAATTTACATCGCTAACTAATCTGGTGACACTTCATAGAAATTCCATGAAATGTAACTCACATTTATGTTCTATTATATCCCAAAAACCATAAACGAGAATTTACCTCTATCTAATTAAAATGTAATAAACACTTCATTAATTTCTTTCACATGCATACCTTTGATTGATGAACATTATATAGATACATATGTTCGATGAATTGAAGACATTTTTATGATCATCTAACAGCAACATAACATATTTGACGTCATAATTTCCTTAATATCTATATAATACATATCATAAAAAATAAAAACACTTCAATAATAGGAACAATTTGTTCTATATCCTTTGACAAATGAAATTTTAAGATATTATCTCATGTTATTCATCCTATTGGTCTATATCTGATGAAATTTATCAACTAATATCCATTAAATATAAAAATATATTATATAATAGGAACCCATCACCAAAATAAAAAATAAAATAAACTAGGAAAGACCCATATCCAATAGTTCATGTTCAGTGAACATACTCATATCTTTCTATTATGAAATTTTTTCAGACAAAGGATTTCATCCTCATTTTTACATAAACATGGATGATGAGAAGATTCATTACTCATGATGTTTGAAAAATCATGAAGAGAAAATAAACACCAAATTATATTCATCACACACTCCTTCCGATAGAATATGTAATAATTATTAGATAATCATTGAATATAAAACTCAATCCAATCAAGTCATTCTCGTAATGACAATATTAATGAATCGATATTTTCATATCAGTATGATTATATACTCCCAATATCATATGTTGAAAACTATATCAATATAAGAAAATTTATAGTTTTATGTTAAGGGAAACCATTTTGAGGAAATATTCCTTCATGAATAACAATCCTAAAAAGTCTTCTCAACATCTTACAACTTCATCAAGACACTACAAAAATATCATTGTCCCATTAGCCTCCACCTTTGAAGATTATTTTGAACCAAGGAACATAATCACTAAAACATTACAAATTAAATAGTTGATTATTTATTGAAAATTTCTTGGCCTACTAATTATAAAATGATGTATCAAACATGAATCATTTAATAACAATACCATGATACCCGAGACTATTGACATAATAACTTTTTGAATAAAACATTTAAAAACTATTCTTATAAGAATTTTTAACTTATAATTCCACATGGAATGTTCATAAAAAGAAAATCACAATATTATAAGAAAAAATTTTCCTATACTCTCTCCAAAATGATGTTAAAATAGTTCACAAATGCAGAAATCATATCTTACCCATTTTATAAACACCCCTTAAATATATAGCCTTCTACAAGAAGGTTATACACATACCAATGGATGTATTAATGTTAATAATATTTAAAACCATTAACAAAAAAATCCCTTGAAACATTATAGAGTAGATATTTATTCAGATAACATATCATTCAAGAGGTTGGGGTTGAACAACCAATATCATCCTCATCTAGGAAATGTTTCCTTCTACAATGATTTTATTGAAATATCATTATCTTTCTCTATTATTGGAAAAATCTATAACATTATTTCATTCATTTCAACATGATGTTTGATGATGAAATATTCATCTGGAATGGGGATGGTACACTATATTCTTAGTATGATTTATAACACTTTTGATTATAACAATCTATGAGAAGGGGCAACTTCACATCAACCAAAAAAATATTCCAACTGATCTTCATCTACGTAAACTATGTTATATAATGAGTAGTATCTATATACAAAAATTATTCTCTAGGAATATTCATTGAATATTTTTAATTTTATGAAGCTAACAAATCATTCTCCTTAGAAACAAATCCCCCATATGTTGAATTTAGATAATCTAAACATTTTCCCAAATATATATCTATATATTCAAAAAAATAAATATTTAATGTTCTATTAGGTTTCAATACAAATTAGATACCTCTTTAATATATATGAGAATTCCCTTTCCACCCATGAGATGAGATTTATTTTGTTTACTTTTATTCCATGAACAATGTGTAACAATATAAAATATATCTATATTTGAATATGTTAGATATAAAATACTTACAACATGTTTTCTAATATCTTCATGATATATGTTCTTTTCGTCCATATATTTTGATAATTTTTTTCCACTAAAATATGTCTTCAAATAAGATTTAATTATTCTATACCAATATTTATTAGAACTACCTTAGTATAATTCCTTTGATATTATAATATGTATTTTTTGATATATTTTTTGGGATTTTTTTTATATAATTTATCATATGATGGAATTTTAAATAACGTCATCATTTATTTGAAAAAACTATTGATATTGTCTCTATTACTCAGTAATAATATCATATCATCTACATGAACAATCATAATAGTGGAAGCCTCATCATTTTATTTTATTTATAGGTTACTATCAACTCTTCCTTTATGGTATATTAGCTTTTTATAAAAGAATCTAAAGTATAATACCATGTTCTTAGTTCTTTATTCAACCCATAAAAATCATTCTTTAACTTGTGCATATAGATTTTATCATTCTTATGCGTGAAAAAACATGATTATTCAATTTAAACATCCTTATCTAGCTCTCAATTAATAAAATTTGATTTGAAATCCATAAGGAAGAAGTTATATTTCTATTGTGAAATGATTCTAGAAAATATTATGAAAGTTTTTAGTCTTTGCACTAGATCAAATGTCTCATCAAAGTCAATTCATTAATTTTGAGAGTAAAGTTTACAAACCAATAAATCCTTATTTCATATCACATTACTATTTTTAGTAAATTTGTTTCTGAACACCCATTTTGTACAAATAAAATTATAATTATTTGGTTTGGGTTGAGGTTTCCCTGTATCAATCTTGTCAATAGTAATTAGTTCTTCATTCATAACATCATTATACTCGCGGGGCTCTAAATATTCATCAACATCTTTTGGATCAACACATATATATATATATATATATCAAATTTTTGGAATTATCTATAGTTTTTTATTAGTTTATACTAATTTTCAGAAATACATAATGATTTTTTGGAATTCCACTTTTTTCATTAACCTCTGATGAGATGAAAATATTTTTCCTCATTCCATGTGATAACTATGTTAGAATATTTATCTTAATCAATTTAAAAATTATTATTATCATTAATAACATTTTAAAAATATTATACCACAACCACATATTCATTACTTTATTCATAATATTTAATTATCTATGAATATTTATTATTATAATATTCCTGAACATGAAAATTTTAGATCCAAAAATATTTCTTATCTCTTTATAATAACACATGTAACCTCCATCAGTATGTGGGTATCCAAGAAATATTCTATGAACAGCTCTATAATCAAACATCCCAAGATTTTCACCCAAGATTTTAACAATGTTGGACATAAAATTACAGTTTATTATTTTAATCATGCATTTTGTTTATAATATATATCAAAAGTATCATATAAGTGATTGGTCTATATAATATTCAAGTCTAAACTAGAATTGTTTCTCAGATATCTAACATTTAAAAATATTTTGATGTATCTAGTTTGATCAAAATCTATCATTCCATCATTATCAATCTTCTCTATCACATTTCAAGAACACTTTTCATATATGGTATGTGAGGTTCACTAAATTCTTGATGAAGGTATGTATTTTGATGATACACTCTAAACATATCATTTATATATTCTCTACACTTATCGGTGGGAATTTTATTCATAAAATATTAACATTCATTTCCTTCTCTTATCTTGAAATTCTTATTCATTTTAAAAGGATATAATATATGTTTCAAGAAATATTAATTTCAGTAAAGTAATAAATAAATGAAATAAAGTACCTATATTTATTTTTTAATTGAAATTCACATGGGCCCACAAATGTCAAAATGTATCAGATTAATGGTACAAGTTGAATTAATCTCAACAATCATAAGTGTCAGCTTTATAATACTACATTTTTAGCATATAGAAAAATTGAAATGTCTTCTTCATATCATGTTATGTATATCATGAATATTTTATCTCTTTGTTAGCTTTAAAATGTTAAAATTACATATACACACTATACATTCATGCAAGAAATTGTTGTTCTCTATTATGTTTAGATAGAATGATGTTTATACACTCCCAACATGAAAAAATTTTCCCTTGTTTTGATTCCATTTTTTAATATAATTTTCATCATCAAATTGTCTAACAATGAAACTATACCTCCTGAAAAAAAATTATTACCTTCATCAAAATGTTATGCAATACTCAAAATGTTGTGTTTCTTCCCATCAACAGACATGGTTCTTTTGGATTTTATATTTTCTCCACCAATGATAGCTGATCCAATTATGTTTATTCTGAGTGACTCATTATTTCAAATAGTCATGATTCATTCTTTATAATCTTTCACATTATTTAAAAACATCAATTCTTCTATAATATTTTAGGAACACCCATTAACCATTTTCTAAGGTTATTATCATTTTGTAGAATTAAGAGAATTTCCAACAACTAAGGAATTTTCCTTATCTTTTCAATCCATATCATGTGTATTTTTAGAATTTTTTTAAAAATATTTTTTGCATGAAACCCAAAAAGAAATCATTTTTAAAGAATTCCCAACAGAAAAAATATTCCAGAAATAGTTTATAAGGGTTGTAAGTTATTTTCAATCTTAAGGGTGAGTTTATCAGGATATATTTTTGGAGTGGTTTGACACCCTATTAAACATTGCCTCTAGTTTCTCTTAGATTCATTGTAACATTTTATTTTTGAACTGATGAATGTTTTTTATATTACTAATGTATCCCCAACACTAGTAGTAATCATAGAAATCATATAAAAAATCATTACATATATTCTTTTTAATGTAGTGTCCATGTTTTTCATTAAATTTTTTACCCTCTAATTTGAAAATTTTTTAAACACATTTGTTTTAGTTGATATATCACATTTTATTATTCAGTTTAAAATTATTCTTAGCCGTAATAGATTTTGCACAAGAGGTAGCTTTTGGTTAAGAATTTTAATCCTTAGGAACATTATGTTTTTTTAACTCTTCTTGATTTTGATGCATATATGGTATCACGAACTAATTTATTATTTTTTAAATATTCATCATTATTATAAACCATTTAGGGTTGTTTTTTTATCCTTCTATTGTTTACACATATTATAAAATTCACCAAATTCGATTTTTTTTAATTTTAAGTTCTTTTATTTACATTACTATGTTATTTTAAACAAGGAAATATTCATCATCTATCAAAAACAATGTATATTGAATAATGTTATTTAGGTTGTTATTTTTTTTCCGGAAATTTCTACAGAAAATAATTTAATTTTAGAAACATGCATTTTTCATCAAGATAATATACCTAATTATTTATTGAAATATTTTATTTCTTAATATTATTATTATCCTTATCAGGTATCATCATCATTATAGGAAATTCTTAAGACTATCACTTGAGTATAAAATCAATTTGACTCTCTTATTCTTGTTTAGTAGAGCTATTTCATTCATTACAAGTGTTATTTTCATCATTCACTTGTTTTCTAGTAGTATTATCATTACAGTTTTTATCTACAACACCTGTGTCCTATTCATACTCATAAAAATAATATTTCTCTTTATTTATGGGAGAATTTAATCATTTTCCCTATAATAGGACTTAGATTTTTTACTTCTTCTTAAGGGATCTTATTTTCTTTCTGTCATTTTCACCACTATCTTAATTTCCCATAAATCCAAAAAAAAATTGTATGAAAATTTCCAATAACTTCATTAATAAAACACTTTAGTAGATACATTCCATTATACTGTCATACAAATATTTTTACCCTTTCATAAAAAAAGACATAAATTCAAGAAATTTGACACTAGCGTTGAATTAAGTGTTAGAGTCATTGTATTATTCCTCAATATCAACATTTTTATTATTTATTTAATTTGAATCATTGAAAGTTATTTCACAATACTTATTCTCTTTCTTTATGATATTCATTTCTGTTTTAATTTTACAAATGATGAGAATAATATTTATATAATCCGAAGAAAGAGTTTTAGGATCTCTATATTCAAAGAACTATGCATTGGAATCAAATTTATCATGAAGAATTCATAAGATCCTTTCAACACCAGTTTAATCTTCCATAATCTTAGTAAGAAATCATTCGATGCTTATAATATCATTCACCCTTGTAAATAGTTCACTAATATATTGATTATCACCCATATTAGGATCTTCATAATTCAATATCTATTTTTTAATCAGTTCATTCTATTCCATCATATGTCCTTCATTGATTTTTTGCAACATATCCTATATGATTTCAGTCATTTTGAATCCTTTATCATAAAGAAACTCACTTTTATAGATTAATGAAAGTACTAAATTTATATATCATCCATAATTCCTCAAATTTATCATATTAGAAGCTATATATATATAATATTCAATATGTGGAGTAAAACACACTGTAATGACCATTATAATATCCATAAAATTCATCATAAGTTAAGGAAATTATATCATTATAAGTATAATAGTTATTCTTATAGAATAACAAAATCCCCATGATCTTCATAGAGTTATGAACATTCATGGTAGCTTCTATTTACATGAATCATTACTAATGTTTCTATAAAGAGAACATTTTTCCAATACCATATGAAAGTACCAATCATGATTAATATTGTCCCTAAGAGGGGAGGGGGTGAATAAACGATCTTATCCTTTTATGATTTCTTACTAATGAAACAATCATCACCTCAAGTTAGATAGATATAACTTTATTTAAGACAAATAGACAAGAACAACCAAAATAATATTGATATATAAAAGTCTCATTATCCAATATTTGTATCTAGTCCTTGGAATGGTTTGAAAATATTAAAATTTAATAAAAAACAGAGGAAAATAATTTTTTTGGTTACAATATGTAGGTAATTTACATAAACTAGAAATGTTATATAGCCAATTGATGGTGCATGTAATCCTAAAATTGATAAAATAAGTAACAGTGTTTTTTTAACAACTAGTGGAATCCTTACTAATATACTAAAATATGTTTTAACTATGATTCTTTTTCTTTATTAACAATTGGTTTTCATTAAAGTACTTATTTATCAATTTCTTTAAATATAGTAGAAAATAACATACTCATTGATATTAGGTATAAAAATGTTTGTATAATCACCTTTCTATCCCGTAAGATTCATTTTGAAATATGTTTGGTAAACACTGTTTGTTTCCTTATTAAAACTTATAAAACTTCTTATGCACTACCCAAAAAATTAACTCTAATTAATGTCTATCTAGTGTCTCACTATTAGAATACTATATTGGGTGTCATCTGACAGATTCCTATCTCTACTATTTGTCTGAATATTTTTTTTATACATTTATATGACACCAATTGGTGAGAATAATATATAATATTTATTAGCTCTAAATTTCTTAAAAAATACTATATAGATGAATTTAAAAAAAAATTAGTGATTCACCTCACATATATAAGTTACACACACATTTGATGACACATCTACCCCTATATATAGGCAAAGTTCCTATAATATTTCATGAAAAAATCTAGACATAATTTATACTACCTGGTTTATATTTCTAGTGTCACACTATAAAACATTCTTGCATTGACTTTTCTAAAGGATCATTAAGACCTTCCATCAACGAGATTCATCAGACCTACTTATACCTCTGGGAGAATAATAGATCCCTTTCTCTATGACATTTTGAGAATTAAATGATCAATGTAGAATCATTAACATTTCTTAATTAATTAAATAAACATAATAAACATCAAAATTGTATAAATCTATACCACCCACTCATCCATTAAAACACATTTAAAGAAATTATGTCTTCTATAACTCCATTTGATTTTTATGAATTACATTATCAATATTTTCTAATACCTTTGATTGTACTCTACTTATATATTATGACACAAATCAAAACCTTTTGACAGTTTCCATCAACCCCAACCCTCTAACCAATAATAATTATAATAAAATTACATATGATGACTCATTGACATTCGTCGGATCATTCTGTAGAATCTTCAGTTTCAAAAATTCAAGAAACCATTCATCTATATTCAAAAATCCTTGTACAAAAGTAAATATCCTTTAATATTATTATATATTCATCTGATGGACTTAGATTGATCCAATGTTAATATATCTTAAGACACTATTTGCATGATTGGACTTCATCTAATGAAATTTATCAACACTATTCCATTAATAATTATTGAAATTTCTTTAATCATAAATCTTAAAAAATATTAAACATAAAGAATATTCATCATTCGCTGTGTTTTTTATCTTCTGTTGTATATACTTAAAACATCATATGTTGAACTTTGTTCAAAAAAAATTCCACATTTTTACATGTGCTTTGATCATGAGATATTACATTACTCGTGATGTTTGAGTTATTAATAAAAATATACATCATTGATTTAATCATAGAACACCCTATGGAATGGAATAAGAAAATATTATTGGAAATCAATTCAATATAAAATGTTTTATGGTAAACTCATTTTCGTAACATCCATTTTATAGACTTGGTTTTCCCTTCTCTATCAGATTCTCTATCTCCAATAAACTTTTTATAAGGTATACCATTTTCATATAATTTATAGTTTTTAAGTAAAAAACCATACTATTGAAAAAAACCTATTTAATCCATAAAAAGTTTTCCAACATCGTCATTCATATTTGAAATACCTAAAACAATATCACAGTCCAAACAGAAAAAACTGTTGATAAAAACTCATAATGGAAGTATTAAGGAAATAGATATTTATTGTAAGCATCTTATCAATATATTTGTAATGACTTTGATTTTATATAGGGTATGGGTTAGATTTTTGTTTGACATGTTATCATGTATTTCAAAGATAATTAATTCATAGTAACTTTTTGGAGGGAATTTCAATTTTCATGTAAGAAAATGTTCATAACATTGATAACATAACAACAATATATGAATCTAATTATAGATAGGGGTGATGGTTTTATAACACATATTATTTGAAAAAATGAATCAATTAAAATTAATGATCTTCCAAATGTAAATAAATATATAGATGTATTTCATGATGCTTTTCGTTATATCATTACTAATGAAACAGTTGAGTTTATTATTTAAATGTTTCTTAATTCTAATATAATTTCATAACATAATTATCCAACGGATTTATTTGAGTTGTTTGAATTTAAAATGTTGTTAGAAGTATTTCCTGAAGTAATTTCATCAACATTTTACTTCACATTGGGGTTCTTCTATTTCGTTTATTAAAAAGAAGGAAGTCTCTATGGTAATTTTCATGGATTACAGAAAACTTATTTACATTAATATTAAAAAATATTATTTTACTCAGATTTTTGACTTATTTTATGAGATTGAGAGGGAAAATTGTTTTTCAAATAATGATCTTATGTCCATGTACTATTATATAATTTTAAAGGATGGGGAAATTGTAAATTTATTATTTCAATATTGTTATGACCATTATGTGTTTCTGGTTATACCTTTTAGGTAAACAAACATTCCCACCAAATTTATGGTTCTAATGAATAGAGTGTTTATTGAGTAAATATAAAACCTTTTGTAGGGTTTTATTGATGATATTAGGGTATACTATATAATATATTTATTTTATGATAAATGTCATTGAATTGTTTTTAAATATTCAATAGATAATAGTTTTTATTGAAAATTCATTAAATGATATTTTTGGTTAAATTTTATTTCTTTAATTAAAAATATTTTTTATTGATTGAATAATAGTTGATACATGTAGAAATAATGTGGTTGAAGTGTGAAAAAACCCATAAATTTCTCTATTAATCAATATTTCTAGGGTTAATAGGTTACTACTAATAGATTTTTGAATTCATTTCTTGGTTATCAAGCCTAATAACCATGTAAACTTGAAATGGATTTAATTTTTTCTATATAGAGGAATGAGATTATTTTTTCCTGATAGGAATGGAATATTAGTTATTGATACTATATAAGAATTTTCATATAGAAATAGGGAGTTTTATATTTTCTGTGATGCTTTTTTCATGGACCTTGGAATTGTCATTATGAATAATTATCAGGTTATCATATTTGAATCTCATAAATTTAACACATTAATACGATTTAACCTATACATGAAAATTATATTACTAAAATATTTATTTACTTAAAAAATGGAGGAATAATTTTTATGTGGGAAATTGCATATATATACTGATTTTATAAGTTTACAGATTATATCCCATCAAAATATTTAAACATGAGAAAGATAAGATAGCTAGAACTGATTGAGAATTAAGATTTCACAATAAACTATAATCCATTTAATGTAAACAAGGTATCCAATTCATTGAGTTGAAATGAAAATTAAAAATTAATTACAACACATTTGGAACATGATACTTTAGTTAGTGATTAAATAAATGTTATCCTAGATTATGTGTGTACATAAATTCCTCATTTTTTGGATGGGGTTTTAGTGTATCCATTGTTTTTAAAAATAATTAAGCATGCATGGATGGAATATTAGTGTTTTCAAGAAATAATTTAATTGGTAACAATGGATAATTATTTTGAGAATAATCTTGATGAATAAAAATTTATTACATTCAAAAAGAGGTTATGTGTTTTGATTGATTTATAGTTGAAGAAGGGATTGTTATATCATGCTCAAAGAACTATATTTTCTATACATCATGGAAGAACTAAGATTCATAGAGATCATTATTAATATTTATTTGGAATGAATGAAGAAAGATATAGTATATTTTACAAATAATTTTTTAACATCTAAATCAGTTAACAATGAATGAAAACCACTGAATTGGATGCATTATCCTATAACTAAACCAAAAAGAAGGTAATATAACATATCCAATGATTACATTACGGGATTACAAAAACAATCATGATGTAATATTATTATTTCTATTATTATTGATCATTTGACTAAATTTATTCATTTTCTTCCTATTCCAAATACTATGTATTTAGATCAGCTTTCTAGACATTATCTTACTATGATACAGATGTCACATGGAGTTCCCCTCTCTATTTTATTTGATCAAAAACCCAACACTGCACTGATTTTTTATATTATTTCATAAGTTGGGGGGAACTGAATAAAATTTCAGTAAAACATTTCATTCACAATATAGTAGATATTCAATTTGTATAAATGATACTTTGTAGGATACACTATGGGATTTCAAATTAGATTAATATGGAAAATGGGAACATCTTTTTTCTTTTTAAAATTTTTATTATAACAACAATTTTCATTCAACTATTCAAAATTAACCTTTTGTTGAATTATTTGGAAAGCGTTGATAGTTTCGAACATGATGGGAGAAGTTGGTGAAATAAATTTTTGGGACCAAAACTAGTATAATAAATGGTTTAGAAAAAAATACGACTTATAAACACATGAGGGTATATTAGAGAATTCATAAGAGGATTGATGATAATAAGAGGAAATATTCTTCATATTAGGTATGTGATCATGTCATTGTAAAATTAACTCCTTTGAATGGTTTTATACGATTTGGTAAAATGAGAAAGAAAATCCCATGGATTATTAGTCTACATGAAATTATGAATATATAAGACAATTTCCTTATGAAATATATTATCCTCCATGTTTATCATAGTTACATGATGTGTTTCATGTTTCTTTTTCAATAAAATATGCACCTAATGCATCTCATGTTTTTAGCCTTGAGTTGGTACAGTTGTATGAGAATAATTTTGAAAGGAAAATATAGTTTACAATACTTATTTAATAGTTATAGATTCATAGAATATGTTTCCTCACCTGGTTATGGTTTTATAGATGAACCATATAATAGAAGAAGTAACAAAGGAATTAGAAAAATATATTCGGAAAAAAATCTCAATTTTTTAAGTAAAGAATTAAAATGAGATTAGGAAATTTCATAAAAGAAGTAAGAATGTGAAGACCTAATAAATTCTAATAATAAATAAATTTTATTTTTTATTAATATTCATTATTACATTATATGTATTTCTTTTCAATGTATTGATTTTAGGATTTTTTTTCTGATAAAGGAGAATTAATTTTAACCAAATTGTTATTTAATAAATTAGATGGTTCTACTTAAAAAATAAATTCCAAAATTTTAGGATATTGATAAAATGGAATTAATATAAAATAATAATATCAAATTTATTTTAGTAAATTTTTTATGAATATTTTTGAAATTATTTATTTTTAATGAATATTGCAAATGCTTATTTACAAAAAAAATCAGTTTTTTAATCAAATTAAGTAATTTAATAGTTTCATTATACTTTTTATTTAATTTTAAAATAACATAAAATATATTTTATTTAAAATAATATTATTATGTTCCTAGAAAATTTCATTAGCAATATTTATTAAAAAGAACATATTTAAGATTAAAATTACATATTTAAAAAAAATCATTGCATTTTTTGTTCTTATAAAAAAAATTAATGTCATCCACTTATAAAGATTGATGCATTAAAAATGGATTTAATATTTGGAATTAGGTGGTTCATGTTTATTAATGAGTTAAATTTCCTTTTTAGGTAAAATGTATAGTAACATTGGAAAAAATGTTGTAACCATGGTAAAGAGAGTAAAATGAGTTAATTAAGTGTAAAATCGAGTGATAAGGCAACCAAATCATGCATTAATTATTATTGGATAAGATAATTTCTCCCCTATCATAATATATTGTAATCTTAATTGTTGGTGTTCCACATTCCTTAAAATATGAATATATTATTTTTAAATTATGAATTATTTCATGATTTCAACTCCACTAACTTATAAAAGAAAATGTGCATTCTCTTTTATTCCCTACACATTAGCCTTTTATCTTGACAAAGACCAACTTAATTACCTTTTAAATACTCCTACCCGTGTTCTATAGGTTCTAATCACACCAAAGTGAACAAACCTATATGATTTACGGTGTAATTCTATAGAGGTTTTCAAAGAAGACATACTAATTTTAACTGAGTTTGTTCATACATATATATCATATTAATCAATCCAATATTCTGTAAACTAGATGATATAATATCATCAACACCTTCTATATTCATAAATTTTTATAATTTGATGTGGTAATAATTTCTGATCTCATTTTCCATCGAATGGGAAATGACAACGTTTCTCATCTCTAAGTGTGGAGTACCATATCTATGAAGGGATATGTTTCATTTTCCATCACCTCCTCACACAAATGGTTTTATTGATGAAGTTATAGAATATATAATATTTTTATGATATTATTTTTATTATAAAATGATAATATATTACTAACCTTGTTACCCTTTATGTACATTGGGAATTTATACTGTCGCTCGTGGTTTTGTGTGTAATTCCACATCCATGAAGCAATGAAATTAGTTTTTCATTTCCACCTATCATATTTTTTTTATTTAAAACTAATTATTATATTGTAAATTTATAGAATACTAATTATTATATAAAATTAAAATATTATATATCTCATTTAATTATAATTTATTAAAAAATGGAAATATCTCTTGTGTGTACATAGTAAATTTCACTTCCATGAAAAATCATATTTGATTTTTCATGTACACCATTCATGGATGGGGGTATGAAAATGTTTAATGTATAAATGTAATTAATTTTTACATATTATAATAATAGATATGATGCAACCATGATCCCATTGACCATAGTCAACCCACTAAATAATTTTGGACTTATAAATCTAACGTTCTAAAATCATCTGATGCGAACATAACCATTTTATTGGTAAAATAATAAATGTTAACAAATGAAATAAGGTTAATTATGATGAAATTAACATGAATAAGGTTATTTAGAATGTATAAAATTGATATAATTTTATTAGTCATGATGGTAGACATATGTGAAAAAGGTGTTAGGACTCAAGGTTAAAGAATGTGTTTTCAAAAAAATAATGTATTTATATTTTCCCTAAAAATAATTTCTTCAATATTTAGTTTATTTTAAACTTTTTATAAATTATCAAAATTATACATTAGAGGATTTTCAAAAACCAACCTTGTCAGCCATCCATTTTTGACACCAGTGCGAGTCCGAGAAAGGGCCTGAAGGGATTTCCCAATTCCCACTAGAAAGAAAATAGTGGTGGGTTTCTATGAAATCACAATGGGAATAATTTATCCCAAAAACTATCCATGATAAAAATCAAAAAACTAAACACACAAAAAAAACCCAACAACTAAAAATAAAAAAATATACAAACCAATCCAAATAAAATAGCTAATGAAGATGAAAATACTAAATGCAACAATAAAACTGGCCATGCTAATGAAATCTCAATGTGACCACTTAGTCACCAATAACCAAAAGATGAACTTTCTCCAATGGAATACCGAACCAGAAACCTAAATATACACAAAAAACCCAATTATAATGACGAAAATTGGCACAAGTATGGTTTTATATTAAACATATCAGTAGGTAATCACCCCAAATTACATGTGTTTCCATTCCCAAAAACATTCCACAAATAGTAGTATAAAATACATACACGAAATAGGATTTTATTCATTTTAAGAAACCAAACACATATTTCCACAAATTATATTTTTAAAACCACATATGACACTTTTCTTCTTAAAAATGGTTTCCCTTTCCAAAACCCTATTAAAAACCCCAAATAAATATACAAATCCTCACCAAGTCTCCCAGATGAAACTCTTTTGATAATAAATGAATTGAAACACAAAGGAATAAACTAGAAAGGTTAATAACCAACATGAAAATAAAATAAGAAAAATAGAACATATAGATAGATAATCATGGGAATTTCTGAACCATATATTAAAGAAATCTGTAAATGTAATTAGTTTTCTCTCACCTTCTAGAAGATAGTGCCTCTATATAGTATATAACCAACTAGATTCTTTAAACCAACCAATCCAATGGCATGTACTTCATAACTTCTTATAAATTCTATTAGGTACCCACCAGTCTAATCAGATTAGATAAGACACATTTCATCTACACTCTAGATGACACCAAAGAATAACATGGTATTAGTACTCAGTGAATCATGGTATAACAACCATAAACCAAAATTTCTTCATGTATGGGCCATAAGAGGGGAATGTATCCAATGGTAACGTGGTATCAAAACATAAATCAAAACACAAAGCTTCCCCATGCATGTGACAATAGGGAGAACACATCCAAATTTCTAGTGGTATCCAAATAGAATCTAATCATAATGAACATATGTGTCACGACCCGTCCTCGGGGCCCGTGCCGTGACTACCCCAAGCCCGCCTTCCATAGGCCAGGGGCTGGCGACTAGCACCAAAGGCGTAAAATCCCGTTAACTGGGAAGGCATTGCCTTTATAAAAGAAAACAAGCACCACAGAGTACAAGCGGAAGTAAAACACTAAGTACAAAAAGGAGAACTGAGAAGAAAAAGGGGCCGGAAATACAAGCTCAACTGTAAAGTACAACTCGAAAAGGAAAACAACGACTGAAAAGTAAAGCTGCTACGCTGAGATGTCCACTGGAATTCCCACCTGAAGGGTGGGTACAGATAGCTCCTCTGCTCCACGGGTCCCGCCATCCGCTCCGAGTATGTCCCGCCCAGTGGTCCACCTCCGGGTACCGCCTCGTCGTAAAGTCCACCTCCAGGTACCGTCCAGTCCTCGAACCTTCGGCTTCTGTCAGCACTGTCCGTCGTCTGCAACCAACACAACGAGGTGCGGGCATAGCCCGTGCAGGGGTGAGTATAACGATACTCAGTAGGGACCCCGAGACCCTCAAGGTCTCACTAAAACCAACAAGGATAAACACAAGAAGATCTCAACAGATAAACTCTACTTAGGTATATGCCCATACATATACCTAAGTTATCAAGTAACCCATCTCAATCATGAGGAAACACAAGGATTGTAAAAACGACGGATAACCACTACCCGGGTATATGCCCATACATATACCAAAGTTAGCAAGTGACCCATCTCAATCATGAGGTAAACACAAGGTCAAAAGTCTCAGCTCAAACCAGGATTTTTATTATCGAAACCGTAACTGCTGAAGAGCTCCGTCTCTAGAGTGTACAGTGGTCCTGTCACGACTCCGAGGCTGCCGCTCACTAACCTAGGACTGCTGAGGTACTCCTCCTGTCGAGTACTGCGGGTTTGCGGCCAACTACCTGGCGCTCCGTCCGCTGAGGGTCTGTCGCCAAATACCGGGCGCTACCCAGATAGCCTACTGAGGTACTCCTCCTGTCGAGTACCGCGGGTCTGCTGCCAACTACCAGGCGCTCCGTCCGCCATGGGTCTGCCGCCAAGTATCGGGCGCTCCGTCCACTGGGCTAGTCGACTCACTCCAAGTCGAGTCAGTCAAGCAGTCGTCAGGTCTCAGCCGGCTACACGGTCTCCGTACTCTGCACGCTCGTCTCCGGGAGGGTCCGCTCCACGAGCTACTGGTAGATACTCCAAGTATCTCAAAGTCCCGCAAAGAAGTGTCTCAAAGGTCCGTCTCGTCACAGGGGTCTCAACGCAACAGACGGCGCGTCGATCGGACGCCCGGTCTGTGAGTTATTAGCCTTTTCGTCCCAGGGGCCCGGTTGGTTTCGAGTGCGAACCAATCCCGGCCGTAACACAACTGTACCCCGAACTCCCATAGGGTAAACTCAAAGGGACCGTTACTCAACGTAACCACCAACGCCGCTGACGGCTCGTCAAGCGGACGTCCTGTCTGAAAGATATCAGCTTTCCCGATCCAGGGGCCCGGTTGGATTTCGGGTACAATCCAACCCGGCCATACTCCGACTGCATCCAAAACTCGGGCGGAGTAAGTCAAAAATTCCGTCTCATCAAGAGGAAGTCAACGAAACAGACGGCGCGTCAATCGGACGCCCGGTCTGTGAGTTATTGGCATTTTCGTCTCCGGGGCCCGGTTGGTTTTTAAGGAAAAACCAACTCGACCGTACTCCACCTGCGTCCAAACCTCGGGCGGAGTATGCCAAAAGATCCGATTCACTAAGAGGAACACAACGCGACTGACGACGCGTCAATCGGACGTTCGTGGCTCAAGATATGAGCGTTTCCGCTCCGAAGGCCCGGTTGGTTTCGTGAACGAACCAACCCGGCCGAACTCAAAGTAATCCGAAACCTTGAGTGCGATATATCGAAACGACCGTCTCGATCCAAGGATCGCGTTGCCGCAGACGGTTCGTCATTCGGAGGTCCGAGGCTCAAGTTATGAGCCAAAAACCAAATCAGGTTCGAAACGGGGGGTCCGGGTCCGGGCCGACCCGGCCCGACCCCCCCCCCCGGGTGGCGCGGTGGCCGGCGGCGGCGGCCGGCGGTGGCAGGCGGCGGCGGTGCGGCGACCGGCGGCGGCGCGCGGCGGCGCGCGGTGGCGGCGCGGCGGAGGCGGCGGTGGGCCGCGGTGGCGGCGGGCCGCGGCGGCGGCGGGCTGGGGCGGCACGGCGGCGCGCGGGGCGGCGCGGCGGTGCGCTGGGCGGCGCGGCGGTGCGCTGGCGCCGCTAAAGGAGGCCGCACGGGGGATTTTCTTTCCCCCTTTGAAGATCTGGCGGCGCGGCAGTATAGCCGCGCCTCTCTTGCAAAACCGCCCCCACGTGGGGGCCGGTTTATTTAAGGGAACCAGGGGGGCCGGCTGCCCCCCCTCCTTCAAGAGCCGCCCCCCCCTCATTAAGAGGGGGGTTTCTGCGGAACGGTCCGGGGGATTTATTCCCCCGGTTTTCAGTCATCCGGCCGGCCAGCTGGCCGGCCGGTTTTTACCAACGGGACCGGAAATTCCGGTCCCGCCTTCGACTTCCGACGCCGGCGGCCCGGCCGCCGGTCTCCACTTCCGCCGCGGCCCGGAACCGGCCGCGGTCTCTTCGTCCCGTCGCGGCCCGGAACCGGCCGCGGCGTTCGTCGTCCGGCGCGGTGCGACGGCACCGCGCCCCTTTGCCGTGCTTTGATAATCATCCAACGCGGCGCGACGGCGTCGCGTTTCTGTTGTTTCTACCATGGTGCGTGCGACGGAATCGCGAAGATACTTGCACGTTCATCCGCGTGGTGCGACGGCACCACGCCACTTGCTTCCTCCCGCAAGATAAAATCAACATAAACGTTGGAGGGGGGTTCGGCCGTGTTCATGCGGTCCAGCCCCCCTCACGTTAAATAAAAACTCAACATGAACATTTCAAGCCTCATGTTAGACATGCCAGATCCATGTTCAAGAAATGGAATAATTTAAGAATGAAACAACAATCCCCTACCTCGGGTATAAGTTCGAGGATTTGACTATGTCCGCGGAAGTCGACGTCGCGGAGATCGGGCGTCGCGGTAGTCGTTCGTCAATTCCGTTGACGAAGAGACGCGTCCGAAGAGGCACGTCGTTGGCGAATCCTTGTACGCCGACGAAGGTTGTCCGAGGAAGGTGCGGTGTTCTCTCTCGTTGACACCGAAGACGAAGAAGAGCGGTGCGGCGTTCTTCGTCGGAAAAAGGGCGTTCCTCGTCAAGTCTTGAGGAAAGTCAAAATATAAAGAGAACAATGAACTCAAGAATCTCTACCTCGATAGTCGCACGGTGACGGAGTCGTGGAAAATCGGTGTCGATTCCTTTGACGTCGGAGGAAGAGTCGTTATCGAAGGCGTTCGTCGCAGAAAACCGTTGCGGAAGAGATGACGCGGAAGAAGTACGTCGCGTCGCGGACACGGCGTCGCGGATGGATCGTGTTCTTCGGCGGAGAAGTTCTTCGTTGAAGAACGACGTTCTTCACCGGAGAAGATGAAGAGGAGCTCTCAAAAAGCTCTCAAAAGAATAAACCAACAACCCATAAACAAATAAGATTACATCTTATTTTATTAACACATAACTCAAAAGGATTTCAAATGTTTGAAATTCAAAAGAGTTGACTCCCAAAATTAATTAAGAGTAACCTAAGTCAATAAAGAGGGGGTTTAGTACGTTGAGAGAATTTGAAAAGAAAAGGGGTTCGTGTGGGCCCCACCACACTTAATCCTCCCAAGGGAGGTTAAGTGGGTGTGGGTCCCACTCCCAACCTCTTTTGATAGGTTTTTAAAATAAGTTAAAATAAAATTTGTCTTACACAAATTTTACTTAACTTAACTGAAAAACCCCAAAACGTAACTTTCAACTCGCAACAAACGCAACTCCCGAAAAGGTCTCTTTAAGCGAATATCGGCGCTGCGAGTTCATCGGTGCCCTCGGATTTCAATTCCGAGCACCGGATCAAAAGTTAGGAATTCCCGCTCGTTCGTTCACTGAACGTACCTGAGCCAAACTTCGGAAATTAATTCCGGGCACTCCGGGCCTCGGAATCAGGTGCCGTCTGAAACCGCGCTCTTGTAAAATTCTAAAGAAAATTAAGAAAAAAAATTTCCCTTGAATTTTACGGGTCTTTACATTACTCCCACCTCAGGGCTTTACGTCCCCGTAAAGATACAACAAAAACTAGGGTAACAAAAGAGGGTACTGAGCACGCATCTGAGCCTCCCGCTCCCATGTGCTCTCCTGGAGATTCCCGTGCCGCCATCTGTTGCGCACAAGAGGAATCGATCATCCATGTAGGACCCGCTCCTGTCGATCCTCTAACTCCACCGGGACCTCCGTAAAAGTCACCCCATCGTCAACGTCAAGCTCCTCAGCTGGAATACGTGGAAGACGTCGTGCACCCGGTGCAACTGAGGTGGTAGAGTCAGGCGATAAGCCACCTCGCCAACCTTGCTGAGGACCTGGAAGGGTCTGATGAAGCGCGGAGATATTTTGCCGCCTCGGCCAAATCTCCGAATACCACGTCGAGGTGAGACCCGCAAGAAGACGTGGTCGCCCTCCTCGAACTCCAGTGGCCTCCGCCTCCTGTCAGCGTATGACTTCTTCCGGCTCTGTGTTTTCCTCATCCGCTCCTGGATGACATGGACCTCTTCTGACGTGGCCCGGACCATCTCTGGTCCCACAAGAGCTGCGAGATTTCTTCTTTGCCGATAAGAGAAACCTGGTCTCATCCCCTGGATGAACCACATTCTTTGCCTAAAACAGTCAATCCTAACATGGATGATACTAATCCATACCAAGGATGACGTCGTAAGGCCTCGACGCTACTACTAAGAGATCCAACCGTTACTCTCGCCTCCAAGGGTTGAGTCACACTGTCGGCATCAGTGTGTGGTAACTGGTCTCCTCCAGTAGATGT
This sequence comes from Viscum album, assembly GCA_963277665.1. Lineage (NCBI taxonomy): Eukaryota > Viridiplantae > Streptophyta > Magnoliopsida > Santalales > Viscaceae > Viscum > Viscum album. The sequence continues at coordinate 858,038,233 of OY728151.1, forward strand.
CTCACAAGTGAGGGTCAAGTCAACAGTCAACTGGAACCTCTTAGTAACATCACAAAAGAGGACAGGAAAGAAAACATCACAAAAGATGCGTCTTTTATTATTGCAGCTCATATTACAAGACGCTACACAAAAGCAACATCAACATGGAACTAGAAGTACAAAAGATGTATCCACTAGTTCCGCTCCTGTCCACCTGTTTTACTGTTGCTCAAGCATTTGTCGCTGCCTCAACCTCGGTGGCTCCCTCCAAGCCTGCGGATCGAGGAGTCGGACAGTCACGTGCCAGGTGACCCTTTCCGCGGCATGAGTAACACAACCTGCTCCTTGCACGGCTAGCTCTGTTCCCACTCTGGGTGCCCTGCACCACTGGTCCTAAAACCCGAGATCGCCCAACTGCTGGTCTGGTCCTCCTGGACCTCTGCATCATCTGTCTACTGCCCACAGATGACTCGGCTTCTGATCGAAAAACACGCGGTAAAGGCAGATTCTCCTGTACACGCTCGGGGTGTAGAGATACTGGCACAAACTCCACCCTGAAGAAGGTCTCGAAGTCTTCCCATGCGAAGTCCATCTCATCGCAAAACTGAAACAAGTGGCTCCACCACCTACCTGCTGCTGCCTGAAGGAGGCTGGTAGCAAAGATCACCATGAAGTCTGCCGGCGTCCCCACTAGCCTGAAGACTCTCACCACAGCCTCCAGCCAAACCTCAGCCGCCTGCGGGTCCGTCTCTCCCCGGAACCTGGGTGGCCTCTGGCGCTGGAACTCGTGCAGCGCGCTCAAGCGTCGTGCATCGCCTACTGCTGGGGCTGGTGGCATCGGTGGCCCAACGTATGGTAGTACCGCTGGTGCCTCCGCTGGTGCCTCAACTGCAAGAGGGCCCTGTACCGAAGCCTCGTCGCTCAACAGACTGTCAGCACGCTCATCCCTCCGGGCTCTAGCTGGTCGTCTGAGAAAAGACATCCTGAAAGAAACAACGTAACACGATCAAACGATTATACCTGGTGAGCTGACCTGGTTTGAGCTGTTTTAAGGGGAAAAACTTTTGAAAACACACACGCAATCAGTGTTTTCGTGCACAAAGTCGGAAATCAGTTGTCAGGGTCCTGGTGTATGGATACGTCGGCCGCCCGCACCAACACTGGACTCCCTGAACTGAAAACCACACTCGGTACCCTTAACACTATTGCTTCACAGAAAGAAAGATCAGAGTCTGCGGTAGAACCGACCACCTTTGATACCAATTTGTCACGACCCGTCCTCGGGGCCCGTGCCGTGACTACCCCAAGCCCGCCTTCCATAGGCCAGGGGCTGGCGACTAGCACCAAAGGCGTAAAATCCCGTTAACTGGGAAGGCATTGCCTTTATAAAAGAAAACAAGCACCACAGAGTACAAGCGGAAGTAAAACACTAAGTACAAAAAGGAGAACTGAGAAGAAAAAGGGGCCGGAAATACAAGCCCAACTGTAAAGTACAACTCGAAAAGGAAAACAACGACTGAAAAGTAAAGCTGCTACGCTGAGATGTCCACTGGAATTCCCACCTGAAGGGTGGGTACAGATAGCTCCTCTGCTCCACGGGTCCCGCCATCCGCTCCGAGTATGTCCCGCCCAGTGGTCCACCTCCGGGTACCGCCTCGTCGTAAAGTCCACCTCCAGGTACCGTCCAGTCCTCGAACCTTCGGCTTCTGTCAGCACTGTCCGTCGTCTGCAACCAACACAACGAGGTGCGGGCATAGCCCGTGCAGGGGTGAGTATAACGATACTCAGTAGGGACCCCGAGACCCTCAAGGTCTCACTAAAACCAACAAGGATAAACACAAGAAGATCTCAACAGATAAACTCTACTTAGGTATATGCCCATACATATACCTAAGTTATCAAGTAACCCATCTCAATCATGAGGAAACACAAGGATTGTAAAAACGACGGATAACCACTACCCGGGTATATGCCCATACATATACCAAAGTTAGCAAGTGACCCATCTCAATCATGAGGTAAACACAAGGTCAAAAGTCTCAGCTCAAACCAGGATTTTTATTATCGAAACCGTAACTGCTGAAGAGCTCCGTCTCTAGAGTGTACAGTGGTCCTGTCACGACTCCGAGGCTGCCGCTCACTAACCTAGGACTGCTGAGGTACTCCTCCTGTCGAGTACTGCGGGTTTGCGGCCAACTACCTGGCGCTCCGTCCGCTGAGGGTCTGTCGCCAAATACCGGGCGCTACCCAGATAGCCTACTGAGGTACTCCTCCTGTCGAGTACCGCGGGTCTGCTGCCAACTACCAGGCGCTCCATCCGCCATGGGTCTGCCGCCAAGTACCGGGCGCTCCGTCCACTGGGCTAGTCGACTCACTCCAAGTCGAGTCGGTCAAGCAGTCGTCAGGTCTCAGCCGGCTACACGGTCTCCGTACTCTGCATGCTCGTCTCCGGGAGGGTCCGCTCCACGAGCTACTGGTCGATACTCCAAGTATCTCAAAGTCCCGCAAAGAAGTGTCTCAAAGGTCCGTCTCGTCACAGGGGTCTCAACGCAACAGACGGCGCGTCGATCGGACGCCCGGTCTGTGAGTTATTAGCCTTTTCGTCCCAGGGGCCCGGTTGGTTTCGAGTGCGAACCAATCCCGGCCGTAACACAACTGTACCCCGAACTCCCATAGGGTAAACTCAAAGGGACCGTTACTCAACGTAACCACCAACGCCGCTGACGGCTCGTCAAGCGGACGTCCTGTCTGAAAGATATCAGCTTTCCCGATCCAGGGGCCCGGTTGGATTTCGGGTACAATCCAACCCGGCCATACTCCGACTGCATCCAAAACTCGGGCGGAGTAAGTCAAAAATTCCGTCTCATCAAGAGGAAGTCAACGAAACAGACGGCGCGTCAATCGGACGCCCGGTCTGTGAGTTATTGGCATTTTCGTCTCCGGGGCCCGGTTGGTTTTTAAGGAAAAACCAACCCGACCGTACTCCACCTGCGTCCAAACCTCGGGCGGAGTATGCCAAAAGATACGATTCACTAAGAGGAACACAACGCGACTGACGGCGCGTCAATCGGACGTTCGTGGCTCAAGATATGAGCGTTTCCGCTCCGAAGGCCCGGTTGGTTTCGTGAACGAACCAACCCGGCCGAACTCAAAGTAATCCGAAACCTTGAGTGCGATATATCGAAACGACCGTCTCGATCCAAGGATCGCGTTTCCGCAGACGGTTCGTCATTCGGAGGTCCGAGGCTCAAGTTATGAGCCAAAAACCAAATCAGGTTCGAAACGGGGGGTCCGGGTCCGGGCCGACCCGGCCCGACCCCCCCCCCCCCCCCGGGTGGCGCGGTGGCCGGCGGCGGCGGTGCGGCGACCGGCGGCGGCGCGCGGCGGAGCGCGGTGGCGGCGCGGCGGAGGCGGCGGTGGGCCGCGGGGGCGGCGGGCCGCGGCGGCGGCGGGCTGGGGCGGCACGGCGGCGCGCCGGGCGGCGCGGCGGTGCGCTGGGCGGCGCGGCGGTGCGCTGGCGCCGCTAAAGGAGGCCGCACGGGGGATTTTCTTTCCCCCTTTGAAGATCTGGCGGCGCGGCAGTATAGTCGCGCCTCTCTTGCAAAACCGCCCCCACGTGGGGGCCGGTTTATTTAAGGGAACCAGGGGGGCCGGCTGCCCCCCCTCCTTCAAGAGCCGCCCCCCCTCATTAAGAGGGGGGTTTCTGCGGAACGGTCCGGGGGATTTATTCCCCCGGTTTTCAGTCATCCGGCCGGCCAGCTGGCCGGCCGGTTTTTACCAACGGGACCGGAAATTCCGGTCCCGCCTTCGACTTCCGACGCCGGCGGCCCGGCCGCCGGTCTCCACTTCCGCCGCGGCCCGGAACCGGCCGCGGTCTCTTCGTCCCGTCGCGGCCCGGAACCGGCCGCGGCGTTCGTCGTCCGGCGCGGTGCGACGGCACCGCGCCCCTTTGCCGTGCTTTGATAATCATCCAACGCGGCGCGACGGCGTCGCGTTTCTGTTGTTTCTACCATGGTGTGTGCGACGACATCGCGAAGATACTTGCACGTTCATCCGCGTGGTGCGACGGCACCACGCCACTTGCTTCCTCCCGCAAGATAAAATCAACATAAACGTTGGAGGGGGGTTCGGCCGTGTTCATGCGGTCCGGCCCCCCTCACGTTAAATAAAAACTCAACATGAACATTTCAAGCCTCATGTTAGACATGCCAGATCCATGTTCAAGAAATGGAATAATTTAAGAATGAAACAACAATCCCCTACCTCGGGTATAAGTTCGAGGATTTGACTATGTCCGCGGAAGTCGACGTCGCGGAGATCGGGCGTCGCGGTAGTCGTTCGTCAATTCCGTTGACGAAGAGACGCGTCCGAAGAGGCACGTCGTTGGCGAATCCTTGTACGCCGACGAAGGTTGTCCGAGGAAGGTGCGGTGTTCTCTCTCGTTGACACCGAAGACGAAGAAGAGCGGTGCGGCGTTCTTCGTCGGAAAAAGGGCGTTCCTCGTCAAGTCTTGAGGAAAGTCAAAATATAAAGAGAACAATGAACTCAAGAATCTCTACCTCGATAGTCGCACGGTGACGGAGTCGTGGAAAATCGGTGTCGATTCCTTTGACGTCGGAGGAAGAGTCGTTATCGAAGGCGTTCGTCGCGGAAAACCGTTGCGGAAGAGATGACGCGGAAGAAGTACGTCGCGTCGCGGACACGGCGTCGCGGATGGATCGTGTTCTTCGGCGGAGAAGTTCTTCGTTGAAGAACGACGTTCTTCGCCGGAGAAGATGAAGAGGAGCTCTCAAAAAGCTCTCAAAGGAATAAACCAACAACCCATAAACAAATAAGATTACATCTTATTTTATTAACACATAACTCAAAAGGATTTCAAATGTTTGAAATTCAAAAGAGTTGACTCCCAAAATTAATTAAGAGTAACCTAAGTCAATAAAGAGGGGGTTTAGTACGTTGAGAGAATTTGAAAAGAAAAGGGGTTCGTGTGGGCCCCACCACACTTAATCCTCCCAAGGGAGGTTAAGTGGGTGTGGGTCCCACTCCCAACCTCTTTTGATAGGTTTTTAAAATAAGTTAAAATAAAATTTGTCTTACACAAATTTTACTTAACTTAACTGAAAAACACCAAAACGTAACTTTCAACTCGCAACAAACGCAACTCCCGAAAAGGTCTCTTTAAGCGAATATCGGCGCTGCGAGTTCATCGGTGCCCTCGGATTTCAATTCCGAGCACCGGATCAAAAGTTAGGAATTCCCGCTCGTTCGTTCACTGAACGTACCCGAGCCAAACTTCGGAAATTAATTCCGGGCACTCCGGGCCTCGGAATCAGGTGCCGTCTGAAACCGCGCTCTTGTAAAATTCTAAAGAAAATTAAGAAAAAAAATTTCCCTTGAATTTTACGGGTCTTTACAATATGAAAATCCATTTCATTAATAAGCATGTTCATCCAAGAAATAATGTTCACGTGAAAACAATCATTTTGAAAAATGAAAAACCACATTCCCAAAAATCACTAAATACAAAATAGGGTGTCACTTCATTTATGTATTCAAACCACTTACTCATGAATTAGAAAATACCAACGGAGCCTCTACGTCATTGGAGATTTAAATAATTTTTTAGAAACATACCAAGATTCCAACTGAGCCTTAATATAACCTAAACCATAAAATAATTTCCCAACCATTATGAAACACCCACTGGTTCTTCACATAATATCACATCAAACCAATCACTCTAAAGAAAATATAAACGAACAACCAAGACTTTATGATTCCCAATAAAAATAAATTTAAAAAAAATTCCTAATTAATTATAAAAAGGAAACACACATATGAATAATTCGAATCATACCATTGAAATTTACTACCAAAATTCATTTACTAAACAATTTTAAAAACAATTCCAAACTATTTTAAAAGATTTATAAACATGAATTGCTCCAGACAGTCCCTTATGAAAAAATTTCACCAAAAACATATATAAAAATCCCGAAGGTGTCATTTTTTAAATAAAATGTTTGAATTAATATTTAAAGTCACTTGAAGAACCAAATTCACCATTTAGAAGTCAAGGGATTTTTTTAGGAAAATTAAAGTAGTAAGGTCAGAGAAGGATTATGAAACCATGACTCAAGGAAACTTTATTCCCAATGACCATTATCAATTTTTTTCAAGTCCCTATGTCCACCCCATGCAGATATCAATGTGAATAAATCCAATTGAAACTATTTATATTTTATTGAAATCACCAAAAAAACACTTTTTACAGAATCATCATTTGATTTTAAACCAACACAGCAATTCAAACATAAGAGTCACTCTATAAAATTCACCAATTCAAACATTAAACACCCAAATCATTCCCAACCATAATTCCAAAACATTATCAATGTGAAAAACCACCTAAAAAACAAAATTTAACATAAAAAAATTAATTTTAATTTCATTAAACTTATTTTGTTCATTTAAATATCGACATAATAAAGGAACCCCTTTCCAAAACATTTCTCAATGATTTTCCATCATGAAGTCGCAAATAAATTATAAAAACACACTATAAGAATGATTTTAAAATTTTTAAAACATTAAAGGAATAATAAATCATCAATGGAATATATTAGAAAATAATATATACAGTAGAAACTAACTCAAGAAAGTGTGAATGAAATTAAACTATTGAATAATGTAGATCCAAGCCCAAGTGAAAAACTACACACCCTAACATCCAATTAAAACTACCCACACATTAACCCTAAACATTAGTGTTCGTACTAAAGATACCCCACTAAAAACCCAAGGAACCAAGAGTGGGAAAATATAATTGAATGAAAATCACCAAATACTCAATGATATATACCCAATAACCTTCAATGATATTCAAGGGAGGTAGGGGAGCACGGTAGAATTTTCACATGGAGCCCACTATTTCACACTGGTCAAAAATGGTATAAGAAACTTTACATATGGATAAAATGGTAAAGGGTGATAACTTTAACATTATATGTTTAACGATTTGGAAAAATTGCACAGTTATGACACATGGCTTGACAAACTATGTGCCAACCATTGACACCCTACATGGGAAAATGGGCACCCATATAGTTTGGACACTTTGTTTCGGAAACAGTTTTCCAACCGTGAAAGAAATCCACTTTCCAAACTGTAAAACCACACGCACGATTGCTACATAGTTTCCTCTTACCATGTGAAAGCCTTGAACCATGACCGAAACACAACCCATAAGCTACATAGTTTTTAATTTTCCTTAAACAGTTTTGTCTAAGCCATGCGTAAACCAAGAAAGTCAAACCATGCAAGACAAAAATGAACTGAAAAAAACATCTACCTAAATAGGTCTCTCTATTAACCCTTAAAATGTGATCACAACCCAGGAACCGGAAAAATTGTCAAGATGAAGATACAAAATTTGAAAATTTGAATCTAGAACTCTAACTTGACATCAATGTAAATATCCTAATATATGAAAATAATAAAATAATATAAATTATGTTTTTGGAGTGACAAATATCCCCACCAAAAACATGTTCTTACACTAGAAATTTTCCTGGTCGTAGGATATACAATGATCCCTACTAAAATGAGGCAAGATCAAATGAAAAAATGTTATACAGTGTGAAATTACAGTCCACATATCAATCCTAACCATTTATAAATGAAAATAAAATATTAATAACAGTGGGATAACATGACAGTGTCATCTACACCACAAGAACCTTACTAACACCACCAACTCGGAATCTCACAACAATACAACACCGAAACACTAAATCCAATCATAGACCTCAACTTTTAGGCACAAGATCAACAACAACACCCCTAAAATAGGGTATTCCCCACATAATCCAAAACCCCAACACCAGGTGAAACCCATAGAAAGAACTCAAACCCAACTACAATATAACCCCAATTCCTCCACATCAAAGTATTCAAAAATATATATAACATGCACAACTAGGATCCTAAAACTATCATAAAAAAGAGATAAGAACACAAATGAAAGGAAACAGAAAGAAAAAAACTCATTTCAAAAGGATCAACAATTTGGATTTCAAAAGAACAACAACAAAATCCACTTGAAATAATAGAGAACATAAAACTAAAAAGTGAACTACCAAATTGAACATCAACTGACTCATCTCCAACAATAGAGACAAAACCTAGACCGACTATTCCACCACAACCATGATTTTTTTATTTCATTAAAATCATCACATTGGGGCCTATTTCTAGATCCTTGATATCTTGATGAATTTTCTACCCTACAATAAGGAATGGTCATCCTCTGATCAAGACTTTCACTTCAGACCATTCCTCCTATTGAATATACATAGATGTCCTAAATGGGCACTTTGATGACCAGCATTCAAAGGATTAGGGGAAGGAGGATTCATTGGTTCGAACTAGCCACACTGAAAAAATGTGAACAACTGGTCCAACAAGAGATATGTCAGAGCTGAAGAAGGATATTTCATAGAAATGGGATCCTCAAGCACATACCTTCAAGGAATATGGGAACCCTCATGAGAACTAACCCCCACCGACTGAAACCTAGGGGCATAATCATCTAAGAAGGTATCATCTACCAATTTCGTGAAATAATTTAATTGGATGGTTGTAATCACTCCATAATATTAGGACAAATACCTCTAATGATAATATGATCTTTCATATTATTCTATAAGAATATCTCTGAAGAACACAAAACAAACTCCCTAAAGTGATCAACATAATCCATCACCGATATTATCCTTTTAGAACACCCAATAGATCTTTTAAATTCCCCACCATAAACTCCTTATGTAAAAACCATTGGATGAATGTGGTCTTAAACACCTCCCTTATCATCCCAACAAGTAGTGACTTCGAGATGACCACCTTCCATTGATATGAGGTTGGACCCCCCCCCCCCAAATAACCCAAAATAGCAAAGGCCCTAACATCTTAGGGAGTCCCCAATGATCCAATGTCACTCTCATGCTTCCCATTCCATTCCTATACCTCTAATGGACCATTATAACCCATAAATACCAGAAAACACCCAAAATAACTCAACCTAACCATTCCACTAGGAGTCTAAGAAAATATAAAAATTGGAGGAAACACGCTAGAATCCTTAGAAACCATTTTGGGAATCATCTTATGAATAAAAGAAAAACAAAATCACTAAGACAAGGATCAATGTTAGATATCTATCCCAATAGTCTTGAAACTAGTTCATTGCATAAAATTATTCCCCATAGGAATGATTTGGCCCAAAAACAACCAGGATTAAAGTATCAAAACTAAACATTAAACAAATCCAGACAAATAAACATCCATATATATATTTAGAACAATAAAAATAAAAAAATCTACCAAAATTAACAAATGATGAATATAAAACTAAAACCAAACCACAATAACATGATCTCCACATGTCCTCATTGTCACCACCAACCATAAGGACAACCTGTTCAAATGAAAAACCGAACTAGAAACATGATCCTACAAAATAGTTCTTGTCTACCAATACCAAGTGGAATAAGTATAGTGTGATCATAAATATTATTGTAAGTAAATTCCATATATTCAATGAATTTCCTTTAAAAAATCATTCCACCAACAATTTTATGAAATAATTTAAGATATAGGATTTTAAATATTTTATGCAACCAAACACATATTCGAAAAAATTCACTTTTTAAAACAACACACACCAAATTTACTTCCCAAAAAATGATTCACTTTCCAAAATCAAGTTAAAAACACAAATTTAGTTACAAATCCACACCAAGTCACCCAAAAGAAAATATGCTGATATTAAAGAAGTAAAAAAAATAGTATAAATAGAGGATTATAAATAAAAACTAATATGATGATGAAGAATAAAAAACATACAGATGGATTATTATGGTCATTTCCTAAACAACTCTAGAAGAAATCCATGGATGTACTCAATTCTGACACTCCTAATGGTATATGCTACAACTCTATAATCAATGACCATCTAGCCACTCTAAACTAGATAATCCAGTGACATGTACCACCAAGCCTCTCAGTAAATACATGGGGTACTAATCCATTTAATATGGGTCATCAAGAAATCGTCACTTGACCCTCTTGATGTTTCCAATGAATTCCATGATAATATTACTCGATGAAGCATTATATAAAAATATAACTCGTACTGTCCTTGTGCATTAGACACTAGAGGATAATGCATCCCATTGTTTGGTGGTTTCTAGAAATAAGAAAAACTCAAAGTTTCATCATTCATCATCCAATAAAGGGGAACACATCAAAAGGTGTAGTGGCCTCCAAATATAAACATAGCATCAAAAACACACAGGAATATGCAATTCATTTACAATCATATTCATCCAACAGTTAATGCTCACATGAAATCCAACATTAAAAATTATCAAAATCAAATTCCAAAAAAATCATTAAATTATAAATAGGGCATAACTTCGTATATGTTTTCAAGAAACTTTACCCAATATTATAAAATAGAAACTGATCATTTATACAATCCTGTAGTTCAATAATTTTCCCAAAATATGTTAGGATTCAAACGGAGCCTTCAAATCACATAAAAATTCAAATCATTTTCCAACTGTTATGAAACACCAACAATACTGTCACATCGCATCACATCAAAACCAACATTCCCAAAGAAATTCAAAGTAAAAAACATTACATTATCATTTCCAATCCATATACATATACAAAACTATTTCCAAAGTCAATATAAAATGACACTTTCATGGGAAAAATGTTAAAATTACCTTTAACATTTATAATCAAAATTCATTTACAAAACCATTTCATTACCATTTAGAAACTATGTGAAAACATTCAATAACATGAAATGTTCCAAACGGTCCCTTATTCAAATTATTCACCAAAACAAATCTCAAATTTTCAAATGAGTGATGCTTTAGAGAATATAATTTAATTCATAATTAATATCACTTGAAGCACCAAATTCAACATTTAGAATTTAAGAAAATATTTTAGGAACAAGAATGAGGGAAGGGAGAAGGATCTTTTAAAAAACATGGTTTAATTAATCATTATTCTCGAAGGCCTTTTTCATTAATTTTCTAATCCCTATGTTCACCCCATGAACATTTAGATTTTCATAATTACATTAAAACTCTTCAATTATACATAAAATCACACAAAATTCATTTTTAAAGAATAATTACTTTCTTTTAATCCATATTAACAAGACACACATAAGATTCACACCATAAAAGTCACCAATATCCACATTAAACACCCAAATCACATACCAACCACAATTCCAAATCATAAACAAGGAAAAACTACACAAAATCACCCAATTTCACATTAAATGGTTAATTTACATTTCATCAGCCACCTTGTGTGCATTTAAATACAATCATGAATAAAAGCACCATTTGGAAACATTTTTAACCAATTTTGCATCATGGAAATAGAAAAAAAAATTAAACTAACACACCACAAGAAATATTGAAAACTTTATCAAACATTAAAGTAAATTTTAATGATCAAAGGAATATACCAAAAAATAAATGGAAGGAAACACCTACCAATAAAATGTGTAAACATAATAAAACCCCATCATAAAGAAGAGCCAAATATGAGAGAAAAACAGCACACCCTAGTATCCATGTATATCAACCCACACATCAACCCTAACCCATAGGGTTCGTACATGAGATAACCCATCAAGATAAAACCAAGGAACCAATGGAATTAAGATAGTATAGAATGAATTTAATCAAATCCTCAAACAACATTACCTAGGAATCATCAAGGAGCTTCAATAGAGGATGGAGAGCAAGGGAGTAGGGTCTCTTGGAGACCTATGAGGTACCGAGGTCAAATAGTGGAGGATAATCCAAAAATATTGTTGATATAATAGGGGTAAAACTAGAATTTCAAAAATTTAATGTTCTATGTGATTTTCATAGTTAGGATGCATGGTTTAAAAAACAGTGTGTGAAAAGAGCATACCCTACTAGAGAAAAGGGGCACCCTACAAGGTTTTCCTTCACTGTTTGGGAAATCATGAACCAACCATGATAAATTCCTTAGTCCATATTGAAAAACTCCTCAGATAGTTTCTTCCCAATTTCCACTAACTATTCACAAGTCGTGCACCATTCCTAAGACACAACCCATAAGACACTTGGTGTTTCACTTTTCCCCACATGGTTTAGGCCACTCAATGCTCAAAACCATGAATTTCAAACCATTCATGAATAAAATGAACTAAAAACATCCTCTTCCTCAACAAGTTGAATGGTTAACTCTTAAATTGTTCTCACATACCTTTCATATTCCAAATACTCACTCAAAACATCCAAAATACAATTATTTGAATTGGGAACTCATCCCAAACATGAACAAGAATATTTGAATAAAATAAAATAATAAAATAAAATAAATTCTGCAGTCATGGTGTAGTAAAGATGAAAAATGTAACATTTAATGATTTATTACATTCATTATAAAGGATTAAAAAGCAATCTTTTTTATTTTTACATTTTGGATTATTTTTTTCTTTTCGAAATGCATAAATGAATTTTGTTTCTCTTATAACACCTGATAAAACATTCATGCTCTCATATAAATTATTCAGAATTAAATTTATCATACAAATTAGCAAGGGTTATAAAATAATATTTTATCCTCCCTATTCTATGAATATTTATATCTAATGATTTTTTCTAATTAAATGTAAATTTCTACTAATTTTTATGTGATATCCCAAATTATTATTGATTTTTTGGTTTAATGAAATTTTAAATGATATTTATGGTTAAAGTGATACATATATGTGTTTTATTTAGGTTATGATTCTTGTAAATTTTATATGAATGTTCTGTAAGAGTGATATAGCTCTTATAATTGGTGAAACCAATTTGGATGTCCTATTAAATAGGTAATGTGATAGATTTTACCCGTGATATGTGATTCCTAAGTGATTTTGAAATTATCATGTTTGGTGATTCAATTATATGTTATCTTATAAGGGTGAATGTAAGGAAAATTTAAAAATAAACCTATATTAGATACATTATCTTTTTAAAAAATGAAATATTTTTATTTAAAAAGGTAATAAAATGATATTATATTTTTATGGAAGATTTATGGCATTTTTTAAATGTGAAAGGAATTTTTTTAAAGAGAATTTTTATGAGTTTTCATGTTTTCTGAAAAACCAAAATGATTAATAACTTTCCATTATTATTATATATGAAATTAAAAAATAAATATATTGAAATGTAATGTTATTTTCATTTAAAATTAAGTACATATTTTATCTCAAAATTTTATTATGAAAATGGATTTTTTTTTGATTTTTTAGCTTTGAGAATCGATTAACATTTTTATTTTCTATTAAATCTCATTACGAGATTTAATTTTATTTTGAATCTTTTTCAAATAGTATCCATAGGCGATGGGGGTGATTGATAATATTAATAATATATATGCTCATGTTATTAGAGTTACCTTGAATGATGTAAGTACTTCTTATCAAGTAACATGTTTTTTTTTTGAAAAAATGAATTCATCCCAAACTATAAATACATTAATATATTGGATTATATAATTTTCTAAAAAATTTAAACTAAAATGTTATTTTTAATGTGAGTAAGTATATATACTTCATAAATCTTGTAATTTATTGGATTTTTCATATACATGTTGTTATTGTTTGTACAAGAGAAATATTTTTGATAGATTTAGATTATAGGATGATGTTTAAAGATACACTTAAGAAAATATAATTTATAGTTATATTATGATGAGATATATTTTTAAATATTTAAATGTTTATTAATGTAATATATGTTAATTTAGAATAGTTTTTTTATGAAAGAGAGTAAACAAGATATAAAGGAACCATGGGGACAATATCCTTCCAAACTAGTAACCTAGAATTTTGGGAATTTGAATATACATGTTTGAAACTATGTGAAATTAGTTGATGTAGGCTATTAATATAGGTAAAAATGTAATGGAAAAATTATATTCTATATAGAACAATAGTTAAATAGTGGATAATTTCAAAAGACAACACACTATATGTTTTGGTGGTTCCTTAGATCCAGTGAAATCTAGAAGAGGATTTATTTTTCGGAGAAGATATTTCAGGTAATGGGTTGTTTGGGACATCAAAAGAAGACCCTTTATGTTTATTGTTTTGAAGGTGAATTATATCAATGAGTGTATTTTATTAAAACACTAAGGAAATGTATGAAATTTATTCTATAGAATGGATGGTATTAAGAGATATCTTCATTATAAATTAATTTCAAAACTTTTTTCAATATAGGTTGAAAAGAAAATACCTAGCGTTGAAGAAAAATAAGTATAAATTTATTTTCAATTTTGATGATAATATTACTATATTTTTTATGATTGAAAAGAAAATTAAATCTAAAAAACAATAGTAAAATAAATCGATTTTAAATATTATTAAAGCCATGTTTATGAAGGGTATAGGTTACTCAAGAGTATAGAAGTTATCATGAATTTTTCCAGTGTGCTAATAATGTCATGATGGAGTATGTGGACTTTTCAAAAATATTTATAAGAATAGATATTAGTGGAAGGAAATAGGGAAGCATTAATTAAATAATTATGAAGTTAAAAAATTTCAATTACTAACTCATGATATGTTTGGTAAGAAGAATTTCAAGGAAATTTATTATGAGATTTGGGTAGTGTTACCAATGAGTTAAGATTGAACACATACCTCCTGAATGTATATAAAAGATAAATTAACATGATGATACTTTTAGTGAATGGATGAGAGTTAAATGGTTAATTTATTATGAAATGGAACATTATGTGAATGTGTTTCCATTAAATGGTATGATTGATTGTTATCACTAAGCCGATAATAAGAAAGTGACAAAAATGTAATTTTCTATTTATGGGACATACGATTACGTGGTGAAAATTACATAACTTGTTTACTATATATTTTTTCATGTTTTGATTCATTTGGGATCCAAAAATACATTTATCTCTATGATATCTTCTTGTAAAATGGAAATATATGAACAATAATGGAAGATAAATAATTTTGTAAAAATAAAAAATGTTTGTATAAATGTAATAGAGATTTAAAAAAACCCTTGTACCATCTTTTAAGAAATGATTTTTTCTAATAGTATAGCTGAATCTACACTAGTGAAGTTTGTTAGTATTGATGGTATGAATTGGTTTTTAGTTTATGAAACTACGATAGTTTTCACAGCTAATAAATTCAAGTTCAATCACAAGAGTATGTTTCTATAGCATCTCGGTTCTGGAAGCCACCCAAAGGAGTCCTGTACCCCGTTGGTCACATGGCCTCAAGAGAAATTCCTCGAAAGCCAGAGGTTTTCGACTAGCAGTGAGGGACTTGGTTGTGATTGTGGGGGAATAATTCCCTCATTGGCAGAGTACATAGAAGAAGCAAACCAATACATACAAGAGTAGAAGAAGTAATAATATCATACAGAAATAAACAGTGGAAGACTGAAAAATAAACTATAGCACATATATAAAATGATGCATGATACATATGTCTAGGAAAGCAACGAAACAGTGAATAATGCTGAAATATAGTACTAAACCAAGTAAAAAAGAAAGCAGATAAACTCCTCAGCATCGTGAGACACAACTTGGTACCATGCTCTCCAGCTCCACAGTAAATCAAGTACATGAAGTCGAAGGGCGCTTGACCTTGTCTATACTTGCGGCAATATAATCAGTTTGGGCCCAAAGCATGACCCAAACAGGGTGTGAGACTAAATCCCAGTAGGCAACCACATGAATATTTATTCCTAACAGTAAATGAGTATATGGTTGGGTAAAAGTACAGAAAGCAGTAAATAGGAAGTACTCAACATAAAAATACAATCCACTGTTTCAATATCAAGTTGTAGCTAAGAAAATAGCTAAACACAACAGGTATCCTTCTTGGCAGTACTCGCAACGTAACCCCTCTAGTTCAACCCAACAAGTACAATAAACCCTCTGGGAAGTAAATACAGTCTCACCCATCTGGTTTAGCTAATGTATAGACTCTTTGGGAAAGCACTCACCATCAATTCCCCTTACAGTTTCATATCGTACTAAAGGCACTCCAGGGAAGAACTCAATGTCAATTCCCCTTGTTTCCCATGTCGAGGAACTACAGAAACTTTGGGGAAGAACCCAATGTCAATTCCCCATGTGGTATCGCATAGTATAATAATAAATACACTATGGATAATCCCTCAATGTCAATTCTACCTATGGTCTATACACCTGGTTCTCACAGCCCTGTGTAAGCCAAGAAAGTGTATAAGCGTGTAACAGCCAAGGTAATCCTCATGAACTATTTCGCTAGCATTCTACAGCACAACAACATAACAGAACAACAGTCAAACCATCCTATAATACTAGGCATGGGAAAGTAAATAGTAGCCTAACATGAAAACAAGACCCAAAGGTCAAAACAGGCAAAAAAACATGCATGTAAATACATCACGAGCACAATAATTCACCCTATTCACAATCTATAGTCATCTACTCCAGCATACTAGCATAGTAGAGAAACAATAGGGCTAGAACGGTAAATGTTGAATACCCCGTTCATGGGTATTGGGAAAATTTTCACATAAAACTCAAAGACTTTCAAAAGAAGGCACAATCCACCTACCTCATAGGGTTTGGTGAAATAGACCTCTTCACCCAAACACACACCAAACCGAGTGAACGCCTCCTCGAAACCAGCTCAAAAACTCTTTCCTAAAAACAATAAGGTCATCCTTTAACAAAAAAATGCAACGCAACCCTAGATGTACATGAAACCTTTGTAGATCTAGGAAAATAAGAGATAGAGAGAGAGTTAACCCTACCAAAACATCAAATAAACAAAAGAAGGACTTACCCGAGGTGAACGTCCATTGATCCACCAAGAAACCCCTTAGATTTTCCACCAAAACGATCCAAGGAGTATCCCCAACATCTGAAAATCACAACTGTCATGTTAGCCATGAGTGGGAGGAATAATGGTGGAGGAATGGGAAATCTAGAGTCGCCAGGGACTTAAAAACCCTAACTTTAAGTTGTCGCACGGTTACCCCACACGGTTTGAAAACCATGCGCAAACCATATTGTTTCCACTGTCTCACCCAACGACTTAACCCGGCTTGCACGCATAGTATAAAAAACTGTGCACAGCCCATGCGAGGCCCACTGTCAAGTGTGAACGGTTTCCTAGGTTGGCCGAATGGCTTGTTCAGACTGTGCACCAACTGTGCGCCCCTGCACAACCTCCCAAAAAACCCCTTTTTTGAAAAAATAACTAGAAAAGGAAAACATAACTGAAAATATGGTCCGAGTTCTTAAAAACATCACCTATTAAATAAATTTATCCATGAATTTCCCTAGTGTGGCGTAGAAGAAGAATCCTCGAACAGTTTCAGCAACTGTGCTTGTACATCGGCCTCCCTCTCTCATGTCTCATCCTGTACACACACGTGCTACCATAGCAGGTTTACCAAGGGAACATACCAGCCATAGAGAACCTTCATACTGTGATCCACAATCCAGATTGGATGCTCCTCAAACAACTCATTCACTTCGAGCTCAACCTCCTCGGGTTTAAATACATGGGACACATCTGAAAAGTAATGTTGAATCTATGAAACGTGGAAGACGTCGTGCTTAACCTGGTACCTTTGAGGTAACTGTCACCTATAGGAAACCATCCCAACTCTCTATAACACCTCAAATGGCCCAACGTACCTTGGAAAATTCATACCTTATGTCCTAATCCTCTTGTGTCCCAACATCGGTGTGACGCATAAGAAAACCTGATCCCGTCATTGAACTCCAGAGGTCATCTCTGTTGATCAGCATGAATTTTTTTTTGGGATTGTGTAGTAGCCATCCTCTTCCAAATCAACTTTATCTCCTCTGTGGTTTCCTAAACAAGAAGAGGTCCCAGCAAAGATGCCTCTCCTGCCTCCATCCAACATAAGGGTGATCGACATGGCCAACCGTACAAAGACTTATAAGGTAACATCTGTATAGTTGCTTGAATACTATTATTGTAGGAAAATTACACAAGAGGTATATGCTTCTCCTAAGATCCTCCAAAATCCAAGATGAATGCTCGAATCATGTCCTCAAGCACCTAAATCGTACGCTCAGATTGGCCATCTATCTGGGGATTGTAAGTTGTACTCAAAAGTACCTATGTACCCAACGCCTTCTGAAGCCCCTGCCAGACTCGAGAAGTAAAACATGCATCCTTGTCTGAAATGATGGATTGTGGAACTCAATGGAGACGTACAATCTCTCAGATGTACAACTGTCCTATCTCATCAACGTTGAAGGTATCCTTGAGAAGTAAGAAGTGAGAAACCTTCGTAATCCTATCAATGACAACCCATACTGCATCATTCCCATGGGGTGACCATGGAAAACCAGTCACGACGTCCATCACGAAGTCATTCCACTTCCACTCAGGAATCGATAACTACTGTAAAAGCCCTACTGGTCGCTGATGCTCCGCCTTCACTTCTTGACAAGTGGAACACCTCATGATGAAACCTGTAATGTCCCTCTTCATACCTGGCCACCAATACTGATGGTGATAATCAGGATACATCTTGGTGACACCCGGACGAACTACCCAAACTGAGGAATGAAAGTCCCGAATCAGCTCACCGCTTATGTCTGCTTGCAATAATACGCATCCTAGGAAACGCAAGATCTCATCCTCACCTACAGTTCATCTAGGAATAGGGTCCTCTCCTGACACACATTACCGTAGAATTGGGCCTTCATAATTTGATATTGTCCTCATTCGTACTCGATCAATAAGGGTAGAGGTAATAGTTACATAAGATAGAAAAGTCTTCCACTATCTGTCATGCACCTCCAAATGCATCTCAAAGAACAAAGCCATAAGATGCCACTCACTACTGGCCTCCCGAACTGCCTATATCTGAATCCTCCTTCTCAATAGATCATCCACCATGTTTCCCTTCCCAGGTGTATAGTCATGTTCAATGTCAAAGGACTGTAACTACTTGACCCACCTCCACTATCTCAAATTTAGATAACGCTGAGTGAAGATTAACTTGAGACTGTTGTGGTCAGTGAAAACCAAAAAGTGATCTCCTAGATGATAATTCCTCCAGTAGTGTAGGGAATGAACAACAGCTACCAAATCCAGATCGTTCATTGGGTTATTTCTCTCCTATGGACTCAACATTTGAGACCTGTACGCAACGAATCCATCTCCCTACATAAGCACAGCTCCTAGCACGATACCGGAAGCATCACAAAAGTCAGTACAGCTCTTGCATGGAACTGGAAAGACTAGTATTGGTGCTGAAGTCAAACTCCCTTTCCTCTTCTAAAAGGATAACACACAAGAATCTGACCATAATAACTTCACACCCTTCTTAGTCAAACTCGACAGCGGTGCTGCTAAGCATGAAAATTCTAGTATGAAAAGTATGTAGTATCTAGCCAACCCTAGAAAA
Organism: Viscum album; assembly: GCA_963277665.1. NCBI lineage: Eukaryota > Viridiplantae > Streptophyta > Magnoliopsida > Santalales > Viscaceae > Viscum > Viscum album. The sequence continues at coordinate 858,057,756 of OY728151.1, forward strand.
CTCTGCACCTCAAAGACGTTATTCAGATACTCCCAGGAAACTAAAACTATCAATTTCTATGGGTCTACTGATACTCCTACATTTGAGATAACATGCCCCAAGAAGTGAATCTGATCCAGCCAAAAGTAGCATTTTGAGAGCATAGCATATAAAATATTCTCCCTCAGTTTACACAATATGATCTCATGATGGGTAGCATGGTTGTTTCGAGTGTGAGAGTACCCAAAGATAATGTCAACGAAGACCACCACGAATGAGTCTAGGTTTGGATGGAACCCTCGGTTCATCAGTTCCATGAAAATTGCAAGCACATTCGTGAGATCAAATGGCATAACAAAGTACTCATATAGGAAATAACTGCTCCAGAATGATGTAAGAGGTATATCATATGTTCTAACATGCAACATATAGTAACCGGACCTCATGTCAATTTTCGAGATCACGCATGCTCCTCGAAGCTGATCAAATAGATCATCAATCCTAGGAAAAGGATATCGATTCTTGACCATTAACTTGTTCAAATTTCGATAGTCCACAGAAATCCTGAGGGTGTCGTCTGCCTTCTTTGCAAACAGAATAGGCGAACCCCAAGGAGAAGTTCTGGGGCGGATGAAACCCATTGCTTGTAACACCTCAAGCTTCTTCTTGAGCTCCTACAACTCAGATGTAGCCATTCTATAAGGAGGAATCGACACCAGAGCCACTCCTGGCACAAGTTCAATTGATAATTCCACCTCATTCTCTAGAGGAAAACCTGAAATGTTCTATGGAAATCCATCTCTGAAATGATCCACCACTGGAGGAAATTATAACTGTGAAGTCCACTAGTCATCCAGATAAAGACTAGCAATCTAGGTTGTAACTACTCCCAACCCATGATGCTCTAGACCTGCAATTCTCACCTGGACATCCCACTCACCCTTATGGAGAAATGATCCACCATTTGGTGATATGAAACTCACCCTGTGGTGATAACAGTCGATGAATTCCTGGAAGGGAACTAGCCAGTCCATTCTGAGAATGACATCATAGCCTGTCAACTTTAGAACATAAAGCTCCCAAAGTAAGTGACACCCACCAACCTCAAGAGGGAACTCCTTGTACTGACGTACACTAGATGTTATTGTCCCCAACAATGTGTCTAGTGTCAAATCGTTGGCAGAAGAAATGATACAGAGCCCAAGGCTCTCCAAAACAATGACAGATATAAAGCTTTGTGTAGAAACGGTATTGAAAAGAGATTAGGATAAAACCTAGGAAACTAGGATCCTACCTCGTACTGTAGAGGGGTCGGGATCCTACTCCTGATGGGTTTTCTCCACTGCAAAAGTCTGGCCAGCTCTGCGGCCCTGTGACCATGCCTGACTACTCTGAGCTGATCCACCCTACTGTTGCTGGTATCCTGGTGAGTGACCACCACGGCCGTGACCTCTAGCTTGGCCAGAATGGCTGGTAGAACTCCAGTTCCTAGACTGGTGAGAAACTGGTGGAGATGCTCTTATACGAGGGGTCATAGATGAACCCTAGTCACCAGCTGCTGGTGAGAAGACCTGACAGAAATGCTGAAGGTGTCCCAAATTGCCGCAATTTTGGAACTCCACCGAGTCTCTTGGGAATTTCAGCCACATATGGACACTTCTACCACACTGGTATCACACCACATGTCTAGAAGATGATGCATCCCACCTACTCGGATCATCCCATGTAGTCTCCAAGCAGCGATTTCGGCTATCAGCTGGGGAAGCACTAACTATGGATGTCTTTCTGACCTGGCTCAAAACTCCGTATTCCATCAGATTATGCTCTGTGATCAGTGCCTAGTTGATGATGGAAGTGATTGAAGTCAACCTGAAGATATTCACTTGAGAGTGTATGTCCTGTCTGAGGTCATCCTCAAACTTTATTTCCATAAATAACACATCTCCTCCTAGAAAGGGTGTGAAACTATGAAGCTCAGGGAAACGAGAGGAATACTTTATAACCGATAGGGTACCATACTCAAGGCTCATAAACTCTCATGCTTAGTAAGCCCTCAGGGTCTCCAGATAGAATTAGTCATAGAAGATGCACTGGAACTCCTCCCAAGACATATCCTACTCATGACCCGCCTGTGAGATCACATCCCACAATCTCTTGGTGGAATCTCGTAGCATATATGTAGAGATCTTGACTCTCCTCTCCAGAGGCATGTCCAGATGCTCAAATATTCTCATCATGGCTTCTAGCCCTGAATCTGCAGCATGCGGTCCTCATTCCCCTAAAAAAGTGGGAGGATGTTGATGCTGGAAGACCCGCGTCAAATCTGTCATCGAAGGGGAAGGAGGTGGTGCTCTTTAAAAGGCCTGCATCATCCTCATAAAGCCTTCCCTAAACTTTGTATCAGCACATGGGTCTGGTATAACTGTTGGTGCCAAGAATAACATAGTAGGAGGATCTGTAGGAATTCCCTGATCAGCCATATCTAGTGTATGATCACTGCCTTGTGGATGGCATACAACCAGAGGATGTCTCGATGGAATAACTCTACAAGGTCAAAGTCACACCTCATATCAATATTTAGGGGGACTGAAACATAGGATTACATGCAATGTACAGAGATTAATGGTGTGTACATATGAAAGACTCTTTCTTCAGGAATATAAGAACACATGTCGTGTAGTCAAAACTACACAGTGTGTATTCTGGGTTTTTCTGGACAGTAAGCCTCAGAAAATACTCCATAACACATAGAAACACTGAAATGAACATTGATAGTGAAAAATTATAATTCTTGGGGGTCCATACTCCCCATGAATCAAATCCTGAGATCATACACATGTTATAAAAAAGCAAGGACAAGGAAATGTTCTGTTCTATAAGGGCGCATAACACCTTAGGAACCAAAAATTTCTGTTCATCTTAAACAAAAACTTACTCAAACAATACCCTATCAAACAACATGTATTATTATCAAATCATATAGCACAACAACATGCATATTATACACTACACCTTTCATAACCACAAGCAATTTCTAATGCATCCTAGATGGTATGGACAAAATGCATGACATGTGATTTCTAGCAAGTGCCTATATGATGCATGAGATGGAATACCCTCATCTCATTGGGTTGAAAAAGAAATAGAACCTCAAAACCATCAACAGTAACCGCACAAAACATGTGAATCACCAAACAGTGAAATCAAAACAACTTTAAAATTGAAAACTAAAAAAATTGAAATAATGAGGTACATTGGATATTTCCTGTACATGGGTTAGCTACTCTCAGGAACATCTTTTTACCAAGTAAAAATTCCATCCTATCCCGATCTAATGGTTCTAAACAGTAAATCAAGAGAAAATAAACCCTCTGATACCACTTTGTAACATCTCATTTCTTGATTCCACCCAGTTGCTTCCCGTACCCAGTTGGTCACATGGCCTCAAGCGCATTTCCCCGAATGCCAGAGGTAGCCGAATAGTAGCGGGGGACTAGGGTGAGTTAGTGGGGAGACTCTGCCCTCATTGGAAGAGTACACAACAGATATAATCCAATACATACAAGAGCATAAGCAGTAATAATCTCATACAGAAATAAACAGCAGAAGACAAATAAATAAACTGGAGCACGTATATAAAAAGATTCATGATACATATGTTTTGGAAAGCAGCGAAACAAATCATAATGATGAAATACAGTACTAAACAAAGTACAAAATAAAGCTGATAAACTCCTCAGAAACTCAAGACAGTTCTTGGTCCCATGCTCTCCAACTCCACAGCAAATCATGTAACTGATGTCGAAGGAAACTTGCTATTGTCTATACCTGCAGTAATATACTCTGTTTGGGCCCAAAGCATGACCAAAACAGATTGTGAGACTAAATCCCAGTAGGAAACCACCAGAAGATCTGTGCCTAATAGTCAGTGAGTATATGGCCGGGTAAAAGTATAGAAAGTATTAAACAATAAGTACTCAGCAGAAAAATACAATCCATATTTTCAATATCAAGTTGCAGTTAATCATGTAGCTAAACACAAGAGGTATCCCACTGGGAAGTACTCACAGCCTAACCCCTCTGGTACAACCCAACAAGTACAAGCAACCCTCTAGGACACACACATAGTCTCAACCCTCTTGTTCAGCTAAAGTATAGACTCTCTGGGGAAGCACTCACTGTCAATTCCCCATATAGTCTTGTATCTTACTAAAGGCGCTCTGGGGAAGCACTCAATGCCAATTCCCCCAGTAGACCACATCGAAGAACTACAGTCACTTTAGTGAAGCACTAAAATTCAATCACCCATGTGGTCTCACATCGTATAATTATAAAGACACTCTAGAGAAGCCCTCGATGTCAATTCTCCCTAGGGTCTATACACAGGGTTATCACGACCCTATGTAAGTCAAGGAAGTGTAGCAGCGCATAATGGCCAAGGTAAGCCTCATGAACTACTTAGATAGAATTAAATAGTACAATATCATAACTGAACACCAGTCACATTGTCCTACAATACTAGGCATGGGAAAGTAAATAGTAGCCTAACAGGAAAACAAGACCCAAAGGTAAAAATAGGAAAAACAACATGCATGGAAATACATCAATAGCACAATAATTCACCTTATTCACAATCAATAATCATCTACTCAGGCATTCTAGTATAACATAGAAACAATAGTTCTATAACGGTAAACTTGGAATACCCTGTTCATGGGTTTTGGGAAAATTTTAACATAATACTCATAGACATTCAAGGGAAAGGAACAAACCACCTACCTCTTAGGGTTTGGAATAATCGACCTCTTCTCCCAAACACACCCCAAACCGGGTGAACGACTCCTTGAAACCACCTCAAAAACTCTTCCCTAAAATCAACAAGGTCAACCTTTAACATAAAAATACAATACAACCCTAGATCTACATGCAACCATTGTAGATCTAGGAAAATAAGAGAGGGAGATATAGATAGATCTAACCCTACCAAAACCTCAATGAACCAAAATAGGGAATTACCTGAGGAGAACCGCCTTTGATCCACTATTAAACCCCTTCAATTTTTCACCAAAACAATCTAAAGAGCTCCCCCAACCTCTGAAAATTGCAAATACCACGTGAGCCATGAGTGGGCGGAAGAATGGTGGAGAAATTAGAAATCCCAAGTGTCCCAAGACATATAAATCCAAACTTTATGTGGTCACATGGTTACCCCGCATGGTTCGACAAACCGTGCACCAACTGTGCAGTTTCCACTATCTCACCCAGGGACGTTGCACGACCTTCCCGCACAGGCTGAAAAATAGTGTACAGCCCATGTGGAGCCCACTTTCAAGGGTTTATGATTTCGTTGGCTGGATGCACAGTTTGTTCAGACCGTGTGCCAACCATGCGCCCCTTCACAACCTCCCGAAAAACCCACTTTTTCTCAAAAACGATCAGAAAAGGAAAACATATCTAAAAAAGCAGGTTTGGGTTCTTACAGTTTCAATTTTTATTTAAGAATTAGTTTATAAATTTGTTAACATATTATGAATATGAGAAATTTAGTAAATATGTTATTTAATGTTTCCTTTGAAATATTCTTGATAAATTAATATAAGTGATGTTATAGTTGTATTTGAATATGTGGATTTATTTCATGATGTCTTTCCTACTATTATTCGTGTAACTTCGTCATTGTTCAATAATTTAATTAATTTCTTATCGAATATAATTAACTGATATATTAGAAATTTAAAAGGAGTTACTAGTGTTGCATGATAAGGGTATCATCCTCCCTAGCACTCCACCTTTAGATGATCTTGTTTTTTGTAAAAACAATGGATTAATCTATGATACTTTTCATTTATTATAGTGTATTCAATAAAATTACTATTATTAGCAATAATCAATTTCCACATATTGATGAGATGACTTATTATCATTAGGGAGGATTAAAATTTTTATAATATTGGTCTATGGTCTTGGAACCATTAATTATATATTAATTACAAGAATATTCCTAAGGTGACATTTTTTATTAGGTATAGTCATTAAAAGATCGTGGTTACGCATTTTGGGTTAATAAAGAAACCTTTTGTATTTATGGATCTAATGAATAGAGTGTTCCATGAGGTCTTGGATAAATTTATTGTTCTGTATATATATTATAATCTAGTATACTATAAAATCAGGAAAAATTATCACAATCTTATTTAATTATTTTTGAAAATATAACTGAAAAAATGATTTATGGAAAATAGAGTAAATATTTTTTTTTGTCACAGTAGAGTGATTTTTTTTTGGAAATATTGTTTCTAATTATTTAATGAATTTTAATATTTCTATATCTAATGTTGTGGAAGAGTGAGCAGTATTTCAAAATTTCATGGAGATTCAGTGATTTTATGGGTTAGCGTGTTCCAATTGATGGTTTCTGAATAAATTTTTCAGATATGAAACACACTGAACATGGTAACATTGGAAATGATTTATGTTTTCTTTGATAATAGAATTTGAGGAATTTTTTAAGGAAATTAAAATAAGATTTGTTGATTAGCCTTTTTTGTCCTTGAAATCTATAAATTGTAGTTTTTCTAATTATAATGACGATTGTTTTAGGGGAATTTTTTTTTCTTGGTGTAGAATGATCGGGTTATCGTGTACAAATCTCATCAATTGAAACACCATGAGATGAATTATCCTACACATAACCTTGATATATTTTTTCATTAAAAATAAATAGTAATAAACTAGATGGTTTGCTATGTTATATATATATATATATAATTATCATATATATCTATAGTTTATAGTCACTCAAACATAGTTTAACATGAGGCAAAGATGATGGTTTGAGTTGAGTAACAATTTTGATTCCACATTTCACTATAATACTGGAAAAACTAATTTTCCCCATGAGTCAAAAAATAATGCATCATTCACTATGATATTTTTAGAATGTGAACCTTCATTAAATTATTTAACAATTGTATTCCTAGAAATGGGTATGTAGGAATTTTTTTTAATAAAAGTATTAGAATAGAATAAATTTTCCTATATAAATAAAAATTCTTAAAATGAAGATCATGGTATGGGAGAAAGAGTTTAATTTTTGAAAGAGTATGTCTGATGAGTTTATTTTTTATAAAAATTTGATAAATTATTTTGAAGTATGCTATGTGTTCTAGGTGATTTCCAGTTAATGAAGGAATTAGGGGGATCCATGAATTTCATATAAATAAACATATTACATCATTTTAGAAGAATAATCAGTAAACCTACAGATAATTAATTCCATATAATTGTAACGCTTTATAGAATTTATATAGTATATACATAATCATTTTAATCAAGAAAACTAGAGTCTTGGGGAGATAAAAACTAAAAAATATAAAAATAAAAATAAAAATAATGTTATGAATTACAGGGGATTTTAAAGATATGGGGGTGGGTCACTCCCCACATGTCCACACCAACTAATGTTGTACAGTCACTAGGAATCCTAAAGGACCACATCATTCTCATTTCCATGATTACTTTCTTTGAAAAGGCATCTTCCACTTGGTTAGCTTCCTTGTCGGTGTGGGACCCAATTAGATTTAGATGCTCAGTAAATTTCATGAATTAAATCCAATGTGGAAGGAGTCTCTATGGGAAATTCATGGTTCTATCCTTCAAGGATTTATCATCAATCTCACAATCATATTTAATCCATAGACCATTACATTTATGAAAAAAAAATGATTTATGTCATAAATAATTCCCCATAATTCAATGTCATATGTGATGCCTATTTCATTATTATAATGAAAACACAGTTCCCAAAGGTACTCTGATTATAAAATATACCTTCAAAACTAGAATTATCGGGATTTAAAAAGGATTCACCATCAACAATGACTTTTACCAATGTGGAGAGAAGAAGAAAAAAAAACATGCATACTTCTAAAATAGTGGCTTCTTGGGCCTCCTTCGACCTCCTATAAATCTCCGAATGTTACTATCAATAAATCAGTTAATCATTTCCCCAATATATACAGTTGATGCACCATGAACATTCGTATGCAATAAAGTGATCCCCCATATGATCTAAATGCGATTTATTATCAAAAAGAGTTTCCTTTAATTATATACAGATTAAAAAGATAATATAATAATCCACTGATATAAGAGGATTTTCGACCTATCACTTTTATCATCCTTACTAATGATATTAATGTTTATCTAGTGGCCTTTTTGTAAATACATTAATGTTGAAAAGGCCAATATAATAGTGTAATAGATACTTAGAAAATCAACATCCCATAAATTCATGTTGTGTGGTCTCCTCAGAACGCAAGCAATGTTGGAAAGAAAAAATTATCTACAACCAAGACCTCCTCAATTGATCATGGGTTGAAAATATATATTTCTACTAATTCTAGAGAAGTATAAACCTTGAACGATGAATGAATGGTACCTTAAATTCTAGAATCCATGATAGTGGCATGTTGGGGCATTCACATGGAAACCTATAGTAATATTTTGCATTGTAGTTTCCATTTCTCTTAGGCAGCCATAACAGTGTATCTGAGTCCATAGATTAATACCTTGTGATTTACATACTAACTATATGGGGAATATGATCATCAGTTTTTAGTTTTATTCCACAAGATCAATAATTTTCATTTGAATCTGGTCTTGGTGGAACAATCCTGATCTTTTGGACCGGTCAATCCATCCATAATGTTCTCCAGTAATTGTGAGTAGATTGATTTCTAACCAACCAATTCTAGTTCTATATTATATCATTTTATGAGTTTTTGAGTGAAGACCATATATATGAAGAAATAAATGATTAATACCTATAAAAAATCTTTCTTTTTAATTTGAATAATAATAATTCAATAGAATAGTTATCATAAGTTAAAAGGTTCCATGTAAATTTATTGAGAATACTGTCATTAAAGATCATAAAATCAGTAATTTTAAGGCCTTCCATTTCAATTGGAATAAATATTTCCTTCCATTAAAAAATATATAATATCCTTAAATTCACCAATTTAGTCCAAATAAAATCTCTGATCCTTGAGTGATGTTCACTAATGGGGCTTATTGTACATCTATATAAAAAATTAGGTAAAAAAATTTAGATGTGATCACTGAGTTGACTAAGGAAAAAATACATGTTATGGGAATACTCTTTCCATTACATGTATCCATGTCATTAATTAATTTAGCATATATTTCTTCAAGGTATTTCCTTCTCACCATTACACAAATAAATTGAACAACAAGATAATTATAATGAAGGGGTCACCTCATCACTAGAAGATGTCATGTGATTTTATTGTGTTTTATTTCATTTATAACACTACAAAAAATTTTGAGAGATTTTATCTAATAGATGAATTAACATACACACCATTATATTGTCAAAAAATCATCTTCATCATGTTAATTGTTTTCCTGAAGCTTTCCCAATTAATACGATGTTATTATTTGAGAGAAAATGAGATGGTGTAGGAACAACTCTATGGAAATTACTATGTTTAAAAGATACAATCCTAGAATAATCATTTATTAATCAACTAATATAATATTTAGTAATGGGTTAAATAAGTGATAATAGTGGGTCACCTAACCTAACACCCCTTATGCATTGAATGAATCCTCCCGAAGAGTCATTAATGAGAATAGATAGCCATATTGATTTGAGAATGGTCCCCACTAAATTATGGAAGGAATTTGAGGACACATAATTTGTTAATGATAGTAGGGAGAAACTCTATTAGAGAGTATCAAAATACTCAGAGATATCAAACTTCCTAGAAATTGTTTCCTCCATTTACTTCCTATTTTTACGATTAATGATCTCCAGAGATATGAAAAAGAAAATTAGGAATGTTATATCTAGGAATAAAGACACATTGGATTTATTTTACGATATCATTATCCTCCCAAAAATCATAATCAAAATGACCTTGCTGATAATTCTTATGCTAGTGTTCCTGATATAAAATGGTCTAAAATCAATAATATCAATTTTATTCTTCTTCTTGGGAAAGAAGGTAATGATGTTGCAATGGACCCTATAAGAAATATAGGCATGACTGAAGAAATATTTGATTTCATTTTTGAATTCCAAATTCATAATGTCCCAATATAAAATGAGAAATTTTTTAGTGAAGTGATCAGGTCCAGCGTCACTCTCTATATTAAGAGAAATAAGATATGGCTTCACTTATTCATTATAATCAACCATAATCAAGGATTGATTTTGATGCTCATCATTTCAATGGGGATTTATTTTCAATCATTTTTTAGTTTTTTTAACCCATAACCAGTGTACAGCCCATGGAAATAATCTCAAACTTCATTGGAGATTCTATTATCAAAGGCGTGAAGACATCCATTTATGCTGATTGCACTCTTCCCTTTCATTATAATTTTTTTCCTATTGTAATGTGTGGAATAATTTTGATTTCTTTCAACTATATATAAACCACATACGATTTAATTTACCTCTATTTGATATTTTTATATTATTGGGAAGGTAATAATGTTGTCAATTTCCTTAATTTCTTCACTATAGGGAGTTTTTTTATATTGATTTTTTATATGGAATTATATAATAATGTTTTCCACCTCTTTGTTATCGATATCATGTTCAGAAAATGCATTTTTTCTCCATTCAATTCTCATAACATTAGTGTGTTTTAATTTTACTAAATGAATATTCTATGGGATTCCCAGTGACTTTACTTTCCATGACTCAATAATAACCCCCTTTAATATAGGAATAAAAATTCATCCATTATTGAATCTAATTTATTGAGTGACTAACCTAGTATGATGTGTGGAAAAAAGTTTTGATAGGGTTGTGATCAGAGTGATGCTTTAGTAAGGTGTCTACATAGACTCTAATGATGGTTTTTATGCCATCCATATGGGAAAATCATCTATCATGTTTTCCTTCTTTCCATATATTCAAATTAATCATACTCAATGTGAACTTGGATCTAGAAATTGGTACCTCCGCATGGATAAAATAATAAATCCATTTTAATAAGTCCATGTAAGATGCTCTATTAAAATTATATTAATTTTTTCCTCAGGATTCAACACTTTGTTGAAGTCTCCCATGATCATACATTTATTACTAATTCTTTTTTAAATAACTTCAATGTCATTCCATAATTCCATTCTTCTTATGTATGAGGTGGAATAGTACAAAAAAGGGACAAAGGAAGAGAATTCCATGATGTAGAAAGAGACTCATATACACTGTAAATCTTGAGGTACGTGGAAATGAGGATACTATCTTGTTTTTGTAACAAAATATGATCCATGTTGGTGTCATGAACATTCTAAGATAAAAATATATATCTAATTTAGGAACATTTGAAATTTCTCTAAATCCCAAATAACATTTTTGGTTCATAAATTCAAATAACAATTGGTTATTATGTTATAACATATTGTGTATTGGCTTTAAAAATTGGGGAATTACCAACCCCATGATAGTACATATTGAAGATTTTCATTATTTGAGGAATCTTTCTATTGTCTAGGTCCTTACATGTTGTACCACATTCCCATTTCATTTTATATTTATCCCTTTATCATTATTATTTAATTCATTTCAATTTTTTTTCAATTATTTTTGTTACATGCTTCCTTCTACCTCAGCAATTATTCAATCTAGAACATGATTCTCCCCATTATTTTCATTGTTGTAGTTGATCAAATCTTGTTCAAAATTATGTGTATTCTTATCCACATCAAACTAGAAGACCCCAATAACAGGAGGGAATTAATTATTTGACTAAACCTGTAAAAAAATCCACCAAATGTATTCCTTCTAGAATTTTTAAATGAGAGAACTTATCAGAATGAACATCCCAATCATTGTTATGGACATATTACACATGTTGATCTCCACTACATACAGATTGAAGAGCAGTGGGAGATGATAAAAATGGGAATACCTATCAGTTACCTCCATATAGAAGCAACATAGGCTCACATTTCTCTTCATGTTGATCTTTGGACCCTTTCGATTGGATTTACAAAACATCCATATCAGGTTGTTTAGGTGGAAGTTCCAGTGTGACCTTCTATAGAGACACTTTATTGGCCACAATATTAGAAATATCATTATTAGATAAATATTTGTCATCCACGATATAAAAATCTTCATTTTTATGGCCTTATTTTGATTTTATATAACTAGTGATGCCCCTACAGGATGTTGTTGTTCATGTCATGTTCCATTAGCCACTTCAACTACAATAGTCCTAGTAGATTGAGCTAAATTCTGGTCTAATTCCTACATTATAACATCAAAATATGGTGGGTACTTCCCAACATGTCTAAAATTTCCATCAATAAGGGTATTCATTAAATGTCCTATACCATCTTTTTTGACACATCGATTTTATTAGTTCAAGAGTTTGTGGAATTTGAGGGTAGAATTATGTCTTTTCAATTCCTTCAGCAACAATTGAGGTTATCCTTCCCCTTGTTCCGGCATGAACTACATTCCTTACCAACATTTGATTATATTTTTAGGTGATGAAATAATTTTCACTCATATAAAATATGGGTTTTATTTCAAATTGTATTTCAATCTTGTTGGTATCATCTCATGTTGTAAGCACCAATTCCTCATCTAGAGGAGCATACATATCCACCTCCACAATTATTCTAGAATAATTTTTAAATATGGGGTTGTTGTTTTGTTTTTTAAAACTTATGGGATTTCTAGTTTAATATAAAATGTCCAAACGAATTAAAATATTCTGGTATATCTAGTTAAAATTATAGATTTGAATCCATATCAATGTGTGAGTGATTATGACAATATTAAGATCAGAATATTTATCGCATTTTATAATTCATAAGAAACTATGATTTAAAAAAACTTATATGATAATCAAAAATCTAATCATATAATTTTAATAATGAAGTACCACATGTTAATATCCCCATCCCATCACAATCATCCTTTATTCTTCAATTCCAAATATTTCAATAATCCTTTAGCATAGATCCTTATCCTTCACTAACATCACACTATTGGAATAAATACATGTGTAATGATATAGTACATAGATGGATTTACTCATTCTTCAACTGCATCTTGATTGGCTGGGAAATGAAGAACTCTTCATTTTTTGATAATTCTTCCAAAGTAGTTGTATCAAATTTAGATAATTAAGGATATATGGTACTCTTTACGACTTTAGATTTGTTATTCCTTTCACCCATATGATTAATATGGGTTCACTCCTTGATTTTCATCATAAGATGAAGGAGAGATCTATGAATGACATGATATATCAGAATTCTCATCGATGATAATTTGATAGGATTTGTGATAAGAGAGGAATTTTCATTATCTTCTATGATTTGAGATTTAGGGCTTTTCCCTTTTACCTACCCAATCCCTTTTTCACCAATCTCAGAAAAACCTATATAATCATTTTTTTCATGAAAAATAATGAACATCACTAAAAAATTTCTTCTCACACACTACACATCTTATATATACTCAACATAAAACCAATATTCATAACCTAGTAAAAGGGAACAGAATAAAGGGTGAGCTCAAATTCTTAATAATATAAAACAAAAGAGATATCAATAAATAATCAGAAGTGATCGTAATTTAATCATATGGTTTTGTTAAAATGGTATTAACATACATTAATCATACCAAATAAGTAAAATATCATTAATAATAAATCATGTAATAAGCCTTTTACACAATAAAATACATAATTTATAAGTGTGTGGAATCATAAATAATAAATCATGATCCAAGAGGACATATAATAAGTATAGTAAATATGTTATTTCTATACTCATATGTATATAAAATCATTTACCTAATCTATCCTCAATTATAATAAAATAATAGATATTTTGGTTCACCCCCATTCCATCATTTAAATAGTCATAGTTCACTCCCTATATTATCATAATGAACATAATTCCATACTGAACTAGGTCCACTACCCATTTCGAACCTTATTATCTTAGGAGATACCCATCCTTACCCAATGAATTTATGGGATATATAATTTTTGTCCCACCCATCAATTAATTGAAACAATACACATGCTTGTCATAGGAACATAAAACATTCACCCCATCATCATATCAAAACCCATGGAATAATATTGAGTTTGGTAAAAATTCAACCATTTTATTGCAACATAACCCAGGGAAATGAAACATGTTTTGTTATGGTTTAATCAAAACATAATTTAGACATGGAATAGAAATTAGTTTCATAGAATCATCCTTAAATTATGATCATCTTAATACATTAATAAAATGAAATTGGATAGTCCCATAAGATCATATCCACTGTGAATCAAAAAGAAAATCTCTAAAGGATCTTGAAAGGAATAGTCATAATGGTGGGAAAATATTTTCATACCATATAATATAAAGGAAAAAATTATTCTCATAATTTTTAAAAAAACATCTTTTTTAGAAAATTTCATTAAAAATATTACTTTATGACTCTCTAAATAATTTATATGGTAACAAAAATTGAATTTTGAAAAACTTGTATATTTAGGTTAAAATATCAATAAAATAATTTTGATGATACTAGATATGGAAAAAAAATTTGATGACTAAAGAGAAAATAAGGATGAATTTCCATTAAAGTCATTTTCTTGGAAATTTTTAGAACCAATAAAGAAAAATGGTATGAATGAATATAAAATCATAGAATAAAAATAAAAGGAAAATATAGATTCTATTTAATGAATTATATATTTAAAATTTCCCTCAATGTAAATTTTTCATAGAGAATCATGAATAAAAATTAGATAGTAAAATAAAACCTTACATCAAGTCTTGTCAGGCTTTATACACATTAAAATATCTTGAATAATAAATAAAAATTATTAAAAATATTTTCTAGAACAATATTAATTCAAAAAAAATATTATTATTCCTTTATAATTTCAAATTATTATTTTATAATAATTTCCTTAAAATGAACATTCTAGTAAAATCTAGTCTGTTTTCCATGAATATTTCGGTTTTATGGTTCTAGTAGTAGAACCTTTCTCACGGATGAATCGTCTCCAAAATATTTACAATGATATATTTATTATTTTTATTCCTCTTAATTTTTTTATAATTATTCATATAATGTTGTGATTATAATTTAATTACATCACATCCTAGATACAATAGCCCATACATATGCAGAAGTGATGTTTCCACTTTTCAACAATTGGAAAAATGAATATTAAATTATAATTAAAATTTTTAGTATAATTATTATATCATATATATCATACTTATAAATTAAATATATCCTTAATTCCATAAATTAAAATAAGAAATGACAAACGAATCACCTCACTACATGGAGGTGGTAATACACACATACGCACGAGTGATGTTATTGATTTCGAGCACATGTGATGGTAAAAAGTTATAGAATATATAATACTTATAGATGTATAATAGTTTTAAAAATAAAATATATAATATATAAACATTTATCCTATCATAATACCCAACCATGAATTATTGTGATAGAAAATGCATCATATCTGTACATGGATCTTCTAGTCCACACGTAAGGATGAGAAACCTATTCATTTCCCATTTCATTGGACGGAGGAGAAAAATTATTAATACATAATTATAATAAAAAATAAACATATTTAAGAATCTTGTGACTTTATTTTATAATGAATACCATATATTTTTCTGAATAGACCGAAGGCTTTATTTTTTATTTTATTATAGATAATACCCCTTCTAAGGGTTGAAGGGGAACCCGTACATGACCCGTAGGCCCAGGGCACAAGGGCCGACATAACTCGTAATACATGACCCGAAGGCCTAGAGGCATACCATGTCCAATACATGACCCGTAGGCCCAACCCACTAGAACTGCCCCTCCCCAGATTCTGCATCATTGATTACCTTTAGCTCCCCGCCTGCATTTCTGATCAGCTAGCATTGCCCCGTACAAAGTTGCATGGTGCCAGGTCCCAATGGTGGTTTCCATACCCTCTCATTTTTCCAATTCGGTTAGCTCTGCTTCTGGTGACTGCTACTATTGCTCTGATCCTCATTTGGGGCCTGCTCTGTGTGAACTGTGCTACTTTATGGTCTTCAATGGCCCGAAGGCCCTGTGGCCCGAAGGTCATTGACGGCCAGAAGTCCTTGAGACCCGTAGGCCCAAACCGGTAGCCCGAAAGCCCAAATCATGTGAATAGTCCGGCTGCTATAGTACCAAACAGTGCTTTTATACAGGAGGGAGAGAATACAATTTGAAAATTTCAAATAATTAAAATATATCAATGTATTACACATTTAACGTGGTTAAAAAATGATAAAACATCAAATATTAAAATTAAATTATAGAAAAACTATCAAAAAATAAAATTCAATAAAATGTTTTGTGACATTATAAAACTTATATCTTAGGTAAACATCTAGATAAACTTGGTTTTAGATTTACTGTGGTATTAATGTTTTAATGATTTTACTATTAAATATGACAAAAAATATTTTGAAATTGTTACATAATATTATTATGATTAATAATATTGGATTATTTTAAAAAGATTATAATTCTATATTTTGAATAAATTTATTTTACAATCAGTGTTTAAAAGGAAACCAAATTATTTTTAGTAAATGTATTTTAGGTACAAATTGTGTTTTCATTCATTCCATTCCATGTAAAATCTATTAAATGGATGTTAAAATAATTTTTTGAATATATTATCAAAACCTTTAAATAAAACAATTCATCAATATTTAATGATTTTATTTATTAATATAAAAACATATTATTTTCATAAAAATAGTTTTTTAGAAAAAAATATCAATTTTAACTTCAAATTCATTTATTTCAATTTATAAAAATTTATAAACTAATATATTCATATAATAAAAATGTTAAAATTACTTTTTCATAATTTATTTTGGCCTATTTATACACAACAATCCAATGGTTATGCGATAATAGTCAATCAAAATAATAATAATGAATAGAATACCACAATTCAATTTAATTAAGTGTTTCCTTAAAAATCTATAAAAGAAGCCAATTTTTTTTAAATAAAAATATATCATAATATCTTAGGGAATTAAAATAATTTTTAAGTGAATCTAATAGATCTATACTTTTATCAACATTATAGGACTATGATGTTTTGAGATATTTGAGAATATTTTTGGTCAAAGGGTATAATGAAGGATATAATAGACTTTATCCTGAAATATTTGAATAGTCATTGAGATAATTCTAAAAACCCTTGAAGGGGATGTTACGTCATTTATTATCTCTATAAAATAAAATTGAGAATATATCCTTGTATTTCATAGAGGGATTAACAAATACATCTCAAGATAATAATGTGATTTTGGTTATTATTGATCATCTGACTAAATCTACATATTTTTTTTACTTTTTTGGATAATATGCATATGGCGATACCTTATACACGTAATGTAAAAAATTTTCATGTTATATGGAGTTCCCCTCTATATGTTATATGATCATTATCATATCTTTAAAATAAGATTTTTTTTCATGGACGTCAATGGTCTAGGGGTACTGAATAAAATTTCAGTATATCATTTCCTCCTCAATCGAATGGAATGTCAAGGAATTAAATAAAATCTTTTGATGATATTATTTGGTCATTTTCATTATATTTTTAGGATATTTAGGAACAATATCATTCAGTAATTTAATTTTTATAATAATTTTCCATCAAATATATTGACGGAATTTATTGATCTATTATATAGAAAACCATTTAAAACATTAATGTATTGATTATAATTTAATGAAATTATTTTCTTAGGAGTATAATTGGTAGAAGAATATAAATATGATTCATTAACCCATGATTTAAACTCATTTCTAGTAGATTAGTTATTAATATAATATGGGGAGATCTTATTTTTGGGAAAGAAGATCACTAATTACTGAAAATATCACCATGGAAATGAGTTATGTGATTTAGTGAAATGTGAAAGGTAATCCCATGAGGTATTAATCTATATGAAATTTTAGAAAATTTAGGATCAGTTTCATACTACAGTGATATGTTTGATAGGATTATCTTAGGTACATGATTGTTTCTTGTTTTATTGTTATATAATTATATACCTAATGCATATGATGTTTTGAACTCTGAGGTGGTGTTGTTGGAAGACAAAATTTCTTAAGAAAAAAATACTATAATAATTATATATTTAAGTTAGTGGGTGTTAAAAAATTATTTAACTCCTTTAGTTATAGTTTTATGGAAAAAAATATGTTTGAAGGGGAAGAATGATTATTAGAAAAATCTATGATTTTAAATTACCCTCACTTTATTTAGAAATGAATAAAATTGTGAATATGGAATTTATTAATGGTAGAAGAAGCTGAAAATTCATTATTTAAATAAAAAATAAATTTCATGTATTAGTAATATTTATTATTATATTTTATTGATTCATATTATCTAAACTAAATTTATGTAATTTTATCCTAAAAAGAAATATATTCTAAAAAAATTTATTTTCATGATTTATATGGTTTTATTAAAAAACAAATTCCAAATTTCAGGAATATAATTTGATAAAAATTTCATCATTTTATCAATTTTCATATCAACTATATTTTATGTATACTTTATAATTTTTTCTAAAAACATTTATTTTTAGTGTATATTAATGAATTCTGATTTGTGCAAAATAAACATTTTTTATTTAAATAATTTAATTTAAAAATAACCTTATATTATGTATTTGGTTTTTATGTAAAATAATATAAATTTAATTTAACATAAAATAAATAATATGTTAGGAATCAATATTATGCATTATATTTTTATAAGTTCGTTGTTTTTATTAAAAGTAGATTTTTTCGATAAACAATTCTTTATTACATTAAGAGTTCTTTAATAAATGAAATTTCTTCCATATCATTAAAAATAATCCTGGAAATTTTATTTCTAATTTGGAATAAATATATAGTGACCCATACTATACCTACATTGATATTAAATTATAATTAAAGTATATTAATTACAACATATAACAAAACAATGTTAGGACCAGATATGTATAATGTCTTTAGAAACAAGGAAACATAAACAATTGGTCCATAAGACATCTTCATTGTCTCCCATTTATTTTATCACAACAAGACTCCATTTTGGAATTTCATAATTAATACCACTGTTCATGACTTAGGGAGAAGAAACATATGAAAGTGTGAGATTAAATTCAAATTTATGGTAAACAAATGAAATATCAATCATATCATATTCATAAGAACCTAACATTTGAAAATCATATCCTCTATATAAAAGATCACAATATCATGTCATTGGAGAAATAATAAAAGTGATATATAATCCCAATAGTAATAAAATATGAAATGAAATTTTTTTTCATACACACATAATCATAGAAAATCATTTCATATAAGTCAAGGCTCATTGTCAAGACCATCATATTAGACAATGTCCATTACTGAACCATGTACACTTCTCAATCCATCCTTATATTATTGAACCATATTTACATAAAGTTACATGAATGTCTATCTAATGAGATACAAACCTTTACCCAATGAATTTGAGGGAGATATATATCCCACCCATCTCATAATGAAACCATTCTTATTTGGGCCACCAAAACATAGAAACATTCACTATAGAATAACCCATGAAATATAATGGGTTTCTTCAATATCAATCCATAATTTCATAATTCCTAAATGGATTTCATAAAAAAACACCATCATTTACAGAATAAAATAATTTTAATAATATATATACAAGCATAAACATATGTAATCATATATAAAAAAATAATTTTGATAAAACACTTGAGCTTTACTCCTAAAAAATATAACCTTTTTTCATCCAAAATGTTTTCCTTCCTCAAAATTCAATACAATTTCATAAGAAATCATTTTATGTGAAAATTAAATTTTATTCTTGTAGTAGATGCTTAAATTATGTAATGAATTATGAAATTTTAAAAGTATTTTCATGCCATACATGTTAAGAAAACGTTATTCTCTTACTTTTTCCGAATAAGTCAAAAAGTACCTCATACTGAAAACAAAAATATATTTGATTTCTACAATTTAGTAAAAATTTACCAATGGGTAAAATTGATGTTAAAAAATTATTTATGGATATATAGAATATTTTTAAATACATATTTAGGAAACATTGATGTGGATGATAACTATAATCCAATAAATACTTACAAATAAGAAATCTCAGATAAAAACATGATTTTCCAAGATATCCCTTACCTTAGGTCCGATATGATTTCTTTGTATCTAAACATCCTATGTAATGATTTAAATAATGTTACTTATTTATTCCAAAATCATAATCATTTTTATGATAACATTTTTTGATCATATTTTATCCATTTTTTAGTAACATTTCAATGTTATTCTTTATTCTGGTATTAACTCCTTTATGTTCTTATGCATATTTTGTCGGATAATTTTTTATTCCTCGCTTTAGGTTATAGTTACATAATTTATAAATGGTACGATGATAATATATATCATATTTATTAATTCAATTCCCTTATATAATCATAGTTTAATGATGATTTTATAGAACGAATAATATTTCACTATAGAGATGGTAAGACGTACGTATGCACGAGCGACGATGTAGTTCCCATAATTATTGAATGGTATTGAATTTGATGTTGTATAGTATGTAAGAATTAGTATAATGTTATAATAATCATATATAGTTAATATTTCCATCATTATACCCATCTAAGTAAGATGGTGATGAAAAACATATTACACCACGATGTGGAGAAAGTAATCTGTACGCATGCACGTGCGGTGATTTTGTTTTTCATAGGAAGGATATTAGGTGAAATAAGGTTGATTCAAATATAAAATAACATATATGTATATTATAAATATTGATGTTAATACATTATAATTAAATAACTAATTAATAATAATTAGATGAACAAATAAATTTGAATGAATCAGTATAAGAGATAACCTCTTCCTCTACGTGCCTCCTATAAATTTCCTCTTAGGGAACAAGAGTTGGACTTTGATGAAGGCCAAAAACTCTTGAATGAAAATAGGGAAGTTTAAAATGAAATAGTGGATGGTTTTTCTGAGAATGAACTCTCAAAATTAATAGGAAAGGTGAGAGGGGAGGTTCTTTTTTATAATTGATTTCAGGGGATCTTTTTTAAACCCCAAAAATATTAGTTTATAATAAAATAAAAATCAATATAAAAACATAGAAAATGTATAAATTTAGAATATTAGATGATATATGGTTTTAATATCATCAACCAATTTTAGACAAGTTTTTATGTAAATTTATGCGTTAACATTTTAATTAACACCCAGTTATTAAATTAAATTTTACTTTTGGTAATAACATTCTAAATATTTAATGGTTATAAATATCTACTTTTATGGTTTTAACAGATCATAAACTGATATTTTATTATATTTCAGGTGTTATAATAAAATATTTGTAATTTTTAAATAATTTTATGAATTTTAAATAATTTAATGAAATGATTTTTTATTAAAATGTTAATAGAATCATTTTTTACACTATTCTATTATTTATATTGAAATAAAATTCAAATTGAAGCTAAATTCGAAAAAAAAACATTAATACACTCCTATGATTTCATAGTAACCTATAAAATTAGTGGAGAAAATTATATAGTTCAAATGATAATTATTTTAATGTTTTTAAAACTATTTATTTGATATTTTTTCTAGTAAAATAATATCTACATCGCTATTGTGCATCATTAATAGTAATTATTTAATCTCTAAAAATTATAAATTAACTTCTATGATGTACATAATTATTCTAGATTGTTTTAGACAATATATAGTTGATATTATCTCCTAATTATCCATATATTAATTATAATATACTTATATAAAATGAGATTTTGAGATTTTATCACATTCATTAGTTTTTATTACATTCAAGTCATATTCATAGGAATGTGGCCATAAAGTGATTCCCTTTCTAAAAATAGAAGATACGGTTTTTATTTAGTCATCTAGTAGAATTTTCTCATGTTTTAAGGTAATTTTATAATATTATTTTCCCTTAATTACCTGATATACCTTTAACCATGGTAGTAAAAATAATTATCAAATTAACTATTCATAATGCCCAAAAATAAAAGTGGCCTATTAAAATGATTTTTTCCTACTGATTTCAAATATGAAATCATTTTTCAATATTCAAAACATTGACATTGTAGTATTTAATATAAAATTAATCCTGTTGTTGAAATGAGAAAATGTGTTTTAAAACATTGCAAAAGATTGAAATGTTTTTATCTATGAATTCAATGTAAAATTTATTCTAGGGATAGATATGTTATTGTATGATAAAAAATATTCTATTTATACATTAAAAACCTTAAATTTTATAATTTATCCATATTAATTATCTTGCCGAAAAAAGTTGTTTTTAATAATAATTTAGCATACTTTTATTATTCTTCATAATATGAATGTTATTAGAAACATGTCATAAATTTACCCAAAGTAAATATTTATATCCCAGATAAAAATAAATTTTTTTTTGGTCATATAAAAATTATTAATGTGTCAAAATATGAATTTAAAATGTGTTTTCTAGTTAATGGTGTAAAATTATCCATAAAAATTTTAATATTTTACATTGAATAGGGTTTTACTCATATTATATGAGAAAAATATCCATTTTATGAATATCAAAAAGATATTTAATTAATTAAATAACATATATATATATTTGGTTAATTTCATTACCAAAAAAATAATTCACTCAAAAATACAAATATCTAATTGATTAATATTTTTCATAAATAATTTATTGCCAATTAATTCATAATTCATTTTCATAAGATAGTTACAAGTATTCTAGATATCCTCTTGTCTAGGCTATAATTGGAATTTTATAATAAGGGAATATCACTATTTATTTAAACTCACAATTGTTTGCAATTAATGATACTGAAGAAAAAAAATTATTTAAATAAAATATTTATTAAAAACATTCTGGTGTTACATTCTAACCCCCTTAAATTAGATTTCACCCAGAAAATTAGTCACATGGAAGCAAAAAGATAAGGATATTTCTACCTCATCATATCCTCAAGTTCTCATGCTTCTTATTCAAATTGGTGGTTCCTCCATAAAATATTTACCTAACAATTGGTCTTGTTTCATAGAAAATTATCACTAAGAACAAGAATCTCTATTGATTGTTCTTCCTAAGAAAGATCTTGCTCCAGCGGTATCATTTCTGATCACTGTACATGTGAAAGATCTGGTATGTACATTCTCAGAAGAGATACATGGAACAAATCCTGAATTTGAGAGAGATTTGGTGGAACCACCTACTGATAAGCTACATTCCCAACACAATCTAGAATTTCAAAATGATAGATACACCTTGGGCTCACCTTCCCCTTATTAAAAATCTCATTACTCTCTTCTAGGAAGATATTCATAAGAACATCTTATCACCCACTTCATACTATAGGACTTTTCTTCAGTTGTCATCATATCTTTTTTCAACTTTGATATTATCTTATTTTTTTGAATAGATATTCCATTTTCTTTTATTTCATTAACAAGATTGGGTACTAATAGCCTTCTTTCCCCAACTTCATCCCTGAATGTTAAAGTTATGCACTTCTTTTTATAGAGGTCATCATGTGGAGCCATCGGACTATTGGAGTAAAATCAATTATTATAATAAAATTCAACCAATGGTAGATGTTGATCCTGACCACCATTAAAATCCAATTACCTAACTCTCAACATGTCTTCCAAACATTGAACTGTCCTCTCAGACTGATTGTCTATCAGAGGATGATAAGCTATTCTGAAATGTAACTCTGTATCCAGAGCATGCTGTAGACTATGTCAGAACATTGAGGTAGACCTCAAATATGGATCAAATATAATGGAAAGTGGAAATCTATGATTTATTACAACTCTTTTTACATATATCCTGGAAAACTGATCATGACATAAATACTCTCTAATATAAATGAAGTGTTCTATCATCGTACGACGATCAACTATGTCCCATATAGAATTATTTCCTTTGGATTTTTTTGGAAGTTATATGAAAAAGTCCATAGTGATGTTTTCCCATTTCCAATCTTGTATAGGTAATGGTTGTAACATCCCCATTGAATTATATCTCTTTGTCTTAAATTTCTGACAAACCAAGCATCGAGATACATATTAAGTGACATATCATTTCATGGCATCCCTCCAGAATTACTCCTTCAGTTCTCTATACATGTTTGTGTTTCCAAAGTTAATAGATAATGAACTCTATGATCCACATCCAATATCACCTTCATTAATTCTAATATGGGATCTGTACAAACTGAGTTCATGTACCTTATTATTTCATCACAATCAAGGTTTAATTCCAGAACATTTCTCACCTTCTTTTTTAGCTCTACATCTTTCATCTTCACCTCTTAAATCTTAACTTCTAATGATGGGTTACCAATCATTTTGGAATGATAAGATCCCCCCTTCCTGTAAAATTTCATGACCCATCCTTTTTAAATCCACAAATATTTGATCTTTTCTGACCCTCATAATGGATAGGCTAGCATGGACTTGTAGACTTAATACATCTCCCACCTTGTTTTCTTTACCATGATGATATTGTATTGGGTAGTCATAGTCTTTTATCAACTCAAACCACCTTATATAGGGAATATTCACCTCCTTTTGTGTGAAAATATAATTTAAACTTTTATGATCAGTATAAATATCACACCTTTCACCATAAAGATAATTTATCCCTATCATCAATTAAAAAATTAATGTAGCTAACTCCAAATCATTAGTTGGATAATTTTTCTCATAGAATTTCAACTGCCATGATACGTAAGACAATAATATATAATTTTTCCCAAGAATGCATCCCAACACCCTCTTGGCTACATCATTGTAGATAACAATGATTTCTCTAATACAAGGGAGTGTGATCACATGTTCACTAGATAAACCTCTATTTAGATCATTGAAACTCTCTTTACATTACTATGTCCAACTGAACATAACTCCTTTCCAAGTCATCTTGGTGAGTCGATTAGATAATCATGAAAAATAATTCACAACACTTGTATAATACCCAGACAAACTATGAAAACTTCAAATCTCAGTTACTATTGTTGGTCTCGACCATCTTTTAATAACCTCTCTTATTGTTGGATCCATAGATAGCCCATCTCTTGAGATCATGTGACCCAAAAATGACAAATTATGAATCCAAAATTCACACATGGTAAATTTGGCATAATGTTTCGCCGTTATCAGGGTATTCATTACAATTTTCATGTGATCTTCATGTTCTTCCTTCCTCTTTGAATATAATACAATTTCATCTATTAATATAACCACAAACTGATTAATATAGTCTCTATAGACTCTATTCATTAGATCCGTAAAGATATTGTGGGAATTTTGTAAGGACAAAAGGAATCCCTATTAATTCATAGTGTCCATACATTGTACAGAATGTAATCTTTGGTATATCCTTTTTTTGACCTTTAATTCATAATATCCTGAATGAAGATAAATCTTTGAAATGTATTTAGCTCCACATAGTTGGTCCAAAAATTCATCAATGCAAGGAATATTATATTTTTTCTTGATAGTGATATTGATATGTTCTCATTTATCGATGCAGAGTCTTGTTGATCCATTATTCTTTTTAATAAACAGAACATGAGCTCCCAAGGTGAAATACTAGGGCATATGAATCCTTTATCAAAATTATATTTGAGTTTCTTCTCCTATTACTGAAACTCAATTGGGGCTATTCTATAAGTTTTCTTTGAAATAGGTGTGGCACCCCATTTGAGTTCTATTAAAAATTCAACTTCACAATTTGGTGGAAGACATAACTATTCCTCGAGAAATACATCATCAAACACCCGTACAATGGGCATATTCTTAAATGTGAGTTTCTACACAACCATTTGAGATAAATAACATTCATTTATTAGAATCATTACACATATGATGGAATAAATTTCTACTGGAATATTATATTTATCCTTCCATCAATAGGTGATAATTTATTGATATGGAATATGAAATGTACAATCCCTTCCATAAAAATAAATATGAAAAATATATGGATAATTCCAATCCATTCGAAGTATAACATAAAAGTACACAATTTGAAGGATCGCAAGATTTGTAGGAATCACATTCCCACAAACATCAACCAGAGAATAATTATAAACTTTTTATGTGACTGCCAGACCATTAAGATTTTTCATAGCTAACTCAACATCTAATTGTTGAGGTAATATGGTGATACCCTTAAAAAATTATTAAGAATTAAAATATTGGGTGGATCCAGAATCAAATAAACCATTTTCAACTTTATAGTGTATGGTATGTGTAACTTTCACAACTTCATTATCATAAATCATGTCACTGATAGTTATTTCATGTGAAATTCCATTTTCTTTTACCTTGAGACATTTATTGATGTCTATCAGCATCAATAACCCTTGTATTAGGTCCATTGATCAGCATAATGCTATATTTCCATGCACCTGTATAATTGAAGTGTATAAGGTGCATTATGTGAAGCCTTTTCTTTATTCACATCATTATACAAAATTTTCCCCTCACTCTTCCATTCAACTTCCTAATGAACATCTATTCCACACTTAAAACATTTACTAGTCCCTTTATGAAATTTACCTCTAGGTTTCTCTATACACATCGAGCATAAGGGAAAAGTCATATTATTTTCATTGTGATATTTGCATTTTACTTTCAATTCTATTTTCCTCTTCTTATCAAACCCTTATGACTGGTTGGTTACTCCAATATCCATCTCTACCTCAAGATCACATTGAAAATTTTCCTTGTAGATATTGATGTCTGTTATGGATAATGCCCTTCGTAGACATTGTTTTAATACACTAAATAATCAATAAAATTTATTTGGAAGATAGATAATAGTTCCACAATTTTACCTTCTATGTCTTGTAATATTTTCATCATAGGTACCAAATGATTCATCATCCCTTTCCTTATGTTCAATGAACTTCTTCTCAGTCTTTGATCAAAGAATACGAGGAATGTGTTTATTGAAAAATATGTTCTTGAACACGTCTCATTCCAAGGACTCAATTTCACATATTTTACTAAAATTCATAATAAGATTCCACCATTGATTAGATTCAACTTCCAAATGAAATGAAATTAAGATGACTTTATCATGTTTATAACATTGTAGAACTGAAAATATATTTTCAGTGTTACCGGTCCATTGTTCAGCTACTAATAGATAAGAAGACCTACTGAATGAAGCTGGAAGTTGTCTCAGGAAAGACGCAAAAAAAAGATTCTTCCTCCTTTTATCATTTGGATTTCATAAATGTTTTATATCTTGAGAATGTTGTGTGATCATGGCTACCATATTTTTTATTATATCTCCCATTACATTTTGTTTCGTAGGGGTAAAAACATTCCATTGCCCATCATAATCAGAATTAACACATTTCTTTCAGGTTCCATCAATTAACTAAAACCTAGAAGCATAGTGTGAGGAACAATAATCATAATAGGAAACCCACATAATCAATAATAAAATTTCAATTTAGGACACTTTAGGTTTTATCCTAGGGTATTCATGGTAATTTCTAAAATAATAGGATTTAATCATATACTAAGACACATCCATAGGGTTTTTACTATGGATTTATCATCCATGTTTCCAATAGTAAACAATACATTTCAATTTGTACCATATATAGCAAACCATACATTACTTACATTGATATTAATTCATAATTCAAGTATATTCATTACAACATATAAAAAACTATGTTAGGACCATATTGGTATAGTGTATTTATAAATTGGGAAACATAAAAAATGGTTAATAAATCATCCTGATTGTATCACATTTTTTTCATCATAACTAGACTCCCTTTTGAAATATCATACATAATATCCTTCTTCATGACCTGGGGAAAAGAATAATATGAATCGGTGATCCCAAAAGGTTAATAAGGGTAAAAAATGAAATATCGATCATATGATATTCATAAGGACACGACATATGAAAATATTATCTTGCATATAAAAGATCTTAATAACATGTCTCGGGATAAATCCTAAAAGTGAAACAGAATCTCAATATCCATAACATAAAACATTGAATTTTTTTTGAATACACACATAATCATATAAAATCATTTCATATTGTTCAATTCTCATTTGCAACACCATTATACAAGACAATGTTCATTACTGAACTGAGTTGAATTTTCATTTCAGTCCTACATTACTGAACTGGATTTACCTTCCATTATCACCGTGTATATATAATGAGATATAAGTCATTACCCAATGAATTTGAGGGAGATATAGATCCCACACATCTCATAATGAAACCAATATTACTTGATCCACAAGGAAATAAAAACATTCACTATAGCATAACCCATGAAATATAATGGGTATCTTAAACATCATTCCATCATAACACAATACATAAATGGATTTTGTAAAAATAATTCCATAATTTAATACATAAAATCAATTTAATAATATGGATAAAAACTTAAGCCTTTGTAATCTTATATCGAAACTATTTATTATAACACACTTGAGCTTCATTCCAAAGGAAGATATCCTTTCTTCTTCCAAAATGATTTCCTTCTTCAATATAATATACAATTTTAGAGGAAAAAATTTTATGTTAAAATAACATTGATATATTTTTGGGGCTATTTCATTGAATTAAATCTTTATGAAATTAAAATCACTTATTCATGTCATACACATTAAAAAAACATTCTTCATGTACTCTTGTTGAACAAGTCAAAAATTACCTTGTACTAAAAACAACAAAATATTACATTCATACCAGTTAGTAAAAATTTAATAATGGGTAAAATTGACTATAAAAATATATGAAGGATATATAAAATAAATCAAAATATATATTTAGGATACATGAATGGGGATGATAATTATAATCATGTAAATACTTATGAATAAACAATATCAGATAAAAATGAGACTTGCAAAGGTATCACTTATCTTATGTCTGATATGATTTTTATGTATCTGAACCTCATATATAATTATTTAAATAATGTTAATGATTTATTTAATAATCATAATATTATTTATGATACCATTTATGATCATATTTTCATTAGTTTGTTGGAAAAATTTAATTGTTACTCATTTTTCGGGTATTAACTACTTTATGTTCTTATGCCTGTTTTGTCAGATAAGTTCATATTAGTTTTTTTAGGTTATAGTTATATAATTTATAGAATGGTATTAATATAATATATATCATATTGTATCATTCAATTAACTTATATAATCACTGCTTAATGAATATTATGTTTAATGAATCACATCACACTGTGGAGACTATAAGTCATACGTATGCATGAGCGACGATATCGTTCCCATAAATCTGAATTGTATTGAATAGGATGGTGTATAATATCAAATTATTAGTATAATTTTATAATAATTATATATATTTATTATTTATACCATTATACACATCAATGTAAGGTGGTCGTGAAAAAAATATTACACCAAGGCATGGAGACTGTAAGTCGTATGCACACACACACATTAATTTCGTTTTTTGTAAGCTTGATAGAAGGTGGAATATGGTTGTTTCATATTTATAATAACCTATATGTATATTATTGATACATATTTTATTACATTATACTGAAACAACTAATGAATAGAAATTATAAGAAGAAAATAATTAGAATGAATCGGTAGAATAGATTACCTCTTATTTGATGTGCCTTCTTTCAATTTACACAATGGGCACTAGAGTTCATCTTTGAAGAAGACCATAAAATATAGAATGAAAATAGGGAAGATTGAAAGGAAATATGGTAGGGGTGGCTGATAATTAAGGCTTAAATTTTAGTGAAGATTTGAGGGAGGAGGTGCCCTTTTATAATTGTTGTGAAGGGCACTTTTGGAATCCCCAAAAATATAAATTTTTAATAAAATCAAACCCCACATAAAAACATAAAAAATTTCTGAATATATAAAACTATATGAGAGAGGTCTGTAATATCATAAAAAATAAATATTATAAATTGTTTTAGTTCAATTTAAGCATTATCATTTTAATTAATACTTAGTTACTATATTTCATTTTAATTTATCTAATAACATTATAAATATTTAATGGTTACAAATATTTACTTACATGTAGTTAATTGAATATAAATGGATATTTTATGAAATTATAGACCTTATAATTATCTCTTTGTTATTTTTAAATATTTCTATTATTTTTAAATAATTTAATAAAATTTTAATTATATACAATGATAATAGTTCCACTTTTGACAAGATTCATTTATTTGTATTTAAATAAAATAAACATAAAATAAAACTATAACCAAAATATTTAATACAATTCAAAGATGTCTTAGTACCCTTGAATGTTATTTGGGAATATAAATTTTTCATATAATATTTATTTTAATAATTTTTATACATTTTTTTTGATATTTTTATTAATATAATAATTTCTACATTAATATTGTTTCATCATTATTGGTAATGATTTCATATATAAAATTAATAAAAAAAAATTTATTATTTATGTAATTCATTTAAATTTCCAGATACTCTCTATAGTAGATATTATATATTAATTTCCCATATATTAAAATTAAAATACTTATATGAAATGATATTGTGATATTTTCTTACATTTATTAGTTTTTAGTACATTCATGTCACATTCATATGTAAGTGGCCTTATGGTGATTCCATAATGAACAATAGATAAAAATAGTAGAATTTATTAATCAAATATTATTTTTATAGGTGTTACTGTAATTTTATAATATTATTTTGACCTTTAATTACTTGACTTACCATTAACTATGGTAGTAAAAATAATTACCAATGTTACAATACATGATGCCTTAAAATAAAAGTAGAATATTAACATATTTTGGACCTACTAATTCCAAATTTGGAATAAATATATAATAATTGAAAACAAAGAAGTTTCAGTAATTAATTTAAAATTGATCATATTTTAGAAATGAGAAAATGGGTTTTAAATCATTGCAAAGGAATGAAATTTTTTTACCTGTGAATTCAATATAAAGTTAATCCTAATGAAATAAATCATATATTTTGATAAAAATATATTATATTTATACGTTAAAACTATTAAATATTATAATCTATCCATATAAATTAACTCAATGAAGAATGTTTTTGTAATTAAAATTTAGCATATTTTAACTATTCATCAAAACATGAAAGTTTTCAGATAGATATCAGAAATCTATCCATAATAAATTTTTATATACTGCTTCAAATTATCTTGTTTATGTTATCATATAAATGTTATTAATGTGTAAAAATCATATTTTAAAATCGGTTCACCATTCAAAGGTCAAAAATGAACCTTTTAAAAAAATTAATTTTTATATATCAAATTGGGTTTTATTCATACCGTATGACTAATATATCCACTGTA
This sequence comes from Viscum album, assembly GCA_963277665.1. NCBI lineage: Eukaryota > Viridiplantae > Streptophyta > Magnoliopsida > Santalales > Viscaceae > Viscum > Viscum album. Next base: position 858,089,288 of record OY728151.1, read on the forward strand.
TGAATATCAAAAATATGTTATTAAGTATATAAAACATATATATATCTCATTAATTTAATTTCCAAATAATACATTCACTCAAAAATACAAATATCTAGTTGATTAATATTTTTCTTAAATAAATGACACCCAATTTATTCCTAATGCATTTTCATAAGTTATTTATAATTATTCCCACTAACCTAAAGGCTTGGATATAATGATAATTTTATAATAAGGTCATATAGTGTTTCTTTTTAACTCACAATTGTGTGCAAATCAAGCTACTAAAGAATAAAATTCATTTAATGAAAATATTTATTTACAAACATCCTGGTATTACCAAATAGATTCAATTTTAGTAATGACATCAATACCATTTTTCATCTTTATGAATATTCATGTTGGTAAAAATGATTTCAACACATTAAAATGTCTAAACTAATTTAATTATGGATTAAAAGGTGTGAAAGTTTCAAAAAATATCTTAATTTTTATTATATGAGATTATGATTACCTTTATCGCCTTATATTATAATTTTATTTGATTAATTTACACTTTATTATAAATATGGCATCATATTATTTTAAAGAATTGAGTAATTACAAGAGTGTAATCCCCGTCTCTTATAAATGGTCACCTCTATCATCTCTTCCACACAACACTAGATCCATTCATATCATTCTATAGATACCCAAAAACATTACTGATATCCATCCCCACATCCATGTAGTCATGTTCTCAACAAATGGAAAAACAAATAAGGCCTAATTTATACGAAAAATGAGGTTTTTATTAGAGATGTATATCTACAATATAAGGATTTATTTGTTTATTTTTTTCTTCCACCTCATTAAAATATTAGTTATAAAAAATTATATAATAACACTAGTATATTCCATTTATTTATATGTTATTGTGTTTGTGGAGAAACATTTTGTCATCTCCTTTTCCATCACATAGGAAATACAAACTTCATTTGTGTGTATTTCTAGACTACCACCTCCTTGAAGTGTTGTGTTTAATTTTTTCTAACCACATCAGAAAATGGTTATAAATATTGAATAAATTAATATATTATATTTTTATGACATTAATATGATTATATAAATAAAATTCAATACATACAATCTTACCATTTCAATTCGCTGGAAAATTATAATATTACACATGCTCCGTATTTAATACCACCGACACAAAGTGATGTGATTTTTTTTATTACCAAATCACATGGATGACAATAAGGATGAAATTAATATCTAAAAACTAATGTTTTATTATAATTATAATTCATAGGTTTAAAATAATATATATATATTTATTTATTATTTAGTATAAAATTGAAAAGTCACTTGTGTGTATGTGTAGACTAACAACAATGTGATATAAAATTTTCTCTATTCACATGATCATTCTTTGTATGGTTCTAAAAATGTTATTAATTTATAAAAAAATAATTTTACCAAAATTACGATTTTTTAGATTATGTGACCATGATTAATTTTTCTTTAGTGTACCCATTAAATATAATTGTATTGTGTAAAACGAATATCCTCAAAAAATACTTTGTGAACCTAACAATTTTATGACTATAAAAAATATGGTAACAAATTAATAATGGGAATAATGATGGAATGAACATGAAAAAATTTCTTCAGTAAGTATGAAAATAATACAATTTTTCTTTTTTCGGAGTGTATACATATGAATAAAGATATTTGGACTCAAGTTAACGGACAATATTTATAATAATTTTATTCTAATTTTTTCTATCCAATTAATTTCCTCCTTGTAATGGTTAATTTAAATGTTTTAGGAATATTTTTATTAATACTCACAATGTTTTTAAAGGAATTTTAACAAATTTATGACTTTATATTAAATTTATTAAATAGGAATAATTTCAACATTTTCGAGATAGGTTATTTTCATAATTCTATAACTGTAATAAAAAAATGTTTTTAATAGATACAACTGGAATTTCATATCCAACCATCATATTTATTTTTCATTCTCAATATTCCTCTTCTTGTTATCATGGTTTTCAAAGAATTTTTTATTTTCATTATTCGGTGAATTTTACATTTTAATAACTTTTTCTATAGAAAAAAAAATTTATTCCCCTTGATTTTAGATATATGAAAGTATTATTTCATTTGGGATTATATTCTCATTCAAATTAGTTTTATAATTAAATAGAAATATATAAGAATTTTATTCAAGATATGGTTGTTGGTTATTTTATATGAATTATGAGTGAGCCCAATATATCTAAGATGATTGGTGATCCAGATATATCTCTCTAGTGCATTAGGTAAGAAAAAAAAGTTTAATGATAATAGGTTACTAAAAAAAGATGTGGGAATTTTCTAATTATATAATCCAATTGTAAAGCTTCTTGTAAGGGTGAATTCAGGAATAATGTCCCAATATACCTATATGATATTATTTAAATTGTTCATAATTGAAATATTTTGATTTAAAATGGTATGAAATTGATCATATGTTTTTAAGGAATGTTTATGATCTTTTATTAATAAAATGGTGAATATATGGTTTTTCATTGAAAGGTATTCCTGAGTTCACATTTCCAAGAAACTATTATGATTATAAATTTTACTTGATGAATTATTATGAATTTTTTTTGAAATATACAATGAAATTATGTTGTTTTCATGGAAAATTAAATTGATATTTTGATTATAAATAAGTATTTTGAACAATATATACATTATTATTTACTATATTGATTTCATAATTGACTAAAATTTATTTTATTTTGTGTCCCTTATAGAGAATTGTTTGCATCATCACATATTTTCAATGATTTTTCATATGGTGTAAGGATGATAAGTAACATTAGTAATGTCTTAATTCATGTTATGGGAGTTTTCATTAATTAAGAAAGTGTATCTTTATAATGGGAATGTTTTTTTTTTGGAAAAAATGGATGATGGTTTGGAATTTTAATTTTTTAATATAAATTATTTCTGAATTTTTAAAAAATCTGAACCAATAAATGCTTTCAGAATGTTCATGATAAAATATATACCATAAATCATGTAATTTAGAGGGTGGTTATTTGTGGGCGGTTATATGTGTTTGGACCTCTTATAAGATATGATAAAGATGATTTAATAAATCTTTAGCGGCATATGATGTCTTAAATTTGATTCCATAACCATTAGTCCAAAAAAATTATAAGAAATACTTCAATTTTATAATGGTTAGTACAATACCTTGATCATCTCAAAATTATTCCTAACATTATAATTAGTGTAACTTATATCATATTAATAAATAAATCCCATTGATGAATATTTAAAAATTTAAGATAGTTCAATGGTATGATGGAATGTGGGGGGATGAATTATGATTAAAAAAAACTAAATGAGAATAAAAATCAAAAAATAATTTTAATAAAAATAAATATGGGTAATTACACTTGAATATAAAATATTATTTTTATCAAATAAATCTTAAAAAAAATTAGATAAATTTAATTCAATCAATAAGTGATGAGGAATAAAGTTAAGTTTATTAAAACGTGATTAATTTAGTTTATTGAATAAAAAAATAATTAATATAATAGAAAAATTCTAATTAATAAGCATGGAATTATATGGAATATGAAACTTATGTTATTTGAAATGAAAATTCAATATATAAATAAAGAAAGAGAGAGTGAGTGGTTTGATAATGGATTTTAGCAATAAATAATTATGATCTCATATGTATCCTCCCCTCATGTTTAGATGATTATAAATTGATCCCTTAATTATAAAAGAGATCAAGAAACCATTATCCCCATATTTTTCACCAGTATTATAATGAAATATGCTATATATGATCCCTCACATTGATAGTTGTGATCACTTTTCACTTACATCATTTGTTGTGAACAATCATGTATAAATATGGGGTAATAAAAATAAGGGTTTATCAAAGAATATTCAATATAATTCCACTCCCTTATATTGAAATTAGAACCATATAATATGGGATGAGATATGGATAGATAATTTCGGAGGTGATTCTAATAGATTACGAGTATAATAATTTTTTCTAGCCGGGACTGTCACGACCCGTCCTCGGGCCCGTGCCGTGACTACCCCAAGCCCGCCTTCCATAGGCCAGGGGCTGGCGACTAGCACCAAGGCGTAAAGTCCCAGTAAACAGGGAAGGCATTGCCTTTATAAGTAACAACCACACAGAGTCAGCAAGCGGAAAGTAAAGTGCAGAAAAGTAAAGGGGCCGGAAATACAAGCCCAACTGTAAAGTACAACTGAAAAGAAAAAGAACAGCAACTGAAGAAAAGACGGCGGCCTCGTGTCGTCCACTGGCAATCCCACCTGAAGGGTGGGTACAGATAGCCTCCAGGCTCCTCGGGTCCCACGTCCGCTCCGAGCACGTCCCGCCCAGTGGTCCACCTCCAGGTACCGTCCTGCTCCACGCCCCAACCGTGATCAGCGCTGTCCGTCGTCTGCAACCAACACAACAAGGTGCGGGCATAGCCCGTGCAGGGGTGAGTACAACTACTCAGTAAGGACCCCGAGACCCCCGAAGGTCTCTCGAAATCCACAAAGGATATAGCACAAAAGAAAGATGCAATCACGAAGTAACATCTGACTCGACTTAGGTATATGCCCATACATATACCTAAGTCCCCAATTCTAGCTCTGCTCACGAGCTCAAGAACAACTCAATCCACAAAGGAAAGCAAGACCCAAATCCACAAAGGAGAGTAAACAGTAAATCCACAAAGGATGGTTCAACACAATCCACAAAGGAGAGTAACATAAGATTCAGCTCAACCAGGTATACTTTTTCAGATGACGTCAAAGACGATCACTGATCCGTCTCAGTCGTCGGACCCACGAAGGATCGATAGGTACTAACCCCCGCAAAAAGACCCACGTAGGATCGGGCTCACACAGAACCTGTAGGCAGTGGCTCACACAGAACCGGTAGCAAGGACCCACGGAGGATCGGGCTCACACAGAACCTGAAGCACTGATCCACGTGGGATCGCTGAGTGCAGTAGTCGACGCAGTCCACTGAGGATCTCTGCACAGTCGTCGCCGCAGTCCACGAAGGATCTCTGCTCTGCCGTCGTCGCAGTCCACGGAGGATCTCTGCTCTGCCGTCGTCGCAGTCCACGGAGGATCTCTGCTCTGCCGTCGAAGTCACAGCCAGCGCTAGGGTTCCCGCACGTAGCGAGCTCGTTTAGGAGGGTCCGCTCCACGAGCCGAGGGGCTGATACATCAACTGATACGTAGTCCGAAGTTGATGTATCCAAAAGTTCCGTATCGACAACAGGATCTCAACGCGACAGACGGCGCGTCAATCGGACGCCCGGTCTGAGAGTTATTGGCATTTTCGTCCCAGGGGCCCGGTTGGTTTTTAGGGCAAAACCAACCCGACCGTACTCCGCCTGTATCCGATCCTCGGGCGGAGTATGCCAAAAGTTCCGTCTCACTTAGAGGAAACTACCACAGCTGACGGTACGTCGATCGGACGTCCGTAGCTCAAGTTATGAGCGTTTCCGCTCCGAGGGCCCGGTTGGTTTCGTGTACGAACCAACCCGGCCGAACCCAAAGTCTTCCGAAACCTTGAGTATAATATACCGAAACGACCGTCTCGATCCAAGGATCGCGTAGCCGCTGACGGTTCGTCAATCGGAGGTCCCAGGCCCAAGATATGGGCGAAAGACCGTAGAGGGCCCGAAACGGGGGTACTGGGCCCGGGGCGACCCGGCCCGAACCCCCCCTGGGGTCGGCCGAACCGGGTCGGCCCGAACCGGGTCGGCCCGACCCGGCCCGAACCGGCTCGGCCGGGTCCGGTCCGGCCTGGGCGCGGCCCGGCCGACCGGACCGGCTCGGCTTCGGCCGAGCGGCCGAAGCGCTGCCGCCGCGGGTCAAACCCGCGGCTTTGGAGAAAACCGCGGCCCGCGCGGGCCGCGTGCTGGAAGGCCGGACCGCGGACGCGGTCCGGCGGCTCGCCGCCGCCGCGGCTCGGCCGCGGCGGACTCCTCCGGCGGCGCGCCGGGCGCCGCCGCCCCCGGTCGCCGGCGCCGCCGCGCCGGCGACCCGCGCCGCCGCCTCCTTCCGCGGGCCGCCGGAGATGCTCCGGTGGCCCGATTTGCCTCCCGTCTGCGCCGTTGTTCCTCCCGGGATGCGTCCTCCACTGCGGAATCAACATATGGCCCTTGCGTCGCGCTTTTGCCGTCGCTCGCCAAATCCGCACACAAAGGAAGATCGACGGAGGGTTGCCGGGTCTTGTTCGTTAGACCCGCACCCTCCGCGTTAGTCAAAATCAACGGGAGAAACAGGAAAGAAACCAATCAACAATTTTAAATAAATTAAAATTGTTTCGTGATCGGGTTCTATATTTCAAAAGAATAAACACGGGATTTTAAAAAGAATTCCAACATCCCTTACCTTGTCGTTGCCGAACGGGGGATCGTCGCGGGATTTGCTCGTCGCGGAAGATGGAGATCGCCGCGTCGTCGCGGAATCGCTCGTCGCGTCGCCAATCTCCGGATCAAGATCAACGGATTTAATTAGTTTAAATCCGTTGATATTGAAATTAAAAAGGGAGAAGAAAAGATCCGATTCTCACCTTTGTTTCCGAACGAGGATCGGCCGCGGAAGAAAGACGTCGCCGAAGAACGTCGCGGGTAGATCTCGTCGACGTCGCAGATCTTGGTGTGCGTCGTCGAATTCCGTTCGCCGGAGTTCTTCGCGTTCTTCGCGTTCTTCGCGTTCTTCGCGGAGAGGGTGGAGGAACGAAGATTCTCTCAAATCCTTTCCAAGGATTTTTATGTTGGTCTTATTTTATAAACATGCCAACACGAAACCGGTTAAGAAACGATCCATCAATTCGTTGAATTAATTCAACGAAAGAAACGACCCATTTAATTCACGAAGAAACAGTCCATTTAATTCACGAAATAAACCGCCCAATTAAATGGTCTGTTAAGAATTAAAGAAAACGCGTCGGTTGACTTTTCAGTTACTTTGACGGGTTTTCGCGGGTGCGTTACTTAGCGAAAGAAACGGCGGGGCTCGTGCGGGTCCCACCGCACAAATATCCTACCAAAGGGGGTAGGATATTTCTGGATAGCATCCTATCCAGTTCAACTCAGTTCAAGCCGTCTTTAAGTGACTTCAAGTGGCTTCCAAGCAGCTTAAGTGAAATAGAATAAAGTTGTCGCACAAACTTTATTTTATTTCTGACTTAAAGCCGTAAAATTTAAAAACCACGTCTGAGCAAACGCAACTCCGGAAGAGGCGTTTCTAAGCAAATACCGGCGCTGCGATTTCATCGGTGCCCTCAGAATTTGATTCCGGGCACCGGTTCAAAAGATAGAAAAACCCGCTCGTCCGTTCACTGAACGTACCCGAGCCAAACTTCGGAAATTGATTCCGGGCACACCGGGCCTCGGAATCAGGTGCCGTCTGAAGCTGCGCTCTTGTAAAATTCCAAAGAAAATTAAGAAAAAAAAATTTCCTTGAAATTTGCGGGTCTTTACATTACTCCCACCTCAGGGCTTTACGTCCCCGTAAAGATACATCAAAAACTAGGGGAACAAATGGGGGTACTGAGCACGCATCTGAGCCTCCCGCTCCCAAGTGCTCTCCTGGAGGTTCCCGTGCTGCCATCTGACGCGCACAAGAGGAATCGACCGCCCACGTAGGACCCGCTCCTGTCGATCCTCGATCTCCACTGGAACCTCCGCAAAAGTCGCCCCATCGTCCACGTCCAGCTCCCCAAAGTCGATGATGTGCGTCGGGTCGTGCACGTATCTCCTCAGCTGAGACACGTGGAAGACGTCGTGCACCCGGTGCAACTGAGGTGGTAGAGCCAGGCGATAAGCCACCTCTCCTATCCTGCTGAGGACCTGGAAAGGCCCGATGAAGCGGGGAGACAGCTTGCCGCCTCGGCCAAATCTCCGTAAACCACGTCGAGGTGAGACACGCAAAAAGACGTGGTCGCCATCCTCGAACTCTAGTGGCCTCCGCCTCCTGTCAGCATATGACTTCTGCCGGCTCTGAGCTGTCCTCATCCTCTCCTGGATGATCTGGACCTTCTCTGTCGTGGCTCGGACCATCTCTGGTCCCACGAGTGCTGACTCCCCAGGGTCTGTCCAGCACAACGGTGATCTGCAGGGTCTGCCGTACAACGCCTCGTATGGTGCCATCCCGATGGTGGAGTGGTAGCTGTTGTTGTACGCGAACTCCACCAAGGGTAGGTGGTCCTCCCAGCTGCGACCAAAGTCGAGAACACATGCACGGAGCATGTCCTCGAGTGTCTGTATGGTCCTCTCCGTCTGTCCATCCGTCTGAGGGTGGAAGGCTGTGCTCAGATGGAGCCGCGTCCCGAACGCCTCCTGCAACCCCTTCCAAAGCCTGGAAGTGAAACGAGCATCTCGATCGGAGACGATAGACGAGGGCACACCGTGAAGCCGTACGATCTCCTGGACGTAAAGACGTCCCAAGCTCTCTACTGAGCCCTGCTCTCTGATGGGTAAGAAGTGTGCCGACTTGGTGAGTCGGTCGACAATCACCCAAATGGAGTCGTGACCTCTGGAAGTGCGTGGAAGTCCAGTCACGAAGTCCATAGATATGCCGTCCCACTTCCACTCCGGGACCTCCAAGGGCTGTACCAAACCTGCTGGTACCTGGTGCTCTGCCTTCACCTGCTGGCAGGTGAGGCATCGTGAAACGAACTCTGCCACAGCTTTCTTCATACCCGGCCACCAGTGCTGTCGCCTGAGATCCTGGTACATCTTCGCCACTCCGGGATGTACCGCCAAGGGAGAAGTGTGAAACTCTCTCAGCACCTCCTCTCGTAAAGCGACTGGTACGAAGGTACGTCCTCTGAAAAGGATGTCGTGCTCTGCTCCAAGGGAGAAACCATCAGGCGCCTGACCTGAGGATATCAGTGCACGCCGGGTCTCACAGTCAGCGTCCCCACGCTGAGCCTCTCTGACCCGCTGTAGAAGTGGAGGAGAGACTGTGAGAGACTGAAGAAAGGCTGTTCCGTCTCTATCCACGAAGGATATCTGCAAGGAGGCTAGCTGCTCCGTCGCCTCCTCAAGCAGCTGAATGCCCGTCCTCCTGCTGAGGGCATCGGCTACCACGTTCCCCTTCCCCGGAGTATAGACTATCTCAAAGTCATAGTCCTGGAGGAACTCAAGCCATCTCCGCTGTCTCAGGTTCAGGTCCTTCTGAGAGAAGATATACCTAAGACTCTGGTGGTCAGAAAAGACTGTGAAGCGCTCGCCCATCAGATAGTGCCGCCAAGTCTTCAGAGCGAAGACCACTGCTGCTAACTCCAGGTCATGAGTGGCGTAGTTCTGCTCATGCGGCCTCAACTGACGTGATCCGTAGGCGATCACGGCCCGCTCCTGCATCAGGACACACCCGAGTCCAGTCCCTGATGCATCGCAGTAAACTACGTATCCCACTCCCTCCTCAGGCAACCTCAAGATAGGTGCGCTGGTCAATCTCTGTCTCAGCTCCTGGAAGCTCTGCTGACATCTGTCTGACCACACGAAGGGTTTCCCCTTCTTCGTCAACGCTGAGAGTGGTGCCGCAACTCTGGAGAAGTCTGGCACGAATCTCCGATAGTATCCCGCTAGGCCCAAGAAGCTCCGCACCTCTGTCACACTCTTGGGTGGCTCCCAAGCTAGCACTGCCTCGATCTTCGCGGGATCCACTGCAACTCCCGCCTCAGAAATGACGTGCCCCAAGAAATGGACCTCACGTAACCAGAACTGGCACTTTGAGAGCTTGCCATAAAGCTGGTGCTCTCGGAGTGTGTCTAGCACAACTCGCAGGTGGTAGGCATGCTCCTCCTCAGTCGTCGAGTATACCAAAATGTCGTCAATGAAGACAACGACAAATCGGTCGAGGTATGGCTGGAAGATCCTGTTCATGAGGCTCATGAACACTGCTGGAGCATTGGTTACGCCGAACGGCATAACCAAGAACTCATAATGGCCATACCGACACCTGAAGGCCGTCTTCTGCACGTCCTCGTCTCGAACTCTGAGCTGATGATAGCCTGACCGGAGATCTATCTTCGAGAACCACCGCGCTCCCTTGAGCTGATCGAAGAGGTCATCAATCCGTGGCAGCGGATACTTGTTCCTCACTGTCACCTGGTTCAGGCGACGATAGTCGACACAAAGTCGCAAGCTCCCGTCCGCCTTCTTGGCGAACAAAATCGGGGAAGCCCAGGGTGAAACACTGGGTCGGATAAACCCCTTGCTCTGCAAGTCCTCCAACTGTACCCGCAGCTCTCGAAGCTCGGCGGGGGCCATCCGATATGCTGGAGTAGATATCGGGGCTGTCCCGGGGTACAAGTCGATGTAAAAGTCTACCTCTCTACGAGGAGGTAGCCCTGGAACGTCGTCGGGAAAGACGTCCACGTACTGGTCCACCACTGCAGGAAAAGCCGGACTCCGCACGTCCACTGCTCCTAGGATGAGGCTAGCCAACTGATGTGAGATGGGCTGCACTCTCCTCCGCGGAAGTCCATCCTGTGCTGCAAAGGTTCCCTTCTCGCCGGTGAAGGTAAACCTGCTCCCGTCGGTACGAACACATCGCACCTTGCGCCTAAAACAGTCGATCTGGGCATGAACCGTGGATAGCCAATCCATGCCCAAGATGACGTCGTAAGGCCTCGACGCCGCTACAAGGAGATCCCAGCCGAAGCTCTCGCCTCCTAGAGTAAGCTCACACTGCCGGTACCAGTGCGTAATCGTCGAGTCTGCTCCCGTAGGAGTCTCTAGCCGTAAGGATCGAGCCAACGACTCAGTCGGAATCTCCGAGCTCCGAACAAGGGCAGAGGCTATGAAAGAGTGACTCGCTCCTGTGTCTATAAGTACTGCAGCAAGGGTGGAATAGACACAGATCGTACCTCGAATCATCTCTGGCAAGTCGGGGTCGTAGGCCTCCACTGCCTGGAGCTGGGCCTGTCCCTGCCCGCCAGCTCCCTGTGGTCGAGGTGGCCCTCCTGGTGGTGGTGGGGGTAGAGCCTGAAAGCGTCGCCCACCACCCGCTGCTCGGCCAGCTCCTCGGCCTCGTCCGCCTCCTCCCTGCGGACCGCCACGGTCGACCCTCTGCCTCTGCCTGGGTGGCCCCTCCACCGTCTGCTGCTCCTCTGATCGGCGAGTCGGGCAGTCACGAGCCATGTGACCCTGCCCGCCGCAAGAGTAGCACAGCCTGCCTCTCGAAAGGCTGGCACTCCGCTGTGTGCCTCGTACTGCTGAGCCGGTGTCCTGAGGCCGTCTGCGTGGGGGTCTGGTCTGCCCGGACCCGTGAGTCATCCGTCGGCTACCTGCTGCCGAAGACTCAGCTACCTGCCGCCCTGCGCTAGGTCTCGCCGCTGAAGAAGGCTCTGCCAGGAAGCTCTCGATCAGGAGGGCTCGCTCCAGCACTCCTGCCTGGGTCGGAATGCTGAGGGAGATCAGCGACGCACGAATCTCCTGTCGCAAGCCCTGCTCGAAGGTCCGGGCCCGGAAGAAGGGGTCCCGTACCATGTCGGTCGAGTAGCGAGATAGGTCCGTGAACCTCGCCGCATACTGAGCGACCGTCATGCTGCCCTGGCGCAGCTGGAGAAGCTCCTGGATGCGCACCGCTCGGAGGGTGGCCGGGACGAACTCAGAGCGGAAGAGGCTCTCGAAGTCCGCCCAGAGCAGGGATGCCTCATCGTGAACCTGGAGCATCAGGCTCCACCATCGTCCTGCCGCCGCCTGCAGGAGGCTCGCTGCGAGGATCACCATGAGATCCGCTGGTGTCCTCACTAGCCTGAAGATCCGTACCACCGCCTCTAGCCAGTCCTCGGCGGCCTGGGGGTCCGCCTCACCGCGAAACCTGGGCGGTCGCTGGCTCTGAAACTCGTGCAGTGCCCTGAGGCGACGTGCATCGTCGGCGTCTGGTACTGGAAGCATCGGTGGCTCGGCGGGTAAGGCTACCGCCGGTGCCACTGCTGGCAAAGGGCCCTGCACCGAGGCCTCGTCGCTCGGTGGGCTGCCATCGCGCCCAACACTCGGAACCCTAGCTGGCAGTCGTCGCGGGGCCATCCTGAAAAGGAGAACAAGAGCACCACAGTCAGAACAGTATACCTGGTGAGCTGGCACAAGTAATCACAAGGAAAACTTGAGACTTTCATAAAGCAGATCAGTATACCCGGTGAGCTGACATAAGTAATCACAAAGAAAACTTGAAACACACACGCAATCAATGTTTTCATGCATTAAGTCGGAAATCAGGAGTCAGGGTCCTGGTGTACGGATACGTCGGCCGCCGCACCAACACTGGGCTCCCTGAACTGATAACCACACTCAATACACTAAACACTATTGCTTCACATAGAAAGAAAGGACGATCAGAGTCTGCGGTAGAACCGACCACCTCTGATACCAATTTGTCACGACCCGTCCTCGGGCCCGTGCCGTGACTACCCCAAGCCCGCCTTCCATAGGCCAGGGGCTGGCGACTAGCACCAAGGCGTAAAGTCCCAGTAAACAGGGAAGGCATTGCCTTTATAAGTAACAACCACACAGAGTCAGCAAGCGGAAAGTAAAGTGCAGAAAAGTAAAGGGGCCGGAAATACAAGCCCAACTGTAAAGTACAACTGAAAAGAAAAAGAACAGCAACTGAAGAAAAGACGGCGGCCTCGTGTCGTCCACTGGCAATCCCACCTGAAGGGTGGGTACAGATAGCCTCCAGGCTCCTCGGGTCCCACGTCCGCTCCGAGCACGTCCCGCCCAGTGGTCCACCTCCAGGTACCGTCCTGCTCCACGCCCCAACCGTGATCAGCGCTGTCCGTCGTCTGCAACCAACACAACAAGGTGCGGGCATAGCCCGTGCAGGGGTGAGTACAACTACTCAGTAAGGACCCCGAGACCCCCGAAGGTCTCTCGAAATCCACAAAGGATATAGCACAAAAGAAAGATGCAATCACGAAGTAACATCTGACTCGACTTAGGTATATGCCCATACATATACCTAAGTCCCCAATTCTAGCTCTGCTCACGAGCTCAAGAACAACTCAATCCACAAAGGAAAGCAAGACCCAAATCCACAAAGGAGAGTAAACAGTAAATCCACAAAGGATGGTTCAACACAATCCACAAAGGAGAGTAACATAAGATTCAGCTCAACCAGGTATACTTTTTCAGATGACGTCAAAGACGATCACTGATCCGTCTCAGTCGTCGGACCCACGAAGGATCGATAGGTACTAACCCCCGCAAAAAGACCCACGTAGGATCGGGCTCACACAGAACCTGTAGGCAGTGGCTCACACAGAACCGGTAGCAAGGACCCACGGAGGATCGGGCTCACACAGAACCTGAAGCACTGATCCACGTGGGATCGCTGAGTGCAGTAGTCGACGCAGTCCACTGAGGATCTCTGCACAGTCGTCGCCGCAGTCCACGAAGGATCTCTGCTCTGCCGTCGTCGCAGTCCACGGAGGATCTCTGCTCTGCCGTCGTCGCAGTCCACGGAGGATCTCTGCTCTGCCGTCGAAGTCACAGCCAGCGCTAGGGTTCCCGCACGTAGCGAGCTCGTTTAGGAGGGTCCGCTCCACGAGCCGAGGGGCTGATACATCAACTGATACGTAGTCCGAAGTTGATGTATCCAAAAGTTCCGTATCGACAACAGGATCTCAACGCGACAGACGGCGCGTCAATCGGACGCCCGGTCTGAGAGTTATTGGCATTTTCGTCCCAGGGGCCCGGTTGGTTTTTAGGGCAAAACCAACCCGACCGTACTCCGCCTGTATCCGATCCTCGGGCGGAGTATGCCAAAAGTTCCGTCTCACTTAGAGGAAACTACCACAGCTGACGGTACGTCGATCGGACGTCCGTAGCTCAAGTTATGAGCGTTTCCGCTCCGAGGGCCCGGTTGGTTTCGTGTACGAACCAACCCGGCCGAACCCAAAGTCTTCCGAAACCTTGAGTATAATATACCGAAACGACCGTCTCGATCCAAGGATCGCGTAGCCGCTGACGGTTCGTCAATCGGAGGTCCCAGGCCCAAGATATGGGCGAAAGACCGTAGAGGGCCCGAAACGGGGGTACTGGGCCCGGGGCGACCCGGCCCGAACCCCCCCTGGGGTCGGCCGAACCGGGTCGGCCCGAACCGGGTCGGCCCGACCCGGCCCGAACCGGCTCGGCCGGGTCCGGTCCGGCCTGGGCGCGGCCCGGCCGACCGGACCGGCTCGGCTTCGGCCGAGCGGCCGAAGCGCTGCCGCCGCGGGTCAAACCCGCGGCTTTGGAGAAAACCGCGGCCCGCGCGGGCCGCGTGCTGGAAGGCCGGACCGCGGACGCGGTCCGGCGGCTCGCCGCCGCCGCGGCTCGGCCGCGGCGGACTCCTCCGGCGGCGCGCCGGGCGCCGCCGCCCCCGGTCGCCGGCGCCGCCGCGCCGGCGACCCGCGCCGCCGCCTCCTTCCGCGGGCCGCCGGAGATGCTCCGGTGGCCCGATTTGCCTCCCGTCTGCGCCGTTGTTCCTCCCGGGATGCGTCCTCCACTGCGGAATCAACATATGGCCCTTGCGTCGCGCTTTTGCCGTCGCTCGCCAAATCCGCACACAAAGGAAGATCGACGGAGGGTTGCCGGGTCTTGTTCGTTAGACCCGCACCCTCCGCGTTAGTCAAAATCAACGGGAGAAACAGGAAAGAAACCAATCAACAATTTTAAATAAATTAAAATTGTTTCGTGATCGGGTTCTATATTTCAAAAGAATAAACACGGGATTTTAAAAAGAATTCCAACATCCCTTACCTTGTCGTTGCCGAACGGGGGATCGTCGCGGGATTTGCTCGTCGCGGAAGATGGAGATCGCCGCGTCGTCGCGGAATCGCTCGTCGCGTCGCCAATCTCCGGATCAAGATCAACGGATTTAATTAGTTTAAATCCGTTGATATTGAAATTAAAAAGGGAGAAGAAAAGATCCGATTCTCACCTTTGTTTCCGAACGAGGATCGGCCGCGGAAGAAAGACGTCGCCGAAGAACGTCGCGGGTAGATCTCGTCGACGTCGCAGATCTTGGTGTGCGTCGTCGAATTCCGTTCGCCGGAGTTCTTCGCGTTCTTCGCGTTCTTCGCGTTCTTCGCGGAGAGGGTGGAGGAACGAAGATTCTCTCAAATCCTTTCCAAGGATTTTTATGTTGGTCTTATTTTATAAACATGCCAACACGAAACCGGTTAAGAAACGATCCATCAATTCGTTGAATTAATTCAACGAAAGAAACGACCCATTTAATTCACGAAGAAACAGTCCATTTAATTCACGAAATAAACCGCCCAATTAAATGGTCTGTTAAGAATTAAAGAAAACGCGTCGGTTGACTTTTCAGTTACTTTGACGGGTTTTCGCGGGTGCGTTACTTAGCGAAAGAAACGGCGGGGCTCGTGCGGGTCCCACCGCACAAATATCCTACCAAAGGGGGTAGGATATTTCTGGATAGCATCCTATCCAGTTCAACTCAGTTCAAGCCGTCTTTAAGTGACTTCAAGTGGCTTCCAAGCAGCTTAAGTGAAATAGAATAAAGTTGTCGCACAAACTTTATTTTATTTCTGACTTAAAGCCGTAAAATTTAAAAACCACGTCTGAGCAAACGCAACTCCGGAAGAGGCGTTTCTAAGCAAATACCGGCGCTGCGATTTCATCGGTGCCCTCAGAATTTGATTCCGGGCACCGGTTCAAAAGATAGAAAAACCCGCTCGTCCGTTCACTGAACGTACCCGAGCCAAACTTCGGAAATTGATTCCGGGCACACCGGGCCTCGGAATCAGGTGCCGTCTGAAGCTGCGCTCTTGTAAAATTCCAAAGAAAATTAAGAAAAAAAAATTTCCTTGAAATTTGCGGGTCTTTACAGGGACATTCAGATTGGGGATGAATCTCTAATGGTTCATAGATGATTCATTTTTGAGTTATCAATCATTTCATCAGAGTTGTTTAATCCTCTAGCGTCCTCTATTTTTAGCATCCAATTAATGTTGGTAAATTCTAAAATCCATGATATTCACTATGAATCATCAAAAAACCATTATTATAATAAGGGTTCACTAAAGGGAAGAACATTGATTTCTTATTTTATTTCCTCTAGGTAGGTGAATTACACTATCAAGTATCCGCTGAAAAACCTGGGATTATGTTCTTCTAGAAATGCTCCACTTATGAGATACTACTAGCCAGTAGCTATCCAAAAGCCTTATAGAAGAATTGGGAATTCCTAATTTTTCTAATAGGGAGAATGTTCATATATACTAGTTGTCTAGTTGACATCTTAAGCATTGTCAATTCTATTCGATTAGTATGGGCTAGGTGGAGACTCTTTACTCAAAAAATGATGCTTCATATTGATTTTCTACTTCACTGTAATCCTTCAATAAATTAATATGGATAAATATTATTCATTAATTTACATCATTATATTCATCACAAGTTATCTCATAAAAAAAATTGACTCAAATTATAATATTAGAATAAGAAATTAGTGTTTGTGATCATGAATAATCAATGATATAGAAAAGTATACCATAATATCCCTCTTTTTCATGATACTAATCACTAAATATAAAATAAATATAAATTGTGAATTTATAAGAAATCATTCATTCAAATTAGTAACATATATGAAGATGTCAGTAATTATGTTTCCCCTCTTTTGAAAAACTAATAATTATCCAAAAATAAAATAAAAAATTTCCACATTTGTAAATATCAAATAGAAAACTAGAAGAAAGAAAATAAAAAAGATAATAAAATTATAAACAACTTATCCATTAATTATTAACATAAACATAAATGAAATAATATATAATAAGATATTTTAAAATGAGTCAATTCATAATATATATGAAAATTGAAAAAAATAGGTGTATTGAAGATATAAAAATAAATTAAATAAAATTAAAATTTCATATAATGAGTGAGATGAAAATATCATATTATATATTAATTTTAAATTTATCATTCAATGATAAGTTAAAAAAACTCAAAATTTTAAAAAAAATAAGAGTAAATCATAAGATTTCAAGAATATAGACCATAATATTTAGAAAAACAAATTACAAAAAACAATTTAAAAAATTATATTTGAAAAAAAATGTTACGAAATGAAAAATATAAAAATAAAAAAAAAATCAAATTCAATATAAAGTGAATAAGGATGAATAAGAAACTAGAAAATAAAACATATAGTATTTCATGAAAATAATCCTTTGGAAAGGAATAGATATAATTTTCCATTCATTATTCCCCTAAAAGTGAAAAAAAAGGTGGTACATCTAAGGGATAGAGAGTGAGAGAGGAAAGATAATTTTAAGAAGAAATGGGAAGACAGTGAGGTGAGTTTGAATTTAGGACAAAAATAACCTCATGATTTATATAGATCTATCCAAACTTCACCAAATAAGGATCCACCAAAATTGGTGCAAGTATTGTAGAAAATTATATATCACCACAAAACCGAAGGAGGGTACAAGTATATCAAATATTTCATGATAATCTAATTAAATAAATACTAATAACTTAATGGGTAAAAATATTTTCTATGAGATTAGAAAATATATTTAAAACTGTTAAGATGTACTACCCCTGAGTAATCATATTCAAGGATACGATTAATGAAATCATTTTATGTAAATTTCAGGTGTGATTTTATAAAATTAAATAAGATATGAAATTCAAGTACATGCTATGTGATTACATCATATACCAAAATGATACTATAATAAATAACATGATCAACGCTCATAACAAATATTATTATCAGATGCATAAAAACTAAATGATAAAAATATAAAATATTTAATATTTAATAAATAGGGATAAGAAATAAATCTAATTTTAGATTACACACCGTGTGTAAAATAGTTATAAAAAATAGTAAGAATAAAATAGATATTATACTCTTTTATGCCCACGGAATAATTATTTCACAACGAGATATACCATTTTCATTATGAATCCAACATATGATATGTCAATAATGTCATGTGACATGGGCCTATAGAATCACAAATGATAATTCCTTTTTGTAGCCTAATTTTTGTTCAAACAGTTTCAGTTACAAGTGACACAGTTACCAAAAATTTCAAAGTACAAGTTTTTATTTTAGAAAAATGTGATGAAAGATGATTAGTTTTTGGTCTACCACATCATTAATTTTTTTTTATTAAATTGAAAAATTAGATTCCTACTACTACAAAAATAAATAAATATCTTGATATCACCGATAAAATATACTATTATGCCAAAAAATGAATAAATGAGAAACTATTTAGGATTTATTAAATCCATTTTAAATAGGAAAAAAATGAAATCATCAACCATATTTGGTCGACCACTAAAAATGTCAAATGTGTTTTTATGGGAAATTAATTGGGTACCTTCTATATTAAGGATTATCTTAGTGTGTTTCATGAATCTATCATATAGGATAGCTAGGGTGATCTTCATTGGTGAAAGTATATTCCCTTGATGTATATATTCCATGAATGGTGCATCAAGAACCATTCACTATCAAATAATGATCTCATAAAATATTTAGTTATCAATCCAATGTAATGGTGGTTCTGTTTCATAGATATATTTGAATAATATACAACCTTCTTTTTCTTTAATGGTGTTTGGGAGATATCAGTATATCACTCCTTTGAATAGTTCATGAGCCTGACTTATTAGGATCCCACTATTACCAATTTCCTCTATCATTGGTTCCTTGGTAGGATTAAAAATATCCTCAAGAAGAAGGTGTGGTTTATTATCCTATCAGCATGATGATGATGCATCTTTAATATTTGAAACAAATATTAGCATGTGGGAATACATATCTGAAGGATGGATCTAAAATTCAGCACTAATAGCCTGATGACATTCCTCGATTGGATTATAAAAAATTGTAATGATTCCCCCTCTCTAAAATATTGGGGGTCTTTAGAAACCCCCTATCACCCCCCATCATCCCTCAAAGCTTATTAATGTGATATCACCTCATAATTTGGGTCTTCATATCACCATCAATGGTTCTTATAATATGTGTGTCATGAGGGGTGGACGAATCTTGCATGATCTAATAGGATATATAATCCATTACATCACAACATTATTACGGAGTGTAGACTGACTCTAGGCCGATTTATTTGATATGCTCAAGGGTCTTGATCTTTATATCCTGTAAAACATGGAGCTAGATATAGTTAAAAATAACTCCTTAATTTTTCACAAATCACTCCAAGGTAACCTTCCTACTCTATGGTCTATTTTCTATCACATTCAAATATGAAAGACACATATTTGTAACGTCATGGAAATACTTCATGTGAGGGGATCAAATATTCCATCATTATTGAATCTAGGGCCCATCAATATGACTTGTTAATTCACTTTATAGTTTGGGCTCATAATCACATGAATGTGTGGACCTTGTTATATGGCTTTCTCTTAGGAACTATTACATTAGAACCCTTTGACATATCTAGTTGTTTTCCAATTGTATCATTTTTTTCTTCTCAAAATTCTCTTTAATAGAAATCCTTAAAAGAGTGGTTATAGTTAGATTTTAAAAACCCAAACCTAATTGTATTTTTATATGTCACTGATAAGATAAAATTATATTTATTGTTTTTTCAGCTTTAGTGAATTTCAAAATATATTTTTTTTGCATCATTAATAAATTATTACAACTAATTTATATTTTGTTGATCATTAATGTTTTTAGATAAATCATATTTCACAATTTTTATTTGACCCATTTCATTACGCACTTCATATTTATTATTTTGTAAAACCATTGTACATTGAAGTCAATATTAAAAAAAATCAAGTTGATCAAATGTATATTTTATTCATTTTTAGCATTGTTTAATAGAAGAAAAATAAGTTGAAGTGGATTTTGTTTGTGAATTAGAAGAGGAGTTAGATCATACTTTGTTACCTACCTCGATGTACACCATTAGGCACCTACTACTATCTTCACATGATTCTCTTGAGGAGAGGAAATCATTTCATACACTCCAGGTTGAATCCATGAAATATTTCTTCTTTTTATTACCCTTCTACTTGTTTTTATTTTTTTCATTTTTAATTATGGCCTTATATATTCTTTATTTTTAATATTTAAATCATGTAACTTATTTTTCACATTGATCATTACCCATTTTATCATGTTGGTATGAGTTTATTCTTTTAATTTTTTTGTCTATATTCTAAATAGTTGATAAATTTATTCACCATTGTAACAGTTTTCATTAATTTATTTAAAATTGATCATTATTTTTAACATTAATTATTTGGATTCCATATCAACAGTTCACATCATAATTATTTCAAAATACATGATATATCTGATTTTATCCTCAATCATCATTTTATTTATATCATTCACTTCATATATTATAATCACCATCTGTTTTCAAGAATTTGGTAGTATCAAAGGTGTTGTATTTAATAGATTTTTAATGTAATTTTATCACCAAAATAATTTATTTCAATTCATATTCCCATAAATTTTTTTAATCCTCTCAATTATAGATTGAATAAGAAACATACTAAAATTTTCCAAATATTATCTATATATATCAATTATAATGCCTTTAACATTATTTATTCCTTCAACAGTAACATATATGAGTTCAAAAAAATTCTGATCCATATTTCAAGTGGAAATAAGATTAAATTAATTTTGGTCAAATTTAAAGTACATGGTATTCATATATTTATAATCTATATCAAAGGATGCAATACAGACAAGTGTCTATTTTTTATTTTTATCTAGTTGGAATATAAATATTAATAATAAATTTTTAAAAATTATTACCAATTATTCAAATAATGGTTTATATACATATATTCTAATGACTATAGTTGGAACCATTAAAATAAGGGCAAGACTCATAGATAATCATTTAAGAGAACTAAGGGTGTTTGAAAAATAGTCCATATTAAAATGATCAGATGCATACATTTTCTATGATTTTGAAAACATGATTTATTTTAAAATAGAAATTAAATTACATGTTTTATAAAAAACAAATATCTCCTCTAATACAAAATATAGGTACGAGGTAAAATGGAACGAGGGGGTGGATCGAATTTAAAAACCAAAAAAAGTTAAGAAAAAATAAAAAACTAAATTATGATAAGAATAAAGACGTAAAAACATAAAATGATATAATTTATTTATTTTTTTGAAGAAATATAAATTAATAAAATTAGTAAGTTACATGAATTGATAGAGTATGTGAAGTGGGATAAAATTGTCTATACCAAGAATCAATTAATCATACGTATTGAATAGAATAACTAATTTAAATTAATCAATAATTTCTGAAGAGTAAAAAATGTTTCTGTGTATCAAATTTTTGTGATGTTGTTCTTTGGTATAAAATAAAATAAATAAATAAATATGAATAGATTTATTTATTGGATAATGGAATTTGACAATAAATATGTGTGACCCAATTAATCTCTTATCTTGAGGTTGGGAGATTTACAAATTATTCACTTGATTTTAATGGGGATTACTAAATGGGTCATCCCATTCATTTCAAGGGTTGTATCACGAATCCTATTATAGATTATCCCTCACCTTATTATTATTGGTCACGCATACCTCACATTAACAATTATGAGGAACCATTAGAAATAATCTTCTTAAAGAAGAATATTTTCTTGGTGAAAATACATTAAAATGTCATTCCCATTATACAAAAATAGAATTATTCAATATGGATTTATAGATAGATTGATAATTGAGTTTGAAATGATCAGATATTGAAAGAACTATAATTTGTCTCTGGATATAACAATATTATTGGAATTAATTTTCTAGTGATTCATCATTGAGGGATTTAAATTTTTTCATTCATTCTATAATAATTGTAGTAGCCTCAAAGGTCTTTTTTATAGCCTCCAATAGGACTGTGAATATTTATTAATACTTCAAATTCATTCAACACTGCTAAATTGAAATTAAGTGTAGTGGGTTTAAATAAAGATAAGAACATTGACTTTTTGATCTAATGCCACAAGGTAGCCTATATACCCCACTAGTTTGATGGTGATACACCTAAGCTCTTGTGTGTCTCAAAATAATCCACCTTATACCTAATACTAGATAAAGACTATCCATTTTCTATATGGTAGAACAATTTATGTTGGAATCATCTATCAATGGAATAGTTATGATCTACTTATTGGTTGATGCAATTCCTAGGCATAATACATTTTGGTTGATTACAACTAGTTGGAAAGTACCTCTATACCAAGTAATTAGTGGCATTAGCTAATTTTGGACCACACTATAGTTCTTCTGAAAATTAATATTTTAAAAAAAATTCAAGGAAATCCATTATTTTTCATAATTAAATTCAACACATGGTACAACATTATTGAAAATAATTATACAAGAATAAATAAAACTTATACAAAAAGAGTGTTTGTGATCATGAGAAAAAAATATTTCAGAGAGAGAGGTAAAACATTAAATACCAATTTGTATTCATTATAACTCAATTAAATAAAAAACAAATATGTCTATAAAAATGTTTTGATGATTTTTGTAGAATATATAATGTAAAAATGTGTGATATATCATATAGAATTCATATCACAGCCAAATATGTACATAGTACAATTATATCACTCCATGTGATATACTAGAGATATAGCCACATCACACCTTGTGATATTGATATTGATCATACCCATCTTCCATTTATTATCATATCATAGAGTATAGTAAAATTTAATTCACACAATTCATAATATTAATAATCATGTGATATATTAAATTGTGGAATCTCTTAATTTTCATAATAAAAATAATATTTTTTAGATTTCAAATAATATTAATGTTTTATGATAGGTCATTTTTTTAATAAACCTAGCTAAGTATAGATGTTCCGTTAGATATTAATATCTATAGTCAGTTCAAAAATATATACTATTGGTAGTGATGATATACGTTTAATTCAATCAGATCTACTAGTAGACTACATCTAAAAAAATACTCTACCAGTGATGAATCTACCATTGAGGAAATATACCATTAGTTCAATATATTCCATTTTAGATCAGACAAGATCTACAGGAGAACATTATCTTCCTCCAAAGTTGTTCTACTTCAAAATTAGATCTACCACCGGGCTAGATATAACACTAGATAAGATCGACCACTTTTCTAGATGTACTCCCCGACTAGATATATCACCAGACTAGATCTACGACCAGGATGGATCTACTATCGTCAAGATATTCCACCAGAAAAATCTACCACTGGTCATATAAACCACTAGTTTAGATGATTTAACATTAGTTGAAGATAAATTTTTTATATTCTACCATTATTGATGATCCACCAATAATTTACTGCCATTTTTATTCTAATTATCTATTGAATTTAATTCCTACAATGGCTAGTTTATGGGAGTTAATGAATTCATGACTAATGTGGTTTTATTATTCATTATTTATAAACCACTACATAGATTCATTGAATAAAAATTCAGAGTTTCTAGATTTAGTGATTAGTACAATCATCTAGTATTTTTTATCATTATTCATCATTGGATAATTGGACCTGGGATCTATATATTCGGGACAACTCCCTTATGAACAAGGTGTATGTAAATGTGGGTGTGGAAGTATGGAATAAAAATATTAACACAATATTTCATAGTATTTATATAGAAACAATCCTCACTCAAAATGTAATGTTTTTCATGAGAAGCTACTAAAAACTAGACAAATTTTTCCAAAATCTATGACACTTTGTTTTCATGAAATTTTTGAAGAACATGTTCAAGCTCCTCAGAAAGAAAAATATGAAGACCAATTAACAACTAATGTAATTAATAATTAATAGAACCACATTTATATTATAATAATTTTCACTATCTTTTTATTATTAAAGTATGATATTTGTGTTTCATTAGTATATTTATCTATACACACTAACTCATGAGTGAAACTTTTCTATATTGACACACACTCTCTATTTTTACTGTTTTTATAACCACAAAAACTTTTGATGCGAATATGTGAGACATGTTTTTTTCATGTCTTAATGTGTGAAGATTAATTGAGACAATATAGCATATGTATTGTTGAATTTTTAACATGATCTAGGATATGGATTTTATTACTGTTAAAATAATATTCTTAGAAGATGGTGATTTCCATGTAGTAGGTTTTCATCCCAGCTTGAGACATAAACTCTTTATTTATTCCACTATGTGATATATAGGTTTTATTTTTTTGTTTTAATGGAAAAACTACATTTTTATTTAAATATATGAACACAAATCTTCTTTGATATTAGGTATTTATTTGGTTTTATATAAAGTGTTTGATCAGATGATATAGTTTCAAATATAAATTTGATTTCAAATATTGTATTAATTGAGCCGAAATCCTACTCTGAGAAGAAATTTTCATTATCAAACTTATATAATTATACTAGTTTTATTAATTGGGAATTTTTAATTATTTTAGAGGATTTAGTTTTAATATTTTTTTACAAATATTTTTATTATCATTTAAATTAATCCATATTAATTTACACACTACAACAACCATTTGGTATCAAATATTTTCAAATATAATTCATGATTTGATTTAGTTTCCTAGTAATTATTTTAAAATTAAATTTATATTTATATTTAAATCATTATGGATAAT
Organism: Viscum album; assembly: GCA_963277665.1. Classification (NCBI taxonomy): domain Eukaryota; kingdom Viridiplantae; phylum Streptophyta; class Magnoliopsida; order Santalales; family Viscaceae; genus Viscum; species Viscum album. The sequence goes on from OY728151.1 coordinate 858,113,977, forward strand.
AATTGAGTAGGAGAATCTACTAAAAATATTCCTCATTATTTTAAGGGTCCTACATATCTTCAATAGATGACTAAAATAAAGATACATATTGAATGAAGGATTTTTGAAATTTAGACTATAATTGGGGATAAATATGAATTATAGAAAACTATAATAGTTTAACAGAGTGAGTATAGTATAGTAGAATATAAAAATAACTATAAATAAAAGAATGATTTATATTTTTCATTAAGAGTTTATTATTTTATTAAAATGTATTATGTACTATTTCATTTTTAATTTGTTATAAATTAGATCTTTCCCATGATGGAACATCTAATGTTGATGAAATGTGTTTAAATTATTATACTATAAAATATGATACTTTTATGATAAAACATTATTTACCTATTTCAAATATGTTTCTCATGTTTAATGTGATTTTAAACAAGATGCATTCACTATGTAAATCAATTCCTAACAGAAATCATGGGATAAACCTATAGAGATGTTAACCAAACATGGGGAGAGGAACATTAGTTCCAATATGAGAATCATGTTACTTTATTATGTTTCATGTTAATGAGATTATAGAAAATTTCATGATGTATGAGGTGGAATTCAATGTAGACATAGAATATTATGATGAACCAAATAGGAAGTCTGTAGCTATGAAAATTAATACTTCAAAAAAATAGAATATCAAATAAGTTATCCCATATGAAAGAGAGTCTGTTGTAGATAGTGGTGTTTAAATGTCCCACTTGGACATAAGATTTAATAAGTTTTAATAAAGGAAGTAGTTCTTCAGGAAAACCAGTTCTGAAGGAAATTATTGAAATATAGGTAATTAGATAAAATTATAACGACCCAAAATTCTATTAATGAAACTTCATTATTATAATTATGTAATATAGTATAAATTTCATAAAATCATTAAATAATGTAATAATATATTTATAAATTAAAAATTGGTGAAATAAGAAGTATTTATAAAAATGAAGGAAACCAAACCAATGGAATATTAACATGAGATTTGTAATATTAATGATACCATTAATTATTGAATTATGACCAATAGAATTGTAAACTAACTAATGAAAGTATAAATAAAATTTAGGTATCATAGAAATGAAAATTTGATATATTTTTATCATTATGAATGTTAATAAATATCATAAAATTGATAAATTAAGTATTGATCTTTTTGTTCTTCACAAATGTTTATTTACAAATATATATATAATATAACGATTTAAAAGAAAATTTATTTTCATAAAATAGATTTATATGTTTATATTTTTTATCCATTTATTATAAATATGTTTATGAGACATTAATTTATTTATACAAAAGTCATACAATCGAGTATAATTTTAAAATTGGTTTTTTTGGAATAAATGATTATTTTAATTAAAAATTTAGGAATCATATTTAAAAATTTATTTTCATAAATTGGAGTTTATTTATTTATTCTACATGTCAAAAATAATTTGGGTGAATTTACTGTATTTGTAAAAAATATTTGAATTTTTGGTGAATACTGAAATATAATTATTTATGGTATGTAACATTATAAATTAAAAAAAATTATCCCTTGGGTAATTAAAGATGTTGGAAAATTAATCTTGAAATAATATTTTTTATTTAATAAATTTAGTTATAATTCTCAATGCTATTGATAGTATTGAGGCATAATAATAAACTATTTAATAAAATAATAAAAAATACACCTCACCTCCAATATAAATACCACCCCTCATCAGTTATTCTCCTAACACAGAAAAATCCATAAATCCTATACAAATTCGATACAAAAAACATCCCATGTATCTCCCCAATGTTTAGAATCCTTTAGTCCTAGTAAAGAACCAAATCTGATTTCCTTAAGGAGGTTCTCAAGGGGAAGGAATTCAGGAGGTAAAATCTTATTATTTTTATTTATTCTCATTTCATTTTCATTTATTATTATATTATCACCTACCCTTATCCATGTGGAATGATAAATCCAGTAAGTTATATATACTATAATTTTATTAAGATTATATAATAACCCATCCCCTATTCTTATACCCTCTCCTTTGGTTTTAAGAATGAAAACATCATCTCTGATTTGTAGATTTATTGTATTCAAGGACGATCAGTTTTCAATTTATTGAACCTCCTTCAAGTATTGTAATTAAAACCATTGTAATGGTTGAAATAGATTATAGATTTTAAGTTATATATTATTTTTTGTTCCATAACAACAATTTTTACAAAATGAGTTCGTGATGGTCGAAAAAATTCTAAAATAATCTAAAGGGTTATCATTCAAGTTTTATCTAACAAATAAACCTCACAACTAGAAACAAAATGATACACATGAGTTTTTTTTCATATATGTTCTTTAAAAAATATATTACAATTCTGGAAAACAATTCATATTTTACATGATCTTTTTTAAAGGTATTCATGTAAACCAATCATCAAAACTAAGGAAACCAATGCCCCCAGAATGATAAGATTGAATATCATAAATCATTAAGAAAGACAAAAAATAACTTAATAAAATTGATATTAATAAATTACATTTAAAAAAGTATCTTAATTAATTAATTAATTTAATATTACTATCCTGGTCATTATGTTCTTTTGCATAACAATTTTGGTCATAATCTAAGGGATTCTTTCTAAACCTCCATTTTTTCTATTGGGTTACACATTCTCTCTCAACCACAATTTAATTATCATTTATTATTATTTAATTATTCTACATTATATTTATATTTTCGAATTTTATATATCGAGAATAATTATTCTTTCTTTGTTAGGGATGTACTTATTTTATATTTTTCCCTTCTCAACTCCTCCCAATAAGCAAGCCCAATTAACAGGAATGTCCCATTTTCTTACCCATTTTAAAGGGATCTCCATATTTTCTTATAAGACAACATTATTTTTATAAAATAACTCATTTTATCATCTAATAATATACTGGTTTATTTTTCGATTTATATAATGGATTATTAATTTCTTAAATTATCTTTAATATATTCATTAAACCACACTAAAATGATTCATTTATAATGTTTCATAAACTATATTTTTTACTATTTTCACATCATATTGACATAAATTTTCATGATCTTGGACTATATCCCCCTATGAATTTACACGTGTCATTTAAATCCATTCATTCATTGGAACCATTGAGATATTATCTTTTATTTTTCATGGTGAAATGGTTATGATACACAATTTGTTTCGTGTAAATCCCAAAGGTTTATCTTTGACTCTACATGTGGAAACACTATTCATGAACATGTTATAAAGGGTGCACCCATATGTCCCTATAATTGATTTGGTAATGATTAGTGTATTGAATAAATGTTGTTCAGTTGTCTTAGTGGTTAGCCTTGACTCAGCCTCCTTCATGTGAAAAGGTCTTGGTGGTCAGCCTTGACTCATGCCCTTTCATGTGCAACGGTCTTGGTGGCTAGCATTGACTCTTGATCTTCTATGTGAAATGGACTTGATAATTATCCTTGGATAATTTTTATGTCATGTTCTAAGTTGTTTTCACATTTCTACGAATACATGAATACATGATCCCATGTTTTTTATGTTATGATTCCATACGTTTATTCATTATACATTCCTTTTTTTGTCACCATGTTATATCTTCTAACCCATGTTCTATGATTTATTCACATGATTATTCCATTACTGGCATTTTCATCTCATATCTTTATTAATTTATTCCCCAGGTTATACAATGCATATATAATGGACCAATGGAAGTTAGGATCTTATTATGAAGAATAACCAAAATTATATTTTACTTTCATTCCTTGTTTTTAGTTTTCTGTAATAAATTTCCCAAATATGATTGAATATATGATACTCAAGTTTTATTTAAAGGATATTTATACTTAAAATCATTTAATAATATGTGTAAAAGGCTAGGTAAAATATATTTTTTATAATAGGAATGTCTAGTTATTTTTTGGGATTAGGACTAGGGTACTTTAGTATGAATCATGAGGATAATTCTATCACCATGGATAACTTATATTGAAATATAGTGAATCACTTGTTATGATATACATATCATTTACAGTTTTATCATTCTATGTTCACATTTTTGTTTTCATATGTATATTAGATATGTATTCATGCCACTCTAATTTGAGTTTATTTTTATTAGTTAATTGCAGGAAATAAGAGAACCCATGCCAATAATCGATTTGATAGGAAATGTGATGATTTCTCTAATTAAATGAAAAATCATAAGGGAAGGTGTGGTCAAAACATTTTTCACATACTTACACAACTGGCTCATGTTTTGAATAAATACATGAATTCTGTTGAATAAACCCATTCTCCTGTTAGAGGCAATGTTATAGACTAACCCTCAATGCATCAAAGTACTCATATGTTTAGTAGAACTTCTGATCCAATTTTTATAGAAAGATGTATCTACTCCATTGACAAGATAATTTATTTCCTATAGTGTATGGAAGAAGATAAATTTGTGATGGCAGACTATCGTCTCTATGTGGAAGCTGATCAGTGGTGGAAAAAAATCACTAACATGATTTCCTAGGAGAAAATTAATTCCATGGATTGATAGTAATTAAATAATGTATTTTTTTATAATTATTTTTCCGGATCCCTCCATATCAATATAGAAAACGATTTCCACATTCTAACATATAAGGAATACGAGTCGATCAAGGTGTATGAGTAAAACATCACATGTCTTCCGTAATACACTTATGGATTTTTCATGAACCCCGAAAGAAAGGTGTATCTCTTCTTTAGCAGACAAAATAAGATTCTCATAATGGATTTGTAAATTTAAGACATTGATAGAAATTATTTTATTCTTTTTTGTGCACTTAAGGTTGTTGTGATGATTAGATACTATTAATAGTATTGTCAGACTAATGATAAAAAGGTGAAAATAGAGTTTTATATTGGAGGATTAGCAAATAAATCCCATGATAGAAATAAAACTCATCATTCCATGTGTAAAAATTTTGGGACAAAGAATTCTTGTAAATATCTATATGGGACCAAGAAATATTTATAATTTGGAATAATGGGGAATCTATCTAATAACTACTTAACAGATATGAATAATCCCACAAATGTGGATGAAGAATGGAAGGTTAAGATCAAACCTTGGCTTGTAGTGATGCGTTTCAGCTCTAATAAATTATGATAACCATTTTCCTAAGATAATGTTTTTTGGATTCAGTCAACAAAAACAACCTCTAAAGAAATAAGGAAGGGTATATTTTAGTAGTACAGTAGAGGTGGAGCGCAAAAATAATGTGGTGATAGGTATTCTGGTTTTTAATTTGATAATTCAAAACATACTTTAGGATAATATTATTGGTCATTCATTAATATATACTATGTTTAGTATTACTATTCAAACAGAACCATAAAAATATATAGGATGAGTTATTTTTGAGAAAAAAAATTGGGCAATTATTTCTTCCAACGTATAAAAATCCTCTTGGTTCAATGTTTTGGGAATGGACCTCCTAGAAAATATTATATTACATCTTTTGTTGGAGATCGATTAAATATTGGTAATGGACTGGATATAATTACACAAATCCAACATCAACTATTAGGAAAGGAATTTCACAATTCACATCTTGAGGTATCCTCCAATTCTATAAAAGTGTAAATAGGATAATGAATCTCTTTCACGATAATTTTCTCAACAATGGATATTATTGACTTATGAGAAATAATATATAGCCTAAATTATTGAGACAAAAGAGAAGGTAATTCTCTAAGTCATTCCCATTGTGAGTGACTACACTGATGTATTCCCAAAAAAATTACTAGATCTTCCTTCTGACTGAGAATTTGAGTTATCAGTTGAACTATTCCAGGATGTCCACCAATATCAATGACACCTTATATAATAACCACCATTGGTTTGGAAGATCGTAATATTTAGTTACAAAATAATCTTGGAAAAGGTTTTATGGGCTTGTGTGCTTCACCATAGAGTGCACAAGTCCTGTATTTCCATAATAATGATTGAACATCACGCTTGTACATTGATTATTGTGAGCACAACAATATCATGATAAATAATAATTATATCATTTCACTAACAGATGAATTATTAGATCATCTATGTGGGTCCATTTATTTATCTAATGTGGACATTCGGTTAGGATATCACCAATTAAAGCTAAAGAAATCAGATTTTCCCATGACTATTTTTAAATGAGTTGTGGACAATATGAGTTCATTGTAATTTTCTTCAGACACACTAATGGTCCAGAAATATTCATGGGAAAAATGAATAGAATTTTATATATTTTCTCAAACAAAATTTTGTAGTCCTTATTGATGATATTCTTATATACTCTAAGAGTAAGGAGTAACCTGGTGATAATTTAATTATTTTGATAAAAAAAAATTCAGTGCGACAATCTACATTCAATATAAAGTAAATATGATTTAATGTTGGAGGAAATTTCACTCATGGTCATGTGATCACATGAAAAAAAATAAACCTTCCATGACAATATCAATTGAAGAGTGTCCTGGTCCAACATATGTAATGGAGATCTGTAGATTCAATGATCTCTCTGGGTATTATAGATGATCCATGAATAACGTCTCATGATTATCAAACCCAATAACCACTCTTACTTAGAAAGGACTATATTTCATTTGTACTTGTGATTGTTAATACTGCTTCATAGATTTGAAAAAGTGGATTATGATTGCACCAATACTCACACTTCCAACAAGTGGGGATCTCATGGTTTTGTATAGTGATACTTCAATGAAGGTCTTATTATTTTTACTAATGAAAAATGATAAACTGATATTATATGCCTCAGGGAAGTTGAAAATAATGAGAAAACATATCCCTCCCATGACCAAGATTTGGGAGTTGTTTTCATTGTATTGAAAATTTGGAGAAATTACCTCTACAGGGATAACTGTTAGATATATAATTATCAAAATAGCCTCAAATATATATTCACACAAAATGATCTTAAAATAATATAACTACTATTTTTAGAAATCTTTAAAGATTATGAATGCTCAATCCACTAATATCATAGTAATGAAAATAAGGTGGTGGATTATCTAAGTACAAAGGATCATGCACCTTTATCAATATTGATCATTGAGAAGGATCTAATCGTCTTTGACTGTCAAAGGATGGACATGGGAATCATTAAGAAAGGAACAGAATCCATCATTTCTCAAATGATTTCACAATAATACCTTATGCAGAAAATAAAGGATGATTAACCAAATGATGAAGATATTATTAAAGAGGGGGAAGCTATTAGAAATGGGAATTCCTCAGAGTTCAAAATTGATGAGTATGTATTCATATGATTTTGGACACAACTTTGTGTACCAATTAATCCAGAGATAAAGAATGATCTTCTGAATGATACTCATAGATCTACCTTATTTATTAACCCATGTATCACAATGAAGTATCGAGATCTCTGAGATATTTATTGGAGATATAATATGAAGTAAGAGATGGCTGAGTATACATAATGACGCCTAGTATGTCTGCAAGTGAAGGATAAAAGAAAAAGGACTAAGGGGATGATGTAACCATTACAAATTACAATATGGTAGTGGAAAAACATCACCATAGATCTTTTTTATCATAATTAAAAAGAGATATAGAGGAGACAATTCTATATAGGTTATTGTGGACTTCCTTACAAATACATATAAATTTATCTAAATTCTAGAGGACATGTCACTCGATCAACATACACTAATATACATCAAAGAAGCAGTGAACCAACAAGGAGTACCACTATTAGTTGTATCTGAATGAAATCCATGATATACCTTTAAGTTCTAGAATAGCCCTAAACATGTTATAAAAACTAGGCTGATCATCAGTATGGCCTATCATCCGTAGAATGATGGCTAATCCGAGTATAATATTAATAAAATAGAAGACATGTTGATATAATATTCTATAGACTTCATGGGAGGATTAGGCCAACAACTTCCTATGGTCGAGTTATCATACAACAATAGTTTCCACTGAACATATGAATGCCTCCATATGAATTCCTTTATGGGAAAGATTGATGAACACTGACATGGAGGGATGAAATTGGTGAACATAAGTTTCTAAGACATGAAATGGTTAATGAAATGGTGGAATAGGTGAAAATCATTCTATATCATGTCAAGGTAGCCCACTGTCCAAATTATATCTATGCACCTAATTGAGGATGAGAGATGAATTTTATGGATTGAGAAATTTTATTTCCCAACATTTAATAATGTTATGGGATCATGATATTTTCGACGAAATAAAATCTAATTTACCATGTCATCGGCCCCTTCAAAATCCATGATCATATCAAAGCATTGACCTATCTACTATAAATTCCACCTACTATGTCTCAAATACATTATGTATTCCACATATCCATTTCAAATAATTTCATACTAGATCCATCACAATCATTGAATTTCGATTCGGTAATGTTTGAAAATGATCTATATTACATGGAGTACCAAGTGAATATCTTGGAACATAAAGATATAGTCCAATGCAACAACATTACTCATCTGGTAAATGTACTATGGAAGAGACACAATTATATATAGGAAACATGAGATCTAGAGGAAGATATGAAAGAAAATTACAATCCCATATTTTACCATTAGTTTGAAAAATGATTCATTGATGTTGAAATTTCAAAAGGTGGGAGATTAAAATTACCCAAAATTATAATAATGGAATTTAACCTCTTATAAATATGTCATATAGTTTAAATAAAAAAATAACTCAGGGAAAATAATAAATTCTATTTAAATGAAGGATGGATGAAATATGAATTATTTATAAAAAATTTGAAACCCAACCAATGGAAAAATAACATGACCTTTAGAATAGCAATCTGACCATTAACAATCGTAACCTAGTTAATCGAATAATAACCTCATATATTAAAGTGTAACTAAAATTTAGGTTTTATACAAATGAAAATATGATATATCATTATCGAGAAATAATAAAATAATTATTTTAAAAATGATTAATTTTGTATTGATATTTTTATGAAACATAAATGATTATTCATAATTTTATATATAATATAATTTTATAAAAATAAAAATATTTTCATAAAATACATTAAAATTTTTAAATTTTGTTTTCTTATGATTATAATATACTTTAATGAGTCACTAATTTATATTTTAATGTGTTATAAATTCAATTATAATTTTAAAATTAGGTTTTTAAAATAATGTATAATTTTAATTAAAAATTTATTTTTCCATTTTAAAAAATTATTTTCCTAAAATGGAATCATTTTTGATTTATGCACAATGAAAAAATTTTAGGGTGAATTTTTTTTATTTTTCTAAAATAGTAGAAAGTTTTGTGAATAGTGAAATATGGTAATTTACAGTATATAACATTATAAATTAAAATACATTATTCTTTGAGTCATTGTTGATGTAACCACAATAATATCAAGCTGACCTTAATTATTTAATATATATAGTGCTAATTATCAACACCATTTATATTCATTATCCAAAATAATAAACTAATGAACAAAATAATCAAAAAAACCCCTCTATACTATAAAAACCATCCCTCACCACCTCTTCTCCTCACTCCCATAGAGTCATTTCTACTAAAACCTTATCCCAAGTCTCTATGCTTGTTGAAGAGTCATTGGTCTTAATAAATGTCCATATTCAACTCCCATAATGATGTTCTCAAAGAGAAGGAACTGAAAAGTTAAAATCCTCTTCTGTTTTCATTAATTCTCTTTTCATTTCCATTTTCTATACACTCTTCACCTCCCTTAAAACAATTGGAAATATAATTAAAATATCATATATAAAAAATTATTTTATTATTATTATGGAAGAACCCATCATCGATTCACTTACCCTCTTCTTTATTTCAAAAAATCAAAGCATTGTTTTCAATGTGTTCACTTATATAATTCAAGGATGGAATGTTTTCAATTTCCATAACCACCTTCATGGAGGGTTATAAATAAATTATAATTGATGAAATAGACTTAAAAATGTAGGTTATAGCATATTTTATCTTCTGGAACTGACATGTTTGTGAGGATCGAAAAAATGCCAAAAATATTCTAAACGGTTATCATTAATGTTTTATCTAATAAATCAAACTCCCATATTGAAAAAATGATAAATAATTCCATTTAATATTATATATGATTATTAATAACATATAATTTCAATTATTTAAATCTATTCTCATTTTCAATGATCTTTCATACATTTATATATGTAATCCAATCATGTAATCTGAGGAAACTAACGCTCCCGGAACAATAATATTGAATCTCATAACTCATAAAAAGGCCATTAATTAAAAAAACTATACTAAATTATATAAAAGTATAAAAGGTTCTTAATTAATTAAATTATATTATTAATGACATTATGCTAATGTGGACAAAACTTTTGGACATAAGGTAAGGGATTCATTCAGAACCTCCATTTTTTCCTTCAGGAAATACTTTCTCTCTCTCTACCCCATTGTAGATCTCCTTTATTTATATATATTTATTATAAATTCTTTTTATATATTCCATATTTATGTATCTAACCCAAATCATGGTTCTTTGATGGGTAAATTTATGAATTATAAGTTTTTCTTCTTAATTCCTCCAGATAATCAATCCCGATTAAAGGGGACTCCAAAATTTATTACCCATATTGAAGTGATCTCCATAATATTTTTTAATCCACCATAATTTTTCTATAATAACTGGATTTATAAAGGAAATATATCTTTTTTCATTTCTTGTTCTATATATAATATTATTCATTTCCCCTTTTAAGTTCTCTTTATTATTATTTTTTAAATTCGCACAAAAAAATGTTTCATTTATAATGATTCTTAAACACTCTTTTTGAATTTTTTTCTTCTATTTGACATAATATAACCTTATATATTCTTATATTCCATTATGTGTTTCCATGTATAATTTAAATCAATTTTTTCATGGAAACCATTATGATATTCCATTTTTATGCCATATTACAAGGTTATAATACCAAATTCTATCCACGGGTATCACTTATGTTTGTTTTTTATTCTTCATGTGGGACACATGTTCATAAAAAAATTTATGATTATTGTGCCCACATTATTCTATAATGTATTGGGTAATGTTTAGTCTCATGAGATGTCATATGTAATGGTCTTCGTGGGTATCCTTCACTCATTCTCCTTCATATAAAATTTTCATTGTGTCTATCCTCAAATCACGCTTCTTCATAAGCAATGGTCATGGTGGTTTTCCTTGACTCATGCTCCTCCATGTGAAATGGCATTGGCTGTAAGAATTGGATTATTCTTATTTCCAGTTGTATGTAGTTTCCACATTTCTATGATACTATGTTCTTTATGTTATGATTCCTTATGTTTATTCTTCTCCCATTCCTTTTTATGTCATCATATTTTTTCTTCTAACCAATGTTCTGTTATTTATTCACAACACTATTTTATTATTGTTCTTTTAAGCTCATCCCTTTTTTCAATTATTCCTTGGGTTATCCTATGAAGTTTTATGGGCTCAAATCATTTTAGTATGTCATTATAAAGATTAAATAAATTTCATTTTTATATTGGTTTTATATTCACAACTTTATGTACCTAATTTTACAATGACACTAAAATTTATATTCCATGGATTTTATATTAAGGCTATATATATTGAAAATGGTGTAATAATATGAGTAATTTTCTAGGGTCTCTATTTGATGAATTGAAAAAATTATAATATGACTGAGATAGTAAGCTATGAATGAATTAGGAAAGGACATTTCAAAGTTGGATATCCTAAGTTAAAATTTAAGAATAAATATGAATATAAGGATTGGTAGAATAAAAAAGAAATGAATGAAATATAGAGTAAATAAAAGGATTGATCATGTGTATCTAACTCAATCTTAGAATACAATAATGGATGATCCAACATGAATTTTATGAAAATTACATCTTAGGTAAATAATGTTTTTCCAACATGTATTGTTTTTATTTTTATCAAATATAGAAAAGAAAATAGTGAGAAAATTTTATATAATGGGAAATTATTGAATATTGTACTCTATTATAGAATAATTTTAATGAACCTGATGATAAATATACGATTTTAAATAAGAATCATGTTTTAAATACTGGTTTTGTGACTAATATTACTAAAGTGAAAGATAAAATGATTATTTTATCCAAGAAAAAAATGTGATCAAATTATAGAGTAAGATATTAAAAATGATTTGGAAATATTTTCAAATGGAATAAATAATTTAACCCATATTATTGTAATGTAAATAATAACAAATTATACTAATGGTTATGCTATCTTCCAGGATAAAGAAGGTATATTAAATATAATTTCATTCCTCACTCCATCTCGACTAAATTTATTACTAGCTTTTATTATTCTAGACCTGTAACGACCCAGAAATTCATTAATGGTAATTCCTCTTGATATAATTATATGTATTATTATGGTTATATAATGTGTAAACTTGATTGGTTTAATGTTTTTGGATTTTAAAATACCGTTATGAATTGTAAACATTGATGCTATAACTGTTGAACAGTGATCACATGATTAGTATTAATATAGGGCTTTAAAAATCCAATTTACTCAGAAAAAGGAAGTGATGGCCTCATCAATTAGACTTTCCACGTACAAAACCCATTTTTCATAGCTTAGAATAGAGGTGGAATCATTGGGATTCTCTCTTGACCAAGACCAACTGAGCTTTAATAAGTTAATTTTGAGCGGAACCAACAATGGGATAAGTGGAAGTTAATAGAGATTACCACCCGAGAGATGTTATCCGAGCCACCCAACGAGTCTATCATCATCGCACACCTTACCCTTTAGTCTTATGCATGTGTTATAAGGGTTTATGTAACAAGACCCCAGCACTATGACTATGTACATTATTTTTGTATAAATAATGTGCATTCATTTTATTATTATTACTTTTTAAATAGTATTTAAAGTGTAAATAGTATTTTTAGTTAATATTCAACTGAGAAATCTATTTTGTTGAATTACTGTATTTTTGAGTTAAATAATATTTAAATAAAATATTATCATTTTTATTAAATTACTTTTTATTAATATAAATTATCATATAATTTTATGAATACAATTGTAATTTTTATTATGGTTTGAAATCTCTTTTTGTCCAAACCAATGATTTTTCAATAAATGTAGGTCTTATTTTAAAATATCTAATTTAAATATTTAGAAAATTATTTAGATAAAATTAATATTATTTTTGGAATCAGGACGTTAAAATTATCCAATAGTGAATTTTTCATAATTTTCTGAGACAATCGAGTTTTTGGGTAAAAAAATACCGTTTAAATATATAATGTTTTTATGACATCATAATGACCAAATAGTGATATAATAAAATACTATAAACCTTATATTCGTCCAATATATGTTTTCATATTAAAATAATTTGATTTTGGGTTTGTTTTATTCTTTTTAAAAATCTTTTCTGGACCCTTCAATGCTTATAAAACATTTAGACTTTTTAAATTTTTTCCCTTGAGAGTGTGACTCTCATCCACATATGCAACCCTATTATTTTAAGAAGTTCAGCCATTTTCCTTATAAAATATTTTTTTCTACTCTCTGTTGGAAAAATTCAAGGTCAAAAACCATGATTTGGTTTGTCGTTTCGATTTATTTAATGTGAGGTGTCCCAAACCTAAATAATGAAGAATTCCATCTACTTTCCTATATAATCCCACCCAAGATCCCACTTCCTCTTCACTCAAATCCTTTAGAGTTCAACCAACCCCTGAACTAATCTCTCTATAATCCTTCCAAAGGGACCCAAGCTCCAAATAAGCCCCTCTCAAGCATCTCCCAAGCCTTTGGGATCACACTTCCAAGTAAGGGATTTCTTCCTTTCTCATTTCTGTCCAATTTTCATTAAGTTGGTATGCCCTTTTATTATTAATTACAAATGTTTAGGTATGATTTCTCACCTCCCCCATACTGCCCTCTTTATTTTTGGATGATGTGAGACCCCTTTTTTCTATCATTAATTCCTTCCATGTACACCCATTATCATGTCGAAATTCCGTGAGGGATTTCTCTCTCCTCTTTTACATCCAAGTAATTATTTTGAATTATTCATCTAAATTAAATTAAGTTTGTTGGGAAATGTATATATATGAACCCATTACTATCCATTTATTTTACATGTGATTATTCACTCATTTACCTCCCATCAACCATTTTCAATAATCCTTATGTCATATCGTTATGCTGCAGATATTGCACCGCATTTTTTCAAGCCAAGATCATTGTGTAATGAATACCATACCTGTGTCTATTTCAAGGGTATTCACCTTTATGAAGATATAAATATTTAATGATACTTTTATGTATTTATTTCACATTACTTAATCATGGAATAAGTTATGATGTTGATTTATTCCATGTTATATGATCAATGTGGCACACTTAATCATGAAATGAAATGTTTAAGAAGGGTGCACCCTGATAGAACTCCAATGCATTGGGTAAAGTATAGTATCATTATACATCATGTGCAATGGGTGTTGACTCATGATAATTGATGTGAAAATAGGTTTACTCTTTCTTCATGTTCAATGAGCATTTACTCATGCTCCATGTGCAATGAGCCTCGGCTCATGTTAATTCCTTGTTAAGTGTTGTTGCCACATTTCCATGTAATGATTATCATGATTTATCATGACTTTATGTTCATGTTTCTCTTGCGATCCATTGATAAACCTATTATATAACACTTATTTTATTCCTCATGTTATTCCATGTTTATTCCTTTACTAGGCTTTATTGCTCGCCCATTTTTCGGCATATCATTAGGTTATCCCATGAAATGGTAAGTACGAGGGAATGTTGTGGTAATGTAAAGGATGTTTTCAATAAATATGTAGTATTTCATGTTTTATGTTGTTATGTAATGATCCTATTCCCCAAAGACAATAGACCTCTGTATATTCTATTCTGTAATAAGTGAAATTAATGTAATAAATCATGATTTAGTGTGTAATAAATAGCAGGGTTGTCATAGTTGGTATCATAGGATTGGTTTAGTTATTTTTGGGATTAGGAATAGAAAAACATAGTGAATACATAGAGGAAAGAATAATTATAATAAAAAAATCCCAATGTATTGGTGAGTATTGAGTATGTTTTTATCAAGCAGATGCATATCTGTTTTGATATGAGCAGGTAGAGGTGGCTCTAACACAGATGTGTCCTAGGGGTAAAACCCGAAAACATCTCTTTGAGATAGACTCGAATGAGAACGGGTGCACGACAACATGGACTTGATGCACTCTTGGTTATAAAACTCCCAGGGGAAATAATTTGGTAAATTCCAAACATTAGTATGAACCCTTATTAAGGGAATTAAAAAAATGCCCCTAAGAATATTTGTTATAATGTAGATCATGAATACAATAGATTGAAGCCTATGTATTAATATATTATGTAAATAAAATTTAATTATAAGTCATCAGTTTGGTCCTTGGATTAAAATTTATGTGTTACCCCTAACTTTCCTTTTATTCCAGCCAATAGCAGGTTACAGGAGGACTCGAGGAAACAACCAATGGAAAGATCAATGTGATGACTATGCTAATGAGATTACCAATTTGGTGGGAGCTGGAATCACGAACATTGTCATGCTTCTATCTCAGTTAAATATAGCATGGAAAAGAAACATGGGTCAAGAGAAACGTTCAACCCTTCGCCCCTTGAAATAACAAGTCACTATCTAGAGCTTCATTATAAAAAAGGCCTCCTACTTTTAATGGACCATCTGATCCCTCAATTGCCGAACAGTGGATCAACCCCAATGAGAAGTTCATCTCCATCATTAAATATGCGGAACAAGATAAGGTTCATATGGATGCTTATCATATGGAGGGTGAATCCAATAAAAGGGTGGACACTGATTAAAAATATGAAGCCAAAGGAGAAGATCCAGGCGTTGGGATGAAAGGATTTCCTGAAGATTTTTTTTGATAAATATTTTTCGTGCACCCTCCGGCGTATGATAGAAATAGACTTCATTTCCCTCAAGAAAAAAAGACGATGAATATGTTGGACCATATAAATAAAAATTCACAAGTCCTGCATGATAAACCTCTAACATTGTTGTTACCCAAGAATGCAAGGTTGATAGCTTCTTTGGCGGGCTGAAACCTAGCTTTCAAAAAGTGGTGGTGATCCGTGACATCAACTACAATGAAGAAATTATCCGATGTTCCCTCAAGGATGAAATGGAGGTTGGAGAATCTCAGGGGTATCATGGGGATAAGATGTGTAAGGTGGAATTCAATGCTAGCGGTCCGATGGATAAATCCAATGGTGCTAAGAAGATCTAGCACCCCATTTTCCAAAGGTGCGGAAAGAAGCACCCTAGAAATTTCTTTAAGGGGGAAAGGAAATGATTTAGGTGTGGAAAAGAAGGAAACCTAGATGCTAACTACCGACAAGAAAACATGCGGCTACAATAGAGGAGAGTAACACTCTGTTAGAACCTCAATGCATTTTTTATTGCTATAATATCAAAGAACTAGGGAATCTAGTTAATCAGTGCCTTAAGCCAAGGGTTTTCGGAGGCAACCCACTACCTCCAACGAAGCAAGGGTGAGATTTTTCCATCACTACTACAGATGTGAAACCCGAAAACTATGTTGTGATAGGAACTCTAGTTATTCATTAAATAATAGTGAACATACTTTTTGATTCTGGTTCTACACATTCTTTGATATTCTGAAGGTTTATTAGAACAATCCCAGAACCACCACAAATCATGGAAGTTAAGATGTCGGCAAGTACAAAATATGGGTCAATCATTGCATCCCATGAATATAACTCCTCCCATATCATAATTTGGGGATTTATTTTCCCGATAAACCTCATCATACTCCCTATGGTGGAATTTTATGCAATTATTTGCATGGATTGGCTTTCTCTACATAGAAAAAACATAAATTGCCCTGAGAGAAAAATCACTCTCTATGTGGAGAATAGATCCCCGATTCTGTACATGTGCAAGGAGGAAGATGAATATTATTTAGCTCCATCATCTCAAGCGTGGATATTACTACCCTATGAGCACGCCTATGTGGCTCAGATGATTGAGTCTAAAGAGGAAACCATCCTTGATGACATGCCTATTGTGAGGGAATTAGATGAAGTGTTTCCTGATGAATTGAATAGTATTCCTCCTATTAGAGATATTAAATTATCAATTGATCTTATACATGGGGCATTGCCAATATCCAAGACTACATATAGAATGGATGTTGTGGAGTTTAAGGAGTTGAAGAAACAACTACAAGAGAATCTGGATAAAGGGTTCATACGCCATATTGCTTCACCATGGGGTGCACTAGTCCTCCTCATCAAGTAGAATGATGGGTCAATGCACATTTTCATCAATTATCGTGAGCATAACAAAATCAATATAAAAAAAAAGTATCCTCTCCCATGAATCGTGGACTTATTCGATCAGCTTCGTAGAGCACAATAGTTCTTCGAGGTGGATTTTTGGTTGAGATATTATCAATAAAGGGAGAAGAAGGAAGATATCCCCAAGACTTATTTTTGAACAAGATACGGTCACTATGAATTCATATGAATTCCTTTTGTTCTCACTAATGCTCTAGAAAACTTCATGGACTTGATAAATATAGTCTTTAAAAATAACTCGAAAATTTTGGGGTAGTCTTTATAGATGATGTTCTCATATACTCTAAAACCAAGGAGGATCATGAGGAGCATCTAAGAAATGTACTAGAGACCTTGCAAAAGGAGAATCTCTATGGAAAGTATAGTAATTGGTAGTTCTAGTTGAAGGAGGTCTCATTTATGGGACATATCATCACAATGCAATGGGATATCTGTGGATCCATCAAAAATAGATGTAATTGAGGGATGGCTGAGGCCAACATGGGTAACAGTTATCCATATATTCATGGGGTTACCTGGATATTATCAACGATTTGTGAGAAATTTCTCATGAATTCCAAGCCCTCTTACCAAGGTTACTCAGAAGGGAGTAATGTTTTATTGGAGTGACGAATGTGAAGAAAGCTTCAAGGAGTAAAAAAGGAGGTTTATCACTGTACTCGTGATCACTTTTCGCACAAGTGGAGAACTTTTTGACGTATTCATTGATGCTTCAAACAAGGTGATGGGTTTTGTGTTGATGAAAAATGACAAAGTCATTGCCTATGATTCAAGGTAGTTGAATGTTAGCATAATTATCTGACACATGATTTGGAGTTGGTTGTGGTGATCTTCGCTTTAAAAATTTTGTGACATTGTCTCTTTGGGGAGAAGTGTGAAATATATATAGAACACAAAATCCTCAAGTATATATTCACACAGAAATATTTTAACATCCTCTAACAAAGATGGTTAGAGATGATCAAAGACTATGACTTCTCAATCACTTACCACCAGGGGATAACATACAGGGTGGAAGATGTTTTAAGTAGAATGTACCTGTAAATTCTATCATGGATGAGAATTAAGAAGAATAAAATCTTCATAGATTTTATTAAGATGGAAATGGGAATCATAAATAAGGGAACATCATAAATCGTTTCACAAATTATTGCTCAACTGTCTCTTTTGGAATGGTTAAAGGATGCTCAAAAGAATGATGTGGAAATTTAGATCAGAGTGGAAGCTATCAGAAGAAGAAAATACTCGGATTTCAATGTCAATGAGAAGGAATTTTTGAAATTTGGGAAAATATTGTGTTCTATCACCTTCAGAGCTGAAGAAGGAACATTTGGATGATTCACATAGTTCAAATTTCTCTATTCACACAGGAAACACAAAGATGTATCAAGAACTCCGAGAGAATTATTGGTGGGATAATATGAAGAACGTTATCACAGAGTATTCATCAAAGTTCTTAGTGTTTTAGCAAGTGAAGGAAAAAATGTATAAGTCTAACGAGATGATTCTATCATTTCCCATATCAGTATGGAAATGGGAGAACATCACCAAGGACTTTGTCACCAGACATCCAAAGACATCCGAAGAAATCCAAATGCAACAATGAAATCACAGTTGTTTTGGATTGTCTAACAAAATATGCACACTTCATTTCAATTTAGGATGATTTCTTATTGGAACAAATAGAATGGATATATATCATGGATGTGGAAATGTTGCATGGAGTACCACTATATATTGCATCAGATCGAGATCCAAGATTCACCTCTATGTTTTGGAAGCATCTTCAACATGCTATGGATACTAAACTGAACATCAGTATGAACTATCCTCTTTAAACAGATTTCCAATCTGAGTGATCTATTTAGACACTAGATTATATGTTAAGATCATGTTTTATTGTCTTCAAATGAGGGTCAGACCAACTTCTTCCACAGGTTGAATTTTTCTACGATAATAGTTTCCACTCAAGCATCTAAATGGTACCTTATGAAGCCATGTATGGGAAGATGTGCAAAACACCAACATGTTGGGATGAGGTCAGTGAGCATAAGCTACTAGGACCGAATTTTTTTGAAGAAATGGTGGAGAAGGTGGAAACCATTCAGTAGCATATCAAGGTCGCCCAGAGTCGACAGAAGAATTTTCCAGATAGCTGTTGAGTACTAGGGGTTCCAGGAGAAGGAAGGGGAGGAAATAATATTCATCTCTACCTCCACCTATGAGGACTCAATCATCATAGAATTCGAGTGACAAGAGGATGTATATGGATCTTCTGAGACATAGGAGGCCAGGGGAGCAGGATTATCAGTCCTTCATTCTACTTTTAAGCTCCAAAGAAGAAGTGATAGAACAGGTTCTATTGCTCAACTCTACGGATGAAGAGGTGGATAAAATGATGGGGATGCCACTAGATGTGTCCCTAAGTGAGGATAAATACTCTTGGATTGAAAAACATGACTCAATTTTTTTAGGGGGTTTCAACCATGGAATGATTAGTGTTGAGGAGTATATTCAGACTTGGGAACAACTAGTTTCTGTTGTTGAGAAGCGGCTATTGGAAGAAGGAAAATTAAAGATATCATCCTTCACTTGGAAACTATTTATGGATATGGATTCTGGTAACATTAAATTACTTGTTAGTGATATAATGTAATCCAGTGGCTTTGGTTGGCAGGTGTGGGTGAATCGGTTGTGTGAGCTTTGTTTCTTCGGGTCAACTCTTATTTTTCTTTGCAGTTTTGTTTTTTCTTGTTTTCAGCACGCTACTTGGACTTTCTCTAGATGGGGATTAGAGAATTATGTCATCATTGATATAGGCCTCTTGGATTTTTATTCTTGATAGGGTATGGCTTCGCCATCAGTTCCGTTCCCGTTCTTCTGCATGGGGCTGCTTGCAGACGGGTTCTGTGTCGGCGTAGACTTGTTGTTGGCTCATTTTCTGGGTTGGGGCAGTCCAATAGTCTGCTTTGGTTGTATTTGGTTTTTCACTTCACCCTTAAAAGTGTATTATAATAAGAAAGTAATTTTGAGTCAGTCTGTCCATGGAAGAGGGTCATTGGGATTGGAAAGAAAGTGCAGTTATGTACTCTGTACATCGGCCCCTTCGGGATTCTTGATCGTGTTGGGGTTTTGGCATATCAACTAGCACTATCACCTACCACAGCCAAAGTACATGATTTATTTAATGTGTCCCTCTTAAGAAAGTACATACATGACCCCTCACATGTACTCTCTTCAGAGGTAGTATGGTTAGAGTATTATCTTTCATATGAGGAGCAATCAGTGAAGATCTTAGATCGTAGAGAAAAATATCTACAAAATATGACAATTCCCCTCGTCAAGGTGTTGTGGCAATACCAAAAGTTTTAATAAGAGATGTGGGAATTATAGGAAGTGATGAAGCAGAGTTAGCTACATTTTTTTAAAGTGGGAAAAGTAAATTTCGAAGGAGAAATTTCTTAAGGGGGGAAGATTGTAACGACCCAAATTTTCATTATTGGAAATTCCTCTTAATCTAATTAAATGTCTTATTATGGTTATAAAAAGTGTTTACTTCAATGTTTTTATGTTTTTGGATTTTAAAATACAATTATGAATTGTTACCATTTCTGTTATAGTCGTTGAACAATGATCACTTGGTTAGTATAAATATAAGGATTTAAGAAATCCAATTTACTAAGACATGGGAAGCAATGGCCTCATCCAGTAGACTTTCCGAATACGAAGCCCATTTTTCAGAGCTCAAAAATGAGGTGATTTTATTGGGCTTCACTCTTGAACAAGACCAAGACGAGCTTGAACACATTAATATTGAGCAGAATCGACTTTGAGGAAAGTGGAAGTTAATAGATATTACCACCCGAGTGATGTTATCCGAGCAACCCCAAGAGTTTTTCACCATCTCACACCATACCCTTTGGTCTTATGTAGGTCCTATAATGGGTTATGTAGCAAGACCCTATCACTATGACTATGTATATTATTTTTTATTAAAGAATGTGCATTCATTTTATTATTGTTACTTTGGGAATAGTTTTTATAGTGAAAATTATATTTTTAGTTAATATTCAACTTAGAAATATACATTGAAAAATTAATGGATTTTAGAATTAAATTATATTTTAATAAAATATTTTTATTATTATTAAATAAATTTTTATTAAATATAAATTATCGTATAATTTTCTAAATACAATTTTAATTTTTATTAAGAATTGAATGTTTTTTTAACCCTTGAATTTTTGATAATTGTTGGTATTATTTTAAAAGTAAAAACTCACATATTTAGAAAATTATACAGAATAAATAAATATTATTTTTTGAATCATGATGTTGAAATTATACAATGGTGAAATTTTCATAATTTTCTTGGACTGTCTAATTTTTGGGTAAAAATTAAATACCATTTAAATATATAATGTGTTTTATGACACAGTAATGACCCAATAGTGATTTAATAAAATAATATAAACATTATTATTTTCCAATATATGTTTTACCATTAAAATAATTTTATTTTGGGTTTTTTTTGATTTATTTTACAAAGCATTCTGGACCCTTCAAGGCTTATAAAACATTTTTCCTTTTTTAATTGCTTTCCTTGAGAGTGTGACTCACCTGAAAATAAGCAACCCTGTTATTTTAAGAAGTTTAGACATTTCCCTTATAAAATACTATTTTCCACTCCCATTTGGAAATAAACATGGGAAAACCCATGGGATGGTTTTTGGTTTTGATTAGTTTAATGCGAGTCGTTACAAACCTAAATAATAAAGAATTCCCTCTCCTTTCCTATATAAACCCACCCTAGCTCCCACTTCCTCTTCACTCAAATCCTTTGGAGTTCTACCAAACCCTTCCATACTCCCTCAATAATTCTAAAAAGGTGCCCCAAACTCTCAATAATCCTCTCTCGAGTCTCTCCCAAGCCTTTGGGGTCACACTTCCATGTAAGGGATTATTTCCTTTCTCCTTTTTTTCCAATTTCCTTTATTTTTTTACCATTTAGTTCCCAATTAAAAATGTTGGGCTATGATTTCAAACCACTCCCATACTTCCCTCTTTATGTTTGGATGATGGGATACCCCTTTCACTCTCATTAATGCCTCCCATCTACACATGTTTCCGTGCCAAAATTCTATGAGTGATTTCTCTCTCCTCTTTTACATCCAATTAATTATTTTGTATTATGCATCTAAATTCCATTATGGTTGTTTGGACATTTATCTATATGACCCCCTTACATCCAATTTCTTGAAAATATAACGAGACACCCATTTCGCTCTCATCAACCATTTTCATGAATCCTTATGTGACACTGTTTTGCTGCCGAAATTGCACCGCATTTTTCAAAGAGAAGATCATTGTGCAGTGAATAGAATACCCATTTATCTATATAGGGTATTAAACATTATGATCATATAAATATTGAATGGTACTTTTATATATTTATTCCACATTACTTAATCATGGAATAAATTATGATGTTGATTGATTCCATGTTATATGATCCATGTGGCACACCTATTCATGAAATGAAATGTTTAAGAAGGGTGTAAACTGATAGAACTTCTATGCATTGGGTAAAGTATAATATCATGATACATCATGTGCAATGGGTTTTGACTCATGATAATTAATGTGCAATGAGGATATACTTGTGCTTAATGTGCAATGAGGGTTTACTCGTGCTCCATGTGCAATGAGCATTGGCTCATGCTAATTTAATGTTAAGTGTTGTTGCCACATTTCAATGTTTTCATTATCATGATTTCTCATGAATTTATTTTCATGATTCTCTTGTGATCCATTTATATGCCTATTTTCTAACATGTATTGCATTCCTCATGTTATTCCATGATTATCCCCTTACTGGGCTTTACAGCTCACCCTTTTTTATGAATATCCTCGGGTAATTCCATGCAATGCAATGTACATTGGAATATAGTGGTCATGTAAAGGTAGTTTTAAATAAAGAAGATTTATTTCATGTTTTAAGTTGTTCTATAATGATCGGAAGCCCTAAATACATTATACCTCTCGATCTTATTTGTGGTAACAAGTAAATTTTATCTAATAAATCAGGATTTAGTGTATAATAAAGTGCAGGGTTGTCATAGGACCTATCATTGATTTCCATTTCAAAAATATCAAATATGCTTATATAAAACCTAGTAATCAATTATGGGTTCATAAATCATTGATTAATAATATATCTTTATCCAATAATATTTGGCTAACAAAACCATATTTGGTTTAAAATTCGTTTTATAGAAAAAACTACTTGAAAATATCTTGTATGAATTTATAGAATTTGGATAGTGGTATCTCGAGACACACAAATGGTGACAATTCATCATTTAATAACCTTGAAATGGTTGATGGTCGACATGTCACTTTTGGTGACAATGAAAAAAGAAAAAATAATGGTCTTGGAAAATCACTAACTCTATCAATGTTTTAATTTATATCGTTTTATTTTTATATGGACTAAATTTTAATCATATTATAATCGCATAGTAATATAATGGTAGGTTTAATTTTAAATTTTATAAATATGCCTCGAATGTTTTTGACAAGAAAAAAATGATTTAATTTTTACTATACTAAGAATTAATAATGTTTATTTTTTAAATATAGATTAATTTTTTCCTAAAAATGTGTACACTCTATTTTCATTTCACAAATAATCATGGAATTGACATTAGAGACCAGGTCATGGAAATATTCATTCACGTAGAAATATTACCTGGAAAGGGTGAGTCCAAGATCTACAAAACCTATAATTCCAAAATGATATAGTTAGTAACCCAGGTCAAATAAGGAAAACACCAAATCATTTCCATATTAAAGAAGGAACATTCAACTTTTCAACCACTAGAGTTGGATTACATGGAAATGATTTTATATTCTATAATTTCTAGCTTAAATTGTAATCAGTGTGTTTATATTCTAGTATATGAATTTTCAAGACATACATGGATATTCATTCTAGATAAATAAAATGTGATGTTATCATTTGTTTTACCAATTATTATAAAATTTTATAAAATTTTAGTGAACTATGAATTAATAATTTAACATGATATCATGGCTATGAGTTTCAAAATTATGATTTTGATCATTTTTTTCTAAACATTAATATAGTAATAATTTTTCTACTCCTAGGAAACCACATAAGACTGGATTGGTAGAAATAATAAATATTATCCTTCATGAAGTTGGTTGGATCATGTTCAATGATTATTATCTACATGTTAATTTTTGGTATGAAGTTATTATTATATCTTTTCTGATAATCAATAATGTTTTAATTATAAATCCATTAATGAAAAAACCTTATGAATTATTTAATAGAAGAAAATCAAAGGATAATTACATTAAATTTTTTGTTTGGAATGTCTTTATTCTAAATAAAAGTGATTATATTGAAAAATGTTCTTCCAATTGAGATGGTGGTATTTTTTCTTCATTATTCAAAATATAATTAATCATATATGGTGTTTAATAAATGAATAGAGATTATATAGGAATAATTCCATGTTAAATTTGTAGAAATAGATCAATATGAAACAAAGACCCCATTATATATCCATTTAGATGAAATGTGAAATCTGAATATTAATTCCAAACACTCTAATATGTCTATCAATCATGTTGAAAAATAATCATGTTCTGAGGAAAAACATGAACATTATCCAATACAACATAATGAGATATTTTTCCTTTATTTTTATAGAGTTGATAGGACTTATGGATACCATCCTTCAGATACTCTTGTTGGAAGCCCTCATAGAGGGAAAAATCTATATATTATCTTATAAATCATGTTAAACATCAATCATTCATGTCATAGCTTGAACCTAAAAATCTAAATTATGCAATTAATGATGAATTTTGGGTGATGGATGTCCTAGAAAAATGTAATAAACATTAAAGTAATAATGAATAGGAACTATTATATATACCTCATGTCACTCTTACCATTGGTACAAATTGGGTTTTTTGAAACAAATATTATTAGTCAGGTGCAATAGTTAGAAATAAATCAAGATTAGTTGCACAAGGATAATCCAGAAGAGTGTATTGACTATGGGTAATCCTTTACACCAGTGGATAGACTCATAACCATTAGAATACTACTTGAATATGTAACAAATTAAAATTTCCAAATATATCTAAAGGTTGTTAAGAGATCATTTCAAAAAGGATATATTTTTAAGGATGTTCTTGTAGAAAAACCCCTGGGATTTCAAAATCTTAAATTTGAAAATCATGTTTTTAAATTAAATAAAAAATTATATGGTTTAAAATAGGATCATAGTGCATCTTATTATATGGTTAGATATATTTTAATTTCTAAAGGGTTTACTAAAGGAATAAATGGTCCGAATTTATATTTTTAAATAATCTCAAAATATTTTTTTAATAAAAATTTATTTTTATGATTTATTTTATGGATCTTCTAAATATAAATTTTTTACTATTTTTTTAAAATTCATGAAAAGTGAAATAAAAATTGAGATTAAGGGGTTATAGAAAATTCATTTTGGGATTCAAATTTTTTAAAAATAAATATGGAAAATTTTAAGTCCATGTAAGTACACCAAAGGAATTAAAAAAAGATTTGGATTGGTAATCACTAAAAAATATTGACAATCCCATTAGTAAAACAGGTAAGCTGAATCATGATGACACTAGAATGTAAATCGATCAACATTATTATAGAAGAATGATTAGTCTCTTGATATATTTAACTTCTAATGAACCATATATTATGCTTAGTATGTTTATGTGTGCCAATTTTCATGATAGTCCAAATGAATCAATTCTACTGGATTGTTCTATTAGGATTCAAGGTGTGGAATGAGATTCACTTGATTGTTTGGTTGAGGGTAGAGTACTAGGGCCTTGATAAATTGATTAAATTATATTGGCTGTTTTTTCAATATTTTCTCAAAAACTCCCAATGGTTCCCACATTAGTATATGAATGTGGACCTACATTCAAAGGTCAAAGGTTATATGGGGTTTTATGCCCAAAAACTCTTGGGGACTCGCATTGCTTGAGAGGATGGAAGGTCAGGATAATCATTCCCTTTGGGGGGGATTATTTCCTACTCAGGGGACCACTTAAAGATTTAATTATTTTGAATCTCCTCTAAATTTTTACGTGGGACTGGTTACCCAAACAATATAACTATAGGTTAATTATTCTTCATGTGAAAAATATTGAGGACTCTTTATAGAATTCATCTGTTTTTACGTGAGATTCATTATCATTTTCTGGTAATGGGTAGATAAATATATATTCTAAATACATATAACATGGTTCTTGTTAATGTGATTCCATGCAAGGAGGTGGTTAATATACTGAGTTTGGGATTGATCCATTATAAGGCCTCCTACATCTCCTGGTTTTTGCAAGAAACAAAACCCACATAGTTTGTTCGACCTGTGCAGTTTATTTTCATATAGAAAGGACCCATGTGGGTGCTCTAGGACACCTAATACTCATTCTCAAATCCCATTGGGGCACCCAATGTATCCAGAGTATAATTTGTATTTGAGTTATCATAGTTATTTTTTTTATTCTATTAATGGATGATGTAATATGATAATCACATATAAATACTCATGCCCCGATGGATAAGATATTGAAGTCGTTAATAGACAACCTCAAAAATATGTGTTTATTTGAAAATGGTCCATATGAAGGCATCATAAATATCCTAGTTATTGTAGGAATTAGTATTTTCGTAGTTTAGTTTGTTGGGGCTTACATGGTGAGGCTTCTCGTACTATTGTGGAAGATAATAATGAAGATGTCATGATCATTGTATCACCCTATGCTCGTATGAGCCATAATCATTGTCAGAAACATGGAATAACATGTGATCAATGCCATTTCTTTGAGTAAGGGACTTAGATGCTGGGATTTCCCTAGTTGATCAATATAGAACTCAATCCTTGGGAGAGTTGGCCTATGTATCATGAATATGGAAGTAGTCTGAGTCACCATAGTTCCCTTTATCTTGAGAGTTACACACCATGGATTCCCTTTTGATTGGGTCTTACACACCGAGGCTGCACAATGTTAATAATAAACGATATTCCCTATCCTTCTTGTATGGCAGTCATAATGACCTATTTGTCTTTCCCTAAATAAAAATACAACATCCATATGGTTTGTTTTGGAATCCATCTCATGGCCTTGATGGATTACCCCGGAGGGGTTGCATGATCTCGTTGACTTGTCCTAGATGCCATCTAATGTTCCTACAAGCTTGTTCAAGGGATATTTCATGATCCCACTGGAATTCCTAATCTCATTTTCGAGATTTTTCTTGACACATATGATGGGTGACATAATATTGAGAGTGAAATGATTCAAAGGATGTCTCTTATCATTGAGAAAACCCATGGAAATTATTGTGAGACATGGTCTTCATGTCTGGAGGGTATCATGGGTCTTATCTAATATGCCTAGAGGGTATAACAGGAGTTCAGTTGTCATGCCAAGATGCAACAGGAAGACTTGGATGATATGATAGAATGTCGTTATATGAGTCATGCAATGTATCTAAAAAACGTTTCAATGCTTAGGCGATAGGCCCAAATGGTTTTGCGAGACCAAATTGGTTTTAACAGGGGTGACCATGTGACATTATTTGACATGTCTGAAGGATTTAGTGTGTTCCAAATAGGATTTGGATGGAATGTCATGAGAATTTAGTGACATTTCATTGGATTTTATCATGTCCTTGGATGACTCATGTGAAGTGCTTGAGGGCTACTAAGCTTGTATTTCACCCAATTCTTCCACTTTTGATCTTGGTTCTATACCTATTGTTGAAAATGACTTAGGATTGTTATGTATTGTTTTATGTTGTGTCTCTCGTGATATTGGAAACATGTGGTATGTCCTTCACATGTTTGGCTATGAGTCCTTCATGTGATCTATGAATGATCACACAATGAAACTTATATATGGAACATGATTGCTCTAGCTATTAGTTGGTATATTATGTGATGAAAAACTTCTAGGTCACAAGATCATCTTCTCAAGGAAGTCCACTTAATAATAAGATTACATAATCCAATAGACTAATCGTCTAGAGTCCAACCCTAACATCCTGTAAGGGTGGGGAATTAATATCCATCAACACCCCGGTTGTTCAAAAAATTATGTGGGGTACCTATCACGAGTCGAGGCTGGAGTTAGTGAAAGGATTTGGTGCTATGATTAATAGAAAGTCTATTATGTGGGCCTCTTCATGGACATTTCTCATATTTAAGAAACTCTGAGTCCCCCCATAAACGAATCCTTTAATTGTATATATATAATTAATTTGGATTTCTTTAATCACACAGATGTGTCAAAAGGCCTCCTTATTTCCTTGTTAACATGTCAAAGAGCCTTTTTAAGATCTAGGTTCCTATTGAAAGGTGTTTGGAAAATTCATAATGACATATGAGGTACATTAAATGAGAAAAAAATGGTTTGTCCGAGTGTCTTTCAGGAGAGTGTTGCGTACTTCCTCAATGACTCCCATGTATGTTAGCATAGTGAGTAGCTTTTGTCTCATCCCTACATTATTCCCATTATTTTATGAAATAAATGTTTAGAGTAATGAAAGATTTCTTGTGTATTGAAAAATTCAATTAATATATATTTTAGTAAATCATCCCATCACCGATATGGGTCATATGGGGTTGTGTGATAATTTTTTGGAAAATTCTATTTCTTTTCATAGAGAGACAAAGGTTGATTGTGAAACTATCTAGGAATGCTCGAGGTGCTTCCCTTGGCCAGGATGACAAGACAATGGGTATTCAAAATATTAGGTGTACATGTATCTAAAGAATTAATGTGTCTTTCATATCACTAGGGGTGAACTGAATGTCTTTCAACAACCATGTGTAACTTCCACCTCTCAACTTTTTATATCAATTTTTATATTTTACAATGGTTAGTGGAGTTCACAATTTTTCCTGAATGTTTCTAAGGGACTCTTCCCTTTGGTGTTGAACCGAATGATTTTTTTGGATTACAGGGGATTTCACACTTTGGATATCATTCCTTTCCATTTTTAGTGGATTTCATGACTATATCATTAGGTTCTTTCCACTAACAACCCATGTGATTTTTGTGAACACATACAGAATCCACCCGCGTGGTTACTGGTTTCCTAGAGCACCTTCCCAAAAGTTGAGGGAAATATAGAAATGGGGCTTCTCATGATCCACCATAGGTTATGTGACATTCTTGTAGCATTAATGATACTGTATAATAGACATGTGATTGCAAGTCACTTAAAGGATAATGAAATATGAATGTCTCTACCAACTTCTTCTTCCTTCGCTTTTCCTGGGGAAACGATACACATATTCATGAACATAATCCCTTGGGAATTTTTCGATGATCATTTGGTGGGATCCAATAAATTAACTCCCTATAAGGGGTGAGTTATATGGGGATAAGGACTTAGTTCTTTATAAATTAAATGACAGTAAGAGTTTTGGGATGTGTCACGAACTAGTTCCTTTGGTGGAATATGGTTTATCGTGATAGGCTTAGTATTCCTCAAAATTCGATATATATATATATTGAGTAGGAGAGTAATAAAATACACAATCCACCACATCTCTATTTTGATATCACTTCCATTTCTATCATTTTCCTCCTTTGAATGTTTAGTTCGTGATTTGTGATTGAGATACATTGTTCTCAATGATTTTCCACGAGGTCTGTCCGCCAGACCGCTTTTGCTAAGGCACTCATCTTGTATAAATACAAACAATACATAAATAATTAATTTATTTTTAGCATTCTACCACAAAGTGAAATAATGATATAGAAGATGGTCGGAGCCCCCGTACTCTGGTTAACCAAGGTAAGTCTTGTGTGGTCCTTTGATAATGGTTGGAAAGTGGGAGATGGTTTGAATAGTTAATTTTCATGTAGTGGACACATTATTATCTATAGATTAACATCATACGGTAAGGAAAATTTCAATGATTCTTTTCATCCTTCAGTTTGGAAATTTTCTATGTTGTTTATTGTCATGTTATAAGGACATTTTCGTCGCAATTTATCATCAAATGGTTAGAACAATTTCCATGATTTTTTTCATAATGCATAAGGACGTATAAAATGACATGAGAAGATGAAAATGTTGTGTTTGGGACCATGGTTGAATGCTAAGGTGTCACAACATATATCATGATAATGAGAATCAAAACACATTTAGTTCTTGAATGAGAAACCCTATCTCTGATAGTATGGCTCGTTCAGAGAGGTTTGAATTGTTTCCAATGATTTTTGTGGATGGTATATGTATTATATGTATAGGTGTTAGTACGTATCCTGTAATAATTGGAATCAATACATATGTAGTTATTAGAAAACGGTGTAGTATAATTTCATGTGGTAAGTTCACATATGGAATGACATGAAAATTAGAAATGTTGTGGATAGGCTTGAGTATAGATGTTTGGGTATTTTTACATATCTCATGAAACAAGAGAATCAATCCATATGTAGTTATTAAAATTCCATGAAGTTTAACATCATGAGTTGAGGAAGGAGGAGAACCATCATGAATTGATGGGAACACTATGGTTGGGCACATGGATGGATGTATATGTATCCCTACGTATCTCAAGGGAATGAGAATCAAACCACATGTAGTTCTTGAAATTCCATGCATTTTATGGTCTGACTATGAGGATGGAGGAGAACTATCATGAATCGATGGGAAAAATATTGTTGGTTCCAAGGATGGAAGAATGGGCATCACTACACATCTCATGAAAATCAGAATCAAACCATGCATAGTTATTGAAGGCCATGTGGTTTAACCCCATGTAGTGAGGACTGATGGTATGTCAATAAATTGTCAAATTTAGGACCAAGACAAGTCTTTCAATGATGATAAACCTTGTTTGGTTAGGACAATTATTTCTGAAATTCCTAATCCCATGTGATCCACGCTTGGTGTGAGAAACAAGGAACAATAATGGTCCCAAGTTGATGTAATTAAGGGGAGGATATGATCATATTGTATCATGTGGTGCCTGGGCTAGGATATATGACGAAGGAATCCCTATGAATCGCATTGAAAATGTGAATAAAGCTATACTTTGTTCTAGGAATCTAATGATGTTTAACATCATGTGTTAAGGTAGTGGTTTGTATGGTTTATTTTTTGTGTTTAGGAACATTTTTTACAGTTTAATGTAATGTACTCAGGAGGAATTGAAGGACATACTCTAATTTGGATGCCCATGATGATGGCTTATGCAATTTATTTCTTGAGAAATATCACATTAGTTAGTTGTGTGACATGCTCTCCATACATGGTGGCTAGTGAATTGTCTCCACTATAATAACCCTTATGTATTACCTAAGGTGATTCCCAAATGGGTTCTAATTTTGGGGTATTCATTCCTAATATCATTAGGCTTCTGAGAGCTAGCACTGGTTCTCTTTAGAGGAAAGAACGAAGGAAGACCTTTTTATATTAGGCACAGGCTTTCTGATTCTGATGGGCCTCTATGTTGTTCAATGTCTGCAATCTATTCTCATCTACCTATTTCAATTCATCCAACCTCTTTTTTTAATTGGTCATCATCTGAGAGATTCTCACAAATGGATATTCACAATGATGGAAATTGAACATAAATGGGTAGCACTAACTTAGTTTCACACACCAATGAGTATAGAATTTCATGTATGGTGTTACACATGGTGGAACAATTGACCCATTGAGATTAGTGGAGTTTATCATGCCATAATTCTTATCGTTGTTCACCAACTTCATTGGTATGTTTTACAGAGTCTTATTTAAGGACATTATCTGTCCTTTTTCCAAGTCATGACAGTGGGATGAGTGATTGGACTAGAAATTTTACTCTTGAAACAAATTTTTACTTAGTGGGAAAAATATTGGTGTCATTTTCCATCATTATTGTGTGATGGACCCCGAACCCGGTGATTATATGAGAAATCACTAATTTGATGATATTATTAATCTCATCCTCCGTGAGGGGTATCAAATAACCTCATTTGTAAATAATGTCAGTAGATATAAGGATGTACTAGAACTTCTTATCTATGGCTGGAGGATATGTTCCCAAAATATCCATCCACAAATGAAAAATGGCCTGAAATATTTAGGTGCATAAAAGTATTCAGCAGACAGATTAATGACGTTTTCTAGAATTTGGCCTACATGTAATTTCATGGTGAATTTCAAAAAGTCATGTATCATGGTTTTCTTGTAATATCTCATCCTCCTCATATTGTGGGAGAACATGGTTCCAGATTTATGGGAACTGCAAGAGCTAGCAAGGAATTATTGTAGGACGGCGACAACATCTCCTTCTACAATGAAGCTAAGTATAATGTCATCAATGAAACCCTTTTAGAAGACATTTTTATCATTTGGACCAACATGCACTATGTTTTTTTCTTCATATAGATAAATCTATTTCCTTTTTTCACGATCTATTGGTAGAATCCCATTTTTTGAGTTAACCAACTATGGGATCTATCCCTCAATGAGTGGATAATAGTTCATCACACTCTGGGGAGGAGTTGAATAGATTGATTTCATCCATATCACATACGATGATTTGTGAAACCATTGTTCATTTTTTTAATATGGAAGGATGATTCCTTCAGATCAGGGTCATATCAGATGGTGGATGCATTATCTAGTCTGTTGGAATGATCATGTTTTGATTGAGGGATTTGATCCAATGTGGGATTAAATGGAAACCCGAACACAAATCCCCTAATACAACCAGTGAGAAGGTCTAGTTCATCCTTATTAATGTAATATTCACCTTTTATATTCTTTATCACTAATTTCAAATCTCTATTGACATTTACGGTCGTTATATGTAGTGTTAGGTCTAGTTCTAATCCAATGATGAGGGATTGGAATTATTCCTCATTATTTATGAATCCTTTTTAAAGTGATAAAGAGTTGGTAAAAACTACATAGTCTAGAGATACAAAAATAGTCCCTAATCCAACCTGTTTGAACTTTAGGTTTTTAATCCTTATGCTGACAAGACTCTAGGAGGCACCATCAAAGTACATCTCCAATGATTGTGTGTTTCATGGGAGTAGAATACCTCTTCATTGGGGATCTTGGGGTCTTATTGTGTATTTTTCAAGGAAGGATCTGTTGTCAAGAAATTTTTAAGGGTTTTCCCATTCACTAACTTTTGTGGTATGAACTAAAGGCTATATTACTACAGAATGACCGCCCATCAAGTAAAGAACATAGTAAACATAGGGAAACCTAGGATGTACTTGAGTAGATCAATATGAGATAAGAGGTGGATATCATGGTGATAAAAGTAATTCCACGTGTTTTACATCATAATGATGAGTGCAATGCAGTTCATTTCAACATCATATTATCTAGTTTTAGTTCTTATTATTATATGTCTATGTTAGTAGAGGATTTTATCCCTTCCTGTATTATTATTATATGTGAGGTGGGAACCCAATATACATTCCATGATGGCCACATATAATATGAGTTCCCTCCCTTCCACTAGATGCATCAAAACCATTGGGTGAAGTAAGTAATGATTTATACATTTAATGGATATCCAGTGTTCATCATCCCATTGGTAGGAAATTCTATTCTTCATTATCCTAGTGAAGGGGAGAGATTTTAGTGCCAGGTTGGCTATTAATACAAATTTAGGCGATGTGCCCATTGACTTCCCAATGTTTTGTTATATTTTTGGGGGTGACATTTCTATAAAACCACATATCTTCAATGGGTTATCCTCAATACCATGGTGGATTACTACGAAGCCAAGAAATAAGCATGAAGTTACGCCAAAGGAACTCTTTTGTAGATTAATCTTTAAATTGTGTGGTCGTAGCTTATTGAATATTGCCTGAAGATCTGTGAAATGATAACTTCATTCTCAGGATTCAACAACTAGGTTAGTGACATCACCCTCAGTATCCTCCACATGACGATATTAATGATTTGATGCATAGAATGTTGATATGTGGCCCCAACATTCTTTAATCCATAGGGAATTACCATATAGAAGATGATACCTTTTGGTGCTCCGATAATGTTGTCTTCTTCATCTTCAAGATCCCTCTTGGTCTCTTTTTACCCCATGTAACCGTCCATGATGGAATGGGATTGGAGGACATAAGTTTCATCGATCAAGAGTTCTCCGATAATCAATGATAAATTGTCTTTCAAGAAATGAAAATTATGGTCTATAAAAATAGGGGAAACCCGAATATGACAATTCTTTTTCTTGATGGGGATGATATTATAATTCCAACTGGGGTATTTCACTTCTCAGAAATTTTTTTCGTTGATCATCTTGTAAAATTACTCCTCTAATTGGCGGAATGGCAATGGTGCATCCTCATAAATTCTCTTTTGAATCCTCGATTCGAGTAGACTGAGATAGTGTGTTGCCACATATGGATTCAGTACACAGATTTCAATATAGTTCCATGAGAACACATGGCAATGTGTCCTTAGAAATATAATGTACATATCTTGACCATCAAGTGCCATAGTATCACTAATCAGAGTAGGCCATGGGTCTTCTTAAGATCAAATATTTACCTGTATGATCCCATCCATGGTAGTGGATACACATTTACAAATGATGGAAGGGAATTTTTGAGGTCATCCTCATCTACTTCCATTACTAAGTCTATGAATACATTTTCAGGTGGAGGTGGAAATATTGGAGCTTCTTTTTCACTATCAAGGTGATGGAGGTTATTTGAAGAGACAACAACATCCATTTCTATCTAATTCATTTTGGAGAGATTTTTAGTTTTTTTCTTCATTTTTTCTATTAATAGGATATGATAGGACCGTTGGGATTAGTTCATCTACTTCAACCATGATTAGGGGGTTCACATAACTGCTATCTATCATGCTCCATGGATTTATAGGGGTGGTCCCCAAGATATTGGGAGATGGAACATGTATTTATTCATCAGAAATTGGATTCATACCTCCCTTATTATAGAAATATTCTTCAGTATATGTGGCTCTATAGGTCTTATAGGGGACGTTTTCACCATGTTGTACGATGACCATTCATTTGATAGGGTTCAACAGACATTGATAGATTATTGATAGTACGACTTTGTGGCTATGGAGCCAGGTCCTTCTGAGCAGGACATTATATGTTGGGTCTTGGTGGATAACTATGGACTCAGCATCAAATGTGAGTTCTCAAAATTATGATTCAAGTATGATCTTCCCATGAGGTATTTTATCACTCTCCTCATACCCTCTATTGGTTTGCATTGTAGGGGATAAGTACCATTTGTTATATCCCAAGAATCGGAGATTTCAAACTGGGATGAGATAGATCCTATATAGCATCCCGTCTTTTTATAACATAACTTTTCATTCCATTACACGGAACTGAGGATCTTTAAGGTTTAGTATCTTGGAAACAAGGAACATAAAACATGAAACAAAAAAAACATTCTTCTTAAACACTTGAAAGGCTTCTCCTCATGTTCACCCTAGGCTCATTACTGCATCTCATAACCTGGGGACATACATCAAAAGGAAGGGTGAGCAGAAGGCCCAGCAAGGGAAACAAGTGAAACATTTTACATATGAACTTGAGATACATAAATAAAGTCATGAAAAGAACTTTAATGCATGAAAATGAAATCATGAGGCATATCATAATAAAAATAAAACTTTTTCATAACTTGAAGATGTGGCTACATCATTTAACATAGACAATCATGAACATATCACCAAGGTCCATCCCCAAGGTGTCATTTTAAAATTACCAAGGTTATTCACCAAGGTATCGTGAAAATTGTAATCTCTAGTGGTTACATCATTACCCAATGCATTGGAGCGCTATCAGGGCGCACCCTTAAATTTGCCTTTATTATCATGTGAGCCACATATATCATCATCAAAAATTTCATAAATAACCCATATAGCATAAAGGAAATGGGTTTCATTTCATAATCATAACTTTTTTAAAAACTACTTTAAAGACATGATCTTTATATCACTTTAAAACCCACAGAAAAGGAAGGTGGGTCTCATGTATGTAAATCCCAGAATTTAAAATATAACATTTTGGTATATATGTGAATACCCCTTTAGAAGAAAGAGCTTTGAGTATTCACTTAATAAAATAAAAGAACTTTATAAAAAGAGATAGACATTTTGAGACAGAAATTCTGCAGCATAACGGCAATGTTCCGAGGTTTTAGAAGACATTAAAAGAGAGGTAAAATGGGTCAAACATTCATAAATGACCCATAAAATAGTACATGGACAGAATAAGAAGGATACATGATCATGGTAATGAAATTTCAAGGACATACCATTTGAAATGAAAAACATGGAAGGAAGAAAAAAAATTAGATTTCTCTTATGAAAGTTCGGCAGCCTAACGGCGTTACTTAAACATCAACAAAAAATGATTTGAAAAGATCAAATAGGGTCTCTCATCATATGAACATAAGAGTACAGTATGATATATATAGAGATCATACCCCAATATAACAAAAAGGAACTTGAAAGAATTGACATGAAAGTAGAACTTCAAAACGAGAAGGGTGAAGAACCACTTAAAAATTCGGCAGCCTAACGACGCCACTTAAAACATCAAAATACTGAATTGAAGAGATCAAATGGGGTCTCTCATCATATGAACATAAGAGTCCAGTATGATATATATAGAGATCATACCCCAATATAACAAAAAGGAACTTGAAATAATTGACATGAAAGTAGAACTTCAAAACGAGAAGGGTGAAGAACCACTTAAAAATTCGGCAGCCTAACGACGCCACTTAAAACATCAAAATACTGAATTGAAGAGATCAAATGGGGTATCTAATCATATGAACATAAGAGTCCAGTATGATATATATAGAGATCATACCCCAATATAACAAAAAGGAACTTGAAATAATTGACATGAAAGTAGAACTTCAAAACGAGAAGGGTGAAGAACCACTTAAAAATTCGGCAGCCTAACGGCGCCACTTAAAACATCAAAATACTGAATTGAAGCGATGAAATGGGGTATCTCATCATATGATCATAAAAGATCAGTATGATAATTTACAGATCATACCCCAACATAGTAAAAAGGAACATGAAAGACTTGAATGAAAATAGAACTTGAAAACGAGGAAGGTGAAAGAATCCCTTAAAAAAAATCCGGCAGCCTAACGGCGCCACTTAAACATTCTTAAAACGAATTGATGAGAGCAAAGGGGGTCTCTCATCATATGAACATGAAATAGGCAGTAGGATGAATATAAAAGAACATACCCCAACATAAGAACATGGAGTATAAAATAAATGACATAAAAGAGATTACTTGAAAAGAAAGAGAGAGGTCGGATCCCTTACCTTAAAATGTAACTCTTAAACCTCAAAGGTTGGGACCTTGAGGGCTTGGGGGCACCTTGGGAGGACTCCTTGGGAGGTAATGAGACCAGAAATTCGTTGGGAATGAGTGGGGAGTTGAATGGATGAGAGGAGGGCTTGGTATTTATAGGGAAAGTGAGGGGACAAGGCATTAATGGCCAAGGGACACCTCACATGTGCTTTTCTCAAACCCATGTGCTCTCCCTTGTCATTTATCATGGAGTTAGGCCACATGGGGCCCCCAAAACAATAATTCATCACCCTTGGCCGGACAACCCTCAAAAGATCTCATGACATCATCATGACACCGTTATGATGTCATTAAACATACCGAAACCCTAAAACTGTATTTTTACTATTCACTGAAAATTCAACTTTCTCAGAAAAATCCCAAAATTTCACATTAACCAAATATCAATGCTCTGATTTCAAAAATGAAATCCATTTTATAAAAATAATTTTCTAAATATTTTTAATTTAATTTTTAAATAAAAACACTATTCATCGAAAATTCATTTTTTTCAGAAAAAACCCCAAAAATTTCCATAACATAATATCGATGCTCTGAGTTCAAAAATAAAGTCATTTTTATAAAAATAATTTTCTAATTATTTTTAATTAAATTTTTAATTAAAAAACACTATTCACCCGAAAAAACTAATACTTGAATAATAATTAATGAAACCGTTATTTAACTATCTTATTGAATCACATTACTTAATCAAGGTGCCTAGATTATTTTTAAACTTTCTTTAAGTGGGATTACTAATCCATTTGGTCATATTACTAATCCTAATCATAAAATCACTATTCATAATTTACTATTCATCAAAAATCAAGTTGATCTTATTAGACTCTAAATTTAGTACTGAACATAATTGCAGAAGACCATTTTTTGAAAATCATTACACATTTTTAATTATTTAGGGTTTACATAAACATATTTAAAATATACTTTTTCTAAAATTCATCAAAAATATGCATACTATATTTATCCGGTCATTTCAAAATTCATAAACTTCATCATAAGAAGAAATCCCAATTTTTATTTAAAACAAGGATTACACAAGGTAGTTACGGTCTCGTTACATAACCCCTTATAATACCAGTATATGACCTAAGAGTAAGGTGTGCTAGGGTGATAGAAGCTTGGGGCGGCTCAGTCAACATTTCCCGAGTAGTAATTTCTATCAGTTTGAACTTCTCATGAAGGCGATTCCGTTCCAGCTTCACATGATGAAGTTCGGCTTGGATTTGATCCAGAGCAAAGCCCAGTGGTGCTACCTCCTTCCCAAGCTCTATTAGATGGGCTTCGATCGGTCCAATACTACTAGGTGAGGCCATCGAATATTCTTTCTATAATAATTAACCAAGATTACTTATATTTAGAGACAATAATCAAAACATTTTGTTCACAGCGGTCATATTGACCGATGGTTATATAATAGTCAAAACCCACTGATCTCATTTTAATTATAATCATGTTTATCAAATAAAACATTTTTGTTAAGTATAATAATAACACATAAAATTAGGAAACAAAATTTATTTAAAAATTTCGGGTCGTTACAATCTTCCCCCCTTAAGAAATTGCGTCCTCGCAATTTTAAAATTGGGTTTTGAAATTTCATTGAAAGTCCCACATCGGAAAAGGAGTTAGTAAAACTATTACTTTAAAATAAAGAAAGGGAAGTACAAAGGTCACCCGAGTTAACCCACACTAGGGTTTCATGTAGGAAAACATGGACATGGAGGAGAAAACAAAGGGTCAAGTTCTGAGGGAGAGTGATAGAGAACATGATTAGGAGAAAGTTAACCATGAGAAAATCCCAAACTTATGATGTGTGTAAATGGTCTTTGATTACCTAGTAGGAAACGTAAACCAACAACATTTTTGTTTTACGTTTCTTTTCATAATTTTGAGGATTTCATTTACTACATATAACAAAAACATAAGAAAATATACCAACCTTCAAGTAGAGTTTCATCCTTTAACAAGTCCCTACCAACACTAATCTTTTCTCCAAATGATGAGAATTCAAAAACACTTGGTCTCATAAAAGCACAAGAATCATCTTCTATAGAATCACATAATCTACAAAAGATTAACTATCTATTTCTTCTATCTTTAAACATTATCCCAAAAACAGAAAGGTTAAGGTAAAACAACTCTTCAAAAAAAAAAGAATCCCATAGGAATGGAAACTACTTTTAAATCATCAAAGTTCCATGGTACTACCCAAAGTTCATCATAGACCATTCCATAAATAACGGTCCTTAAAATTCCTCAAAACAAACCAAACTAAGATTGAAACCCAAATACAATAAGGATTTGATAACATAGACTTCCAAAACAACTTCATTGTTCATCTCCAGACAACATCAACCACTCCTAACATCTTATAAAAAAGTAGCTAACCTAAACATATTTTACCCAAGATAGGTTAGTCATTCCCATAAGTAACCTAAATTACTATAATTTCACCTTAAATTCATCTATTCTTCAAAATATAAGTCAACCTTACTCCTCAATGAAAATACCGTAGTAATCTATTTACCTCGATCAAATATGGTTCCCAAAATAATGAACGTCTTCCAAAATAATAATCATATTTTAATCCCCTAATCATCCCTGTCATATTAATACGAAAATCGTCGCATTTCCTATCACATTGGTTTTCGGAACATGTTCTTCCATTTCCCACCATTAACTAAGAAGAGAAAGCATAATTAGGGGCTTAAGTACTTAGCTAATAATCATGAAA
Source organism: Viscum album (assembly GCA_963277665.1). Taxonomy (NCBI): domain Eukaryota; kingdom Viridiplantae; phylum Streptophyta; class Magnoliopsida; order Santalales; family Viscaceae; genus Viscum; species Viscum album. The sequence continues at coordinate 858,154,704 of OY728151.1, forward strand.
AGGAACTGAAAGCATATAAGGATAACATGTATATGAAAGGTATACCCTAACTTGTGATCTCCTAGGTTCCCATCTAGGTTATGAATGATCATATATTCTTATGTGAACCTTTATTTTATTTTATCTTTGTTCCTTTAACAATGGTTCATACCAAGCTTATGAATTTACCAAAGCATATCCCCTGGGAGTGTCGTAACCAAGAGTGCAGCAAGGCCCGTTGTCGTGTACCAGTTCCCGTTCGAGTCTAGCTCAAAGCGGTGTTTTCGGGTTTTACCCCTATGTACATCTGTGCCAGAGCCACCTCTACCTGCTCGTATCCAGACAGGGATGTATTTGCTTGGCAACCCCTTACTCAATACTCACCAAAATACCAGGAAGATTTCCTATATTAAACTTTTCTATAGGGTTCCTCCTAGAGTTTTCATATCCTAATTTCCACAAATAACTAAACCATCCTTTAATACCAACTATAGCATCCCGTCTTTTTATAACATAACTTTTCATTCCATTACACGGAACTGAGGATCTTTAAGGTTTAGTATCTTGGAAACAAGGAACATAAAACATGAAACAAAAAAAACATTCTTCTTAAACACTTGAAAGGCTTCTCCTCATGTTCACCCTAGGATCATTACTGCATCTCATAACCTGGGGACATACATCAAAAGGAAGGGTGAGCAGAAGGCCCAGCAAGGGAAACAAGTGAAACATTTTACATATGAACTTGAGATACATAAATAAAGTCATGAAAAGAACTTTAATGCATGAAAATGAAATCATGAGGCATATCATAATAAAAATAAAACTTTTTCATAACTTGAAGATGTGGCTACATCATTTAACATAGACAATCATGAACATATCACCAAGGTCCATCCCCAAGGTGTCATTTTAAAATTACCAAGGTTATTCACCAAGGTATCGTGAAAATTGTAATCTCTAGTGGTTACATCATTACCCAATGCATTGGAGCGCTATCAGGGCGCACCCTTAAATTTGCCTTTATTATCATGTGAGCCACATATATCATCATCAAAAAGTTCATAAATAACCCATATAGCATAAAGGAAATGGGTTTCATTTCATAATCATAACTTTTTTAAAAACTGCTTTAAAGACATGATCTTTATATCACTTTAAAACCCACAGAAAAGGAAGGTGGGTCTCATGTATGTAAATCCCAGAATTTAAAATAGAACATTTTGTTATATATGTGAATACCCCTTTAGAAGAAATAGCTTTGAGTATTCACTTAATAAAATAAAAGAACTTTATAAAAAGAGATAGACATTTTGAGACAGAAATTCTGCAGCATAACGGCAATGTTCCGAGGTTTTAGAAGACATTAAAAGAGAGGTAAAATGGGTCAAACATTCATAAATGACCCATAAAATAGTACATGGACAGAATAAGAAGGATACATGATCATGGTAATGAAATTTCAAGGACATACCATTTGAAATGAAAAACATGGAAGGAAGAAAAAAAAATTAGATTTCTCTTATGAAAGTTCGGCAGCCTAACGACGTTACTTAAACATCAACAAAAAATGATTTGAAAAGATCAAATAGGGTCTCTCATCATATGAACTTAAGAGTACAGTATGATATATATAGAGATCATACCCCAATATAACAAAAAGGAACTTGAAAGAATTGACATGAAAGTAGAACTTCAAAACGAGAAGGGTGAAGAACCACTTAAAAATTCGGCAGCCTAACAACGCCACTTAAAACATCAAAATACTGAATTGAAGAGATCAAATGGGGTCTCTCATCATATGAAAATAAGAGTCCAGTATGATATATATAGAGATCATACCCCAATATAACAAAAAGGAACTTGAAATAATTGACATGAAAGTAGAACTTCAAAACGAGAAGGGTGAAGAACCACTTAAAAATTCGGCAGCCTAACGACGCCACTTAAAACATCAAAATACTGAATTGAAGAGATCAAATGGGGTCTCTCATCATATGAACATAAGAGTACAGTATGATATATATAGAGATCATACCCCAATATAACAAAAAGGAACTTGAAATAATTGACATGAAAGTAGAACTTCAAAACGAGAAGGGTGAAGAAGCACTTAAAAATTCGGCAGCCTAACGGCGCCACTTAAAACTTCAAAATACTGAATTGAAGCGATGAAATGGGGTCTCTCATCATATGATCATAAAAGATCAGTATGATAATTTAGAGATCATACCCCAACATAATAAAAAAGAACATGAAAGACTTGAATGAAAATAGAACTTGAAAACGAGGAAGGTGAAAGAATCCCTTAAAAAAAATTCAGCAGCCTAACGGCGCCACTTAAACATTCTTAAAACGAATTGATGAGAGCAAAGGGGGTCTCTCATCATATGAACATGAAATAGGCAGTAGTATGAATATAAAAGAACATCCCCCAACATAAGAACATGGAGTATAAAAGAAATGACATAAAAGAGATTACTTGAAAAGAAAGAGAGAGGTCGGATCCCTTACCTTAAAATGTAACTCTTAAAACTCAAAGGTTGGGACCTTGAGGGCTTGGGGGCACCTTGGGAGGACTCCTTGGGAGGTAATGAGACCAGAAATTCGTTGGGAATTAGTGGGGAGTCGAATGGATGAGAGGAGGGCTTGGTATTTATAGGGAAAGTGAGGGGACAAGGCATTAATGGCCAAGGGACACCTCACATGTGCTTTTCTCAAACCCATGTGCTCTCCCTTGTCATTTATCATGGAGTTAGGCCACATGGGGCCCCCAAAACAATAATTCATCACCCTTGGCCGGACAACCCTCAAAAGATCTCATGACATCATCATGACACCGTTATGATGTCATTAAACATACCGAAACCCTAAAACTGTATTTTTACTATTCACTGAAAATTCAACTTTCTCAGAAAAATCCCAAAATTTCACATTAACCAAATATCAATGATCTGATTTCAAAAATGAAATCCATTTTATAAAAATAATTTTCTAAATATTTTTAATTTAATTTTTAAATAAAAACACTATTCATTGAAAATTCATTTTTTTCAGAAAAAACCCCAAAAATTACCATAACATAATATCGATGCTCTGAGTTCAAAAATAAAGTCATTTTTATAAAAATAATTTTCTAATTATTTTTAATTAAATTTTTAATTAAAAAAACACTATTCACCCGAAAAAACTAATACTTGAATAATAATTAATGAAACCGTTATTTAACTATCTTATTGAATCACATTACTTAATCAAGGTGCCTAGATTATTTTAAAACTTTCTTTAAGTGAGATTACTAATCCATTTGGTCATATTACTAATCCTAATCATAAAATCACTATTCATAATTTACTATTCATCAAAAATCAAGTTGATCTTATTAGACTCTAAATTTAGTACTGAACATAATTGCAGAAGACCATTTTTTGAAAATCATTACACATTTTTAATTATTTAGGGTTTACATAAACATATTTAAAATATCCTTTTTCTAAAATTCATCAAAAATATGCATACTATATTTATCCGGTCATTTCAAAATTCATAAACTTCATCATAAGAAGAAATCCCAATTTTTATTTAAAACAAGGATTACACAAGGTAGTTACGGTCTCGTTACATAACCTCTTATAATACCAGTATAGGACCTAAGAGTAAGGTGTGCTAGGGTGATAGAAGCTTGGGGTGGCTCAGTCAACATTGCCCGAGTAGTAATTTCTATCAGTTTGAACTTCTCACGAAGGCGATTCCGTTCCAGCTTCACATGATGAAGTTCGGATTGGATTTGATCCAGAGCAAAGCCCAGTGGTGCTACCTCCTTCCCAAGCTCTATTAGATGGGCTTCGATCGGTCCAAGACTACTAGGTGAGGCCATCGAATATTCTTTCTATAATAATTAACCAAGATTACTTATATTTAGAGACAATAATCAAAACATTTTGTTCACAGCGGTCATATTGACCGATGGTTATATAATAGTCAAAACCCACTGATCTCATTTTAATTATAATCATGTTTATCAAATAAAACATTTTTGTTAAGTATAACAATAACACATAAAATTAGGAAACAAAATTTATTTAAAAATTTCGGGTCGTTACATCCTAGATCCATTATCAATAAAAACCCTTTGGACACTAAAATTTTTGAGTCATCCTAAAACGTATAGTGGATGGATGATTTATTGGATGGCCTCTTCGTTATCTTGATCAGTGAATGAGATTAAAACATGAAATTCTTAGGGAATGTTCTTCACTCGATATACCACAGCTGTAGCGAATTCTATCTCAACATCGTGTGGACACTAGGGGGATTCTACAAGTGAATCATATATATCTTTGGAATGGCATAACACATCAAGGATTGACAGCATGGTTGGGTATACAGCTAACTCTTTCATAAAATTGTACTATTGCACTAGTGGTCGACTCCTCCCACTGTGGGGCTACCCCTAGGAATTCCATTCATGAGCTAGTGCATCTGAGGTAGATTGAATTGGTGTATCTGTAGAATTTGAGGGAGTATTTTCCCTTTTTAGTGTAGGCCACAGGGGTTTCCCTATGGCCTATGTTGATTAGATTGATCCCTAATATGAATTCATGTAAGACAATCAGATGCAGGTGACCACTAGGGGCCTTTGTGATTTTTCCTTGACTCCTTAGAGACAAATGGAGTGCATTCACATGAATCTATGTTACACATATGTCCTTTATGGGGATATTACCTGAATATTGATTCCAACAATGTCTGAAAAGTCCCCTCTATCATCGAGTTTAGTCCACGTGACATCATATTCCCTTATAATTCATGGGAAAACCTTATTTGGGGGCATATTCATTATCAGATAAAGGGTCTTACAAGGGTATCATGTTGACATAACCAAATATGAGCTCTTAATACAATGATTATTCTACTTTGTGGGGAGGTTCCCATTCTGCAAATGTTGCAGCGATGAAATCTGCAGGAGTTAGGGCTTGATTTGGAATAGAATATGACTCTTCCTCCTCTGAGTCTTCTTGCATCTGGGGTCATGCCTGCCTTTGGGAGGCACATATGATGTGTCCTTATTGGGTAGCAGAGATATCGTGTGTCTGTGAAACTATTAATTTAGAGTGGTGTGAGATAAATCAATTTCTTTTCACATCATCCATTTTTCAAACAGTTTTTATTTCCTGGCTAGAAAATACTTCCAACCATCCATTTTTTCTGACTAGATGATGGTTACTCAAGCCACCAACATTGGGTAGTTTTCTATCATCACTTGTTCAATTAAAACCATACCGAGAAGAATGTCCTTAATGATTATGAAATCCTAGATATTAGGACCCATCCTTATATGGGAAGGTATGTTATTGGGGTGATTGGTGAGATTGACCTCATCAAGATTTTTGGGGGCATAATATTGAAAAAGTTATTATCCAGGGAACCTACAAAATAACCATGGAATTATTCATTTATGAAGAAGTATGATTTATTCATCCATTACTCAAATCCAGAGAATCATTTATTTCTCTGTACTTATTGATTGAGGGTGATTGTGTGGTTGTCACCACTCGGTAGGATGTGCTGGGTAGTTTAGAGCCTCCCTAGGTGCTTGCATGGGAACCATTATAGGCTAGATAGTTACAACTACAACTTCGTCTCTACCTAGAATTTTCCCCACTGTTATGGTAGTGATATGAGACTTGTATGGGGTTCAATGAGTAGAATATTCATTGATTTTTTTTTTAATTTTAGATATATCTACCAATCCACCTGGATATTTCATGGGTATTAGGGTTGTCTACACCTTATCCCTATGATTTTCATCACATAGTAATAGCAGTTTCTCCTATGAGTGGGTGATGTTGAGAAAATAGGTTAAACCATTCTAAATTCCTATGAAATCAGACACCCGATCATTCTCAAATTCTTCACAGTTCATTAGATTGGATATTTTTATTTTTCGTATTGTTGAACTAAATAGGTAAAGGAACTAACGACGATGGTCCTCCCATCCTACAATGGATCCCACTGGTAGACTTAAGTACCAAACAATTTCTGGCCATGTCAGAGTCTATAAGAAACACCTCATCTTTATTGCTTCTTGTGGATCTTGGGGGCCAATCATCGGCCCACATCCATACATAAAGTGTGTGAGATGAAGGTCAGGGTCACCTGTACCTTCCAAGGATGATAAGGCAGGGTTGGAAAAGATGAGTGGTGGTGGATTATCATCAACACATTCGGTATATGGCTTCCTTTCTGGCTACACATGTGTGCGTGACCCATCTGTGGCTTCCATTTTAGTAGCTTTGGTTCTGATTACATTATGTAATTTAGGGGGAACTAATATCTGAGCTACATCCTTTCCATATGGAGGATTTAAGAACCGATGGGGTGGTTATACCTCCATCTCCAACTAATTCTCAATTCATTCTACAACTAAATGATTAAAATGATTATGTATAGTATTTCACCACAATAGAGGGAATTCACGATCATTTTTGACTTCCTAATTTATGTGTACCAACCTTCTTTATAGGAATATATTGTCATTCTTAGATATTACTCTTATTGGAGGATGCGCTATGGGAGGGATAATAATTGTCTCTATCTAGAGACTATTCCCATTAGTAATATTTCCGCTGAGTAGGTATTCAATGAGTTGTTAGAGATACCACATTTCACAATCATATTCTGACAACTATTACTATGAAGAAATAAATTCATTTCTTATGGGTGTTGATTAGGATATATCCATACCATTCCCTTTTTAATTGATATCATTTTGTTGAGGAGGTGTTAACTCATTATTTTGAGGTGCCAAATTTTGAATCCTTCTTTGTTTTGTGGTGCGTGCGACCTCATTTGGTGCATACAAATCACCCCCTCCTAGGGAATTTTTTTTGGTTTCATCCCTTTATTTTGGTGTCTTGATCGTTATCAACCATGTTGAAAATGACATAATTAACAGAATTATATCGATAAAATGGTTGTTGTGCCATTAAATTCCATGCAATAGGGTGACTTTGCACTACCATCTTTAGTGTTTTTATTTGAACCATTGGAAATGTTTCCCCGTTTTGGCTTGAAATTCCAACAGGTTCTAATTTCCTTTTTTGTACCCTCCTTCTATCTTGGTATATAAATTTTAATTTTGAGGGAGTTTTTAGTTGTGATTTCCAAGTGATCCTCGACAAGGAGAGGTTTTTCTTATGGCTGAAGGATCCTTCGAAATGTTTCCCATTGATTTTTCCCTCCCATCATAGAGAAGACTAATTATATCTGTGGTGGTAATGATGGTGAAAATACCACCAGCCCTACAGGGTGTGGGTCATTTCAGACCTCCATTTTCACTAATTAGTCATGTTTTCAAGGATCCAATGATTCTAATCTTGGGAATTATGATTCCTGGGACAGACATGATGATAAAAATACCCCCATTCTAGTGGGGTGGGTGTGTTTTGGAATAACTAGTGATTCATCCATGGCACACATCTGGTATGATGAACCTAGAGATGACGACCAGGATATAAATTCACCCATCCCAGCAAGCTGGGGTCTATCTGTAGCTGCCAGTGGTATATCATATACCCGATCAGGATTTAATTTTTTGAGGGGTGTAGGTGGTTGTAGATATTTTCCTAGCCTGGGGGGCCAAGTCTAATCCTAGATGTCGTATATGTCAGTTGATATTGTGACGTGTGTATTGTGGTGTTGTTGGGATCCCTTGGGAGTTAGGTGTGATGATAGGCCATTATGAGAATTATTCTTCACAAAAAGTTGTTTTGAGGATCTCACCATCAATATCCATGTTTGAAATTCATTATAATTGTTTTGATTGGCCATGTTTGATGTCATGTTGATTGTCCTATACTAGAATTCATGATTTCTTGGCATTGTTGAAGTGAGTCCATTATATTTTAGTGAAAAACTTTATGAATTGTTACCCATTCCCCTAATTTCAATGGAGGTTATAACTATATAAGACACTAAATATTATGGGATATATTGTTCCATGGGATCATGAATGTGTAATGCTCCATATTGTCCCCACCCTCAAATAAAAAAACACGATGTGGATTCGAAGATCTTCTTCTAATGTGTCACGATGTAATGATAGCAATCATGATTCACAATTACACTGTGCTATTCTGATTTTGGATCCATGTCCATGGAGATAGCAGTTTGGTCGAGCTGACAACAGAGTATCCTGATTGCCAAGTGGTGAGACTCATATCATCATTAAGGGATATATCGGTCCCCTAATCGATGAAGAGTAGCCAAATTTCTTTGTATATTTAAGTAATTCACTCCATTCTTAACTCATATGGGATCTCATAACTTGAAATAGTGAGGGGCCAAACCATGTTGGGGTGTTTTTTATGAAAACATCCTCCTTGTGTTAATGAAGACCTCCTATTAATCAAACATACATGCCTCCATCTGGTCAAGAAATAATATATTTCTCTGATGGTCACTTGCTGACAGGAGTGGTGTGTTGCTAGAAGTTGATGGGGAACTATATACAGTTGACCCAGATGTATTGAGCAGCTCTCTATATTGTTTTTATGAGTTTTAAAAACCACTATATACCGAGGTTTTGAGAAATGAGGAGGATTTATTTTCCCATGGGATATATCATCATGGAAAGGTTTACTAAGGTAGATGTCAGGATTAGAGTTCCAACGATCTATATCCACATTACCATGAGGAATTCTATCATGGTAATTAACATCTTCATCTCCCATTTTTATAGAAGAGTCAATGGACCCTCGAGGTGTTGATAATGTGTCTCAAACAATCTTAAGGACACTAGTAGTGAGGTTGTTATGAATATATGACATGTTCGGTATCATGAACATAATATGTCGACCTTCCTTTTTGGATTTTCCATGGATATGAACCATCATAGTGATGGTTATCAGAACATGTATTTAAATGTCTCGTTTTGTAGAGTTATGAGACCACTACAGAGAAGCTGTCGAACTATGAAAATGAGTTGTCTCATTATTGACAAGAATATGATCCTGTCTTGAGGCATGTTACATTCCCACATGGTGAGACATAGTCAAGACATGATTATTATCCCAATATTGTGCCTTTTTGATATGATGATAGTCATTCAATCAAGTAGTACGATCCTTCCACATGGTGGGTCCTTCTCTCACCCGGTGATCCCAATTAGAAATTGGAGTATGATCCTAGATTTAAAATTCATTTCCCACAGGAATATCCGAACATACCATCAAAATGGGATAAATAAAATTATCTTCCTCTTAAATTTCGATTGAATGATGTTGGTATAGTTATTCATCGGTGGATGGAGAAATTTGTTCCGTTCATCAATGATCCACTAGAGTATGCTAAGAAGATTCATTGATCAGAATATGGGCATGTCCAGAGCATGTGACATTCTCACTTGTTCATCTTCAACTAGAATGGGGATATATGATTCATACAAGGCCAATGGATTATTCTAATAGACTTGTACAATAATAATATGAGCCTGTACTAAGGCTTGTTCCCCTCTCACAAGGTGATCCATGACCATAATGTTGATGTGATTCTGATCCTTTTCCTTTGAAATATGGTGACATACATTTTCAATAGGCATGTATGTTGGTCATGAGGTTGGTGCTTCTCTCAACTGGTGATCCATAGATCAAATTGGAGTATGATCCCAATCCGATGTCTTGTCCTTTGTTGGAATATTTTGATAATACTCATGGAAAAGAGAAAGAGTGTCTGCTTATTATGGCACAACCACATGTTCACAATGACCAAAGTGTTGAGTTTCTCTGACTATACTGATATGAGTATGCACACATCCCTTTATCTTCAACAGTGAAAAATATTCCTATAGATCTCTATAGATGTTTCTAAAATATATTTTCATTTTAGAAATGTGTGTGTAGTGATATGTGTCTGTATATTTTCTATATCCATGATAAAATTGAATATTTGATCGATTGAAGTGGGCATATGCACCCAATATTTTCCTCCTTATTCCATTGGTGTATGCTGATGGATAACATGCATGCGGTAGGGATATGAACCACCCCATGCTTATCATGGTAATATTCCCACTTACATTTTCTAAGCTAGTAAGGATATGAGCCTGCATATTGGTTCCTTCTATACAAATACGGTAGGAATCATCCGCAGGAGTGGGGATATGAGCCCTCTCATGGATATCTCATGTCTTACTCCCCCAATGTTCCATCAATACATCCCATGATTGAGTGTCAGATGTGGAATTTTTTTCATTGGTACACTTCATAGGTTACTGGTGGGTACCTATGGGATGATACTGGTGATGGGGGTTGATAAGTTCCCTCCTCAGTGGAACCTTAACCACAATAGAGTAATATTTTGCTTCTTGGTACACCTTCAACAGATACAGAATGTGGCAATTGTCATAATCCATGGATAATCTCCCAAAGTGGTTGGTTTTATCGAAGAGATATACTGGATTTGCAAAATCCTTTTCCAGGCAATGTGGATTTCCCGACTATAGTTTTTTGAGAGCTTCGTAAGATGATTTCATGGTTCTGATTGTACCATGTCAATGGTACTTTGGGAAAAATGTACTTTCCACATACTGTTGGAGCTGTCGAGTAGATGATTTACCGAAGATAATGTTGGATGATGAAGAAATTTCCTCATGTTGGGTTTCTATCAATGAGAGTAGTATCTGCAAACACACTAACAATAATGAACCAAGAAACCTATTAGTGTTATATCATAGGCATATAAACTCCCAATCAAATATGCATGGCTAACATAATTTTTCTATTTTCCCGATATTTTCATTCTTCTCTCATGGAAATATTAACATATGGATGAACTTACAAAAACACTAATTAAATTATTTCATCTATATGATCATATTGGTCTTACTAATTGGTTTTTATATGTTTTTAAAAATCAATGAGGCCTAAGAGGCTCATGTCAGGCTTGTCATATTTATTTCAATATAAAGATAAAATGAAATTACTCAAAGGATTATAACCCAATAATTTTTTATTATAGAGATTCACATTCGTTTCAAAAATTTTGGTTTCATATAGTGGGAAATAAAAATGTTATGAAAGATTATAACATGACCATTTTTTTATTTCTATGGTTCTGGTCGAGTTCACCATTTTTGTTTCATCAGGGATCGTTGTGGTCAATGGTTTTAACTCGATTATTTGTTTGAGGGGGGAGACATAAGGCATCTCTCAATTGCTTACGTCCAGTTTTCCATTTGATCCATATTTCGCAGAAGCTCCCAATGGTTCCCTCATCTGTGACTGGGTACGAACCTTCTTCCCAAAGTTTGGTGGACATCTAGGTTTTTAGGACCATCGACTCTTAGGGACACAAATTTTCCAAGAGGATGGGAGTTCAGTCTCATAGAACCCTTTTGGGTGGGAATTAATACATACATTGGGACTCTCTAATAGATTTAGGATATGATTTTGGATCGGTTCAAAATATAGATACAAAAATGGTTAACCTAAAAAAATGAATGTAGGATAATTTTCCTTCATGTGAAAAAGTTTTGGGTCTATTTAGAGAATTAATATTTATGAATTTGTGTTTATATTTAATTTTTTAATGGGTGACTTCTTATATTTGTGAATCCATATAACCAAGTTCATTTTAATTTTCTTTCATACCAGCTGGTAGATAATATTACATGGATGGGATTGAGCCATTATGAATCATCCAATGTATCATGGTTATTCTAGGAATAACAACCCACATAGATCACTGGATCTGTGAAGTTTAATGTCATGTGATGGGAAACCATGTGGGTGCTCTAGGGCCCAAAAATATTCAGGAACAAATCCTATAAAGAGAGACTACATATCCTAAGTATATATAGAATTAGAGTTTTCATAGTTTATTTGGTTTCTTATTCCACTGATTGATGATGTATGATGATCATATTATAGAATTAATCGATCCTTGATGGATGAGATGTTGGATTCATTAAAGGAAGGACATAAAAAGGGTTATATATTTGAACTTAGTCCTTAGGAAGGCATCCTATGTATCCCACTTATTTAAGGAATTTTGAATAACATTTTTCAGTTATTTGGGGATTACACACTTATATTTCCAATAAAATTATGGATGTTTATAATGACGATTTCATGATCATTACAACTCCCAAATCCCACATTATCCATGATTGTTGTGAGAAACAAGGGATATAAAGTGATCATTTGTAAGAACCCAGTTATTCTCTTTGAGGTACAAGCATCTTCTTTTCTCTTTTCCTTAAGAGTTTTAATCAAAATATGAAAAATGGGGGAAAATCCTAAATTTTGAAAGTACACACCGTGTACTTTTCCACACGCCATGTACTTCTGGCAGTGTGTGTGATGAGTACATAGGGCGTGTAGCCTTGTCAGCAACAAAGGGTGTAGTAACTGACTACACACCGTGTAGTGGTCCTTTACATGCCGTGTAGTCAGTCGGCAGGCCAAAATAGTAAGGCGGTGGAGCAGCCGCCAGCTGGGCAGTATTATACGCCATGTACTCAGGAGTACATGCTATGTACTCTTGTCGGCAGGTGAACAGTGTCGCACTGGCGGGAAGCCTCCAGAGGAACAGTTAAATGAAAGGAGTACACGCCGTGTACTTGGAAGTACATTCCATGTACTTTTTTCGGCTTAAAATAAGCAGTAGCCTCCTCATTTGGCAGATGAGGCATTTGTGCCGTTTTGGAGCCAAGGGAGGAGGCCAAACCTTTGAAGATACACTGGGTGTTTGTCTGGAATCATTTTTTTCCTCAGACAATCTTGTTGGAACCACACGGGTAATCCCTCTCTTCTCCTAGAGTGTTGCTTACCAATTCTTATCCTAACATAAGTTATTTACGTTTGAGTGGGTTTCCTTCTTTGTCAGATCTATGCCGTTCTTGGGCATTTCAGGAGTCGGCGTCCGGGCATAACGCTCGTTGGCGTATAAGGTAGGTGGCTTGGTGTTTATTTTTCCAACTGTCATGTGTTTTTTGAATTTTTGTGCCACGAACCCATGTTGGGGTGTCGTGTGGATGAGGTCGTTGCTATATTAAAATACCTAGAATTGATTATACATTTTAAATATGATATTAAAATGCTGGTTGGGATCGTTGCTTGGATCTGGAACCACCTCGGGGGTGTGTTCCTCTGTTTAGCCATTTGGCTAGGGTACCTGAGGGTATGCCTTTAATGTAGTAATTGAAGAATTTCCTTGAGAGGAATATCTTGTTTACATCATTTTGACATGTTGGGCATGGCCCGATTATCTGTTAAGCCTAAGGGCATTGTTGTGATTAGCCTGAGGGCACTATGCTATTTAGCCTGAGGGAAATAGTTATTTCGGCATGAGGGAAACTTCTTTCGTGCCTGAGGGTAGCTGATTCTGTGCCTGAGGGCGTCACTACCTACGCCTGAGGGAAAACTCTGTTATGCTTGAGGGCAGATTCTTGTGTTGGATTACTCTTTACCTGAGGTTAGGAGTTTACGTGTCTAAGGATGTTAGCTGGTTATTTAGAATATTCAATGTGGAGGTATTTTAAATTTAATGGATTAAATGGATAATAAAATAGAAATATAACTGGTAATTAGTTAATTTTGAGTGATGCTTACTTTATTGCATTTTACTACTGCACACTATTGATGCATGCTTACACACAGTTGGGCACGGGCCTTTGGTGGGTGCATACTGAGATATATTTCTCACACCCTATTTGGGTCATGCTTGTCGGCCCAAACAAATTATGATTCTGCATGTATGGATAGGGGAAAGAGTCCCTATACATGTACTTTAATATTGCTGAGGAGTAGGAGGGCATGGGACCGAGCCTAGGCTCGCGATACCGCTGCTAGATGTTTTGCGATGTTTTGATGTACTCTGCCTTTGGTTGTATTGTATTGATTTATAACATGTTCTAGCTATTTTCTTAGAACTTGAGACATATAGCATCATCATTTACATACTGTTGGTAATATTAACTTCTGTTGGTTATTTCAGTTGTGTATGGTTTACTGCTTCCGCTGTTGATGTATGTTTTATTTTTTATTCCACTGCGCTAAACTTTGACAAATGAGGGCATAGTTTCCCCACTATCAGACATGGGCCCTCACTGCTAGTCGGTAGCCTCTGTCATTTGGGAAAATGCGCTTGAGGTCATGTGGCGAATCGGGTTCGGGGCACCCGTTGAGTGGCACCCAGAACCGGGACGTTAGAAAGTGGTATCAGAGGCCTTTGTTTTCTTTGAATAACTATTTGGAGCCTTAGTTAGGGATAGGATGGATCAGTAATTGGTAACAAGTTTTTCCCGGGTGTATCTAACCCGTGTACATGGAAAAGCTAGTCTAACTTGTATTTTTGCAATTATTTCGGTTTTGAAAATTTTACAGTTGAAATGTTTTCACCGTTGGGTGACGCACTTGTATTGTGTTGTTTATCTTTTATTTGTGGGTTTTATTTAGTTGCGACCGGATGATATGATGGTATTCCATCTCATGCATCATTTAGGGACATGCTAGAATCACATGCCATGCATAGTTTCCATTCCATGTAGGATCATTAGAAAATTGCATGTTGTTGTGATGGTTGTTGTGATAGAAAAGCATGCTGTTGTGATAGATGCACTGATAAAATACCTGCTGTTGATAGGGTAATTTTTCTTGCAATCTGTTCATTAAATGGACACCAAACTTGGGTTTTTGGTGAGTATGGTCCCCCATTTACCGGAGTCTTGTGGATCATTGACTATTTATCAGTTATAACATAGATATGATGTCAAACCTTGATTTGTGGGGAGTATGGGCCCTCACGGGTGGGAATTTGACACTTAGGTGTTGTTTTTCGGTATTTCATGGGTTCCGGTGAAGTTTCTGAGGCGTACTGTCTAGAAACCCAGTATACACACCATTTAGTATATTTTTACACACACCGTGTATGGCCTTCTGTTCAGGAAGAAAAATGATCTTTTTAAGTACATGCCATGTACTCTGAGTACACGCCATGTAGTCTCTTCCTGTATCATAAACCGTGTGGGCAGCGACACGGGGTAGGGAAGGGCTTGGGTAAAACACGTCGTGTACCATATATACATGTCATGTAGTTTTGACATGGATTCCAGCCGTGTAATGAACAACATGGGTCGGTGAACTCCTGTACAGAACACGTCGTGTCAATGATGAACACGCCGTGTAGTGTGACCTAAGGACTCGGCCGTGTAACTAACAACACGGGTCGATGTCACCTTTCCTTGAACACGCCGTGTACCCTTGGGGACATGCTGTGTAGTCTTGTCTGAGGACAGACCGTGTGGATTTATCCAAGTGGCTAGGGAAACGGGTTAGTGTACACGCCGTGTACGGGTGTAACATGCAGTGTAGTTTCAAGCCGAGTAGTCGGCCGTGTCACAAGCGACACGGGAAGTTAGAAAATAAGACCATACATGCCGTGTAGGTTAAGTACACGCCGTGTATTTTTTTTTAGCAGGAGTCGTGTGGCTTAGCAGTGTTGAAGGAAAGGGGCAGGGGAAGAGAAGTCAAGTACACACCGTGTAGTCAATATACACGCCATGTAGTCTTGTTTTTCAAATTTTGAGATGCCTTCTTCCTCTTCTTCCCTTTTTGGTTTCTTCATTTCAATAATCTTGAACTTATGGCGTGCTTTTGACCTTGTAGTGTCATTCCGCCTAGACGACCGCGCTTTTTTCACCAGGAGAGCGGCAATGATATTACTCCGGAGATGGAGGGACATGGGCTACTAGTTGATCCTCCATTAGGGCCAGATGCGGCACCAGATTCTATACCAGACACATACGCAGAGGCGCAGTTCTGTGAAGGCTTATTGAGGTTCATGAAGACCTTTCAGGGAGCACCGCAGGTTGCCACATCTATGACCGAGCTGACACGTATCTTCCAGCAGCAGCATCCGCCTACGTTCTCAGGGGATGGCAGACCACAAGCTGCAGAGTCTTGGCTGGGGTCAATGTAGACTATTTTCGAGCATCTGGAGACGCCTCCAGGGCGGAGGGTCAAGCTCGCGACATATATGCTGCGTGATTCCGCCAAGAGGTGGTGGGACGTTACCACCCTGTCAGAGCATCACAGGGACATGGAGTGGGAAGAATTTCAGGAAGTATTCTATGATTTTTTCTTCCCGGAGATGCTGAGGGTAGATAGAGCCCGAGAGTTCATGAATCTGCAGCAGGGCGCTATGTCAGTGATGGACTATTCTGCTCGTTTGACAGAGCTTCAGCGCTTTGCACCTGTGCTGGTGAGTGATGAGATGCTGAGAGCCAGACGTTTTGAGGATGGTCTTCGCTATGACGTCTGACTACTGGTGAATGTCTTCAGGTTTCCTACTGTACACGCCATAGTGAACCATGTGATGGTTACGGAGAGAAAACTGCGGGAATCTAGTGGTGTGGGCCAGGATGGTTCAGCACCAGTTACTGGTACTATTTCTGCTGGCAAGAGGAAGAGAACGATAGACTTCTCTCAGGTTAGCAGTACCAGTCAGAAGAATTCTTCAGGTGGCCAGGTTATGTGCTACCAGTGTGGTAGAGAGGGGAACAAGAGGCCACAGTGTCCACGTGACCCAGTGGAGTTCCGAGATTGTGGAAAAATGGGTCATCTGCATCACTTTTGCAGGGCATTTTTACCAGTGGCTAGTGAGAGGGGTTCTGTGAATACTCCGTGTGTAGGGACAGGACCAGTGGCTTCTTACCCGTCAGGGAACTGGAATACATCAGGGCATGCAGGTAGAGATGGTGGTCATGGCTATGGTAGCCAGACACCAAGATCTCAGAGGCAGTAGGGCAGGACAGCTTTGGGTATCCAGGCTGTGTCGCAGGGCCGCAGCACTAGGCAGACATATGCCGTGCAACATACCCATCAAGAGCAAGATACCGGACCTTCTACAGTCAGAGGTACTATTTTAGTAGCTTCTATATTATCTTCAGTACTTTTTGATATGGGTTCTATGCATAGTTTTATATCTGTACCTGTTGTGGAGATCCTTGGGCTCTGTGTTTCTACTTCTTCTGATATCATGATGCTAGACACTCCATTAGAGACTATAACGGCTGGTGTGCGTTAGTGCAAGGAGTTCCCCCTTGAGTTTGCTGGGTGTCACTTTCTTAGGGACCTCTATATCCTATAGATGATGAGCTATGACGTCATTCTTGGGATGGACTGGTTGGTTTCCTTTTGAGCCTTTGTAGACTGCTATCATCGCAGGGTGTGTTACACGTCACCAGAGGGCGAAGAGTTTTTATACAAGGGGGAATGGGATGTTCAGGTGATTCGAGCTGGACTAGAGCATCGTGGGCGAGGTGGAGTCATAGCCCAGATTGCGAGCTTATATCTGGATGACCAGGGGACATGTAAAATAGATTTCCCTCCAGTATTTATCGTTTCAGGGATGTCTTCCCAGATGACTTTTCAGGTCTACCTCCAGAGCAAGAGGTGGATTTCTCTATTGAGTTTGTTCTAGGAGCAGCACTGGTGTCCATTCCTCCATATAGGATGGCTACACTTGAGTTTCAGGAGCTCAAGAGGCAGTTAGAGGAGTTACATGAAAAGGGCTTTATTCGACCCAGTACTTCTCCGTGGGGATCACCGGTCCTTTTTTGAGAAAAAGGTGGACGGTACCCTCAGACTTTGTGTGGATTATCGGAAGCTGAACCAGTTGACCGTTAAGAACTGATATCTCTTACCGAGGATTGATGATATTTTTGATCAGCTTCGTGGATCATGAGTGTTCTCGAAGATTGATCTGAGATCAGGATATCATTAGCTACGCATGAGACCACCTGATATACCTCTCACAGCTTTCAAGAGTAGGTGTGGTCTATATGAGTATACGGTTATGCCGTTCAGACTCACGAACGCGCTAGCAGTTTTCATGGCTCTGATGAATCGTGTGTTCCATCCGTATCTTGATTCTTTTGTTGTAGTATTCATGGACGATATCTTGGTGTACTCTCACACTCGACACGACCTTTCCACCCATATTGAGATCGTATTGAGTACACTGAGAGAGCATCGACTATATTCTAAGCTCTCATAGTGCCACTTTTGGATGGACTATATTCACTTCCTGGGTCATATCACCTCAGAGGCAGGAGTTTCAGTAGACCCAGAGAAGGTGAGAGCAGTAGTTTCCTGGGAGCAACTTAAGAATGTGTTTGAGATACGGAGTTTCTTAGTGCTGGCTGGTTACTACATGCATTTTAAACAGGACTTCTCCCACTTAGCAGCTCCATTGACGGGCTTGACAAAGAATGGTGTGATGTTCGTGTGGTCGGAAGCTTGTGAGATAGCTTTTCAGGACCTGAAGGGAAGGTTGACAACAACACAGATCCTGATACTCCTAGAGCAATGGAAGAGCTATACAGTTTACTATGATGCATCAGGTATTGGGCTGGGAGCAGTGATGATATAGGGTGATCGAGTTGTTTCATACGGGTCTCGGCAGTTGAGGCCGCATGAGAATAATTACCCGACGCAAGATCTTCAGTTGGCAGTTCTTGTTCATGCGTTGTGTTGTTGGAGACATTATCTATTGGGGGTGCATTTTGTGGTTTTCAATGACCACAAAATCCTAAAGTATATCATTACTCAGCATGACATGAATCTGAGGCAGCGAAGGTGGGTCGAGTACCTACAATCCTTCAATTTTGAGTTTTCCTATACTCTTGGTAAAGGTAATGCAGTAGCTGATGCACTGAGCAGGAATACTAAGATACAGGTAGTGTAGGAGGCCAGTGGTGAGTGGAAGGTCATGGCTTTGTTCTCTGAGATACATATGTAGGTGCCTGACAGTCAGGGTAAGACTTATCTTTGATCATTAGCTGTGACTTCTACCCTCCTAGATAGAGTGAGGATGAGACATCTATCAGATTCAGAAGGCCTAGTTCTATGGGAGTCGGTGTCTAGTGGGGACCCTTCTCTTGGGTGGACAATAGGTGATGATGAGGTTTTGCGTTTCCATGGACGAGTGTGGGTTCCAGGGGATATACGTGAGGATCTGATGCGGGTGTTTCATGCTTCATCTTGGGTAGTTCATCCTGGGGTTTCCAAGATGTACCGTGACTTGAGACGTCAGTACTAGTGGCCGGGTATGAAGAGAGATGTAGCTAGTTCTGTTAATAGGTGTTCCACCTGTCATAAGGTGATGGCGGAGCCTCAGAGACCAGCTGGGCTGTTACAGTAGTTACCCATTCCGGAGTGGAAATGGGATGATGTCACGATGGATTCTGTGACTGGGTTATTGAGGTCACCTCATGGCAATGATGCTATGTGGGTTGTTGTGGAAAGACTCACAAATGTAGCTCACTTTCTGCCGATGAAGGAGACCTTCGGTGTTGACGAGCTCGGAAGGCTGTATATCCGAGAGATCGTAAATCTTCATGGGTTCCCTCATTCTATCGTTTCTGATAGGGATGACCGCTTTACATCTCATTTATGGCAGAGTTCTCAAAGGGCACTGGGTACACAGGTGCTTCTGAGCACATCTTACCACCCTCAGACCAATGTCCAGTCAGAGCGTACGATACAGGTGCTAGAGGACATGTTTCATGCATGTGTCTTAGACTTTGGGGGCTCTTGGGAGAAGCATATCCCCTTAGTCAAGTTTTCCTATAACAATAGCTTCCAGGTGACTATTGAGATGGAACCATATGAGGATTTATATGGTAGGCAGTTCTGATCACCTTTGTGCTGGTTAGAGGCAGGTGAGGCATCTTTGTTGGGACCACATCTCATACAGGAGACATCTGAACAGGTATAGTTGATTCAGAAGCAGATGGCTACCGCATAGTATCGTCAGAAGTCATATGCTGATCGCCGCAGACGACCTTTGGAGCTCGTGGTCGTGGATCATGTCTTTCTATGTGTTTTGCCGCGGATGGGATACAAGCGGATCAGGAGACAGGGTAAACTTTCACCACGTTATGTGGGGCCATTTGAGATTCTGCAAAGGTTCGGGCTAGTTGCTTATTGGTTGCGGTTACCATAGTGGTAATGAGCCATGCATGGCGTCTTCTACGTATCTCAGTTGTGTCACTATCATTCAGACCCGTCTCACGTCTTTCAGCCCAAGGAGGTTGAGCTAGAGACAGATGCGTCCTTTGAGGAGCATCCAATTCGTATCATTGACAGGATCACGAAGGATCTCTGAGGCCGGTCAGTTCCTCTCGTACGGGTGATATGGAAGCATGGCCGAGTGCAGGATGAGACCTGGGAGCCGGAGACCGACGTACGTGCTCAGTGGCCGGGGGTTTTCACAGCTATATCGTCTCCACCCTTGGAAGGGAAATTCGGGGACGAATTGCTATAAGGGGGGAGTTTGTAAGAACCTTGTTCTTCTATTTGAGGTATGGGCATCTTATTTTCTCTTTTCCTTAAGAGTTTTAATAAAAATATGGAAAATGGTGGAAAATCCTAAATTTTGAAAGTACACACCGTGTACTTTTTCCACACGCTGTGTACTTCTGTCCGTGTGTGGGATGAGTACACGGGGCGTGTAGCCTTATCGGAGACAAAGGGTGTAGGAACCGACTACACACTGTGTAGTGGTCCTTTACATGACGTGTAGTCAGTCGGTAGGCCAAAATAGTAAGGCGATGGAGCAGTCTCTAGCAGGGCAGTAGTACACGCTGTGTACTTGGGAGTACATGTCGTGTACTCTTGTCGGCAGGTGAACAGTGCCGCGCTGGCGGGAAGCCGCCAGAGGAACAGTTAAATGAAAGGATTACATGTCGTGTACTTGGAAGTACACGCCGTTTACTTTGTTTTTTTCATCTAAAAACAGGAAGTAGCCTCCTCATTTAGCAAAGGAGTAATTTGTGCCATTTTGGAGCCAAGGGAGGAGGCCGAACCTTTGATGATCTGTCGGGTGTTCATCTGGAATCATTTTCCACCTTGGACGATCTCGTTGGAACTGCACGGGTAAGCCCTCTCTTATCCTAGTGTGTTTCTTACCAATTCTTCTCCTAATGTAAGTTATTTACGTTTGAGTGGGTTTCATTCTTTGTAAGATCTACGACGTTCTTGGGCATTTCTAGAGTCGGTGTCTGGGTATAACGCTTGTTGGCGTATAAGGTAGGTGGCTTGGTGTTTAGTTTTCCAACTGTCGTGTGTTTTGTGCGATTTTGTGCCACAAACCCATGTTGGGGTGTCATGTGGATGAGGTTGTTGCTATATTAGAACACCTAGAATTGATTAGGTATTTTAATTATGATATTAAAATTCTAGTTGGGATCATTGCTTAGATCTAGAACCACCCTGGGGGTGTGTTCCACTGTTTAGCCATTTGTCCTGGGTACCCGAGGGTATGCCTTTATTTTAGTAATTGTAGAATTTCCTTCAGAGGAATTTCTTGTTTACTGCATTTTGACATGTTGGGCATGACCCGATTATATGTTAAGCCGGAGGGCGTTGTTGTGATTAGCCTGAGGGAACTGTTCTATTTAGCCTGAGGGCAGTAGTTATTTCAGCCTGAGGTAAACTTCTTCTATGCCTGAGGGCAGCTGATTCTGTGCCAGAGGGAGACACTACCTACACCTGAGGGAAAACTCTGTTATGCATGAGGGAAGATTCTTGTGTTGGATTACTCTTTACCTGAGGGTAGGAGTTTACGTGTCTGAGGAAATTAGCTGGTTGTTTATAATATTCTCTATGGTGGTATTTTAAATTTAATGGATTAAATGGATAATAAAATAGCTATATAACTGGTAATTAGTTAATTTTGAGTGCTGCTTAATTTATTGCATTTTACTACTGCACACTATTGATGCATCCTTACACGCAGTTTGGAACGAGCCTTTGGTGGGTGCCTACTGAGATATATTTATCACGCCCTGTTTGGGTCACACTTTTCAGCCCAAACAGATTACGTTTCTATAGTTATGGATAGGGGAAATAGTCCCTATATAGGTACTTGACTTTTGCTGAGGAGAAGGAGGCATGGGACCGAGCCTAGGCTTGGGATGCCACTACCAGCTATTTTGCTTTGTTTTGATGTACTCTGGTTTTGGTT
This sequence comes from Viscum album, assembly GCA_963277665.1. NCBI lineage: Eukaryota > Viridiplantae > Streptophyta > Magnoliopsida > Santalales > Viscaceae > Viscum > Viscum album. The sequence goes on from OY728151.1 coordinate 858,176,715, forward strand.
GTATTGTATTGATGTATAACATGTTCTGGCTATTTTCTTAGAACATGAGATATGTAGCATCATCATTTACATACTGTTGGTAATATTCACTGCTTTTGGTTATTTCAGTTGTGTATGGTTTACTGCTTCTATTGTTGATGTATGTTTTATTTTGTATTCCGTTGCACTACACATTGACAAATGAGGGCATAGTTTCCCCACTATCAGACCGGGGCCCTCGCTGCTAGTAGGCAGCCTCTAGCGTTTGGGGAAATGTGCTTGAGTTCATGTGGTGAACCGGGTTCGGGGCACCAGTGGAGTGGCACCCGGAACTGGGACGTTACATCAGTGACATTACATTGAGTAAGGTACAAATATTCTAGGATTTCCCTGGTTAAACAATATTAAACTCAATCCTTGAATTTTGTGGCCTATGTATCATGAATATGTAAGGAATAAAAGTTATTACATGCCCCTTTTATATAAGGTATTACACACTAAGGTTTCCCTTTTGATTAGGTCTTATACAGTGAGGTCCAACAATGTTATCAAGCCTTGGGAAGCCTTCCCCATATTGTCTGGGAGGTTCCACATGACCTATTTATCACATCCTTGAGGAAATCACAAGATCTAGATGGTTTGTTCTACAAGTCGTTGACTGACATGGCTGGATTGCCTAAGAGGTGTCTCATTCTCTCTTTGATTTGTTTTGGAGGCTATCACTTGTCCTGGATACCATATCCAAGGGATATTTCATGATCTATATAGCAGGTCATGGTGTCAATTGAATGAGATAAATTGAAACCTATAGAGGGTTCCACCAAAATCTAGATGACATGGTTCTATGGTTGTCATGATCCTTGGAAGACATCCCTAGAAGATATTCAAATACCAGCCATTATTTTATAGAAGGCATCACGAGTCTCAACTAATGTTCCCAAAGGATATCGTGAGTGTTTTGTTGTCATGAATAGATGCAACAGTGAGACATGGATGATATGAGAGAACACCATTATATGATTTAGGTAATGAATATGAAAAACATTTCATGGGTTGGGTGATAGGCTCAGAGGGTTTTGTGAGACCATAGTGGTGTGCCCAGGGGGATAATGTGACTTTCTATGACATTTTAGAAGGATTCCTTGTGTCCCAAATTTCATTACGAAGGAATATTTCGAGATCTTGGTGACATTTCCTAGTTCTTTCACATTTAATTGGATTATTCACACATAGCACATTCAGTACAGTGAGCATGTATTTTGTTTATGTCATCCATTTTTCTCTAGGTTCTGGAACTTGTATTGTGAATTCTTTAGTTTTGTTCAGTATTGGTTTATATTGAGTCTCACCTGACCTAAAATACATGCGGTATGTTCTTCAAACATCTCCCCAAGGTTCTTTCAGTTGATCTTTTAATGGTCACATGAAGTACGTAATTTAGGGAACATGATTTCTATGACTATTCATTGGTATATTTCTTGATAAAAAACTTATGTGTTGTGAGATTATCCGCTTTGATATGTCCTCTCTTGCTTGGTATTCCAGAAGCCGATAGTGGAATCATACAGATTCCAACCCTTTATTCATGTAGGGGTAGAGAATTTATTGTAATTAACACCCCCTTTGTTCGGCACATTATGTACTGTATCTTGTGTGAGTCTAGGATTGAGTGGAAAATGAATTTGGAGACACATAGCTTTGCGAGTCTCTTTCATGGACCACTCCAAGGGAATTACCTTATTTTTAGTGACCATGAGTCCATTTACCAACACATCATTTATTGTAGTGTTTCCAATAAACGAGGACTTGTTTTATCAATCAAATTTGTCAAAGGATCTCATTATCATCATGTTGACTAGTCCAAAGTCCATTGCAAGATCCAAGTTCCTATTAAAAGGCATCCCTGAGAGGCTTGATGATGTGTTTACAATATTCTATGAGGCAATAGTGGTTTGTCCATGGGTCTTTCTAGACCACACTATAGACATCCTCAATGTGTCACAAGTGATTTAAAACTTTGTGTAGCTTCCACCTCCTCCCCATTTTATTCCCTTTGTTTCACGTGATATAGGTTTCGACTCATGCGATATTCCATGAGTAACTTAAAAGAATGTTTCTCTATTTTTTAGTCATGTGTCACGTGAACGATATAGGACATATGGGTTTTCATGATCATTTTGTGGAAAATTCTATTTGTTAGTCCTTGGAGAGACAAACGTGGGTAATAATGCCGCCTGGGCATACCTAGGTTGCATCATCTGGAGTGGATGATAGGACAAAGGGATTCCGTGAAATTATTTGTATATTTCACCAGAGACTCACGATGTCTCGCAGATCACTAGGGGCATGCCACTTATCTTTCAATGACTGCAAGTTTCTACTACCTCTCCTCCTTTAATCTCAATTGTTTTATTTAACAATGGTTTGAGGATTTTGTGATTTTTCTGGATAATTGATGAGGGAAAACATTATTCCCTTTGGTGATGTTCTAAATGAATTTTTTGGAATTTAAGGGCCTCCACCAATTGGATATTAATCCTCCAATTTTTATAGGATTTTACTATTTTTTCGTTAGGTTCATGCGACCGAAAACCTGTTTGGTCTAGGGGAGATCATCTAGCTGCAACCCATGTAGTTACAAGTTATCTAGATCACCTTCATAAAGAATGATTTTATTTTTTGAAAGGATTCAACATGGGATCCATCGTAGGTTGTGCACCACACGTGGAGCCTTAGCGTCACCTTATAATGGTCACATGATAACGAGTCTCTTAAATGTTCACACGATCGATTGGTCTTGTCCCTCTTCTTCTTCCTTTTCTTTTAAGGGGGAAATCATATCCATATTCATGTATCTCTTCCCTTATTATTTTTTTATTCTCATTTGCCTATCATCAACAATGAAGTTAATTTAATTTTCAAAAACATCATGCATAAAAAAAATTAGTAATTTTCTATCCTATAGGACATGCATTTGATTTGGTGTGTTATTCAGATAATGATTTTTCTTGTTTCAATTTATATATAAACAGAACCTCTTGAAAATGTAAACATTTGGGCACGTCACTAGTTTAAATGTTTGGTGAAAATTCTTTTTCACATTATACCACTCAGGATAATTATATATCTGTAATAAGTTACTATATACACAATTTATAGATGAATCACTCTTTTAAAGATCATGGATATGAATTTATACAAGTCCCTATAAATTGAGAAATTACACCTTTGATAAATATTTACAAGAATCCTATATCTCATTCTAATATTAAACATATTAAAGTAATACATCGCTTTTTTAGATATCAATTCAAAAATGATAATATATCCCTTGAATTCAATGGAATTAAACATGAGGTTTCTGATAATATTATAAGTCCCGTGAATTATGAGAGATTAATAAATATTAAATATGAACTAATAATGATATATTTTTGTTAATACATAATCTTTTCAAATCAACATTTGGAAGATCCACCTATTGAAGTTACCCCATTTGATAATCCACCATTGGGAGATCCACCACTAGAAGACCCAATATTAGAGATCCACAATTGGGTGATCTACCAATGGGTGATCAATCTTTAGTGTTCCACCATCATAGATCCACCATTGGGATATCCATAATTATAGATCTACAGTAGGGTGATCCACTATTTGGAGATCCACCATTTGTGATCTACCCGTATAAACACTGCTTTATTTTCTACAGATCCAATTTTTTAGGGTTATAATTTTTATAATATTTATTTATATATATTATATTATATTTGTGATTTTGTAATCCCTAAAAAATAAATTCAAACATTATATCATATTTCATATCACTATTTATCATATATACCTTGCGTACATTTTGACTTTTCATCTCATCTAATCATCATTCTTCCTCATGCTCTTCCTTTACCTTTTGATTTAGTGAAACAGTGAGAGTGAACATCCCTTCCATTTCATCTCTATCAGGGTCAAATCAAATAAAGTGATATTGAGATTAACTCAATCACACTACTACATTTTTCACACCATAGAACCCTCATGTCATAGATGATGGTCTACAAAACTCTTCTATTAACTTTGGGATGTCATGATGTGGTGCTAAATTTTATTCACCTTCACCAACATTAATCAACCCTTTCAGGTCCCAACATCTTACATTCACCGACATCATCCCAACACACTAGTGTTCTGCACATTTTCCCATAATGGGATTAGTATTGTGCCATTTGGATGCTCGAGTAGAAACTGTTTTTTAGGAGAAATCAACCAGTGGAAGATGTTGGTCTCATCCTCCTTTGAATTCCATAGAACATTATCTCAACATATCTTCCAATGTCTAAATAGTTCACTCAGATTGACCCTCAGTTTGAGGATGATAGGTTGTACTGATGTTAAGTTCAATGCTTATATCAAGTTGGAGACTTTCAAAAAACATCGAGGTGAATCTCAGATCTCAATTGGATACAATAGATAGTGGAAATAAATGAAAACTTACCACCTATTTGATATATATTTGTGAAATTTTATCCAATTAGAATTCCTCTTGAATAGAGATAAAGGTAGGTACCTTTATAATGTGATCCACAATAACCCATATAGCATTGTTTCCTTTGGATGTCCTTGAAAGTCCCGTGATAATTTCAATGGCAATGTTCTCCCACTTCCATGTTATTATGGGTAGTTGTTAAATAATACCCTTAGAAGTCATTCTTTAATCAATCACTTATTGACATACTAGACACATTTATATATATTCAATAGTCTATATCTTCATATTGTCCCACCAAATGTTGTCTCACGGATCATGATACAACTTCGTTCTCCCTGGGTGGATAGAGAAGGTTGAGCTATGTGCATCATTCAAAAGATTCTTATTTTTATATGGATCAAATGGTACTCATAATTGTGACCCAAATCTTACTAATCCTTCCTCATAAATCTTGAACTCTATGGATTTTATTTTTCTAAAAGCTTCCACCCTTTTCATAGTCTCCACATATTTTCTTTGAGAATCCATTATTTTCTCTATGAGGGATTATAGGGAAAACATTTGAGAATGGATTGATTATGTACCCCCCCTAATGAATACAATTTCCATCATATTTATATATAATAATATTTTATCCTTTTAAATTATGAAAATTGATAATGATGCATGATCATTTCTACTTAGAACATATGCTACCTTTTTGGCCTTATCGAGATGGTAGTGGGTTGAGTAGTCAATGTCCATGGTGAGATGTAACAATATTTTCTATATCATATTAATCTATTTTTGAGTGAATATATATTTTATACTCTTTTTATCAGTATATATCTCACACTTCTCCCCTTATAGATAATGCTACCAGATTATTAATGTAAAGATCACTACCGCCAACTCTAGATCTGGCGTCAAATAGTTTTTGTCATGGAATTTATAAATTCTATGACACATAGGATATCACTTTATAATTTTGAATTAGAACAATCCTAATAACTAATTTGAAGCATCAATGTACATCACAAATAGTTATCAATATATTCGGAGTGTGGGTACTAGTGCATTGCTTAGCATCTTTTTCAACTATGTAAAACAGACTTCACATTCTGGAGTCCGGACAAACTATACTCCGTTCTGTTTTAGCATACAAATTGGGTTTGAAAATAATTAAATTTTATTCACAAATCGTCTATAATACCTGGATATATGAAAAAAGTTATGGATATCCATTACAGATGTTGGTCTGGGCCTCTCTTCAATCGCCTTTGTCTTTTAAGGGTCTACATATATCCCTTTGATGGTGATAAAATTCACCATGAATAATACATCTTCCATCCAAAAAACACATTTACTATATGATGTATACATATTCTCCCTTCACAAAGAATTTAGCACAATAGTAAAATTCTCCTCTTGTTCCTCCTTTCTCTCGGAGTATATCAGAATATCATCGATAAAGACTACCACAAATTTGTTGAGATAAAATATATAGACTCACTTCATTAAATCCATGAAAATTTATGAAGGAATTATTGTGTCCAAAGGGACTCACTATGAACTCAATGTTCCCATACCACTTTCAAAAGGTAGCCTTGGAAGAAACTTCTACATTCACCTTTAATTGGTGATATCCTAACCAAATGTCTACCTTAAAGAAATAAATGGCCACACAAAGCTGCTCAAACAAGAACTATATCTATGTAAAAAGATACATGTTATTTATTATGATTTTATTGAACTCATTGTAATCAATATAGAGGTGAATTGATCCATTCTTCTCCTAAACAAAGAGGACTGGAACTCCCCATAATGAAGCACTTGGGCATATAAAAAACTTCTCTAGATTCTTTTGTAACTGATTCTTCAGCTCTTCCCACTCTACGGTGGCCATTCTATAAGGCGTATTTAAAATAAGAAGAGATCAAACATTATGTCAAAATAATAACTCAACCTCTCGATCAGAAGAATGACCATAAAAATCATCAGGAAATACATCAGTGCAATCCCTCAACATGGGAATGTCTTCAAGAATTATTCTCTCCTTTGTATCAGTCATTTGAGCTAGTTATGCTTTCTCATAAGGCAGAAATATCCACACTTGAAACAATTATTCTGATTGAGATTCTACTACCTCTTTACACTGGTAATGAATTTGAGGATGCATTGGGATGCGGAGATTAAACTCCCTTTCCTGACAGTTTATGTTGGGTTTGTATAAATATAGCCAATCTATTCCAAAGATAACATCAAAAACCACTAGATGATGTATGACATGATTTGCTGGGAAGTTTATTCCACAAATATTTACCAAGTAGGAGTTAAGAACCATGGATGAAATAATTTCTTGATTTATTGTTCTCACAGATAACTTTTCCTCCAAATTTTGAGGTGGTATTTGAATAGTTCTACCTACATTGCAAGATATGAAATAATGTGTAGAACTAGAATCAAATAGTATGTTTTGTAATCTGGAATAGATAACTAGCCTAAATATAACCACATAGTTGTCCAGCTCCACCTCAGTAGTGGTGATAGCATAAGCCCTTCCTTAATTCCATGGAGATTTTTATTGATATCTTTTGACAACACTCATCATAGGTAAAGTTTTTTCATGTTTTCCATGTTCCATGAAGATATAACACTGTACTACAAGATGATATTCGGTCTAAACCTTCCTTTTTTCTTCAAAATTAGTGGGATTCTTCATATCCTATTGGTAGTTATTTGAGCATGTCTGAACATTCCACATTTTATGAAATACCTAGTTCCCATTAGATAGTTCCCAAGATGCTTATTCCCAAAAATTGCACACATGGGATGATCGATCTTCAAACCATCATGGAATTTATTTATAGGACTACCCAAATGAGATTTCATTTTCCCCTTCTTTATGATAGGCCCATGATACCAATGAGAGTCTTAGATCATCATTTCAACCTTGATGGAACAATGGACAATCTACTTGTAAGAACCCGAATCTTCTTTTTAGGTATGTTTTTCTTTTTCTGGTATTTTTTGAGAAAAAGACGAAAATATGGAAATTTTCGAAGTACATGTCATGTACTTTATGAGTACATGCCTTGTACGTCGATGCCACTAGAAGCCGTGTGCTGGACATGTCATGGCCACACAAACGGCTGTGTAATGGTGACTTGAAGGCCACCTAAAGTGGAGTATAGAAAAGGCAAGTACACGCCATGTACTCCAGAAGTACACGCTGTGTACTTTCTTTTTTTCATTAAATGGACCGGTGTCGGGTCTAATCCTTATTTCCATATTCTTCTTATCCTTTTTCCATATAGAGCATCCGAAGAGGCCGAATATTCTCCGAGATTCCGATCTATCACCGGTTATCTGAATCGAACCCCATCGGTTGCAATAGAATCACATCAGTGAGTTCTTGGTTCTTCTTTGGCCACGTTTCCTGATTCTTTCTCTTATGAGATTTATTTTAGGTTAAAATTTTTAGAATTTTTTGCTTATCTACTCTGTTCTAGGTCAATTCTCGGGCCAAGGTTCATGTATATTGATCTCCTAGGATTGAAAAATGTGGTTTGTTTCCTCACGTTGAATTTCATTGAGTTTTTGTGCAAAAGTGTCGGATTCCCATGTTTCAGGTGTCCCGGGTTAGGGATTTTGGTCCTATTGTTGAATTGCCTTAAAATTCTTGTTAGCTTATGTTTAATTGATAATAATATATTCTTTTTTTCATGTTTTAGTATCACCCCATGGGTTTTATCTTTGTTTTGTTGTTTATCATCGTTTGGCATAGTTTGCCTGCAAGGCAAACCCTATTACAATTGCTAGTTTTCTTGTTATAACTTATTGCCTGTGCTGCCTGCTAGTTTAATGATTTTGATGCATTTTAGATTTTAGAAAATTAGTTTCTAAACTTACTTAGGGATTCTGACATTCGATTATGCATGACTAGACTGCTCATGGCTGTGAAAACCTGATGCGGGTCACCAAAGAGGGAATAGATGATTAACTGCTTCCCTAGGGGATCTGTTGGAATTAGTTCATATGCAGGACCTACGGGAATTGGACTTTGTTCTTCCTAATAGTGTCCTTAGTTTACGCATGTATCGAGACCACATGAGGAATTAGATGTAAGAGCATCCTCATAGAGTCTATAGCTATCATTGCAAGACCACAAGGGATTCATCGTGAGAGGTTCCTAGAGTGTTTGTGCCATTGTATGTTTACTTGACTATAGGGGTCTGCTATTTTGAGCCACCCAGAGAGTCAGTGTGAATGTGGATTGGTTGGTTGGTTTAGATGAGTCTACCAAGCCAAAGCACAAGCTTGGATGTTTTGGCCTGCTTTGTAGTTTAGGTAGACTTTGATGCCTGTTGTGTTACCTATTTACCTTAGAATAGAGGGCTTTGCTAGATTCCTTGGTTTTTTTAATTAAATGAATGAATTAATTGTTAAATGAATATAAATGGTAATTGGTAGGATTTTTTACTTGTGTAATCCTAGTTCATTACTACATTTACTTTCATTACTTCTACTATATTACTCACTGAAAGTAGGGAACAGATCTTGTGGTGGTTGCCTATTGGGATTAGTCTGACACCCTATTTGGTTCCTGCTTTTCTGCCCAAACAGGTTATAAGGTTTCAGGTGTGGATAGAGATTGTGGCCCTTCTACTTCAGGTACATGATTTCTGGTTGGATCTGGAGAGCATAGGACCGATCTTAGGCTTGTGATGTTGCTGAAGTTTCTTTTTACTTTTCTTACTTAGTTTCTAAGTTGTATTTCAGCGCGTTGTCGTGTTTTCTGCTTTCCTTAGATACTTGTACTTGCTGCATCATTATCATCATTACTATATATTCATTGTTTCCGCTGTTTAGTTTCAGTTATTGTATGATGGTTACTACTTCAACTATTGAATGTTATTTCCTTTCCCTTGTATACTTTATCGAAGGTGGTCATAGTTTCCACAATGACTCTCTAAGGCCCTTGCTGCTAGTCGGCAGCCTCTGGAATTTGGGGAAATGCGCTTGAGGTCATGTGGAAAACTGGGTACGGGGAAACAATTGAGTGGCTCCGGATTCGGGTTGTTACAAAGTGGTATCAAAGGGGTTTCTTTTCTTTTCTATTGACTTACTGTTTAGCGACATTAGACATGGATAGGAAAGAATTGGTAAATGGTAAATAGCTATGCCCGGGAGTTCTAGAACCCGTGTACAGGGAAAAATCCAGGTTACCTCGAATATTGCAATTTTTGAGTTTTGAAAATGTTACAGTGTAATTGACTTCACTATTGGGTGGTGAACTTGTGTTGTGTTGTTACTGTTTATATGATTTTGGTTTTATTTTGTTGCAACCCGATGAGATGAGGGTATGCCATCTCATGCATCATATAGGCACTTGTTATAAAATCACATGTCATGCATATTGACATTCCATCTAAATTGAATTAGAAATTGCATTTCGTTGTGATAGAATTTGTAATAGACTATGAATGTTGTTGTGATATCTGCTGTGATAGAATAACTGCTATGTTGAAAGGGTATCGTTTGTATAGATCTTCTTTAACATGGACACCAAACATTGGTCTTAGAGTTGTATGGGCCCTCAAGGATGTGAATTTGGTGGATAATTGCATGGTTTCCTTGTTATAACTTTTATAAGATGCCAAACTTTTATTCGTGTGGATTATGGGCCCTCACTGATCAGAATTTGGCACCTTAACTCTTGATTTATGTGTTTTCTAGGCTTTGGAGCAGTTTCTGAGCTACTGCCTGGAAAAACCCAGAATACACGGCTTGTATTTTATTAATACACGCTATGTAGTTTTTAAACCATGTCGCTAACTGTGTGAGAAGAGACACGGGGTTCTGAAAAATCTTGTAAGAACATGCCATGTACTAGTTTAGCATGCCGAGTTGTATGAAATAGGTACCCCGACCATGTCACGAACAACACAAGTCATTTTATCTTTTCACATACATGTCGTGTCTGAATCTTACACGTCGTGTTGTTTGATCAAGGTACCCATCCATGTCACGAACAACACGGGTCAGTGTTACCCTTCCTCGTACACGTTGTGTCCATCTGGAACACACCATGTAGTGTCGGTCGTGTGTCAGGCCGTGTCGCTAAATAAAACGGGCCAGTAAGGCATGCCTAGTACACGTCGTGTCCTCCTTGAACATGCCGTGTAGTTTTGTCTTAGAGGAGCTGTGTGGCTTAACCGTATAGAAGGACTCGGGTAGGGAAGAGGATTCAAGTACATGTTGTGTGTAAGGACAAGATGCCATGTATTTGGGGTGTTACACGACCAGTTTAGGTAGAAGTACACACCCATGTGAATGACCTAAGGGAACACGCTGTGTAGGGAAAGAAAACGCCGTGTAGTCATGTTTTTTTTATCTTGAATGCCTCCTTTTCCCTATTACTTCTTGTGCCTTTGGTTTTTATGCCTTTTTTAATCCTAAATCTGAGGTGTGATTCTGACCTTTTAGAGTTATGGCACCGAGACGTCCTCCGATTGTCCGTCAGTTGCAAGGCAGTGATCGTACACCTGATATGGCAGATCAGGGACTACCAGTAGTTCCGCCTATCATTATGGACATGGAACCTATAGTGATTCCAAACACTGTGGCCAATGCTCAGTTCAGATAGGGTTTCATGAGATTCATGCAGACCTTCTTGGGAGCTCAGCATCCTACCCCGTCTATGGCAGAGCTGATGCGGGTTTTTCAGTAGCAGCATCCTCCCACATTCATAGGGGATAAAGGACAACAGGCTACGGATTCATGGCTAGAGGCCATGCTATCCGTCTTCACGACGCCTCTGGAGAGGAGAGTGAAGCTCGCGACTTATATGCTGTGAGATTCCACCAAGAGTTGGTGGGATGTGGTTTCACAGGCAGGGCTCTAACATGCTATGGCTTGGGACGAGTTTGAGCATACGTTCAATGACTACTTCTACCCAGTGATGCTGAGGTCTGATAGAGCCAGAGAGTTTATGAACCTGCAGTAGGGTACTCTCACATTTATGGAGTATTCCTCTCTCTTAATAGAGTTACAGAATTTCACTCCTGTTATGGGGAATGACGCGGTGTTTTTAGAAAGTAAGTTTGTGGAAGGCCTCAGACCGGAAATCAGATCACAGGTGAATGTCTTTCAGTTGAATTCTATTACTCTGATAGACAACCAGACGCTTATCACAGAGATAAATGTGAGGGAGACTGGAGATGTGGACCAGGGTGGTTCAACATCTAGGGCCGATTCATTTCAAATAGACAGTAGGAAGCGCCACTGAGAGTTTACACGAGGTGACATGAGGAAGCGAGTTATTCCTTCTGGTAGATGGAATCTTCATTATGGAAACCAAGTGGTGTGCTATCAGTGTGTAAAAATTAGGAATAAGAAGCCTCGATGCCCTAGAGACCTAGTGGAGTGTCGATCTTTTGGCCAGATGGGTCATCTGAAGAATTTATGCAAGGTTTTCCTTCCAACGGCTAGTAAAGGAGGATCAGTATCAACTATGCGTATAGGGACAGGATTACCAGTTCCATAGAAGACTGGGGGATGGAGGTATTCAGGTTGTTCAGGCCAAGTTAGAGGTCATGGATGCCGTGTTCAGGCTCAGGGAGGGTCAGCTCAAGGATCTTAGGCTACTACACAGGGCCGCGATGCAGGCTAGACTTTTGCGATAGAGTAGATTCATTAGGAGCAGGATCTCGTACCTTCTACAGTTCGAGGTATGATCTTAGTAGCCTTAGTTTTATCTTCTACTCTCTTCGATACTGGTGCTACGCATAGCTTTACCTCTATTGCTATTGTGGAGATCCTTGGACTCTGTATCTTTTCTTCTACCAACATGTTTCCACTAGACACACCGTTGGGGACTAGGACGACTAGTGTATTTCAGTGCAAGGAGTTCCCTCTAGAGGTGGATGGGTATCATTTTCTATGGGACCTCTATATCCTAGAGATAACAGGCTATGATTTCATTCCTGGAATGGACTGTCTCGTTCCCTTCCGTGTAGTTGTAATGGCCCGGGCCCTCCTGGCCCATTACTTTGCCAAAGTGAGGCTCCACCAAAACGGGGGCACCGTGAGGGTGACACCATGACGGTGGAACTGTGACGGTGGCACCATAAGGGTGGCACCGTGACGGTGGCACTGTGACGGTGGCACCGTGAGGGCGACACCGTGAGGGTGACACTGTGAGGGAGACACCGTGAGTGTGGCACCGTGAGGGTGACACCGTGACGGTGGCATTGTGTCCACTCGCCGAGCTTTTGTTCTTTTCCAGTACCTGACTTTTCCACTCCCGCAACGTAAGTTTCGACATAAATTAATTATTTTACTCCTTTTAAAACCTTTTAAATCCCATAATTAATTCCTAAAAATCCCGAGAGACCTCTGTGTGTAACTGCCCAACCGCGTGGTCAACCCACAACCCCCGCTCCTTACGCGGTTTGAAATTCTCATCCCAACCGTTTGTGGCTCTTATAAACTAATTGTTAGTCATGGTTTCTTCTTTCCTCGATCGCAGCTTTTCACGAACAGCTTCTGGTGCATCGGGCGAGCCGCATTGTTATGCATAGAGTTCCGCGCCCGACCTAAGCATTGATAGATGAAGAGATGTTCATTCAGGCGAGCCACATCGCTATCCGTGAACTTCCACCCCTGGCCTCAACATAGATCATTGATCCAACAGGTAGGGAATTTCTTCATCACCTCTCCCTTTGGTGTATCATGCGGGGTGGGCGTGCTTTTGTTTATGTAGAATTGGATAAACAAGAACTAATAAAGATAATGAACGGATTCTATAAATAAAGAATGGGGGCTGTGATTGTTGATGCTATTTTATATTATGATCATCTTTATGAATTGTTCCAACTTGCGCATTCTGAAAATTGAGGCCATTGGTGGTCATTGTCTGTGCACTAATGAACCCCATGTGGTGTTTTAAATGGCTTGTTCCTAATTGTAAACTCATACTGTGAAAAGTAAATTGGTTAATCACGTATTCCCAGCTGAATAAATTGAAATCAACAGGATCAATCCCTTCTGTGCTAACCCCGGTCAAAACACGGAATTGAAATCATGGATCATGTAAAAAATTTTAAATCTGAAAATACAGGCATGGCCCAGATTAGTGTTGGTGGTAGTGGTTTGGTTGTTTTCTTTCACGGGATGATTGCTGGAGATGTGGGAGGGGATGATATCCCCTGTTTTTATACTCTCGATGGTTGTGGAATCGGGGATGTGATCCCCTATTGTTATGGATTCGGTGGTTGTGAGTTTTCAGACCCGGTGGTTACCTGTTTATATCACGAATTGGGGTGGGATCCTCTGTTGATGAAAAACATTTTTGGGGAGAGGTCACAGGGCAGTGTCTCCGGTTTGTCTTTGGTTCCAGTACTTCGAGGGATCTCACTTATTCCTTGTTGTTGTAACATTACAAGAGAAACGAGTGTGAATGATTAAATTGATGATTGAATGGATTCTTTTCCTTGGTTATGCTTATGGTGTTAGTTTCCCAGTAGTACATGAACTTATTTGAACATTATCACTAAACATGAAACAAGAATGGGAAAAATGGGTTTTGTTGGCGAGATTCATGACTCGGACTTGTGTGCTGTTGTGATCTGTAGGTTGTCTGAAGAAAAACCTAGCTTGGGTGAGTGCTTGTTACCTATATATATACTTGTAGCTTTGTATTTCTTATTCGCTCCCCACCCAAGTTGAGCACTTAGTTCCGAACACCCCCATTCATGGGGGACGGTGTTTTTTCCAACACTATTCTTAGTGGCTGGTTATTAGATCCTTTTTTTCTCCCTTTCCCGGATATCCCAAGTATCTTCGGGCAGGCTGTGATGGCCTGAGGTCCATTATTATCCAAAGAACCTTCGGGAGGGGTGGTGTGATGGTTGGCCTGGTGTGTGCGGCAGGTGGTTTCCCAAGTGTTTGCGGGATGAGGCCCAGGTGTCTTCGGGCATGGCAATGGATATTCTAGCCTAGGTGTCTTCGAGCGTGGTGGTAGTTCTTCTGTCCTAGGTGTTTGCAGGCATGGTTATGTGTGATAGTTTTGGCCCAGGTGTTTGCAGGAGGGATTCGGTAGTGGTATTGCGTGTGGTTGTGGCCCAGGTGTGTGCGGGCGGGTGTGGCAGTGGGACTGTGGTGAGAATGGTGGGATTGGTTCGATGCATGGGATGTCTCAATAACCAGTGGGAAAGTGGCGCAGGGTACCCAAACATCGATTTTCTCTTATTATATAAATTACTTGACTTGCATTATATGGGTAGTGTGCCTTGGTGAGGCTTGGGTGGATAGTTATCCTTGAAAGGTGTTTGGTTTACTATTTTTTCTCACAGGACTTTAGTACGTTCCCCCACTTGTGCACGGGAGTCTTTGGTTTTCCCTACTAAGTGTACTTGTATGCTCGCCCTATGTATATAAAACTGCTTTCAGGTTTCCAGGAGGACTTCGTGGATTTCGCGGGACCATACTAGCTCGGACCTTTGGGGCAGTTGTAGTTTCTGTTTTTCTTTCTTTGGTACTTACCTTTGTAGTCACCTTTTGTACTTTGTGGCTTTTACTTTTGAAACATGCATGTGGGAATGGTTTACTTTTGGCTTTACTTTTCTTGTAGTTTTGGAGTTTTTGGGTTCCATCATCTTATCTCCTGATATTGTAAAATAGAAAAAGGGTAATGCCTTCCATTTAGTGTGTGATTATATACCCTTGGTGCTAGTCGCCACTCCGGGACCTATTGAAGGTGGGTTTCGGGGGTCATTATCTCTCCTTCAACTTAAAGAAGGAAGTGCCTGGAATTTTGCTGACCCTTCCCTCCTTTTTGTGAAGGCGAGTCATGACAGAAAGGTATCAGAGGCTGATGGTTGAGAGATATGATGGAGTCTGGAGTTAGGCACAGTGAGAATTGCATGGGATGGTAAGGCAACAGTTTTGGGTGACCTTGGTGCATGAATTAGGCCAGGGAAGACCAGCTAGGACATGGGATTTTAGGGCCCCACATGATCCGATGCAAGGACTCTGGACCTACCAAACGACCAAGTGAGGCCACACTGATTGCAGTCTAGAGACCCTAGGAAAGGTACATGCATCATAATGACTTGTGTTCTCGTGTTTCTGGGATGTCTTGGGAATTAAGAATAAATTAAAATTTTAAGAAGTTTTAAGAATGATATTCTGCACTACTTGGGCTTAGGCATTCCTTGTTTACCTTGCAGCTATGGCACCTGGAAGGTGACCACATGTGGTACAGGCGATCGAGGCCACGGAGACTACATTGGTCGATCGGTAGAGAGCTGGTCGAGAGGAAGAGGACAACCAGTGGCAGAAGACTCTTCGGGACTTCCAGTGACAGACCCTCGAGATGTACGAGGGCAGAACCTCTGATATAAAGACGGAAGGCTGGCTAGAGGAGCTAGTGATAGCCATCGTCCTGATTCGGGCCCCGACCGAGTACTGGGTTCCTATGGCCGTCAGCCAGATGCGGGGAGCGGCGCATCAGTGGTGGATGCTTTAACTGTGGGAGAGGAGAGAGGATGAGGTGGCATGGGCTAATTTCGAGAGGGAGTTCCGGGTGGAATTCCCCTCCTCGATGATGAAGGTAGAAAAGTGACAGGAGCTACTCTCCCTCCAATAGGGGAGTATGTTCGTGAGGGAGCTAGGGATTCAGTTCAAGGACCTCCTACATTTTTCTCCGGACCTCTTTCCTGACGAGGAGTCTCGGGCAAGACGTTTGGAGGAGGCGTTCCGACCCTCCCTCCAGTATGTTGTTACCCCCTTTACCTTGCCGACGTACTTGGAGGTCCAGAAGAAGGCCGAAGTGGTGGAGAGGATGAGCGCTATAGGAGGTTTGTCACGTGAGGGGATCCAGATGGGACCATCGAAGGGGAAGTCCGTCAGCACCAGGCCTCCATCGTCAGGACCCTCCAGGTTCCGACCAGCAAGGAGGAGACCGCAACTATTTCAGTTTTGATCCCCTGGTCCTCGCCCTTTTCCTTCGAGCCCGGGACCGTGGTGCTTCGTCTATGGGAGCCCTGGACATCTCTGGAGTCAGTGCCCGGACCGGGTGAAGTACGGCGGTGGCAGACAGCCCCAACAGCAGCTTCCAGCCAGACAATTCTAGCAACAGCAGCAGGGACAGCGTGCTCCCGCTCCTCCGAGGACAGGCGTGGGAGTAGGGGGCCAAACTCAGGGCGCTCCTCAGGGACCTCGGCCAGGGCATGGTCGGGGTGGTGGCCGACAGCCGAGGATAAGAAGATTCGGGCGTGGACAGCTACACACCGTGGAGGCAGCAGTTCCAGTAGGGCCGGAGGTTGATCGAGGTACGATCAGTTTGTTTAGCACTCTTGCTTATGCCTTTTTCGATACCGGAGCTTCGCACTCCTTTGTTTCACCCAGTCTAGCTCGTGCCTTGGGTCTAGATGCCGAGAGACTTCCAGTTCCCCCAGTGTTGAGCACACTAGTCGGAGGTCAGACCGACATGTTGTTTGTTTGTCAAGGATGTAGACTGATGATAGGGCCACATCAGTTGATTAGGGATCTTCTCCTGCTACAGATACAACCATACAATGTCATCCTAGGAATCGACTGGCTATTCTTTGCGTGTGCCATCATCGACTGTTTCTGAGGAAGGGTCGTGTTCTCAGACTTGGGCGACTGGAGTGTTACCTTCACCGGCGAGCGGGGCGGTCAGAAGGACAACAGGCGAGAGGAACCCCTCCTCTCCTTGATAGTCGAGTTGTCAGTAGAGTCAGTAGATGCTGAGATGGTGGAGGTGCCAGAGGTTATCTGTGAGTTTATGGACATCTTTCCTGAGGAGGTGACGACTCTACCCCCTCGACGTGATATCGAGTTCGGGATAGACTTACAGCCCAGTGCTCGTCCGATCTCAATGGTTCCTTACCGGATGGCACCTTCAGAGCTATGGGAGTTGCGGATCCAGATTGAAGATCTAATGAAGAGGGGTTATGTTCGGCCAAGTGAGTCACCGTGGGGAGCTCCAGCCTTGTTTGAAAAGAAAGGAAGATGGTGGTCTCAGGTTGTGCATAGACTACAGGAGGCTAAATCAGGTGACGATCAAGAATCTCTACCCTCTTCTGAGGATAGATGATATTTTCGACCAGCTGAAAGGGGAAGGATGGTTCTTGAAGATCGACCTGCGGTCTGGGTACCACCAGCTGAGAGTGAAGGAGGGTGACATCCCAAAGATGGCGTTCAGGTGAATATATGGCCACTTTGAATTCATATTCATTCCCTTCGGTGTTACTAATGCCCCGACTATGTTCATGGGGATTATGAACTCTATCTTCTGGGAGTACCTAGATCTGTTCGTATTTGTGTTCATCGACGACATCCTGGTCTACTCAAGATTAGAGGAGGACCATACAGAGCACCCAGGGACAGTTCTGGAGGTCTTCCGACATCATCATCTCTATGTGAAGTTGTCAAAATGCATGTTCGGGACATGATAAGTGCACTTCCTTGGGCATGTGGTGTCCGAGAAGGGGGTAGCGGTGGACCCATCAAAGGTTGAGGTAGTTTTTTCTTGGGAAACACCCAAGAATGTGGTAAAAGTCCATAGTTTCCTTTGGCTGGCAGGTTACTATCGGGGGTTCATACCCAAATTCTCCCGAGTTGCAGCCCCTTTGATAGCCCTGACCAAGAAAGACCAGGTTTTTATGTGGAGTGAGCAGTGCGAGTCAGCCTTCAGCTATCTGAAGGAGAAGTTGGTCAGTTCCCTAGTGCTGAGATTTCTAGAAGAAGGGGCAGCGTATGAGGTGTTCTGCGATGCTTCAGGATAGGGCCTGGGATGTGTGTTGATGCAGCAACAAGGAGTGATCTCTTATGGGTCCAGGAAACTACACCCTCATGAGCGTAATTATGCCACCCACGACCTGGATCTTGCAGCGGTCGCTTTTGCGCTAAAGTTATGGTGGCACTACCTCATCGGAGAACGCTTTGTGGTATTCAAGGATCACAAAATCATGAGGTATATCTTCTCCCAGTAGGACCTAAACTTGCGACAACGGAGATGGGTGGAGTTCCTTCAGGATTACGACTTCGAGATCTCTTATACTGAGGGAAAAGGCCATGTAGTGGCCGATGCCTTGAGCAGGAGGACGCAGAAGGATGCGGTATGAGAGTCAGTGGATGCCTGGAAGGAGATGAAGGAGTTGGCTGCTTTACACATGGATGCAAGGATGGATAGCAGTAGAGGCTTCCTATATCAAATGACAGTGCAGTCATCTCTGTTTGAGCAAGTGGAGAAGTCTAAGTGGGGAGACCCGGAGTGTGAAGTGATGCGTGACCGAGTTGACCAGGGAAATGATCCGGAAGGATGGACAAAGGATGTTCATAACCGGATGCTTTTCCAGGTCAGGTTATTGTTTCGGGGGCAGTGCGCGGCAAGGTTCTCAGTGAGTTCCACAACTAACCCCTGGCTATACACCCAGGAGTTTATAAGATGTACCAGGGACTGAAGAGGCGGTTTTGGTGGCCCGGAGTTAAGTGACCAGTGGCAGATTTGTGGCTAAGTGCTTAGTGTCTCAGCAAGTGAAGGCTGAACACTGAGTTCCAGGCAGCCTACTACAGCCTCTAGATGTCCCTGAGTGTAAGTAGGGTGACATCTCGATGGATTTCGTCACGGGACTACCCAAGGTCCAAGGGGGATACGACGCCATCTGGGTGGTAGTGGATAGGTTGACAAAATCGGCTCACTTTCTGGCGTTCAGGGAGTCGAGTGTAGTGGATGATCTGGCATGAAGGTATGTTGATGAGGTGGTGAGGTTTCATGGAGTTCCAAGGTCTATAGTCTCAGATATGGATGCACGGTGTACCTCACGAGTCTGGAGAGGATTGAAGCATGCTTTTGGAACCCAGCTACGCCTTAACACTGCTTTCCATCCCCAGACAGATGGACAAACTGAGCGCACCATCCAGACCTTGGAGGATATGTTGCGGTCATGTGTTCTAGACTCAGGAGGATCATGGGTGAAATACTTGCCTCTGGTAGAGTTTTCCTACAATAATAGCTACCACTCTACCCTCGGTATGGACCCGTTTGAAGCTTTGTACGGGAGGACCTATCGTTCACCTGTGTGTTGGACCGAAGTAGGAGAGGCAGGAATACTTGGCCCAGAAGTGGTGCAGAGCACGATAGAGAAGGTTCAGCTCATACGGGAAAGGATAGAGGCGGCCCGGGACTGACAGAAGTCGTATGCTGATACCAGGAGGAGGCCCTTGGAGTTTGAGGTTGGAGACCACATGTTCTTGAAGGTCTCACCTCGGCGTGGGCAGCGGAGGTTCGGCAAGGGGAGTAAGCTTTCTCCCAGGTTCATCAGACCCTTCTAAGTGTTGCGGCGGGTCGGTGAAGTGGCTTATCAGCTAGCATTACCACCGCCACTACTGAGGATACATGATGTGTTCCATGTGTCCCAGCTCCGTCGGTATCTGCACGAAGATTCACACGTCCTTGATTGGGGTGAGATGTACATCGAGGACGACGTGACTTTTGTGGAGAGACCAGTGATGATCGAGGATCACAAGGAGAAGGTTCTTCGTGGGTGGACCATTCCCTTGGTTCGTGTGTTGTGGATACATGGTGGGCTTGAGGAGAGTACGTGGGAGAGGGAAGCACATATGCGTACCCAGTACCCAGAGTTGTTTTAAGTTTTGTTCCTTGTTGTACCTGTTGTGGTAGAACATTTTGTCTTTTGGCTATAAAATGTACTGGTTTCCCTTCCTCTGATTGTGTGTGAAAATCCCTGGCTATGGGGGAGGAGAGAACCAGACCCCTAATCAAGACGCATTAAGGTGGATGCGATTAAACCCGTGCGGGAGAGTCAGTGCTGCCCAAAGCAGATAATATCTTGACATGGGGGAGGAGACTCCCCAACCCACATGCCTGGGAAGTTTGGCATGGTATGTTGCTTGGTTCTTGACAGAGAAGTGTTTTTATTTAGCATGGGTTCACTTCTAATAGGTATCTTTCGAGGTGGTTGTTCAGACCCTCTCTTTCCTTCTTGGGTTTTTTTGATTCTCGAGGGTGAGAATCGTTTAAGAGGTATCTAATGTAATGGCTCGGACCCTCTTGGCCCATTACTTTGTAAAAGTGAGGCTCCACCAAAATGGTGGCACCGTGAGGGTGACACTATGAGGGTGACACCGTGAGGGTGACACCGTGAGGGTGGCACCGTGAGGGTGATACCGTGACGGTGACACCGTGTCCCCTCGCCGAGCTTTCGTTCTTTTCCAGTAACTGACTTTTCCTCTCCCGCAACATAAGTTTTGACATAAATTAATTCTTTTACTCCTTTTAAAACCTTTTAAATCCCATAATTAATTCCTAAAAATCCCGAGAGACCTCCGTGTGTAACTTCCCAACCGCATGGTCAACCCACGTCCCCCGCTCCTTACGTGGTTTGGCATTCTCATCTCAACCATCCTCGACTCTTATAAACTAAGGGTTAGTCGTGGTTTCTTCTTTCCTCGATCGCAGATTTTCATGAACAGCTTCTGGTGCATCGGGCGAGCCGTATCGTTATGCGTAGAGTTCCGCGCCCAGCCTAAGCATTGATAAATGAAGCGATTTTCATTCAGGCGAGCCGCATCGCTATCTGTGAACTTCCTCCCCCGGCCTCAGCATAGATCGTTGATCCAACAGGTAGTGAATTTCTTCATCGCCTCTCCCTTTGGTGTATCATGCGGGGTGGTCGTGCTTTTGTTTCTGTAGAATTGGATAAACCAGACCTAATAATGATAATGAACATATTCTATAAATAAAGATGGGGGCTATGATCGTTGATGTTGTTTTATATTATGATCATCTTTCTAAATTGTGTCGGCTTGCGCCTTCTGAAAATTGAGGCCATTGGTGGTCATTGTCTGTGCACTAATGAACCCCTCGTGGTGTTTTAAATGGATTTTTCCTAATTGTAAACTCTTGCTGTGAAAATTAAATTGGTTAATCATGTATACCCGGCTGAATAAATTGAAAGCACCAAGATCAATCCCTTCTGTGCTAACCCCGATCAAAACATGGAATTGAAATCATGGAGCGTGTAAAATCATTTAAATCTGAAAATACAGGCATGTCCCTGCTTAGTGTTGGTGGTATTGGTTTGGATGTTTTCTTTCACGGGCCGATTGCTGGAGATGTGGGAGGGGATGAGATCCCCTTTTTTTATACTCTCAATGGTTGTGGAATCGGGGATGGGATCCCCTGTTGTTATGGATTCGGTGGTTGTGAGTTTTAAGACCCAGTGGTTACTTGTTTATATCACGAATTGGGGTGGGATCCTCTGTTGATGAAAAACATTTTTGGGGAGGGGACATGGGGCAGTGTCTCGGGGTTGTCTTTGGTTCCAGTACTTCGAGGGATCTCACTTATTCCTTGTTGTTGTAACATTACAAGAGAATCGAGTGTGAATTTTTAAATTGACGATTGACTGGATTTTTTTCCTTGGTTATGCTTGTGGTGTTAGTTGCCCAGTAGTTCATGAACTTATTTGAACATTATCACTAAACATGAAACAAGAATGGGACAAATGGGTTTTTTTGGCGAGATTCATGACTCGGACTTGAGTGTTGTTGTGATCTGTAGGTTGTCTGAAGAAAAAACTAGCTTGGGTGAGTGCTTGTTACCTATATATATACTTGTAGCTTTGTGTTTCTTATTCTCACCCCACCCAAGTTGAGCACTTAGTGCCGAACACACCCATTCATGGGGGAGGGTGTTTTCCCAACACTATTCTTAGTGGCTGGTTATTAGCTCCTTTTCTGCTCCCTTTCCCGGATATCCCAAGTATCTTCGGGCAGGCTGTGATGGCCGGATGTCCATTATTAGCCCATGAACCTTCGGGCGGGGTGGTGTGATGGTTGGCCAGGTGTGTGCGGCAGGTGGTTTCCCAAGTGTCTGTGGGATAAGGCCCATGTGTCTTCGGGCGTGGCAGTGGATCTTCTAGCCTAGGTGTCTTCGGGCGTGGTGGTAGTTGTTCTGGCCTAGGTGTTTGTAGGCATGGTTACATGTGACAGTTGTGGCCTAGGTGTTTACAGGCGGGATTCGGAAGTGGGACTGCGTGCGGTTATGGCCCAGGTGTGTGCGGGCGGGTGTGGTTGTGGGACTGCGGTGAGAATGGCGGGATTGGTTCGATGTGTGGGATTTCTCAATAACCAGTGGGAAAGTGGTGCGGGGTACCCAAACATTGATTTTCTCTTATTATATATATTACTCGACTTTCTTTATTTGGGGAGTGTGCCTTGGTGTGGCTTGGGTGGATAGTTTACCTTGAATGGTGTTTGGTTTACTCCTTTTTTTCTCGGGACTTTAGTATGTTCCCCCACTTGTGCACGAGATTCTTTGGTTTTCCAAACTGAGTGTACTTGTATGCTCACCCTACATATATAAAACTGCATTCAGGTTTCCATGAGTACATTGGGGATCACGCGGGACCATACTAGCACGGACCTTTGGGGCAGTTGCAGTTGTTGTTTTTCTTTCTTTGGTACTTACCTTTGTAGTCACCTTTTGTACTTTGTGGATTTTACTTTTGAAACATACATGTGGTAATGGTTTACTTTTGGCTTTACTTTTCTTTTAGTTTTGGAGTTGTTGGGTTCCATCATCTTATCTCTTGATCTTGTAAAACAAAAAAAGGGTAATGCCTTTCATTTAGTGTGTGATTCTATACCCTTGGTGCTAGCCACCACTCTGGGACATATTTAAGGAGGGTTTTGGGGGTCATTATCTCTCCTTAAATATAAAGAAGGAAGGTCATGGCAGTCTCTTGACCCTTCCCTCCTTTTGTTGAAGGCGGGTCGTGACAGCAGTCATCTACTATTATCGTCGTAGGGTGAGTTTCATATCACTGGAGGGTGAATCTTTTCTTCATAAGGGTGAGTGGGATGTCCAAGTGAGTAGATCAAGACCAGTGCATCATGGGCTAGGTGGAGTTACAGCTCAGATTTCCAGTCCGCATCTGGATGACCAGGGGACATCACAGTTAGACTTTCCTCCAGTTATGGATCGTTTCAGGGATGTATTTCTAGAGGACTTTTCAGTTTTTCCTCCGGAAAATGAGGTATACTTTTATTTTGAGCTTGTTTCAGGAGCAGCATCGGTGTCCATTCCTCCTTATAGGAAGGCTACGCCTGAGTTGCAGGATCTCAAGAAGCAGTTGGAGGAGTTTCTGGCAAAGGGTTTTATCCGACTCAGTACTTCTCCTTGGGGTTCTCATGTCATGCTTGCGAAGAAGGCACACAACACCCTTAGGCTTTGTGTGGATTATTGGAAGCTAAACCAGTTAACGGTCAAGAACCGATATCCCTTTCCTAGGATTGATGACCAGTTTGACCATCTTAGAGGAGCTCGGGTGTTCTCGAAGATCGATTTGAGTTCTGGTTATCATCAGTTGCACGTTAAACCATCTGATATACCTCTTACAGCTTTCCGGAGCAGGTATGGTCTCTATGAGTATATGGTTATGTCATTCAGCCTCATGAACGCGCCTGCAGTTTTCATGGAACTGATAAACAGAGTGTTCTATCCATACTTAGACTCTTTCATGATGGTCTTCGTGTACGATATCTTGGTGTACTCTCACACTCGACACGACCATGCTACCCATCATGAGACCATTCTGAGTACACTGAGGGAGAATCAGTTATATACTACGTTCTTGAAATGCCTCTTTTGGATGGATCAGATTCACTTCTTCGGTAATGTTATCTCAGAGACAGGAGTATCAGCAGACCCAGAGAAAGTGAGAGCAGTAGTTTCCTGGGAGCATCTGATGAACATCTTTGAGGTGCAGAGTTTTCTAGGACTGGCTGGATACTACAGACACTTCATACAGGACTTTTCATGCTAAGCAACACTGCTGACAGGTCTGACCAAGAAGGGAGCGAATATCTTATCATTATATTCTTGTGAGTCATCCTTTCATGAGCTAAAAGTGAGGTTCACTTCATCACTGATACTAGTATTTCCAGAGCCAGGGAAGAGCTATACCGTTTACTGTGATGCTTCAGGTATCGGGCTGGGATATGTGCTTATGTAGGGAGATGGAGTCGTTGCATACGAGTCTTGGTAGTTGAGGCCACATCAAAGGAACTACCCAATGCATGATCTTGAGCTGGCAGCAGTTTTTCATGACTTACGTTGTTGGAGACATTATCATCTGGGAGATCATTTTGTGGTTTTCACTGACCACAAAATTCTCAAGTACATCTTCACTCAGCGTGATCTGAATCTGAGACAGTGCATGTGGGTCGAGTATCTTTAGTCATTTGACTTTGATCTTGGCTATACAACAGGGAAAGGAAATTCTAGCTGATGCATTGAGCTGGAGGACTCAGATACAGGCAGTTCAGGAGGTCAGCAGTGAGTGGAGGCTTATGGCTCTGTTATCTGAGATGAATTTGGAGGTGCATGACAGACAAGGCAAGAGTTTCCTTTTTTCTGAAGCTATTACATCTACCCTTCTTGACTGAGTTCAAATGTGGCATCTATTAGATTCTGAAGGCCTAGTCCTATAGGAAAGCATGTCAGGAGAGGACGCCCTTCCTGGATGGACCGTAGGCAAGGGTGAGATCTTGAGTTTCCAGGGACGCATATGGGTGCCAGCAGATATACGCGAGGAGCTGATGCGAGACGTTCATTCCTCAGTTTGGGGAGTTCATCATGGCGTCACCAAGATGTATTATGATCTACACCTCCATTATTGGTGGCCAAGTATGAAGAGAGATGTTGCTGGTTTTGTCAGGAGGTGTTCCACCTGTTAGCAGGTGAAGTCGGATCACCAGCATCCATCATGGCTTTTATAGTAGATACCCATTCCTGAGTGGAAGTGTATTGATGTCAAAATGGACTTCGTGATAGGGTTACTGAGATCGCCTTGAGGGAATGACGTGGTATGGGTTGTAATTGACAGGCTCACGAAGGTCGCTCACTTCTTGACGATCAAGGAGACCTTTAGTGTTGATGATCTTTGATGGTTGTACATCCTTGAGATTGTATGCTTTCATGGGGTTCCGAGTACTATCATTTCATTTAGGGACGCCCACTTCATGTCACATTTCTTGAAAGGGATTTGGGTACACAGGTACTTCTATGTATAGATTACCATCCCCAAACAGATGGCTAATTAGAGCACACTATTCAGATGCTAGAGGACATGCTACGAGCCTTCGTCCTTGATTTTGGAGGTTCTTATGAGATATATATACCTCTAGTGGAGTTTTCCTTCAATAATAGTTTTCAAGAAACTATTCAGATGGAATCTTATGAGGCTTTGTACGGTAGCCCATTCCGATCACCCTTGTTTTGGATGGAGGCAGGAAAGGCAGATATTTTGGGACCTCATCTTGTTCAGGAAACCACAGAATAGGTGGAGTTGAATCGGAAAAGGATGGCTATTGCGTCGTCTCATCAGAAATTTTATGTTGATCAGCAGAGACTACCTTTACAGTTCAAGGTCAGAGATCAGGTTTTCCTATGTGTTACCCTGAGGTTGGGACACAAGAGGATCTAGAGACAGGGTAAGCTTTCACCGAGATACGTCTGGAAATTTGAGATTCGAGAGATAGTCGAGCTGGTTTCTTATAGGTTGCAGTTACCTCAGAGGTACCAAGCTATGCACGACGTCTTAAATGTTTCTTAGATTCAACGCTATTTCTAAGACCTGTCTCATTTTTTTCAACCAGAGGAGGTGGAGCTGGAGCAGGATGCATCA
The DNA here is from genome assembly GCA_963277665.1 of Viscum album. NCBI lineage: Eukaryota > Viridiplantae > Streptophyta > Magnoliopsida > Santalales > Viscaceae > Viscum > Viscum album. The sequence continues at coordinate 858,202,905 of OY728151.1, forward strand.
TTCAAAGAGAATCCTATCCGGATTGTTGATCGTAGTGAAAAGGTACTATGTGGTCGGTCTGTTCCTCTGGTACGAGTGTTATGGCAGCACGATCATGTACAAGACGAGACTTGGGAGAGGGATGCCGATATACGATCACAATGGCGAGAGTTCTTCTAGGTTTCTTCTTTTCCACCTTGTTAGAGAAATTCAAGGATGCATTTCTTTTAGGGGGAAGTTTTTAAGAACCTGGATCTTCTTTTTAGGTATGTTTTTCCTTTTTTGGTAGTTTTTGAGAAAAATAGGAAAATCTAGAAATTTTCGGAGTACACGCCATGTACTTTATGAGTACATGCCGTGAACATTGATTCCACTGGAAGCCATGTGTTGGACATGTCATGTCCACACACACGGCCGTGTAATGGTGACTTGGAGGCCGCCTAAATCGGAGTATGGAAAAGGCAATTATACGCCATGTACTCTAGAATTACACACCGTGTACTTTATTTTTTTCGTTAAACAGACCGGGGTCGCGTCTAATACTTATTTTCATATTATTCTTCGCCCTTTTCTATCCAGAGCATCCGAGGAGGCTGAATCTTCTCTAATCCGCTGATATGTCAATGTTTATCTGAATCGAACGTCATCGGTTGTAATAGAATCGCAGTAGTGAGTTCTTGGTTCTTCTTTGGCCACGTTTTCAGATTCTTTCTCTTATGAGAGTTATCATAGGTTGAACTTTTTAGATGTTTTTGCAGATCTACTCTATTCTAGGCCGATTCATAGGATGAGGTTCAAGTATATTGATCTCCTAGGATCGAGGTAGGCGGTTTGTTTCCTTACATTTAATGTCTTTGAGTTTTTGTGCAAAAGTTTCGGATTCCCATGTTTCGGGTATCCCAGGTTTGGGATTTTGGTCCTATTGTTTAATTGCCTTAGATTTCTTGTTATCTTAAGGTTAATTGATAATAATATATTCTTTTTTACATGTTTTTGTATCACCCCATGGGTGTTATCCTTGTTTGGCTGTTTATCACTATTTTTCACAGTTTTCCTGCAAGGCAAACCCTATTTCAATTGCTAGTTTTCTTGTTATAACTGATTGACTATGTTGCTTGCTATTTTAATTCTTTTGATTCATTGTAGCTTTTATCCAAGTAGTTTATAAACTTACTTAGGGATGCTGACTGTCGATTACGCACAACTGTACTGCTCAGGGCAATGAGAACCTGGTGCGGGAGACCAAAGAGGGAATAGACGGTTTAGTGCTTCCCTAGGGGGTCTGTTGGAATTAGTTCGTATGCAGGACCTACGGGAATTGGACGTTGTGCTTACTAGGATTGTCCTTAGTTTACACACGTATCAAGACCATAGGAGGAATTAGACGTAAGATATTCCTCAGAGAGTCTATAGCTATCATTACAAGACCATAGGGGAATCAACGTGATAGCTTCCCAGAGTGTCTGCGCCTTTGTATGTTTACTTGACTATAGGGGTCTGCTCGTTTGAGCCACCCAGAGATTCAGTGTGAATGTGGATTGTTTGGTTGGATTAGATGAGTCTACCAAGCCAAAGCACAAGCCTGGATCTATTGTCCTGCTTGTTTTTTAGGTAGTCTTTGATGCCTGTTGTGTTACCTGTTTAACTTGGAATAGAGAGCTTTGCTAGATTCCATGGTTGATTAATTAAATGAATGAATTAAATGTTAAATGAATGTGAATGTTAATTGGTATGACTATTTACTTGTGTACTCCTAGTTCATTTCTAAATTTACTTTAATTACTTCAGCTATATTACTCACTGATAGTAGGGCACAAATCCGGTGGTGGTTGCCAACTATGATTAGTCTCACACCATGTTTGGGTCCTACTTTTCGGCCCAAACAGGTTATATTGTTGTTGGTGTGGATAGGGATTGTGGAACATCTACTTCAGGTACATTATTGATGGTTGGATCTAGAGAGCATAAGACTGAGCTTAGGCTTGTGATGCTGCTAGAGTTGTTGTTTACTATTTGTACTTTGTTTCTCAGTTGTATTTCAGCACGTTGTTTTGTTTGTTTCTTTCCTTAGATACTTTTACCCACTGCATCATTATCATCATTACTATATATTCATTGTTTCTGCTATTTAGTTTTTGTTTTTGTATGTTTTTTACTGGTTCCTCTATTGACTGTTATTTCCTTTCCCGTGTATACTTTACTGAAAGAGGGAATAGTTTCCCCAATGACTCTCTAGGGCCCTCACTACTAGTCTGCAGCCTCTGGCATTTGGGGAAATGCACTTGAGGTCATGTGGAGAATTGGGTATGGGGCAATAGTTGAGTGGCTCCAGATTCGGGTCATTCTACTACTCATAGCTATCAAAGTCTCAAATCCATAGCACATATCATTGGCATGGGGTTAGTCTTCTATATAACCACTCCACATTGCATTCAGTGTTCATGGAAAATCCAGAGGCATGCCTTGAATGCCTTGTTTTTTTCTTCATACGCACCGATTGACTCATCTTCCTTCTTGTTGATTTCATGGAACTATTTTTCCATTATGGGGAGGAGGGTTCATGGGATATATTTATTGAAAATCATTATCTTAAATTCCATACATTCCATGAAATCAATTTCCTCTTACGCTTCATATAATTGATCAGTGTTCACCTGTGATCAACTTCCCCATCAAAATGATACACCATCATTATGAATTTATCATTTTAGATCATTGGAGGACAACAAATATCTTTTCAATTGAGTTAATTCACAATTCCATGAGGAGGGGATCAAAAGATACAATAAACATGGGAGGCCTTTTCCAAGTTAAGGATTTAAAAGAAACATGCTCTTTCCATGGAGGGGATGGTGTTTCAAAGGTTTCAAGTTATTATTCATAACACGATGATGCTGATACAGTACTATAATGAAGTTTTGAGAACCCTCTCTCCTCATATTAGGCATATCATTAGGGAAATATTCTTATTCCCAATCACACTGATTGTGGGAATGAGTTCTTCTATTTTCTGGTTTTAACTATGAAAATGAACATACAGTTATAGGTCTTTAATACTTAGTTATTGATCATAAAAAGGTATCTTTTAAAATAAAAGAATAATCATGTAAAGGGGAAGTATAACCAAACTTGTTATTCCCTATGTTTCAATCTAGGTTATCCTTGATCTATTTTTTAACTTATATTATTATTGTATTTTTTAAATTCCCATAATAATGGTTTGTAAAAATATCATGAATTTACCAAAGTATATCCCTCCGATGTGTCAAACCAATTGTGTAGAATGGACTATATTCATGCAAAACTTCTTATTCAAGTCTAGGTAAAATATGTGATTTCAGGTTTTATTCCTAGATACATCTATTCTAGATCCACCTCTATCTATTTTTATACAGACGTGGATTTATTTTCTGGATAAACCAATTAATCTATACTTATATAAAGTTAGGAACGTTTTCATATACTTAGTATCATCCTTATTTTTTTATTCAATTTATCTATTCCTAATCTCATTAAATAACTAGACCATCCTCTGATATCAACTATTGAAACCATAGCCTTTTACATACATCATTACATGATTTTATGCATAAATAAACATCATAGTACAAGCCACAGATCGTGAAGTCTGGTGTCTTTGAAGACTATGTACATAAAACATAAAACATTGGACTAAAAAGAACTACATTATTAACTCTTCAAAATGAGCTCCTAGCTTCCATAGAGACCTTACATCTATATAGGGTTCCCCTGGGGATCACACAAACAAAGGGATGAGCTAAAATCATAGAAATGTAGTAAACATAAGAATAATTCATTAACATAGGGGTTTGATATTATGACACAATGATATAAAATAGAATATATAATCATAACATATAAATAAGGGATCATATAAACATTAAATAGTAGAAATTTTGAAACAATATAAAACAATACATTAGCATGATTCATGGCTAACCACCAAGTCTATTGCACATGGTAACACAAGCCAAGGCTAACCACCATGACCATCTCACATGGCATCACAAGCCTAGGCTAACCACCATGACTGTGGCACATAACATCTCATGAGACTAAACATTACCCAATTCATTGTTCTTCTATCTGGGTGAATCCATCCATTCTTTTAATTAATATTATTTCTACATAATGAATCATACATAATCAATCATACATAAACATAAGGTTTACACATGTAAAGAATTGGGTACCACTATAATGTCATAAATCATAAGAAATGTTTGTATCATAAAAGTGTCCATGAATGAAAGAAATTAAAATATAGATGGAAATTCATAATTAAAAATAGTAATTTACTATGGAATTTGATTTCAAGTAGAAGTGACAATATGTATGAAAAGTATTGAATAAATTTTTGAACTAAAACATTTTTGTGTAGTTTTAAGAAAAATACTACAGAGCCTTTATAATAGAAATGGGAACAATAATTTATATAAAAATATAATTGAACCTGGATGGTTTTCATAATAAAAAGAATTATTTTATAAACACAATGGTTGCTTAAAATGAATATATATTTCTCATGAAATTAGGTATGAATTCAGCAAGGTCCCTCAAAAAAGTTTTGCTTATCGGGAGGTATTGAGGAGGGAATAACATAAAAGAATTTATATCCTAAAAATATAATGGTGAAAGGGTACTGATAAATGAATTTGGTACATGTAAACAATAATTATAATATTCACATAAAAATATAAGAGGGGAATTTTGGGTAAAATAAATATAAGGTATCCCAATAACAAAAAGGAGGTTCAGCTGGAATCCCTTACAGATTATCGTCATGGTGTCAGGTGTATATAAGTGGTATTAATGGGTGAGAAATGATTTTATAATCACTATATATCATTAGGGAATTATGGGTTAGGTTCTAAATCATTCCCCATCATTAGGGATTACGCAAAAGGTCATAATGTAGAGGATGTTCTTAAATAAAAGTGAAAAGTAGAGGATCCCTTACCTTAAGAATGATGGTGTTATCCACATGATATTAATGACCTTAATAATCATACGAGGTTCATTAATTAGTTATTAAAAATCCTCTTTTACATGTACAAGATTTTTTAAAACCATTATTATTTCATTCACAACATTTTTTATTGGTTATCTGGTTCAATTTCATTGTTCGGGTCCGTCTGCTTCCTTGGTTTATTGATCGATTCACTTATTCATGATCAGACACACAAGTATGATGAGAGTGGTTGTCCATAGTCAGAGTAATATTTTATTATTGAAAAACTATAAGGTTACATGGTTGTAAATTTAATTTGGTTACATGGATTTAATTTGAATCATTATATAAAACTGTAGTAACAACCTTTTCGGTTAATTGTTGGATTTTGACCTCAATGAACAAGTTTAGTTTTATAATTCCAAACCATGTGTACAAAAATATTCTAGTATATAGATGAAACATAATACAAAATTTATTGTCTATTTCATCCATGAAAATGGTATCACAACTATAATTGAAGACTATAATTGAAATTGAAAACCCATTGTACTTGAATGTAGTAAATTTACACATCATTGAGGGTGTCTTTCCTACTAGTAAAAAATAAGAGAATAAAATATAATAATAACTTATTCCATTATCATAAATAAATTACCATAAATATAAGGTATTGGAGTTTTTATAACATTTTTATTAGGATAATTAATCATAGAAAATAAAACAAATTAACATGAAAATAATGTAAATGAATAGAAAATGGGAATTTACCTCTTGAATATATCTATCTTGAGAGCCTCTTTAGGGGAGTGAATTTGGTATTTTGAAGAATCAAAGGGATATTGGATGTGGGGGGGGGGATCTTGTGGAGTTAATTGGGAAGAATTTAGGCAAGGTGTAGGGATTTATAAGAATGAAGAGAAGAGGGGAGTTTAGGTGGTTTTTATAGTGAAGGGGACGAGGGTTTTCTTAATATTTTATTCATTAGTTTATTATTTTTCCATAAGAAAATAAATAGTTATGACTCCATGAGAAAAAAATAGTAATAATTGAATATTAATTATATATTTTGGTCCTCACATGACACATGATTTCAGGAATAGCCTATTTAAATTATAATGTATATATACGGTAAATTACAGAATTTCACTTTTCATAAAAAATTCAAGTATTTTAGAAAAATAAAAAAAATTAACCCTAAACAATTAATGATGTTTAGAATCAAAAAATTAACTAGATTTTTCAAAAAATATATTTATAAATATGATTAATTTAATTTTTAATTAAAATCACAATTTACATGGAAATATAGATTTTAAAACTGTAAATGATATTATAATGATTTCAAAAATTACATATGGTCTTGAAAAATTATCTTAAAATAAAATGATATAAAATTAATAATCTATTAAAACCATTTATGAATATATATTTTCTTTTAAATTGATTAATTAATTATAATAAATTTTTTATGACTTATAAAAATATAAATACTTTTATTATAGTAATATTATCACTTATATAATGCCTAAATTTTATTTTGACATTCAATCGCGAGGTTACTATTATTTTGGAAGATTTAATATTCATAAGGGTCATATTAATATTAATAAGGGTATGTTAAAAGTCATAAGTGTAGGATACTATTCACCAAAAATTAAGAATGTTCTATTAGACTCCAAACATCTGACTGATCGTAATCGTGTATGTAAGGTTTTTGAAATTCAAGACACATAAGTGTAAAAATTATGTTAATAGGTCACATAGTACATATTAGTTCATCATGTTGAGATTTCAAGTGATTATAATACATATTTATATAAATACAATTTCCATTGATAAATTATTTATTTGTTATAAGGTCAGTCCTCTTGTGTATGCTAAAGACAATATGCCTATTGAGAGAGAGGCGTATAGAGATTCGTGTCCTATTTTTGCATTGATCTAACTAGTTAGACATCATACGAATGCAACCATGTCATTAGCTACCAAGGCTCAGTAATATTATAAGATGATATGTGAGCACATTCATGTCTTGATCACTAAGAACCCTTTGTATGCAATCTTCAATCAATGGGAGAACCTTTACCAGTTATTTTATGATTTAGGGGCATATGGATTCGATCGACAACCTTTATAAAAAATTATTCATCTAATAATCTTGACCCAAAGAGACCTGATCGTATGTAAAAGTAACTATCAAGATTTTTTTTAATGACACTTCACTGGATAAACAAAGGAGGGAGATGGAGGAGGCATTGGAGAAAGGTCATCAGTTGTTATTTGAAATGAAAGCTTAGATAGATGCGTGGATGATGAAAATATAGAGATATGTGGAGTTGATTACTCATATATGTTACAACCATTCAACATAATTAATATTATTACCCACTACCCGGAGTATTTATGAATAGTTGACTACTCAGGACATGTTCTTAATCGCATGGTAGAATCTGAAGAAGCTGGAAGAGTGTGACTGCAATGCTCAATTGATATCTCCCCCAAACTCTTTCTGATCGTGATAGCACTACTGGATATCATCTATCATGAATAAATTTTTGTACTACACACCATACATTTGGACTAAACTCAATTTTTTTGATGTTTTAAAGAGACCCCAAAATGGAGATATTCCTACCTCTTTTCCACATTGTGAATGGGTGGATTTTGTGAATATTCTATGATACTGTATAATTTTCTCCCATTCTCATGGTCTGCATGATAACATACAATACATCAATTTTGGAAATCATCATCCCTTCCATTGATTTATATTGAATGAACACTAATTCCTACAATTTAATATTGACATTCTGAAACATTTTCATTGAGAGATGATCGGGAATGCTCACCCACATGATAATCTTCATTGATAATTTTTCCCAGCTATCTTGAGATCACTTAATTTGCAGATAGATCCTTTGGGAATGGGATATATCATGTAGTGTTAGGTCTTTTTAGAATATATTAATGTGATAAGTATTTTACAGGATTATCTCAACCATATAAAGTCTATGTTGAAGGCCTTACAATCTTCTATAGGCTAATTAATTGACACAAACTTTTTGTTTACTGTGTTCTATCTTGAACCATCTATCAATATATTTTACATTATTTTAGATAGTACATTCCTTATCTTTAGTTTTTGGTCTTATATATTGCAACTTCTATTGCTTTATTTCATGGTCTTTTAGCTCAGAACTTATATCACATTAGTTTAGGGACTTTTAGCTCGAACCATCTATTGATTTTGTTCAGGTTCTTTTAGATCAATAATTAGATTAATTTATATTAGGGTCATCTAGTTCAGACCATCTAATGCATTAGTTTAGGGAAATTTACCTCAGACCATCTATTTCATTAGTTTAGGTTCTTTTATCTTGGACCTTATGTTTCTTTAGTTTACATTCTTTTATCTCAAACATTCTATTTCCCATGTTTGTGGTGTCTTCCACAGAAATTTTATCACTTTGGTTTAGACTACTTTATCATAGACATTTTACCTCTTTAGTTTAGTGAATTTTAGCTCGAACCTTCTATATGATCAAGGGATATGGTGCAGACATTCCTGGAAAGACCCAAAACACTCTGAGTTGTTTGATCCTACAATGGCATTGATATGGCTTGCTAGGATCATAATGCACTTTTTTAGAGTGATGCATTTGGATCACGACCATAGGCGCATATGAAGCCGCCATGGGAATGTATCAATGTTATGAAAAGGTCCCTAGAAGTTGAATATCCTTTCCAAGTGTTACAAAAGGTTATGGTCATTCAACCAACCCTAAATCATGATGTTTGTCCGGTTGAAGGTGTAAAATTGAAGGAGTGTTCGATCACCCTATGAATTGAATCACCACCTTGAAAACATATTCTCGTGGTGAGGAGATGTGAAAAAACATATCTACAAATTTTTCCCAGACAAGGTGGTTCGGTGAGAATAGCTTGGATTTTACAAGGGCTATAGAGTAGTCCGTATAAACTTTATTCAATTTATGATTGCACCGTAATTTTTTTCTAATCTCTGAGAATTAAAATTTTAGTTGGTGGAGACTCGAATATTGAAAATGTATGCCTTTTAGAGGGTTTTGGTCAAAAAAGTTTTGTGTCTATTTTTTTAGCATTTTATGGTTTTTTCATTTTGAACATCATGGGATACTGTTTAAGTCCGTAAAACATTAACCAATGAATAAGAAGTTTAGGGTCATGACTCACATGGACCTAGTATTAGAGATGTTACCAAAGAACCTAATTAGGATACCCGGTGTCAGAATCACTCCAACATCTTTCCAGAAAGTGGATGGAGATTTTTTTTAAGCATGGATTGGGTTTCTCAGGACATGAGAAATGATATGGGACTATCATACTAGAAGTATTTCATACACAAATAGTTGTTGAGTTCTACCACAGTGGTGTTAGGGCTCATGAGGATTGAAATGTCAATTTTTATAGTGACCCATTATGTTTATGTCCATAAGAACATGTGCTAGAGCTGTGGGCATGCTTTTATAGTCATGAAAAGGGACCATGATGTCAGATATCCTTCCTAAGGGTAGGATAAGGTTGATGGAAAACTGATATGCTCAAGGCATGAAATGTGGTATACAGATTTGAGGTGATCATAAAATATGGTGGAAGAACTCCATACTCTAGTTGAACAAGTCATGTCACATGTGGTCCCCTAATAAAGAAATTAAATGGGATATGGTATACACGGTTTATTTTTATCCAGTGGGGACATTCTTTCTTCCGTGCAGATTAACGCCATGCGGTAAGGACATACTTACATTAAGTTTAACATCATGCGTTAAGGACATAGTACCATCCCATTAATCATTATGTGGTAATGATGTGCTTATGTGTATTCTAAAATCTTGTGGTAAGGGTGTACTTTCATGGTGTTTAATTTCATGTAGTAAGAACATACTTCCATGTTGTTTAACATCATACGGTAAGGACGTAATTCCGTTTAGTTTAACATCCTACGGTAAGGGCATAGCAATCGATGTGAAAATTGGTAATTTTATGGAGAGGCCTAAATATGGAGACCTGGGCATCACTATGTATCTCATGAGGTTGATAATCAAGACACATGTAGTTCTAAATTGGGTATCATATATAGGTCTTGCCCAAACAAAAGGAGGTAGGCATTTGTACATCTGTTCATTGTGATTGGGCTCAGATTAGAAAATTTGAGCATTACAATATATCATTTGGGGGAAGGAATCGAGTCACAATAAGTTCATGAAAATTAAATACTCTATGAAGGTCTGACTCGTATGTATATGTGTTCATTATATCCATTTATCATTATAGTTGAGACTAGGATTGGGGATCCAGACGTCCCTATGTATCCATTATGGGAAAGAATCATACTACACATAGTTATTTAAATTCCATGAAGTTTATCATTGTGTCGTAAAGAAGAAGGTGGACCAATGTGAATTGATGGGGAAATTTTGGTTGAGACCAAGACTGGAGGGCTGGGGGACACCACATATCTCATGAGAATTATAATCAAACCACACATAGTTCTTAGAGAACCATTTTGTTTGACATTGTGTGGAATGGGCATCGACCATGTAGTCGTACATTATGCGGAAAGGACTCATGGTATTCCCTTTATGTTCTTCAATTTGGTAAAATAATGAATCTTTTTTGTACCTTTATGACTTTAATTTGAGGGTAGGTCGTTGCTGCTATTCCTAATATCATGTGAGCTATTCTTTGTGTAAGAAATAAGAAATGTCATGGGTTTCCCTATAGTGTAGAGATAGAAAGGGTGTACGACAAGGTCATTTATATCATTTTGTTGACGTTCTACTATATAGGATTGATGAGTCCCTAAAAATCTAATGAAAATTAGAATAAATCCATACATAGTTCTATAGGGCTTGTGTTGTTTAACATTATGCTGCAAGGAGATCGGGTCACCTAATGTATAGGGAGATGTTTTGGATCCATGTTGTTTTATGTCATGTAGTATGGAAATTGGATCACCCATAGTGAAAGAAATAAAATCCTATTGACTGTCTGGGATGTGTATGTTTCCTCATCACTATGTATCATGTGATGATAGTAATCAATCCACATGTATTTGTTTAGAAACTATGTAGTTTAACATCTTGCAGAAATGATGTGCTCAATACAGTTAAACATCATGTGTTCAGGATGTATTACATATATTTTAACATCATGTGGTCATGAAAAGATGTTCCATGTAGTTTAACATCATATGTTTAGGAAAAGACATGAGACATACACTGATATGGATTCTGAAGCTGATATCCTATGCAATTTATTTCTTGAGAAATATCACATCGGTGGGATTCGTGACACGCTCCCCTTCCATGGAGGCCAGCAAATAGGGTCTATTATGATAAATGTATGTTTTACATAAGTTCATTCCCAAATTGTCTCTAATTTCACAGGGTTCTTCCCTGTATTATTTTTTTTATGTGATCCAACACAAATTTTCCTTGGATGAATTAATATAGGAAAACCTTTTTGTGGAAGGCATGTGTACTCGGATTCAGGTGGACCTCAATGTTGTGTAGTATCTGAGATATATTCTGAAGTGGTTATTTGAATTGTGGGAATATGGACTTCTCTCGGTAACAATTCCTCAGTCTCATACACCAATGATTATTGAGTTTCCTGTATAGTTGTATGCATGGTGTTATAGTAGATCCCTAATGCATTTATGAGTTTTCATTTAAAAGGAATCATATATATGTTCATCATCTTATAGAATATATTTTATTGAGACTTATTGAAGGAATCTCTATGTTCATTTTCTACTAGATAATGGAGATATGAGTGATTGAACTTGATATTGTACTCCTGGTACAGTTTCTTCAACTATGTTGAATAGAAGATGGTTTCATTGTCTGTAAATATTTTATGAAGAACTCTAAACCTTGTGATGATATGCGACTTGATGAAGTTGATGATATTCTTAATATGGACTTCTTTGTAGGGAATTCCCTCATCTCATTTGGTAAAGATGTTGATAATAGTATGGATGTACTTGAACTACTTAGTGGTGGATGATTTATATGTCCCCATGATATCCTTCCCCCAAATAGAAAATAGCTATGAGTATCTGGTCATATGTAGAAATTTTGTGGGGTTATGGATGATGTTTGCATGAATCCTGAATGGATGACATTTTCTAGTGAATTCCACATAGTCTTGTATCATTTTCACCTAGTAATATCCAAACTGCCTGGTCTTGTGTGAGAGCCTAGTTCTAGATTGATTGGGCTTGCAAGTTACTGGGTGGATATCCTCCATGATAGAGATACCTTCTCCTTCTATTATTCACTTGAGGAGGAGTCTGTAAAATCCTTGTTTGTAGTGTACCTTTTTCTCATTTGTACCATCCTGCAGAGTGTTGTTTGCGGCCCGGTTCAGAATTTGTTCTATTCTGTAAAGTTCTCTTAGGAGAATCACATCCTAAGAAACCATATTATTGTCTCCATCCATCCTAAAGTGGTCATTAATTCATTATGCTCTGGTGTGGTGTTTACTTGATTTATTTATTCCATATCACATATGACGATTGATGAGACAATTTCCTGATGATTAATATGGAACTTTTCATCTTCCTAATTAGGGTATGTGAGGACAGAAGTTGTGTTAGCCAATGTTTCGGTAGGATAATTATGTTATTGGGGAAGATAATGAAATATGGTCTAAAAGGGGAAATCTCCCATCTCTCCCCTAATGTAACAGTTGAGTGGTACCGTCTCTTTCTTTTTAATGGAATATTCACCAATGATCTTCTTTATAACTAGTTCAGATACCCTTTGGATATTAAGGTTGGCTATGTGTAGCAAAAGAGCTAGTTCAAATCCAGTGATGATGGATTGGAACTCAGCCTCATTATTTAAGAATCCTTCAGACAGTGAGAAAGAGTAGAAAAAAATTCCCATGCATGGAGAGATAAATACAATCCCTATACTAACCCGATTTAGATTCGATTTTTCCCTCCTTGTGCACAAAATACATCAGGAGGGTCCATCAAAGTACATATCCCAGTTCCATGCAGTGTCACGAGCATAAATGACATCTTTATTAGGGATATTAGTGTCTTCCATTTTATTTTTCGAGGCGGGGTGTGTTTCCAAGAAGTTAGCTTGGGATTTCTCTTTCACTATCTTTGATGATATGAACATAATTTAATAATATTACATAATGAATGCACATTGATCCAAGAACCCAATCAATATAGGATGGACAAGTATTTACTTGATTGGGTGAATATGATGGATGATGTGGACCTTGTGGTATGTCAAGTAACGCCTCAGCATTTTCAATGTGAAAATGAGTGAAAGGCAGTTATTTTCAACATCAGAGTTTCAAGTCATAGTACCTAAAATCATTTGGTTGAGGTAGCAGACAATATTCACATTTCCTACATCAATTATCTATTTGATGAGGCTACACAGTTATCATTCCATGGTAGACACCTATATGATTAGTGGACTCTCTTCCACCGAAGGTGTCCAAATTAGTGGGTGTAGTAAGTAATTGTTGATAATTTCAAAAGATTTTTTACTTTTATCATCTCATTGGGAGGAAACCCCATTATTCATTAGTCTAGTGAAGGGGACCACATTTCAAGCCATTTTAGCTATGAAACCTAGAATAGAGTTGAGGTTCACTTGGATTCCACAATGTTACATCAGGTGTCGGTTGGTGACATTGCTAAGAAAGAACTATTCACTTATGGGATGACCTCATTGTCATTATAGCGTACCACAAAGCCACGAAAATAGCATGATGTTACCCCAAAAGCACACTTTAGCAGATTCATCTATAGATCATGCAGTAGAATCTTGAAAATGATTTCTCAAATATCTGTCATGTGATAACATCATTGTCTGTATTTAATAACCTGGTTTTCATCATAACAATCATCTACCCTCCCCAAGAATGGCTTAATGATACGATGCAAGACAGGTTGATATGTGGTGCCATCGTACATCAAGCCAAAGGGAATGACCTAATAAAATAATATTCCACAAGTAAATATGAATTTAGTGACTTTTCATCCTTAAGGTCTATATGGACTTGCTTGTATCCTGATTACCCATACATGATGAAAAGGGATTGAAATCTAGTAGTTTCATCGATCTAGAGTTCTATGACCGGCAACGGGAAATCGTATTTTTGGTAATGCATATTAGGGTCTCTGAAATCAATGTATACACTAATATTGTCAATATTCTTATTTATGGGTAAAATAGTGGAAATCCATCTTGGGTATGCACCTCTCAAAAAATGTTGGCTTTGATTAATTTCTTATTTTTCTACACAAAATTGGTTCCATGATGGGGGTGCATCCACCCGGTTGCCTATTTGAAGCCTCGATGATCATCAAGAATTCTGAGATGGTGCATAACCACACATAAATTTACTCCAAGATTTTTGTATAGTTATAGGAGAACACATATCAATTCTTCTTTAGAAATACAACAGACATCTCTTTCCCTTCTAGGGGAATAGCAGAAATAATCAGAGTAGGTCGTGCATATTCTTTGGTTCCCATGTTTAACTTCCTGATCTCATCTATGATGGTGGAGACAAATTCCTAAAATACTGAAGATGATCCCCAAATGTAATCCTCATCCTATTCTATTTTTGAGCATTTGGATACATATTCAAGAAAATATGGGAATATGGGTACTTCTTCATTAGTATTAGTATGAGGGAGGCCATTAATAGTGGTATGACCATCCCTTTCTATCTAAGTCATTACGAAGAGGGGTCAGAGAAAATTTTTTGTTACAATATCACTAACGATATGAGCAGCTTAGACCATTGGATTTAGGTATGCAACATCAACCGTGTTTATATGGAGTTATAATCACCCCTGAGCATGTTCCCCAGATTTTCATGGGTGGTCCCTATACATTGGGAGCTAAAACATGTATATATTCATCTTCCATTGGTTACATACATCCCTTATTACTGAAATATGCTTCATCATATGTGTCTCCACATGTCTAGAAGGAGGCGTTATAATCATGTAGTATTCCGACCATCCCATTGATGGGGTACATCAGAAATTGATGGAATTTTTATGGTACCACCAAGTACCTATGGATTCAGGGCCTTCCAAGAAAGGAATTATATTCATGTTCATGAAAGATAACCATAAACATGACATCATATGTGAGTTTTCCAAATTTTTCCTTGAGTTTATCTTTCAGAGATTCCTTTTCTCATTCTTATTCTATCCCTTAATGGTTAGCACGGTAGGGAATATTTCCCCATTACTACACTGCAACCGTCAGAGAGAATGAATTAGGATGAGACTCATACCTGATCCATTATCAATCACCACCAATTATACATTGAAATTATTCATTCTTACCAAAATTTATAAGGGAAATATGTGCCCTTGAATGGACCCCTCCTTATCTTGATTAGTTAATGAGATGGCAACGTGACATCCTAAAGAAATAGTCTCCAATTTACAGACCTAGGATACGAAAATATTTGTCTTGAATTATTGTGGGCTATAAGGATCTTCAAAAATTTCCTCCTTGAGTTATTTTTAAAGATAGATTGCATCGAAATATGAGGTATGGGGAAGAACTACAACTAGATATTTCAAAATGTCATGCTTTTTGTTCCAATGTTTAGTGCTTCCCGATATTGGGCTTCTCCTAGGTATGTAGTTTAAAAGAAAAACAATCTAAGTTATATGGGATTGGGGTTATTTAGAGGTTTTGGGAGTATCAAATGTGAGATATATAGGTCGTTTCATCCTTTTTTATTTCTTGGGTTGATCAGATTAAACCCACACTAAGCGGTCATGTATGACAATCAGATGTGGGAGATTGCTAGATGGCTCAGAGGAACCTCTGTGTCTTCTTTTATCCTGCTTGTATTCCTTCCCATTATTCTTAGATACATATATATCCTCCATAAGGATATAACTAAAATATTATGTCTGAACACATCCGTGTAGTCCCCTATATCCTTAGATCCGGTGCATGCAGCATCCCATTATTCGATTATATGTGGTAAGACCGTATTTTAAGTCATACTCATCATCATGAAAGAGTATTTCATGTGTATTATGTCAAAATAACCAAATATGAGATCTTAATATGATTATAATTCCATTTGGTAGGGCAGTGTCCATACTAAATATATTGTAGGTAAGAAATCTACAAGTGTTAGGGATTTATGTAGAGCATTATATGACTCTTATTACTTTGTCTATTCATGTTTTGGGTGGTCATTTCCACCCATTGGAGGCACATCATACATCTATTTCATGGGTGGTGGAGATAACACAAAATTTCACAATCATTCCATCTGATCAATGTGATCTCTGTCAACAATTTCATGATTCATCCAGTTGTCAAACATTTAAACTTGACTGGTACAAACCTTCTACCAACCCTCCTCTTCTTCTGACCAAGTTATGTTTATCCAAGACACATACTAGAGGGATTTTTCTTTCATAATATGACTATATTAATCATTGAAATTAATGGAATCCTTGAAAAAAATTATTTTTTGATATTATGATCCATCCTTCTAAGGTATGGGTAGTAGTCAGAACTATCAGTTAGGTAGACATCAACATGTCTCATGGGTTACAGGATCTTGAGTATGTTATTATCCATGGAAACCATGAAATAACATTGAACTTATTCATTTTAGGAGGAGCTTAAAGTGTTCATTTTTTCCTCAAACCCTAGGTCACACTGATTTATCAGTGCTTCTGGCCGGGGGTGATTATGTGGCTATCACCGCTTGGTAGAAGGTACTACGTGGTTTGTAGATTTCACGAGTTCTTGGAGGGGCATCATTGTGGTCAAGAGAGTAATGAATTCATCATATGATCTACTGATATTTTTATCCTTGTGCTATGAGCATGAGTCGTGACATGGATTGGGTTCACTGAATAATAACATCAAGATGTTGTGTAATTATAGTAAACTCTCAAAACCAACCTAGATATTTCATGGGTATTGGGGGTGTGTAAAACTAATCACTGAGATTTTCATCATACTATTCTAGCAGTTTCTTCTATGAGAGATGGATGTTGAGCGAACAGGATAAACCCTTCAATTGTTATATAAAATCAGACACCATCCCATTCATGAATTTCATGTAGTTCACTAGGTCAAAGATGACCTTTTTTCTCAGGGTTGAACTGAACCAATAATGGAAAAAATGGAAAAGTTCTTCTGTTCCTGAAATAGATCCCACTGGAAGACTATTGTACCAGAAAAAGGCATGCACTATCTAATTTAGTTCAAAAAAAATCATCTTTTTTGCGTTCCGTTTCTCTCAAGAGACCGTCATCGGCCCACATCATGATACGATGTTTGTGGGATGTTTTTCAGGGTATCATGCATCATGGAAGTTAGAAATGATATGGTTTTCAATGTTGGGTGTCGTTGGAGTATCATCCACCAATTCAGGATATGGATTCCTCTCAGGATTCATAGGTGCATGTTTTCCTTCCATGGCTTCCATTTGAGTAGCCATAGATTAAATGGTGTTATGTAACATTGGGGGAACTATATCCCATGCTGCCTCCCATCCACATAGAGTGGGTGGGGGTGGATGATGTGCCATTTTTTTCATATCTCTCTGATCCTTGATTATGTTTATGAATAAATGATTACCCTAGAAAGGTAGAGGTTGTTTCCATAATGGAAGAAAGTCTCAATCATTATTTTCTTCCTCATTTTTATGGATTGTCCGTCTATATTTTGAGCCAATATAATATTCATATACCACATATTTTGGTGGATCTTATATTGGAGGGGTAATATTCTTCTCTAGATGGAGATGATACCCAGCTAGGATATTCCTCCTTAGTAACCCCACATTAATTTGTTAGAGAGCTCGTATTTCACACTCGTATTTGTGAAAAATGATCATATGTGGATGGAAAATTTGGTTTAGTCACATATTTACCTTTTTCATTGAAATTATTTAGTTGAGGAGGTGTAATTTCATTATTTTTGGTGCCAAATTTTTAATCCTTCTTTGGTTATGGGTGCACACAACCTCATTTGGTGAATCCAAATCACCCTCACCTTGGTGTACATTTTCCATGTTTTGGTCCTCTGTATCAAAAACATGATCAATGTCCCCCATGTTGATAGGTATGAAATTTACATTGGAATATCAGGAAATGGTGGTTGTGAAATTTTCTTTTACGCAACCAGTTTTGTTCAGTATAGCTTCCATTAGGGTCCTTATTCGAAACCTTGGCATAATAAGGTCATTTGGGATTTTGACCCTAGTGGGGTCACATTACCTTTTTTGTATGCTCCTCCCTTCTCAGATGATGGAAAATGAATTGGAATGATATTTCAGTTACGATTTCCATAAAATCCTCAGCCAATAGATGATTGACATGTTTTGAGAGGAATAGGTGGGATACTGACCATTGATTCCTTCCTCCCATCCTAGTGAAGACTAATTCCCTTGGTGATGATTATGATAATAAAAATTCCCCCAGCCCTAGGGGGTGGGTGTCATTTGGGGTTTCCAATGGCATAGATTAGCATTTTTTGAGGATCCAATGAATCCATTATTATACATGATGATTCTCAGGACATACATCATGATATATATTCTACCATCCCAATAGAGTGGGGGTGATTTGGAATCACCTCTGATGTCTGAAGGGTCCCCTTGGGGGATAATGATCCTAGAGATATTGATAGAGATATAAATTCCCCCATCCCAACAGGGAAGGGTTCACCAGCGTCCACCATGGGTATGTCTTTAATCCTATTGAGAATTTTCGATAGAAGTGGTGGAGGTGGTGGGAGATATTCTCCAGACCCCAGGGCAATTCCGATCCTAGACGGATTCTATGAAAGCTTCTACTACAGTCTTCCTGATGTGGTGTAGCTGTGCTGGTGTGGGAGCTGGGTGTGATGACAACCTCCATTGATAACTATTCCTTATGAGAAGTTATTTGGGTGATCGATTATTTTAACACCATGTAGGGAATTTCCTCATATTTCTTTGACGTTCCTAGTTTGAAATAAATTTGGCTATCCTCTCTCCCTGTCAGTGGTGTATGGGAACCATTGAAGTGGGGGGTTCTGCTGCACTGACCAACTATCTCGAGAATTACCTAGTCCCTTGATCTCACTAGAGGAAATAAGATTGTAGTATTCCTTATTTAAGGATATTTTTTGTTCTAGGGGTATAAAAGTGAAATGCTCTATTTTATCCCCAAACCCCAACACATATGCATGATGTAGCTTTGGAGATCATATATCAAAGTGTCAAGATGCAATTGTGGCAAACATGTTGGAGACTTGAATTTTTATTTTCCGGTTTTGGATCCTGGTCCACTGAGATAGCAACATGGCCATGTTAACAACATATTATCTTGATTGTAAAAATGTGAAACTAGTATCCTAAAAAAGGTTGAAATTGATCCTTGAGTTATTGATGAGTATCCCACATATTTTTCCATAGGAACGGAATGTACACCAACTCTATATCATCTGGGATCTCAAACCAAGATGTAGCGAGGGTCTAGAACATGATGGGGAGGCTATTTCCTACTAACTCTCCCTATATTTCAATGTCATCCTCCTCCTCATCATGTTTATACACCTCCATCCAGTTATAACATAGAATATGGATCTGATGCTCTCCTACTGAAAGGAGTGGAGTGTAATTAGATGTTGATTGGAAACAATATATAGTTGATGTTGGTTCCTTGAGCACCTCTCAGTATGAAGGTGTCATATTTTGGTTCTCCTCTCTCTAAGGAGGTGTTTGAACAAATTGAGGATTTTTTCCCATGGGAGATATTACTATGGGGAGGTTGATTAAGGTGGATGTTATAATTAGAGTCCTTGTGATCTATCTATACACTACCACAAGGGTGACTATCATGGTAATGAATTTCTTCTACTTGCTCTTCAATATAATAGTCAATGGACACTTTGGGGTTGAGAATGTGTCTTAAAAGGCCTCAAGTAAACTTGAATTGAGTAAATTAGAAATATAGGACATTTTCTATGTCGTGGTCAGAATATTCTGACCTACCTTTTGTGATCGTGTAGGGATATGAAGACATTGTGTGATAGTTTCCAGAATGTGTATGTAACTGTATAGAGTTGTGGGAGTATGATCCCACTGATGATAAGTTGTTGGAGTATACTAATAAGATGTATAATTATTGAAAAGGATATGAGAATGACTTGAGGCATGCTCCATTCTAAAATGGTGAGCATCATTCATGACATGAGTGTGAGCACGATCTTGAGCCATTGGGATATGTTGTTGGCCTTACTTGGAAGGAGTTAGAGCCTTCCTTGAGTCATGTCCCACTCTCACATGGTGATAAATTTTTGTAATACGAATATGAGCCACATAAGAATTTGATTTTCCCACTGGAGTATGCTAATAACCCTCTTGAATTGGAGAAAAAATATTATCCTATTTTGTATTGCAATGGAATGATTCTTGTGCAGTCATTTTTTGGTCGAATTAAGAATATTATCCTTACATAAATGACCCACATGAGTATTCCAGGTAGATTTAATGATTGGAATATGATCATATCCCGAGTCTACATCCATTCTCACCGTGTTATCCTTTACTAGAATGGGGATATGGTTTTGATCCTAGTATTTTGGAGCATGCCACTGGACTTATTTGACAGGCATATTAGCCTATACTAATGCTTGGTCCATTCTCATGTGATGATCCATGGACAGAACAAGGATATAATATTGATTGTTGACCATTTGAAAATTCCACCAGAAATTTTCAACCATGCATGTTCATATGTACCTAAGCATATAAAGCTCTCAATAGGTGAGCCTCAGTTTGAATGGGAGTATGATCCTACTCTGATGCCTCAACCATTATCGGAGTGTGTCTATAATCCTCTTAGGTGGGAGAAAGATTGTGAACTTGCTCCGGTTCAACAAATTAATGGTGATGATAAAAGTGTTGAGTTTCGCTCATTATAGGGATTTGAATATGTTCATATCCATTAATCCACAACAGTTCTTGAATGTTATGGCAGAGCTCTTCAACTATTACTAAAATATAATGCCACTTTATAGAAATGTATGTAGGGATATAAGCCTACACATTTTATTTATTCATTATCTATTTGAAGATATCATCGTTTGAACTGAGGATATGTTCCTATTTATTTCCTCTATGTACCATCAAGATATGTTCATGTGCATCAGGCACAGGTGTAGGAGTATGAGCCTCCCCCATTCTTGTTATTGGAATATTCCCATAGACTTTTTCCGAGTGAGTAAGGGTATGATCTTAGTTTCTTGTTCCTGCCTAAGTATGAGGGAATTCATCATCAGTATGAGCAGGGATATGGTCCCTCTCCTAGATATCCAACTCATTTATCCGCTGATGAGTCTTACATGTAGCATATGCATGGGAATCAGAGGCAGATTACTGTCAGATGGAACCCTCTTTAGGTGACTAATGGGTACCAATGAGATAGTGTTGGTAACGAAGGTCTGTAGGATCCCTCCATGGTGAAACCTGAACCAATGGGGAGTTGTATCAACCATAATTTTCCACCTTTATCAGATATGGTAGGAGTATGTTATTGTGATACATGGATAAACTCCTAATTTGATTTTTTGTAGCAACTAGGGCTACTAGATTAGCAGGAGAATTCATCGGGCGATGCAGATTCATTGGTTTCCGTGATTGGATAATCTCATGGGTAGCTTCCATGGTTGGTATTTTACCATGTAGTTTGTAATCCCTGACTATTTTATTTTCCAAATGATTTTGAAGTCATCGATCATGTGTGATTTATTTGTGACCAATGGGGGTAGCCACATCAGATGACATACTCAAGTGAATGCTATATTATATAGACATTTCCATAGGATGGGAGAGTATCAATTAAGGATGTATCTAAAAACACATAAAATAAAAGGAACAATGTTATTAATTAGTGATATGTCATAGTCATAAAAATGATAAATTAGATATGTGCGGTTAACAAAATTTTACAATATACCTATTTTGGTCATTCTACTCATGTGGAATTGTCCGGATAAGGGAAGACTTAGAAGAATCCATGTGTATTAGGGTCTTAATTCATTTTTTATAGGGTTCACAAAAAACAAATCATAATAGGTTTGTGTCGAGTTTATCAAAAAAAATATCATATAGAGTTAATGAAAAATGGCATGACGGATTATAACCCAACTGTCTGTTATTAGATAGCTTCACATCATGTTCACTATTTTGGTTTCTTTAGGTTTTAACGAAAATAGAATGTTTTTCACTTGATGTCATGATTTAGATATGTTGTAAAGTCTCAATCAATCACAAGCATAATTTTTTCCATTTTTTTTGTCTTCCCTAGAAACTCTCAATGGTTCCCTCATCCATAGCTTGGTACAGACATACATACCAATGGCCAACAATTATCTGAGTTTTCAGGCCCATCAAATCAGAGGGACTCGAATTGGTTGAGAGGATGGGAGGTTGGGCTCATCACACCCTTTGGGGGGTTTTTGTTTACTCTGAGACTCTCATATAGATTTGTGATAAGTTCGCGAATCTTTTCCTAATCCCGATACGGGAGAAGTTACCCTAAAAATGATAGTGGGATAATTTTTTATATGAAAAAGACTGGGATCTCTTTAGTGAATCCATATGTATGTATATGAGGTTCTTTATAATTTTCTAGAAACAGGTGGTTGGTTATATGTTGATGGTATAAGACCAAGTGTTTTGGAGTTTTCTCCTGTTTTATGAGGTGATTAGTATTCCAAGGAGGGGATTGATCCATTATGAGGAATCCAATATATCTTAGTTATTATAGGAATAAGAACCCCTTTAGTTTTTTCATCCATTATATTTTAATATCATGTGGAAAATACATATATGGGGGTAATAAGACACCAAATATCTGAGCTTCGGTCTCATTAAGGAATCCTACATATCTTGGATATGGTAGGAATCTGAGTCATAGTTGTTCGGTTTATATTTGGGACTTACAAACAGAAGATTCCCTTGTAACCATTAGGTGTATGGTACATATGGTATGATTAGTGTGACACCATAAGCCCACATTACACATGATCATTGTGAAAAACATGGTTTAGCATGTGATCAATTCCAATTATTCATATAGAGGGCTTAGGTTTCAAGATGACAATGTATAATCAATATAGATCTAAAACCTAAGGTAGAGGTGTTGTACATATCTTGAATATGGTAGAAATAAAATTTGTATATTTTACTTCATGTTGAGGATTATGTGCTGAGGCTACCCTGGTCAATAGAGATTTATTATGCCTAATTTGGGGTTCATTTTATCCCCATGGCCACATGATCTATGATTGGGGTGAGAAACAAGTGGGATTAGATGATTAGCCTCATGGCATAAAGATATGGGACTTGTGTATTGGTATAGTCCATGGGGTGTTTTATATAGAGATCAGATCATAAGAATGAATCCTATTTATAATAGATAGATAAGTATTTATAGTTCTTATATTTCATTTATCGAGGCTTACACACTGAGGATTTCCTATTGATTAGGGATAACACATCGAGGATGAAAAATGTTACTAAGTCTTGGGATGCCTTTGTGACCTGTCATTCTGGTCGGGAGAGCGTCCCATGACCCAGTTGATGTTCCCTGGTGTTACCGCATGGAATGGATTTAAATATTTTTTTTTCATGGACAGAATCATCAGAGAGTGTCATGATACTTTTTTTGAAATGCTTCTAAGGCCTCACATGTCTCAATTGACTTTCTTTGGAGGGTGTCACGATACCTTTGTTGTCATGCTTGGATGTGACGACGACACTCAAATGATATGATTGAATGACATTATATGAGTTAGGAGATGTGTTTTAAATATTTAAAGAGTATCAGATTATAGACCCAGAATGTTTCACGTGATCAATGTGGTGCTTACATGGGGAACTATTTGACTTGATCTGACATTTCTGGAATATTTCATGTATCCTAAATCGTTTGTTGAATGAGTGTCGTGACATCTGGTTGACTTGTTCTTTTGTTGTTGCATGTATTTCAATAACAAATACAAATGGAATGAGGTCCAGGTATCATTTCATCACTCAAATCTTTCACTATGAATTTTGGTTTTGACACTTACATTATGAAGGCCTCTATGGTATTTCAGTATCAGTTTTTTTTTAGTATCATGTGATTTGGAAGACAGGTGATATGTTCTGTGAATGTTTTTTTAGCATCCATTTCATGTGATATATGAGTGATCAAGTGAAATACATTATGAATTTCACATGAATACTATGGATTCTCATTGATTTATATCCAGATGGATGGTAGGTCCGTCATGTGATTAGTTTCTCCAAGATGTCCACTTCAATTCTTCGGGCTTTGTCGCTAAAGATTTTCCTTTGCGTAGTAGCTAGTGCATTTTTTCATGCTGGGGTGGGGGATTTTTAGGCCTCACAAACCTATTTTATCTCCAGTTTATGTGGTGTTTCTATCATATGACTATGATGGATCCGTTTGAAGGATCTTATGGAACATGTTTTTCGAGTTTCTAATATGGACCACTCTGAGTGTGTCACCTGATTTTCAGCGATAGCATGTCTCTTCCATCAACTCCTTCATTATATTATTTTCTCCAATTAATGGGGAATTTTTTATCATTATAATGTGTTGAAGGAATTCCATGTTGTCATATTGACCTCTTTTTGGGACTTCCAAATATCTAGGTTTCTATTAAACGGCTCCCAAGAGATGCTTAATGACTAGATTGGTGATTTCAACGAGAGAATAGTTGTTTTTGAAAGGGTCTCATGAGTCTTCACAATAGGTGTCCCAGGAATGTTCCATGCCTTTCAATGTCCTCAAGTATCTCCCCCCACATCTAATTCTATCACATTTGTTTTATGTGAAAAGGGTTTGGATTCATGTGAGATTGTACAAGTATGATTGTGGATATTTCTTCAATTTTTTGAATGTTTGTAACATAATTGATATGGGTCCTATAGGGGTGTGTGATAATTTCATGGGAAAATATGTCCTCTAGTTCTTAGGGTGTTTTGGAGTTTCCTATACATAATTAAGGACTTCATTACGGTGATGCTGACACCCCAAAGGGATTTCACTAGATCAAGCAGACGATTAATCGGGGTCTTAGGGTGCCTTATGGGTTTCAAAGTGTACAAAACATGTACTTTATCAATCATGAACACATCTATCCTCCTCCCATTTATATCCTTTTTTAATGTGAATACTTTTAGGAAACATGCATGTTTGTATGAGTAATGTATATTATTTTTACTCAATTATGGGATGATGCCTCACATGACCAATATGGATCACGTGGTGGGTGTGCAAGCATGTCATGGGAAAATGTATCTATTTTTACTAAGAAACCCATGATGATTCTTTGATATACCTGAGTAGTTCTGCGTGGTGAGGTTTATAGCCAAATGGCTTCATAAGATGAGGCGGACTTGTCTCTAGGGACTCGCGATGCATTGCATCACTCTTGATTACCACGAACTCCTCTCACCTCCTCCCCTCTGTCTCTAATTTTTTGTTTTACAATGGTTTGGTGAGTTCATGACTTTTCTATGATATCATGAAATAATTTTATCCATTTTAATGATGATTTGGGGCATGATCCTGGAAACCACTATAATCCCCTTGCTTTTGATATCATTCCTCCTCATTTTCAAAGGATGTTAGATGGTTTTTTAGGTACTTATCAATGAAAAACCATGCACCCCGGGGGAGCTCTTTCGGCTGTCACCATGCAGCCCTTGGTTGTCTAGTGTGGGTGGGTGGATTTTCATGGGCAGGAAGGCTCCTTAGAGGGAACCTCATGCGATCCATCGTAGGTTATATGATATGCATAGATACATTTCATGACCTTAACATGATCATTAGAATGTGAGTACTTTAATGAGTTATGATACCAGTGATTCATGGATACCCTCTTCATCCTATCATTTTGGAGGGAAAATAATAACTGTATTATAGTATCTCTTACCTTGGGATATTTTCAGCTCTTATTTGGAAGGGGTCAACAACTGCAAATTCCCAACTGGCCTCTGAGGCTAGGAATTCACATGTTGAGAATTGAAACATCACATCATAAATAATTCTACCTCTTTCTTCATATCTAAACACTTTTATTTCCTACAGATAGTTATGTACATATTTTTCAACCTTGGATGTTCCTCCCATGTAGAATCATGCATCTCGTTCATCATCTCCTAGTATAAGCCCATAAGAATCCATACTTAGCCATGTCAATTAAGGTAATTCCCATTGCTAATATACCATCTTGATGGAATGTAACCACCATATAGGTTGTCTCTCATCACTAATCCATCCTGAACAAATAACTACCAAGCCATGATATGGCCCAAAATCTTGGTTATTATATATGTTGAGGATAGAGATAATCTTCCCTACAACTCCTATACATTTAGATGTATTTTTTCAATGAATGATATATTCCTCTACACTAAAAAGACTCCGCTACTTAAATTTTATTTATATTTATCTCAATAAATAAAAATGGGATTACCCTTTCCTAGTGTATAATCCAACTCAAGGACCAAAGTCTATAGATCCTCAACCCACAACCTCTTTCATAGGTTTATGTCACAATGACCAATGATGTACCTGAGGCTCTTATAGTCCATGTATACCAAAAACCTCTCACCCATAAGACAATGTATCTAGTTTATGAGGGCATGTACCACCACCACTAACTCTATATCATGAGTATAGTAATTCCACCAATGTGGTCTCAACTACCTTGAGGCATGAGAAACCACTCGATCCTCCTATATTATAACTAATATAAGTCCAACTATAGATGTTTCAAAGTACATGGTATATGAATTACCTAGAATAGGTAATTTGAAGATAAGTTCTGAGGCCATATTTCCTTTCATCTTGTAAAAATATCTCTCATATGAATTTGACAAATCAAACATCACTCACTTCATTGTCAGTCCTAACATTAATACTACCAGATAAGATTTGTCATCGATAATGCACAAATAATAACCTTCCAAACATAGAATGTTTCAAATATTAAATTCATTCTTAGACAGCCCAAAAGATTCCATGACTAAAACCTTCTATGTGACCACAGAAACTCCTTCCACTAATATGATATGGCACAAGAAGTTCACTTTATCGATCCATAAACTGTATTTGGTTTACTTGGTCTAATGTAGATATTATATCAATGCACTCAGGATGATTTCAATATGATAGTCATGGTTATCTTCCAACTAACATTACACTAAGATATCATCATAAAAAACCACCAAAAACCATTTTTAAAATGGATGAAATATTATATTCATCAAGCCATGAATACCTCACTTTCATTAATCAATCCAAACAATATCACTATGAACTAATACATGCCACACCTTCTACTAAAAGCATTATATGGTATGCTTTATAGTATCATACTCAAATGATGGTATCAAAATCTCAAATCAGGCTTACATATGATCTTATCACCTATCATTAGATCAACATATCGCTAGTGTGTAGAAGAGGATACTAGTTCATGAGCACCATCGAGATCAATATCTAATAATCCACACATAAGTGAAATATATGATCGTCCATCATGTAAAAGAGAACTAGATAATAGAAAATAGATTTAATAATACATATGATAATTTTAGATTATAGATATTTCAACTAAAAATTCAACTCTCAATTCTCATATAGTATAAATCTATATGGTAGAATATAATCTCTCTCTACCCCTGAAACCTAATCGATCATGAAATCCAACTCTTGATAAGGAGATAAACCATAGAAATCATTGGGGAATACATCATGAAAATGATCTTCCACTATAGGAATGTAATCCTTCTACATTCCACAATCATTTATATAATGATTGTCTTCATGATCCTCAGTTAAATATATTTTGTACTGAATTGTTCCCACCAGACCAACCTGAAGATTCCACTCACCATGGAGTGAATAACTACCTTCTTATAGTAATTTAAAGGTAACTATCCTCTTATAATATACATTGTGAGCCTGTTATGGAATAATGAAATCCATACCTAGAAGCAAATTGAAACATGTAAGTTATATCGCTAATGGTTCCCAAAATAAATGGTAACCACCAATCTATACAGAACACATCATATAACATTTGATATTATTTTATTGTACTCCAAAGGGTGTATCGATGGTCAATGAACCACAAAATATTTGTATAAAAAGGCCCAAAAAATTAGAAAAAATGGTAGATAAAATTGAATGTGATGCTCTAATATCAAACAAAATTAAACCATTGGTAGATGATGCATGAATATTTCCTATGACATTATAAGATCCTTTATCCAAATTAATTATTCTAGACTGTACAACATGTATCTAGCTCACCCATATTCTTTGTTCCCTAGTTTGAATCCCCTATGATATTCCCTCTAAGTCTTACTACAACTCCTATATAGGGGTACCACATCCACTGTCTTGTCCTTAATGTCCAGTATAAATTCAGTTACCTTCCTTCTAAGGGGTAGACGGGCCCCTTTAAGGCTCATATTTTTATATTGATCCCCTTCCATAGTTTTTTAATATAATATTTCCAAATGAAATATAATTATGACCCTCTCTTTTGTAGAAATGACACTCAAATTTCGGGTAAGTACACTGTGGGAAGAAGTGGACAAAAATTACAAATGGATAACCCTAAAACAGATCATGGTCATAAGATAGTTGTCTACTACCATGGATGTTGTTCCTCTACCTCCTTGAAGAAAACTATCAAAGAGAATATTATTTCTACTCTATGAAGTTAAACAATTTTACATGCTGATAAAAGGCTGTTTTTGAGGCCTCTCTCATATTTCTTCCCATGGTGAGGGCCTGATACACCGCGTCCCCAAAACTGCTAATATGAAACATGTTCACCTATGACCTGATCTCTAAACCAGGTCTATCCAAAAAACACCTCACCATGGACATCACATCTTTTCTTAATGATGGTGTAGGGCACAATAGTTTAGGGAAATGTTAAGTACAATCTATCACAGACATTCCCTCATATGTTAGATTCATGAACTCATGAGACTTCTTATACAAAAATGAATCTAGAAATAAATAGCTAAGTAAATTCTTCTCAATTTTATTATAGCACAACTCCTTGTAATTCCCTTCCTACTCCACAATGTCCAACCATCTCTTGGTTGGCCCAAGAAGCATATACAAAATAAGATTCACCATTCATTATATGGGTGTCCCTAGTTTATTGAAGATTGTCTAGACTTACTTGATTAAAAACATGCTCCATTAGGGGACTCACTCCCATGTGCACCTATGAGGATGATGTAGTTGAAACTCTCTTGTCATCATAGACATCAATGATACAGTGAAAACGGTCTCACTCTACAAGGATCACATGACTCTCTGAATTATTTCATGAAGCTGAACATCCATCTATTCATCATGATCTATAGTAATTGGTGGAACAACTACATTAGTATTGTGGTAATCTACACTCCCCTGATGATATTTTCAATTTAAATGAGGATAATTTTCTATATAAGACATACACTCAACTTAGATCGCTATATAAAAACAATTTCAACTAGAACAGGTGACTACAACAAAGATCCAATAACCCTTAGTATCTCTAAACATAGATTAAAAAGTGATTTATCATTCCATAACTGTTATTTTGTTTCATTTATCAAATATAACTAATATCTCATACCAAAGTGTATATAGGAATTAAATCACATGCATATATGTATGTCCCAATAATGAACCGTTCATGTTAGTATATATCCCTATGTTTCTATCTTGAGGCATGCATAATCATTTCACACCTTATTGGTCCAATAACATAAATCTCTATAAAAAGTAACATCACACAACATGTGAATCACCATAGGTGAAATAATATCAAATTTTAATTGAAAAATATCATAAACAAAATTCCCTTCCTAGGACACTCTAGTTTTCCCCCATACATGGGTTAGCTACTCCCATGCACAAGGACATTTCCAATTCCAAAAACATTCTAGTCACCATTATACTTTTTGAAAAAATTAAATAAATAGAAAATAAAACCTACTAATTTTATTCCACATTGTAACATCCCTTTATCTGGTACACTCTCACATGGCTAAAAAGTTTTGATTACGATATCTCCAGCATGCCTCCCCATATCCCAACTGGTAACGACAACTAGGGATGGTGTAATATGTTTAGGCATAAACTATACCTCTTATTATGATGTGTTATAGTTGTGGAAATAATCTATATAAAAAATCAATATGAGTAATATTTGTAGTGGAAACAAAATAACCAGTGTGGGAAAATAAATGATAAACCAATATACCAAAAATTGAGGTATCATGTATTGATATGTTGGTATGCATCTAAATGGAAAAATAAAAACATTAAAATGTAACTGGACATCTATCAAAAAATAAAACAAAAATATTCTGGTACCAAACCCCATATCAATACCATATTCAAACTCTACCCCATATAGTAACCAAAAAATCAGTAACAAGCTTCGTTTCTCTTTTCCAAAACCTCTTCCAAGAAATCTGCTTGGGAAACAAACTACTGCCTGGATAGGGTGTGAGTAATAATTGGTAGATCGACACCTCCATCTCTAAAAACACTATATTGATAACAAGAGAATTAAATAATGTGATAAAAATATATATAAATCAATTATAAAATTAAAAAAATACAGCAACAACCTTATTAGGCATCATGATGCATAATCATTGATCATGTCTCAAAACCATGCCAACCATAAAAATAAAACCATGGTAAAAAATAACCAACCTCGACGCAATGTAAAAAGGTCTTGGATAATGTCTTACAACCATCCCAACAAAAACCATGTACCAATTATATAAAAAACACCAGGCCACACCCAATATATAAGCATCAAAACATGTTTTAGTTCCTTTCGTGGTATATAAGATACCTAAAATGTGCCAGGGGAAAGGTTGGTATATAAGAATCTCATCAAATGTCAGGGACTGGCCCGGTATATAAACATCTCTGCATGTTTCAAGTCCAATCCATATATATAATCTTCTCAGCCTATGTTAGGGATATCAATGTATATATGTTGCTCAATATCTATCACAAGTTCATATAACAAAAGGAAGATCATCATTACTACAAACATATGAAAAAATGACAACATAATACAATATGGTTAATTATGATAATAAAAAAAATCATTAAATTTAACCATTATTTTAGTATGTAAAATAATACATTTTCCATGTTGAATCTATATTATTAAATCACCTAAATCAAATTCCTGGTTGAATTCATATTCAATTCATTTCTAATTCATTGTTTTTAATTGGTTCGCTCCCCAATCAAGTTTCCATAATCAAGGTCACTTAATAAATTGAATCCAAATGGATCCATTGAAAAATACAACATAGAATTATCATCAGCCTATTAAATTAAATAATTATCTACCACATGAATTAGCATAATAAAAATATTTCATATGCATTGAAATTGAAAATTAGACCATTGGTTTATGATTTAGAAACCCCAAGCATTAACTGATGATCAACAATGCTTAAAATGACAAAAACACATGAGAGTTAAGATATAGATGTTTGGAAGAAGGTTCCTATATCTTAATCCATTGAGAGAAAAAAAAATGACCATAGTCAAGAGATTAGACCACAATGGTCGGATAATGATAGAAGTGAAATGAAAATGAAGAAGAAACACTTACCTAAAAATTAGAGGTGTGATTGGGATGTCCAATATTGAGATAGGAGGCCCAAAATCACCTAGATGATTCCCAATGTTCAAGAAGGATATTACAAATGATGAAATGGGAAATAAATTATAAGCATGAAACTTTTTTAATTACTTCTTGGGAAATTACATAGTGTCTAATTCATTTACATGTCATGTATTTCTTTTTATAAGGAAACACAATAAAATACCTCACCTCGATTGATTATTAAATTATTCCAAACACTACACAACATGTGATTGTGTCATGGCGTATAACCTCCTCATGTCATGAATCTGTTCAAGACATGAGTTTTGTGGATTTTAAACATCATGTAACACATTTAATCTGTGTATAAATATCATGAAGATAGTTTTTGGTCTATTATACCAATAAAATACCAATCCCCGTTTATGGATTCTCAACATTCCAAGAACCCTTGGTAACACTTGATGTATTTATATCCATAATCCATTAATTCTGTAGATCACTGATCTACTCCCCATGTAGACCATCTCATGTTTTCACTTATTTCATGGAAACCTAATTCTATGTTTATACAAAAAAACAAACATACATGATACAACCAGACCAACTCGGTTTAATGATGAGGAAAAACTCAACTAAATGAAGTTTAACAAAAAAATATAATGATATATGTTCCTTAAAATAAATGGGATCTTACATGATAGGTTTTCATGTGTGTACGGTAGGATTAGATGATATATTCTATCGTGATGGTTCCTAATATTTCAAGTCATAGGATTCCTCCATAGGCTCTATATACTTTTCCCATTATGTTAATTATTTTCTTTATTTATTTAGGTATATCCATAGTTCTCCATAATTTTTTATCTTTGTGATTATTTATCATTGATGTATATTGGTTTTGAAATAAAGTGAATGATATCATTATTAATCATATTTTTTTATCATCATCATATAATAATGTTATTTTCTAATATTTCATTTCAAACTATCAATTTATATAATTCTATACAATAGACATTACATTGATTCTATGTTGTATCCTACTAGGAATGAACTAAAAACATGCATATACACTTTTGGATGTATCTTGGATTATATTTAGATTATTTATGAAGTTGGAATGACTCTTATTATATTAGTTTCATTCCATATATGCCTTTACAGAGTTATGCTAATGGAGATACACTGGTGGTGACCTCAGGTTACATGGAGTCAAGTCGTTTGAAATGTTTGGGACATTCATGTTATTTTTGGATTATTTTTCATAAAATAAAAAATTAGGTATCTCCATTATTGTGTTAAACATTTTTATTTTTATAAATGATGAAATTAATTTATTATATTTTGCTGGTAATTTTTTTTATATGAGTTATATTACATATACTGGTTGTTCAATGTTTTTTATTGCTTATATTTTGAAAATTGATTATATTTACCATTGATTCTAAACATTGGATGACTCATGTTCAACTCATAATATAAATATATTACTTTTTGTGTGTGTTTTGAGTGGAAGTAATTCTCAAAGTGTTTTTGATACCCATGACACCAATTAAAACCCTATGGTTTCCAAGAAAAAAATTTATTCCTTGTCACAGATCATATTTGGAGTCATGAAATGATAACTATAATCAAATCATTATGGTTCTCATTCTGTTATAAACATATTATATATTCACATCGGTGTATTTCAATAAACCACATGAAATCCACTCGTAAACTTCAATGGTCGTCTTCTATAATGTGAAAATTATTTTTTTCTAATTGTTTCAGTTTTAATAAGATGATGGATCATTAATAAAGTTTCTATATTATCCTTTACTATATATGTCCCAATAATGGATGATTATATTATATTAAAAAAACAATATTGTGACACATACGGTAATCCAAACAATGCCTTAAATGGTTCCACGATACTAGATAAAATTAAAATCCATTATTATAAAAACTCAACCAAATCTAATTATAACAAATGGTAAAACAGTGTATAAGATACTTATTTTATATATATTTTATATGGTTTTAATGTTCCACATAGTTTTTCCATCAAACTAATGGTTAAAAAATATACTAATAAATAACAAAATGAAAAAATAACTCATATATCCTTTCCACAAACAATAATTATACAAACCATCATGATCATATAAAATTGTTAGAGTCACTCCATGAATCATTGTGACTTCTTTAACAAATTTTCAATCAAAACTTTTTACTAAAAATTACTCATTTATTAATAAATAATTTTGGTATTCATTAATTGATAACCCATAATTGATTCTTAAATCATATATGTTTGATGTAACCTTATCATAAAGTCCATAAGTGTATCCCACCATTTCTAATGTGTTATGGTCAATAGTTTTATCAATCCATTATTACATGAATCTTTGATAATACCAATTAATAGGTCATGCATTTATCCACATGTCGTACTACATTTCTTTTTATTCTTGATCACCAATAACACTAACAATTAAACTAATACATCATTATAACTCATGGATGATTTGTTAGAGGTAAACTATGAAATTTTAATATTAATTAACCTCACAAATCTATACTAACAAACAACTAACCTCAAAAGGTATTTCAATGTTCCCTTCCATTAGACCAACCTTCTAGTGCATTTCCCTGAATAATATAATCTCTATATTCCACCAACATAAGATAACCATGATTATAATCTATATATTTTTATACTAATTAAGAATATATAATTATTTTATTATGTAAATATCTACAATAAAATTAATTAATATCAATATGAAAATATTTAATATATTCAATCATATTTGATTGGTTAGGTTCTTGATGAGAATGATCACTATAACATTTTTGGACTTATTCATTGTTTACAAATTTACCCTTCAGAATGATATTTGTGATCTTGATGTTATATTATTGAATAAAATACATCTATGATATTTTTCATAGTCATATTTTCTACAGCGATAAGATATACTTAAATATCTAATGATCCATAAGAACCTTGATGTTCTCAAAAATTAAATAATTCTTCTACATGTTCAAAGAAAATACCCTTGATAAAAGTTCACTATTAAGTGTAGAGTATTTAAATTCATATGGATGTTAATATATTGGAACATATTAAATATATGATTCTTCTAACATTACACATATACCTAACTTTGAATTTTTTTATCATAATAATAAAATCTTTACCATATTTCAGTAATCATCGAATGGGAACAATAATCAATCTCTTCAATATATCATCAAAGGAATCCGGAGACAGATCAGTCCATTCAAAATATTAACCCTCCTTAGTCAAATATATATGTGGTGTCAAAAATTGAGAAATTTTTAAAGATAATATTAATCTTCAATACTAGGTGGATCGATAATAATACATTGATAAGAGATAACATAACCAAGGAAACAAACCTCATGGGTTCAAAAATGGAATTAAAATCTTCTCCCATTTAATTAATACACCATGAGTAAATATAGATCCAACCTAGTTGTTTTTCATGTTCTTATATTATTATTTATTTAACAAAAATTTAATCATTTAACACCAACAATTATTTATCATGATCTACATGGAATACCTATTTTGTTAAACAATTAAGTAGTCCTTGAATTTTTAAAATATATATGTATATTAAGGAATTTATAAAGTTTTTATTAAAATTATAAACATTCATTATGGTTTTATATATCCTACACCTTAATTTGATGAGATCATGGTAAAAATAATATATTTAAAATTTATATAAATTTTTTAAAATTGTACGATAAATATCTAATACATGAAAATTTATATAAGTTATTCATGATATATGATGTAATAATTTGTAACTAAAACAAAAATACAAACCAAAACCTTCCATATTAGTAAAAAAATATTTGTTATTTCAAGCATATTAAAATGATTTGGTAGTTACTATCTACAATATATCATCATTTTAAATACTCAACTCCCAAATCTATAAATTTTACAAGTTGAATATTACATTCCAAATGGTTAATATTTTTTTTATAATTATATATTG
Source organism: Viscum album (assembly GCA_963277665.1). NCBI lineage: Eukaryota > Viridiplantae > Streptophyta > Magnoliopsida > Santalales > Viscaceae > Viscum > Viscum album. Next base: position 858,238,634 of record OY728151.1, read on the forward strand.
GACATTATTTATTTCCAAAAATGTTGATCAATGTAATTATCTAGGAAAAAATTATTAAAACCATGTACATCATGGAGAAACTCCCGCACTTTTTCATAAATTTCCCAGTGAATTAAACATTACAAATTAGATATGATTACCTATAGATAAAGGTCTCAAAACCATATTTTTTAATCTTGTTCGTATATGAAACACATGTGGCACACTTTTTTATTTTAAAATATCCCCATCCTATAAAAATAATTCACATAATTATAAACAAAATACCACAAATCCATGAAAATAATTGTATAATATGGTTGTATTTAAAATAAGGCTAGGTCCCATGATATGTGTTCATGTCCCCCCATCAACTTGTGTCCATTAATTAATAACAATAATATCACCCCCACCCATTATATAGAAAATTTAATTCATCCTTCATGATTTTATTTGGATATGTCTATCTTTATGACTAGGAATGTTATAATGAATGAATAAAAAACTAACTGCAATCAAAGTAGAATAAATATTCTAGATGATAATCGCATAATAAGAAACCTTGGGCCCTTTAACCATATTATACACTATAACATGGGGTCTTCCATGAATAATTCCTCCTCAATTTCTCTTCTTCTTATTACTACATCCTCACCTCTAGTCAACAACTTGTCCTTCTAAATTAGGAGAATTTTTGGGTTGATACTTACTATAACCACATTGAATGGGTAGTCCAATGGGTTTAAAATTTTATGTTACATGATTGATAAATGATTGTACCATTTTTTATTCAGTTGATTATAAACAATAATGTAATTCATTGGCCATCATTTTATTACTTGTTAAAATGTACCTAAAATAAGAAATAATATCTTTTAAAAATAAAAAATTAATAACATGGTTTTAACCTAATGATAATGAACAACTATATCCTAAAAAACAATAATATTTTGGTGGATACTTACACTTTTATCGTAATTATCTTGAGATATGTGAACTTCACCTCCCATATATTCTAAAAACTATACTCTATTATCATACATGATTATAACATATCACTCAAATGTCTACTAAAAATTTTTGATTTCCTTTTCACTTTTTCATAATTATTCAGTGTGAATAAGGTCACTCAATACATAATCTCTAAGAACAAACCCCTCTATATATAATGAGATCTCCATTGTTCATCGAAAAATAAATTTCTATTGAAAACTCACGAATCTCACACCATATTCCTATTCACTAAAAGTCCCCTTTTATATAGATAATGCTTCATATTAAAAACTAATCTAAGGGTTACTAATATTATAATTATATAAACTTTTATATAAATTAGATCCAATGGATCATAGATACAAAATGATATCCATGGAAAAGAGTCAACCATTGATGAACCACTCCATATAGGAAACTTATTGATAATGATATCCTATGTCCTTAAACTCCATGAATTAATTCAAAGACTATCCCCACCTCCTTCAAACATCAATATATGAATTGGCTAAAAACATAAAATTCATACTATAGTAAACTCTATTATTCAAAATCTTATAATGCTATCCAACATGATTCACAAGCTACTCAATCTAATGATTATAAAATAACAGATAGAAATACTTATTCCTCCTCAACTCCCACTCACAATATTGAAATACAAAGAGAAAATTTATAATAATAAATTATTTATAATTATATATGTGATGATTTAATTATATTTCCATTCCTATATTCCCAAAATAAAACAACTCATTTATTTTTTAGTGTATACAATAATCATTACATCATAATATGAGACACACAAAATCATACATACAATGTAACACAATTTTAGAATACACTCCCCTAGTAATGATATATATGTTATTTTATTCGCATCATAGAATCATTTTGCCCCTCTATTTCAATAGCCTATTAACCTATAAAACATCACCCATAATGATGAAATAATAATAATACCCATATAAAACAATATATAGCTTTTGAGTACCTATTAAATACTATATCCTCAATTCCATCTATATACCATTCGATGATGAACTAGTTCAATTAGAACATCACCCTATGTAGATGAATAACCTAATAATAACCCTAGTTGTTTTCTTATATTTTTCCATGATTTTTTTTATAAGAACAATTTTTATTATTTTGGGAATATTTTATGTATTTCCCTTTATAAAAGAACCTCATAAAATTAATCTCTAATGATAAATTGAATATTTCACCCAATTCCAAATAAATTGATAAAATAAAAATTCATTAATGTCCAAAAAATCTTAATACCCTCCAAAAAATGGAATAAAAATCATAATGTTAAATTTTAGAAACTTAAAAAAGTATATAAAATTTGGACACCTACTCTATCTAGTTATCCATGTGCTCACGGTTATTTCACATAACACCATCTTTAACATGATTATATAATTGTTAAAACAATATATTTAATGTATATGTAAGTATATAAGTATACTTAGTAGGTTCCAATACCAAACCTCACATTCCCAAATCATTATTCTTAAACATAAATAACATAAAAATATATTTACCATGAATATAAATAATAAAAAAATCTTCTACCTTTGTCTAACCCCCAATCCCACACATCTCCCACTCATAATAACTAGCTAACCACCACCATATAAAAATTTGTTTAATCACCTAACTAAATTAAAATATGACTAAGAAGAAACATACTTCTCAAAATTACCAACTATAACCATATTAATTCTATTTTCATATTAACAAAACAATTACAACCACACATGGATTATAAAACACTTATAACCACAAAAATAGTATTAACATGTGAATATAATAATAATAACTATATTTATAAATAACAGCACATTATTATTAACTACAAATTATATATATTATTATAATTTATAGCCAAGAATACTTTTAAAATTCCCTATAACCCTAAATTTATGTTTTACCCTCACCACTATAATAATTTTCCCTTTATAATTTTAAACAAAATAATTATAAAAAAACTCGTATAAAAACATAAAATCCGTCTAATTTAAAAAATATATTCTAACACTACAATTATAACCACATATCATAATAAATGAATATTTTGATCATTAAAAAAATATATTAATTATAAATTATAGTTCAATAACTTAATATGTTCAGTTAATAAAAATGAAGTTTTCAACATTATGCCAACACCATTATCATTTTGAGATAATACTCATCCATTATTATTTTTATATAATTAATATCATTTAATTTCATAATATTTTTTTTATTATTAATTATATTTCATGATATATATAGAAATTATTCAATATAATTCAAAAAAAAATTATATCTCCTTTTTATTCAATATTTTCTTTATTTTATTAATTTCTCATATGATGGTCTTATTTTTAATATATGCCTAAATATTCCAATTCATATTATAAATTTCATTAATCATAAATATATCCATATATCAAATAAAATAATATCAAATATATATATATATATATATATAATTTACCATCATTCCTTATTCTAGGTCTTATAATTATTCCCAAATTTCTCAAATAATCAATCATTAAACACTGAAACCCATGCTTTAATCACTTTGTATAAAATATTATAGTTGTAGTCACACACCATGTATTTTACATTGAAATTACATGAATCTAATAGATATATTATCATGGATAAATATTATAATTATGGTTCTATAAACCCTATATTAGATGCATCATATTTCTATGCTCACTTAAATAATGATATTGGAATAAAATATATGAATTTTATTAGAACATAACAATTAGAAATATTAAAGAATCATGTTTCTTGAGATTTAAATTACGGATTTATTAATTCTCATGTAGGATAAATAAATATATAAATAGGGAGATTAAATCCATAAATACTTAACTTTGATGTGGCATTTAATAAAAATCCAAATAATCTATTAAAACTATGTAGAGATCTAATAGTTTTACCCTAATAAAATTTTAAATGTCATGAGAAATATTTAGGGGATATTAGGAGGGTTAAGTGATTATAGTGTGGTGATTTTTTTTCAAATCATATAACATTAATAGGATAATATGGTTAATATTCATGATTAGATACTGAGGAACATAAATAAAAAATCAATAATGAATTGAAATTATATAACTAAATAGTTATGATGTAAGTTTTAACCAAACTATACTTCGATCATGTATTATATACTACCTGAAATCACATGAAATAAATGTGTACTTTAAGATAATTTTGTATATATACTTACTTTGAGATATTTGACCAGTGACCCAAATTTTAACTAATATCATATTACAATGTAAACACCCTATAATGAAATCAATTTTATTACTCCAAATTTAATTTTGTGATTATTAAAATTATTATTTAACACCATGAAAGCCACAAGATAAAAATTACCACATAGAGAACTACTAGATGAATGTATAAAATTTACAGCTATTTTTTTGGTGAAGAAGGAAAAATAAGATGTAAATGGAATAACTTTATCATTGATGATTTTATTTGCCCTCTTTCTAATTTTGTAGACCTACATTTTATTTTTTATGTCCCCTTGTAATTATATTGGCTAGATATTCCTTTTATTAGTAAGTTGTATAACCCGAATAACATTTTGAAATGACCCATGTGTAATTTAATTATTCATCAACCAATAAAACCCACCTACATTAGTCATTTTCAAAATATTCTTTTCCACCATATAGAAATACTACAACACCATTTAAATTTTATTAAAATTTTATATTTATAGAATTACTAATTTCTATAATTATATTTTAATAAAATATATTAATACATAACAATCAAAACTATAAATCAAAGAAAATGAATCATTTAATAATTTATTAAAATTAATAAACATTAATTAATATTTATTTTTCAATTAACATTCTCTATAATAATCTCCATTATAGTCAATTCATCAATATTTCATATAACAATCTTTTTTTAATAAAAAATTATTTTTTAACATCTCTTAAAAAATAAGAAAAAATTAAATTACATTATTGAAATAATAATTTCTATTCAATCTAAAAAATTCATAAATATTAACAAAACCAATTTTTATTTGGTTATATCTTTAAATTTTAATATCTCTTTTTCATCATTATTAATCATTTATCTATAAATAAAAAAATTAAAATGTAATAATGTTTAAATCAATAAGAATATTGATTCACCTACCTAAATTCTATGATATCCTCTATATTCTGATCATTAATATCCTTTTATGATATTCATTATTTTTCAACCTCGTTTCGCCACACAAGTACTATTATAAATGTTTCCTTTATCTAAATAAAATAAGATAAATTTTCATTGAAAATAATCATCATATCAAATGAAAATATCCACCTCCTATAAATTTCCATTACAATAATATATCACATCATATATTTGAATCGAGATTAAATTATCATACATATATCTTTCTATAAAAAATATTCCTGAAATAATATATATTCCCCCTCTCTTCTAATATCTAATTAATGGTTCTTATTTATTTTTTTACCATGAATGTTCATTTCCCTTGTGATACATAGAAATTTTAATTTCCTTATTTTTACATTTTACTTGATTTATCCATTCGGATTGGGGTATCGTTAGGATGGAATTTTGAAAATTTTAATCATTACTAGGGATGCACAGTTAGGTGTATGGTTTGGTAAATTATATAGTAGAAACCATTTGAACTGGGAAAATTTGGGATACTGGCGATACCACGATCTACACATAGTTTGTTAAACTATGTGAGATAGCCATGAAATCTGCTGGAGTTTTGATATTTTATTCATTTTATGCATTTTTAATTATAGGATTCTCGTATAAACATCCTAATTTCAATCCCTCTATCTGAGGTACCTCCATCAACACTCTTTTTCTCTCCCAAACTCTTCCATGGTGGATTTGGAATGGTTTTTTTGTGTCTCTTCATCTAGATTAAATTATAATGGATATTATTTACTTTTTTTCATGTTTATTCCTTCCCCCTCTTTTACTCTGACCCAAATGGCCATGTTTGTTGATTTTAATGGTTGGGGTGATCCTAAATTTTGTATTTTCATTGCTAATGTTTTTTATCCTTCTTATGAGACTTATTTCATTCTATTACATTGAAGGTGACATGTTCTCATCTCATGAGGTCAGTATTTATTTTATAATTCTAGGTATTAAATAATTATGTAGATACATGGTGTTTAAAATGTATTCTTCAAGTAATGTAAGGTAAAATATGATATCTTGTTTGAATGATCATTATTTTACCATTGTTTTTTGTGTTTTTCATTTGGAAAATATGTGTGCTATTATAAGATCAATAGAAATTTTGTTCAGATTAGGATGTTTTTAATTTAAATTATTTATAAAATTCCTTTGATTTTTTTTCTTGAATGAAATTTTTATTTTATTATGTTTTTAACCAACTCATTTTTATAAATTGGGTTGTGTCGGTGTTTTGAATGATTTTAATTTTTAATAAATGGGTTTTAATTGAAATGATCCTGACTTCGGTATCCCTTAACTGGTGGATTATTTTATAAATGGGTACTACATGTAGGAAATCCCATTACAAAGGAAACACTATTTGATTAGTCTTGGTAATCAATATATATAATTGAATCCCCCATTTAATTTGAAAACATAAAATATAACACATTATTTTCTTAAGGATAATCTTTATTCCTTTTATTATGTCACTACATATCATTTATAAAAAAATTATTCAAATCTGTGGTAAAGCACATATTAGAAAGGGGTGAGATCAAATTGTCTATAAGGAAATCCTTAAAACAAATACAAAATATGGGATGAATAATATAATAGAGATAAATGACGATCAAAAAATTCCATAAGAATAATAACATGAACATGAATCTTATCGATGGATATATTAACTTTTCAAATAACAAATGGACATAAGTAACTAATTTTATAATGATTGAATTTATAATGTTGGACATCTAAACATATTAATGAAGTCTATTTACAGGACATCGAAAAAGGCCATCAAGACATTATGTGAAGACATATATATAAATAAGTAAGGCCTTGAAAAAATAGAAAATCTATTTTTCCTTATGATAAATATCGATGGGTTGATGGGCTACGAAATTTTACCCCCCACCCATAAATTAATATTTCAAACATATTCATACTATGAATGAACAATATAACTTAATCATCATTCCTTAAAAATTTGTACTAGTCAGCATTGGATGAATTAATTATGAAATATCAATAATTTTCATAATCAAGATGGACATAAAAAATCTATATAAATATGGTGGATGGTATCTTAATATTACAACATCAGCAAAAAATAAATTTAATAAAACATGTGAAGATAAATGAAAACACATTAAAAATATCCCTATAATATTTCAGGTGGAAAATACCCATTTTTAATACGAAAAAGTGCACATAATATATAAAAAATTCCCAAATATTATGGAAAATAATTTATTTAAAAATATACTTGAAATTATTTAATGGAATGTTAAATGAAATTATCAATCATGATGGTGGGGAAATCTGATCATTTCATATAATTAAAAAATCTCTTTTACACTTTTCTAAAAAGGTCAAAAAGTACCTTGTTCAAAAAATGATAAGAGGATTCATTTTAATATATTTTGTAAAAACTCAATCATGGTAAAAAATTAATTGGGAAAATCATGTGATAATAGAAAAAAAATGAAAACTTTTTTATAATATATGTGCTATTAGATAATGGATTTTCGAATTAAAGGAGAAATGGAGCTGGTATTTTGTAAAAACATTAATCTTGGTTCTTTAGAAATTAAAAGAAGAAAAATAAAGTAAAATATTTAAATTATATAAAAAAGTAGAATAAAATTTATTTGGTTTATGATATAAAGATCAAATTATTTCCCCAATAATGACATAAACATAAAAAATCTAGAATAATGATTAAGTTGTGAAATAAACCCTTAGAGCTTGGGTAAACTATAAAAAATTACCACCATGAAATTAATAAATTCAGATGAATCTTTAAATAAAATTAATGCATAGGTAATCATTATATATAATATCAATGGTGCATTATATAAACCATATGAATTAATCACGTTCTGAATTTTACATATGACTAGCATAAACTAAATAGAGAATAGAAACCCATAACTAAGGTCTAAATTTCTCCATATGTGTGTAAAAATACATTATAATTGATTTATATTTTTTATAAATATATTATATAAAAATAAACATATATATCATACCTTATATTATTTACTTATAAGAATTTATCATCCATTTGATAACAATTTATTTGTATGATTATCATTCCATGTAATAACTACTTCGTTTTTCAGGTATGGTTTGGTTTGGTACTTTCTATAAGTTTAATTTAATGATTTATTCATAATATATTGAAGGTTAAAAATAATTTAAATATCATATAATTTAATTGTATATGTATTCATCGTAATCCATAAAAGGTTGATATATAAAAACAAATTACCCTGTTCATAGAGATGGTAATTCGTACGTACACATGAACAATATTTTCACATTTTGATGGATAGAAATAAAGAAAAGTATATAATAAATAACCAATCCAGATTAATTATTTTAAAATATTAATCATATATATTAATTAAATATATCATTATTACCATCCATATAAAAATGGAATAAAAATGGATGACATCGCTTCATGGTGGTGGAAGTCTACATGTATGCACTAGTAATGCTATAATTTTCTAACAGATTGGATGGTAAAATGGTATATATTTTATAATAATTATAGAATTATAATTATGTCATTAATATCTTATATAATCATTAAGTTTTATATTATAACCACCCATAAAAGATGTTTATTAAATATTAATTGTCTCGTAACGTGGAGATGGTTAGTAGTATATACACACGAGTGACACATTCACTTTCCATTTGATGAAACAAAGGAATGATAATTGTGGTTTCTTAATCATTAAAAAAAATTAATAAAAATTTTAAAATTAATTTATTAATTTATGATGAATATAAAATATTTAAATGATCTATAATATGAATTAATATGAAGGTGATTAGTAAAGGTGATTACCTTTTATTTGGAACAACTCATTAAGATCTCTTCCATAGGGCACTAGGGTTCCTCTTTTGGGAGGACCTTGAACATTTAGAATGTGGTTATGGGATTTTTTTTAAATAATTTTGTATAATATGTTCTATCTATATTCCACAATGTTTTTTGAAAAATTTAAGGGAAGTGGTAACTAATTATAATGTATGCTAGGGTCACTTTGGTAATTTTTTAATGATTAAAATAAAACAAATTCATTCTAAAAACATTCGACCAAATAGACATTTATTTTAAGATAATATATGACATGATTGAAATACAATGAACCAATAATGATTTTATAGGTTTAAATGATATTTTAAAATGTATATTGTTTATTTATTCTCATAGTTAACATATATTAACCTAAACTGCGGTGAGGCCTTTTTCACACTTAAGGGTTATAATTTGACATACAAGGTGAAATTGGCACATAAATTTTATATTTAGGAAATATTATACTATAAATGTCTGTCCTTTTCCTATTTAATTAGTTTAATGATATTTATGTAATTTAATAGAATATTATTTCCATAAAATATCATTAATTTAAATTTTGAAACAACTCCTTCAATATGAATTAAAATGCAAAAGGAAAATGATGGGATTAAAATATAATACATAAAAATATAGTAATATGATATAATAATTTATAAATAAATGTGAATATATAACTCATTCAAATTAAATCTCTTTTAAATTTTTTAAATTACTTATTTTATTTTTCTATAAAAATAAGATATATCGCGTTAGATTTTTTAATGTATTTAATGTAATTATATATTTAAAAAAATTGAAATAAATTTAAATAATAAAAATAATTTTGTTATTTTTAAAAGTGAAATTTATATTATCTCATAAATATTTTTCTACTTATGTGGAGAAATAAAAAATATTTAAAATTAAGAGGGTGATATTTTGTATTTTTATTGATTTAAATATTATATATGTAATTTTTATAGAAAAGTGAATATTAAACAAATATATATCATGAATAATGTGAGAAGGGTCAAATGAAAATAATCCAATAATTATTATAAACTTATATTATTGTGTTATCACTTATTTTTAACCAATATTAACATGATATTCTATTTACTAAGGTGATAATGGTTACAACAGATACTATTGATGATTACAAAAAACAAAGGGACATATTAGAAAAATTGAACCTCATATTTAAAAATTTGGAATCTATTTTATAAATTTAACAACAACTAGTTTCTATAAATTAATATTATAATAAGTGCAAAAAACATGAAGATAACCTCTCATTTTTTAAAAAAATATATTTTTAACAATAAAACCAAATTTATTCTAATGTCATGCCTAACTGAAACCTTAAAGGAATGATAAATAAATTTTATTGAATATATAAAATATAAATTTTATTAAATTAATTCACCAAAAGAGATAAATTTATTTTTATAATATAAAAACACAATTCACACCCAAAAAAATATATTTTCAAAAAACATGACTTTTTTAATTATAATTATTCTTATTATTATTTGTAATCAAGTGATGACTAATGAATTAATTTTACAAATGTATAAACCATAAATGTTTAATCATTCCATAGTCTTATTCATACCTATAAGTTTCAATAACTAGGTTATAACGGTCATATTTATATAATATTTTAATAGTAGACTATCATTCAATTAAAAATATTTTTTCATATGATGAATGCTATAAAAGAAATTAAATTTTATTCAAGAATAAATATATCATAAATTATCAACATGATAAATTCTAACTACAATAAAAATAATTTCACCCTGAAGATTTGATCACTCTGATATAATCAATTGAATATATCTCTGTTTCAGTACATCATTGTGTTCCCATGATCATTTTTAAAAAATTTGATTCCTTTCTAGAACATTTATTAATTGAGTCATATTTTTCTCTTTCAATTTCTCTGTATGATATATGATTTATACTAGATATTAATCATATGAAAGATCATGATCCAATGTTAAATCCTCTATGTTCAGTATATGTGATAGATTAGTTGTGTACTTCCCCTATAGGAGAAACATTGAACAATTCATGAACTTTAGAGGGGATCAGTGGACATGTTATGACATAAGCTACATTTCATTTGTGATAAAGAATCTATAAGTATAAATTTTAAATTGGTCTCCACAATACCTTATTTTTAAATCTCAAATCCTTCTTCCATGGACATGTTCATTGAATAACCTTCCCACCATTTTCAAAATATAGATCATGCTCGTGATTGTCAACATAACATTGAGATGAAAATATGTTCTATTGAATGTATATAATATTATTTTCCATTTAACTTTATATATCAGTTCATAATGGAGTTATTTCTCAAACATCATCCATGTAGGATGGAGATATACACTTATTTTCATAAATGGATTCATAAGTCATCATCTCAATGATTGAGTGAAAGATATTGTGGTAAGAGAACTCAGATAGAGTAATGTGTTAACCCAAACCCCCTTTAAAATATATTAAAACAAGATATTAACATATTAATTCAGGTTTTAATGGGTCCCATAGACTAACCATATGTCTAATGATGATAAGAAGTACTAAACCTCAATTTTGTTTCCTGATCTTTACGAAGTATTCTACAAAACATTATGGCATTCCTTGAATATGGATTAAATAGAAAATATAGTGGTACTCCATGAAATCATAGAACCATTAAATATTTATTTTGTAATTTTGATCAAGATAAAATACTTTATCATATAAATGATGTGTTTTGACTTTTTACGGTGATCTGCTACCACCCAAATAACATTATTCCCTTTTGATGTTTTGTGGAGTTTGATGATAAAATACATGGTGGTGTTTTCCCATTTCCACTCTACAATTTCTAAGGGTTGAAACATCACTTTAAAATTAAATCTATCAACCTTAAATTCCATACATACTATGAACCTTGATATGATCTCTACAATATTGATCTTCATATTTTCCCATAAATTACTATTTTAGTTCTCTATATATCTTCGTACTTCAAGTCTAAATAGATAATGATGAAATATGAGATTCATCCAATAGATCATTCTTTATATGTAGTATTAATGGGATACATACTTTATTATTGAACTTTATTATGCCATCCTGTTCATAGTTGAACTTAATAACATTCCTCACATAATTCATAATTAGATATCTTCATTGTGTTCCTTCATAATCCTCTCATGGATGGATGGTTGAACATTCATCTTTGAAAAATATGATTTCCCACATTCCACATGTTTTGAATATAAATATTATGAAAATTAATAAATATTGTATCAATTTCAATAGTCATTATGGAAAAACCATCACAGTATTTTCGACTGAGAGCATTATCCATATTGTTCACCATCCCATGGTCATAATGTGTTGTGAAATAATAATATTTGGTTAAACCCAACAATATTATCTATAATATATTCCAATATTTATATGTAAATATATATTTTATGATTTTATGGTCCGAATATATATCCTTCCTTTAATTATGTACATGATTTGACACTATTTTCAAAACAAAAATTATGGCTATAAAATTCAATTCATGAGTCATGTATGCTTTCTAATGGACCATCAATTATAAATAGTCATAAGTTATCACCATATCAATCATCATAAATAATCATTCATGTCCATTATTTGATTCATCACTATAGATAAAAAATTATTTTACACACCAGGGTGGGGTAATGACAGTTGTGCTCGTTGACCTTCTCTGCAGATATTTAAAAGACTCTTCATATTCATCTATTTACAATATATTTACACACATCTGTGTCTAAAAGGTGAGTGGATTGGATAGTAATTATAAATAACTGAAAAATATTTGGCAGTATACATATATCCCAAGAAAACTATGTTTTTTGGAAATATTGATCAGTTTAGGCAATTCCTCAATAACTACCATCATTGAAAGATCTACTGATAGACCCTTAATTGAGATTATATGATGCAATAAGGAATCTTTTTTAAGAAAAAATTCACACTAGTTAAATTTAATATATATCTTTTCCTTCCTTTGGGACTTCTGCACAACTCTAAAATGTTCTTCATGATCTTCCTTAATAGTTCAATATATTATAATATCATCTATAAATTCTACAAAAAATTGATCAGGTTTACAATAAATACTATATTCATTAAATAAATTATGATTCAAAGAGAATTAGAATTTCCAAATATAATTATTATGAATTCATAATGAATATTCCTCGAATAGATGGTCACCTTGGGTATATCCACCTTCTTAATATTTATTGGATGATATACATATCAATGACCCATCTTGGAAAAATATAGAGATACACTTATATGATAAAAAATATCATCAATATAGGAATAGGATATTTGTTCTTAAAAGTTGTTCAATCTTGTTCCCAAAAATAAATATAAAATCACATTGACCCATCTTTTTTCACAACCTATCCTAGTGGGGCCTATACCACCACTCTCCATACCTACCTCCAATAGGCCATGGGAAATTGACTTGCAACGAGTAGACATATAACTATTATGGTAGGTATTTCCCGTGTACTAGTAAACAAACACACATCTCCATGCCATTAAAATAATGAAATGTAAAAAAAATAACTGATCAAAAAAATGAAACCATACATCTATATCCCACAACTAGAGTACGACCAAAATTAAAAGAATGTAAACAGTTCAAAAAATAGGCTCACCCAAAATACGTATATAACACTAGTCTAACCTGAATGTAATGTTACTAGGACTACTATTTGGAAGCCATGAGAACACACCCCACTCTGTCATATATCACTAAGCACCATCTGGTCCTAGTCTTACTTGGACTCTAAAAAAAGGTTTTTTTTATACAAAATACATGACACGTATAGGAAAATCATTTGTAGGGGTGAGTATAACAATACTCAATGGCACACCTCGAAACCATAAAATATATAACAAATGAAGGTATGATTATATTCACATAGGTATGTATCTGTAATACATATAATAAGAATATGCAGATATACTCAATAAGGACAAGTATTCTAGGATTAATCCTCAACCATAGTATATATCCTAGGATTCCATCTTGAAGACTCCACAAAGAACTCAACTAGGAAATCACACTCATGTGTCTGAAAACACTGATGAAATTCATCTAAGAGGTATTGCTCATTGGGTCCCATCGTGAGAGATAATTCACCAATAGATTTAAGGAGAATACGATACATAAATGAGTACCACAACTAGGGCCATGGGGTGAATTGAAAAACATAATCTGTAATAACCTTCTTAGTAGAGGATCGATGCCCATTAGTATTGGTAACACCGATACCTAGGAATATACCAATAGAATTATGATTAACTGAGGATCCCAATCTGAGCCTCTTAGGGGGAATTCCAAAAACACTATCCATAAAGTCTTTTTGAGGGGATCATAGTCATAAGATTAGAAAACAATTCATCCCTACCATCATGGGATGGATAAGGGGAACATACCCTAACAAAACATGTCTATGATATAGGCAATAGGAGACCTAAACAATGTAAGAAAAAGAATACGCCGTGTAGTGGGGGTAGATGTCATATCCCTAGAACCAGGATCCAACCCATGAAAAAGGTCAGTTTCATTTAAACTATGTCCATTTTTGAGAGTACATGCTATGTAGGTTGGAAGTATAAGACACCCCCTTGTCCAAGTACTTCTCAAGGTACCACCAAAGTACCAAGGGAGAGATCACATAGTTTTTTGTCCATGACACATGTTTTATAGTACTCATATCATACATGGAACCCTAGACACTACTATGTTTTCCCAACATGTCATGTAATCCAAGAATACATGTTGTTTGTATCATTTTTTAGAACTATTCCCTAGTGCAATGATCATCTTCTCAATCACTCCGACCACCATTCAAGTAAGTTTTATAGGGAAAATCAAGGGGGATCCTTGCCCGTTCCATGCCATCATAGATATACCACTTCTCTAAACCCAATATTATCTGAAATAAATATCATCGATGATCTTTTTTTCATGCTGAAGAATTCAATATCCACAAAAATAGTAATTTGATCTGATGATGCAACTATTTCCATACCTCCATTGAGTCATATTGATGTTAGATCAACGATTTTGGATCATTACTCCTAGAATTAGAAGTAAAATGATTGATCATTAAATTGAACATTGAACCTTAGGGAAGAAAGAATAACATCATGAAGAATGGTGAATCTGTGGAGAAGAGCACAAATCCGAACAAGAGGAATTAACCTCAATGGATGTTTGCATCAGTCTCATTAAATTTATATTGAAATTAAAAAAGAATAATAAAAATCCAAGAATAAATCTACCAATAACCCCCCCCCCCCAATTAAACCCATCCCACATAATGATCAATTTGTGGTTCAATATGTTCGTTCGATTGGTCCACATTCATCACAAGAATGAAGAACTTGGAATAAAAAGAATAAAAAAATACATGCCCTATATCAATTTGGATGCATCACTAGTGAATAATGTTTGTTGCATCATTATCGAAGGCATGATCCCTTCAATCAGAGGAGTTTCAATCCTCCATATACAATTCCATCATCACTCATCAGAAAGGATTCTCTATAGCTATCTCCAACGTTCCTCTAGATGTTCTAGGATTATGCGTCTACCCCTATAAATCTTAAATAGTTTTATATTTATTAATTAAACCACCAATACATAAATAAATGAAATAAAATATTTTTATATAGTTATTTTATCCATTCCATCACTCGTGATAAATTTTTCACAAATTACCTGCATGAAGAGATGTTAACTCGTGTCTAGGGTAATCCTCACATTCTATGTTCAATGGTTATCTTAGATTTATGATTTGGTAAAACATTTAGATGTTATTACAATTTTTCTATAAAAATATGTTTTTGTTCTATAAAATTTATTTAATAGATTTCAACCATTTGTTCCAAGAACATTAGCCCTCAGAATCACACGTCGTATCAATGCTAAGTCTCAAATATAGTCCATATTATATTTAAAAATAATACATGGAAAATACAAGTCATTAAATTCTCTCCACCTTGGTAATTTATGTACTAAAAATCCAAAATAAGGGCTAATCAAAATGATAAGGGTATTGAGCATGAATCTGAGCCTCATTCTCCCATGATCTCTCCTAGAGATTTTGGTGCTACCGCCAG
Organism: Viscum album; assembly: GCA_963277665.1. Taxonomy (NCBI): domain Eukaryota; kingdom Viridiplantae; phylum Streptophyta; class Magnoliopsida; order Santalales; family Viscaceae; genus Viscum; species Viscum album. Next base: position 858,254,859 of record OY728151.1, read on the forward strand.
ACCCTCAAAAATGGAATCAGTCACCAAGGAAGGATCTTCTCATGTTGATCCTTAATCTCCACAGTGTACTCAGCAATGGTCACTTTATCCCCAGTGTCCTGATCCCCCCTGTCAATACCATTCAATGGGTTGTTCACATACCTCCTCACCTATGACATGTGAAAGATGTTGTAAACCCGGACTAACTGCGGAGGTATATCCAAGGGATATGCCACCTTGGAAACTCTACAAAGTATCTATAATGTTTCAATTAACATCACATATATCCTGTCACCCTCGTAAAATCTCTTTCATCCATGTCGAGGTGAAACCTATCGGAAGACACAGTCTCCTTCCTCTTAGTCAAAATCCATTGTCGTCAATCAACATGATGCTTTTGATAGCTCTATGTAGTCCGTATCTTATCCTAGATGATCTTCACCTTCACTATTTTCACTCAAACTAATTCTTGGCCCCTGACTTCTAACTCTCTTGGGTAATTCCAGCAATGTGGTGACCTTCAGGGTCACCCATAAAAGCTGTGAATTATGTGATATGAATGGTGGAGTAGTTGTTGTTGTTATATGCAGACTCCACCATTTGCAGGTGATCCTCCCAATTACGACCAAATTCTGACATGTAATCTCTAAGAATGTACTCCAAAACTGGAATGGTCTGCTTAGTCTAGTCATTAGTCTATGAGTGAAATAGTATGATAAAGTGTAACATGGTCCCAAATGATTCTTATAATTCCTTCAACAACAAGGATGTAAAATAATAATCGTAATTATAAATGATCATCATTGGAAATCCATGGAATCAAACAATATTATAAACATAGAGTAATCCCAAGCTTCTAATGAACTCTGTTCTTGGATAGGTATGATGTGGGATGACTTGGTGAGTTGTTCTATGATCAACAAGATGGCATCATGTCCTCTGTAAAAATTTGGAATGTACATCATGATTTCCATTCATATCCCATCCCACTTCTATTCAGGCACCTCAAGGGGTTGAGTCAAACTCACTAGAACATCCTGCTCAACATTCACTTTTTGATAATTAATGATTCAAGAGATAAATTCTAAAACTCCCATTTTCATCCCTTGACACCAAAACAGATGTATAATGTCATCATAAATCATTTCCACACCTGTATGTAATATAAAATAATATTTATGAAACTTTCATAGAACCTCTCCCTATAATGTCAATGGTTCCATCATGTGTCCATTGAAAATAATGACGTGCGCTCCACCATTTGATAATACATCATGATAATGTTGTATGGATATCTGAACACATTAGTTATCATAGTCTATATACCCAATAAATGCCTCCCAAATTCATTATAAGAGTGGTGGGGTGACAACCATTGTATGGATGTAAGCTTCTCCATCTCCATCCACAATGAATAACTGTAATGAGGCTTGCTACTCTGATACCTCATTCTGCAACTATGAGCTAGATCTCATACTTATAGAATATTCTACCACATTCACATTTCTATGAGTGTAGATAGCTTCAAAGACATAATCCTAGAGGAACTCCTTCCATCACCTCTATCTCAAGTTAATATATTTCAGAGAGAATATATACATGAGACACTTTTGGTCAGTGTATATAATCAACCACTCATCAATCATGTAGTGTTTCCAGATCATCAATGAGAAAACTACCTCTTCACTACCAATATCATGGGTCACAATGTTCATCCCTATGGTATAAATTGGAATGAACCATAGGGAATATTTTCATGACACATCATATGGGAAAAACCAAGCCATATTCTTGATGCATCCCATATAACTTCAAACTCAACACCCACTTCTAGGAATCTCAATATGGGAGCACTTGTCAAACTGTTCCTAAAATCTAGAAATGATAGTTATAACTCCCCTTTCCCCAAAAATGGATAACCCTTTTATGTCAATTCTAATATGGGTGTTGATATTCTGGAAAAAATATGCATGAGTCTTACGTTTTAGCATCACAACATAAGGAAACATCACACCTCCATCACATTCTTAGGTGGCTCCAATGATAAAGTTTCCTCGACCCTAGATCAGTCCACTACCACTCCATACATTGAGATAATGTGTCTAGGAAAGTGAACTAATTGGACCCTGAATAGAGACTTCCAGAGAATTTATTTAAGATGGTGCACCTAGAATACATACAGAACTATCATTATCTTTCGTGTGTGCTCCCCATCAGATGTAAAGTACACAAGGATATAATCAATGAATACTACCATTAACATGTATACAAAACATTGGATGATCTTGTAAATGAGTCCCATGAGAAATGTTGGGGAATTTTTCAGGCCATAGTGAATCACCATGTACCATAGTGAACCCGTAAAAATATGAATTTTGTCTTCAGTATATCCTCATCATTTACTAGTAGCTGGTGATAGCCTGATCTAAGGTCATAATTTTATAACAATCACACCCCTTTAAACTGATGAAAGATATCATTGATCTACATTAGTGAATACATGTTCTTTACGGTCACCTGGTTCAAGTTCTAGTAGTCCACATTAAACCTCAAGCACCCTTATACCTTCGTGGAAAAAAAACATTTGCTGCAAAGGGTGAAACATTGTGTCATATGAATCCCTTCCATTGCAAGTTTTCCAAAATCACCCTAAGATCCTGAATCTCTATAAGAGATATCTAATATGCAGTCATAGATATTTGGGACATTCTGGGGTTTATATTAATGAATATGTCTATCTCTCAATGCGATGGAAAACCTGGAGCATCTTCAATGAATACATACTCATAGTCCACCACCACTATAGTAAACTAGAAACACATAACATACAGTGCACCAATGTTTGGTCTAGCCAACTGATGAGTAATATGAAACACACTTTTATGAATGATTCAATCCTTCACTTCTAGGGTATCCTTTTCACCAATAAAGGATAACCCAGTTCCATCACTGTTGAACCATCATACCCTTTACCAAAAATAGTAAATTTGTGCATGAATTGTAGATAACCAGTCGTTACCAAGACTGATGTCATAAGGCTCGAGGCTATGACCACGAGATCCAAGCCAAAACACTCTCCTCCAATTTTCATGTCACACTATAGATATAATTGCTTGATCATTGAGTCTTCTCTAGTAGGTGTATCCAATAATAAGGGAGGATTCAATAGTTTAATCGGAATATTTGAGTCTAGATAAGTTATTGGTGACAAATGAAATACTAGAACCGATGTCTATTCATACTCCATCCATGGTATAAAATATACAATTCATACCTCAAATCATTCTTGGAGCCCCTGGGACATATGTCTCAACCACCTACAGTTGACCCCTCACTTATCCCCAAACTCCCTAAGCCTAGTGAGGACCACCTAGGCGAGGTGGTGGTAACATGATAACATTTTGATCATCTCTTATTGCACTCCATGATCCTATGCCATATATTCTTACCTATAGTCCTACATTCTCCAGCTAATATATCTAAATCAGTTTCTCAGCCACAGTCTCTCTGTCAGTTTTATGTTGGTTTGGAAAATATCATGCATGATGTCCCATACATCACATGAATAGCACTGTCACGACCCGTCCTCGGGGCCCGTGCCGTGACTACCCCAAGCCCGCCTTCCATAGGCCAGGGGCTGGCGACTAGCACCAAGGCGTAAAATCCCAGTAAACAGGGAAGGCATTGCCTTTATAAGTAACAACCACACAGAGTCAGCAAGCGGAAAGTAAAGTGCAGAAAAGTAAAGGGGCCGGAAATACAAGCCCAACTGTAAAGTACAACTGAAAAGAAAAAGAACAGCAACTGAAGAAAAGACGGCGGCCTCGTGTCGTCCACTGGCAATCCCACCTGAAGGGTGGGTACAGATAGCCTCCAGGCTCCTCGGGTCCCACGTCCGCTCCGAGCACGTCCCGCCCAGTGGTCCACCTCCAGGTACCGTCCTGCTCCACGCCCAACCGTGATCAGCGCTGTCCGTCGTCTGCAACCAACACAACAAGGTGCGGGCATAGCCCGTGCAGGGGTGAGTACAACTACTCAGTAAGGACCCCGAGACCCCCGAAGGTCTCCCGAAATCCACAAAGGATATAGCACAAAAGAGAGATGCAATCACGAAGTAACATCTGACCCGACTTAGGTATATGCCCATACATATACCTAAGTCCCCAATTCTAGCTCTGCTCACGAGCTCAAGAACAACTCAATCCACAAAGGAAAGCAAGACTCAAGTCCACAAAGAGAGTAAACAGTAAATCCACAAAGGATAGTTCAACACAATCCACAAAGGAGAGTAAATAGTAAATCCACATAGGATAGTTCAACACAAACCACAAAGGAGAGTAACATAAGATTCAGCTCAACCAGGATTTTCATTATCGAAACCGTAAGTGTTGAAGAGCCCCATCTCTGAAGTGTACAGTGGTCCTGTCACGACTCCGAGGTACTGCTCACTAACTTAAGACTGCTGAAGTACTCCTCCTGTCGAGTACCGCGGGTCTGCTGCCAACTACCGGGCGCTCCGTCCGCTGAGGGTCTGCTGCCAAATACCGGGCGCTCACCCAGATAGCCTACTGAGGTACTCCTCCTGTCGAGTACCGCGGGTCTGCCGCCAACTACCAGGCGCTCCGTCCGCCGTGGGTCTGCTGCCAACTACTGGGCGCTCCGTCCACTGGGCTAGTCGACTCACTCCAAGTCGAGTCGGTCAAGCAGTCGTCAGGTCTCAGTCATCTACACGGTCTCCGTACTCCGCACGCACGTCCCCACCGTCGCGGGTCTGTCGCTACAACCAAGCGCACACACTCCGTAGAGTATCGCGGGTCCGCCGCTACAACCAAGCGCTCCACCGCCAAGGGTCTGCTGCTGCATCCAAGCGCACCACCACTGTCAAGTACCACGGGTCCGCCGCTACACCCAAGCGCTCCACCGCTCAAGGTAAAAAGAAGATTCAGCTCACACAGGTTCGGTAGCACTCTTCCACGTAGGATCGCTGAGTGCAGTAGTCGACGCAGTCCACTGAGGATCTCTGCACAGTCGTCGCCGCAGTCCACGAAGGATCTCTGCTCTGCCGTCGTCGCAGTCCACGGAGGATCTCTGCTCTGTCGTCGTCGCAGTCCACGGAGGATCTCTGCTCTGTCGTCGAAGCCACAGCCAGCACTAGGGTTCCCGCACTTAGCGAGCTCGTTTAGGAGGGTCCGCTCCATGAGCCGAGAGGCTGATACATCAACTGACACTTAGTCCGAAGTTGATGTATCCAAAAGTTCCGTATCGACAACAGGATCTCAACGCGACAGACGGCGCGTCAATCGGACGCCCGGTCTGAGAGTTATTGGCATTTTCGTCCCAGGGGCCCGGTTGGTTTTTAGGGCAAAACCAACCCGACCGTACTCCGCCTGTATCCGATCCTCGGGCGGAGTATGCCAAAAGTTCCGTCTCACTTAGAGGAAACTACCACAGCTGACGGTACGTCGATCGGACGTCCGTAGCTCAAGTTATGAGCGTTTCCGCTCCGAGGGCCCGGTTGGCTTCGTGTACGAACCAACCCGGCCGAACCCAAAGTCTTCCGAAACCTTGAGTATAATATACCGAAACGACCGTCTCGATCCAAGGATCGCGTAGCCGCTGACGGTTCGTCAATCGGAGGTCCCAGGCCCAAGATATGGGCGAAAGACCGAAGAGGGCCCGAAACGGGGGTACTGGGCCCGGGGCGACCCGGCCCGAACCCCCCCTGGGGTCGGCCGAACCGGGTCGGCCCGAACCGGGTCGGCCCGACCCGGCCCGAACCGGCTCGGCCGGGTCCGGTCCGGCCTGGGCGCGGCCCGGCCGACCGGACCGGCTCGGCTTCGGCCGAGCGGCCGAAGCGCTGCCGCCGCGGGTCAAACCCGCGGCTTTGGAGAAAACGCGGCCCGCGCGGGCCGCGTGCTGGAAGGCCGGACCGCGGACGCGGTCCGGCGGCTCGCCGCCGCCGCGGCTCGGCCGCGGCGGACTCCTCCGGCGGCGCGCCGGGCGCCGCCGCCCCCGGTCGCCGGCGTTCTTCGCGTTCTTCGCGTTCTTCGCGTTCTTCGCGTTCTTCGCGTTCTTCGCGTTCTTCGCGGAGAGGGTGGAGGAACGAAGATTCTCTCAAATCCTTTCCAAGGATTTTTATGTTGGTCTTATTTTATAAACATGCCAACACGAAACCGGTTAAGAAACGATCCATCAATTCGTTGAATTAATTCAACGAAAGAAACGACCCATTTAATTCACGAAGAAACAGTCCATTTAATTCACGAAATAAACCGCCCAATTAAATGGTCTGTTAAGAATTAAAGAAAACGCGTCGGTTGACTTTTCAGTTACTTTGACGGGTTTTCGCGGGTGCGTTACTTAGCGAAAGAAACGGCGGGGCTCGTGCGGGTCCCACCGCACAAATATCCTACCAAAGGGGGTAGGATATTTCTGGATAGCATCCTATCCAGTTCAACTCAGTTCAAGCCGCCTTTAAGTGACTTCAAGTGGCTTCCAAGCAGCTTAAGTGAAATAAAATAAAGTTGTCGCACAAACTTTATTTTATTCTGACTTAAAGCCGCAAAATTTAAAAACCACGTCTGAGCAAACGCAACTCCGGAAGAGGCGTTTCTAAGCAAATACCGGCGCTGCGATTTCATCGGTGCCCTCAGAATTTGATTCCGGGCACCGGTTCAAAAGATAGAAAAACCCGCTCGTCCGTTCACTGAACGTACCCGAGCCAAACTTCGGAAATTGATTCCGGGCACACCGGGCCTCGGAATCAGGTGCCGTCTGAAGCTGCGCTCTTGTAAAATTCCAAAGAAAATTAAGAAAAAAATTTCCTTGAAATTTGCGGGTCTTTACATTACTCCCACCTCAGGGCTTTACGTCCCCGTAAAGATACATCAAAACTAGGGGAACAAATGGGGGTACTGAGCACGCATCTGAGCCTCCCGCTCCCAAGTGCTCTCCTGGAGGTTCCCGTGCTGCCATCTGACGCGCACAAGAGGAATCGACCGCCCACGTAGGACCCGCTCCTGTCGATCCTCGATCTCCACTGGGACCTCCGCAAAAGTCGCCCCATCGTCCACGTCCAGCTCCCCAAAGTCGATGATGTGCGTCGGGTCGTGCACGTATCTCCTCAGCTGAGACACGTGGAAGACGTCGTGCACCCGGTGCAACTGAGGTGGTAGAGCCAGGCGATAAGCCACCTCTCCTATCCTGCTGAGGACCTGGAAAGGCCCGATGAAGCGTGGAGACAACTTGCCGCCTCGGCCAAATCTCCGTAAACCACGTCGAGGTGAGACACGCAAAAAGACGTGGTCGCCATCCTCGAACTCTAGTGGCCTCCGCCTCCTGTCAGCATATGACTTCTGCCGGCTCTGAGCTGTCCTCATCCTCTCCTGGATGATCTGGACCTTCTCTGTCGTGGCCTGGACCATCACAGGTCCCACAAGAGCTGCAAGATTTCTTCTTTGCCGAAAAGAGAAATCTGGTCTCATCCCCTGGATGAACCACATTCTTTGCCTAAAACAGTCAATCCTAACATGGATGATACTAATCCATACCAAGGATGACGTCGTAAGGCCTCGACGCTACTACTAAGAGATTCAACTGTTACTCTCGCCTCCAAGGGTTGAGTCACACTGTCGGCATCAGTGTGTGGTAACTGGGTCTCCTCCAGTAGATGTCTCACAAGTGAGGGTCAAGTCAACAGCCAAAACTGGAATCTCCTAGTAACATCACGAAAGAGGACAGGAACGAAAATATCACAAAGGTATGCATCTTTTATTATTGCAGCTCATATTACAAGACGCTACACAAAAGCAACAAGGAACCAGAAGTACAAAGGATGTATCCACTAGTTCTGCTCCTGTCCATCAGCTCCCAGGGCTCCATGATCGAAGGCCTCGACTGCCTGAAGCTGAGCTCTCCCCTGCGGTCGGGGTGGACCTCCTGGTGGTGGTGGTGGTAGAGCCTCAAAGCGTCGTCCACCACCTGCTGCTCGGCCAGCTCCTCTACCTCGTCCGTCTCCTCCCTGCAGACCGCCACGGTCGAACCTCTGCCTCTGCCTAGGTGGTTCCTCAACCGTTTGCTGCTCCCCCGCATGGCGGGTCGGGCAGTCACGAGCCATGTGACCAATTCCGCCACAGGAGTAGCACTGCCCACTCTCGGCACGCCTGGCTCTGACTCCACCCCGGCTTCCCCGCACAACTGACCCTGAGTCGTGCAGTCGGCCACTGGTAGGTCTGGTCTGCCTGGAACCCTGAGTCATCTGTCGGCTACCTGCCACCGAAGACTCCGCTACGTGCCGCCCTGCGGTGGGTCTCTGTGCTGGTGTAGACTCAGCAAGGAAGCTCTCGATCAGAAGGGCCCGCTCTAGTACTCCTGTCTGAGTCGGTATGCTGAGGGAGATCAGCGATGCCCTGATCTCGTGTCTCAAACCCTGCTCGAAGGTCCGGGCCCGGAAGAAGGGGTCCCGTACCATGTCTGTCGAGTACCGAGAAAGGTCGGTGAACCTCGCCGCGTACTGAGCGACCGTCATGCTGCCCTGGCGCAGCTGGAGAAGCTCCTGGATGCGCACCGCTCGGAGGGTGGCCGGGACGAACTCAGAGCGGAAGAGGCTCTCAAAGTCCGTCCAGAGCAGGGATGCCTCATCGTGAACCTGGAGCATCAGGCTCCACCATCGTCCTGCCGCCGCCTGCAGGAGGCTCGCTGCGAGGATCACCATGAGATCCGCTGGTGTCCTCACTAGCCTGAAGATCCGTACCACCGCCTCTAGCCAGTCCTCGGCGGCCTGGGGGTCCGCCTCACCGCGAAACCTGGGCGGTCGCTGGCTCTGAAACTCATGCAGTGCCCCGAGGCGACGTGCATCGTCAGCGTCTGGTACTGGCAGCATCGGTGGCTCGGCGGGTAAAGCTGCCGCCGGTGCCACTGCTGGCAAAGGGCCCTGCACCGAGGCCTCGTCGCTCGGTGGGCTGCCGTCGCGCCCTACACTCGGAACCCTAGCTGGCTGTCGTCGCGGGGCCATCCTGAAAAGGAGAACAAGAGCACCACAGTCAGAACAGTATACCTGGTGAGCTGGCACAAGTAATCACAAGGAAAACTTGAGACTTTCATAAAGCAGATCAGTATACCCGGTGAGCTGACATAAGTAATCACAAAGAAAACTTGAAACACACACGCAATCAATGTTTTCATGCATTAAGTCGGAAATCAGGAGTCAGGGTCCTGGTGTACGGATACGTCGGCCGCCGCACCAACACTGGGCTCCCTGAACTGACAACCACACTCAATACACTAAACACTATTGCTTCACATAGAAAGAAAGGACGATCAGAGTCTGCGGTAGAACCGACCGCCTCTGATACCAATTTGTCACGACCCGTCCTCGGGGCCCGTGCCGTGACTACCCCAAGCCCGCCTTCCATAGGCCAGGGGCTGGCGACTAGCACCAAGGCGTAAAATCCCAGTAAACAGGGAAGGCATTGCCTTTATAAGTAACAACCACACAGAGTCAGCAAGCGGAAAGTAAAGTGCAGAAAAGTAAAGGGGCCGGAAATACAAGCCCAACTGTAAAGTACAACTGAAAAGAAAAAGAACAGCAACTGAAGAAAAGACGGCGGCCTCGTGTCGTCCACTGGCAATCCCACCTGAAGGGTGGGTACAGATAGCCTCCAGGCTCCTCGGGTCCCACGTCCGCTCCGAGCACGTCCCGCCCAGTGGTCCACCTCCAGGTACCGTCCTGCTCCACGCCCAACCGTGATCAGCGCTGTCCGTCGTCTGCAACCAACACAACAAGGTGCGGGCATAGCCCGTGCAGGGGTGAGTACAACTACTCAGTAAGGACCCCGAGACCCCCGAAGGTCTCCCGAAATCCACAAAGGATATAGCACAAAAGAGAGATGCAATCACGAAGTAACATCTGACCCGACTTAGGTATATGCCCATACATATACCTAAGTCCCCAATTCTAGCTCTGCTCACGAGCTCAAGAACAACTCAATCCACAAAGGAAAGCAAGACTCAAGTCCACAAAGAGAGTAAACAGTAAATCCACAAAGGATAGTTCAACACAATCCACAAAGGAGAGTAAATAGTAAATCCACATAGGATAGTTCAACACAAACCACAAAGGAGAGTAACATAAGATTCAGCTCAACCAGGATTTTCATTATCGAAACCGTAAGTGTTGAAGAGCCCCATCTCTGAAGTGTACAGTGGTCCTGTCACGACTCCGAGGTACTGCTCACTAACTTAAGACTGCTGAAGTACTCCTCCTGTCGAGTACCGCGGGTCTGCTGCCAACTACCGGGCGCTCCGTCCGCTGAGGGTCTGCTGCCAAATACCGGGCGCTCACCCAGATAGCCTACTGAGGTACTCCTCCTGTCGAGTACCGCGGGTCTGCCGCCAACTACCAGGCGCTCCGTCCGCCGTGGGTCTGCTGCCAACTACTGGGCGCTCCGTCCACTGGGCTAGTCGACTCACTCCAAGTCGAGTCGGTCAAGCAGTCGTCAGGTCTCAGTCATCTACACGGTCTCCGTACTCCGCACGCACGTCCCCACCGTCGCGGGTCTGTCGCTACAACCAAGCGCACACACTCCGTAGAGTATCGCGGGTCCGCCGCTACAACCAAGCGCTCCACCGCCAAGGGTCTGCTGCTGCATCCAAGCGCACCACCACTGTCAAGTACCACGGGTCCGCCGCTACACCCAAGCGCTCCACCGCTCAAGGTAAAAAGAAGATTCAGCTCACACAGGTTCGGTAGCACTCTTCCACGTAGGATCGCTGAGTGCAGTAGTCGACGCAGTCCACTGAGGATCTCTGCACAGTCGTCGCCGCAGTCCACGAAGGATCTCTGCTCTGCCGTCGTCGCAGTCCACGGAGGATCTCTGCTCTGTCGTCGTCGCAGTCCACGGAGGATCTCTGCTCTGTCGTCGAAGCCACAGCCAGCACTAGGGTTCCCGCACTTAGCGAGCTCGTTTAGGAGGGTCCGCTCCATGAGCCGAGAGGCTGATACATCAACTGACACTTAGTCCGAAGTTGATGTATCCAAAAGTTCCGTATCGACAACAGGATCTCAACGCGACAGACGGCGCGTCAATCGGACGCCCGGTCTGAGAGTTATTGGCATTTTCGTCCCAGGGGCCCGGTTGGTTTTTAGGGCAAAACCAACCCGACCGTACTCCGCCTGTATCCGATCCTCGGGCGGAGTATGCCAAAAGTTCCGTCTCACTTAGAGGAAACTACCACAGCTGACGGTACGTCGATCGGACGTCCGTAGCTCAAGTTATGAGCGTTTCCGCTCCGAGGGCCCGGTTGGCTTCGTGTACGAACCAACCCGGCCGAACCCAAAGTCTTCCGAAACCTTGAGTATAATATACCGAAACGACCGTCTCGATCCAAGGATCGCGTAGCCGCTGACGGTTCGTCAATCGGAGGTCCCAGGCCCAAGATATGGGCGAAAGACCGAAGAGGGCCCGAAACGGGGGTACTGGGCCCGGGGCGACCCGGCCCGAACCCCCCCTGGGGTCGGCCGAACCGGGTCGGCCCGAACCGGGTCGGCCCGACCCGGCCCGAACCGGCTCGGCCGGGTCCGGTCCGGCCTGGGCGCGGCCCGGCCGACCGGACCGGCTCGGCTTCGGCCGAGCGGCCGAAGCGCTGCCGCCGCGGGTCAAACCCGCGGCTTTGGAGAAAACGCGGCCCGCGCGGGCCGCGTGCTGGAAGGCCGGACCGCGGACGCGGTCCGGCGGCTCGCCGCCGCCGCGGCTCGGCCGCGGCGGACTCCTCCGGCGGCGCGCCGGGCGCCGCCGCCCCCGGTCGCCGGCGTTCTTCGCGTTCTTCGCGTTCTTCGCGTTCTTCGCGTTCTTCGCGTTCTTCGCGTTCTTCGCGGAGAGGGTGGAGGAACGAAGATTCTCTCAAATCCTTTCCAAGGATTTTTATGTTGGTCTTATTTTATAAACATGCCAACACGAAACCGGTTAAGAAACGATCCATCAATTCGTTGAATTAATTCAACGAAAGAAACGACCCATTTAATTCACGAAGAAACAGTCCATTTAATTCACGAAATAAACCGCCCAATTAAATGGTCTGTTAAGAATTAAAGAAAACGCGTCGGTTGACTTTTCAGTTACTTTGACGGGTTTTCGCGGGTGCGTTACTTAGCGAAAGAAACGGCGGGGCTCGTGCGGGTCCCACCGCACAAATATCCTACCAAAGGGGGTAGGATATTTCTGGATAGCATCCTATCCAGTTCAACTCAGTTCAAGCCGCCTTTAAGTGACTTCAAGTGGCTTCCAAGCAGCTTAAGTGAAATAAAATAAAGTTGTCGCACAAACTTTATTTTATTCTGACTTAAAGCCGCAAAATTTAAAAACCACGTCTGAGCAAACGCAACTCCGGAAGAGGCGTTTCTAAGCAAATACCGGCGCTGCGATTTCATCGGTGCCCTCAGAATTTGATTCCGGGCACCGGTTCAAAAGATAGAAAAACCCGCTCGTCCGTTCACTGAACGTACCCGAGCCAAACTTCGGAAATTGATTCCGGGCACACCGGGCCTCGGAATCAGGTGCCGTCTGAAGCTGCGCTCTTGTAAAATTCCAAAGAAAATTAAGAAAAAAATTTCCTTGAAATTTGCGGGTCTTTACAAGCACCGCCTCTATATAGGATGAATAGACCCACCCTGTGATCCATGTACTACAGATCCTCTATCCTGAGACGTCTTATAGAATATTCTCCCACATCTAGGACTCTAAGACTAAATGTGAATCCCTACAGCAAAGGTCTCTTCTCCTGCTTCCCAGTGATGATAACTATCATATGGAACAACTCGACTAAGATACTCTTGACCACCAAATCTCACTCTAGCATCCTAGAATAGGTTCAAATTCATAAATGGATAACACTGGCTCAGTTTTCCATATATAATTCTTAATCTATTGTATTATCACTAAATAACTGATCTCCAAACGTATCCATTGAGTACCTTGAGAGGTTGTAATCCTCGATGAATACTCCTCTACTATCATACTACCTTTTTGGATCTGCGGAACATCCTAAAAGCGTTCATCCCTCAACGTAGCTCCTGAAAACCCCTATCAAAATAATTGAACAATATTTTTACAATAAAGGGTCACATCTTCATAATAAAGGGTAAATAAAATCAACAATCTCCCTGCTGATCCATGAAGAGCACTCATTAATATGACCACCATCTGATCTAATGGTGTCCAGAGTAGATGGAAAACATTGTTCAGCTCCTCAATATAGTTCTCATCTGCCTATGGCCTGGGCTCACCTAGGAACCTATGGGGTCTATATTGATGAATCTCATGAAGGACAATCAGAAATTGATCCTTGTCTATTGGAACTGTGAGTACCATGTGCGAATCTATATGTGGTTGTATGGCTGGTGCACCACCAGGAGGTAACCTATTAGGATCTGGTCCTGTATCGAAGTCTCTTCAATGATTGGATCTTCCTCATGATTGTCATGTTGAATCCTAGATGGTATATATTACATATGAATCATAAAATAAAAAATATTTATCATGGTCAATGACTATATCTAGAGAGCTGACTCAAAAAAGAAATGAAAACCACAACCCATTCATATATGATGCATGTACCACTATTTTCATTACAACTAATTTTCTCATGTAACAAATCAAAAGGTGTGTTATCAGAGTCCTTGTGTATAGATTCCATGGTCTCCACACCAGCACTGGATTCCCTAGCCTGAAATCCAAACTCAAAACACATAACATGTTTTCCCTATTCCAATGTCACATAATCTCAGTCTAATAATAGAAGTAACTAGTCTGATACCACACTCTCATGAACCATCCTAGTGGGACCCATGAAGTGAGTCCCCTTTCCTATCTACAATAAGACATGGGATAGTGAGTAGCACTAAGAAGGCATATCACTGACATGGGAGGCATTGTCTAACTACCATTACACATGCACTCATCTCCAATCCCACAAAATGATAATATATAAAAACAACAAATAAACAACCAATGCATGCATACATCTATATCCCACAACTAGAGTACAACATGAAGTAAGAGAAAGTAAACAAGACCAAGTAAAAGACCCACACAATGAATTATGTAACCTAATTCAAACATGACAAGAATTGTAAAGGGATTACTGTCTAGAAACCACTGAAACATACCCCTTTTTGTCTAGCCTCACTAATCATTTTCGAGTCCAAATTCTCCTAGGACTCTGGTAATAGGTTGATCATCTGCAAAAGACATGACACTTAAGGAAAAATACCATGCATGGGTGAGTATAAAAATACTCATTAGGACACCCCAAAAAAATAAATCATATATAATTTGAAGTCACATTTATTTTTTCATATGCATATGTCAACAATAAATATAATAAGAATATTGAAATATACTTAATAAAGACACACATACTAAGAGTAATCCATAAACATAGTATACAACCTATGAATCCAATACAAAGATTCCACTAAGAATCCACATGGGAGAACACACTCTCATGTCTGGTATCATTGATGATGTGCTTCCGAGAGGAAATACTCATCAGGTCTAGTCGGGAGAGAGAATATGCCAAAATATATGAAGGGAATACGATACACATTTGGGGATATTAGATAGGGACATGGGGTAATACCAACAAATGAAACTCAATTAATCTATTTTGTAGAGGACTGACAACGAATAAGATTTCTCATATTGATTACTATGACTCTACCTAGGGAATAAAGTCTAATAGTGGATACCACTCTAGTCCTCTCAAGGGGGGATCCAAAAAAATCTTTCCAGGATGTCCTACTGACGGGATCTTAGTCCTCTGAGTATAAAACAATTTATACCAACTCTCACAGAAAGGATAATGGGAATGAACCCTAATAAAACAAGTCCATGATAAAGAGTACATTAATTTTAATCCATGTATGAAAATTTACCTATCATGTAGCAGGGGTACACGACGTGTCTATTGACCCCGAGTCCTACCCATGTAAATGGCCTACGTCATTCAAATTGTCTCCATGTTATGGATTACACACCATGTAGTCTAGAAATGTATTCCACCCAATGTCTTTTTAATTTTCTGGGTTCATGATAAGTATTTAGAGAGTGATCATAGGTCATGTTTTCCATTCCATCCATCATTTTTTACTTTTAACCTACTCAAAACCTTAGACATTTCTCTAGAAGCCCCACATGGTGTGCAATCCCATATTAAAATCTATGTGTTCTGGGATTTTCTAGAACCATTCACCAATTCTACAGTCATATTATCTATCACTTGGACCACTATTACTACCCCTCCTTATTAGGAAATTCAAGGTGGAACCTCTCATGTGCCTTAATATTTGACTGGGATGCCTTATCATGTAACCCCTAGTAAAATATTATACCAAGCTAAGGGATCTTTCCCCTATTAGGGTAGTGAAATAGTGATTCAGGTGATGAGTTCTATGATTATAAAATTAATAGTAGCTATTTCCACATATTCATATCAATTACTCACTCTATTAGTCCCAAAAGTGTCTCATAATGTTAGGTAACTTTTTTTATTAATATTTATGTTTGTTGCAATACGAGTTTCCCATTTCATTATATGTTCCTACATTGATATTTTTCTTATTTATGATTGATCATCATGGGGTTTAGGTATTCCTTTTACAATTATTATCATTCATATATGGGTTTTATGGGTGAGTATTTCAATATTTAATTCTATGTTTCTTTACACTTTTTTAGAGATGTGGGTGTGAGAAAAAATTTTAAAAGGAAACATGGTGGTTGTTTTGAAATGAAAGACGTTATCATAAGGTCATTTAAAACTATTTTAAACCATGTGATTTTTTTTAAAGTGATTATTTATATGGGAATGAACCTTATTCTTAAAACATGGTTGGTTTTAAAGATAAATGGGTGAATTTTAAATGGTATTATTTGGGAAAACATATTCATTGCATATTTTACATATTATGTATATTGAGAAAGTGCATGTGGTACATTTTTTAATTACCATATTGTATAATGGAAATGAAAACCTACTTTTTTATGAATTATTTCCTAACTACAATTCAAGTTTTATTTATTGTAATGAATTTTTGGGGCTCATGGTGTTATCCAATTTGACATTGTATCACACCCAATATAGTAATATTGGTGGGTATGAAGTGTTCATCTTTTTTATTGGGTTTCTTTATTTTTCCTTCAGGTTGGATTATTACTACCCTACATTTGGAAGTCGGTGTTTTTCAAGTTGTTTTTGTGGCTTGACTTTCACATGTCAGTAATGTTTGTGTTCTATCCCATCATTGATGGAATAATATCCAGCCATGTGGTGTATCATTCTTTTTATGCAAACATTTTTTTCTCAGTTAAATTTTATTTCATCATTTTTGATATTTAAAATCATAGTATAAAAATTGTTTCATTTAATGAGTAATGGTTTGGAACAATTTCTATTATTCACTATGATTATTCCATGTTTTTTTGTGTTCTTTTTTGGTCCCCTGATTTAATATGGCATGGTTTTCCAATATATGGAGGCCACACATTAGGTACCTATTTTGTACCATTATATTTCATTTTTTAGTTTGAAATCATTGACACATGTTCATGTTTGGTACCATGTATCTTTTCACTTAATTGACATGATCACAAATGCTCATTGGTTCTTATGGCAGATTTAACTAACTGAAATAAGAGGCCATCCTGAGTTTATTCTCTACACCTATACTCCATCAAATTTTAAAATTCCCTTACAAAATATATAAATTAAAATAAAATAATAAATATATTTCTCTTTAATATCTCATTTACCACATAATAATAATTAATTTTGTTATCATATCTAAAAATATCATTCAAACCTTTGGAATACTCATATTTTGTACTTATGTTAACATATTCATCACCATAATAAAACCATAAGTAACTATGTATCCCCTATATAAACTATGTATTAAGTGAAATAAAACAATAAAATTTATCTATTTTTTTCAAAAATGATTGAAACAAATAAATAAATAAATCTTTAAATACTTCATGGAAAATTATTTCATCTTTGATTCCCACTAAAACTGTATAATAGAAAAATAACCCTATTAAATATGAAATTAGACACTCAAAATTATATTTATAGTCCTTTATAATTACCATTTTAGCATTAAAATTAAAAATAACCAAAATACCCTTACAAATTTGATAAAGTCTAGGAGTCAAAAAATGGGCCTCTATATTTGTTATGTTATTTACTATGTACATGAGGAGATTAAATTATCATATTCAAAATAGGGCTCAATTTCCAGGCTCAATAGTCAAGTATTACATATGATTCTTTATCATTGAAGAAATAAAATTTTATTATTAGTAACTATATGTAAAACATTAAATATGGAGTCGAACCCCCATCTGATTCATGAATGTGAAAACTAAATATTTTGAAAATTAAAAATAAGAAATATACACTACTAGGCTGAATTAACAACAATAATAAAGTGATGATGAAGTGGGAATAATATTATAGGACTATGGATAAAAATGGTTGAGAAAAAAACAAAAAAAAAGATAGAGATGGGGAAAACTCGATTGGCTGGCTAATGATATTCCTTTGTTGATTAAGATATTTGATTCAATGAATAAACTTTTAAAATAAATATTTACCACTAACTCCCTACAGGAGTAGTGGATATAGGATGAATCTACTAGTTCCTACACTATTTAATCCATAAATTGAAAAAGATATGTTTGATGTAACAAAATAATTAAACCATTAATATATTCTGATGTCAATCATTTTCATTAAAATAAAAGACAAATTCTTTCTATGTGACCTACATAAAATTGTGAACAAAAAATAAAATAATCCAAACATAAATAATTAAAAAATGAGGAAGAGTTGATCCAACCTACTTTATTTTTCCCCACAAAATGTGTCCAGAAAGAATCATTTTTATTTCAAAAATCATTATAGAAATTGAAAATAAATTACAACATAAATGAAGAAGAAATAAGGAGGGAATAATAAATATCCGCTTTGGTATTTCATGAAACCTTGATTACCTAAGGTCTACCTCTCCTCCTCGCTGAAACTCCCACTTATACAAACATTGGTTGTTGCAGATATCTCCTACAAAATCACAATCCAAAGAAACACCCCCAAATAGAATGATAAAATTAATTTATTTTCATTCTTTTAAACTTGGTGATAGTCCTAAAACACTAGAATTGATCATTTTTCACCTAATCACTACCCTTGTGACATTTTTCATCATATTGTTTCCACTCCATGTGACCAAATCATAACCCTTGAAATAGAATTTATCAATTGAATGTTCATTAAGATTCAGTAGCATGAAAATTTTAACTAAGAATATCATGGACTTAATTAATTTTCCAATTATATATTTAATTAAATTATATAATATTTTAAGGCATTATACTTTGATCTTCTCTTGTATTTACTTTTAATTCTTAATTTTTGTCACCTCATTGATATTATTCTGATGTATATACAACTATAAAGTGTCGAAAATCACAGATTGAAATTGAAATATGAACCGGACATAAAATTACCCAAACATAAGATAGAGTTCCATTTCATAGGTTGTTAAACACTATATAGTGACTTTCTATAAGCATGGATGGTTGTTCCATATTGATATGAGAATGTATTTAAATTTATGTATTTTTAATTTATCATAGCATTAACACTGTAATCACACTACTAGAAGCCCAACATGTATCTCATATATCAAAATAATAATGAATT
Source organism: Viscum album (assembly GCA_963277665.1). Lineage (NCBI taxonomy): Eukaryota > Viridiplantae > Streptophyta > Magnoliopsida > Santalales > Viscaceae > Viscum > Viscum album. The sequence goes on from OY728151.1 coordinate 858,273,597, forward strand.
ATTCCGACCACCCTATTTTGAAGCATCCAAATTCTTTTCAAAAAAAATCACAAAAAAAAAAGATTAAAATACTAGCATTGGTTTGGGTTGGAGTAAGTCACTATCGAGAAGGCATCTTGAATAATTTGGTTTTCTCACCAAAGTATACTAAACCCATTGTTATTATCCATATTGACTCATGTGTATTCAATATTTGAGATCAAATAGGATCTTTTCACTGGAGCTCAAACTCAAATACTTATCAATCTACCATCAGCCTCATTTTGTTCTTCAACGAAACTAAAATAGTACGCTACCTTAACTCAAAAAAATCATCCTGGAATTCTATTAAAAAATATGTGTACATCTTATAGGTAATACACAACTATATCCACGAGAAGCATGAAGAGCACACATTCTCAACTGATTCAACATTACACATGTTTTAAACCATAACACACATGTCATAAACCTCATTTGGGTCTAAAATCCATGAATAATCTTATTCATTGGTGAGTTTTAATGATTATTTGGTTTAGGTCGATTCATTTTTGGGGTTCCTCTTCATCACTGATCATGTTTATTCCTTCTAAACATTCTTCCCACTAGTATTTAAAATAAAATTTTAAGAAAAACATGATCTCAGTTTCCATGTCTTGGCATTCATCAAAGGTGTGTGAATCTACTTCTCAAACCCAGTTCAACAATTTTGGGTTGTTCGTCTTTGATCTTATTTTCTTCATTTTGATTAAACAAGTTGTCTTCCCCATCAATTTTTAGTTTCAATCTTATTTCTAGAATCACTATTTTTCATTATTCATCAAATTTGTCTCGAGGTTAGTTGAACTCATATGATAACATGATTCCCACATCCTAGGAAATACAAGGGTATTGTTTTCAATATAAAATTTTTTAGTCTAAATATCATTTTAGAATCAGTTTGAGCTCATTAGGGTCAGATATAACTATTTGATAAATACATAGTTTTTTCAATGTGAGTAATTATCTTACACAATAAATAAAATTATCTGGCACTGATAAAAATTTATCTTTCATTGGCCAACTATATTTATCCTTTATTACAACAATATTTATCTTATTTAGTTATTATCTTATGGGATTATGTGGTCCAAATTATCTTATGAGCCAGATTGATATTTATCAAAAATGGATAATTACTACAAATATATAATGAAGATAGTTGGAATGTATTCTATAGAGGTGTTGTGATTTTTCTCAAAACAATATGACAAAAAACATTGTAAATAAATATATGAACTTAAAAGAAAATATTTTTATCAATTAAATTCATGAATTTAAAATCAAACAGTTCAATAAATATGATTAAAATCAATCTGAAATAGATTATTAGAAATATAAACATGGATATTTGATAATTTTAGAATACATAAAAACACATCGAAAAAATATTTCAAATTAAATTCCATTCATTGACTAAAACCAATGAAATCACCCTCGCGTGTTCTTAAAAAATTACCATTCCTATTATAACCAATAAAGAAAATATATTGGAAAATAAAATATAATAATATAATATAATGATCATTTTAAAAATTATGGACCAAAAAAACCATGTCCTCATTGATATATTTAAATAATAACATCTTCAATAGAGATTCAAAAATTAACAATTAATAACAATTATAAACACATTTAGCCATATAAAATCTTCAAAAATCACTATAAGTATGTAGTAAATATGTAACAATGAAAGAAAACATTAACATACCCCAATAGGATTCAAACAAATTCATGATATTTGGATGAAATTTCATATGATATCATTAATTTCAAATATGAAAATGATCAATAGGACAATGGTCCTTTTACTCAGACATCATTTTCTATAAATGGAAAACCCATTAATAGTTTTAATAATATTACACTTTATCCCTGATAAACATAACTAAACCTCATTATGTGTTGAATTTCTGTGTATTAAGAGATCTTTTCTTATAGTTTATATTTTATAGTGTCGACATGACAATTCCTGTTTCAAAAGGTAATATTATGAGGATGTGATTAGTCAAACTTATTACCAATACCCGGATTACAAACATGATAATCCTTATTCTAGAGGGTATTTTATTTCATGGGTTTTGAGATTATGGGGGTTTGGATTATGAGGGTTTTTTTGTTTTGGTTAGATCCATGGGATGTTCTTCCAAATATAATATCAAAAAAATGACTTTTGGATAGTGGTTCTTGATAGTATAATTCATATGAGGAGACCATAAAGGCGTGGTCTACCTTAACAATTTCTATTTTTTTATCTTTATATAAATGTGCCAAAAAAATTATTAAACCTTTTCTCCAATTAATATGAAGGTGATTAATAGATTTAATGTAGTGTTATGACTTGATATTTTATTTTGAGATCTCTATAGACTCGTTACCATGGGATTCTTCTGATTTATACCTTTGTTTTACTTTATGGTAATCCCAAAATTATATTGGTGATTTATTGGGATAGGATTGTGTACATATATATTATATTTTCTTTTATATAACCAATAATAAAATTTCATCTAATTCATGAATCACCACTAAAATATTCGATCCATGTGTTGTCGTAAAATATGGTTATTATTGAAACTATTAGATGTAGAGTTGGTTAGTATTTTCATTTAGCAAGTTTATCCAAACATTAATACTATTAGGGATAAATAAGTACCTTCCTAGGAATTATCCATATAAATATTTCCCTCATAGGATCCTATTCTAGAGCCTCCCCCAGTTCTTCCAAATTAGATTTCACGGAATTCATAAGAGATCTTTACTGTTTCCCCAACTCTTTCTCCTTATCGATAGGAATTTAATTCCCTCACCTAAAATCAATCTCACACACATATATTTAGGTTTTTATATCCTACATCCTTTATAATTTATTTATAGGTATGTTTAATTAGATTGGGGTTTCTTACCATCGGTGATATAATTTTGTTCTTGGTGATAGTCATTTTAGAAAGCATACCTTCACTAATAAGTATTTATCTAATTATTTTTATTTTGAGTCATTACTATGTGATAATAATAATTTCTATATATTTAATTGTATGATAGATTTTTAAAAGGATCAATATTATCATTGAGTGGAACTATGAATTCTGATCCCAGGGACCCCTCTTCCATTTTAGAACCTAGCTGTTCTCAAAGCCATAAGTGATTATCTTGGAAAGATATTATAGATCTATGAATCAATTTTTTGTGGAATAACCCTATTTTCAGGAATATTTCTATATAAATTGAAATAATAATACTACCCTAATGAATTTAAATTAGGTGGGTGGTTCTATTGGTTTCATTGTAATATGTTTGATATGCTAATCTTGTGGGGGTTAATTATGAATGTTTTATCAAGGGAACTACTCATTATATTATAAGTATATTTTAATGGGTGGTAATTCTGAGAAATAGCTTCTCCCCCCAAATTTCACACATAGATATTATGTTTCTTCTCCGAAAAAGGTTGAGGGTTTAAGGAATGTCTCCCTCGAGTCTTGATTTCTACCGCATTATTTCATGACAGTGGGAACTGTGGATGGAATCCTCACTCAAGTAATATCATTATTTTACTCCTTCAGTCTTCAATTAGGGTTATAGTGGTATTGAGGGAAAATCTTATTGTATTTTATGGTGTGTTAGGTTTTTCAACTACAACCCCAGGTATCCAATAAGGTGATCCTATTTTTGTTCTACGTTTTTAGATGATGGGGTTGGTCTTTCATATCCAAAGGAAGTAATGGGATTTTATTAATCAACATACCCAATCTATGGATTTGTTATCTGAATCATGTCTCCTTTTAAGATATAGGATGAAAAAATCAAAGTAAGGGAAGAATTATTATATTGTTTTTTTGGGAATAATAAAAACATCACTGTCGATGAAGATGGATTTTAAATTTATTAAAGGATAAAATCTACATCACTTAATCTTATAGAGATTCTTATAAGATGGTAAATAATTATGAATGTATGACCATATAGGATCAATGTATTATTCCATGATTTATCTTGGGGGTTTATTCATCTATAAATATCCTCAGTGTGTGAGGTTCCAAATACCAATTTCAATTCATCATTTATATATTCTATTAAATAAAGGTAAAAAAGGAAATAACATGAGGCTATAGGTTATAATATTTCTACTAAAGTTCTCCTTAATAGAGAATATATTCAAAAATAATTGTCAAATAATTTGTTGGGGGTTTGTTAAAATAGTCTCTTTTCCCAAAGGAGTGAAGAATAATGTTTTCCATTAGAATGTGGGTGTGTGGTTGATTTTGAATATCATGCTTGTTAATGGTTGACATTTATATAGTTCTTGACATATTTTTCATTTTATTTTTGCTTTTGGTTCTATAAGTGTTCTCACTATAGTATGTAAACTTTGTTAACTAACTTAAAAATGGATTTGGAATGATAAATATAGGATAAAAAATCACTGGATGAGGTTATTTGGCTTGATGTGTAATTTTGGTATAAATATAATAGTGGGGTGGACATAATCTATGGTCACATTATTTTATTGTTTTTCAAATTCATGTTATTATATAGACTATATAATTTCCCAAACATTGGTGGTGGGGTGGTTTGGATGTGGGGGTGAAGGGAAGGAAATATTTTCAAATCTCTATGATTATTTTTTATAACAGTTTTAGTTTAGTTAAATATATTCCATAAAAGAGGATGTAATCATCCATATATATACTATATTTACCCTTCTAATTTATGGGGAATTTTTGTGATGAGTTATGGGTTGGCATAAGAAATTGCAGATTTTACCCAGGAGTGGGAAGGTTTATTAGTTTTGTATATGCATAAATGTATTCGTATGCTCTAATCACATAGGTTTAATTTGAGTCTAGAGTGAGAATATAAGGAGTTTGTATATACTCACCTCTATCTTATTAAATTAGTTTTAAAATATTTAAAAGTTTATTAGTAGTGTTACTAAGTAGTGTTATCTTTGTAGTGGCGTATGACTACTATATAATATTTTTAGAGATATATTCACTACTAAAAAACGTGAATTTAATATCTCTACAAATGAAATCTATCAGCATTAGAAACATGCTAATATTTTGAGCGACATTAAAAGATCTAGAATTTTATTAGTAAAAAAATACCACTGATAAAGGGGTCATTTATCAGCACTAAAAATCACAGATAAAGGTCTTATTTATAATAACCTTAATTTAATAGTGCTAAAGATTTCCTTCATCAACACTTTTATAAGCACTCATTAAGTACTTTTATCTGTGTTGATAGAAGTGATGATAATGTATACATTTGTCACTGATTTTAAAAGTGTTGATAAAATTCTCCTTTATGATTTCATTAAAAATTGCTAATAAATGTTTTATTTAGCATTGCTTATAAGATCACTGATAAAGGTCCATACTACAGTGCGCGCTTACAAAACATTATTGCACTAGAAACAGAGTAGAAACACAATAGTTTTCAACATAAATAAGACCCAATATATAAATAAAATGAAATGTAGTTTAAAACAGGAATACCAAAAAATATTATAGATATTTAAATCATTGGTCTGTATAATTACATAAATACAACTTATTACATAAATTCAAAAATAGTCATAACTATCAATATTACCATGATTTCCATTGACTTACTTTTTTGAAATGCCAACAGTTCATGGGTAGTTTCGAACAAACCACCTAAACTAAAAAAATAAATCTCTTATATAATAAAATAATTATTATGAGTAATACTAAAAATGAATAAATTAAACATAAATAAGAAATAATACATTAATTCGATAGACAATGATTTAACTATGAAAATAAAAATATTAACTCTATAATTGAGAAGAGACAGTCAATATAGTTTGTTCTTCAGAGATATTGGTGACATCATCATATACAGAATACATTTTCTGGATGAGTAGTCAAACAATTAATTTATATTATGTAAATTCATTAGACAAAATATAATATTATGATGAAAAAAATAATATATTAAAAATGCTATTACATTCTTATTTAAATCTCATTTTTTTATGGTTTCAAGTATTTGATTCCTCTTTTGAGAATCCAAAACCCCTCTTTTTGGTCTCCTCTATCGTATAATACATTGTTTTAATTGGGAATTGAATAAATAAATTGTGGTGACCTAATGAAGGGGTCATCCTCGATTGAGTTTTCATCTGACTCAACATCTATTTGAGTCATTGGTCGTAATATCCTCCAATTCTTGTATTTGGAATCAGAGACAAACAATACTTGCACTTCTTGGGATTTTACTATGAATGGCTTATATATTTCCCCATCTACACTGAAATTTATGTTCACAAAGTCGGTTTCATCAACTTTCACTCCATTGATATTTTCAACCAATTTGCAAAAGAAAATCGCCCCTTAAAATCTTATATAATCCAACTCATATATCTATTCAATAATGCCAGAATAAAGAATATTTTCAACAATTGTATTTTTTTCCATGTAACCAGATACATGCATCACTTCATCCACAAGCATAACAATATTTTTTTTCATCATACAGAAATAATCATGTTCTTTTGTATAGAACTTATAACCATTGATTCAAACCTAGTGTAAGATATATCATTTTCATACAATCCTATGGCTATCCATTAAAGTCGTTCAACAGTTGATTTTTTTAAATAACTTTTTTTTTAAATTTTATCTCTAAACCATCCTATAAACTATTTATTATGTGTATCAGATATCAATATTTCATCCCTTGATAGATTCAAATCTGAATGAATTTCAATATGGGCTTCAATTTATGTATCAATCTCTTCACTACTATGTAATATTTAATGATGTGCTTGTTTCTGCTCTATCAAGGTAATTGAAACAACATCTCATATTGAAATATCCTCTCCCATAAGGTTTTATCTACAAATAGACATTGGGAGACTGATGATTTTATCAAAAAATAGGTAATCAGAATAAAATTCAATAGCTTCTTCAATAATATATCACACTACAATACAACATTCTATCTGACTTCAACTCTTGACATACACCTTCAAAATATTCATATACCATTCAATTATTTACACACATATATAATGGATAGGACCACATAGTTGAACCTCTAAAACCAAGTAAACCATCATGTGGACCATTATATCAAATAACAATGGAGGTAAGAACATTTATAATTAACAAAATATTATTAAAATATCATTATCCGTGATAGGAAAAATCACCCATTCTATAAATTTAATACATATGTCTTTGAAAAATAATCATATTCTGTTTAATTTATGTTGTAGATTTTAAAGAAGAATCTAATGGAAAGAAACAGACCGTAAATCTTGCATTAAAACATGAATGTCATGTAATTTATATACTTGTAACTTCAAATTAGTCATAGACAAAATAATCTTGATATTTTATGAATAACCATATGAAATTTTTTCACTTATATGGAAAAGGGTAAATTGAATTTTTTCCACTTTGGATAGATTTTACGCTACTGGACAATTAAAATTCCACATTTTACCCTTCATACGTCCCAAATAATCCCATATCCCCATTTCAATCAAGTCCATTATTTCCTTAATTCCATCTTATGTTTTCCCAGGAACATTTTGTAAAGATCCAATAGAACTATAAAAAACTTTTTTTTATATGCTTGACTTCAAGAAAATTTCTAACATACAATCAATTACAATACGGTAATTAAATGAAAATTGATCTCTTCCTCTAACCTATATTTATATGGTTTTTCGAAAAATGTTTACTTAAAATAATGTTAATCTATTTTACATTTTTTGTACAGTTGATTGCCAATTATTGGTGATGGTGTTGTACACTATTCCATATTTCCATCGAATGTTATCATCCAGGATCGATATTTATGCCTTCGAGGTGAATATTTATGATGTCCTAAAAACACAGTCTTTGTGGAATGTTTCATTCAAACTGAGTATGTTCATTTTTTACAAATGGGACACCCCAAATTTCCTTTAATGCTATAGCCTAATAAATCCCCATTAGTGGGGAAGTCATTTATCATTCCATACAACATGGAGCTCACTATGAATTCTTCACATCTATGAGCATCATACATTGTAACACTTCTATGCCACATAAATATCAGATCATTGATCAATGGATCCAAATAGACATAAATATCCTTACCTGGATTCTTTGTTCTAGATATAATAAGAGAAAATATAATGTATTTATGCTTCATTCATAACCCTGGTTGTATGTAAAAAATTTCAAACATGATGGGACATGTATTTTGAGTTCTACATTGTACACCAAATGGATTTATTCCATATGTAGATAATGCAAGATGAATTTTTAATTTCTCATCTCAAAATTTAGGAAACTTGTAATAAATTTTCTTCCCCTAAGTGGAATCTATAGGTTGTTGTTGGTTACCATCTTTAATTCAAGTATCTGTAAGCCATGATAATTTCATTGTGGTTTACTGACATCAATATAGTCTTCCAAATCAAGGAATTAGGGGAAATAACCATACATATATATATTATAAAATGATTAATTTTTATTATATAGATTTTCTCCAAACATAGTACATTTGATGAGTGATCCATGGTCTTTATGAAACAATATTCAATTGTTTAGAAAATCATGTATTTATTGTAAATCATCCCCAGTGAACATAACATTTGTTTAGCATCATTTTTTCAACATGGTAGTTCATTTTCTTCATGCAGCATATCATTTAGAAGACCATGTAGTTCTATAATATTTCTGTCACTCCATCAGTTTCTAGCTCTCAAATTATATAACATCTATAAAGTTGACAATGGAGTGTATTTAGTAAACCATTATACTATAGTTTCTGGGAAAATCTATTTAACTCCTCAATAAACATTGTATAATCATGATGGTTATCATAAATTTTCATTGTTATTTCTTGTATGTGATCTTCATCATATTTTACAATGGTATTCATATCAAATGATTCATAAATTATAGTATAATTCCAATCAATGTCCACATTCAGTTTTCCCCATATTTAGTTCAACATTTATATATTTGATATATTCAATAAAAAATTAACTTCTATTCCAACTCTTCTATAATAACTTGTCTTCAATAACAACAAAATAAACACTGGAAGAGCATTTTAGTAGGGTCTTATTCATTCTCTCTTGTAAACTTTTTGAACTCCTTAACTCTATCATCGTATTTTTTTGTCAAATGATTATCATGATTCCTTTTTTGGTTCATATCCATCCAATTAGGTTCATAAAAGATTAATTTTATACATTATATTAATAAATCCACATAAGATATTCATTATAAAAAAGTGAATATTATAGACAATTTCAATGAGGGATACATGGATCATTTATACAAGTATATCTGAGTGCCAAGATTTTCCAAATAAAATATTAAGGGATGTTGGAATTTTAAAAAATAAAGGTACATAATAGATGATAATAAAATATATTATCAACAAATATTATAGGTGTAACCCAAAATATGGATAATGTAACGGTGGTAGCCTAAATTACCCAAAAAACACCATGTTAGATCATCTTTTGACATCTAACACATGTCAAATTCAAAAAAGGATTGTTTAAACCTTAGGTGTAAAAATCCATAAATGGGTGGTGGTGTCCCACTAATAGGAAAAATATGTACCAGAGGATGAACAAAATTCTAGCATGACCCTTGGTTTCAAGGCACATACAACCCCAGAATCATCATTAACCAATATAGACATACATATTAGACAATCAACTATGAAAGAAATAATTCAATAGCTATATTGAAACACATACATGCCACGCAATTACAAAAACATACTCCCATATAGTCTATAAGAAGTATCAAATAGATAAAAACCTGATATGCAAAAATAATGTGAACTAACGACCCCATATTGATTAAAAAAGTGAAGGCTTGATGTGATAAAAAATCTTGTGATTTATAGAGGATGACCCAATTGAATCTTATCCATATAAAAAGCATGGACCCTATTAAATTCTAAGTGGAACTGTATCCTATGATATATATAACCAATAGAGGAAAATACAGACCTCCACTAATTGTTTCCTGAAAATAGCATCTAAAACTGTATGTCCATTGATGTGTCCATGGAAGGTGTCAGCAAATATATAATCATTAGGGAACCTCCAATGTTAATCAAATTAGTAGTCAGTAAACATGAATATACAAGAAATTATGTACACATTTATATACATATATGAAAAAATTATTTAGTAAGAAGATATAAATCTTTGTTTTAAAATAACAATGAATAAATATAAGGTTTATTGTCAGATAAAAACAATGAAAAATAAATCGGTAATAAATACAAACAACGGACCACAAATTGTTCCCTAAAAAACAAATCACAAACAAATTGTAAACAATGGATCATAATCAATAGATCATAAAGAAATTTTAGAAGAAGAAATAAAAAATGAAACCCAAAAATACACAATGAAAAGGGAAAGTCCAACCTTTCTTGGTTAAAGAAAATATGGGACCCTCATTGGATCTCAGATGATATGTACAGAGGAAAATAAGTCATGTGAATCGACCTTCGATTCACCAAGGAGGAGTGTTGGAAGATGTTGGCTTTTGGGGAATGTTTCACTACCTTGACAGTTTCACAGATGGTTAGGTTTTTAAAATAGATAGGGAAACTATTATCTTAACTTATTGCTTAACTAATTATAAATGATCATTTTATCAGTGCTTTGTTTAGCGTTGATAAAGCATCATCTTTATGAGCGTGAAAAGAACTAATAAATAATTTTTTATCAACACTTATTACTGAAGCACTTTTAAAGTATTTAAAAATATATTTATAAATAAAAAATTGTAAATACTTATAAATACATAATAAATATATATTAAAATAAATATAGTAAATATGTTCCTTTTTAAATATATTTATTATAATTTTATGAATATTTATTTATAATTAATGAAATATTTTTTTAAAAATTTTATATCATTATATATATTTATATAATTATACCTATATATATTTATTAAGTATATAAAAATAAAAATATAATAAATATATTCATTATTTTTGTAAATTAATTATAAATTTAAAAATTATTTAAATATATATAATTCTTTATTTATAATTATATAAAAACATTAAAATTTATTTATTTAATTATAATTCTATATATATAATTGAAGAAATATAGTTAATGTACATTTATAAATATATTTATTTATATATATATATGATTACCAATATGTTTTAACATTTTTAATGAATATCAAATTTGGAGGGAATCAATGTATGTTAAAAATGAGTGAAATTGAATAAATTAAGAATATAGGCACACTTTAACAATATTGAAAAAAAATGGATATGTTCTCAGTGTGTGCATATTGTATATAAAAAGGAATTAATTACGTGTATGTAAAATGAGTATAATAAGGATTTTAACTATTTTAAATTGAAAAATCAAACGACATTCAATTATTAGTCAAGTTGTATACAATTAGTCAACATTTTTAATTCAAATTAATTTTAAATTATAAAACGTTATTCAATAAATATATAACTATTTAATGTAAATAGAATAAATATATTGTAATATATGAATCATATTTATATAAATTAATATATATATCTATGTTTAATATATAAAATTTAATAACATTAATTTTCATAATTATCTGATTAATAAAAAATTTAACATTTAATAATGTATAATCAATCAATTCATTTTTATCAATAATTAAATTCACAAAATTTGTGATAATTTTTTTAATAATCACATATTTTATTTTTTATTTATATATTTATTTTATTGTATCAGTGCCAAAATTTTATTGATGAAAAAAATATTTATCAACACTAAACATAAATTATTGATAAAGCTTATCCTTTATCAGTTTTAAACATTAATAATAGATAAGGGATACAATTAATCAGTGCTAAAAATAAATCATTGATAAATTTTTTCTTTATGAGCACTAAAAAAAAGTGCTGATAAATGTTAAATTTATCTGTTCTTTAATTAGCACAGATTTATATTCCATTTATCAATGTTTTCTTCCAGCATTGATAAATAACTATTTTGTTAAGGGCATGTTTTATAGCAGTGATTGTTATGGATGTATTCATGGTATTTTTGGGATATATTAAGGGTTTTGTTGTTTTATATTTTTCATCTATTGTTATTTTATATAATTATGGTAATAAGGGATTCATGGATTGATATCTTTGAAAAATAAATTATAATTTGAATTAACATTTATATTTTCCCTCGCTATTCTTTATTTTACATCCCATTTTTATTTTTGAGGGAAACGACCCCCATATATATGTTGTTTATATAATCAGTTTTCAATATTTGCCTATGACCTTTTATTTGTGATCTTAGCGTCTCACCCTTGAATTTGATGTATGAATATAGAGGGTTTCCGTGATTTCAAGTCATGAAACATAAATTATTAAAAAAAATAATAATATATTATAGAAAATAATATTAAATTTTTTGTGTCAAAAATAATAAATTTTCAAACAAGTAATAGTTATAATTTTTTTAAATTCCTAAATTAGGAATTGTATTATATGATATACGGATTTTATTTTCTCTTAGGCAATTCCAACATTATGATTGGGTAATATATTAAATGTAAAAAATGTCATAAAAGATTAATTTTATTTTTAATGTGATCAATATATGAGTATAAAAGAGATCAAATTGTTTTGGTGGATAAAAATTATGAATAATTAGTTATGTAATTGTTAGATTTGAATTCAAAATATATGTTCATATTTTTAAACCAAATTTATATTATTAAACTTATTTATATAAATAATGGTTTTGGTTTCATTTCTCAACATATTACTTAGAATCAAAAATTAATCTAATATTCCATCTCTAATTACACTCTGAATTTATTTTATTTGATTACAACGACTCTACCAATGTAATTTCACACTCCTTTGACTCAATCAATGTAAATTTTTTATAAAATGATTTTTTCTCTATAGGAGTGAACATATAACAAAATAAAATATATTTTTGTTATATATGTAATTAATTTATGATTTTTAATCAGATGGATATTATGTTATGTTAAAAATAAATTGAAAATAAAATTGGTATTTTTAATTACTCGATTTAATGAAAATAAATTACAATTTTAAATAGAATGGAATTTTAACTATTCACTCAAAGAACTATAATTTAATGAAAAAAATAACTATAATATAATTTTGAAAAAAAATGTAAGAAAATTTTCATTTTATCAAAAAAAAATATACAAGTGGGAGAAATTAATCGTAATACCCTCATAAAAAATGTAATAAAACCATTTTTTCTCAAAATGTATCATTGATATATAAAAATAATTTATATTCATTTCCTATTTAGTAAACACAGTTAGATTATTATTTATTTATTTTATTTAAAAATAGTCTATATAATTTATTAAAATAATTCATTCATAATGATTTAAATAATTTAAATTATTAAAAATCCATTACACTCAAAAAGCAGTCAAATAAAAAATAAATCATTTAAATTAAAAATATTTTATGTACCTCAATAGAAGGATTGTAATAAATTTAAAATTTATTATTCATTTTATTGAATAAAATATTCCACAACATGAAATTCATAGTTTAGCGGTGGTTTATTAGAAAAAGTTTAATAAACTACTATAAAATTGTTTCCATTATTTAGAGGAAGTTTTACAAAAACTACTGCTAAATTTTATACAATTAATAAAGAATAAACATTCACCCCAATACCCACTCACCCCCAAGAACCCCATCTACCCCAATACCTCTCCACTACCTCATTTCCCCCCTATTTAGTACTTTTGTATCCCACAATCCCTCACTTGTTCTATGGTTTCCCCTGAGCCCAATAACTCAATCCCTCATCAGTACTTCAGTTTCCCCTAAGCCTCCTAAGATCTCAACAACTCCCTCTCTAGAGATCTAATTTCTCTTGAACCCCCATCTCCCTCATCATTTTCATTATTAAAATATACCTTGATCCCTCACCCGAACCCTAATTGCAAGTAGCCTCTTCTCCCAGGATCCATCCTCTCTATCCACCTTCTACCCCTTCTCCCCTGACTCCCCCATCTACATTCGATTTCAAATATTATTATTCCCTAATTTCATCCTTTTTTATTATCCTCCCTTATTTTCATCCCCCTATATCAAATTGTCTTACTCTTATAAACCACCAAATAATGTTTTAGTTTGGAATAACGGTTGTGGAATGTTTTAATGATGTGGATTTGGTTTTTCTTTGTAGAACAAGTTGTTGATTTTCTCAACAATTCATACATCATCAAAAGAAGGAGGCTTTAGTGGGTTTTTAATGACATATGTCAATAATTTGTCTGAAATTCTCTTTCAATTCATGGTTTCCACATCAAGAAAATTTTGGTTTAATTATATGAAATTAAAGGGAATTTGATTCATGCATAGTCATGTTTTTTAATTTGCTTTTAAATATAAAAGCTTGGGAATATTAAATTAATATTAATTTCATGTTATTAAATAAAATAATGGTATTTAAAGTTATTACATCATGAGAATACCATTTGTGAGTGTATAATTATTTTTCACCGTCATTATCATCATAAATTGAAATTTTTATTATTATTATGTAATGTTATACGTGGAATAGTTTATAATAAATGATATAATTTCATAAATTCAAGATAAAACTATATTAAAAATTTGTTTAATATATATTATGAGTTTAAAAACAAGATATTATATAAATAATTGTCTTATTTATGTCAAAAAAATATTAATTAATTGGTTTATGAATAAATATTTAATTGTAATTTATGCTGTTTATGAATCCATAACCAATTGCATTTTTATTCTTTATACCAAGTGTTAGACAATGTTTTTCATGATTTAGGTACTTATAATTTATGTCATATAGCATATTTAATATTTTCTCATTTCGTGCATGTAATAATTTGTTGTTTCTTTATCAACATCTTATGCTTCATTTTGAATTATATTTGCATAAGTTAGAAATTCCCTAAGAGATATATTTTTCTTTATTGATTTTTACACTAGTATATTCTTTTTTCTAATTTTCAATCTCTTATATCCTATTTTCATTCTAATTTTTTTAATTATTTTTCTTAACATTCCATCAATTATACTTGATTCAGTTTATTAATAATGTGAATCAGTTCTTCCCCATTTAACCACTTGTACATTTCTTATCAAACTATTAGTAAGACCTAAATTTTGGTTATTCAATTCCATATGAATTTTTTATATTTCCATTAATATACCACATTGTTTAGTTATATCATTTATTTTTAATTGTTTATATATCTCCTCGTATTCCATTATTTTTTGTTATTGAATTCCTTATACTTTGAATAGACATCTGAACATGCAAAAATCATCATTTTGGTCAATAAATTGTTTCAAATTATTTAAATACATGGTATAGAACAAGGCCACATTCCATCTGAAAGGGAATCTGATTATAACATGAGATCCTTTTAAAACCTGAAAGGGAATCTGATTTTCCATACCATAGTTGGACTAAACCCCAATAAACCAACATTTTTTAGATAAAGCCGCTAATTTTTTTTGAACATATGGAATTATTAGAAAATACATTTACATTAATTCTCATTTAATTATAAAATTCCAACCGCTATACTAAATGAAAAAATAGAGATGTTATGGAAAAAACATGATGAACCCAATTTAGCAACACTACAATGTATTTTTCAGGATCAAAATCAAACTTAGACATACAAACATTCAGGGATCTCTTAAATAAAAATAATTTTTAATTGAAACACATACCCAATGTGGTGGAATTATATCACCTTTGAGGGAAAAAACTATATTATGTTTCAAGAGTGGGATTAGAACCCCTAGAAAGAAGAACCACAACTTTCAAACAAACCTAGTTTTGTAAATCAACAAACCCTGGAAACTAGGATTAGTGATAAAGGATAAAAAATAGAGAAATCAAAAGAGGATGTAAAAGACAACCATAATCCTTACATTAGGGTCAATATTTGGAATCACTACTAATGAACCATTGTGGGGATTGGATAGAGGAGTAGAGGACTTTGGTGGATCCTAGGTTGGGGATGTTATAATGGTGGGGACTATTTAGTAATATTTTATTTACAATAATCCAAAAAATACAAAAAAAATAAAATTTGATAAGGTCACAAGGTTTTATATAATGGTTTACCAACCCATTTATATACTGTGTGACCACCACTACCCTAAAACTACCTAGGTTGGATAATTTATAATTATGGGTTTCCCAAATTATATGCCAAACCAAGAATCCCTATAAAATAATAAAAAACATGTAAATATCACCCCATATCATCCTGAATTCAATGAACTATTTAATAACATAAAATTAAGTAAAAATGGAACATTAAGAGTTGCACAAACATTATTTGAGCTATATCATGTTAACCAATAAATAAAATTAACAATAATGTTTTCCTTAATAAATAACATACAACCTTACATTTCAATTATTAAACCACTAAAATGTTTCACTAGATCCCATAATAATGTCCAATTTAAGCTATCTAAAAAAATGAGGAGTATCGATTTATTTTTAAAACATTTATAAACTAAAAATTCACAAAAAAACTAGAATATGATATTCTCTAAAAAACAATAGATATTTCCAGATACAAAAAGATAATAAATAACAACTATGATGGTGGGAAAAGGAGTTCATTAGTTAAATGTAAAAAATTTTGTTAGATAAAAATGGTTAAAAGTTACCCTTTAAGAAAACATTTATATATTCCATTTTCAAAACCATTATAATAATTCAATGATAGATGAAAATGATATTAAACAAATAATTCGACTATAGTGAATTATATTATTGAAACACCATGAATAACATTGATATGAATGATATTTAGTTTAAAACATTTAATACAAAAGTTCGAAAGAAGAATCCATTAAAAATTTTATAACTTTTAATCAATGGAATGGAAATGGATAAAAAATGAATATAATTTTTAATAAGCACTAATTTTAGTAAATTACTATTAAAGGACATATATTTGGTTATTTCCTCAAAAATATAAAATATTTAATGAAAATGGTGTTAGTCACAAATAAATTTAATTGATATGGTATATCCCTTACCTCAGACATCCATTTAGTCAAACATGTTCTAAAATTCTATATATTGTATTTATACATATCATATATCCTTATTAGAACTATATTTAAATCTATATTATTATATACAAATCAAACATTACATATTTTTATTCTTACACTTGTAATTCCATATTAAAATCTACATTTGGGTTGTAATTTCCCCATTTATAATGTAATTTCATGGCACAATATACATCTAAAATAGTTTTTGGACCGGTGGGTCACCTAGCCTCAAGCACACATCCCTTTACACCGGAGGATACTGACAGCCAACGAGGTTCATAGGAAGTTATAGTGGGGAGACTATGACCACATATCAGAGTAGCATGGTGGTTTATCAAATAATAAATAATTTATAATAGCCAAATAATAATAATTGGAAGACATAGTAGAGGAAGAATAAAATAAAATATATACAAAATATTACCAATACCAATATACAATAGATTCATGAATGTATATATGATGATACATAATCTAATATATAAGCATATAGTAGGAAAGAAGATTTAATATGGTACAAAATAAATAAAGAAATGAAATAAAAATCCCTAAGGTAAACTTCCATGAGTAGCATGAGCACTAGCTCAAACCTATATCCAAACTCCTCGGTACAAGAAAATCAACAAGAGCAGTAATCCATGGTCATGTGACCATGAGATCTAATCAGGAACCCTAGTGCAATGGAAGCCTGAGTATGGTGTGAGATATACAACTCAGTAGGTATCCTCCAATGGTGTCGACATCTAAATCGAATCCATGAATATTAGTAAATTAGGTTGCATGTAAAAAGAAAAATTAACAGAACTGAATAAACAAACAAAAGTCTTCTTAGGTTCATGAGGGACACATGGTGGATCTATCTTCATCAGATCATGGCTTTATAGAGTTTCTATACCTGAACTATATATATAGTAGTGATTTATACATTTTATAGTTATTTATTGAATCCATAAATATTAACCTAGTACATGTAGATTCAAGTGGAAATATACCCTGAATACATGGATTTGGTTGTTCAAGGGTGTAATTTAGTCATACATAACCAGTCTGAATGAGCATATGCGATCATCTCAAAGAGAACATTTCTTACCTCACATAATGATCAGGAGAAGTCATTTATTTACTCAAGATGTTGAGTGTGCCATCCTATTAAAACTTGAGATGGTGGTGAGTGTGTTGTCATGCCAACACTCAAATAGATAACATGGTGGGTCATGCCTAGTATCCCCAAAATGATAGTGGTGTGATGTATCATGAATTAACACCCGATATAATGGAGGGTGATTCCACCATGCTCAAAATAACCCTTAAAATCGTTAAACATATTAATCAAGTCATAATAATATTTATAATATTATCAATGAGTTTCTATCTCTCATGCATTTAATTTATTAATTAGAATTGTAATTAAGACCGTAAAAATTATCATAACTCAAACAATCCATGCTTATTTTAATATAACATGAGGTATTGTCATACCACCCAATTTAATTATACTTTAATTAATTCATTTAGATGCATTCAAGGAAAAAATCTGTCATCATCAAGAAAAATCATAACTAATCCAATACCATTATTCTATCAAAAATAGAAATTATTTTTTATGGATCGAAGAGATACATAGTAGATGTCACTAATAGAGTGGATATACCGACATAGGAAAATGACATTTAATAAGAGAAACATTCAATTTATGAAATAAACCAAGCTCGTAGAAGGTTATAAGGATCATATTAAATTTATATAAATGAATGGAAACTCGATTTTGAGATTACCAAATAGTTCATGTACAGAACAATCAATATATCCAAAAACTGAAGAATAGGAAATACACCATCCAATACAGCCAATAATGTTTTAAATCACTAATCATATATTTTTAATTTTGAAAATAACACACCTAATCTAAGGGGTTTTATTATAATAACATGAAATTGTTCAAAAAATCATTTATCACAAATATTCATTTCAACCACAAATAATAATTCAATTTATTAGTGGAATAATATTAGAAAAACTAACCAAATATGGTATAACAGTTATAAGGTTATTCATTACACATAGTAAAGGGTTACATTCTCAATCAGGGAATTTTATAAATGGGAAAATAGAATTATTAATCTTAGTCAAATGCCTATAATTAATTATATGAATTTAATTATATAATTATAAAATTGAAATTATGTAAGAAAACATAAGGGGTCTCTTAGTTAGAGGTTGACATCTTCAATTCAATTAACAAGGATCAATGAGAGAAATAAAATTTGTGTATATTAATCTAAAATGAATAAATCAATTTTAAGTCAATGTATAGAGAAAGATAGTGTGTTGTGCAATGTCTCTTTTTATAAAATTTAGGGAACATTAGAAAAAATCTATATACCAACTACCACATTCTTAGGATGTTACACTCATACAATATCGATGTTTAATTAAGTCCATCTTGGAAGAAAATGAATAAATAGAAATTTTCCCTGAAAATAAATAAAATGGTATCACAAAAAAAATCAAAGGATATTAGAAGATAAAAACGGAAATGATTCAAGAGGAATTAAGAGTTTACCGATGAAGACAGATAAATACTAACAACATTCGATTCAGAGTTTGGACAGAGGAGATCTACAAATTCCTTGGTTAGGCTTCGAGGAGGAACCCATAATGCACAGGTGGAGCCTCACATGAATATAGGGAGAAGAAAAGAAACTAAATAGAAAAAAATGGTCAAAATATTTCATTAATTATAGTATCAAAATTTCACCCACAAAACCAGGTATCCATGTTTTTCCAAACTGTGCGTCAACCATGTGGCTACCACTCTATACTAATCCCACCCCACACCATTGTGAACCATAGTTTTCAAAAGAGTGTGCCAACTGTGTGATGAATAGTGAATAAGTACTTCATATGTGGCAATGACCATGTGGGATAAGTTCATGATTTGGATAAACTGTGTGTACCCCATGTTTGGTAAATGTGTTGAAATACAACAACTGCAAGGTTTACATATGGGGGCTACCCAATTTTTGGAAAACTATGCACCCTATTTAGACCACTCAAACATCTGATTTTGGTGGCTTAACGCATGTAAAACTCAACAGATAACTAGAAAAAACTCTCATGCTTTTACCCAATTCTAAAAACAACACTTTGAAGTTTTCCAAATAATGGAATTATCTTTTGTTGCATAGTTTAAATAATGGACCATCCACCAAATTTAAAAAATCAAATTCCCATGGAATTTTATGTTGGATAAAAAACAAGGGCCATTAAAACTGACCTTTCTTAGACATTCTCATCCCCAAGAAGACTAGGGGAACACAAAACATCACTGAACCTATAAATTTCATGAATTACTATTCAAATGGTCTCCTTTCATGACCAAATTGAAAATTCACCCCCATTAATTACTCAATAATTAGAAACATAATCCATGAAAACTGGATCCAAACCTCATTTATAATTTGAATCATCGAAAGTGTTCTTACCCAATCATGTTCTGCTAGGGATAAGACCACATTGTGGTCCCTTTGAACATCTGGACAATGGTTCTTTCCACCATTCCCTTAACATCAAAAGTAGACAATTATGAACCATAACACCTCCACTATCAAAATTTCCATTGAATAATTACTTAATCATTTAATGATTCCATAACATGATTTTATTAATTGGGTAAACCTAATTACTTATGAGGTTATAAAAGAATCCTCAACGTAATGAAACAGTAAAATCCCAAAAAAAACTAAC
This sequence comes from Viscum album, assembly GCA_963277665.1. NCBI lineage: Eukaryota > Viridiplantae > Streptophyta > Magnoliopsida > Santalales > Viscaceae > Viscum > Viscum album. Next base: position 858,294,477 of record OY728151.1, read on the forward strand.
TAAAAATGGCCACAGAATCATTCCATGAATGAATTATCCAACCTTCACACCACACCTACCTTATTAAGATGACATGATTCGAAATTGTTAAATTATACAATACATATTGAAAAAGAAGAATAAAAATTCTATCAACCTCTAACTGATCATTCTCAAAAACACCTATCATAGATTGATGGCGTACTACAGCTTAACTAGGAAGAATTTTTCCAAATAATCTGGCATTTTCATTGATAACACTCACAAAATAATATACCTATCATTTTGTGATTTTCTCAGATTAAACCATAGACCCCACTATTATTTTCAACTATAAAATTGACCCTCCATGCTGGAAAACTAGTCTGAGATATCATCTGATACATTAAACTAGAGTCCAAGGAACTAACATAAGGTTATCCATACTCCATGTTTACAAGTGATACATTGGTATAGAGATAAAACATCTACATCAGAACACTGAATGATCCCAAATCAGCATCCACTCAGAGGCCATGTCAATGAAAGATAGCTGGGGTACAAGATTCTGTCCAAGGAATTCAATCACGGGAACCCTTATATCACCCAAGACTAACCATTAAACATTAAAACCAACACATCCAGTGCACAAATCAAAATGAGAAAAAATCCCAACCCCAAAATATTTTAAAACCTAGTGTGTCATGTAAATGGTTCTCTTTTAGTTCACCAATGATAACATCAAGATATGGGACATGGTCGTCTCTTAAGGAAGGGGAAACTAAGAGGATTTGAATGGTTTCCACACAAACAAACCGAACTACTAGAAAGAAAAGAATTTGATCCACTACTGGTCAACTTCCCCTGATTGAAGCTCAACTTTACCTATCGACACATTTCCATTGAATGATAACAATATTTTACTACCCAAGGAATCTTGTGATCGGTCATGATTAACAACCAATGTCCATCCAAATCCAATGGTGTTTCTCAGGGGTTGCGTACACCATCATAAAAATAATTTTTGATGGGGTCGAGAAGTTAAAGATACAAAAACTAGAACTGATGAAATGCTCCCCACCATAGAAGCATCCTAGTCCTCAGTAGAAGTTGTAGACTACCTGATCACAACTTCTCTAGATCAAATCCACCTTAAACATATGTGTGTTTATCTTATGTTCTACAATAAAATATGTCAAATAATTTTGAATTAAAGCCAAAAAACATCCTCAATAGATTGTCAAAACACCATATCCTCTAGAAATTCATCCCAGTCATTGGTAAGAACATGATTCCTTTTAACAGGTAGGTCACTCTACTTGGAGACAACCTGAGAACGTACTCAATATCTCAAATCCCAAGGATTATCACCAAACTCAACCGATTCATTACATAATTTAGTAACAAAATGGGTACTTTATATATCAATGCATACTACTCAAGGATTTTATAAGCAAAATTCCTCATGCTCGATATTATTCATAGTCTATTTTCCCTACTAATTCATGTATCAGATGGATCACACTGTAGCTAGCTCAAAATAAAATTATCTAATATCACTAGAAAATACACTGACAACCTCCTAAGTATCCCAAGGAATGAGAAATGGGACATGAGACCAAAAAAATGTACAACCATGCCCTTTCCCTATATAATCTTTTGAAACCATGCATTACTTGATTCAGACACTCATAAAATGTCAAGGATACAATGACAACCCTTATGAACAATGCTTATATTTAGAATTAAAAGGTACCACTATGGAAAATGGAACCCAAAAAGTAGTATAAAATTTAAATGCAATAAAATTAAGAAAGGGATTTAATCTCTAAAGGTGCTACAAACCATCGGTTATCCCACTTAAAAATTATAAAGTTTCGATCAATAACAAGCTCATAAAAAATATATTTTACTACGATTAAGATCTTATCATCTAATCCATTGATAAAAATAGAAAGGCCTATGGAAAATGCTCATGTTTCCATTAAATGTAAACTCATAGAGACCCTTAAACTACCCATACACGAGGGTTTAAACAAAGGACACCAATTCAGGTTCAAATTTAATTTTATTACAATAAATCATATTAAATAATTATATAGTGAAAGGAGTTAAAATAGAACATCAAGTACCAATTATAAATAAAATCAATTGGTACCTGATATAACTAACATCTCCAGGAAAAATAGGTAAATGTCATAAAACATTCATTTAAATCATTACTATTTATTGACATCCCATCATAATTATGAAATTTTTCATATAAGTTGATGTTTAAGTTATAATAGATAATAAGGACTTTGAGGGTCCCAATAAGCCAAACTAGGTTCATTACAATGAAACACAATAGCAGTTACTTAATTTTTCATGTTTTTAAAAACCCATAGTGGGTCATCTCATAAAAATCATGCCCCAACTAACCTACTAGTCTCTTGTTGTGCTTTTTATAAATTTAGCCAACAAATTTTAGTTAAAATTATTAAACATTCAAATTTAAACCATTTCAAAATATGACATGGCCATATATCATGACTCAATTATATTAGATTTCATCTACCAATCTATAATGCGCATATACACTTTACAATTTGGAATTTTGCTCCCATTAAATGAAATAATTGCATTTAAAAATTGAACATTAGCTTCTTCTACATTTTTTACAATGGTCTATATGTTTATATACAAATCTCAATAGATGTTTCAAGTAAATGGGTTACCTTTTTTCAATTATAAGGCACTCATATAACTTATAACTAAAAACTGGATCTTGTTTAATCAAAACAAATTAATATTTAAAATTAAAATGCATTCCACCTTTTCATTTTAATAGTCGAATTTATTGACGTATAATGCTCAAGGATTGTTCAAGTATATGTGTCACCTTTTCCAAATTATATGTTACAAATACACCATACCACTAAAAATTAGTTCACTTTAAATCACATCCTAAAAATTTAACCCATACAACCAAATACATATCAATAATAATATCATTTTATCGTGAGAACCATACATATAAAAACTTGAAAAATATGTTTTAAACATGTCACATAATCACCAAATTTTGTTATATAAAGAGTCATGCTAAAGAATAAAAAATCATAGAATATCACTCAAGGAACACAATCAAATCAGTAAGAAAGCTATAAATGTGACTACATGGCCTGTAATATGCATGGAATGTGAGTTTCTAGGTTCTTATAATGATGAATATAATGAATCATCCTTTCCATACCATGACCAAGAAAATTTCCATAAATTCCATAAATTAATAAACATTGAAAAGTACTTCATCCACTCTATGTGAAATAATAATTAAGTTAAATAGATGTTGAGTATACCAAAAAAGTAGGTGTACCCAAGTAGTGTCTGTGATTGATGTTGACAACCTCAATTCACCAAAACAGTCTCAATGGAAGTAATACATGGTGATTATACAAATATATATTGAAGAACTCAATTTTAAGGCAATTTTCTACAAAGGATGGAATACAACACAACATATCTATTTATAAAACGATTAGAATATGAGGAAAAAGTCAGAGACTGCCTACCACATACATAGGATGTTCTAATCACTGAATATAAAGAACCAATTCAGTCTGGTTTGGAATAAATAAATGAAATGGACAGTCTTCTTGAAAAATAGGGCAACTAAAATTTCAACCAAATAGCCTCATAGATGAGAATAGAAACTTATAAAGGATTCAAAATTAATCGATATCTTACTGATGTATATCCATAGACACCAACAATATTAGATTTGATCTCTAGATAGAAGAGATGTAGAAAATACTAGGATAATCTTGGTTGAGGATCCCATGGTACACAGGAGGAGAATCACACGACTAGAGGGAGAAGAAAAGAAATTATAAAAGTAAATCTGGTTAAAATATTTCATTACGAATTGTTTTTTAATTTCACGCAAAAAACTGAGTCTCACAATTTGGATGCATGGTTTTTCAAAACTATGCACCAATAGTGTGGTTCCCACTTCTTTGGAAACACAACCCACATGGTTGTACCGCATGGATTTCATAGTCATGCACCAATTTTTTGATGAATATAGCATATGTACTTCCTAATTGGAAATAATTTTGAGGAAAAGGTTCATAGCTTGGATGAACCATTAACAACCGATTTGGGGCCCTTCTTCTATCCTGATATAGCAACACAATTTACTATTGGGGGCACACCATTTAAAATAAATTTTTTTCTCTGTTCAGACAACCTGAACATGATAATTTCGGGGGTCGACACTCCCAAAACACAGTGGAGCACCACAAATAACTTTTGGTCCTTTATACAAGTATAAAAACAATAGATTAAATTGATCCAAATCTAAAAATTACACTATGAATATATGATCAATGAATGTCTCATACATCATACCCCAAAAATCAAATTCCCTTTTAATTTTACCTTTTCTCAAAAACATGGTTCGTTACATCCCATTAATGTTTGATGTGAATGTTTATTTACATTCATATTATTCACAATTTCCTCATATTTAAAATATTATTCATGTAAAAATAATGATTTTTATATATTCAAATACTTTTAGAACCATCCATATAAGGATGTTATGAAAATTTAATCAATTCAATTCATTGTGATGGTAGTCTATCTGTACACATGAACACCATTTTTTATACTAGGTGGAAAATAATTAATGTACATAATATCTAAATTTTATAGAATAATAAATATGTTATAAATGTAAAATTTATTCTAAATTTTGATACTTATAACCAGCCATGTGAAGCATTAATTAATAACAATTCATATTTCATTGTGGGACTTGTAGTCAACATTCACTCATGAATGACATTATAATATTCCAAAGGAAGAATATGGTAATATGATATGTAAAATAAAATATTTAATGAATTATAATTATTTCAAAAATATCATTTATCTTATTTTTCCTTTCATTTTATCCTTCCTAATGATCTGGTGATTAAATATAAAATGCATTTTTAGTAGTTGTATTAGTCCAATCAATTAGACGAGTGAACTTTCCATTTGACATTCGATGGAAAAAATGTGATTGAAAATGTTTTTAACATAAACATAATTACATTTCAATATATTTTATACAATAATTAATTTATAAAATATTGGTCATGAAAGGTTTTAAGGAGACATACAAAGAAAAAATCATAGAAAAAATAATTTAAGATTTATACCTTTTTTATATCCTCCTTTTTATTGATATTATGGACTTGGATGGAGATTTTTATGTTCAATATATATGAATTTGGGTGTTTTAATGGAATTTTATCATGTTATTTGGATATATGTTGATAGAAACATGAACTCAAGTAGTGTATTGAAATGGTTGAGGTGATTCCCTTTTTATTAGAAGAATTTGATGGATTTTTCAAAAATTTACAATCATTAAGGTTCTTGAATGTAATTTCAAAAATACCAATTGGATCATACAAGAAAGATTAATTATATGATAAATGACTAAATTGAGTGTTTTTATGGTTTTTAAATGATCTAAATCTGTTTTTTGAAACATTAAATATTATTTAATTTCATTTTCAGTATTATTCACATATTTGACTAAAAACACAACAAGATAGATATTTTAATCAAATATAAAAAATTTAACAATAAATAAAAGATTATATATATCCATAAAACTCATGAATAAATATATTTTTTATAAAAAATATTATTTTATTTTTTAACTAATATACATTATTTGTATACTATTTACACATGCGCTTACTCAATGTTACGTAAGAGTTCGTGATAGTTATAAAATTAATAAAAAATAATAATAAATTACCATCATAAAAATAATTAAATAGTCCTAAATATAATTATTTATTACCATTCACAATTTCTTTTTTCCCCATGAAACTATATTACAGATATTTAATGTGAGAGAGTTACATTTTATAATTATTCATTACTAAAAATAATATATGTGTATTAATCATAGTCAATTGGATCTAAAATAATTAAATTTGGAATATAATTTCATCAAGGTTGAAATAAAATCAGCAAATAATAATTAATATTGTTTTTTTTTTGAACTTATAATAACGATTTAACCATAAATAAGACTTTTTATCTTTTTCTGTGGTGATAACAATTTACATTAGTAACTTCTCATTCTCCAAAAAATAAGCTAACCCATAACTAATTATATATCACATGATTCGGAATATGAAATTGAATTTTACATATTTAATTATTAAAAGTATAAAAAATTATATAATTTCACAAAACATGGTGATTTTTATTTGGATAATGTATTTTTTTAAGAATAAATGTTATCTTATTCCAAAATAAAATATAATTATGATTCACATGAAATTAATTATATATTTTAATCTATTGGATCTTATGTTATGATAAAACTAAATTAAACATATAATGGTAATTTTATATTTTATTCTTTAATGAAAATGAATGGATTTTTTTAAAAAATGACATTTATTACTGTGCATTCTAAAATAAATTTTTTCAAAAATAATAAAAAAATCAATATATTATAATTTTAAAATTATGATTTCATAAATTATTTCAACTTAAAGAAATAAAATATTTAAAATTTGGAGAAATGAATCATAATTTCAACACACAAATTAAATAATAACCATATTTGAATATAATATATTTTTGAAGTATAAAATGAACTTAATCTCATTCCTTATCTAGTAACCAAAATTATGTGAATATTAATTTATTTTATTAATATATGATCTATTAATTTCATTAAAAACATTATACCGTAGTTATTAACGTAATTTACATTGATAAATATACATTGTGTACATAAACATGTGTTATGAAAAAAAATTCTATTACCTTAAAAATATCTCATCTTCATTTATATCCATTTTAAAATCAATGTATTATTGATTATTTATTTTATTAAAGATAAAAATTTATCATGTATTTAATAATTTGGTTGATATTGTTCATAACCACCAATCTAATTACTATGTTAGAAATGTTATATATAAATATTAATATTTTAAATGTATATCACAGATTCTTTTATACTCATTATTGAGTGTGGTACACACTATAGAACATATTAATTATTTAAAATAAAATACATTATAAAAGCACTGGGTGCTACACCGGAATTTGGTCACTGTTAGGTTTAAGTTTTATTGTCTTATAATTCACCACACATCATTTTTGTGATGATCACACAAAAATATATATAATAATCTTTCTATTCTTCTTATTTTACTTACAATGCATGAATGTATTCTATTAGACTTCCCTCTTCTACCTATGTGGTTAATACTATAAAAACTTCTTCTTCCAAACATCTATTAGTTTCTTTAATACAATAATGAATATTCTACACTTCTTGATACTATAACACTCATTAAAGACACTTTTCCATTTATCTCACACACTAGAACCATCTTCTTGATGTTCAAATATGAATTTAAATTTCAAATTAAAATTATTATCATCCCTTAATTGAATCTCAACTTTTTCTTATTTTACACCTACTTATTCTTTGTTATCTGGAATCATATAGGTCATTTCAGCATTATTGTACATGTTATTACATTTCAAACTAGTAAATCTAAAATAATTCATCCGTTTTGGGTAGGACATTTGTCTCCATTATGTGAATCATCATAAATATTCAGAATAGAATAAACCTTAAATTTCATGGATATATATCATGGAAATATTTATAAATTATTTTTACCAAAATTTAATGATCGTGGAAAAATAATATTTACCAAGAATAATCATTTTTTCCCACTACTCGAATAATAAATTCCTTCATGTTATTCATTAAAAAAAATTCCAACATCGGTACCCTTTAATTTTTATTTTTGAATCCTACTTAACACTAAGATATATTTATTATATAATCTCACTTTAATTTCAAGAAACTAATTTTTTTTCAATGTCTATAACTCTATTCATAAGAATAATTGACTATAATGAAGGTTTTGATGGATTCTTTTGAAATCACTAAATGACTCTTATGAAATAAGTCACAACCAATTTTATGATATATTCCAGATGACTCTTATGGAATATAAAACAACACTCATTCATTTGAGCAAGTATTATATTTTCTCAAAATATACTCTATATTAGTCATATGAACTAACAAAGTTACTTTTAAGAACCAAAGACTATGCCTCCATTCATCGATCTATTCATAATTATCAATATGAACCGGAAAAATAACACACAAAAATCACAATAACTCTTATGTATTTGAGGATTCGCCATTTTCAATATTTCCTCTTCTCGAAATAATCATAAAAATACACTCATTCTTACAAATTTTGGATATAAACATTTTTAAATTGAATCATATAAACCCCAAAAATTAATTTTCAATTACATTAAAAAGTAAAAATCATCTTCAAACACTCCAATATGTTTAGATATACTTGATGTCAAATATGAAACATTATTATATTTGTTTTTTAATTTTATATATTTATTGCTTAAAAATAAAACACTACAAACATATCAAATTCTTCATTTACAATTATATTTTTTTGAAAAAAACAAGGTTGAAGGATTATCCTTTAGCTGTATATCACATTACATTCTTAATTCATGGGATTTATAATCTCCTAAAAAAATTAATCTAAAAAAACACCCCCTTTGGATTTTTTTTCATCCAAGGAACATAAATATCCTTCACACTCATTGCACATTGAAATGAATAATTTTTCATTAATTATAATCCTACTCAAGATAACTCAGTGTAGTATGTGATAAAACTAAACAATAATATCAGGATTCCCAAAATAGTTATTATTGCCCTTTTCAAAAGAACACTAAAAACTTCATAATACAAATAACTATTGATACCATCTAAAAAACATTTAACTCACATCACAGAACCCTCCCATAAATAGAGATATAAAATGTTCCTTAAACAAATGTTCATCATACATGTTTGGTAATTCTCAGATGTTCTAACATCATTGATTACCACTTTTTTAAACTCAATATAAATATATTTTATCCCTAAATAAGACATATATACCCCATTTAGTTAGAAACATGTCTCTGGATTCATACCAATATTAATGTGCTCCCACATTATATTAACATTAAGGGGTACACATATTAAGAGATTTATGTTGTATTTATCCCCCATTGAAAAAAAATCCATATAATATGTGAGAGTGGGGAGGAAACAATTATACACTATATTTTGATGAATGAAGTGTATTAATTATTATTTAAACTCCATGTATTTCAATTAAACTCCCCATCTTATTGGAAACCACGATGATCATCCATTTTCTTCATAAGCTCCCATTTCTTATTAGAATAACTCTTTTTCTTCTATATTTAAAAATACGCATCTTTTTATTTAATTCAAAAATTTAACGTTATAATTATTGATTCTTCTTATTTTTTCACAATTTATTTTCATAATATTTACATTGTTTTCTTCATAGTAAGGAACCTTATTCTGCTTTCATTTTCATAAATCATACTCTTATGATAACATATTCTTCAAAATTATTTAGGGGGTTTTTTATTCACCTTTTTTGGAGTCAAATATCTCTAAATAATACTGACCAACATCTTTGTTATTCTTGAAATACATTTTCTTATTCAATATTTTACAAAATTGAATTATTTAACCTATTTTATAGTTTCCTCTTATCATAAAACATCCATTGTTCAATATTTTTTACACCACATTCATTCTTATGAAATATAACTCGATCATATTTATCATATAGATGAATCAAACTAGTTATTTTATATGAATCCCTCAAATAATATTTTATTAATCAATTACACACCATCTTATTGATGGATTTTTGAGATATTCTATTAATTCCAAGTGAAGAACTATAATAAAAAGTCATCAATGGTTTCTTTCACTTCCTAACATCCTTAGAGTTCATTAGTTATCCTATCATATGAGATGATCATAGACTATCTGTAATCTATTAATGTTCCTTTACAATATTGTTTATGTTACATCCTCATTTAAATCCTTATCCTTTCATTTTAGTTTCATATTCTAATAATTTCAATCAATATAGTTCATACTCGATTGTGTTAGAATAATGGTGTGACATTCTTTATAATATTAGACAAAGTGGTCAAATCATTGGCAAGACTCTTCCAATGGTTGAAATGTTTTCTCAATATTCTTTTAAATTTATTAAAATTTCTTCAAAATGATTTTATTTTTTGAAAAATTAATCAACCCCAATAATTTTCTTCAACATATTATTGGTCATTATAAAAATTGTAAATTTAACAAACACCTCTTTTGTTTGTGACCAAAATCTCCCCAATGACAACATTATACAAAAAACTCAAAAAAAGAAAATGAAAAAACAACAAGTTGGCTAGTAGTTGAAACATTTTGTTCATTCATATTATCACCATATACCTTGGATAATTTTTTACCCAACTTATGGTATAATAAAAACAAATTCCACTTTATATAAATATTATTTATACCCTTTTTGAATTATCATCTGAAATTATTTTCTCTTCCAATTCAGAAAATGGTATCTATTTTAATTTAATTTATTTTTAAAATCATACTTTGTCTAATATTAGAGGTGTTGATATCACTAATAAACTCATACACACTATAGAAATAAATAAATTAAATTAACTTGATGTATATATTCAATTACTCAAAACATATTGTTAATCCTTTGAATAATCCAAACTCACATGATATTGTACAATCCACTTCAACCACCATCTAAGATACAATAAATCTTAGAGTATTATTTACTATGGATACAATAAAATAATAGAACTATCTACCAATAAGCCTAAAAATAATATGTTTTCTCTATTTACTGATGTATATATTATACTTTTTCTTCTGATGATTTTATCTCAATAATATCATGGTTCCATCACAGTTCTTCATTGTTATGAACCGGTGTGACTATATACTTCTTCACTACATGTATCTATCATGATGATCCCAAAAAAACTAATATGTTCTTCTTTATCCTATTCTTATTTTTATTTCACATATTAAAAGTACAATCTTAAACATATCTCTTATTTCAGGGCACAAAATACTGCACACACTCTTTCCAAAGTTTTATAACCTTCTTCAATATATCACACAATATTACACACTTAAAAATACTATAAAATATATGATAAACACGTTTTATTTATCTACAACATGAGAAACATACGTTTATTGTTTGAATTTGAACTAAAAATTGCACTTCAAACTACAAAAATCCAATAAATACATCCCAAATTCATCTTATATTCAATTTTTTTAATTTGGATACTTCTTTAGTAACTAGAAATTTCTATTTCATGATTCCACAGTTGAAAATCCAATTAACCCAAAAAATGTATTCCTTTAATTTTATGACAATTTTCTCCATGACATGAACCATTTTTCCTCATTAGAGCACCCAAAAACAAAATTTTCAGGGTTTCAAATAGTAATATAAGGATTCTATCATTTTATCCAAAACAACATGAACACTACACAATAATATTTTCTAATAGTGGAATACTATATCTCACTACATGAATCATAAACTTCTTTCTTGATATTAATTCTGTAAAGTATTTTCTTTTACATCATGTAATTTTAATTTCTAAAACCTCAATGGCATTCATGAATATTTATTTTACAATCAACTTTTAATTTATAGAAAACCATATTTTTTTTAGTATAGAACTCTATCCATGTAAAAAATAAGAATATTGTGAATTTTATGATGGACACATAAAAATCCATTGAATGACTCTGCTGAATTGATACTTGGTCAATTTGTTGATATATACTTTAGATGACTCTTATGAAAATTGAAAAATAACTCACATGTTTGAAGATATAGTTGATTTACCTAGAATATTCTAAGATTTACTCATATGAACCAATGTCATAACCAAATATTCAATGATCTACAAAGTGTTACTCATACAAACTAGTGGATATACTCTGACGATATCCCAATTAATATTATTAATTTTGTAATTATTACTTTTTTATAATTACTATACTCAAATTACACTTATGAAAATAAAATTTCACGTATGAATTTGGTACATTTAAATTTTTCAATTTAAATATGAAAAACTACAAAAAAATCCATTTTACTAGAAAATAATTCCAAACTAATTCCAAAGATTTTAAAACAAAACATTACCATATATATTTTTATAACTCGCATAATAAAATTTATTTAATGGGAGGTCTAAAATTATTTTTATATTGGAAAAAAATATAACACAATAAACATATTCCCTTTATCATTTCTGATTATATTTTATGCAATAATCAATAAATTAATAGATTTATCTTCATCTTTAGAAGTCATTATGTTCCACATTCATGGGATGAAAACACTGGAAATACATCTATTGGTCTCAACATATGGGAATAAAGATTAAATTTTTATAATGTCTTATTTTTTAAGACATGGTGTTTCATATGATGTAATCAAAAATAAAAATTATGATCCAAACTCAACATTTTACAATTTTTATTTTTTTCATACAATTAATTGTGTTGCTTATTTTTTCGTCATTATGGAATAGTTTTATATAACAAGATAAAATGTGTTATAGAGGAGAATACATTGGTTCCTCAGGGATATAACAAAACACTCATTCCTTAATGTTTCTATATTAAATTCATGGGATTTCAATATTAAATTCAAAATATGGATTATTTGATAATTATCTGAATGGATTTTATTATATAAAAATATATATTTAATGATAATAATATAAAATATATTATTATTATTATTATTTAAATGTTTAACTTTTCAATTTGATGTTTCTAGTTCAGATACTAGCCATCCCACTAATGGTAATGATTTCCCCATTATGGGCCTATATGTACATCACATTGCTACCATAATGGTGGTGGTTGATCATGAGAATTAAAATATGAAGGGGATATTTGTTTCTTTATTTGTGAATAATGGATAGATTTGGTTAGTTTAGTAATTGGTTGAAAATGTCTTTTTGGATGATAGTCAATATGAGAGATCAACATGAGGAGGTATATAGAACATGGTGGATGATTATTATTATATAAAAAAGATAGATTTTGTATTTTCAATGTGGTGAAAGATGGTTAAATGTGGATTAGAATAAGGGTTGATATTGTGATTTTTGGGGGATGATTCATTATAAGAGGTGTGGTAGCTTAGGTTTATAGGTTGGTGGAGACACTATTTGGAGGAAGTATAGGATTCACATTGGTTGTCAGATCAACCAACATTTCTGATATTTTATAATAAAATTATAAATCATGATTATTAGGTGGAGTTTGGTGTTGTGGGGGGGTTCGGCATTCATAATGATATGTGGGAATAATGAATCCATGATTAGTTGATCATGATATATGTGATAAGGAACCTGAAAATGAAGATAGTTGACTTAAAGGGGAAATAACCAATAGGGGTTCAAATGATCATCTTTAGAAAAAGTAGATAATATGTCATTTTGGGGTTGTATAGAGATGGACCACTAAATGAAACAAAATACATCCATCCAAATACCTATTTATCCATTATAATTAATTAATTAATTTAAATAATTACCCCAATATTAAGAACACCAAAGGTTTCATAAGAGTTTTGTAAATATTATTATAATCATGTCATTATATATGATATTATTATTTGTATCATCATCATCACCATACACCCAAAATAGATCATTATTACTAGAATATTGGACAGAAAACACTAATTTTTATTGAAAGGTTGAATTCAATTTTTTTTAATTTATTCATGTTGTTCTACATGTCTGAAACATTATGAATTTTATTATCCTGTTTCTTTTTTTATTAATAATGTGTCTTATACCCTAGTATTTGAAATTATTGTTTTTAAAATTAGTTTTACTCTGAAAAATAATATTATCAGTACTATAAAAATGATCATTACAACAACTATGAATACTATTATACCTACATCATTATATACTACAATTAATACCACCATCACCACTCCTACTATTGATATTTATACTATTTTTGTTTCTACTACAACTCCCTCTACTTCTACTCCCCTTCCTCCTCCTCATCCTCCAACACATCCTCCACTTTTTACTTCTAGTATTGATATTGTTTCTACTACTATTACAATTTTTATTTCTCATAATATTTATGTGGATACTACTAAAACTACTAATACTACTCCTCTAAATTCTACTTCTTCAATAACTATAACTTCTACTACTGTGGAAACTACTACTCCTACTATAGCTCCTCATACTACATCTCCTAGTAACACTTTTTCATCTGCTTCTAAATATATTTCTCATAGTACTGCTACTTATCCAACTACTACAAATTATCCAACTAATAATACTTCACCTATTACTACTACTTCTCCTACTACTATGGCTTCTCCTCCCCCTCCCCCCTCCTCCACCACCTCCTCTTCCTCCCATAATTACTATAATTACAACTACTAATATTTCCACCACCACCACCACCATGAACTCCACCACCACTACTAATACAACTACTACTCATCATTATCCTCCTCCTCCTCCTAAATTTAATACTACTTCAACAACCACTATTAATACCCCACTACTATTACCACTTCTATGACTACCAATAATTCTACTACTACTGATTCTACCACCGCCATCAATATGAATATTGTTGTTGTTGATGATGATGGTACTATTACTACTACTATTACTCCTAATATAACTACCACCACCACTACAACACTAATATGAAAATTAATATAGCTAATAAAACTACCACCAACTCTACCGCCTCCACCACCACCACAACCACTACTACTGAAACAATGGTTTCTAGTTCTACCACTACTCCTACTAAACTACCACTACTACTTATAGAACTTATATGAATACCAATACTTATAATTATACTTCAAATATCACCACTAATAATACAAAAAACCAAAACTACTACCACTAACACCATTACATCTACTACCACTACCACAACGACTACCTCGACTCCCCTTTCTACTCCATCTACTTCTCCTACTACTATTTCAACTACAACTTTTAATATTACCACTCCTCCTCCTACTAATAATAATAATACTATGACCAGAATATCTACTAACACTACCACTACTAGTCCTACTACCCCCTTCACCTCCTTTTATTACTCTAAATCCTATGAATCATCCTCTTACTACTTGAATAACGACTACTACTTCTTATAATACTATTCTGTTTACTTATATTATTCCTCTTACTATTGTCTCTCATACAAATTCCAATACTGCAACTCCTACAACAAAAATAACTACTATTATTACAAATACCAATACTATTACTATAACAACTATTCTTCCTCCTACTAATTCTCCCCATATTGATGCTCCATGTAATACTATTGTTCTTTATAACACTATTGCACCTTATTATTCTTTTACTCCTACTACTACTATTTCCCTGCCTCATACTAATATTCCTACTGATATTATTACTAATACTCCTTCTCCTCCTTCCATAATGAATAATACTTCTATATTTAATAATAATAATAATAATACTAGAAATACGACTACTAATTCTACTACTATGACTTCTACTACTACTACTGTTACTACTACTATTACCAATACCACCACCTCCACAAATACTCCTCCTCCTCCTCCTCTAACTAGGACTAGTACTAATACTCTTCCTACTATGTGTACAACAACTAATACTACCACTAATACAACTAACAATACTGATACAACTACAACTACAACTCCTCCATCATCACCACTACTTATACTAGTACTACTAATCTTACTATAACTACCACAACTAATAATGCAAATACTATGACTAAAAATTATACTAATTATAATTCTACAATAAACAACCCCACCACAACAACTAATATTATTCCTACCATAACCACCACCACCACTACTTCTATTATGTCTTCTACTTCTACTACTGCCACTAGTAGAGATACAAATACTGTAACTTATACTAATAATTCATCCCTTAATACTACTATATAAAAACAACTACCTCTATCATTTCTACTTACTACTACTATAAATATCCATCCTCCTCCTACCACTCGCCATACTCCGCTGCCTCCTCATTCTACTACTATAACACAAATACTATTACCCCTAGTAAAAATAATAATTATGATAATAATTATGATAATTATAATAATAATAATACTATAAAAATAGCTAATACTACATCAACTACTACTACCCCTCTCTCATCCAATAATACATCCACTATCACTCATAAAGGAACTACCACCACTACTGCTACCATTACTATGAAAAAATAGTTCCACCACAACTGGTACCTCCCCCACCACCACCACCACTACTACTGCTTCTACTACTACTCCACCTACTGTCACAACCACTACAATGACTACACATTCCAACACACATATTGCTACTATCTCAACACCACCACAACAACCTCTAAGACTAATGATTCATCATCTACTATTCCTATTAGGACCACCACCACCACCCCTAATACTACTACATATACTACTACTACAACTATGATTACCAATTCTGCTACTATTATTACTACTACAACATCCACCACCACCACCACTAATATTACTCCTACTATGACCATCACCACCACTACTACAACTATGACCACCAACCCCACCAATATGACTAAAAATAATCCTTATAGTTTAGCTACTACCACCACTACTACAATAACTAAATTTACTAACACCAACACCACTAAAAAAACTACTACCCCTCAACTAACTCCACCTACTAACATTAATCCTCTTACTACTCATCATTATCCTCCTCATCCTCATCCTCCTCTTCCTCTACATCCACCACCTCATCCCATTACTACTACTACTACTACTACCACTATATGGTCCCATATCTTTCAATGAATGTTAATCTTTAATGTTTTAATTAATCCTCCTTGAGTTCCATAGTTTTTCATTTACACCATAGTTATTTTTCCTTACAACCTACTGGGAATGTGTTGTGGATGTTATAGTAGATATAAAGGGAGATAGATAATTGGTGGAGAAATAATTGAGTTTTTAAATTGTCAATTCATGATGTGAACAGTGTTAATACACCCTATGAGACATGATTAAGGTGTGAATGTATTTAGAAGACCTTGTGAATCAAAATCTCACATCATGGGAATGGTTTATAATGTGAAATTGGTTTTCTTGGTTTTTATGAAGAGGTGATGTCATTTTCATCATATAAGTAAAACCATCAATTCATGACATCAATTCATAATTCACATATATAATGGGGACATCTAGTGGAATATTGAATCCCTTAAACCTATGTTATAAATATTTTTTATTATCCTCTTCCCCTAACATGAAACCCTCCCATAATAGATTTTTGGATTTCCCTTTGAATAAGAAGAAATATCCATTATATATTGGTTTTTTAGGCATATAGATCTATGGTATGTCTATCAATCCTTTTTCTCTATCATGATATATTGGTTTTATCTTAGGATGAACACCAATTTGGAACATCAACACCAGATCTATATATAACATCTGTCCTAAAAATAATCTTTGTTTTGGATGAACTGGAATAATGTGGAATCCTAATATCCCTTGTAAATTGACAAGTCTTCATCATCTAATATTCTTTAGAGGTTGGTGGCCTAAGTCATATCCCTCTTGATTTTACTAGTTTTCTTTATATTTTGTGCAACATAGGTGACCTTGTCGGCATAATGAGTGTGTTACCAAAAATAAATTTTAACTCATTGTTGCTGATAATTCATGTACCTAAAATTCACATGGAACTCATTGGGTAATTTTTTTACACCATAAATGTGACCTCCTAATGTGTGTTCCATCCTATGAATTAGTGATCAATTGGAATTATTTTCATGTGAATTTTCTTAACATGGAATTTTCTTACCATGGTGATTGTAATTATTATGTTGAGAATGTTTCACTTGGATTTAAAATGGATATTTTAGTTTTTTTTAGTTTTGGTATTATGACGTATTGAATCCTGGACATAATTATAGGAGAATGAAAATTGGGATTTATTATCATTTGTTATTGAATTATTTCAAATATATTTTATCATTGGTAACATGGTAAAAAGAATTAAATAATTGAAAACTGGTAATAGAATTTTTAATCATTGTGGATAAAAATAACATGATTGATATTCTATAATGATAATATGGATCATTCTGATAATGTTTTAATTTTTATAGGGCTCTACACAGTTATGTTTTAATGATTAAAGATCTCTTCCCAGTTATTCTATAATGATTATAATGATCTTTGTTTTTATATTTTAATTTGGATAGGTCTTTCTCCGATTATATAATAATTTTTATAGGTCTCTTCTCGGTTATTATGTATGGCTTATTGGACTCTTACCGGTTATGTTGTTATGATTATGGATCTCTACCTAGTTATAATGTTATTCATATAGGATTCTGCATAGATATATTATAATTCTTGTAGGTCCATGTCCCATTATTTTGTAATTAATATGGGGCCCTTCCAAGTTATACTCTAATGATTATATGGCCCTTAACAATTATACTATAATACTTATAGGTATTATACCTAGTCATGCAATAATTCACATAAGGATTCTTCCTTATGTTGCAGTGATTGTTATAGGGAATGTTTCTGGAGGTGGTGTCTAGATTATGGGTTATAGATTTATGCTTATGGTTATTAGGATTCCATGATGTTCTGTAAGACACTTCACAAAAAAGTTGATGTAGGTTTGGATAACCTGGTCATCATCATGAAACATGATAGTTGGATTACTTATTTATTTCCTATCAGAAGTTTATAGATTATTTTTATGTTTGTATTGAATTCCATTCACAATTTATGTAGGAATTATTTGATTATATATTTATGGTTTTCATCCTATGGAGTTGTACTCACACCCTATTTGGGTTCAGTTTGGTACAAAGGAAGATTTCATGGTTAAAGGTTCAGATAGAGGCAAAGGACTTACATTGATTTGATTTCCTACTAGTTGGGTTGGATTATATAAATGTAACTAATTTGGGGTATATGACCGTGGATTTTAGAGTCA
This sequence comes from Viscum album, assembly GCA_963277665.1. Lineage (NCBI taxonomy): Eukaryota > Viridiplantae > Streptophyta > Magnoliopsida > Santalales > Viscaceae > Viscum > Viscum album. The sequence continues at coordinate 858,313,448 of OY728151.1, forward strand.
TATTTATCTATTTTATTTATCCATTTCTCATATCAACTTCAACATGTCATGTCATGTCATATCATTCCAAACATCATTACCTGATTCAATTATTATTTTATTTTATAGTTTCTTCCTTTTTGTGATAGGAATTTAATGTTAAATTGTTGATATTATTTATGATATTTTTATAAATATGTTCTTATGGTTCTGGCCTCCCCACTATGTTCTTTAATCCATCACTACTTTTCAGCAGCCATCAGAATATGGGGATTCAGATTCAAGATCTAGTTGATAACTATTTCGATCACACAAGGAGTATTTGGTCGGGGATGTTACCGCAATAACAATAACAACAACTATTTATGTTACCACTAATACTATAGTGAACCCCATGAATGTGATGGTAAATTTTCACCTCAGTATTCAATTTATATATTTAATAGTAAATCGTTATCCTTTTTAACATATGAATAAATGATAATTTTTTAATGAAATATATATCATTTAAGGGGATTTTTTTATATTTTAAAATAAAAGGAAATGAGAATCATGGTGGATTGTTTCTATAAGAATTTCCATGTTTACCACCTTACTTATTTTCATTATTATATTGTAATGGTTTTGACTAGTGAGTGATTTTGAACATATAATTTGGTGAAATTTATAAAATTAGATTTGGAAATTAGTATGTATATAGATAGTATAAAAACTTTTTGGATAACCATAAAACAAAACAAAAATAAATATCAATCATAAGTATATTTATATTTACTGACATCAATATGTGAATCATTATGATATGATGGTTAGATGTTTTAATTTATGATGATTTGGAATAAATAATTTTATTCATTTATTATGGATGTGAAATGATTGTGTCAAATATTAGTTGGTAAATTTTATCTAACATGTGAATGCTATTGTGATGATTTATACCATGATATATTGATGACATGAAATTATTGTATGATATAATTGAAATGGATTGTGGTCTAGCTTAGTGTCTTATGATTCAACCATGATTGATATAATACTCATAATTTATTATTTTCCTCTATTATGGGAGTTTAGCGCACTTTGAGGGTGATTTCATGTTAAGTGTTGGATTAATCAATTATTCTCAATGTAACTATGATACGTTGTTTTACTTATTATTGAAACAAAATCAACATCTAATTGATCAACATGTGTTAATATAGATGATTGGTTAGGTGAAATTTATTTTTCTAGATGTTAATCATGATGGTGATGTGGGAAAAATATAATGATGATATATTGGTGGATTATCACTATAGGTTCCTTACTATGTAAGATATCGTGCAATGATAGGATACTCAAATAGTCATCTTGAATAGTGGACTTAGTTTCTAGGATTATTGTGTGGATTGGTACACAAGGAATATCATATAGTCATGTGGAATAGTTGACTAGGCTCCTTAGATAATCAATACTAAATGTCATCATTGATTATTAAAGAGTTATTCTAATCAGATGAATTAACTCATTGGATAGGATTGTTGACATGTTGGCCTTGTTTTTAGGTTGTTTTATGGACTACATGACATGGTTATTTGGAAAGGTTCACGGACTAGTATATTTAATATTAATTATTTTAATAATTAGTTAAATTATAATAGTTATTAAATAATTGGTTTGAGATTTTTTTAATTAATACTAAATTTATATTTGTGTTACCGTAATGATATTTAGATAATTCATTGTGAAAAAAAACCACCTAAGAGAGTTTTTCTTGAATATGAAATAACATTAAATTTACATGAAGAAACTAGATTAACAACCAGTGGATTAACCTCCATCAACCCCACTGATTGGTTTAGTTTGGATATAGATTAAATTCACATGTTGTGTGTATATATTCTATTTTTAGATAGTGGTATGGATTCAAGATGTTAGAAATTTGGGGAATACATGGTACTATCTAGTGGGAGTTAGTTTATAGGATATATTTTATATTTTATGGGGTAAATTATATCAAATATATGCTATTATTTTTGTAGTGATTCATGTGGTTATATTTTGTAAAAACACATAAATGTATTATATTTAGGAAAGATAATATGTATATTCATATAATTAAATAGATTTTAAAATTTTATATGATAATGAATTAACGATATGGTGATTCTAAAAATTACTTGATGTTTGTTGAGATTAAAGAGCCCTAATGAATTTAAATGAACATTCAAGATTTTTTAGATGATCTGAATGTTGACATGGTTGATATAGGAAGGATTATTGCGCAAATTGTTGGTAGATACATAAAAAATCATTATAACCAATGGTTTAGTGTTTAGATAAAGACTATAGTAGGATAATTATTTGAATTATTTCATAGAATAAAACATTAATAATTTATGAAAATTATTTTAAATTGTATTTCTTACAAAAAATGTCATGGACGAGTTAGCGTTCGATCAGAGTTGACTTGGTATAAATGGAATGATGTTTTATTAAGGATTTATAAACAACTAAACACTCTAATATTATTATGAAGAATTGTGTGAGAGAAGAGAGAACATTTTCTTTGATTTATATTTTACACTACAATACTCATAAATTTCATTGAAATGTTTCATTATGGAATTATAGGTTTTATACTCTACACATATTCAAATTTGGAAGACTATTTCAAATCATAGAGATCTAGGCCACATAACACTTGTACATTACTATAATTAAGTGTCACATAACAATTATTATAATTACTCATCAATATTTTTTAGTATTATTTATGGAGAAATATCTATAATATATTTTATTTTTTCATGAAATACACTATTTGATAAAGAATTCAAATTCATTGTTGATTTTTTGGATCATAATAAATATTTTAATATATGTATAATCAATGGTTTTTATATCATAAGTAAGTTAGGTTAATGTTGTAACACATCATGTCACACAAAAAAAATCAAGATATTTAAAGTGAATTCATTGAAAAAAAATTATAAGAGATGTGATGATACCTAAAAAGGTAAAAAAATAATTACTATATGAGATATTTGGCTAGGTTTTAGTAGAATAACAATGGTTAACACTTCATCCAACATACAGATGAACATGAGGAGTCTATAAAAGATTTATAAACATGATGTATCTTATATAGATTATTTTATTACATAGAGTTCAAGACCATTTACCTACTATGAAACCTCTATTATTTATGATAATATGATAATAAAAAGGAAAATATATTCCAATAGTTGGAAAAAAATAATTAGTCAGTTGATAAAAAGATCTTGTGATCCTTATAAGAATATTTTATATCTAGTGAATTCTATTTTCCTCAATAACTCATTTTCACTTGGTTTTATCTCTGGATATTAACATTAATTATAAAGAGAATAACAATTTAAAGTGTTATTAGTTTAGTAACCACTAATAAACTCTTCTCAGTGATTTTATATCTCTTAAATGGCCCCCATATTTTGTAAGAAAATATATTGTTTTTTGGATAATATTTATTGGGAGTTTGCTAAATAATTCAAATTATTATTAAATAAAGATCTTGTAATTTAGTTAAAAATCCTATTGAGATACCATTTGGGATATTAATAATTGTGGTTCTAACTTTTCATAAGGATTATATTTTTTTGATTAAAATATTTTGATCAAATTTTTTATAGAAATTATGAATTCCATAAATGGGGGAGTCCTTGTGTTTGATGGAAAAATATTTAATCTATAGAATTAGTTGATGGTTACATATATTCTATAACATGGATTGTAATTTCCTAACTTAAAAAAAATTCATATTACCAATGTTTATATGACTACAAATTTACCTTATATAAATAATGTTGAATCTGATGGGAGAGTACAAAAGGACATAAATTCGTCCATCTCTAAGAAGGGGTTTACATTATTCCGGGGCATGAACAAAATATATTATATTATATGAGAAATATATTATATAAATAGAAACAATAGTGAATTTATGGATTAATTTTTATATACATGTCAGGCTCAATTTATGGATATTTGAATGAGAGAAGATGAATCAATAGATGAGTTTTTAATTTTGGTGAGTAATATTGTTAACTCAATTCGATGTTATGGATAAGTTCACGATGATTAAAATATAGTAATTAAATTAATAACAATTATATTTGATGATTTTGATGATAAAATTTTAGGATTGGGGGACTATTACATATATATTTTGACCATTTATATGATAAACAATTCATTTTTATAGTAAACAATGTATGGATTGACTAAGAGATAAATAGGGAGTTGGTATTGAGGAAGAAAAAAATTCAAAAAATAGGATTAACATCTAATCCTCAAAGTCTTAAAGATTAATTAATAATGAAGCTTTCATGATTTGGAATATAGAGATTGTGATTTTTATTTCCATGTTAATGATTTTATATAATGATTTAATATTTGTATACTACATGGTAATTTCATATACAAGGGAATATAAAAATTAAGAGTTTCAATTGAGAAAATATTTGAAGATTATATCTAGTTACCTGAAGAAAGAAGAAGGATATGGAAAATATGATCAAGATGAAAATTGTTATTACGGAAACTTGATTCCAAGAAATTATAATAGGGTAATATTATATAATGTAACGTCATTCAACTACATATCAATGAAATATAAAAATATCTCAATATATACTGAAATACACTATAAAAAGGAGAGAAAAAGTAGGAAAATTGAATCCTACAACGAAGTTCCTCATTCCATAATATCCAAATTAAATCAATAAAATGATCCCACTAGTAAAGAAGATGATGTTAATATTGAGGGTGAATATAGTTATGAGGAGGCACAAAATGAGTTTCAATAAGAATAGATATCATTGTCTGTTTGAATGATAATTGAAATCATGAAAGGGAGAATAATTCATTACAGAGTGATATTATTGCAATAAATAAAACAATTACTAAATAAAATGAAAAATATATATCCTAGATAGATACTAATTTTACATTGATGTTTGTTAATCCAATATAAATTCTTAATGAAATAATAAGGATTCATGATATTATTTTTAAAATCATGATATATATGAATGAGGTGACAAATTTCATTGAGGAGAAGTTTATTGATGTTAAAAAAAATTTAATGAATTTCACTATCTTTGGATAAAAATTTCTATCAATAGAGTTGTTGAGTGAATTCAATCATCTATTTTTTTAAATGAAATAATTATCCTTGATATTTTCTTCCGGTACTATGAAACATTTTCTTGAACAAACAATCCTATATTTAAAGTGGTGACATAAGTGATAAGAATGGGACTATTATTATTACATAACCTTATAATTGAGTAATAACCATTATTATTTTGTATAGTGGAGTTGATACAGACAAAAATAATGGTGTCTGGAAGAAGAATAATTTCATGTTTATGAATAAGGATAAAAATATGGTGAGTAAGGATTAACCTAATCATGAAGTTAATACAAAGTAACAGTTTCCAAATTAGATAAAAAAAATTAAAATTTTAAAAAACTAAATATCCATCAAAATATATTGTGTTTTAAAGGAAAATGTTGAACCTATATAGTTTATAAATAGAAATTATATTTCTACAAGTATAAAATTTCACTATATCAACAAAATAAGAACCATGAATGAAATGTCCCAAGGCCCACATATCTGGATCCGGTGGTAAAAACATTCTTCTTCATATACTAGAATTGATACTTACTCTAACAACCACATTTTAACTATCTATAATTGAAAAATAAAAATATATTATTGGGTCACTTATAAACATATTAACCTTTTTATATTATAGCTTTAGATAATTATTAAATTCTTTTACTTATAAAATCCCATTTATTTCTCATAAAATGGGAATTTTTTCCATTATCATAAGATTATCATATTTCTTAATAAGTATTAACTATCCCCCAAAAAAATTATATTCACATGGTACCCTTGTTGACATAATTTACCCCAAATAATAATACATAAAATAGGGAAATATAAACATAAGAAGGGTGAATTAAAATAGACTAGTAATGGAAAAAAAATAATTATTAATTTAAGATCATATGTGGTTATATGATGATCATATGGGTATGAGAACACTTTATTTTCTTACAAAAACAAACCAAATATGTCATGGCTCATAAATCGTGGATCATGTCCTAAATATTTCTCATAATAAAATATAAAAGTCATTAGAGTGTGGAATCTTCAATAATAAATTAGGATCCTCGACAGAATACCGTAAGAATAAGAAATTAGTTTGTGGCCTAAAAGTGTGTCATAAACATATAAATCATAGGTCATATTTTAGATATTCTCAAAATTAATTTCATCAGATATTAGGCATGGGATCACCACCCATGTACCTTTTTTAGGCTTTATCTAATAACATATATTCCCTATTATGATTAGGATAGTCACATGTAAAGCCTCTTGGGATTGGGATAATCACCCTTAGACCACTGGTTCTGGGATAATCACTCGGTTATCCACATGGTCTTAGAAAATCCTCTAATGTACACTTGGTCTTGGATCAACCTCTCATTAACCATCATGGGATGGGTCTAATAACATATTCACACTAGTGGGCATGGGGAAACCCACCTTGTACCCTTGGGATTACGAGAACCTATCATATATCCATTTGAGATCAGAATATATTAAAAATTACCCAGTCCACAATAGGGTTATAACAGGCCCACCCATTACAAAATAAAAATAAACTATTCAAATATATTCCATAATAATATATGATTAATCATAATTCTTTCAAAATTTAATTAACACTTGAAAAATAAATGAGTTCTATTAAATATAATTAAAACATCATCAGAATAAGCCATCCAAAGAACAAAAGAGGATAGTATCATAATATCATATCCCTAGAGAAGCATAAAAACTCATAGTGTATGTTTGAAATGATGAAAAATAATTTTTATAAATTTTTTTGAAGGAATATATAAAAAACTAGAAGAAATACCCCTTCTTTAAATTTTAAAATTTAAAAATAACCTGAAAAATGGGAATTGTATTATACTTATAAAACCATGAAAACATGAAAATGAATCTTGATAATGAATAATAACTATGACATTGTGAAAACATGGTCGATCCATAAACATAAAAACATTCTTTTCATATTTTCTAAAAAGTTTAATGTGTTATATATAGAAAAAAATTGAATTTATTAATTTTACTCATTTTTATAAAATTTAAATTTTACTATAAAATATATAAATAATATAAAAATTGAAAAAATACTCCATATATATTAACAAAACATGTATATAGAATAAAAATATTATTGGCGCAAGAGAATAAATAATTCTGGATATTCTTAAAAATGACCATTTGGATTTTTTAAGTACTAAAGTAGAGTAAATTAAAGGAATAAATAAAAAATTCCAAAATAACCAATGGTAAATAAAATATATTTATTTAATGAGTGCATGATTATATAATTTCCAGTAATGGATTTCTTCTGAAATACCAAAAAATTTCTATAGAGCTAAAAAATGCATTCATGGGAATTATATAAATAGAACAAGATAAAACTTGTTGTGAATACAATATATTTCTTGAAAAAAATAAAAGAGAGATTAGATACCCTTATAATGATTTATAAAATTTTATAATAGTAATAGATAATTGAAATTATTATGTTCAAAAATGATAATACATATAATTTATATTTAAATATAACATGAATAGTAATATTTCATAACACACACAATCTTGGCCAACTATAGTTAGTAGAGATGTGATAAAACCTAATGAAAGGAAACTAATTTAAAAATACTCTTACATCATACATCCACTTAGTCAAACACTTTTTAATATCCTATTTAATAAATTTAAAAAATTATAGATCTATAGAAGAACATTATTCATAAATATATTAATATATATCATTCCATTAGAAATTCGTGTTACCCACATAATAGTAATTCTTTGTTAAAGTCAACGATTTTGTGTTATGAATTCAATTTCCCATGCATGTTATTATTTTAAGGGTATATTACTTGCTCCATGGTCAATGATTCATCATATACATAATTTTATTTAATATTTAAATCATTATTTTTGAAATATTTCTAGGGTTTCATAATCAATTTTGACTAGTATGTTAACTATAAGGCCCCTACCTTAAACATTAATTAATCTTGGGCTATTTCAGGAATTCACATCGAGGATCTTTTCAGGTTTAGAGTTTTAGAGAATTAGATCATAAATCATGCATTTCATTCCACATTTAAACAAGGTGGTTACATTAAAAACAATATTCATTTTTTCCATCAAAGGAAACATATTTAAAATAAAACATGGTTTCTTTCTTGACACTTCCTCGACACTATCATCACATCATGTACTTTTCCCTCAACCTGTGAATTTTTTTCTAAAACTTGGGATTATCATAAAAAGCTCAGTAAGGGATAAAAATACAGAAAGAAAACATTAGTCCATGTATATATAAGAATTAATGAAATCATACTTTACTCATAAAACATAAGCACTTTAGAACACCTCATTAAATCATAATATTTATGAATAACTCATATAAATCATATGACATAAAAGGTAACTTGACGCATTCATAACATTCTTACGTAGGGAGTAACCCTTATGGTTACGTTTAGAATACCCATCACAATATATTACCTAAATCTCTTCAGAGAAATCTTAGTGTTTATCTCCTTCACATTACCCAATGAATTGGAGAGATATCTCGGGATCAACCGCACTTATTTTATCATGGAACCACCCGACTTCATAAACAATTCACAAGAACCATAACATAATCGTATCACATAAAAAATTCATAATGGAAACAAAATATTTCCACATTTAAATCATGAGATATAAATACAACACATTGATATAATAAAAACATTATCAAAACCATTTTCATTACCAAAATAAAATAAAAGTAAAACATGGTATTTATTTTTCATTTAAAGAAAATTATGGCTTGTAGAGAAAGCGGAAACTCAAATAATAGTCATGGTGGCGGAGAAGTCGTTGTCGCCACATATGTAAGACAAATACATTCCATTTGTTGTTTAGTAAAATGATTAGTGTAAAAATATTCCTTTTGAATGAAATTAAAAGTCAAAAGGGTTTATTATACAACTAATAAAAGAAGGTCGTATATAAATTGAAGTATGCCTCAATGAAAGGAGATTGAGACGAAGTCCCTTACCTCAAGTCCGACTTGTCTTGATTGTTTCTTTATATTAATGAATAATAAACATTGGTCAATTTATAATTGCATAAGAACTTCGTTTAATGTTTATTATTCAATTCATATCACATATTATCATGTTATAATAATTAGTTAATTATGTGAGTTCATATCATACGTTTTGTCGATGTTCGGTACATGAGTCAAAAATAAACTTGTCTGAAGAGAATTGTCCATGTATTTATAATAAAACCATCTCCAGAATGGTATTAATTATTTAAATATGATATATATTCAGTATATATTCATTTTATACTATTCCATAACATTTGGAGATAAAAAATGAAATGCACCGTTCATGGAGACGGTAGGCCGTACGTAAGCATGAATGCTACTTTCATTTCTTTGTCAAATTAAAGGAATTAAAACTAAATGAGACATATATATATTATAATTAAATTATAATATATACTTTATATATGTAACATAATTTAATTAATTACAATCTTTATAAATTCCATGTTTGGCATGAACGAGTCACATCACTTGAGGGGGCGGTAGTCCACACTTCCTCAGATGAAATTAGCGCATTTGCACAACATGCAAAGCATAAAGTTATGTTTTAAATATAAAATAAATAATAATAGAGAAGACATAAATATAATATATATCATATATAAATACAGTTCCATCATAATTTTCACCATGAAAGGTGTTAAAATATTACTGAATAATCATCGTTTTGTGAGGCAGTAACTCGCCACCCACGGAAACATTATGTTCTTTAACCATTAGACGGAGGTGTGTGTAAGTGTTGGTAGAATTATTATCATAAAAACATCCTAGTATATTGAGGATACCGTTTTTATTATGGGATAAAATAATAAGAAGATAATGGTGATTGAAGAAGGAAAATAAAAGGAAGAAACTTGAGAGAAGACATTACCTCTAAATCAGGTAACTCTTTTTGATTTAAGCCAACGGCTTACTCGGAAAGTCTTATGCATAAAGTGAGGATTCTAGGAGTAAGAGAGTGATTTGGAGAGATAATATGCGAATAATTTGGACGATTCAAGGGCTTGAGAGGTGTGGGTAAGGGGGTAGAGGTGGGGGCCTTTTATAAGAGGGAGGAGGGTCACTTTTGGAAAGTCTTAAAATTTTACTTTATTATAAAAGGATTTTCGGATTTTAAAGGTCCCACAATGATATATGCGGAGGATATGGTGATAAGTGTTCGAAATACACCCATCCAATAGGTTTTAAACAAGTGTAAGTCTTATATTTTACCTTATATTTTCATTTTATTTAAATCGTTCATTAATGAGGTAATCACTACATCATCATGGTGTCATAAATAAGTTTATTTATTTAATGTCTAAAAATTATAAAAAAAATACCATGATGTAGGAAATCTTTTTAGATTTACAATTATTTTTTATAGTCTGGGAGATCATTTATGTAAACAAAATTGAAATTTTTTTACTTAGGATATACAAACCTTTGTTATATTTCTCTTCCTTTTAAAAAATAATGTCATAAATGTCACTATTACACCCATGTTACTCCATGGGCCCTCAAGTTTGGTAAAAAACTTTCCATGGTCGGTAATGACTCAAAAAAGAGTATTTAGACACATTTTGGGGTCATTTTATATTATTATGATATTATTTTATTACCCTTAACTACCCGATTACTAAATAATCGCGATAAATAAAGATAATTACCATCATTACTATTCATAATGTCAAAAAATAAGGTCTTAATTACATAATTTGAACCTTATGATTCCAAATATGGAATCCATTTTACCAAATTCTAAACAAAGAAATTGCAGTAATTAATTTAAAAATAATTCCCGTTGTCAAAACAAATAGCGTGTTTTTAAGAAACAATATCTATCAAAAGATTGAAACTTGTTTATGTCCAATTTAAAAGTGAAATTAATTCCAATGACCACCATTGAATTAAATGCTAAAAATTTATTCTAAATAAAAATTAAATCCAATTAAGAGGATACTCTATCTATATAATTAAATTAGATGAAAAAGTAGTTTTGAAGTAAAATGCAGTATTTTTCACTATTCATTAAAAAATGAACATTGATAGAAAAATACCAAAAAATTATCCAAAATAAATTTCAATGTCCCAATTCTAAATAATAAGTTTATTTTGACAAATAATGCTTATAAAATTGTCAAATGTTAGATTTAAAAATGGTTTTCCATCAAAAGGCGATAAAACAATCTTTTAAAAATATTAGAGTATTTTATGCCTTAGATTGGATTTATTCTCATTTTAAGCCTATAAAACACTATCTAATTCATAAATAGACATAGATATGAAAATATAGTATTATTTACTTACTTGTGATGTTACATCCTTCCCCCTTTCGGAAATTGTGTCCCCGCAATTTATTTACTTATCGAATAAGTGGGGGTATTTATCCCTCATTGCATTTTTAGATTCCCATGTTGGGACATCAACTATATGGTTTTTCCATAGAAACTTCACTTGATGAATCACCTTATTCCACAAAAATTCCTCCCCGTGGTCAAGAATATTGAATATTTGTTTCTTATAAGATAGATTCTCTTCTAACTGAACTACCTCTGGACTCAAAAAATGAGATGGATCTGGCATTTACTTCCTTAACATTGAAATATGAAAAATAATTATGCACCTGAGATAAACTCAGAGTTAAATCCACTCGGTATTCAACTGATCTAACTCTCTCTATAATTTCATATGGTCCAATGAACCTTGGACTCAGCTTTCCTTTCTTATCAAATCACACCACACTTTTTCATGTTGAAACTTTGAGGAAGACATGATCACCTACCTCAAAAGAGAGATCCTTCCTCCTATTTCCTGCATAACTTTTCTGCCTGCTCTGAGCTGTTCTCATGTGTTTCTTTATTAGATTAACTTTTTCTGCCATATCTTCTACCAATTCGAGTCCCATTAACTTTGTTTCACCTACATCATCCCAAAAAGCTGGAGTTCATCACTACTTCCCATATAATGCCTCAAATGGTACCATCTATATACTGGAATGAAAAATTTTATTATAAGAAAACTCAACCAATGAATGATGTTGGTCCCAACTTCCTTGATAATCCATTGAACAATTACGTATCATATCCTCCAAAGTCTGAATTGTTCATTCTAACTTCCCATCTAATTAAGGATGAAAAGCTGTACTGAAATTTAATTCATTACCCAATGGCTTCTGAAGACCTTTCCAAAAGTTAGAAGTGAACCTAGGATCATGATCAGATACAATGGAGAGGGGAACTCCATGTAACCTAAATATCTCTTTAAGATACAATCGATAAAGTTGATCAAGAGAACAAGTATCTCGTATAGCAAGGAAATGGGCAAATTTAGTCAAGCCATCAACAATAACCCAGATTGCATTATTACCTCAAGGTGTCTTCAGTAATCCCACAATGAAATCCATGGATATATTCTCCCATTTACACTCTGGAAATGGTAAAGGATAAAGCATCCCTTTTGGTAACTTCCGCTCTACGTTAACCTATTGTCAAGTCAAACACTTCATAGAAAAATCATCAATATCTCTTTTCATTCCATCCCACCTGTAATTCTCCCGAAGATCTATATAAATCTTGGTACTTCCTAGAAGAACTGAAAATGGAGAACTATGAGCTTCACATAACAACTCTCTCTTCAACTTTTAATCACAAGGCATGCACAATCTCTTCCCAAATCTCAAAACACAATCATTATCAATGTTGAATTCAAGTAACATACCCTTCTCAACCAGCTCTACCGTTTTCTGCAACTCACTGTCTGATAGAGAAGATTTCACTGCTACCTGAAACAAAACAGAATAATTTCCTACACCAAAAACTTCAAATCCAAGATTCATCAAATCCTTAACCAATGGATCACTTTCCAAACATATCATGGATAATGAAACATTACTTTTTTTGACTCAAAGCATCTTTCACTTTATTTTATTTTCCTGGGTGGTAGTGAATTGTACAATCATAATCCTTGATTAATTCTAACCATCTCCTCGATCTCATTTTCAATTATTTCTGAGTGAATATATACTTTATACTTTTGTGATTAGTATATATTTCACACTTTACACCATAAAATTATGCCTCTAGATTTTTAAACTGAAAACAATAGTAGCTAATTCCAAATCATGTGTAGGGTAATTTATCTCATGAGTTTTCAACTGATGTGAAGCATAAGAAATTACCTGAACATTATGCATTAGGATAAAACCAAGTCCTTTCAATGAAGCATCATTGAAGATAACAAACTCACCATTCCTGGAAGGTAGTTTCAATACTGGAGCATTCACCAATATTCTTTTCAATTCCTAAAAAAATCATCATATTCTATTGTCCAGATAAACTTAACACCCTTCCGCGTTTTCTTAGTCAATGGGCTAGAAAACCGTGCAAAATTTAAAAAAAACCTTCGGTAATATCCTTGATAACCAAGAAAACTACGAATCTCGGTTATATTTTTGGGTCTTGGCCATTCTTCAACAACCATTGTTTTTGCAGGATCAACAGTTATTCCATCTTTAGAAACGATGTGACCGATGAATGAATTTTTTTGCATCCGAAACTCACACTTTATGAATTTCCCATACAATTTATTTTCTTTTAAGGTTTTCAAAATAACCCTTAAATGACTTTCATTCTCCTATTTACTTTTAGAAAACACCAAAATATCATCAATGAAAATAACCACAAACTTATCCAAGAACTCGTGGAAAATTCAATTCATAAGGTCCATGAATACAGAAGGTGAATTGGTTAACCCAAAAGGAATAACTAAAAATTCATAATGGCCATAACTTTTATGAAACACGGTCTTCAGAATATCTTCTTTATTTACCTTCAACTGATGGTACCCTGAACTCAAGTCAATCTTTGAAAAATACTGAGCTCCATGGAGCTGATAAAAAAAATCATCGATATGAGGAAAATGATATTTGTTCTTAACAATGATGTTATTAAAGGCTCTATAATCAATGAAGAGTCTCATTGAACCATCTTTTTTTTAACAAATTAGATAGGAGCACCCCATGGTGATGTTCTTGGTTGAATGAAACCTTTCTCTAATAAATCATGCAATTTCTCCTTCAACTCTAAAAGTTCAATTTGAGCCATTTGATAAGAGGGTTTTGAAATTTTCTTAGCATCAGGAACTGAGTCAACAGTAAATTCAACTTCCCAGTCTGGTATTATTCCAGGAAACCAATCAGGAAAAACATCAGGATACTTATTTACCACTAGCACATCATTAAACTAAACAGTTCCTTTGTTTTCAACAATATGTGTAAGGTAACATTCATTTCCATCTTTTAAAAGTTTCCCAGCCTCTTGATATGTTATCAACAGTAAGGGTTCATCCGTGTACACTAACTGAATGTCTTTATGAAAAGAAAATTCTTTAGATCTAAAATCAATCTTAGCATGGTAAAAAGAGAGCCAATTCGTACCCAAGATACCATCAAACTCTACTAGAGGTAAAACAATAAGGTTTTCAAGTAGATTCATTCCATGGATAAGGATAGGAAGATTCTTATAAATTCTTTTTGCCTCAAAATTTACCCTAGGTGTTTTTACCACAAGTTCAGGAGTCATTTCTTGAGATGGAAATCCCAATTTACTAGAAAAATTTTCAGAGATGAAAGAATGTGTATACCCTGAATCAAACAACATATTGGCATAATCTAAAAAAACAAACAAATTACCTGATACCACTTAATTTGATGGCCCAACATTTACTGAAGTAGTTTCAATGTATTTCACCACACCATTCTACATGTAGTCTGACTGCTTCCCATCATTCGAGCTCTTTGTCGGACACTCGTTTTCATAATGACTCATCTCATTTCACTTGAAACATTTCACTAACTATAAATAAAATTGGGTCTTACCATTACCCTGATCTTTTCCAGTGTAATCACGATCCTTATGTCCCATCTTACCACATTAGAAGCACTTTCCATAAATCAAAAGACATTCCCCAGCATGCTTTTTACCACATTTATCACAAACTACAAACTTATTTTTCTTACCATCAAACATTTTTGAAGGATTATTCCCTTTCTCCTGCCACCTCGGTCTCTTCTTCTGTTAGTTTTCAAAGAACACTTGATCATCGAAAAACTCCATTTCCATCTTCTCAGCACATAGAACAAGCTTTTCATAACATTTGAACTCATGAGAAGCTAATTCCCTTTGATATTTTGGATTTAATGTTGAGTAAAAATGATTGATTTTACTATCAAGGTATCAGATTAAATTTGGAGCATACCTTTCCAATCGAGTGAAATTTTCTTCATATACGGCCACTGAGTCGTCCTCTTGCCCTAATTTCAAGAATTGTTTTTCCATCCTAAGTAGAACAACCTTAGGAAAATTTTTCTCAAGAAACATACCTTTGAATTCATCCCAGTCAAGAGCATCAATCTCATCAGCGTCCTTGATATTTTTAACCATCGACCAACACTGATCTGTTTCACCCTCCAAACGGAAAACATCAAGACTAACCTTTTGATTGTATGAACACCCCATGACCTCGAAGATCATTTCTTGTGCTTTAATCCACCCTTCAGCTAGCATAGGGTCAGATGATCCTCTGAATGATAGAGTATTTTTCCTCATGAAATTCTCCACTACAAACATGTTCTTCTGTGGTTGATCTATATGATCTTGTGCATGGATACCACCATTATTTATCGCTTGAGTAAAATGTTCCATTAATGCAACAAACTGTTCAGTTCCAATTCCGACCATCTCAGGAACCTAATTTGGAAGTTAATTTCCTTCTGTATTCATTCCTAGCATTGCTTCCTTGTTTCCTCTGTGGAAAACCATTCTGAAAAAACATGAGTTAGATGAAGCAACATGGTAATCTTCAAGTGCTATATAATTTCAATTTGACCATAATGAATTTTTTTTGGATAATCATTTAATAGAATTCCAACTCTTAATGTTGTCTAAATCGACTTATGATACCAACTATAAGGCCCAGCCTTAAACATTAATTAATCTTTGGTTATTTAAAGAATTCACATTGAGGATATTTTTGGGTTTAAAGATTTATATAATTAGATCATAAATAATTCATTTCATTCCACATTTAAAAAAGGTGGTTACATCAAAAAAATTATTCATTTTTTCCATCAAAGGAAAAATATTTAAAATAAAACATGGTATCTTTCTTAACACTTCCTCAACACTATAATCACATCATGTACTTTTCCCTTGACCCGGTCAAAACATTTCAAAAACTTGGGATGAGCATAAAAAGCTCAGTAAGGGATAAAAATATGGAAAGAAAACATTAGTCCATGTATACATAAGAATTAATGAAATCATACTTTTCTCATAAAACATAATCACTTTAGAATACCTCATGAAATCATAATATTTGTGAATAACTCATAGAAATCATAATTCGTAAAGGTAACTTGTGGTATTAATTACATTCTTATGTAGGGAGTAACCCTCATGGTTACGTTTGGAATACCCATCATAGTATATTCCCTAAATCTCTTCGGAGAAAACTTAGTGTTTAAATCCTTTGCATTGCCCAATGAATTGGAGAGCTATATCAGGCTCACCCACCCTTAGTTTATCATGGAACCACCCGACTTCATAAACAATACCCATGAACCATAACATAATCATATCACATAAAACATGCATAAAGGAAACATAACATTTCCACATTTCAATGACAAGATATCAATACAACACATTGATATAATCAAAACATTATCAAAATCATTTTCAATAACAAAATAAATGAAAAGTAAAACATGGTATTTATTTTTCATTTAAAAAAATTATGGCTTGTTGAGGAAGCCGAAACTCAAATAATGGTCACGATGGTGGAGAAGTCATTGTTGCTGCATATGTATGACAAAAACATTCCTTTTGTCATTTAGTAAAATGCTTCGTGTAAAAATATTCCTTTTGAATAAAATTAAAAGTGAAAATGTTTTATTATACTACTAATAAAATAAGGTCTTATATATATTGAAGTATGCCTCCATGAAAGGAGATTGATACGAAGTCCCTTACCTCAAATCCAACTTGTCTTGTTCGTTTCATTATATTACTCAATAATAATCTTTGGTCAATTTATAATTGCTTAAGGAATTCCATTAAAGTTTATTATTCAATTCATATAACATATTATCATGTTATAATAATTAGTTAATTATGTGAGTTCATATCATACGTTTTGTCGATGTTCGGTACATGAGTCAAAAATAAACTTTTCTGAAGAGAATTGTCCATATAGTCATAAGTAAATAATCTCTAGATTGGAATTATTAATTTAAATATCATATATATCTAGTATATATTAATTTTATACTATTCCATAACATTTGGAGATAAAAAATGAAATGCACAGTTCATGGAGACGGTAGGTCGTATGTACGCATGAACATTACTTTCATTTATTTGTCATATTAAAGAAATTAAAAATAAATGAGACACATATATATTATAATTCCAGTATAAAATATATGTTATATAGGTAACATATGTTCATTAATTACATTCTTTATAAATTCCATGTTTGGCATGAACGAGTCACATCACTTGAGGGGGCGGTAGTCCACACTTCCTCAGATGAAATTATCACATTTGCACAACATGAAAGGCATAATGGTGTGTTTTAAATATAAAATACAGAAGCGTATAGAAGACAGAAATATAATATATATCATATATAAATATAGTTCCATCATAATGGCCACCATGAAAGGTGTTAATAGAAGATTGAACAATCATCGTTCTGTGAGGCAGTAATTCGCCACCCACAGAAACAGAATGTTCTTTAACCACTAGACAGAGGGGTGTGTAAGTGTAGGTAGAATCCTTATCATAACAACATCATTGTATATTAAGGATACTGGTGTTATTATGGGATCAAATAAAAAGAAGATTGTAACACCCAAGACTTTTATGAGAAATATTTTTTTTATGTTATATAAATCATCAAATGAATCTTTCACTACACACAACCCTAGCTTGGATTTATTTACACGCAACTGCGGCCTTCCTCGATAGCTTGCATCGTACGCAATATCGAGTTTCACTAAACAACGATATGCTATTAAAATATTATTAGAACTAGCCGTTATGAATAGTAATAACCACTTTTTGAAATTTTGTAAATTTCATCATTCAAAATGGACTTCATTTTTGGATTAGGAATATCGAAATTATCCTACGGTGAAATTTTGGTATTTTTCTGAAAACTTTCAATTTTCGATGAATAGTGAAAACACTTGGTTACTATTTAAAAACCGACTTTTTATTTAAATAATTATTTATTTTATTTAAATTTATTTTAGGTTAAAATTGATATATAATACCTATATAAGTTCAATGCAATTCATTGGAGTCATTTTATAATAATTTTAGATATATATAAATTTTATTGAACTTTTCACCGTCTTTTACCCACCTCCTAGGAGAATTTCCAAATTCACATAAAACTTAATTTTACCGCTTTGGTGAGTGGAATTTTGAAAATATGAGATACACGGTTAATATCAAGGACTAAAATGTGGTTCAATGAGAGGAAAATAATTTTTGATGAATAGTAACTTTTTACCTTTTTACCACGGTTAAAAGTAAATAGGGTAATTAACGGTAAAAATGATATTATTATTACCCTAACACATGTCCTAATTCTATTGGATAAGTGTAATTCGACCAAAAACAAACTTAGGAATAAAATATGACCATTTAGGCCCAATTGGATTAGATTAGGACATTTATTATTAATTTATTTAAAGAAGGGTTAAATAGTTAAAATCAAAGTTTAATAACAAAATCATTTTTAATATAGAGTTATAAATAAGATAAATTCGACTATAAATATTAATTAAAAATATAAAAAGATTTAATACATAATGATATTTTATTTGTAATTTTTAGACATTAAATAATTTAATTTATTTATGACAAAATGATGATGCATTAATTGTCTTATTAATAAAATATTGACATAATTGATGTTATAAATACCCAAATAAATGTAATTTGAGACTTTTAATGAATTACAATAATTTTTAAGGATAATATTACATATTATTACTTATTTAATTAATTTTTTTCGAACTAATCATTCTGTTATGAGTTTCACAAAAATCAATTTCCAAATAGTGTCAAAATTGACATAAAATAGTTTTTAAAACAAATATTATATTATTAATTGTTATTATATTCCTAAAAATCTGAGGTTCGGCCAAGATACTTATATCATGATATTTGTATCATTAATGGACCACTTGGGCATCGCTTGGATGTATATGGTAGGTTTATTAACTATATAATATAAAAATACAATGTGACATGGTAAATGTCAATCTATTAATTAAGAGTTAAAACTAAAAGATAAGGTTAATATAAAGACCTAAACTTGTCTAAATTCTGTTGGATGAGATTATTTAGACCCATACCCACCTTAGCTTCGAAATAAATCAATTTGGAGCTATTAAAAACCGAATATGACTGTATAATAAACTAATATTTTTAGTTTTTCCAAAGGTGCCCCCCTCCTCCCTTATAAAAGGGCACCTCCTCCCTCTCTTCCTCACACCACTTTGAGCCTTCAAGATCGGCCAAACCCGGCCAAATTCTCTTCTCCACTTCCCTAGAAACATCCTAGAGGTCCCGGTCTTCTTCAAAGACCAATTTTAGTTCCCTAAGAGGAGGTCTTAAAGAGGCGCTTCAAAGAAGAGGTAATGTCCGTTACCGATTCTTTCAACTTTATTTCATCTTCCACTTCTTATTCTTTAGTTGTTTCATTATGAAGCAATAACATAAGTATCACTCATACACTGATATTTTATTATAAGTATGAAACAACCCTATTTCACCATCTATCCATCCTACGGAAAACGAAATCACCGCACGTGCGTACGTACGGAATACCGTCTCCACGCCGTGGTGTAATCTATTTTCCACCACCACCATACTTGGATGGGTATAATGGTGTAAATAATAACTATATATGATTATTTTAATTTGATATTGATTCTTAAATATTATGAATACACTCCAATACAATTCTACGATCATGGGAACGATATCATCGCTCGTGCGAACGTACGGAATACCGTCTCCACGATGTGATGCGACTCGTTATACATGATTTTCATTGCATAATGATTATATAAATGAATTTAATGAATCAATATGATATATATTACACTAATACCATTCTAGAAAGTATGTATCTATAACCTAAAGAGAACAATAATAATTTATTCGACAAAACACGCATAAGAACAAAAAGTAATAAACACCTGAATGACAAGTAGTAATGAAATATTACTAATAAGAAGATAAGAATATGGCCATATATGATATCATAAAAATGATTATGATTCTGGAATAAGTCAATGACATTATTTAAATCATTATACAGGAGGTTCAGACACTTACGAAGCTAATCAGACCTAAGGTAAGTGAAAATATAACAATCTCATTTTTATCTGAGATTGTTTATACTTTGGTATTTACTGGGGTGTATTTTATCATCCACATCCATGTTTCCTCAATATGTAATATTATTTCCATCCACCTACAATTTTTTAAATCCAATTTTACCCTTCGGTGAGTTTTTAGTAAAATATATGAAAGGAATATTTTGACGTTTTTCGTACGAGGTACTTTTTGACTTTTCCGACAAAAGTACGAGAAGAATGTTTTTTTAAACCTATACAGCATGAATGGATTTTTAAAAACATTATTTCCAAGAAGATTCCTTTACAAGTTTTCAAGTTTATTTTTAATCAACTTCTTTTAGTTTAAAATTGTATGACATGTTAAGAAAGGAAAATGTTTTTGAAGTAGAAACGATATTTTCCTCAAGAATGGAGTTCAAGTGTTTTATAAAAATTATTTTCCATCTAAGATAATATATGGTTATGTTTATATCCCTATTATTACATTGATTTGATTATGTTGTGATGGAATTATTTTTATGAATTCCTTTATCTTATATGAATTGTTTTATGATGTCATGATATTTAAGAATCCCATTTTTATTACATGGGTTATGCTATGATGTATGATTTATGATTTTGTGGCACACATAAGAATGGATTCATTATGAGATGGGTGGGACCTATATCTCCCTCCAATGCATTGGGTAAAGATTAATATCTCATGAGATAGACATGGCTGGAAGGGCAGGTTAAACCGGTTCAGTGAAACAGGACTGAAACGAGGGGTGAACTCGGTTCAGAAATGGACTTTGTCCACTAAGATAGTCTTGGCTATGAGTCTTGACTACTAAGAAATGATTATATATGATTATGTTTGTATGTCAAAAAGTTTCATGTTTTAAGTTATGATTATTGGGATTACATTTCACTACTATGATTTATCCCATGTTATGATATTATGATCTCTTTTGCAGGTTAAGATTTCCAAAATGTTATGTTCTTATGAATATGATGTGATTGACATTTCTTTTGTTTACCCTTACTACGCATTTGATCTCACCATTTTGTATGTTTTCTTTCCCCATGTCAGGAAGAAGGTTATTAAGTATGATATGCCAAAAGGGACTCTAGATATGATGAAATTAATGGGAGACAGTGTAGAAGCTTTATGAACTAGTTGTTTATGTTTCCCAGTTTCCAAAGACACTATACCTATACGGTCCTTTCATGGTTTTTTTATATGTTGTAATAAGTATGCTTCAATTTTGAAGTATTAACAATGTATGTAAAGTATGGGTCATTATAGTTGGTATCAGACGAAATGTATAGTCAACCTTTGGAAACTAGGATGTGAAAGACTTAGTAATAAACCTAAGGATATTTCTAAGCATAGAACACAATCTTAGTGTTTTAGAAATGGCCATGAATAACCTATGATAAGACCTTAAGTGTAAAATCTTATTCTTGATTATGTGGTTTTCCTATTATAATTAGTGTTTCTCACACTATTCTTCTTGGTTTTAGTCAATGGCTAGAACCCGAAGGAACCGTGTTAATGCGGAATGCGACGGGCAATGCAATTATTTTCCCCCAGAGCAACCAAACGTTATGGGAGCTGGAATGAAAAATCTTGTAGCCATGCTCACACAACTTTCTCAAGATATGAATCATGCAGGAATTTCAAACGAGCAAAGGAAGGAGCAAAATTTTGTTGAATCCTTCATGAGGCAGCGTCCACCTTCATTCAGCAGGTCTTCTGATCCATTAGTGGCTGAACAATGGATCAGTACCACTGAAAAGATATTTTCAGTTCTTCAATGTTCTGAACATGATAAAGTCATCTTAGCAGTGTATCGTTTGGAAGGCGATGCTGATCAATGGTGGAATCTTATCGAGAATATGAGTCAAAGAGATGAAATTGAGTCCATGGAATGGGAAGAGTTCAAGAACTTATTTTTCAATAAGTAATTCCCTCGTATTCTTCGAACAAAGATGGATAAGGAGTTTCTTGAACTAAAGAAAAAGGATGATGAATCTGTTGGTACCTACGAAGCAAATTTTACAAGACTTGTAAGGTATGATTTTGGTATTATTATCCAACCTGAGAGTAAGATTGATCAATTCTTTAGTGGCTTAAAACCTAGTCTTTGAAGGGCGTTATCCATAAGGTACTTCAATAGATACGAGGAAATCGTTTGATGTGCTCTCAAAGTTGAGATGGAGATTGGAGTAACCCATCAGCCATATAGGTTTGATAAGAAGTGGAAAATGGAATTCAAAGGAAAATCTAAAGAGCACATTGAAAAGAAGATGATTTTTTCCTTATTCTCAAACTGTGGAATGAAACATGGAGGAAATTTTCTTAATTGGAAAATAAAATGTTATAAGTTTGGAAAATAAGTTCATCGGGAAATTTAATGTTGAAATAATGGGAAGAAAATGTCTAATGATGCAAACAAAGGAAGGGATACACAGAATGAACCTACTACACTTCAATGTTTCAAGTGCAAGGAGATGGGGAATTATGCCAATCAATGCCAAAATCCAAGGTTTGATGATGATGATTGACGTCAACAAACTCCTAAGGCTAAAGAAAAAGGAATGTCACATGCAATTACTATTGGCGATGTGGAGTACGACAATGAAGTGGTGAGAGGTACACATACCATCCACTCTAAAGTAGAAAATGCTTTATTTGATTCTAGATCCACCAACTCTTTTATTTTTGAAGAATTTTCTAAGGGTATCACCATATTACCTCAAAAATTAGATGTTGAGTTGGCCGTGACAACTCCTAATGGCACAACGGTTGAATCAAAAGTTTATAATTCTTCTCCGATTGAAGTTTGTGGGAAAGTGCTTCCTGCAAATCTTGTGACCCTTCTTATAGTGGAATTTGATTTGATTCTTGGCATGGATTGGCTTTCTCTATATGGAGCTCATATCAATTTCCAAAGAAGGGAAGTCACGTTTCATATTCCAGATCAATCTATGATCGTCTATCGATGCAAGGATGAACATATCCTTCCAATGGAAATTTATTCCATCTTATGGGTCTTGATTCCACTAAATGAAGGTTATTTATCTGAAATGTTTGGAGAGAAACTCACAATTAAGAATATTCCCATTGTACGGGAGTTTGATGATGTCTTTCTGGAGGAATTACCGGGTCTTCCACCAAATCGTGAAGTTGAGTTTTCAATAGAACTCATACCGGGTGCTTTACCTATTTCAAAGAAACCTTATAGAATGTCCCCAATTGAGTTGCAGGAATTGAAGAAGCAACTCCAAGTGAATCTTGATAAGGGATTCAGACGCCCTAGTGCATCACCTTGGGGAGAACCTATTCTATTTGTTAAGAAGAAAGATGGATCAATGAGACTCTGCATTGATTATCGAGAACTTAACAAGATAACTATCAAGAAAAAATATCTTGTCCCACATATTGATGACTTATTTGACTAACTACGCGGAGCTCAATACTTTTCCAAGATTGATCTTCGTTCAGGGTATCATCAATTAAGGTTAAAAAGTGAGGATATACCAAAGACGGCTTTCCGTACAAGGTATGGACACTATGAATTTATAGTGATACCATTTGGTCTTACTAATGCCCCTATTATCTTCATGGATATGATGAATAGAGTCTTTAGAGACTATCTTGATCAGTTTGTGGTAGTCTTTATAGAAGATATTCTTTACTATTCAAAGAGCAAGTAAGAACATGAAGATCAATTGAGAATTATATTGAAGACCCTGAGAAAGGAGAATCTTTATTCCAAATTTACCAAGTGTGAATTTTGGCTTCAAAAAGTTGCATTCTTGGGTCACATAATATCAAAAGATGGGATATTTGTGGATCCAGCAAAATCAGAGGTTATCGAATGATGGTCAAGACCAACAACAGTAACCGAGATCCGAAGATTTCTTGGTTTGGCTGGATATTATCAACTTTTTGTGAAAGATTTTTCATGATTATCTAATCCACTCCCCAAGTTGACTCGGAAAAGGAGTTATGTTTGTTTGGAATAAGTAATGTGAAGAGAATTTCAAGGAGTTGAAAAGAAGGTTATCCAGTGCACTTGTACTCACACTTCCTTGTAGTGGAGAAAGGTTTGTGATCGACAGTGATCATCCAAGAAGGGGATGGGGTGTGTTCTTATGAAAATGATATGGTGATAGCTTATGCCTCACGACAGTTGAAAATCCATGAGCAAAATTACCAAACTCATGATTTGGAGTTAGCTGCAGTAATCATTTCATTAATGATTTGGAGGCATTATCTTTATAGAGAAAGGTGTGACATTTATACTGATCATAAAAGTTTAAAGTATATTTTCACACAGAAGGAGTTGAATATGTTCCAAAGAAGATGGTTGGAGCTGATTAAGGATTACGACTCCTCAATTCATTACCACCCTGGGAAAGCAAACACGGTGGCATATGCATTAAGTCGACAAGACCATGTTAGCTTATCCATGATGAGGATCACAAAAGATCCAATATTTATGGATTTACAAAGGATGGATCTTGGAATTATAATGGAAGGGGGGAAATCATATCTTTCTCAAATGAATGTTCAACCATCTATACATGTGAAGATTAAAGAGGCAGAAAAAGAATATTTAGAGTTACAAAAGAAGGTGAGAAATGTTCCTGAATTCAACCTTGATTGCGATGTGGGATAATAAAATTCTAGAATCGGGTTTGTGTTCCTCCCATCCAAGAATTAAAGAAGGAGATACTGGATGAGGCTCATAGTTCTTAATTCTCTATTCATCCTAGAAGCACGAAGATGTATAGGGACCTGAAAAAGTACTTCTGGTGGGATGGCATGAGAAGAGATGTTGCTGAATATGTCTCTCGATGCTTGGTTTTTCAGCAAGTTAAAGCTAAGAGACATAAGTCTAAGGGGATGTTACAACCATTACCCATACAAGAATGGAAATGGTAAAACATCACTATGGACTTTATCACTAGACTTCTTAAAACATCCAAAGGCAATAATGCTATCTGGGTCATAGTTGATCATCTTACAAAGTCGGCACACTTCATCACTATTAGAGAGGATTTCTCTCTGGATCAGCTTGCCAGGATATATGTAAAGGAAGTGTTAAGATTTCATGGAGTACCACTTTCCATTATATCTGATCGGGATCTGAGATTTACCTTGAATTTCTGGTGAAGTCTTCAGCATACTCTAGATATAGAGTTGAGTTTCAGCACTTCTTGTCATCCTCATACAGACGGTCAGTCTGAGAGGACAATTCAAACTCTAGAAGATATGTTGAGAGCTTGCTCTATGGATTTCAAAGGTGGTTGGGAACAACACCTACCTTTGGTGGAATTTTCTAATAATAATAGCTTTCACTCCAGTATTTAGATGGATCCTTATGAAGTTCTCTATGGAAAGAAATGCAGGACTCCAACTTGATGGGATGAAGTTGAGGAAAGAATGCTATTAGGACCTGATCTTGTTGATGAGATGGTAGAAAAAATCTGATCTATTCAACAACACATAAGAGCAGCTCAGAGTCGAAAAAAAAGTTATTCTGATAACCGAAGAAAAGACCTAGAGTTTGAAGTGGGTGATAAAGTGTTCTTACGAATATCTCCTTGGAAGAGAGCAATGAGATTTGGAAATAAGGGACAGCTGAGCCCTAGGTATATCGGTCCTTTCGAAATACTGGATCATGTTGGGAAGGTAACTTACCGATTGGTGCTTCCACCAAGTCACTCCCAAGTTCACTATGTGTTCCATGTATCTCTCCTAAGAAAGTACATACCTAATCCTTCACATGTACTCAACTCAGAAGTTGTACCACTGGAGCAAAATCTTTCTTATGAAGAACAGCCGATAGAGATTTTGGATCGTAGCGAAAAATCCCTATGGAACAAGACCACTCGCTTGGTGAATGTTTAATGGAGGAACCACCAATTAGGAGAAGCTACATGGTATCTTGAAGATATGATGATGGAGAGGTATCCTTATCTGTTTGTTACAAAGTGACGAATTTCGAGGGAGAAATTCATTTTAAGGGGCGTAGAATGTAACACCCGATAATTTTATGAGAAATATTTTGTTTTTATGTTATATAAATCATCAAAGGAATCTTTCACTACACACAACACTAGATTGGATTTCTTTACACGCAACTGCGGCCTTCCTCGATAGCTTGCGTCGTACGCAATACCGAGTTTCACTAAACAACGACATGCTATTAAAATATTATTAAAACTAGCCGTTATGAATAGTAATAACCACTTTTTGAAATTTTGTAAATTTCATCTTTCAAAATGAACTTCATTTTTTGATTCGGAATATCAAAATTATCCTAGGGTGAAATTTTGGTATTTTTTTGAAAACTTTCAATTTTTGATGAATAGTGAAAACACTGGGTTACTATTTAAAAACCGACTTTTTATTTAAATAATTATTTATTTTATTTAAATTTATTTTAGGTCAAAATTGATACATAATACCTATATAAGTTCAATTCAATTCAGTGGAGTCATTTTATAATAATCTTAGATATATAAAAATTTTATTGAACTTTTCACAGTTTTTTACCCACCTCCTAGAAGAAATTCCAAATTCACATAAAACTTAATTTTACTGCCTCTGTGAGTGGAATTTCGAAAATACAAGAGACACAGTTAATATCAAGGACTAAAATGTGGTTCAATGAGATGAAAATAATTTTTGGTGAATAGTAACTTTTTACCTTTTTTACCATGGTTAAAAGTAAATAGGGTAATTAAGTGTACAAATGATATTATTATTACCCTAACACATGTCCTAATTCTATTGGATAAGTTTAATTCGACCAAAAACAACCTTTATAATAACATATGACCGTTTAGGCCCACTTGGATTAGATTAGGACATTTATTATTAATTAATTTAAAGAAGGGTTAAAATAGTTAAAATCATTGTTTAATAACTAAATTATTTTTAATATATAGTTATACATAAGATAAATTCGACTATAAATATTAATTAGAAAGCTAAAATGATTTCCTACATAATTATATTTTATTTCTAATTTTTAGACATTAAATAATTTAATTTATTCATGACAGAATGATGAAGCAGTAATTATCTTATTAATAAAATATTGATATAATTGATGTTGTAAATACCCATAAATCTAATTTGAGACTTTTTATGAATTCCAATAATTTTCTAGGCTAATATTAAATATTAGTACTTATTTAATTAAATTTTTTTGAACTAAGCATTCAGTTGTGATTTTCACAAAAATCAATTACCAAATAGTGTCAAAATTAACATAAAATTGTTTTTAAAACA
Organism: Viscum album; assembly: GCA_963277665.1. Taxonomy (NCBI): domain Eukaryota; kingdom Viridiplantae; phylum Streptophyta; class Magnoliopsida; order Santalales; family Viscaceae; genus Viscum; species Viscum album. Next base: position 858,341,379 of record OY728151.1, read on the forward strand.
AATATTACATTATTAATTGTTATTATATTCCTAAAAATATAAGTTTCAGACACGATACTTATATCATGATAGTTGTATCATTAATGAACCACTTGGGGGGTCTTTTGGATGTATATGGTAAGTTTATTAACTATATAATATAAAAATACAAAGTGACATGGTAAACATCAATCTAATTAACTAACAGTTAAAACTAAAAGATAAGGTTAATATAATGACCTAAACTTGTCTAAATTCTATTGGATGAGATGATTTCGACCCATCCCCACCTTATATTAGAAATAAATCAATTTGGAGCTATTAAAACCCGAATATGACTTTATAATAAAATAATATTTTTAGTTTTTCCAAAGGTGCCCCTCTCCTCCCTTATAAAAGGGCACATCCTCCCTCTCCTCCTCACACCACTTTGAGCCTTCACGCTTGTACAAACCCTGCCAAATTCTCTTCTCCACTTCCATAGAAACATCCTACAGGTCCTGGTTCTCTTCAAAGACCAATTTTAGTGCCCTAAGAGGAGGTCTTAAAGAGGCGCTTCAAAGAAGAGGTAATGTCTGTTTCCGATTCTTTCAAATTTATTTCTTCTTCCACTTATTCTTCGTTTTTTTCATTATGAAGTAATAAAATAAGTATCAATCATATACTGAGATATTATTATAAGTATGAAACAACCCTATTTCACCATCTATCCATCCTACAGAAAATGAAATCACCGCGCGTGCGTACGTACGGAATACCGTCTCCATGCCGTGGTGTAATCTATTTTCCACCACCACCATACTTGGATGGGTATAATGGTGTGAATAATAACTATATATGATTATTTTAAAGTTATATTGATTCTTAAATAGTATTCATACACTCCAATACAATTCCATGATCATGGGAACGATATCATTGCTCATGCATACGTACGGAATACCATCTCCACGATGTGATGCGACTTGTTCTACATGATCTTCAATGCATAATGATTATATAAATAAATTGAATGAATGAATATGATATATATTACACTAATACCATTCTGGAGAGGAGGTATCTATAAATTAAAGATATCAATAAGAATTTATTCGACAAAACTCACATAAGAACAAAAAGTAATAAACACCTGAATTACAAGTATCAATGAAATATTACCAATAGGAAGCTAAAAATATGGCCATATGTGATATCATAACAATGAGTATGATTCTGGAATAAGTCAATGACATTATTTAAATCATTATACAGGAGGTTCAGACACTTAAGAAGAAAATCGGACCTAAGGTAGGGGAAAATATAACAATCTCATTTTTATCCGAGATTGGTTAAACTTTGGTATTTATTGGGGTGTATTTTATCATACACATCCATGTTTCCTCAATATGTAATATTATTTCCATCCACATACAATTTTTTAAATCCAATTTTACCCTTCGGTGAGTTTTTATTAAAAGATATGAAAGGAATCTTTTGTCGTTTTTCGTACGAGGTACTTTTTGAATTTTCCGACAAAAGTATGAGAAGAATGTTTTTTTAACCTATACAGCATGAATGTATTTTTAAAAACATTATTTAAAAGAAGATTCCATTACAAGTTTTAAAGTTTATTTCTAATCATCTTATTTTAGTTTAAAAGTGTATGACATGTTAGGAAAGGAAAATGTTTTTGAAGTAGAAATGATATTTTCCTCAAGAATGGAGTTCAAGTGTTTTATCAAAATTATTTTCCATCTAAGATAATATATGGTTCTGTTTCTATCCCTATTATTACATTGATTTGATTATGTTGTGATGGAATTATTTTTATGAATTCCTTTATCTTATATGAATTGTTTTATGATGTCATGATGTTTAAGACTCCCATTTTTATTACATGGGTTATGCTATGATGTATGATTTATGATTTTGTGGAACACATAAGAATGGTTTCATTATGAGATGGGTGGGACCTATATATCCCTCAAATGCATTGGGTAAATATTTATATCTCATGAGATAGACATGCATGGAACGGCAGGTTAAACCGGTTCAGTGAAACATTACTGAAACGAGGGGTGAACTCGGTTCAGAAATGGACTTTCTCTGTTAAGATAGTCTTGGCTATGAGTCTTGACTAGTAAGAAATGATTCTCTATGATTATGTGTGTATGTCACAAAGATTCATGTTTTATGTTATGATTATTGGTATTACATTTCACTACTATGATTTATCCCATGTTATGAGATTATGATCTCTTTTGCAGGTTAAGATTTCCAAAATGTTATATTCTTAAGAATATGATGTGATTGATATTTCTTGTGTTTACCCTTACTGAGCATTTGAGATCACCCTTTTGTATGTTTTATTTCCCCATGTCAGGAATAAGGTTATTAAGTAGGATATGCCAAATGGGACTCTAGATATGATGAAATAAATGGGAGACAGTGTAGATGCTTTATGAACCAGTTGTTTATGTTTCCCAGTTTCCAAAGACACTATACCTATACGGTCATTTCATGGTTTTGTTATATATTGTAATAAGTATGATTCAATTTTGAATTATTAACAATATATGTAATGTATGGTTCGTTATAAAGATAGTGGTGAGTGAAGAAGGAAAATAAAAGGAAGAAACTCGATAGAAGACATTACCTCTAAATCGGGTAACTATTTTTGATTTGAGCGAAAGGAATCCTTGGATAGACTTCTGCCCAAAGTGAGGCTTATAGGAGTAAGAGAGGGATTTGGAGAGATAATATGAGAAGATTTTGGATGAGCCAAGGTATTGAGATTTTTGGGTAAGGGGGTGGAGATGGGGGCCTTTTATAAGTGGGAGGAGGGTCACTTTTGGAAAGTCTTAAAATGTTACTTTATTATAAAATGATTTTCGGATTTCAAAGGTCCCACAATGATATATTTTGAGGATAAGGTGATAAAAGTTCGAAATACACCAATCAAATAGGTTTTTAACAAGTGTAAGTCTTAGATTTTACCTCATCTTTTCATTTTATTTAAATTTTTCATTAATGAGGTAATCATTGCATCATCATCATGGGTTCATAAATAAATTTATTTATTTAATATCTAAAAATAAAAAAAAATACCATGATGTAGGAAATATTTTTAGCTTTCCAATTAATATTTTTAGTCTATGAGATCATTTATGTAAACAAAATTAAATTTTTTTTACTTCATATATACAAACCTTTCTTATATTTCTCTTCCTTTTAAAAAATAATGTCATAAATTCCACTATTACACCCATGTGACCCCATGGGACCTCAAGTTTGTTACAAATCATACCATGGTCGTCCATGACTAAAAAAAGATTATTTGGACAGATTTTGGGGTCATTTTATATTATTATGATATTATTTTATTACCCTTTACTACCCGATTACTAATTAATCACGATAATTAAAGATAATTACCAACGTTAGTATTCAAAATTTCCAAAAAAAAAGGTCTTAATTACATAATTTGGACCTTTTAATTCCAAATATGTAATATATTTTACCAAATTGCAAACACAGAAATTGCATTAATTAATTTAAAAATAATTTTTGTTGTCAAAACAAATAGCGTGTTTTTAAGAAACAATATCTATCAAAAGATTGACACTTGTTTATGTCCAATTTCAAAGTGAAATTAATTACAATGACCACCATTGAATTAAATGGTAAAAATATATTCTAATTACACTTTAAAACCAATTAAATGGAAAATCTAACTATATAGTTAAATTATATGAAAAAGAAGTTTTGAAGTAAAATGCAGTATTTTTCACTATTCATTAAAAAATGAACATTGTTAGAAAAATAACAAAAATTTATCCAAAGTAAATTTAAATTTCCCAATTCTAAATAATAAGTTTATTTTGACAAATATAGCTTATAAAATTTCAAAAGTTATATTTAGAAATGGTTTTCCATTAAAAGGTGGTAAAATAATCTATTAAAAATATTAGAGTATTCTATGCCTATGATTGGATTTATTCTCATTTTAAGCCTCTAAAACACTATCTAATTCATAAATAGACATAGATATAAAAATATATTATTATATACTTACTTGGGATGTTACATCCTTCCCCCCATTAGGAAATTTCGTCCCCGCAATTTATTTACTTATTGAATAAGTGGGGGTATTTATCCCTCATTGCATTTTTAGATTCCCGTGTTGCCTTTCCAACTATATGGTTTTTACATAGAACCATTAATTAATGAATCATCTTATTCTTCAACACATGCTCCCTGTGGTCAAGAATCTGGACCAGTTGTTCCTCATAAGTTATATTCTCTTCCAGAAGAACTACCTTTGGACTCAAAACATGAGATGGATCTGGCATGTCCTTCTTTAACATTGAATCATGAAAAACATTATGTACCTGAGATAAACTCTTAGGTAAAGACACTGGGTATGAAACTGATCCAACTCTCTCCATAATTTCATATGTTCCAATGAAACTTGAACTCAACTTTCCATTCTTACCGAATCGCATCACACTTTTCCATGGTGAAACTTTTAGGAAGACATGATCACCTTCCTCAAAAGAGAGATCCTTCCTCATGTTGTCTGCATAACATTTCTTCCTTCTCTGAGCTGTTCTCATGTGTTTCTTTATCATCTGAACTTTTTCTACCATCTCTTCTACCAATTCTTATCCCATTAACTTCCTTTCACCTACTTCATCCCAAAATGTTGGAGTTCTATACTACTTCCCATATAGTGCCTCAACTGGTGCCATCTATATACTAGAATGAAAACAATTATTATAAGAAAACTCAACCAATGAAAGATGTTGGTCCCAAATTCCCTGATAATCCATCGAACCAACACGTAGCATATTCTCCAAATTCTGAATTGTTAGTTCTGACTACCCATATGATTAAGGATGAAAATCTCTACTAAAATTTAATTCAGTACCCAATGAATTATGAAGGCCTTTCCAAAAGTTAGAAGTGAACATGGGATCACGATCAGATACAATGGAGAGGGGAACTCCGTGTAACCTGACTATCTATTTAAGATACAATTGAGAAAGTGGATCTAGAGAAAAATTATCTCGTATAGCAAGGAAATGAGCATATTTTGTCAATCGATCAACAATATACCAGATTGAATTATTACCTCGAGGTGTTTTTGGTAATCCCACAACGAAGTCCATGGATATATTCTCCCATTTCCACTCTGGCACTGGTAAAGGTTGAAGCATCCCATTCGGTAACTCTCTCTCTACTTTAACCTATTTACAATCCAAACACTTCACAATAAAATAAGCAATATCTCTTTTCATTTCATCCCACCAGTAATACTCCTAAAGCTCTCTATACATCTTTGTACTCTCTAGATGAACTAAAAATGGAGAACTATGAGCTTCACATAACAACTCTCTCTTCAACTATGAATCACAATGTACGCACAATCTCTTCCCAAATATCAAAACACAATCATTATCCCTGTTTAATTCATCTACCATTACCTTCTGAACCAGCTCTACCTTTTTCTACAACTCACTATCTTGCTTCTGTGCTTGATTAACTCTGTCTAATAGAGAATATTTCACTGATACCTGAAACCAAACAGAATAATTTCCTGCACCAACGACTTCCAAGCCAAAATTCATCAAATCCTTAACTAAAGGATCACCTTACAAATGTAACATGGTTAATAAAGAATTACTTTTTTGACTCAAATCATATTCCACTTTATTTGTTTTTCCTGGGTGGAAGTGAATTGTACAATCCTAATCCTTGATTAATTCTAGTCATCTCCTCTATCTCATTTTCAATTCTTTCTTTGTTAATATATAATTTTAACATTTTTGATCAGTATATATTTCAAACTTTACACTATACAAATGATTCCTCTATAATTTTAAAGCGAAAACAACCATAGCTAATTCCAAATCATGTGTAGGGTAATTTATCTCATGAGTTTTCAATTGACGTGAAGCATAATCAATTACCTGATCATTCATCATTAGGACGCAACCAAGTCCTTTCAATGATGCATCATTGTAGATAACAAACTCACCATTCCTGGAAGGTAGTTCCAATACTGGAGAATTCACCAATCTTCTTTTCAATTTATGAAAACAATCCTCACATTCTTTTGTACATATAAACTTAACACCCTTCCGAGTTAGCTTAGTCAATGGGCTAGACAATCGTGAAAATTTTCTAACAAACCTTTAGTAATAGCCTTACAATCCAGAAAACTATGAATCTTGGTTATATTTGTAGGTCTTGGACATTCTTCAACAACCCTTGTTTTTACAGGATCAACATTTATTCCATCTTTAGAAACAATGTGACCAAAGAAAGAAATTAGTTTCAACCAAAACTCACACTTGCTGAATTTACCATTTAATTTTTTTCCTTTTAGGTTTTTCAAAATAACTCTTAAATAACTTTCATGCTTCCCTTTACTTTTAGAAAACACCAAAATATCATCAATGAAACCAACAACAAACTTATCCAAGAACTCATGGAAAATTCTATTCATAAGGTCCATGAATACATCAGGTGAATTAGTTAACCTAAATGGCATAACTAAAAATTCATGATGGTCATATCTTTTACGAAATGCGGTCTTCGGAATATTTTCTTCCTTTACCTTCAACTGATGGTACCCCGATCTCAAGTGAACCTTTGAAAAATACTAAGCTCCCTGGAGTTGATCAAACAAATAATCAATATGAGGAAAAGGATATTTTTTCTTAACAGTGATGTTATTAAAGGCTCTATAATCGATGCAAAGTCTCATTGAAGCATCTTTCTTCTTAACAAATAAGACGAGATCACCCCAAGGTGATGTTCTAGGTCGAATGAAATCTTTCTTTAATAAATCATGAAATTGCTCCTTCAACTCTAAAAGTTCAATTTGATCCATTTGATAAGGGGGTTTTGTAATTTTCTTCGCATCAGGAACTAAGTCAATAGTAAATTCAACTTCCCGATCTGGTATTATTCTAGGAAACTCATCAAGAAAAACATCAGGATACTCATTTACCAGTGGCACATCATTAATCTGAGCGGTTCCTTTGTTTTCAACAATATGTTCATGGTAACATTCATTTCCATCTTTTACAAGTTTCTCAGTCTCTTGATATGTTATCAACAGTAAGGGTTCATTCATGTACACAAACTAAAAGTCTTTCTGAAAAAAAAAACTTCTTTAGCTCAACAATCAATCTTATAATGGTAAACAGAGAGCCAATCCATACCCAGGATAGCATCAAACTCTAATAGTGGTAAAACAATAAGGTTTTCAAGTAGATTCTTTCCAAAGATAAGGATGGGAAGATTCATATAAATTCTTTTTGCCTCAACATTTCCCCCATGTTTTTTTACCACAATTTCAGGAGTCATTTCTTGAGATGTAATTCCCAATTTACTAGAAAATTTTTCAGAGATGAATGAATGTGTAGACCCCGAATCAAACAACACATTGGCATAATCTAAAAAAACAAACAAAGTACCTGATACCACTTCATTTTATGGCCTAGCATCTACTGAAGTAGTTGAAAAGGATTTCACCACACCTTTTTACTTTTAGTCTGATTGCTTCCCATCATTAGAGCTATTTCTTCGACACTCATTTGCATAATGACCCATCTCATTGCACTTGAAACATTTCTCTAACTATAAATCAAATTTGGTCTTACCATTACCCTGATATTTTCCAGTGCAATCACAAGCCTTATGTCCCATCTTACCACATCGGAAGCACTTTCCAAAATTAAAAATACATTCCCCAACATGATTTTTACCACATTTATCACAAACTGCAAACTTTGTTTTCATACCATCAAACATTTTTGAAGGATTCTTCCCATTCTCCTGCCACCCCGGTCTCTTCTTCTATTGGTTGTCATAGAACACATGATCATTGGAAAACTCCATTTCCACCTTCTCAGCACATCGAACAAGCTTTTCATAACTTTTCATCTCACGAGAATATAATGCCCATCGATATTTTGGCATTAATACTGAGTAAAAATGATTTATTTTACTATAAAAGTCTCAGATAAAATTTGGAGCATACCTTGACAATCAAGTGAACTTTTCTTCATAAGCAGCCATTGCGTCGTCCTCTTCCCTCAATTCCAAGAATTGTTTTTCCATCCTAAGTTGAATAGCCTCAGGAAAATATTTCTAAATAAACATACCTTTGAATTGATTCCAGTCAAGAGCATCAATCTCATCAGCATCGCTGGTATTTTTAACCATTGACCCCCACTGATCTGCTTCACCCTCCAAACGGTAAACAGTAAGACTAACCTTTTGATTTTCTGAACATCCCATGACATCGAAAATCTTCTCTAGATATTTAATCCACCCTCTAGCTATCACAGGGTCAGATGATCCTCTGAATGATGGGGGATGTTGCCTCATGAAATGTTCCACCACTGATATATTCCTCTGCAGTTGATCTGGATGATATCTTGTATGGATACCACCACCATTTATCGCTTGAGTCAACTATGTAATTGCTGCAACAAACTATTTAGTTCCAATTCCCACCATCTCGGGATGCTGATTTGAAAGGTTATTTCCTTATTTATGCCTTCCTAGCACTGCTTCCCTGTTTCCTCTATGGAAAACCATTCTAAAAAACATGTCTTAGAAGAAGAGACATTGTAATCATCAAATGATATATCATTTCAATTTGACCATAATGGAAAAAATATTTTTGGATAACCATTTAATAGAATTTTAACTCATAAATTTATCTAAACTGACCTCTGATACCAACTATATGGCCCCAGGCTTAAACATTACTTAATCTTTGGTTATTTCAAGAATTCTCATCGAGGATATTTTCAGGTTTAGTGTTTTAGAGAATTAGATCATAAATCATCCATTTCATTCCACATTTAAACAAGGTGGTTACATCAAAAATAGTATTCATTTTTTCTATCAAAGGAATCATATTTATAAAAAAACATGGTTTCTTTCTTGACAATTCCTCAACACTATCATCACATCATGTACTATTCCATTGACCTGTGAAAAACATTTCAAAAACTTGGGATGAGCATAGAAAGCTCAGTAAGGGATAAAAATATGGAATGAAAACATTAGTCCATGTATACATAAGAATAAATGAAATCATACTTTACTCATAAAACAAACGCACTTTATCATACCTCATGAAATCATAATATTAATGAATAACTCATAGAAATCATAAGACATAAAGATAACTTGAGGAATTCATAACATTCTTACGTAGGTAGTAACCCTCATGGTTATGTTTGGAATACCCATCATAGTATATTCTGTAAATCTCTTTAGATAAACCTTAGAGTTTAACTCCTTCGTGTTACACAATGCATTGGAGAGCTATCTCAAGCTCACCCGCCCTTATTTTATCACAGAACCACCCAACTCCATAAACAATTCCCAAGAACCATAACATAATCGTATCACATAAAACATGCATACTGGAAACATACCATTTCCACATTTCAATCACAAGATATCAATACACAACATTGATATAATCAAAACATTATCAAAACCATTTTCAATACCAAAATAAAATAAAATTAAAACATTGAATTTATTTTTCATTTAAAAAAATTATGGCTTGTATAGGAAGCCAAAACTCAAATAATGGTCACAACGGCAGAGAAGTTGTCGCCGCATACCTAAGACAAAAACATTACCTTTTTCGTTTAGTAAAACTCTTCTTGTAAAAATATTCCTTTTTAATGAAATTAAAAGTCAAAAGGATTTATTATACAACTAATAAAAGAAGGTCGTATATAAATTGAAGTATGCCTCAATGAAAGGAGATTGAGACGAAGTCCCTTACCTCAATTCAGACTTGTCTTTTTTGTTTATTTATATTCTTGAATAATAAACATTTTTCAATTTATAATTGCTTAAGGAAATCCATTAAAGTTTATTATTCAATTCATATCACATATTATAGTTTTATAATAATTAGTTAATTATGTGAGTTCATATAATACGTTTTTTCGATGTTCGGTACATGAGTCAAAAATAAACTTGTTTGAAGAGAATTGTCCATGTAGTTATAAGTACAACATATCCAGAATGTTATTAATGATTTAAATATCATATATATCCAGTATATATTCATTTTATACAATTCCATAACATTTGGAGATAAAAACTGAAATGCACCATTCATGGAGATAGTAGGTTGTACCTATGCATGAACGCTACTTTCATTTCTTTGTCATATTAAAGGAATTAAAACAAAATGAGAAAAATATATATTATAATTACAGTATAACATATATTTTATATAGGTAACATAATTTCATTAATTACATTCTTTATAAATTCCATGTTTTCCATGAACGAGTCACATCACTTGAGGGGGCGGTAGTCCACACTTCCTCAGAAGAAATTATCGCATTTGCACATCATGAAAAGCATAAAGGTATATTTTAAATATAAAATACAGAACCATAGAGAGGAAATAAATATAATATATATCATATATAAATATATTGGTATCATAATTTCCACCATGAAAGGTGTTAAAATATGATTGAACAATCATCATTTCGTGAGGCATAATTCGCCACCCACAGAAACAGTATGTTCATTAACCATTAGACGGAGGTGTGTGTAAGTGTAGGTAGAACCCTTATCATAACAACATACTATTTTATTTAGGATACTGGTATTATTATGGGATCAAATAATAAGAATATAGTGGGGAGTGAAGAAGGAAAATAAAAGGAAGAAACTCGAGAGAGGACATTACCTCTAAATCGGGTAACTCTTTTTGATTTGAGACAAAGGCTTCCTTGGAAAGACTTATGCCCAAAGAGAGGCTTCTAGGTGTAAGAGAGGGATGTGGATAGATAATATGAGAAGAGTTTGGATGAGCCAAGGTATTGAGAGGTGTGGGTAAGAGGGTATATTTGGGGGCCTTTTATAAGAGGGAGGAAGGTCACTTTTGGAAAGTCTTGAAATGTTACTTTATTATAAAATTATTTTCTGATTTTAAAGGTCCCACAATAACATATTTTGAGGATAAGGTGATAAGGGATCGAAATAAACCCATCAAATAGGTTTTAAACAAGTGTAAGTCTTATATTGTACCTTATATTTTCATTTTATTTAAATCATTCATTAATGAGGTAATCACTGCATCATCATGGTGTCATAAATAAATTTATTTATTTAATGTCTAAAAATTATTAAAAAAATACCATTATTTAGGAAATATTTTTAGCTTTAAAATTACTATTTATTGTCTAAGATATCATTTATGTAAACAAAATTAAAATTTTTTTACTTAGGATATACAAACCTTTGTTATATTTCTCTTCCTTTTAAAAAATAATGTCATAAATGTCACTATTACACCCATGTGACTCCATGGGCCCTCAAGTTAGGTAAAAAGCTTACCATGGTCGGAAATGACTCAAACAAGAGGATTTGGACACATGTTGGGGTCATTTTATATTATTATGATATTATTATTTTTCCCTTAACTACCCGATTACTAATTAATCACGATAATTAAAGATAATTATCGTCGTTACTATTCATAATGTCCAAAAACAAAAAGGTCTTAATTACATAATTTAGACCTTCTGATTCCAAATATGGAATCCTTTTTACCGAATTCCAAACACAGAAATTTCAGTAATTAATTTAAATATAATTCTCGTTGTCAAAACAAATAACGTGTTGTTAAGAAACAGTATCAATCAAAAGATTGACAATTGTTTATGTCCAATTTCAAAGTGAAATTAATTACAATGACCACCATTGAATTAAATAGTAAAAATATATTCTAATTACTTTCAACCAATTAAAAGGATAGTCTTACTATATAATTAAATTAGATGAAAAAGAAGTTTTGAAGTAAAATGCATTATTTTTCACTATTCATTAAAAAATGAACATTGCTAGAAAAATACCATAAATTTATCCAAAGTAAATTTCAATGTCCCAATTCTAAATAATAAGTTTATTTTGACAAATAGATCTTATAAAATTGTCAAAATTTAGATTTATAAATGTTTTTCCATCAAAAGGTTATAAAACAATCTTTTAAAAATAATAGTGTATTATATGTCTAAGATTTGATTTATTCTCATTTTAAGACTCTAAAACACTATCTAATTCATAAGATATATTCTTTTCCAGCTGAACTACCTCTGGACTCAAAACATGAGATGGACCAGGCATGTACTTCCTTAACATTGAAACATGAAAAACATTACCTGAGATAAAATTGGAGGTAAATCCCCTCGGTATACAACTGATCCAACTCTCTCTAAAATTTTATATGGTCCAATTAACCTTGGACTCGGCTTTTCTTTCTTACCAAATCGCATCACACTTTTCCATGGTGAAACTTTGAGGAAGACATGATCACCTACCTCAAAAGAGAGATCCTTCCTCTTGTTGTCTGCATAACTTTTCTGCTTACTTTGAGTTGTTCTTATGTATTTCTTTATCAGCTGAACTTTTTCTCCCATATCTTCTACCAATTCTAGTCCCATAAACATCATTTCACCAAATTCATCCCAAAAAGCTGTAGTTCAACACTTCTTTCCACATAATTCCTCAAATGGTTCCATCTGTATACTGGAATGAAAACTATTATTACAAGAAAACTCAACCAATGAAAGATGTTGGTCCCTACTTCCCGGATAATCCATCGAACAAACATGTAGAATATCCTCCAAAGTATGAATTGTTCGTTTTGACTGCCCATCTGATTGAGGATAAAATGTTATACTAAAATTTAATTCAATACCCAAAGTCTTTTGAAGGCCTTTCTAAATGTTATAAGTGAACAAGGGATCACGATCAGATACAATGGAGAGGGGAACTCCTTGTAACCTGACTATCTCTTTAAGATACAATCGAGAAATTTGATCTAGAGAAAAATTATCTCTTATAGCAAGGAAATGAGTAGATTTAGTCAAGCGATCAACAATAACCCAAAGTGCATTACTACCTTGAGGTGTCTGCGGTAATACCACAACGAAGTCCATGGATATATTCTTCCATTTCCTCTTTGGAATAGGTAAAGGTGGAAGCATCCATTTCGGTTACTACCACTCAGCATTAACCTGTTGACTAGTCAAACACTTCCTAGTATAATCAGCAATATCTCTTTTTATTCCATCCCAACAGTAATAATTCTGAAGATCTCTATACATCATAGTACTGCCTGGATGAACTGAAAATGGAGAACAATGATCTTCACATAACAAATCCCTCTTCAACTGTGAATCACAAGGCACAAAAAATATCGTCCCATATCTCAAAACACAATCATTATCAGTGTTGAATTTAGGTTACATACCCTTCTGAACCAGCTCAACCATTTTTTTCAAGTCACTGTCTTGCTTCTATGCTCTCTTAATTCTATCTGATGGAGGAGATTTCACTGATTCATGAAACAAAATAGAATAAATTCCTGAAGCAACAACTTCCAATCCAAAATTCATCAAATCCTTCACCAAAAAGACATGTTCCAAATGTAACATGGTTAATGAAGCATTACTTTTTTGACTCAAAGCATCTGCCACTTTATTTTCAAATCCTAGGTGGTAGTGAATTGTAAAATCATAATCCTTGATTAATTTTAGCCATCTCCTCTATATCATGTTAAATTATTTCTGAGTAAATATATACTTTAAACTTTTGTGATCAGTATATATTTCACACTTTACATAATACAAATGATGCCTCCAAATTTTTAAAGCGGAAACAACAGATGCTAATTCCTAATCATGTGTAAGGTAATTTATCTCATGAGTTTTCAACTGACGTGAAGCATAAGCAATTACCTAACCATTCTGCATTAGGAGGCAACCAATTCGTTTCAATGAAGCATCAATGTAGATAACAAACTCACCATTCCTGGAAGGTAGTGCCAATACTGGATCATTCACCAATCTCCTTTTCAATTCCTAAAAACAATCATTACATTCTTTTGTCTAGATAAACATAACACCCTTCCGAGTTTTCTTAGTCAATGGGATGGACCACCATGTAAAATTTTTAACAAAACTTTGGTAATAGCCTTCCAAACCAATAAAACTACTAATCTCGGTTATATTTGTGGGTCTTTGATATTCTTCAACAACCCTTGTTTTTACAGGATCAATAGTTATTCCATCTTTAGAAACAATGTGACCAAGGAAAGAAAGTTGTTGCAACCAAAACTTGCACTTGATGAATTTACCATACAATTTATTTTCTTTTACGGTTTTCAAAATAACCCTTAAATGACTTTCATGCTCCTCTTTAATTTTATAAAACACCAAAATATAATCAATGATAACAATCACAAACTTATCCAATAACTCATGGAAAATTCTATTCATAAGGTCCATGAATACAGCAGGTGCATTGGTTAACCCAAAAGGCATAACTTCAAATTAATAATTTCAATATCTTGTACGAAACACGGTCTTCGTAATATCTGCTTCCTTTACCTTCAATTAATGGTACCCCGATCTCAAGTCAATCATTGAAAAATACTGATCTCCCTAGAGCTAATAAAAAAAATCATCGATATGAGGAAAAGGATATTTGTTCTTAACGGTGATGTTATTCAAGGATCTATAATCATTGAAAAGTCTCATTTAACCATCTTTATTTTTAACAAATATGACAGGAGCACCCTATGGTGATGTGCTAGGTTGAACGAAACCTTTATCTAATAAATCTTGCAATTTCCCCTTCAACTCTAAAAGTTCAATTTGAGCCATTCGATTATGGGGTTTTGAAATTGTCTTAGGATCAGGAACTAAGTCAATAGTAAATTCAACTTCCCATTCTGGTATTATTCCAGGCACCTCATCAGGAAAAACATCCAGATACTCATTTACCACTCGCACATCATTAATCTGAATGATTCCTCTGTATTCAACAATATATGCAAGGTAACATTCATTTCTATCTTTTACAAGTTTCGCAGCCTCTTGATATATTATCAACATTAAGGGTTCATTCTTGTACACAAACTGAAAGTATTTCGGAAAAGAAACTTCTTTAGCTCTACAATCAATCTTATCGTGGTATATAGAGAGCCAATCCATACCCAGGATAGCATCAAACTCTAATAGAGGTAAAACAATAAGGTTTGCATAGAGAATCTTTCCATGGATAAGGATAAGAAATTTCTTATAAATTATTTTTGCCTCATCATTTCCACCAGGTGTTTTTACCACATGTTTAGGAGTTATTTCTGAAGATGGAATACCCATTTTACTAGAAAATTTTTTAGAGATGAAGGAATGTGTTGACCATGAATCAAACCACACATTGGCATAATATGAAAAAAGAAACAATGTACCATATACCACTTCATTTGATGACCCAACATCTGCTGAAGTAGTTGCAAAGGATATTACCAGACTATTATGCTAGTAGTTTGACTGCTTCCCATCATTCGAGCTCTTTGTCGGACACTCTGTTGCATAATGACCCATCTTATTACACTTAAAACATTTCACTAATTGTAAATAAAATTTGGTCTTACCATTACCCATATCTTTTCTAGTAAAATCACGAGCCTTATATCCCATATTACCACATCGGAAGCACTTTCCATAATTAAAAAGACATTCTCTAGCATACTTGTTACCACATTTATCACAAACTAAAAACTTAGTTTTCTTACCATCAAAACTTTTTGAAGGATTCTTCCCTTTCTCATGCCACCTTGGTCTCTTATTCTGTTGGTTTTCATAGAACACTTGATCATCAGGAAACTCCATTTCCACCTTATAAGCTCGTCAAACAAGCTTTTCATAACTTTTGAACTCACGAGAAGCTAATGCCCTTCAATATTTTGGCTTTAATCCTGAGAAAAAATGATTGATTTTTCTATCAAGGTCTCAGATAAAATTTGGAGCATACCTTTCCAATCGAGTGAAATTTTCTTCATAAGCAGACACTGAGTCATCCTCTTGCCTCAATTACAAGAATTTTTTTTCCATCCTAAGTCGAACCGCCATAGGAAAATATTTCTCAAGAAGCATGCCTTTGAATTCATCCCAGTCAAGAGCATCAATCTCATCAGCGTCCCTGATATTTTTAACCATTGACCACCACTGATCTGCTTCACCCTCCAAACGGTAAATAGCAAGACTAGCCTTTTGAGTTTATGAACACCCCATGACATTGAAAATCTTCTGCAGTGCTTTAATCCACCCTTCAGCTAGCACAGGGTCAAATGATCCTCTGAATGATGGAGGATGTTTCCTCATGAAATGTTCGACCACTGACATGTTCCTCTATGGTTGATCTAGCTGATCTCATGCATGGATACCTCCACCATTTATCGCTTGATTCAACTACGCAATTACTACAAAAAACTATTCAGTTCCAATTCTGACCATCTCATGATACTGATTTGGAAGGTCATTTCCTTCTGTATGCCTTAATAGAACTACTTCCCTATTTCCTCTACAGAAAACCATTCTGAGGAAACATGTCTTAGATAAAGAAACATGGTAATGTTCAAATGATATATCATTTAAATTTGATCATAATAAAAAAATATTTTTGGATAATCATTTAATAGAATTGTAACTCCTAAATTTATCTAAACCGACCTCTGATACCAACTATAAGGCCCCAGCCTTAAAAATTACTTAATCATGGGTTATTTCAAGAATTTACATTGAGGATATTTTTAGGTTTAGTGTTTTAGATAATTATATCATAAATCATGCATTTCATTCAACAATTAAACGAGGTGGTTACATAAAAAAACAATATTCATCTTTTCCATCAAAGGAAACATATTTAAAATAAAACATGGTTTCTTTCTTGACACTTCCTTGACACTATCATCACATCATGTACTTTTCCTTTGACCTGTGAAAAACATTTCCAGAACATGGGATGTGCATAAAAATCTCAGTGAGGGATAAAAATACGAAAAGAAAACATTAGTCCATGTATACATAATAATCAATGAAATCATACATTACTCATAAAACATAAGCACTTTAGCATAACTCATGAAATAATAAGATTTATGAATAACTCATAGAAATCGTAATACATAAAGGTAACTTGAGGCATTCATAACATTCTTACGTAGGGAGTAACCCTCATGGTTACGTTTGGAATACCCATAAAAGTATATTCACTAAATCTATTCGGATAAACCTTAGAATTTAACTCCTTCACGTTACCCAATGCATTGGAGAGCTATCGAGGGATCAACCGCCCTTAGTTTATCATGGAACCACCTTACATCATAAAAAATTCCCAAGAACCATAACATAATCGTATCTCATAAAACATGCATAAAGGAAACATAACATTTCGATATTTCCATCACAATATATCAATACAACGCATTAATATAATCAAAAAATTATCAAAACCATTTTCAATACCAAAATAAAAGAAAATTAAAACATGGTATTTATTTTTCATTTAAAATAATATGGCTTGTAGAGGAAGATGAAACTCAAATAATGGTCACGGCAGCGGAGAAGTCATTGTCGCCGCATATGTTAGACAAAAACATTCCTTTTTTTGTTTAGTAAAATGCCTCATGTAAAAATATTATTTGTTAATTAAATTAAAAGTAAAAAGTTTTTATTATATAAATAATAAAATAAGGTCATATATAAATTGAAAAATGCCTTGACTAAAGGAGATTGAGATGAAGTCCCTTACCTCAAGTCCGACTTGTCTTGTTCGTTTCTTTATATTCCTGAATAATAATCTTCGGTCAATTTATAATTACTTAAGGAATTCCTTTAAATATTATTATTCAATTAATATCACATATTATCATTTTATAATAATTAGTTAATTATGTGAGTTTATATCATACGTTTTGTCGATGTTCGGTACATGAGTCAAAAATAAACTTGTTTGAAGATAATTGTCCATGTAGTTATAAGTACATCATCTACAAAATGGTATTAATGATTTAAATATCATATATATCTAGTATATTTTCATTTTATACTATTCCATAACATTTGGAGATAAAAAATGAAATGCACCATTCATGGAGACGGTAGGTCGTACGTACGCATGAACGCTACTTTCATTTATTTTTCATATTAAAGGAATTAAAACTAAATGAGACATATATAAATTATAATTTAAGTATAACATATATTTTATATAGGTAACCTAATTTCATTAATTACATTATTTATAAATTCCATGTTTGGCATGAACGAGTCACATCACTTGTGGGGGCGGTAGTCCACACTTCCTCAGATGAAATTATCACATTTGCACAACATGCAAAGCATAAAGGTATGTTTTAAATATAAAATAAAGAAGCATAGAGAGTACATAAATATAATATATATCATATATAAATATAGTGCTATAATAATGTCCACCATTAAATGTGTTAAAATAATATTGAACAACCATCGTTTCGTGGGGTAGTAATTCGCCACCCACGGAAATAGTATGTTCTTTACCATTAGACGGAGTTGTGTGTAAGTGTAGGTACAATACTTATCATAACAACATCCTAGTATATTGAATATACTTTTTTGTTATGGGATCAAATAATAAGAAGATAGTGGTGAGTGAATAAGTAATATAAAAGGAAGAAACTCGAGAGAAGACATTACCTCTAAATTGGGTAACTCTTTTTGATTTGAGCCAAATGCTTCCTTGGAAAGACTTCTGCCCATAGTGAGGTTTCTAGGAGTAAGAGAGGGATGTGGAGAGATTATATGAGAATATTTGGGACTATCCAATGTCTTGAGAGGTGTGGGTATGGGGTTAGAGGTGGGGGCCTTTTATAAGAGGGAGGAGGGTCACTTTTGGAACGTCTTGAAATGTTACTTTATTAGAAAGTGCTTTTCAGATTTTAAAGGCCCCACAATGATATATTTTGAGGATAAGGTTATAAGGGTTCTAAATCAACCCATCAAATAGGTTTTCAACAAGTGTAAGTCTTATATTTTACCTTATCTTTTCATTTTATTTAAATCGTTCATTAATGAGGTAATCACTGCATCATCATGGTATCATAAATAAATTTATTTATTTAATGTCTAAAAATTATAAAAAATACCATGATGAAGAAATATTTTTAGATTTCCAATGAATATTTATAGTATAAGAGATCATTTATGTAAAGAAAATTAAAATTTTTTTACTTAGGATATAAAACCTTTGTTATATTTCTCTTCCTTTTAAAAAATAATGTCATAAATGTCACTATTACACCCATGTGACTCCATGGGCCCTCAAGTTTGGTAAAAATATTACCATGGTAGTCCATGACTAAAACAAGAAGATTTTTACACATGTTGGGGTCATTTTATATTATTATGATATTATTTTATTACCCATAACTACCCGATTACTAATTGATCACTATAATTAAAGATAATTATCGTTGTTACTATTCATAATGTCCAAAAACAAAAAAAAAAATCTTAATTACATAATTTGGACCTTTTGATTCCAAATATGGAATCCATTTTACCAAATTCCTAACACATAAATTGTAGTAATTAATTTAACAATAATTTCTGTTGTCAAAACAAATAGCGGGTTTTTAAGAAACAATATCTATCAAAAGATTGACATTTGTTTATGTCCATTTTCAAAGTGAAATTAATTACAATGAACACCATTGAATTAAATGGTAAAAATATATTCTAATTAAGCTTTAAACCTTATTAAAAGGACAATCTAACTGTATAATTAAATTATATGAAAAAGCAGTTTTGAAGTAAAATGTTGTATTTTTCACTATTCATTAAAAAATGAACATTGTCAGAAAAATACCAAAAAAAATATCAAAGTAAATTTAAATGTCCCAATTCTAAATAATAAGTTTATTTTGACAGATAGGGCTTATAAAATTTTCAAAAATTATATTTAAAATTATTTGCCATCAAAAGGCGGTAAAACAATCTTTTAAAAATATTAGAGTATTTTATGCCTAAGATTGGATTTATTCTAATTTTAAGACTCTAAAAACTATCTAATTAATAAATAGATATAGATATGAAAATATATTATTCATTAATTACTTGTGATGTTACATTAACACTTCTCATAGAACAATTAAAAACTCCGATTTCTGGTGATAATTGAATATAAAAAAGAATTGTATTTATATGTGAATATATTTTTTAATATTTACAATACATAATAATGAATAATAATAATTTATCAATTATGAAATAATATTATCATTATATATCATTCATTATTTATTTATGAAATAATCATTAGAAAAATGTTCATATTTTTTGTAGAATAGAAAAAAAAATATGTTATAATGATTAAATGAGTAATAAAATTTTATTTCATGACAATAATATCACATAATATTTGTATAAAAATTTTATTAAAAATTTTTACTTTATGATTTTTTATAATCATTAATGATATGTGGTGATGAATAAAGAATCATATAAATTCAGTACTGGGATAGTTTGTATGTATTGAGATGATTTCTATTTTTAATGGATGCAATGAATGAAATGTGAATAATAGTTTACCTTCTCAAAATAATAATAATGATATAAATATAATATATAATAATTAAATCCACCATTATACCCATCCTTTTGGGAAATTTATGTTTCATCATTAACAAAATTTCATGGAGGTGGTAGTCTGCACGTATACATAATTTCCATATTAATTGTTTATAGGATGGAAAATGTAGAAAATAGTTTTTACATAAAAATAAAGAAATTTAATTATTATAAGTATTTTTATTCCATTATTTTAGAAATTTTATTGTATATTATATATAGGAAGAATAAGATATAAACATGAACCAATTTGGCTAACACATACGCCTCCTTCTTAAATATCATCATTTGGATTAAACCAGAACTATTATAGGATTTGATTTTTGGCGAGACCAAGACCACTAGAACACTGAGAAGAAAATTGTAAACTATTTTCCTTCCATTATATGTAAATCTAGGGTGCTGGGATAGTGTGGATGTGCGAGTAGATTTGGATCCATTTTATATGTGTGGGTAGTGGCACTCTTGTAAATATTAAGGACATTTAAAAATAAAAACTGTTTTTCTAAGGGAAAATGGATAAAATTTATTCCAATTTCTGATATTGGTTAAAATATATTATAAATCCCCATATCGTATAATATTTAGAAATTTTTGTGGGATATCAACATTCTTATCACTTAGTTTAACCCCCCATTAACCGTTTTAACCCTTACCATGGTCATAAACCTTTTTACATTAGAACTAATCATTTTGACTAAGAAAATATGAATTATTATAAAATTTTAACATGGTAATTCAATATATATAGTAAATTTTACATGATTTAATTTATATAAGTTTAAAAATATAATTCTACTATAATTTTGAAAAAAAAATTAAAATACTATTTTTAGAAAATGTATTTTTTACCATAAAAATGATTTAACAAAACAATATTATACAATGTTGAATACTATATAATTAAATTAATTATTATTTTAAAAAAATTAACTATTTTACTTTAAAACAAAAACAAAAACCAAATGGAACCTTTTGAATATTTTATTAAAATATAAGAAAAATAAGTTTTTATTTGAATGAAAACATCACTATGATTTCAAAAGTGTAAAAACTTTATTTATAATTTAAAAATTATATTTTTATATGTAATATAGTATTTATTAAATATATATTTGGTCTATTATTTTTTCACAAACATTTATTCCATTTTTATATCATGATAATTTCATAAAATGACAGTATTTTTAAAATTTTTATTTCTCATTTTTCACCCAAAAAACATCTATTTCAAAAACATACAAAAAATAAACCTAATATAATTTTTACATTATTATTCCTAAAATAGATTTAATTTCACCAAATTCAATTTCTAAAATTCCTTAATTTAACTTTTAAATGAAAAAATATAAATAAATACAATTTTAATAGAAAAAAATGAAAATTTAAACTTTATGTGTTTTTAATATTGTGTTATTTATCAATAGGATAAAAATTATTTTTATAGACAATTTACATTCATTATATATTGATTTTTAAATTCAATTTCCAAAAAAAAATCACTCGTAAATTTTGGTGTTGTTAGTATCACATGTTATTGAACAGATTAGATTTATTAAAGAGAAAATATTCTAGAGTATCCGGGTTTTAAATTTTACCCCCTTATATAAATTGGACCAACTAAATTTTAATTATCAATTATTAGAACTTATTTTTCATGAAATGTTTATATTTATCAAGAAAATTAATTAGTATGTTACTATTGGGGAACTTATTTTCTTTATTAAATATTTCAAAAACCATTTTTGAATCATTGTTAGACTATTGATTTTGAATATAATCCAAAATCATAAATTGATACCTCGGTGATATTTTCCACATAAAAATCAATATATTTATCTTCCACCTACTTTTTTTGGGGAATTTTTTAACTGTCGAGGAAGATAATTTAGAAAAATTTACTTACTCAATTCTTTTCTAATATATAAGAACAATTTTATCATATGATTTTGTTTTAAGAATATTTACATCTCTTCTTTATGTCATATTCTAAATAACAAATAACCATGTTGAATTTTTCAATATCAAATAATTAAAATTTAATTTTATAGTATCATAAGATCCACACAAGGTATTTCATGTTATTCATATTATCTCTATGTGTTTACTTAAATAAAAAAATGGTTACCATATGTAATGATAATACCCATTAAATATTAATAAACATTCAAATAAATAAGTACTACATTAATCTTAGATTCCTTAATAATAACACCCAATGTTAAAATTTGATCATTGAGTTAATAATTATCACTATAACAGAAGAAAATATTCTAGGCCAAATTTAATACACAAAAAATAAAATAGATTTTATTAGATATTCTTCATAAATAAACATAATTGTTATCCCCAAACAACATTAATCCCCCATAAATATTTATACCAAAAATTTATATTCCCTAATAATATGTTCCAAATAATATACTAATAATTTAACAACATAACCCAAATAAACATAACGGAACTATATATTCTTAAAAAACATAACTCAATATTAATTCTACAAATAATATCAACCATTTAGAAACAAAATACCATAATTAATAATAATTTACCATTCACCTTAATTCATTTAATGTTGCCAAAAATATTTTGAAATTACTCTAAAATACATTTAACCATCAAATAACAAAATAATTCTTCAATATAATGGTTATATATGCTACAAAATGTATGTTAACAATATAAAATATGCTTTTTTCCAAATTAACCATAATTAGATCAACATAAAAGAATATATTAACTCTAAAGGTAATATATAACTTTCAATTTATGTCTATAATAGTAATATTCCTAAATAACCTTCAAACTAAATCACATGTTTAACCTAATTCTTCCATATACCACAATCATAAATATTTTAAATCATAAAAATAATTGTTAGTCACTGTAAAATCCCATCACATTAAACTTCAAATGGATATCGATGAATTTAAACATACAATCAATTTTAGACATATTAATCGTTGATTATATACAAGGTTTTTAAAATATTCTCATCTAATAAATTTCTATAATTTTTAGTTATCTAAACCCCCCTATGATACAATCATATATAACTGGAGACCCAAACACTTAGATGATGTGCTATAAAATATTCTTCTTTATATATAAGATTTGTTACAAACTATATTGATCCAATTTTGACCATTATTAATTCAAACATCAAAATAAATAATAAATTAACTTATATACATCATACCATTTTAGGATTAGATGTTTAGAGAGTTAGTAAAAACATTTACTTAGAAGACTCATGTCTTTCCCATCAAATGAACATTTCTACCATTATACAAAGAACTAACAATTTCATAATAATTATTTAGCATTAATATAATTTTTTCACACATGTTTCCCTTTTAGATATATCATACATAATATCATTACTTATAACTTGGTGAAGTGGTAACATATGAAGGGTGATCCCAATTTCTATGTAAGGGTTAACATGGGCATTATTGATCGAAAAATTTAATAGAAAATAGAATGAGAAAATGGGTATAAGGGCATTATGATAACTGATGAAACCATAAAAAAACAAGTTCTAGACCATAAATCATGATTCATAGAATAAGTATTTGTCATAATAAATTACATGAGTCAATATAGTGAAATATCAAAAATAATTAATACATAGCCTTTATACCACACCATATGTACAAGAGTTATGTTTGTGGCATACAAGTGTGGTAAAAAATATGAAATAAAATCAAATTCCATGGATTCCCAATATAGTTTATTTCGTATAATTAGTTTTAGCTAATCACCATTTTACCCCCTCCATGTTTCCCTATGTATCTCTAAAAAAAATTAGGATACAAAACACAAAACTATGCATCTAAAACATTCACTTATGTTATTTTAGTTTCTATGATATAGAACCAAATTATAAAGTTGGAGGATTTAATAGACATAGTTGTATCACATTAGAGTATCATTGATGATTTAATTTAATACATTAGAGTTATTACTAAATATTATTACATTTTATGTAATTCATGATGGATGGTATATGAATCTATTTATCATATATAAGGAAGATAGAAGGCAATAATGATTTTTGGAAAGCTACTATTAGCACCAGATCAATGGTGTATAGATCCAACTATCTGATTCCATGTGGACATATGTCCTCTTAAATAAAGTGTCCATCAGACCACTGAAGTATGTAGTCAGGTCAATGTGATACCCATAAATTATACTTTATAGATAGTGTAATATCTAGGATAGCTATTAGAGATAATTATAGATGTCAAAAATCATAACTTGAGTAGACCCAAGTTTTTTAAATTTTCATTTGATGATGCTTAATGGATATAACAAATTCAAGATCATTATTACCACTCTTAGATGATATATATTGAGGAATTTTGTGGCATGATTGATTAATACACCCAATTATAACTCTCATATATGGTGGATTGAGCATTAAAATCTAGTGACGTACTAACAAAATTTTCTCAATCTCTAACCATCATTCAAGTGGTAATTCTCAATTATAAATATCATGAGATATCACCATATACCTATGTATCTACATATATATATCTAATATTATTATATCCATCCTGGGATAATATTCCAGCATTGTAATATAATTTCACCACGAAAACATTTTTCATCACAAAACCTCTCATAAAAAGGGTTCTCACAACCACAAAGGTTGGGATGAGTTATCACAACCAGCAAAGTGAGGGAGATGGGATTCCAAATAAATAAAATTAAATTTAAGGGAGGAATTGGTTTGTGATCTCTATTAAAATTATGGTACAAATATAAAATCCTCTCATCCTAATTGGAGGTGATAAAGGGGCTCGCACAGAGAAATTATTGAACTCTTTTACTAATCCATGTTTTCTCTCTTAGTTGATTTAAAATTTCAACATTCAAATTTAATTAAAATAATTTCATAAATATGATAGTTTTTTTATAATATTTACCCATTCATAATAATGTTTGAAATTAAAATTTTAATATGTATCCAAATATCCAATTTATAACAATATTAGTTTTAATAATTAATTATTTTATCAATTTTATCAGTTTATTTATTTATCATATCAAAATCGTTTTGTTTGGGTTTTTCACAATGATTTATTTTTTTAATTATTATAGGGAAATTTATACCCCTATTTCTATTATAATCCGACCAATAATTGGTATCGTATATGAGTTCTATGATTATTTTTAAAAATCATATTTTAAAATAAAAATTTTAATTTTTAAAAATGTAATAGAGTTCAACATTTGAAAATATTATAATATTGTCTTCCTATTATTTTAAATAATATCTTGAGTTAAATTATGTGGTTTGAGATCCTTTATTTAATTTCACTACATGTTCTTATTGGAATAATCACATCAATACCTGTCATTGTAGCATACACTATCCTATTTAGGGAAAAGGTATGCATTGACACAGTCGTATACAAGAATTAGAGGATAATTGGACACCTCATGATATTATACCATCTTAACAAAATGTAAACACATGAATTATCTCTATTATGGGATTGAATTAACTGATTATAATCAAATATGTAATTTAAACCCCACCAATGAAAAAATCAAATTTATTGAACTCAAAAAATAATACATGAATGAAGTTAATGAAACATGATTGTATATGTTTATAAAATGAATTGAATTTTAATATATTAATTGAAATGAATCTACTTATGATAATTTATATGATTTATTAAACTTTTTAATGATCAAATATCTCTAGGTGTTTACTTTACTACAGATACATTTTTTGAATAATATTCATTGGCCATTTCACTTCTCTTTGGAATCCATGGTGTCAACTATAAAAACGATAAAAGAGTAAAAAAATTACCCTCAAATAAACATACTATTATTACATAAAATTATAGATCAATATAAGGTGACAATATAATAAATAAGTAAAATAAATACATAAAGCCAAAGAATCCAAAATAGTAATTTTATTAACAAAGTGGATCATTAGGATTCATCCAGAAGTGAATTTTCCTTTGAAATTTTATCTAAGAAGTTGAATAAAAACATAAAGAATAACTTAACATATCAGACCAAGAAGGAAAATTAAATTGCGAGGAAGTAAAATTATATGAATGAAACAAGAAGGGTCATATCATTCTTGAATATCCCAATTGAAAAAGGAGTATGATATAAAACAATAAATGTATTAATTTTCTGAAAATATTAACAAGTATTGTAAGTGATGACTCAAAGGACTCAAATTCATCAAGAAATTAATGCCCTAAATTCCTCATGGAACATCTTGTGGCAAGTGATAAGGTTTGTTCTCTTATTTTACACTAGCATTATTATACCACATTTTCCTTTTATTCATCCAATTTTTCTTTCTATTATAATCAAAAATATTAAATTGTTAATTTATATAAGGAATTAATTTATAAATAAAAATTTATTTTAAAAAATAAAAATAGTTTATTAATATAATGGAACTCCATTAAAAAGAAAAATATTAATATCCTTCAATCTCTATGATCAACCAAAAGTTGTGTTTTTTAAATCCTAAATTATTATATTAAAAATACTTATTCACCATTTACTCTTGATGATAAATAAATTTATAGGATTCGGGTTCTGAATGTTTTATTAAAAATAATTCATGAATTGGAATTTAAAATATAAATAATTGTTCTCAAAAATTCATTTTTGTTAAGGTTTGTTTCGAAATATTTTTTTGAAACAATTATCATAAAATTAGGCCTCATATATAAAGTGAGATTAAAAATTTATAGATACGTTAGACCGAAATATATTCATCATTATTTCCATATCTATAGTATAAATTAATGTTCTAAAAAGATAGGGTACTTAAATCACTTTGAGCTATCATTCTAATACACAAAATTAAATAAACAAAAGGCACTAAAATTTGAGATATTGTAGGCTTATACAACTGAGTCTTATTGAAATATCATAAGTATTCTCATCAATGAAATATAATTATTCAAATAAAAAATTATTACCCATCAAGAACCAAAGTGTTACTTTTTCATTTTTAGTTTTATAATTGGTTGAGGGCTACAAAATAATTTATATGGATGTAGAAAATTTTTGTTATTCTATTTATCACTCCTCTTATTTCCTTATTAAATTTAAAATTATATTTTATATATATAGATATATCATATAAATTATTATAATATTATTTTTTATATTTAGATATTTATTATGTTCCTAAATGCTTTATTTCATGGCATGGTTCTAAAATATTACCTCTAAGAGTAACTTTTCATATTTATTCTTGATAAATTTCATTAAATGTTCTTTTATATGGGAGTTAAACTTTTTATTTTCAATAATTGTTCTCTTGAAATCATTTATATATCAGTAATTACTTTATCTTGAGAACATTGATACTGTTTTAAATTTTTTCCCTTGAAATCATTGATCTATCTTTAATTTGTATCCCATAAAATATATTATATATAATTAATTATCATCTCCTAAAATAATTGATTATATAAAATTATTTTCCAATAAAATCATTTATATATTATTAATTATTATCTAGATATAATTTTTATATATTAATTTATCTGTTAAAATCATTGATATTATTATCACTTTTATTTTATATTGTGGTAAAATTTCTATTTCCTTAGTTAATGAATCATCTTTGGGGGATATTTTTCAGTTTTTGTTTGGTGGAATCTACTTTTTCATGGGGGTATAATTATTCTTATATAAAAATTACACTATTGATATTTATTACAATATATCTCCTCTATCTCTATCATGGATTTATCTCCATCATATAGTTAGAAGGAAAACAGAAATTTTCTTTTTAAAATGATTACTAAAGTTGATAACACAGTTTTCAGATTTATTATTCTTTTTTCATCTCCTAATCATAATTTAAAAAATATATCATTTAACTATAATCATTTATTTTTGAATATTCCTCTTGAATATTTTTAAAAATAAATTTTTTCAATTCTTATCTTTTATAATTTTAATGTATTTCTATTTACTTTTATACATTAAATTAAAATTTATCTAGAAGTTAATTACATTTCATTATAATTTTATTTCGATTTTTTCATAAATATTTTCCCATCACTGATATTCTATGAATATTTTTGTAATTGAGTGTGTTTTATCTTCAATCCATCTCATGTATGTTAATTCTTTCTACATTATACCATGTATATGTTTTAAAATACTTATTTTCAAGAATTGGTTTTTAAAATTTAATATAATAATGATGGGGGACAGTATTTCATGGCACTAATGATTTAACTTATGTGAAATTATATTCTAGATATAATTCTCCCCTTGATATAGTTTTCTTATTTTTGTTCCATGTCTTCTTTTTGATGATCACAAATGGGGGATGTTTTTTTTATTATTGGTGAGAGGTTGTTTTTAGAATCAAATGGGTAGAAATTTTTTTTTCTAAAGGTTATAATTTTACCTCTTAAAATTTTTTAATATATTATTTGAAATATATTGAATTTCATTATTACATGTTTCATTCCTGATTCACTATTAATATATATTTTTATGTTAAGTGTTAATGATCATCAAAAATTGGGTTATTGTTTATCATATATCTCACTCTAATGATGTTTTAAATTTCATGATAACTAATATATGTGTATAATAGATTCCTTATGGTCATTCTATTTTTTATGAATTAAAAAAATATATAAATATGATGGATTTAATAGAAATTTATGTATCACATTGTAGTATTATTTATAATTCAATTAAAGGCATTAATGATATTTCATATGTTTTATTACATCTGGTGAAATCACATAATTAATATATAAGGATAAATAAATGATATGGATCTATGATAGTAGGCCATGGTGGTATTTTGATAGCTTCATAGAGCACCAACTTAGTTTTATAGAGCACGGGCTAGTTTGTGGCTTTAGACAGAAGACATCTTTTAGAAAGAGTCCACCAACTAGCCACTTGTGGAACACCAGTTAACTGATAGAAGTATGAAGAAACATCAGATCCCCTCAAAGCCTATAGGTTAACTGATAGGATCATCTAACTAAGTAGTAGAGTCAATTCTACAAGCCACCAATGAAAATTTTGGTGGACCTTGTTGCTCTTAATTTTAATTTGATGTCACTTAAGGACCAGGATTAATCCAAAATCATCATGAAGGATATAAATAGGGGACCTTGGTGTCTTGGAAGATAAATATGAAAAATTATTTCTTTCATTGATGTAGTATTTAATATTCAAATCATGTGATTTACTAAAGACATTTTCTCAATCTTCATGCTCACTTTCAAGAGACAATTCTTAATTATCAATCTGTTTAGCTCTCAGTATTTACATTTTTCATTAAACATGTTGAAACTACATTCCTCTATTTCTATATTAATATCCATGAGACCATTCTCTTAAATGAATCTATATAACGAGAGCACAACTCACTAATTCTAAATAACTATAAAATTCTTGGATATCCATAGGATTTTATATATGTTTTTTTAAACCAATAAAATATTTATCTATTTATCTATTATTTCTGAAAAAAGAACATGAGGAATATATAGAATGTCTTGTGAAATTTTCATTAAATCCCATGATTGATTCAATATTATATTTCATAAGATAAATTATATATCTCATCAACAAAGACTAAATTGTTCAAGGGAAATGCTTATTATGAAATATATTCTTAAATTATTCACACTTCATTTAAGAAATTATATCTTTCAACTTCATATTGATTTTAAATTCCTATTATTGATCATTAACAACATCTAAATGGTAGACATTAAATATAAAATTCTCCTGACCATAATAATAGAGCATAGAAAAGACCTCCATATTGTTAATAGAGTGTTATGTGACTAGTGTATTAGAACATCCACTAAAAGTGGGAGGTATTGTCCCTATAATAAAATTGATATCTTATCACTCAATATTTTAATAATGCAGACATTCCACATTGTTTAGAATTATTCATAAAATGAGAAAATATGGTAATAATCGCCATTATTTCATGAACTCCACCTCCATTTCAATTTAGAATATCTTTTGTCAAATCATTACATTGTAACTTATAATGTTTTTTTCAAGTATTATCCTTGTTGCTATTATTTTATATAAATGATATGTTTTGAAGAAACCATAACTAATGAAAATTAAATATTTTATTATTTTTTTTAAATAAATTGGAATGTAATATATTATGGTGTGTCTATGTCTAGTATATAATTCTTCTCAAATTATTCTTATAGGATTAGTTATAGTAATAAAATTTTAATTTTTAAAGGATGAATTGATTTTGTTAGATATATATCATAATTTTCTATATATATCTTATGATTAACCAAAACATATCCCTTGGGAGTGTCAAACCTAGTATGTAGTACGACCGATTTTATTGTGCCATGTATTACTCAGGTTGACACCCAACAATTACATTCAGTGTTATTACGCAAACGTATCTATATTCGAGATCCTCATGAAAAATATTATCTAGGTGGGTATTTCATTAATAAAAAACATAATTCTTATAAAAATAACTAAAATTATGTTGTTTACCTAAAAAAATAATAATACATATGTTTTTTCAAAAATATTTCACAGTAGTAATTCCAAAATTAAATTAAATATTATCAACTAAAAACTATATCTATAACTCCCTGACTCTAGTAACATAGATTTGTAGGTTACATTATTACATTTACACCAGATATAAGAAATCACATCCTAGTGGACCTAATATTTTAGTATTCTTGTTCTGATTTATATAAATTTTAATTTCACATACATTTAAAAATTTAACATGAAAAAATGTATTTCAATTTATAACATCACTGTTCCCTCTAATATATCTATTCATATCAATAAAAGTACACTTCTTGACATTGTGGTGAAAGGAAACAAAATAACGGTGAGCTCAATTTTCCTTTATGGGTTTTGTATAATGGAATATATCAGGGTTAAACATTCCATAATCAATATGGAAAGTTAAATTACTAAAAACCCAATACATTTAATCAATTACATGAACAAGATGAATACTAGGGTAGGAATATATTATTATAAAAATGTGCCATATAAATAGTCATAAGATAGTGAATCTTATCCTAGGATACAAAAACAATTCAAATATTTGGAAGACATCAATAACTGATTTCATAATTATGGAATGCATAATTTCAGACAACATGAACACGCCGTTAAGGAATCATGTAATGAAATCATGAACAAAATATCAAGGCCCCAGGCATATAAATCTTACATAAATGTGTAGGACCTCAGAAAGAACACCCAAAATAATTATTCTCAAAAGACTTATTGATTCGTCGAGGTGATAAATAGTTTTCCCCCACACATCACATATTAATCCAAATGAAATAATCATTTTAATAGAAAAAATATATTAACCAACAGGTAAAAATTAATAAATATTATATATATATATATAACTAACATAAAATATATCAACACATCCTCTAGTAAAACTATTTATAAACTATCTATCGAAATAATAAAGAATGTATAATTACATCATATCTACAATGGATCATGTTTAAAATAATGGGTTGTTTATGTTTAATATAAATTCTATAAAAAGATAATTAAATTATTATTTTTGAAAATCCTTTTCACATTTAAAATCACATTAAATAATATTTCATAATATTAGTAAAACCATTTTGTTTCTAAAAAATCATGGAGACATAAGATTTGTAGTCAGTGATTGATCTATATGATGATATGAAAATAGATGTTGAGAGTCCCAAGAATGAGTAGCTCTGACTTATAAAACTGTTATAATCATGCTTAATGACCATAAAAAATAGTTTGATTATCTAATATTGAGGGCTTAGATCTAGGGACAGCTTGAATGGTGGAGACACACCATCGGGATAGTCTCTTGGTAGTAGGGATGTTCATATTATCCATGGATGAGTTTGGGTTCTTAAAGGCTAGTGTGAAGAGCTAATGAGATGGTATCATGCTTATAGATGGTTGGTATAACACGGTCTAACAAATATGTATCATTTTTATCAAATATAGCATTAGTGTCTTGAAGTGAAGAATGATGCAATGGGCTCTATGGAGAGATGTTTCGCATATTATTATGTGAAGGCAATGAATTTGAGACCTACATGGTTTTTCTAGGCTCATCACATTCAGGAGTAGTAGTGGGATGAAGTCACTATGGATTTTGTGATAGAATTACCAAGGACTCCGTGCATGAATGTTGTAGTATGGGTGATTGTGGATCAATGGAAAAAGGTATCCCAATTCATGACCATCAGGAAGACCTTAACTATTAATGATTTATTAGTATTTATTTGTGTGTGATAGTTCTATTTCACTTTGTTATGAGAATAATTATTTCTAATTGTTATCCACATTGCAGTTCTCATTTTTTTAGGGCATTAAAAACACTTGAGATCATAGGTTCTCTTGAGTACAACTTATCATCCACTAACAACTGGTCAAAATAATAGACTATTCAAATTCTATTGGATATGTTATGAGCACGTGTTTTATATTTAGATGGTTTATAGAAGAAGAAGTTATCTCTTATGGGGTTCTCATATAATAATAGTTTCAATGAATAAATCTAAATGGAAAATTTTGAGGATTTTTATGGAATTTCAATCTATTCACCTATTTGTTGGTCGGAGGAAGGTGAGTTAGTGCTTGATACACATAGTCTCATAAAAAATATGTCTAATCTAGATTAGTTGATTATGAGGAAATTTGTGACCTTATATGAAGTACATAAATAATACATTGACCAATGGAGATGATATTTAGTGTTTTAGGTGGGATATCATGTTTTTATTTAGGTGTATCCTATATTTGGAAAAATCCATATAATAAAACAGGTAAATCATGTACCTAGATTTTTATGGTCATTTGAGATAGTAGAGAGGGTCAGTCTAGTGGAATACTTATTGGCCCTTTAACAACATAATGGTTCCATTCATGATGTTTTCTCGTATTATATTATCATAGATTTTATCCAGACCCTTCTCATGTGGTAGATATTGATGACGTTGAGCTTGGAATAGATGCATCCATTTAATAGCATCTAATATATATTGTGGTAGTGATAAGTATCTTTGGGGAAAGACAATACTTATTATATGAATATAGAGTAATGATGGAGCATTTTTAGTGGATACTTGAGAGAAGTAATCTCATATGAGAGCAAAGTGGCCTGACATGTCCACCATGACCCCATAGTGATACTTGGAGTTGCACAGGGACGTGATGTTATACAGTGGGGAGGTAGTTAGATACCATTATTTTCTAGGTATGTCCTTCATGTGTTTTGGTAGAACACGTTTTATTTAGGTTTTATTTTTTTCTTTAAATATGAGTGGTTTATTTTCTCTTATCTATGGATATATGTTTTCTATGAAAATGATTTAAAATTTGGAGATGAATTATTTTTGAATTAATAGATCATGGGTATAAATGTTTTAAAAGAATACAAGGGTAATACATGTGTTAAAAAAGATTTGGAGGTGTTTCGTGTTTTTACTATAGAATATAGGTTTTGTTCTATCTTTAGGACACATTCCCATCATTATGGATTCACACAACATGAACATGATTCCAAAAACATGCCATGAATAGGTTCAAAGCATGACACATTTACATGATGTGAAAATAGTTCACTACATAAATTAGTCGATCATGGTTTTTTAACCCAAGGAAAATTTTTTCCACATATTATATTAATCAAAAAATTCACATCATAAAATTGGTTCACGTCTTGAATATATCTAGATCATTAGTTTAAACCCATGTCGTACATAGGATTTTACTTTTGATTAATTATGTAATATCCTTTCTCAAACAATAGGGATACTTTTGAAGATTTCATGGTGTTTCCTTCCCTTACATAATTCATGGTCTATCATTTGATTTTGGTTGGTTTATTCTTTTTTGTTTTCCCCTTTCTTCAAATATCCTCCCTTAATGGTGTGTGATCTCTTAACCATCATTGAATCTGATTTTTATCTTCTTGCTTGTGTGATATAGGTTTTCCTTATGTTCAAATTTACCAGATTCTTCAATGGAATTAAAATGAGATTGAAACTTTGATCTTTAATTTAATGTTGGTGGTCTAAAAAGTATCCCATTTGTTTGATATAAATATCCATAGTAAATGAAATATGTACAATCATGTCACCATGTGACATATACAACCTATTTAATTGGATAAACCCTATAAAATAATAATCAATTTTTAGACTACCCATTATTTTTTATTGGTTCCATATGCATGTAGACCGAGACCTATGGCCACCCAATAGGTGTGAAACCATTGGACATTATTGATAATTAGTTACCTTGATATTAGAGCCTATAAGTATATTGAAACAATTGATTGATTACTAGATTCATTATATGAATTAGAATTACATGTAAATAGGGAGATTGTTTAATATAGAATCACATCAGTTAAATTTGGTAACTAATATGTTAATGATCTTATGGTAAAATTATAAATGACACAAGTTTGATATATTAATGAGGATAATTGTAAACATCATTTTATAAAACATAAATACCAAGGAAAATGTTAATTTGGGGAATATGACCATGATTCCCTGTGGTGATATTTATTTTATGTTTAATTTTGAATATATGAATTACATCCCTATATTTCTAAATTACATCATATCGATTTTATTGATTTGGGAGGGTGGGATTGTAAGTGGTATGTTGTGATTTTCTAGATCTGACTCCTGAATGTTTTTGATGCATGTGGGTATGGTGTATCATTTTCATTCCACCTGAGGCATAGCCACACAGGTACTGAATAAATGATGATGGAGTATTTTATTATATAATTAATTTGCAGACCATATGCAGAGTTTCTATATTTTGAAGGGAGAGATTCTAGATAGCATGTGGGAATAGGCCATTTGTCAATTTGAAGTGTGTGTGATTCATTTTTGGTTGGTGATTTTTTCACTAGTTCAGTGATCCATACAAATGATGGAGGGTCCAACTTTAGTTATAGATGCCCATCTAGGAAGTGAAGTGGGTTTGGCTGGGGTCGGGTGTTAACAAGTACATTGAGGGAAATTAGTTATTTTCATTTGTACTATTGATCCATTATATTAATACCCTATTATTTACTTTATTGTACACACTACATTCATCAGATAGAATTTTGTTATATATAGTGGTGTCAACTTACTAAGTTATACTCAAAACCTATATGAGCTATCATTTGGTACTCTGATTGATTTTAGGGATGCATGCTTGTATAAGTGCAGGGGACACTATAATTGATTTTTAGTTTTTTAGTTGTGTTGGATATTAGAGATGGGACCAACATGAATTTCAGGAACATGGTATTTGGAACTGTTATTTGATTTCATTCTTTCTTTTATCTGCATAAATATAAACACATCATTTTGATACATTAAATTTTTCATCAAATTATTCAATTATTATTTTTATTTCATTCTTTTTGTACCATGTCATCATGGTTTCCTATCTCTCTATTTATATTTTTCAATTATTTATGCTAATATATTGTTAATTAAACATTCATTAAAATAATTTACCAAAGGGTATATTCTATTCTCTATATTCATTACACCCTAGCTATTTGATGGCATCCTCTCGTGTGAAGGGAGGTGCACCTGAGGTCATATAGCTAATTAGATTAGTCACATAATGGAGCATCTAGTCGAGGTTGTTACATTGATGATGTGTTCAAGGTATCTCTCATGAGGAAGTACATACTCGAAGCTCCAGATATGTTTGTAGATCCCACTCCACATCTTCTTGAAGATTTCTCTCTTCCACATTTTTCTATGGTTCATACTCCACCTCCTATTACTTATACGACTCTTATAACTCCTCTCCTATAGCTTCCCATTTATTGTGAGTTATATTATCACGAAACATCTTGGGTAACCTAGTAACACAATAACCGAACTAGC
Organism: Viscum album; assembly: GCA_963277665.1. NCBI lineage: Eukaryota > Viridiplantae > Streptophyta > Magnoliopsida > Santalales > Viscaceae > Viscum > Viscum album. The sequence continues at coordinate 858,377,803 of OY728151.1, forward strand.
CCAGACATAACCAAAAGGGCGTTCCTAATCACCACATGTCAGTCACTAGAACCTGGAATTATACAAACTAGATGTGGGAATGATTTTTCCCCTAAAAATGCATAAAGAAAAGAACTACGACAATATACATATCAATAGAAAACTCCACTAGATGTAAAGTACCATAATTCAATAAGGCATAAACAATCTCAAATTACTATAACACAAGTACAAAAATAGGGAAACCCAACATAGGTCCCTAAGGACCCATATCTCTAAGACCACGGTTCAACAACTGGATCCACCTCTAAGATATCCCTTCCCTTTTCTAGAACATAGAATAAGATAATCTACAAACACCTAAAGGCACATGTAGGGTGTGAGATAAAACTCCCAGTAGGGTCACACAGAGGATTCCATAATAGTTTCTAATAATATTTTTAACCCAATAATGTGCTTTCAATTTAAAAGTAAACATGCTTGTAATTTTTATTGAATATTTAAACAAATCATGCTATATAGTTATAATGATGTAAAATATTATTACAACATTATTTTCAATGCAAGTGATTGAATAATTCATAAACAATTTCTTAAATAAAACATTTTATATAAAATAGTTTATATAAAATTATAAGGGGAATGAAACAAGAAAGAAACATGGTTATATTCCAAATAGGTATGATAGAATTTCTGGATATAGGACTCTAAACTCTATAATTAAAAAATACTATCACACCTATATAGAAGATTACCATGTAGCTTGCTAGTTTATTTATATATGAAAGATGAATATATTCCAATGTTTATAAAACTATTTTTTCAGGCCACTTCTTATTATTTATAAATTGTTTTATATAAAATTATTTTCCAATCCATTGTTTTAGAATTATTCTGTCATTTAAAATTAAAAGCCTATGCTTAATTTTTTTTCTATCATATGAACACTATATATTGATTTGATTAAATATACATTAAATTTCAAAGCCTTTTTACTATTAAAATCATAGAAATTTCAATGGTAAAATCTATTATTGGAATTTTTTATGGAATCCTCAGTTAGACCCTACTAGGATTTTTAGCTCACACACTACTTGTGCCTTCGGGGGTTTGTTGATTCTATTCTTCCAGGTTCTAGCAAAGGTAATGGATATCATAGAGGTGGATCCATATGCTGAACCATGGTCTTGGTGAGTTGTATCCTTAGTGACCTGGTTTTTGTTTCCCTATTTTAGTACATGTGTTATAGTACATTGGGAATATTTATGCATTATTTTATTATAGTACTTTAATCCTATTAGAGTATTCATTTGATATTCATACTATCTTTATTCTTTTATTTCCGCATTGTTAGTGGAAAAATCAATACCATATCCAGTTTATATGATACTAGGTACTAATTACTAACCTGTGGGGATCTAGAATGCCCATCAGACTATGTAAGGGCCGGTTAAGTTATGGATTACCAGGGTACCTAGGAATGTTTGTGACTTAATGTTATAAAATAGAGGTTGATATTTTGTCTTGAAGTTACTTTGAATTTGTGAAATATTTCCAGGTTATAGGAGGTAGTTTCGATTGAGTGCCTATACAACTCTTACTGCAATGAAATTTATGTCACCAGGGGTGGTTAGGGAAAGGCGTATCTTGATTTAGTTCCAGTATTTTATATATTTTTATTTGGATTGAGTGAAATCAAAATCAATTTTTTATTTCTTTTGAGAATAATTTCTCTCATCATTCTATATAAGTGTTAATATATTGTTTTCCTTTTTTAAGCTGATGTTGTGTAGCATAATGCCTCAAATAAGATGAACCAATCGAACCCAGGAAGAGGCTTCTGCTGATCCTCATCTAGAAAATCTATTTGTGGATCCATATCTAGTTGGGGTGATCATACGTACCATCCATGCTCTAGGACTTGCACCAACTCCAGTCCTCATTCATGCTCCAACTATGGATCCTCAGGGAAATGTTATTCAAAAACATTTTCAAGACTTCCATTGCATGAAACTAACAGTTATCAAAGGATCTACCAATCCTAAACATGTTGAGGAATGGTTAGCCAAGTTACAGTGTATGTTTGAGTTCTAAGAGGCATCATACACGATCAAGGTGAATTGTGCCACCTTCGTGCTGGAGGGACCACGTATGAGATGGTGGGACACGATGGTGATGGAAAATAAATATGTAGTCTTAGAGTGTATGGAATTTAAGGTTATTTTCAACAACTAGTTATATCCATAATCAATGGGGTTCACCAAGGCTCTAGAGATTTTCGTGTTTGAGCACACTAACAGAATAGTGACTTAGAATTCAAATCAATTTTTTGAGTTGGTGCAATTTTCACCTAAGATTGTATATAATGAGTGGATAAAGTCTTTAATGTTTGAATTGGATCTTTAGTCAGATATACATTCTCAAGTTTTTTTGCTAATGCTACCCACTTATAAGGATGTGTTGGATATGTAAATGATGGTTGAGATGGAATTTTCTGGAAAGTAAGGATTCAAGGGAGTCCCATTTTTTCATAGTGGAAGCATGAGTTCTATTAACGGAAATAGATATTGTGATGACTCACATAGTGGTAACTAACAACATGGTATTTTTCAACCACCTACAATACTTGAAAGAATCCATTTGATATGTTACTAGTGTTGTCAGCTAGGGGATTCAATGAGGGTCTTCACTAATTCTCTATAGAACTGTGGCTCCTACAAAAATTTAGAGAACATGAAGAAATTTTCCCATAACATTTCCCCTCATTTTAGTGGAACGGGATCATCATCACCTCTAAAAACTGCAGGGTAATCAAATGCTTCACGTATAAAAGGGTTCCAGTCACATGCATCCAGAATAATTCTTCTTCACACAGTGGAACAGTCTAATATAGATGTTGATACGGGTCCAGTGACCATGATAGGTACCATATCTATAACTTCATCTTTATCGAATTTTCTATTTCATACTGTTGTATCTCACACATTTATCTCAACCTATATTTTTAATCTACTTAATCTTTCCATTGAGAATTTATCTTATAAAATGGATATTACTACACCCCTTGGTATGAAAAGAGAGCAGGGTCTCCATGGTCCCACTTGTCACTTCCCTCTATCAAATGTCGGACTTACTTGTAGTTCTCTGGTTCTCGACATGAAATCTCTTGAAGTTATATTCAATATGTATTTGATCATGGATAATAAATCTTAGATCCATTGTTATCATCGGTGAATCTACCTTACTACACCCAGTGGTGTGTCTCTAGTCATTCAAGAATATTGGGACCCTTGTTGGAGTAGATCTGAACCTTCATATCTAGAGTTAGGTAAAGTAATATACATGTTTTCTTTTAATATGGAGCGTGAATATTTGAGTGGTTATATCCCTCCAGTTTTAATATAGTATCTTGATGTGTTTCCTTAAGAATTGTCTAATTTCCCACTAGTAACGGAGGTTGAGTATTATTATAAATTAATGCCTCATACTCAACTAGATTATATTACAACTTACTTAATGGATCTAGATGAACATGAAGAACTGAAGTCCAAGACAGATGATCATCTGGAGAAAGGCTTTATATGCCTAGCTTTGTCACCTTTTTGTGGAACTGGTTCTCTTCACCCTGAAAGATGATTGTTCTCTACTCTTAAATGTTGATTATAAAATGATCAATTGATATATGATAAATAAAAAATATATGTTTCCATAGATTGATGATCTATTAGATCAGTTGAAAGGGGCAAAGTGGTTTTCAAAGATCAAACTTCGATCTTGTTACCATCAGTTGAGGATAAAAGAATCGAACATTAAGAAAACATCTTTTCAAAGAAGTTATAGCCATTTTGAGTACCTTTTTATTCCCATTTCCCTAAAAAATTATCATATAGTTTTCATGGATTTTATGAACATGATTTTAATTGAATATCTTGATACCTTATTTGTATTATTTGTGGATGGAATTATATTCAACACAATGTCTAAGGAGAATCATGTGCATCATTAGAGAACTGTTCTGAGTCAACTGAGAAATCAACAACATTATGCCAAGCATTCAAATTGTAATTTATGGATTCGGGAAGTGACATTTTTGGGACATGTAGTGTTGGATCAAGGAATATTAGTTGATCTTGAGAAGGTGAAGACTGTTATGACTTGGGAATAACCACAATTTTTTTAGATTCAGAGATTTTTGGGATTAGTTAGATATTATTGCCAGTTTGTCAAGGGCTTCGCAAAATTTGCCTCTCTAATGACAAGTCTAACTTGAAAGGGAGTGATGTTTTCCATCAATGATAAATTTCAATGTTATGTTGTTGAACTAAATCATATTTTGACTATTGTGTTGTTGTTAACTATTCTTGAGGTAGGGAAAGGCTACATGGTCTTCTGTGATGCAATGGGTTCTTGTTTGGGTTGTCTTCTTATGCAAGGTAATCATGTAGTTGCATATGGATCTATTCATCTTATGGATCATGAGCAGAACTATCCTACCCACAACCTTAAACTTGAAACTATATTACATGCACTTAAATGTTGTAAACATTAACTTTTTTAAGAAACTTTTATTCTTTATTCAAACCACAATTTACTAAGTTATATCTTCTCTCAAAAATATATTAATCCCTTCCAAAGTCATTGGGTGGAGTACCTAAAATATTTCTACTTTGACATCACTTATACCCCATGGAAAGGGAATTTTTCTAAAGATTAGTTAAGAAGGAAAAATTCATTAGATGTTGTGAAATAATATTCATAAGAGTGGAGTGTGATGGATCTTTTTTCTCATTAAAAAATTGGGGTTCAGTAGGAAGGGGCTGAAGATTCTTTAGCCAACATTCAATTGACATCTTCTCTACTCGATTTGATTCTTTATAAACAAAATCTTGATGATGAATTCCATATCATTAGAGACTCACTTTGAGGTGGGGGAACTCATGACTAGTGGTCATTCTCTAAAGAGGGTGTTTTTTGTTATCAGATCCATTACATTGTATATTTAGTGACATGGAAGGATGTAATTGGGATTTTAATAATTTCTAGTGGGTTTTGAACCCTAGAACCCCTAAGATGTTCTACAAAATGAGGTGACAGTTATGGTGGCCATGAATGATATGTGGAATTGTTGAGTTTTTTTTCCCAATTCTATTTTCCCAACTAGTGATAGACGAGCACCATAAAACATCAGGTTTTCCCAACAACATCTAATCCCTACATGGAAGTGGGATGAAATCTCTAGGGACTTTGTTGTTGGGTTTCCTCCTACCGAGAGGATAATGAATACGATATGGTTTGTGATAGATTTTATAAAAAAGTTATCTCAGTTTATACCCATTTTATATTCAGCTAATTTTGAGGAGTTGGGAAGTCTCTATGTGAAAGAGATTGTTTATTTGAACAGAGTTCCTTCTTTTACAGTCTCTAATAGGGATCCTCAGTTTACTTCTAACTTTTGGAAAGGGCCTTCAAGAGGCACTATGATCTCTAGTCCATTTGATCATGGCCTACCATCCACATTTGGATGGCCAAACTGAGAGAGTAATACAAATCATTGCTGATATGCATCATGTTTTTGTTCTCAAATTTTTTGGGGCCTGGGATGATCACTTGGGATTGGCTGACTTTTCCTATTACAAGTGTAACAAATATGTGATTATAATGGATCATTTTGAGGACTTGTATTTTTATCTTTTAAATATCCATTGTGTTGGTCAGACGTTGGTTAAGGTTCCTTGGTTTGACAAAGTTTTGTTTAAGTGGTAACTAAGATTCAGTTGATTCATCAGGGAATGTTGACTGCACATATCTAGTATATGTTTTATGTTGATATTAACCATAGACCATTGGAGTTCTCAGTTTGTTTCTATGTGTTCTTAATGGTTTCACCATTTTTGGTTCATCGATGGCTTGGGAAGCAAGGGAAGATTTCTCTTCATTTTGTGGGACCTTTTGAGGTTCTTAATCTGGGTGTGATTGTTTCTTATTGTTTATAACTACCACATATGCTAATTTTGATACATGATGTGTTTCATGTGTCACATCTCTAAATGTATCTCTTTGATCCATCTCACGTTTTGTGATGGATTGATATTTGCATTTAATCAGATTTATCTATGACTGAACTAGTAGTGAGGGTTGTTGATTCTAAGACCAAGGTTCTACGTTGGAGGATGATACCTCTGGTTTGTGTGATATGTAAGCATGGATCTGATTATCATGAGACATGGGAGAGGGAGGCACTGATAAGAGAGGAGTGGCCTCATGTTTTTTATGTGGAGGTTTCTTCATAGGCTTTCTCGGGATAGAATGTTCCTATGGAGGGGATGTTATATCAACCCATTACTGTTTAAGGTATTCCAAATCTTTCTTGTGTTATATTATTAATATCTTAAGTGGAAAACTAGATTTATCCACGAATTTCTGATAAATGTGCCATGGTACATAAATACTTGTTAACATCTTGGAATTTTCAATTAAATATTTTTGGAGATCGACACAAATTTATTGTGAAGTTTGGAGGCCCTAAAAGACTCGATGAAGAATGAATAAAAAAATATTAATTATATTATATTAAGGGTCAAATTTTTGTTGAAAATAATTGAATTACTCCAAAATGGTGCATCACATGAGAAATATGAAACCACTATTATGCCCAAAATATGGTGTTTACCCTAGGAGGGTTATATCATTCGAAGGTTCCAAACATTTGGATGTCTCACTCATGAGATAAAGTTTTTAAATAATATTTAATATATTTTTTATTAAAAATAATTAAATATCTCCCCAACAGTACAATGTATTAAAAATCTGAGACCACCTATGGGCCATAATTTGGGGTTTTACCCAAGACAAGTTATAACATTTGTAAGCATTGAGTTTTTGGATGCCTTACTAAAACAAATACCCATTTTCTTATAAATATTTATTTCTTCCTATTTTTAATTAATAAATCATTAATACCTATCAAACATATCATTGTTTGAGAAATATGAGACCATCATTGGGTTTGGAATGGGTTGTTTACCCTATGTGTGGTAGAACGTTCATCAACAATATGTGTTTGGTCACGTTGCTTTTTTATTGATGTTTTTAATAATTACATTATATAAATAATTATATTAAGTTAAATTAATTTTTAAAAATAAATGGAGCACTATTCAATCACCCCTAAAACCACGATAGATCATGCAGGAACACTATTTTTAACAAGGAAGGTTATGAAAACCATATATTTCCTCCCATTTGAAACCATTTTAGATAGAAAAAGACCAAAAAAATGATTTAAAACCCTCCATAGTGAATCATCAAGTTTATAAGATGATTAAATGAGGTTTTGGGGTTATTTTTTTGTAGGGAACATGGGATTCTAATAGGCAATGATTTGGATTATTTTTTGTGGTTGTTCTCCTAACATTCCTCGAACCTCAAAATACCTTAATATTTTTTGCTTCATCTTTGATCATTCCTGGTAGATAAATTGGGGCACATACCCTCATCACCATTTCACTGTGCGCTTTTTTAGGATCATAGTTTAATTTATTTATTATTTTTATTATTGTTATTTTTTCTCTCACCCCTCTAATTTTCTTCCTTATTCTCATTTATGAAATTAAATTTTAAAAGTAAATAAATTATGATAGAACAAAAAATTTCAAGATTAATTATATTAAATGATTAATAAAAATTAATTGTGTGAAAATTATCAAATGATAATTATGATGTTTTATAAAATGAATGTTGCTTGAAATTATCAATGATTAGTTATTAATTTAATGTCACTATATAAATTCAAATATTTAATAAACCAGAATTGAGTTACCAAAAGTTATATATATATATACATTTACTTATTTATTTAAAAAATTACTCATAATACCACCTTAGTTATCAAATTAATTTTTCTATATAATTATTTAACAAGGTTTATAGTTTTTTATGGGGTTTATTTTTTTGATGGCATATGTTGACATAAAATGATAATCTAGATATTATTCAAGAAAAAGAAATTGAAATCACAAGTAATATTTTATTCCATATTGAAATAGAATAAATTATTTGGTTCTAGGGAACTCTTTATAACCCTTGATCATTGATGTGATGAAAACATAAGGCATTGACGGGTCGCCGACAATGATAATAAACCCATGAAGAGTTCTTCCTGACATTTGAGGAAGGTGGTTCTACCAGAGCTACTAATTTAAATTAATTATAATTTCTTTATTTAAGTTAGAATTATATGAATCCAAATGAAATTGTTTAAATATGAATCTTATAGATTCCAATTGAATTATTAGTAAACCCCAATTCCAATGAATTGGCATTTTTTAGGAAACTGGGTTCTTATAATGAAAATTCAAATTGTTGAGATATAAATTGTAAGAATTTAAATATTGGTTTTGATGGAAATGAGATCAATTGAATAGTTAAATTTAATTTTATAAATTAATTTGAAGAATGATTTATTAAAAACACCAATTCTAGTGAATTGGTGTCTTGTGTTGAAATTTTTGGAATTTTTTAATATTTGAAAATGGCATGAAATGTTTTGATAAAAACTGAGTGGGTTAATATTGTTAAATAGTCAAGTTTTTTATTACGAAATGTTTTGGTTTTTAATATAAATTCATCATTTAAATAGAAGTATATGATATAATTATATTTTAAGTAGTCATAAAATAAATTTCCCATCATTGATTGAGTTAGAGAACATGCATGTCTTAGGTAGATTAAGAGTTATTTTGACACACTCTTCGATTACTAAAATTTTCAAAAACATACATACAGAAGGTCACGTCCCATAGGTAATGGTGATGAGTCCACTCTAACCAGTGTCAAGAGGACGTATTTGTACACATATTGTCATGATCACTTAGAGAATGTTGAGTCCTAAATCTAGATACATTATTGTAGCTATTTGGCAGATGACTATGTTTATCTCTTGTTTTTTTATATATGATATATAAATTTATTAAAATGTTGATAAAACTATTTTTCATGCACATTGTAATTTTATATAAAAATTTTCATATATAATGTTTTATTTAATCCATTATTTTATAATTATTACATCACTTGTAATGAAAATTTTGTGTTAAAATATTTTCCATAATTCGAACTGTATAGCGTGATTTGATTCAATATGATTTAAAATTCCACACCTGTTTACTTTTAAAAAGATGAACTTTTTTTGATAAATCTATTATTTTCATCTGTTATAGAATCCTCCGTGAGACCCTACTGTGATTTTTATCTCACACCCTTCTTGTTCCTTCATGTGTTTGTAGATTATATTCTTCAATTTTCTTACAAAGGGAAGGGAACACTTAGGGGTGGATACAGCTATTGAACCATGGTTGTGATGAGTTGGGTCCATAGGGACCTAGGTTTTGTTTATATATTTTAGTACTTGGGTTATAGTACTCTAGTATTTTTATACCTTTTTGTATTCTATTACTTTACTCCTTGTGGAGTTTTCTTTGGATATGCATACTATCATGCATATTTTATTTTTGCATTGTTAGTGGAAAAATTTTTTCCTCATCTAATTTGTATGATGTTGGTTTCTAGTCATGAACCCATGTGGATGAGGAATTCCCTTTGGTAAATGTTAGGGTAGATTCTATTATCAGTTTACCAGGGTACCCGTCCATATTCATGAAATATATGTTGAGGATACCCAACATAATATTGGTTCATATGACATTATATATCATATTGTTGATTCCATTCATCATCTATAAATAGAGATAGGGAATCTTAGGGACACTATACATTATATTATATATAGATCAGTAGGAATACGACTTCCTACAACTGAGGTGAGTACATTTTGAAAATGAGTCATATATTTATTAGTTTTTCCATCTACACTTATTTGAAAAAATTACCATTGAGATATGTGTAGATTATATCTTTTATTTTATATTGGTGTTAATTTTTTTTTAACATTTTAATGTTCATATATTTATTTATTTTTTCTAGGAATACATCAAAGTTAAAGTTGTACTATATAAAAAATTTAAAAAACATAGGTTCTTCTAAATTCAAATACTACATCTTCTAGTATTAATAGATTAACAAAATATTCACATTGGTTATTTTATTTTTATGTCATTCCAATAAATGATGAAATTTGTGGGCCTGTAATGACTGTGATGATATTTAAAAATGATATCATTATACATGTAACTAGATGTGAGTTGCACATTTATGTGATGTAAGTATTTTCCTTTTTTAATTTATTATTATATATCTTTTAGTTATTTTAGTTTATTGAAACATTATACATATGTTAATTTTTTATTAGGTATCATTATACAATTTTTTTAGCATGATATGACATTTGTATATATATTTATCATCCAATAATTTGTTTCACCAATATTAAGGATAATGAATGATATAGAAACAACATTTTATATTTCTAAAATACTTCAAAATAATTAAATTACTCAATATTGGAATCTTCGTTATCATAAATAGTCTAAATCATATATCTCATAAAGTGGAAAATCTCTTAATATAATAACCTCTCAGAATAAATTATTTATTTTTATATTAGTCTCATTTGGATGTAGGGTGTCATTTTCTTGAGGGAAGACACATTAATAGTTATGCTCAATCCATGGTGATGTGAAAGATAGTTTTATGAATGTATTGAATGCATGGGTTTTAATATTTGAATACTTGTATATATTATAATAACATCTATATTTATTTCATAATGTATAATTCTCAAATATGTCATGGGATTTCATTAATGATATAACACGAAAACAAAACACAATGATCAAATAGGTAAATGAAATCATTAATTTCCATTAACAATTACCACATTTTGGTTGTAAGTATATATGATGTTATTTTGAAATGATAAATATTTTTAAATATAATAATAATAAAATAAAAATTGTAATGGAATGTGGATACAATGTATTAATATTATGTTCGGAATAATTTCAAACATGATAGTAAAAGTGTTCCAAAAGATTATATTTTTTTATAAAAATTCTATTAATTTTCCATTCCTGTTATTTAAAATACATTCTAAATGGTTTCTTCTCAATTTTTAGATTTTGGTTCACCTTTAAACATATACAAGACAAGATATAAGACAATTAAAAAGTGAATGGTAAAATTATTTCATAGCTATGATTGGATTTTAACTTATTTTTAATATACATTTTAATGTTGAAACATCAAAACGTAAATTGTTTTTCTACTATTGGTACAATTTTTCTATTTTTGGTATGCAGATGTGCTGGTCACTGAATGTATTTTGTCAATTTGATTTAAAAAATATTAAATTTTTCTATATTATTTTTATTATAATAGATGTGATAAATCTAAAACTAATATTAATAAAATTGTTTGTTTTAAAAAATCTACATGATAAAATGATTTTCACTTCATTTTTTATATAATCATTGTGAAAATACAGATAAAATTTATGTTTTTATTTTGATTTTTCATATTGGTTATGAACAAAATGACATGAAAACATGAAATAAGATTTATCACATTGTTTATATAAAAATAATTGATATTATAAAAGGTTTTCCATGTTAGTTTAATAATAACGAACATGAAAAACAACATCAATATATAAATTATTAGGATATTTTCCACATCGAATATGAAATAACCAATGTGATAAGTTGTTTTCCATGTATGTTATATTAAAATCGATGTGCAAAAATCAGCTCCAAATTATTATTTATTTATTATTTTGATTAGTTTCATTGTTTTCAAAAAATATGATTCAAAATACATCTATAATGTATTTATCACATTATTTATGAAAAACTACATGCCATAAAGTATTTATAATATTGGTTTTTTCAAGTAGCAATGATATATATCCTTTATCACTTTATTTTTTTGTAACTAACCTTATAAATATAATCAATACTTGTATTTATAATATAAATTATTATTAACCAACATGAAAAACATGTTTACTACATATCCTGGAATAGCATCATGGGGTTATCGATGTAAATAACAAAAAATATACGCTTAAACCCATTTTTCACTAGTTATATATCATTGAAAAGGAATCTAAAATAAAGAGAAATTACATTTTCTCCTCATATAAATTAAAATCTCATCTGTCACATTTTTCCATACATTAAAAATCCATACCCCAAACTAAAATTGTTCATAATATTTGTTGAACATTTTTTAGATGTCCAAGATACCTTGTCATTTCAAAAATTCCAATCATAGGAGCCTTATGGTGTTAACCAAGGGGGAAAATCCAAAGTGAGTGGTAATTTTTTTTAAAAATATCTCTTAATTGTCTTCTTCATCTTCCCTTTAACCATATTATATCTATGAAAATTTTGATAACTATGTATTATTAATAATAAAAAAGTATTTTTATATTAATTTAATATCCATCATCTAACTTCCACCAAAACCATTTGAAAAATAAAGATGTTGGTTTGTGTTTGTGTAGACAACCACTTCCCCAAACAATATTCTTGACATTCATTCATAGATATACATGACTAGTTCTTTATTTATATGAAAAATAATAATATAATATTTATTTCCTTATTAATATTATTTAATAATAGTCCATTCCCCATATTAAATTTGTTTTATGGAAGTGAAACATGTCATCTGTGTTTATGTGTTGGCTACTGCATCCATTAATGTTACGTATTTATTTTTTCACTATAGTACAATAATATTTATCTATACCTATTAAATTATTTTTTTCAAAAACTAAATTATATTAATAATATAATTATTCCCATATATTAATATTATAATGTTAAAATACTCACATTATTTACCATACTCACCCAAAGATTATATATTTTTCTTGTTTAGGCCCGTTAATCCTCCTATATGAAAATGATATAAATTTATATCATTGATGAATATGGTAATATATTTATTGATATTATTAAATAATAAGGAGAAATAATATTTTTATATTGATTCTATAAATTCTATTTTAATATTTAACTTATCGTTATTAAAAACCCGTAGACATTAAATAATAGTTGAAACATACACACAAGCCACTTTTCCATCATAAATCATATATAAAATAACATTGAAATTAAATAATAAAATTTTAAATCAGTAATAAATATATATTTAAAAACCTATAATCATCCAATATTTTAGAAAATTAATTCTATAATTATGAATCAGCACTAACATTATTAGACTAGTACTATCAGAATAATTGAAACTAATAAATATCCAATAAATAAAATAAAATATTATTGAATAATATATTTATATTAAATGAAGATAAATAAAGATTTTAAATGGTTATAGAAAATAATATGGTTCCTAAATAGGTTATATTGATTTTTAATTTTTTATACATGATTTTAGAGTGCACTCAACGGTATAGTTTTAAAGGTAATGGTTTATGCATCTCAATTTTTCGTCATTGAGATATGATGTGTATTCAGCACTTCTCCCATTTCTGTGGTGTATATTTTTTACATTTATTTCTTCTATCATAAAATTTAAGGAAATATATAGAATTTAAAAATCTATCACATCTTCTACATTTCATGGGTTTTAAATTAGAAAGGTAATGATGTTGTTTGGGTTATCTGTCTTAATTTCCTCTATTTTTGAACATGTTTGTTTAATATACCTAATTTCATTGAAATTGTGTGTATACATATTATTATATATATAATTTCAAAAATTGTCTTTTATTCATGTTATATTAATATAAATATCTTTCTCTATCCTTCAAAAGTATTCTATTGAAATTATTCTTAAGTATTAAGGTGTTTTTTATTACTCAACTTCTTATTTGTAGTAATGATGATTCCATTTTTACAACGGGTTCACGTGATGGTTTTATACTATTATATATTTTAGTTTTTATTTACTTTCACCTAAATATAATTTTAATTAAAATCATTTATTTCTTCTTCAGAAAATAAGATTTTGTGGAGAATAATTACTATCTTATTCAAATAAAATCATTTCCTATGATAATAAGATTTTCTCTTCCCATCAATTGTTTCCATTATATATAGAAAACAAATTATTTTTTTAATGTGGTCTTTATATTAACCTTACGTTCATTTAAAAATAATTTTCTTTTTTAAATTATATTATTTTTGTTTTCAATAATGGTATATCAAAATATTAAAAAGTTTTTCCATTAATTAAAAAAAATTATCATCCAATAAATCTTCAAATTTTAAAAGCATTATACATTTATAATGATATATTATTTAAGATTCCATTTTAAGTGTAAAATCTATTCCAATTTTTTTAGTTTAACAATTCAAAAAATGTTTATGAATTTTATTTTTAACTTTTTTTTTGAAAATTTCATTAATGATTTCAATAATCTCATTAAGTTATTCATTACAATTTAATTAATTATATCTAAAGTCACTAGTTACACTTAAATTAGATTTCATGATTCACCCACTAAATGTTGTAATGAAATACTATTTTGGCGGTGACAGAATTTTTGGTATAATAAATATAAATATTAGAGGAAAAATTTATTGATGCTAATGATAAATTTAAAAAAAAATCCATTCCATGATTTCTTTATGTTATGGTGAATGATAGATTTTAGGAGGAATTCTTATGTATAAATTATCGATGGGTTGGGTTTTATGACACCATATAATGAAATAATTATAATTTGATATATCATGGTACTTGTATACGTAGGGGAAATTGAGGTTTCCCTCAATGAGAGGGGAAAATTATTTCTTTTGAAATAAAGGGAGTGAGTAGGGACTCATGATGGTGTTGATATCATGCTATTATGTTTCTTCTAAATTTCATTGTCGATTAATTTTTAATAGAATGATACATTTACATGCCACATGTCTATGATTATACTCTCTGGATCATGTTTATTATCTCATTATTAAAAACACTTTTTCAATTATATACATTATTTCAATTTAGAGTAGACTTCATTTTGTAATTAAATATAGAGAAATCATATTCTTAAATGTTATTTTAAATCATAATTTTTTAACGACATAAAGTATTATGAAATTTATGTGATCTGAAACCTATTTACATGATGATATTTTTTCCTTCACTCTGCATTACAGATCACACATTTCTTATGATTCCATTCCAATGGTTATGATGATGACTATAAATTAGGAGTTGTCTAGAACGAAGTGTAGTGTCACTCAACTATAGATAAATGTGCACATGTTTTGTAAAATAAGTTGAATATGTAGAAATATTTTAATGATAAATATACTATCATTCATTCTATTATGATATTATTTTGAGTTATAGAGTTTATAATCTATAATTATATCAGTTATTTCCTTCCATATTTAGACAATTTATCAAAACTAGTTACAAATATGTGTTTTTTGTACCAAACATGAATCTATGGATCATGTGCACCTTGGTGGGGGAAAGGGATAGGAAATCCATTTTTCCCTAAACATCATTGATATTGGAAAACACCCACCCCCCACACACACCCACAAACATTTGGGTTTCAATTTACCAACTCACTGTGGTGGTGAAGTGTATGAAATCGGTAATTATATGAATATATGTGCAAAACAAAACTTTGGGAAACTACATAAACATATACTCATCCACCACTATAATCCCACAAGTCAAATGACTCACAAAGCTATTGTATATATCTTGAGAATACATGTGAGAATCAATATTCAATAATATTTTTTTAGCATCCAAAATTTAATTAATAATATTCCATATTCATTTCCAAAATTAATATATAAATCCCCCAATCCATGTTCCTTCAAAACAATAACTTCCTACTTAATTTTTATTATTATTCATGTACGCCATCATCATTAATAGTCGCTATGAACCATTGAAAATATTTATTTAATTCAATTATCCATCCATAATTTCTTTGTACTCATAGACACATCCTAAGATACCCTAAACAATGATCTACTATTGGTGCATAGGTTCAAACTACATTAAGAAGTTGGAATCCATAATAATCAAAATATAAAAACAAGTTGTTCAAGATTTTTATAAGAATAAATCAATGAGATATACTATAGTTGAAATTTTTTAAATAATAATATTATCAAACATTAAACCATTTAAGAAAATAAATTATTTTCCACCATCCATGACATCATTGGTTGTTAAAGCCTAAGACTTTTCAAAAATTAAATTATATTTGATAGTCTATATGACACATAATAAAAAACATAAAACGAACCCTGAAATATTATTATATAAATAATATAATCATATAATAGATGTTAAATTATCATGTGTGAATAATTATTAAGTAATCAGTGAAATATATATAATGATCTCATTAAATATTGATCAATTAATAGTAAAAATCAATATTTTTAATCGTAAAGTCATTTTATTCTTCAAAAACATGTTCTCTTCAAAAATAATTTATAATGATTTTTTGTGAGTTAATTTTTTAATTAATTTCTATAAAATTATAAATTTTATATAAAAATTTAGAACCATTTTTTAAATCATTATATCAAAATTAACATACATTTATATATGGGTATTTTCCTGAAATGATTAATTTTTGAGTGATTAGTAATAAAAATGCCAACTATTCAAAAACTATATAATTTTAAAAAAATACCCATAATATTTTGAAGTTGATCCAAAATTAATAATATTCACTTTGGTTGTAAATATTATATTTATTTACATACGAATTAATATTTTACTTTATCTCAGTATGAAAAAACTTATAGAATTAAAATAACATTTTGGATTTTTAGAAAACTCTTTTCTAATAACACTTTTTTGGATTATTAAAAATTTATTTTATGATAATTATATAGCATTTATTTGTTTAAATAGAATATATATTTTAAATAAGAATAATTTATATTATTTAATACGGTTTAATTTGTTTCTAGTTATAATAAATAGTAAATGTTTATCACCATGGTATACGGGTAAATTCCATAATTAAGGTAATAATATAAAATGATATGTATATAAAAATTAACCCTAAAACATAACTTTATTCTATTTGATGAGTGGAATTAAGTTATTTATATTCTTGTCTCGAATGTATTTCCACTTTGTGCAACATTTTATTGATTTTTAAATATATAATATTTCAGAAAAAGATAAATACAATCATGTCACATTCTTAAATTTAAAAACTATATTATTTTGTGACTACTATAAAAATAAATTATAATAAATTATAAATAGTAATAAGAAAGATAAATAGTTTTATATCTTTATAATATATTTATTCTTTTTAATAATGAGAGAAATTTCTTAATTATTTCTGAAACGTTGACCTAATATTTATTAACTTATTATATAAATATAATAAATGATTTGAAAAATATTAAAAGTAAAATAAATTGAACTAATTATTGTGTTCCGTGAAATATTTTGACAAATATAAAATTTTAGTAATATATTAAAGTATTATATTTGAATTGAATTGTTTTCATGTTGTTTTCAATGTCTAATTAAATAAATGGTTCCATAAATGACATTAATGATATTTTTTTATATATTGTATTTTATTAAATAATTTAAAATTCTTGAAAATATAATATTCATCCAAATTAATGATATATAGGTAAACCTATCATACACATCCCATTTAATGCCCAATTTTTATCTTATAGTATCTATCTTGACCCATAAGCATTAAAAGGTTTATTATTGCAGTAATTTTCAAAATTGTTTATTCTTGGTTAAAACAAATAGATAAAGGTAATAACCTAATCTAAACATTTATAAATTTTATATTAATATAGTATTTTGACCCATCCTCGTCCAATATTCTTATTATATCAGTTTGGATCCTTTTTACAAGAATATTAATGTATGTAAATTTTATATTTTATGAAGTAGAAAAAGTACCCCTCCCCTAAATTATAAAATGGATACTCCTAGATTATTTTATTCACACATTAATATCCTTTTGGTTCTTCCAATTCCTAAAAAACACAATACATACATCCCTTTACACATCCTAGATCCGTAGTTTAATTAGAAAATAATCCTCCTTGGAAGGATTTTGGTGTAAACATAAAGTGGTTTCCAGAAGAAGTGATACCATTCTTAACCAAGAATTATTTATTTATTTATTTATTATTAAATCTCATTAAAATATTATTAAGCCATTCAGATAATTTATCATTAGTATATTATTTATAAAAATATTATATTATGTTAATGTTATAACCTGCATCCATCTCCTCTTACATCGAACGGGAAACAAAACCATCAATATTTGGTATGACAGACTACCCCTCGCGAACTGATGTAATTGATTTTCCATCATCGATTCTCATTACTATTTACACTGAGGGATTTAATTTATATAAATGAAATTAATGACATATTTATCATTATTTAATAATATTATATTTTATATTTTCATACATTTTCATTCATTGAAAATGGAAGCGGCATTAATGTGTATGTATTGATTAACACCTCTACAATGAGATATAATTTGTTTTCCATTACCACATCACATGGATACAAAATATAATATTATTTAAATAATTAATATAATATTAATGATATAATAATAATAATGAAAAATACAAAATAAATATACATTCTTTCTATCATGATCTTTTAAATATGGAAACATTAATCATGCGTACTTATGACCGACCATCTCTATGTTTGTAACATAGTTCATTTTTCATAACCACATTTCATGGTTGGTTTTAAAAGAATAATTGATTTATAAAAATGATAATTATTTCGTGATTATTATTATAGATATGATGAATTAATGTAATATTTTACCATAGTCAGCCTAATGATGTTATTTTGAAATATGAGATGAATATCATCAAAACATGTCATGTAAAATTGGATGATTAAGTAGTGGAATATAACATACTAACAAATAAAAATTAATTTTGTTTTTGAAGAAATTAAATAATTTTCATATATTTATTATTTGAGAAGATAGAAAATGTACGTGTCCAATCAAAATTAATGTTAGGGACACTCTTTACAAAAAAAATTAATTTTTCCCTTCAATCTATTTTTCTTCCATGTTCATATTGTATCATTCTGTTACTATTTATAAGGTACTCCTAGACCCTTCCTTTTTTCATTAAATGTATGTGGATTTAGATAGGTTTTTTTGGGTGTAATGTTGAATTTTTTAGAATTTTATGGGTTATACGCATTTGGCGCACAGTTTTACCAAACTCTGCGCCCAACTAGCTCAAACCATACAGCCCTGGAAAGTGGGAGTTTTCACATTTGGAATAGGGTTTGAAAAGACTCTTTTCCCTCATAGTATAAATCATGAACCCCTTTTTAGTGGTTAATGGTTAGGGAACACACATTTCTAACCATGTGCCCTCACTCAACAAACTATGTGAACGGTAATTTTTAATTACAAAAATTCTTTTAATATTCACAAAACTCCCATTAGAACATCCACTTAACCAAAATTGAACCTAGAATGAATTAATAGATATTAGAAGCTTAATATTCCCCTTTTTGGATCCTCCAAACCAATTTTTGAGAATATTGAATCTTGGATAATCTCATTCAATCACTCTCTATTCTGTGATTCTTCTATCGTTCATTCCCTCCTTCTCTACATCTCTCTCTTTCATTCATAGGGTTTGTTAGATCAGCATGTTTTAGATGGATCTAAACTCTCTTCTTTTGGATGATAAATTTAGGTTTAATTTCTAGATCTCTATTTTCATACATTGATGTTGGAAAATATTGTTGTGGTGGTTCAGTTTTGATACCATTAATAAAGGTAGGTGCTTCAATTTAAGATCATATAATTAATTAAACCTTGATTTGATTAATTGATTGAAAATAATTTTAATTAAATTTTGAAAACAAAATTTTATGAAAATTTATAATTTTAATTTATTTGGAAGGAAATTTTGGGGAAAACCCCCTGAGTCCAGTGTAATAGGATATTGTGGTGCAATTTCAAATTTATGTAATTTTTAATTTATTTTTTAATTAATGCAGAGAAAATTGATTAAATTAAAATTAATGAAAAGATATGAATTTTTTTATTTTTAAAAGGCATGAATTGATGAAAAAACACTTATTTTTTGTTTTGAAAGTGAATTGTAATTTTGAAAGGAAAATTGGAAATTAAACAGTGAATGAATATTTATTTTAAAGGAAATTATTTTACCCATTTTCAATTGGTTGATTGATTGAGAACATGCCAGCTTGGGCAGTTATTTGGTTATTTTGGAGATGCCTGTGGGGATGGTAATTCAAAATAAATGGATTGATGATGACAAATCTAAATAAAATCTAGTTAGACGGATCATATTCCGGATTGAATGTTGATTAGTCTTATCCGACCTATGCCTGAGGGACTTGTGTACCCATATACCACGATCACTAATATGATAGTGTGAGGATCCTCTAACTAGAAACTATCATACCATAGGTTAGATAACCACATTTGTTATTAAGAATATTTTGATATATATTCCATTTACAGTAAAACTAATTTACTCATGCTTAGTGATTTATATAAAATGTGTTATATAATGTTTCTATTTATTACATGTTTCAAATTTTTTCCATCATTCTAAAATTAAATGCATGTTTTGTTTTAAATATTAAATTCTAACACCATACCTTTTTTATTTTATTTTGATTTCATGATTTTTTTAACTATTATGGTATCATCTTTTGGAACCCTTGGTGGGATCCTACTATGATTTTTAGCTCCCACCCTACAATACCTTTGGGAATTTTTTGATTTTATTATTTGAGGTCCGAGAAAAGGGAATGCACCTATGGGAGGAGTTGAATGTTCTTGATCCTTTATCATGGAGTGTGGTGTCTCTTGGGATATTGGGATTGTATAACTATGAGTACATTGATGATTCTCAAATTTTGGTTTTCCATATAACAGTTTGGCTTCTAGTACTATATCACTGGGGATTTTTTAGCATATATATATGTATCTATTATATTATGTATTTTTTGAGAAAATGATCCATCTTTTATATTTCATAAATTTAGGTTCTAGTCACCAGCCCATAGGGATCAAGAATTTCCTTTGGGCCGTGTAATTATTGACTCAGTTATCAGAGTACCAGGGTGTCTAGGATGGTTCATGAAAAGATGGTATTAGAGAAGGATGTGAATCATTCATTGATGTCCGTATTCATTTCAAGATCTTATGATGTCATAAGAGGTTGTAGTGAGTGATTTCCTAGAAATCCCTCAAACTAATGAGCCGTATGTCACAATGAGTGGTTCAAGAAAGGTGTATTAATGATTCATTCAAGTATTTTCCTAGTTTTTATATTTGGACAGGTATAATTTCAATTCATGTGCTCTTATCTAATGAGATTAATTTTTATGTTTCTCTTATTTGAGTTTTGATCTGAGTAACCTTTTAATGTATTCAATGACATTTACTAATGTTGTGTAGTGTCATTAATTTGAGAAAATGTGAGAATATGATCAAATAGGAAGCTATTGTTGAACCATAGAGAGAAAATCCACCCATGGACTGGAATTTCATTATGGTGGTTGTGCATGCAATCCATTATCTTGAACATACACCTAAACCCATTACCATTCAGGCACAGATTTTGGAACCTCTGAGGGAAGAATTTATGATACATTCTCAAAAAATACCTCTCCAAAATCTTTGAGTTCTCCAAGACTCTAATAATCCAAAAGAGGATGAGGTTTGGTTGAGTGAGTATGAGATTTTTTTTGAGTTCTTGGAAATTCTTGATGCAATAAAGGTGAAATCTTCCACCTTTAAGCTAGATGAACATAGAAGGAGATGGTAGAACAAAATGGTTGTTTAAATGAAGCATGATGGTTTAGAGTTGATGTACATAAATTTTATTTTCTATGACCATATACATATATATTCTATGGTGATTTCTATGGATATGAATATTTTTTAGAATCGAGCTTGATGACATGATTGTTAAAGAATACATGAACTAATATGTTGGGATTGAGTAGATTTCACATTAGATGGTATCAAATGAGAAAAGGATAACTCAATTGAATGAGATGGTAATTTTATCTGATATGTATTCTCAGTATTTCCAACTGAATCTCTTAACATATTCTGATGTACGGGATAGAGATTTAATGGTTGAGCTTGATCTTGATGGTATTTCAGGGTAAACAGGAATTATTTTTCTGCTAGTGGTAGTTCATTGAATTCAATTAAAATAAAGATAATGTTTTATGAGTCTCATGGCGGTTCTAGAAAGAAGTGTTCTTTAAGACCTCCTATGGTTCTAGGAAAATACCTTTAAACTGGATTCTCTTGTTCCAAGCTTGGGCAGTTGAAATGGGTTTTCACAGAGGCAGAAAAGATTTTCATCTCCCATAGACATTTAAGAAACTATTATAAGATATAATATTTCTATTCATCCCCACATACTTACAAAATATCATCAACAACAAAAAGTATTGGGGTGAAATCCTATGCTTCATGATCTAATGGGTTCCAGCCCTAATCATTTAGAAGGAAGCTTCTTCTTGCAGTGTAAGAGTCTCTAGATATAACGACCCGTACTTTACATACATTTTTAATAATTCAAAATTGAAGCATACTTATTACAACATATAACAAAACCATGAAAGGGCCGTATAGGTATAGTGTCTTTGGAAATTGGGAAACATAAACAACCGGTTCATAAAGCATCTACACTGTCTCCCATTTATTTCATCATATATAGAGTACCTTTTGGCATATCCTACTTAATAACCTTCTTCCTGACCTGGGGAAAGAAAACATACAAAAGGGTGAGCTAAAATTCTCAGTAAGGGTAAACAAAAGAAATATCAATCACGTCATATTCATAAGAACATAACATTTTGGAAATCATTACCTGCAAAAGAGATCATAATCTCATAACATGGGATAAATCATAGTAGTGAAATGTAATCCCAATAATCATAACATAAAACATGAAACATTGTGGAATACACACATAATCATAGAGAATCATTTCTTAGTAGTCAAGACTCATAGCCAAGACTATCTTAGCGGACAAAGTCCATTTCTGAAATGAGTTCACCCCTCGTTTCAGTCCTGTTTCACGGAACCAGTTTAACCTGCCGTTCCAGCCATGTCTCATGAGATATAAATATTTACCCAATGAATTGGAGGGAGATATAGGTCCCACCCATCTCATAATGAAAACATTATTATGTGTTCCACAAAATCATAAATCATACATCATATCATAACCCATGTAATAAAAATGGGATTCTTAAACATCATGACATCATAAAACAATTCATATAAGATAAAGGAATTCATAAAAATAATTCCATCACAACATAATCAAATAAATGTAATAATAGGGATAGAAACAGAACCCTATATTATCTTATATGGAAAATAATTTTGATAAAACACTTGAACTCCATTCTTGAGGAAAATATCCTTTCTACTTCAAAAAAAATTTCTTTCTTAACTTGTCATAAAATTTTAAACTAAAATAAGTTGATTAAAAATAATCTTGAAAACATGTAAAGGAATCTTCTTAGAAATAATGTCTTTAAAAATCCATTCATGCCATATAGGTTAAAAAAACATTCTTCTCGTACTTTTGTCAGAAAAGTCAAAAAGTACCTCGTACAAAAAATGACAAAAGATTCATTTCATATCTTTTAATAAAAACTCACCAAAGGGTAAAATTGGATTTAAAAAATTTTAGGTGGATGGAAATAATATTACATATTGAGGAAACATGGATGTGGATGATAAAATACACCCCAATAAATACCAAAGTATAAACAATCTTGGATAAAAATGTGATTGTTATATTTTCCCTTACCTTAGGTCCGATTTGCTTCGTAAGTGTCCGAACCTACTGTATAATGATTTATATAATGTCATTGAATTATTCCAGAATCATACTCATTGTTATTATATCATATATGGCCATATTCTTAGCTTATTATTAGTAATATTTCATTTCTACTTGTTATTCAAGTGTTTATTAATTTTTGTTCTTATGCGTGTTTTGTCGAATAAATTCTTATTGTTATCTTTAGGTTATATATACCTCCTTTCCAGAATGGTATTAGTGTAATATATATCATATTTATTCATTCAATTCATTTATATAATCATTATGCAATGAATATCACGTAGAATGAGTCGCATCACATCGTGGAGACGGTATTATGTACGTACGCACGAGCGATGATATCGTTCCCATGATCGTGGAATTGTATTGGAGTGTATGAATACTATTTCAGAATCAATATCACATTAAAATAATCATATATAGTTATTATTTTCACCATTATACCCATCCAATTAAGGTGGTGGTGGAAACTAGATTACACCACGGCGTGGAGACGGTATTCTGTACGTACGCACGCGCGGTGATTTCGTTTTCCGTAGGATGTATAGATGGTGAAATAGGGTTGTTTCATATTTATAATAACATATAAGTATATGATTGATACTGATGTTATTACTTAATAATGAAACAACTAATTAAGAATAAGTGGAAGAAGAAATAAAGTTGAAAGAATCGGTAACGGACATTACCTCTTCATTGAAGCGCCTCTTTGAGACCTCATCTTAGGGCACTAAAATTGGACTTTGAAGAAGACCAGGACCTCTAGGATGTTTATAGGGAAGTGGAGAAGAGAATTTGGTAGGGGTTGTCTGAGATTGAAGGCTCAAAGTGGTGTGAGGAAGAGAGGGAGGAGGTGCCCTTTTATAAGGGAGGAGAGGGGCACCTTTGGAAAAACTAAAAATATTATTTTATTATAAAGTCATATTCGGTTATTAATAGCTACAAATTGATTTATTTCGAATATAAGGTGGTTATAGGTCGCAATAATCTCATCCAATAGAATTTATAAAAGTTTATGTCATTATATTAACCTTATCTTTTAGTTTTAACTCTTAGTTAATTAGATTGACATTTACCTTGTCACTTTGTAGTTTTATATTATATAGTTAATAAACATACCATATACATCTAAGAGACCTCCAAGTGGTCCATTAATGAGAAAACTATTATGATATAATTATCTTGGCCGAACCATATATTTTTAGGAATATAATAACAATTAATAATATAATATTTGTTTTAAAAACTATTTTATGTCAATTTTGACACTATTTGGTAATTGATTTTTGTGAAAATAATAACATAATGATTAGTACTAAAAAAGTTAATTAAATCAGTTCTAATATGTAATATTAGCCTATAAAAAAAATTTAATTCATAAAAAGTCTCAAATTACATTTATTTGGGTATTTATAACATCACTTATGTCAATCTTTTATTAATAAGATAATTACTCCATCATCATTGTGTCATAAATAAATTAAATTATATAATGTCTAAAAATTACAAATAAAATATCATTATGTAGTAAATCTTTTTATCTTTCTAATTAATATTTACAGTAGAATTTATCTTATGCATAACTCTATATTAAAAATTGTTTAGTTATTAAACTTTGATTTTAACTATTTTAACCCTTCTTTAAATAAATTAATAATAAATGCCCTAATCTAATCCAAGTTGGCCTGAATGGTCATATTTTATTCCTAAGGTTGTTTTTGGTCGAATTACACTTATCCAATAGAATTAGGACATGTGTTAGGGTAATAATAATATCATTTTTACACTTAATTACCCTATTTACTTTTAACCGTGGTAAAAAAAGGTAAAAATTTACTATTCACCAAAAATTGTTTTCAACTCATTGAACAACATTTAAGTCCTTTATTCTAACCTTGTCTCTCGGATTTTTGAAATTCCACTCATAGAAGCGGTAAAATTATGTTTTATGTGAATTTGGAAATTCTCCTCGGAGGTGGGTAAAAGACGGTGAAAAGTTCAATAAAATTTTTATATATCTAAAATTATTATAAAATGACTTCAATGAATTGCATTGAACTTATATAGGTATTATTTATCAATTTTGACCTAAAATAAATTTAAATAAAATAAATAATTATTTAAATAAAAAATCGGTTTTTAAATAGTAACCCAGTGTTTTCACTATTCATCAAAAATTGAACGTTTTCAGAAAAATACCAAAATTTCACCCTAGGATAATTTCGATATTCTGAATCCAAAAATTAAGTCCATTTTGATAGATGAAATTTACAAAATTTCAAAAAGTGGTTATTACTATTCATAACGGCTAGTTTTAATAATATTTTAATAGTATATCATTGTTTAGTGAAACACGGTATTGCGTACGACGCAAGCTATCGAGGAAGGACACGGTTGCGTGTAAAGCAAGCCAAGCTAGTGTTGTGTGTAGTGAAAGATTACTTTGATGATTTATATAACATAAAAAAAAATATTTCTCATAAAAGTATCGGGTGTTACATTCTACCCCCCTTAAAATGAATTTCACCCTCGAAATTCGTCACTTTGTAACAAATAGATGAGGATACATCTCCCTCATCATATCTTCATGCTCCCATGTAGCTTCTTCTAATTGGTAGTTCCTCTATAATACTTTCACCATGCGAGTGGTCTTGTTCCGTAGGACTTTTTTGCTACGATCCAGGATCTATATCGGATGTTCTTCATCAGAAAGATCTTGCTCCAGTGGTACAACTTCTGAGCTGAGTACATGTGAAGGATCAGGTATGTACTTTCTCAGGAGAGATACATGGAACACATCGTGAACTTGGGAGAGATTCGGTGGAAGCACCAATCAGTAAGCTACCTTCCCAACATGATCCAGTATTTCGAAAGGATCGATATACCTAGGGCTCAACTTTCCCTTCTTTCCAAATCTCATTACTCTATTCCAAGGAGATGTTCTAAATAACACTTTATCACCCACTTCAAACTCTATGTCTTTTTTTCAGTTATCTTCATACATTTTTTGTCGAGTCTGAGCTTCTCTTATGTGTTGTTTAATAGATCGGATCTTTTCTTCCATCTAATCAACAAGATCAGGTCCTAATAGCTTTCTTTCCGAAACTTCATCCCAGCAAGTTGGAGTCCTACATTTCTTTCCATAGAGAGCTTCATAAGGATCCATCTGAATACTGGAGTGAAAGATATTATTATAAGAAAATTCCACCAATGGTTGGTGTTGATCCCAACCACCTTTTAAATCCATAGAGAAAGCTCTCAACATATCTTCTAGAGTTTGAATTGTCCTCTCTGACTGACTATCTGTCTGTGGATGATAAGCAGTACTGAAACTCAACTCTATATCTAGAGTATGCTGAAGACTTCACCAGAACTTCGAGGTAAATCTCGGATCCTGATCAGATATAATGGAAAGTGGTACTCCATGCAATATTACCACTTCCTTTACATATATCCTGGAAAGCTGATCTAGAGAGAAATCCTCTCTAATAGCGATGAAGTGTGCTGAATTTGTAAGACGATCAACTATGACCCAGATAGCATTATTGCCTTCGGATGTTTTAGGAATTCCAGTGACAAAGTCCATAGTGATGTTTTCCCATTTCCATTCTGGTATGGGTAATGGTTGTAACATCCCCTTAGACTTCTGTCTCTCAGCTTTAACTTGCTGAAAAACCAAGCATCGAGAGACATATTTAGCAACATCTCTTTCCATGCCATCCCACCAGAAGTACTATTTCTTGTCCCTATACATCTTCATGCTTCCAGGATGAATAGAGAATGAAGAACTATAAGCTTCATCCAGTAGCTCCTTCTTTAATTCTGGGATGGGAGGAACACAAACCCGATTCCTGAACTTTATTATCCCATCACAATCAAGGTTGAATTCAGGAACATTTATCACCTTCTTTTGTAACTCTACATCTTCTTTTTGTGCCTCTTTAATCTTCACATGTATAGATGGTTGAACATTCATTTGAGAAATATATTATTTTTCCCCTTCCATTATAATTCCAAGATCCACCCTTTGTAAATCCAAAAATATTGGATCTTTTGTGATCCTCATCATGGATAATCTAGCATGGTCTTTTCGACTTAATGCATCTGCCACCTTGTTTGCTTTCCCAGTGTGGTAATGAATTGAGTAGTCGTAATCCTTAATCAGCTCCAACCATCTTCTTTGGCGCATATTCAGCTCCTTTTGTGTGAAAATATACTTTAAACTTTTATGATCAGTATAAATATCACACCTTTCTCCATAAAGATAATGCCTCCAAATCATTAATGCAATGATTACCGCAGCTAACTCCAAAGAATGATTTGGGTAATTTTGCTCCTAGATTTTCAACTATCGTGAGGCATAAGCTATCACCATATCATTTTTCATAAGAACACACCCCATCCCCTTCTTGGATGCATCACTGTAGATCAAAAACCATTCTCCACTACAAGGAAGTGTGAGTACAGGTGCACTGGATAACCTTCTTTTCAACTCCTTGAAATTATCTTCACACACCTCCGTCCAAACAAACTTAACTCCTTTCCGAGTCAACTTGGTGAGTGGATTATATAATTGTGAAAAATCATTCACAAAATGTCGATAATAACCATCCAAACCAAGAAAAATTCGGATCTCAGTTACTGTTGTTGGTCTCGATCAACTTTCAATAACCTCTATTTTTGCTGGATCCACAGATATCCCCTCTTTTGAGATTATGTGACCCAAAATGCAACTTTTTGAATCCAAAATTCACACTTGGTGAATTTGGCATAAACATTCTCGTTTCTCATGGTCTTCAATATAATTCTCATGTGATCTTCATGTTCTTCCTTGCTCTTTGAATATACAAGAATATCATCTATAAAGACTACCACAAACTGATCAACATAGTCTCTAAAGACTCTATTCATCAGATTCATGAAGATAGCAGGGGCATTAGTAAGACCCAATAGCATCACTATAAATTCATAGTGTCCATAGCTTGTACGTAAATCCATATTTGGTATATCCTTCTTTTTGACCCTTAATTGATGATACCCTAAACGAAGATCAATCTTGGAAAAGTATTGAGCTCCGCGTAGTTGGTCAAATAAGTCATCAATGCGTGGGAGAGGATATTTGTTCTTGATAGTGATCTTGTTATGTTCTCGATAATCAATGCAGAGTCTCATTGATCCATCTTTCTTCTTAACATACAGAATAGGTGCTCCCCATGGTGACGCACTAGGGTGTATGAATCCCTTATCAATATTCTCTTGGAGTTGCTTCTTCAATTCCTGCAACTCAATTGGGGCCATTCTATAAGGTGTCTTTGAAATAGGAAAAGCACCCGGTACGAGTTCTATTGAAAACTCAACTTCAGGATTTGGTGGAAGACCCAGAAATTCCTCTAAAAAGACATCGTCAAACTCCCTTATAATGGTCATATTCTTAATCGTGAGTTTCTCTCCAACCATTTGAGATAAATAACCTTCATTTAGTGGAATCAAGACCCATAAGATGGAAGAAATTTCCACTGGAATGTTATGTTCATCCTTGCATCGATAGACGATCATAGATTGATTTGGAATATGAAATGTGACTTCCCTTCTTTGGAAATTGATATGATATCCATATAGAGAAATCCAATCCATGCCAAGAATCACATCAAATTCTACTATAGTAAGGATCACAAGATTTTTAGGAAGCACTTTCCCACAAAATTCAATCGGATAAGAATTATAAAATTTTTATGCAACCGTTGTTCCATTAGGAGTTGTCACAGCCAACTCAACATCTAATTGTTGAGGTAATACGGTGATACTCATAGAAAATTCTTTAGAATTAAAAGAGTGGGTGGATCCAGAATCAAATAAAATATTTGCTACTTTAGAGTGGATGGTAAGTGTACCTCTCACCACTTCGTTGTCGTACTCCACATCACCGATAGTAATTGCATGTGACGTTACTTTGTATTTATCCTTAAAAGTTTGTTGATGTCGATCATCATCATCAACCCTTGGATTTGGGCATTGACTGGCATAATTCCCCATCTCCTTGTACTTGAAACATTGAAGTGTAGTAGGTTCATTCTCTGTATCCCTTCCTTTGTTTGCATCATTAGACATTTTCTTCCCATTATTTCGACATTCAATTTCCTGATGACCTTCTATTCCATACTTATAACATTTTCTTGTCCCCTTAAGACAATTTCCCCCGTGTTTCTTTCCACACTTTGAGCATAAGGGAAAACTCATCTTCTTTTCAGTGTGCTCTTTAGATTTTCCTTTGAATTCCATTTTTCTCTTCTTATCAAACCCATATGGCTGATGGGTTACTCCAATCTCCATATCAACTTTAAGAGCACATCGAACGATTTCCTCGTAGCTATTGAATTCCCATATGGCTAACGCCCTTAGAAGACTAGATTTTAATCCACTAAAGAATTGATCGATCTTACTCTCAGGTTGGATAATAATACCAGAAGCGTACCATGCATGTCTTGTAAAATTTTCTTCATAGGTACCAATAGATTCATTATCCTTTTGCTTTAGTTCAAGAAACTCCTTCTCCATCTTTGTTCGAAGAATACGAGGGAAGTACATATTGAAAAATAAGTTCTTGAACTCATCCAATTCCATGGACTCAATTTCATCTCTTTGCCTCGTATTCTTGATAAGATTCCACCATTGGTCAGCATCTCCTTCCAAAAGATACACTACTAAGAAGACTTTATCATGTTCAGAACATTGAAGAACTGAAAATATCTTTTCAGTGGTACTGATCCATTGTTCAGCCACTAATGGATCAGAAGACCCACTGAATGAAGGTGGACGCTGCCTCATGAAGGATTCAACAGAATGTTGCTCCTTAATTTGCTCATTTGGAAGTCCTGCATGATTCATAGCGTGTGAAAGTTGTGTGAGCATGGCTACAGGATTTTGCATTCCAGCTCCCATAACATTTGGTTGCTCAGGGGGACAATCATTGCATTGCCCGTCGTATTCCGCATTAACACGGTTCCTTCGGTTTCCATCCATTAACTAAAACCAAGAAGAATAGTGTGAGAAACACTAATTATAATAGGAAAAACACATAATCAAGAATAAAATTTTACACTTAAGTTCCTATCATAGATTATTCATGGCCATTTCTAAAAACCTATGATTGTGTTCTATGCTTAGACATATCCTTAGGTTTCTTACAAAGGCTTTCACGTGCTAGTTTCCAAAGGTTGACTATACCTTTCCTATAATACCAACTATAACGATCCATACTTTACATACATTTTTAATACATCGAAATTGAAGCATACTTATTTTAACATATAACAAAACCATGAAAGGACCGTATAGGTATAGTGTCTTTGTAAACTGGGAAACATAAACAACTGGTTCATAAAGCATCTACACTGTCTCCCATTTATTTCATCATATCTAGAGTACCTTTTTGAATATCCTACTTAATAACCTTCTTCCTGACCTGGGGAAAGAAAACATACAAAAGGGTGAGCTCAAATTCTCAGTAAGGGTAAACAAAAGAAATATCAATCACATCATATTCATAAGAACATAACATTTTGAAAATCTTAACCTGCAAAAGAGATCATAATCTCATAAATGGGATAAATCATAGTAGTGAAATGTAATCCCAATAATCATAACTTAAAACATGAAACTTTGTGTCATACACACATAATCTTAGAGAATCATTTCTTAGTAGTCAAGACTCATATCCAAGACTATCTTAGAGGACAAATTCCATTTCTGAACTGATTTCACCCCTCGTTTCAGTCCTGTTTCACTGAACCGGTTTAACCTGTTGTTCCAGCCATGTCTATCTCATGAGATATAAATCTTTACCCAATGCCTTGGAGTGAGATATAGGTCTCACCCATCTCATAATGAAACCATTCTTATGTGTTCCACAAAATCATAAATCATACATCATAGCATAACCCATTTGATAAAATTGGTATTCTTAAACATCATGACATCGTAAAACAATTCATATAAGATAAAGGAATTCATAAAAATAATTCCATCACAACATAATCAAATCAATTTATAATAGGGATAGAAACATAACCCTATATTATATTAGATGGAAAATAATTTTGATAAAACACTTGAACTCCATTCTTGAGGAAAATATCCTTTCTACTTCGAAAACATTTTCCTTATTTAACATGACATACAATTTTAAACTAAAAGAAGTTGATTAAAAATAAACATTAAAACTTGTAAAGGAATCTTCTTGGAAATAATTTTTTTAAAAATCCATTCATTCCGTATAGTTTAAAAAAACATTCTACTCGTACTTTTTTCGGAAAAGTCAAAAAGTACCTCGTACGAAAAATGACAAAAGATTCATTTCATATCTTATACTAAAAACTCACTGAAGGGTAAAATTGGATTTAAAAAATTTTAGGTGGATGGAAATAATATTACATATGGAGGAAACATGGATGTGTATGATAAAATACACCCCAGTAAATACTAAAGTATAAACAATCTCGGATAAAAATGAGATTGTTATATTTTCCCTTACCTTAGGTCGGATTTGCTTCGTAAGTGTCCAAACCTCCTGTATAATGATTTAAATAATGTCATTGACTTATTCCAAAATCATACTAATTGTTATGATATCATATATGGCCATATTATTAGCTTCTTATTAGTAATATTTCATTGCTACTTGTTATTCAGGTGTTTATTACTTTTTGTTCTTGTCCGTGATTTGTCGAATAAATTCTTATTATTCTATTTAGGTTATAGATACCTCCTTTACATAATTTTATTAGTTTAATATATATAATATTCATTCATTCAATTCATTTATATAATCATTATTCAATGAAGATCATGTAGAATGAGTCGCATCACATCGTGGAGATGGTATTCCGCACGTACGCACGAGCGATGATATCATTCCCATGATCGTGGAATTGTATTGGAGTGTATTCATACTATTTAAGAATCAATATCACTTTACAATAATCATATATATTTATTATTTACACCATTATACCCATCCAAGTAAGGTGGTGGTGGAAAATAGATTACACCACGGCGTGGAGACGGTATTTCGTACGTACGCACGCGCGGTGATTTCGTTTTCTGTAGGATGGATAGATGGTGAAATAGGGTTGTTTCATACTTATAATAACATATAATTATATGAGTGATACTGATGTTATTACTTCATAATGAAACAACTAAAGAAGAAGAAGTGGAAGAAAAATAAATTTGAATGAATCGGTAACAGACATTACCTCTTCTTTGAAGCGCCTCTTTGAGACCTCCTCTTAGGGAACTAAAATTGGTCTTTGAAGAAGACCAGGACCTCTAGGATGTTTCTAGGGAAGTGGAGAAGAGAATTTTTCATAGTTTTGTCGAGATTTAAGACTCAAAGTGGTGTGAGGAAGAGAGGTAGGAGGTTCCCTTTTATAAGGGAGGAGGGGGGCACCTTTGGAAAAACTAAATATATTATTTTATTATAAAGTCATATTCGGTTTTTAATAGCTCAAAATTGATTTATTTAGAAGATAAGGTGGGGATGGGTCGAAATAATCTCATCCAATAGAGTTTAGACAAGTTTAGGTCATTATATTAACCTTATCTTTTAGTATTATCTCTTAGTTAATTAGATTGACATTTACCATGTCACTTTGTATTTTTATATTATTTAGTTAATAAATGTACCATATACATACAAGCGACCCCCAAGTGGTCCATTAATGATACACCTATCATTATATAATTATCTTGGCCTAACCATAGATTTTTAGGAATATAATAACAACTAATAATATAATATTTGTTTTAAAAACAATTTTATGTCAATTTTGACACTATTTGGTAATTGATTTTTGTGAAAATCATAACAGCATGATTATTTCGAAACAATTTAATTAAATCAGTACTAATATGTAATAGTATCCTAGAAAATTATTTTAATTCATAAAAAGTCTCAAATTACATTTATTTGGGTATTTATAACATCAATTATGTCAATATTTTATTAATAAGATAATTATTGCATCATCATTGTGTCATAAATAAATTTACTTATTTAATGTATAAAAATTAAAAATAAAATATAATTATGTAGGAAATAATTTTATATTTCTAATGAATATTTATAGTCGAATTTATCTTATGTATAACTCTATATTAAAAATGATTTAGTTATTAAACTTTCATTTTAACTATTTTAACTCTTCTTTAAATAAATTCATAATAAATGTCCTAATCTAATCCATGTGGTCCTAAATGGTCATATTTTTTTCCTAAGGTTGTTTTTGGTCGAATTACACTTATCCAATAGAATTAGGACATGCGTTAGGGTAATAATAATATATTTTTTACCCTTAATTACCCTATTTACTTTTAACCGTGGTAAAAAAAGGTAAAAAGTTACTATTCACCAAAAAATATTTTCATCTCATTGAACCACATTTTAGTCCTTGATATTAACCGTATGTATCGGATTTTCAAAATTCCACTCACAGAAGCGGTAAAATTATGTTTTATGTGAATTTGGAAATTCTCCTAGGAGGTGGGTCAAAAACGGTGAAAAGTTCAATAAAATTTTTATATATCTAAAATTATTATAAAATGACTCCAATTAATTGAATTGAACTTATATAGGTATTATGTAACAATTTTGACCTAAAATAAATCTAAATAAAATAAATAATTATTTAAATAAAAAGTCGGTTTTTAAATCGTAACCTAGTGTTTTCACTATTCATAAAAAATTGAATGTTATCAGAAAAATACCAAAATTTCTCCCTAGGCTAATTTCGATATTCCGAGTCAAAAATGAAGTCTATTTTGAAAGATTAAATTTAAAAAATTTATAAAAGTGGTTATTACTATTCATAACAGCTAGTTTTAATAATATTTTAATAGCATATCGTTGTTTAGTGAAACTTGGTATTGCGTACGACGCAAGCTATCGAGGAAGGCCGAGGTTGCGTGTAAACAAGACAAGCTAGTGTTGTGTGTAGTGAAAGATTCCTTTGATGATTTATATAACATAAAAACAAAATATTTCTCATAAAATTCTCAGGTGTTGCACTATAGGAAGCTGATATGATTCCATAGATTATGAGAGGTAACATTACTATAACTTTATCTTTAGTGACTACTTTATTTACTACTAGTGATTCTCATTCATTCATTTAGGCATTTATTTTGAATCTTCTAAATCATTATATAGATATTCTAACTTATGTGATGGATATTACTACCCCCCTCATAACAAAGACAGAATAGGGACTTCATTTTCTTGCATGTGTGTTTTCATTATCTGAGATTGATATTACATGGGATTTTTTGATCTTAACACGAATCCTCTTGATTTGATATTTATTATGGATTGGATATTTTATAAAAATTCATAAATGGAATTCTATCTTCTATGGGTCTCCATTACAGTGCCCTATGGGGTGTGTCGTATAATTCAGGGTGAATGGGACATAAGGTCCAATAATTTCATACCTTCTAATCCATATTTGGGGAAAGTAATATCTGTGTTTTCGTTTGATATGGAGTAGGAATCATTGAGTAATGATCTCAATCAAATTATCGTTGATTTTTTCAATGTGTTTCCTTATAATTTATCATATTTTCTATTGGTATGGGATGTATAGTTTTTAGTTGATTTATAGTCTACTTCTCAACCAGTTTTTATTCCTTCTTACTACATGTGCTAGATAAAATAAAATATTTGAATAATTAGTTGAATGATCTTTTAGAGAACATGTCACAACACGACCCATCGAGGTCCATACCATGACTACCACGATCCCACCACTAATAAGAAAAGGGCTAGTGACCAGCTCTTAGTTGGAATATACCATAATTGGGAGGAATTAGGCTAAAGTAATTGTACACATGAACAAATATCCAAGATCAATGAATGAGGTAATGTAAATCAAATGAAACAAATGCATGCATACATCAAAGATACTATCATAGAGTCTGAAATTAAAGTACTAATCGTTAAAAAGGGATCCAAATATAAGTCCTTACAAAAAACAATACAAAGTAAAACATAATACAATTGTAAGTACTAAAGTCAAATACAAGATCTTTGTAAACACCTCGGTCTGAAAAGCTCCATCTACACTCCACCTACGTCACGTCCTCCCTGGACGCAATCAAATGAGTCTTCATCTGTATAGGACTATACAGAGCTGGAAAATCCCATTCAGGGGTGATTATAACAATTCCCATGAGGATTACCTAAAAAACAAACATGTATAGTCATCTTAATACATGATATAACATTTAATGTATAACAAGAACACCATGATATACTCAGGAAAGGAACCATGCCACCAGGAAGTCATAACAAACCTCCAGTGATAGTATTCTTCTTGAATCAATGATAATTCTAAGAGAATCCATTACACTATCCATGATATCATTGTAGGCTCTTATTGAAGATTTCTGTGTCATTGGTCCTTACCCTAGAAATATCACTAGTCTTAGAAGACTGAGATAATAAGAATGTGGGTCAAGCCTAGAATAGTTGGGGACACCATGAACCAAATATTGATTAACCCACTACATAGGGGATCATATATCAATTATACAACCAACCATATAGATGTGTCATTCTATATATAGAAACAACATCCTTATTAAGGAGTTCACATAGATTATACAAACCCCACTAATGGAAAAAATATGATAGAGGATCAAACTCCACTATGACGGAGCGACACCAAAACCCTATCTAAGACTTGACCTCAAGAAAGTATCACAATATAATGATGTGTATGTAATGACACACTATACCCTAGAGGGAAATGAACCAAGGCAACAAACTCAATCCAGACCAGTCTAAACAAAGGAAAAATGTGCTACAAACACACTTGAATGGGGTACACGGTGTATACTAGGGGGGACATGGCCTAAACCATCATTGAAGTCGGTAAAAGTATAATATTTATATTCCTAATAACTACAGTATATGTGGAAAGCAGGGTCAAACCCACAAGGAAGGCAATTTTGGCCACTATTCTCTAAAAAAACTTGGCAAGCTCCACTGTTGTTAGCAGTGGAGTGGTTTTCTTAATTTTTTTTATATATTTTAATATATTTTTTATGTTTTTATAATCTGAAAAGTAAAACTACTCATCTATTGTAAATATTTTTACTAACCTTACTAAAACAGATAACAACTGCGAATAAGACGTAACAAAGAAAATAAAATAATGATAAAAGACAAAAAAAAATGAGTGCTCATGGATTACTCTAGTCTACTGGTTTAAATTGTTTATCCTCTTCCTGTAAAAATACTACATTGTACCACTGCATAAAGGAAACTTACTTCCCTTTCCAGTAGTAAGTCGTGGAAATTGTACAACTTAGAGTTTGCCACTCCAAAGATGTACAACTTTAGAAAGATGAATTAAAAAGAACAACAGTACAAACTCACTGTAAGTACTGAAGCTTTCATTATGAGTTGTTTACTTAAATAATGTTTCCATAATCAAACTTGTTGAATGATTATAGAGTTTTTAAAATTCAATTCTTCTGGTACGAGGTAGAAATATGTGATTAGAATCGATCTTGGCGATCAAATCTAATCACAGAAGAAAATAACTAATTAAAAGGATGTAAATGATCACCAGTAGATCAAGAACTCTCCCCGAACTAAAAACTTATCTAACTAATATATTGTTCATTATCACTGACTCGAATACAAAAGTAATTCAGTTACATGGAAAGAGATTTGAAATAAAAGAGAGGAATAAAACTCCCTCTGCTCGCATGAGATGTCGCTCCTGGACCTTGGATCTCCAAAGGATGGTTCTCCAAGAAGAGCTCCAGGTACTCTGCTCTGCTCCCAGACTGGTGTTTTCATCGAATGAGTGTGTCTCCTAGTGAATGAATGCCTCAAAATATGATTCTTTCTCTTCATAAGTATCATTTTTCATCTGCTACACGTCACGACAACTTCTTCCACCTACTTCCAAAAGTTCTTCACCCACGCACTGCAAAATGTGTGTTTTTTTTTGACAAGCACAACGCGCTAGTTTTTCCCTCGTAACTAAATCTGTATGAGTTAGTTGGGAGCACTTGGATGTGTTCCCACCTCTTGAATGAACATGTGAAAGAAAAATAAATATCACAATAACTACACAAAGGAAATAAAAATTTATTGTATAAGAAAACAATAAGCCTTTAAGAATAATTAATAACTCTTAAGTCATGTTGTTAAATAAAATATTTTATTATCATTACTAACAATTAGTAACTATATTTTAATTAACTGTAATGAAACAATGATAAATTATTTATTATAAGTTGAACTAATATGTAAATAAAAAAAATTATTATTATTATTATTATTATAAGAAGTTTTATTAATTATTAAATTTGATGCTAAATTTCTTATAAGTTATCATTGATTAATTAGTTAAAATTAAAATATAAACATTAAGTTTATTGTTATTATAAAAGTGTACATTATTAACAATAAATCTAACTAGTTAGATTAATTATAATTAATTTTATAACTTATTGTTACTATTATATTTTATAAACAAAATGTATTATTAAATAATTATTAATACATAAAATTAAATTATAACTAATAATCTTTTTACTGACTATCCATTAATTAAAAAAATTAAATTAATGATTAATAATTCTGTTTATATAAAATATTTTATATAAGTTATTTATTTATAATTACTAATGTTTATTTATTTTATGTTAAAGTTTTTAATTTTTCTTTAAGTCTTTAGTTATTTTAAGTTTATGCTTTTTTTAATTCCTCCCCCCCCCCAAATCGGTGCTACCGGAGGAGGGGTAGTGTTCTGGTTCTTCCCCAGTGCCGTAGTTGGTAGTCTCCTTGGCTCCACTACAGCGCGGCGGACTCATGGTGATCTCCTCTGGTTAGAATGCGATGCAGCATCTCCATGCCAAGGGTGGCGTAATTCAGCAATGACAAGGTTGGGCTCGGCCTCCAGAAATTTCCAGCGGCGCCTTCTTCAATAGAAGTGGTGTCGGCCTCCTCCTACGCTCCCATGGTGGTGTGGAGCAGCAACAATGCTCGGTGATGGAAAGTTCTCCCTTGGATCCAGCAGTGTCGGCAACACCCTCCTCGGAAAACCTCAGTGGCGCACAGCAAAATGGAGGTGTGGGTTTCGGGTTAGATTCCAGAGGAAGCCTCAAGCGATTCAGCAGAGCTTTATCCTGGATATCTCCTCAAAAAACCCTTCTCCAACAACAGTGGCATAAAACTACAAGTTACCCTCCTTCGTTGAGGGTTTCAAGAAGATTTCATATCTATAATAGAGTTCTAAAATATGGATGTTTAATGTTGTGAAATTATTACAAAATTGATTAAATTTGTTGAAGATTTAGTGTGTTGTGGTTGTGGAGAAGTCGAGTCGAGGAGGTATGGAAGTGGATGGCTGTGTGAAGAAGGGAAAGTTAAAAACCAATGGCAAGAAGCAGTGATGCTGATTATATGAAACCGATGCACCGGTAGGTGAAAGGCTGGAAGGGATCGGTGAGGCATTGACATGGGCGTGAAGCTGATGGAGGAAAGTATCAATAGCAGGGAAGGGTATAACAGTGAGGAGTGGATGATGTCTATCAATGAGGATGGGTATCGGCTGGAATGGTAAGGTAGCAAGAGGATGGCTATCAGTGAGGGAGCAATCGATAGTTACGGGAAATAAGTCAGGAGCAGCGTGAACAAACCAATTGGTGAGGGTGAGATATCGGTGAGGAATGAGAGTGAAAAAATAGAGGAAAAAGAGCAGATCACTGGTATACAGCATTATTGGTGAGGTATGTATTAAATGGAATAAAGGGTTGTATCGGTGAGGTCACCTCCGAGTAGCTGCAAATACACGAAACACCATCACAAGTGTTAATTGAACTTCAACTCAAATAAAAAATAATAATTAAACTAATAATTAAAAGATCTAAATCATTAATTAATTTTAATCAAATAAAATTTCAACAAACCTAAAAAAACTAAAAAATTAACTATTTAAATTTTTAAAAAGATTAAATAATAAAAAATTAAAGTATGAATTTAAACAACAAAATTAAAAATAATTAATTGAAATAAGAAATTAAACTAAATAAAACATAATTTATTTTAAAAGTTTAAAACAACAAAGTTAATTAATTAAATAGCTCTAAAAATTAACATTATGTTATATTAGAAAACATAACCGAAATATTTTAAGCAGAAAACTATACTATTAAATTAATAAAGTTAATTTATTCTAATGGATGAAAACAAAATTAAATTAATAATTAAATTATATCAAAGCAATTAAAGTTAGGAAAAGGAAACGGTGACAAGGTCACCAGTAAAAGCGAGATCACCGATACAAGCAAGGTCACCGATACAACTATGTAACAGCGTGGTGCGGATCAGTAGCAAGGATACTGATAGAAGGGGATGTAATGGTGATAAAAGAGTATTTGTGAGGAAAGACAGTGGCGCGGGGTCACCGCTAATCCTCCTCCACCTCACCGGTAGACTAAAACAATTATACAATGAATTAAAAATCCATCTTCATACATAAAACAATATAATTGATGTTTAAAAACTATTAATTAATTAATTAACTAACTATTTGAACTAATTAAA
Organism: Viscum album; assembly: GCA_963277665.1. Taxonomy (NCBI): domain Eukaryota; kingdom Viridiplantae; phylum Streptophyta; class Magnoliopsida; order Santalales; family Viscaceae; genus Viscum; species Viscum album. The sequence continues at coordinate 858,418,213 of OY728151.1, forward strand.
TTAAAGGAGAATGATTTAAATAAATTTAAAATCATATATTACTTACTTAAACAATTAGTAGGATGACTAAACACATTAACTAATATTGCTAACCTATTCTAATGAATCTAAAATAATAGATAAAATATTTAAATAAAATATAACTTAATTAAATATAATTCCATTGATTAAATAATTGTTTAGAATAAAAATTACCTTATTAAAAAGACAAGAAGAATTAACTTAACCAACCTTAATACTCACTGGTATTTATAAAATTAAAGGTTCACCAATAGTTAAAATTAAAGGCTACCGTCATACTTAAATGAGATCTACCGGTAGGAAATAATAGCAGTGACAAAGGTTACCTATAACGACCCATACTTTACATACATTTTTATTACTTCAAAATTGAAGCATACTTATTACTACATATAACAAAACCATAAAAGGACCATATAGGTATAGTGTCTTTAGAAACTGGGAAACATAAACAACTGGTTCATAAAGCATCTACATTGTCTCCCATTTATTTCATCATATCTATAGTCCCTTTTGGCACATCTTACTTAATAACCTTCTTCCTGACCTGGGGAAAGAAAACATACAAAAGGGTGATCTCAAATGCTCAGTAAGGGTAAACAAAAGAAATATAAATCACATCATATTCATAAGAACATAACATTTTGGAAATCATAACCTGCAAAAGATAGCATAATTTCATAACATGGGATAAATCATAGTAGTGAAATGAAATCCCAATAATCATAACTTAAAACATGAAACTTTGTGGCATACACACATAATCATAGAGAATCATTTCCTATTAGTCAAGACTCATTGCCAAGACAATCTTAGTGGACAAAGTCCATTTCTGGACCGAGTTCACTCCTCGTTTCAGTCCTGTTTCACTAAACCGGTTTAAATTGACGTTCGAGCCATGTCTATCTCATGAGATATAAAATATTTACCCAATGCATTGGAGGGATATATAGGTCCCACCCATCTCATAATTATACCATTCATATGTGTGCCACAAAATCATAAATCATACATCATTGTATAACCCATGTAATAAAAATGGAAATCTTAAACATCATGACATCATAAAACAATTCATATAAGATAAAGGAATTCATAAAAATATTTCCATCACAACATAATCAAATCCATGTAATAATCAGTATAGAAACAGAACCCTATATTATCTTAGATGGAAAATAATTTTGATAAAACTCTTGAACTCCATTCTTGAGGAAAATATCCTTTCTACTTCAAAAACATTTTCCTTTCTTAACATGTCATACAATTTTAAACTAAAAGAATTTGATTAAAAGTAAACATGAAAACTTTTAAAGTAAGCTTCTTGGAAATAATGTTTTAAAAATCCATTCATTCCATATAAGTTAAAAAAACATTCTTTCCGTACTTTTGTCGGAAAAGTCAAAAAGTACCTCGTACAAAAAAATGACAAAATATTCCTTTTATATCTTTTAATAAAAACTCACTGAAGGGTAAAATTGGATTTAAAAAATTGTAGGTGGTTGGAAACAATTTTACATATTGAGGAAACATGGATGTGGATGATAAAATACACCCCAGTAAATACCAAAGTATAAACAATCTCGGATAAAATGAGATTGTGATATTTTCCCTTACCTTAGGTCTGATTTGCTTCGTAAGTGTCCGAACCTCCTGTATAATGATTTAAATAATGTTATTAACTTATTCCAGAATCATACTTATTTTTATGATATCATATATGGTCATATTCTTAGCTTCTTATTAGTAATTTTTCATTACTACTTGTTATTCGGGTGTTTGTTACTTTTTGTTCTTATGCGTGTTTTGTCGAATAAATTCTTATTCTTCCTTTTAGGTTATAGATACCTCATTTCCATAATGATATTAGTGTAATATATATCACATTAATTCACTAAATTCATTTATATAATCATTATTCAATGAAGATCATGTATAACGAGTCGCATCACATCGTGGAGACGGTATTCCGTACGTACGCACGAGCGATGATATCGTTCCCATGATCGTGGAATTGTATTGGAGTGTATGTATACTATTTCAGAATCAATATCACTTTACAATAATCATATATAGTTATTATTTACACCATTATACCCATCCTAGTAAGGTGGTGGTGGAAAATAGATTACACCACGGCGTGGAGATGGTATTCCATATGTACGCACCTGTGGTCATTTCGTTTTCTGTAGGATGTATAGATAGTGAAATAGGGTTGTTTCATACTTGTAATAACATATCATTATATGAGTGATACTGATGTTATTACTTCATAATGAAACAACTAAATAAGAAGAAGTGGAAGAAGAAATAAAGATGAAAGAATCGGTAACGGGCATTACCTCTTCTTTGAAGCGCCTCTTTGAGACCTCCACTTAGGGCACTAAAATTTGTCTTTGGAGAAGACCAAGACCTCTACGATGTTTTTAGGGAAGTGGATAGGAGATATTGTCAGGGGTTCTCCGAGCGTTAAGGCTCAAAGTGGTGTGAGGAAGAGAGGGAGGAGGTGCCCTTTTATAAGGGAGGAGAGGGGCACCTTTGAAATAACTAAAAATATTATTTTATTATAAAGTCAAATTCAGTTTTTAATAGCTCCAAATTGATATATTTAGAATTTAAGGTTGGGATGGGTCTAAATCCTCTCATCCAATAGAATTTAGACAAGTTTAGGTATCAATTTTAACCTTATCATTAAGATTTAACTTTAAGTTAGATAACTTAACTTTTACCCTGTCTTCTTATTTTCTTACACTATAAGGTTAATAAACTTACTATATCAATCCAAACAAACCCCAGGTTGTTTATTATTAATATATAATACCTTATCTAAGTCATTGTGCCGAACCTTATATTTTTAGGAATAAAATAACATTTAATAATATTGTATTTGTTGTAAAATCTATTTTATGTCAATTTTGACACTATTTGGTAATTGATTTTTGTGAAAATCATAACAAAATGATTAGTTCAAAATAATTTAATTAAATCAATACTAAAATGTCATGTTAACATATAAAATTATTGGAATTCATAAAAAGTCTCAAATTACATTTATTTGGGTATTTATAACATCAATTATGTCAATATTTCATTAATAAGATAATTACTACATCACCATTGTGTCATAAATAAATTAAATTATTTAATGTCTAAAAATTATAAATAAAATATAATTATGTTGGAAATCTTTTTAGATTTCTAATTAATATTTATAGTCGAATTTATCTTATGTATAACACTATATTAAAAATTATTTAATTATTAAACTTTGATTTTAACTATTTTAACCCTTCTTTAAATAAATTGATAATAAATGTCCTAATCTAATACATGTGGGCCTAAATGGTCATATTTTATTCACGAGGTTGTTTTTGGTCTAATTAAATTTATAAAATACAATTAGGACATGTGTTAGGGTAATGATAATATCATTTTTACCCTTAACTACCCTATTTACTTTTAACCGTGGTAAAAAAAATAAAAAATTACTATTCACCAAAAATTATTTTCATCTCATTTAACCACATTTTAGTTCTTGATATTAACCGTGTCTCTCGGATTTTCAAAATTATACTCACGGAAGCGGTAAAATTAAGTTTTATGAAAAATTCAGTTTTTTTAACAACCACTTAGTGGCTTCACTATTCATCAAAAAATTAAAGTTTCCAGAAAAATACAAAAAATTAGGCCTAAGCTATATTTGATATTATGAATTCAAAAATGATGTTTATTTTACCAAATTCAAAACATATCAGTTACATTAACTAATTTAAAAATTAATTCCCATCATCAAAACAAATAGCGTGTTTTTAAAAGACAATAACTTTCAAAAGATTGACACTTGTTTATATCCGGTTTAAATGTGAAATTACATCCAATGAACATCATTGTATTAGATTGTAAAAATATATTATAAATATAATTTAAAAACACTTAAATTATTAATTTATCACTATTAATTATTTTGATTAAAAAAGTTGTTTTTAATTAAAATTAAGTAATTTTCACTATTCATCAGAATATGAAAGTTATCCGAAAAGTACCAAAATTTCACCCTAAGCTAATTTCGATATTCCGAATCCAAAAATGAAGTCCATTTTGAAAAATAAAATTTACAAAATTTCAAAAAGTGGTTATTACTATTCATAATAGCTAGTTTTAATAATATTTTAATAGCATATCGTTGTTTAGTGAAACTCGGTATTGTGTACGATGCAAACTATCGAGGAAGGTCGTGGTTGTGTGTATAGAAAGACAAGCTAGTGTTGTGTGTAATGAAAGATTCCTTTGATGATTTATATAACATAAAAACAAAATATTTATCATAAAAGTCTCGGGTGTTACATTCTACCCCCCTTAAAATGAATTTCGCCCTCAAAATTCATCACTTTGTAACAAAAAGATGAGGATACCTCTCCATCATCATATACTCAAGCTCCCATGTAGATTCTCCTAATTGGTGGTTCCTCCATAAAACTTACACCATGCGAGTGGTCTTGTTTCGTAGGACTTTTTCACTATGATCCAGAATCTCTATCGGATGTTCTTCATAAGAAAGATCTTGCTCCAACGGTATAACTTATGAGCAGAGTACATGTGAAGGATCAGGTATGTACATTATCAGGAGAGATACATGGAAGAAATCGTGAACTTGAAAGATATTCGGTGGAACCGCCAATCGGTAAGCTACCTTTCCAACACGATCTAGTATTTCAAAAGGACCGATATATCTAGGGCTCAACTTCCCCTTATTTCCAAATCTCATGACCCTCTTCCAGGGAGATATTCGTAAGATCACTTTATCACCCACTTCAAACTCTAGGTCTTTTCTTCGGTTATCAGCATAAATTTTCTTTCGAATCTGAGCTGCTCTTATGTGTTGTTGAATAGATCAGACCTTTTCTGTCATCTCATCAACAAGATCAGGTCCTAATAAATTTCTTTCCCCAACTTCATCCCAGCAAGTTGGAGTCCTGCATTTATTTCCATAGAGAGCTTCATAAGGAGCCATCTGAATACTTGAGTGAAAGCTATTATTATGAGAAAATTCCACCAAAGGTAGGTGTTGATCCCAACCACCTTGGAAATCCATAGAGAAAGCTCTCAACATATCTTCTAGAGTTTGAATTTTTTTCTACGACTGACTTTCTGTCTGAGGATGATAAGAAGTGATGAAACTCAACTATGTATCCAGAGTATGCTGATGAATTCCCCAGAACTTCAAGGTAAATCTCAGATCCCGATCAGATATAATAGAAAGTGGTACTCCATGCAATCTTACCACTTCCTTTACATATATCCCGGCATGCTGATCCAGAGAGAAATCCTCTCTAATAGTAATGAAGTGTGCAGACTTTGTAAAACGATCAACTATCACCCAGATAGAATTATTGCCTTTGGATGTATTAGGAAGTCCTGTGACAAAGTCCATAGTGATGTTTTCCCATTTCTATTCGCGGTATGGGTAATGGTTGTAACATCCCCTTAGACTTCTGTCTCTCAGCTTTATCTTGCTGACAAACAAAGCATCGAGAGACATATTCAGCAACATCTCTTTTCATGCCATCCCACCAGAAGTACTCTTTCAGGTCCCTATACATCTTCGTGCTTCTAGGATGAATAGAGAATTAAGAACTATGAGCCTCATCCAGTAGCTCCTTCTTTAATTCTCGGATGGGAGGAACACAAACCCGATTCCTGAACTTTATTATCCCATCACAATCATGGTTGAATTCAGGAATATTTCCCACCTTCTTTTGTAACTCTACATCTTCTTTCTATGCCTCTTTAATCTTAACATGTATAGATGGTTGAACATTCATTTGAGAAAGATACTATTTTCCCCCTTCCATTAAAATTCCAATATCCATCCTTTATAAATCCATAAATATTGGATCTTTTTTTATCCTCATCATGGATAAGATAGCATGTACTTGTCGACTTAATGCATCTGACACCTTGTTTGCTTTCCCAGGGTGGTAATGAATGGAGAAGTCGTAATCCTTAATCAGTTCCAACCATTTTCTTTGGCGCATATTCAACTCCTTTTGTTGTTAAAATAGACTTTAAACTTTTATGATCAGTATAAATGTCACACCTTTCTCAATAAATATAATGCCTCCAAATATTTAATGCAAGGATTACCGCATCTAACTCCAAATCATGTGTTGGGTAATTTTTCTCATGGATTTTCAACTGTCGTGAGGCATAAGCTATCACCATATCATTTTGCATAAGAATACACCCCAGTCCCTTCTTGGTTGCATCACTGTAGATCACAAACCTTTCTCCACTACAAGGCAGTGTGTGCACAGGTGCATTGGATAACCTTCTTTTCAACTCCTTGAAATTCTCTTCACATTCCTCCGTCCAAACAAACTTAACTCCTTTCCGAGTCAACCTGGTGAGTGGATTAGATAATCTTGAAAAATATTTCACAAAACTTCAATAATATCTAGATAAACCAAGAAAACTTTGAATCTTAGTTACTGTTGTTGGTCTCGACCATATTTCGATAACCTCTGTTTTTGCTGGATCCACAGATATCCCCTCTTTTGAGATTAAGTGACCCAAAAATGAAACATTGTGAAGCCAAAATTCACCCTTGGTAAATTTGGCATAAAGAGTCTCCTTTCTCAGGGTCTTCAATATAATTCTCAAGTGATCTTCATGTTCTTCCTTGCTCTTTGAATAGACAAGAATATCGTCTATAAAGACTGTCACAAATTGATCAAGATGGTCTCTAAAGACTCTATTAATCAGATCCATGAAGATAGCAGGGGCATTAGTAAGACCAAATGGAATCACTATAAATTCATAGTGTACATACCTTGTACGGAAAGTCGTCTTTGGTATATCCTCCCTTTTGACCCATAATTGATGATACCCTGAACGAAGATCAATCTTGGAAAATTATTGAGCTCCACGTAGTTGGTCAAATAAGTAATCAATGCATGCGAGAAGATATTTGTTCTTGATAGAGATCTTTTTAAGTTCTTGATAATCAATACAGAGTCTCATTGATCCATCATTCTTCTTAACAAATAGAACAGGTGCTCCCCAAGGTGACGCACTAGGGCGTATGAATCCCTTATCAAGATTCTCTTGGAGTTGCTTCTTCAATTCCTGCAACTCAATTGGGGCCATTCTATAAGGTGTCTTTGAAATAGGCAAAGCACCCGGTACGAGTTCTATTGAAAACTCAACTTCACGATTTGGTGGAAGACCCAGCAATTCCTCCGGAAATACATCATCAAACTCACGTACAATGGGAATATTCTTAATTGTGATATTCTCACCAACCATTTGAGATAAATAACCTTCATTTAGTGGAATCAGAACCCATAACATGGAAGAAATTTCCACTGTAAGGTTATGTTCATCCTTGCATCGATAGACGATCATAGATTGATCTGGAATATGAAATGTCACTTTCCTTCTTTGAAAATTGATATAAACTCCATATAAATAAATTCAATCCATGACATGAATCACATCAAATTCCACTATAGGAAGGATCACAAGATTTTCAGGAAGCACTTTCCCACAGACATCAATCGGGGAAGAATTATAAACTTTTGATATGACTGTTGTGCCATTAGGTGTTGTCACAGCTAACTCAACATCTAATTGTTGAGGTAATACAGAGATACCCTTAGAAAAATCTTCAGAAATAAAAGAGTGGGCGGATCCCTAATCAAATAAAACATTTTCTACTTTAGAGTGGATGGTAAGTGTACCTTTCACCACATCGTTATCGTACTCCACATCACTGATAGAAATTGCATGTGACTTTCCTTTGTCTTTAGCCTTAAATTTTTTTTGATGTCGATCATCATCAACAACCCTTGGATTAGGACATTTATTGGCATAATGCCCCATCTCCTTGCACTTGAAACATTGAAGTGTTGTAGGTTCATTCTATGTGTCCCTTCCTTTGTTTTCATTATTAGACATCTTCTTCCCATCATTGCAGCATTCAAATGCCCGATGACCTTCCTTTCCACATTTGAAACATTTACTTGTCCCTTTAAGACAACTCCCTCCATGTTTCTTTCCACACTTTGAGCATAAGGGAGTGCTCATCTTCTTTTCAGTGTGCTCTTTAGATTTTCCTTTGAATTCCATTTTCCTCTTCTTATCAAACCCATATGACTGATGGGTTACTCAAATATCCATCTCAACTTTGAGAGCACATCGAACGATTTCCTCGTAGCTATTGAAGTCCCTTATGGCTAAGGCCCTTCGAAGACATGGTTTTCAGCCACTAAAGAATCGATCAATCTAACTCTCAGGTTGGATAATAATACCAGAAGCGTACCTTGAAAGTCTTGTAAAATTTGCTTCATAGGTACCAACAGATTCATCATCCTTTTTCTTCAGTTCAAGAAACTCTTTCTCCATCATTTTTCAGAGAATAAGCGGGAAGTACGTATTGAAAAATAAGTTCTTGAACTCGTCCCATTCCATGGACTCAATTTCATCCCTTTACTCGTATTCATAATAAGATTCCACCATTGATCAGCATCTCCTTTAAAACGATACACTACTAGGATGACTTTATCATGTTAAGAACATTGAAGAACTGAAAATATCTTTTCAGTAGTATTAATCCATTGTTTAGAAACTAATGGATCAGTAGACCCGCTGAAAGAAGGTGGACGCTGCCTCATGAAGGATTCAACAGAATGTTTCTCCTTACTTTGCTCGTTTGGAAGTCCTGCATGATTCATAGCTTGAGAAAGTTGTGTGAGCATGGCTACAAGATTTTTCATTCCAGCTCCCATAACGTTTGGTTGCTCAGGGGGACAATCATTTCATTGCCCGTCGCATTCCGCATTAACACGGTTCCTTCGGGTTCCAGCCATTGACTAAAACCAAGAAGAATAGTGTGAGAAACACTAATTATAATAGGAAAACCACATAATCATGAATAAAATTTCACACTTAAGGTCTTATCCTAGTTTATTCATGGTCATTTCTAAAACACTAAGATTGTGTTCTATGCTTAGAATTATCCTTAGGGTTCTTACTAATGCTTTCACATCTTAGTTTCTAAAGGATGACTATAACCTCCCTCTGATACCAACTATAACGACCCATACTTTACATACATTGTTATTACTTAAAAATTGAAGCATAATTATTACAACATATATCAAAAACATGAAAGGACCGTATAGGTATAATGTCTTTAGAAACTGGGAAACATAAACAACTGGTTCATAAAGCGTCTACATTGTCTCCCATTTATTTCATCATATCTATAGTCCCTTTTGGAATATCTTACTTAATAACCTTCTTCCTGACCTGGTGAAATAAAACATACAAAAGGGTGAGCTCAAATGCTCAGTAAGGGTAAACAAAAGAAATATCAATCACATCATATTCAAAAGAACATAACATTTTGGAAATCTTAACCTGCAAAAGAGAGAATAATTTCATAACATGGGATAAATCATAGTAGTGAAATGAAATCCCAATAATCATAACTTAAAACATGAAACTTTGTGGCATACACACATAATCATAGAGAATAATTTCTTATTAGTCAAGACTCATTGCCAAGACTATCTTAGTGGATAAAGTCCATTTCTGAAACGAGTTCACTCCTCGTTTCAGTCCTGTTTCACTGAACCGGTTTAACCTGCCGTTCCATCCATGTCTATCTCATGAGATATAAAATCTTTACCCAATGCATTGGAGTTAGGTATAGGTCCCACCCATCTCATAATGATATCATTCATATTTGTGCCACAAAATCATAAATCATACATCATTGCATAACCCATGTAATAAAAATGGGAATCTTAAACATTGTGACATCATAAAACAATTCATATAAGATAAGGGAATTCATAAAAATATTTCCATCACAACATAATCAAATCCATGTAATAATATGCATAGAAACATAACCCTATATTATCTTATATGGAAAATAATTTTGATAAAACTCATGAACTCCATTCTTGGGGAAAATATCCTTTTTACTTCAAAAACATTTTCCTTTCTTAACATGTAATAAAATTTTAAACTAAAAGAAGTTGATTAAAAATAAACTTGAAAAATTGTAAAGTAAGATTCTTGGAAATAATGTTTTAAAAATCCATCCATGACGTATAAGTTAAAAAAACATTCTTTCCGTACTTTTGTTGGAAAAGTCAAAAAGTACCCCGTACAAAAAAACGACAAAAGATTCCTTTTATATGTTTTACTAAAAACTCACCGAAGGGTAAAATTGGATTTAAACAATTTTAGGTGGTTGGAAACAATACTACATATTAAGGAAACATGGATTTGGATGATAAAATACACCCTAGTAAATACCAAAGTATAAACAATCTCGGATAAAATGAGATTGTGATATTTTCCCTTACCTTATGTCCGATTTTCTTCATAAGTGTCTGAACCTCCTGTTTAATGATTTAAATAATTTTATTCACTAATTTCAGACTCATACTTATTTTTATGATATCATATATGGTCATATTCTTAGCTTCTTATTAGTAATATTTCAATACTACTTGTTATTCGGGTGTTTATTACTTTTTGTTCTTATGCGCGTTTTGTCGAATAAATTCTTATTTTTCTTTTTAGGTTATAGATACCACATTTCCAGAATGGTATTAGTGTAATATATATCATATTCATTCACTCAATTCATTTATATAATCATTAATCAATGAATATCATGTATAACAAGTCGCATCACATCGTGGAGACGGTATTCCGTACGTACGCACGAGCGATGATATCGTTCCCATGATCGTGGAATTGTATTGGAGTATATGTATACTATTTCATAATCAATATCACTTTAAAATAATCATATATAGTTATTATTTACACAATTATACCCATCCGAGTAAGGTGGTGGTGGAAAATAGATTACACCACGGCGTGGAGAAGGTATTTCGTACGTACGCACGCGTGGTGATTTCATTTTCCGTAGGATGGATAGATGGTGAAATAGGGTTGTTTCATACTTATAATAACATATCAGTATATGAGTGATACTGATGTTATTACTTCATAATGAAACAACTAAATAAGAAGAAGTGGAAGAAGAAATAAAGATGAAAGAATCGGTAACAGTTATTACCTCTTCTTTGAGGCGCCTCTTTGAGACCTCCTCTTAGGGAACTAAAATTGGTCGTTGAAGAAGACCAGGACCTCTAGGATGTTTTTAGGGAAGTGGAGAGGAGATATTGGCAGGGGTTGTCCGAGCATGAAGGCTCAAAGTGGTGTAAGGAAGAGAGGGAGGAGGTGCCCTTTTATAAGGGAGGAGAGGGGCACCATTGGAATAACTAAAAATATTATTTTATTATAAAGTCAAATTCGGTTTTTAATAGCTCCAAAATGATATATTTCGAAGCTAAGGTAAGGATGGGTCGAAATACTCTCATCCAAAATAATTTAGACACGTTTAGATATCAATTTTAACCTTATCATTTAGATTTGACTTTAAGTTAGATAATTTAACTTTTACCATGTCTTCTTGTTTTCTTACACTATAAGGTTAATAAACTTACTATATCAAGCCAAACGAACCCCAAGTTGTTTATTATTAATATATATAACCTTATCTAAGTCATTTGGACGAACCTTAGATTTTTATGAATAAAATAACATTTAATAATATAGTATTTGTTTTGAAAACTATTTTATGTCAATTTTGACACTATTTGGTAATTGATTTTTGTGAAAATCATAAAAGAATGATTAGTTCGAAAAAATTTAATTAAATCAATAATAACATGTCATATTAACATATAAAATTATTTTAATTCATAAAAAGTCTCAAATTACATTTATTTGGGTATTTATAACATCAATTATGTCAATATTTCGTTAATAAGATAATTAATGCATCATCATTATGTCATAATTAAATTAAATTATTTAAGTGTATAAAAATTATAAATAAAATACCATTATGTTGGAAATATTTTTATATTTCTAATGATAGTCTAATTTATCCTATGTATAACCCTATATTAAAAATTCGTTAGTTATTAAACTTTGATTTTAACTATTTTAACCCTTCTTTAAATGAATTGATAATAAATGTCCTAATCTAATCCAAGTGGGCCTAAATGGTCATATTTTATTCCTAAGGTTGTTTTTGGTCTAATTACACTTATCCAATAGAATTAGGACATGTTTTAGGGTAATAATAATATCATTTTTACCCTTAACTACCATATTTACTTTTAACCATGGTAAAAAAAAGTAAAAAGTTACTATTCACCAAAAATTATTTTCATCTCATTGAACCACATTTTAGTCCTTGATATTCACCGTATCTCTTGTATTTTTGAAATTCTACTTACAGAAGCGGTAAAATTAAGTTTTATGAAAAATTCAGTTTTTTTAACTACCACTTAGTGGTTTCACTATTCATCAAAAAATGAAAGTTTCCAGAAAAATACAAAAAATTAGGCCTAAGCTATATTTGATATTATGAATTCAAAAATGATGTTTATTTTACCAAATTCAAAAAATATCATTTACATTAACTAATGTAAAAATTATTTCCCATCATCAAAACAAATAGCATGTTTTTAAAAGATAATAATTATCAAAAGATTGACTCTTGTTTATGTCTGGTTTAAATGTGAAATTACATCCAATGAACAAAATTGTATTAAATTGTAAAAATATATTCTAAATATACTTTAAAACCACTTAAATTAATAATTTATCACTATTAATTATTTCGATTAAAAAAGTTGTTTTTAATTAAAATTAAATAATTTTCACTATTCATCATAATATGAAAGTTATCCGAAAAGTACCAAAATTTCACCCTAAGCTAATTTCGATATTCCGAATCCAAAAATGAAGTCCAATTTGAAAAATAAAATTTACAAAATTTCAAAAAGTGTTTATTACTATGCATAACGGCTAGTTTTAATAATATTTTAATAGTATATCGTTGTTTAGTGAAACTCGGTATTGCGTACGACGCAAGCTATCGAGGAAGGCTGCGATTGTGTGTATAGCAAGCCAATCTAGTGTTGTGTGTAGTGAATAATTCCTTTGATGATTTATATAACATAAAAACAAAATATTTTTCATAAAAGTCTCGGGTGTTACATTACTTGTATAAACAAGGTCACTGTTAGATCTCAAAACAGGCTGCTGGTAAGAAAAAAAGAAAGCAGGTCACTGTTAGACAGTACCGGTAACCTGGCTACCAGTATAGATAATGTAACCCTTCTATCGGTAGCTTACCTACGGGTAGTCTGGCAAGCGGTAACTAAATTACCAGATGAGTAAACTTTTAAAATTAAGACTAAATTATTTAGAAAACTCAATTATTATAAATAATAAACAGATATAGATTAAGTAGACAAATTGAAAATTAGTTATATCAAAAGAAAATAATGAATAAATTAATTATTTAAGGGCATAAAATACAAAATTAATTATAAAAATTGATTAATTATTAAAGTTAATAATAAAAATACAAGAGAACATTTATTCATTAAAAATTACTAAAATAAGTAATTATTTTGGTAAAAAATAATTAAAAATATGTGGCAAAATATGTCTTTTTAAGGCCACATAAAATTCCCCCACACTTAATCATTGTTTTTCCTCAAACAATACCACGTTTTATTATTATAGAGAAATGGGTAAATGTTTTTAATTCAGATCAAAATGTAACATGTCCAGTACTTTAAATAGAGGAATTGAAAAACATGTCAAAAGGCTTTTAGAAACCAAATTGCTCATATAAACCCTGCCTTAAGCAAATACTCACTGGATGTCTTGAAAACTATGAATCATCAAACAATGAAGATTTCATGCCTCATATGTGGTACTACTTAGTGAATAACTTCAATCCAGACTTAAGTCCAAGGTTCGAGGGTGAAAAAGGTAAAATTTATTTGGAATTAAGAACATAAACAGAGGAACCTTGTAATTTGACTCATCTCCTAGGTTTCAATGAATAAATATATATATTATTGTGAATCACCTCAATGATACAACATAAATGATTCCCATATAAACCAATTGATCTCTTATTCATCTGGCGTTCATCATTCCCCTCACCTAAATGAGCTCATTTTTGACCCTAAACACTTTATTTATTTTTTCCAAGCCATGTTTCATTATGCTAAGCACTGTGCAATGCACTTATTCAAGGTGAATAGATGGATTTAAGTAAACATAAATGAAACCAGCATCCAGGGTCTCAGAGACTCACTGTGGGATCCCATATGCCCAAACTACTCTAGTTTCAAAAGATTTATATAAAATTAATTTACATTTTCTCATTAAAGAAACTACTTTTAATAATTTATAGAAAATTGAATGAGGCACTTAGAATCAGAATCCAATTTTCAGTTCCAAAGGTTTATGACCAAAGTTCCACAAACAAGAATACCCATATCACCTTCAATAGTAGTTCCTAAACCAGAATTTATATCAAGTCACTAAGTTAGATCACTTATAAATCATCCAAAATCATTAATTTCAGACCCAATCCAGTCCTTAACTATAATCAAGGAACTTTTCCTAAGGCAAGACCCATTTGAGAAAAGTGTAAAACCTAAAATTATGCAAGAATTTTGAAAAAAATTAACCATTTTTTCCATTTTTTACAAATATCTTGAAATGAGGTGGGAATTGATGGGCTTCCATTAATGCACAGTTTGGCACAGTCAAGAATTGACCCCCTCCCCTACACTAAAAACCCAACTTTGTCCCCAAAGTTGACTTCTAAATATGGAGAAGAACAATTGATCAATTATGGTTCAAAACAGATTTACAATTAAGTAGATTTATGACATGTATAAAGGCTCTCTTTAAAGTTCAAACATTATTGTTTTCCAAAATAAATAAATAATTAGCAGGTTCATATCCAAGTACATGCATTAACATTGATGTCCTGTGACAAAAATTTTCCATTTATGTAACGTCCCGGATCCGGGTACCACTCCACGGGTGCCCCGAACCCGGTTCACCACGTGACCTCAAGCGCATTTCCCTAAACGCCAAAGGCTGCTGACTAGCAGCGAGGGCCCAGTTCTGATAGTGGGGGAACTATGCCCTCATTTTCCAAAGTAAAACGTAGTGGAATATAATACAACATAAAACAACAGCGGAAGCAGTAACAGTACATATAACTGAAATCGATAACTGATATCAAAAAGGGAAACCAACAGTCATATATATATATATATATATGAAGATGCATCATGTCTCTATTCTATGAAACAGCCAGAATATGTTACACTACAATACAATACAATACAACTGAAGTACAAGTATAGGAAAGAAAAACTGAAGATCTAGTGGCATCGTGAGCCAATGCTCGGTCCCATGCTATCATACACCCCAAAAGCAATCAAGTGCCTGTATAAGGACCCTTGCCCTTATCTACACTTGTAGAAACGTAATCTGTTTGGGCCGAAAATCATGGACCAAACAGGGTGTAAGAAATAATCTTAGTAGGCACCCACCAAAGGCTCTTGTTCAACTGTGTGTAAACATGCAACAATAGTGTGCAAAAGTAAATTCAATAAACTAAGCAATACTCAAAAGTAACTAACTTACCAGTTATATTTTCATTTTAATACCCATTTAATCAGTTAAATTAAAAATATCACCACAGTGAATTTTTCTATGTAAATGGTCAGTGTCCTCAGATATGAAAACCCTTACCCTCAGGTAATCAGAATATCTCCCTCGGGCATATCAGATATTTCCCTCAGGCGTACGAAGTGTCGCCCTCATGCACAGATTCTATCGCCCACAGGCATTGAATAAGTTGCCCTCGGGCTAAGAGAACATTTCCCTTAGGCAAATTAAAACAACTCCCTCGGGCTAAAGTAACCGGGTCATTCCCAACATATCACAAGCAATTCACATAAAATTCCTCTCAAGTTAAAAGTAATGTGGAATATAAACAAGGCACACCCTTGGGTGTCCTAGACAAATGGCTAAATAGAGGAACGCACCCCCAGGGTGGTCCTGGATCCAAGCAGCAATCCCAAAAAACAGTTTAATATCACATTTAATTTCCTATAAAATTTTAGGTCTTTCAAATAGCTATGGCCTCAGCCACATGGCACCCCAAATATGGGTTTGTAGCTCAAAACACACAGAAATGCACGACAGATTGAAATAAACACCAAGCCACCTACCTTATATGCCAACGAATGTTATTTGTGAATGCTGATTCCAGAAATTCCCAAGAACGACATAGATATGACGTATAAGAAACTCTGTTTAAAGGAAAATAACATCTATTAGAGGAAGAATTGGAAATAGACACACCAGGAGGAGGAAGCTCTTACCCGTGCGGTTCCAATGAGATCGACGAAGGCGGAATCGGATTCCCTACGGGCACTTGGCGGATCCTCGAAGCTCTGGCCTTCCTCTCCCGAGCTCTCTTCCCATTATAAGCCTTCCATGTGAACAGGGGAGGCTACTGCCCATTTTAAGCGAAAAAAAAGTACACAACATGTATTTCCAAGTACACAGTGTGTACATCCCATTTTTAAATTGTTCCTCTGGCGGCTTCCCACCAGCGTGGCACTATTCATCTTCCGACCTGACTACACGGCGTGTCTCCTTGAGTACACGGCGTGTTCTGTCGCACAGCTAGCCAATGCCTTACTATTCACCTGCCGACTGACTACACGGCGTGTAAGGGAAAACTACACGACGTGTAGTCGGTCTTTACACCCTTCGTTGCCGACATGGCCACACGACCCGTGTACTCATCCAACACGACCAAAATTACACGGCGTGTGGAAAAGTACATGACGTGTACTTTCCAATATTTGGTATTTTTCCCCATTTTTATTATTTTCAAAAAAACACTTAAGGAAAAGAGGAAAGAAGAAGCTCGTACCACCAAACTAAGAACCGAGTTCTTTCAAACATCCCCCCTTAAAGAAATTTGTCCCTGAATTTACCTTCCAAGGGTGGCGAAGATAAAGCTGTGAACAATTCCATCCACTGAGCACGTACATCGGTCTCCTGATCCCAGGTTTCTTCCTGCACTCAGCCATACTGCCATAGCACCTGTATGAGAGGAACTGACCGGCCTCGGAGAACCTTTGTGCTCCTGTCAATGATACGAATCGGATGCTCCTCAAAGGACGCATCAACCTGAAGCTCAAACTCCTCAGGCTGAAAGACGTGATATGGGTCTGAATGATAGCGGCACAACTGAGATACATGGAAGAGGTTGTCCAGGGCCCGATACCTTTGTGGTAACTGCAACCGATAAGCCACCGGCCCGACTCTCTCCATAATCTCAAATGGCCCCACATACCTTGGTGAAATTTTACCCTGTCTCTTGATCCATTTGTGTCCCAACCTCAGTGAAACATGCAAGAAAACGTGATCCCCGACCACAAACTCCAAAGGTCATCTGCGGCGATCAGCATAAGACTTCTGACGAGACTGCGTGGTAGCCATCAACTTCTGAATCAACTGGACCTGCTCAGAAGTCTCCTACACGAGACGTGGTCCTAGTAAAGCTGCCTCACCTGTCGTTAACCATCACAAAGGTGATCAGCATGGCCTACCATAAAAAGCCTCGTAAGGTGCCATCTCAATAGTTGCCTGAAAACTATTATTATAGGAAAAATCTAATAGGGGTATATGCTTCTCCCAAGAGCCCCCAATGTCTAGGATGCATGCACACAACATGTCCTCAAGCACCTATATCGTACGTTCTTACTGGCCATCGGTATGAGGGTGGTATGTTGTGCTCAGAAGCACCTGTGTACCCAGTGCCCTCTAAAAACCCTGCCAGAAATGAGACATAAAATGGGTGTCCCTATCTGAAACGATAGAACGAGGGACCCCATGAAGACGTACGACCTCTTGGGTATACAAATTTCCAAGCTCGTCAACACCGAAGGTCTCCTTGATCGTCAAGAAGTGAGGTACCTTCATGAGTTTGTCCACAACAACCCACAGTGCATCATTGCCTCGAGGCGACCACGGAAACCCAGTCACGAAGTCCATCATGACATCATCCCATTTCCACTCCGGGATGGGTAATTGATGTAACAGTCCAGCTAGCCTCTCATGCTCCGCCTTTACCTACTGATAGGTGGAAATCCTCATAACAAAACCAGATACAACCCTCTTCATACCCGGCCACCAGTACTGATGTCTCAAGTCACCATACATCTTAGTAACTCCGAGATGAACTGCCCAAGATGAAGCATGAAATTCCCACATCAGATCCTCTCGTATATACCCTAGAACCCACACTCATCCATGGAAACACAATATTTCATCATCGCCTACCATCCAACCAGGAGGAGGGTCCTCACTTTCCACTGAATCTCGTATAACTAGGCCTTCTGAATCAGATAGTTGTCTAATACTTACTCGATCCAGGAGGGTAGAAGTCACAACCAAATATGAAAGGTAGTTCTGCCCCTGACTTTCGTGCATCTCTAAATGCATCTCAGAGAACAAAGCCATAAGCTGCCACTAGTCACTGGCCTCCTGCACAGCCTGTATCTGAGTCTTCCTGCTCAGTGCATCTGCTACTACATTAACTTTACCAGGTGTGTAGGCAATATCAAAATCAAATGACTAAAGGTATTAGACCCACCTTCGCTACCTCAGATTCAATTCACGATGATTAAAGATATACTTGAGAATTTTTTGATCGGTTATGACCACAAGGCATTCTCCAAATAGGTAGTGTCTTCAACAGCGCAACACATGAACAACTGCAGCCAACTCGAGATCATGTGTCGGGTAATTCCTCTCATGTGGCCTCAACTACCGAGACCCGTACACAACAACCCGATCGCCCTGCATCAACACAGCTCCCAGCCCAATACCTAATGCATCATAGTAAACTGAATAGCTTTTCCCCTGCTCTGGGAGTATCAGGATCGGTGATGATTTCAACCATCCCTTCAGGTCCTGAAAGGCTGTCTCACACACTTCTGTCCAAAAGAACTTCACACCCTTCTTAGTCAAACCCGTCAATGGCACTGCTAAGCGGGAGAAGTACTGTATGAAACGCCTGTAGAAACCATCCGCCCTAAGAAACTCTGTATCTCAAACACGTTCTTGGGATACTCCTAGGAAAATACTGCTCTCTCCTTCTCTGGGTCCACGGCAACTCCTGCCTCTGAGATGATATGACCCAAGAAGTGAATCTGGTCCATCCAAAAGTGGCACTATGAGAACATAGAATATAGATGATGCTCTCTCGGTGTACTCAATACGATCTCAAGATGGGTGGAATGGTCGTGTCGAGTGTCAGAGTACACCAAGATGTTGTACACAATTACTACCATAAAAGAATCCAGATAAGGATGGAACACACGATTCATCAGATCCATGAAAACTGCTGCCGTGTTCGTGAGTCCGAACGGCATAACCGTATACTCGTATAGACCATACCCACTCCCGAATACTATGAGAGGTATATCATATGGTCTAACATGTATCTGATGACATCCTGATCTCAAGTCAATCTTCGAGAACACTCGTGCTCCACGAAGTTGATCAAAAATATCATCAATCCTTGGAAAAGTATATCGGTTCTTAACCATCAACTGGTTCAGCTTCCGAGAATCCACACAGAGTCTGAGGGTACCATCCGCCTTCTTTGCAAAAGGACCAGAGAACCCCACGAAGTAGTACTGGGTCGGATGAAACCCTTTGCCTGTAACTCCTCTAACTACCTCTTGAGATCCTGCAACTCAGGTGTAGCTATCCAATAAGGAGAAATGGACACTGGTGTTGACCCTGGCACAACCTCAATATAGAAATCCACCTCTCGCTCTGGAGGTAGACCCGAAAAGTCGTCCGGAAAAACATCCCTGAAATGATCAACCACTGGAGGGGAATCTGTCTAACAAGTCCCCTAATCATCTAGATAAAAACTCTCAATCTGTGTTGTGACTCCACCTAGGCCATGATGCTCTAGTCCATCTCGACTCACCTGAACATCACATTCGCCCTTGTATAGAAACTCTCCGCCCTTTGGTGATGTGAAACTCACCTTGCGACGATAGCAGTCTACGAAGGCTCGAAAGGGAACCAAACAGTCCATCCCGAGAATGACGTCATATGATGTAATCTATAAGACATAGATGTCCCAAAGGAAGTGAAACCCACAAACCTCAAGGGGGCACTCCTTGCACTGATGCACACAAGCCGTTCAAGTCCCCAATGGAGTGTCTAGAATCATGATATCAAAATAAGTAGAAACAACGATCCCAAGGCTCTCCACAGCGGGCACAGATATAAAACTATTTGTCGCTCATGTATCAAAAAGTACTGAAGATAAGACAGAAGCTACTAGAATAGTACCTCTGACTGTAGAAGGTCCGGGATCCTGCTCTTGCTGGGTCTATTGCATGCATATGCCTACCCAGTGCTGCGGCCCTGCAACACAGCCTGGCTACCCTGAGCTGTCCCACCCTACTGCCTCTGAGATCCTGTTGTCTAGCTACCACGGCCACGACCACCATCTCTACCTGCACACCCTGGCGTATTCCAATTCCCTGACTGGTAAGAAGCTACTGGTCCTGCTCCCGCTCATGGAGTCTGCGTAGAACCCCTCTCACTAGCCACTGGTAGAAACACCCTACAAATGTGTTGTAGATGACCCGTCTGGCCGCAAGCTCGGCACTCCATTGGGTCTCTTGGATACTGCGGTCACTTGGGCCCCTCCTTACCACACTGGTAGCACACGACCTGTCCACCTGAAGAAACTTCCTAGCTAACACTTCCACCCCGAGAGAAGTCCATATATCTCTTCCTCTTACTAGCAGAAATCGTACCAGAAACTGGTGTTGAACCGCCCGGGCCCACACCACTAGCTTCATGCAAGTTCCTCTCTGTAATCAACACCTGATTCACAAAATCATGTACAGTAGGCAACCTGAAAACATTGACCAGTGATCATATGTAATAATGAGACCATCCTCAAAGCGTCTGGCTCTCAACATCTCATCACCCACTAGTACGGGTGAAAAACGCTGATGCTCGGTGAAATGAGCAGAATAGTCCATCACCGACATGGCACTCTGCTACAGATTCATGAAATATCGAGCTCTATCTGCCCTCAGTGTCTCTGGGAAGAAGAAGTCATAGAAGGCTGCCTGAAAATCTTCCCACGCCATGTCTCTGTAATGCTCTGATTGGGTGGTAACATCCCACCACCTCTTGGCAGAATCATGCAGCATATACATCGCAAGCTTGACCCTCTGCCCTGGAGGTGTCTCAAGATGCTCGAAAATAGTATGAATCAATCCAAGCCAAGACTCCACATCATGTGGTCCGCCATCGCCTGAAAATGTAGGCAGATGCTGCTAATGGAAGATACATGTCACCTCGGACATAGATGTGGCAGCTGCGGTGCTCCCTGAAAGGTCTGAATGAACCGCATAAAGCCTTCACGGAACTGCACATATGCGCCTGCGTCCGGTATAATAGTTGGCACCGCATCTGGCTCTGCTGGAGGATCAACTGGTAGCCCATGGTCCACCATCTCTGGAGTATACTCATTTTCTCTCTCCTGGAGAACAACGCGCGGTTTTCTCGGCGGCATGACTCTACAAGGTCGAATGCACACCTTAGAACAAGATTAACAATGACCGAAAACGAATAAACCCAAAAGGGAACAGCAGTAAGAAGGCATTAAAAATTTTCAAAACAAGATTACACGGTGTGTATACTGACTACACGGTGTGTACTTGACTTCCCTTCCCCTACCCGGGTCCTTCTACACGGCTAAGCCACACGGATCCCATTTGAACAAAACTACACGGCGTGTATATCATCTACACGGTGTGTATGGTGTTATTTCCAACTGCCCATGTCGCTTGTGACACTGCCGACTACTCGGGTTAACACTACACAGTGTGTTACACCCGCACACGGCATGTTAACAACCCCATTTCCCCAACCACACGGCTAACTCCACACGGTCAGTCCCCGGACAAGACTACACGGTGTGTCCCATAGGTACACGACATGTTCTAGATGAGCTCTGTCGACCCGTGTTGTTAGTTACACGGACGGAAACATGGCTCACCCTACACGGTGTGTTCTATATACACACGGCGTGTACACGAATGGTTTACACCGACCCGTGTTGTTAGTTACACGGCCGGGTCCCCAGGTCAAACTACACGGCATGTTCTTCATTGACACGATGTGTTCGAGAAATGACTACATCGGCCCATGTTTGTTAGTTACACGGACGGTTTTCCAAGTCAACACTATACGGTGTGTACATCCAGTACACAATGTGTTCACCCCAAGCTCTTCCCTTCCCCGTGTCGCCGCCCACACGGTTTGTGACACGGGAAGAGACTACACGGCGTGTACTCTGGGTACACGGCGTGTACTTAAAATTTTTATTTTTCTTCCCGAACAGAAGACCATACACAGCGTGTTGAAGGTACTACATGGAATGTATACTGGAAATTCCGGATAGTATGCCTCAGAAACATCCCTGAAACCTAGAAAACACTGAAAAATAACACCTAAGTGCCAAATTCTGATCCGTGAGGTCCCATACTCCCCACAAATAAAATTTTGACATACTATCTGTGTTATAACGAAATAAACAGTCAATGATCCACCAAATTCCAGTAAGTGGGGGCCCATACTCCCCAAAGACCAATGTTTGGCATCCATTCTTTTAACAAGTTTATACAACAATACCCTATCACATAGCAGATATTTATCAAGCGGCTATCACAACAACATGCTTTTCTAGCACAACAACTATTACAACAACATTCAATTTCTAATGCACCTACATGGCATGGAACTATGCATGGAAAGTGATTTCTAGAATGTGCCTAAATGATGAATGAGATAGAATACCCTCATCTCATTGGGTTGCAACTATGTAGAACCCATAGATAAAATATCAACATCACAATCACAAGTGCGTCACCCAACGGTGAAAATCAATTTAACTATAAAATTGCAAAATCATAAAAATTGAAATACGAGGTAAATTGGCTTTTCCCTATACACGGGTTAGCTACGCATGGTCAAAGCTTATTAACAACTACCGTTCCTATCCTATCACTGACTAAGGATCAAAATAGTAAGTCAAAGAAAAGAACTGCCTCTGATACCACTTTGTAACGTCCCGGATCCGGGTACAACTCCATGGGTGCCCCAAACCCAGTTCACCACGTGACCTTAAACGCGTTTCCCCAAACTCTGGAGGCTGATCACTAGCAGTGAGGGACCATGTCTGATAGTGGGGAAATAATACCGTCATTTACAAAGTGAAACGCAGCGGTATATAATACAACATACAATAACAGCAGAAGCAGTAATAGTATATATAACTGAAATGGATAACTGATATCAAAAGGGGAAACCAACAGTCATATATATATATATATATATATAAAGATGCATCATGTATCTATTCTATAACACAGCTATAACATGTTACACTACAATACAATACAATACAACTTAAGTACATGTACAGGAATGCAAAACAGAACAGCCAGAGGAATCGCGATCCAATGCTCGGTCCCATGCTCTCATACACCCACGCAGCAATCAAGTACCTGTATAAGAACCCTTTCCCTAATCTACACCTGCAGAAACGTAATCTGTTTGTGCCGAAAAGCATGGCCCAAACAAGGTGTGAGAAAAAATCTCAGCAAGCACCCGCCAAAGGCCCGTGATAAACTATGTGTAAACATGCAACAACAGTGTGAAAAAGTAAATGCAATAAACTAAGTATTACTCAAAAGTACCTAACTTACCAGTAATATTTCCATTTTAATATCCATTTAATTAGTTAATTTAAAAATATCACCATAGTGAATTTTTCTATGTAAACGGTTAGTGTCCTCAGACATGAAAACCCTTACCCTTAGGTAATCAGAATCTCACCCTTAGGCATATCAGATATTTCCCTCAGGCGTACGAAGTGTCACTCTCAGGCATAGAGTCTATCGCCCACAGGAACGGAAGAAGTTTCCCTCAGTCTAAGAGAACATTTCCCTCAGGATAAGTAAAAAAACTCCCTCGGGCTAAAGTAACCAGGCCATTCCCAACATATCACAAGAAATTCACATACAATTCCTCTCAAGGAAAAAGTAATACAGAATATAAACAACGTACACCCTCAGGTATCCTGGCCAAACGGCTAAAAAGAGGAACGCACACCCAGGGTGGTCCTGGATCCAAGCGGCAATCCCAAAAATTATTTTAATATCACATTTAATTATCTATACAATTTTAGGTATTTAAAATAGTCACGGCCTCAGCCACACGACACCCCAAATACGGGTTCGTAGCTCAAAACACACAAAAACGCACGACAGTTTGAAATAAATACCAAGCCACCTACCTTATATGCCAACGAACATTATATGTGAACGTCGATTCCAGAAACGCCCAAGAATGACATAGATCTGACGTATAAGAAACTATGTTTAAATGAAAATAACTTCCATTAGAGGAAGAATTGGTAAGAGACACACTAGGAGGAGGAAGCTCTTACCCGTGCGGTTCCAATGAGATCGATGGAGGCGGAATCGGATTCTCGACGTGCACTCGGAGGATCCTCAAAGCTCTGAACTTCCTCTCCCGAGCTCTCTTCCCATTCTAATCCTTCTCTGTGAACATGGGAGGCTACTACCCATTTTAAGTGAAAAAAACAAAGTACACTGCGTGTATTTCCAAGTACACGACGTGTACTTCCCATTTTTAAACTGTTCCTCTAGTGGCTTCCCGCCAGCATGGCACTGTTCATCTGACGACATGACTACATGGCGTGTCTCCTTGAGTACACGACGTGTTCTGTCGCACAGCTGGCCACCACCTTACTATTCGCCTGCCGACTGACTACACGGTGTGTAAGGGACCACTACACAGTGTGTAGTCGGTCTTTACACCCTTCGTTTCCAACATGGACACACGACCCGTGTACTCATCCCACACGACCAAAAGTACACGGCGTGTGGAAATGTACATGGCCTGTACTTTCCAAAATTTGGGATTTTTCCCCATTTTCCTTATTTTCTTAAAATAAAATAAGGAAAAGAGAAAAGAAGAAGCCCGTACCTCTAAACTAAGAACCGGGTTCTTACAATTTAAGTTCAAACAAGACTTGTAACTTGTGGGTGCACAGTGGATAGGGTGTAGCAAGTTTAGAAAATTATGATTCAATTAGATATTCAATAAAGAAAACAAAGTTCATGCTAAAAACACCAACATTAATCAGATTTAATAGAAAAACAGCATGTACCCCCCACACTTAATTTCAATCAATGGAACAGATAATAATAACAATGAAATTCAATTTTTCAGCAAAGAGGCACATTCAGAATTTATATCTAAACGGTGACAAACAACAGAATAACATTCCAATACGTGCCAGATTTTTAACATATACAGAATTTTAAAATTTTAGTAGCAAGATATGTAGTAGAATTTTATACAGTAAAAATGTCTCAAAATTTATAGTACACATGTAGTAGATTTTTTTTTCAATACAAGAAAATTTTAGCAAATACAGGAGCATAATTTTTATGAAAGCATTAAGGAGTGGAAAAATGAAATGCATCAATTATGACTTGATTACTTCCCTGAATATATTTGACCATTTCTCTCTAGTATGGGAATTCTACTCCTTAAATGACACAGCAGCATCATCCTTGAGATAAAGAACATGTAAACCAAGAAGAAAAATCCAGCAGATACAATGCATATAGAAGGCAGCAAAACATGACATTATTCAAAGTAAAACAAGAACATAGATAAAAGTAAACACAAAAGAAAGAAAATGGGATGACTCCCAAGAAGCACTGAATTTAAAGTCTTCAGTTATACTTTATTTAATTTAAATTTTTTATTTATTAAGAAAACAAAAACCAAGGGTTGCCTCCCATGCAGCACTAGGTTTATAGTCCCCAGCTAGACTTCATTCAAGAACAGTTTTATAGCATATTGAAGGCAGCCAAGCCCTTTGGTTTTCCCTTAAAATAAAGTTTCATTCTCTTCCCATTGACCAACATGGGTTTCTTCTCTTCGCCTACAATTTCAACAGATCTATTCTTCAATACTTTAACTACAGTAAAAGGTCCATACCACATGGACTTCAGATTCCCAGGAAAGAGTTTAAGTCTAGAGTTAAATAGGAGGACCTTCTATCCAGGTTTGATTTCCTTGAATTGAATGATAGAATCATGAAATATTTTAGTCCTCTCTTTATAAATTCTTGAATTATCATAACTCTCTCTCCTAATCTCAGTGAGTTAACTCAGCTCAAGTAATCTCCTCTCACCATCACTCTTAAAATCAAAGTTCAGGGCCTTAACTACCCAATATGACTTATGTTGCAACTCCACAGGTAAATAACAACATTTCCCAAATAACAGCCTATAAGGAGGCACACCTATTGGGGTCTTGAAAGCAGTTTTGTATGCCCATAAAGCTTCATCCAGTTTAAGAGACCAGTCTTTCCTAGAGTTTGAGACAATTTTCTCAAGAATTTGTTTCAGTTCCTTGTTTGAAATCTCCAACTGTCCATTGGACTATGGATGATAAGGAGTACCAGTTTTTTGAACACAACCATATTTCTCCATCAATGCTTTAAACTTTTAATTCTTAAAGTGTGTTCTATTATCAGTGATAAAATCTCTTGGGACTCCAAATCTGGTAAAAATGTTTTTCTTGACAAATTTTATTACACTTTTTTCTTGATTGTTGGGAAGAGCTACTGCCTCAACCCACTTTGAAACATAGTCAACAACAACTAGAATGTACTCATTCCAATGAGATGATGGAAATGGTCCCATAAAATCTAAACCCCATACATCAAAAATTTCAACTTCCAGAATACCCTTTTGGGGTAACTTCTACTTTCTACCCACATTGCCTAACCTTTGACACCTATCACAACCAACCACAAAGTTCCTAGCATCCTTAAAGAGAGTAGACCAATAGAAACCTGACTGTAAGACTTTTTGAGTGGTTCTTTCACCACCATGGTGAACTCCCCAAGGTGAAGAATGATAACTTTCAATAATCGAGAGCATCTCTTCCTTAGGTACACATCTTCAAATAATACCATCATCACATCTCCTAAATAGAAAAGGATCATCCCAAAGGTTGTATTTAAGTAAAAAATCAATTTCTTTCTTTGATTATTAGACAGATTTTTGGGAATGACACCTATTTCTAGAAAGTTGGAAAAATATGCAAACCATGCAGTTTTCCTGACTAAGACAGTGAGCAGCTTTTCATCAGGAAAGGAAGAGTTAATCTCCCTAGGATTTTCAGATTTATATTGAGTAACAAGAAGCCTAGATAAGTAGTCAGAAACTAAATTTTCAGCTCCATGTTTATCTTTAATTTCTAAATCAAACTCTTGTAACAAAATAATCCATCTAATCATCCTGGGTTTAGTTTATTTCTTTGACAACAAGTATTTTAAGGTAGAATGATCAGTGAAAATGATGACTTTAAAAACTAACAAGTACTATCAAAATTTCTCTAACGAAAAAACAACATCTAACAACTCTTTATCAGTGGTGGTATAACTCTTCTGGGAATCATCTAGAAGTATACTAGCATAATTCACCACATGAAACTTCTTATGTTTCCTCTTTCCAAGGACAGAACCTGCATCCATGTCACTAGCATCACACATAAGCTCAAAAGGTAATTTCCAATCATGTGCAGTGATGATAGATGATGTAGTGAGTTTCTCTTTAAGCTAATTAAATAATTTCACACAGTTTTTATCAAAATTAAAAGGGGAATCCTTTACCAGCAAAGAACACAAGGGCTTAGTTATTTTGGAAAAATCTTTTATGAATCTCTGGTTGAAACTGGCATGCCCTAGAAAACATCTAACACCTTTGACATTAACAGGAGGTGACAGTTTTTGAATAACTTCTATCATAGTAGTATCAACTTCTAAACCTCTCTTAGACACCTTATGACCAAGAACAATACCCTCTGTGACCATGAATTGACATTTCTCCCAATTAAGAACAAGGTTGGTTTCAATGCATCTCTCTAAAACTAACTCATTATTTCCTAAAAAAGTTTCAAAAGTACTCCCCACAATAGAAATGTAGTCCATGAAAACCTCAATGAATCATTCAATCATGTCTGAAAAGATAGCTATCATACACCTTTGAAAGGTGGCTGGAGCTTCACACAACCCAAAGGGAATCTAACTGTTGGAAAATGTTCCAAAGGGGCATGTGAAAGTGGTATTTTCCTGATCCTCTAGATCAACAGGAATCTGGTTGTAACCAGAATACCCATCCAAAAAATATAAAAATTCATTTCCAGCAAGCCTCTGAAGAATTTGATCCAAGAAGGGCATTGGAAAATGATCCTTCCTTGTGGCTGCATTAATCTTCCTATAATCTATAAAAACTCTCCATTTTGTGGCTTTCCTAACATGGACTTCTTCATTCATTTCATTTTTAACTAAAGTGAAACCTCCCTTTTTGGGAACAACCTGAACAAGGCTGACCCAAGCACTATCAGAAATGGGATAAATCATTCCAGTGTCCAACAGTTTAATCACTTCCTCTCTCACAACTTCATTCATGTTAGGATTTAATCTTCTTTGACATTATACCCAAGGCTTATGATCAGGCTCCATAGGAATCTTGTGCATACAGAATGAGGGACTAATACCCTTGATATCAGCTATTGTCTAGCCTATGGCAGATTTAAATTTCTTAAAATCAATCAACATACTTTCCTCTTGGTTTTTATTCAGTTCAGCAGAAATTATTATAGGAAAAGTGGAGTTCTCACCTAGAAATGAATATTTAAGATGAGCGGGGATGGGATTTAGTTCAAAAATCGGTGGTTCTAAACTCGAAGGAAGACTCTTAGGCCTGGGAGGTCCAAGATCTTCAACATATTTCTTGTATGGAGTATAGAGAGATGAAAATTTTCCAATTTCATGCTCAGATTCATAGATAACAGTTCTACTGTCCAAGGTGGGTAGTATGTTGTCCAGACTTTCCATATCAGAATTCAATATCTCAATGAAAGCAGAATCGTCAAGTTGTCTTAAAAGTTATTCTTCATCAATATCAAAGTTCTCAGAAGTGTTGGTGCTAACAGAAACACCCTCAAATTCACTCATAAATCTCATAGGTTCAAAAAAAGAGTACTCTCCTACAGCAGAAACTGGACAGTTGTCCAGTTCTAGAAGATTTTCCAGATTGGTTGTTACAGCAGAATTTTCAGTTTCTAAAACAGATTCAATAGAATTTTCAGCTTCACAATTATCTTCTTCAACGAGGGATTGTTTTTCAGATTTTACAATGTCTTCAATTTGATTTTTATAAAAACATTAAGCATCAAGGAAATCTATTTTTGAGCATTTTTTATAATAAGTTGGTTCCTTAATTTTTTTTAAAACATTGAACTCTTCTTCTTGTTCACCAATTTTGAATATCAGTTGACCCTTTGACACATCAATGACAACACCTACTGTGGCCAAGAAGGGCCTATCCAAGATGATAGGTAACTCTTGATCACATTCCATATCTATGACAAGAAATCAGAAGGCAGAAACAACTTCCCAACTCCAACTAGCAAGTCATCTACCCTACCCACAGGATGATTGAATGATATATCAGCTAACTATAGAATTACTGTAGTGGGTTGAAGATCAGCCAGCCTCAACTGTCGAAATAGTGAGTATGGGAGCAGGTTAATACTAGCACCTAGATCACACAGATAGTTCAGTTGACCCGAATTTCCTAGAGTACAAGGGATGAAAAAGATACCTAGGTCTTTCAATTTTGGTGGGATTTTATTTTGAAGCACTGCACTGCACTCTTCAGTGAGGTTGTAGGTAGAAAATTATTCAAGGGTATTTTTGTTTGAAAAAATTTTCTTAATAGATTTAAGATAAGATGGGATTTGAATTATTTCTTGGATAAATGGGATATTTACATGAAGATTAGAAAGGAGAACAAGGAACTGAAGTAGTTCAGCACTAGTATTACATTGAGGTTTCAGCTTCTTCGAAAAAGGGATGGATGGGGAAAATTTTCTAAGTACAGTTGGAAAATCCATCATCTATTCCTCGACTTTTTCT
Source organism: Viscum album (assembly GCA_963277665.1). Lineage (NCBI taxonomy): Eukaryota > Viridiplantae > Streptophyta > Magnoliopsida > Santalales > Viscaceae > Viscum > Viscum album. The sequence goes on from OY728151.1 coordinate 858,448,322, forward strand.
TTTCCTTTATTCTTTTGATTTTTAAGAGAAGTTTCAGCTTGAGTTTCAGGATACATACTCTGTTTCTCATCATTTTCAACATTTTTCTGTGAATTTCCAGCATGTGTGCAAAGCAGATTTTTGTTTCCAGGATGAAGCAGATTTTCATTTTGAGCATTTTCATGGTCCTTTTCAGAAACATTTTGAGTATTAAGCCCACTTATAGTGAAAAAAACCATGAAATTCTCTCTAGGGTTAAGTTCAGTTCTACTAGGAAACCTACCTTTTTTCCTAGATGAAAAATCCCTAGCAAGTTGGCCAAACTGTGTTTCCATTTTTTGTATTCTAACATCAGTTTTCATTTTATCAGATTCATATTTACTTTGATGCTTGGTTTGTTGATTCAAGATTAGATCAAGCTTAGAATACATGTGACTATCATTGTTACCTTGTGTATTTGATGACCCATCCCTTGGTTGTTTTTGAAAGTTTGGTCTTGGTTGATTATGATAATTAGGGGTAGAGGATCGTTTAATTAAGCCTTGATCTTTCCAGGACAGATTTGAATGGTTCCTATAGCTTTGGTTGTAATTTTTTGAAAATGTATCTTCTTTAGGAGGCATTCTAGGACCATAGTTAACAATGTTTGAATTTTCTTATTGTTGGGCTGGCATATCAATGTTAGGAAAAAAAATTCTGTATGCCCAAACATATCACACTAGACACATTGTTCCCTTAAATATTGGTTGGTATTTTGACATCCATGTTGATTAATAGTTTTTTTAGAATTCTGGTTCATTAAATATTAAAGTTGGTTGGTGATTTCAGACAGTTGAGCTTGAGTTTCATTCACTGAACCAGTGTTCGAATTAAAATTTCTGTTGACTCTTTTTCTTCTTGAAATTTTATTTTGAGAATTCAGTGCAGCATTATTAAAGATCTGTCTAAGTTCTTCATCAGTTTTATTGTAACACCCGAGACTTTTATGAAAAATATTTTGTTTTTATATAAATCATCAAAGGAATCTTTCACTACACACAACACTAGATTGGCTTTCTTTACACACAATCGCGGCCTTCCCCGATAGCTTGCATCGTACGCAATACCGAGTTTCACTAAAAAACGATATGCTATTAAAATATTATTAAAACTAGCAGTTATGAATAGTAATACCCACTTTTTTAAATTTTTTAAATTTTATTTTCCAAAATGGACTTCATTTTTGGATTCAGAATATCGAAATTAGCCTAGGGTGAAATTTTGGTATTTTTCTGAAAACTTTCATTTTTTAATGAATAGTGAAAACACTGGGTTACTATTTAAAAACAGACTTTTTATTTAAATAGTTATTTTTTTTATTTAGATTTATTTTAGGTCAAAATTGATACATAATACCTATATAAGTTCAATTCAATTCATTGGAGTCATTTTATAATAATTTTAGATATATAAAAATTTTATTGAACTTTTCACCGTCTTTTACCCACCTCCTAGGAAAATTTACAAATTTACGTAAAACTTAATTTTACCGCTTTTGTGAGGGGAATTTCAAATATAAAAGACACACTGTTAATATCAAGGACTAAAATGTGGTTCAATGAGATGAAAATAATTTTTGGTGAATAGTAACTTTTTACTTTTTTACCACTATTAAAAGTAAATAGGGTAATTAAGGATAAAAATGATATTATTATTACCCTAAAACATGTATTAATTCTATTGGATAAGTGTAATTCGACCAAAAAAAACCTTAGGAATAAAATATTACCATTTAGGCCCACATGGATTAGATTAGGACATTTAATATTAATTTATTTAAAGAAGGGTTAAAATAGTTAAAATCAAAGTTTAATTAGTAAATTATTTTTAATATAGAGTTATACATAAGATAAATTCGACTATAAATATTCATTAGAAAGATAAAAGGATTTTATATATAATGGTATTTTATTTTTAATTTTTAGAAATTATATAATTTAATTTATGTATGACACAATGATGATGTAGTAATTATCTTATTAATGAAATATTGACATAGTTGATGTTATAAATACCCAAATAAATGTAATTTGAGACTTTTTATTAATTAAAATAATTTCATAGGTTAATATTACATATTATTACTGATTTAAGTAACTTTTTTAGAACTAATCATTCTGTTATGATTTTCACAAAAATCAATTACCCAATAGTTTCAAAATTGACATAAAATGGTTTTTAAAACAAATATTATATTATTAATTGTTATTTTATTCCTAAAAATCTTTGGTTTGCCCAAATGACTTAGATAAGGTTATTTATATTAATAATAAACAACTTGGGGTTCGTTTGGCTTGTTATAGTAAGTTTATTAACCTTATAGTGTAAGAAAACAATAAGACACGGTAAAAGTTAAATTATCTAACTTAAAGTTAAATTTAAATGATAAAGTTAAAATAGAAACCTAAACTTGTCTAAATTATATTGGACGAGAGTATTCCGACCCATCCCCACCTTAGCTTTGAAATAAATCAATTTTGAGCTATTAAAAACCGAATATGACATTATAATAAAATAAGATTTTTAGTTTTTCCAAAGGTTCCCCTCTCCTCCCTTATAAAAGAGCACCTCATCTCTCTCTTCCTCACACCACATTGAGCCTTCAAGATCGTCCAAACTCTACCCATTTCACTTCCACACTTCCCTAGAAACATCATAGAGGTCCTGTTCTTCTTCAAAGACCAATTTTAGTGCCCTAAGAGGAGGTGTCAAAGAGGTGCTTCAAAGAAGAGGTAATGCCAGTTACCGGTTCTTTCAACTTTATTTCTTCTTCTACTTCTTCTTCATTAGTTGTTTCATTATGAAGTAATAACATCAGTATAACTCATATACCGATATGTTATTATAAGTATGAAACAACCATATTTCACCATCTATCCATCCTACGGAAAACAAAATCACTGCGCGTGCGTACGTACGGAATACCGTCTCCACGCCGTGGTGTAATCTATTTTCCACCAACACCTTACATGGATGGGTATAATGGTGTAAAGAATAACTATATATGGTTATTATAACATCATACTGATTCTTATATATTATACCATCCACTCCAATTCTATTCAATAATTATGGGAACGATATCATCGCTCGTGCGTACGTACGGATTACCGTCTCCACGACGCGATGAGATTCATTCTCCATGTTAACCATACATGAATGATTATAAAGTTTATATAATGAATAAAAATGAAATATATGAAATAATAATGCTACTGGATTTATGTATATATATATATATGTATGTCATCTCTTTAGTTTCATTCAATTCAATAAAGAAACGAAAACAGCGTTCATGCGTACGTACGGCCTACCGTCTCCATGAACGGTGTATTTCATTACTTTTATCGATATATAATATATATGTATATGATTAATATATATTACATATAAATCATGTTTTACATTCTGGAATTATTTAAATCATGGTATAAGTAATAATATCAAGAACAACAAGTCGAAACACATACGATAAATGAAATGATTTTACCCAAAACGCTGCTTTAACATGGAATTTACAAAAGAACGAGTAATATAAAGTCATAAGTGAAACATATATGATATCATAACAATGAATATGATTATTTAATAATTCAATAACGTTATTTAAATCATTATACAGGAGTTTCAGATCTATACGAAGCATATCAAACATAAGGTAAGGGAAAATATCACAATATCATTTTTATCCGAGATTGTTTATACTTTGCTATTTACTGTGGTGTATTTTATCATCCATATCTATGTTTCCTCATTATTTAATATTATTTCCATCCACCTACAATTTTTTAAATCCAATTTTACCCTTAGGTGAGTTTTTAGTAAAAGATATGAAAGGAATCTTTTGTCGTTTTTCGTACGATGTATTTTTTGACTTTTCCGGAAAAATTACAAGAAGAATGTTTTTTTAACTTATACGGAATGAATGGATTTTTGAAACATTATTTCCAAGAATATTCCTTTACAAGTTTTCATGTTTATTTTTAATCAACTTCTTTTAGTTTAAAATTGTATGACTTGTTAAGAAAGGAAAAATGTTTTTGAAGTAGAAAGGATATTTTTTTCAAGAATGGAGTTCAAGTGTTTTATCAAAATTATTTTCCATATAAGATAATATAGGGTTCTGTTTCTATCCCTATTATTACATTCATTTGATTATGTTGTGATGGAATTATTTTTGTGAATTCCTTTATCTTATATGAATTGTTTTATGATTTCACGATGTTTAAGAATCCCATTATTATTACATGGGTTATGCAATGATGTATGATTTATGAATTTGTGGAACACATAAGAATGGTATCATTATGAGATGGTTGGGACCTATATATCCCTCCAATGCATTGGTTAATGATTTATATCTCATGAGATAGACATGGTTTTAACTGCAGGTTAATCCGATTCAGTGAAACAGGACTGCAATGAGGAGTGAACTCGGTTCAGAAATGGACTTTGTCCGCTAAGATAGTATTATCAATGAGTCTTGACTACTAAGAAATGATTCTCTATGATTATGTGTGTATTCCAAAAAGTTTAATTTTTTATGTTATGATTTTTGGGATTACATTTCACTTCTATGATTTATCCCATGATATGAAATTATGATTTCTTTTGCAGGTTAAGATATCCAAAATGTTATGTTCTTATGAATATGATGTGTTTGATTTTTTTTGTTTACCCTTACTGAGCATTTGAGATCACCCTTTTTTATGTTTTCTTTCCCCCAAGTCAGGAGGAAGGTTATTAATTAGGATATGCCAAAAAGGACTCTAGATATGATGAAATAAATGGGAGACAATGTAGATGCTTTATGAACCAGTTGTTTATGTTTCCCAGTTTCTAGAGACACTATACCTATACGGTCCTTTAATGGTTTTGTTATATGTTGTAATAAGTTTACTTCAATTCTGAAGTAATAACAATGTATGTAAATTATGGTTCGTTATATTTGGTATCAGAGGAAAGGTTTAGTCAACCTTTGGAAACTAGGATGCGGGAAATTTAGTGAGATCCCTAGAGATATTTCTAAGGTATGTCTAGGGATGTCCCTAAGGTTAAGTATAAATATAGGTTATAATCCTAGAATTATGGTAACGATCTTAGAAATTAAACCTAAGATGATAGATATTGAAGTTACTCCCCCTTTATTATATTGTTTTCCCTAGCATGGTATTTGCCTCTCACACTATTATTTTTGGGTTTTAGACGATGGTTGGAACCCGAAGGAACCATGTTGATCAATGTAATGGACAATGCAATGATTGTCCTCCTAACCAAACTAATGTCATGGGAGATGGAGTGCACAATCTTATTTCTATACTTACACAAGCTATTAATCATTCTGGACTTCCAAATGAGTAGAGAAGGGAACAATATTCTATTGAGTCCTTCATGAGGAAACATCCACCTTCTTTCAGTGGGTCTTCTGATCCACTTGTTGCTGAACAATGGATCAGTACCACTGAAAAGATATTTTCAGTTCTTCAATGTTTTGAACATGAAAAAGTCATCTTAGTAGTATATCGTTTGGAAGATGAATCTGATCAATGGTTGAATCTTTTTAAGAATACGAGGCCAAGAGATGAAATTGAGTCCATGGAATGGGATGAGTTCAAGAACTTATTTTTCAATAAGTACTTCCCTCGTATTCTTCGAACAAAGATGGAGAAGGAGTTTCATAAACTGAAGCAAAAGGATGATAAATCTGTTGGTACCTATGAATCAAATTTTACAAGACCTGCAAGGTACGCTTCCAGAATTAATATCCAACCTAAGAGTAAGATCGATCGATTCTTTAGTGGCTTAAAACCAAGTCTTCGAAGGGCGTTAGCCATAAGGGACTTCAATAACTATGAGGAAATTGTTTGATGTGCTCTCAAGGTTGAGATGGAGATTGGTGTAACCCATCAGTCACATGGGTTTGATAAGAAGAGGAAAATGGAATTCAAAGGAAAATATAAAGACCACACTGAAAAGAAGATGAGTTTTCCCTTATTCCAAAAGTGTGGAAAGAAACATGGAGGAAATTGTCTTAAGGGGACAAGAAAATGTTATAATTGTGGAAAATAAGGTCATCAGGCAATTGAATGTCGAAATAATGGGATGAAGATGTCTAATGATGCAAAAAAAGGAAGGGATACACAGAATGAACCTACAACACTTCAATGTTTCAAGTGAAAGGAGATGGGTAATTATGCCTATAAATGCCCAAATCCAAGGGTTGATGATGATGATCGATGTCAACAAACTATTAAGGACAAAGAAAAAGGAAAGTCACATGCAATTACTATCGGTGATGTGTAGTATGACAATGAAGTGGTGAGAGGTACACTTACCATCCACTCTAAAGTAGCAAATGTTTTTTTTTTATTCTGGATCCAGCCAATCTTTTATTTCTAAAGAATTTTCTAAGTGTATTGCCATATTACCTCAACAATTAGATGTTGAGTTGGCTGTGACAACTCCTAATGGCACAACAATTGCATCAAAAGTATATAATTCTTCTCCGATTGAAGTTTGTGGGAAAGTGCTTCCTGAAAATCTTGTGATACTTCCTATAGTGGAATTTGATATGATTCTTGGCATGGATTGGATTTATTTATATGGAGATCATATCAATTGCCAATGAATGGAAGTCACATTTCATATTCCAGATCAATCTATGATAGTCTATCGATGCAAGGATGAACATAACCTTCCAGTGGAAATTTCTTCCATCTTATGGGTCTTGATTCCACTAAATGAAGGTTATCTATCTCAAATGGTTGGAGAGAAACTCACGATTATGAATATGCCCATTGTACGGGAGTTTGACGATGTCTTTCCGAAGGAATTGCTGGGTCTTCCACCAAATCGTGAAGTTGAGTTTTCAATAGAACTCGTACCGGGTGCTTTGCCTATTTCAAAGACACCATATAGAATAGCCCCATTTGAGTTGTAGGAATTGAAGAAGCAACTCCAAGAGAATCTTGATAAGGGATTCATACGCCCTAGTGCGTCACCTTGGGGAGCACCTGTTCTGTTTGTTAAGAAGAAAGACGGATCAATGAGACTCTACATTGATTATTGAGAACTTAACAAGATCACGATCAAGAACAAATATCCTCTCCCACGCATTGATGACTTATTTGACCAACTACAGGGAGCTCAATACTTTTCCAAGATTGATCTTCGTTCATGGTATCATCAATTAAGTGTCAAAAGGGAGGATATACCAAAGACGGATTTCCGTACAAGGTATGGACACTATGAATTTATAGTGATGCAATTTGGTCTTACTAATGCCCCTACTATATTCATGGATATGATGAAAAGAGTCTTTAGAGACTATCTTGATCAGTTTGTGGTAGTCTTTATAGACTGTATTCTTGTCTATTCAAAGAGAAGGAATAATATGAAGATCACATGAGAATTATATTGAAGACCCTGAGAAAGGATAATATTTATGCCAAATTTACCAAGTGTGAATTTTGGCTTCAAAAAGTTTCATTTTTGGGTCACATATTCTCAAAAGAGGGGATATCTATGGATCCAGCAAAAACAGAGGTTATCGAAAGATGGTCGAGAGCAACAACAGTAACTGAGATCTGAAGTTTTCTTGGTTTGGCTGGATATTATCGATGTTTTGTGAAATATTTTTCATGATTATCTAATCCACTCACCAAGTTGACTCGGAAAGGAGTTAAGTTTGTTTGGATGGAGGAATGTGAAGAGAATTTCAAGGAGTTGAAAAGAAGGTTATCCAGTGCACCTGTACTCACACTTCCTTGTAGTGGAGAAAGGTTTGTGATCTAAAGTGATACATCCAAGAAGGGGCTAGGATGTGTTCTTATGGAAAATGATATGTTGATAGCTTATGCCTCACGACAGTTGATAATACATGAGCAAAATTACCCAACTCATGATTTTAAGTTAGCTGCAATAACCTTTTCATTAAAGATTTGGAGGCATTATCTTTATGGAGAAAGGTGTGATATTTATATTGATCATAAAAGTTTAAAGTATATTTTCACATAAAAGGAGCTGAATATGCGTCAAAGAAGATGGTTGGAGTTGATTAAGGATTACGACTGCTCAATTCATTACCACCCTGGGAAAGAAAACAAGGTGGAAGATGCATTAAGTCGACAAGACCATGCTAGCTTATCCATGATGAGGATCACAAAAGATCCAATATTTTTTGATTTACAAAGGATGGATCTTGGAATTATAAGGGAAGGGGAAAATCGTATCTTTCTCAAATGAATGTTCAACCATCTATACATGTGAAGATTAAAGAGGCACAGAAAGAAGATGTAGAGTTACAAAATAAGGTGATAAATGTTCCTGAATTCAACCTTGATTGTGATGAGATAATAAAGTTCAGGAATTGGGATTGTGTTCCTCCCATCTCAAAATTAAAGAAGGAGCTTCTGGATGAAGCTCATAGTTCTTCATTCTCTATTCATCCTGGAAGCATGAAGATGTATAGGGACCGGAAAGTGTACTTCTGGTGGGATGGCATGAAAAGAGACGTTGCTGAATATATCTCTCGATGCTTGGTTTGTCATCAAGTTAAAGCTGAGAGACAGAAGTCTAAGGTGATGTTACAACCATTACTCATACCCAAATGGAAATAGGAAAACATCACTATAGACATTGTCACCGGACTTCCTAAAACATCCAAAGGCAATAATGCTATCTGGGTCATAGTTGATCATCTTACAAAATCAGCACACTTCATTGCTATTAGAGAGGATTTCTCTCTAGATCAGCTTTCCAGGATATATGTAAAGGAAGTGGTAAGATTGCATGGAGTACCACTTTTTATTATATCTGATCGGGATCCGAGGTTTACCTAAAAGTTTTTGGTGAAGTCTTCAGCATACCCTGGATACAGAGTTGAGTTTCAGCACTGCTTATCATCCTTAGACAGACGGTCAGTCTAAGAGTACAATTCAAACTCTAGAATATATGTTGAGAGCTTGCTCTATGGATTTCAAAGGTGGTTGGGCTCAACACCTACCTTTGGTAGAATTTTCTTATAATAATAGCTTTCACTCCAGTATTCAGATGGCTCCTTATGAAGCTCTATATAGAAAGAAATGAAGGACTCCAACTTGCTGGGATGAAGTTGGGGAAAGAAAGCTATTTGGACCTGATCTTGTTGATGAGATTGCAAAAAAGGACAGATCTATTCAACAACACATTAGAGCTGCTCAGAGTCGGAAAAAAATTTATGCCGACATCCAATGAAAAGACCTATAATTTGAAGTGGGTGATAAAGTGTTCTTGCAAATATCTCCTTGGAAGAGAGTAACGATATTTGGAAAGAAGGGAAAGGTGAGCCCTAGGTATATCGGTCCATTCGAAATACTGGATCGTGTTGGGAAGGTAGCTTACCGATTGGCGCTTCCACAAAATCTCTCCCAAGTTCACGATGTGTTCCATGTATCTCTCCTGAGAAAGTACATACATGATCCTTCACATGTACTCAGTTCAGAAGTTGTACCGCTGGAGCAAGATCTTTCTTATGAAGAACAGCCAATAGAGATTCTGGATCATAGTGAAAATGTCCTACGAAACAAGACCACTCGCTTGGTGAAAGTTTTGTGGAGGAACCACCAATTAAAAGAAGCTACATGGGAGCTTGAGGATATGATGAGGGAGAGGTATCCTCATATGTTTGTAACAAAGTGACGAATTTCGAGGGTGAAATTCATTTTAAGGGGGGTAGAATGTAACACCTGAGACTTTTATGAGAGATATTTTGTTTTTATATAAATCATCAAAAGAATCTTTCACTACACACAACACTAGCTTGGCTTTATTTACACACAATCGTGACCTTCCTCGATAGCTTGCGTCATACGGAATATCGAGTTTCACTAAACAACGATATGTTATTAAAATATTATTAAAATTAGCCATTATGAATAGTAATACCCACTTTTTGAAATTTTGAAAATTTTATTTTCCAAAACGTACTTCATTTTTGGATTCGGAATATCGAAATTAGCCTAGGGTGAAATTTTGGTATTTTTCTGAAAAATTTCAATTTTTGATGAATAGTGAAAACAGTAGGTTACTATTTAAAAACCGACTTTATATTTAAATAATTAATTTTTTATTTAAATTTATTTTAGGTAAAAATTGATACATAATACCTATATATGTTCAATTCAATTCATTGGAGTCATTTTATAATAATTTTATATATATAAAAATTTTATCGAACTTTTCACCGTCTTTTACCAACCTCCTAAAAGAATTTGAAAATTTACATAACTTAATTTTACCGCTTCTGTGAGTGGAATTTAGAAACTCCGAGAGACACGGTTAATATCAAGGAATAAAATGTGGTTCAATGAGATGAAAATAATTTTTGGTGAATAGTAACTTTTTACTTTTTTTTACCACGGTTAAAAGTAAATAGGGTAATTAAGTGTAAAAATGATACAATTATTACCCTAACACATGTCCTAATTCTATTGGATAAGTTTAATTCGACCAAAAACAACCTTAGGAATAAAATATGACCATTTAGGCCCACGTGGATTAGATTAAGACATTTAATATTAATTTATTTAAAGAAGGGTTAAAATAGTTAAAATCAATGTTTAATAAGTAAATCATTTTTTATATAGGGTTATAAATAAGATAAAATCGACCATAAATATTCATTAGAAAGATAAAAGTATTTCCTACATAATGGTATTTTATTTGTAATTTTTAGAAATTAAATAGTTTAATTTATGTATGACACAATGATGATACAATAATTATCTTATTAATGAAATATTGACATAATTGAAGTTATAAATACCCAAATAAATGTAATTTGAGACTTTTTATGAATTACAATAATTTTATAGGTTAATATTACATATTAGTACTGATTTAATTAACTTTTTTCGAACTAATCTTTCTGTTATGATTTTCACAAAAATCAATTACCAAATAGTGTCAAAATTGACATAAAATAGTTTTTGAAACAAATATTATATTATTAATTGTTATTTTAATCCTAAAAATATAAGGTTTATCCAAATGACATAGATAAGGTTATATATATTAATAATAAACAACTTGGGGTTCTTTTTTCTTGTTATAGTAAGTTTATTAACCTTATAGTGTATGAAAACATGAAGACACTGTAAAAGTTAAATTATCTAACTTAAAGTTAAATCTAAATGATAAGGTTAAAATAGAAAACTAAACTTGTCCAAATTCTATTGGATAAGATTATTTCGACCCATACCCACCTTAGCTTCGAAATAAATCAATTTTGAGCTATTAAAAACCGAATATGACTTTATAATAAAATAATATTTTTAGTTTTTCCAAAGGTTCCCCTCTCCTCCCTTATAAAAGGGCACCTCCTCCCTCTCTTCCTCACACCACATTGAGCCTTACATATCGGCAAACCCCTTACCATTTAACTTCCCCACTTCCCTAGAAACATCCTAGGGGTCCTGGTATTCTTCAAAGACCAATTTTAGTGCCCTAAGAGGAGGTCTCAATGAGGCGCTTCAATGAAGAGGTAATGTCTGTTGTCAATTATTTCAACTTTATTTCTTCTTCTACTTCTTCTTATTTAGTTGTTTCATTATAAAGTAATAACATCAGTATAACTTATATAATGATATGTTATTATAAGTATGAAACAACCCTATTTTACCATCTATCCATCCTATGGAAAACAAAATCATCGCGCGTGCATACGTACGGAATACTGTCTCCATGCCGTGGTGTAATATATTTTCCGCCAACACCTTACATGGATTGGTATAATGGTGTAAAGAATAACTATATTTGGTTATTATAACATCATACTAATTATGATATATTATACCATCCACTCTAATTCTATTCAATAATTATGGGAACGATATCATCGCTCATGCGTACGTACGGATTACCGTCTCCACGACGCGATGTGATTCATTCTCAATGTTAACCATACATTAATGATTATATAGTTTATATAATGAATAAAAATGAAATATATGAAATAATAATTCTACTGGATTTATGTATATATATATATATATATGTCATCTATTTAGTTTCATTCAATTCAATAAGGAAACGAAAACAGCGTTCATGCGTACGTACAGCCTACCGTCTCCATGAACGGTGTATTTCATTTCTTTTATCGATATATAATATATATGTATATAATGAATATATATTACATATAAATCATGGTTTACATTCTGGAATTATGTAAATCAGGATATAAGTAATAATATCAAGAACGACAAGTCGAAACACATACGATAAATGAAATGATTTTACCCAAAATACTGCTTTAACATGGAATATACAAATGAATGGGTAATATAAAGTCTTAAGTGAAACATATATGATATCATAACAATTAATATGATTATTTAATAAGTCAATAAAATTATTTAAATCATTATACAGGAGGTTCAGATCCATTCGAATCATATCAGACCTAAGGTAAGGGAAAATATCACAATCTCATTTTTATCCGAGATTGTTTATACTTTGGTATTTAATAGGGTGTATTTTATCATCCACATCCATGTTTCCTCAATATGTAATATTATTTCCATCCACCTAAAATTTTTTAAATCCAATTTTACCCTTCGGTGAGTTTTTAGTAAAAGATATGAAAGGAATCTTTTGTCGTTTTTCGTACGAGTTGCTTTTTGACTTTTCCGACAAAAGTACGAGAAGAATGTTTTTTTAACTTCTACGACATGAATGGATTTTTAAAACATTATTTCCAAGAAGCATCCTTTACAAGTTTTCAATTTTATTTTTAATCAACTTATTTTAGTTTAAAATTGTATGACATGTTAAGAAAGGAAAAATGCTTTTGAAGTAGAAAGAATATTTTCATCAAGAATGGAGTTCAAGTGTTTTATCAAAATTATTTTCCATATATGATAATATGGGGTTCTGTATCTATCCCTATTATTACATTGATTTGATTATGTTGTAATGGAATTATTATTATGAATTCCTTTATCTTATATGAATTGTTTTATGATGTCACGATGTTTAAGAATCCCATTTTTATTACATGGGTTATGCAATGATGTATGATTTATGATTTTGTGGAACACATAAGAATGGTATAATTATGAGATGGGTGGAACCTATATCTCCCTCCAATGAATTGGGTAATGATTTATATCTCATGAGATAGACATGGCTGGAACGGCAGGTTAATCCGGTTCAGTGAAACAGGACTCAAACGAGGAGTGAACTCGGTTTAGAAATGGACTTTGTCCGCTAAGATAGTCTTGGCAATGAGTCTTGAATACTAAGAAATGATTCTCTATGATTATTTGGGTATGCCACAAAGTTTCTTGTTTTATGTTATGATTATTGGGATTACATTTCACTTCTATGATTTATCTCATGATATGAAATTATGATTTCTTTTGCAGGTTAAGATTTCCGAAATGTTATGTATTTATGAATATGATGTGATTGATTTTTCTTTTGTTTACCCTTACTAAGCATTTGAGCTCACCCTTTTGTATGTTTTATTTCCCCCATGTCAAGAAAAATGTTATTAAGTAGGATATTCCAAAAGGGACTCTAGATATGATGAAATAAATGGGAGACAATGTAGATGATTTATGAACCAGTTGTTTATGTTTCCCAGTTTCTAAAGACATTATACCTATACGGTCCTTTCATGGTTTTGTTATATGTTGTAATAAGTGTGCTTCAATTCTGAAATAATAACAATGTATGTAAAGTCTGGGTCGTTATATTTATCATTGTAAGTGCCCCCATCAGTTTGATCCACTAAATTCTGACCAGAGGAGGACAACCCATCATAGAAGGTATCCATGAGGAGATGAGATGGGAGTTGATGATTAGGACACTGCCTAAGGATGTCCCTAAATCTATCCCAAGCTTCATTAAAAGCATCTCCATCCTCTTGGTAAAAACTAGTGATCTTAGTCCTCAGTTCTCCTTTTAATATTTGGGGATAAAATTTCATAATGAATGAGTTGTAAACTTGATCCCAATTCTCAAAAATGTTTTCATCTAAACTTAAAAACCAATCCTAGAATTACCTTTAAGGAAAAAGGGAAAGAATCTCATCCTTAGCTCATTTTTAGTGAGTCCTAATAAAGGAATTTGCTGCACAGTGTTGTAGAAATCTCTAATGAAGGCTAAAGAGTCCTCATTAGAGAGCCCATTGAATGCAGGCAGTAGCAAAATATGTGACTATTTCAAATCATAGTTTCTGGACCTAGGATTTAATATAATGGATGATGGGTTTCTTGATACTTGAGGAAGTTTAAACTCCCTCATCCTAGGCCTTTCATGTTTATATAAGAGTTCTGGTTGATTTTGGAAGTTATTAATAGGAACTCTATTATCTTAATTTTCCATTTTAATTTTGTTCTTTCTTCTTAGAGCAGTTAAATGTTTATCTAATTTATGGTTTAGGGGCACTAATCTAGCACCATATGTTCTTGTTCTCATGAAAACAATAGAATACAATGACATTAGTAACAGTTTAGAATGTTGAGTAATAGTTTTTGTTTTTTACAGTTTTCAAATATTTCAATTTTTTATAGATTTTTAATATTTGTGTTTTTTTAAATGTTTTTTTGAGTAATGGCTTGTGCCTTCCCCGGAAACGGCACAAAAAACATGGCATGAACCATTGTTGAAACCGGTAAAATTTTAATATTTATATTCCTACTAACTACAGTATATGTGGTCAGCAGGGTCGAACTCACAGTGAAGGCTATTTTGCCGACTATTCTCTAAAAAAACATGGAAAGATCCACTATTGTCAGCAGCAGAGTGGTTTTCTTAATTTTTTTAATATATTTTAATATATTTTTTTGTTTTTATAAGTTGAAAAGTAAAACTACACATCTCTTGTAATTTTTTTACTAACCTTACTAAAACTGACAACAACTACGAATAAGACGTAACAACGAAAATAAAATGCTGATAAAAGACAACAGAGATGAGCGCTCGGGGATTACTCTAGTCTACTGGTTTAAATTTTTTCTCCTGTTCATGTAAAAATACTACATTGTAGCATTGCATAATGGAAACTTACTTCCCTCGCCAGGAGTAAGTCACAGAAATTGTACAACATAGAGTTTGCCGCTCGAAAGAGGTACAACTTCAGAAAGATAAATTAACAAGAACAATAGTACAAACTCACCATAAGTACTGATGTTTTAATTATGAGTTGTTTACATAAAAGATGATTCCATAATCAAACTCGCTGAATGATTATTGAGTTTTGAAAATTCAGTGCTTGTGGTACGAGGTAGAAATATGTGATTAGAATCGATCTCGCTGATCAAATCTAATCACAGAAGAAAATAACTAATGAAAAGGATGTAAATGATCACTAGTAGATCAAGAACTCTCCCCGAACTAAAAACTTAGAAAACTAATATATTTTTCATTAGCACTGACTCGAATACAAAAGTCATTCAGTTACAGAGAAAGAGATTTGAAATAAAATAGAGGATGAAAACTCCCTCTTCTCGCATG
The DNA here is from genome assembly GCA_963277665.1 of Viscum album. Classification (NCBI taxonomy): domain Eukaryota; kingdom Viridiplantae; phylum Streptophyta; class Magnoliopsida; order Santalales; family Viscaceae; genus Viscum; species Viscum album. Next base: position 858,463,841 of record OY728151.1, read on the forward strand.
AGATGCTTCTCCTGGACCTCGGATCTCCAGAGGATGGTTCTCCAAGAAGTTCTCCAGGTACTCTGCTCTGCTCCCAGACTGGTGTGTTCGTGGAATGAGCGTGTCTCCCAGTGAATGAATGCCTCAAAATATGATGCTTTTTCTACTTAAGTATCATCTATCATCTGCTACATGTAATTGCAACATCTTCCACTGACTTCCAAAAGTTCTTCACCCACACACTGCAAAATGTGTGTTTTTTTTGACAAGCACAACGCGCTAGTTTTTCCCTCATAACTAACTCTGGATGAGTTAGTTGGAAGCACTTGGACGTGTTCTCGCCTCTTGAATGAACCTGCGCAAGAAAAATAAACATCACAGTAACTACACAAAGGAAATAAAAATTTATAGTATAAGAAAACAATAAGCCTTTAAGAATAATTAATAACTCTTAAGTCGTGTTGTTAAATAAAATATTTTATTAGCATTACTAACAATTAGTAACTATATTTCAATTAACTATAATGAAACAATGATAAATTATGTATTATAAGTTGAACAAATATGTAAATAAAAAAAGATTATTATTATTATTATTATTATTATAAGAAGTTTTATTAATTATTAATTTTGATGCTAAATTGCTTATAAGTTATCATTAATTAATTATTTGACATAATAATATAAACATTAAGTTTATTGTTATTATAAAAGTGTACATTATTAACAATAAAACTAACTAGTCGGTTTAATTATAATTAGTTTTATAACTTATTTTTACTATTTTATTTTATAAACAAAATGTATTATTAAATAATTATTAATAAATAAAATTAAATTATAATTAATAAGCTTTTTAATAACTATCCATTAATTAAATAAAGTTTAATTAATTATTAATAATTCTGTTTATATAAAATATTTTATAAAAGTTATTTATTTATAATTATTAATGTTTATTTATTTTATGTTGAAGTTTTTAATTTTGTTTTAAATATTTAGTTTTTTTAAGTTAATGTTTTTTTTAATTCCTCCCCACCCCCAAATCGGCGCTAAATGAGGGGGGTAGGGTTCTGTTTCTTCCCCAGTGCCATAGTCGGCGGTCTCCTTGGCTCCACGGCAGCACGGCGGACTCGTGGTGATCCCCTCTTGTTCGAACACGATGCAGCATCTCGAAGCCGGTGGTGGAGCGATTCAGCGACGACAAGGCTGGGCTCAGCCTCCAGAAATTTCCAGCGGCGCCTTCTTCAATTGCAGTGGTGTCGACCTCCTCCTACGCTCCCATGGTGGTGCGGCACAACAGAAATTATTGGTGACGACGAGTTCTCCCTTGGATCCAGCAGTACAGGCAGCACCCTCCTCTGAAAACCTCAGTGGCGCACAGCAAAATGGAAGTGTGGGTTTCGGGTTAGCTTCCAGAGGAAGCCTCAAGCGACGCAGCAAAGCTTTATCCTGGATTCCTCCTCAAAAACCCCTTCTCCAACAACAGCAGCGTAAAACTACAAGGTACCCTCCTTCGTTGAGGGTTTCAAGAAGATTTCATATCTATAATAGAGTTCTGAAATCTAGATGTTTAAGTTTGTGAAATGATTACAGAATTGATTAAATTTGTTGAAGAATTAGTGTGTTTTGGTTGTGGCGAAGTCGAGGTGAGGAGGTATGGAAGTGGATGGCTATGTGAATTAGGGAAAGAAGAAAACCCAATGGCGAGAAGCAATGATGGTGATTAGATGAAACCGATGCACAGGTAGGTGAAAGGCTGGAAGTGATCAGTGAGACATTGACATGGGTAGCTTAGCTAAAATAAAAAAATAATAATTAAACTAATAATTAAAAGATATAAATCATTAATTAATTTTAAACAAATAAAATTTCAACAAACCTAAAAAAACTAAAAAATTAACTTTTTAATTTTTTTGAAATATTAAATAATACAAAATTAAAGTATGAATTTAAACAACAAAATTAAAAAGAATTCATTGAAATAAGATATTAAACTGCATAAAACTTGATTTATTTTAAAAGTTTAAAACAACAAAGTTAATTAATTAAATAGATCTAAAAATGAACATTACATTATATTAGCAAACATAACCTAAATATTTTAAGCAGATAACTATACTATTAAATTAAAAAAGATAATTTATATTAATGGATGAAAATAAAATTAAATTATTAACTAAATTATATCAAAGCAATTAAAGTTAGGAAAAGGAAACGGTGATAAGGTCACCAGTAAAAGAGAGATCACTGATACAAGCAAGGTCACCGATACAACGAAGTAACAGCGAGGTGTGGATCAGTAGCAAAGCTACCGATAGAAGGGGTTGTAGTGGTGAGAAAAGAGTATCGGTGAGGAAAGAAAGTGGCGTGGGGTCACTGCTAATCCTCATTCACCTCATCGGTAGACTAAAACAATTATAAAATGAATTAAAAATCAATCTTCTTACATAAAATAATATAATTGATGTTTAAAAACTATTAATTAATTAATTAAATAACTATTTGAACTAATAAAATTAATAGAGAATGATTTAACTTAATTTAAAAGCACATATTACTTACTTAAACAATTAGCAGGATGACTAAACACATTAACTAACATTGGTAACCTATTCTAATGAATACAAAATAATAGATAAAATATTTAAATAAAATCTAAGTTGATTAAATATCATTCCATTGATTAAATAATTGTTTAAAATAAAAATTAACTTATTAAAAAGTCAAGCAGAATTAACTTAACCAACCTTAATACTCACTGGTATTTATAAAATTAAAGTTTCACCGATAGTTAAAATTAAAGGCTACTATTATACTTAAATGAGATCTACCAGTAGGAAATAATAGCGGTGACAAAGGTTATCGGTATAAAAAAGGTCACCGTTATATCTCAAAACAGGCTACCGGTAAGTAAAAAATAAAGCAGGTCACCGTTAAACAGTACTGGTAACCTGGCTACCGATAGAGCAAATGTAACCCTACTATCGGTAGCTTAGCTACCAGTAGTCTAGCAAGTGGTAACTAAATTACCAGATGATTAAACTTTTAAAATTAAGAGTAAATTATTTAGCAAACTCAATAATTATTATTAATAAACAGATAAAGATTAAGTAGAAAAATTGAAAATTAGTTATATCAACTACAAATAAAGAATAAATTAATTATTTAAGGGCTTAAAATACACAATTAATTATAAAAATTGATTAATTAACAAAGTTAATAATAAAAATACAAGAAAACCATTATTTATTAAAAATTACTAAAATAAGTAATTAATTTGGTAAAAATTAATTAAAAAGATGTGGCAAAACATGTCTTTTTAAGGCCAAATTAGAACACAATATGTCCTGCTATCCCCAAGCCTAGCTGTGTGGAAAATCCTCACATGACATGTATGTATCCATATACACAGTATATAGAATAATTAAATAACATTTTGAGATACATGAAATCCTAACTTTTTCATCGAGCAGTGCCTGTGTATAGTGGTGGTGTCTGTATACCAACCCATGTACACCTGGTCGTGCCTGTGTCTATGTACATGGTGTTCTACTTGCCGTGTACTTTTTCTTGGCTCTGTTTACTTCTCTAAGAGAATGTCAATCCATCACATAAGTTTAACAAGGAATGAAACCAATTCGCACAATGTTTGATATTTAACTTCAGCAAGAACCCAGTCATAGTAGGTAGGGGGACTATGTCATGTAATTCCAAAGTACAGGTTGTGTGGCTCATGAATTTCCAGGCTCAACGGGATATTCTTCATGTCATCCTGTGCATCGGTAGATCCACCATCCTTGGTAGAACCTATAGATCTTGGTTTGGTCTAGCCTTCGGTCAATAGAATTGCTTATTTTGTGTCAGAATCTACTCGAAAAATGATCCATTGAGTTTAAACTACCTCCTCATGTCAAAACTATGAAGAAGGTGAAGCGCAAAACATTCCAATTTTTTTTTTCGATCATCCACTACCCTCATCAAACCATGATTGATCCATCAATATTGAACCAAAACTATAGTATTTATCTATTTCACTGAATTATGGTTGATCAAAGATCAAATACCTAGTATTCATCATACCACAAGACAAAATAAAATGTTTTCGATGAACGTACGAAGAACAGGTGAAGGAATCAAGAAGCCACAAATTATGGGGAAAAACAAAAACCATTTTTTGTTTTTTATCAATCTTTTTTCATAGAAACATTCAAATGAATTGGGATAAATAAAAATGAACAATAAAATTAAATAAATTTAATTTTACTAATAATGCATGTATCAATTTTAATCAAGTAATTGATATCAGTTCATATTGGATTAAGAAACTAGAACGAAATCAAAATGAAAAATATCCTACTAGGAGTTTGGATAAATCATTGATGATGAATGGTTCTAAATCACTATCATTGATGGTGTCCACAACCTTTGTTGGTGCAACGATCCAGGATTATATCTTGATCTATCATCCCTAGCCAATAACCCTCTCCTCTAATGGCTTCTAGGTCTCAAGGGTTAAGTGTCCAACCCTAAAAAAAAATAATCCATAGCCGTATATTTAATGACGATGTAGGTTTTTACATTGAATAAAACCAAATGAATTCTATAATTTATTTCTTTTATTAGTTTAATGTCTATGATAAATTTTTCACAAACATTCTTCATGAAAAAAAACATGTTGCACATAGGGTAAAACCTATGTTTTGAACTCAATGGTGTCCTCATATTTCTATTCCAAACCCCAATTTGGATGTTATTGTACTTTTTTCGGAAAACAGAAAGTGTGTGATATTTTATGTATGTCAATAATTTATTTCGAAACATTAGGCCTCATAATGGCATTTCGTATTGGTGTCTATTCACCAAAAATATATGTATAATATCCAAAAATAATATATGGAAAACTCGAGTTATTAAAATTTTCCCTGCTAAGGGATTTTCATCTCAAAAAGGGACTATCCTACTAAAAGTGATGAGGGTACTAGGCTCGTATCTAGGTCTCCCTCCCATAGGTGAACTCTTGAAGAATCCCATTCTTGAAATAGACACACACAAGGGGGATCAAACACCATTTAAGGATCCTATTATGTTGATCCTCAATCCCAATTGGGTACTCTGCAAAGGTATCTCAAAAAACAATGTCCAAATCACCCTAGTCGATAACGTGTGATGGGTCGTGAATGAATATCCTTAGTTGTCACATGTGGAATATGTCATGTTCCTGGTCCAACTATGGTGGTAGATCTAATAAGTATGATACTTCACCAACTCTATATTATCACTAGAAGGGACCAATGAATCTTAATGATATCTTTCCACAGTGCCCAATTCTCTTGAAACCATGTTGATGTGTGACCATCAAGAACACATGGTCTCTCTTATCAAACTACATATGTCTCAATAGTGAATCATAATAAGACTTAAGATGGATCTATGAGGTACTCATATACTCCAAGATAATCTGAACCTTACCTGTAGTAGCTCTCACCATCTATGTGCCCATTAGTGCTGACATTCCTAGATTGGTCCAACATAAAGGTGACCTATAGAGTCTCCCATAAAAATCCTCGAATGGTGCCATACCAATGGTGGATTGATTTCTTTCTGTGTGTTAAAGAATATAATAATAGTTGGTGATCCTCCCCACTGTATCCAAATTCCAACATACAAGCCTGTAATATGTCCTACAATACCTGAATGGTGCGACTTGTCTGGCCATTAGTATGGGGGTGAAACATCATTATCAAGAAAAACTAATTACCAAAGGTCTCATATAATACTATCCATTAAAAATATGATAATTGATCATCATGATCAGAGATTATAATTAAGGTAACTCTATGGATTAAGAGTATCTCGAGCATGTAGAGGTGTTCCATGATCTCTACTGAACTCTACTCTCGAATGTCTAGGAAGTGGGATGACATTATGAGTCGGTCTATGATCACCCAGATGGCATTGTGTCCCATTGACATATATGGTAATCTTATCACAAATTCCAGGGACATTACATACTACATTCAATCTGGGACATCAAATGGGTGAGATAATGTTGCTGAATCATAGTGCGCAACCTTAACATGATAACGAGTGAGGCATTGAGAGACAAACTCTACAATTCCCTTTATCATGCCTAGCCACTAAAACTGACATTAAATGTCCTTGTACATATTTACACACCTAAATGTACCACCAAAAGAGATTTATGAAACTCTTACAAAACCTCTTCACACAACGTCAATGGTACCGTTGTCCATACTCTGAAAAGGATAGAATTCTCCCCTCCTTCAAAATATCCATCATGAGCATGTCAATTGGATATATGAGTACATAAGGTATCGCAGTCATAATATCCATCTTGAGAATCAATGAGACATTGTAAAAGAGTTGGGGTAATAACCATCAACTGAAGATACAAAACACCGTACTTGACAATAAAGGACAACTCTAACAATGCTATCAACTCTGAAACCTCATCCTACAATTGAGAACAATATCTCATACTAAGAGAATTTTCCACCACATTCCCCATTCCATTTATATATAAAATCCCAAAATCATATTCATGTAGAAACTCTATCCATCACCTTTTTCTCATGTCATGATCTTTCTGCAATAATATATATACATTAGACTTTTATCATCATACTAAATGATAAATTGTTTACTCATCTGGTAGTGTCACTACATATTTAGTGTGAAGACTACCACTACAATCTCAAGATCATATTTAATGTAGTTCAACTCATGTGTTCTCAAATAATTTGAACCATAGGAAATAATTTCCTTCCTCTACATCATAACACAACCAAGTATAGTCCCTAATTCTTCACAGAACATTATGTACTTGATTACCTCCTCTTGAAATATCAATATGGGGGTTCTCATAATCCTTTGACTCAACATCTGAAATAACCAATGGAATCATTCCATCAACAAAAAAGGATTCCCTTTCTAGGTCATAGCTTTCAATGGGGATTCATCTCTGTAGAAATATGGTAAAAATGAATGATAGAACTGTGCCAACCCAAGGAAACATTGTACCTCAGTAACACTACTAGGTGGATCCCAAGCCTACACCACCTAAACCTTAACTAGGTCCACTAATACTCAATCCTCTGAGATGAAATGTCCTATAAAGTGTAACTCTCGAATCCCAAACAGACACATTGAGAGCTTCCTATAAATCTGGTGCTCTCATTGTGTGTATAGGACCATACTCATGTGTATCCCACGCTCATCCTCAGATGTTGAATATGCTAGGATGTCATCGATGAAGACCTCCATGAACTGTTATAGGAATGGTTGAACGATAAAGTTCATGAGTCTCAAAACACCAATAGTTAATTCATCATTCCAATCGGTATAACCAAGTACTCATAGTGACTATTGTGACATCAAAATTACATCATTTGTATATCTTCATCGCATACTCGTAGCTAGTGATAGCTTGACCTGAGGTTAATCTTCACAAACCAGTGAGCCCCTCTAAATTTATCAATGTTATATTGAAACATCTTTAGTGGAAACTTATTCTTCATTGTCACCTAATTCAAGAATCATAAATCCCCCCATAACCCCATTCTTCTATACGCCTTATTGGCGAAGAATACTGGGTCAACCCATGGGATATGATGGGTATAGTAAATCCCTTCTCCTACATGTCATCCAACTTCACCCTCACCTATTGAAGATCTGTAGGATCCATCCAATATGCTAGTGTAGATATCAGTTTCATCCTGATATGTAATTCAAAATAGAATTCTAGCTCTAGGTGTGGAGGTACACCTGGTACGTCCTCAGGAAATACGTCCTCATACTACACCACCATCGCAGGAAACAGATTGCCTAAAGCATCCACTACTCCAAGAGTCATCTTATCCAACTGATGAGTAATCAATTGTACTCTCTTATTCCTAAGATTATCCTACTTCATCATGGTTTCCATTTCTCATATAACGGAAAACTATGTCTTGTCACAACAGGAACAATGAATCCTCTACCTAAAAAAGTCAATATGGGCATGAACTGTGGATAACCAGTCAATACATAAGAATATATCATAAGTCCTCCTCACTAATATAAAGAAATCCCATTCAAAAATATCACCTTTATAGATTAGATTTCACTATTGGAAAAAGTTTGTGATAGTTGTGTCACCACCTATTGGATTCTCTAGCCACAAGGGTCGGGGAAAAGGCTCTAGTAGAATCTCTATGTTTTGAACTGGAGAAGTGGAAATGAAGGATTGAATCTCACCTATGTCTATCAATATTATATCTAATGAAAAAAATAAATATATCATGCCTCATATCATTCCTTGATCCTTGGGTTCATAGGCATCTCTAGCCTACAGATGGCATCGTTGTTTTATACTAGCTCCATTATCCTAGAATAAAACATTTGGTGTGTTGGAGGTAGTAAGGAAAACCTACAAAAACATCATAATGTCATTCCAAGCCCTCTCCCATGTCATGCGCCCTACAAACCACCCTTCTCCTTCCTCTATATCTACCTCACTGGTCCCTCGACCATGTCATGACTAGTTATATGATGTTCTGACACTCTTGATTCATATGTCTTTGATTTTTGTATTAGGAACACTTCCGCTCCCTTAGTTCTTTAGAGCCACCTTGAGAGTCCTTAACTACTGTCCATGAGTCTTGGGATTGCCTCCTAAAGAGTCTGATAGTCTTGGATCCCTTCGACTAATATTTTATGCCAACTGCAGAGGTCTCAACTACTGGGAGATTACTACTAACTCCCATTATTGGTGCCCATTTTTCCAAAAAATCACTCAATTACTAGGCCTTTCTCAAGAACCCTACCATAGAAAGGAATACAAGGGGATGAAAATAAATCCCTGATGTCCTAGTGTAATCCCTACTGCAAGATCCAAGCTCCCAAGAACTGATCCCAAACCATATCCATGAAGTAACACAAGAGATTAGTAAATCTCACTGGGTACTCCGCCATGGTCAAAAAACCCTACTAAAGATGAAGAATCTCCATAATGTGTACTGATCACAACATGAAAAAATATAACTCCTCCTTGAAATGATGCTCATTGTCAAGCTGCGATAGAGTTGTCTCATCGTGTGACTAAATCACTAATATCTACCAACTCCCAACATAGCCCTGAAGAAGACTTGGCAAGAGGACCACCCTCTAATCTAAAAATATCCTAACATTGTGGAAAATTAACGTGAATCTCTCAAGACAGACTTCATGACTTGGGGGGTCCAGATCACCAAAAAACCTAGGATTTCACATCCTCTAAAACTCTTGCAACTCACTCAACCTACATGAATCCTTGGCTTGTATTTAGAGTACTATCTACATCTCAATGGGTGGTTTTATAGCTGGTAAACCAATTTTAGGAACTATCTCTGGTACATGACCCTCTATAGATTCCTCATCACTAGATATATCATCCTCTTGATCACATAGTGGAACATAGCTGGTTGTCTACATGGAGGCATCCTGAGATATAACAATATGAACTACAGTCAGAAAACTATATCTGGGGATCTAACTCAAGGGAATATATAACATAACCATTCCTATATTATTAATGTACCAAAAATATTCCCTATAACCAATTTTTACTAGTACCAAGTTTAACGGTAGAGGATCACAGTTCGGGTTAATAGATATGTCGGCCTCCACACCAATACTTGAGTCCCTAGCTTGAAAGATGGACTTGGAGAACTAAAAATTGTTGGCCAAAAACCAATCTCATTAAATTTTTTCCTAAGGAAGAACTGACCACCTCTGATACCAATTTTTCATGATCCAGCCCATCAAGGTCTAGCCTGTTACAATCCCAAGACCATCTCCAATAGGCCAAGGGATACCGGCACCGAGTAGGCATGTCCCATAAATGGGAGTCATTATTCTCATGGTAAATACCAACGCACACATCTCCAAACCCATATAATTCATATATATTAGAAGATTGAAACAAATGCATTCATACATATTAGACTCCACAAGAGAGTGTGATATTAATGAACCAAAAGAAGAAAAGGGGGGAAATACAAGTCTGACAAAAAACTGTAGATTCCAACCTACTCTAAGGGATATGTTTAAAGTAAAATGAATTCTCTCGGTAAAAAAATCAGTTTTACAAGATCCCTATATGCTCCACCAACTTCATTTTATCCTAGTACATCATTAAATGGTCCATCGTCCACAAAAATACATGACATGTATTGGAAAATACCATGAAGGGTTGAGTATTATAATACATAGTAAGACACCCCTAAAACAATAAACATGAAGAAAAAAGTATATAAATATCAATATAAGATAAAAAATTAATGTATAAAACAAACACCTGGATATACTCATGAAATACACCATGAAACTAGGTGGTCCTAACCAACTGTCAGCCAACAGATTCTGCTCGAAGAAATGCTCTTTCAGGGAGAATCCACTCCACAAGACATGCTATCATTGGATACCATTTGTGATGATGTCTAGGTCATTATGCCCTAGCGATGAAATCTCAATGGTATAGTATTACACTCATACTCAGATAGGGGGTCAATCCTAGAACCGTTGTGGGACACCATGAATCCAATTTTGATCAACCCTCTGTCTAGGGGATCTTATATCAATAATACCACTAACCCTACTGATACAGACATCTACATGAAGGATCAACACCAAGATCAAGGAGGTTATACTGATTCCCCAAACCCCACCTAGGGATACAATGATGATATAGTATCACACTCTAGTCTCACAGAGGGACACCACAACTCTATTTGAGACTCTTCATCTAGAGGGGATCATAATATAGTGATGTGGATGTAATGTCGCATTGTACCCTCGATGAAAATAGACTTAAGGAACATGATAAACCTATACTAGTAGATAATAAGTAAATTTTACCTCGAAACACTCTTTAAGGGGTTCCACAACATGTACATGGGCTGTATGGTATGTCTAGATATCCCCAAGCTTGTCCATGTGGAAAAGGATCACCCTAAATGTGATTCTACACGAACATGGTTTGTAAAATAAGTAAACAGTGTTTATAGACTCACAACATGTTGATAGTTCCATCTGGTCAAGTTCAGGTATGATGACCATGTCTGTGTACCATCATGTGCACACCTGGTTGTGTTTGTGTCCAAGTACATGGCATGATATTGGTCATGTATGATTTACCTTGTTTGTGGACCTACCAAAGTACTTGTCAAGCCATCATGGAAGGGACACATGGTGTGTGACCAAGTCACATAGAGTGTGATGTTTCACTTCATCTGGAACCCTTCCACCATAGCAAGGGGGGCCACATGGTGTGTAAACCCAAAGTATATGTTGTGTTTCTCAGAAATTTCTATATCCACTGGGACCTTTCCCGCACCATCCAACACATCAATAGAACATATAGCCTTGCTGGAACATATATATTGGGTTTTTGTTGGTCCTCTAGTCACTGGATATTAGGATTTTGGATTTTATTCTTCTCAAAAAATAATCTATCGAGAAAAATTCTTCACCACACATCCAAATAGGGAAGAACCAAAACTGTGAATCCATCTGATCTGCCTTTGATCATACACCCTAATCATCATACCTTGATTTCATCATTTATCACAAACCTCACCCATAGAAAATAAATGTTCCTTCAATGAATAGTCTCATAGTGGTCAAATACTGCGTATTCATCGAACCACAAGCCAAAAACAAAATGCATGTGATGAACGTATGAAGAACAGGGGAAGAAATCCAAAAGGCATAAAATGTGGGGAATAATCCTCGATCATTGATTGTTGGAACATTATTAATTTTCATAGAATAATATGAATATACATGGATAAATAAAAATTAAAAAAATTACAATTCCATCAACATAATTCTACTGATGATGTGAATATCAGTTATATTCTTGGAAATGATCCATGTTCATCTGGGATTATTAAATGGGATGGAAAACACAAATAAAAACATCAAACCTTGATTTTTGATCAATTTTTTATGAATAATGATTCTAAATTTCTGTCATTGATGAGATCCATGAACACCATTGGCGAAATGATACATGTTCTAATCATGATCCATAATTGTTTTCCAATAATTCACTCATTCAATATCGTTATGGTCTCTAGGGTTTAGCGGCCTACCCTGAAGAAAAAATCCATAATTTTATATTTAAATAGAAAGTAGGTCTCTATATAAAATAAAATAAAATAAAATAATTAATTTAATTTATTTATTTTATAAAAGTCACGCCCATGATATCGTTTTACCAAATTGTTCTCACTGATAATGATTATGTCATGGCTTGGGTAAAACCTGTATTTTTAACTCTACGGTCTCCTTATATTTTTGATCATGTCACCCTTTCGGGAGTAATTCAAATTTTTCATGAATAAATGCATGTGTTCTATTTAATATATTTAAAATATTTAATTATTTATAATGGAACACCAGGACTATGAATCACATTATGTCTTAGTTCTTGGTCCTTGAAACAATCTATATAATATCCAAAAAATAATACATGGAAAACATGAGTTATTTTAGAAAGGATTTATATGCTCGATCATGTCACCTTGGGTGGTGCCTCTTCTCATTAATAATAAATTTGATGGGTCACTTATCATATGGGTTGACTACAATAAACTCAGTCAATTAAATATATAGAACAAGTATCCATTTCCATAGATTAATGATTTGTTTGAACATTTTAACGGGATAAATTGTTAATCAAAGATTGATCATCAATCTGGAAATCTCCAGTTGAAAATAAATGAATCTGACATTTATAGAACCACCTTCTAGAGCAGGTATTCTGATTATGAGTAATTTTCTTGCCATTTGGTCTAACCAATGATCATACATCCTTTATGGATTTTATGAACCTGATCTTACATGAGTATCTGGATACATTTTTATGTTCTTTGTGGATGAGAGCCTATTTTAATCTATATTCTATAAGGATTATGTATGTCATCTAAGAGTATCCTTGAAATTTATTAGGAATCAATGACATTATTCCAAGAAATCAAAATGTGACTTTTTTATTCTAGAATTAATGTTTGTAGTACACGTAGTCTCAGTTAATGGTATCCATGTTGATCCTATGAATGAGAAAGATGTTATTACATGTGAACAACTGCAAATTGTTTTTTAGATTCAGATATTCATGGGTTTGGTAGGGAATTATTACCAGTTTCTAAATAATTTCTAAAAGTTTTATTCTTTGATGAGTGATCTTACTTAGAAGGTGTGATTTTTTCTTATGATGAGAAATATCAAAGTTATTTTATTGAGATGAAATGACTTTTTAATTCTATGTCAGTGTTGACTCTTCTAGGGGATGGGTATGGTTATGTGGTCTTTTGTGACAGATCAGGTTTGGGATACGGTTGTGTTCTTATGTAGGGTGATCATGTCATTGCCTATGGTTCTCAGTAGATTAGGCCACAAGAGAAGAATTATCCAACCCATGACCATGAACTCATAGTAATGATTCATGTTCATGATAGTTGGAAGAATTAAATTTTCATAGAAAGGATTACCATGTATTGCAACTACATGATATTTTGTTATATATTACTTAAAAATTATTTGAATCTCTTCCAGATTCAATGGGTGAAGTAACTACACTATTTTGATTTCAAAATCACCTACACCTAAGGGAAATAGAATATCATTTCAAATTCATTGATAAGGAATGTTCTGACCCTGGAAATGAAAGAATCATTAGAAGAGTGGAACATGGTCTCTCTTTTTGCAAAGTTTCATTTTTGGGTCTGGGAAATAAGGGATGAGGTTTTCTGGGCTAGTGTTTAGTTGACATTTTCTCTTCTCAATATAATTCTTTAGAAGAAAAATATTTATGATGAATTATATAGAATTAGAGACACTATTAGTGGTGTAGATAATGTTATTGATTGGTTTTCCTCAATTTAGGGCATTATATGTTTTCAAACTTTTTTTCTTATGCCTTTAGTTATTAGTAAATTATTGATGGTGGGTTTCCACAATTCCAAATGTGTTATTCACCAAATAACTACAATGATGTTTTATGAAAAAAAGCATTTATTTTTATGAAAAGGTATGAGACGAGAAAATTATGATTTTGTATCTCATTGTTATACATGACAACAAGTCAAGACCGAGCACCACAGACCTTCAGGTATGTTTCATCCTCTTCTAATGATGACATGGAAGTGGGATGTGATCACTTTAGAATTTTGGGATGGGTTTTCACAAACCTAGAGAATGAAGAATACGATATGAGTTATTATATATGGGAGGAACCGATTGGATCAATTTATATCTATTCAAGATACAAAAAAATTTTAAGGTTCTCTAAAACCTCTACGTGAATGATATTGTTTGTTTATATGGAGTTCCATATGTTATTGTCTCTCATAGTGATTCCCATTTTACTTCTCACTTTTGGATGGGCCTTCAAGAGGAAGTGAGATCCTTGGTTAATTTGTGTATGGAATACCATATTGGGGGGTATTTCTAGATAGATATAGATATATATATTCTTTAGGATATGATTTTTTACAGCATCCTCAATTGTTGTTGAGATTTGGATGACCACTTGGTATTTCTTGAGTTCTCTTATAACAATAATTACTAGTCCATTATCTAAATGGATTATTTTGTGTCCTTGTATGGATATCCATGTAAATATACATTGTTTTGGTTAGAGATCAATGACATTTTAATGGTTTCACCAACATTGGTTAATGAGACTACATCAAAGATATAATTGATTTTTCTGAGGATGTTAATAGCATAGAGCCAGTATATGTCTTATTTTGAACTTCATAATGACCATTTGATTTTTTAGTTGGTGAATATGTGTCCATGAATTTTTCACTTCATTTGGGTCATCAATGGATCTTGATGCATTGTATGATTACTCCTAATTTTTTGGGACCTTTTTATGATTCTTATTAGCTGGGGGAAGTGTCTTATCATTTAGATATTCTACCATATATGATATTGATACATACTATTTTTCATGTATCTCTACTATTGAAATATCTTTATTATCCTTATCTTGTTCTGATATAGAGTGACTTAACGTTGAACTTAATTTTTCCATCATTGAGAATCCAATCAGGGTAGTTTATTTTGAGTTTGAGGTACTTCATGGGAGGATTTCACCTTTGTTCTATGTTCCATGGAATCATGGTTCTGATATGCATGAGATGTAGGAGAGGGAGGTCCTAATAAGAGAGAAGTGGCCTTATATTTTGGATATGAGAACTTCTTGATAGACTTTATTTGGATAAAAAGTTTCAATAGTGGGGACTTTGTATCATTTGTTTATAATTTTTATGGTACTTCATGATCCCATTTTTATTATTCATTTGTTTGGGTTTTCATTTGGTGGTTTCAGGTGTAAATTTGAAATTTTTGGATACTTATGGGAAGTGCACATTTGGCGCTGGATTTCCTAGATAGTGTGTCAACCCAGTGTGAACCATGATACACTGAGTAGTGGGGGTATTTATAGTTGGCTCATGGTTTGAAAAACCATTACCCACCAAGTATAATCTATGCAACCTAGTGGAGGGGTGCACATTTAGGGTGTATGATTTGTCAATGTTTCCCCGACCAACTAACCATGTAAAGATTAGTTTTTAATTTTTCAAATATTCTTAAAAATTAATTAAACCCCCATTTAAACATACACTCACCCATAACTCAACAGAGAATAAATTCATAGGTCTTTGATGCCTAGAAGACCCCTTTTTGGATCCTCCAAACCCATTCCTAGGTAGATTGATGCATGCAGGGTCTCATTCAAACCATCAATGATAAGTGGTTCTTATCCCATTCCTCATCTCCCGCACACTCACTTTCTATAATAGGGTTCTTAGTTCATCGTGTGTTTGATGGTTCTAAAATCCTTTATTTTTTATCTTGAATGTTGATTGTATTAATATATCTTCTTTGTTGAAGTTCTTTATTTTATAATCCCACTGCATGTGTTGAGTTTTTATATTGTGAATCATAGTAGATAGTTCCATTAATGATTGGACAATTGATTAAACATTGATACTCATGATTATTTAAATTTTTTGACAATTTAATTATGATAACACAATTTGATACAAAATATAATTAAAATTGATTCGGTATGTTATTTTGGTGAAAAACCACCAATCCCAATAGAATTTGAATTGGGGTGGAAATTTAAAATTTATTGAGTTTATGAATTTATTTGTGAATTAACTATTAAAAAATTTCCTTAAATTGAAATTAATGAATACCTATGATTGTTTTTATTTTAAGATGGAATGAATTATTGAAATACTTGTTTATGGGTTTTAAATGTAAATTGGAATTTTAAAAAGAAAAAGTGTACAATTGAACTGTGAATGATGATTGATTTGAAATGAATTGATTTCACCCCTTTTAAATTTATTGATGGATTGAGAAAATGTTACCATAAGTAGTTATTGAGCTATATAGGACAAGAACACTTGTATGGTAATTCCATAGAAATATATCATTGATGACAACTATAATAAAAATTTACCTACTTTGATCATATTCTCTATGGATTGTTGATGAGCCCAAATAAACCTGATTCAGAGGGACGTGTACACACATATTCCTGGTTTAATGATATGAGAGTTATAGGATCCTATAAATAAATACTATCATATTGTCTGGAATATGACCATGATGTTTATTGTGACTGTTTTGATATATATTCTATTGATATTAAAACTGATTTACTCTTTCCTAGTTATTTTTTAAACAGTTTAATATAATGTGTATATTTATGTCATTTTTCAAATATTTTCCATTATTCTGAAATAAAAAGCATTTATTGTTTAAAATAATGAATTTTATGTACATGAAAATTTTATTTAAAATTGAAACCGTTATTTGGTTTATTATTATCGTATCTCTTTATAAAAAATATGGTGAGACTCTACTTGGATTTTTAGCTCACACCATGGCTTTGTCTTTGGGTGTTTTTAGATTTGCTTCTTCTATATAAGAGAAAATGGAAAGAACCTCTGAGAGGAGGTGGATGTTGTTGGACCTTTATCATGGAGTGTTGTGTCCGTTACGATGTTTCATTTTCATACTATGAGTAATTTGATGATATTTTATTTTTTTGATATACCTATTTGGTTTCTTGTACTATCCCCATATGAGTTTTGGTCATACTGATATGTATATATTTTCATCCACTTTTTTGTGGAAAAAAACATTACCTCTTTTATATTTGATGATTCTAGGTGCTAGCTTCAAACCCATGGGGATCCAGAATTCCTTTCAGGCCAAGTCAGTGTCGGCATGGGTATTAGAGTGCCAAACTGTCTGGGCTAATTTGTAAAGCATGTTCATATAAATTTTTTAAATAAATTTTTATATGAGGTTCAATAGATGATAAATGTCATTTTGAACATATTTTTCATTCTATATAATGTTTTCAAAAATGATTATTTTAATGTTATGTGTATGGGAAAATTTAATTTAAAAACCACTTTTTAAAGGGTGTAAATATTTATTTTATAAATATTTCACTTCCACATATGTATTCATAATTTTATTTTATTAAAGTATTTATAAATAAATAAATTAATAATGAAGGATGTTTTAGGTCTCTGGGGTCTTTTATTTAATATTTTCAAAATGAATTTTTTAAAATATTTTATACAAAACATTTTTTATTTATTAACAGAGGACAAAATGAATGTTTTTTTAAACATATATATCATAAATTAAATTCCCCTACTCCATGTCAATTATTTTATAATTGTTGTTCTTTATAAGATTCCTTTTTTTCTTCAATGAAAATCACTATTTCCTTATTTTCAATCTATTTTAAAAAATGGTTTCAAATAGATTGGATATTTTGAAATCTGGAAATGTTTTTCCTATGGGTTTAAATTATCTCTATATCCCACCATGTTCATCAGGTCATGTCCATTCTCAATGTAACACACATTATCTATCTCTTTTATTTTATGGAATGATTATAAATTCTATACATGTGTCTCAAACCTATGTACCTATCTAAAAATATCATCCTTTGATGGGTTAATAATTTCCTTATTATCATTTTTAAAATTCATTGTTTATGAAATCTATCTTGATTATGATATGAGGAATGATTATATAACAAATTTTATTTCTATGGGTAATTTTAATGTTTATACCTTATGATAAATTTCATTTTTTTGGAACCCGTAATCGTGAACATGTTTTTATGTATGTGACCATATATAGTTCTAATGCAATGGGTAATGATTTTGTCTCTTAATACATTATGTATATGACAATAGAGTAAACCTAATCAAGTGTGGGGATCTATCTACAATGTGATGTTGTGTTGAAAGATATATATTACTTATGATTATGTCATTTTATATTACACTAAAATATTTGATAAAATTTCTTGATCTTATGATACCATTATCTCTATGTTATTCATCGATTTAATTATTTATGAGATTATGATTAAATAAAATTATTTTATACTTTATAATGGTGAAATGTGTAACATTTTTTAAAAAAATTAATAAGTTTTAATGAGTGAAAAGAAACTGTTAGGTTTTTTGTTTTTACATTAATATTTATTATGAATTATTTTATGAAATTATTTAGGATGAATATTTTATTTATTGATAATAATGAATTATTTTGATCCCAAATTTTAATGTTAAAAAAGGAATAATCTTGTATAATTATTACTGAACTAACATGATTGTTTCCTTGATTTTATATATCCCTTACTAAGATTTTTGTGCTCATCAAAAATTTTAAAATGATTTTTATAGTGTTTTACGGATTATTACGGACAAGGATGAGGTGAAGATTTAAATTTTGAAGACTTTTCATGAATAGAAAACTTGTAATATAATATTTATTTTTGGAAAAATGGATATTATGTGAAAGTTCCCACTTTTTTATGAAATATTTTTTAATGTAATGATCCGGACCTAATTCTCTAAAACTAGTAATCATTAAGATCCTACAATGTAAGAAAATGAATTATTGAAATAAAACTAATGAATATAGAATGATTGAGGTTGGTTCCTTACATATGATATCAAAGGAATGAATTATATAGAATTGAAGATTAGTATGCTTTCATGTGAGTTTTTATTAAGTGTTATTCTAACAACTAATGTATTATGAGTATGAGGTTGATAAAAAACAAATCAAATTATTAGACTCCCTTTTTGAGTTTTTATGTTACCATATTTTAATTTGATTAATAATATTTTGGGAATGTTCTATTGGGTTGATGTATATGTAACATAATGTTCAACATTATCTTTTATTTTTGGAAGAACTCACTTTTCATAAGTTTAAATATATTGATATCCTTCAGGGTTTAGATCATATTTGATGAGGAAGTTTATTTTTAAGTATTTTAATCATATTTTTTGGGATGTAAATAGAATTATATTAATATATATTCACTAAAAGGCAGGATTATCAAATCTGACATGGCCATGATGAATAAATCCATGATAGAAGCCATTCAATATTTTATGATCCCTGAATGATTAATATAAATATAACATTAATGGATTTTTTATGTGGAATAATGAATAAATTATCTTTTTAAAGCATATAAGAGATTAATTTTCTTTTACCCTGATTTAATTTATTTATGTTAATTATTAGAAAATCTTAGCGATTTCATTATTATGCCATATAAATTTTTTTATGAGACATTAAGGATGATTAATGTTTTTTGGAGATAATTTCAATTTTATCATGGATGAATATGTGATCAATTAATTATAAATTTAGGGTTTCTATATTATTCAAAAATATTTTTCTTAATTTTAAGGTTATTTATTTATAAAATAATCTAGATTAAACGTTGATTATTATTGTTCAGGATTTGTTGATTAATTTAGTATTTCATCATATGATGGTTTATTCATTTGGAGAATTATACTATGCTAAAAAATTTGGTTTTTTCTAATGAAAAAATACAGAAGTAATTTTTTTTATCCTTGATTGGAATATGTGATCCATTATATGTTTATTTTAGTGCTTTAGGCATTGAAAACCTATCTTGAATACTCATTGTTTGGTTAAATGGATTAGATTATGGTATAAAATAAATAAAGTATAAAATTATACATATCATGTAAGTATATATAGTTATGTTCTTCGTCTGGATAGTAAAGAAAATAATATTCTGAAGAAAAATGTTTTACTATTAAATTAATTTCTAATGAATTAATGGATGTTTCACACCACATCAGTTTATGGTTTTTGTGTCTCTAACATTAACATGACTATTCGATTTATAATGATCCATATCACCCTCTATTATTATTTATACAATACAATTTTATCAATGTCCAAATATTCTCTTCCACCAATGTTCTATTATTTCGAAACCTAGTAGTGTGATAAACATCTTATTTCATTGTCCATATTTTCTTAGAAATGTTTCCATAACACTTTTTTATATTGTGGGACTTTGATAAATGTATTTTCATAAGTCAACCCCTTTTTTAATGATTATGAGGTCAAATTGTGAGGATGAAATTTATTAAAGTGGGTAATAATAGGATCTATTTTCATTTTAAGAAAAGAAAACTATATTCAATAAGATATATGACATGCAACATTGAGCATAAATGAATCCTGAAATATTATTATTTAAATTTAACCATTATTATCAAGCCATTAAATTAGTTTATATAAATATGATTAACTTCATTAGGAAATTTAATTTGAGGTATAATTCAATATTGATAATTTATTAGTAAATAATAATAAAAATTATAAAATTTAAGTTATTCTTAGAAAATATTTTTATTTCAAAAATATTTTTACCAATTTTTTATGAGTGAAAATTTTAATTATATCATGGATTTTCTTAATTTTTCATTTAAATGTGAACAAAATTATTGATATTATCATTCCAAAATTAACGTAGAGTGATATTTTTGTATTAATATGTAATAATTAATTTTTAATTGAATAGTAAGAAAAATACTAAATTTTCAAAAAAAAAGTCATTACTTTTCATTGAAAGATCTTATTATATTTTTAATTTTTTAATAAATTAACATAAGTATCCATTATTTTTAAATAATACAATTAATTACATAAAAATAAACATTATACTTGATTATAGTATAGAAATTCATGTAGAGTTAAAAGGCATATTATTTTTTCTTGAAAATGTTTTTTTACTCCTGAAATGTTGGATTATTTTCAAATTAATTTCATCTAGTTATATAGATTGAATTAGGTAAAATGGGTTACAGATATGGAATAATTATAATTGATGTTATTTATTAAGGTCAACAAATTTTTTTCTTATAATGAATAGTAAAAATAGTAAAAATTTGTCACTATTCTGAAATGGTAATTCAGGTAATTAAAGATAAAAATAATTTGATAAGAACAAAAAATTGACCCTAACACATTCATTTATACTGTTGTATGATTGTAAATTCTCTCAATCCATACAATTTACTAATATATGACACTTGGTGCTATATTTACAATATTTTGACGTTTATAATATTTAATAAAAGATAAAGCTAAAAATTTATCATTATTTATTGAAATAACTATAATATTTTGTGAAATGGATAAAAAAATCTACAATTTTCTAAATGATAATTCTATTCATAAATTATTCTTTATAATGGTATTTTATTTCTAATTTTTAGTTATGAAATAATTAACAAAAAATTTAATGTAATACTGACATAATATTTATTAAATTTTGAAAAAATAAAATAAATGATTTAAAATATATTATAATTATTATAAAGTTAATGATTTAGTATGTTCCATGAAGTATATATATAAATATAACATTTTAGTGATGTTGTATGGTTTTATATTTTAATAAAATTGTTTTCATGCTATTTTCAATGTCTAATTTATTCAATTGTTCTTTAAATGGCATTAATGAAATTTTAAAATATATAATATTTTATTAAATGATCGAAAATTTATAAAAATATTATATTTGGACAAATTACTATGATAGGTTTGAAAATTTCATAAATTGTCCATTTATTGGACAATTTTATTTTATAGTGACTATCTTGAACCATAAAGTGTAAAAACATGTATTTATAGTGATTTTCAATTAAAAATGTATACACGGGATAAAATAAGAAAATAAGGGTGAAAACTAAATCTACACAATTCAAAATTTTATTGGAAGATATTATTTAGACCCATCCTTATCCAATATTTTAAGAATATGATTTTAGATACTTTTTTAATGAAAAATACATTATATTAATTAAATATTTTATGAATTTTCAAAAGTACCCCACCCCTCACTTATAAAAGAGAACCTCCTCTCGGATTTTCTCCAAAAAAATAAATCCTTTTGAATTTTCCAATACTTACCCAAATACCTTCCTTACTCACATTCAAAATTTCTAGAGGAATTTGTATGATTATAAAATCCTCTTATAAAGTCTACTGATTAGGTATCATTTATAACTATGTCTTTTTATTTAATTTATTCTTTTTCTTCCATCAAATCATATTCAACCATGTTAGTATAATAAAATAATTATATCACAAATTAAAAGATGTAATTATTCTATTTTTATAATCCACATCTATCTCCTCTTTCATTATAGGGGAAATGTATCCATCAATCATTTTTACAGTAGACTACTTTAAGAACAAAGATGATCATTTTTATTATGGATATTGATTTTGGGTGTTTTGAGAAAAATGGGAGAATTTGGAAATTTTCTATGTTCTGGTCATGTACATCTCAGCACATGTTGGGTACCAAGTTACCACGTACAACCAAATCATGGGAATGTAACGGCCGAGACATGGTCGTGTGGGGTGATGTGGAAAACTGCTAAAGGTGGGGCCCAATTGAGGAAAATATATAGCATGTTTATTAATAGTACATGACATGTATGTTTTCTTTAAATTGATTAATTGGACTATGGTCACGTCTAACTCTCATATTTATATTCTCTAGCTATTCCTCGAGAAGGATAATATGAATTTTTCAATTCTTCTCCAAGCCACCAATCTGTCATCCTTTCTTGGAATCAAACAATGTATGTTGTGTTGGAATCAACTCTGTGAGTTCTTCCTTCTTATAGAGCCTCTCCTCCAGATTCCTATTCTTTCATGCGTTATTCAAGGTTTAATTTTTTTTACCTTTTTATAGATCTAAAACATTCTATTCAGATTCAAGGGCTGATGTTATAGAGTATTGTTCATTCATCTTTGAGGGAGGGGTTTATTTCCTTTTATTGTTTGTCTATCCGTTTATATGGCAATGTACTGATTACACATGTTTCATGTTTTTTAGGTTAATGAAATTGAAAACAGTTTAATCTATCTTAGATTGATTGTTGGATTAAGGGTGTGTTGTTGTGGTATTTTGTGAAATTGATTGTTTTGATGAACACCCCATGGGTGTGTTACCTTGTTTGATTATTTAGGGACATTTGGTCATGGTTTTTTATGAGGTAGACCTTGTTTCCTTGACTTTCTTGATAAGATGGAACTGATTTTATTCTTCTTCATGTTAAATTCTAGTGATATGAATTAGTGTTATTTACCCATGTAGTAGTTGAGATTACATTGGGCTACTTGATATCATATATGGACGATTGAATTCAATGGGGGTATGAGATCCTGGTGTAGTTAGACCACAAGGGGAATTGACATTGAGTGCTTCCTCAAAGTGTCTGTTATATTTCATGCTACGAGACCACAAGTGGTATTGATGGGGATTTCTCCGTCATAGTGTCTATACAATACATTATATGACCACATGGAGGAATTGATGTTGATTTCTTCCCAAGAGAGTATATAGACATTTTGGAAAGACCATAGTAGGAATTGATGGTGAGGGCTTCCTCAGAGTGTCTTTTCCATTTTTTATTGAATTTCTTGGCTTCACAAGCATAGATTATTACCTATTAGGTAGTCTTCATAGAAACATGTTTGTGATATTTGATTAAATTATGATTGTTAAATGATAATTAATGTAAATAGAAACTATTGGATTTGGTTACATTTGTGTAATCCTAGTTTCTTGGATGCATTTAAAATATTTACTGGTATATATACTCATAAATAGTTAGGCACAGATCTTATGGTGGTTGCCTACTGGGATTCATCTCACACCCTGTTTGGGTCATGATTTTGGACCAAAACAGATTATATTGTTGTAGGTATATATAAGGGAAAGTGCACTTCATCATCAGATACTAGATTGTTGTGAAGATGGAGAGCATGGGACCAAGATGAGGCTTTCTATGTTACTGGAGTTTATTTTTTTCTTTTGTACTATGGTTTAGTACTATATTTACTGCATTGTGATGTGTTTTTCTATTTTCGTTGACATGATGCATCATTTATATATGTGCTCTAGTTTTTAATTTACATTCAATCCTCTGTTCTTTACATTTTTCATTGTATTATTGCTTCATTGTAGTTTTTAATTATTATTCCATTGTTCATAGTCTATCAATGAGGGAATAGTTTCCCCAATATCACTTCCAAGTCCCTGGATACTAATCAGAAGCCTTTGGCATTTAATGAAATTAACTTGAGTCCATGTGACCAACCAGGTATGGGGAACCATTAGGCAAAATCCAGAACCATGACATTACAAATTGGTATCATTGTGGGTTCTTTTATATTTTGTCATACTGGTTGGAGCCTATTGATAGGGATTTGAAAAAATGAGTAGTTTGTAATAAGTTGGTCCCAAGAGTAGCTAACCCGTGTATAGATAAAATAAAAATTACCATGATTATTTGTATTTTTTGGGTTTTTTAAATTGTTATAGTTGATTTGATTTTACCATTGGGCGATTCACATGTTGTGTACTATTTTCGTTGATATTATTGAGGTTCTACTTCTGTTTCAACCTGATGAGATGACGGAATTCCATCTCATGTATCATATAGGCACTTGTTAGAGTTCATATAACATGCATTCTTATCAATCCAATTAGGGTGAATTATTGATTTCATGTTATTGTGATAGATGTTGTGAAAGATATGAATGCTATTGTGATATATTCCTTGATAGAATACCTGTTATTTTCATAGGGTATTTGAAAATGAAAATTTTTGTTTCATGGATGCCAAGCATTGGTCCCTGAGGTGTCATCAGCCTTCATGTATCGTAATTTGGTGGATCTTGTGATTTATTTCACTAGTATAATTTGTGACATACGATAATATGATTCTAAGACATTATTTGTAGGGAGTATGGTCCCCCACAGATCATAATTTTGTCACATTAATTCGTATTTCAATGATTTTATGTGTTTTCAGAGTAGTTTATGAGGATGACATTCTAGAAAATCCGAGAATACATGGTGTGTAATGATGAATAAATGTTGTGTATCCTTCTTTTTTGGAAGAAAATATTTTTATTATGTATACATTGTGTACTTTTTCATGATTCCATGTAGATTATGGCCATGTGTCTGACCATGTAAGCAGAGGCACGATAATGGGGAACCTTTTATAGGACACACTGTGTATGTAATGAACACATCATGTATCCATTTACCATGTGACCAACTGTGTGGGAAGAGTAATGGGTTGGAAATATTTCATGAACATATCATGTACTAGGTGTACATACCATGTTTTGGTTAGTTGTGTGTCCAGTCATGTGACCAGTGACAAAGGTCAGTAAAATCCTTCTAGTACATGTAGTGTCTGGCATATACACAACGTGTAGTTTTTATCTACGTGAAACATGTATTTCTATACATGTAGAAGTACGTGGGTAGGAGGGAACATTCATGTACATGTTGTGTCTCAAGGAGAACATTTCGTGTGCATGGGATGTTACATGACCAGAGTTGGCAGAAGTACACACCCATGTAAAAAGGATTACGGGAACATGCCTTGTATAGTGCATACACACCGTGTAACCCTATTATTAAAAAACTGAATGATTTTCCTTCTCTACACTATTTTTCACTTATAATTTGTTGTTTCTTTAATATTTACTAGAGGTGTGCACTTGACAATGAAGAGTCATGCCACCAAGATGTCCTCTGGTTGTACACTGGATTCAGGGCGATGATCATTAACTAGAAGTGGTTGAACATGGACTACCCGCACATCCTCCCATCATGTGATTCATGGAACCATCCATCATTTTGAATACAAGTGTTGATGCACGGTTCGGGGAAGGCATCATGAGGATGATGCAGACATTCCAGGAAGCACCACATCCCACACCATCAATGGTAGAGTTGATGTGGGGTTTTCAGCAGCAGCATCCTCTAAATTTCTCATGGGATTCAGGACCTCAGGCTATAGAGTCATGTTAAGAATACATGCTATCTATATTTGAGAATCTTGAGATACCAATTGAGTGGAGGGTAAATATCACTATATACATGATTTGGGATTCTTCCAAATTATGGTGTGAGGTGATGTCACAAAAAGGATTCCAAACAGGATATAGCCTAGGATGAGTTACATCAAAACTTCTAGGACTACTTCTACCTAGTGAGCTTGATGTCGGGCTGAGCCCGAGAGTTCATGAGTTTGGAGCATGGTACTCTCTCAGTCATGGAGTATTCTTCTCACTTCATAGAGATCCAATGCTTCACACCCATTCTAGGGGGTGATAAGATATTTCTGGTGAGAAACACTGAGTATGGTATCTAGCATGACATATGGTCTCAAGTGAACATCATTTGGATAACATCCATATCTTCTATAGTCAATGAGGGCATGATCACCGAGCACAAACTGAGGGATTCTGGATTTGAGGTCTAGGGCAGTACAACATCTAGAGTTGGTACCCTTCTGACTGATAGTAGGAAGTGCCATAGGTAGTCTACATGTGGAGATATGAGTAAGTGGGATTTTCCATTAGGTAGCTAGGTGGTGTGTTACCAGGGATTAATGATATGACATAAAAAACCTTAGTGACCGAGAGACCTAGTTGTGTGACAATATTTCTAAAAGATGGACATCTTTAATGTTTCTGAAATTCCCTCATTTAGGAATCTAGTGATGGAGGATCTGTTTTAACACCCCGTACCGGAGTAGTAAAACAAGTCCCTCAACACTCTGGGAGATGGAGTTCTTCAGAACGTTCATGCCGAGATGGTGGTCGTGGACGTAGTGGTCAGACATAGGGTTTTCGATATTTAGAGGATGGATCACCTCTGGGTTCTCAGATAGCTTCACAGGGTTGCAGTGTAGGTCAGGCTTTTTCACTGGAGCAGATCCAACAGGAGCAGGACCCCAAACCCTCTATGGTTAGAGGAACAATTTTTGTTTCCTCAGTTTCAGTTTGTGCTCTTTTCGATATGGGGACATCCCATAGAAGTATATATTTTCATGTTGTGTAGAGTCATGGGCTCTGTATCATTACTTATGTTGATATCATGACAGTTGACACTCTATTAAGGACTAGAACTACTGGTGTACGTCAGTGTAAGGAGTGCCTTTTTGAGGTTGGTGGGTGACACTTCATATGGGACCATTATTCCTTAGAGATGATGTGCTATGACTCCATTCTTGGAATAGAGTAGTTATTTACCTTCCAGGCTTTTATTTAATTCTATTGTTGCAGGGTGATATTCACATCACTAGAGGGAATATTGTTTCTATATATGGGATAATGGGATGTCTAGGCAAGAAGAGCTATACCCAAGCATCATGGGTTGAGAGTTTTTACATCCCAGATTGCTAATTTGTATCTGGATGACCAGGGGACTTCATAGATGGACTTTCCTCCAGTGGTCGATGGTTTTGGAGATGAAATTCAAAACAACTTGTCATGTCTGCTTCCAGAGTAAGATGTAGAAATTTCTATTTAACTTGTTCTAGGGACATCACTACTGTCCATTCCTCCTTATAGGATGACTGCACCATAGATTCAGGAGCATATGGAATAGTTAGAGGAGTTATAGGAAAAGGGGTTAATCAGACCCATTACTTCCCATTGAGATTCGCATGTCTTGTTTGTAAAGAAGGAAAATGGTACCCCTAGACTTTGAATTGATTATCGGAAGCTAAACCATTTAACTGTGAAGAGTCAATATGCTTACCAAGGATCGATGGTCTCTTTGATCAGCTTCAAGGAGATCGAGTGTTCAAAATGATTCACTTGGGATCCTACATTCATCACTTATGCTTTAGACCATCAAATATAAATATTAAATCCTTTTGGAACATTTATTTTTTATATGAGTATGTGGTTATGTAGTTTGGTCTCTCGAACATGCATGTAGTTTTTATGTAACTGATGAACCGAGTGTTCCATCCATAATTGGTCAACTTATTGGTGCTTTCTGTGGATGATATCATGGAATACTATCACACTCAACATTACCATGTTATCCATCTTGAGATGTTTTTGAGTAAACTATGAGAGCATCATTTATATGCTAAGCTCTCAAAATGCCACATTTGGATGGACCAGATTTACTTCTTGGGTTATGTTATATCAGAGACAAGAGTATCTATAGACCCATATAAAGTAAGATAAATAGTTTACTGTTTGCATCCAAAGAATCACTTTGAGGTAAAGAGTTTTTTGGGGCTGTCTAGTTACTAAAGATGTTTTATATAGGACTTCTCATGCTTAGCAGTGCCACTGATGGGTCTGACTAAGAAGGGTGTGATGTACTCGTGTTCAGATTCCTATGAGTCAACCTTTCAGGAGCTGAAGGGAAGGTTGACTTCATCACCGATAATATTTTTCATATTTGGGAAAGAGTTACATCATTTACTATGATGCCTTAGGTATCGAGCTTGGAGTAGTGTTTATGCAGGGGAAGGAGTTGTTGTGTATGGGTCTCGAATGTTGAGGCTACATGAGAGGAATTACAAGATGCATGATCTTAAGATGGTTGTAGTTGTTCATTCCTGGCACTATTTGAGACATTACTTTCTGGGAGGGTTTTTTGTGGTGTATACTAACCCCCAAAAGTGTCAATTATATCTTCACCCAGTGTGATCTAAATTTGGGACGTCGAAGGTGGGTTATGTACCTTCATTCCTTTGGCTTTGATCTTTCCTACATGCCTAGGAATGACAACGTAGTGGCTGATGCATTGAATAAGGGGACTCAGATACAGGTAGTTCAGGAATCCAATAGTGAGTGGCATCTCATGTATCTATTTTAAAAAATTCATTTGGAGGTTCCCAATAGAGAGGTACATATGTTTCATTGTTCTATAGCTGCTACATCTACTCTATTTGATCAAGTGTGAATAATTCATCTATTAAATTCTGAAGGCCTAGTCCTACCGGGGGGAGGGGGGTTTCAAGAACAAACCCTACTCATGTTTGGACTGTATACGAGGATAATCTCATTATATTTCATTGATGTGTAGGGGTGTTAGTAGAAAAACGTGAGGTGAAAAAGTGAGACTTTCATACATTCTCTTGGGATTTTCGTCCTGGTGTCACAAAAAGATGTATCATGATTTTCATTATCATTATTGGTGGCTAGGTATGAAGAGTGATGTAGCTGATTTTGTTATGAGATCTTCCACCTACCAGTAGGTGAAGACGGAGCACCAGCGACTAAACTTTCTTCTATAGTAGTTACCCATTCATTAGTGGAATTGGAATGATGTTACGATGTATTTCGATGTAGGTTTACCAAAGTCGCCTCATGGGATTGACAGAGATTGGGTTGTCATTGAAAGACTCACATAGGTTACACACTTTTTACCGATCAAGGATATATTCAGTGTTGATGATCCTATAATGGTGTACATATAAGAGATTTTATGTTTTCATGGGGTTCTGCACTCTATCATTTTAGATAGGGATTCCCATAATACATCACATTTCATTAAAGGGATACATATGGAATTGGGTACACAATTAAATTGGAATACAATATACCATAAATAGACATATGGCCAAATAGAGAAAACGATTTAGATATTGGAGGACATGCTTCAAGCATGCATCTTAGATTTTGGAGGTTCTTGGTAGAAGCATATATCTCTAGTGAGTTTTCCTACAATAATAATTTTCAAGAATTTATTCATATAGAACCTTATGAGGATGTGTACGGTAGGCCATGGAAATCAAAACTTTGTTGGATGGAGTTAGGAGAGGCCCCTGTGATGGGACCTCATATTTTCCAGGAGGCCACAGAGTAGGTTGAGTTGATTTAGAAGAGGATTGCTACTGCACAGCCTTGACCGATGTCTTATTTTGATCGATAGATATGACCTCTAGAGTTAGAGGTCAGAGATCAGGTTTTCTTATTTGTCACCCCATGGTTGGGACACAAGATTATTATGATAAAAAGAAATATTTCACTGAGATGTGTTGGGTCATTTGAGGTTTTGGAGAGAGACAGTCTGGTTCCCTTATCATTTTCCGTTCTCTCAAAAGTAATGTTCTATGCATGACGTCTTCCACGTTTCTCAACTACGACGTTACTTCTCAAACCCATCTCATGTTTTCCAACACATGGAGGTTGAGTTGGATGTGGACACATCGTTCATGGAGAATCCCATCCAAATTTTTGATCACAGCATGAATCTTCTCTATGGCTGGTATGTTCATCTAGTATGAGTGTTGTAGTGGGATGGCCACGTCCATGACAAAAATTGGGGGAGGGAGACCGATGTGAGATCGCAGTGGCTAGAGCTGTTTGGGGATTCTTCTTCAATACATTGTTAGGGAAATACAGGGATGAATTTTTTTAAGTGGGGAATATTTTATGAACCAGAATCATCATTTAAGGTATGGATCTTGATTTCGAGTGTTTCGGAGAAAAAGGGGAGAATTTGGAAATTTTCTATGTACACTCATTGTAATTTTGAGTACGCCCTGTGTACCTAGTAACCACATACAGCCACTCCATGGGTGTATAATAGCCGAGCCATGGTCATGTGGGGTTACATGGAATATCTCTAATTTTGGGTCCCGATTGTAGAAAATACACAGCATGTTCATTAATAATTCACGCCATGTACTCTTTATTTTAATTGATTAATCAGAATGGGGTCGTGTCTAACCCTCATATTCGTCTTTTTCTGGTCATGCCTTGCGATGGAGCATACAGAATCTTATATTTCTCTCCAATCCAATGATCTGTTATTCGTTATTTGAATCAAACACTGTCATTTGTGTTGGAATCGCCTCAGGGAGTTATTCCTTCTTCTAGAGATTCTCCTCTGGATTCCTCTTATTTCATGAGTTATTCAAGGTTGAACGTTTTTCACCTTTTTGTAGATCTATGAAATTATAGGTTGATTCAGGGTCCGATGTTTGATAGTGTCCTTCATAAAACATCAAGGTATGTGTTTTATTCCTTTAGTTGTTTGTCTTTGATTTTATATGCCAAAGTGTATGTTACCCATGTTTCAAGTATATCGGGTTAAGGAAATTAAACCCTATTTTATCATTATTTGATTTATTATTGGATTAAGGGTTAATTACTGTGGTATTATGTGAAATTTCATGTTTAAGGAACACCCCTTGGGTGTGTTTCCTTGTTTTAATGTTTATGGTCGTTTAGTCTAGGTTGCATGTGTGGCAGAACTTGCTTCCCTACCTTACTTGATAAGATAGAACCGATTTCCTTTTGATGCTTGTTAATTATTTGTGATATGAATTGGAATTGTTTTCCCATGTATTAGTTGAAATTACATTGGTATTATTGATATCATATATGCATGATTGAATAACACAGGGATGTGAGAACCTAGTGTAGTTAGACCACATGGGGAATTGACACTGAGTGCTTCCTCAGAGTTTCAGTTATTTTTCACGCTACAAGACAACATGGGTGATTTATGGTGAGTGCTCCCTCAGAGTGTCTATATTTTAAATTATGAGACCACCTGAGGAATTGACATTGAGTTCTTTCCCATAGATTTTGTATTCCTTTTGTATTGACCATAGGGGGAATTGATGGTGAGTGATTCATCATAGTGTCATTTCCATTTTTATTGCATTATACGGATATAAGTGATATACAGTGTGAGTTACCCAGAGGGTTAACATAGATATTGAATGATTGTGAAGAATTTGCCAATCCAAAGAACAAAATTGGATTCAGACCTATTAGGTAGTCCTCTGAGATAATTATTTGTGATATTTGGTTAAATGATGAACATTAAATGACAATGAATATTAATGGAAACATTGGGATTTAGTTACTTTTGTAAACTCTTGGTTTCTTTGATGCATTTACATTAATTCCTGCTATATATACTCATTTGAAGTTAGGTATATATCTTGTGGTGGTTGCAAATTTTATTCATCTCACACCTAGTTGGGTCATTCTTTTAGACCCAAACAGATTAAATAGTTATTGGTATAGATAACGGAAACTGCCCTTCATCATCAAGTACTTGATTATTGAAAAGCTAGAGATCATGGGAACAATATGAGGCTTGTGATGATTGTAGAGTATATTTGTTTTATTTTGTACTTTGGTTTAGTATTTTATTTCTAGAATTGTGACATGTTTGGCTGTTTTCTTAAAAATATTTGACAATCATCATTTATATATGTGCTTTAGTTGTATATTTACTTTCATTCTTCAGTTGTTTACCTATGGTATGGTATAATTTATTTCGATACTATTTATTATTGTTATTACACTATGAATACTTTGCCAATGTGGGAATAGTTTCCCCAATTTCACACCCAAGGCCCTCACTACTAGTCAGAAGCCTCTGGTGTTCGGGAAACTGTGATTGAGGCCATGTGACCAACTAGGCACATGAATTCTTTAGGAGGCACCTGGAACCGAGACGTTAGAACTACCTCCTAGTGAACAAATGTAATTATGTTCAATCATAGTCTCTCATGGATATTTATGTTGATGGATTTAATATTTTTATATGTTATTAATGAAATATTTATAATTTTTTAAAATTAATATAACATATATTTTATTACATTCCCATCCACTCAAAGATGATAACATTGTTTGTGTGTATGTGTAGATTACCACCTCTACAATGTGAGGTGATTATATATTCATTATCGCATTACATGGATGGAATATATAATTGAATTTAAATAAATTATATTATATTTATGATATAATTATAATTATAAAAATTTAAAATAGCATTTACCTTCTTTCAATCGTGATCATTTAAAATGGAACATTGCTCATGTGTACGTACGACCTACCATATGAATGATTGTAGAAAAGTTAATTTTTCATAATCATATTTCATGGTCTATATTAAATTTATAATTTAAGTATAAAAATTATAATTATTTCTTGATAATTATTATTTATATTATTAAATAATGATTTCATTTACCGTAGTAATATTTCTACTATCATTTTGATCTTCTGTACTAAAAATCCTCAAAACATCCACTATGAACATAAATGATTGTGTAATTGAATATAAAATTATAATAAATTTAATAAAAGGGATACCAAATTAGAAATGGTACTTAATAAATTAAATAATAAATATATGTTTATTATTTTTAGGATAAATAACATACATTCCAAATCTTTTTGGATGTATTGGACTTTCATTAAAAATACTCTTTTAAAGTTTCCCTTTATAATATTGTTCATCCATGCCCATGTTATTCTAATTGATTCAATAAAAAATTCATCCATGATTTAATGGATGATAATGTCTATTTGTACTATACATTAATTTAATTTAATATTTTTAAAATTTTAAAATTTTATTATTTTATGTAAGAGGCACATTACATTGAACACCTATTTTAATGTTTTTAACGATTTATTCTTTAAATAATTCTCTTCCATAAAAATATTAGAAAATTATTTTAATAATGTATTTATATGGTTATAAATGAAACATAAAGGAAATAATATGTTACAACTGACATTATATCATTTTTTAAAATAGAATATTTTTATGTACGTTATATGATTTTTTTACATTATATAAAAAATACAAGAGGAATAATTTATTTTAACGTATACAGAGTCAATGAAATTTTACACCACCACAAAAATTATTTTATACATTTATATCATTATGTATTCCTTTTTTCATTCAAATTAATAGCCTATTTTCTTTTGTTCAATGTATTTTCTAACAACGTTTTAATGGGATGGATATTTTTATATCTAGAAATGTTTTCCTTATGGGTGAATGGGATTTCTCTAAACCACACTTTTCTTCAAGTCTTGACCCCTCTCTCTCAAACCCACATTAACCCACTATTTAATTTTGTTGAATAATTATAAATTATATATATATATCATATATATAACTAGTTTATTCTCCCTTCCATCCCTGGGGTAATAAAAGCTTTATTGTCATTTAAAAATGCATTCTTTAACCAATATGTTAATTTTATAATAATATGCATGACTATGCAACCCATTTTATTTCCATTGGTAATTATTATGTTGATGAATTATGATTTATATCATTTTTAAATCACACATAGTCATGAACATGTTATAATGGTTGAACCAAAATTGAACTCCAATGAATTGGGTAATACTTTTGTCACATGAGATGGTATATATGGGATTAGGTAGTAAACCTAACCCACTACGAGACCCTATCCATCATGTGATGTTGTCTTGGATAATGGCCTTGACTTATTACTATATCATGTTTTATGTTGTTTCCACAATTAAAATATTTCAATTATCTTATGATACAATGTTTTATATGTTATGCATCTATTTGATTACTCATTATCTAATGTTAAATGAAAATTATATGGTATATCATAAAGGTGAAACATATAATTTTTTTCTAAAAAAATTTTCATAACTTTTTGAGGATTTATAAGGATCCTTAGTGACTTTTATAGTACCATTTAGATTTATTGGGAATTTTTTTATGAAATTATTTGGGAATAAAATTTGATTTCATATGACATATAATGATTATTTTTAGCACCAATTTTAAATTTAAAAATTATAAAATCTTGTATAGTTATTATTGAAATGTAAAGTTACATTCATTCATTTTATATGTAACTTACTAAACTTTTTGTTCTCATTCCATGTTTTAAAATATTTTTCATGTGTTTTTATGGATTTGTAGACACATGGAAGATGTTATGATGAAATATATTGAGATATACCATGAAGAAAACATATTATATCATAAAAATTTTGTTTTCTATGGAAAATGAATACTATGTGGAATTGTCCACTTTTTGTTTGGATATTTACATATGTATGGTTGTTGGAATAATTCCCTAAAACTATAAACATTAAATGTCAGAAAATGTATGAAAATAAATTATTTACTTAAAACAAAATAATATATAATGTTTAAAGGTGGGTCTATATATCCACCACTACATTCCCAGGAAAACCATCTTATTTGTCACCAAATACAAACTATTAGGGTTCTCATAAAATTGAATAAGGATACCAATATCCTTGATCATGCATTCATAAAAAATTTATTTATTAAATATCAATTAGGGGAGTTAAAATAAATAATAATACAATATTATATTTGGTATTAAATAGTATGGTGCTCACATATACCCCAAAAAATATCCTTAATAGGAAAACATTTCATTATCATCTGGAATTAACCAATTTATTATATATATGATTTAACAACAGAATAACATAGTTACATCATATATTAATTACTAAAAATATAAAATTAGTAGATTGTAATATTTATTCCTATATTTAATAATTCCAATAAATAATAGTAATAAATATGTATGGTTCCTTAATGTATCAACAAATTATCCTATTCTTATATTATTTATCTAATTTTAAACACACCAAGCATGATAAATTAAAAAAAATTACAAACCAATATTTTACACATTTTATATTAAATAAAGATGTTTCATAAATATAATATATGTAAAAGTTGATCATAATATCCCCAATCAATTTATTTAATTACCATTAAATAAATTTTATCTTTGAAACATGTTGTAATTATCCTATCCCAAATCCTTAATTTCTATATTATGTAATAATAGTTATTATAATAAATAAGAACTTATATAGTATGAGATTATACCTATTGATTTATTTCTTTTATTTTAAATTTTGAAATAACATTAATAATCTACATTATGTGATAATAATATCTTATACATACCTTAAAAATTAAAAAATATCAATTTGATATCCAATTTTTTTATCTACTTATTTTTAACATCATTATCATAATTATATCATAGAAATGCATGTTAAAAACAAAATTTCTCAATGTAAAGAGAATAATAAGATCCCTTTACATTTGATAGATTCATGATTAACTACTCAAGAATCAAGATTAGCGAAGATGATAATGGACATGTAAACTAGAGTAAGATATACAATGGATTTAATCAATGTTATCAGATGGTTGAATGGTCTATTTGATATATAATGTCATGATATTAATCTCCTAGGATAAATAAAGAGACATGAAAATAATAATTGGATGAAAACAATCGAATTCTAAAAAACATATATCAGTCTATGTGTCTCATATATATCCATTATAATCAATAGTTCTTTCAATATTATATTTCATTTTTACTTATTCAATACTTATTTCCCTCATAAAACACATCATATCACCTATCCTAGATTTAATTTATCATCCTCAAAAAAATATAAAATCATTACATTTATATAAATATTACATTTTAATTCATTAAAGCATAAAGAATAATGAATTTGGGAAGAAACATAAGGTTTTTTTTAATAAAAAGGATACATGTATGCAGGTGGGACATTCGAAATAAGGGAATATTGATTAAACATAACCCAATTATGGAAAACCACCAGTCACAAAATTATATCTACCATCACCTGAGTTATAACTACACATATCACTAACATGATGTGTGAACCTCACATAAGATCAATATACATGTCAGGCGATCAACCTAGATTCAGGGTAGGACGACCCACACATGAGGTAGAACAACCCATACCTGGGATATCACATATGATAACTTAATCAAGAATCCTTGACTCAAGTAAGGTACTACACAAATGTGAGATTCATCTTCCATTAGATAGTAGAAAAAAATCTAGTATTTACATTAGTTGACATATAAAAATAATGTCTTACATATACATAGTGATGGAAATAATGGGAAACGTTTATTTTTTGGAGGGAAAAATGATACAAAAATGAAAACTTATATACATTCATATGAGGAGGTGGTGTTGAAAAAGGGTAAAATGAAATTTCAAAATAATTATTTTATAATTAAATAATATTATAAATAATTAATAAAAATCATATGAAAACTATTTTAACACCTACATGCCTCATGAAAAAAAATTAATTGATTTGGAAATCACATACCTTACAGACATCCTCTATTAAAAACAACAATTTACGTAAACATCTTCACAACACATTATTATAGATTGTGTAGGATAATACTCATTGAAGAAATTTCTCTTTAATGGGATTTCATCACATTAAGATGAAACCCTATTATATTTTTCATTATTTTATTACATATAAATAGTTGAGGATTCAATGAATTTTTTTCATTTTTAGGTTTTATGATATTGAATTAATTAGTTGAGATTCTTAACTAATAGAGAGTATGACCATCAACTGGTATGAGAAAGCCCATCCCTTAGTGTGTGGTTAGTGACTTCCAATTAAATTTCATGTTGATGCACATATACTATGGTTATTATAATGGAGTGATTTCCTATAATGTCGCTAAAATATGGGGAAATGTTTTCAATATTTATTTCATGATTTAGCTTGTTTGGATATTATTTTTTTCATAAATTCACACACAATAGAAGGAAAAAATGTCGTCAACATATTTTAAAATGGAATTTATGAGATTAAAAATGTAATATTGTATTTATAAGGGATCATATAGGAGTGTTTTTTAATACATATTACACCCTTCATTTAACCATATTAATGTACCAGTGTGGTTTTGTAATGTTAATCAGAAATCTATGTATCTTCATCTTATGGTTTGTGAGGAGAAAATTTAAAAGATAGTATGTAGGAATAACCAGGGTAAATGTATGTTTCTAGTAGTTCCTATAGGGGTAATAATTTTTTATGTTATAGTTATAATACCAACAAAAATCATTATGGTAGTATTGAATGATTACAACCTAGTATGAGCTCAATTAGAGATGGTGTATCATGATTGTTTTTGGATTACTCAAAAATTACATCCTCAACATTTGGTATTATATTAAATCTTCATGTATGGTTATGTTTTTAATAGGTTCACATTACTTGTATATTTCACCCTGAATGGTGGGGTAAAATATCGCATCATAGAAATAAGATGTTTTGATAGATTCAGTGAATAGAGATGAATAATGAATGTATGATATTTGAATATTTTAGGGATATATTTTTTGTTCAACTAATGGAGTTGGTTATTAAGATGTAACCCACATAATAGTTTGTTTTTATTACCAAGGTATATGTTTAATGTCGATGATATTTAGTTTTCACATACTCATCCAACATTAGGTGAGGGTGGATAAATATGGTGTGTCAATATTCTATCCATTTATGATGAAATATTCTCAGGAAATTCACTAAATATAACCTATGAATGGGGTGAACATATCATTATCTCCTAAGTTTGATTAGATGAATCCCCATGAGGATTATTTTTTATAACATGATAAATATTATTTATCATGGTTTATCTAATAATATTTTTAGTTTTTGGTGGGTATGGTTTGACTAAGCATCCAATTTTTAACATTTTTTATAAATTCATGTAATAATGTTATGGATGTTTGTCATTTTATTTTGGTTCATGTGACTTGAGTTTGTTATGTGTTTTATATTGTTCTATGGGAAATATTTAATGTTTATTTATACAAGCCCATAATATCAGTTTTTGATTAAGGTGATTTGGATCAGCTAAGAGTTATGGGTAAATTTTCATGTAGGTAGATGATATATGTACAATTTCTTAATTTCTATGACCCAAGAATTTACGATGAGTAAAATTACCTCTAGTAATTATTTAGTTATTAATATATATTTCATTGAGTAAATGGGGTTGATTAGTTGTTTATTATAATTTATTATAAAAATAGATTATATGAATATGTTTTTTATCAATACAAATGTGTCCAAAACATTGTCATATGTATATTTTTTGGGAAATAGGGTGGAGTAGAAGAATAATTTGAGTAAATGTTTTCATTGAGTATATTGTAATTTTAGTATAAAATTTTCATTTTTGTACACATTTATATTTTTATGAATAAATAGGTTTTCCCCATGAGACCATAAACTATATTTCATATTAAATTATCAAATGATTAACTTTGTCATGGGGGGTACCACTACTTAAAACTATTTTAGAGTTATTGTTTTTGGTTAATATTTTTTCATTTGGTCTTGGTGATAAGTGATCATTGATGAGAATTGTGTTAGGTGATATATTATAATGGTATTTACTCATTGTTTTATTAGTCTATTATCAATATGTTTCATTATATTAATCTTCTACAGATCGTTGATGGGAATATGTTGAATTTCAGTAATATAGGTGATTAAAAGACAGTTGTATATATATATATTGTCTGACATCTATGTACACATAATAATTGACCCTCCAAAGGAGTGTAATGTTTATGTGATGGTGGATATTTTTTTATCAATTACATTTATTGAAATTCTTCATTTAGTATATTTAGTTTTAATTTATTCATACATAAAAAGGATTAATTGTGGGCGAAATTTCAGGAAACATAGTTTTTTATACTTAACCAATTTTATCTATTTTGTTTTCCAAAAAAAGAAAATTTGAATAATTCTAAAATAAATTGATTTATTAATTATAAAAGGATATTTATAGGAGTTCCATTGTAATGGAAACATTTTTATTACCCTTGGGTTGAATTTTGGTAATGTGAAATTATATATTATCTTTAATTTATATTTTTTAAAATTTAACAAATAAATATTTATTATTTATATATGGTCAATGATATGTTTTATAAATAACCATAGTAGTGGATTTTATCACCATGCTTTATCTTGAACAATTTTTCTTATCTGTGGATTGTTATAAATAATGTGTTTAATTTTTAGGTTTCATTTATCATTGTGTCAAGTGTTATAACTATTAACATAGATATCATTTTTTGTATAATATATATAATATTATTACTCTCATCTTGGGTAAACAATTTCTTATCATCTAATTCATATAGGATTTAGGTGATGATAATGGATTGTAGATCGAGGTTGGGTTGCATGAATCAAGAAAATCTATTTGTGGTATGGGTTATTTTATTTTATTTCATGCTCATAAAATTATATTTCCCTGATATGTGGTATATTCTTGTTTCTGATATTTTATAACAACTATATGTGATTGAGAATAAATGTTTCTATATTTATTTTTCATTATTATATATATTTTATTAATAAATAATTTCTTTTTAATGTCATAATATTAATGATAAAGTTTCCATATTCAGAAATTTATCATTGTAAATTGAGAACACATATCATTTTAATGATTATTATTCTAAATTCCTTTATATTTCGTAATAAAATTGGATGTGTTGAAAAAGAATACCCCTATGTAAAAAATACCTTAATTAATTATAATTTGTATTCTCTCTTCAAATGATCCATATTTTAAAATTAAGAAAATTCATTCATCCCATTCTGTGATTGGTGGTTCAATGGTTGTAGTATGGGTGGGTGAGAGGGTCAATGATGATGAAATTACCATCAAATATGGAATGAAAATTATAAATGGTGTTAGTGAAGAGGTATAGTGAAAATATTTCTGTGATAGATAATTATTTAAGATTTTATAAAAATAAGGATAGAATGAATAGTTTCTTAGTCATAGTGAATTTGAATTATAATTTACTATTTTAAGGATGTATGGTGGTGAGGATTTACAAAAATTAAACAGAATTTTTAGGGATTCACATATGATTCATTTTTATAGATCAATAATTGTGATAAATGGACCAATAACAGAAATCAAATGTTATAGTGGTTTTTATATAGAAACTCTAATATTTATACATAAATTATCTGAAACACACTATATTTATAAGGATCAACCCATGTCAAGGTTTTCATTAGCTATATAAAATATCACTAGGAATGTGATACGTCATTTAATAACATGTCCCTATTTTTATTGGTGGGTATTTTTTATTCAAATAGATTAATAATTTCTGATGATTATAGATAGTACATACACACATTTTAGTATCAATAATTTTAGTAGAGTATATAGAAAGGATGACTTGAATAACCTAGATCATCACATGTAGTGTTGATTTTATAGCACATCCAGTACGACTAAGCAGTGTACCAAGAAAATTTTTGGACTCCAAATTTAATAGAGATATAATACATTATATATTAATGGGGATTCATGATATGGGTTATGGGGATACACAGTGGAAAACATATCTTCCTTCACATTCTGAGTATATTTATTTAACACATTATGTTCGAGTAAAAAACATTACTCTGGGTGTATAACATGTACTTTACCACATTAACCAATGATTACCACATGTCCTTGATTACATGAAAACATTCCATGTAAGATGACTCAATCAATATGAACAATTGATGTATAATAATAGCTATTAACCAAGGAAAAAATGATGTGTAAAATATTATATATATCATGTACAATTTAAAATATTTTTTTATATTATCTAACATATATGTTATAATTTGGAATTTTTTTAGTCTATTATGATAATATTTCTACAAAACATCGACGATGCATACCTTTTTTTCAAATAGATATGTTTCTATGGATTTTCAAGTAGTTGTTTTACATTCATTTCTAGTGATGATGGGAGGGTGTGCATAGTAAATTTAGAGTTGATACAATGGTGGTAACCCACAAGGAGGAATAATGATTCCATGAAATGGGAACTTTATAAACATTATGTTGTACGTAACCCCCCTTGAGACTTTCTATGCCTCCATATATAGAGTAAATTACCCCATCGATGGAAGTGAATTCCATTGGATGAGGTACATCCCCTCTATTACAATTAATGTTGGATTTAATGGATAAATATAAGAATAATAGAATATGTTTTTATATTATGATTTGTTAGTTAATATACACTAAAAAATGTATTCCCTCACTCAATTTAAATTTTTTTTATGTGGTATTGTTCCACACTATGGTTTTGGAAACACACTATTGGATGTATGAGGTTATGTGTAACAGCCCGAGATTTTATGAAAAATATTCTTTTTAATTTCATTAATGTCTTGTGTTGTATGCTACACCATGATTACCTTGCGCTATACGCAACACCGTATTAGCTTGCAGTATACGCAACACTATTCTTGGACCGTGTTACACACAATTTTGATAATAGTTATTCTATGAAACATTGAGTATATATATATATATATATATATTCAGTGTATAAATGAAATATGGCTGTATTATGTTATATGAAACAACGAAGGATTCTTGCACA
Source organism: Viscum album (assembly GCA_963277665.1). NCBI lineage: Eukaryota > Viridiplantae > Streptophyta > Magnoliopsida > Santalales > Viscaceae > Viscum > Viscum album. Next base: position 858,506,183 of record OY728151.1, read on the forward strand.
GCACGCAACCCTGCCTTGGCTTGCATTACATGCAATCGCGACCTTCCTCGATAGAGTGTGTTGTACGCAATACCGGGTTTTACTAAACAACGATATATTATTATAATATTATTATGAACTAGCCATTATGAATAGTATTAAATAAATTTTGAATCTTATAACATTATTATTCATCTTACATATTTTCTAAAACATGGTATAAGAACAAAATAAATTTTTCGGGTAAAATAAGCATTTTTCAAAAAATGCAGTTTTACCGCCTTTTGATGGCACACCCACCTTAAATATAGTTTTGACATGTTTATAAGTTCAATTTGAAAAAATAAAATTCTTCTTTAGAATCATGATATAAAAATTTACTTTGGATAAATTTTTCATATTATTCTGATAACTTTCATATTTTAATGAATAGTAAAAACACGGTATATTTTAATTAAAAACAACTTTTTTCATTGTAATAAATTATGTGGTTAAATAATAATATTGAATGGTTTCAAAGTATAAATAGAATATATTTTTACCATATAATATAATGTATGTCATTAGCCTTGATTTTACATTGAATTCATAGGTTAAATAAATTCAATCTTTGGCAATGTTTTAACTTTTAAAACCTGTTTCCTTAAACAACGAGATTAATTTTAAATTAATTACTGGAACTTCTGTGTTTTGAATTTTGAAAAATGGATTACATATTTGGAATCAGTGGGTCCAAATTATGTTAATAGGTTACTTTTATTTTTTTGATATTATGAATAGTAACTATGGTAATTTTTTTTATTTACTACGGTTAAAGGTAAATAGGGTAATTCAAGGTTAAAAGAATATTATAATAATTCAAAATTACTTTTACACTTGTTCTAACTTTATTGGATGAGTAGTGGCCGACCATGGGCATCCTTGGGTCGATTTTGGGACCCCATGGAGCCACTTATGAAAGACAATGACACATTAGATTAATTAATTTTATGTAAAGACAAAATTGACTTTAACAAAACTCTTTTAGTAATTAATTTTTATAATAGGTTATATAAGTTATAGTTTCGACTATAAATATTCTTTGGAAATATAAATAGATTCCCTACATCATTGTATTTTTTTCATAATTTTTATACATTAAATGAATTAAATTATTTATGACACAATAATGAAGTAGTGTTTAACTCATTAATAAATGATTTAAATAAATAAGATCAAAATGATTAAAATATCATCCAAAACCTGTCCAATTCCTATTGGATGATTTTATTTAGAATATTAGTTATCTTATCATCGGTATTAATGTGTTTTAGACCTCTTGAAACCGAAGATAAGTTTATAATAAAATAATGTTTTCACATTTTCCTAAAGAGCCCCTCCACTCCCTTATAAAAGGAGACCACTTCTATGCAATTCCTCACACCAATCAAGCCTTTTGTCTCGTCCAAACTCTGCCCAAATAATCTCCCTAAATCCCTATCTTCCCCCTTGAAGCCTTACATTAGGAGTAAGACTCTCCAAGAAGTCCTTTTGGTTCAATCCAAAGGAAGTTACCAAAATTAAAGGTAACCGTTTCTCTTAAGTTGTTTTCATTTATTCTACTTCTCCAACCCCTAAACACTTTTTAATCCTTACTTTTGTAACAACAACAATATACTAAATATACTAGGATGTTGTTATTAGAATTATTCAAACTACACTTACACACACCTCCATCTAATGGATGAAGAACATAATGTTTCTGTTATGGAAAACTAACGACTCACGAAACGATGATTGTTCGATTTTCTCCTACCGCCTCTCATGGTGGCCATTATGATGGAACTGTATTTATATATAATATATATTATGTTTATGATTTACTTATTCTTATTTACTACCTAATTATATCAAGCCTTTACAGTTTCCATAGTCGGTAAAAACGATAATCTCATTTGAGGAAGTGTGGACTACCGCCCCCTCAATGTGATGTGATTCGTTAATACCTTATGTGGGATGTATAAAGGATGTGGTTAATGATATTATATATGATATTATACTGGAATTATAATTAACCTATGTATCATTATGTTTTAATTCCATTAAAATAATAAATAGAAATGAGAGTAGCGTTCATGTGTTTGTACGACTTACCATCTCCCTGAACGGTGTGTTTCATTTCTTACCTCCATATGTTATGTACTATTACAAATGCTTGTATATTCTAGATATATAATGAATGTATATGATATATAAATCATTATTTACATTTTGGAGGTAAGTAAATAATGATATAAGTAATAATAACATCAAGAACAACAAGTCCAAGCGCGTATGATAAATAAGATTATTTTACCCAAAACCATACTTTAACATTAATTTACATAAGAATGGGTAATATAAAGTCATAAGTGAACCATATATGCGATATCATTACAATGAATATGATTCTTTAATAAGTCAATGACATTATTCAAATCATTATACCGGAGGTTCGGACACTTACGAAGCAAATTGGACCTAAGGTAAGGGAAATATCACAATATCATTTTTATCCGAGATTGTTTATTCATTGGTATTTACTGGGGTGTATTTTATCATCCACATCCATGTTTCCTCGATATTTAATATTTATATCCTTCTAAAATAGTTTATATCATGTTTTAAAATTCGGTGATTTTTTAGTAAAGGATATGAAAGGAATCTTTTGTCGTTTTTCGTACGAGGTACTTTTTGACTTCTCCGACAAAAGTACGAGAAGAATGTTTTTTTAACTTATACGACATGAATGTATTTTTAATTTTTTTCCCAAGAATCTTACTTTACATGTTTTCATGTTTATTTTTAATCAACTTCTTTTATTTTAAAATGGTATGACATGTTAATAAAGGAAAATTGTTTTTGAAGTAGAAAGGATATTTTCCTCAAGAATGGAGTTCATGTGTTTTATCAAAATTATTTTCCATCTAAGATAATAAAGGGTTCTGTTTCGATCCCAATTATTACATTGATTTGATTATGTTGTGATGGAATTATATTTATGAATTCCTTTATCTTATATGAATTGTTTTATGATGTTACGATGTTTAAGATTCCCATTTTTATTACATGGGTTATTCAATGATGTATGATTTATGATTTTGTGGCACACATAAGAATGGTATCATTATGAGATGGGTGGGACCAATATCTCCCTCCAATTCATTGGGTAAATATTTCATATCTCATGAGATAGACATGGTGGGAACGGTAGGTTATACAGGTTCAGTGAAACAGGACTGAAATGAAGAATGAACTCGGTTCAGAAATGGACTTTTTCCACTAAGATATTCTTGGCAATGAGTCTTAACTAACAAGAAATGATTCTCTATGATTATGTGTGTATGTCAAAAAGTTTCATGTTTTAAGTTATGATTATTGTGATTTCATTTCACTACTATGATTTATCCCATGTTATGAAATTATGATTTCTTTTGCAGGTTAAGATTTCCAAAAGATATGTTCTTATGAATATGACATGATTGATATTTCTTTTGTTTACCCTTATTGAGCATTTGAGATCACCCTTTTATGTTTTCTTTTCCCCAGGACATAAATAAAATATTTAGGTTTAAAAAAAAGAAGATCTTAATGGGAGATGTTGAAGATCTTTCACCACGATTAGAAGATTATATTCCGAGTTTCCAAAGACACTAAACTATTACGGTCCTTGTGTGTGTGTGTTTTTGTTATGTACTACGTATTCCGCAAAAGTAATGTAATGTCCATGTACATCAGGCTTCGGGTCTCTACAGTTGGTATCATAGGAGTATTTTAGTCAACCTTTGAAACTAGGATGTGAAAACGTTAGTAAGATCCCTAGAGATATTTCTAAGGTATGTCTATGTATGTACCTAAGGATAAGTATATGTATAGGATACAGTCCTAGAACTACGGTAACGATTATAGAATTTAACCTAAGATGTTAGATATTGAGGATACTCCCCCTTTATTATGTTGTTTTCCCTAGCATGATGTTTGCCTCTCACACTATTCTTTTTGGGTTTTAGAAAATGGCTGGAAACAAGATGATTCACGATAATGGAGGATATGATGGACAATTGAATGATATTCTTCATGAGCAACCAAATGGAATAGGATTTGGAAGTCCAAACATCATCATTAAGCCGAATCAGAAATCTCATAATATGATCAATAAAGTAAAATTTGTTAAGTTTCCTGACTCGGCTAATAAGAGAAAGATGAAGTTTCATGATGATCATAGAGGAAAGATAGTTCAATTTACCCTATGTAAATCATGTGGGAAGAGGCATAAAGGAGAATGTTTCAAAGGAACTGGAAGATTCTTTGGGTGTGGAAAAGAAGGACACAAATCCATTAAGTGCAAAGGAAAAGGTTCAGTTAACACCAGGGATGAGGATAATGGTATTTCTACGACATCAACAATGGTTAAATGTTTTAAATGTGGAATGTACGGGAATTATGCAAACCAATTCCCTAAGGGAAAGTCTCATGATGAGAATCAGTATGGTCATATGAGTAGTATTTATGTTGATGATTATGAAGAGACTACAAATGATATGTGAGATGAATGAATTGTTGAAGCTCGGTCAATGGTTTTAGAATGTAGTGGAATGATTACATTTTTATCATGTGTAATGTTGTATAAGTAATCTGAAGGTAATATGGAATAAAAAGACATCTAAGGATTGATACACTGTTGTCTTTCCTTTAGTTTTGAAAGTGTATGATTAATGGTACCAGTATTCCTGAAAGGTTATTCAGATATTTTTTGAATGTAGATGATATGCGCATAATGAAGGGATAAAGAGAAAATTAAATGTTTGATAGTATTCATGAGCTCATGACTGATATAAGGAGAAGGTTATATCATGGTTTGAGTATATAGAATTTTTGGATTTTGGTATGTGGAAAGAGTTAACTTTTGACTACATTCATGTTTTCACTAAGGTTCAATGAGTATTCATTCTTCAAGAGAATACATGACTAAGGTATTCACATGTTTGTACTTTGACCAACATGATATATCTTATGATATATGGGGGATAAATGATGGCATTCACGTGATCATTTTCTTTATACTATGAGCTTGGACCGAATTATTTTAGATAAGCCTAAAGATTGGAATGGATTATGTTGGACATAAGTTAGTATTGTTTAAGGATAAAACTTTTTTGATATTGTTGATGGGATGTTATAGTAATATAGACTTAGAAAAAGGAAAACCTGCAGGACGGGTGACAGCCCATCGTGTCGGACAAGGCTGTGGGAATCGAATCCACAACCGAAGTACGACTGGCCTTTATCGCCTACCACTGGCCTACAGGAAGTACCTGTTTAGTAGACACTAGTTTTATTATATTAAGAAGTATGATATATGAAGTATAAGTCAATTTTAGGAACCATATATGATTAATCTCACTATAGATGGACTTATGTATTTTTTTGATAACTTTTCTAACCTTTTGTATGAGACTGATGGAATGACCCATCATTCTATCACATGATCTTCTAACACATCACGAATGACAAATTCAACTTCATTTCTTTAAGATATGAAGTGGAAATTGTCCAAAGAACGAAAAACAGTGAGACTATACCAAAATCACGAAAGTATTTCTTCTAATTCCAATTTCATCAACATTAGGGAAATGATCTTGAAAACCAAAAATGTTGTCCTAGTGCTCTTATATCCGATGAACCAGATGGTACCCTAGATCATCACAAATTTATGGATTTGTGATTGTCGGCTTTTCCATAGCCATGTTCTCTACCACTCTCCATCAGAACATGATGGTTAGATTTCTCTTCCATGTCCATATTTTCACCTATGTGGAAACCCAGTGATTAGTTTATTTGGGTAACCGTTGCATTTCATACTTTTGTTTTTAAAGATTGATTTTGGTATTCCTTTTTACGATGTGGGTTTCTATTAAAGAAACTTTTGAATAGTAAACCATTTATAACCCTGACGAATTTCGAGGGAGAAATTCATTTTAAGGGGGGTATAATGTAATAGCCCGAGATTTTATGAAAAATATTCTTTTTAATTTCATTAATGTCTTATGTTGTATGCTGTACCAAGATTACCTTGCGCTATACACAACACCATATTAACTTTAAGTATACGCAACACTATTCTTGGATCGTGTTATACACAATTTTGATAATAGTTATTCTACGCAACATTGAGTATATATATATATATTCAATGTATAAATGAAATATGGATGGACTATGTTATACGAAACAACGAATGATTCTTGCACAAAACGCAACCCTGACTTGGCTTGTATTACACGCAATCGCGTCCTTCCTCGATAGCGTGTGTTGTACGCAATACCGGGGTTTACTAAACAACGATATATTATTATAATATTATTATGAACTAGCTGTTATGAATAGTATTAACTAAATTCTGAATCTTATAACATTATTATTCGTCTTACACATTTTCTAAAACATGGTATAAGAACAAAATAAATTTTTTGGGTAAAATAAGTATTTTTAAAAAAATGCAGTTTTACCGCCTTTTGATGGCGCACCCACTTTAAATCTAGTTTGTAAAGACCCGTAAAATTTAAGGGAAATTTTTTCTTAATTTTCTTTGAAATTTTACAAGAGCGCGGTTTCTTACGGCACCTAATTCTGAGGCCCGGTGTGCCCGGAATAAATTTCCGAAGTTTGGATCGGGTACGTTCACTGAACGAACGAGCGGGAATTTCTAACTTTTGATCCGGTGCTCGGAATTGAAATCCGAGGACACCGATGAACTCGCAGCGCCGATATTCGCTTATGGAGACCTTTTCCGAGGTTGCGTTTTATGCGGAATGAATGTGAGTTTTGGGAAAAATTAAAAGAAGTTAAATAAAATGTGGAAACACATTTTATTTTTAACTTGTTAGTTAACTCCTCCAAAAGGGAGTTAGGGGTGGGACCCACATCCACTTAACCTCCCTTGAGAGGATTAAGTGTGGTGGGGCCCACACGAACCCTAACTCTTCACCTTCTTTTTTTTAAAACTCCCTTTAACTCCTCTTTTAATGAACTTGACAACTTGGGTTATTAAATGGGTTGCGTTGTTTAATTTCAAACCTTTGAATTTCAAAATGGTTTGGTTGTGTAAATAAAATAAGACTTTAGATTATTTTATTTTGGTTAGAATTCTCTAGCCACCTTGAGAGAATTTGGATCTTTCTTCTTCTTCTTCAAACTCAATGAAGAACGCAAAGAACGCCGTTCTTCAACGAAGGACCTCTCCGTCGAAGAACACGGTCCTTCCGCGACGCCGTATCCGCAACACGACGTACTTCTTCCACGTCATCTCTTCCGCGACGGTTTCCCACGACGAAATCGCCTTCAATGAACTTCGAATCCTCGCTTCACGACGTCGACGTCCTTTTCCTGCGACGCCGACCACCGCGACGCTTGTCTTCCGCGGGTTGTTGATTATCATCGTTCATGAAACCGAGGCAGGGGTTTGTTGTTGTTTAATTTATTTATTCTCGTTCTTGGTTCAAGCATGACAAACTTGAGGATAAATGATTATGTGCTATCTTTTAACGAGAGGGGGGGGGGACCGCATAAACACGGCCGAACCCCCCTACTTTGTTCTTGAATGTTTCTTGCGGATGAAACGTGATGGCGTGGTGCCGTCGCACCACACAGATATCATTCGACAATTATTGCGTAGCGCCGTCGCGCCGCGTCGAAGGATACCGAAGGCGCCGCGGCCGGAGCGGGGCCGCGGCGGAGGGGCACGGTGCCGTCGCACCGCGCCAGACGACGAAGGCCACGGCCGGTTCCGGGCCGCGGCGGGACGTGATGACCGGCGGCCAGCCGGGCCGCCGGTGTCGGATGATGGAAGAGGATCGGCCCTTGCCGGCCCTGTTGAGAAGAAGCCGGCCGGCCAGGTCGGGCCGGCCGGGAAGGTGCAAACCGGGGGAATTAAATTCCCCCGGGCGGTTAATTGGCCCCCCATTATGAGGGGGGTCAGTTTCACAAAGGGGGGCAGGCGGCCCCCCCGTTTCCAGCAACCTCGGCCTTCGGCCGAGCTTGCAGCGCGCCCAGCGCGTTGCCTTGCACCGAACCGGCGCGCCTGGCCGGGCCGGGCCGCGCCGGGCCGGGCCGCGCCGCGCCGCGCCGCGCCGCGCCACGCCGTTCCGGGCCGGGTAGACCCTATCCGGGGCGGGTCGACCCGGTTCGGGCCATCCGGGGGGTCACGGGCTGGGACGACCCGCGCCCGAAACCCCCGTTACCGAGCGGCTTGGATTCAAATGCCCATAACTCGGGCTACGGACTTCCAAACGACGCGCCGTCAGCAGCGATGCGATCCTTGGACCGAGACGGTCATTTCAGTAATCGCACTCAAGGTTTCGGTTTACTTTGAGTTCGGCCGGGTTGGTTCGTGCACGAAATCAATCGGGCCCTCGGAGCGGGAACACTCATGTCTTGAGCTACGGACGTCCGATTGACGTGCCGTCAGCTTTGTTGTGTTCCTCTTAGTGAGACGGATCTTTTGGCATACTCTGCCCGAGGTTTGGACGCAGGTGGAGTACGGTCGGGTTGGTTCTGCCTTAAAAACCAACCGGGCCCCTGGGATGAAAAAGCTAATAACTCTCAGACCAGGCGTTTAATTGACGCGCCGTCTGTTGCGTTGAGTTCCTGTTGGCGATACGGAACTTTTGGATACATCAACTCTGGACTTTGTGACAGTTGATGTATCAGCCTCTCGGCTCGTGGAGCGAATCCTCCCGAACGAGCTTGCTGTGTGCGGGAACCCTAGAGCTGGCTACGACTGTGACTGCTACTGCTACTGCTACTGTGACTACGACGATGACAGTATAGAGATCCTTGGTGGATTCAACGATGACGACAACACTCAGCGATCCTACGTGAATCAGTGCTACAGGTCCTGTGTGGGCCCGATCCTGTGTGGGTCTGATCCTGTGTGGGTCTGCGCTCAACGGTTCTGTGTGAACCAGCGCCTACAGGTCCTGTGTGGGCCCGATCCTCTGTGGGTCATTGCGGGGGTTAGTTACCTATCGATCCTTCGTGGGTCCGACGACATAGATGGATCAGTGATCATCTTTATCATCATCCGAAGAAGTATACCTGTGTGAGATGAATCCTGTTACTTTCCTGTGTGGATTGTGTTGTGCTATCCTGTGTGGATTTCGTTTTGATTTCCTATGTGGAATACGTATACTTTCCTGTGTGGACTGAGTTGTACTTGGGCTCGGAGGTTAGAGCGTATTGGAATTCATGACTTAGGTATATGTATGGGCATATACCTAAGCAGTGTCGGTTGTTACTTCATGTTTGTATCTCACCTTTGTGGTTTATCCTTTGTGGATTTTGGGAGACCATCAGGGGTCTCGGGGTCCCTACTTAGTAGCTTATACTCACCCCTGCACGGGCTATGCCCGTACTACGTTGTGTTGGTTGCAGACGACGGACAACGTTGATCGTAGTTGAGGCTTGCTGAGCAGGACGGTACCAGGAGGTGGACCACTGGGCGAGACGTGCTTGGAGCGGACGGCGGAACCCGAGGAGTAGTGGAGCTATCTATACCTACCCTTCAGGTGGGATTTCCAATGGACAGCTCGGTGTAGCGGCTTTTACTTTACAGTTGCTATTTTCCCTTTCGACTTGTACTTTACTTTCAGTTTGGGTTTGTATACTGGCTCCTTTACTTTTCTGCACTTTCAGTTGTACTCTATTTTTACTTAGTGTTTACTTTTCCGTTTTCTTACTCTGTGGTGTTTGTTTACTTTTGAAAGGAAATTCCTTCCCTTTTTACTGGGATTTACGCCTTGGTGCTAGTCGCCATCCGCTGTCCTATGGAAGGCGGGCTTGGGGTAGTCACGGCACGGACCTCGAGGGCGGGTCGTGACAAATTAGTATCAGAGGAGTTCGGTTCTATCGCGAACTCTGATCTTTTCTTTGTGAAGCAATAATGTTTAGCGTATTGAGTGTGGTTATCAGTCCAGGGAGTCTAATGTTGTTGCGGCGGCCAACGTATCCGTACACCAGGACCTTGACTACTGATTTCCGACTTAATTCACGAAAACATTGATTGCGTGTGTGTTTCAAAGTTTTCTTTGTGATTACTTTGTATCCGCTCACCAGGTATACTGTTCTGACCGTGGCACACCTGTTTCCTTTTCAAGATGGCCCCACGATGGCAGCCAGCTAGGGTCCGAGAGTCGAGCGTGACGACAACCCACCAAGCGACGAGGCCTCGGTGCATGGCCCTTTGTCAGCAGTGGCACCGGCGGTAGCTCTACCAGCCGAGCCACTGATGCTTCCAGCACCAGCCGCTGACGATGCACATCACCTTGGAGCTCTGCACGAGTTCCAGCGCCAGCGACTGCCTAGGTTCCATGGGGAGACGGACCCCCAGGCAGCAGAGGACTGGCTGGAGGCAGTGGTACGAGTTTTTAGGCTAGTGAGGACACCTGCAGACCTCATGGTGATCCTCGCTGCGATCCTACTACATGCAGCAGCAGGACGATGGTGGAGCTTGATGCTCTAGGTGCACGATGAGGCATCTATTCTTTGGACGGACTTTGAGAGACTCTTCCCCTCGGTGTTCTTCCCATCCACCCTTCATGCGGTGTGTATCCAGGAGCTTCTTCAGCTGCGGCAGGGCAGCATGACAGTCGCTCAGTACTCGGCAAGATTTTCTGATCTCTCGCGCTACTCAACCGACATGGTACGAGACCCATTATTCCGGGCCTGGACCTTCAAGCAGGGTTTGAGACACGATATCAGGGCATCACTGATCTCCCTCAGTATACCGACTCAGACAGGAGTACTGGAGCGGGCCCTTTTGATCGAGAGATTCCTTGCTGAGTCTACACCAGCGCCAAGACCCACCACAGGGTGGCACGTGGTAGAGTCATCTGCAGCAGGCAGTCGAAGGATGACTCAGGGGTCCAGGCATACCAGACCTTCAGGCAGGCAACCTCAGGTCACTGGCTCAGCAGTTCGGGGCACACAACACGGAGCCAGTCTTTCGAGAGGCAGACAATGCTACTCGTGTGGTGGGCAGGGCCACATGGCTCGTGACTGCCCGACCCGCCATGCCGAGGAGAAGCAGACAGTTGAGGGACCACCAAGGCAGAGGCAGAGGATCGACCGTGGCGGTCCGCAGGGAGGAGGCGGACGAGGCAGAGGAGCTGGCCGAGCAGCAGGTGGTGGGCGACGCTTTGAGGCTCTGCCACCACCACCACCAGGAGGTCCACCCCGACCACAGGTAGCTGGCGGGCAGAGATATGCACAACTCCAGGCAGTAGAGGCCTACGACCACGGCAGGCCAGAGATGATTCAAGGTACTATCTGTGTCTATTCCACCCTTGCTGCAGTACTTATAGATAGAGGAGCGAGTCACTCTTTCATAGCAGCTGCCCTTGTTCGGAGCTCGAAGATTCCGACAGAGCCGTTGGCTCGATCCTTACGGCTAGAGACTCCTACGGGAGAAGACTCGACGATTACGCACTGGTGCCGGCAGTGTGAGCTTACTCTAGGACGCGATAGCTTCGGCTGGGATCTTCTTGTAGCAGCGTCGAGGCCTTACGATGTCATCTTGGGCATGGATTGGCTATCTATGGTCCATGCACAGATTTACTGTTTTAGGCGTAAGGTGCGATGTGTACGCACCAACGGGAGCAGGTTCACCTTCACCGACGAGAAGGGAGCCTTTGCAGCACAGGATGGACTTCCGTGGAGGAGAGGACAACCCATCACTCATCAGTTGGCTAGCCTCATCCTAGGAGCAGTTGACATGCAGAGTCCTGTTTTTCCTGCAGTGGTGGATCAGTTTGCGGACGTTTTTCCCGACGATGTTCCTGGGCTACCTCCTCGCAGAGAGGTAGACTTTTATATTGACCTGTACCCCGGGACAACTCCGATATCGACTCCAGCATATCGGATGGCCCCCGCCGAGCTTCGAGAGCTACGGGTACAGTTGGAGGACATACAGGGCAAGGGGTTCATCTGACCCAGTGTTTCACCCTAGGCTTCCCCGATATTGTTCGCCAAGAAGGCGGACGAGAGCTTGCGACTTTGTGTTGACTATCGTCGCCTGAACCAGGTGACAGTGAGGAACAAGTATCCGCTACCGAGGATTGATGAACTCTTTGATCAGCTCAAGGGAGCACGGTGGTTCTCGAAGATAGACCTCAGGTCAGGCTATCATCAGCTCAGAGTCAGAGACGAGGACGTGCAGAAGACGACCTTCAGATATTGGTATGGAAAATATGAGTTCTTCGTTATGCCTTTCGGCGTAACCAATTCTCCAGCAGTGTTCATGGCCCTCATGAACAGGATCTTTCAGCCATACCTCGATCGATTTTTCATGGTCTTCATCGAGGACATTTTGATTTACTCGACGACTGAGGAGGAACACGCATACCACTTGCGAGTTGTACTAGACACACTCCGAGAGCACCAGCTTTATGGTAAGCTCTCGAACTACCAGTTATGGATACGTGAGGTCCACTTCTTGGGACACGTCATCTCTGAGGTGGGAGTTGCAGTGGATCCCGCGAAGATCGAGGCAGTGCTAGCTTGGGAGCCACCCAGGAGCGTGACGGAGGTTCGGAGTTTCTTGGGACTAGCTGGATACTATCGGAGATTCATGCCAGACTTCTCTAGAGTTGCGGCACCACTCACAGCTTTGATGAAGAAGGGGAAACCCTTCGTGTGGTCAAAAAGATGTCAGCAGAGCTTCCAGGAGCTGAGACAGAGATTGACCAGCGCACCTATCGTGAGGTTGCCTGAGGAGGGAGTAGGGTACGTAGTCTACTACGATGCATCAGGGACCGGAATCGGATGTGTTCTGATGCAGGAGCGGGCAGTGATCGCCTATGGATCACGTCAGTTGAGGCCCCATGATCAGAACTATGCTACCCATGATCTGGAGTTAGTAGTCGTGGTCTTCGCTCTGAAGACATGGCGACACTACCTGATGGGCGAGCGCTTTATAGTCTTTTCTGATCATCAGAGTATCAGGTATATCTTCTCACAGAAGGACCTCAACCTGAGACAACGGCGATTGCTCGAGTTCCTCCAGGACTATGACTTTGAGATAGTCTATACTCCTGGGAAGGGGAACGTGGTAGCCGGTGCCCTCAGCAGGAGGACGGGCTTTCAGCTACTTGAGGAGGTGACGGAGCAGCTAGCCTCTTTACAGATATCCTTCGTGGATAGAGATGGAGCAGCCTTCCTTCAGGCTCTCACAATCACCCCTCCACTACTGCAGCGGGTCAGAGAGGCACAGCGTGAGGACGCTGACTGTGAGACACGGCGTACACAAATATCCTCGGGACAGGCACCTGATGGTTTCTCCCTTGGAGCAGAGCACGACATCCTTTTCATAGGACGTACCATGGTACCAGTCGCTTTGCGAGAGGAGGTGCTGAGAGAGTTTCACACTTCTCCTTTGGCGGTACATCCTGGAGTGGCGAAGATGTACCAGGATCTCAGACGACAGCACTGGTGGCCGGGCATGACGAAGGTTGTAGCAGAGTTCGTTTCTCGATGCCTCACCTGCCAGCAGGTGAAGGTAGAGCATCAGGTACCAGCAGGCTTGGTACAACCCTTGGAGGTTCCGGAGTGGAAGTGGGACGACATATCTATGGACTTCATGACTGGACTTCCACGCCCTTCCGGAGGTCACGACTCCATTTGGGTGATTGTTGACTGACTCACCAATTCGGCACACTTCTTACCCATCAGAGAGCAGGGCTCAGTGGAGAGCTTGGGACGTCTCTACGTTCAGGATATTGTGCGGCTCCACGGTGTGCCATCATCTATCATCTCTGATCGAGATGCTCGCTTTACTTCCCGGCTTTGGAAGGGGTTGCCAGAGGCGTTCGGGATGCAGCTACGTTTGAGCATAGCCTTTCACCCTCAGACGGATGGTCAGACGGAGAGGACCATTCAGACTCTCGAGGAAATGCTCAGCCCATGTGTCCTCAACTTTGGTCTTAGCTGGGAGGACCACCTACCCTTGGTGGAATTTGGGTACAACAACAGCTACCACTCCACCATCGGGATGGCACCGTATGAGGCATTGTACGACCGACCTTGTAGATCTCCTTTGTGCTGGACAGACCCTGGGGAGTCAACACTTGTGAGACTGGAGATGGTCCAGGCCACGACAGAGAAGGTCCAGGTCATCCAGGAGCGGATGAGGACAGATTAGAGCCAGCAGAAGTCATACGCTGACAGGAGGCGGAGGCCACTAGAGTTCGAGGATGGCGACCACGTCTTCTTGCAGGTCTCACCTCGACGTGGTATACAAAGATTTGGCTGAGGCGGCAAGTTATCTCCGCGCTTCATCGGACCCTTCCAGGTCCTCAGCAGGATTGGCGAGGTGGATTATCGCCTGGCTCTACCACCTCAGTTTCACCGGGTGCACGACGTCTTCCACGTGTCTTAGCTGAGGAGATATGTGCACGACCCGACGCACATCATTGACCATGGGGAGCTTGACGTTGATGATGGGGCGACTTTTACGGAGGTTCCGGTGGAGATAGAGGATCGACAGGAGCGGGTCCTATGTGGACGGTCGATTCCTATAGTGCGCGTCAGATGGCAGCACGGGAATCTCCAGGAGAGCACTTGGGAGCGGGAGGCTCAGATGCGTGCTCAGTACCCTCATTTGTTTCCCTAGTTTTTGATGTATCTTTACGGGGACGTAAAGCCCTGAGGTGGGAGTAATGTAAAGACCCGTAAAATTCAAGGGAAATTTTTTCTTAATTTTCTTTGGAATTTTACAAGAGCGCGGTTTCTGACGGAACCTGATTCCGAGGCCCGGTGAGCCCGGAATAAATTTCCGAAGTTTGGATCGGGTACGTTCAGTGAACGAACGAGCGGGAATTTCTAACTTTTGATCTGGTGCTCAGAATTGAAATCCGAGGACACCGATAAACTCGCAGCGCCGATATTCGCTTAAGGAGACCTTTTCCGAGGTTGCGTTTTATGCGGAATGAAAGTTAGTTTTGGGAAAAATTAAAAGAAGTTAAATAAAATGTGGAAACACATTTTATTTTTAACTTCTTAGTTAACTCCTCCCAAAGTGAGTTAGTGGTGGGACCCACATCCACTTAACCTCCCTTAAGAGGATTAAGTGTGGTGGGGCCCACACGAACCCTAACTCTTCACCTTCTTTTTTTTAAAACTCCCTTTAACTCCTGTTTTAATGAACTTGACAACTTGGGTTATTAAATGGGTTGGGTTGTTTAATTTCAAACCTTTAAATTTCAAAATGGTTTGGTTGTGTAAATAAAATAAGACTTTATCTTATTTTATTTTGGTTAGAATTCTCTAGCCACCTTGAGAGAATTTGGATCTTTCTTCTTCTTCTTCAAACTCAACGAAGAACGCGAAGAACGCTGTTCTTTAACGAAGGACCTCTCCGTCAAAGAACACGGTCCTTCTGCGACGCCGTATCCACGACGCGACGTACTTCTTTCGCGTCATCTCTTTCGCGACGGTTTCCCGCGATGAAATCACCTTCAAAGAACTTCGAATCCTCGCTTCACGACGTCGACGTCCTTTTCCCGCGACGCCGACCACCGCGACGCTCGTATTCCGCGGGTCGTTGACGATCATCGTTCATGAAACCGATGTAGGGGTTTGTTGTTGTTTAATTTATTTATTCTCGTTCTTGGTTCTAGCATTACAAACTTGAGGATAAATTATTATGTGCTATCGTTTAACGAGAGGGGGGGGGGGAGGGGGGTGGACCGCATAAACACGGCCGAACCCCCCTCCTTTGTTCTTGAATGTTTCTTGCGGATGAAACGTGATGGCGTGGTGCCGTCGCACCACGCAGATATCATTCGACAATTATTGCGCGGCGCCGTCGCGCCGCGCCATGGAAAGATTTATCATGAACGTGACGCCGTCGCGCCGCGTCAAAGGATACCGAAGGCGCCGCGGCCAGAGCGGGGCCGCGGTGGAGGGGCACGGTGCCGTCGCACCGCGCCGGACGACGAAGGCCGCGGCCGGTTCCGTGCCGTGGTGGGACGTGATGACCAGCGACCCTGTTGAGAAGAAGCCGGCAGGTCAGGTCGGGCCGGCCGGGATGGTGGAAACTGGGGGAATTAAATTCCCCCGAGCGGTTAATTGGCCCCCCATTATGAGGGGGGCCGGTTTCACAAAGGGGGGCAGGCGGCCCCCCCGTTTCCAGCAGCTCGGCCTTCGGTCGAGCTGGCAGCGCGCCCAGCGTGCTGCCTTGCGCCGAACAGGCGCGCCTGGCTGGTTCGCCAGGCCAGGCCACGCCGGGCCGGGCCGAGCCGCGCCGGGCCGGGCCAGGTAGACCCTGTCTGGGGCGGGTCGACCCGGTTCGGGCCATCCGGGGGGTCTCGGGCCGGGACGGCCCGGGCCCGAAACCCCCGTTACCGAGAAGTTTGGATTCAAATGCCCATAAATCGGGATACGGACTTCCAAACGACGCGCCGTCAGTGGCGATGCGATCCTTGGATCGAGACGGTCGTTTCAGTATATCGCACTCTGGGTTTCGGTTTACTTTGAGTTCGGCCGGGTTGGTTCGTGCACGAAATCAACCGGGCCCTCAGAGCGGAAACGCTCATATTTTGAGCTACGGACGTCTGATTGACGTGCCGTCAGCTTTGTTGTGTTCCTCTTAGTGAGACGGATCTTTTGGAATACTCCGCCCGAGGATTGGACCCAGGTGGAGTATGGTCGGGTTGGTTTTTCCTTAAAAACCAACTGGGCCCCTAGGACGAAAAAGCTAATAACTCTCAGACCGGGCGTCCGATTGACGCGCCGTCTGTTGCGTTGAGTTCCTGTTGGCGATATGGAACTTTTGGATACATCAACTCTGGACTTTGTGAGAGTTGATGTATCAGCCTCTCGGCTCGTGGAGCGGACCCTCCCGAACGAGCTTACTGTGTGCGGGAACCCTATAGCTGGCTGCGACTGTGACTGCTACTGCTATTGCTACTGCTACTGTGACTGCGACGACGACAGTAAAGAGATCCTTAGTGGATTCGACGACGACTACAGCACTCAGCGATCCTACATGGATCAGTGCTACAGGTCCTGTGTGGGCCCGATCCTGTGTGGGTCCGATCCTGTGTGGGTCTGCGCTCAGCGGTCCTGTGTGAACCAGCACCTACATGTCCTGTGTGGGCCCGATCCTGTGTGGGTCATTGCGGGGGTTAGTTACCTATCGATCCTTCGTGGGTCCGATGACTTAGATGGATCGATGATCATCTTTATCGTCATCCGAAGAAGTATACCTGTGTGAGCTGAATCCTTTTTCTTTCCTGTTTGGATTGTGTTGTGCTATCCTGTGTGGATTTCTTTTTTCTTTCCTGTGTGGAATACGTATACTTTCCTGTGTGGACTGAGTTGTACTTGGGCTCGGAGGTTAGAGCGTATTGGAATTCATGACTTAGGTATATGTATGGGCATATACCTAAGTAGTGTCGGTTGTTACTTCATGTTTTTTTCTCACCTTTGTGGTTTATCCTTTGTGAATTTTGGGAGACCTTCAGGGGTCTCGGGGTCCCTACTGAGTAGCTTATACTCACCCCTGCACAGGCTATTCCCGCACTACGTTGTGTTGGTTGCAGACGACGGACATCATTGTTCGTAGTTGAGGCTTGCTGAGCAGGACGGTACCAGGAGGTGGACCACTGGGCGAGACGTGCTCGAAGCGGATGGTGGAACCCGAGGAGCAGTGGAGCTATCTGTACCTACCCTTTAGGTGGGATTTCCAGTGGACAGCTCGGTGTAGCGGCTTTTACTTTACAGTTGTTGTTTTCCCTTTCGAGTTGTACTTTACTTTCAGTTTGGGTTTGTATACTGGCCCATTTACTTTTCCGCACTTTCAGTTGTACTCTGTTTTTACTTAGTGTTTACTTTTCTGCTTGCTTACTCTATGGTGTTTGTTTACTTTTCAAAGGCAATGCCTTCCCTTTTTACTGGGATTTACGCCATGGTGCTAGTCGTCAGCCCCTGGCCTATGGAAGGCGGGCTTGGGGTAGTCACGACACAGACCCCGAGGGCGGGTCGTGACATAGTTTTGACATGTTTATAAGTTCAATTTGACAAAATAAAATTCTTATTTAGAATCAATATATAAAAATTTACTTTGGATAAAATTTTCATATTATTCTGATAACTTTCATATTTTAATGAATAGTAAAAACACGCTATATTTTAATTAAAAACAAAATTTTTCATCATAATAAATTATGTGGTTAAATAATAATATTGAATGGTTTCAAAGTATAAATAGAATATATTTTTACCATTTAATATAATGTATGTCATTATCTTTGATTTTACATTGAATTTGTGGGTTAAATAAATTCAATCTTTGGCAATGTTTTATCTTTTAAAACATGTTTTCTTAAACAATGGTATTAATTTTAAATTAATTACTGCAACTTTTGTGTTTTGAATTTTGAAAAATGGATTCCATATTTGGGATCAATGGGTCCAAATTATGTTAATAGGTTACTTTTAATTTTTTGATATTATGAATAGTAACTACGGTAATTTTTTTTATTTACTATGGTTAAAGGTAAATAGGGTAATTTAAGGGTAAAAGAATATTATAATAATTCATAATTACATTAAAACTTATCCTAACCTTATTGTATGAGTAGTGGCCGACCATGGGCATCCTTGGGTCGATTTTGGGACCCCATGGAGCCACTTATGAAAGACAATGACACATTAGATTAATTAATATAATGTAATGAAAAAACTGACTTTAACAAAACTCTTTTAGTAATTAATTTTTATAAGGGGTTATATAAGTTATATTTTCGACTATAAATATTATTTGTAAAGATAACGAGACTCCCTATATCATGGTATTTTTTTCATAATTTTTAGACATCAAATGTATTAAATTATTTATGACACAATAATGATGTAGTGTTTAACTCATTAATAAATGATTTAAATAAATAAGATTAAAATGATTAAAATATCATCCAAAACCTGTCCAATTCCTATTGGATGATTTTATTTAGAATATGAGTCATCTTATCTTCGGCATTAATGTGTTTTGGACCTCTTGAAATCGAAGATATGTTTATAATAAAATAATGTTTTCACACTTTTTTAAAGAGCCCCTCCACTCCCTTATAAAAGGAGACCACTTCTATGAAAAATCCTCACACCTCTCAAGCATTTTGGCTCGTCCAAACTCTACCCAACTAAGATCCCTAAATCCCTCGACTCCCCCTTGAAGCCTTACGTTAGGCAGAAGACTCTCCAAAAAGTCCTTTTGGTTCAAACCAAATGAAGTTACCAAAATTAAAGGTAACAGTTTCTCTTAAGTTGTTTTCTTTTATTCTACTTCTCCAACCCCTAAACTATTTTTAATGCTTCCTTTTGTAACAACACAAATATCCTAAATATACTAGGATTTTTTTTATGAGAAGGATTAAAACTACACTTACACACACCTCCATCTAATGGATGAAGAACATAATGTTTCTGTGATGGAAAACTAACGCCTCACGAAACGATGATTGTTCGATTTTCTCCTACCGCCTCTAATGGTGGCCATTATGATGGCACTGTATTTATATATAATATATATTATGTTTATGATTTAATTATTCTTATTTAATACCTAATTATATCAATCCTTTATAGTTTCCATAGTCGGTAAATACGATAATCTCATTTGAGGAAATGCAGACTAACGCCCCCTCAAAGTGATGTGATTCGTTAATACCTTATGTGGGATGTATAAAGGATGTGGTTAATGATATTATATATGATATTATACTGTAATTATTATATACCTATGTATAATTATGTTTTAATTCAATTAAAATAAGAAATAGAAATGAAAGTAGCATTCATGTGTACGTACGGCTTACCGTCTCCATGAACAGTGTGTTTCATTTCTTACCTCCATATGTTATGTACTATTATAAATGCTTGTACGAGAAGAATGTTTTTTTAACTTATATGGTATGAATGGATTTTTAAAACAAAATTTACAAGAATCTTACTTTACAAGTTTTCAAATTTATTTATAATCAACTTCTTTTAGTTTAAAATTGTATGACATGTTAAGAAAGGAAAAATGTTTTTGAAGTAGAAAGGATATTTTCCTCATTAATGGAGTTCAAGTGTTTTATCAAAATTATTTTCCATCTAAGATAATAAAGGGTTCTGTTTCTATCCCAATTATTACATTGATTTTATTATGTTGTGATGGAATTATATTTATGAATTCCTTTATCTTATATGAATTGTTTTATGATGTTACGATGTTTAAGATTCTCATTTTTATTACATGGGTTATGCAATGATGTATGATTTATGATTTTGTGGCACACATAAGAATGGTATAATTATGAGATGGGTGGGACCTATATCTCCCTCCAATGCATTGGGTAAAGATTTCATATCTCATGAGATGGACATGGCTGGAACGGTAGGTTATACCAGTTCAGTGAAACAGGACTGAAACTAGGAATGAACTCGGTTCAGAAATGGACTTTGTCCACTAAGATAGTCTTGGAAATGAGTCTTGACTAACAAGAAATGATTCTCTATGATTATGTGTGTATTCCACAAAGTTTCATGTTTTATGTTATGATTATTGTGATTTCATTTCACTACTATGATTTATCCCATGTTAGGAAATTATGATCTCTTTTGCAGGTTAAGATTTCAAAAGATATGTTCTTATGAATATGACATGATTGATATTTATTTTGTTTACCCTTACTGAGCATTTGAGCTCATCATTTTATGTATTCATTTCCCCAGGACATAAATAAAGGATTTAGGTTTAAAAAAAGAAGATCTTTATGGAAGATTTTTAAGATCTTTCACCATGATTAGAAGATTATATTCAGAGTTTCCGAAGACACTAAACTATTACGGTCCTTGTGTGTGTGTGTTTTTTTTATGTACTAAGTATTCTGAAAAAGTAATGTAATGTCCACATACGTCAGGCTTCAGGTCTCTACATTATGGGTAGTTTGGCTATTGTGGATATTTAATTATTATTGGGTTCTAAATGATATGAAAAAAACTCAGATAGCCATTGTGAGAAGACAATATTTTTAAAATTTTCATTTCTATTGCGTATTGATTATAGCTGAGCAATTAGAATCAAATTATATAGGTCGATCAAAATTTTTAGTGTTCATTATTATTTATGTGGAATGATCCTTAGTGTAATTGGGTTCAAAATTTATAGTTTATCTTTAACGATGGGGATTTCCATACTTCCATAGCTCTCATATATATTAAACATATATTAATTATCTTATTATTTCCCTTTTAATTCATTGTTTTTAGTTTCCAACATTTCATCTTTTCCAATATGATTTTCAAGGAATCACATTTAGTATGATAATACTCTCCCATGCATGGTCCTCAATCACATATGTTGTGTTTCAATGCATTTGATGTATAGTTCAATATTTATCTTAGTCATAATTGACCTAGGGTTCCTTGGGTATAATTAATTCTTTATCACATATACTTGTTCTAGTTGTTGTCATCCACAGTCCACATGTTTTCTCATAGGTTTATATACCAAGGATATTGTTTCAACTGATTGTGAGAAATATATTCTAAATGATGTTTCACTTTTCATGTTATATACTACACCAGGGGATTAATAATATTGTATTGGACAATTTTTTTCTATAAAATATCATTATTCTATAGTTATGTTTTTTTTATATATCTTTAATTGATTTTGGTTATATTGAGTATTGTAGTTACTAATATAGTACATGATACTATATAATAAGGCATCATATGTATGTCATACCTTCTTGCTACTATTATATGACCACATGCCAATCAGAGGATGACTTTTTATTTCAAAATTCTCATATTTCTGGACAAGGTGGGGCCTCAGAAGGATTGAAAATATCATCATAACACCATATGTTATCATTGAGACCCACATAGATATCAAGTTATTGTAAATCAGGTAGGGAAACTACGAAATTGTTTCATAGCATTACTGAGAAGTTTGTATATTGGATCCCTTATTTTAATGATCAAAAAATCATGTGTATTATATTATTAACGAGTTTTATGTTTTATTCTAGCATTTTATAATATAAGGTAGATTTGAAAAAATCTAGGTTAGTATGGGAAAGACTCACCATTGATGTCTAGTCACCACCAATCATAACTAACTAATGAGGACAAAATTTTAGCTATGTATGAAAATTAACATCCATCAAAGAATATTCACCACTAAGATATAAATTTCACTAAGTGTTGGAAACACCTACGGTCAATGGTTGACTTGTTGTGGGACCAAAAATTTGAAAATGTGTTGGAAACACCTACCATAAAAAATGACTCAACTACAAAATGTAAATTTGACTATGTGTTGAAAATACCTACTACTAGAGAGAAATCACCATTTAAGAGGACGTTCCATCATAATGGAATTTGTAAAAGTCTTAGAATAACATATTGTTGAGATGATTCACTTGTGGAATGAATCCCTACCGGCCCAAGTAACCATTTGGATGACACACTGCCTGAGAAGTCCTGCTATTCAAAAGAGAAACCACCACTATTCATATATTTATTTTTTCAATTTAATAATTTATAATGGATTTATTATTGAATTTAATCTTGAGTTATTTAAATGATTATTATTAAACTATTGAAATGATTCATTAATTGTTTTGTTATATGTGCGATATGTGGTGTAGAGGATCCTGATGATTCTCCTGGCTCTCTTCAATTAAAATAAGAATCATAATCCATAATTTTGACACAACCAATGAATAGAACACACATGTAGATTGAGGATCCAATAATATAAAGAATCGTTAACATATTTTAAGTGAATTGGAACCTATTACAAGAACCCAAATAGTACAACATTATGAAATATTACATGCCAACACATGACTATGAAATCTTGAAGAACACCAAGCATCCAATGACATCCTATATTTGGAATTAAAGAGTTCACGACACTTTTTTCTACTATGAATTTTAGAAACTAGAATCGAAATTGATTTTGAACTAAAGTCAAGGAGTAAGAAGATTCAATGAAAATTATACTAAGAAACAACACCTATTTACATATTTTATATTCCCTATCTACTAATTTAATTTACATTATGAGTAGTGAGTGTGTACTCTATATTTTACACTAACATTATCTCCTGAACTTTAACTAGAAGATAATTGATATCTTATAAACATTATTTACACCTATATTTCCATGTGTATTGGGAATAAGTCCATATGTGACCTATAATTATTTATATTCCCAACATTATATAGGGAAAGGTCCAAGTGAGGAATAAACTACATTTCTTTGGTATACCTGATCTAGGTTGTGGATCAACATTTATTTTATATTAAATTCTTGGAAGAAGGTGATTACCAAGTGGAGAGGAATAGGTCTTGGCTTGAGACTAAGCCTCTTGTATTTTTTTAACTATGTTTTTTGTTTTGTTTTGATTTGATTTGTTTTTTATTTTTTTATGCATTGAACTGAAATTGTTTTATATTAAAAAAAACCACCAATTTGATAGTTAATCTAAATTTGTTTGTATATATGTTTTTGATTGAGTGATCTAATTTTAATAGTTAATGTAATATTATTTATTTTTTTAACTATGACTTAATAAATATTTTATAAATATTTTAAAATGTTAAAACATATATCTTTCTACTATTTCGGTAAACTGGGATGTTTTTAACTATTTTGGGGATT
The DNA here is from genome assembly GCA_963277665.1 of Viscum album. Classification (NCBI taxonomy): domain Eukaryota; kingdom Viridiplantae; phylum Streptophyta; class Magnoliopsida; order Santalales; family Viscaceae; genus Viscum; species Viscum album. The sequence goes on from OY728151.1 coordinate 858,529,896, forward strand.
TTATTTAAATCCATTTTAATTGAAATTTTTATTGGATACTCAATTGACCCCCCTCTTGGGATACTCACTCTGATCAACATTTGGTATCAATGGTTTTCAAAATATATTCAACTGTGTTATTATCTGTGATTTAATGATCTTAAAATTTTGTTAGTTATAAATTTAGTTCATAAAATGGATACTAAACAAGAAGGTTATACTACTAACATAATCCATTTTTAATGGAAATTACTATACTCTGTGGAAAATAAATTTTGGAAATTATTATTTAAAGAGTGGGTCTTAAAATTTGGTATGATATAGTGGATCAGAATAAGTTACCTAAGATTCCTAGGAAATCATGGGATGATAAAACTAAACATGGTGATAATAATAATTTCAAATCTATAAATGTTCTCTATAGTGATTTAGGTGATGAAGTATTTAATAAGATTTCATCTTGTAAAAATAAATTTAAAAATTTGGATACATTTTTTATTTCTCATGAATGAACTACTAATGTTAAATTAATTCATTTAAACACTTTTATGATTAAATATGACACTTTTTAGATGAAACAGATCAGGTTATTTTTGATACGTATCTCAGGTTCAATGATATAGTAAATATGATGGGATACATGGGTAATATAGTGTCTAATAATGATCAAATCATGAGACTACTATGATGTATTCCACAGATAAAGAGAGGTACATCTAATTCAAAAATTGAATCTGTAACATCACCAAACTATCTGTAAATGAATTTATTGGGAAACTAATGATGTATGAGGAAGAGATCAAGTTCAATCATGAAGAGGATTATGAACCAAAGAGAAAATTAATAGCATTTAATTCTATTACATCCATGAAAGAAGGAATGGAAAAGGTATAAGTTGAAAGCGCTAGTGTTATTGAGTCACCAGTGGATCGTGATGAGGAAATTTCCAATCTAGCCAAAATGTATAAGAGTTTTTACATGGAGAAGAAATTAATTAGAAAACCAAGCTACAAGGAAAAATAAAATAGTAGAAGGAAATGGTAAAAGGATTGAAAAATGGATGATAATTTAAATGATATTACCTTTTATGAGTCCAAGCAAAGAGGACATGTTATGGGTGATTGTGGTAAATTGAAATAATTTTTTTTTTAGGAAAATGATAGAAAGTATAAGATATCTATGAAATATATAAGGATTTCTTATGAGGACATCTACAATGACTCTAAATCAACACATGAATAGAATCATGATAGAGCCAACTTGTGCTACCTGACCAATATATCCGAGGTACATACTATATCTCCTGTTCATAATTCTAAAAATTATAAAAATGAAACAAATATCAAGTATGTGAAAAATTTAAGAAATGTTTTATTATGGTATTGATGATACATTAAATGAACTTAAAGATAAATATAATATTCTGAAGGAAAAAATATATTTTATCTTCTAGTGTTAAAAATGACCCTAATATAGAAATAGTGAGGAATTCTCGGTTAATAAAAGAAAATATTGAATTAAATTTGTCAAATAAGAAACTAAATAAAAGACATGAAATGATTCATAAATCATAGAGAAACACATACTGAATTTTTTTTAAAAAAAATACTCAAAATAAATAACTAGTTTAGTTTATCAACCCGGACAAAGAAGATTGTTCTGGAGTACGTTTGTTCCAATGTTTAATTCTATAAATTCTACTATATATTTTATTCAATTGGAGGTAATAAAGATCTTATTTCAAAAATAATATAGTCTACTTATACAAACCTTATTATGAAAATATTAGTTCCTAAGGCCGTAATTAGTATCACATTCTAGAGCCAATAAAATATATTTAGAAATTAATTATTGGTATAAATTTAGTTTCTTATAGAATATTCATAAAGATCACCTATAAGAATCTTTGTTACGTAGACAATGATTGTTAAAGGAATATGATATGATAATACTCATGTTTCAAGAAAGTAATAAGGTTTGATGGTGGTAATGTCACCTTTGGTGATAATGCTAAAGGAAATATCATAGGCATGGACAAATTGGTAATACTAACTCAGTTTCACTTTCTAATTTTTTATGGTTTAAAGTATAATTTACTAAAAATCTCACAATTTTGTGAAGATGGTTCTCATGTGATGTTTAAAAACAATGCATGTAATTTTTTAATTCTAATAATGATTTAGTTTTTATTGATTTCAGAAATAAAAATGTTTATGGTATTGATCAGAATTGTTTAATGTCTCAAAATGTTTCCTGCTTGAGTACCATTCATAGAGAATTGTGGATTTCTCATTGTAGACTAGTACATTGTAATATTCACTCACATAGATATCTTACTAAGAAATGGTTAAATAAGGATCTACTAAAACATGAATTCTAAAATGATAATAATATGAAACCCCAATAAAAAAGGAAAAAAATAAGATTTATTTTAAATTAAATAATGAAGTTTCAACTTCTCGTCCTTCTAAGATGGTTCACAAAGACTTTTTTAGTCCATCTAAATTTTTTATTATATATGGTAAGAACTATGTTTATGTATTGGTATCTGACTTTTCTAGGTATAATTGGGTATTCTTTATAGATCATAAGAGTGAAACATGATCATATTTTACGAAGTATTCTAAGTCTGTATAAATCCTTAATGTACATTGAATTAGTACCATAAGAACTGACCATGACTGTGAGTTTTCAAATCAATACATTCAATCATTTTTCTCAAAAAATGGATATAATCATTACTTTGCTACACCTATGACATTTATCAAAATGTTGTTCTAGAAAGAAAAAATAGAACAAATCATCAGGGGTATTATAATTTGATTTATGAATATTAATTAACTATCTACTTTTTGGTAGAGGTTGTAAACACAACCTATTATATAATTAATTTTTTTTAATTAGACCTATTTTATAGAAAACACCCCAAGATAATTAGAATAGTATGAATCCTAAGGATATTTAATTTAATATTTTTGGTTTCAAAGTCATTGATATGAACACTATGGATAATGTTGAGATGTTTTCTTCCAAAAGTGATGAAGGAATTTTCCTGGGTTATTCAACATTTTGTAAAGCCTATATAGATTTAAAAAATAGAACAATGAATGTTGAAGTGTTTTCCCATGTTATGTTTGATGAGACAGATCCACATGAACATCAAACCTATTTATAAAACTATGATGATGATCTATCCAACTTGAACATAAAATTCAAACATTCTAATTTCTGTTGCAAAACAAGTAGAAAAATCATCCAGTTATAAGGATCATTATAATCCTAAACCTAAACCTATTGGGGATCATGAGGTGACCAACCCATCATTTTATATATATACTAGGACACTTAAGTACCACCCCTAAGATTATTTTATTGGAGATTAGATAGAGGTAAAAAAACTATAGATTCTCTAATAAACTAGAATGAACATAAAGCTTTCCTATCTTATCGTGAACCAAATACCATCTATGATGCAATTAGTGGTGGATTCTACATAATGGCCATGAAGGAAGAAATTAATAAATTTGAAATAAATAAAGATTGGGAACTTATTGATAGAACCAAAGACTCATTTACTATTGGTAGTAAATGGGTGATTATAAATAAGGTAGATGAATATATAAAAATAGTACGAAATAAGGATAGACTAGTTGCACAGTGGTATAATCAAGAAGATGGTAAATATTTTGAATAATCCTTCAACTATTTACAAAAATGAATCCATAAGAGTATTTCATTCTTATAGAGCACACATAGATTCCAAACTATATCAAATGGATTTCAAAATTCCATTCCTAAATGGGTATATAGTTTAGGGTGTTTCTATTGAACAACCCCATGTTTTTCAAAATCCTTATTTTCTAATTCATGTTTTTAAATTTACTAATGATTTATATGATTTAAATTAGGATCGTTGATCATGGTGTGATTGGATCTTCTCTTTCATTAATTCAAAAGTATTTTGAAAATATATAGCAGATCCTACCCAATTTATAAAAATAATTTCCATATATGTTTTATTTGTTCACATTTATATAGATATTATTATATTTGGATCCTCTAAAAATAATCTATGTACTGATTTTTCAAAAATGATAAAAAATGAATTTGAAATTAGTTTATTGGGTGAAATAAAAATTCAATCTTGGTTTTTAGATTTTTGAAAATAAAGAGGTCATTATTTTGAATCAATTTTAATATACTAAGGATCCTTTACAATGAATTTAATATGGATAACATTAATAATAGTGATACTCCTATGAGTACCACTTGTAAGTTGGATCTTGATGTGGCTAGGAACCAATGGATCAAACTAGTTAAAGAAGAATGATTGGAAGTCTTCTATATTTAACTACTATACAACAAGATATTATGTTTAGTGTGTGTATGTGATCACATTTTCACGAAAACCCAAAACATTCAAACTTAGTAGCTATAAAAAGTATTTTTAAATATCTCATGTACACTACCAATTTAAGAATATTTTACCGAGGAGGGAAAAAAATTTACTTATTTAGTCATTCAAATACAAATTGTAGTGTTTGTAAGTAAGATAGTAAAATCACCTTTGGAACACATCATCTATTAGGAATGTCTCTAGTTTCTTGGTGTAAAATGAAACAAAATTCTATTGCACTATCTACTAAAAAAGATGAATACATAGATGCAGGTAGTTATTGATGATAAATTTGATGGATGAAACCCACATTACTAGACTATGAATATGAATTCTAATATATCCCAATAATTTGTGAGAATACAAGTGATATAATAATTTTTGTTAACCATGTATCTCATTGTATAACAAATAATATTTTTGAAATATATCACTTTTTGAGATATCATTTTCAAAATGGTGATATAGCTCTTGAATACATTGGTACTAAACATCAGATATCTGATGTTCTTACTAAGGATTGTAATTTTAAAAAACTGAACTACATCAAACCTAAATTAGGTAGGATTAATTTTGGTTAAGCTTAATTTTCTGGTAATCACCATTTAGTTCTACCTGAAATTGTGTTTTACTCATTGTAGAGTTTTACCCACCATTGAGTATTACACACCGTTTAGTTTTACCCACCATTGAGTTTTACCCATAGTTTAATTTTACACACAATTGAGTTTTATTCACCATTGAGTATTACCCACCATTGAGTTTTACCCATCATTGATTTTTACTCGTCATTGGAATTACTCACCATTGTAATTAATCACCATTTTCCATAAATAATATTGAAAAAAATTTCCTTTATCAAAATTTTAAGATGATAGTTTTTATGACCCCATTGATGATTTATTTTTATGGTTTATTTATATTATTATTATTCACAATAATTTTATTATATTATTTAATTTTCAGTTTACAAATAGAAAAATCCCTAAATGATATAAATTATATATTTTTATAAATTAAATTCTCCCCTTACCTCATGATTTTTCTCTCATATCGTGTAGTGACCCTTTCTCTCCTGACTGTCGATCTTATTTATCCTTTTCTCGAGCCTTCTAAGATGAATAGTATTGTTCGAATTAATAGAGCTTATAAAACATCACAAGATGAGTTTCTCCCATCAATGATGCAGAATGGTGAGTCAACCCATCCTAAATGTATTTATCAAATAAATAATGATCTTTCTAAGAGAGGTATGGGCCTCGAAAAAGAATATCAGGTTGACTAGTTACCTTCGAGCAATTCTATAGTAATCAATGTTTTACATGACCAAGGATTGATTGAGTGGTTTTCTTCTAATGAGAGGAATTTATATCATATGCCAAGTGATCTTGGACTTATTGAATGAACCTGAATAGTGAAACCTGCTGAAAGCTTAAACACCAACACACTACTAAGGAATGTTGATGTACATCAAGCATCTAGTGCCTTCCTATAGTAAAAAAATACATAAGACTCTATTCTACTATGAATTTTAGAAACCAAACATGAGCTTCATTTTTAGCCACATTCAATGAGTCATGGTCTTTATATCACATCATATTGAGAAACAACACCTCTTTTAATCTTTCATTTACTTAGTCTTCTTATTCTATTTACATTATGAGTAGTGTGTTTGTACACTATATCTTACACTTAAACTGTCTCATGTGCTTTAACTAGACAATACTAAATATTTTCTATACATTATTTACACATTTATTCACTTTTTTTGTGGAATTGGTCCATGTGTAATTTATATTTATATTTATTACCATATTTTTAGTGGAATAGGTCCATGTGTGTCTTGGATAGTAGGTTTTTTCTTTTGTATACCTGGTCAAGGTTGTTGGTCAAATATTATTTTATATAAATATCATCGATGTAGGTGGTTGCAATGTGTAGAGGATTAGGTCTCATCTTGAGAATGAACCTATTGTAAATATTATATTGTGTTTTTTGTTTTGTTTACTTTTTTAAATGCTTTAGACAAAAATTGATTTAAACTACAAACAAAACCACTACTTCAATAGTTAATCCTAATAATTTTCTATATAATGTATTGATTATGTAAACTGAATTAAAATGTTAAAGTAATATTATATTATATCTTAACAAAGACTTAATCAATCATTGATAAATTCTTTAAATGGTCCAAACTTATATCAATCTATTATTTTGGTTAACTTTGTTATTTTTAACTATTAAGGGGATTTTACGTAAATCCATTTTTAATAATAAAAATATTAGGTACTCAATCCACCCCCCCTTGAGATACTGAATCCATCCAAAAATGTTGGCAATTGTATGTGTTATGATCATTAAAATGAGATAAATAAACCGTAACCTTTCTTAATCACTTTATTGATGGGGAAAGGTCTCAGTGATTGGATATTGTTAAAGTGAGTGGGTTTAATCAACAAATTATTATATGGTGATATATACTATTATTCAACATAAAGGTGTCAAAGAAATATAATTACTTGGTGAAAAATTATATTTCACATACAATTATATATATATATATATATATCTTGATTAATATTCATTTGTTAGTGATCTCTAATAAATAATAGCTATTTCTCATATGGTTAGTGTTGATATTCTAACTTGAGTAAAAATTTATTTTTATATTTCGATCTTATGTGATTTGTATTTATGATGGATATTGGATTTTTTTTCAATTTAATCACTGATTGAAAAAATTATAAAGATCTATTCTTGATAATGTTGAGATAATGTTTTCTCTAGGGAGCATTTAGTTGTCATGAAATTTAATATCTATGGCTGATGCACTTGGTCTTTTCTTCAGCCTTGATTGGTTGATTATTATTTGTTTAAGAACTGTGTGTATTTCCTTACATGTGATTTGATAAAAAATATTTAATTGATATAGAATATTATTTCTAATATGTATTTGGGGTATTTGGAATGTTCAAGGATTAATCCTTTATATGAAATTGTTATCCTAATGGTTTTCAAACAAAGAGAAATCAAAATATTGTTATAGATATTTATTGTTATAAATAATATTCTATTACATTATTTAAAATACATTTTTATAAGTTTAATTTAATGATATTTATTTGGAAATGTATTTTTTTATGTTATTATAAATTTAAATATATTTATTTCAAATGTATGAATTTTTTATTTCTAAATGTTTTTTTGAAAACATTAGGTTTTCAAATATAAGATTTTATTGTGTTTTATTGATGATTCCTTAAGATTTTTTATGATCGTTTATATGTAAATTAACTTTTACATATTTAGATCCATTTTTAATATGTTATCCTTTAAATTGATTTTGATCAGTGTAATTTTATTTGTCATTTTGATTGGTGAAATGTTTATTTAATTTGATAAATTTATCGATCGATATTAGGATACCAGATCATAGAGTAATTCTTAATTAAATATAATTCATTGGGATAATCCCATAATATTGATTAATGATTATTTCAATGAGGGACTTATCATTGTGAAAAAAAGTTAAATTTTATTGGATATCGTGTTTTATAATTAAATATTATTGAATAATATAGTTTGGAATGATCTTGTTACTTATATTTGTTTGTAGAATTTTAGTTGTTTTATTATTCAATTTATAGATTTTATATTAATTGATTATTTTTAGGACAATTTGAATAGATAATAGATAGTCTGTTTATTTATATTAATCATGTATTTTTAGGGATATTTTGTTTTAAATTAAATGATTATGCTTATAGAACTTTTGTTATTTTTTATAATGTCATATATAATTTTCATTGATGATTAGTTGTTCAAATTCATTTTTGATAATTCTAGATGGTTTCTCATTAAATAAAATTATTTAGTATATATTTAACAGTGTAATTTTGGATATTATGTTATATTATAATGTGTTATGAATATGAAACTTATTTTTATTTTATTTAATGAAATTTTAAACAAAAAATTATTTTAACCATGATATAAAATAAATTTATTATCTCACTGTACATAATGAAAACCCATTTGGGTGTGATATTTACAAACATAAGTTATTTTAATATCCTAAGGAGATTTATTGAATTATAGAATATTTGAAAACATGAAAATTATATAATTATTTTAGTGGTTTAAATTCATGTATATTAAAATAAAAAATTCAATGTTTATTTAGAATGCATTCTTAAGTGTTTTTATATTTTCTGTAGGGATATGTTTTATTTCTAAATTGTTTTAGAGTACTTTTTTAAATGTTTTATTATATAATGATAAGAGGTAGTAAAATGTTGTCTCATTTTATATTGTCCTGTATTATGATAAGCCTACTTTCTTAATATCAAGATTTTTTATATGGTGTTTATATTAATTGGTCCTAAATATGATTAAAATGGATGGTTGAATGTTATTTCATGTTATATGGTTTCTTCTGTAAAGGATTAATTTTTTTTGTTGAGTCCATGAAATTTTATTGATGTATGTGATAAAATCATAACATTTTTTGTTTAAAATTAGAAAAAATATGTAATCATATGTATAATTTTTAATTATTGAAATTTGTAAAAATTTAATAAAACATTTATCTACATATTTAAATTTATAGGAATCATTATAATTTTTTAAAATGAGTTTTCATGAAATATAATTATTTAAAAAAAATTGTTTATCCATGGACATGTTTGGATTAGTTTTTTTTTTCATTTATTAATGTTTGTTATTGTTGATCTAATGAAATATGGAAATATTTCTTTCTCTATATTAAATTTGTTTATTTTGTATAATTGAATCAATAGTTATGTATATGTAGTTATTGTATTATAATTGTTTATAATTGATGGTGATTTTTTTTAAAAATACATAAATCCTTGTTCGGTTTTCATTTTCATGAAATATTAATGTATTCCCACAATTCACTACATGGTATATATAGAAATTTTTCAAAAATTAATTTTATTTTATCTTATTATTTTTTAATCATAAATTTCATTTAATATGATCATGATAACCTTTGGAATCTATTTTCAAGAGGTTGTTAAAATTGTGGGATCATATTTGTTTTTAAAGGATGTTTTTTTGGATTATTTTGATTGAATAAAAATTTTTTATTTAAATTTTGGTTTATGGCATGTCTATATTGTGAATATATTATGAAATTGACATTTTTGAACTAGTTTAATCATATTTGGGGAATAAGATACTGTTTCGGTAATATATGGAATCAAAACATTCAATTAATGATTAAAAATGTGTAAAATTTCCCATGGGATGAATTAGATATTGTTTTGATTAATTAGTAATGTTAACTAGGAAGTTGTTTTATTTGAAATATAATGAATATTTAAAATATGGACATTATAAAATTTTGAATGGAAATAAGCGATTTTACTAAACCAATAAAAACAAAAAATAAACTGGCAGTTCAATCATCCTAAAACGATTTCTTAGTAGAATTATCTTTCCCCATAGGTTAGAAACTAGTTTTATGCAAAAAATATGCATCCATTCAAACAATTTCACTGATTAAAATTAAATAAAGGTATGTAATTCAGTTAATAAATCAATCATGACCATTCATGATATTGAAATGTTATACAAAAGTAAAAATTCATTATGAATTTAAATAAAATATTAAATGATGAATTGGGATAATCATAACTCAAAAACAACATTTATGGACAATTAATAACGAATAAAAATCAAATTCACAATATAACAACTACAACGTGAAGATAAAATGAAAACTATAATGGAAAAGATTACATGTCATGATACAAAAAGATAACGTTAATATAAAACATTAATAGTTGTCCACACATACCATCTTCAATATCCAATTGAATATTCGTTACTTGTTTCCAAATTTATTACCAAACAGATAACCTATGGATCATTCATTATAATATTGAAAAAATGTAAAAAAATACACGATAGGTGTGACAAAAAATCCTTAAAGGTAACATTCCCACACACCATCCATGACCATTTTATAAAAAATAAATTCAATTTTATTTTTAAATAAAAAACAATTGTACCTTTTCAATTTTAATTATAAAACAAATGAATTCTATATTTATTTCATAAATTATTCTTCAAACATGGAAATCAAATATTTCACAAACCCCTTCTTAACATGGGTGTAATGAACCATTTAAAATTGAAAAATCTATTAGAAAATAAAATATTAGACTCATCTATTTATAATACACAACCAAATCATTTTCCGTCCCCCTAAACATTTCCAAATACACCACTTTTAAAAAAACTAAAATGAGATCTATTCCATAAATGAAATAAGGCATATAACAAAAAAGGAACTATCATAAAAATTTCATGATGACAAAACAATACCAGATTAATAAATATTCACCAAAAAATAATTCAAAATGTATAAAATCATGCTATAAAGTTTTGATCACCATATTAATTAACTGGCCTGAAATAGGTATCTTGGGGGACTCAACATGCACTATATTGAAACAATACTGGACCATACCAATTGAGCATCTAATATGAAGTTACCCAACCATAGGTAAACTCATCAGTACTCAACATGATTTACCCACATGGTCCCTCCAATAGTTAATTAGGTTAATGAATATTTTTATATGTAGATATTTGATCATTTTATAAGAATATTCATTACATATCATCACTATCCACACAAGATTCATAAAATTTTAGAATCTTTCAAAACATGGATTCATAAATGATAGGTTCATAATAAAATCTCCATCGTATTCACAATGTTATTCACATATTGTACCATTTTTAGGAATCACATTCTGAAAATAATTCTTCATATCATGGGTAATATAAATCATATGAATGGGTGGGCTTAGATACACAATAAGGGTATACATATGATATATCAATAAATGATATTTTTAAACAATAATATAAGAATTTTGTAAAGTGAAAATTATAATAAATGTGAAATAAAGACCCGTAAATTCATTAAAAAAATCACGAGACATGTATTAAATCAAACTAGTTTATAAGAAATTAATCATTCTAGATTAAATATTCATGATCTATTAGAACATATCATATGAATATGATCATTTCATATGAAATTGAATAATTATTTTCATAATCATAATCATTGAAATCATTTATCGTTGCTACCCATAATGATATTCACCGCATATTATGCAAGGGATAACCACAGAGGTAGCTTATTAATGATTTGGATAACCTCTCGTGTTCCCTATTTTGGGAATGGAATAACCACCCACAAACAATTTTTTTTTGAATTGAATATCATCCATATAACCTATTATAGGATTATAATAACCTCTTTTGTAACTTTTCAACACATTAAACTTTTTTAATTAACCAATCCACTAGAGTTATATAAGGGACCCACTTGTTATTTAATCATAATCTATTCATATATATTCTATAAGATTAGGAAAACATATTTAAATCAATCATAACATAATCCATTGATGGGATAATGTGTCTAGTCATTATTTCATAAATATAAAAATAATCCATATATATTAAGAATAAGGATGGTATCATATAATCATATCCCTAGTAAATCATAAGTAACACCAAAAGATTATATTGGAGATAAAAAAATTTAGATATCACTAGAACACAATATGAGGAAAATAAACTTTTTATTTTGAAAGCAATATAAAATCTATAAAAAAATACAAAATAATAATTAAATAAATTTCATTTAAATGAAACCTTGGAAAATTAAAATAATAATTCAATTAATTATGGGTTTATAACGGTGGTAAAGTAATTAAATTCCATGAACATTAATATAAATATTAAATTCAAATAATATATTTATAAATTGAAAAGTAAATCATTATAAAAATCACTAGTATAATTATTTTTATCATTTTTATAAAAATTAAAAAATGTGTAAAAATGATATTAAAAATAAATATTCAATAATAAAAATTTATTTTAATATTATTTAATGATAATATGGATTTGAAAGAAAAACATTTCCAACTGAATAGTAAAAAATAGCAGTTTTACATAAAATTATTTATTTGATCAAATGATTACTTAAAGAGAATGAAATTAAATGAATACATGTAATCTATATAAATAACCTAAGTATAATAAAATAAATAATATATAGGATTGGTAGATCATATGATTTCATCATTGTATATTTAAGCATAAATAATCCTGATAGAAAAGAAAATGTGACAAAAGACCTTATGCATTGGAAAATTTTGAGTTATAGATAACTTAAATCAAGTAAAATAAAATGAAAAATAAAATAACATGAGCATAAATATATTCAAGAAAAAAAAGGGTAATTATATACACCCCATAATATAATATTGGTGTATAACATTGAATATGTCCAAACAAAGACCGTTTCTTATCGTACACCCTCTACACATTGGTAAATTTTGAATCAAATGCATTTGGATAAAATAATTTTAGTTGAATAATTAAATATAAAAAATTAATAATATTCCATGATATAAAATTTAAAATTATTATTACATAGACCTTAAAATCCCAAATAATTGTAAAACATCAAAAATGTCAGAATGAGACAATATTGAGATGAAGAACCCATACTTCCGTAAAATTCTATAAATTAAAACCCCATGAAGGAGAAAAATTATTTTATTTTAATGTACACATAATTTCATTGAAATTATTCTTAAAATACATTTTGGTGGTGTATAAACCCCACACAAAGAAGACAAGTGGTGAATAAGGAATACGTATCACAGAAAAAAGTGAGAGAAAAAACCCTCATATTATGATAAAATTTATTAATAAGAAATATAACCACTGTTATAATAAATTTTAATTTAATATAAGTTTATACATGAAATGTATAATTTTTTTTAATATTATGTGTGATTTATTTATAATATTTCATCAATTATTTATTAATTATTCATTATTAAAATTATCATTTCTGGTTGCTAAATGTTTCCTTTTTCATTTATGTTTTAAATGGGTAGTTCCAATTTCTTTATGAGGATAATGTTTAAACCATATTGATAATTTTAATCATGTCATGAGTATAATATTTAATCACTATATACACTTTTATTAAACTTCATATAATGTAGTGTTTCAAATGAATTACATCACTTCATAGAGATGGTGGTTTGTACGTAAAGACTTTGGATTTTTCCATAATTTAATGGTTCGAATGATATAAAGTAATATAATAAATAAAAATTAAAGAACCATTATAATATCATAAATATAATATATATATTTATTATATAATTCACTATAAATAGACTTGTGAAGTTGTGATGGACAATGAATCATGTGGCTTTGTTGAGATTGTAGTCCACACGTATACACGATTGATACTTAATTTTATCATTTGATTGATAAAGGATATGAACCAGTTTATTCTATAGGTATTGTAAAATATCATTATATATTAGATACTTATGATATTATAATTTAATTGTCAGGATATATTTGAATGATTTATGTGAAGAAGTAAAATGAAAATGCTTAGCAAAGACGATCACCTCAACTTTGAAGAACATATGTTGGATCTCTTTTTAAGGACCCTAAAAATAAAATTTTAATATTTCCAAAACCTATAAAATGTTTATAAGGAATAAAAAATTAGGTTTTGGTTGTTTTTTCATAATCAATTGTGGCTAATGATGTGTGATGAAGGTAGAGTAGGTGGCTTTCTTATATAAGATAAGAGAGGGGGCGCCTAGAATTTCACAAAGTCTTAATTTAAAATGTATTAATTTTAAAGTTAATTTGCATAAAAATAGATATATTTTAAAACTACATGAATATTAATAGAACATATCTCATCCAATAATATTTATATAGGTTTATATTCTATTTTAACTCTTATCTTTCACTTCTAAACCCCCCAAGTTAACTATTTTTGTCGATTACCACAATATTTTAGTTTTCTTACACATTATAGATCAATAATATTAATATAAAATTACCAATAACCAATATGTGGACAAATTTTTATTTTTAAACCAAATCCAATTAACATGTCCTATGGTAATATATTTATGAGTTTTTATTCATTTAATATAGTAAATTTTTTCATAAGATTCCATTAAAGTCATTTTCAAGACTATTTTCCCAATTGGATTTAATAATAATGATGCTAGAAATATAATTCAAATATAAAATTTTCAAACATCCCAAATGCAAGATATTTAACCAAATAATATTTGTAATATAATAAATAATCCATAAAACTAAATTATATTATTTTTTAATATCATTTACTTGATATTTCAACTTGGTGAACTTGAAATTTATTGGTGTTTCATTAGAATTTATTGTAATAAGTCTATCTCATAAAATAAAAAATAAATTTACAATATAAAAATCATTCATATTTCAATGAATTATTTTGAACATAACATAACAACTTTATATCCCATAAAAAATATTATTGTTATTAAAACATAGAGGGTGGTATTCAATATTTATTCTCTACATGTGTAGAGACCCATTTTTTTCTTGTATGATTTCAAAATATTTTGTTATATATTTCCAGAGCTAGGTGAAAAGATGACGTGCGATTCTAAGGCTCAGTGTTCCAAGAATTAATTATATAAAAATAATAAATATATTTTATATTTTGGATGTGTTTTTAATTAATAATAAGAGTATAAATCTTAAACAGTTAATCAGATTACAATTCGGAGACCATATTTGAGTTCAGAATGTGGTTTTTACCTTAGTCGTGATATAATATGAGTTAGAGTAGAATGTTCAGACCCTTCACTCACTAGTGGTTCGTTAAGTGGGTTTATATTTAATTGAATAAAATATTAAATAATTCATTTAAACTAAACGATATATCTATTAATATATCATTATAGAGATTTTTTTTTGGGTTGGCCCAAAATTCTAAAAACAATAATGAAGCTCTCTTTCCCCTTCCTTTGAAGAATCGAGATAGAACATTGATAGAACTATGAATCATATCAAATCTAGATTCAATGAATTTTTTATCTCCTTAAAATTGTTCAACGATCATGTTCTTCATTAGTGATCGATCCAAAATAGAGGTAGGGATTCTCTTTTAGTTATTTACTCTTATCAATTAGATATCTGAGTAAATTGATAATTGTCTTCGATCTGCATCCCTCCCTCCTACGTTTTCATGTGCTAACATACTGATAAATAGATTTTTTTATCTAACTTGAGATCATGTTCTTGATCATGGGACAAGAACGCATGTTCATGGATCATTCCAAATAATAGTTTTGGTTCATTTATCACCTGTTCTTCATGTTCTTCACCGATTGGACCCGTTGGACCCAGTTCAACTTTTCTAGTAGGTAATGTTCTTGATAGGACTCCTAGATACATGGAATATTGGTGAAATGAAAATTTATTTATAGTAAAGGCATAGATTCGTGATTGTTTTGAGGCTAGGATGATCGATTCAGTTGTAGAAATTCATGATTGGGATGAATGAAGCCATTGCAGTTTGACGTTTTAACGAAGAAACCTCTACAAAAAACTAAGGCGGATTTCTAGTGAAAATCATCCCAAAATAATGATTTCTAGGTAGATCCACCCTTTTCAGCCTTATATAGCACCGTATGTGAGGCGATTTGACCATATTTGAAGCACTCAAGGTGGATCTGTAATTAATGGATTTCTATCAAAAATCATGACTAAACACCATATAAAAATATGTACACATAGCATGTATACCCATCCATGACAGTTCTAGGGTTTTTATAAATTTTAAGGATGGTACGGTATGTCATTCTCCTTCACATGTCGTGTACCATCTCCCAGTTGGACAACCCATGTGGTGATACCCATAGATTGGAGTCTGTATATATGTATATAAACATGGTATTACCACAAGGGTAACATCCCATGGAGACTAACATATCATGTAGTAGAGTACACAGACATGGAGTTCAAGTACACAGACACAGTCAGGAGTCACAGACCTGTTCCCAGTTAGTTAATGCCACACTGTACAGTCGACCAACAGGGAGTGTTCTACTACATGTGATGGAACCACATGGCAACATGGGACATGGCTAGGCTATAAAGAACGACAACACACCATTTGGTTCCCCTAACACACCGTGTACCCCTTGATATCCTTTCATGAGAATTCGAAAATTCATATCTCATTCATTTGTACAATAATTTTATACAACAAGAATCCAATATGGATATTTTTTATATAGAACATGATGGTACCCTCAGCATTGTATTTGGAGTTATGATGTGACATTTTCCATGAATTTAACAACATTGGGCGATGCTCGATGATGACAGTTATCTTGCCAGATCTCCAAGGTTATTCTTACATAACATCCAGTAGGGATGGGCTATGGAATTCCCTGATGATAATTCATAGTTACCCACTAGAAGGGTTGGGTAGTGTAGTTCCTCAACATTATAAGACCTCCCTCTAGCAGGGTTGGGTAGTGGAATTCCCCAACGATATTTCTGAGTTGCCCTCCATCAGGGATTGGTAGTGGAGTTCCTCAATGTTCTGGGCTTACACTTCAGTAGGGCTGGGCAGCAGAGTTCCTCAACGTTCTAGGATTTCCCTCTATAAATAATTGGTATTTGAGTTTCCTGATGACCTTTCCCAAGTGTTACCCTCCAGTAGGAATGGGATGTGGATTTACTCAATGACAATAGAGTAGAACCTCCCACTAACATACTAGGGTGAGAGGTCCTCTACATTGAGTTTGTGGCCTAACAACATTAAGGCATAGTGATGAGACGTGATTTGACATAGATTTGAACTTCTGAGGAAGAGGGAATCATTCCCTAAGGAGATTAATTTTTGTGACACGACCTAAAATCATGAGGGTGAGTCAGTACTACACAAAGTGGATAGAATCAAGGATTGGTGATTGTGTTCCACAGACTTTTGTGTTCAAGTGAGACGCTTGGGATGTTGGGAATTGTTGATGGACGTTCATTGGGAACTGTTGGTGACACTTCATCTTGGGTAGAGCTATGACATGTATATCCTCTTAATCTCCTATTTGGGATTCTATAACTGAGAAAATATATTCCTTATTCGGTACCCACTCATTGGGTTTAATTACTCTCTTTATAGGAGAGTCAAAGACTCATGATGTATTTCATGTGATTTCCGTGTCTAGATTCTCATTTTTGCATAAGTATGATCTCATACTATAGGTGGAAAAGAATCGTCATGCATTTCATTTTCCCACCCTGTTTATATGTTTTTGATTTGAAGAAATTACTTTCACTATTGTTGTTATGAGCTATACCATTTTATTATAAATTATTCTTTTACTGCTTTCCTCTTAAATATTATTTCTTACTACTCCCACTCCACCATTTTGGGGTGTCCAACTAGGTATTTATATACTGACCCCAACATGTTCTTTGCCTACACCTATCATGTATTTTGAAGATAATGGATAGGTGTACCATGACTTGAGGGTGATTAGAGGTACTAGGTACTGGGATCATATATGGTGTTCTTATCTTGGGATATAAAACATGGGGTCACTCAGTTGATTACTCATTTTTCAGTATTTTTGGTTTGGGATATATTTCTGGTTGGGTGTGTATTTTTCCCCATTACATTTAGTTTACACAATTGAAATTTTGTACTATCTCAAGTAATTTTCATGCTTGGATTATTTTATATATGTATTGCATCTTTTCTACATTACCTCTACACTTTTTGATTGAGTTGGTTGTGTACATGTGTACAACTTCCTAGGAATAAGACTTCCCATGTTTTGTATACCATCGGCTCTTGTCACTATCCCATGGCCTATATAGGTGGGATTGGGGTAGTTTTGGCTTGATCCCGAGCTTGGGTCATGTCATGATAGATTAAATTCAAATAAATTTCATTCTGTGGAATGTTGTTCAGAAATTTCCCCTTAAGAGGATTGGTTGGGATTTTGGGAATTAGTGTCAAGGAGTCTTGAGTGCAGCTCTTTGTCCAAGGAGTATAGTGATGGTATGGTAGGCTAAAATATCCATTCTCAATGACATTTACTTCCTGCTTGTTGACTTGGCATGTTAAGACATATTTTAGGGGTAAATGGTACATTGATTATATATGATTGAGTCATTGAATGTACTTTTCAAGTCAGCTCCCCATTGTGTGTGTATATATATATATATGCCCATCTAACCATGGTAATACTTGATAACATTCAGGATGCCTATGTGACAATATCTATCCAAGGTACCAACTCTAGTTCGTGAACATTACCCTATGAGTGATGATGACTATATTCAGGGTCCATCCTATGACCCCTTCCACTAGGTGAGATGGTAGAAGAACCTCCACCTATAGTGAACCAAATCATCCCAGTAGAGTAGGATAAGGATACATTCATTCTTAGTGCACTCATTGAGTTCTACTATAAGATATTATTGAGGTTCTATGGTGATCTATAACCTCAGGTAGTATAGGACTAGTTAGAGTTGGTGATCCATGTCTTCAGGCTCATCTAGGAACTAACTGATCAAGTGGTTGCATAGGTAGCTTTCCATTTCCACGAATCATTTGGGTGTTGGTGGAACCTTGTTCATAGATGCAAGATGAGTTGACACTATCATTATATGACTTCAAGAAGATATTATGTGATCAGAAGTAACCCTCCTATATGTGATCTGTTCAATTCCAGGAGCTTCCATAGTTTCAATGAGGAGGTATGATGGTGGATGGAAATGCAACGAGGTTTACAGACCTAACATGATACTCACTTGTCATGATTTTCAATGGATACATCCAGGAATGGAAGTTTTAGAGTTGGATATATTGATTAATTTTAGTTATTGTTGTACCACTATATATACCCACCAATGTTGGGGTGGTGGGATGAGAACTTGTGTTAGATAACATACTGTTAGAGGTATGCAAGGCGGTTCGAGCTGGTTGTGGGCATTTGAGAGATGAGTCGTCTGTAGCGGCTTAGATTAACCCGTTAGTTTGATATTAGTGTAGGAATATCTTTTTAGAGACGGATCGGGGATGTGGTTGTATAGTTCAGGGGCTATGTATAACACTAGGGTAGCCTATTCAAGGCCATTGATATACTTTTAATAGTTGAGGTTACATGTTGTGCGACTGTTTGACCAGACGTGCTGAGCAGTATAAGACGATAACTGATGGACCACCACGGTAGAGGGAGCACCATGATCAGAGATATCCTAGGGATGGGGAGGGTGGTCCCTGGGGAGCTGGAATTGGAAGAGGATTAGTATGAGCTATAGGTGGAGGAAGACGCTATTATATCCATCCACCACCACCACCAGACGACCCACTTCAGGCTCAGGGAGCTGGCGGCTATTCCCATATACAACTACAGGTTTTGGATACTTATGTATGAGTAATGCACAAGATTATTAAATGTACAATCTCTATTTACTATACTCTTCTTCTAATTCTAGTAGAAATAGGTTCCAATCATCCTTTCGTCTCTCTAATCCTGGTCTGAGAGCTTGAGCTCCAAATTGAGGCATTATCACAACATCTCTGTCATGATGTTGACACACAGGATGCTTCTTCTATATCGTTCACCTGACGACAATGCAAGATAACTCATGGTTGAGAATGGTCCACGTGGGACCTTTCTTCATCACAATGGAACCCTGTGATTTCATCTCGGGTATGGATTTTTTTATCAATGGTCCGATCCCAGATCGACTATCACCTTAGACTAGTTTGATTCCTATGAAATAATGGGATAAGATTCCCCTTTTCTAAGATGAGAGATCTCATTGCAGGATAGGTGGATGCTACGAGTAGGAGGTTTTATCATATAACCCATCAGTTATCAATTGTATCCCTCAGTGTAGCATCCTATTCCGGGATTTGGGTTCCTTCCATAGTAGAGGATTACATGGACATATTCCCCGAAGAAGTTTTTGGACTACCTCTGAGGTGGATATAGATTTTCTAATTGACTTACATCTAGGGATATGCACAATATATTATGCAGTATATCAGATGGACCCTACTGAACTCTATGAGTTACAGTTTTAGTTGGAGGACCTTTGAGAGAAGGGCTTCATTATAACCAGTGTGTCCCCTTGGATAGCTCCAGTCTTGTTTATGAAAAAGGAGGACTAGATCATGCATCTTTTCATTGATTATTATCTTCTGAATGAGGGAATGATGAAGAAAAAATAACCCATTTCTAAGAATTTATTACATATTTGATCAATTATGAGGCATGAGATGGTTTTTGAAGATCACTCTCAAGTTTGGCTACCACTAGTCTATGGTTCATGAGACTGATATTCAAATGTTTTCATTCCAATGTCCCTATGGACACTATGAGTTTATAGTGATTCACTTTGGTGTGAGGTATTCCCTCATTGTTAAATTGTATAAGATAAACTAGTTCTTCAAGTCATACTTCGACCAGTTCTTCATTGTCTTCATCGATGACATACTTTTCTACTCTTCAATAGAGGAGGAACATGCAATGCACATGATGATGGTCCTAGACTTGATTCGAGAGAACATGTTTTATATAAATCTCTCTATGTTCTAAATTTGGATTCATGAGGTTCATTTTTTGGGGCAATTCATTTCTGAAAAACGTTTATCTGTCGATCCAATTAAGATCTAAATAGTGCATTCTTGGTATCCACATATGAATTTGTTAGAGGAGTGGAGATTTCATGGCTTGGTGGGGTAACACAAGATATTTATGGTAGGATTATATAGGATTTAATCCCCTTTGACCACCATGATGTAGAGGTGGAAGTTTTTTATCTAGTATGAGAAGTACCATAAGGAATTTGAGGAGTTATGTCATAGGCAGACATGTGCTCCATTATTAAGACTTCCATAGGGAGGCATCGAGTTCATAGTGTATTGTGAGGCCTCAAGAGCAAGGCATGGTTGTGTGTTGAGGTAGCTGCATGCAGTTATCACATATGTTTTGAGGTCTTTGAGAACCCATGAGTAGAACTATATGACTCATGATGAAGAGCTAGTAGCAGTATTCTTCTCCTAGAGTGAGTGAATACACTATCTTTTGGGAGAGCACTTTTTGGTTTACTCAGTCCACCATAATCTCATGTATGGCTTTACCCGAAGAGACTTGAACCTGACATAGTGACATTTGTTGGAGTTCCTAATGTACTATGACTTAGAGATATTTTATACTCCATGAAAGTGAATCATTGTAGCATATTCCCATGGTAGTAAGTCCAAGGCTCACTTAGTGGAGGGAGCTTTAGAGCAGTTATCATTCCTACAGGTGCCCCTGGTGGAGCAGGAGGATACCACTTTTCTCAAGTTGATAGGGTTTAACCCTTCACTTCTCAAGCATGTGGGAGAGTCCAAGATGGGGGATATTGACTATGTGGTTTATAATTATTATATATTTAAACATGAATCACCAGATTGATATTCTGAGGGAGTGAATCACTCCATCACATTCTGGGGGAGAGCAATGGTTCCAGTCGTGATGAGGGATGAGTTGATGTGGGAGATACACACATCTCCCGTAGTTGTACATTACATTGTAGGGAAGATATATAGTGACCTTTAGTTGTATTTTTGGTGGTTTGGAATGATACGGATTGTATCTATGTTCATCTCTTGATTCCTCAACTATCAATAGGTGAAGGTTGTGTATCATGTTCTGGCAGGTTTGTTGCAGCCACTTGAGATCCCAGAGTGGAATTGGGATTGTATATACATGGAATTTATTATATGGATTACGTTTATAGAGAAAAGAGATGATTCTAATGAGGATATAGTTTAATGAATCACAAATTTGTCACACTACCTTGCAATAAGGGATTAGAGTTTGGTGGATAGTTTAGTGTAGTAGTACATATGAAAGTTTATTTGACTTCATGAGGTACCCTCCATGATTTTCTTTTATTGTGAGGTATTGTTTACATAGAAATTTTGAAGATGCCTATATGAGGAATTCGTGACTGAGATGTGGATAGGTATATCCTTTTACACCCAGACCAATGGGCATACGGAGTGCACTATCCAGGTGTTAGAGGATATGTCTAGGGCTTCCGTGTTGGACATAGATCTAAGCTAGGAGGTTCGCTTGTCATGGTTATGGTTCTTGTAAAATAACATCTTCCAATATTCCATCAGCATGGAACCATTTGAGGCCCTATAATAGAGAACCTATAGGTCACCCTAGTGCTAGATAGAGAATGGTGAGACTACTCTTGTTGGGCCAGAGTAGGTGCAGGTGATAATATAGAAATTCCAGGTCATCCAGGAGCATATTAGGACTACACAAAGATGATATAAATCCTATGCATAAAGACATTATAGGTCCTTTGATATTGATTAGGGAGACCATGTTTTCTTAAAATTCTCCCCATGATGTGTATTGCATAGGTTTCTACATGGAGGAAATCTATCTCCGAGGTTCATCGGTCCATTCGAGATTGTGCAGAGGGTTGGTGAGTTTTCTTACCACCTCACCCCAACCCCACAACTAGAGTGGAATCACAACTTATTCCATGATTAATGGGAAAGGAGATATGTGGAATACACTATGACCATTATTAAATCGTGGGATCTGGACAACAAGGATGAATCCATATTTATGGAGAACCAGGTGGTGGTTAATGTTTGGAGGGAGAGGACCCTGTGTGGGTGGACCATACCTTTGGTATTTTTATTGTGGTTTCATGGAAACATGCATTATAGTTCATGGGAGTCGGAGATCCAAGTGTGAGATCACTATCCTGATTTATTTTCCTAGTTTTCCTTTTCATAGAAGAAAATCTAGACGGTTGGAATTATTTAGAGGCATGTTTTTTTCCTGTGAGACATTGAATTAATTCCATCTGTATTTCCAAAGTAATGTGATTAGACAGCATGTAATTCTAAGTCCTGATGTTCCATGTATTAATATTATAAAAAGAGTAAATATATTTTTTATTATGAATGAGGATAATTAAATAAAACATGATAACTCATAAATGGTTGATTGGATAATAATTCCAAGACCACAATTGATTTTGAGACCATGGCTAAGTGCGAAACATGGTTTCTACCTTAGGATCCACATAAAAGGTGTTAATGAGTGATGTTTATACCCCTCGCTCATTGGGGTTGGGTAAAGTGGATTTTATTTAATTAAATAAAATATATATAATTAATTTAACATAAATTGTATGTCAATAAATATATCATTATATATAATTTTCTAGTGTTGGATGATATTTTTAAAAAGTATGGTGGAGCTCTCTACCCCCTTCCTCGGATGAATCAAGATCGAACATTGATAGAACTCTGAATCAGATCATATCCAGACACAAAAAACAAAGAAGCTCCTTCCAATCATTGTGCATGAACATTATTCATCTATGATCAATCCAAAATTGGGTTAGATATCGTATTTTTATGATTTATTCCTCTGTAATAAATGTTTGAATAAATTGATAATCATTCTTCGATCTGCGTCCCTCCCTGCAGCTTTTTCCAGTGCAAACGTACGGAAAATTTTATGTATTTCTATTAAATATCTTACATGGAATCACTTTCTAGATCAGTGTATCAGAACACATGTCCAAATATCATTAAAATATTTGTTTTTAGTACCTTTATCACCATTCTTTGTGTTCATCTCTGATTGGACCTATTGACCCGGTTTGACATGGTTAGGAGGTACTAAATTTGATTAGACCCTCGAATATGTATTGGATTTTTGAAAAGACAATATATCAATGAGAAAGGCATGTATCTAGGATTTTTTCAAGGTGAGGATGAATGATTTGGTTATTGAACATCAATATTGGGATGAATGAGGCCATGGTTCGGTGCAGTTTGAATGACGAATCCCCTATGGCGAACAGAGGATGATTTCTGATGAACAGTGGACCGAAATCATGATTTCTTTGTAGATACAGATTTTTTTCCTCCAATAGAACCATATTTAATGTTTTTTGACCAGATTTTATGCATGAGATATAGAACTATAAATCTTGGATATTTTGAAAAATCACAACTACATGCCATGTACAAGGATGAACATAGAACATATTGACCCCTCAGCAGTGACACTAGTGTTTTGAAAATTATAAGGATGACATGGCATGTAATGCTCCATCACAAAGCATGAACCCTCTACTGGTTAGATAACCCATGTGATAGACTACACAAAAAGGAGTCCTTATATAAGTACATGGACATGGGTCGACCACATGGGTCACATACCATGTTGACCGACAAACCATGTACC
The DNA here is from genome assembly GCA_963277665.1 of Viscum album. NCBI lineage: Eukaryota > Viridiplantae > Streptophyta > Magnoliopsida > Santalales > Viscaceae > Viscum > Viscum album. The sequence continues at coordinate 858,554,454 of OY728151.1, forward strand.
AGAGTACATTTACATGGAGTCTGAGTCCTCAAACATAGCCCACAAGCATTGAACAACTCACAATTATTTATGGACATGGCATGTATTCCACTTACACTAAGTGTTATTCTACATGGAATGGATTCATGTGCTAGCTCAGGACACATCCAGGTTGTAATGTAGGACCACAAACTGTGTGGGTCCCCCCACACACCGTGTACCACTTGGACTCCTTTTATGAGATTCATAACATATGTATCCCCTTCATAATAACATGTATTTTGTAATGTGATTATCCCCTCCTAGGTTTTTTTCATATTGAATGTAATGGTTCTCTCAGTAGTTGATTATGAGTTACAATTTAAAATTTTCCAGGTATGATACCTTCTTATGTGATGCTTCATGATGATAGTGATTGTGCAGTATCACAAAGGCTTTCCAGGCTTACCATCCAACAGGGGTGGTAAGTGGAAGTCCATGACAATATTCTTGATTTACCTTCTAGTGGGGATATATTGTGGAGTTCCTCAATATTCTAGGCTTACACACCAGTAAGGATGAGTAGTGTCATTCCCAAATGATATTTTTGAGTTACCCAATTATAGGGTTTGGCAGTTGAGTTCCTCTATATTCCAGGAATACCCTATAGCAGGGCTAAGAACTGTCATTCCTTGAAGATATTTCCATGTTACGCTCTAGCAGGGATGGGCATTGGATTTCCTTAACGTTCCAGATGTACCCTCTAGTAGGACTAGGTAGCGGAGTTCCCTGATGACCTTTCATGAGAAGAACCCACTAGTAGGAATGGGAACTGGAGTTCATATTTGACTTTATAGTAAAACATCTCTCTAACATACTCAGGCAGAGGTCCTCTACAATGAGTTTTTTGCCCCTTTACTGTGCGTCCTAGTGATGAGATGTGGTTTGAATCAACTTTTCACTATTAAGGAAGATGGTATCTTTCACCATTGAGTCACTTTATTATGATGTGGCAAAAAACAACAGGGTGAGTCAGTGACACCCAAAGAATATAGTATCAATATGTGGTTATTGAGTTCCATGGACATGTGTGTTTATGGATGAGGCATGGGATTCTAGGAATCATTAAACGACTTTCTTATGGAACAGTTGCCAACTATTCTTTTATGGATGATCTGTGAGATGTTGGCCCTCTTACGCTCTCATTTGAGATTCATTGACTGAGCATATATATATATATATATATATATATATATATCCTTATTTGGTACCCACTCCTTGTGTTTAGTTACACTCCTACTAAGAGAGGGGAACATGTGTAGGGTATGACACATGCTTTCTAGGTCTATATTCTCATTGTTGGATGAGTCTTCTCATCTACTATAGGAATAGAAATCTCTATAGGTATTTCATCTACCAACAGTGTTTATCCCCTTATGCTTGGATGATCTTCCATTTACACTTATAAGTTTGATATATAATCTATTATTGTATGTTGTTCTAGATACTACTTACCTATTTAGTTTTATCTCTTAATACTCACCCTCTACCAAATTGGGGTGTTCTACTGTGTATGTATATACTCGCCCCTAAATGGGATTCACCCACACATGTCATGTCTTTTATAGATGATGGATAGGTCGATTGTGTTGTTAGTGGAGGTTAGAGGTATTGGGTGCTTGGATGATGTAAGGCTGTCCTAGATTTGGATAAAATAGCTGGGCTCTCTCAGCTGTTTACACTTTTTCAGTTTTTTTAGGTTGTGACATATTTCTGGTTTGGTTTGTTTTTGTTTCCTTTACTTTTAGTTTAAACTACCAATATTTTGTATTGTATAATGTTTTATGCATTCATGGTTTATTTTATAGAATTATTTCTTCTTTTCTACTATCCCAGTAAATTTTTTTTTGAGTTGGATCTATGTATGTGTATGGGTTCCTAGAAAATGGAATCCTTAGGATTTTTGTGCCTTAAGCTATTGTCACCACCCCTGGAGTAATGTGGCAATCTTGGGGTTGTTGCAGCTCAAGCCCTGACTTCAGTTGGATCATGAAAACTTAAAATAATATTATACTCATTATCAAAAAATAGAACCATGTTTCCATATCATCGAATATTTTATGAGGATACTGGAAATAAACTCAATAAATAGAAATTTGAAATGTGTTAGATAGATTTTTAAATCCTTATCACATTATTCATAACTTTAATTACACGATTTTCCCTTACTAATGTGACATATGATTACCACAGTTACTTTTAATATTGATGAAAAATAATGATGTAATAATTAAAAAAATTGAAATTCTAATTCAATATAATGAATCTATTTTATCGAAAATTTTCCGTATATTTTCGGAAAATTATCTATTAATAAAATTAAAAAATGTCATGTAAAAAATTCTCATTTAGAAAAATGATGAAAATCTTTTTTTTTTTCATTTTCCCCAAGCCGGTTTATGTGTTACCGGTAACCTTACAGACTAATCCACCAGAAAACCAGAAACCACCACAACAAATTCAAACTTCCAATTCCAAAATTCAAACAGACCATGCCATCATAACAAACACGAGAAATGAGGAACCTCGAACAGAGTGCCACCTCGAGCCACACCCCAGCCAATGACAGGTGACCGAACCGCCGGCGAACATCCATCGTCGCCGGAGCCCAGGATGTCAACTACGCCATTCACCAGAAGACATAACCGTCAAACCTTTATCAGCGCTTCAACCCATTCACCAATTTCAATGAGGGAAAAACCCATAGAACATTGCATCATCATCACCGACATATCATGAAACTCAAACAGCGTTGAAATAAACCAATGATGAGGAACCAGATTCATCCCACAAAACAATCAAATGCAACCAAACCCCGTCAACAAACCCGCAATAAACATAATCTGACCCAAAAAATCACCAAGCATTCCACCGCAAAAGTATTATGTATAAATATGTTTCGTATAAAAAGTATGATTTATGTAGAATCTAATGAAAATAATTGAATAATGTTAATTCAAAAGGAACTAATTAATTTTTTTAATATAAAATAATATCTGAAGGGGAAATTTGTAATATTAGAATGGAAAAGACAATATTCTATAAAAATGTGTATTTTTTTACGACTGACTAAAAGTTTAATATTTTAAAATATATCTCAAAATTACAGCATATGTTTAATTTTTATAATTATATTAAAAATTATATACTTTTTATAAAATATTTTTTTAATGTTTCAAAAATTGATTACAATATATACTATGAAAATGAAATAAACACCAATTTTATATAGAACTGTTATTTTTTATGAATAAAATAACATCACTAAAAATTGAGAGCTTATTTACTATGATTTTGTCATTAAATGTGTGTTGTGTAGGACCATTATATATATATTTGATAATGTGGTTACTCATATCATACCCTATAATTAAACAACTATGTTATAATGATGAAATTTAAATAATAAGATTTTTATAGTATATCACGATTCTCTTAAAGATTGTTGTTATCTGTTAAGATATATATCAAGATTAAAATTATATTAAACTAAATTTTTATAATGTTATAGGTAACCCATTATTTAAATGAATCCATCATAGATTACAAGAAAATGAATAAACTATGTTCATAGAGAACTTATCTATATCATCAACATATTTTCTTTAGTTTCCCATGATATAACTCAGTGGTTGTGAGAAAAAAATAACTTATGAGAATCAAATGCATCAATAAAAAACAAAAAATAAATTTCACCACCCTCAAATAGAATTTCATGGAATAACCCATTTTATATCATAGAAATATCCAAAAAAAACAACATTCTATAACTATAAATGGTATATCCAGGTCATACAGAAATGTTGAATAAGTAATGGTATCAAGAACCCAAATTAACTCATTGTTTATAGTTACAACTAGGCCAATGGAAAACACACTTGGATTGAAGGTCATAGGATATCCATTTTAATACAAATAAATGAAACATCATTTATAAAACACTTAGGCAATAGAAATTACTCATTATGAAACCCAAAAAATCGTAATATGTTTCCAAAATTATCAATTACCCTCTAATTATAACTAATAATTTATAACACATTAATCACCACTTTTAATTCATTTATTTATTTGTCCTGAAAAATCATAACAGAAATTATAAATAATTTCTTGAGTTTCTCAATTTCCATCAATGTTCTTTTTGTGCATTTCAACATGAGGAACAAAATTCATACATATTAAATCCTAGGAACCAAAGCATTATAAATCAATAATTATGAGAATAATTTATATCAATTTAATAGAATTAAAAATTGGGGATAAAATTTTGAATGAAACCAATAGAATTTAATTTAATGGACCATGTACGGATAAACCTATATAAAAAAAATAATTCACAACTCCTAGGTGTAATGAAATACAATATGGAACCCCAAATACATAGAATATCATTTGGAAAAAAATCTCAAAAACAAATAATTAAAATAAAACTCTCTTAAGTACTATGTCACCAAGACCATAGTTGGGAATTATTAGGTGATGAAAAGGATAAAATGGGAGAATATGGTTATAATGATCTTACCTTCATGGAACCTACTTATATTATGATGAAAGGCAATAAAGATATTCATGGTGGATTATTAAAATGAAGGTAGTGCTACCCAAGGAAGTGGAGTGGGGGTATGGGATTTATATGAAGACAAAGAGGGGTGGATTAAGGGTTAATGTTCAAGTGTAAATTTTTAAATATTCAAAATTTTAATGAATATAGGTTGAATACCTGGCTTGGCTACAATATTTTTCAGAAAGTGCGGAAACCATACGATTTGAACGAACATCACCTAGGAACAATATATTTTTTAGTATTCTTTTTTGAAAAACATACACTAATTATGTTAAATATCACTTATAAAACTTAATAACAACATGCATGGACATCCCATGATTTTCACAAAGCATTACCTGACAAAAAAATATAAAAATATTACTAATTTCTAAAAAAATAAATTGAAATGGCTTAAAATGGATGATAGTGATAATAATAGAAAAATGAAAGAATTAAACATGAAAGTAAAGATGATTTTTTAAAAATTATCTAGAACATAAATATTTCACACTTTGGAAATCTATATTAGTCATTGTAATTTACGTAATATTTGACTACTAATCTTTTTAAAATCAAATTGATTCAAAAAACCATGGAATAATTTGACACTAAACATGAAAATACTTCAGACACTAAAGAAAAAAACAAAAAATCGATATAAATTACATGTCCTTAATATCCTCAGATATCATACAAAAAACTAAACATTTACATTCTCAAAACAAGTGTTGAAAATAACATAGATCTCAAAAATCCCTACATATGAGAATTCATAGGATATTATGAACCAAATCACTAAAAAGAAATAAAAAATAATATAATGAAATCACATTATATATTAGTCATTCAAGAATACTAGTTACATAATCCTGTATTTCCACACCAATGATTCATAATGGTGAGAAATAAAATCCTGATAAAAAGTAACATCCCGGGTGGTATCTCTACTTTTTAAGAATTCCAATGAAAATAAAATTCTCCAAAACAACTAATATTTCATATAAAAACCCTTAAAATCAAACCAAACATATTAATAAAATCATCCAATGTATTAAAATCAATGTTACTATTATTAATGACTTGAAAAAATAGAAAATAATAAACAAATTAAATCATGGAGGGATTTAGGACATCTCAAAAAACCACTATTAACAACCAAGACTTAAATATCTCTCTTAGGTTGAATCCATGGAATCCTAGTACATAAAAAATTATGGTGCATAAATTAGAGGAAGACTATATAAAATCTCTTATATCGTGAGTAAAAAAATTCGTATTCTAGAGAACCAGTTCCTAGTTTTCCCTCCAAAAAAATATAACACCAACAATAGCTGAATATTAACAAAGAATAACACTCATCCATGTCACAAAAACACACTCCAGATCACCTATTTATAATTTCTCAAACAAACCCACATAAAAAATCAGATATGTAATCACTGGTAATAAATTAATGGGCATCATCAAAACAAATAAAATTCCAAAAGTAAAAACCTTGGGAATGCTAAAAGAGATAAAAAACAATTTATTATTAAAATCCTTAAAAATATATAAACCCAAAAAAATGAAAATAACAATTTATTATCATCCCTAGCCAAAATTGAGTTACAAAAACACCACATCTTTACTCTTATATTAAACTTTATGAAACCTCTAATTAATCTAACATAGACAATGTAAGGAATCACCCTAAGGATCATCACATGTATCATCGATTTTACCATTCAATAATGATTTCCTTTAAGAATAAATTAATTAGTACCATAATATAATCCATAAAATTCATATTTCATAATATAAAATGACTACTCCCATTATAAAAAATTATATAATTACAAATTCATAAATTCATTAAACAATTACAACCAAAATTCCTCCTTTTTTCTCTTTTAATCAAATTCTATTTTAAGAAGTATCTTAAAAATAATCATCTAAAAAACTCAGACTTAAAACATTTCACCATCCCACTATAGTGTTCAATAGTTTCCTTCAATATCAACATTTATTTGGAATGATTTTTCTAATTCCATAACAAAATCAACCACTTTACCAACATCCCTTGGAAATAAAAAATCTATTATCATGTGAAAACTAAAAGGGAATTAAAACAATTGAAACCTTTACTCTCATATAGATGGAAAATTTTATTACATTCACATTTCACCGCCTATAAAATTCCAAATACACAATTAAATAATTTCAAAAAATTTAAATGAAATAATAAGTCATTTCAAAATGAATCACAATTTTCAATAAAAATGATTACACTTTTTAAAACACTCCAAAAGAATAAAAATTACTATAAAATAATAAATCTATTTTAGAATCCCAAGAGAGTATTATAAAATATCACAAATAATAAATTTAAACATTTTACACATCCCCTCTTAACAAAACTAAACCGTCATTATAATTTAAATGGTTTGATCATAGTATTTGAAATTAAAAAATCTTTTCATCACCTTTAAAAACAATATTGAGTGTTTAAAAGTTTAATTTCAAATTAAATTATTGAAAAAAAAATACATTTTATCCAATGGAAAATATAAAATTAATCCTTAATTAATGTTGTAAAAAAAATAAAATTCTTTCAGAAGGACAACATATCATAAATAGAAAAATTGAAAAATTTATAATTATGCATGGGAAGGCTGCATGGTCTGTAAAAATATAAACCAACCATGTGAGTCCTAATAGAATCCTTACAGTCTATTATTTCTTTTTCTAGTTTGGTTTTTAAAAACCATGAATAGTATCCATGAACATCTAGATTAAATCAGAATTACACTCTAAAAATAGATCATTTCCAAATAACTCATGAATTATAAAAAGAAAAACAAAAATTCTATAAATAATACCAAATCATATTGAAAATTCATGTACCAATGGTTATCTTTGAGGCTCACACTTCCCGATCATCTATTGTAATTTAAGTGTTTTCATAAAAGTATATGGTTATTAAATTAATCATAACCAATAATATAAATTTTTAATACCACATATCTATAATACTAGATTCCCTAAATAATAAATAGTCGCTAATATGATTTGTAATGAACCACACTAGGCTACCACTGAACCTGTAACAATATTATTATTCATCTAGGATGGAATGGAATTTTCAATCCACATATGATATAAACTAGTTCATCATAATTAAAAATACTCAATTTGAAATGATTTATCCTATTAAAATAATAATAACGTAGATGCATCAATCTAGATATCTAGTGTGATCATTCTATTCGATAAATAGACATGCAAAAAATAATTCATTTGACATATAATATAAATCATGAATGAGACACAAGGATAATAAAAAGTCATAAATAATAAATATATCTATTTAACTTATAATACTTCTCAGAAACAAATTATAATGAACGATAATAAACTACATCATGAAGAAAAAAATAAAACATTAATAAAAAAATCTTTTCTGGATAAAATAAGAAAATTATTTTACCCAAATAAACAGATAACAATAAAATATTATCTCTATAATAAAATTGAATCATCATAACCATTCCCTACTAACATAACTAAACCATAACACATAGGATCATATGTTATAATAAAAAACAACCTTCTAAACCTGCAATATTATATGCATGAGCTTAAATCATAACAATTATCCTTCCAACAACCAATGTTAGACATTTAAAATAAAATAAATTATATTATAGTTTCGAAAATATGTTAATTATATATTTTATAATTTTATTAAAATCCAATAAAATGTCATTATTATTTAAAACAATCTATATAAAACATAGGAATCACACATATCAGTCCCCCTACTTTCCATGGATGGACTCCACCATATTTAAAAGGAAACACATTAAAATAAAAATGTTGGTGGATTATATTGTTTTTAAAACAAAACTATTTCATTTTAATTCTATTTAAACATTTCATATGACACCCCATTTTAAAAAAATAGTAAATTAAAACCATAACATATATTAAAGAATACATATGTAAAAATGGAATTTTAATAATAAGAGAATAATATTGAAATATAACCACATCAGGAATGGTTAAACTAAAAAAATCATGTATTATGGTTGATAATAAACATATGGTATAGGGATATCATAAATAATTCGTTGAAAATAATTATGTATCAACTATAACTCAGTAGGATAAAACATGATAAAAAATTATACCTTGCCAATGGAAAAACTAATATGAAATCAAAAAACAATTATTGAACACAACTATACTCAACCTCTATATATCATCATTGTATCATTGAAAGGTTAACCCTGGTGAATCATAGTCATGCCTAGTGTTTACGGGAGTGTAAAATCTATGTAAGTTGAATAGATATCCAGATTATCCATATATTACTTTTCATTCACATATTATTACTTAATCGATCGATGTCAACAAGAAAAAAATAATGAGAATCACATGCATTAATAAAGAGAAAATAATAAATCACACTATACTGTCAACACCATCCCCTTAATTAGATCCATTCTATCATCCAAATATCAAATAATAAACTACATCCAATAATTAAATTTTTTTATATAATACATATAAAAATCGTAACATGTGAGGTTCTCATACATAATGAAAAACTCATCTTTTATTGTCCGAACATGTACTATATGAAACAAACATGGTATAAAAAGTCATAGTTATACTATTTCATACCACAACCATTTATTATTGTTGGGAAATATCATTGAAAACAAACCATCCATTTTACACATTCGTAAAATTTCAAAAAATCATAAAACATGTCCATGTACACTCTCTTTATAACCATCCATTTTAAAAAAGTAATCCTAATTCAATAATATCTAAATCATTTTTTAATTTTTTATTAAATAAACCTCATAATAATTATTAATAATAACTAGATGTTATTATTTTATGAATAATGGGTTATGAGCATTTAAACCTGGGGAATACCCCTTATACAAATTAATTCTAGAGAAAACCGACTTTATCAAAAATGAATCAGAAGAAAACATTATATCAATAAAATAGAACTCAAAATGGGGATAAAAAAAAGAATAGGTGAAAAAAATTTCAATTTAATGTAATAATAAAGGATAATGATACCTCATATGAATCATTTCTCTATTTCAGTTACTAAAATTACAAAAAATGTAATTTTATGACAATGCTAATGATGAGGGAGATTTTTTTTAGGTATTTTATTTTTTTGTTATGGAAATTTTTTGATGAATGAAAATCACCACAATTTTTATATGGTGAAAACAATATTGTCCCCCAGTTTCAAAATAATCAGACAAGAGTTTTCATAAAAATTAGCCTCGTTGAGAAAGTATACCATAATAGGAAGAAGCTGAAGGATTATGATCAGATGCACCTTGATAACCAAAGAGGAGAAGATAGTAATGATGATTTAATCAATCTACAAAATGAAAATATCAGTAACATTATGAAAATAGATTGTTTTATGTAAATGATCATTTGACTCACTCTGGATTCAAAATGTAAGAAGTGTTTATTTTGATGGAGAATCAGAGTCTGCTGGAATATGATTAACTAAATGTGATGATGAGTCTATGATTTTTATTTCACATAAATCAAATTATATTTAGATAACATGTGATTCCAACCTGATGGATAAATTATAAAAGCGGTTTTCCAAATTATACCCAAATTTATTGTATCTGTGTTGAATAGATGGACATATAATTTATCAATCAACAGTAGGGACTGTATCATCAGATCACCATCATATGCATTAAAAGACATTTTTACCCAGCATTATCATACACATGCTAAGGAATAAAAAGATCATATCCATAAATATCATACTCATGACAATCTTACTCAAAAGTATCATACTCTAGACAACAATACTCATTTTGGGTTCGAAAGAAAGCTGGTTGGTAAAGATGAAATCTATTCAACAAAAATATAGTTAACCATTCAAAAAAGTTGAATTACATTTTTACCATTTCATGTATGTATCTACTAGGTCAAGGAAAAATTTGATGAAGTCGAACAAATTTGGGAGAAGGGAAGAATGAGTTTTCCCGAATGTTCTTTCAAGGGGGATATTGAAATTCAAAATAAGATTTTTTTTCGACAATCTTCATCAACTGAGTTAAGAGTTAAATTGTGAAAGTAGGCCAACAATTGATTTGTGAGAAATTATGAAGAGAAAGATAAATTTGATTCTTAGGGGGATCATTAATTTCACAAGGTATTTTGATTTTATCATTTCCATACTTAGTTGGTATAATGATTTGTTTTGATGAAATAAAAATCAGACTCATGAATTGAAATCAGTCTGGAAAATGAAATGAAAAAATAAAGAAAATAATGATGTCTGAATAAGAATCAATAATCTTCAAGAAGATTTTATGAAGTAAAAATGCACCTGATATTTTATGGGAAATTGTAATTTGGGTGAATTTTTGTGAGTGGGAAAGATTTTGGGATTCCCACACAATCCTCTTATGGGTCGCCTATAAAAGGAGAAAAGTACATTGTAATTTTTGGATAATAAATGTATTGTTCATTGTAGTAGAGAGAGAAGTTCCACATTTTTATAGATATGAATATGTTTTAATACTAATATTTTGTGCAAAAAGTTTTAAAGAATAAGTGAAAGGAGGAGACACAAGATCTGAATGTTTTATTAATTTAATTATTATACTCAGAATTTATTTTACTCTATCGGTTACCATATTCAGCTTCTCAATCATTTTAGGCTTTTCATCCTATCAGGCTAGTTAATTAGATTGGGATTTCCATACAGGGATTTCCTAATTGAGGTTGAATCAAATTTAGGAAATTTAGAATCGATTTGAATATTACACAGAAGAATCGTATTGGGAAAAATATCATTATGGGTATCGTAGTCAGGGGAATCAGACACAAAAAATGGAACTTAGAAAATTTGACTATTTTTTCATAAAAAAACCTAGGAAGTTCATACCAACTTCTGGTTAAGAATGTTATGATTTTTTAAAAAGAATACTTTTATGTTAATGAAAATAATCACATTTTACAACTGTTGTAACATAAATATTGTATTACCCTATTTGTGCTAAGATGGTGCACACAAACTGTTAGAATTTGTTACATAGTTCAACATGAGTGAAAGGTCATATCCTACTAATCATAATACATGTATTGATTTCTAGTGAATTGTGAGGTATTGGATTATTTCCAAACCATACCAAGGACGTATCTATTCTTATTGAATACTGAAACTTGTAAATACTTGTGTTCATGTGGATGTGTGGTTGATTGGTTTTATGAAAGGAATTGAATCTTAAATAGTATGAAAAGGTTGACTCAATTTAATGGAAGCATTAAATAAAATTTATCATTAATTCACCTCCGTCTTAGTGATATAGTTACACTGACTGGAAAATTTCATGTGGTTTTAGAGAAGATGGTTCAATTCTCTTATTCCATTATGATGGAGAATTTTATTTGTGTGACTAGGAACGATATTGCAGTCATTGATAAAAAGAATTATCATATATGGAAAGACATAATTTTGTCTTATATTATATCTATCAGTTACGATGTGCTTGAACATGAAAGAGTTGGGTTTCATCACATTGATAATGATGATCCTTTTAAATATGTTTACTAGAAGAATCTTGAGAATGATGGAAAGGCCAAGAATGTTATAATATCATCACATTTTGAATTATAATTCATAATAATGAATTGTGTTTCCGTAGGAAAAAGTATATGAGATAAATTAAAAAACATATACGAAGGTAATACAAAAGTGAAGAATGCACAACTATAAATATGGATATTGAAATATAAAGATTTGAATATAGGTGATCATGAATCTATTGGGGACTTAATTACCAGTGTGAATGAAATTGTGATTACTATCAAATTTCATTGTAAAACTTTATATGATTCTACTATTGTTGAAAAGATATTGAGAATCATTCTCGATATGTTTGATGCAAATGATTCTTCATTGGATGAGAGAGATCTAGAAACATTATCTCCTACTAATTTTCATAACACTCTCATCACTTATTAAATGAGAATGGGTAATGTTAGGCATATAAAAACAAAATATGATAGAGAAATGTATTTCAAGGATACACAAAAAGAGAAGTCAAAGAAGAATCATATTGAAGATGAAGTTGATGAATCTGATTTTGAAAATAAGGTAACGAAATTCCATGATAATATTTATTCCTGGTTTTATGAAAATGTGAAAATAGGTATAGGTAAATAGAAGGGGAAAAATTCCTTGATGTGTTTTTAATGTCGAAGAGTTGGTCACTTTGCAGATATATGTCATCTAAGGAAGAAATAAGAGTACAATGAAGAAGAAGAAAAATAAAATAGAAGATCATTAAAGAAAGAAGGATATAAAGGAAAATTTTATTCCATAGGGAATTAAAAGAAATTATTAAAATCCAAAATAATGAGATTCTTATCTAATGACAAAGAAGAAAAATGTAGTAACGATTAATCTGATAAATCTATTGATTATGCTGTTGAAAATACTTTTATTGCTATAGTGAGTAATAAAGAATTCAAAAGAATTGGTTATGATGAAGAATAAACTCAACAAGAACTCAAGAATTTTTTCAAATGAAAATTTGAGGCTAGTGAAAGATATTGATGACATGAATAAATCTACTGAAGAATACAAGAATCATAACAACCATTTTTATGTGAAACTGAAATAATAAAAAGAAGCGTTGGAACTTGTCCTAAAAAACATTAAAAAGATTAAAAAAAAATTAAATGTTTCCAAAAAACTCTATCACTGAAGTAGGTAAAATTTATTAGAATGTAAAACCTATTAAGGTTCAACAAATGTTACCTTAAAAGTGTGAAATGAAATAAATAATTGTTTCTATGAAAAAAATGTTGGGAACATTATGTTTGTGGCCAAAGTGAATAATTCAGAAGTTATAAAATATCATGAGATTTAAAATGTTTTATATGGATTTAAAAATGCTTCAAATACTTCTAATACTAATAAGTATGAAAATAAGTATATGAATATAATTGATAATGGAAATGTTGATTGCTTTGAAAGGAAAGATAAGAACATTTCTCTATAATAGTACTAACAAATCTAGTCAGTATAGTAGTTTTAGAGGAAAATACTTATTCTATGTCTATTATTATTATTTCTGGTAAATTTGGAAACATTGAAAATTTGTGTTCATTCAACCAACAACATTACTATTATTCTGTAGATTATGAAAGTAAAAGATTGATGCTGGGACAATTCCCTTGAATGAAGATTTTTTAAAATATTATTGTGATGAAACCTGAAAGGAAAAGGGTGAAGATTAATAATATGTTCGAACACATGGAAAATATTTGTGAGAGGTGTGAATCAACATTTAATGCTAGAAAAATGTTGTATTGTTTTGTTACCAACCTAAAAAAAGATTCCAATCAATTCTCAAAAGCTGGAAGTGAAGATTGAAAATAAAGGAGAAAAGGATCTTTTTGTTGAAACCACGTTAAAAGATACAAAAGTATTATGAATTTAAATTATTTATAGTCAGTGTTATTCTCATATGATAGGACATTTGATGTTTTTTAAAAGGTGAACTACTTTAAATAAGTCCCCATGACATTTGGAAATGATTAATTAATAAAAACAAAGGTGTTGGATCAATCATAATTGGAAAATAAAATATGAAATAAAATAAAACATTATATGTTGATGGGCTGAAACACAATATGGTATGCCTTTCAATATTATCTGATGAGGGTAAAAAAGTTTCATTTTGAAAAGATGGGTTTTTTGATGAATGTATAATATGGAAGTTTTGTTACAATAGGACAACATTTGAAAAGAATTTTGTTTCATGTTGGAGAAACACAAAAATCTTATTACATTAGCATGGTGGAAGAAAATCAAGTGTGGCATAAAAGGGTGGGACACATGTGTCAACGAATCCTGAGAAGGATATATAAATGATGCAGTGTTTGAGACATTGCTAATTTTCTAAGAAGAAGATATTGTTGTTGCACTGTTTGTGGAAAAGGACTGATTAAAAATGTTGTGTGTAAGAAAGTTGAAATTTTTTCATGAAAACCTGTAGAGCTGATTCATTCTGAAATCTATGGGCCAATGATAAAACAATAAAAAAATGGAGATAAGTTCTTCATCACTTTAATTTATTATTTTACTCACATTACTTGTGTTATGTATATGAAATAAAAATAATATGCTTTGAAAATGTTCAAAAGTTTTAGAAGGAAAAATGAGAAAGAATGTGAGTATTTAGTGGAGAATTTGAGAACAGACATTGCTGATTAATATATAAGTGATTAATAAAAAAATATGTGGAGAAGCATGGGATTTGGCATTTGGATAATTCCATATATACTCCTCAACAAAATGGGTTTGCTGAAAGAATGAATAGATGTCTTGAGGAAGTGGGGAGAACCATATAACTTGAACACGGCCTTTCCCATTACATTTGTAGGCCATCCCTGAGTACTACTTTTTATATTTAGAAACACTATTGCAATAGGCCTCCATAAAATTTGGCTTCATATGAATTTTTTAACAGAAAAACTCTATGTTTGATAAACATTAGTGTTTTCAAGAGTCCATGTATTATAAATAATAACGGAGGAAACTATTGAAAGATTAAACATAAAGTTGAAAATCGAATCTTTCTCGAATATGATTCAGAATGAAAAGGATATAAATTCTTTAACAAAGAAACAAAAATAATTTTTTATTCAATTGATGTAAGAGTAACTGAAAAATATGTGAGAGACAGACAAACATATATAGAAAAAATAAGTTGGGAAAGTTAGAGAAAAAAATATGATAAGCATACAAACAATTGTGTTGATACTCTAGAAGAAGAATCAGACTCATCCATTTCCTGTGATGAGGAAGATATTCAAAAAACTCATCCTAGGATGAAGAAACAAGTGGATTATTAGAATAAAATTGGGTATCAACATTAGAGGGTTCAATAAAGAAGAAAAATAATTTTCATTTCACATATATCTATGTATTCAAAAGTGCTGATGAATGATGGGAAATAGGCTTTTGAGAATATGGAATGGGTTCAGACCATGAATGAATAATTCAATTAGATGGAAAATAATGATACATGGGAACTCATACCTAATCTATAAAAAAAACATTATTTGTACAATGTGGGTATTCTAGAAAAATTTAAATGAAGAAGGTGAAGTGATAAAAAAATAAAGATTGGTGTGAAAAGGGTATTCACAAATCGAAGGTATTAACTTTGATAAAAATTGTTCTCTGGTAGCAATACTAAAAAAATAAAACTCTTCTTGAATATTGTTTCGCAATGAGGCTACGGGATCATTCAAATGGATGTTAAATCCATATTCCCAAATGATTATCTTGTAGAGGAGGTTTATATTGAATGTCCTTGTGGATTTGTTTTTGGGAAAGATGAAAACTAATTGTACCGATTGACGAAGGAATTTTATGGGCTAAATCAAGATATAATGGAAAATAATTAAAAATTAGACACTTTCTTAAGGAAGATGAATTTCATGAAAGGAATAGTGGATAGAAATATTTACATCATATAAGGTCATGAGTATTCCCTCATTATAATTGTTTATGTTGATAATATTTTCTTTTCATGGAATAATGAATTAATTTGTGAAGGATTTTCTAAAAAAATTGGTATGGTATTTGAAATTTCAATATTCGGTAAATAAAATACTATCTTTGGTTACAAATCATGAAAGAATGGAAATACATCAGTCTTTCTCAAGAAATGTATTCAAATGAAGTACTCATTATGTTGAACATGGAAAACTCAAAACCTATTTCCACACCAATATTAGTGGGAACAAATTTTTCCATCGATGGAGATGGAAAAAAGTTGATCAAAAAGAATTCGAGAAGTTGATTAGATGTTTGTTATATAAGACTATCACAATACCTGGTACTATTTATATTGTTACCTTATGTACAATATTAGAGAGTTATCCAAATTATTCACATTTAATTGTGATCAATGTAATTCTTAGAAATATCCAAGGAACGAATAATTTTGGAATCAGATATATGAGCTCAGATAGTATTGAGATTTTTGGGTATTCAGATGTTGATTGGGTAGGTAATATTGATGATAAAATATCCACATCTTGTAGAGTATTCATTATTATAAATAATTTTTTTATCTAGAATTCAATGAAATTGAATTCAGTAAATCTCAGTCTATTTGATGCTGATTATGTTTCATCCACTCATGCTACTACTCAACTTAGTTTGATGAAAAGTCAATTAGAATATTTACTTATTGAAGTGATGTTTCTCTTTCACCTGGGTTTTGATAATAAGAGTACAATCAATCTCACTTCCAATCATATTAATGATTCATGTTAAAAACATATTTAAATAAAAAATCATGTCAACAAATAGCATGTGGAGATGAATGAATTGAAGATGATGTAGGTTCAAACATCAGAACATGTTGCTGACATTTTCACCAAACCATTACCGAAGGAATCATTTTCAAAATTGAGGTTGTACATGGGTTTCGAACCTCTTTCTCATCAATGTTGGGTTATGTGTTTCTATCTATTATCTCATCTAACCTATGGATAGTGTTGTCGAGGGGTGAATGAATTGTCTCATTAATCAATCCCACTGATGCATGTAAAAAGGGGGTGTAGTGGGAAAGCTGTGAATTCAACATTTTTTGTTTGTGAAATATTCTAAATATTTTTATAGGGGATACAAGAAAGAAATTGTTTTATATTATAGGGAGGTTAAAAAAATCTATGGTCGAATAAAGTTGGGGAAGAATGATGAAGATGTTTTCATAATCACTTTGTTTTGATATCATGGTTTTTCTATTAATGATTCTTTTTTACTAAAATAAGTCAGCTCACATTGGATTAGAATTGATTATATTTAATCGATTTCTTAAGGATGCAATGTTCAGTGATTTATGAAACATGGCTGAAAATAAAATCTAAAGGGGGAAATTATAAAACCAATCTGATGATAAAGGTGATTGTTTTTCAAGTGTTTTATTTTATTGTCATGGAATGTTTTTTATGAAATAAAATCACCTCGCTTTTTATTTGGTGAAAGCTATATTGACTTTCTTTTTCAAAAGAATCAGAATTTTGTTTTCATAAAAATCAGAATCAATGACAATGATTATCATAATTGGATAAAGCTGAATGATTATGATCTAACACACCTTTGGTCCAGAAGTGGAGAATATTTTAATGAGGAATGGATCATTATCTGAAATAAGAGGATTGGTCACATTGTGAAAATATATTGATGAAAGTAAATGGTTATCAGATTCACTCTAGATTCGATGTGAATGAAGTTATTGTTTTGTTGGAGAATCGGATTGAACATGACATTGATTAATTATATGTGATGAAGCTTTTATGATTTTTATTTCACATAAATCATATGTCAATTAGAGAACTTGTGGTGAAATTAAAATGAAAAAATGACATTGGATACATAGTCATTACTAGGTAATGAAGTTAAGATGAAAATGATGGATTGGAATATATGAGAGAGATAAAATGTGTTTACCTTGAAGGAACCACATCAGATCCTAAATAAATCCCATTAATTTCACCATGACGATATGTACATATAAAGGGATAGAAAAATAGGAGGGTTTCAAGGGATGTATAAAGAGGAAGAGGGTAGATATAGGGATAATTACTAAGGGGACATTTTGATAAATTAACACATTTTATTTATCTCGATAGACTACATGGTTTGGTATCATGGTTATCCAAATGATGCACCAATCGTGTGGATAACATTGACCTCACCCGAGTCATATTGCATGATTTCCGTACTAGGTTAAAAAAACAATACAGATGTTATTTTCTTAAACTATAAACCCATATTCATAGTTATCCCTAGGTTTTCACAATGATTAGAATAACATTTGGAGATATATTTTTCTCCCATGTTAATAAAATATTCAATTAAAAATGCATGTAAATGAAATAAAATGATAATAATTGATAAATGAATGCATAAAACATAAAAATCAAGTTTGGGGTGTTATAGGGTTAAAATAAAGACATCTCATTAAAAGTTTTTTGTAGAAGTGTACATATATATTTAACTAATGTAATTTAGTAAAAAAATGTATAATATTTAAATTATAAGGAATTGGTTTCATACTAGGAAAATAAAATGGATTAAAATTTCATATAAAAAGAAGAATAATTTAGGGAATTTTCACTATGTATACATGAAAACCATGTATTTTAGGATGTTATAATATCCATGACCTTTTCACATTATTGAAAAATATACACCAAAATCATTCTTGTGTAAAACACATCATTAACCACTTACGTGTTTACTATATTTATTTCCAAACATGTAAAGTGTATAGATTGAAATTATTTCTAAAATATCTGTCAAATGCTTTGAGTAATTATTGAACCATACCCAATAATCATGTAAATTATAAAATTATTGTAAATTATGTTTTTAGCCATCTATTGAATCAAAGATCTATACTAATCCATGGTTATGGTTTATAGAAATCTCAAATGTATTATGGAAATATAAAAATGTTTATCGACCATTAAAATGATATAATGATTGCTTTAGGTTTTTGTTAAGTGTCATTAAGCCATCAAATAAAATAATATATAGAATTATGTGTTCTCAACTATTTAATGAAACCATTAGCTTGTAATTTATTTTTCAATAAATTGAAAAATATTATTAAAAGAGGTATTGATGTATAACTATCCAAATTTTAAATTTTCATTAGAAAATTATATATATTTATTATAATATTCTATTTTTCAATATTATTTGTAGACCCTTTTAGTCATAGTTTATACGTATTTTAATTTAAAAAATTTTTAATTTTCAATTTTAGGTTAACCCAAACATATAACATATGATCAACATAATTTTAAATACATTTTACAATATATATGATCATTTTTTTGAGATATGTAAATTAATTAAATTTTTTTCTCTCTATGTATTGGTATATCTAAGTTATATAAATTTAAATCCTAGTTTTTAGGGGTTACATATTGTTCCCCTAGATTATATATAAAGGTATGTCTGTGTTATGTAATTGGAACCCCTAATTATCAAAGGATATTTAAGGTAAACTAATCTTATACATAAAGGTAATTATAATTCATAACCTATATAAGGGTAAAATAACTTACTTATATACGGAAAGTATGATCTGTGTAAGTGTAAACATATGTTAACTTTATAAAATACCCTTTGAGGGATAAATGATGTTTTTTCCTAGTTATTAATTTTTCACAACCTTATCATACCATAAATTTAGTTTCATGATTAGGGTTTCTTAAAATCGTAAGAATTTAAATATTTTGACACATGTAAATTGATAAGACATATCTGGATGATTATAAACACATCACATTCATGATACTCCTCAAGTAAGAATTAAAAGGATTTTTTAATTTGATGATTCATTGGGTAGTACTAAAATTCCTATTTTTCCCTTTTTTAAATACTTGAACCTCTTTTTAAGATTTTATTTTTTATCCTAATTAGATAAGGTAGATCATAAATTATTTATACATCATTTGTGAAATATTCTTCAATCTGTTTGAGTTCATTTTTTGGTTTTCAATCATGGTGGAACTCACTCTGTCATCGTTTATTCAGTAAAACATAAATAGATTGAAAAACTCCAATAAGTAATAAAAAATAATGAAACTCTATAGTTCATGTATAGTTTATGAAATTATCATTCATAATAATAGTCGATAAATTATTTCATTTAACTAGATATGATAATAAACAATAATTATAAAATAATAATAAATAATTTTCAGAATCTCATCTAATGATTATTATATCCAGTGAAATTACTATTAATTTAGGTGATTTCAAAATTGAAAATATTGTAAATATAACTAGTATAAGGAAGGATTATAAATCATATTGTATCAATTAATACATATATGTGATTACATGTTTTTATTCCATTATGAACCATTGTATTTGATGATTTAAAGTTTGAGATAATATGTCTTTTATAATCACGGTCAAGTATTTGGAATTATTTTCAACGTTTTGTTTTATGTGACTAGTATAG
Source organism: Viscum album (assembly GCA_963277665.1). Classification (NCBI taxonomy): domain Eukaryota; kingdom Viridiplantae; phylum Streptophyta; class Magnoliopsida; order Santalales; family Viscaceae; genus Viscum; species Viscum album. The sequence goes on from OY728151.1 coordinate 858,575,079, forward strand.
AGACCCATGCTTTTGTTTCAATACAAGTGTGTTCATTTATATCCCATATACATTGGTGTCTATTTTTATTTCTACTATTTTCCATGATTATTATAATATTTTGTTCCTCAATGCTTTATAAGCTGTTGTATTCAATTGTATAAAATTATGACATTTTTCTTCTAGTATCCAATGATAGGTGTACAATTTTTTTTTATTAAAATGATAGGTGTACCATCATTACATGGTATGGCTGTATAAAGGGGTCATGTATAATATGTGATGATAATGATTATGTACCTAGTCAAGGAGAATGTCTATGTCAACCTTATGGATTTACTTGAGGAAGTGTTAGGATATGAAAACCCTTTGTCCAAATCTGAGACATATGCAGTGACAATATTTGATATACTTGTGGCCTAAATCATGGTAGAGATAGGGAATTATATACTTGTTGTTTGGTCCACAATTTATTAGTCTTTTAGACATTTTGAGACTATTGAGGTGTCCTTATGGTCAACCAATGATTATGACTACAGTTATGATCATCCTTCTACCATGGAGTAAAAGTAGGTGTAATTATAGTTTGCGGTTGCTTGGTTGGAACACCATTTCTCGGTACATGATGGGTGTTATGCAATTGTTCGTATGGAAATTTCAATAATATCATAAACATCCATATATGTGTGTAAATTTGAACAGGATGGATTGTTAGTGTAGATCTAGAACATACTCCCTTGCTACATAGGGCATCCAGATTCATGTGAATACTTCATGGCAAGGGAGCCAGTGAAGGGAAAAGATTTTTTGTTGGGTTACAATGATATTAGAGATGGGATATATATTTGTTATAATAGATGACAGATAATGGAATAAAAATATAAATTTATTTATTTATTTCATTGAAATATACTTGTTGGGATAACAAATTTGGGGTACATTTGGTTATATTACAGTGACTACGAATGAGATATCTTATAACATGTATTTATATTATCTTTTTGAGTGTTCAGTTGTATTATATTAAAATTTAATTATCATTTTATGTATATGATTATGATGGTTTTTTCTCCAAAGAATACCTTAGAAGCTCACTGTTAGTTGACAACCTCTTGCATAGAGGGAGGAGCACATGATATTTTAAGGAAGTTAGGCTCAAACCTAGTGAGTATTTTTGGGGTGTTATAAAATGATATCAAATACCAAATATATCATTTTAAAATTTGGGGTAATAGTAATATTATTATAAGATGTGTGGAAATCTTGTATGGGATTTTTCATGTTCATGTCCAACTCATGTATGATAGACCTTCGAGAAACAAGTGATGTGATTTATCTTATAGTAGTATGGAATATGGGTGTGTGCATGCATCATGACTAGGCATTTCACACACCAACCATTGGACTCCCTTATTTATAATTATTTTTCAATGTTGAATATTTGGTTGTTGTTTGGGTTCGTTTCTCGGATTAATTTATTTTTTGAATTTTGTTTACATTTGTGGGTTTCGGGCCAGTGCATGGGCAACACACGGTTACCAGTAACGGTATGATCAGCCCAGACGACCATGCGGATAACCAATTCTTAAAATAAATAAAATTTTAACTTCTTAAACCATAATAATAATATTTTTATTGTTGTCAATAATAATATTATTATTATTGAATTTTTTGAATACAATTTTTTTAAAATTTTTATTAATAGTATTATTTATAAATAGTTATTAGTATTATTATTATTAATGAAATTAATGTTTTCAATGTTATAATTATTATAAGATTTATTATTATTATATTATTGGTGTTATTATTAATTATTTTGTGATTATTATTAACATTATTATTATTGTTGTTTTTATTGTTATTATTCCTATTATTAAGAGGATTATTATTATTATTATTATTTATAATTATTTATTCTCTTGTTTTTTAATATAACCCAGCTCCCCCCTTTCCCCAAACCACACCTTCAGAAACTTCTCATATCCTCCCCCATGCCTCATGATGCCTCCACCATACCTCCCCTGCATTCCATTCTCCTGAGATCCCTCTCTTTGGTCACACAACCTCCCTCTAGTGGGCATCCCTCTGACGGTGCACATATCCTACTCGCATGAGTCCAGCATGACCTCCCCCCCTTTCGTCTCACTCTCCTGTAGACATGCCACCATTTTCCATTGGTTAGCGGCGCTCCCTCCGGTGGTGGCCTTCCTCCTTCTGCACCCTCTTCTTCTCCCCAGTGAGTCCTCATGCGAATTTCCTTGATTTATATAGGACAGCTAGTCTTTGGTCGAACCTTAGGGGTCTGGGTATTGTAATTTTGATATTTCTCATTTTTTTGGGTGGATAGATTGTTCTTCAGGGTACTGCTTCCATCCGTTGAAGCATCATCACATTTTCAATCCATTAGGCTAGAGGTTTCTTTAGTTTTCCATTTAAATGAATTTTATTTGATCCTTCGGTGGTTAAGTTCTTTTTTATACATGATTCCCCCAAAAGTAATACATGACATTAGCTAGTTATGATGTTACTATAGTATTTTATTATTAAAAAAAATAAATTTAATGGGAATTTTCAATCAAGTGTAAGTAGGTGTACACTAAATGAATTTGATTAATTGTCATTTGGAATTTTATAGTTAAAATTATTGATTCGAGAGGCGTTTTTTATGGAATGTTTTATTAACTTTAATTGGATTGGTAGTTTTGAGAAATATTTTTCCTTATTCATGTTATGTGGTATTGTTGGTTTGTGAATTGGTTTGAGTGTTTAGAATTTGTTAATGTTTTTTCTAGGTAATTTTGCTGAAAACCCATATAAATTATCTCATGTTTTTAGGGTGTTTTTTTATGTTTTTAATATTATGTAGAATTATGTTTTGGGTCTAAAAAGGAAAAGGGGAGAATCTAAAAAATTTGTTTTGGGGTGTTTCATGGTATATGATTGGTTTTTTCTTAAAACATTGGATTCATAAATGGTTCTATGGTTTCTAAATTATGATGGTCCCTCTATGTTAATTAATTAGATCTTTGATGGCTTCTTGGTGGCGCACATACACACCTACAAAGATATGTATGTGACTGTATATATATATATATATATATATATCATCTATGGAAATATTCCCTCATGGGACAGGGAATATGTACATTTGATTAAGGGTATATATATATATATATATACATATGAGATTGTATTTGTGTGCTGGTGTGGGGTTATTTCGTCAAAATCTTATAGATCCAATGTGTCTTGAATTGGTATACTTCCTTTTTTAGGTTTGTTTCTTATGCCCATTCCTCTAATTTAATTTTCCTTATTGCTTATTATTTTAAAAGTGTGTTTTTATATTTATGTGATATATATGTATATACATACAAATTCATTCATAGGTTTTTGGTAAAAAAATTCACCTCTTGGAAGTGGATTGTTATATATATATATATAACTCGTCAAAGCTTGTTTACATGTTTTTAAGGTGTGCATAATCCTAAATGTTTTAGTATAGTTTTATAAAGGGTTACTAGAATATAAATTGTATTTTTATTGAACATAAATCCTTCATTTAAATTTGTTATAATAAATTTGGATTGTTTGGAACTTTATAGGTGTGTTGTGTACTTCTGAACTGGAGTTAGAAATGGTTTTGGTAGGTGAATTTGGTTTGGAAAATGTAAAGACCTATATGGAAAATGTTTTTGGGAAAGCGGGGTTTCAAATTTTTTTAGAAATGTTTTCAAGTATTATTATGATATATATATATATATATATATATATATATATATATATATATATATATATATATATATATATTTGAACGATAGTATTAATGGCCCGATTGGAACCTTAAGTTATTTTAGAGGTGTAATTTGGATTTAGAAGTATGAACTCCCGGTTAGAAACATATGGTCTTTGTGAAATGGATTGAAGGTTTAAATAATGTGAATTCTTAATTGGAAGCATAAAGTATTTTATGAAATTATTTGAATAATTATGTAAAATGATGTCCCCATTGGCAACATTAATGTTTCTGAGGAATGTGTGAGTGTTTAAGTAATGTAACAGTCTGATTTGCTCCATTGACGATGTGAAATATGTATATGTATATAGTGTGAAACCCTATCTAGGATTTTGCTTTATGGGGTATCATATAGGGGTTGTCTGATTTTGGGGAAGGTAAGTGCGGCGATGACAAGTAAGGTGAGTCACACATGCGAGGTCCTCCTACTTACATAATATACTAATACCATGGGTTTCCTATGTGTCTTTTATAGGGTTGAGTGATGGTTGTTGATTCACCATACTTATATGGGTTGGTAACCCCTATATTTTCTGTTAGTCTAGGTAGTTTGTACCTGTAACAACACGAGATTTTATGAAAAATATTCTTTTTAATTTTATTAATGTCTTGTGTGGTACTCTACACCAAAAGGAGCTTGCACAACACACATCTTTGACTTGCCTTGCATTACACGCAATCGCAACCTTCCTCGATAGCGTGTGTAGTACGCAAAACTGAGTTTCACAAAACAACGATATGCTATTAAAATATTATTAAAACTAGCCGTTATGAATAATAATAACCACTTTTTAAATTTTAGAAATTTTAGCTCTCAAAATGGACTTCATTTTTGGATTCGGAGTATCGAATTTAGCCTAAGGTGAAATTTTGGTACTTTTCGGATAACTTTCATATTCTGATGAATAGTGAAAATTACTAAAAACAAATTTTTTAATCGAAATAATTAATAGTGATAAATTATTAATTTGAGTGATTTTAAAGTATATTTATAATATAGTTTTACAATTTAATACAATTTTGGTCATTGAATGTAATTTCACATTTAAACCAGACATAATCAAGTGTCAATCTTTTGATAGATATTGTTTCTTAAAAACACGCTATTTGTTTTAACAGCGGGATTTAATTATAAAATTAATTAATGCAACTTCTATGTTATGAATTTGGTAAAATAGACTTAATTTTTGAATTCGGAATATGAAATATAGCTTAGGATGAAATTTTGGCATTGTTCTGAAAAACATCAATTTTTGATGAATAGTGAAACTACTAAGTGGTAGTTAAAAAACTGAATTTTTCATAAAACATAATTTTACCGCTTCTGTGAATGGAATTTCAAAAATCCGGGAGACACGGTTGATGTCAGTAAGTAAAATGTGGTTCAATGAGATGAAAATAATTTTTGGTGAATAGTAACTTTTTTACTTTTATTTACCACGGTTATAAGTAAATAGGGTAATTAAGGGTAAGAATGATATTAATATTACCCTAACACGTGTCCTAATTCTATTGGACAAGTGTATCTCGACCAAAAACAACCTTAAGTGTAAAATATTATCATTTAGGCCCACTTGGATTAGATTAGGACATTTATTATTATTTAATTCAAAGAAGAGTTAAAAGAGTTAAAATCAAAGTATATTTACTAAAACATTTTTAATATAGGGTTGTACATAAGATAAATTCGATTGTAAATATTAATTAGAAAGATAAAAATATTTACTACATGATGGTATTTTATTTGTAATTTTTAGACATCAAATAATTTAATTTATTTATGACACAAAGAAGATGCAGTAATTATCTTATTAATGAAATATTGACATAATTGATATTATAAATACCAAAATAAATGTAATTTAAGACTTTTTATGAATTCCAATAATTTTCTAGGTTACTATGATATATTAGTGTTGATTTAATAAACTTGGTTCGAACATGTAATTCTGTTATGACTTTCACAAAAATCATATATCAAATAGTGTCAAAATTGACACAAAATAGTTTTTAAATCAAATATTATATTATTAATTGTTATTTTATTCCTAAAAATCTAAGGTTCTTCCAAATGACTTAGATAAGGATATATGTATTAATAATATACAATTTGGGGTTCGTTTGGCATGTTATAGTAAGTGTATTAACCATATAGTGAAATAAAACAAAAAGACACGGTAAAAGTTAAATTATTTAACTTAGAGTTAAATCTAATTGATATGGTTAAAATAATAACCTAAACTTGTCTAAATCCTATTTGATGATAGGATTTCGACCCATCCCCACTTTAGCTTCGAAATAAGACCCTTTGGAACCATTATAAACTGATTTTGACTTTAATATAAAATAATATTTTGAGATATTCCTAAGGTGCCCCTCTCCTCCCTTATAAAAGGGGACCTCCTCCCTCTCTTCCTCACACAAATTTGAGCCTTCAAGATCGTCCAACCTCTGTCAAATTATCTTCTAAACTTCCCTATAAACATCCTAGTGGTTCTGGTCTTCCTCAAAGACCAATTTTGGTACCCTAAGAGGAGGTCTCAAAGAGGCGCTTCAAAGAAGAGGTAATTTCCGTTACCAATTCTTTCACCTTTATTTCTTATTCCACTTCTTCTTCTAAGGTTGTTTCATTATGAAGTAATAACATAAGTATCACTCATATACTGATATGTTATTATAATTATGAAACAACCCTATTTCACCATCTATCCATCCTATGGAAAACGAAATCACCGCGCGTGCGTACGTACGGAATACCGTCTCCACGCCGTGGTGTAATCTGTTTTTCAACCAACACCTTATATGGATGGGTATTATGGTGTAGAGAATAACTATACATATTTATTATAACATAATAATGATTCTGATATATTTTATCATCCACTCCAATTCAATTCAATAATTATGGAAATGATATCATCGCTCGTGCGTACGTACGGACTACGGTCTCCACGACGCGATGAGATTCATTCCCCATGTTAACCATTTAAGAATGATTATAAAGTATATATAAGAAATAATAATGAAATATATGACATTATAAAGCTACTGGATTTATTTATATATGTATGTCCTCTACTTAATTCCATTCAACTCAATAAGGAAACGAAAACAACGTTCATGCGTACGTACGGCCTACCGTCTCCATGAACGGTGTATTTATTTCCATTTATCGTTCCATTATATATATGTATATTCTGAATATATATTATATATAAACCATGTTTTATATTCTGTAATTAAGTAATCATGATCTAAGTAATCATATGAATAATTACAAGTTAAAACACGAACGACAAATGAGACGATTTTACCCAAAACGCTATTTTAACATGAATTTACAAAAACGGATAATATAAAGTCATAAGTGAACCATATATGATATAATAACAATGAATATGATTCTGTAATAAGTCAATGACATTATTTAAATCATTATATAGGATGTTCGGACACTTACGAAGCAAATCGGACCTAAGGTAAGGGAAATATCACAATCTCATTTTTATCCGAGATTGTTTATTCGTAAGTATTTACTGGGGTGTATTTTATCATCCACATCCATGTTTCATCAATATGTAATATTATTTCCATCCACCTACAATTGTTTAAATCCATTTTTACCCTTCGGTGAGTTTTTAGTAATATGTATGAAAGGAATCTTTTGTCGTTTTTCGTACGAGGTACTTTTTGACTTTTCGGACAAATGTACGAAGAATGTTTTTTTTAACTTATACGGCATGAATGGATTTTTAAAACATTATTTCCAAGAAAATTCCTTTAAAAGTTTTAAAGTTTATTTTTAATCAACTTCATTTATTTTAAAGTCGTATGACATGTTATGAAAGGAAAAATGTTTTTGAAGTAGAAAAGATATTTTCCTCAAGAATAGAGTTCAAGTATTTTATCAAAATTATTTTCCATCTAAGATAATAAAAGGGTTCTGTTTTTATCCCTATTATTACATTGGTTTGATTATGTTGTGATGGAAATATTTTTATGAATTCCTTTATCTTATATGAATTGTTTTATGATGTCATGTTGTTTAAGAATCCCATTTTTATTACATGGGTTACGCTATGATGTATGGTTTATGATTATGTGGCACACATAAGAAAGGATTCATTATAAGATGGGTGGGACCTATATATCCCTCCAATGCATTGGGTAAAGATTTTATATCTCATTAGATAGACATGGATGGAACGGTAGGTTATACCGGTTCAGTGAAACAGGATTGGAACGAGGGTGACTTTGTTCAGAAAGGGACTTTGTCCACTAAGATAGTCTTGGCAATGAGTCATGACTAACAAGAAATGATTTTCCATGATTATGTGTGCATGCCACAATGTTTCAAGTTTCATGTTATGATTATGGGGATCTCATTTTCACTTCTATGATTTGTTCCATGTTAAGATTTTATGATCTCTTTTGCAGGTTATGATTTTCAAAAAGATATGATATGATTTTTATTTCCTTTATTTTCCCTTGCTGAGCATTTGAGCTCACCCTTTTATGTTTTCTTTTCCCCAGGATATAAAGAAAGGTTTTAGGTAAAAAAGGGAAGATCTTTATGGGAGATATTGAATATCTTTCACCACGATTAGAAGATTACGTTCCGAGTTTCCAAAGACACTAAACTATTACGATCCTTGTTTGTGTGTTTTTGTTATGTACCAAGTATTCCGAAAAAGTAATGTAATGTCCATGTACGTCAAGCTTCGGGTCTCTACAGTTGGTATGAGAGGAAAGGTTTAGTCAACCTTTGGAAACTAGGATGCGAGAACTTTAGTGATATCCCTAGAGATATTTATAAGGTATGTCTAGGGATGTCCCTAAGGTTAAGTATATGTATAGGTTATAGTACTAGAAATACGCTAAAGATCATAGAATTAAACCTAAGATGTTAGATATTGAAGGTACTCCCCCTTTATTATGTTGTTTTCCCTAGCATGATTTTTGCCTGTCACACTATTCTTTTTGGGTTTTAGACGATGGATGGAACCCGAAGGAACCGTGTTGATCAATGCAATGGACAATGCAATGATTGTCCTCCTAAACAAACAAATGTTATGGGAGATGGAGTGCAAAATCTTATTGCTATCCTTACACAAGCTATGATTCATTCTAGACTTCCAAATGAGGAGAGAAGGGAACAATATTCTATTGAGTCTTTCATGAGGCAACGTCCACCTTCTTTCAGTGGGACTTCCGATACAATTGTTGCTGAACAATGGATCAGTACCACTGAAAAGATATTTTCAGTTCTTCAATGTTCTGAACATGATAAAGTCATCTTAGCAGTATATCGTTTGGAAGGTGAAGCTGATCAATGGTGGAATCTTATCAAGAATACGAGGCCAAGAGATGAAATTGAGTATATGGAATGGGACGAGTTCATGAACTTGTTTTTCAGTAAGTACTTCCCTCGTATTCTTCGAACAAAGATAGAAAAGGAGTTTCTTGATCTGAAGAAGAAGGATGATGAATCTGTTGGTATATACAAAGCAAATTTTACAAGACTTGCAAGGTATGCATCTGGCATTATCATCCAACCTGAAAGTAATGTTGATCGATTTTTCAGTGGCTTAAAACCAAGTCTTCGAAGGGAATTAGCTATAAGAGACTTTAGTAGCTATGAAGAAATTGTGCGTTGTGCTATCAAGGTAGAAATGGAAGTTGGTGTTACATATCCATCTCATGGTTTTGACAAGAAACGAAAGATGGAGTTCAAGGAGAAATCTCAGAATAATGGTGAAAAGAAGATGAATGTTTCCTTATGCACAAAGTGTAGAAAGAAGCAAGGTGGAGATTGTATTAAAGGGACTAGAAAATGTTTTAAGTGTGGAAAAGAAGGTCATCGAGCAGCTGAGTGTCAAAGTAATGGAAAAAGGGATTCTAATGATGTGAATAAAGAAAACACTGCAGAGAACGCACCACCAACACTTTAATGCTTCGAGTGCAAGGAAATGGGGCATTATGCTAATAAATTCCCTAATCCAAGGGTTAGTGATGATCGACATGAGCAACCGCTTAAGGCAAAGGACAAAGGGAAGTCACATGCGATCACCACTGGCGATGTTGAATATGATAACGATGTGGTGGAATGATTAAGTGTTTATGTAATGGGATTCCAAAATAATGTTGTATCACAAAGTATTGGAATATTTATGTATTGGTCTAATGTGGTATTCAAAGTGATTGAGATATTTTTGGAAATAAGATGATATGAGCATAATGAAGGGAAAATGAGAAAAAGAAATGTTTAACAGTATTCATGAGCTCATGATTGATATAAGGACTAAGTGATATCATTGTTTGAGTATATAGAATTTTGAGGATTTTCGTATGTGGAAAGTGTTAAATTTTAACTGCATTCATGTTTTCACTAAGGTATTCAAGAGAATACATGATTAAGGACTTTGAATGTTTGGAATGTGACCAAAAAAACATATCTTATGATATATGGGGATCGACGATGGTGTTAAATCTCTGGTAATCGTTTTCACTATGTTATGAGAGTGGACTGCAGTATTATGGATAAGCCTAAAGATTGGAATGGATTATGTTGGACATAAGTTAGTATTGTTTAAGGATAGAAGTTTTCTCGATATTATTGATGGGATGTTATAGTAATATAGTTTTAGAAAAAGGACAACCTGCAAGATGGGCGACAACCCATCGCGTCGGACAAGGCTGTGGAAATCGAACCCGCAACCGAAGTGCGACTGGCCTTTATCGCCTACCACTGGCCGACAGGAAGTCCCTGTTTAGTAGAAACTAGTTTTATTATATTAAGTTGTATGACATATGATGTATAAGTCCATTTTAGGAACCATATATGATTAATCTCACTATAGATCGACTTATGTATATAATTTTTTTGCTAACCTTTTGTTTGAGACAGATGGAATGACCTGTCATTCTATCACATGATCTGCTAACATTTTACGAATAACAAATTCAACTTCATTTATTTAATATATGAAGTGGAAATTGTTAAAGGCACGAACAACAGTGAGATTGTACCAAAATAAAGTAAGTATTTATTCTAATTCAAATTCTTTAACTTTAGGGAAACGATCTTGAAAACCAAAAATGTTGTCCTAGTGATCTTATATCTGATGAATCAGATGGTACCTTAGATCGTCACAAATTTATGGCTTTGTGATTGCTGGCTTTTCCATAGCCATGTTCTCTACCACTCTCTATCAGAACATGATGGTTAGATTTCTCTTCCATATCCATATTTTCACCTATGTGGAAACCCAGTGATTAGTTTATTTGGGTAACCGTTACGTTTCATACTTTTGTTTTTAAAGATTGGTTTTGATATTCCTTTTTACGATGTGGGTTTCTATTAAAGAATCTTTTGAATAGTAAACCATTTATAACCCCGACAAATTTCGAGGGCGAAATTCATTTTAAGGGGGGTAGAATGTAACAGCCCGAGATTTTATAAAACATTTTCTTTTTAATTTTATTAATGTCTTGTGTTGTACGCTACACCAAAAAGAGCTTGCACAACACGCATATTTGACTTGCCTTGCATTACACGCAATCGCAACCTTCCTCGATAGCGTGTGTAGTACGCAATACTGAGTTTCACGAAACAACGATATGCTATTAAAATATTATTAAAACTAGCCGTTATGAATAGTAATAACCACTTTTTAAATTTTAGAAATTTTAGCTCTCAAAATGGACTTCATTTTTGGATTCGGAGTATCGAATTTAGCCTAAGGTGAAATTTTGGTACTTTTTGGATTACTTTCATATTCTGATGAATAGTGAAAATTACTAAAAACAACTTTTTTAATCGAAATAATTAATTGTGATAAATTATTAATTTGAGTGGTTTTAAAGTATATTTAGAATATATTTTTACAATTTAATAAAATGTTGGTCATTGAATGTAATTTCACATTTAAACCAGACATAATCAAGTGTCAATCTTTTGATAGATATTGTTTCTTAAAAACACGCTATTTGTTTTAACAGCGGGATTTAATTATAAAATTAATTAATGCAACTTCTATGTTATGAATTTGGTAAAATAGACTTAATTTTTGAATTCGGAATATGAAATATATCTTAGGATGAAATTTTGGCATTGTTCTGAAAAACCTCAATTTTTGATGAATAGTGAAACTACTAAGTGGTAGTTAAAAAACTGAATTTTTCATAAAACTTAATTTTACCGCTTCTGTGAATGGAATTTCAAAAATCTGAGAGACACGGTTGATGTCAATAAGTAAAATTTGGTTCAATGAGATGAAAATAATTTTTGGTGAATAATAACTTTTTACTTTTATTTACCACGGTTATAAGTAAATAGGGTAATTAAGGGTAAGAATGATATTAATATTACCCTAACACGTGTCCTAATTCTATTGGAAAAGTGTATCTCGATCAAAAACAACCTTAAGTGTAAAATATTATCATTTAGGCCCACTTGGATTAGATTAGGACATTTATTATTATTTAATTCAAAGAAGAGTTAAAAGAGTTAAAATCAAAGTATATTTACTAAAACATTTTTAATATACGGTTTTACATAAGATAAATTCGATTGTAAATATTCATTAGAAATATAAAAATATTTCCTACATGATGGTATTTTATTTGCAATTTTTAGACATCAAATAATTTAATTTATTTATGACACAAAGATGATGCAGTAATTATCTTATTAATGAAATATTGACATAATTGATATTATAAATACCAAAATAAATGTAATTTAAGACTTTTTATGAATTCAACTAATTTTTTAGGTTACTATGAAGTATTAGTGTTGATTTAATCAACTTGGTTTGAACATATAATTCTGTTATAACTTTCAAAAAAATCATATATCAAATAATGTCAAAATTGACACAAAATAGTTTTTAAATCAAATATTATATTATTAATTGTTATTTTATTCCTAAAAATCTAAGGTTTAGCCAAATGACTTAGATAAGGATATATGTATTAATAATATACAATTTGGGGTTCGTTTGGCATGTTATAGTAAGTGTATTAACCATATAGTGAAATAAAACAAAAAGACACGGTAAAAGTTAAATTATTTAACTTAGAGTTAAATCTAATTGATAAGGTTAAAATAATACCCTAAACTTGTCTAAATCCTATTGGATGATATCATTTCGACCCATCCCCACATTAGCTTCGAAATAAGACCCTTTTGAACCATTATAAACCGATTTTGACTTTAATATAAAATAATATTTTGAGATATTCCTAAGGTGCCCCTCTCCTCCCTTATAAAAGGGGACCTCCTCCCTCTCTTCCTCACACAAATTTGAGCCTTCAAGATCGGCTAACCTCTGTAAAATTATCTTCTACACTTCCCTAGAAACATCCTAGTTGTTCAGGTCTTCCTCAAAGACCAATTTTGGTACCCTAAGAGGAGGTCTCAAAGAGGCGCTTCAAAGAAGAGGTAATTTCCGTTACCAATTCTTTCACATTTATTTCTTCTTCCACTTCTTCTTCTAAGGTTGTTTCATTATGAAGTAATAACATCAGTATCACTCATATACTGATATGTTATTATAATTATGAAACAACCCTATTTCACCATCTATCCATCCTATGGAAAACGAAATCACCGCACGTGCGTACGTACGGAATACCGTCTCCACGCCGTGGTGTAATCTGTTTTTCAACCAACACCTTATATGGATGGGTATTATGGTGTAGAGAATAACTATACATAGTTATTATAACATAATAACGATTCTGATATATTTTATCATCCACTCCACTCCAATTCAATAATTATGGAAATGATATCATCGCTCGTGCGTACGTACAGACTACCGTCTCCACGACGCGATGAGATTCATTCCCCATGTTAACCATTTAAGAATGATTATAAAGTATATATAAGAAATAATAATGAAATATATGACATTATAAAGCTACTGGATTTATGTATATATGCATTTCCTCTACTTAATTCCATTCAACTCAATAAGGAAACGAAAACAACATTCATGCGTACGTACGGCCTACCGTCTCCATGAACGGTGTATTTCTTTCCATTTAACGATCCATTATATATATGTATATTCTGAATATATATTATATATAAACCATGTTTTATATTCTGTAATTAAGTAATCATGATCTATGTAATCATATGAATAATTACAAGTTAAAACACGAACGACAAATGAGACGATTTTACCCAAAACGCTATTTTAACATGAATTTACAAAAACGGATAATATAAAGTCATAAGTGAACCATATATGATATAATAACAATGAATATGATTCTTTAATAAGTCAATGACATTATTTAGATCATTATATAGGAGGTTCGGACACTTACGAAGCAAATCGGACCTAAGGTAAGGGAAATATCACAATCTCATTTTTATCCGAGATTGTTTATTCGTAAGTATTTACTGGGGTGTATTTTATCATCCACATCCATGTTTCATCAATATGTAATATTATTTCCATCCACCTAAAATTGTTTAAATCCATTTTTACCCTTCGGTGAGTTTTTAGTAATATGTATGAAAGGAATTTTTTGTCGTTTTTCGTACGAGGTACTTTTTGACTTTTCGGACAAAAGTACGAAGAATGTTTTTTTAACATATACAGCATGAATGGATTTTTAAAACATTATTTCCAAGAAACTTCCTTTACAAGTTTTCAAGTTTATTTTTAATAAACTTCTTTTATTTTAAAGTCGTATGACATGTTATGAAAGGAAAAATGTTTTTGAAGTAGAAAGGATATTTTCCTCAAGAATGGAGTTCAAGTATTTTATCAAAATTATTTTCCATCTAATATAATAAAAGAGTTCTATTTTTATCCCTATTATCACATTGGTTTGATTATGTTGTGATGGAAATATTTTTATGAATTCCTTTATCTTATATGAATTGTTTTATGATGTCATGTTGTTTAAGAATCCCATTTTTATTACATGGGTTACGCTATGATGTATGGTTTATGATTATATGGAACACATAAGAAAGGATTCATTATAAGATGGGTGGGACCTATATCTCCCTCCAATGCATTGGGTAAAGATTTTATATCTCATGAGATAGACATGGCTGGAACGGTAGGTTATACCGGTTCAGTGAAACAGGACTGGAACGAGGGTGACTCGGTTCAGAAAGGGACTTTGTCCACTAAGATAGTCTTGTCAATGATTCATGACTAATAAGAAATGATTTTCCATGATTATGTGTGCATGCCACAAAGTTTCAAGTTTCATGTTATGATTATGGGGATCTCATTTTCACTTCTATGATTTGTTCCATGTTAAGATATTATGATCTCTTTTACAGGTAATGATTTTCAAAAAGATATGATATGAATTTTATTTCCTTTATTTGCCCTTGCTGAGCATTTGAGCTCACCCTTTTATGTTTTCTTTTCCCCAGGATATAAAGAAAGGTTTTAGGTAAAAAAAAGGGAAGATATTTATGGGAGATATTGAAGATCTTTCACCACGATTAGAAGATTACGTTCCGAGTTTCCAAAGACACTAAACTATTACGACCCTTGTGTGTGTGTTTTTGTTATGTACCAAGTATTCCGTAAAAGTAATGTAATGTCCATGTACGTCAAGCTTCGGGTCTCTACAGTACCATTGTATTGACTAGTTAAGGGCTTCCAGTTGGTTATAGACATATCAAATTCACCATATTACGGTAGGTGGATCCAAACCGAGTACATCCAAGGATTTCTCTAGGGGTGTTTAGGAAATGCCCATGGTTACATATATGTTTGTTCCTAATTTATTTTGTGAAACTTCTAGATATTTGACATCATGAAACATTTACATTTCTTATTATATTAAAAGACATGTTTTGGTACGAGATGGTTTTTTGGAGAATTATTTGAAATGACCTATATATTTTTGGAAATTGCTTTGGAAAAAATGAAATGAAAAGAGGGTTATCTTAAAAATAAAATCTTTTAACATATATTTATAAAAGTGTAGAAAACATTATTTTAATGTATCCTATTTTAAAAATATGAAATAAAATATTACACATTAGAGGTGAGGAATCAGACATCATATATTGTCTTCATTCCTACTAAGGATATTGGTGCTCACAGCTACCTTATCATTTCAGTTTCAGCTTCTCCCATTTTTTACATCGCTCTTGGAGAGGGCATGGTTCTGTGTTTGTTGATGACCGATGTGGTCACCAGGAGGTACATGAAATATTTTATTTATTCACTCTTCAATAATTTTTTTTATTGTTCAGATTTATTTTTATTTATTTATTTATCTTTATGCTCATTTTCCAAATCATTCCTAATGGTTTTAACATGTTGCTCGATACTAGTTTCCTGCCATTGGGGATTGAAAACCCCTTTCAGGCCATGCTACGGGCCGACTCGGGGGATGGGTTCTGGGCTGAACCAGGTTGGGTCATGAAAAAATGGTATCTGAGTAGGACCTTGTTATTTGGTGTGTCCTGTAAATGTAGATTGGGATTTTTGAAGCTTAGGAGGTAGTTTATGGGTCTGTGGCTGATCACCACCACTCAAAATGAGAACTGAGTTATTAGGGGAATTATGGTTTTTGATTCCTTATCTTTTCTTGGTTTGTAATGGGATTGAGGGATGAAAATGGAAGCAATCCAATGTCACATCCAGATCTCACATAGATTAGTGATCCATGTGGAGTCTGAGTGCACGATTCAATTACCACCTAGTTTTTGACACTTTCTTGGGGAATAGATCATTACTAGTTTGTAGGTCAAGCAGGACCACTAGTTCCTCATTCTAGTGGTTTATTGTGAGTTGTACTTCACTGAGGTTTTGGATAGTGTGGGTATTATTTCAAAATGGACGTGGTTTTTAAATAGAAGAGGATTTATTTAAAATGGTTTTGAAATATCTAAAATGGGTTTTATAATTTAAAAAAATAGTGGATTTTAGAACGTGATGTTCTTGTCATTGGTTATTTTTTTGTTTCATAATAAAGGTACCTTTATTGATGTTGCTTCAGCTTTATATTGGTTTTGGATTTGAATTGTATATTTTTTTAGACAATTCCACGTAGAAAGGTTCCCAAGGTTTCTAAAATGTCATGTTGTGTTTTTGGTCCTTATTAGACACGGCCCCTCCATTTTTGTGATTGGGGTCCATTAGAGGCAGTGGAGCGACATGAAGAGGTCGAGCACATTTTCAGGGTATTGGGAACTCCTGAAGTTGTCAGAGTGAATTCCGTTTGGGACTGTTCGAATGTCTATCTCTGGACTAATGGGAGTTGTTTTCCATGAAGTCCATGAAATTTGGGATTATGTAGGTTTTCATTAAATCCATCTACATCCAGTTGTTCATACCTAAATAGATGAAGGATAAAAGGTTTGAACTTATGCACATTCGACAAGGCCAACAAATGGTGAAGACATATGTTGACCATTTCAAGGAATATGATTCCTTTTCCTAAGAGGTAACATTGTAGTATTTGGTGATTAATTATCTCTTCATTGAGGGTCTTCATCAATAGATAATGGATTGGGTCCTCTCTTCTAAGGACCGTAATTTCAAGAAGCTGGGGGATGATTCATTCCTAGATAAGTTGGTCATTGGAGCATATATGGTAATAAATTCATTGTATCCAATTTCTCATGATGGTTCCCCATTTACTGAGAAGTGAATGCCTAAGGAGTTGTCTTCATTGTTTATATCTTGTAGTCTGTCAGACCATTAGGTGCTCTGCCGCTAATGTGGCATGTTTGGGTACTCGAAGTCATTATGTCGCATCCCTCTGAAGACGTGTCATCGTTGCAGCTGTCTAGGTCATCTGGAGAGGTTTTGTAGAAAGGGTCTTTTGAAGAAGATGTTCTAATTATGGATTCAAGTACAATATAATGAGGAATAAGATTTTTCAGCCATCAGATCCCCATCTTCAGGTCTTATAGTGAAGCTTCCACACAGTCCAGAGTTTCTGGGGATGTGAAACCTCGGTCCGGGTTGTGAGTTCTGTGTTTGGACTAGAAAATATAAAGATCTTTTGTTATATTTTATGCTTTTAAAGTTTTCCATCATTATATGTTCATCATTTAATTTTAATAGTGTGATAAACTTTTTCTGTTGTTATCCAAATAGTCTGTTTTATTTGAATAGGGTCTTCTAAATCATGCATTTTCTTAAAAGTGTGTTTGATCCTTGAATGGGTTGATCATGATTTAGTTGTTTTCATTTGGAGATGTAAGTTCCTATGGAAGAATCAATGTTTGTATTTATGTTCATGTTTAATTATAGGGTTAAGTTCTTCTCATAAATTTATCTCCAGTGTTTGGTTTTTTTGTCTAGGTTCAGATTTTCAAGTTTATCCATAGTTGTTGTTTCGCTTGTGCCATAAAAGATTGTTTGGATCAGTTGGGAGTTCCCGTATCTCCCCACCTCACATCTCGGGGCGGTATGTTAGGTGTTAAATTTCTATGAATGTTGAGTGCATGTGGTGGGGAGAACCCTCTCATGTTCTCCCATTCACTTGTGTTGTGGTTTCTTTCGGTATCAATCATTCATGGATTCATGTTCTGGCTATCGTTCGGCAGGGTGACATTCTAGGGGCAGAAAGTGTCTGTGGTGGAGAGTATTGTCACACCCCGACCACAAACCTTCCTTATTTATAATTCTTTTTCAATGTTGAATTGTTGGTTGATGTTTAGGTTCAGTTCTCAGTTTAATTGTTATTTGAATTTTGTTGACTTTGGTGGGTTTTGGGCCAGTGCATGAGCACCACACGGTTAGTGGTAATCGTGCGGTTGGCCCAGATGACCATGTGGATGCCCAATTTGTAAAGAAAATAGGTATTATAAATGTTTAAAGCTTAACAATAATTTTATTATTATTGTCGATAATTTTATTATTATTACTAATTTCTTGGAAAATTTATATTTTTAAAATGTTATAAATAGTAATATTTTTATATTTTTATTAGTATCATTAATATTATTAATGAAATGAATGTTATTTATTTGATTATTATTATTATAAATATTATTATTATATTACTTTTAATATTTAATTTATTATGTTTCTATTATTGCTAACATTTTTACTGTTATTATTATTATTAAAATTATTAAAATGATGATGATTAATAATAACAATAATAATAATAATAATAATATTATTATTATTATTTCTTCTCTCTTTTATTACTCTAACTTGTCGCCACCCCTTTCCCTAACCCTTAACTCATGACGCCACTCCCCTCCTCCCCATGCCTCATGACGCCACTGCCCTATCTCCACTACATTCCCTTCTCAAGTGGTCCCTCTCTTTGGTTGTGTTGCCTCCATCTGGTCAACATCCCTCCGACGTCGCCATTTCCCTACTCACGCGAGTTCGGCCTAACATCCCCCCTTACATCTGATGCTCCCGTAGTCACACAACCCTTTTCTTCCTAAGTGTGGTGCTCCCTACGGCGGTGTCATTCCTTCGTCAGCACCCTCTTCTTCCCCTCATTGACTCTCTATGCGACATTCCTTAATTTTCATAGGGTGCCTAGTCTTTGGGTGAACCCTGTGGCTCTTGGTATACTATTGTTTATCTTTATATTTTTTTATTGTGGGAAGATTGGTCTTCGGGGTATATTGTTCATTACATTAAAGCATCGTTGTGTTTTCCCACCATTTAGGAAAGTGTTTCCATGGTTTTGCATTCCGATTCAATGTATTTGACGCTTAGGTGTTTCAATAATTTTCGATATGTGATTCACACACTAGTAATACGTGTTGTTATCTAGTTATGTTTGTTTTATAGTAGTTGATTTTGTAAAAAATTAGCATCGACGTGAAATTTCAATTATGAATAAGTATGTATACACAAAATTAATTTGATTAAATGTCATTTGGATTTGAATAGTTAAAATGGTTTATTCAGGAGGAATTTTATATGGATTTTTTTATTATGTTAATTTGGATTGGGTTTTTAGAAATATATAGCCTTATAAATGTTATGTGGTATTGTTAGTTTTTGATTTGGTTTGAGTGTCTGAAATTGGGTAATTTTTTGTCCTGGAAATTATGTTGAAACACCTTATAAAGGTTCACATATTTTTTAAGGGGTTTTTTATGTTTTTCAAATTATGTAGAATTATGGTTTCAGTCTAAAATGGAAAAAGGTGGAAAATATAAAAAAATATTTTTGGGGTGTTTCATGGTCTAAGAAAAGTGTTTTCATAAAATCATGGTTTCCTAAATAGTTCGTTTATTTCTAAATGATGTTGGGCTCTCTAGGATAATTAATTATAGTTTTTATGGCTCCTTGGTGGCGGGCACACACACTGACATAGTTACGTATGTGTTTGTGTATGTGTGTGTGTGTGTGTATATATATCTTCCCCGAACATATTTCCTCATTGTGTGTGGAGTATGTACATTTGATTAAGGGAATATATATATATATATAATAATAATAATAATGTATGTGTCTGATGGTGTGAGAATCTTTCATCAAAATCTTCAAGAGCCAAATTGTCTCGGCTTGGGCTGCTTCCTTTTTAGGACAGTTTCCTATGCCAACACATTTAATTTGAGTTTCCTAATTTCTTAGTATATTAAAAGTGTGTTTTATATTTATGTGATATTTATATATATATATACACATATATATGAATGCCTATGTGTTTGGTAAAATTAAGTACACCTCTAAGAATTGGTTTCTTTTATATATATATATATATAACTCATCAAAGCCTGTTTACATGATTTTTTTAAGTTTGAAGCATCCTAAATGTTATAGAATAGTTTTCTAAAGGATTACTAGCTTGTGAAGTGTATTTCTGAGGAACATAATGCAGTTATTTAAATTTTTTATATAAAACATGGATTTTTTGTGACATAATTCTATTGTGTACTTTTAACCTAGAATTGGAAATGGGTTTGGTTGGTGAATTTGGTTTGGAAAATGTATAGGCCCGTATGGAAAACGTGTTTCTAAAAGCATTATTTCACATTGTTTTAGAAATTATATGTAGTATTATTATGATATATATATATATATATATATTGGAAAATCTATAGGCCCATATGCCCTTTTTTATTTTCTCCATCATTAAAGGATTCAAAATTAGTGTAAATAGACATAAAGGTTTTTTGAAAACATTTTCTACAATTGGGATCTGAAGAATCTGATTCAGGAATACTACCTTGATTTTGGATATTCAATTATGATATTTGTGCTATGATATACTTGAATATAAATTTTCATCATGATCCAATATAATTCGTACGTTGAATCGTTATCATCCAAAGCTCCACCATCTGTAAGAGAAATGAGCTATCTTTCTCAATTCTACTACCTCATATTTATAGGAGACTTCCAGCAGTTGTGGAATCCAAACCTCTAGGGCCCTCTCATATTATTTTTCTCTTTGGGGAAAAAATCACATTCCATACCTAACAGTGTTCTATGTTTAAAAATTTGAGTCCCCATTCAAAATTTAATTGTCCAAGTGTTTGAGATTAAATATATAATTTTAATTATTTTATTTACGATTTTCCCCGGGATGACTTTTCTCAAAGGAGTCCTACACTGAAAAAATTTAGTCCCCGCCTAGGATAAACGCCACATTCTGAAGTCAACTATGGCTTATATTTCTGATTTGAGCTACTTTTTGATATATATTCCATTTCATCCAGGTGCATAGTACAAAAAAAACATAATATTTTTGTATAATTTATTCTAGGCACACTAAGCCTCATAATTTCACTCCATCATAGATCCTAAATATGGAAATATATATAGAAATATTCCAATGTATTACAAGGAGATAAATATGTCTCCACATCATACCCTCCATCAATATTTTCGGCCTCGAAAAGCCAAACAAGGGAAAACAACTCGTGCGACTGAGCTCAGAACTAGATCATTCGCTCCTAATAAAAACCATCATGTTTCCTTGCTCTCACAACACACAAACCAAAGGAATGGTTTGTCCTCATAAGTATTTCTTAAGTCGATGATGTTTATAGGATCAAGCACACATCTACTCAACTACAACATGTGGGAGACATCGTGCTCCCACTCCAGCTATTGGGGGTTGGGAAAGATGGTAGGAAATCTCACCATCTCATTGCATGATCTCAAACACTTTGATGAAACATAGGTAATAGTATACTTCCCTGAAAAACATCTACATCCCACATCACAACTGGAATCATGGTTTTTCCCTAGAACTGGGTCTCAGGATTACCTCCTTCAGAATATCCATCTACTGAAGCACCCAAGCATATATGGACAAGTATGATTTCGCAATCGATATCTCAAAACTGAGACTCTATTACACAACAAAAAATATAAGGAGTCAACATGACCAACAAAATAAAAATTTTACCCTCCTGCTCCATCAGGGTCATCTGCGAGGAAGTTAACTACACTAAGACTACCTGCGCTTGGAAATCCTGGGACTTCCTACATATAAATTCTACTACAACATCAGTCGTTCTTAGAATATATACTGTCTCAAATTTGTAGTCCAGCATGATGTTCAACCAGCATCTCCACCTCAAGTTCAAGTATCTCTATATGAAAATGTACATATGGATTTGGTGGTCTTGACAACCACAAATCATTATTCTAGAAGTTATTGTATCCACACCCTCTTGTTGATGAAAAATACTACCACCACCAAATAATGAGTGGAATAGATATGTTTATGGGGTGTCCATCAATATGACCAGTACTTGATTACTGCAATATCAAGATATTCATTGAGAATTCAAGGTACCCCAGAACATGGAAGGTGAGTAAAACCATCTAACTGTAAGATGATAGACATGGAAATCATGTGGAAACCCCAGCATGTCTTTTCCTCTCTTTGAAGGGTAGTAACTTCCAAACCAGACACACAGCTGCACTCACTAGTGGCCTTCCAAGAAAAACGTGGTCAGGCAGAAAAACTCCAATGGAAATACTAGGACCAGCATTGACACTCCACTACACATCCCTGTCATAAACACACAAGTCACAGTAACTCATCCACCAAACCATGATACTATCTATTTTGGGAGACACTGACTCACCATCATAATTTTTCTAGTGTCACAAAAATGCATCTCGGTTGGGGAAGAACACCTCATCCCTGTGCATTCAATCATATGTTAAACAACACCAAAATAGTGTTACACTAATTCCCCTACTCACCCTAGTAAAACCTCAAGAAATAAGAAAAGAGGAAATAATACCTCACCTAGTGGCTGACATGTTCTATGACAAAAAAATAGAAGAGACACAGAGCATAAATTTTACCATATTTTGTGTTGTAGGATTGTAGATATCTAAAGCATGCAGGTGCCCAAAGCCCCGACCACAAACTCCCTGAGCCTGACACGGGCCACCTAGTGGTGGTGGAAGGATCTTGTAGGATCATCCACCAACCATAGTTCTTCCTACTCCTCTACTAGAACTACCTCCCTAGGGACCACCCTCTCCTGACTTGGGAGATCCTCGATCATGGTACCACCAATTTAATGACAGTGCATCTACCAACATCTTAAAAAAATCACCTTGTCTGGTTGGACAGTCTTGTGCCATGTGACTCCACCCATAAAAAGCATATCACTAGCCCATACAGAGTTTCCCCTATGCTCTATGTTTTCCTCAACTATGTTCCTGAGTCTTATCAATGGGAGGCCTTCTATGTTGAGGCTCTGCCAACATACGTCTATTAGTTGTTGGAGATGTATCATCTCTGATGTGTCCTCTACCAAAACTATATTTGTGGGATTCAACTGAAAAAAAATATATTTCACCAGTGCCTACTCTAGCACACTGAGATAGGAAGGGATGGACAAGGGCACTTCATCCACTGGGATATCTCTGTGGAGTCCCTAATCAATATTTCATGCTCAAAAGTATCCATCATAGATCATGTTCAGAGAGTACCTTGTATGTTCTGAAAACTGAGACTCATTCCCTTCCACCATTATCTCTCACTGCTGGAGCTCTGGAAGCTCTTGA
Organism: Viscum album; assembly: GCA_963277665.1. NCBI lineage: Eukaryota > Viridiplantae > Streptophyta > Magnoliopsida > Santalales > Viscaceae > Viscum > Viscum album. The sequence goes on from OY728151.1 coordinate 858,598,821, forward strand.
TTTTGGATAGAGCGTAAGTAGGATGGGTAGTACTCCTCAATAAACAACTGATGGGTTTCATCCCATTAGATTACTGAATCATTATGCATCAGAGTGACCCAGCGCTACCCCTGAAAAGATTCTCCATGGAAAAAGGATGGCTTCCAAAGCCACCTTCTAATCATATGGTGTCCTCACATGCTTGAAGTAGCGGACCATAGACTTTAGCCAAACCTCTATTGTCTGAGGGTCTGGCTTACCACAGAACCTCAATGGTCACTGTCGCTGGGACTTGAAAAGTGTTCTTAACCTATGAAAATCCTCAGCCTACTCTAATAGAACTAACAACTGCTCAATAGTTAGAGGTTCTACTACCAACCCACCCGGAGGAACGGGATCGCTTGATGTATCATAAATTGAGGAATCGTTTCTCGTGGTTTTTTCATTTCGATCTGAAGAAGGTATCCTAGCAAGATATCATCGTGAAGGAATATTGAATTTGATTAATGAGCACCATGGTAAAGATTATATATATATATATATCAACAATGATAGGGAGCTTACTTAAGGACAGTTAGATACTCAATCCTATATGATCCATATACCATAGTTCCCTTCCAAAAAGGTCTCATCATGTCGAGTAAACAAGTTGGTAATAATGGACATGGTGAATTGTTATGTCAGTCGCCGCACTATCACTGGACTCCCTTGCCTGATAGTCGCACTCAGGACATACATACACGATTTCCCAAAACACAACCAAGACCTTTTTAGGGAAACACCTAAAAAACATCTAAATGGTTGAACCACATCTGATACGACATTTTCATGACCCAACCCATGTCTGGTCTCAAGCGACAACTACCCCAAGCATGCATCCGTAGCCCAGGGACTGGAGACTAGAGCTAAAGGCACAAAAAACTCAGGGAGGCCTTATCCAAAGAACTTTTACACACAAACGTAGGCAACTCAATGACAAAGAGTAGAGGAAAAAATAAATCAGGATACAAAACATCTATAAATAAACCAAAAACATGCATAAACCACTAAACAGTACAAGTACAGAAAAGTAAACTAAAAGGGAAAGAGGAAAAATAAACATCCAATGAGAAAAGTGCCATAACCCAGCAATTGGAGGAAAAGTAAAAATGCTGAGAGAGTGGCACTCTTGGATCCTATGCTAGGACCACCTCATGTTTTCCAAGAACCTTGTATTCATATTCTCCTCTCAAGTCACGATCAATTTATTCTTCATCTGTAAGGTCCCAAAAAGTGTGTGGAAATCCCATGAAGGGGTGAACATAAAAATACATAGGTGGATGCCCCGAAGGCTAAAGGGAGTTGAAAAAGTTGTACTGAAGAGGGGAGCAGTTGATAGAACAAGGTACAATAAAAGATAGTACAACTCATCCCAACTAGAGAGTGAAGTAAACTCATCCAAACACAAGGACCTAGAAATAGTGAAAAGATGAACTTTTCATTGAGACTTCGCTACCTGGGGTAGGAGAGGATACTTGTACAACTACAATAAGCTATACATGGAAAGCACGTGGCATACCCCAAGCGTCTTCACCTCTCCTTGAAGGAGAGTAACCAAAACCCAAGGAGTAGTTAATTAAATAGGATATATATATATATATATATATATATATATATATATATATATATTCTCAACCAAAGAAGCCTAAACAAGAGATTATGGGGATCTCTGTCTCACAACATAGCTCAGGAAAAGATTTCCCAATAGTTCTAGAAGTATCCAACATCTATTCCCAACATCTAACACGTCTGCTCTAAACTTCATGGAAAAGGTACTCAATCATGGAACCTTTATACTATCCAATTTGGGTGGGTCTGTCTCACCTGCATGACTTTAGATCGCATCACAAGGATGCATATTAGGGGTGGGAGAGGTTCCTTTTTTCATGTTATTCCATTGGTACATCAAAACATATCTCCTCACGATTCAACATAGTTGAGAAATTATCTCATGGTATACGAACCATGGCCATACCATATGGAGGGTGACACTATAGTGTCTTCATGGACACATGTATAGCTTAGTTGGAGGGTGCCACTCTAGTGCCATCAAGGACCCATTCCTAGCCTAGCTAGAGGGTCCCACAATAGCTTCATCGATAACCCATTCCCACCCTGGATGGAGGGTGACACTCAAGTGTCATCGGGGACCCATGCCCACTCAGGCTGGAGGGTGAAACTTGGATGACATAAAGGAACTACACATGCCATCCCTACTGGATGATACCTCTCAGAAATATCATTATGAAATCATCTACATGGCCTAACTGGAGGGTTATCCTGGGACTACTCTCGTAATTCTGCCGGATCACGTCCATCATCAAACTATGGTTTGAATAAGAATCATACATGAAACATCTGGAATCATATCTTGAAAGACACTATCAAGGGAACCATCATGTTATACATGAAAAAACACTTAGGATAAGCTACACACATGCCAAAATCTGAGTTCAAAAAAAGGAGATACATGATGTAGAAGATTTGTAGTGTAGTACACAGCATGTGTGGGCCCACATGATCTCTGGCCACGACTCATCACCTGGTGATGTACCTAGATGTACTTATTTACTAATCTATGAACTAGTACCCAAAAGGCATGCTATTGTACTCCCATAGTACATGGAATCACAAGAAAAAAGGATGACGAGTGCATACTGCTCGTTACTAATTCAAAAGGAAAAATTGTAATACTACTGACATGCCTCTTGATAAAGGACTTGGATAACCAAATAAATCCCACTATCAAGATCCTTGCAGTAAACCCCATAGGATTAACTAATAATTCTCCCAAAACGAACTCCAAGTGGAGAAACAACATTCCACCATACTATGCACAAACAGTGCCTCATGGGGTCCACACCTTGTTCTCGGAACCCATCAAACAGATCACACCATTGCGATCCCCTCAAAAAAACACAAGGTATCATCTATTCATTTTTCCAAAACTGGCACTTGATAAAAAATTGGTGTTTCACTATAAATCCACAAAATAGGGTTCCAGGGGCCAACACCCCAAAATTTTGTTTAAGTGCTCGAAACTAGTATTGAAATGTCTACCTCAACTCCATGGTTGCGACATCGTTGACAGTGCATCAATCGGTCATTGTTTGTAGATTTACGGTTTGATACATGTTTCCCAAATAATAATAATTATATTATTATTTTTATTATCAGATGTCTCATGACACTGAGCATCAATCCCAAAACAATGTTCCCAATCATTCCTCAAGTTTTCGGCCACATTAATAGGAATGTGTAGCTACTGATGGTCCAACAAACAGATGCCCGGTTTGGATGATATAGGCATTTGAAGGTTTTCCCCCCAGTCTAAAAAGTCTAAACCACTGGGGTATGCCCAATCTGTCCAGCCCATGTAAGCCCTAAATGTCCCGTGGCAGTCTACCGCCAACCCATGGTGCCACCGGCACCTTCGCGCCGTCCATGGGCCATCAGAAACACCCTGATTTCCAAAAATATTTTCTGAGACCAGATCAGTCGTCCTCAAAATGAGATCTTCATTACACCGGCCTACACATGACGATCTATCAGTATTTCGAAGTGTAAAAAAGTATCCACCACTTTCTCTCACTGATGCGCTTCCTTCGGTGCCTGAAACTCGACAACAAGCATAGATCAATAATCCTTGGGTTGAGGGATTCACAAACATTTATCATTCTCCATGATTCATCAATGATTCGATTAGTCAAAAAGTTGGTTGACGAAGAACGTGAAGAATGGGCCACCAAAAATCAAATTAGACTGTGGCCATTGTTAGACTGGCAATTTTTAAAGTATTCCAAAGTAGTGAAAATATAAAAAAAAGTATTTGCAGAATTTTTTTTACAATAAGTAGCTAAAGAATCTTAAATATGATTCCTCCCCAAATTTTGGATCTAATGTTGTGTTTTTTGCACTCTGATCAACTAGTGTTTGCATTTTCATCGTGATCTGATGAAGTCTAGATGTCAAATCATAATCGGCAGAGCTCCACCATCTACAAGAGAAAATAGATATCTGACTCATTTCTCTTATCACTTATTTATAAAATACTACTAGTGGTCGCAAAATCCAATCCTCTTGTGCCCTCTCATTTTATGATTCAAATAGGGAAACATCCCATTCAAAACTCAATGGTGGTCTCATATTCCTAATCTGATTCCCCATTCAAACAATATTTGGTATGGAGTTTGAGATAAAATAACTAAATTTAATTATTTTATATACTATTTTCCCCTAGGTGAATTTTCTCATAGAAGACCCACACTTATAAAAGATATACACCGCATTTGGTAAATTCCACATTTCTGACCCAACAGTGGTCTCATATTTTTTTATCTGAGCTACCGTTTCAGTGATATTCCATTTATACCATGTGGACAAGCAAAAAAACATAATATTTTTGTATAATTTATTCTGGGTGCACTGGGCCTTAGAATTTCATGTTGTCTCATCACCTAGCTCTCGAAATATATATGGAAATATTGAAAAGTATTACAAGGTGAAAATTTGGTCTCTACAACTAATAAGAGAAGATTCAAACACTTAGGAAGCATTTATTTCACTACTAACAATTTGTACATATATCTCTACATTAGTTTTTCTAATATGTTATTCAATTGTTCAAGGAAACATGAAGCATATAATGGAACTATTAGTATGTTAATTAAATAAAATATCCGCCATTCATATAAGAATATGAAGGTTTCCTTTTATGACAATATTTTAATGTTCTAATTTAGCATTGGTGATGGTAAGATTTTTCCTTTTCAACATTGAAAATGTTGTTTGTTAATGTTGATTACACTCAATAACATACGATTTACTGAACTAGATTATTCAATTATCATTTCTCCTTTCAGTTCAATCATTAAACCATGGGTGTTGCATTAGGAGGATGCTTCCATTCCTCTATCATGTTGGCTAACATCATCAAGCATATTTTACATTCATGATCTTGGTGTAATCCTTTCACATGAATAAATAAATTCCTCATCCATTAGAGGAAATTCACTTAATTCCTATTCCCACACCTTTGACATGTGGGTGGTTGGACCTTCATTCCACATCTAGAATCCATTCCCCCTTCTTTAAAATTGACTATTCTCTTATTTTCTCTATATACCTGTGTCTTTTATCCAAATACAATTTACTATTTGAGAGGACATATTACAAAATATATGTAACTTTCAATGTCATAGGTAGGTATATTATTTTGGAGTTATGGTTTACACCACTAAAAATTCTATCTATTTCTCTATCATCATTAATTAAAAACATGGTTCACATCATGAAATCCTTGTGAAATGGTCCTTATATTTAATGAAAGATTCACTCTCCAATTTCATATTATCCAGAAATTATCTCTCCTTGATTTTTTGAAGAGTTTTAGGGAAATAATTGGTTAGAAATATATTCATAAAATCATTCCACTCAATTTCATCCATTTCATCTTTCATATTTGTATTCTTTATCTTTAACCACCATTGATCATCCTCTCCAACAAAACTATAAAAACTGAGTCATATTTCTCCTTCTTAAAAAAAATGAGATACTAAATGATATTCTCTAATGAGTTAACCCATTATTGTGTGAAATAATATATTGTATAATAAAATAAACGTCAGTGGTCATTTCCAAAAACAGATTGATTGATACTTGAACCTTCTTGAGAGAAGGAGGATGATCTATGTGGTTCAATTTTATTTCGTATTATCTTAGACATAGGTATACATCACCTTGACGTATTGAACTCCATATCCCATTGAATCGGGGATGCAATTCAACCAATCATTGCATTATCCATCACATGGTCCGTTGGTCTTGTTTCTCCTGGTTCACACCTTTCTTTAAAATATATATGTTTTTAACACAATATATTACAATAAATCATAAATAATTAATTTTTTGAGAAAGTAAATTATAAAGTTCCATCATATGTTATCATTATGTTAGTATTAAATTCTTCTCAAAATAGTCTAATATGATAATGTACACTAAACATTTTCAAATATTTTGTGGATTATTTTATATATCATTCGAAATGGTTTGTAAAGATGTTGTGATTAGCTGAATCATATCCCACAGAAGTTCCAAACCTGGTGTTCAACAAGGCATCTAAATTTTTGAACTATGTGTAATTTATGTTAATATCCTACGAGACCATTCAGGGTTATTACCAATGGGTATATTTGTGCATGATCCACATCAACATTTTTTATTCAGACTTGGATTTCTTTTCTTAGAAACCATTAACTCTTATATATTAACAAAACATATGGTGTTTGCCTATAATTAGATTTATCCTTATTCTTTTCCACTAATGTTTTTACTATAATTTAAAAAATTATAAAATCCCTGATTTCATACCAAATATAATGGCCCAAATTGTTTTATATGACTATTATATCAATATAATAATAGTTATTATAAAAATAATACATTCCAAGAGTAACTAGTTTAGAATATTGGGAAAATTATGTTCATACATCACTTATACATAATAAAACATATTCATTATTTAAATACTTCATATTTATCCTCATAAATGGACTCATATTCTAAAACATATGTGTAATCACCAATGGATATACATCAATAAATGGGACATGCTAATATCCCTATAAGCATGTGGATAACATTGATAAAATAAGTGACACGAACCAATTATACATGGGTGAGCATGATAATCATATTCAAATCATATGAATGTGATCTTCATCATAATCATGATGGAATCATTTGAAAAATGTAGTTATTGTAGAATATTCATAATAATGAAACATCAATACAAAGTGTTCAGATAACATGCATGATAATGATGAATGATAACATCACGTTCACATATAATATACATGCATACATAATTATATCAAAATTTTAAACAAATCTAGTATCTTGTTCATTAATAGTACATATAAAATCATGATATATATAATACTATATTGTTCATTTTGGAGATATATTAGTTATTTCCTACCTTTCACATAATACAATGGTAACATTCATCCATTCCACCAGGATAGTGAACATAAAACTATGGCAATCATTAAGTAATCCAATGTAAAGGAATAGGTTTTATATGGTTTCCATTTATTGTAATTTGTGGAATAAAATTTTGAGTTACCAACTGAATAAGGTAGATCATTTATTAGAATAAAATATTATTTTTCAGTGAATGAGTAACAAATGAAGAGGATTCAAAGTGATTTTTTGTAAAATAGAATCATTTTTTTAAAAAAACATTATAATTAGTTTAAAAATAATTTTTACAAGGTGTAATCATGTGTATTCATGTAAAATAAAAGAAAAACATAATAAAAAGTTATTTTAAGGAAAATATAAAAATATACATACTTATAATAATGTGAATCTTGTTAAAACCAAGAAGAGAGGGAGTTGGGTTTTATAATCTACATATATTAAATCTCGGTATATTCTTTCTTATTTATTAATCATTTTAAATAAAATTCTGCTTCTCAATAAATTAAACATGAAGTGAATTATATTTTTCAGTCACTATTGATCCACTATATTTATTATATACTATTATATAATAAGTTTTTTATTCATGAATTATATTGATGTATTATTTTAAATAAATTTTCGAGTCTTGTTTTTATTTTTATAATTTTGATAAACATCATTTATATATTATAAAATTATTTCTTGAATAAATAAAAAACATATAAATAAATATTCTTATATTATATATAATTAATACTTAAAACCATTGAAGGTGGTGATTAGAAGATTGCTGGAAATGTCCTCATAGATGGTTAATCATCCATTTAAGATTCATTATCAATATATGTGGGTGAGAAATATTAAATAAAATATTTTTTGGGACCAAGGTGGCTATAAGTGGTTTTTGGTAGATGAAAAAAGTTTGTATTGATGTTATTTTCATTTTAACAGGGATAAAATAAATCACCTCACTTTGTAAAATCATGTTATCAGACTTGCAATCATAATCTGGTGATCAGATGAAAAATTCTTAAGAATTTATAGTGGTTTATAAAGAAATTTTCTAGAATAAATTTCTTATCAGACTCTCCTTTCATCCAGAATAGAAGTTCTGGTCGTAATGAGGAATGTGTATCATAGTCTGAATGGATTCGATGAAAATATGATGATAATTTTCTTATCCTAGATATCACATAAATTATATGTAATCTGTAAAACCGCTTATGAAATCCTTATGATGGTAAAAGGGAGAACAAGTGATGCTAATTGGATTATGGTTCAATTTAGGTAAATAAATAAGTTGTTGGAAGATAGGAAGTTATAATACTTTTAATTATAATTCATACGATTCTTTGCCGATATTAAACATTCTCAAAGTATTGAGGAATTCATGATTACAAGATGAAGATTGTAGAAAAAAGGTAGTTGATGAAGTCATGGTTTTCTGGTATTAGTTCATCGATATGAGAACACCAATTGAAAAAAAAATTGAAGGTGGGATTTTTTTTAGGAAATGTGAGATAAAAATGTTCACAGAAAGATATCGGTAAGGAAGGATGATTTTTCTGACACTGGTCTATTAGATGTGTTGTTCCACTTACCATCAAAGTAATCCTGACACAAATAATCAGATGTAGTTATTGTTGAAAATATGAATAAGATACAGAAATGATTTTTTAATAAGATTATCATGTTTAGTTTGATGAGACCAATGAGAATATAAGTTTTTGGGACTGATGAAAAATTGGGTCAAAGATCAATAAAAATGTAGTCAACCTTTTTCATTAGGAATAATTGTTTTTTACTTAAATTGGTTTAATAAAAAAATTAAAAAATGTTGTTTGTTTATCCAAAGGGTCTAGAGTCATCAGATTATATGTGGTGCAAAATATTGAACTATAGTTGACACTGATCCAACTAAGGAAGATAGATATCGATTATCAGACATAGTATGACATTTATAACTTCATCTATCATAGGTTCTTCAGTCTAGGGAAAATAGTAAAATGATAATTGATTGATGTTTTTTTGAATTGTTGTCAAGGGGAAACTTGACGTGAGTTTGTAGTAGTTTAAAAAGAAATTATCAAAGATATTTTAAAGCTGTTGTTAAAGATTTGCTGAGAACTATTGATATCTTTATAATTTGCAACTATGTTTATGGAAGAATGGTTTCAATGTTATATTTTTTATCAATTAGTTAGGAGCAATGTAATGAAGATTCTATTTTTATACATATTACTTCATCATAATGAAGAAATTGCAATGATAATCATGATCAAACTAAAAAATTGTTATAATGTCTTAAGTGAGCTGAAGTTGTGAAAATATTCGAAAATGTTTGAGCATATTTTAGATGATTTGAAAAACATTGGTGAAATCAAACATGTATATATAATGGAATAGAAACATATGTTTTCAGAAATATAGTCAAATGGTAAACCATTTCATATTCTCTCCTAAACCATTTTTGGATCACCTATAAATGTAGGAGAGTACATTTTACTTTCTGATGGAGTTGTAAATAATTCACATGTAGAGAAAAAGACAGAGATGTTCTACAGTTCTAGTGAGAAGGATTTTCTAGATTGAACATTCATGAGGACGTTTTTTAGACATAAGAAGTAGAAATATAGTATTCAATTGTTTCTGGATCAGATCGAGAAATTAGACTCATTTTTATAATCCAATACATAACTAGATTAGAATTGTTTTTGCAGTATTCTAGTATTTTTATATCACTAGACTGAACAATCAGACTGGTAAATGAGACTGAGTATCATTACGAAGTCCAGAGAAGTTATTACATACTACTGGGTAATGACGTGAAGGATTGTTTCAAAGGTTCTTGTTTTTGAACATTGACAAGGTATCATAGAAACATGTTTTGAAGCAATTGTTGAATGTTTTATAACATGTTACATAAAATTTCATCACATAATTTCATGCTACTTGATGAAAATAACCTATTTTATTGAACATAGTGCTACACAATCATAAGGGAATAACCAAATTGATTTATCCACATAAATTGATATTTTATAATGGATTTTGTGGTATTAGATTGATTCAAATCATACTAATGATGAATCTACTCATGTTGAGTAGTGAACCGAGTAAATACTTGTGTTCCTATGGATGTGTGACTATTTTATTTTCAACAAACTGGTACATCAATAACAGAGGGTTAAGGTTGTTTCTAAATAATGTAAACTTAAAAAGAAAAAGATATCCTAAATTCACCCTCCCCTCTCAGTGATACATTACTCATGGATGGGAAATATTAATTGGTATCAGAAAATAGGTTCCCTTAATTTATTATTTTTTAATTTTTTGAAGAGAACCTATCATGGAAAATCTAAATTGAGTGAAAATTATGGGATTCTAGTCTTCGATGGTAAGAACTATCATATTTGGAAAGATAGAATGTTAATTTCTCATATATCTCTTGGGTATGACATTATTAATGCCACAATAGATGGATTTAAAAATATTGGTAAAATATTTCCTCTTCCATATATTGATAAGAAGAATATTTATAATTGAGGAAGATCCAAGAATGCATTCCTCTCATATCTTTCTAATGGCGATATCATACCAGTAAAGGTTGATTCCACCACCAAAGAAATCTCGGATAATTTAAATAAGATTAATTAAGGTAATACAAAAGTAAAGAAGGAAAAATTACATATCTAAAATTTAAGTATAAAGATATCAAGATGGGTGAGTATGAATCACTTGGTGACTTTTTTTCTAGGGTGAATGAAATATTTATCACAATCAGATGTCTTGGTGATAATATGGAAGAATTAACTTCTTTTAAAAATATCATGATAATTCTTCATTATAATTTTGATTTCAAATATTCTTTATTGAATGATATATATCTTGAATCTCTATTCTGGGATAATCTTTATAGTACTCACATTACTTATGAAAAGATAAGGGAGAAATTTATGATGTCCAAAACAATATTTTATCATGAAATGTATTTCAAGGATTCCAAGAAATAATATCCTAAGAAAATTATTGATGGAGAAGTTAGAGATTTTGATTCGTATAATGTGGTAAGTAAAAATAATGATGTGTTCTTATACTTATTTTCTAATAATGTGAGATGAGAAATATGTATATATAAATGGAAACATCCCTTGAATTTTAATTTAGATACATTGGGTATATTTTGGCTAATTATACTCATAGAATAAAAAAATAGGATATTGATGAAGATGATAGATGACCAAGAATATTATGGAAGAAAAAGGTTATAATTCTATATTTTATCTAAAAAGAAAGGATAAAAAGTTATCTATATCCAAAAGGAGAATATTTTTTCTAATGGTGATGAAGAATAAGATAGTGATGTTGAATCTAAAAAGTATACTAATAATTTCGGTGAAAATAATTATATTAATATTGTTAATAGTAAAGAGTATAGAAGTAGTAGTTCTGAAGAAGAATAAACTCAATCAAAATTTCATACAAAAAATAATTGAAAGAATTTTTGGGAAACAATGAAAGGATTGATAATGAAATTAAGAAATTGAAAAATGAATATTCATCAACAAATAATAATGAATGGATTCTTATTGAGAAAATTAATCTACTTAAATAGATTGATGTATTGAAGAAATCTATTTGGAAAGAAAAGTATCATAATGAACATCTAGAGGTTATGCTCAAAGAATAAGAAGAAGTGTTGGAACTTGCTCAAAATAAACTTCCTAAAGCTAAGAATAGGGTCACAAGTTTCTGGAATTCTATCACTAAAGTTATTGAATGATTTGGAAATAGTAAACCATAGAATGATTAAAATATACCTTCAAAGTTCTAGAATAAAGATAAACTTGTTTATGAGAAGATAAGATATGATAAATTATATATATAGACAAAACCATGAATGTTAAGAAGTAAAAAGTATCTAAAAATAATGAGATCAAAAAATCCTCTACTAATTCTAGTTCTATTATGGATAGTTTGAAAGATGGTATGAAAAATAACATTCTATGTTTTAATATAAATTTTGGTGGTGAAAAATGTATGAGAATGATAAGGAGGTTGCTGGGAAAAAAATCACAGATCTGATTAGTATGGAAGATATAGTGGTAAATAGTCTTTTTATGGGTATTATTGGTATTTGGTAAATTCAGAAATATATAAAATATATTTTAATGAAAAACATTATTATTATTCCATAAATTAAATAAGAAATGATTGAGTAGGATTCAATCCTATTAATGGAAGAATTATAAGATGGATGTTTTGAATAAACCTAAGAAAGATGGGGTGAAAATTGAAAATACATTACAACCATTGGAAATTGAATATGAAATATGTGAAAAACCTAGAAAATTTTAAAAATGATGACTCTTATTTCCTGGCAGATTTTTTTTAACAATTTTCATAATTCAGATGTGATGAAAGATAAAGAGAAAGAAAAATATCTTATTATAGAAACCTCTCTCAATGATACAAAGGTAGAGTGAACATGGATATTTTATTGTGGGTATTCTTATTATATGATAGAAGACCTAAATTTTTTGAATAATGTGAATTAATTCAAAAAAGAAACAGAGAAATTGGTTGATGGTAAATCTCTCAGAATAAAAGGTGTCGGGTGTTTTATTATTAGGGAAGAACAATTAAAGTCTAAGAATTACTATTTTTTATGGGAATAATCAAAAAATTCCAAGTGCTTCCTAAATTTTTGAAATAGAAAAAAAATCATTTTTATAAAATATAATTTTTTTTGTGAAAATAATAGAAGATGGAATGATAGTTACAAGTGTCTAACATACAAAATGAAACATCATCTAAGTTAGTTAGGTTCAGAACACTTTTTTAATTAGGCATGGTGGAATATAATCAGTTATGGTGTAAAAGGTTTGGAAAAAAGTTTCATATAAATAGGATCATGTTATCAAATAGAGACTACATTTGTGGTATTCATGATATGTTAAGAACAAGAGATTGGTGTTGCACAATATGTTAGAAAGGAAAGATAACAAACATTGTACATAAAAAGGATTATATTTGTTTAAAACAACCACTAATACATATTCATTCTTATATCATTAATCCAATGAGAAAATAATAAACTAATATATATGTGTACTCAATTAATTTCATTTATTACTTTGCTCACATTACTTGTGTTATATGTACGAAACTTACGTCAGATGCTCTAAAAATGTTTTAATGTTTCAAGAGGAAGGATGAGAAGGAATGTGGGTATTCAGTGATTAAGATGAGAGTAGAAAATATTGGGGAATAAAAAATGATGTGTTTTAAAGTTATCTTGAGAATTATGACATTTGACATTGGTTCAAATAAACTCCTCAAAAAATGGTGTTGTTGAAATGAAAATATAATTGTTGTAGAAATGGGGCGAACTATGTTACTTAAATAAGGTATCTCTTATTTCATTTATAAGAAATCCATGAGAACTATAGTTTATATTCAAAACTAATGTTTCTATAAGCTAGATCAAATATGACTCTATATAAAAAAAATTATGATAAAACTCAATGTTTGAAACACATAAGAGTTTTTTGGGAGTCCATGCATCATAAAAAAGAGTGGTGGAAACCTTGGAAAGTTTGAGTAAAGAGTTGAATATTGAATTTTTCATCACTGTGATCTAAAAAGAATAGGATATATATGTTTCAACAAAGTATTATGATTATTTATTGATTCAATTTAATTGAAGGTTGTTGAAAAATCATAGGATGATACTAAACAAACTTATGCATATAAGGAAGATTAATTGGATGAAATAATTTTTATTAACATTTTTGATAAGGATGTAAACAAAGGTAATCCTAATCACAAAGAGGAATCAAACTCAGCTATTTCTAGTGATGGGGAAGAATCTCCAAAATATCATCCTAGGATGAGGAAGCAAGTGGAATATCAACACATGATTGGTGATCAACATCAAAACATTCAAACAAGAAGAACATCATTCTTTATTAAACACACTTCCTTTTATTTGAAAATAGAGACGAACGATGTGAATGGAAAATTATAGAATCCAGAATGGGTTCATCCAATGAATGAAGAGTTTTATCAGTTTGATAATAATGATACTTTTGAAATCATACCTATGCTAAATGTAAAAACTATTATTGGTACAAAATGTGTTTTTTGAAACAAACTGAATGAATATAGTTCATTGGTAAGAAATAAAGAAAGGTTGGTGTGGAAAGGTTATTCATAGATTAATGGAATTTATTTGGATGAATCTTTTTGATGGAAGCATGGTTTAAAAAATCATAAACTATCATGATATAGGTACACCAAGAAGTAACTAAAAAATTAGATGGATTTGAAATCATCATTTTTTGAAAGGTTAAATTGATGTGTAATTTTACATTGAACTACCATGTAGATTTGTTTTTGGTAAGGATGAAATTTATGTGTACAAGTTGAAGAAAGCCTTATATGGTCTTAAGTAATAACTAAGAGCATGGTATTCCAAGTTGGATATCTCCTTAAGAAGGATGACTTTTATGAATGGAAGGTTAGATTGTAATATGTACATTATAGAAAGTTAGTAATTTTATCTCATTATAATTGTTTATGTTGATGACATTATCTATGTTGGGAATGATGAGATAACATGTGAATGTTTTTCTGAAGAGATGAAAAACTTTTTTGGGATTTCCACGATGGGTGAAATGAAATAATTTAGTTTGTTAAAATTATCACAAATGAAGAAACCTAAATTTATTTCCCAATAAAATTATGTCAGGGAACTTCTTAAATAAGTTTTCAATGAGAAATTTGAAACTAGTTTCCATACCGATTTTAGAGGGAACCATCATGACTAAAAATGGAAAGGAAAGAAATTTTACCCTAATGAGTTCTAGAAGTTGGTTAGAAATTTTCTATATTTGACTACCTCAAGACCCAACATTATTTATGATATTACCTTATGTGAAATATTTGACAGTGCTTTTAAAGAATCCAAATTATTTGTTAGAAAGATAATTCTTAGATATATGAACGACATCACATATTTTGAAATCAGGTATGATAACTCAGAAAGTATTGAATTGTTTGAGTATTCAGATGATGATAGGGTAGGAAGTATTGATGATAGAACATCCACATCTAGGGAATTTTTCTTCTTAGGGATTATTTTTGTTTGTTAGAAAATTATGGAATAAAATTCAATAACACTCAGCATTTCTAAAAATGAGTATGTTGTTTCCACTCAAGCTAATACCTAATATATGTAGATGAAGACTCAGTTGGAATACTATCTTTTTCAAGTTAAGATACCATTTCTCTTGGGTTGTGATAATAAATGTAAAATCAACCATAAAAGAAACCGAGTAAAAAATATCATTTAGAACATATTGATATAAAATATCTTTTAGTCAAATAGCATGTGAAGAGGAATGAATTGATGTTGGATTATATTTCTACATTAGAATAAGTTGCTGAATTTTTCATAAAACCATTAATGAAGGAATCATTTATAAAATTTGATCTTGATCATGGGTTTCCAACATCTTTCTATTAAAGTTTTAGGTATGTGTATTTTTCATCTCTCTCATATAGTCATTAGATAGTGTTTTCAAGGAGGAATTTTTATTCATAAATTTGTCCATTGGTTTTTGCTAAACCCCTTAAGGAATCATGCATGAAGTAGGGGGTTGTGGGTAAACTAAAAAACTAACATGAAAGTGTGTGAACTATTGTAATAGTTTGTTATAGTGGTTGTAAGAAACGTTTGTGAATAGGTAAGTGGGATACGTGAAGAATGATGTGAGGAAAAACTAAAGATGTTTCATGATCACTACTTTTGGACCACAAGGTTTTATTGTCAATGATCTATAATATATTAGCCCACATAGGCATAGAGTTATTGATATGTAATCCATTTCTTGATATTACAATGTCTAATGTTTTATTAAGCATGGTTGAAACTAAAATTCAATGGGGGATATTTTTTACACCATGAAAAGAAGATTAATTTAGAAGACAAAATAAGTTTATATTGAAGGTATTATATTTTGTTTTCAACGATAAAATAAATCATCTCACTTTTTAGAATCTGGTGATCAGACTCAAAATCATTATTAGTTGATTAGACACAAAATTATTATGAATGTATTGTGGTTTTTAAAGAAGTTTTTTGGAATAAAATGATCATATGAATCACCATGGGAACAGAATAAGAGTTTTGATCATAACAGGGAAGCTGTATTGGAGTCTGAATGGTTTTGAAAAAAGTATGATGATTATTTGATGATATTGAAGTCCTCAAAATATAATAATTAATCTGAAAAATTTGTATTGAATCCTTATGAATAAAATTTTGGGAAAAGGTGCTGCAAATTGGATTGTGGTTCTGTTTTGGGGAAAAAGAATATGGAGGAAGGATTGGAATTTATAATACATTCCATTTTATGTTGGATGATGCAATGTCAATATTAAATGTTCTCAAAGTCATGAATAATTCATGATTACAAGTAGATGTTTATTGAAGAAAGAATTTTCTGAAGTCAACATTTTTTTTCTCTTAGTTCTTTGGTGTGAGAACACCGGATGAATAATTTTTTGATGGATGGGAGGTTTTTGTTTGAAATGTGAGATAAAAATCATCAGAGTAATATGTTGTTATAGAAAGAAGTTATCACTGGTACCAGTCAATTGGACGTAGTGTGCCACTGATCATCAAAGTAATCCTGACATTGATCATTAGACATTGTGATCATTACAAAAGAGAATTTTAGGAAGAAAATTTTGTTGAAGAAGATCAATAAGATGAGTTTGTGGAGATCAAAAAGAAAGATGTAGTTGTTGGGACTCATGAAAAATAGGATCTGAGATCAATCAACAATGTAGTCAACCTTTTTTTATCAAGATGAATTATTTTTACATTAATTGGGTTTAGATGGAAATATTTAAAATATTGAGTTTATTAATCAAATTTTTCTAGATTCATCAGACTATAGGTGATGCTGACTATCGAACTAAAGGTGACATTGATACATTAGAGGAATACAGAGACCAATAATCAGATATAGTATGAAACTGAAAAATTCATCTTATATAGGGACATCGGTCAATGGATAATTAGAAAAGGATAATTTTTTGATGTTTTTATTGTGTGTTTTCAAGGGGAATCTTGAAGGTAGTAAGAATAAATTACAAAAGTTTTTTACAAAGAGGATTAAAGGATGTTGTTAAAGAGATACCAAGATGTGTTGATATCTTAAAATGAGGTGAATATGTTTATGGAAGAATAATCTCAAAGTTATGGTTTTTATTTGGTAGGGAGCAATGTAATGAAGAATATTCTGTCATACATATGACTTCATAATAATGAGTAAATTAGAAATAAAATCACAATCGGACTGAAAATGGTTAGAATGTCTAAAGCGAGCTAAAGTTTTTAGAAGCTTCAATAATGTTTGAGATGATTTTATAATATTTTATAAGAACAGAATAAATTAATGATTTATCGAAAATGTTAGGGAATTTTTTTTTGAAATTTGGATGAGAGAGAAACCTTTCTAGATTCCCACCTAAACCATTTTTGGTGCACCTATAAAAGAAAGAGAGTATATTGGACTTTCAGACGGACCCATATGTTGTTCACAAGTAAAGAAAGAGAGTGAAGTTTTAATGTTCAAGTGAGAACGAGTTTCCTGATTGATTATTCTTGAGGTTGTTTTTTAGACACAATAAGAATATGAAATATTGTATCCCGTGATTTCGGGATCGGAACGAGAAATCACACACGTTTTTTAAAATTATGATAGAAGTAGTTCATAATTGTTTCAATGGTATTCTGGAAGTGGAAAATTTATAGACAAAACTATTAGACATTAAATCATATTGGTAAATTTGAATGATTCCAATTATGAAGTCCATAGATTTCTTAACTACTGTTGGGTAATAAAGTGAATAATTTTTTTATGTTTATATTTGAAAAAGATTACAAGGTAACACAGTAACATGTTTAGAAGCATCTAGTGAATCATTCAAAACATTTTACACAAAATTGTTTTACATAATTCCATTATACATGAAACACAATCCCTGTTGGGTTGTACATAGTGCTACACATATGTAAGGGAATATCCTACCTTTTGTATCCACACAAAGGATTGTTTTGTGGTGGATTGTGTGGTTTTTGATTGTTTCCAAACAGTATAAATGACATAGTTACTCTTGTTAAGTAGTGAACATTAAAAATACTTATGTCCCTTTGTATGTGTGATTTTTTTATTTTAGAAAAGTTATAAATATTTCATGGGAGGTAAAGGTTGATTCTAATGAAAGGAAACATATAAGTAAATTATATCACTGATTCACCCCCTTCACCTCTCAGTTATTGGGAAATATCAATATAGAATAAATATAATAATTATAGATGGTTATTTTCAATAATATAATTTTAACGTAATTATAAAAATATCATAAGAAACCTGGGTTTTATATGAATTGTTACAATGTGATAATAATGTGGAAAATGAGATGAAATGTTGATGGAACCATACCGTCTTCTATAGTTTTTTTAGAACTAAACTATTTGAATGCATGGAGTTGAAAAAATACAAAACATCCCTAAGTATTAAAATATTATTAAGAGGTTTAATTTGTAAAGATCGACGACTTTAGTTTGCAAAGGAGGAGTGGGATTCGAAGTACAGTGAGATGGTATTTTCTATTATTGTAGATAAGAGAATAATTATGTTATTATAATGACTACATTGTTATTTTGAAGGTAAATATTTCCACAGTATTATTCGTTACAATATTAGAAATTTTTTAATAAAAGTAAATGTTTTTATGAAATTAAAAAACAATTAAAATTGAATTAATCTCATTATTCAATCAGGGGGGGGAGAAAATCATTATTTAATGAAAAAATTTATACTTTTAGACAAGATATTTAAATTATTACATTGAAAATTAAAATTTATTATTTCTAAATGACTCATTTATCATATTAATTTTTTTAGATCAATATTATAATTTTAATATTAATTATTTTATTATAACATCATTATTATTTTGGCAACATGAGGTATATAAAAAACTATATTTATTACTCTTCATGAAAAAATTGTTGTTTCTTTGAAAATTATAAAAAAATCCCAATTATTAAATTTCAACAAGCTGATTCAAAAAAAGAAATATTTTTCTTATAATAAATTTCAAACATAGTTTTATTTTTAAAATAAAAATTATATTTTTTAAAAAATACAAGAAAACAAAATTTACTATAAAATGTGCTTATAATTATTTTTGTTATTAATCTTCATATTAATTTTATTGAATAAAAATATTTATATTTTAATAAATTACATGCTTAAGAAATATTTATAATACATTTTACTGTCTTAAGGTCATTTATTATTCCAATATCCAGGTTAATATTTATAATAGTCACATTACTTTTCCACTAGTCACATTACCTCTTATAAATACCTCTTCAATAATTCATTCCCAAGTTACTAAAATCCCTCCAAAGTCTCTAAATATTCCTTTTCAAAAAATTTTATTGTTATTCTATTATTTTTCTTCTTCTCTATGATGTTGTTTATGGGGGCACTTATTATAGTAAATCAAGGAGATCCAAAATTTCCCTTTATTCTTTTATATTCTTCTATTTTTTGTCCCATTGTAATATTGTTTCATTTTTCATTGGATTTGTTGCATGCTAATTTAATGATCACCATTAATTAAATAAAGATTTGTTAGATTCAATATGTGATTTATGTTTATAATACTATATAAAATAATATAATCCAAATTTATTTAAGAAATTAATATCATTTAAAATGTTTGGTTCATGATAACATTCCCCCCATTGGAAATATAGCCCCTAAATATTAATATCATATTCATGTTGAGAATCGATGAGGGTATATATATTTCATTATTTCCTTATAACACTATATTTATAGTCTAACATATTTGGTGTAGCTCCTCATAAGAATGGTCATGATCTAGTTGTACATCATATGTATTTAGTACAAATGTGGAGTCAGGTTGGTACTTCCTCAAGGGTGATACATGAAATACTACATTAATATTATCCAGCATGGTCATAAGTACAAGAAGATAGTACACATATCCTATATAATCAAGGGTAACAATGTATCCAATCTACATAGGGTAATGAATTCCATTCATTTTAAGGGAACAACCTTCCCCTATCGAAGCAGCCCCACCAGACACCCATCATCAAATCGGGTTCCAAAGAGATACTAACATTTATCAGGACTCATTCCCACAGTAACCTTATCTGGGGTAAAAATAGTGTTGGGGCACACACCATGGTCCCATAAGTCACTAAATATACATGGAATCATCTTTTAACACCAAAAAACATGAGTTTGACACATTCCCAACCCATATTATATAACCAAATTCTGTCTATCGAGTGCATGATGTTTCCCTGTCAAACATCACCAACAGACACACATCATCAATGTGGGTCATAAATTAAAATATGAAATTATCACTACACATTCCCACAATAACCTCGTTGGGGTAAAAAAAAATTTGGCGCACCCACCATGGTCCTATAGGTCACCATTTAGCACTAACATCTATCAGTTGTCCTCTCTCTCATTCTCAACTCTAGGGTCAACACCCCACACATAGAAGGAATAACATCCCTTGACATCATCATAATAGTATAAATATCTCATTGGCCTCATAGGTAAGACTGTATCATTTTGAAAATGGATATTCAAATTTCAATTTTAAGAATTTGAGCTTCCCAAGTATATGTTTTTAATATGGATCAACGCCATTACATAGGTGTGATTTTCAGTTCATTTTCTAAAGTGCACTAATGATGTGAATAATTATAGAATAGCTTCATGTAATCCACATGTATTCCAAGGTTAATCACTTGGAATGGTTTTGTGTTTGTGTACAGTTTCAAAAAAGTAATGAAAAATCAACCATTCAGATGTAGAGGAGTTTTTCACAGTTGGAACTTGGTTTGGTAAACTGTGTCAAGGAAATTTTTTGGGACAGTTCTATCCATACGGTTTGGAAAACAATGTTTCTAAACCGTGTGCCTCACTAGATTTCATTAAAAATTTCCATTTTTCCTTAGGATTTTAATTCCCCACCCTCTACTCTCACCTTGCACGCATTTAGCCTGGGATCCCTCTCCCCACTCGTTCCTTCGACCCCCCCTTTAAAATGAGGTGTTTTTTGTGTGGTTTTTTTCATTATTCTAAGTTAAAATTTCATCTTCTCTTCATATTTTCCTCTTCCCCTTGTATTTATTATGATTTTTGTCTTCTCCAGTTTAGGTTATGTGATGATTTCCACATGAGAATGGTGAAAATTATCTCACTTCATGGGGTTTTTTAGTGCGGATCGTAGAGGAGGTCTCGAGAGGACACAATCACGCTATTTATCATCATATTCCTTGAGGTGTGTTGCGCCATGGGTTTATTTATTGTTTTTTGCTTAAATTAAATTAAATTTATATTTATTTATAATTATATTTATAAATATATTTATAATTATATAATTATAAAACTATATTTATAAATATATATATAGATAGATATAAAGATATATTTATTTATAAATAAATTTAAAATGTTTTAAAATATAAAATAAACAATAAATAAATATATATAAATAAAAGTTTATATATATATATATATAAACATTTATAGATGAATATAATTTTAAATTTATACATAATTATAAATATATATATATAACTATAAATAAATATTAATAATTATGAATTCATGTAAATAAATCTACATATAAAAAAAATTAAATCTATCTCTATAAATAAATACTTATAATTATATTCATATAAATATATTTAAAATTATATTGTTTTAAAAAATTTATTATTATATAAATTTAAAATATAGTTGTAATTATATTAAATATTCATATGTAATAATATACATTTATTTATTTCTAATTATAATTATATAAGTATGTATATTATATTCATTCATAATTGTTAAAATATAAATATATATAAAATTATAATAATAAATGGTGGGGTGTGGGAATGGGGAAAACACCCAAAGCACCACCTCAATTTGTTCATGGGTTTTTTTTCCAAGGATTTTATTTTTTCACTTGGGCTGGCTGAAATTAATTTAGTCAAATTTTACCTTAGTTAGGATTTAATGGAAATTATGGACAGGCCAAAATTAATTCCATCAAATTTTACCTTAGGTGTGAGGTTAAAGGAATTACATGAGGGCCAAAATTACACCCATATCGCCCGCCACATCCCACACAACAATATATATAATGATGGTATAGATCTCTACTTCTCCCCCAATCCTCATCTCCCTCCAATTCGCTTCCACACATGATGTTTCTTTAGTTGGTGATCTAGGTTACACCCTGCTTGACTTCTCACTCATCTCATGATTAGTGCAGTGCACCAGCAGCCTGCTTCGAGCATGGGTGGAATCAGCCTTGAAGAAATAAATAACCATTTAGTTAATTATGTATTTCTATATCTATCGTATTCTTCACTTTTTTCAACTAAAACATTTCCTCAATAATTTATCTTCAACTTCTCCAATTCGTTTTCTTTTCTATTCGATCGATAATGATAATATTCTTTCTATTTTGTTCCTCTATTGAATTTTATATTTCCTTTAATTCTCTTTTACTAATCTTTGTTGTGATTATAGAAATTTCACCATCCCTTTTTTAATGTTTTTTCGTGCGGTTGTCAACATGAGAGGTGGGGAAAAGGGTAAACTATTTCAATTGCATTCTTAGTTTCCCATTCTAAAACCATGTAGTGCAAGTGATATGTACCTTAAAGGGTTATTATCCTCAATTAAGGGTTAAACTATTTAATTAATGGAAATACCAATAGTTTTATTAAATAATTTAGCATCTTTATAAGCTTGGAAAAGAATGTAGACTAATTTATATAGTTGATTCTTTGTGTGTTTTTTGTTTAATATTGGAATTTTCTTATTTCTAGGCCATAGATAGTACATATTGTTATTGAATACGCTCACCAAATGAAACAATACAGGTACTAATGTTCAATCTGAAAAAAGAATGGGATTTTTTTTCATAATAGATTAGTAGCCTGATATAAAGGACTCAAGATTATAGATTGATCAAATTATTTTATATACCAATTTATAATGGAAATGATGATTCTTATAAGTTTTTTTGTTGAGATTTGATTTTAAGGACACTTTTTAAAATAAATTACAGTGACTCTAATGTTATTTTACTAAAAGCATTCAACTAATATTGTTTAGTAGACAAATTTCACAAGTCACCCCCATCACAGTAATAAAAAAATTATTAAATGTTGGCACCAAAAGAAATTGATGAGGATTTTTCAATCTAATTTTTTTTCATTTTTTCATAATATTTGACATGAGGCCCTCAAACAAATCCATTGAATTTCATAATTAATGTCTTTTCTTCTGTCAATAGTTAATAATTATATTGAAAAGCGTCCCATTATGATATATTCATAGAAGGTTATGAATTATCATATAGATTAGAAGCTTTATGACATTGATTTATTGATTTCATGAATATATTTTTATTGAGGATGTGATTGAATGGTTAAAATGTAAGAGAGAGGGTATGCCCTCATAAGAGGGATCCTATTGGCTTCAGAGTTTTTGACCAAAAAAAATTATAAGGGAAAAAGGTCATTTCCATTATTTATATTAGACTGTTGGCCTATTGTATTTTCTAATAATTTATTTCTTTATTTTGATTTTTTTCTTACTATTGTAAATTTTATCTTTCTCTAAAATTGGAATGAAAACTCCACAAATATTTGGGCTTTATGTGGAACCAATTATCATAGGTGATAGAGTATGTTGCTTTGATGGATATAGTCTTGGAAAATAGTGATCACAGGAATCCAGACTGGAATGATTTTTTAGGTGTGAGTTTCTTAGGTTTCCATTGTTTTCAAAATAATTTTTATTACATTTTTTCAAAACATATTAAATAGTTCATTAGAAAATATTTTGGATATTAAGTATAAATAGGAAAATTTTACCTACAATGTTATCTTCTATATTACTTTTCCTTAGTCATGTTATTATGAAAACTGGTCAATGCTTTCTAAGTGTAGGTTCTCAGAGATAGCCAATGAAATGTGTGGGATGAATCAAATCACATTATAGGAGAAATCATAAGCATTAAATTTGGATACATGGTCCCCCTTGATGCTCATATGTTGGAAGGTGATTCCCTTAAGATAGACCAATCTTCTCTTACAAGAGAATCTCTTCCTATCACCATGAATCCATGAGGAGAGGTTTTTTTCTTGTTCAACTTCAATGAATTGTGTAATAAAAGATATTTTCATTTCCACTATTTTCCATAGTTTCTTTATAACGAAATTGAGAGGTACAATGGGCTATGACACAGAATACTCATCATGGTCTCTGACCTCCTGATATGACTATTGTGTTCTTGGACAAGAATAGCTATAGGTTGCTATTAGAGATCACAAAGTAAGTGAAATTTCTGGCTGAAGAAGCAAGGTTGTGGGAGAGAAAAATCATGGGTCAGATGTATTCGGTGGTCAATCTAAAAGCGCTCAACATTTTTACTATCCCGTAGACCTACAGGGTTTAGCAGGCTGAAAGGAAGAACAAAAACATGAATACTATATGTCAAATATTATCAGAGTTAGACATCGATAAAGTTATTTTAGTCATTCTTCGAATCTCATTTTTTATTAGTTCATGATAAATTTGGTTGAAATCATTGTGGAAAAATACTACTGAAATTATGGTTGTTTTGTATTTTAAAGTCAGTATCATAATCCAGACATTTATTTTTGATAAATGGTCTCACAGTTAGTTTTATATTGAGCATCCGAGACTTATCCTCACAACGTTATTAGTTTCTTAGCTTATATAATTTAAAAAATAGTACAATGCTGATTTTTAGGATGATTTTGGTTTCCAAAAGGAAGCTCAACAATGTGAAATATACAATTTTCAATGTTGATATAAGTTTTTGTGGACTTGTCTTTTGTTAAGATCAAGGGAGGTGGCTGGGGGTGGGATGGTGTGTTCTGGATATGTAGTTTAGTCACATATTTTCCTCTCATCATATAGATTTATCATGGTTCGAGTAGAGAGGCATGGGATAATATTTTGAAAAATAAGGTTAATTTTACCTTTATTTTTATAGTTATGAAATAGATGATACATTTTGGTTATGTGATATTGAAAATAGATTTATTTTACAAATAATAAATATTATGGGAAGGAAGAGAGAGAGGCACAGTGGGTTATGACATAGAGGACTCTACATTTTCTCTATCATCTTCAGGAAACTAATGTGTTCTTTTATAAGTATATCTACCAGGAGCTGTCGGAGATCGCAGAGTAGATGAAGCGGTGGACTGAAGTTGAAATCATATAGGAGAGCACACTTAGGTGTCACATGGAGTCTGTGGTGAAACTAAAGGGGATCAACATCCATACAATATAGTAATACTACACGCTTTAGTAGTCTAGAGGGAAGAACAACACCATGAAGGATAATTGTCTGTGGAAACAAATATGTGGAATGATGGACGATGGTGTCAATGATGCCCCTAATTTCAAAAGAAAGGATTTCAGTATTGTTATTGTTGATGGTACTGATACTGTGATGGTGGTGTATGATATTGTCCTCACTAAACTACGTTTGAGCATCACAGTCAGTTCCATTCTCACTTGTTGGATATTTTTTAAATGAATTAAGAATTATACAGATTGTTGCATTACTATTTCTTTTAAAATACCATCTTTTCTCATTTACATGGTTAAAAACATTATATAAACTTCCCTATATTGGTCTAATATATTTTTAGATATATTTAGTTTCACTAACAATTCAAATAGTGGTATGTGTATTGTGAATAACATGAGCCTATTTTTTCTCTATTAAATGATGGCCACTCACAGTCTCATCATCTCTGTTAATTTTTTAGTTCTATTTCTTATTTATTAAATTGATTTTTAAATTATACATTTCACCATTGCTGATTTTTATCATTTCCATTATAAATAATGGTGATTCTTCCCCTTTATCGATTCATGTGATCTATTTGTCTGATTTCTTACATCATTGTTACCTGTAATAATAATGACTATTTCTAAGGATCGGGTGAAGCCTTCCCTAGTTCCAGACTGATAGAGACTCGAGATATTTTTTCCACTATCATGGTGTTGGGAGGTTACTAATAACTGATAAAAGTATTATTTTTCTGCGTAATGGAAGATACTGATATCCTTTTACTATCATTTTAAAATTATCATGTAATTCATGGATTCACTCATCTTAGAATTTTACTCATTTTTAAGAATTCCTTTTTGGTTAGTTCAGGATAAATTGGGTGTGAGACCACTAAGGCATAATCCTAATAAAATTATGTTTGTGCTATATTTTCATTTCAATATCATAATCCATGATTGAAATTTTGTTATGAGGTCTCACATTTTGTCCTAGGTTGAGCAACCTGGAGTTCTACTCCACCTGATGTTATTTGTTTTGTAGCTTCAATGAGTGTAATGGATTTGTGTGAATTATATGATCCTCTAAAAAAGTAAATCAAACTCCTACAATTTTTGGGCTTTATTAGGAACCCATTAACATGGGTGATGGAGGCTGCTTCAATTAAGTCTATTGTCTTGGAAAATGGTTATCACGTGACTCCAAACTAGTAGTATTTTTTAGGAATCACTCTCTTATTTTAAATCAATTCAATAATCAACTTTATTGGGGAATAAAATTCTAGTAATTTTGCACAAACACTTATGGTTGTCCACCCTCCTAAAACCAAGGTAACCACTATCCATGGAAGTTGATTTTCTTAGGATGTCGTTATTTTTCAAAACAATATGATTTCAATTTCCAAAAACCTATTAAAATAGGAATTATAAAATATTTTTCATATTAATAATAAATAAAAAGGTTTTAACATTATTTTTTCTTTCTATATTGCATTGCCTTGGTCTTGTTGTCTTGAACTCTGGGGTATGCTTTCGGAGTGTGGGTTCTCAAATATGGATGATGGAGTGGGAAGGATTCATCAATTCTTATTCCAAGGGGCATCATAAGAATTAAATTGGAATACATAGTACCCATTGATGCTCGTTTTTTTAATGGTTATCCCATCAATATTAACCAATATATCCTTATTGGTGAATCTATTCCTATCACCAAATCCATTAGAAATTTTTTTTGGGTTTGACTTGAATGAATGGTTGTATAGAAGTTTTTTCTGATTGCCACCAGTGTCCATAGATTCTTTGGAACGGCTGCTCATCAGGTGGATGACACCAATCATGTCATTCATTTTCAAAAGTCTCTCACAACAATTATTAATTTATATATATGATCAATAACTATTGGAATTCATATTGTTGTTTCCATTATGTATGTAGTACAACATCACAAGTACAATCATTGAATTGTTAAATTATTCATTCATTTGATCCAAGGGATTCCCATTGAATTTCCCACCATGTTTTCTATCACCATGTCCATTGGTTCCCATAAGCTATCGAAGTAGGTGGAAATTACAAAGAAAATTACCACCATCAATGATATTGTGGGAATATATGTCATCTAATGTGAAAAAACATTCACTCTAATCCTTAACAAGTAGAGATTCGAGGACATGAAGATCCATTGTTGGTGCCATTTTTTCCTTTCTGTGTTTTTTTGGAAGAAAATTATTTTTTTTTAAATTTAAATAATGATATTTACTAACATTCAAAATAAAATAATATAATATAACATCATTTTTTTGGCTGAACAATAAGAAAACAAAAAATAAAAGTGAATTATCAGAATCCTCTCCATCATTCGGCACCATTTAAAAGTGTCATTCTTCAGGTTTTAGAGTTAAATTTTTTTCAGGCTTGTGGTGGAATTTTAGAGGTTCATTTCCTTCTGTTTAATGTTATGGTTAGTGGAACTTCTTTTACCTACATTGATTTTGATGGAAGTTGGCATCAAGATAGAAAAGGTGATCCAGAGAAAGTAAACATTTATTCTCTGTATGTTAATAATTTTTTCAACTTTTTATTCTTCCACAAACCTTTAAGATTAAATTTTTGCTCAATATAGAATATCTCTCTGTATCATTAAGGTGGAAATAAGAATGAATGAGCATGCTTCGATTAATATGTTTGATGAATGTGAGTTCTGATCATTAGTTTTTGTAAGCCAGTTTCACTCTATAATTACCATCATCTTTCCTCCTACTGATCTATATCGATTTCATTTTCCCATTGTGTTTTTATATCCTCTTTACAGAAAGTACCAGTGAAATGAAGTGGTCTATAGGGGGGAAGTAAATTTTTTGGTTTGTTTTCTTTGTTGATCATCCCTGAAATGATAGTGAAGACATAATAAAAAGATCTCTTAGTCTTGGAGTCAATGTAAAAAATATCATTGGTAATAATGATAAGCCTATTTGTTTCACATACATGACCTATGATTTATCATTGATTATTGTTATTTATTTTTTAATTTTCAAAGTGATCAGCTCTATTAAGTAAAGTGACTTGGTTGAGGCTTGGAATGTGGAGGATCAAGTTCCCATATTCTTCATTGTCAGTCTAGGACAAGGATTCATCTATTACTATGTATCCCATAGATGAATTAATTGAAAAGGATGATGGTTCTGTCAGATTATTTCTACATGAGATATCTAGAAACACTGTCAATTTTACTAAAAAATTTTCTTTGCAATTCTATAATTAAATCACAGAAATTTGAAGGTGAGGGAAAATGGATTTTTTATTTTCATTCCTATCATTAGAAGTCAAACAAAATCCCCTTGAGAATTTACTACATATTTTGATGTTTTTTGGAACTCTATCTCTCTCCTAGATTCTCTTTACATCTAATAAAATACTAAAATGGTGTAATTTTTGTTTTATTGTTGCATGATATTAATTCCTAAAAGTGCCTTCCATTTTCCAAAATATTAACACAATTTTTTTTTACTATATGATAGAACACAAATATGAAGTTGTAAAGAGGTTGAAATAAAGAAAACACAATTCTGAAACGATGGGAGATGGTGGCTATGATGTACCTTCTTTGAAAAGAGCAGATATCTGGATTGTTGTAGTCAATGCTACTGATACTGCAAGGGGACTTCTGACATTTTCCTCACTAAACACAGTTGGAGTTTCATTGTCAGAATTGTTCACACCAACGGTTTGATTTTTAAACAGATGAAGAATTATACGGTTTTATTCATTATTAGTTCTTTTTATATATCATCATTTCTCATTGACTTGGTTCAAAAATTTATATAACATGCCCCATATTAGTTTAATATATTTTCATATATATGTGGTTTCAATAACCATTCATATAGTGGTACGTGTATTGTGAATAATTTGACTGTATTTGATGTTAACTCACAGTATCTTTTTCACTCTTAATTTTCTATTTGATTTCCTTTTTATTGCACTGATATGGAAATGTTTCGTTCCACTATTCATGATTTGAATCATTTCCATTATGAATGACGGTGATTCTTCCCCTTTCTCATTCCAAGTGATCTATTTGTCTAATTATTTCTTTTATTATTACCCAGGACAACCATGACCATATCATTGGGTAAATAATTCCCTATTTCTAGACTCCTGAATACTCAGAGATATTTTTTCCATTACCGTGGTGCTAGGTGGTTACCAAGAACTGATGAAAATAGTATTTTAATAGGTCATGGAATATTTTGATTTATTTTTTTTATCATTTTAAAAATAACAGGTAATTATTAGATGCACTCATCATAGGATTTTATTCATTATTATGAATTCAATTTTTTTTATTTTAGTATAAATTTGGTGTGAGATCACCGAGGAAAAATCTTGATGGAATAATGGTGTAGCTATATTTACAAGTCAGTATCATAAACTAGGATTTTATATTTTCTATGAAGTCTCGATGATGGTCCTATGAGGTGGTGCTCAGAATTCTCCTCCTGTCAGCATTTCTAGTTTCTCAATTGGTATGATTTAAAAAATAGACCCAAGTTAATTTTTATATTGAGTTAGGTTTTGAAAATGAAGATCAACAATATGATATGTAAAGGTAGAAAAGTTGATATCTGACTATGTAGACTAGTCTATCTAAATGATCAAGGGAGTTTTCAGGGGATGGGAATGTGTGGTCTGGAATTATATTTTGGTCACATATTTCTCTCTTGAATTAATGAAATTTCTCATCCTCTATTATCTAAGTGGAAAGGCTTGGTATAATATTTTGTAAATCAAGGTAAATTGGGACTTCATTTTTAATATTATGCAATAGTTGAATCATTTTGGTTATGTTCAATTGAGAAAAGATTTCTTTTAAAACTAATACTGATTATGAGAATGAAGAAAGAGAGGAATCGTGGGATATGACACAGAGGACTCTGCATGATCTCCAACCTCCCCATATGACCAACATGTTCTCGGAAAAGAACAACTACAAAGAGATTTTTGAGATTACATAGAATGTTATGTGGCAGGATGAAGATGCAAAGCTATTGTAGAGCATAATCAAGGGTTGCATGGAGTTGGGGGGTGAAACTCAAGGGGCTATAAATTGATACCATCCCGCAGCACAACATGGTTTAGCAGGATAAGGGGAAGAACATCACCTTTAAGGATGCCTATCGAAGATAATCATTGATAGACATAGATAAATTTGGTAAAACATATAATAATCTACATAGTATCTAACCTCTTAATATGACTATCATGTTCTCAGACAAGAAAAACTATATGGAGCTGTCAGAGATCAAAGAGAATGTGATGTGTTAGGATGATGTTTCACGGTTGAGGGAGAGTGTGCTCAAGGGTCACATGGATTTTGTAGGAAAACTAATGGGTATGGACACCGATACCATCCGACAGCACTACAAGGTTTAGCAGGATGAAGGGAATAAGAACACCTTAAAAGCTACATGTCTAATACTATCAAATTTAGTCATAGGTAAATTGATTTTATTCATTTTTAATAATTTCATATTGTTAGTTTAGGAAAAATTTGGTGTGAGGTAACTAAGGAATAATCCATCTGCATTGATGGTTATGCTATATTTTCAAGTCAGTATCATAAGAGAAGCTTTGATTTTTGTTATGAGGTCTCACAGCTGGTCCTATATTGAGCGGCCCAGACATATTCTTCTCTTATAATTCATATTTTCTCAGTTGGTATGAATTCAAAAAGAGGACCATGTTTATTTTTATGTTGAGTTGGGTTTTGAAAATGATGGTCAACAATGTGAAATGTACTAGTTACATTGTTGATATTAGTTTATTGGGACTATTTTTCACAAGGATCATGGGAGCTAGCTGGGTGTGGGCTGACATGGTAAGGATCTATATTTTTTCTCATACTTACCTCTCAACATATAAAAATAAATTATCTTATTTCATCTAAGTGGAAAGTCTTATGATAATATTTTGGAAAACAAGGTAAATCGGACCATCATTTTTATTTTTATGCAATAATTGATTCATTTTGGTTATGTGTAATTCAAAATGAATTACTTTTACAACTAAAAATGATTATGGAATTAAGAGAGAGTGAGAGAGGCACAATTGGAAACAACATAGAGGACTCTCCATCGTCTCCAACCTCCTTAGATGACTAATGTTCTTTCTGACAAGAATAACAACAGGAATCTATAAAAGATTTCAGAGTGGGAGAAATGGAAGGCTTATGTTGAAAAGTTCTGGGAGAGAACTCTCAAGGGACACATGGAATTAGTGGTGAAACTAACAGGGCACAACATCAATACCGTCCTACATCACTACAAGATTTAGCAGGCTGTAGGGAAGAACAACACCTTGAAGGCTGCATGTCTACGGAAACACATATATGGAATGATGGGTGATGATGTCAATCATTCCCCTTATTTAAAAAGAGAATGTATTGGGATTTATTTCAATATTTATACCGAGGTTGCAAGGGGGATTCTGACATTTTCCTCACCGAACCTATTTTGAGCATCTATATCAGTATTTTTCTCACCAATATGGTGATTTCTTAACAGTTGAAAAATTATACAGTGTGTTGCATTATCAGTTCTTTATATATACCATCATTTCTAATTAACATTTTTCAAAACATTATATAACATGTTATATATTGGTCTAATTTATTATTAGATATATTTAGATTCAATAACCATTTGTATAGTGGTATATGTATTATGAATAACTTGATTACATTTCCTCTCTATTAAAGTATGGTAACTTGCAATTTCTTCATCTCTAAAATTTTCAGTTCAGATTCCCATTTATTACACTGATATACAAATTTTTCCATGAACCATTCATGGTTTCAATCATTTGAATTTTTAATGATTGTGAGCATTTAACTACCTCTATTAAAGCGAGATATTTGTATGATTTCTTGCTTCCTTATTTCAAGGCTAACTCATGAGAATCTCTATGGAATGAGTGAATCATTATGTAGTTTGAGAGGAATGTTAAACCCCCCCTAAATTGATTATAGTAGTATCTAATATCTATAATAAAACAGTATTTCTCCAAGCCTATGTGTCTCCTTCCCCATGAGCCACGTCCCCTTACTAGAAAAATAACTCCTCTTTCCCATCCACCCTCCCGCAATGCAATCAGCCTCAACCTCGCGCGCTCTCCTATGAAGCCTCCGAATTAGGGTTCCTTCGTCGGGATTCCTTCCACCGCCCAACTACCTTGCACCTATGTCTGCGATGCATTACCAGCTCCGGCGACGCCAACCGAGATTCCCGGGCACATGCTCTGCCCTATTCCAAAGGGATTTAGGATTTCGATTTACCCACGTGCTTCAACAAGAAACTTCAAAACTGTCTTCTTTTTTTCAGTCTCACCTCCCGCGACTCTATTCGATAGGCCGACACACTGTCTACTCTTCCCTCCATATAAGGGTTTTTTTGTACCGACTTGATTCGACGAAGGTGAACGAAGCTGTCCTCATCATCTTTGGTAGGCAGTTGGTATTGTATCATCCTGGTACAGTTTCTCTCAGTGCGACCTCCAATTGTTCAAATTGAGGTACAAATTCCTACATTATACCATATGATATTTGACTGTGATCTTCCACTGTGTTTCTTCACATCTAATTTGAATGATTTTGCACATCAGTATGCAACTGCAATCCATGTGTGGGTACCAATTACAACATTATGTGACATTAGAATTGCATATTTGATTCTATATTTTCTATATTACTTTTATCTGTTTCTTTGATTTTTCTCTAACTGTGGTTCATTGCAATCATAGTACACTGCTTTTTCTGGTTTAGTGATTATTTAGTCCTTCTCTTGCATCTGTCTAATTTATATATATTTCTCTGATGTTTCTATTTCTTTGATATTGCTATAACTTTGGTATAATTTTCGTTCAGTGAAAGAATATTTAGTACCGCTCTTCCAGATTTCTTCCCGTACTGCATTGTTATTAATTGGATGTGCTAATTTCAGATGATTTATTTATGTATAATATATAAATGATTCATTCAAGTTGGTTTAACTGTCGTTTTGAATAATCATAGTACACTACTTATCTATGGGTTCCATTTACTGCATTATGTGACATTCAATTGGGATATTTAACTTTATATTTTCTCTGTATTGTATATATGTTTTTTTGATTTTCGTATAACTGTGGTTCATTGCAATCACATTTCAGTGCTTATTCAGGTTTACAAAATACTTAGTCTCCATTCCATCCTTCTTCACTGCAAAAATATTCCTCATTATCCATACAAGGTATTCATTCAATTTTTTTTGCATATTTGTTCATATACAGCATTATTTTTAGTTTAATATTCTATTTTCGAATGTATATTTCTGTATAATATATATATTCTTCTTTCGGGTTGAAAATAAGTGTCGTTCATTAAAAACACAGTACGTTTCCTATTTTTGTTAACAAGAAATATCATACAAAATTCAAACATGAATTCTCTGTCAATTGTCTTATCAGTATATTTTAAATTGAATCTATGTACCCATAAACATCTTTAGGTTGCATTAAAAAACTTGAAAATTCAACATAAAGTCAACAAAACAAAGATGCATACACTGTCAGCATCGAGAGATGCAAGGCTGCAAAGGAGACTTCGTATGATAGAAATAAAAATGGGTACAAAGTATTTCATTTCCTTGAAAACATTACATAAACATACTGACTTACAGGTTCCTAACTTCACAAGAAAATCACCCATAGACTACTATCAAATTTGTTCTACTGCTTCATTTGATTCAAGGAAACTAAATTACAACTTGATCAGAGGATCACACATACCAATTTCACCTATACCTACCAATGGTTAGTATAATTTTATTTGACCAACATTTTCATATACAACCAATATATTAATTGTAAATAATGTAATCTAATTTTCTCATTCTGCATTTGAATTGACAGTGGCTTTGGAATCGGGATCTTCTTCGCCAAATAGTGTTATAACAACCATTAGAAAAAGTTGTAGTAACATTATTAACTATACTTCAAGTAAGTATCTGAGCGTTTGACTCTTAAATTCCATCTAACAATCACAATTTAGTTCATGTACTGTCTATTCACCAAAGGAGGATCATGCATATCATCGTCACCTTTATCTTTCAATGGTGAGTTATATTACACTGTCATAGAACATTGAGTATATATATTTATTTTACTATTTCATAACATTGTATGGTCTGTCAACTACTAAATTTCATTGGCAGATCATCAAGGTTGTGGATCTTTGTTAAAAAGATCTGCGTCCGGTAGCAAGAGAAATCATATATTTGCATATAATAATGAAAATTATGGCCCCTCTAGTAACTACTCCGTCAGCGTATGTTTGTGAATACAATCACGTTTTCTGTCATATTTATTGAAAATTTTAACAAAGTATGCATCACTTTTGCTAGGTGTAACGATTGATGGATATATTCCCACTTACGCTTCGCGTGACTTATTATCATAGTAAGCACAAATCATGTGTTAAAATGCTTTCTAATTGTCACATACTATTTGTTGCATACTTTTTTTAAAACAGATTCTGTTTTACTACTTCAACTACTGTTAACAGAGCTTATTTTCATGACACATGTGTGATGTATGTTATAATCATTCTCTACTCTTCTTATGTATCTATAGATATATATGTCTATTCATTCGGTATTTCAATGTTATTTGAATGCATAATTTACACTTGAAAATGTTGTGTCATCTAAACTGAGTCATGTCATTTCAGAAAGAGAAGTATCAACTGGTGAAATCAATGCTGGAATTACTCATCGAAGATAAAATTCAGGTTTGACCAACTACATAATCATCTGTTACTTTTCAGATATTTCGTATGCACTTTCTTACTAATTAAATGAAAATATTTCTACAGAAAGAATGGAACTACTACACCTTGTGTAAAATGAAGGTCTTCTTATTTTGTATCTATATATATATGTGCACATTTTATCATGATTTCAAATTAATTTAAATGCATATTTTACACTTGAAAAGGATGTGTCATCTAAATTTAGTAATGTTAGTTCAGAAAGAGATGTGACAACTACTGAAATCAATGCTGGAATTACTCATAGAAGATATTGTTCAGGTTTGACCTACTACATAATCAACTGTTACAGTACAGAAATTTTGTATGCATTTTCTTACTAACTAAATGAAAATACAGCTGCAGAAAGAATACAGCTACTTCACCTTGTGGAAAATGCTGGTCACGGTATTATTTTTACATTTTACTATAATATTATTCAAGTCATCACAGGTTAATGTAATTTATACTTCCAAGTTGTTTAATGGAATTCATTTAACCCTTATTCACCTGTAGAATATCTGAATAGTGGAGATCCCTCTAATGTTTGCCAATACTGTGGATCTATCTTTTCGTTTGACAAGAGAAATATAAAATGCAGCACCAAATAAAACACACAATTTGGTGTATGTTTCTTGCTTGGTAAAGTCTCTTTGCAATTGCTACCATCCTGTCCTCCATACCTTCGAACATTAGTCTTTAATCAAAACTATGTGGAGGAAAGAGCATTCTAAGAATGTATGAATATTTACAATTATGTGTTTTCATTCACTTCAATGGGTGGTAAGGTTGATAGATCATTCAATAACAGAAGAGAACCCATTATATTCATATTGAATGGAAAAAACTACCATCGCATAGGTAGTTTGTGTCCTCCAGAGGGACAACCACCTAGGCTTTCCCAGCTATGTGTTTATGATACTGCAAACGAGTCTCAGAATAGGATATTGAATGTCAGGTAATATTTAACATGTTTACGTGCCTATCATATTTTCACTTCATTCAATATTTAATTCACTTTGTAGTTATGCCGGAGCAAATTCAAACACAGTGGCCAATCATGATATTGTTGTCAACTTACAAAAAATGCTTCATGAAACTAATGTTTTAGCTCATCATTTCAAAAGTGAAAAAGCTGTTCTTGATCTTCAAGAACATGAAAAAATAAATTTGTGCCTTCTTAAGAGAAGACAAACAGATGCATCGACATACAACATGCCTACTACTTCTGAGATTGCGATGCTTAATGTCGGTGACATTGAAGATCTCAACTGTGAAAGAGATATTATCATTCAAAGAAGAAGTTTTGATTTGTATCGGATTGATGAGCATCATCCCTTGTACCTTCCATTGAAATGTCCACTAATTTTCACAAATGGTCAAGATGGATATGTTGAAAACATTTTTCATCGATCTACGTCTATGAGTACATGTATAAAGGTTTGGAAAGTAACAATGCGTGAATACTTCTCCTTTCACATACAGTGCCGGTCACGTGATACATCGATATTACAACATTCAAAAAGACTTTTGCAACAATTTATTGTTGATTCTTATACAATGATAGAGTCTCATAGACTATCCTTCATACGCTTCAATCAAAAATTCATGAGGGTTGTGTTGTACAATGGGCTACAAGATGCTTTTCATCGAGGTGACCATGATGGGTATGCATGCGGGAAGCGAATCATTTTACCATCTACATTCACTGGTTGTCCGAGATATATGATTCAAAACTACCAAGATGCGATGTCAATATGCAATTGGTCAGGATATCCAGATTTGTTTTTAACGTTTACATGCAATCCAATATGTCCTGAAATCACCAGATTTGTATCACATCACAATCATCTTCCATCAGACTGTCCGCACATTGTATCCAAAATTTTCAATATTAAGGTTTAACAGTTAATGAAACATTTACGAGAGAGATGTTTCTTTGGAAATTCACGAGCATGTATCTTTTTTAGTACAAATTATTTTATGAGACATAATTTTTCTTATTTAATTAATTTTTTGTCGTACTGTGTCATTTATATTATTACTTTCCATGCAGTTGTTCGTACAGTGGAATTTCAGAAACCTGGACTACCTCATATACACATTTTAGTATTTTTATGTTGAGAGATCTAAATAGGTACTCCTACCTGCATTGACAAATTTATTTCTGCTGAAGTTCCATAAAAAGTTCAGTTCCCAAAACTTCATGAGGCTGTTAAGAAGTTTATGATGCATGGACCTTGTGGTAATTCAAATCGTAAATCATCTTGTATGAAAAATGGAAGATGTACAAAATTGTTTCAAAATAAATTTGTTGAAAGTACAACAGTTGATGATGATGGGTATGTTCTATACTGACGAAGAAATGATGGAAACACGATTGTGAAAAATGGTGTCCCATTGGATAATCGGTTTGTTGTGACATATAATCCTTTGTTGCTAATGAAGTATCAAGGTCATCTAAATGTTGATGTTTAAAATAATCTACTTCCATAAAATATCTGTTAAAGTATATTTGCAAAGGTAATGATCATGTAACAGTAGCTTTGTATGAAACCAACACTACAACACTGTCATGCAATCATGTCGATGAGAATAAGATGTATTATGATTTTCGATGCATCTCTCCTTGCGAGGCCTCTTGGTGGATATTTTCCTATGATATCCACTATAGATATCCTCCGGTTGAAAGATTACATATTAATTTAGCAGGCCAAAATAGTTTTAAGGACACTAACAATGATCATATTGGGGATGTGTTAAGTAAGGATAATATTTCTGAATCAATTCTTAAGGCATGGTTTCAAGCTAATTTTGCTTACCCAGAAGGAAGATGTCTCTCATTCGTAGAATTTCCAACTAGATTTTTATTCCACCAACGTGAAAAAATATGGTGACCAAGAAAACAGGGGTTCAGTATTGACGGACTTTATTATGTGCCACCAACAACTGCATAGCTATATTACCTACGATTAATGCTCACAAATATCATAGGTGCAACTTATTTTGACAGTATTAAAACTATGAACATCATTATTCATGGTACTTTTCGTGAACTGTGTTCTAAATTGGGAATTCTTGCTGATGACAGAGAATTTATTGATGTAATAAAGGAGGTGTTAATTTGGGCTACAGGACGGTCTATGCACATACTTTTTGCCAACATTTTGTTCTCATACAATATTTCTCGCCCAGACATTGTATGGCATGAAACATGGGATCTCCTCACTGAAGACATTCTCTATGCGCAAAAAATTAGGCTACAAATGCTAGGTATATGTTGTAAGATTGCTCAATCTATATAATGTGAAATGTTTAGTTGTTAATTAAGTAACTTTTACTTCTTTATTAAGACATTGTACTAATTAAATAACAATATTTCATGATACCATTTAGATTTGACAGTCACGGATCATCAAAAACAGATGTATGCTTATCTTGAAATAGAAAACCTACTACCTAGGAATAGTAGATCTCTTCATTCTTTTCCACCAATGCCCGTTCCAGATTCTAAAATTGTCTCTCAATGGAATCAATTGGTAGCTGATGAACTATATCATAACAGAGAGAGTATTCAGAATGAGTATCTGACATTGCAAAGTAAGCTTACTGATGAACAGAATGATGTGATGAGTAACAATATGTCTTCGTTAACTGCATCCTCTAGAGGTTTCTTTTTCTTGCATGGTCATGGAGGCACGGGTAAAATGTATATTTGGGAAGTATTGACATCTTTATTATGGTCAGAAGGTAAAATTCTTCTGGCAATTGCATCCAGTGGAATTTCATAATTACTGATACCGGTTGGGAGGACAACACATTCCAAATTTCGATTTCCAATTTCTATTTTTAAAACCTCTGTTTTCAATATTCAACAAGGCAGTGATGTTGCAGATCTTCTACAGTTAACAAAGCTTATTATTTGGGATGAGGAACCAATGATTCATAAGCATTGCTTTAAATCTGTAGACCATACTTTAAAATATATAATGTCGACAAAAAATGAAAATGCCTCAAATTTTCCATTCGGTGGAATAACTGTAGTGTTGGGTGGGGATTTCAGGAAAATACTACCTGTCGTACCAGGCGGTAACAGAAATGAAATGGTTTCTTCAAGTATAGCTTGTTCATACTTGTAAAAACATTGTCGCATTCTAACACTGACAAGGAACATGAGATTGATTTCCAATTATTCTACATTTTTAGATCAGGTTCTTGAATTTTCCAAATGAAATTTAGATATTGGTGAAGGTCACATTGCACAAGCGAATGATGGTGAAGCTACAATTCCAATTCCATCTGCATATCTCCTTACTTCGACTAAAGATTGTATTTCTAAAATTGATGAACATTCTTATCCCAACTTCATCTGTGAAAATGTTGATGTTAATTATCTTAAAGATTGTGCCATCATAGCTCCAACTCGGGATATTTTTGAAGAAGTAAATGCATATATGATGTCCCTCACGTGTTCTGAATGCAAATATTATTTTAGCTCAGATTCAGTT
Source organism: Viscum album (assembly GCA_963277665.1). Lineage (NCBI taxonomy): Eukaryota > Viridiplantae > Streptophyta > Magnoliopsida > Santalales > Viscaceae > Viscum > Viscum album. Next base: position 858,638,636 of record OY728151.1, read on the forward strand.
TTTGATGCAAGTTTTTATACAGATAGGCCAGAAAACATTTACACATCTTATATTCTAAATGGGATTAATGTTTCAGGAATGGCTGCCCATAAAATTACAATCAAAATTGGGGTTCCTATCATGCTACTTCAAAATATAGATCAGTCTGTGGGATTATGTAATGGGACTCGCTTGATTGTTACCCACTTGGGAGATCTTGTCATCGGAGAAAGAATTATATTTGGTTGTAATTCATGATATCTTACTTTCTTTACAAGATTAAATATGACACACTCCGACTATCGGCGGCCTTTCAAACTGCAAAGAAGACAATATACTTTGATTGTTTCTTATGCTTTGACTATTAACAAAAGTCAAGGAAAATCACTGTCTTCTGTTGGGTTAGTATCTTCAAAAAACTGTTTTTTTTTCATGGTTAAATATATGTTTCTCTATCTAGAGTCACATCACCATTAGGTTTGAAAATAGTAGTTCGTGATAATAATCCCACAACACATGAATCAATGCAAAATATTGTCTACAATGAAATATTACATAGATTTTGTTAGGTATATGTTAAATTATATGTTAAATTGTTAATGTTCGGTTCTGATTAATTAATTTATGCCTCATTTTATGAATGTCAATATTTCTGATTATGATCTCTTTGTAAAAAGAATAAAACAACACATTTATACCAAAATGTCACGATCAATTACCCCTTTGAATGATATCACACCTAATACCAATGAGAAATTCAAGATATAAGTGAGTATTTTGAATTTGTAGTGCAACACATCATCCAAGTACTCTAATGATGTTGTTGCGATTGATATGATTCTTGGAGATATATAGGTGAAATTAGAATAAAAATATATTTCGTATTATCTTTATTCTATTTCATTTCTCTTCTAAATTCAAGTATTCTACATATTTTTCAAGTTCATTTATATGTCTTTCAATTTTTGACATTGTTATAAATTTATTTCTGCAGAAAGCGAAGATACATTGTACTATTACTTGGAATCATATTCTATCTATGATCAAAAATATATTGCGGGAAGGGATGTGCTATTTCATACAAAAATTGAATATAGCTGCAAATCAAGGTACCAACTTTGGAATTAGACATGCATGTCGAGTACTATTCACATCAACAACGCATGTACGGTCGTGTGATGCACTATTACCACATTTCTGTTTTGATTTTAATTCCTTTGAAGACATAATTTAAAAAAGGTTCCAGAACAACATTTAATAGGTAAACGTTTCTTGAGATTTCTGTAACATTTTATTACTCTAACTACAATATGTTTGTTGATCAATACATCATTTTACGGATTACTGTCAACTTTTATTACCTTACAGTACAAAATATTTTCTTTCTTATATGTTTTAGAAATTATTGGATATTTACGTTGCTCACATCCTCTTGAAGCATTAGGTAATAGCAATTTCAAGATGCAAATTGTCTTACAGGATGAAAGGTTAGTCATTACGTCATTTTAGTATGTCTGACCCGCTGTTTATATTTAACATTATGCGGTAAATATTTTTCTGCAGTGGGTTAAACATAAATGTAGTTTATGGGGTGACTATACTAACCAAATGTCTTCTTACTTGGAAGAAGTTATCGGTTAATCAACTGTTTTAATATTGTAACTCGTCAGAGTTAAGAAATTAAATCGTATTCTCTCTAATAACATAATGCCTTATTGCCATTTTGTTTAATCAATGCTTTTAAAAGTTTTAAACCAGTATTCCAACTGAAATCACTTTAAAACTACTTTCAGACTCTATTATACTTTAAACTGCCATTAATGCGACGAAAATCCTTTTCAATCATGATATTGAAGATGTTGAATCATTCCAAAAAAGGTGCTCTGGGAAGTTGATTTTATTTTCATTTTTGTATATGTTGTCCAAAGTTTACTATATGATAGATGTAGATATTATGTTTGACATTTTAGTTGAATTTTTCAATTTTCAGATGTACGTTTATAATGTCATCTAATATTCAAAGTCCAACACCAAAAAAAACCATCTTCTTTCTCTACACCATTGTTATATTGAGAAAATAAAAAAATGATTTCTGAAGTGAAGAATTGTGATCAGTTATGTAGTATACGGCAAGTTTACAATTTAAATCATGGACTTTAATATTCTTGATGTACCCGTATAGTACTGTACAATTTCATTATCGACATTATTCTCAATGTTGGACAGCCTACAAAGTTCTTGATTTCCGTCACCATAAAAAAATCAAACAACTCACAATTGGTTCTATTATTCATGAAATTGTTGCATGAAAAAAGTACATAATGTTGATGTCAAAATTTGGTGCAACAACTGCAAGATATCTATAACTTGCACTATTCCCAGGATCTTATTTGTTCTTATTCCTAATAGTTTATTAGTTACTTTATATATCAGTAGTAATTAATTTCACTTATCATAAATCCCTTTGTAATTATATTAATAAATCAACAGATTTCGAGTGCAGATGCTTGTGACTGATTCCACGGACTCCTTATCTGTTGTCCTGTTTGATAAACAAGTAATGAAATTTGTGAGAAAAAGTACTTCAGATCTGTGAGATTATTTGATTCAGGTAGTATTAGATAATAAAATAGCATGATGGAAAAATATGTTCGCTTCATTTAAACTAACATTTAGTTTTTTTCTTAAATAAGGCTGATGATGAGCACGGTTATCCTACTGAATTGACTATTTTGAAATCAAAAAGGGTTCTCCTGTAAATTGAAGTGTCAAACTATAATATTCAAAATCAACATCGTTCAGTAGAACAGAACTCATACAAGGTAATATTCATTACCGACAATGAAAACTACATCACTGATTTCAATGATAGCTTCACTAAATTTCAGGTAGATTCTATTATATATCCTTAATTTCATTAATATGGATAGACTGCTAAATAGTTAATTTTTATATTATTTATAGAAAGTATCATCATAGTAGTGGCTGTACAAATGTAAGTAGTGTTCATGAACATAGTCAGGTACAATATAATACATTATAATCATTTTTACTTCTCTACATATAAAGAACATGCCACCAGATTAATGCTTTATTCTTCTATCATAGGAAAATTATAATGTTGAATCATTTCGACTCAGTGAAAAGGATGAATCTATATTTGAAACATTGTCTGTGGTATCATCATGTATTCAGGTATATATATATATATATATATATTTTCTCCTTTAGAATTTTCTTTACAAGCCTTTATTTTCATCCTACATTGTAATTGCTCCGAGATATGATGCTTCTTTCAACTACGTTTTATATGAAGAAAAATCTACTGACTGATTTTCTTAATGAAGATTTTATTGAGAAATCTCATCATATCCCACCTAAAAGTGTCGGTAGAAAATTTCAGGAAAAAAATATGGCAATCCGAATGAAGGATAAATTAAAAGACAAAGCAGAAAAGAATGACTGATATTTTATGCAGATATGAAAGGTAATACGATATCAGGTGATTGTATATTCTAATTTCTTTTATGTCATATTACTTATTTAATTCATTCTATATTACATATCAACCATTAGTTGATGTATTTCAGTGCTAGTGGGAGAAGGGGCAGGGCAGGGAGGTTGGGCCTGGTGAGGGCTGGTGGGAAAGGGGATGGGAAGGAGGGATGATGAGTTGGATTGGGGATGTGCTGGGATGGGTTGGCAGCAGAGGCTACTAAGGGGGGAGGGGATTGGAGGGGTTGGGCATGGGGGGAGGGGAGGGGAGGGGATGGGAATGGATGGGGGTGGTTATTGGCAGGATTGAGGACAAGTTGGAAGGGAGGACAGACCTGGGGGGTGGTGCTGGGCAAGGGGAAGGCCCTCTATAATGTTTTTAATCATTATTAGTGAAAGATGTTCATTTAGGAATTAATTTTAGGATTCCCTAATTTTATCATTTGTGTGCAACTTCAACAGCAACTTCGGGTGGGGGTGTATTGCAAGGATCTCCCTGAAGATATTCAATGTATATGCTTATGTAATGTTATGCATTACATTTTTATTTCCTCATTGGATGGTTTATATATATGAAATTACACAACATATGAAGATTGGCTATCTTAGACATTATATTTTGACTAAAACAACGAATCCTATGATGTTATTGGTGATATTATTTTATAAATTTTTCATATTTGAAAGAAGGTATTGCATTGTGTTATTGTTTTTAAAAGATAACAAATTATAAACTATTCAGTAGTCTGTGTTGCATTACATACTTCTATAGTTGTTTTAAATTACTATATATAATTATGATTCCTAATAAATGATTTATATTATGTTTTACATAGAAATACAAATGGTATAGATAGTTTGAATCCATTACTTTCAAATGAATATCTATACTTGATGAAGTGATATTCCATAGTGGCAAGGAATTTCAGGTCCCGGATGGAAGAGCGGGTGGGGGGGGGGGGGACGGGAGGGGGAGACAAGGATCTGGGTAGGGGGAGTAGGAGGTGAAAGGGAAATGGGTGAGGAAATGGTGGGAGGATATTCTGGTTAGTGGGCAGGGGAGGGGAGGGGAGGGAAAAATGAGGGTAGGGGGAAGCGCCATGTGGGGGATGAGGTTGGTCGGGGGGTTATGGGTGAAGGGTCCAGAAAGGTGGGAGTGTTGGGGGAAGGGGCTGGGTATGGGGACTGGTGGGGGAAGGCTAACGAGGGAGGGGGAGATGTTGGGATGGGGTGGCAGACAGGTAAAGGAGGGGAGAGGATAGGGGTATAGCTGGGTAGGGGGGGAGAGGACATGCTGGAAAATTAGGGGGGGTGGTTCATTCTGGGCAGGTTGGTGGGGGGGAAGGGAGGGGCTGGGCAGGGGAGGAACGACAGGTAGAGGAATGGGGAGGGGGGTTTGACATGCTAGGAAGGGTGTGGGGGGGAGAGGGAGGGGCTGGGCAGGGGAGGGGATTGGAGGGGCTGGAAAGTGGGGGGGAGTGCTGGGGTAAGGGGCTGGGCAGGGGGAAGGCTGACGAGGGAGGTGGAGGTGTGGGGATGGGGTGGAAGCCAAGAAAAATGAGGGGGGAGGGAGGGGTATATCTGGGTAGGGGGAGGACATACTAGGAAATTTGGGGGGGGGGTTTCATGTCGGGCAGGGTGGGGGGAGGGAGGGGCTGGGCAGGGCAATGAGTAAATGTATGGAATTGGGGAGGGCAGGGGCTGGGCAGGGGAGTGACTTTTCATTTTCATATTATTTAATTATTTTCATTGAATTTTTGTATATTTTGTTTCATAGATGAATATTTTAAACAAATAATCCATTTGATTACGACATGATTTTTTGGACTTCACTGGATTAACCAGTTATTTTATCAAAGTAGTATGCCTCATTTACTAAAATTCATTTCTAAATATAGGTTGTAGGGATCAATATAATTGTAAATAAACAATGCAAACTACTACTCTACATCATTGATTCATTTGGTACTAGGAGGCTTTTGACTACATATTTTGATGACATGAATTGTAATCTGATCTGCACACCCGCTGTTGTTGAAAATTATGGTTCCTGTTTATGTTGTCAAATGTGTATCTTCAACTATAACAATATTGATGTTCTCTTATCATTGTTAAATTAAATTCCATAGTCCTATGTCAAAGGTGAGACTGTATTGATGTTATCTTACAATGATTTTTTTCACTGTTGACCTATTTCAAGTATCTGAAAATTAGAAATTCATAATTTGTTTCTATGAATAAATTTATAATTTCAATATATTATTTATTAATTTTCTTTATGTTTCACCGTTGTTTCCTTCGTTGTTATATTTATACAGAAGGCTGCTCCGTATCTAAATTTTGTTCCTCAAATTCTGTAACTTTTGTTCCTCATTATGTATGTAATTTTCTTTTCAAATATATTCAATATTAATATAAACTATTATGTTTTATAAATAGTAATCTATAGTTAATAATTAGAATTATTTTATAGTGTCGTGCATCGCACGGACGGATTACTAGTTTTTCTTGGAAATGGTTGATACTAAATTATTTTTTGTATCATTTTAGAAATAACATGTATTTCCTGGAAGCACTCATCATAAGATTTCATTTATTTTTAATATTTCATTTTTTAGTTCACAATGACATTGTTGTGTGATCACTGAGTCATCATCCTAATGAAATGATACCTTAACTATATTTTCAATTCAATATCATAATATCAGCTTTGATTTTTTTTATCAGGTCTCCCATCTTGTCATATGTTGAGCGGCCCGGACTTCTCCTCTCAGAATTCTTAGTTTCACGGCTGGTATGATTTAAAAAATAAGACCATGTTGATTTTTTGGTTGATTTTGTTTTTGAAAAGGATGATAATAATTTGAAATGTACATGTGTTAATGTAAATATAATTCTATGTGTACTAGTCATTCTCAAGGAAAATGGGTGGGGGTTAGGGGTGGGTTGGTGTGTTCTGGATCTACATTTTGGTCACATATATCCCTCTTGACATACTGAAATTAGTTATCCACTATATTCTAAGTGGAATAGGATGAGATAATCTTTTGGAATACAAGGTAAATTGGACCTTCATTTTTATTGTTATTCAATATTTGATCAATTTTTTATGTTCTATTGAAAACAGATTACTTTTACAACTAAGAAAGATTACGGGATGATAGAGAGATAGGGATAGTGGGATATGACATTGAAGACTCTAAATGGTATCCAACCAGTTTAGACAGCTAATGTGTTATTGGACATGAATAGGTAGATGGAGCTATCAGAGATCACAGAGCAGGCGTAGTGGTGGGTTGAAGTTACAAGGTTGTGGATGATCATGCTCAAGGGTCACATAGAGTTAGTGGTGAAACTAATGGGGATCATCATCGATTCCATCCAATAGAATTACAAGGTTTATTATGGTGAATTTATGTACAACACTTTTAACATTTATGTGAATAAAACACCTTTATGGAATATTCCCACTAAATGAAATAGTATATGTTTTATTGTTCAACAAAAAAATGAATTATAATATGTTTTTTATCTTAAGATATTTGTAGCACAATATAAAAGACTCTAGATTATGCATGGATCAAATTCTTTTGTTTCCTGATTTATATTGGAATTGAAGTCTCTTCTATGATGGGTTGATTAATATGTGATTTTAAGGAATCTTGTCCAAATAAATCATAGTGAATAAGATTGTATTTTACTAAAATCTTCTATCTAATATTTATTGAATGATACATAGCCTAAGTCACCCCATCACTATATGAAATTAATAATTAAATTTAGAAACTAATTCAAATTGATGAGGATACTTCCATCTAATCCAATTTTTAGTCTATCTTATTATGTGACATGAGACCATCAAACAGATCCATTGAATTTCATAATTTATGGACTATCTTCTATCAATGGTTTATAATTATCTAGGAAAACATCCCAATATGATAGATTCATTGATTTTTAAGAATCATCCTATATTTTAAAATCATCAAGACATTGATTTATAGATTTTAGGAAGGTATTGTTATTTTTGATTTGATCAACTAGTTAAAATATATAAGAGAGTGTATGTCCATAGAAGAGCAATCCAATCAGCTCCAGAATTTTGGACCGAACAAATTGGAAGCAAAGAATATCATTTTCATTATTTCTATTAGATAGATAGCCTATTTTACTTGTCATTAATTTATATATTTTGAATTTTTATGCTTAATGGTGTGAATTATATATTACTCTGAAACATGAATGCAAACTCCTAAAATTTTTGAGCATTATGTGGAACTCATTATCATTGGTGATGGTGGATTCTACATTGATGGAAATTGTATTAAATAATGGTAATCATAGGACTCTGAACTATCATGATTTTAGGTATCAATATCTTCTAACTGATCAACTCAATAATTCTCTTTATTAATGAAGGTAATGTTGTGGAAACTTTTGTTGTAGGTTCTGCTTCTAAAACAAAGGTAATCACTATTCAGGTAACATGAGTTTCGTAGGATTCTTTTTTTAAAATAATATTGTGATTTTATTTTTCACAATCATTTGAAAAAATTAATTAGAAAATATTTTTTATATTTATAATAAATTAGAATGTTTTACCACAATTGTTTTCTTCTCTATTTCTTTTCCAGGGTCTTGTAGTTTTGAACTATGGGTGATGCTTTTTGAGTATCTGTTCTTAGAGATGGTCAATGGAGGGAGCAGGATGCATCAATAATTGTTCTACGGGACATCATGAGAATTAAATTGGGATACATAGTACAAATTGATGCTCATCTTCGTGATGTTGATGCCCTCAAGATAGACCAATATAATCTTATAGTTGAATATATTCTTGTCAACAAGAATACGTAAGAATTTTTTTTGGTTCAACATACAATAATGATTATATAGATTCTTTTTGTGATTTCCACCTATTTCCTCACATTATTTGGAAAGGATTCTCATCCTATGGAAAACACCTAACAAGTCAGAAATTTTTTAATGATTCACTTAGAAATTACTAATTTCTTTATATGTTCAATACCTATTGGAATTATTTTCATGGTTATCATGATGTACACAATGAAACATCACAATTATATGCATGGAATTGATAACTCACACATTATTTTGATTGGAGGAGTTTCCATTACCTTTACCATCATGTTGTTTATCACCCTGACTGATGGTTCCCATAGGCTATTGGAGTAGGGGAAATAACTAAGAGAATTACCGCCATTGAGGAGATGGTGGGAATGGATGCTCTCTGTAGTGACAAAATTCTCACTCTCATACTTAATAAGCTGAGTGTTGATAGTTCCCTAATTAATGTTTTTTCTAATGGTATTAAAATGGAACATATCATAATACTCACAATGAGAGCTTCATGATTAGAAAATCAACATGCAATTGATGGTGCAATAGTAAGGATTTTTTTTATCTAAAAGAGTTGTCATTTTTCCATTCTCTCTCTTTTTTTGGATGAAAATTATTTTATTGGAATATTAAAGAAATATTTATACTGATATTCAAAAAATAATGAAATCCTACATTAGGCTTTTATTAGACAAACAATAAAACCTAAAACTAATATTGAATCATCATAATACCCCCCACAATTCGGCACCATTTATAAACACTAATCATGGGCAATCGGAATACTTGGGAATTTAATTTTTTCTCTTCATCAATTCATATGTAAATATGTTTTTTCATGTATATATTTCAAGGATCTTTCATCCTATTTTATAGTTAATATTTTTACATGCATGAGGTTTCATCTAAGAGGTTCATTTAATTCATTTCACCCCAAAGGATAAGAGAACTAATCTAATGTAAATTGATTATGATCAAAGTTGGCATCGAACTTGCAAAGGGGATCCAGAGAAAGTAAAAACATTACCCATATTGTAACATTTCATTCAACTTTTTCATATTCCATGACCTAGTAAGATTTATTTTTCACTCATAATGTAGTAGATCTCTTCACGTTCAAGGATGAATTAATATGTATAGTGCATGTAGTGATTGATGTTATTGATAAATGTTGGCTCTGACAATTGGTTTTTACAAGACAAATGTGCTCTTTCATTACTGGCATTATTTCTCTTATTGGGCCTTGAAGGATTAATTTTTCACATAGTTTTTGGCCTCTTTGCATAAAATACCATATAAAATCCATGATTTCTCTTGGTGGCATGTAAATATGTTGGTTTCTTTCCTTTTTTTGTTCCTTCGTGACATCATATTGTGGACACAATTGAAAGATATATTAGTCATGTTGTGAATAAAAAATTATTACTAGTAATAATGATAATTCCCTTTTTTATTTCTATTACCTATTATTTATAATTTCTTATTCTTATTTATAATTTTAATTTTCTAGAGGATTATCTATAAAATGGTAAAGTGGATGGGTGGAGGCTTGGAATGGGAAGGAAAATATACCGATATTAATCATTGCTAGGCCAGGACATGGATGTGTCCATTTCTATGCTTCCCATAGATGAATTGATTGGTAAGGCTGATCGGTTTTCCAGATTATTCCTAATTGATATTTGTGGCCACACTATCAATTTTACTAACATGTTTTCATTTAAATTAATCAATTAAAATATGAAAATTTTAAGGTGAGGGAAAAATGGATTTTTTTTATTTTCATTCTTATCCTTAGAGGTTTGAAAAATGCACCTTGAGGAATTACTGCCTATTTTGATATTTTTTGGAACTTTCTCTAAAATAGATTCTATTTACATCCAATCAAATGCCAAAATGGTGTACCGTCTTCTGCAAGATGGAGAAGTTTGTGGCATCCATCTGGTCATCGTCAAGCCGGGAGGAGGTGGTGATCAGGGATGGAAGAACTGAGGAAGTGTCCATGGAGGGCGGGCGCTGGATCCGGTTTCCAGGAGCCGCACATTGGAATGGAGGAATCCTAGAGATGTCGCCGGAGAGAGTTGTGACAGGGGGTCACGCTCAGGGGGAAACGTTGGGGCGAGAGGCTGGCGTCGGGTGAGGGCGCTGCTAGGCGAGGGCTCTACGGGGGTGAGGGCGCCGCTGGGGCCAGGGCGCGGGCATCGGGCAAGGGTGATGTCGGGGAATGGGCGCTGTTGGGGCGCGAGCACTGCTAGGGCTAGGGCATGGGCATCAAGTGAGGGTGTCGCTGGGAGGAGGGCGGTGCTGGGCGAGGGCACGCCGTGGGAGGGCGCCGGAAGCTGGGGTCGGGAGCCGCCACTGGGGAAGGGCGCCGGGAGGGGAGCCGCTGGGAGAACAGGCGCCAGGAGAAGAGAGGGCATCGGGTGAGGGTGCTGTTGGGGAAAGGACGCCGCTGGTCTTCGAGAGAGGAGCGGTGAGGGCACTGGGTGAGGGAACACTGTGGGGAGAGGAGCGGTGGGGCTAGAGGTCCGCCGGGAGAGGAGCGCGCCTGGAAGGAGGGCCGCCGGGAGGAACGCGTGCCCGGAAGGAGGGTGCCTGGAGGGAGGGCCACCGGGAGGAATTTTCCTAGAGGGAGGGTCACCGGGAGGAATGCACTCCTGGAAGGAGGGCGCATGGAGGGAGGTCCGCCAGAAGGAGGGCGCCTGGAAATAGTGCTGCTGGGAGAAACTCCGGGTAGGAGAGGTGGTTGTCGGGAAGGGCAAGGCCAGAGGGGGGGGGAGAGGTGGGGCCAGACAAAACCGGGAATCCGCTGGGAGGGAGGGTCGGGATTAAGATCCCTCTAATACCATGTAAATGGTGAATTCCCCTTTCCCCAATGTGAGGTTGGGATATTCTTTTATTGATGAGTGAATCTAATTACAAGGAGGGTAAGTCTGATGTGGGACTCAGAAAGACCCATTTAAACTTAAATGGGGTCCAACACATATATATGAAAATGTAAAGAGGTTTCAAGAAAGAAAACACATTTGAGGAACAATGGGTTATGGTGTCAATGATTCCCCTACTTTAAAAAGAGTAGGTATTTGTGTTTATATTATTGATGTTGTTATTGTTGTATGGCGGGCTTCTGAAATTTTCCTCAACAAACTCGAGTTGAGCAACACAGTTAGTGTTGTTCTCACCAGCAGTTTAATTTATCAATGGATGACAAGTTATACGATGTGTATCACTATTAGTTCATTTTATATATCATCTTATTTCATTAACATGGTTCAAAATATTTTAAAACATATCATATATTGGTCTAATATATTTGCAGATATACATTGTTTCAATAACCATTCGTATAGTGGTATGTGTATTGTGAGTAACATGACTACATTTATTCTCTATTAAATGATGGTAACTCTTAGTATAATCATCTCTCTTAATTTTTTAGTTTGGTATCATATTTATTGCATAGATAGATAAATTTGACTTAGCAACATTCATGGTTTTTATCACTTCCATTTTGAATGATGGAAAGTCTTCCCCTAGCTCGATTCAAGTAAGCAATTTATCTGATTTCTTGGTTCATTATTACAAGGAACGATCTTGACCATCTTTAAGGATTGGCTAAAGCCTTCCCTAGGTATAGACTACAGAAGACTAGGAGATATTTTTTCCACAGACATGGTGCAATGAGGTTGCCAAGCACTGATAGTAGTAGTATTTTTCTAGTTCATTTAAGATACTTGTTTCTTTTCAATATCATTTTAAAGTTAACTAGATATTTTTGAATGCAGTCATCACATGATATTTTTTCATTTTTAGGAATAACATATTTATTTTTTCAGTATAAATATGGTGTGAGGTCATTAAGGCATAATCCTTCATAAAGGATGGTTGTTCAATATTTTCAAGTCTGTATCATAAACCGAGTTTTGATTTTTTTTGCAGTCTTGCAGCTGGTCCAATGTTGAGCATCCTAGACTTCTCCTCTTCTCTGTGTTTGAAGTTTTTATGATCGGATGATTTCAAAAACCAGACAATATTGATTTTTAGGTTGAGTTTTTCATTGAAATGGAAGATCAATAATGTGAAATGTAAATGTTGAAACGTTGATATCATTCTATGCACACTAGTCCTTCATATTGATAATGGGAGCTAGAAGGGGGTGGGATTTTGTGGTCTGGCACTACAGTTTGGTCATATATTTCCCTCTTGAATTACTAAAATTAATCATCCAATATGATCTGAGTTAAATATATTAGGATAATATTTTTGAAAACAATATATATTGAACTATAATTTTTATTGTTATGGAATATTTTTATCATTTTGGTTATGTTCCATTGAACACAAATTGATTTTACAACTATGAAAGGTTATGGGAAGGAAGATAGAGAGGCAGAGGCAACTATGAAATAAGAGGAATCTTCATGGTCTCCAACCTCCTTAGATAACTAACACGTTCTCATATAAGAACAGTTATATGGTGCTATCAGAGATTGCATAACAAGTGATGTGGCAGGTTATGTTTCAAGGCTACATGATAGAATGTTCAATGGTCACATGTATTTTGTGGTGAAACTGAAGGGTCTCTGCATTGATACCATCCAGAAGAACTACAGGATTTATCAGGTTAAATGGAAGAAAAAAACATTAAAGGTTTCCAATCTAACATTATCAGAGTTTGACATCGATAAATTTGGGTAGGATTATTGGAATCTTCTTGGTCTCCAACCTCCTGATAAGAATAATGTGATCAAGGACAATATAGACTATAGGGATTTGTCGGAGATCACAGAGTACGTGAAGTGGAGACTCTAAGTTTCATGGATATGAGAGTGAATTCTCATGGTCCACTTGTAATTTGTTGTGAAACTAAAGTGGCTCAACGTCGATACCATCAAGTAACACTACATGGTTTAGTAGTCTAATGGGAATAACAACACCATAAAGGATTCATGTCTAATATTATTATATTTTTACATTGATAAAATAATTTTATTCATTTTAAGTATTCCTTTTTTGTTCAATCGGTATCAATTTTGTGTGGGATCACTATGGAATAACCCTGCTGAAATGATAACAACATCACATTTTCATGTCAATATCATAAGCAAGTCATTGATTTTTGTTATGAGGAATCATTTATGGTCATATGTTGAATAACATGGACTTATCTTCCTCTCATAATTTTGAGTTTCTCAACTGATATGATTTCAAAAATAGAACCATTTTAATTTTTAGGTTGATTTCAGTTTTCAAAAATAAGATACACAATGTGAAATATATAGGAAGTAATGTTGATAATAGTCTGTGTGGGATACTCTTTAATAAGGATAATGGGAGCTTCTTTATGGTGGGATGTTGTGGTCTGGCTCTACAGTTTGGTCTAATATTTTCCACCTGATGTAATTGAATTTGTTATCCGCTATGGCCTATATAAAATGAACAAGGATAATATTTCCAAATACAAGGTAAACTTGACCTTAATTTTTATAATTATGTAATATTATAATCCTTTTGGTAGTTTTATATTGAAAATAGATTGCTTTTACAACTCATAAATATTTTGGAAAGGAAGAGATATTGGAACAATGGTTTATTACATAGAGGAATTTGCATGGTCTCCGGCCTCCTAAGAAAACTAACGTGTTCTCAGACAAAAACAACTACAAAGTGATATTGGAGATCACAATGTAGGTGATGTAGAGGACTGAAGTTTCAAGGTTGCGGTAGAGAACACTCAAGAATCACATGTAGTCAATGGTGAAACCGATGGGGCTTAACATTGATATAATCTAGTATCACTACATGATTTAGCAGGTTGTAGGGAAGAACAACACCTTATAGGTTACCTATCTAATGAAACACATCTATGGAATGATGTTTGATGGTTTCAATGTTTCCCCTACATTGAAAAGAGTAGATATTTGGATTTTTTATGATACTGATGATGCAGGTGGTTCTTATGACATTGTACTCACCGAACCCAATTTTAGCATCCTAGTTAGTATTGTTCTCACCAGTGGGTGGATTTTTCAACAGATAACAAATTATATGGTCTGGTGCATTTTTAGTTCTTTTTTATATATCATTTTTTATCATTAAAATGGTTCAGAAATTTATATAACAACTCATATATGGGACAAATATATTTTTAGATATGCATAGTTTCAATAACCATTCATACAGTGGCCTGTGTATTGTGAATTAATTTTCTATATTTCTTCTCTGTTAAAGGATGGTAACTCAAAGTATTTTAATCTCTCTAAATTTAGTACTTCATATTCCTACTTGTCATACTAATATGGAAATTCGACTTTTCTCCATTCCGGGTTTTAGTCATTACCATTCATAGTGACGGTGAGTCTTCCCCTTTCTCTATTCAAGTGCTATTTGTTTGATATGTTGATCGTTATTACCAGGAACATTCATGACCATATCTATGGACCAGGGGAATAATTCCTATGTTCAAGACTGTTAGAGACTAAAAGAGATTTTTACCACTAGTGTGGTGTTGGGAGGTTACCAAGAACCGATGATAGTAGTACTTTTCTTGGTCAGGGAAGATACTGATTTCTTTTCAGTTTCATTTTAAAATTAACATGGAAGTATTGGATGAACTCATCATAAGACATTAATTTTTTTGTAATAATTCATTTTCTCAGTTCAGGATAAATTTGTTGTGAGATCACTAAGGAATAATCCGACTGAAATGATTGTTCTTCTTTATTTTCTAGTCAATTTCATAATATATACTTGGATTTTTGTTATGAAATCTCGTAGATGGTCCCATGCTGAGTGTCCCAGACTTCATCCCATCTTAGCATTCTTATTTTATGATATGGTATGATTTAAAAAATAGGTCAATTTTAATTTTTAGGTTTAGATTGTTATTGAAAAGTAATATAATCAATGGGAAATGTACAGGTAGAACTGTCGATATAAGTCTATGTGGACTAGTCATTCGTAGGGATCAAGGGAGATGCCTGGGGTTGGCTCATGTGGTCTGGCTGTATTGTTTGGTCACATATTTCCCCCTCGGTTTACTGAAATTCACTATATACATTGGTCTGAGTGGAAATGCTTGGGATAATATTTTAGAAAACTAGGTAAATTTGACCTTTATTTTTATGGTAATGCAATTGAAGAATCATTTTAGTTATATTCAATTGAAAAGTGATTGGTTTACAGCAATGAAATATAATGGGAAGGAAGACATAAAGGCACAGTGGGATACAAAACAAAGAAAACTACATGGTCTCCAACCACCTGAGATGACCAACATGATCTCATACTAGAAAAACAATAGGGAGATGTTGGAGATCACATAGTAGGAGAAGTAATGGATTGAAGTTGCAAGACTGTGGGAGAGCACGCTCAAGGGTCATATGGTGTCAATGGTGAATCTGAAGGGGATCGACACTGATACCATCCAGTAGTACTACAATGTTTAGCTATCTTAAGGGAATAACCACAACTTGATATGGATGAAGGTAAGAAAAACCCTTTTATGGCATATTAACACAAAATGAAATCGTACATGTGTTACTGTTCAATAAAAAAATGAATTCATTGGTTATTTATTTATTAATATCTTAGTATGAAAATATAAACAACTCAATATTATGCATGTATCAAATTCTTTTGTTTCCCAATATATTATATAATTTATGTTTCTTATATTTTGGGTTGATTGTGATGTGATTTTATGGACACATATCAAAATAAATAACAATGTCTCTAATGGTATTTTTCTGTTAGATTTATGCTAATATTCATTTACAAAGACATTTCATATGTCAACCCCATCACTGTAAGAAAAAATGAATAAATATAGAAGACAATCCAAATTTATGAGGATTGTTCCGTCTAAAAAATATTCAATGTGACTTACTATGTGACATGATTCTCTCAAATGGATCAGTTAAATTTCATAATTTATG
Source organism: Viscum album (assembly GCA_963277665.1). Taxonomy (NCBI): domain Eukaryota; kingdom Viridiplantae; phylum Streptophyta; class Magnoliopsida; order Santalales; family Viscaceae; genus Viscum; species Viscum album. Next base: position 858,654,907 of record OY728151.1, read on the forward strand.
GGGTGTCTTCTATCAAGTGTTAATAGTTATCTTGAAAGAAGCCTATTATGATAGATTCATTGTAGGTTATGAATCTTCTTATATTTTGGATGCTTGATGAAATTTATTATTGATTTCCATAAATTATTTCTATTGAGGTGGTGTTCGAGATGTTAAAATGTTCATGAGATGGTTGGTTCTCAGAAGATGGAGTCAATGAACTTTATATTTTTAGACCAAACAATTCGGAAAAGAAAGATGTTTTCTTTATTTATATTAGACTGCCGACCTGTTTTAATTTATTGTCTCTTATTTCTTTATTTTTAATTTTTTATCTTCCTAGTGTGAATTATAACTTTCAATGAAATAGGAAGGAACAATCTGGAAAATTAATGGATTTATGTGGATGCCACTATCATGAGTGATCGAGGCTCCTTATTTGATGGATATAATCTTGGAAAATGGTGATCACAGGCCTCCAGACTGGCTGGATTTTTTTAGTATCAATGACTTGTTGCTAATCAACTCTATAATTAGATATATTGAGGAAATAAATGCTAGTAATGATGCGACAACAATTAAGCTCGGTATTTCTCCTACAACCAATGTAATCACTATCTAGGGAGATTCAGTTACTTATGGTTCATTTATTTTAAAACACCCTATGATTTAATTTTTCAAAAACATATTAAAAGTTCATTATTAAATTTTATTGGATAGTAAGATTAAATGAGAAAAAAAATTCATCATTGTTTTCCTCTATATTTCTTTACCTTAATCATGTTATATTAAGCTCTTGGCGATGATTTCCATGTGCGGGGTCTCAAATATGGTCATTGGAGTGAGAAGGTTGCATCAATTATTGTTCTTGGGGATATCATTAGAATTAAATTCGGAGACATAGTACCCTGAGATGCTAGTCGTTTTGAAGGTGAAACCATCTAGATAGACCAATCATCTCTTACAAGTGAATCTATTCCAATCACAAAGAACCCATCAAAATATGTTTTTTCTAGTTCGACATGCAATCAAGGTGAGATTTAATCTATTGTGATTCCACCAGTGTCTACACATTCATTGGGAAGCCCTCTCCATTGGTGGATAATACCAACCAGGTCATTCATTTTCATATGATTCTCAAACAAGATGGTAATTTGAGTATAATCTCATCTAATGTTTGTATTCTTGTCGTGGTTATCATGATGTATGAAATATGACATCAAATGTACATGAATGTAATTGATAAATTGTATTTTAGATTTTTAGAATTCCCATTACCTTTCCCACCATGTTTTCTGTCACCCTGGCAATTGGTCGACGCAGGCTATCGAATAAGAGGGAAATAAATAAGAGAAATACCTCTATTGAAGGGATGGAGGGAAAACATGTTATCTATAGTGAAACAATTGGCACTCTCATCCAAGATAAGATGATTGTTGACTGGCCCCTTGTAACACCTGAGACTTTTATGTTATATAAATCATCAAAGGAATCTTTTTCTACACACAACACTTGCTTGGCTTGGTTTACACGAAATCACAACCTTCCTCGATAGCTTGCGTCGTACGCAATACAGAGTTTCACTAAACAATGATATTCTAATAAAATATTTTTAAAACTAGCCGTTATGAATAGTAATAACAACTTTTTGAAATTTTATAAATTTTATTATTCAAAATGGACTTCATTTTTGGATTCATAATATCGAAATTATCCTAGGGTGAAATTTTGGCATTTTTCTGAAAACATTCAATTTTTGATGAATAGTGAAACCACTAAGTGGTAGTTAAAAAACTGAATTTTTCATAAAACTTAATTTTACCACTTCTGTGAGTGGAATTTCGAAAATCTCAGAGACACGGTTGATGTCAGTAAGTAAAATGTGGTTTAGTGAGATGAAAATAATTTTTTGGTGAATAGTAACTTTTTACTTTTTTTTACCACGGTTAAAAGTAAATAGGGTAATTAAGGGTAAAAATGATTTTATTATTACCATAAAACATGTCCTAATTCTATTGGACAAGTTTAATTCGACCATAAGCAACCATAGGAATAAAAGATGACCATTTAGGCCAACTTGGATTAGATTAGGACATTTATTATTAATTAATTTAAAGAAGGGTTAAAATAGTTAAAATCAAAGTTTAATAACTAAATCATTTTTAATATGGGGTTATACATAAGATAAATTCGACTATAAATATTTATTAGAAATCTATAAATATTTCCTACAAAATGGTATTTTATTTGTAATTTTTAGACATTAAATAATTTAATTTATTTAGGACACACCGATGATGCATTAATTATCTTATTAATGAAATATTGACATAATTGATGTTATAAATACCCAAATAAATATAATTTGAGACTTTTTATGAATTCCACTAATTTTCATTATTAATATGACATGTTAGTATTTATTTAATTAACTTTTTTCGAACTAATCATTCTGTTATAATTTTCAAAAAAATTAATTACTAAATAGTGTCATAATTGACATAAAATTGTTTTTAAAACAAATATTATATTAGTAATTGTTATTTTATTCCTAAAAATCTACGGTTCGGCCAAATGACTTAGATAAGGTTATATATTTTAATAATTAACCACTTGGGGTTATTTTGGCTGCTTATGGTAAGTTTATTAACCTTATAGTATAAGAACACAAGAAGACACGGTAAAAGTAAAATTATTTAATTTAATGTTAAATCTAAATGATAAGGTTAAAATATGAAACTAAACTTGTCTAAATTCTATTGGATGAGAGTATTTAGACCCATACCCACCTTATCTTCTAAATAAATCAATTTGGAGCTATTTAAAACCGAACTTGACTTTATAATAAAATAATATTTTTATTTATTCCAAAGGTGCCCCTCTCCTCCCTTATAAAAGGGCACCTCCTCCCTCTCTTCCTCACACCACTTTGAGCCTTCAAGCTCAGACAAACCCTTCCAAATATTCCTATAAAATTCCCTAGAGACATTATAGAGTTCCTGGTCTTCTTCAAAGACCAATTTTAGTGCCCTAAAAGAAGGTCTCAAAGAAGCACTTCAAAGAAGAGGTAATGCCCGTTACCGATTCTTTCATCTTTATTTCTTCTTCCACTTCTTCTTCTTTAGTTGTTTAATTATGAAGTAATAACATAAGTATCACTAAAATACTTATATGTTATTATAAGTATGAAACAACCATATTTCACCATCTATCTATCCTACGGAAAAAGAAATCACCACGTGTGCGTACGTACGGAATACCGTCTCCACGCCGTGGTGTAATCTATTTTCCACCACCTACTTACTTGGATGGATATAATGGTGTAAATAATGACTATATATGACTATTATAAAGTGATACTATTTCTGAAATAGTATACATACACTCCAATATAATTCCACGATCATAGAACGATATCATCACTCGTGCGTACGTACGGAATACCGTCTCCACGATGTGATGCGACTCGTTCTACATGATCTTCATTTCATAATGATTATATAAATAAATTAAATTAATGAATATGAAATATATTACACTAATAAAATTGTGGAAATGAGGTATATATAACCTAAAGTGAAGAATAAGAATTTATTCAACAAAACACGGATAAGAACAAAAAGTTATAAACACCCGAATAACAAGTAACAATGAAATATTACTACTAAGAAGCTAATAATATGACCAAATATGATATAATAAAAATAATTATGATTCTGGAATAAGTCAATAACATTATTTAAATCATTATACAGTAGGTTCAGACACGTACAAAGCATATCAGACCTAAGGTAAGGGAAATATCACAATCTCATTTTTATCCGATATTGTTTTTACTTTGGCATTTACTGGGGTGTATTTTATCATCCACATCCATGTTTCCTCAATATGTAATATTATTTCCACCCACCTACAATTTTTTAAATCCAATTTTAACCTTCGGTGAGTTTTTAGTAAAATATATGAAAGGAATCTTTTGTCGTTTTTCGTACGAGGTACTTTTTCACTTTTCCGGCAAAAGTACGAGAAGAATGTTTTTTTAACTTATACTACATGAATGGATTTTTAAAACATTATTTCCAAGAAGCTTCATTTACACGTTTTCACGTTTATTTTTAATCAACTTCTTTTAGTTTAAAATTGTATGACATGTTAAGAAAGGAAAAAGTGTTTTAAAGTAGAAAGGATATTTTCCTCAAGAATGGAGTTCAAGTGTTTTATCAAAATTATTTTCCATATAAGATAATATAGGGTTCTGTTTCTATCCCTATTATTACATTGATTTGATTATGTTGTGATGGAATTATTTTTATTAATTCCTTTATCTTATATGAATTGTTTTATGATGTCTTGTTGTTTAAGAATCCCATTTTTATTACATGGGTTATGTAATGATGTATGATTTATGATTTTGTGGCACACATAAGAATGGTATCATTATGAGATGGGTGGGACCTTTATCTCCCTCCAATGCATTGGGTAAAGATTTTATATCTCATGAGATAGACATGGATGGAACAGTAGGTTATACCGGTTCAGTGAAACAGGACTGAAACAAGGAGTGAACTCGGTTCAGAAATGGACTTTGTCCACTAAGATAGTCTTGGAAATGAGTCTTGACTAATAATAAATGATTCTCTATGATTATGTGTGTATGACACAAAGTTTCATGTTTTAAGTTATGATTATTGGGATTATATTTCACTACTAAGACTTATCCCATGTTATGAAATTATGATCTCTTTTTCATGTTATGATTTCCAAAAGTTATGTGCTTATGTATATGATGTGATTGATATTTCTTTTGTTTACCCTTACTGAGCATTTGAGCTCACCCTTTTGTATGTTTTGTTTCCCCAGGTCAGAAAGAAGGTTATTAAGTAGAATATGCCAAAAAGGGACTCTAGATATGATGAAATAAATGGGAGGCAAAGTAGATGATTTATGAACCAGTTGTTTATGTTTCCCAGTTTCTAAAGCCACTATACTTATACGGTCCTTTCTTGGTTTGGTTATATGTTGTAATAAGTGTGCTTCAATTCTGAAGTAATAACAATGTATGTAAAGTATGGGTCGTTATAGTTAGTATCAGAGGAAAGGTATAGTCAACCTTTGGAAACTAGGATGTGAAAGCCTTAGTAAGAACCCTAAGGATAAGTCTAAGCATAGAACACAATCTTAGTGTTTTAGAAATGGCCATGAATAACCTAGGATAAGATCTTTAGTGTGAAATTTTATTCTTGATTATGTGGTTTTCCTATTATAATTAGTGTTGCTCACACTATTCTTCTTGGTTTTAGTCAATGGCTGGAACCCGAAGGAATCGTGTTAATGCGGAAAGCGACGGGAAATGAAATGATTGTCCCCCTGAGCAACCAAATGTTATGCGAGATGGAATGCAAAATCTTGTAGCCATGCTCACACAACTTTCTCAAGCTATGAATCATGTAGGACTTCCAAACAAGCAATGAAAGGAGCAACATTCTGTTGAATCCTTCATGAGACAGCGTCCACCTTAATTCAGTGGGTCTACTGATCCATTAGTTGCTGAACAATGGATTAGTACTACTGAAAAGATATTTTCAGTTCATCAATGTTCTGAGAATGATAAAGTCATCTTAGTAGTGTATCGTTTGGAAGGTGATTCTGATCAATGGTGGAATCTTATTAAGAATATGAGGCAAAGGAATAAAATTGAGTCCATGGAATGAGACGAGTTAAAGAACATATTTTTCAATAAGTACATCCCTCGTATTCTTCGAACAAAGATGGATAAAGGGTTTCTTGAACTGAAACAAAAGGACAATGAATCTGTTGGTACCTATGAAGCAAATCTTACAAGACTTGCAAGGTACGCTTCTGGTATTATTATCCAACCTGAGAGTAAGATCGATCAATTCTTTAGTGGCTTAAAACCAAGTTTTCGAAGGGCCTTATCCATAATGGACTTCAATATCTATGAGGAAATCGTTCGATGTGCTCTCAAAGTTGAGATGTAGATTGGAGTAACCCATCAGTCATATGGGTTTGATAAGAAGAGGAAAAAGGAATTCAAAGGAAAATCTAAAGAGCACACTGAAAAGAAGATGAGCTTTCCCTTATGCTCAAAGTGTGGAAAGAAACATGGAGGGAGTTGTCTTAAAGGGACAAGTAAATGTTTCAAATGTGGAAAGGAAGGTCATCAGGCATTTGAATGCCGTAATGATGGGAAGAATATTTCTAATGATGCTAACAGAGGAAGGGATGCACAGAATGAACCTATTACACTTCAATGTTTCAAGTGCAAGGAGATGGGGAATTATGCCAATCAATGCCCAAATCCAAGGGTTAATGATGATGGTCGACGTCAATAAACTCTTAAGGCTAAAGACAAAGGAAAGTCACATGCAATTTCTATCAGCGATGTGGAGTACGATAATGATGTGGTGAAAGGTACACTTACCATCCACTCTAATGTTGAAAATATTTTATTTGATTCTGGATCAACCCACTCCTTTATTTCTGAAGAATTTTCTAAGGGTATCACCGTATTACCTCAACACTTAGATGTTGAGTTAGCTGTGACAACACCTAATGGCACAACAGTCGCATCAAAAGTTTATACTTCTTCTCCGATTGAAGTTTGTGGGTAAGTGCTTCCTGAAAATCTTGTGATCCTTCCTATAGTGGAATTTGATGTGATTATTGGCATGTATTGGATTTCTCTACATGGAGCTCATATCAATTTCCAAAGAAGGGAAGTCACATTTCATATTCTAGATCAAACTATGATCATCTATCGATGCAAGGATGAACATAACCTTCCAGTGGAAATTCCTTACATCTGATGGGTCTTGATTCCACTAAATAAAGGTTATTTATCTCAAATGGTTTGTGAGAAACTCACAATTAAGAATATGCCCATTGTACGGGAGTTTGATGATGTCTTTCTGGATGAATTACCGGGTCTTCCACCGAATCGTGAAGTTGAGTTTTCAATAGAACTCGTACCGGGTGCTCTGCCTATTTCAAAGACACCTTATAGAATGGGCCCAATTGAGTTGCAGGAATTGAAGAAGCAACTCCAAGAGAATCTTGATAAGGGGTTCATATGCCCTAGTGCGTCACCGTGGGGAGCACCTGTTCTGTTTGTTAAGAAGAAAGATGGATCAATGAGACTCTGCATTGATTATCGAGAACTTAACAAGATCACTATCAAGAACAAATATCCTCTCCCGCGCATTGATGACCTATTTGACCAACTACGTGGAGCTCAATACTTTTACAGGATTGATCTTCGTTCAGGGTATCATCAATTAAGGGTCAAAAGGGAGGATATACCAAAGACGGCTTTCCGTACAAGGTATGGACAATATAAATTTATAGTGATGCCATTTGGTCTTACTAATGCCCCTGCTATCTTCATGGATCTAATGAATATAGTCTTTAGAGACTATCTTGATTAGTTTATGGTAGTCTTTATAGATGATATTCTTGTCTATTGAAAGAGAAAGTAAGAACATGAAGATCACTTGAGAATTATATTGAAGACCCTGAGAAAGGATAAGCTTTATGCCAAATTTACCAAGTGTGAATTTTCTCTTCTAAAAGTTTCATTTTTGGGTCACATAATCTCAAAAGAGGGGATATCTGTGGATCTAGCAAAAATAGAGGTTATCAAAAGATGGTCGAGACCAACAACAGTAACCGAGATCCGAATTTTTCTTGGTTTGGCTGGATATTATCGACATTTTGTGAAAGTTTTTTCATGATTATCTAATACACTCACCAAGTTGACTCGGAATGGAGTTAAGTTTGTTTGGATGGAGGAATGTGAAAAGAATTTCAAGGAGTTGAAAAGAAGGTTATCCAGTGCACCTGTGATCACACTGCCTTGTAGTGGAGAATGGTTTGTGATCTATAGTGATGCATCCAAGAAGGGATTGGGGTGTGTTCTTATGCAAAATGATATGGTGATAGCTTATGCCTCACGATAGTTGAAAATAAATGAGATAAATTACCCAACTCATGATTTGGAGTTAGCTGCGGTAATCTTTGCATTAAAGATTTGGAGGCATTACCTTTATGGAGAAAGGTGTGACATTTATACTGATCATAAAAGTTTAAATTATATTTTCACACAAAAGGAGCTGAATATGCGCCAATGAAGATGGTTGGAGCTGATTAAGGATTACGACTGCTCAATCCATTACGACCCTGGGAAAGCAAACAAGGTGGCAGATGCATTAAGTCGACAAGACCATGCTAGTTTATCCATGATGAGGATCACAAAAGATCCAATATTTATGGATTTACAAAGGATGGATCTTGGAATTAAAATGAAAGGGGAAAAATCTTATCTTTCTCAAATGAATGTTCAACCATCTATACATGTGAAGATTAGAAAGAAGATGTCATGTTACAAAATAAGGTGATAAATGTTCCTGAATTCAACCTTGATTGTTATGGGATAATAAAGTTCAGGAATCGGGTTTCTGTTCCTCCAATCCTCGAATTAAAGAAGGAGTTGCTGGATGAGGCCCATAGTTCTTCATTCTCTATTCATCCCGGAAGCACGAAGATGTATAAGGACCTGAAAGAATACTTCTGGTGGGATGGCATGAAAAGAGATGTTACTGAATATGTCTCTCGATGCTTGGTTTGTCAACACGTTAATGCTGAGAGACAGAAGTCTAAGGGGATGTTACAACCATTACCCATACCCGAATGGAAATGGGAAAACATCAGTATGGACTTTGTCACAGGACTTCCTAAAACATCCAAAGGCAATAATGCTATCTGGGTCATAGTTGATCGTCTTACAAAGTCTGCACACTTCATTGCTATTAGAGAGGATTTCTCTCTAGATCAACTTGCCAAGATATATGTAAAGGAAGTGGTAAGATTTCATGGAGTACCACTTTCTATTATATCTGATCAGGATTCGAGATTTACCTTGAAGTTCTGGCGAAGTCTTCAGCATACTCTGGATACATGGTTGTGTTTCAGCACTACTTATCATCCTCAGACAGACGGTCAGTCTGAGAGAACAATTCAAACTCTAGAAGATATGTTGAGAGCTTGCTCTATGGACTTCAAAAGTGGTTGGGATCAACACCTACCTTTGGTGGAATTTTCTTATAATAATAGCTTTCACTCCAGTATTCAGATGGCTCCTTATGAAGCTCTCTATGGAAAGAAATGCAGGACTCCAACTTGCTGGGATGAAGTTGGGGAAAGAAAGATATTAGGAACCGATCTCATTGATGAAATTGAAGAAAATGTAAGATCTATTCAACAACACATAAGAGTAGCTCAGTGTCGACAGAAAAGCTATGCCGACAACCGAAGAAAATACCTAGAGTTTGAAGTGGGTGATAAAGTGTTCTTACGAATATCTCCCTGGAAGAGGGTTATAAGATTTGGAAAGAAGGGGAAGTTGAGCCCTAGATATATCGGTCTTTTCGAAATACTAGATCGTGTTGGGAAGGTAGCTTACCGATAGGCGCTTCCACCGAATATATCTCAAGTTCACGATACGTTCCATGTATCTCTCTTGAGAAAGTACATACCTGATCCTTCACATGTACTCAGCTCAGAAGTTGTACCACTGGAGCAAGATCATTCTTATGAAGAACAACTGATAGAGATTTTGGATCGTAGCAAAAAAGTCATATGAAACAAGACCACTCGATTGGTGAAAGTTTTATGGAGGAACCACCAATTAGAAGAAGCTACATGTGAGCTTGAGGATATGATGAGGGAGAGGTATCCTCATCTGTTTGTTACAAAGTGACGAATTATGAGGGAGAAATTCATTTTAAGGGGGGGTAGAATGTTACACCTGAGACTTTTATGTTATATAAATCATAAAAGGAATCTTTTTCTACACACAACACTTGGTTGGCTTTCTTTACACGAAATCACAACCTTCCTCAATAGCTTGCATCGTACGCAATACCGAGTTTCACTAAACAATGATATGCTAATAATATATTATTAAAACTAGCCGTTATAAATAGTAATAACCACTTTTTGAAATTTTATAAATTTTATTTTCCAAAATGGTCTTCATTTTTGGATTCGGAATATCGAAATTATCCTAGGGTGAAATTTTGGCATTTTTCTGAAAACTTTCAATTTTTGATGAATAGTGAAACCACTAAGTGGTTGTTAAAAAACTGAATTTTTCATAAAACATAATTTTACTGCTTCTGTGAGTGGAATTTCAAAAATCCAAGAGACATGGTTGATGTCAGTAAGTAAAATTTGGTTCAATGAGATGAAAATAATTTTTTGGTGAATAGTAATTTTTTACTTTTTTTTACCACGATTAAAAGTAAATAGTGTAATTAAGGTTAAAAATGATATTATAATTACCTAACACATGTCCTAATTCTATTGGACAAGTGTAATTCGACCAAAAACATCCTTATGAATAAAATATGACCATTTAGGCCCACATGGATTAGATGAGGACATTAATTATTAATTTATTTAAAGAAGAGTTAAAATAGTTAAAATCAAAGTTTAATAACTAAATCATTTTTAATATGGGGTTATAAATAAGATAAATTCTACTATAAATATTCATTAGAAAGATAAAAATATTTCCTACAAAATGGTATTTTATTTGTAATTTTTAGAAATTAAATAATTTAATTTATTTATGACACAACGACGATGCAGTAATTATCTTATTAATGAAATATTGACATAATTGATGTTATAAATTCCCAAATAAATAAAATTTGAGACTTTTTATGAATTACAATAATTGTATATATTAATATGACATGTTAGTATTGATTTAATTAACTTTTTTCGAACTAATCATTCTGTTATGATTTTCAAAAAAATTAATTACTAAATAGTATCAAAATTGACATAAAATAGTTTTTAAAACAAATATTATATTAGTAATTGTTAATTTATTCCAAAAAATCTAAGGATCGGCCAAATGACATAGATAAGGTTATATATATTAATAATAAACAACTTTTGGTTCGTTTGGCTGCTTATTGTAATTTTATTAACCTTATTGTAGAAGAACACAAGAAGACACGGTAAAAGTAAAATTATTTAACTTAATGTTAAATCTAAATGATATGGTTAAAATAGGAACCTAAACTTATCTAAATTATATTGTATGAGAGGATTTAGACCCATACCCACCTTAGATTATAAAGAAATCAATTTGGAGCTATTTAAAACCGAACTTGACTTTATAATAAAATAATATTTTTAGTTATTCCAAAGGTTCCCCTCTCCTCCCTTATAAAAGGGCACCTCCTCCCTCTTTTCCTCACACCACTTTGAGCCTTCAAGATCGGCCAAACCCTGCCACTTTCTCCTATACACTTCCCTAGAGACATCCTAGAGGTCCTGGTCTTCTTCAAAGACCAATTTTAGTGCCCTAAAAGAAGGTCCCAAAGAAGCACTTCAAAGAAGAGGTAATGTCCGTTATCGATTCTTTCATCTTTATTTCTTCTTCCACTTCTTCTTCTTTAGTTGCTTCATTATAAAGTAATAACATAAGTATCACTCATATACTGATATGTTATTATAAGTATGAAACAACCCTATTTCATCATCTATCCATCCTACGGAAAAAGAAATCACCGCACGTGCGTACGTACGAAATACCGTCTCCACGCCGTGGTGTAATCTATTTTCCACCACCACCTTACTTGGATGGGTATAATGGTGTAAATAATGACTATATATGACTATTATAAAGTGATACTATTTCTGAAATAGTATACATACAATCCAATACAATTCCACGATCATAGGAATGATATCATCACTCATGAGTACGTACGGAATACCATCTCCACGATGTGATGTGACTCGTTCTACATGATCTTCATTTCATAATGATTATATAAATGAATTAAATGAATGAATATGATATATATTACACTAATAAAATTCTGGAAATGAGGTATATATAACCTAAAGATAAGAATAAGAATTTATTCGACAAAACACGCATAAGAACAAAAAGTTATAAACACCCGAATAACAAGTAGCAATGAAATATTACTACTAAGAAGCTAAGAATATGACCAAATATGATATCATAAAAATAAGTATGATTCTGGAATAAGTCAATAACATTATTTAAATCATTATACAGGAGGTTCGGACATGTACAAAGCATATCTGACCTAAGGTAAGGGAAATATCACAATCTCATTTTTATCTAAGATTGTTTTTACTTTGGCATTTACTGGGGTGTATTTTATCATCCACATCCATTTTTCCTCAATATTTAATATTATTTCCATCCACCTACAATTTTTTAAATCCAATTTTACCCTTCAGTGAGTTTTTATTAAAAGATATGAAAGGAATCTTTTGTCATTTTTCGTACGAGGTACTTTTTGACTTTTCCGACAAAAGTACGAGAAGAATGTTTTTTTACTTATACGACATGAATGGATTTTTAAAACATTATTTATAAGAATCTTCCTTTACAAGTTTTAAAGTTTATTTTTAATCAACTTCTTTTAGTTTAAAATTGTATGACATGTTAAGAAAGGAAAAAGGGTTTTAAAGTATAAAGGATATTTTCCTCAAGAATGGAGTTCAAGTGTTTTATCAAAAGTATTTTCCATCTAGATAATAAAGGGTTTTGTTTTTATCCCTATTATTACATTGATTTGATTATGTTGTGATGGAATTATTTTTATGAATTCCTTTATCTAATATGAATTGTTTTATGATGTCATGTTTTTTAAGAATCCCATTTTTATTACATGGGTTATGTAATGATGTATGATTTATGATTTTGTGGCACACATAATAATGGTATCATTATGAGATGGGTGGGACCTATATCTCCCTCCAATTAATTGGTTAAAGATTTTATATATCATGAGATAGACATGGCTGGAACGGTAGGTTATACCGGTTCGGTGAAACAGGACTGAAACAAAGGGTGAACTCGGTTCAGAAATGGACTTTGTCCACTAAGATAGTCTTGGCAATGAGTCTTGACTAATAATAAATGATTATCTATGATTATGTGTGTATGCCACAAATTTTCATGTTTTAATTTATGATTATTGGGATTACATTTCACTACTAAGACTTATCCCATGTTATGAAATTATGATCTCTTTTGCAGGTTATAATTTCCAAAAGTAATGTGCTTATGTATATGATGTGATTGATATTTCTTTTTTTTACCCTTACTAAGCATTTGAGCACACCCTTTTGTATGTTTTGTTTCCCCAGGCCATGAAGAATGTTATTAAGTAGAATATACCAAAAAGGGACTCTTGATATGATGAAACAAATGGGAGGCAAAGTAGATGATTTATGAACCAGTTGTTTATATTTCCCAGTTTCTAAAGACACTATACCTATACGGTCATTTCATGGTTTGGTTATATGTTGTAATAAGTGTGCTTCAATTCTGATGTAATAACAATGTATATAAAGTATGGGTCGTTATACCCCTATGTTTCCGACGCTTTCGCCGGGGCGCACGCATCCATCTGTGAGGACGCGCGGCTGTTGCCCCGCATTCCCGCTTTCCAAAGGCGGGCAACATTTGCTCCTTATTCAGGGACGTCTTCTCCTTGATCGAAACGGGATGATGGGATGTCGGTTCTTCCTCCTGCGGATCCCTCCTCAGAACTCATCACCTAGTCCGGGTCTCCCTTATAGATTTAATACGTAGTTTGTGAAACTCTTCCCAGTGCCATGTTTCCATGGACACCGGTTAATTACACTGCTTCTGTCGGGACATTCCAAAGGGTCCAGTCAGGGCAGCAACCTTCAGTCAGGGGAGTAGTCACGTTGAGGCATCAGTAGCGTGTCTGGATGCTGGGGTACCTGGCATGTTTTTCTGTTATCCTTGACCACAAGGCTTCTCGAGGGCGTGGAAGCCCGAGGCATCCCACATTGAGCGCCGGGAATTATGTGTCACAGACACATATCTGAGGTTTTCCTTAGCTTCCCGTGTTCAACACAGGGTATGTCGCAAGTTTAACGTCCAGCGGGGACGGATCAACCCAACCAGAGCATTAGCTAGGATAGATCGGATTTGAGGGATCCTCCTTGAAAGGATATCGATACCGGGGCCAGCCCATGGGCGATTGGTGAATGGAGTGGAAGGAGAGTGAAGTGGGACCATCGCAGGGGGCGACAGTGAAGTTGGGCTCGAGCCTTGACGAGGCTTCCTACGTATCCCCGTGGCAGGGAATCAAAGTCCGCGTAGTTCAGGAAAGGTGGACCTTGGTCCGATGGGCCTCGTCAGAGTACCGATGTGAAGGTGGACCTTGGTCCGATGAGAGATGGTCAGTGAACCGATGTGAATGTGGACCTTGGTCCGATGAGCATCACCGGCGTACCGACGTAAAGGTGTACCTTGGTCCGATGAGAGATGGTCAGTGAACTGACGTGAATGTGGAACTTGGTCCGATGAGCATCGTCGGCGTACCGACGTGAAGGTGGACCTTGGTCCAATGAGGGGTGGGCTTGAACCTCTGGAGGCTTCCTACGTACCATGCCTTGACATGGATCAAAGACCTCGTAGTTCAAACGGGAATGGGTGAGCAGTTTAATGTCAAGCAGGACAAGGGGGGGCATACAGTTTAACGTCATGCTGGACGAGGGCGAAACTCGATGTGAATGAATGACCGAGCAATGTGTCTTGAACCTCATAGAGGCCTCCTACGTACCATGCCTTAACATGGATCAAAGTCCTTGTAGTTCAAAAGGGGTTTGTAGGTGAACCGACGTGAAAGTAGACCCGGGGGTCCACTATTGGTCGGCTTGAACCTCATAGAGGCTTCCTACGTACCATGCCTTGACATGGATCAAAGACCTCGTAGATCAAAAGGGATGATGGGTCACAATGGCTTACCACTGGACCGGAATGGGAACCGACGTGAATGGACGACGGGTGGGCTTGACCCTCGTGGAGTCTTCCTACGTACCATGCCTTGACATGGATCAAAGACCTCGTAGTTCAAAAGGGATGAGGTGGGCAGTTTAATGTCGTGCAGGACAAGGGGTGCATACAGTTTAACGTCATACTGGACGAGGGAGAAACTCGACGTGAAATGATGGGTGGGCTTGGACCTTATATAGGCTTCCTATGTACCATGCCTTAACATGGATCAATGACCTCGTAGTTCACTGAGATGGGTGGGTCTCAATGGCTTACCACTGGACCGGAGTGCAGTTTAATGCCGTGCTGGACGGGGGTGAAACCCGACATGAAAGACGGGTGGTCTTGGACCTCATAGAGGATTCCTACGTACCATGCCTTGACTTGGATCAAAGACCTTGTAGTTCACTGAGATGGGTGGGTCGCAATGGCTTACCACTGGACCGGAGTGCAGTTTAACGTCGTGCTGGACGGGGGTGAAACCCGACGTGAAATACGGGTGGGCTTGGACCTCATAGAGGCTTCCTACATACCATGACTTGACATGGATCAAGGACCTCATAGTTCACTGAGATGGGTGGGTCGCAATGGCTTACCACTGGACCGGAGTGCAGTTTAACGTCGTGCTGGATGGGGGTGAAACCCGACGTGAAAGACGGGTGGGCTTGGACTTCATAGAGGCTTCCTACGTACCATGCCTTGACATGGATCAAAGACCTCATAGTTCACTAAGATGGGTGGGTCACAATGGCTTACCACTGGACCGGAGTGCAGTTTAACGTCGTGCTGGACGGGGGTGAAACCCGATGTGAAAGACGGGTGGGCTTGGACCTCATAGAGGCTTCCTACGTACCATGCATTGACATGGATCAAAGACCTCGTATTTCACTGAGATGGGTGGGTCTCAATGGCTTACCACTGGACCAGAATGCAGTTTAACGTCGTGCTGGACGGTGGTGAAACCCGACGTGAAAGACAGGTGGGCTTGGACCTCATAGAGGCTTCCTACGTACCATGCCTTGACATGGATCAAAGACCTCGTAGTTCACTGAGATGGGTGGTCAGGGTCGGTGCTCACTCTAAGCCCACGTGAGTCATGCTCGGTGTGAGAAACAAGAGGTTGCAAGGACCTGACGATCACGTCGCGAAGGGTGCATCCGTGAGAAGCGAAAAGGGGCTTACGCGTTGGGCGGCCCATGGTGTTGGGACTTACTCCAGGATGGAGGCCCATAGAGAGGTCCCTCGTTCCCTATCACGTCCTCCACCGACCTTGGTAGTGGGGAAGTACGGAGATGCACATGTGCAATCATCCGTACCAAAGGTTAGGGGCTTACGCTCTGAGGCAGCCCTTCCCCTGTGAAGATACGCCACTCCGACAAGGAGGATCTCATTCCATGTGCGGAAGAGTTCCATTCCCGTGGAGACGAGTGGTGTAAAGAATGTTCGAGCTGGAGGGACCCTTGGTGAGGGAGACGAGGTTGGGTCACAGTTTAACGTCATGTGTTGAGGACGTGGTGCTTGGCAGTTTAACGTCTTGCATCTCGGACGAAGTGGGTTCACTCCACACCCCTAGGACTTACATAACCGGTACCCTCTGGTCCTTGGAGAAGGGAAGGTACCGGTAAGGCCATGGTAAAGGGGGGTCATGGGACGAACCATCGAGGGGTCCACGTTTGCGTGGCTATGCGAAGAAGCAATAGCCGTTAGCGTGTCTATGTAAAGAATCATTAGGCTAAGCAACGCTATGGGTGGTATTGTCCATGGGACTTTGAAATCACATCGTGCAAACCTGGAGGGTCGCACGGGAAGAGGAATCGCTAAGCAAAGGAGTGTGCTTCGCGAAGTGGGGTGCCTTGGCCTTAGCATGGGGCATTGGTGTGAGTGGGAGGTGCTCCGCGAAGTAGAATAGTGTTCGCGGAGCACTGCCTCACGAAGAAGGGGTGCCTCGCGAAGCAGGGTCCTGCGAAGCTGTGTGCTTCACGATGTATAGTGATCCTGCCTTGGCATAGGGATCACTAGCATGGGTTGGGTGTTTCGCGAAGCATAAAAGCTCTGCGGCTTCCCGGGTTCCCTTGGGAATCCCCTTCCTTCGCGAACGCCCTTGAGCTTCGCGAAGGGCATCCCTCTCAGAAGAGGTGCTCAAAGTGAGACAAAGCAGAGGTGTCTCGCGAAGTAGAAATACCTCGCGGAGCTCATGATTCCCGGGGCAAAGAGTGCTTCGCGATTCAGGAGAGGAGAAGCCGAAAGGTCGGATTGTCCGTCCTTGGGACTCAGGGGGAGTCCAGTATTTATAGGAAAGGGGCGCCGCGAAGTAGGGCTCGCGCACCGCCTTCGGTGCTTCACGGTGGCTCGCGAACGTCAAATGGGTTCGCGGAGGATTACCGCCTCTGGTGCTTCGCGGCGGCTCGCGAACGTCAAATGGGTTCGCGGAGGATTACCGCCTCTGATGCTTCGCGGCAGCTCGCGAACGTCAAATGGGTTTGCGGAGGATTACCGCATCTGGTGCTTCGCGGTGGCTCGCGAATGTCAAATGGGTTCGCGGAGGATTACCGCCTCTGGTGCTTCGCGGCGGCTCGCGAACGTCAAATGGGTTCGCGGAGGATTACCGCCTCTGGTGCTTCGCGGCGGCTCGCGAATGTCAAATGGGTTCACAGAGGATTACCGCCTCTGGTGCTTCGCGGAGGCTCGCAAACGTCAAATGGGTTCGCGGAGGATTACCGCCTCTGGTGCTTCGCGGTGCCACCATGGTTGGGGCGCTTCGCGGCGGGGCTTCGCGGCGGCGCTTCGCGATGGAGCTTCGCGAGGCAGCGTGCCGGCCTTTTTCGTTCCTTTCTTTCGGGCCACATTTTTGGCGCCAACAAATGCCCCCCCTCAGAATTGGAGCCGCGGAGGGCGAAGGGTCGAAGTCTGAGGGAAAATCGCCAAAATTGTTGGTGGTTCGCGATGCAGCATCGCGAAGGGGGCCCGCGATGCTCGCTGGGGCCGCGGATCTGGACGCGTCGCGATGCTTCGCGCGGGTGAGGCGCGCCGCGATGCTCCGGGGTCGCCACCTATAAATAGGGGGTCCGCCCTCTTTTATCTCCACGTGCCTTCCTTGTCTTTTTGTGCTCTCGACTTCGCGAAGCTCCGCGTACTCCGCGACAACCCTTCGCGAATCGAGCTTCGCGGCGAACCGCGGGTCTCCGATTATGCGTCCGTGCTAGGCGAACTTCTTGTCGGCCTTGGCTAGACTTCATGGCTTGTTCTCGCGACCGAGCTTCGCGATTCAGCTTCGCGGCTGAGCTTCGCGATTCAACTTCGCGGCCGAGCTTCGCGATTCAACTTCGCGGCCGAGCTTCGCGACCCAGGGGGAAAAAACTTTTCTGAGGGTTGGAATCAAAATGGCCCATCAAGAGGCTGTGCTGGGAGTGCTTGCAGATGCTGCTCGTCGAGATGAGATGGCCAACCGTCCAGGCTTGGGGGAAATGGTTCGGAGCCACTCGGGCCACACTTCTTTGACAGATCTGCTGTCGGAAGGTCAGAAGGATTATCCGCAGTGCAAGAAACTGTCGTTGTACAGCTTCGGGCTGAGGGATGACGTCTTCATCCCTGAGGCGAGTAGGGATGAACCAGCTTGCTGGTTCAGGAGCACACCGTGCCAACAAAAATGTTTCAGGGTGGCCGATGGTCACACGCGGGAGGACTTCACACCCGTCACCGCTGATTGTCTCTACAACCATGTGAACGACATCGACGAGAAGCCACTAAAACCGGAGACTTC
The DNA here is from genome assembly GCA_963277665.1 of Viscum album. Classification (NCBI taxonomy): domain Eukaryota; kingdom Viridiplantae; phylum Streptophyta; class Magnoliopsida; order Santalales; family Viscaceae; genus Viscum; species Viscum album. Next base: position 858,673,533 of record OY728151.1, read on the forward strand.
CCCTCCCCTCTATCGTACCATGCTGAAGGCGGCTTTTCAGGATTCGAAGAAGGGATGGTCCGATGAGTGGGACCTGCTCCAGGGTGGAAATTTTACCGACGACTGGGCCTGGGCCTACTGGGTAGGCACCTCATGCGAGGAGTTCGGGGCCGAGCTGAGGAGAGTGGGATTGTATGAGGCGGCGTGGGCCTCCCAATTCCACATTTACCAACCAAAGCAGCTAATGTCGGAGTTGCTGAGTAGATGGTCATCTAGGACCAACACTTTTCACCTTCATCACGGGGAGGTGGGCATCAGCCTGTGGGATGTCCACCAGATTTCTGGGGTCCCAATCTTGGGGGCCATGTATGACGAGTTCCTCCCCGTTGCCAGCGCGTGGGGGGATACGGAGCAAATGCCGCGACTGGCATCGGCGCTGATGGCGCTTGTCCCTGGAGAGGACAAGGAGGCAGTGAGGGATGTCCACTTCAGGAGATGGTTCAAATGCTTCCTGAATTTCCCAGAAGATTGAGAGTTCCCTCCGAGGCCTCGAACTTGTCCGAGGGCGGCCCAACGGGGCAAGGGGCACTCGTATTGGCGGGTCTTGGAGGACAGCCAATGGAAGACTTGGGGTTTCAGCGTCAGCACTGAACAACAGCCGATAGTCAAGCTGGCGGCGTTCATCGCGGCTCTCATCTGTGGCTGGATCCTACCGGTGAGAGATACAAGCATGGGGGTACGGTCCAGCTCGTTCATCATGGCGTCGATGTTGGCCATGGGGTAGCGGATCAACCTGGGAATCCCGATGCTCACCAAACTGTACAGAATGCTGCGGCATATTAGCGAGGGCAAGCAGCCGCCAATAATATGTGGGCCCTTCCACCTCCTGTATGGGTGGATTGCAGCGCATATCAGGGGGATTTACGAGTATCCAAACCCCATTTCGCCGCCGGGATCAAACTTTTTCCCCTCTATCCTGAACGCGGTTGGGAGCTTCCCGTTCAAACTGGCTGTTCCAATGGTGCTGAATCGGGTGTGGAGGGAGGATGAGTTCAATTTCCATCCCTTCCCGTTGCCGACGGGGATGCTTACTGATGATGGACGGGGAACGGAAGAACATCGGGCTTACCTCCTGGCCTTCCGAGGTGGAGTTTTGGTGGCACGGATAGATCGTGAGCTGCTCTGTGAACCATACACTCCGCATCGGTTTGCGAGGCAGTTCCGGTGCCTCCAGCGGCTGACCCCGCAGGTCTACTGGGAGGTGCGCCACGAGGATCACCCGTGTGTGACGAGGCAGCTGTGGCTCATGTTCACACGTGAAGATGGAAAGATGTGGATTGCATTCCCTCCATCCACCGCCACCTTCGGATTAGTGAAGGAGTACGCCATCAGTTGGGAGGCCGCTTATCCGGGGGAGATTCTGAAGTAGCCAACGATCTGGGTTGGTGACGGTGGGCCTCCTCTATCTCGAGGTCGGGGTCGGAGGGCAGCTAGGGCCGCTCGCGGCAGCGGGGCTGCCATGGCGGCGAGACCCGCACCGGCCGAGGGTATGGCAGCAGTGGTGGATCCGGTGATTCCGGGAGAGCAGGGTCATCCGGAGGGGCGGCCACTGAGGGGATTCCATAGGATATCCACTCAAGCTCCAGGGAAGCGCCTGCGTCACATTGACATGGCAGAGGACACCGTCTTCCCGGAGGCTTGGGACATTTGGGATGTCAACCGGCAATTCCTCAGCCCATCCGAGATATGGGCCCACCTGAATCACCTCGGGATGGAATTACCGGGTATAGGCCCAGTTCGGGCTGGATTCATGGTGTCTCCGGCGGAGGCAGAACAGTACCTGGAAGAGTTGGAGGATTACGTCCACTCCAGTGGTGTCCCTCGCCCAATGACAGACCGGGTGAGGGTACTGTTGAATCAGACGGTCCCCCCACAGTTATCGGCTGCCGAACTGAGGGAGCGCTTCCCCTTACTAGAGGAATCAGAGGACTCCTCTCGGGAGGATGAGGCTGGAGGAGGGAGCCCGCTGGAGGAGGGCGAGGTCGGAGACCGAGGCTCAGAATCTGACGATTTCGCAGAGTCTCTCGAGGTAGCATTCCGAACTTCTCTCCTTACGACCTGTTCCTGGGTCCCTATGGACTTCTCATCAATGTTTGAGCCATGCAGGAGGAACTTGTTCGTAGGACTCGTTCTCGCTCCTTGGCGGGTGATGATGCGGGACCTTCAGAACTCGCGCCTATGGCTGTGTCCAGTTCTACGTCTGGTGGGACCAGGGCGCCCGAGGTGGCTCCTCCGGAATCCCAAGACCTTCCAACAGTATACGGGGGGCCTCGTCTCGGGGTCCCATCAGTACCGGCTCAGGAGCAGCGGTCCGAGATCGATATTCATAAGTCTCCTCCACCGATCTCCTCGTTGTCACATGTAGGCCACGCGAACTAACGTTTATGTCCCTCTTTGTCGTGCAGTTCTTCGACTGGCGTGGGCTGCTGCGGCAAGGCTGGTCGGAATGTCTGGTGGCGTCCCTCCTAGGGGAATGCTAGTGATGGTGGCAATAATCCCTCCATCTCCTCAAGCTGCGACGCACATCATCACTGGTGGGTCTGCCAGCAGGGCCGTACCCGAAATCATTGAGGTGGACTCCGAGGAAGAGGATCAACCGGTCGGTCCCATCTCTGTCACGCCTGCTTCGGCACCAGGTGTCGCGCTGGATTCGATGCCGGATGTTGATCCTGCCGAGGATTTCCTGCGGGCGTATCCCACGTATGAGCCCGCCAATCGCGCAGACTGGGACGAAACGGCCTCCGACGAGGAAGACAGCAGCATAGTTCGCCGCCGGTCATGGAATCTGATCGCACGCTTTATCAAGGACACTCCCCAAGCATAATGGCTGGCAGAAATGGATAGGCTTCGCTCGCGGTTGCGCGAACTGTGCGATGGGGGAGTGGATGCCCAACGTCCTCATGCACTCATCCGAGATCTTATGGCTGAGAAGATCCGGGAGCATGATCGTGGGCTCAGTGTGGGCTGGCAGCGGAGGAAGGCGACCAGCATTAAGAAGCTCCAGGAGGATGAAGGCGAGGTTCAACGGATGCAGACCCGGGCAGACGAGCTTTCAGCCTCTCTTGATGCGCAATCTGAGCTGGTCTCACTGTTGAAGGCCCAGCTGGCAGAGGCAAAAGAGCGCATGAGGAAAACCTCTGAAAAGATGGCTGCCGTTCAAGCTGATATGGAGAGGGCCAACGCCAGGACTGATGAACTGCGCCCCGCCGCTGCGGAGGAGGAGCGGGAGCTAGTTCAGCGGCAGCAAGCCTTGGATGCCGCAAGTCAACGGGTGGCGGAGCTGCAACGTTCTTTTGACGGGGTCAACCCGTCCATGGGGGAAGTCAACCCCCGAGTATTGTAACAAATCCAAAACCCTTTTATTGGTACTTTTGTGCTTCCAAATTTTACCTTTGTTTTGAATGCCGTAGCATGCACGATTTCCACTGTTGAATTGTCTTGTTACATCCCTACAATGTTTGCAGGACGTTTGGCGACAATCCTTCAAATCCACATGGGTCGAGCCCAATGTGAGATGCAGGAGGTAGTTGGCTTGATCGGAGAAGGAACTTCCAGGATAGCCAAATTACCGTTTCTTCAGCGTGCTCTTATGCACGAACGGGGCAACACCAGGGGCGCTGAAATCGTTCCAAACAGATGAAAATGGGGAGTGTGAATCACGATACCCAAATTCGGAACACTGTGGGGATGGCGTGACAATAAAGGACAACCATTAACCGTGGCGGACAAACGGTATCCTTACTGCATTAGCCTGAAATGGGGACAACAAATGAGGGTCGACCGTTGACCATGTTCGAAACACGGGACCATGTCACAAGTGTTGTCGATCAATCCTTCGGGACGTTGGCCCAGGACAGTAGGCGGACCATAGGTCAGACATCCATACTGTTAGGGGGTCCTTCCAGGCATGACCCGTCTTTCGGAACGTTGGCCCAGGATGGTAGGTGAGCTGATGCGGCATGAGACCAGACCGTTAGGGGGTTCCTTCAGTCATGAAAGAGGACGAGGGTCCGAATAAGGGGCATGCAAAGCGTAGAATATGGAGTGATGGTTTGTTCAAACAGAATCCAACACTTCGGTAGTTACACCACCGTGGTGGGAGTACGCCAGATGGGTGCATCGTTCTGATCACAGATCATTCTTTCTTCCAGATAGGGCCTCTCTGGCGAGGGCTGGAAATGGGGAGGAATAGGATTTTGCGATTCCTGGGGCTGGACCCTAGGTGAAATGCCTGGGTGTCTCTACGTATCCCATGATGATTGGAATCAAGCCATACGTAGTTCTGAAAGCGCAGTTTAATGTCATGCAGGACGAGTAATAGCCCGACTGTATTGGCACACATCCTACCAAAACTACTAAGCCCACGTGAGTCGTGCTCGGTGTGGGAAACAAGCAGTAGTGGTGGGAATTTCCCGACACAAAGGGGGCGGGTTAGGGCATAGGGACGCTCGGTGACTACCGGCCCAATGACACTAACACGATCATTTAGCGCACCTAGATGCGCGCAAAGAAAGAGCCAAGTATGATGGAGTTCCACTTGAACATGAGGGAGTGGAAATGTGTGAATCATGACGCTCAAGATTCGGATCACGATGATGGCGGCGTGACGATGGAGGATTACTGCTGACCATGTTCGCAACACAACATCCTGTCACGTTAGCCTAAAATGGGGACAAACAAATGAGGGTCGACCATTGACCATGTTCGAAACACGGGACCATGTCACAAATGTTGTCAGATATCCGTAGGGACGTTGGCCCGAAACGATTGAAGGACCCTTAGGTCCAGCATTCATGGAGAGCCCTTAATCTTAGTATCCACGTCGTCCGAGAGTCCTTTTGGATGTGGAAGAGGATTAGGATCCAAATAGCGAGCTCACGAAGCTTGGTCATGGGATGAGGGGAATGTACCTGTGAAAATCCCACGCTTCGGGATCTTTGTCAAAACACATCTGAATACGGCAACGAAACGTATTAGAGAGAGGGAGCAGATTCCTTCCCCTTGGGGAGATCTTAGTTTAGGGTCATAGAATTCGGACCATGAAAAGTTAGACTGGGCCCGCGGGGAAGTGCCCGGGCGCTCCTACGTATCTCATAGGGATGAGAATCAAGCCTTACGTAGTTCTTGATGGACCTTAGACCATAAATGGGTAAAGGGAGCAGGGGACGCATGGCATCAAAACCCGACGTGATGGAAGACCTAAGCCCTACTTACCATGCATTCTCTGGGGAAATGCTCGAGTCGAGGGACCGAACACAAGGGTTAGGCTGGGCCCGCGGGGAAGTGCCCGGGCGCTCCTACGTATCTCATAAGGATGAGAATCAAGCCATACGTAGTTCTGGAAATGAAATGGTAGGATACCAGTGCCAGGGGAAAAGGAGAGTGCGGGCGTGGCCCTCGCACTAAAAGAAGCGGAATTTTATGTATCTTGTTTGTTATTTAAGGTGAATGGTTTTTTTTGTGAAGCGACAGGCCTAGAATAATAGGCCGTGATGTTGCCACAAGGATCAAGCCGCGATGGGCATTGACAAATGGCATGGCGCGTGGCCAGTACCCAACGTGATGTCCTCTACAACGAGGTTACCACAATGCAGTGTCGTTTTTCGTCGTGCGGCCAGGACGATAGTGTCACAGTTTAGGGTCGTATGACAGGACCAAGCATGCATTTTATCATCATGCAGCGCAGACGTAGCAGAGATGATGCTAGGCAGGAAATGTGCGCAATGTTATAAAACACAATTGACAGAGACATGATCCCACATCAAATTGTACGCCGTTCGGAGAGAGAAATCTTAGGCCGAGGGGCCTATACAGAGGTGATACAGGGAGAGTGACTGGCTTCCTGAATGGGTTGTACCCAGAGACAGGGCATCTGGGCGGTCCTACGTATCCCATGAGGATGGGAAGCAAGTTGAACGTAGTCCCGAATGGATCTTAGTTTATGGTCTTAGAGATCGGACCATGGGAGCCCCAAAGGACGCCAGATTGCAGCTTTGTCCCCCTAGCATGCAAAGGTGCACTGAGGGATAGCGCCAAAAGTGTCGAGATTCCACCTGGACATGATGGGGTGGAAAATGATGTGAATCATGCAACCAACATTCAAGGACTGAAGGGGCTGGCGTGACGATAGAGGATTACTACTGACCATGTTCGCAACACAGCATCCTGTCGCGTTAGCCTGAAATGAGGACTAACAAACGAGCATCGACCGCTGACCATATTTGCAACGCGGGATTTTATCGATTTGTTGTCCAAAACCCTCGGGGGCGTTGGCCCGTATCGGTAGGAGAGCCCTTGGGCATTGTATCCATGCCGTTCTTGGGGGTCCCTCTTGGCGTGAAAGATGATGAAAGTCCGAATAGAGGGGAACACAAAGCTTGACAAGTGGAAGGAACTTGATCAAGTTGAATCTGACACTCTTGGTCCTAGACTAGAGTGCTCTTAATACATGGGTGAACCACTGCAAGGAGTCAAGGGACTCAACTTTGAGGGTGATCGAGAGATGGCAGGTTTCTGGGGGAAGGGGGCACGGTGCCCAAAACCTTGTATCATACCTACACCTCCCCCTCCTGGAGAGGGATAGGCCAAGTGGCCTAGGTGACTGGGAGATCAGGAGATCACCAGGAGGTGGGGCTGGACCCGAATCTTAAACATCCAGGTGGTCCTACGTATCCCATGAGGATGGGAATGAAGCTACATGTAGTTCTGAAGGGTTCCTTTTAATGTCATTCAGGACCAAGAATAGGAAGGCCAACTCTCAGAACGGGGTGCGCGTGGTGCAGCGATTGCAAACCTGACGTGAATGAGGACGTAATCCTACACTACGCCACGCGGTCCCGTGGCCGGGGTCCCAATGGTAGGACCCGAGAGAGGTGAACTTGCTGAACTCAAGCTGGACCCAAAGACAAGGGGTCTTGAACGTAGTTCCAGATGAGATTCTTAGTTTATGGTCTTAGAGCTCGGACCATGGATGGTGAAAACTCCCGAGTAAGCACAGATGTCAACCCAATCCCTAAGACCACGTGAGATAAACTCGGTGTGGGAAACAAGGGGGGTATCCTCATTGCAAAACTTGGGGCGTTCATCAAAGGGGAGTTGGCGGAGAGTTTCGAAGGACACCTTTGATGCAGCTTGTTCTCCCAACGTGCAGACGTGCACGGAGGAAAAGTACCAAGAATCCGGAGACTCTACTTGGACATGATGAAGTGATGAAGGGTGTGAATCGTGTACCCGGCATTTGGGATCAATGGGTTGACGTGGCGATAGAGGAAAACTGTTAACCATGATGGAAACACAGCGTCCGTATCGCGTTATCCTGAGGTGGGAACAACAAACGAGCATCGACCGCTGACCATATTCGCAACGCGGGATTTTATCGATTTGTTGTCCGAAGCCCTGGGGGGGCGTTGGCCCGTATCGGTAGGAGAGCCCTTGGGTGTACTATACAGGCCGTTCTTGGGGGTCCCTCCAGGTGTGAAAGATGATGAAAGCCCTGATGCGGGGATACGCAAAGCCTGGAAAGCGGGTGCGGACATGTCCGAGTAAAGCTTGGCATTCCAGGTAATAAACCAGAGTACTCTTAAGCACATTGGTGAACCGCCGAAAAAGGGGTCGACAAAATAGCTCAGTAGGGGGGGAGGGCATGGCGTGGTCATTACGAGATCATCGTGAATGAGGACATGATCCCACACCACACCATATGATCCTATCATGGAGGAAGGATAGGCCAAGAGGCCAGGATGGGATGAGGATTCCCAAGAGATGGGGCTGGACCCGAATTTTGGACATTCAGGTTGTCCTACGTATCCCATTAGGATGGGAATCAAGCCACACGTAGTTCTTGAAATGCATTTTAACGTCATACTGGACCGGGGTGGGGAGTAATATACTCTTAAGCAAGGTGTAGAGTATGGCGAAGAAGCCGACGTAAATGAGGACATAGTCCTACACCATACCATGAAATCCTATAAGAGAGGACCCGGGATATGGCCCGGAAAGGCCAAGGGGCCTGGGGCTGAGCCTCGGTGGAGACGGGGCCAGGGGCCCAAGGAGGCCAAGGGGCCTGAGGCTGGGCCTCGTAAGGGGAGTCGTACGACATGGTATATGGTCCCGACGTGAATGAGGACGTATTCCTACACCACACCGTACACTCCGGGTGAGAGATTGGGGAGAAGGCCAAGGGGCCTAAGATCAGGCATCAGTCAGGAAGGCCTGACTGGTTTGTAGTTTAACGTCTTACATGAGGACGAGGGTCGGGGACCCTAAAAGGCCAAGGGGCCTGAGGCTGGGCCTCGTAAAGGGAGGGCGTACGACATGGGACGTGAATGAGGACATAGTCCCACATCACACCGTACGCCCTTATGAGGGATCATGGGCCGTGGCCCGAAGAGAAGGGAAAGTTATCAGTCAGAAAGGCCTAACTGGTCTGCAGTTTAACATCTTACATAAGGACGAGGGCCGGGGACCCGAGAAGGCCAAGGGGCCTGAGGCTGGGCCTCGTAAAGGGAGGGCGTACGGCAAGGTACATGATCCCAACGTGAATGAGGACGTAGTCCCACATCACACCGTACACCCTCATGAGGAATCCTGGGTCGTGGCCCGGATCGCTAGCACCACCTGGGGGAAGTTTGTCACCTCGGGATGGGGCAGAATGAACCACTGTTCTTGATGCCTGGGACATCTCGGGGTGGACCCGAAAATCAAGGACACTGTTGACCATATTCGAAACACTGCGTTCCTATGGTGACCCGTATGGGGGAAACAAATGAGCGTTGACCGCTGACCAAATTCACAACGCGGGACTTGTATCGGCTTTTCTTGAAACCCTGGGGGGCGTTGGCCCGTATCGGTAGGAGAGCCCTTGGGCATTGTATCCAGGACGTTCTTGGGGGCCCCTCTGGGTGCAAAAAATGACGAAATCCCAGTCAAGGAGTGGGTGAAGCATAGTTGTATCCATCCACGAAAGGGGAAAACACCTCCAGGGGGGAATGTGCAGCCGGGTCGAGGCTTGCTCGATGTGGGTCGGGGCAAAAGTGTGCACCCTTCCATGTCTTGACCCGAGGGGAAAATTTTGGCTTTTGGGCTGGGCCAACGGACGAAGTGTCCGGGCGTTCCTACATATCTCATAAGGATGAGAATCAAGCCATACGTAGTTCTTGAAGGCCATGCAGTTTAGCGTCATGCGGTGAGGACGTGGGAGGATAGAAGAACGGGAGTGGGCGTATGGTGCGACCCTTACAATCTTTGTGCGAGCGGGGTTGCATAAGCAGGGCCAAGAAAGCCTACTCCCTGCTACACAAAGATCCTCCAAGAAAACTATTCCTAGGGGGAATAGTGGAAGGGAAAAGCTTGGGGCTGGGCTCAAGACGAGGTGTCCGAGCGTTCCTACGTATCTCATAAGGATGAGAATCAAGCCACACGTAGTTCTAGAAGTGCAGTTTAACGTCATGCGGGACGATGAGAAGCACCTCATTTGGGGATATGTATGGTACAACAAGTAATCCGACGTGAATGAGGACGTGGTCCTACACCATACTATACAATCCCACAAGAGGGTAAGTTGGGAAAAAACAACAAGGGGGGCCTGGGGGCCAAACCACGGTGGAGACGGGGCCAGGGGCCCAAGGAGGCCAAGGGGCCTGAGGCTGAGCCTCGGTCAGGAAGGCCTGACCGGCTTGCAGTTTAACGTCTTGCAGTGAGGACGGAGATGCAGTTTAAGGTCGTGCGGGACCATGTCGCAGTTTAGGGTCGTGCAGGACCCTCTCGCAGTTTAGGGTCGTGCAGGACCACTTTTTCCCTAGGAAAAGTGTTGCTTGAGGAACTTAGCATTGGTGGGAGGGGTTATACGCACTCCATCCGTGGTCACCAAGGAGTATTCTCCATTGGGGTAAACCTTATGGATGATATAAGGCCCTTCCAATTTGGGTTCTAACTTGGGCGGTTTCCTACCGGGAATCATTGGCACTCGAAGGGCCAATACCAGGTCACCCTGTAGAAAAGAGCGGAGACGAACCTTCTTGTCAAAGGCTCTCGCTATCTTGTCCTGATGCCTTTCCAGATTGTGCAGGGCACGAAGCCGGTTCTCGTCCAGTGCCTCTAATTCAGCTAGACGGATCTCGGCTACCTCATCTGATGTCTGGTGATCATAAACTGTAGTGCGTAGCGACGGCAGCTGGATCTCAATGGGTAGTACGGCCTCAGCTCCATACACCAGGGAATATGGGGTCACCTGGGTAGAGTTGCGAGTCATCGTCCGGTAAGCCCAGAGGGCGTTGGGGAGCTTGTCCGGCCAACTCTTGTTCTGACAAACCATCTTCTGCAGAATGTTAGATAGGGTCTTGTTGAACACCTCGATCTGTCCATTCACCTGCGCGTGGTAGCGGGAGGTATGGTTCGACCGGATGTCGTACTTAGCGTACAATTTCTTTAATTCAGCTGCTCGGAAGTTGGTTTCGTTATCGGTGAGGACAACGTGAGGGACTCCAAACCGGTGGATAATGTTGGAGCTCACAAAGTCAACGATGGAACGGGCCTTGACCTATTTGAGCGGAACTGCTTCTGCCCACTTGGAGAAGAAATCTGTAGCAGTTAGGATGAACCTGCACTGGCGGGCTGTTGCCGGTGGATACGGTCCCACTACATCAAGTCCCCATACCGCAAATGGCCAAGAGTACTTGGTGGGGTGGAGGGGCTCCAGCGGCCGATGCAAGAAGTTGGCGTGTACTTGGCACGCGTGGCATCTCTTGGCGTATCCAATACAATCGTGGATCATAGAGGGCCAAAAGTACCCCAACCTCCGGATTTGATGGGACAGTTTCGGCCCAGCTTGATGGGCGCCACAGGAACCGGCGTAAACCTCTTGCATAACTTGAGGTATCTCCCCTCCTTGGATGCAATGGAGGAGGACACCATCGAAACTCCGCTTATAAAGGATCTGTTCAAGACTGGGGCCGCTCCGGAGGGTAAATTGTAGCGCGCGGCGTCGAATTCGTTCGCGTTTGGCCCGGTTGTCCGGGAGCTGACCATTTTGGATATACTCGACAAAAGGTGCTCTCCAGTCGGGGGTGGTTTCAACCACTGCGTCCGACGAACCCGGGATTCCCGATACGGAGGGTCCGGCAGTGAGATGACTTACCCGCAGGCTATCACGGTCCTCTTGGGTGACGGGGGCAATGAATCTCTGGTGGGCCACGTGTATGACCAAATCATCTTTCTCGGGTTCTGCGAGCGACGCGGCTAAGCCAGCCAGGGTGTCTACTTGGCCGTTCTGCGACCGTGGGACATGGGTAACCTCTGGCCGATAAGAGAACTGGGCCATTAGGAGGAGGGTGTACTCCAGCAACGGTGCAAGCTCTGGCTTCCTGATGACGTAGTCACCATTAACCTGTTTGATTACCAGCTTGGAATCTCCCTTCACATGTAGGTGGGGAACATAGATCTCAAGGGCCAACTCGAGGCCGGTGATGAGAGCTTGGTACTCTACCTCATTGTTCGTACAACCTTCTGACAACAAGAACGAGTACGGCAGGACGGCCTGCGCTGGGGTAATGAAGACAATACCCAGGCCCACTCTGTTGAGCTTGGGATCGTTGAGCCTCCTACCGGTGGGGCTCCGGGAGGCACCGTCGAAATGCATTTTCAAACACGGGACAACATGATCGACTGAGAGGATCATCTCATCGGGGAAATCCAGGTCCAGGGATTGATCCGCGGAGGTTGGATGGGCAGCTAAAAAGTCTTCCAATGCCTATCCCTTAACGGACTTCTGAGGCACGAACCTGATATCAAACTGCTGGAGAATCACCGCCCACCGTGCTAGTCGGCCAGTCAGCATGGGGCGGTTTAGGATGTACTTCAGTGGATCTACCCAAGAGATCAATTGCACCTCGTGGTGTTGCAAGTAGTGCCGCAACTTCTGCACGGTGAAGACGAGCGCAAGACAGCTCTTTTCGACAGGGGAGTATCAAATCTCCGTATCGAGAAGCATGCGGCTGAGATAGTAGAGACTATTATCAGTACCCTCGTTGTTCTTCTGGGCGAGCAGCGCACTGAGGGATCTCTCCAGGGCGGTTACGTAAAGGACCAGCGGCTTTCCGAAGACGGGTGGCATCAAGACCGTAGGTTGGAGAAGATACTGCTTGATTTCCTCGAAGGCGGTCCGACACTCCTCATCCCATTCGTAGGCAGCGCCTTTCTTCGTGAGCCGAGAAAAGGGCTTACACTTTCCGGCCAGATTCGCAATGAATCGGTGTATATAGGCTAAGTGGCCTTGAAGGCCTCAGAGCTCTCGAATGTTGCTCGGGGGAGGCATTTGGCTGATGGCCTTGATCTTCTCCGGGTCAATCTCGATACCTCGGTATCTGACAACAAAGCCCAGAATCTTCCCGGAGGTGACTCCGAAGGCACACTTCAGCGGGTTCATCTTCAGGTGACGGGAACGGAGGAAGCTGAACACTTTCTCAAGGTCTCTGAGATGGTCCTGGCGCTGATGTGACTTGACTACGAGGTCGTCCACGTAGCATTCCACCAATTTCCTGAGGATCGGTTTGAATATGCGATGCATGGCCCTCTGATAAGTGGCACCTGCATTCTTCAAACTGAATGGCATTACCTGGTAGCAAAAGGTACCCTGGGGAGCCCTGAAGGCAGTGGACTTCTCGTCTTCAGGGGCCATCCGGATCTGGTTATACCCGGAATACCCATCCATGAAAGAGAGGGCTTGGAATCCGGCCGTGGCGTCAATCAACAGCTCCGTCACCGAGAGTGGGAAGTCATCCTTTGGGCAGTGGCTATTAAGATCGCGGAAGTCGATACAGACTCTGATCTTCCCATTCTTCTTCCTGACTGGCACAATGTTGGCAAGCCACTTGGGGTACTGGACCTCCTTGACGAAGTTGGATTTGATTAGCTTATCAACTTCGGCCTCAACCATAGCGCCATGGGAAGGGTGCATCTTCCTGGGAGGCTGCTTAAACTCACGATGTTTTGCCGGGAGGCCCAGACGGTGGACTGCCACTTGGGGATTCAGCCCCGGCATCTCATCGTAACTCCAGGCAAACACATCACGGTGCTGTTTGAGGAAGTCTACGTACTGCTGCCGCTCCTCGAGGGACATGGCCGTACTGATCAATGTGGGTCTCGGATCTACCTCGCTACCAAGGTTCACCTGTACCAGTTCATCAACCGTGGTAGAGACGCCTTCTTCAAAGGCTGGGGGAGCATCCTCCAAGTCTTCCTCCCCAGCCGTGGGGGGACTTCCCACGATGGAAGATACTTCTGGGCTATCAAGATCCACGGGGCAGCTGGTGCCGAATCGGGCAGTAGCGGTCATCACATCAGGAGACTCACTTGCCATCGAGACCATGGCAATGAAGGCAGTCGACCCTATCCCATCTGGCCTTCGGCCTAAAGGGCCACGTTTGATGATATCAAAGTAGTGGTGACGTGTCGGCCTGAGTCGATTAATTCCAGCCCGGTGGAAGAGACACGTATGGCGCACCGCCGTTGTCATCAGCTTGACGTCCCGGTACCGTATAGGGGTAGGAGATTCCGGGATCACCTGAGCCTGGTTGATGTAGGAGTACGAGGTGATTTTCCACCGTCTCTTGGACACGGGAACATGTCTTCCTTGCGTACCCGAAACAACAAAGCATTGCCCCATGTCGGGGGTCGTGGCCTCCAACCGGTGGATCAGGAGGATGTAGGCGTCGTCCATGCTTGCCCAGGGATCACTTGTGATCGGGGCGGGCTCATCCTCGCTTACCAGGATTTGCTTGTCCTTACTTTTGTAATAACCCGCATCCAGATAGCGGGCCTCACAAGAAGCGAAAGGGGACGCGTCTCCTTGGAGCACACCTACTCGACCGTTGAGCGAGTACTTGAGGCACTGGTGATACGACGAGGGGACCGCTGCATGTAGATGGAGTCATGGCCTACCCATCAATGCGTTGTAGGCGGTGTCCTGAGAAACAACCATGAACTCGGTGCTGGCAATTAAGCCACCGAACTGAGTCTTTAGGCGGATCTTGCCGACTGGGGTTTTCTCTGTCCTGTCGTACCCCTGGATCCTGAGGTCAGAGGGAGTTAAATCACCTTCGGACAGACCCAGCTTTCGCAGCGTCCGGGTCGGAATTAGGTTGATTCCAGAACCCGTGTCAATGAGGCAGCGGCGGACTTCCATGACGTTGAAGTGGCCAGTGATATACAGTGGGCGAATGTGCCCCTGTATAGGAGGGTCCTCATCTTCACCGGAGAACGAAATAACCGCCTGACACTCGGCGTTTTCAATCGTCTCGGTATGGAAGGCTTCTGCAGCTGCTACCTTCGTCTCGAACTGGAGGGGGCTCCTTAGGGCCTCGGCAAGTGCTTCGCGCATTTCAGATGATAGGCGAAGGGCCTCAAGGATGGAGAGCCTCGCCGGAATGCCGGCCAGGTGCTTCAGAACATCGTACTTTCGTGCCAAACGCGAACCTCTGCTCACAGGGGGTCGTTCGGCATTTGGGGGCACAGCGGGTCCGGATGGCTGAACCGGCGATTGACTAGTACTGGGTACATCTTGCTGCCTACCAGTAGAAGCCTGAAGAGTAGTCATCGGACTAGGATCGGACAGCGGAGGCTAGCCTGTAGCCGGGCAAGACTAACTATGATACGGACGGGGCGACTCCCACCGATCCAGTAGCACGAACGACGGTGGAGGTAGAGCCGAGGGTGTTGGATGGGTCTGCGCGTGCTGAGATCTGCGCTGAGCCTGCTGCTTGGTCTCGATAGTGTGCACGGCTTGGCCACAAGTGCCTGCTGACGTACCTCGATGACCGGCGCGATTGCGATTCCGCTGACGTTGACGTCGGCTGGAAACATTGGAGAGGTCTGCCTGGGGTTCCCCCTCGTTGGGGGTAATATAGGGCTTTACCAGCTCCACGGTGTTAACCGAAGCGTACCCTTGGCTATCGCTCGAGGAGTCATCCACCGCTGGGCGGATTCTGGGAGGGATCCCCATTTCGGGGGGCATAAAGTCGCCAAGAGTGCGGGATGACGATGGCACTGGCGGTGCACGTTGCTTCTTCTTGCGTCGCCGCTGCTTGCCCTTTTGGGCAGAGGTCGACTGTGAAGACGACGCGGAGGCACCGACTACTTCTTCTGAAGGTTCCGACTGCTTCAGGCGCGCCCGGATGATACCCTGGGCACGGACGATGATTTTTCGAGCCATCCAGTCGTCATATTTCTGGGATCCGCAGCTAGGGACCTGCTGCCACTCACCTTCGTTGTTGTTGCCGATTTCTGATCCTGCAAAGACGCCTGCCACTTGCGCTGGTGCTGGGCCCAACTTGACTATGTTGTTGTTGACCTGGTCCTGAAGCCAGTCTTTAAACACATAGCATCGCTTGAGGGTGTGCCCCAGGATCCGATGATAAGGGCAGTAGTTGGGGTGATCGATGAGGTGCGCCTCTACCGGCCTTCTGCACTTAGGCAGACACACAATCCCTTGCTCTAGAGCACTTCGTAAGTAGTCAGAGACCTGATTTTCGTTGAACAAATAGGTCTGGTACCTTCTTTCCGGATAGGGGGCCCTGGGGGCCTAGTCCTGACGAGGGACCAGAGGGGCCTGCCGAGGAGGTGGCGCCTAGTTGTCTCGCCTAGGTGGCGGTGGCGCGTTGCATGGGGGAACCTGTCAGTTCTGAGGCGGTCGCTGCTGGGCGGGAGTCTGTGCTTGAGGTGGAGGACCTCTGCGGGGTTGCGGGGGTGGTGCCGCTGGCAGCAATTCCAGCTGACTTGGGGTTTCTATTTGAGCCACCGAGGCGGGTTCAGCCCTGGCGGTCCTCCTGGCTGGGATCATAGGGGGCAGCAAACGTGCCTGACTGGCCTGTTGCAGGGCTTCCTCGAGGCGTTGAGCCTTGTCTGAGAAATCTCTGAACCCTCCATGGTAGTTCTGGGTAATCAAGGAGGGTACCAACTCTGTCTTGACGTTCCCCACACACATCGTCAGTAATTGATCCTGAGTCAGTGGCATATCGAGGAAATACGTAAGTCCTTTCCACCGGGCGATGAAATCTGCAACCCGCTCATCAGGCCTCTGTTTGGACTTGAAGAGGTCTGCAATGCTGGTCTTTCGCGTGGTGGAGCTGAACTGGTATAAGAACTTCCGGCGAAGATCCTCCCAACTGGTCACCGATCCGATAGGGAGCTGGCTGTACCAGACGAATGCCGGACCTTCCAATGTCTGTACAAAACATCGGAGCTTGGCGGATTCTTGCTGAGCCGGGGTCCCCAGCATGGGGCCACACCTAGAAGAGAAATGAGCCAAGTGCTGGGGCGGGTCCCCTGTCCCGTTAAAAGGTGAGAAAGTGGGGTTCCAAAAACCCGGAGGCGCGGGCATATCATCCACCCACGCGGGATAAGGCTTGCCATCCGGTGGGACCGCCACCTGCCACGTTTCCAACGCCTCGAGGCGGGCTGTGAGTGCCGCAATAAGGTCCTCCGGGTGGGGGTCCCTGTCTTGACGGGGATCCCTAACCACAAGTGCATTTCCAGGTTCTTCAACACGGTAGACAACTTCGGCCGCTCGTGGGTCAAATGGTTGGACTACCTGCGGGGCGACTAGGGGAACCCGGGTTGGATTCTTCAGATTGCCCCATCGCTCAGGGGGGTTTGGCGAGACGTATCACGCCCTCTTGCCGTATGTTCCGGCTTCCGCCCTGTCTGTGGCAGTAGCATGATCAGGGTTCCCCGGAGGCATCTCACCGAGGGGAAATTGTTCCTGCCCCTGCTGCCCCGGCCTGGGATTACCATAGTCGGGTCGTCGCTCTGCGGCGCGTTCAGCCAAGATTTCGTCAACCAGCCTCTTCTGATCAGCAAGCTGCTGGCGTAACGTGGCCTTCTCAGGATCTTCGTCCGTTTTGTGCACATAGGCGGACGGTTCGGAGTGCTTGACTGTTCCGACGTGCTCCTTACCCTTGCCAGTGTTTCGATCGAGTACCAGCGACTCGGTGGGTACGGGGAGGCCTAGCAGGTTTCTCTGGTGACGGGTAACTCTCCCTGACGGGTCGAGCAGCAGCGGTACGCCCTCGGGTGGTAAGTCTCCATCAAAGAACTCAAGCTCATCTTCCTTATCCACAACGTCGGCCATGTAGACTACGACCCCTCTTGAGGGAATATCCTCGATGTCGCATAGCGAATCAGGCTGTCGTCGGATAGGGTCGAAGAGGAGATCGGCATAGTGTCCCCAACCACGGACTTGCACATGGGGGTGGCTTCCCTAACGATTCTGCGGAGTGCTTTAAGACTCTGAACGCATTTTCGTTGAAGGGAGCTCTGGTGGCCTGGCGACTCAGGGTGCTGGGCCACAAGAAGTGCGGCTTCATCGATCAGGCGACATTGCTCGCCAATTTCTTCGAAGTGCTCACGACTTCTGGGGTACACCACCCATTCATAATGGAGGCGGAAGTGTGTCGCCCACAAGGTTCGACAAAATCACCCCACGTCTTTAGGGGTAAGAGACTCTGGTATGCGGAAATTCAGTGCCGCCGTCGGCCAGAACTTCTCCGGGAAGTAATACGCTGCAAGGATACTCCAGAAGCTCCTAGGCTCGGACTCAGGGTCTGGCCCTGTGTTGCCCCACTCATCAACCGGGGGCGGCTGAGGAAACGGAAGCGGTACCGAGGCAGACCTTTGGGATAGTAAGCTCGGCGGTGGAGAATACGGCAAACGAGCTGACTGGCTGCCGAATTTCGGGCCATCCTCCGAAGAGTGAGGTGACCTGGCCACGATGTCACGATACGACGGGCTGATAATCGCAGCTTTCGGAACAGGACCTGTGGCTACCGGCGACAGGTCGTGTCGTCGCTCTACCGTCATTGGCCCCCAAAATAACTCTACGTGATCTCTGGTAGAGGTAGAGGGATCTTCTGGTGACAGAGGCGGTGATTGCGTGGTCGAGACCTGTGGAATTCCCGGGATTTCTTCCTCCTGGATGTACCTGCGGAGAGAGACGGGAATCCGGTGGACCTCAAATTCTGGGAGAACGAGGCTAAAGCGTCTGGTTCCTACCCCAGTCCTTGATACGGAGGAGCGGGGAGAAGGTTCCATCGCTGAATCGCATTCCGCTTCCGAATCGGAGAAGCGGGCAGGTTTGATCTCCACCTGGGCCTTCCCAGGATTCTTCTTGTGGCGGTGACGACCCGCTCTTCTGCCCCTGGGTGGCTCTTCGAGACAGGGTTGACCCCTATCAGGCAGCCTCGGGGCGGCGCTGGCGCCGTGGAGGAGAGGGCCCCCACTCGAGATAGCCGGGGTGCGAGGGGAACCAAGGCAAATGTCGAAGGGTACATGGGGAGGACCTCCATGAACAGTACCCATGTGGGCGGGGCCTCTGTTGGAACTGGAAGGAGCATGGGGAGGACCTCCATGGTCGATGAGAGTGGAGCGAGGCCGACCTTCACTCCCCAAGTTGCTGGGGCGAGGAGGACCTTCAACGGTTTTAGAGAGGACGTAGGGAGGCCCCCCACGTTGGAGAGGGACCGGATGGACGGTGCCTTCAGAAGGATGGACTCTATACCCTGTACAGTGGGCGCGGGAAATGTTTCCGCACTGAGCGTCACTGCCGCGGGGCAGGTCTTCCTGCAGGATGGGGGTAGCACGAGGCATGCCTCCATGACGAACCTCGAAGCGGGGAAGGACCACGCTCTGTGGAGTAGTGGTACGAGGAGGACCTCCGTACGGGGTGGCATTACCGCGGGTTAGCTCGCGACGATCACCACTTGGCACTGCAACCCGGAGAGTCAACCCAGCCTGCCCGTGGGGCGGTTGGGGTCTCAATCCCGGTTGGGTGAAGGAGTGCCCCTGCTCAGTGTATGCAGGGGCTTCACGATGCACCTCGGCGGTGGCTCGGGCCACTGTAGCCGTCGACGTTGACGTTCCTAGGCGAGCGTCCTCAGCCCGTGCCCGGCGCTGGCGTCGGGTCAGGCGAGCTGGTGCAGGTGGTGCAGGGATGTAGTTTGCCTGCTCTTCCTGCGGGGCCGGACGGCGGCGCTGACGCAGCTGGGCGGGAGCTCTCGCTTGGGGCCCTTGGGTCGGGACCCTGAGTGGGCTGAGCCGGACAGCGCTCGCCTCTTCAGCGTAAGGCGAGGAGTCGTCAAGGCGTTCCGGGGATAGGCTCCCGAAACGGTTGAATGTCGGGGTGGGGAGCAGGGGCTCCCTGCACGGCCTGTTAGGGCGGCGTTGACGGCGGGGCCTGGAGGCCTCCAGGTCCAGGCGGGCCATATCCCGGGTTGGGATGACCCCTTATTCCTCATACCTGCGCACAAGGCTGTTGATCACCCTTCGTTGGATGACCTCTGATGGGGAAAGGGGACGTGGGCGTCCCGTATTCCGTGACGTGGTAGCCATCGTGGTGGTAGTGGCGCCATGTGGGGTGGATGTCGTGGTGTTTCCCCTGCCCCTGCGTGGGCGAGGAGCGGATGGTGACCGCATCTCTGAAATAGCAACCTGGTTCCTGAGAAACGAAGGGATCAACTCATCAGTACTGAGAGGAAAAGGATTGAAAGCTAGTGCACCAGCGTTCTTCCATTCTCCATGTCTGTGAGAAAGATCCACGCCAACAAGCTGCAGAGCGGAGTGCCCCCCGTTCTACTACCCCGACTTCCGGTGAGTTTCACGATAGGCCCGCTATTTGCTTTGCGAGACCAGTCACCGGATATCTGGATCCGGTGACACGTCAATCTACTGGTTTCTCGAACGCTACTAATCTCCATATTGAGGAGAATAATTTCACGTCGGGGTCACCATTTCTGTTTCCGATGCTTTCGTCGGGGCGCGCGCATCCGTCTGTGAGGACGCGCGGCTGTTGCCCCGCATTCCCGCTTTCCAAAGGCGGGCGACATTCGCTCCTTATTCAGGGACGTCTGCTCCTTGATCGAAACGGGATGATGGGATGTCGGTTCTTCCTCCTGCGGATCCCTCCTCAGAACTCATCACCTAGTCTGGGTCTCCCTTATAGATTTAATACGTAGTTCGTGAAACTCTTCCCAGTGCCATGTTTCCATGGACACCGGTTAATTACACTACTTCTGTCGGGACATTCCAAAGGGTCCAGTCAGGGAAGCAACCTTCGGTCAGGGGAGTAGTCACGTTGAGGCATCAGTAGCGTGTCTAGATGCTGGGGTACCTGGCATGTTTGTCTGTTATCCTTGACCACAAGGCTTCTCGAGGGCGTGGAAGCCCGAGGAATCCCACATCGAGCGTGGGGAATTATGTGTCACAGACACATATCTGAGGTTTTCCTCAGCTTCCCATGTTCAACACAGGGTATGTCGCAAGTTTAACATCCAGCGGGGACGGATCAACCCAACCAGATCATTAGCTAGGATAGATCAGATTTGAGGGATCCTCCTTGAAAGGATATCGATACCGGGGCCAGCCCATGGGCGATTGGTGAATGGAGTGGAAGAAGAGTGAAGTGGGACCATCACAGGGGGTGACAGTGAAGTTGGGCTCGAGCCTTGACAAGGCTTCCTACATATCCCTGTGGCAGGGAATCAAAGTCTGCGTAGTTCGGGAAAGGTGGACCTTGGTCCGATGGGCCTCGTCAGAGTACCGATGTGAAGGTGGACCATGGTCCGATGAGAGATGGTCAGTGAACCGACGTGAATATGGACCTTGGTCCGATGAGCATCATCGGCGTACCGACGTAAAGGTGTACCTTGGTCCGATGAGAGATGGTCAGTGAACTGACGTGAATGTGGACCTTGGTCCGATGAGCATCGTCGGCGTACCGACGTGAAGGTGGACCTTGGTCCAATGAGGGGTGTGCTTGAACCTTTGGAGGCTTCCTACGTACCATGCCTTGACATGGATCAAAGACCTCGTAGTTCAAACGGGAATGGGTGAGCAGTTTAATGTCATGCTGGACAAGGGGGGGCATACAGTTTAACGTCATGCTGGACGAGGGTGAAACTCGACGTGAATGAACGACCGAGCAATGTGGATTGAACCACATAGAGGCCTCCTACGTACCATGCCTTGACATGGATCAAAGTCCTCGTAGTTCAAAAGGGGTTTGTCGGTGAACCAACGTGAAAGTAGACACGGGGGTCCACTATTGGTGGGCTTGAACCTCATAGAGGCTTCCTACATACCATGCCTTTACATGGATCAAAGACCTCGTAGTTCAAAAGGGATGATGGGACGCAATGGCATACCACTGGACCAGAATGGGAACCGACGTGAATGGACGATGGGTGGGCTTGAACCTCGTGGAGGCTTCCTACGTACCATGCTTGGACATGGATCAAAGACCTCGTAGTTCAAAAGGGATGAGGTGGGTAGTTTAATGTCGTGCAGGACAAGGGGTGCATACAGTTTAACGTCATGCTGGACGAGGGCGAAACTCGACGTGAAATGACAGGTGGGCTTGGACCTCATAGAGGCTTCCTACGTACCATGCCTTGACATGGATCAAATACCTCGTAGTTCACTAAGATGGGTGGGTCGCAATGGCTTACCACTGGACCGGAGTGTAGTTTAACGTCGTGCTGGACGGGGGTGAAACCCGACGTGAAAGACGGGTGGGCTTGGACCTCATAGAGGCTTCCTACGTACCATGCCTTGACATGGATAAAAGACCTCATAGTTCACTGAGATGGGTGGGTCACAATGACTTACCACTGGACCGGAGTGCAGTTTAACGTCGTGCTGGACGGGGGTGAAACCCGACGTGAAAGACGGGTGGGCTTGGACCTCATAGAGGCTTCCTACGTACCATGCCTTGACATGGATCAAAGACCTCGTAGTTCACTGAGATGGGTGGGTCGCAATGGCTTACCATTGGACCGGAGTGCAGTTTAACGTCGTGCTGGACGGGGGTGAAACCCGACGTGAAAGACGGGTGGGCTTGGACCTCATAGAGGATTCCTACGTACCATGCCTTGACATGGATCAAAGACCTCGTAGTTCACTGAGATGGGTGGGTCACAATGGCTTACCACTGGACCGGAGTGCAGTTTAACGTCGTGCTGGACGGGGGTGAAACCCGATGTGAATGACGGGTGGGCTTGGACCTCATAGAGGCTTCCTACGTACCATGCCTTGACATGGATCAAAGACCTCGTAGTTCACTGAGATGGGTGGGTCGCAATGGCTTACCACTGGACCAGAATGCAGTTTAACGTCGTGCTGGACGGGGGTGAAACCCGACGTGAAAGATGGGTGGGCTTGGACCTCATAGAGGCTTCCTACGTACCATGCCTTGACATGGATCAAAGACCTCGTAGTTCACTGAGATGGGTGGTCAGGGTCGGTGCTCACTCTAAGCCCACGTGAGTCATGCTCGGTGTGAGAAACAAGAGGTTGCAAGGACCTGACGATCACGTCGCGAAGGGTGCGTCCGTGAGAAGCGAAAAGGGGCTTACGCGTTGGGCGGCCCATGGTGTTGGGACTTACTCCAGGATGGAGGCCCATAGGGAGGTGCCTCGTTCCCTATCACATCCTCCACCGACCTTGGTAGTGGGGAAGTACGGAGATGCACGGGTGCAATCATCCGTACCAAAGGTTAGGGGCTTACGCTCTGAGGCAGCCCTTCCCCTGTGAACATACGCCACTCCAACAAGGAGGATCTCATTCCATGTGCGGAAGAGTTCCATTCCCGTGGAGACGAGTGGTGTAAAGAATGTTCGAGCTGGAGGGACCCTTGGTGAGGGAGACGAGGTTGGGTCACAGTTTAACGTCATGTGTTGAGGATTTGGTGCTTGGCAGTTTAACGTCCTGCAGCTCGGACGAAGTGGGTTCACTCCACACCCCTAGGACTTACATAACCGGTACCCTCTGGTCCTTGGGGAAGGGAAGGTACCCGTAAGGCCATGGTAAAGGGGGGGTCGTGGGACGAACCATCGAGGGGTCCACGTTAGCGTGGCTATGCGAAGAAGCAATAGCCATTAGCGTGCCTATGCGAAGAAGCATTAGGAGAAGCAACTCTACGGGTGGTATTGTCCATGGGACTTTGAAATCACATCGTGGAAACCTGGAGGGTCGCACGAGAAGAGGAATCGCTAAGCAAAGGAGTGTGCTTCGCGAAGTGGGGTGCCTTGGCCTTAGCATGGGGCATTGGTGTGAGTGGGAGGTGCTCCGTGAAGTGGAATAGTGTTTGCGTAGAACTGCCTCGCGAAGAAGGGGTGCCTCGCGAAGCAGGGTCCTGCGAAGCAGTGTGCTTCGCGATGTATAGTGATCCTGCCTTGGCATAGGGATCACTAGCATGGGTTGGGTGTTTCGTGAAGCATAAACGCTCCGCGGCTACCCAGGTTCCCTTGGTAATCCCCTTCCTTCGCGAACACCCTTGAGCTTCGTGAAGGGCATCCCTCTCAGAAGAGGGGCTCAAAGCGAGACAAAGCAGAGGCGTCTCGCGAAGTAGAAATACCTCGTGGAGCTCATGATTCCCGGGGCAAAGAGTTCTTCGCGATTTGAGAGAGGAGAAGCCAAGAGGTCGGATTGTCCGTCCTTGGGACTCAGGGGGAGTCCAGTATTTATAGGCAAGGGGCGCCGCGAAGCAGGGCTCGCGCGCCACCTTCGGTGCTTCGCGGCGGCTCGCGAACGTCAAATTGGTTCACGGAGGATTAGCACCTCTGGTGCTTCGCGGCGGCTCGCGAATGTCAAATGGGTTCGCGGAGGATTACCGCCTCTGATGCTTCACGGCGGCTCGCGAACGTCAAATGGGTTCGCGGAGGATTACTGCCTCTGGTGCTTCATGGCGGCTCGCGAACGTCAAATGGGTTCACGGAGGATTACCGCCTCTGGTGCTTCGCGGCGGCTCGCGAACATCAAATGGGTTCACGGAGGATTACCGCCTCTGGTGCTTCGCGGTGGCTCGCGAACGTCAAATGGGTTCGCGGAGGATTACTGCCTCTGGTGCTTCGCGGTGGCTCGTGAACGTCAAATGGGTTCGCGGAGGATTACCTCCTCTGGTGCTTCGCGGCGCCTCCATGGTTGGGGCGCTTCACGGCGGGGCTTCGCGGCGGCGCTTCGCGACGGAGCTTCGCGAGGCAGCGCGCCGGCCTTTTTCGTTCCTTTCTTTCGGGCCACATTTTTGGCACCAACACCCTCACTGAATTTTTTGCTAATGTAATTGAAAAGGAACATGTCATACTACTCGTAGTGAGAGCTTCAATAACAGAAAACTAGGATTCCATTGATACTATAATGGTATAGATGATTGAAAGCACAAAGGAGGTTCCAGTTTTTCTATAATCATGTTTGATGAATAAAATTATTTTCATTTCATAGTAAATAACGATATGTACTAACATTCAAAATATCAGAAATCTTACAACCAGATTTTGTTAGACGAACACGAAAACCCAAAACTAAAAGTGAATTTTCAGAATCCCCACCATCATCTAGAACCATTAAGAAACACCACGTAAATCCTTGAACATATGAATTTATGATAACATAGTTATTTCCTTGCATAAATCCAAATATAAAAATCTTTTTTTTCACTTATATTTTTCAAGGATAATCTTTATATTTTAGAGTTAAATATTTTTCAGGCCCAAGGTTTCATCTTAGTGTTTCTTTTCCATTATTTTAACCTTATGTATAAGAGAATTTATCTAACCTACATTGATTCTGATGTATTTTTGCATCGATCAAGAAAAGGGGATCTAGGGACAGTAAGAAATTCCCCCCATATTATAAAAAATTCAACGTTTTCATCTTCCACAAACTCGTAACATTCATTTTTCAGTCAAAATATAGTATTTCTTTGAAACTACAAAGAGGATATTAGAAGGAATGTGCATGTAGTGATTGATATGTTTGCTGAATGTGGGCTCTGATAATTGGTTTTTTCAATATATGTGTGCACTATAATTCTGTGTATCAATTCGTTTATTTATCCATAGAATATTAATTCTCTCTTAGTTTTTTTCTGGCATCTATGTAGAAAGTAATAGAGAAAAGAAAATTTGGCTCGAGGGGGTGGAAATTTGTTGGTTTGTTTCCTTTATTTCATCCTCCCCAACATGAAATTGTGGAAACTATAAAATGAGCTCTTAGTCTGGAGACAATGTAAAAATTATTACTTGTAATAATGATAACTCCCTTTGTTTATTTCAATACCTTGTGATTTGTAATTTATTATTGTTTTTATTTTTTTTTTAGGGAATCATATTTGAATTACTAAAGAGACTGGGTGGAGGCTTGGAATTAGAATGATCATGTACCCATCTTCTTCATTGTTGGGCTAGGACAAGGATGTGTCTATTTCTACGCTTCCCATAGATGAATTTATAGAAAATGATGATGGGTTTTTCAATTTCATCTGAGATGATATATCTTTCCACACTAATATATTAACTAAAAATTTTTCTTCCCAATTCAACAATTAAAATATTAAAACATTATGGTTATGAAAAAAATAAATTTTAGTATAATTCACATCATTAGAAGTCAGAAAAACACACCTTGAGGTTTTAATATTCTGATGTTTTTTTGGAACTCTCCCACTCTCATAGAATCTATTTATATTTAATCAAATTCTAAAATGGTGTAAATTTTTTAATTTCTGCATGACATCAATTCATAAAAGTTCCTTCTTTTTTTTTAAATTTCATAACACAAAATTACTTATTATATGATAGAACATAAATATGAAATAGAAATTAATTTACAGGGAAACACATATGTTGAATGATGTGTGATGGTGCCAATGATTCCCCTACATTGAAAAGTGTATATATCGGGACTATTGTTGATGAAGATACTGATGCTGCAAGGATGGATTTTGACACTGTCTTCACTAATCTCGGTTTGAGTATCATAATCAGCTTAGTTCTCACCAACAGGGTGATTTTTCAACGGATGAAGAATTATATGGGTTTTTTTCATTATTAGTTATTTTTATATTTAATCTCTACACATTGACTTGGTTAAATGTTTTCTATAACATGTCTTATAATGGTCTAATATTTTTCATATATAAATAGATTCAATAACCATTTATATTTTTGTATATGTATTATGAATAACATGGTTACACTTATTCTCAGTTAAAGGATGGTAACTCATAGTTTCATCATCTCTATTAATTTTGCTATTCCGTTTAGTTGTTACTGTACTGATATAGAAAGTTTACATTTCACCATTCCTGGTTTTAATAATTTACATTCTCACTAATGGAGTCTTAAACTAGATTGATTCAAAAGAACTTTTTTTATGATTTCTTGGTTCATTATTACCGAGAACAATCATGACCATATATAGGGATCAGTTGAAGCCTTCCCTAGTTCCAGACTGCCAGAGACTCATAGATATTTTTTCCAATGGCATGGTGCTGGGAGGTTACTAGGAACTGATGACTATAGTATTTTTCTAGGTCATGGATGATACTGATTTCTATTCAGAATGATTTTAAAATTAATATGTTATTCTTGGATGAAATCATTATAGTTCTTTATTCATTTTTAAGAATTCATTTTTATTAGTTTAGAAAAAATATGGAATGAGATAATTGTGGCATAATCCTAGTAAAATGATTTTTGCGCTTTATTATCACATCAGTATCATAAGATAGAATTTGATTTTTGTCACAAGGTCTCACAGCTGGTCTTATGTTTAGAAACTCAGACTTCTTCTCCTCTCAGTGTTATTAGCTTCTCATCTGGTGTGATCTTAAAAATAGTCCAATATTTATTTTTAGGTTGAGTTTTGAAATGGAAAGTATTATAAAAAATGTGAAATATACAGGTAGAAATGTATATATGAGTCTTCACAGACTAGTATTTCACAAGGATCACGGGAGCTGGCAAGTGGTTGGCTGGTGTGGACTTGATATATAGTGTGGTCATATATTTTACTCATGAATTATGGAAATTTATTATCCACTATGGTCTGAGTGGAAAGGATTGAGACAATCATTTGGAAAACAAGACAAATTGGACCTTTATTATTATTTTTTTGCAATAGTTGAATCATTTTAGTTATATGTTGTTGACAATAGATTGATTTTACAACTAAGAATGATTATGGGAAGGAAGAGAGAAATTAGAATATTTTTCTACAACAAAGAGGACTCGGCATGGTCTCCATCCTCATGATAAGACTGATGTGTTCATAGACAAAAACAACTACATGGAGTTTTCAGAGATCATAGAGGAGGAGAAGTGGCAGGCTGAAGTTTTAAGGCTATAAGAGAGACCTCTCACGGGTCACATGGAGTTGGTGGTGAATCTAAAGGGGATCAACATTACCTTCTAGCAGCACTACACGGTTTAGAAAACTGAAGGGAATAACAACACCTCAAAGGGTATCATCATCAATACAATGGTTTTTGGGTCTTTTTTATATTGATTTATGGTGTAGAAATGTAGAATAGAATTTATCCTTGCCACGACATATGGCATTGATAAAAAGAATGTTTGCTGTGTCAGGATATAGGAAGTATCTTGTTGACCCATCTCAAATCTTTAGCATGGAATATATTGGCCTGGAAATTGATTTATTTGTGACTGAGAATCCAATTTAGATTGTTTATTTTGAGAGAAAATTTCTTCATGGGATGTAAATACATTTAGTCAGTGTGATTTGTAAGCATGGTTCTAGTTCACATGAGGCTTGGGAGAATGATACACTGATGAGAGATCAATGACCACATTTATTTGATATTGTGTCTTCTTAAAAGCATTACTAGGGACAAAAATTGTTTATAGTGGGAAGGTTGTAACATCTTGTTGTTTCATTTCAGGTTATTTTGGCCCTTTTTATGATCTCCTTTTTTGGGGGCATGTTTGAAGTTGTTTCAAGTGACATTTTTTCAAAATTGGATGCTATGGGGCTTATCTCAATTGGAAAACAGATAAGAATAAAACATGTGGTTTGGACTAGAAAACTGTGCACCATGACATGGTGCATCAAAATGGGGTGCACTTTTTTCCAAACCATGTAGCACCTAGCCCCCCAAATAAAATAGCCTTTGATTGAGGGGGGGAGTACTATTGTCATTCATTTTTCTAAATTGTGCACCCTTTCCAGAATCCCAGTATAGGCACATGGTATGAGCATAGTTACTACTAACCATGTATCCCAACAAAGAAACTATTCATATGGGGTTTCTAAACCTCAATACCTTTATTAAAAATCCTAGGACCTCCATTTAAAATTTAAACACCTAAAATCCAATCATGACTCGATCCTTTGACTTTTTGGAGGCTTTTGATATGATATTTTGGCCCTCCGACCTCTTCCTCCACATATCTATGTGTCAGAGAAAAAATTCAAACCCATTGAGGTAAGTAATTTCTCCCTTGAATCAGGAATATATTTCTCCTCGCTCTCTCCAATTGAGTGAATTTAATCAACACATTACTGATTCATAAGATATTTGTTTCGAAGAATATTTATTTATTGCATATTGATTATTGGGATGCCTATTTGATCTCCCACACCCACATACCTACATTGGCATTTCCTATTGTGATTTTTGATTTGATCTTGTTATTAATGGTTGGTGGTTCCATACTGATTTACTTTACAATTTAATCCTTGATTATCTTGAATGAATTGGAATGAATTTTTAAATGATTTCCAACCCCTTGTTTCAGATGATTGGAAGCTTAATTTCAAATGGGATGTAATTTAAAATAAAACCATATTAAAACATTTTTGGACTTATTTGGTGAATTTTGAGATAAATAATTTCTTGAAATGAATGATTATTTGATGAAATGATTTGATTTAGACTCTTGAGTAAATTGGATATGAATTAAACCTTTTTTAGAAAGGCATGAATTTCATTTAAATCATGTTATTTAATTTTAAAATTTGAATGGAATGTCTAATATACTATTTATTAAAATGAAATTTGAATGATGAATTGATTTTAAATTAACGTCTTTCATATGATTGACTGATTTTTTTATTTGAAAGTACACACGAACATGAGTAAGTATTTGGTGATTTGGAAAAGAAGATAAGGACTATGACTCCATACAAATGGATTGATGGAGATAACTTTATTTAAACATTTCTCAGAATGATTTTACCAAATAGAATGTTGGTATCACCCAAATATACCCATGTTTTTAGTGTTAAGCGGTCTCTTGTAGTGTAGATTGGGTTGTCGAATCCCCAGGGACTTAGGAATAATCCTATAGACATGTACATTCTATGGATTGTTTTTGGATTTCAAGTGGCCAACTATGGGTTGATTTCAGATGTCTCTAAATTAGCACTAGCAGACCTATGTGGATTCAAATTATGTGAAAGGATTGATCACAGGTAATTAGAGGGGATGGATTGGATGAAATTTCTTTTTTAATGATATCAATTTTATACACTCAATTGTGATTCATTTAATGAGACCAAATTAACATAATCACTTTTTGGTTTAATATCAACAAAAACCTAATGATAATCACCTATAAACATGGAGCATAGATTTTTAAGAGAACTCGAAGGTAAACGTTATTATTTGTACTTGATGTGTGTGGAATTAAAATTCCACAAGGACGATGAAGTATTAAGATCATAAAATGAAACTCCTGATTAGAAGAAGTGATTAAACCAGAATACTGTGATAAATATCATCCAATACAAATCATTTCTACTCCCTAGGATATATCCATAATAGGTTATCCCTCCATTTATTTTATACTTTGAAAGGATGTGGGAAGTAGACTCAAGATGGAGGAATTGAAGATGTGAAAATCAATGAAATAAAAACACTCCATCAAAGTTTAAAGGATTTATCTCTTTTTTGTGTCAATAAATTGGAACCATAATAAAACAAAATCAAAATGATAAAAAAAGAGTACAAAAAATGAATAAGAATATGTTTTATTAATATAGAAATTTGATTTGAGCAACATATAATTTGAAGAAATGCAATTACAACATAAAATTGGAAGCATAACATTAAAATAAAAATAACACATAATGATTTTTTAAAACCCCCAAAACCACTACCTTAATTTGGAATTTTACAATCCTAAGGTATAGAAATCAATAGTGGATGTCACCCCAATCAATGGTGGTATGAATTTGTTTGTGGAATGTTATTGGAGAGAATACTTTTCCATCCTTGAAAGAAATATGATCCACCTTACATCCACCAAACAGAGATGAAGAAATGACCTTCTAGATTGTCAGACTGAGGTGGTCCATAAAAAATAAAATTAATCCCCACATTTAACCATACATAATATAAACTTTCATCCTAATTTGATGTTTCTTTCAAGATATTATTAAAAAGGTTGTTTTATTTTCTAGGACATAGAATCTAGGCCAAAAAATTAAATTCATCATAATCCACCTGTAAATCCCTTCAATCCTAATAATTATCTTTGGAAACCATTTAATTAAATGTTTCCCATGATGTTACCTAACTCCAGTTAAAATTTTAGCATTATTGGGCTTGTATCTTGGCTGATACAGTAATGTGATTGGGGCGATGTCTAGTTCACTTTTCCCATAATGCGTTTGCATGAAATCCCACTTTTTTCATATTTCAATGTGATTATTCAAGTGATCCAAAAGAATGAAATATTCACAATGGAATTGGAATCCTTAAAGTAAATTATTAAATTCAAATGAAGATCATTGGCGGATTTACATTGTTCCTCAAAATGTACCAAGTAATAGGGCAATTTATGCAGTTATTGCAATCGTGATTTCAAATAATGTTCATACTGTAAAATGAACTAAAATTGGTGTTTATTAATAATGAATCACAATAATATTATAATACATAAAATGAATATTATACCCTTTTAGTAGCTAATCACACCCCCAACTTGAGTTTTTCTAGTCCCGAGCAAAAGGCAACTCAAAAATATGTGTTTGTTGGATACGGACACTCAAGATGGGGGTGAATTGAGTTCCAATAAAAATTTATATTAATAATTACATATTTGAATGTCCCCCAATTTAAAATAAGATAATATAGTTAACCCAATTAGCATATTTCTGAATGATTTTAGAGTTTGAAAGATTCCTCAATGAATCATTAATTATCAGTTAAAAAAATTATTAAGTTACTTAAACTTTTGAAATCAGTCTACTAAAACAAATCCTAGAATTAATACTCTCCAAGATTTACTATCAATGAAAAGTAATGTTTTTTTAGTTTGAATAAACAATGACATACATGATAATTGTACTTGAACACAAAATATAAAAACAAGAGGTTCATTCTCATGTAGAGACTTTGTACTCTCCACTGGGTGATCACCTGCAACCAAGAAGATTATATAAATAAACTTGATTCACACCCTGGATTAGTGTTTGCAATATCATTAAAAAATTTCTAGGTCAGAGTGTCCCCCTACCATAGGAATTCATGGGTAACTAATACAACTAGGTCACAAGGGGGACTCTTCCATAGTTGTATATGTGTGTGAAATGGTGTAAGAGAGTGGTAATGAGAGGAAATCATGTATCCTATCGTTTATCATAGGAGACAAGGTGTGTTTGATATACAGATACACACACTACTGAAAAAGTATTAAAATATTACAAAATAAAGCAGAAATGTTATAAATTATTTTAGAATGCTTGGAGGGCTATTCTATATAGTTCTGGACTCCATGAGTGTTGCATATGTGAAGCTAATGTCAACTTCTAGAAGAAGACACCAAAACAGAGCATCGTGAAAGCTCTGTGTTTTGGATTCCAAGAAAAATTTAGATACACTACAAAGATATCTTTTGATAGGTTTGTTGCTGTAGGGATGTTCACACTTTGGTTCAGAAAAAGTTCTCCTCTTGTTCACTTCTAGAAAAAGGAGTGGTGTCACTACTAAAAAAATTATCTATAGCCACAGATCTATAGCCACACTTTAAATGATTCGGGGCTAACTAAGATATTTCCACACCCAAATAATGTGGCATGGAAATAGCTTATGTGAAAATTATTTTGATTGGGTTTCCTTCCTCCCGCATCACGAATCTCCTCCCTCTCCGTCCTCTCCATTCCTCCCGCATTTCGATACCTCCTCCCTCACTTTCCTCATTGTTCCTCTTCCCCTCCCCCCTTGGTATTCCTCCTAACTCACCATTTCTCCTCCCCTCCTCCCCTACTCCTCTCGTTATTCCTCCTCCTCTCACAATTCCTCCTTCCCCTTCAGCTCTGAGGCAGCCAGCAAACCTCCCCGCCGACTCTGACACGACTCCGATGCCTCCCTGCCGACGCAGCTCCGGCACTGCCAGCCCACCTCCCAGCCGAAATGACCAACCCACCTCCCTGTAGTCACCTCTCCTCCCTGCCGACACTGCTCTGAGGCTTCCTTCCCATCTCCTCCTCTGGAGCACCTCTTATGTGAAAATTTGAGGTAGGAATCTTCATCTATTATCTTCGTTATTGGTTGAGTAGTTCATTATTATTGATGTGGATTAATGGGAGGAGATAAATTATCATGTTACTAGGAGTTACACTCTGTTGGTATATTAACTATGATTAATTTTGAATTGAGTAACCTTAGCTTCTACAACTCTTCTTCACACTGGGTAATCATAAACTTAATAGAAAGAGGATCAATTTTTTCAGGTAATAAGCAGGATATGAATTCTTCTACACATTCCCCATTATGCTAAGTTGAATTTTATTGTGTTTGAGACAATGGGGTTAAATTTATGTTTCTCATTTTAATTCTTCCATTTCAATATTTTTATTCCAATACTATTGTTTGTGTTCATTTGTAGTGGTTTGTACATTGCAGTGTGGTGATATAGGTGCATAGTTTTTTATGTTATAGACTCCAAAGAATGAGCTAAACTATCTGTACATTGATTCCTCATAATATAGTTTTGGAGGATATATTTTAGGGGTATTCTGGAAGATATCCATTCACCCAAAAAACCCTCTGACAAATAGTCATGCCTTGAAACTATATCTATCATCTGCTACCTACTCTAGATGATACATCCATTTATTCTAAATAAATTTATTTCTATCAGCCCTCTCCATTTTCTCCCATGTCCCATACACATGGGAGGGAATCATTATCATCCCTCATGTATAACTCCCACTAATTAATGTCTTTCAAATATCTTTCCTCTTTTGAGCAATTGGG
The DNA here is from genome assembly GCA_963277665.1 of Viscum album. Taxonomy (NCBI): domain Eukaryota; kingdom Viridiplantae; phylum Streptophyta; class Magnoliopsida; order Santalales; family Viscaceae; genus Viscum; species Viscum album. The sequence goes on from OY728151.1 coordinate 858,706,615, forward strand.
TTCTCCATTGTCCATTAGATACAAGTAACACAAGTTAATTTCATACCTTTGTACATGGAACCAAGGCAATAGAATTGGAAGTTTAATAACTTCATGGTGATGTTGAAGTTCATCTAGAGAAATAACAATATTTTATGTTATTTCTGGGTGTTTGATGATAGGAGATACATTATCCCACTTAACTATGATCATAATATTCTTATTTCCAATCCAGTAAAGGAAAGGGTCAATGTGATGAAGATTGAATTGTCCAGAGGTTTTGAGATGATAAGCACTAGTTTGAATAAATGGATCAGTAGGATGAGGATTTTGAGGGACTTATATTTCGATACTTTGTACCTAAATTATTTGGATTACGTCTAGGAATTGGTCGATCACTTCATCGCAGGTGAGGAGTAACCAATGACCACACCCCTAGTTGAACATTTCAAATTGAGAAAGGAGAAAGAACTCATAGAATCTCATAAGATAATATTGGGTTGATGTGAAGTGGATTTTATAGAAATTAAAGGGTTCTAGAAGCTTGGAAAATTTCTTCAAAATAGACGAGTCATTTCCTACTTTTTCTAAGTCATACTTTGAGAGATATTCTTACACTTGAATGAGAACCACTATATATGTGTTCAATTTCAGAGGAAAGGTTTAGTGACAAATATCAAAGATTTAATTGATATTTTCACTCTCAATAATAAAATTAGATTATATTTCTTTAACAGAAGTTGGAAAGGAGTTGTTTGGGATTAAGGAGACATTGAAAGATCTCAGATGGAGGAAATATGATGAGATATTGTTTTTTGAATCACATATTGTGGTTCAATTAGTATAAAATTTGATGTTTTAATCTTTTATGAAGAATATTTTGAAGAATTATCACTTTATCTATATGTTTTTGGGGGATAGAGTACTGGATATATGGAACGATATATGGGACTCAAAATATGGTAGATATACTAAAAAAGTTCATTGTCAAGAATGGTTTGAGGGGATATTCACCTCAGTTATGCTAGGATAAATAAAATTATCATGGAGGAACCTTACATCACTTAAGGAAGTTTGGGGAAAATAAATTGGTTTATAGGAGTTGATGGGGGACTCAATAGTGAATCCTGAAAAAAAGATTCCAAATTTTGAAGATTTTTAGGTTTCATCTTTGGGTTTGAGAACCATTTTTAGGTTCCAAAACATAGTCAACTAGAAGGATAAATTCTAGAAGAGTAATTTCTGGAACTTTGATTGCAATAATGGAGTAGTAGCTAAAAATTATAGAAGAATAGAAGTAACTTTAACTATATGGTGGAGTCAGAAAATGAAAATCAAATATTACCCAACAACTAATTATAATTGTAGTAGTGTTGGAAATTAATAGGACTTTTATATATTTTCCCTGATTGAAGAGTATGTATGTTTTTACTCTTGGAAAATTTTATAAAAGATTATATACTAGTTTATTAATTAATTAAACATAATGTTTTTCTCATGATATTTTTAAAATTTGCACAATGTACTAGGTGAATTCTTTTAGGTGGTGGGATCCTTTGATGAAATGGAGAGATAATTGTGATGCTATGAGATAAATAGAATCACAAATCGTAGAGATTAAAAGACATGGCATCTAGTTTCACTGGATGGATTCTAAAATATTTATTAAAATGGATTATTTAATAAGTATTAGTAAATTTTAATAATTTTTTATTCCTTGAATAAAAATAAAATAGTATTCTCTTTGTGGAGTAGGAATCATATCTGTACAATGTAAATATTTTTTTCTTTTTTCTCATTATTTCATTTTGATAATAATATTTTGATACTCTTGTATGTTTCCCTTTGAAGTGGTTTGTTCATTGTAGTGTTATGATTTATGACCATATCCTTCTAAGTCTACGAAACCATAGTGTGGGATTGAATATTGATACATAGTTTCTGCCTTAAGTAATTTCTAGAAGATATCTTATGGTGGTCTTCCAAAATGTAGCCATGATCCCAAAAAAATCCTTTCACAACTAGCTGCATCTTATACCTCAATATACCATACCCTTCCTCTTTCATCTTCTAAACATATATATTTTTAGCAATATTATTTCTAAAAGTCCACTCTATTATGACTTATGCTCTAAACACATGGAGGGAATAAATATCAACCCTTGTTTACAACTCCTGTTAATTTGAGTCTTTTATATTTATGGACTTGTTCGGCCACTCAGGTTTCTATCATTCAAGATAAGAACATAGAAAAATCTATTTTTTTACTATTTCTCTCGGAAACAAGGAAGTAGAATTAGAAGATTAATTACTTCGTGATGAAACAATATTTCATCTGAAACAATACTAATCATTACCATTGCATGAATTTTTTCTAAGATTGGATCTTCATCATCTTATATATCCATGTTGATGATATTTTTATTTTCAGTCCAATAAAAGATATAGTTGATGAGATAAAATTTGAATTTTCTAAAAGTTTCAAGATGAAGAATCATGTTCCGGCAAAATAGATCCTAGGTAAGAGGATTTTGAGGGACTTAAGTTATGATACTTTATACCCGACACAACTCGATTACATCTGGAAGGTGGGGAAGTTATTCATAATGAGTGAGGAAAAACATGTGACTTTGGTTACCTTTCCCATTTTTTATTTTTGTTTCCTTCCTACTAATTTCATTCATCCAGGAAGTTGTAAAGCTGAAACCAACATTTCTCGATGCCTACCTAAACCTTAGAAATGTCTATAAGGTATGTTGTGGTTAAGTTGTGTTGTTGCAAGTGCCTTATTTTTTATTGGTTGAGGAAATTTGTTAACCTTTTACAGGCTCTAAAAATGCCAAGTGAGGATATTTTGTGCTTCAAGTGTGCTATTCAAACACAACCAAAACACGACCTGAACTGTGTATGATATTCTGCTAATAAAAGGTGCGTTTATTGTATTGTATCTTTATATTCTTTATATTCTGACTTATATCTTAATGTTTTATGTTTTTTTTGTTTCAATTACACAAGGAGGTAACAATACAACACAAAAAAACAAATAACCCCTCCAAGGAGCTGATTTAGGAATGCCCAATCTGTGTTATCTTTTCAAACAGGTTCATCTTTTATTCCAGAATTTAACAGGTTCATATTTTGCTTCTAATTTGTTCATTTTTTTTTTGAATAGGTCTATCTTTTATTCCATACAGTTATGCAGATTCTACCTTTCCCAAATTTTTCTCAGGTGGAAGGTATTCCCCATGCCCTTGTATCATCAAACTGCTTTGATGGATACTTCCTCTAGGTGTCCGGCCAACTTGTAGCTATGGTTTTTCTGAGCGAAAGGGTTTTTATTCTAGGTGATAGAATCATGGAAGGTATTATTATTGAGGAATTATTATCTATAGAGGGATCTATGTGAGTTTCCATTAAAGAATCTATATATCTCAATGTATTAATTTACAAGATGAACATTTCTTCCTTTCCTATAGTTTTCTCAGGAAGAATGGATTCCCCAAGACTTTGTGTCATCAAACTACTTTGATGGATACTTCCTCTTGGTGTAAGGCTAGCTTGAAGCTATGATTGGACTATGGGAAAGGGTTATTATTCCATGCAGTGGAAACATGAAAGGTATTATTCTTTATGAATTAGCATATTTTTATATTTGTTAACAATTTATTTGTTTATCTCTACACAACAAGATATGGTTTCCTGAAATTCAACTCTTTCTACTACTCCTCCCTGGGATTTCAGAAAGGGCCTATTTTTGGGACTACTATATTCTATATGATTTATCTTAATTTCAAGAGAGGTACATCTCTACACATAGATAATAACTTATTTTCCTTTTCTATCTCTTTTTTTAGTTTGTGACTTGTTGAATGTTGGTGAAAACTAACTGTATTAAAAACATTATCTCTATTCCAATATTGTATCTGCCCATAGGTTGTTCTAAGTTGATTGCTCATAAATAATTTTTTCCTATAAAAGAGGATTTGGTTTACATCACAATACAATAAGAATAGTGTTTTGGGTTTACTACTTAGTACTAAACCACAACGTATTGTTTCTACTCCCATGCCCTATGTGAAAAGTATATTGGGTTTTAACCCTAGTACCATAAACATAGAGATCTCATTAGATGTAAAAATCATTACCTAATGTAATGGGTGAAATTATCCAAGTGGTAAGGATGGTGGGATTCGGGTTAGGTCTAATCTCATGTAAATGAAGCAAAAAAAGAAACACATGAAGATGACAACTACCTTAATCTATCCATTCTATAAACATACATGTGACCAATAAAAACTTTCGCAGGAATTAACTTTTTCTTGTAGAACACGCATGAGTATTACCCGGAGGCCATGAAACAAGATTTGATAACTTTTTATGTTGCCCTTATCCATGTCCATGTTTCTGGTGCTCAAGATCCATTTTCTTCATATAGCCAAGCGGTAAGGTTTCCATTATCAAAACTGCACACTAATTATGTATCATATGTGTTACTTCTTAATCATTTGTTCTCCCTATCATTAAAAGTTATTTTATAGTCCTACTAGTGTAATTGGAACTCAAAATTATCATGCATGGTGACTTACAATCACCCTCTTAATCCTTTTCATCAAAATAACAAGGAAAAATGAATAATTTGACAGCTGATATTTTCTATCAGACTTCTACATAGTACAAATCTATCTTCTGCTAGACTTATCCACATGGAAAGAGGCTAATGTTAACTAGATTAAAAAGTTTAATTATTTGGGAAGTAAATAAAACTACATAATGTATATTAATCGTAATTCATCAGAAGAAGTCATCAAATCCACCCTCTGTGATTCTTGCACAGTTTTCCGAACATGAAATTTCAGTCACTGACATGTCCTGAACTAGAATCTATAGAGCATTAGGATTTTAGGGAGATCCATTCCCAGTTGCTAAATATAAGGTGGGAAAAGTGAACTCAGAGTTGGTTGATGAGTTTTCAGAGCTAGAATAACTAACATCAACTTCATGGTCATCAGGAATAGATGAAAACGTGGAGGATGAGGCACATAAAATCACTTTTACCTCTTGAAATTACCCAGACATGTAGTATATCATCCTAAAGCACATTGTGGAGAGAATCGTGGAGTTGATGGACTCTCTTTTCAGCTTCATCTAATTTATTTTTTCTATCTTCACTCGATTTCAAGTCTTCTTTGTATTTCCATTAAAAATCATCGGTTCTCTATTTCTCTGAGAGTGAAAATCCTTAATTGACATCATCATTTCAACATTTGTTTCAAGTGTTTACATTAGGATGGTGTTGTGTGCAATTAAATCATCTGTAAAAAACATGGATTGGTTTTACAAATGAAGTTTGAGACACCACGGGAATCTGCAAATATTTTTTTGACTCACAGGGGGGTGTGTAGGCTAGGGGGTGGTGAAGGCCATGGGGGGTGTGCAGGCTAGTGGGATGGTGCGGGTTAGGGGGGGATGGGGGTGTAGGGGGGTGTTGTGCAGGGTAGGGGGTAGGGGGTAGCGGGAAGGGGGTAGGGGGCAGAGGGTAGGGGACAGGGTGGAGGGGGGCAAGGGGGCATGGTGGAGGGGGCAGGGGGTAGGGGGCACGAGGCATGGGGTAGGGGGCAGGGGGAAGGGGGAATGGGGGAGGGTATAGGGGGAAGGGGGTAGGGGGGAGGTCTGCAGAGCAGGGGGTAGGGGGAAGGGGGAAAGAGGTGGGTGGAGGGGGGTAGCGGCAAGTGGGATGATGCTTAGAATATTAGTGTAATAGATGGGCTATATAAATACAAGAAGCCTTCAATCCTACTGTCCATCATAGGTAAAATATTTCCACTACTTACTATTCAAAAAGGCAGGTGAAAGCTCAACGACATAAATTTTACCATCCATACGACTAATTTTTTTGAGAATGTACTATTAAGGTAATGTACTCTTAATGCGTTATACAGTTGGAAGGTAACATTTGGGCATGTTCATTTATTTCTTATTACCATACTAAAACTGTAATGTTGAGAGGTTTATTTTCTCATTATTCATTCTTGTGGCTGTCCATATTGAAATTACTGATAATTAGGTAAATACCATTATCTAGATTAAAAACTTTGATATTCCATATTTCATTTTTACTATTTGTTTGTGGTTCGCGATTAAACAGTTCATTCATTATGCATACTTGGCTGGTATTAGACCAATAATTCATGGCTTTAACATTTTTTCATTATGAAATCTTATATACATGAATTTTCTTTTGTGTTATATCATATTAAAGATTTGGGTTCAGGTTGATTATTGTATAAAAACTATCACTTAAGTAGTCTGGTTGATGCTAAGGGGGTGCATACCGGGAAGAGCTATTGAGAAGTCTTAATGGAAATCATATTGACTTCACTCAAGTTGATGTTCATGGGGAACTACAATAAACACTCAATAGAAACAAGATGAGGTGGTTCCTACTCTGATGACCACACCCGCAAATGGATTATGGTTGACCTGCTGGAATTATCCAGATGTGGACATGTCAATAACAACCTCTGTTCGGGGTTTAAAACCTAAATTTTTTTCCCATTTCTTTTCTTTTATTTCCTTTAGTTATTTTACTATTTAATAACATTTTTCATGTGTTTTCTGTGAAGTAAAGAAGCTGTACAACACCTCATGCACCTGTTGAAGATCAAATAATACTATTGTTGGAAGCATAAAAAAATATCCAGGTTTGTGTTTCTACTTTTTTTTCAATGTTTTTTATGTTTTCCACCTTCCTCTTTAAATTTTATGTGAGACATTGCCCATTTAATTTGATGGTTTCTATAAAATACATTTACTGTGTAGGATCTACATCACTGTTATCCACGATGTGTGTGAAGGTGCGTATACCAAGTGGGGGAGCAATGATTTTTAGTTAGAATTCTCCAAGAGCTGAAGTTGACGGTTTGGTTCCATCTTGAGGTAGGATCCCTCTTCTACTCTCCTTAATTCAATAATGATTTCACTAGTGAAAAAATGTCATTTACATCAGTTATTTTTTATTTTTTACGTCGGTTTTTAGCCGTCGTTAATGAAGACAACATTATAAATATTGTTTTTTACGATGGTTATTTAAACACCAATGTATAAAACATAACATCGCGGTGTTTATCACGTCGGATATTAAATAGACGTCATTATAAACCATTTCCCAGGATTTTTATCTCGTCGGTTATTTCATAAATGACGTGAAAAACTGGGGGGGAGGGTTTATCACGTCGGTTATTAAATAACGGACGTGATAAACCCACGAGGGGCGTGTTTATCAGGTCGGTTATAAAATAACTGATGTAAAAACCAATTTTTTTTAAACAAAATAGAAATCATTTCTCTTCTCTCCACAGAAACAACTAGAAACAAAACAAGAATTATTACAAAAAAACAGAAGTAGACCATAACAAGAACCAAAGAAAAATTAAGCATTTACATTGATAACATTTTAAACTTACCCCACTGTACAGCCCCCCACCACCCCCTGGACATCCCCCCTTACCCCACTAGAGAGCCCCCACCACACCCCTGGACAACCCCCCTCACCCCACTGGAGAGCCCCCACCACACCCCTAGACAGCCCCCTCACCCCAATGGACAGCCACCACCACACCCCTAGACACCCCCCCCACAACCCTGGACAGCCCCCCGACCCCCTGGATAACCCCAAACACCCCTGAACATCCCCACCACCCCTGGACAACCCCCACACCCCTAGAAAACCCCCACCCTCATGTAGACCCCCACCCCAGGGATAGCTCTCCCACACCCCTGGACAACCCTCCCACACCCTGAAACAGGACCAAAAAGTTACCAAAAACAGAGCACAACCCCCTCACCCCACTGGACTTCCCCCACCACACCCCTAGACACCCCCACACCCTTGGACATCATCACCAACCCTAGACATCCCCCACCCTCCTGTATACCCCCCCACCCCCTGGACAACACTCCCACACCACTTGACAACCCTCCCAAACCCCTAAAATAGACCAAAAAGTTACAAAAAAATAGTCTAGAACCCCCTCACCCCACTGGACAGCCCCCACCACCACCCCCACACCACTGGACTGCACCCACACCCCCAGATGTCACCACCACCCCTTGACATCCCCACCCTCCTGTTTCCCCCCCACCCCCTAGAAAGCACTCCCACAACCCTAAACAGCCCTCCCACACCCCTGTACACCCCCACCCCCTGGACAGCCCTCCCACACCCCTGAAACAGACCAAAAAGTTACCAAAATCAGACCAGAACTCCCTCACCCCACTGGACAGCCCCCACCACCCCCACAACCAAGGACTTCCCCCCACACCCCTGGACATTACCACCACCCCTGGACATCCCCCACCCTCATGTTTCCTCCCACCCCTGGACAGCACTCCCACACCCCTGGATAGCCCTCCCACACCCCTGAAACAGATTAAAAAGTTACCAAAAACAGACCAGAACCCCCTCACCCCACTGGACAACCCCCACCACACCCCCACCCCTGGACATACCCCAACACCCCTGGACAACCCCCCACCCTCCTGGACACCCCCCACACCCCTGGACTTCCCCACCACCCCCTGGACACCCCTAGTCTGCCCCACACCTTGGAAAGCCCTTGGAAAGCCCATGGACAACTGGTGTTGGGAGAGGATGGGCTGCCATCCCTCGGGGGGCATGACACTGGAAGGTACTCATCACTTCTACATGTGAATCTTGAGATCTCAAAATGTATCACATGTGGGAGTGACGAGTACCTTCTTGCGGCGTCCATCCCCCCGAGGGATGGCAGCACCTCCTCTCACACCCTCCTAGACTGCCCCCACCCCCATCCCCATGGTCACCCTAGACCCCCCCCCCACCCCACTAGAAATCCCTCTCACACCCCTGGACACCCCCTGGACAGCCCCCACTCCCCTGGACAACCCTTCCACTCTTCTGTAAATGATCCCACCCCAATGAACTGCCCCCACTCTCATGGACACCCAGGATACCCCCCACCCCACCATACATCCATCCCACACCCCTGGATTCCCCCACCCCATTAAACACCCCCACACCCTTGGAACCCCTCCCCCTAGACTAGAATCTATACCAGAAAAACCATCATAAGTAGACCAAACCAAGAAGTATAGAAAAAGTAAACATTCACATATATAACATTCAAAACTTACAATGTCAGTATAAAAAAATAAATCCAACCTAAATGACTACCAAATACATAATTACAATGACAGTATTCAAAATTACATTTTACACTACAAACAATTAAAAATCAATCGAACCTGTAAAATAATTTGACAATTACACTTGTAAGTGTTTGATGTCTTCAGCACCATAGGGTTGAGGGTCATAAAACAGCTAAAAATTAAAAAGATAATAGTTAACATGTATAATGAATAAATCAAATGAAATATTATGGAAATGTTTAAAAGGAAATATTACTAGGTCAAATTTCACAACTATCCCAGTTGTTATTATTTCATACATAAATCTTAACATATAATATTCACATTCGATGAGGCCATGTTGTTCATGAAAATTCTATTTGAATAAATGTAAATTAAATATATTATTTTTATGTAATAAATCAAATAGTATAAATTATAAATGGATATTTACCTTTACATTTACATATTTGATCATCGCACTCCTTTTCTTTGTGTTTTTTGAAAGTAAACCCATCCCATGTTTGAAAATAATACGAATGGGATAAATTTAAAATTCATTATAATATTGAAAACTATTGATAATTTGAAACTTTCTTTTCCAAAATTGTCATAAAACTTTCCCCCACATCACAATGGACAGAGCATATCCAATAAAGTGTCTACTCCCTTGGAAAAAAACCCATAACATCCAATGATCACTGATAAAAAAAATTTAAGGTTAGTGGTTTTTTATGTTAAAAGATAATGAACTCTTTGAGTGAGATGTGTTTCATACCTCTCACAAAAAGGCATTATCCAAAATTGTGTGACTATATTCTATTTAATTCATTCAGCAATATAAACTATTCTTTGTTCCTCATCCAATGCACATGCTTCAGGGGAAATAAAATGCGGGTCTATGAACCCATATACATTCATTCGCTCATTATTGTCACAAATTTTATAGAGATACATAATACAAAACAGACATAAGTTTACATTTTTAATAAATATAATGAAGGGAAAAGGTGTTAATACTTACGTGGAAAAAATCTACACCACATTGATGCCCAACTTATCTCCAGTAACAAGCTCCATGATAACAGATTTCATAATCCACACAGTTATTACATTTCCACAAACATGAGCTTACATTGGAAACTCATAATGATCCGCCAAAAAATTTGATTATCTTGACAATCTGTCAAAACCACTTGAATCTGTATCTATTGTCATAGTCATTTGTCTTTGTTGTTGTCTATATAGTATTTCTTTACCTTTGAAGTATTCCTATAAAAAAATATAAAAATATATATGTTTTCAAATGATAAAACAACTTTAATAAAAAAATAAAATAGAAGATATAACATACATACCTCTATGGTAATGGGTCGAAGAAGTATAGATGGACAAATTAAAAAATTCCCAATACTATGTCCAACGTTCGTCACCTCATCTATAGGTAATGGTACTCAAGATGATCTATCTATAATATCATGTATAGGGACCCTCTGATTCTCTACCTATAATTGTTGATGATGAACTGTATCTCCTATACAATATACCAATCCATATGAAACTATATGATGTTGAGGATCGTCAACATAAAACTCACAATAAGTAGGAAGCTACGACGGAAGAGTAGGATAACAAAATGGGGTCGGCGGGCTGAGGTGGTGGAGTGTGAGCTACTGGCAGAGGTGGAGGATAAATAATGGAGTCTGCAAGGGGAGGTGGAGGAGTGGGAGCTACAGTCTGAAATTGTCTTTGCATGTCTGCAAACATAGACTGTACCTACGCTCTAATCTTTTCCTCCATCATCGCATTAATATTATGATCTTCAGCCTCCAAGGATTCTATTTTTTCTATAAACACCATTAACAGAAGTAGTTGAGGAATGTGGAAACACTTTTCTTACTGATACACCTGCCAGATATCCTCATACACGACCAGGATGTTTAGGCTTTCCCAATTCTGCAGATAAAATATCTTGCCTCCCAACAGCTTTAAAAACCCCCTGTGAGCTCTGTTCCTTAAGAGAATGTTGTATTAATTAATTGAACATTTTTGTAATGATTGAAATGATATGAAGAAAAAAGTTAACTTAAATAAATAAAATAGATATCTTACAATTCTCTTAGCTAAAATTCTCAAATCTTCCGAAAGATATTGCCCTTTTTTCCAATCCAAGCTCGCTTCCATTTTTCATGTCTAGATGGAGGGTATGGAGGGGACACCTCTCCAGAGCATGAAGACTCAGTTACTAGTTTTTTTAATTTTTCAACAATGATTTGTTCTTCCAAAAATGTATACCTTCCGCGAGATAAACTATGAGGGTATACATTTTTAGAGTGTATATCCTGATGATATTTCCATGTTTGATGTAAATTAAAAATAAAAAATCATTAAAAAATAGTAATAAGATCATTAATATATGAAATCTTATAAAAGTTTACATTACCCTTACCAAAAAATGATTCTTTTCGTCTACTTTCAACAAACCGTCTCTATGTGTCTTCATCTATGAAAGGATATATACGACATGTATTGTCATGACTCCTATGACCAAAAATGAAATCAGATGTGAGGGTTGATTTTAAATCCCTCCATCTCCTGGAAGCCATCGATAAGCATTTCTTTCTGACTCCTCTAGTTTTAGGAATATCAAATGTCACCTAATAAAGAAGAGGTTAAACATATTATATATACTAGAAAAATTTAAAGAATAGGAAAACAATAACAAAAGATCTTACCAAAATCATCTCCCATATTTGAGAGATTATCACTTTGTCCACACTTCTCCAGTCATCATACAAAATGTTTACTTTGCTCTTACCCTGAGTGGATATAAAACTTTTAAAATAATTTGCATTTGGACATCTAGGAATATAATCCTCATCAAAATCAAGAAGTATCCTCTGATCATGTGTACGAGCAACTTATAATTTTAGTAAATGCGTGCACCCATGTTTACCAACTCTTGAACGCTTTGTAGTAATGGGAGAACATGAGGAAGATTTGGTAACATCAATAGGAGCATGTGAATGTTCCTCCCCAAAGGTAAGACCAATATACTCATCTCCAGAATCATGTGGTTGATCAACTGATTGATCTTTCATTATCCTTAAAATCTAAAAAACAAACATTAGTTCAAAAATATACAAATTCAAATATTTTAATACAACTATAATCTGAAAATAGAAAATTGTACTAAGTTACGTAATAATAAACTTGGTTAATATGGTAATCATGTTAAATAATGGTAAAGATGGTAAAGATAGTCAAGATGGTAAACATGATAAACATGTTAAACATGGTAAAGTAATTGTCACTGAAAAAATAATAGATATATAATTTATGTAATGGTAAACATGATAAAGTAATCTAAACAAAATTAAAATATGGTAAACCTGGTAAATTAATTGTCACTATTCAAAAATAATAGATATATAATTAATGTAATGGTAAACATGATAAAGTAAACTAAAAAAAATAAAACAAAAAAAACCTTATACTTATTTTGTTTTAATACATGGTTTAATAAATAAAAAACATACAATATCTCCCATTTTATGAAAATAATAAATGTAAACAAGAAATAAACAAATGTTACCTGTAATTTTAGGAATGTAAAAATGGAAAATTTTCCCAAATTCTTTCATTGTGATCATTACTTATGGAAAAAACCATGTCTTCAACATGATCATCATTATGATTTGTTAGTCTTTCCATGGAAGTAGAGATCTCACATAAATCAGCATCTTCATCAAGTTCATCCTCACCAACATATTGTTTTTTCCCTTGTAAAACAACATCCCACTGCATATCTGATTGATCTACTACATAGAAAATTTGTTTTCCATGTGTTTCCATTATAAAACAATCTGTTGTGTCTTCCAATCTATTCAGATTAACAAATATCATTCCAAATTCATTGTTTCTAACACTGTTGTTACTGATAAACCATTTACAATTAAAAACATGAATTTTAATTTTAAAGTAATCCAACTCCCATATTTCTTCAATCACTCCATAATATGCACTTGATGCAGAAATTGGGTTTTTGTCTATAGCACTCAAAAAATGCATTGCTTCTACAAACACCAATACACCACTATTATGAACTTCACTTCTGTTGTGCTGAGCATTCTTATAAAATGTATAGCCATTAATGTCATAACCGGACCATGTTATCACATTTAAACATGGACCACCCACTATCCATTTTAATGTCTCTGATACATCTGATCTACTAAGCAAGGTCTTTTTAAACCATGAGAAAAATGATTTTTTGTGCTTATTCAAAATCCACATTTCTTTCTTCTTTGGATGACATTGTTTCAACTCATTAAAATGCAATGTGATATACGATTGAGCATCAACTATGTTATTCAAGATGCATGATTATAACTTCTTAATCTATTCAACTGACAATGATTTGACTTTCAATCCATGAATACCCTTTCCCTCATTATTAACTCCTTCATGGAGAGATGGAGGAAAACCTATGTGTTGCGCCGCAACTAAGTAACTTGTACCAAACACTGCAACCTCCTTAGAAATATACTTTTCAATAATGGAGGCTTCATGTCGATATGGATTCTTAACACACCCCTTTAATATTTTCATATACCTTTCAAAAGGATACATCCAACAAAGATATACAGGTATTTAAATATTTATTTCTCAAACCAGATGAATCGTTAAATGCACCATTATATCAAAAAAAGTTTGAGGAAAATACATTTCCAATTAACAAAGTATAAAAAATTAATCCTTTTCCAAATTGTTCAAAGCATTCACATCAATCACCATATTACAAATTTAATTAAAAAAATAACTCAACTTCATTACAGTCTTTTTGACACGGATGGGAAATATTCCACACAACAAAACTGGTAGAAGTTTTTGCATCATGATGTGACAATCATGAGATTTCATACTAATCAACGTCAAGTCCTTCAATGAGACACATTTTTTTACATTTGAAGAATAACCTTGAGGCACATTGATATCATGAAGACACTGACAAAAGCTATTTTTCTCCCTCTTTGATAATGTATGACAAGCCAGGGGAAGAAATGTTCATCTTCCATTAGGAATGGGAGCTAACTCCAAACGTATTCCCATTGATAGTAAGTTTAATCTTGCATTCAACCCATCTTTTGTCATTCCGTTAATATCTATCAATGTTCCAATCAAACTATCATAGATATTATTCTCCACGTGCATGATATCAATATTATGTTTAACTTCATGATATCTCCAATATGGTAGCTCAAAAAATATTGGCCTTTTCTTCCAAATATGTATATCATTACCAAATTTCTGTGTCTTTCCCAATGTCACATCAAGGTTTTTCACCCTCTCAAAATATAGATCAGGGGATAAAGGTTTTGGAGCAATATCAAATTCTTGTAAGACATTGAATGCCTTTTTTAGTCTTCTATAAGAGTGATCCATATGAAAAAACATTGAATGAACCATGTGCACAATTTTCCTCCCATGATGTAGTTGGAAATATGATGTTTGTTGTTCACAAATTGGACCTGATTTATGACCTTTAACACTATATCAGGACAGATTTCCATATGTTGGGAAGTCATTTATAGTGAAAAAAAGCACTGAATGCAGTTAAAAATATTTAACTTTATAAGAATCATATACTCTAATACCATCCTCTCATAGAAGTTTCAAATCATCAATCAACGGTGACAAGAAAACATCAATATCATTGTTGGGTTGCTTTAGACCAGAGATCATTATACACAACATGACATATTTGTTCTTCATACAAACTTCAGGAGAGAGGTTGTAAATTACCAATATAACATGCCATGAACTATGTGTGCTACTGAGGGTATAGTACGGATTAATTCCATCTGTGCACAACCCTAGTATTAGATTTCTAATTTCATTTCCAAATGTACGATACTGCTCATCAATTTTCTTCCATTGTTGACAATCAGCTGGATGACGTATTTTTCCATCACATAACCTTTCATCAGCATGCCATCATAACCTTTTTGCATCATGTGATTTAGAAAATAAATGTTTGAAATGATGAATTATAGGAAGATACCAAAATACCTTTAAAGGGATCTTTGTAATCTCTACATAAGCCTGTGATTTTTCGTTCACCTTATACCGTGATGTCCCACATTTAGGACACTCTGACATAAATTCATATTCCTTCCTATATATCATACATTCATTTGGACATGCATGTATTTTCTTGTATCCCAATCCCATCAGAAATAATATTTTATTCACCTTATAATGTGAATCTGGAAGATCGTTATCTTTTGGAAGAATGTATTTCATCAATTATAGCAGCTCTGTAAAACTTTTGTCACTACATCCATGTTTCACCTTTAGGCTAATCAATCTTAACACCGCCGATAAAACCATAAAATCTATACAACCAGGAAATAATGGTTTTTCAGCATCACCATATTGATGTGCAACTGTCAGTTCAATCTCAATTTGTTCTGTTGTAATATCATGAATCATTTCTTCAATTCCATCGGAGTCACCATCTTGCAAATCATCATCATCAGTTATATTCTGTCCAGTTTCACCATGACAAATCCAAGGGATGTAACTCGGATTAAAACCATGACAAATCAGATGATATTTTATCTATATACTTTTCAACATCTTCATATTCAAACATTTATGGCATGGACAGAAAAAAATGTCACTACTTGGAACATTTCATTTAGCAAATTCCAAAAATGCATCAACACCTTCTTCATATTCATTGCTCATTCGATGTGTCGGAATCAAACTTTGACTCATTATTACCTATAACAAATATAAAAATTATACATCTTTTTAAGATAAGAAAAATATATGTTTATATGAAAAAATCATTATTTTAATGTAAAACAATTTTGAAATATAAAACAAATCTATGAGTATTTAAAAAAATATTCTTGAATATGAATTTAAAATGAAAATATAGTTAGATATAACAGTTTTAAATTCCATGCAATCAAAGAAAACCATGGGGCCTCCAATGATTGATATAAAATTGGAGAAAATAGAGTAAACTTTAGAATCAAATAAAATTTAAAATAAAAACTCAGATGGAGAATATCACAATGTAAAGAAAATCATCATGGCACAATGGGGTTCGGATAACTACCTACGCATATTTGAATACCATGACATGTTCTCCCCCATAACCCATAATTTTTTCATAGTCGATGACTGGTCAAAATATATATAACCAAATAGAATCATATTGCAACACTAATATCCATGAAACCATATAATCATCATGTTATAATCTCACAAATCACGATGCAATAGTCAATCCCAACTGACACTTATCCCCCACCCCCTTGGACACCCCCACCCCTCCTGGACACCACCCCCACCCCTACCCCCTCGGACACCCCCTGGACACCCCGCAACCCTCTAGACAGCCCCCTAACCCCCTGGAAAACCCCCAAAACCCTCTGGACATTCCCCCACCCCCTTGGATAGCCCCCCACCCACCCCTTGACAGCTGCCACCCCCTTCTACAGCCCCCCCCCCTTGTACCCCCCCCCCCACACACACCCCGAGACTGCCCCCACCCCACCCACCCACCTCCATGGACACCATGGACACCCCCAACCCTCTGGACATCCCCTCGAACCCTCTGGACATCACCCCCACCCCCTTGGACACCCTCTGGACACCACCCCCCCTTGGGCATCCCCCCACCCCTCTGGACACCCCCACCCCCAGGACAGCCCCATCCCCCCTGGACACCCCACCCCTCCTGGACACCACCCCCACCCCCACCCCCTACCCCCTTGGACACCCCCCTGGACACCCCAAACCCTCTAGAATGCCCCCACCCCTGGACAACCCCCCAAACCCTCTGGACTGGCCCCACCCCCTTGGACCCCCCCCCCCCCCCACACACCCCTGGACTGCCCCCACCCCCCCCCCCCACCACCTCCATGGACACCCTGGACAACCCCCAACCCTCTAAATAGCCCCCAACCCCCTGGATAGCCCCCAACCCTCTGGGCAGCCCCCCAAAACCATGGGATTTTAATCTCAAGCTACTAGTTTTGGCATATATATGGATTTTAACCTCAAGCTACTTGTTTTGGTATCATGCCATTATTCAAAATGAGAACCATGAACCATATCTACTTCTAGTCTAAAATGATCTATTGTTCAATAAATCGGGTTTTAATAGCATATGGAGACTTTTAATAGTCCACGAGAATAAGCGAAATAAATAGTTTATGGAACAACAAAAATTGATACCCAAAATAGAAACAACCAAGGATCCAAAACAAACATTCCACCATGAAAAACCATATATACTTATAAAATAAATCACACTGGTACACAGGATGGGTGTATCAAAATGGTTTAGATATAAATTTCAGTGATATAGGTGAAGGAGATCATTAGTGGTTAATGACAAAAAATATTACCATAAATGTAGGGCATCCACGAAACAAAAAAAACGAAATAGTAGTAGGTGAGGATTAATCTAATATTGCAAGTTGATCTAATAGATCTAGTGATAATAAATAAAATGATGATGGAAAAATGAGGTAAGAGGGTTCTAAATCGAAGAATATTATCTAATTTAAACAAAAAAATCACAAATTGTAAATATAGACTATCTGAAAAAAATGAATGAAATAAACTCATGGGAGGCTTACCTGAGTGTTGCGAGTGGAGATGATAGATCTGAGGAGAGTAAAGATGATAAACGATGATGGAAAAATGAGTTTAATTAACCGAGATCAATGAGTCAATTCTAGGTTTTCCACACATGAGAGACGAGTCGCAGGTCTGTCGATCGAAAAATCAGAAAAGACAATGCACGTGGTGTGATAAATTTTTTAAATGTTTTATAACATAGGTTATTTAATAACCGATGTTATAAACTATTTTATTAAATTTATAACGTCAGTTTTTATAATAACCGTCGTTATAAATGTATCATATACCGCATTTTTAACATCGGTTATTTTATAACCAATGTAAAAAATATCCACCTGTTGGTTTTTTACGTCGGTTATAGAATAACCGACATCAGAAACACATCAAAAACCCCAGTTTTTATGTCGGTTATTTTATAACCAATGTAAAAACTAACGTGTGTTGGTTTTTTTACATCGGTTATAATATAAATGACATTAAAAACGCCTCAGCTTCTACTTTTGTTATGACAGTTATAAAATAACTGACGTAAAGAAGTCTTTCCATACCTCATTTTTTACGTTGGTTATTTTATAACCGAAGTAAAAAATTCCGAGGGTTGTTTTTTTAAGTCTGTTATAAAATAACCTACGTAAAAAATATACTCTCAGTTTTTTTATGTCATTTATTTTATAACCGACGTAAAAAATCACATATCACAAATTTTCACGTCGGTTATATATAACCGACGTAAAAAATGGTGACATTAAAGACTTTTTTGCACTAGTGTTTAAATTTAATTTATCATATTTCTTAATTCTGCTTAATTACATTGAATTGCATATCATGAATAAGTGTTCTTTAATATAAATGTTTCATTTGATAAATAATGTCATGTTTTTATAATAAAACCCCTCTAATGGAGGTGCACTGTCTGCGAAAACTCACAGTGATAGTTATGTTGATCTAGTTGCTTAAATTATTGCATTTGATTTGTGCTGATTGAGTTTTAGAATAAATGTTAAATATAATTAAATGAATTTTGTGGTAAAGAAATTCCATGATTTTATAATAAAACCCCTCCAACTGATGTGCGATGTTTTATAAACCAAAGAGTAGTGATAGTTATGTGTATCATGTTTAGATTTCATTTGAGACTTTCATATGCATCTTGTTGGAGTTTATTTTGTGGATAGTTAGTTTTTGTTTTCTTTGAATAATATAAATTGGCTTATCATACTCGTTTAATTCAAATGACATTGCCCGAGTAGGTATATGCCTTGACCATGACACTTTCCTTTTCACGCTTTGAATATTATAAATAATATATCTATGTTTAGGAAAAGTGAAAGAATTTGTAAATGGTTTGTGTAGGGTGTAAGATTGTTTTCCGTCGTTTTGTTTCCATTTAGATGTTGTGTCATTGTGCCGCTTGATAAAACCATCTCTTGCGATCCCTTGTTATTACATATTAAATAGTTGATATGTTCTATCATCTGCCAGCGGGGCGACAGTTGAAATGTTGCCCCACCTCCTCCCACTCCCTTCACTCCTGGCCAGAATATGCTGCCCCGCGTTTGTCGTTGGACCGGGCCAAAACACTGCAGTCACGTTGTGATTTGGACCTGCTCCAGGGAGACACCCCGTGGCGGTTCGCAGTGATAGTATTCCATGAGTCTTGTGATCAATGTTGAGACTGACTAATCACAATTTCTACCAGCGAGGCGATGAATGGAATGTTTCCCCACCTCCTCCCGCTCCCTTCGCTCCTAGATGGAAGATGTTGGCCCAAAGATGTCACTGGACCGGGCCAATACGTCACAATCATGCCACTGTCATGCCGCAGTCACACCGCGGTCACAGCGCGGTCATGACGCGGTCATGACGTGATCACGCCGCGATCACTCTGTGATTTGGACTATCTCTATGATGACACCCCACAGAGGTTCGCTGTGATAGTATTCCAGGAGTCTTGTGATCAATGTTGAGACTGACTAATCACAATTTCTATTGGCGAGGAGACAGTCGGAATGTTTCCCCACCTACTCCCGCTCCCTTCGCTCCTAGCCAGAAGATGCTTCCCTGCAGATGTTGCTTGACTGGGCCAACACGCAGCG
The DNA here is from genome assembly GCA_963277665.1 of Viscum album. Lineage (NCBI taxonomy): Eukaryota > Viridiplantae > Streptophyta > Magnoliopsida > Santalales > Viscaceae > Viscum > Viscum album. The sequence goes on from OY728151.1 coordinate 858,726,522, forward strand.
GTCACGCCACAGTCACGCCACGGTTACACCATGGTCATGCCATGATTTGGCCCTGCTCCAGGATGACACACCACATTGATTCCCAGTGATAGTATTGCATGGGGCTTGTGATCAATGTTGAGACTGAATAATCATAATTTCTACCGGTGGGTTGACGACCGAAATGTTTCCCCGCCTCCTCCCACTCTCATAACTCTTGGAAAGAAGATTCTAACTCTCAGATATCACTGGACCAGGCCAACACGTTGTGGTCACGCTGCAGTCACACCATGATTTGGCACTGCTCCATTCTGACACCCCGCAGCAGTTAGCAGTGATAGTATTCCATGAGTCTTGTGATCACTGTTGAGACTGACTAATCGCAATTTCTACCAGCGGGGAAACGACCAGAATGTTTTCCCACCTCCTCCCGCTCCCTTCTCTCCTAGCATAAAGATGATGCCAGGCGGATGTCGCTGGACCGGGCCAACACGTCGCGGTCACGCCGCGATCATGCCGCAATCACGCCGTAGTCACACCGTGATTTGGCCCTGCTCCAGGACGACACCCCACGATAGTTCGCAGTGATAGTATTCCAGGAGTCTTGTGATCAATTTTGAGACTGACTAATCACAATTTCTTCCAGTGGGGTGACGACCGGAATGTTTCCCCACCTCCTCCCGCTCCCTTCGCTCCTGGTCGGAAGATGCTACCGCACGGATGTCGGTGGACCAGGCCAACACGTTGCGGTCACGCCGTGGTCACGCCGCGGTCACGCCGTGGTCACGTCGTGATTTGGCCCTGCTCCAGGACAATACCCCGCTGCAGTTCACCGTGATAGTATTCCATGAGTCTTGTGATAAATGTTGAGACTGAATAATCACAATTTCTGCTAGCGGGGCGATAGCCGGAATGTTGCCCCGCCTCCTCTTTCTCCCTTCACTCCTGGCTGGAAGATGATTCCCCGTGGATGTCGCTGGACCGAACCAACACGCTGCGGTAATGCTGTGGGAACGCCGTGGTCACGCCGCAGTCACGCTGTGGTAATGCCGTGATTTGGCCCTACTCCAGGAAGACACCCTGAGGCGGTTCGTAGTGATAGTATTCCATGAGTCTTGTGATCAATGTTGAGACAGACTAATCACAATTTCTGTCGGTGGGGCAACGATCGAAATGTTGCCCCACCTCCTCCCACTCCCTTCGCTCTTGGCTAGAAGATTCTTCCCCACAGATGTCTCTGGATCGGGACAACATGCCGCGGTCACGCCTTGGTCACGCCACGGTCATGATGCTGTCACGTCGCGGTCACGCCACGGTAATGCCTTGATTTGGCCCTGCTCCAGCCACACCCATCCCACACCAGCCCCCTTCCACATTTTTTTCAACCTACTGCCACCAGCATTCCAGCCCATTACAGCCTCCCCTGCCACCTTCGAATCATCCGACACCATCCCCCCAGAACCTACAACCAGCCCCCTTCCACTAGAATTCCATCCCCCTTCCACTCGAATTCGAGCCCGCACCAGTCCCTAGCCACCTGCAATACAGCCCGCACCAGGCACCACACCAGCCACCACCCCCCATCCTCCTGCAAAACAGTCATGCCAACCCTCTACTAACTGCAAAATAGCCCTGACCACCTGTTCCATCCCTCCCCAACCCCCAACGACCAATTTCATAGTGGGAATCTCCAATGTTTTTATGGTGATGCCAAAAAGTCTTCTCAGTGGATATATTGTCCCCTAAATCCATGGAAATGTGTAATGAAATTCAAAAATTTTTGTTAAGGTTTAGATGTTTTTTGGGCCATGTATTTTGACATGTATCCCTCACATTTGGTTATAAATAGCCACCTCTTTGTACCCATTGAAGGTTAATTACGAATATTGTGATTTTCTAAAATTATTATGTTTGTGTTTCTTATGTTCTTAGGTGAATTCATGTAAGTATTATTAAAGGAGTGATCAACCTTTTTGGTGCTTTATATTTAGGGTTTTAAGGAGAAAATATCCTTGGGTTCCTAATTGATTATCCCCCTTCCCCTTTTATTTCCTTTTCACTTCTTTTAATTTCCATTTTTAAAAATTGCATCACTTGTTTTTCCACATTTCATCTAATGAATACCCCATATATATATATATTCTATCATATCAATAGAACACTATAAACCCACCAAATACCATAAGATCCCAGCATATGCAACAATTACAAACCAGCTGAAGGAATCACAGATGCTCCCAACCACAAAACCAACAAGCACTCCTAGGGGAAGTATAACCAAGTAAACAAGGCGGCTAAAGAAGAAATATAAAAACCCAAAAATAAGTAGTCAAAAATGATAGAAACCAACAACACAAACACATTCATGAAATCACTCACAACCACCCACCCACACACACACACCCACCCACCCCCAAAAACGTTTTCATAATCCACCACCCATCCAAAGTTCTAGCATTATCCAAAGAAATAGAACCACTTAACCCCCAGCCCCACAACCAACATCAACCAACCAGACCAGCATCCCTAATCAAACAATACCTAGAGTGAAAGAACTCTAGACAACTGTGCCAACTAATGGTCACTACACCAACACCTACTTGCACAAGAACCCTAAACTACACCATATCAAACCACAATAAGCACCTATAGTAGACACAAAACCCAATATATTAGCTAGAATCCAAATCATCCCTAGACCACCATCTGGCCCCATCCATTACCATTTTAACACCATGCATCAAAATGGGCCACCCCACCATAAGAAAGTCTAAAAAACCCAGCAGTCAACTGGTACCATCCATCCGAAGTGGCCCGAATCACCCACGCCTAACCCATCATGAAACCTAAAGAATCCCCAAGCAGTCCCTGATCTAATTGTGAGATAATACCCACCCTGAATCCAACACCTCTAGACCCACCAAGTAGTCAACATGCACCCACCCTAGACAGAGAACCACCCATATACCAGAAACATGCCTCCCAACTTGCAGCATCTATCATCTCAAGGTAATTTTAGAACATCAACCATAGAAATCCCTACACCATCAACAACCAGAATACACAAGATAGGGAAACTGGGCACAAGACAACTAAACTTACTCCAAACCACCACCTGAAGACCCACCCCAAACTATAGCCACCACACGAGACAATCAGATAACTAGAAGCCTACAATATTAATTCAAAACAAATAATAAATACCAGAAATCCAACCCCTATTCACCCAAAACATGTTAACAACCATAGTAGAAATCACAAACCAACTAGAACCATGAACCATGTAAGTGTATCATGTACTAAACCATATAGAAAAATCAAAACAGCAACACCCCTAGATAAAATCCATCTTCAAAGTTCCTATAATTCCAAACAGCAACACGAAACTCACAACCCCACATCCTAAATCCTTCACAATAAACCTATAACCCCACTATGAGAAACTTTTATAAGTCTCTATTGGATAAACCCAAAATCTCCCTAACTCAACCTTAAGAAACATCCAATGTAACCTTCATACCACTCCCAACGAACGTACACCCCTCCACCTGAGTAGCCTCTCCCCATCCAACCTAAAACTAGTTAGAACCACAACACAAACCTATAAACCTCCATATAACTAGCCACACAATAGGGGGTGCAAGGGGGGTGTGTAAGGGGGTTCCAGCAGGGGGTTGGAAGGGGTGTGTGGAAGGGGTGCAAGGGATGTGTGTGTGGGGGGGGGGGGGGGCTATTTTCCAAGTGTGAAAGGGGGGAAAGGTGTGTGAAAGGGATGTGTAGAGGGGGATGCTATCCAGGTGGGTCCAGCAGGGGGAGGCAGCTATTCAGGGGGGTCCAGCAGGAGGGGTAGCTGTTCAGGGGGGGTCCTACAGGGGGTTTTCTGTCCAGGCGGGTTCGGTCGGGGGGGGGGGGGGATGCTTTTCAGGGGGGTCCAGGGGGGGGGCTACTGTCCAGGGGAGGTCCAATAGGGGATGTGTTTTCCAGGGGGTCCAGCGGGGGGGGGGGGGGCTATTATTTTTTATTGAGTTATATTCTTTGTGAATATTCTACGATGTTTTGTTTTACCATAATTTTAGGGAATTAGAACTGTAATGTTCTACCTTGTGTTGAAGGTACTTTTGAGTTGGTTGCAGACTTATTTGATTGTTGGTCTCATAGGGAGACTCATGTAAGTGCAGTTATGTGTTTTTTTATATTTTTATTTGTTTAATTCTTAATATGTAAGTAGCTTTAGTGTATAATTTAAATTGGAGGTGATTGGAAGAGGTAACGGGAAACTGGCAGGGTGGAGGGGACTGGAAGGGGGTGTAGGTGGGGGCTGGTAGGGGGTGCAAGTGGGGGCTGACAGGGACAGGGTGAGGGGAAACATGTAGGGTGGGGGGGGGGGGCAGGACTGGGGTGGGTGTCTAGGTTCTGGGGTCGGGGGTTCCATGGTATGTCTGGGAGGGTAGGGGTGGTTGTCCAGGGGAGTGGAGGTCTGTGTAGTCTAGGAGGATCTGTCCAGGGTCTGGGGGGTTTCCAGGGTCTGGGGGGTGTCCAGGTTCTGGGGGGTTCCAGGGTCTGTCTAGGAGTGTGGGGGGGGGGGGAGGGGTGGATGTCCAGGGGAGATGAGGTTTGGGCTGTCCAGGGGGATTTTTCCAGGGTCTGGGGGTGTCTAGGGTATCGGGGGGTGTCAAGGGTCTGTCGGGGAGGTGTATTGGGTCTGTCTGGGGGGTTTCCAAGGTCTGTCTGGGGGGTGCCCAGGGTCTGGGGGTGTCTAGGGTCTCTCTGGGGAGTGTCCAGGGTCTGTCTGGGGGGTGTCCAGGGTCTATCTGGGGGGTGTCCAGGGTCTGGGGGTGTCTAGGGTTTGTCTGGGGGGGGGGGTGTCCAAGGTCTGTTTAGAAGGGGGTCTTTGCAGAGGGGGCTGTTTAGGGGTCTGTTCAGGGGAGGGGGGTTTATGTAGGGTGAGGGTGTCCACTATCAAGTTGGGAGGGGTCTATAAGGGGGTTTTCCAAGGGGTCTATCCAGGGGAGGGGGGTTTATGTAGGGTGGGGGTGTCCAGTGTCTAGGTGGGAGAGGTCTTCAGGGGGTGGGCTACTATGGGGGGGGGGGTTGTGTAGGGGGGGGGGCTATTTTTTATGGTTTTTTAGACCCTATAGCTATTGATTCTAACCATGGCTATAGGTCTATTACTGTAACGACCTGACTCTTTGGCAAAGGTATGGATCATAAGTTTTTCTTTCGAATCATTCCGTTAAGCTTGATGAATGTGTGTAATGTTCTAAAGAGTGTCTGGGGAGTGTCTGGGGTTTGTTCAGTGCCCGGGAGTTTGAGAAATGGACTTGCAGACAGGGGCGCACGACCTGCGCATGGCTTGCACGTGATTTGGGTAAACCATGGGGCCATTGGTCTGGAAGCAGGGAGGTGCGCATGGTTTGCGCACGGTTTGGGTAAACCGTGCGCCTAAACCATGCAACCCTTTACTTGAAGGCAGGGGGTGCGCACGGTTTGCGCACTGTTTTCTAAACCAAGCGACCGAGTTCTGGGTAAATTTACTGTTTTGCCCTTAAATATCTATTTATGTATAAACCCTTCTCTTTCTTCCTCATGCGGACAGAACCAGAGGAGAAGCCTCTTTGAGCTCCCAAACCCTCTTCTCACTCAATCTCTTGTGGTTTCTTCCCCCGGTGTCTGTTCCTTGATCCGACTAAAGCATTGGAAGGGCGAAGGTAAGGCTTAACTCATGCACCCCTTTCTCCTCAGCAAATATTGCCTTCTGGCTTTTTATTTTGATGTAGGCTCATATGCCCTATTTTCAAGGCATTGGACTAGAACTCAAATCTCTATTAACCTATTGCAAATCTGATTTCAATATCAAGTGAGCCTACGTATACAACCCTAAGGTAGGAAGTCACATGGTTTTCATTTTGGGTTTTCGTCTTTTCGGGTTTATACCGTCGTGTCGAGGTTTTGCTTTCGCCAAAACTCTTATTATTATTGACTGTATACTATCTAAATGACCCTTGTGATAGGAGGTTATGGGAACTACCCTAATTTGGGTGTTTGGGTACCGTATGACTCTGGTGTGGACACCCATAGGTGTTATACCTTGAGTTTTAGCCATTTTTCACCTTTGGACCTTATGGACATGTATTGAAAGCCATTTTCCATGTGAGGGAAATGGGATGGTTTGGTTAGTGCTTGGCTAGAATGAGTTAGCCTAAACCCCTTTCATTATTTTAAATAAATGTTTTCTTGAAATGTGATTATATGATATTCTAAGATTGAAATGCCATGTTTTATTGATATGAACGTTATAAGAAGTGAATACCTTATAACCTATGCTAATTAAATGATTAAGCTTCGGGCCAGGGGTAGATTGTGAGAGCTGCCCTATGATACAGCTTCGGGCTAGGGCCAGACTTTGAGAACTCCCCTATGTTACTGATTCAGGCCAGGGGTAGACCGTGAGAGCTCCCCTATGTTACGGCTTTGGGCTAAGGGTAGACTTTGAGAGCTCCCTTGAATAATTATTACACCTTAGGGCTGGGGATATACCATAAGAGCTTCCCCATGGCTGGGCCAGGGGTAGGATCGAGAGCTCTTCCCCTTGGTTAAGGACGTCTATGAGTTCCGTCCCTGTCCTAACCAACGTATTATATATATATATATGTATATATATATATATATATCTCTGTAAATAAGCAGGTGACTCATTCAGACATACTATCTATGAGCTAAAGCAGGTAGACCGTCCAGGTTTCCATCCGAAACCTGAGTGGGAAGGATGCTATTTACTTTGCTTTACTTTCTTGCAATCTATTACACACTGTTTACTTGCGATCACCCTTTTTGGATTACACGTAGACTCCGTTGGTGGTGGCCTACTGAGACTTGTCTCACACCCTAACCCGGCGTCCCTCTGGGCACCCGTGTTGACTTTTCTGATGCAGGTACTAGTAGGGGAAAGGGCCCTGTTTTAGGTTGTTGATGACTATATATATATTCTAGATGGAGTTCAAGAACAGCGGAGCGATCTTGTCTAGATATGCTCATGGACTTTATTTTTGTTCTTTTGTTCTTTTGGTACTGCTTGTATCATGATAGTCTTTTGTTTACTTTTGTATCAGCATGACATGCATTCATTTTGTATTAGACACAGCCTGTGAGGATTTTGTATGTTATACAGGGTTTACTTTACTTTTGTAATCCGATTTTATGTTTTCTTGTTCTCCTACTTATCCATTGTTTGTCCTTCCACTATTCTATCACATTACTGCTTCCCACTGTGTACTCTAAAAAGGGGGTAAAGTCTCCCCCATAGACATAACATTATACCCCCACTACTAGTAGGAAGCCCCTGGCATATGGGGAGGTGATCCAGAGGTCATGTGGCCAACCGAGCTTGGGCCTCGGGTTGAGGGGCAGACGGGTCCGGGACGTCACAAAGTGGTATCAGAGGATTTTCTTTCTTGCTTGCTTTACTATTTGGGGATAGTTGATTGGAAAAATGGGAACGCATAGGGACTTAGTTATAAGATGTTCTTGGGAATCGTGAACCCATGTACGGTGTAAAGACTATGTTTCTTAAATTATGTGGTTATTGTTTTTTCTGATTACTGTTGATGCCGTTTCACTATTGTGTGCATCACATGTTTTGCAATGTTATTGATACTTGCGGGGTTGAAATTTTTATTTCATTGTTCGACCTGATTAAATGAGGGTTATGAATTAGAACATGCATCACGATAGGAACAACTTGAATAGGTCATGCATAATTCCATGTCACATTTAAATTTTCAGCGGGCATTGTCTGTTGTTCATTTCCATGCCTTGTTGATATGTATGTAACTGTGCTGACCTTTCTTGTAGGTTGTGGATTATGGAAAGGATGTGGTTTTAGTGGGGGAAACTCTTTAGTTCATAAGGTGTATGGGCCCTTATGGATCAGAAAATGGCATTCCGACTAAACCAATCCTTCATTGTTAAAAAAATTAATAATTAACTAGCACAAGTAAATGAGAAATGAAATCCAAGTGTGCGTCATCTTTTAGTTCTTGAGGAGTATGGGCCCTTATGGGTTGGGAAATTCCATATCACTGGATTTGAAAATTTTGAATGTTTTCATGTTTTTCTAAGAACCCTTGTAGGTGTCGGTAGGTGACCTTAGAGGTAGGAAGGCGTAGTACCTGTCCTAGCTTCTAGAGTTCAGCCTTTAATTTATTGTCTTCCTTTTCTGAGACATTCATTTATCATAGTAACGTTATGCCTCCCTGACGTCCTCGAGTCGTGCACACTGAAGGCGGCGACGACCACATTCCTGAGGTGGTGGGACCTAAGCCGCCAGTTGATCTTCCAGTGAGCCACTCATGGCTCTTTTTTCTATTCCTGTGATGGGAAATGATGCCTAGTTTCGTGAGAGCTTCTTGTGCTTGATACAGAGTGTGCAAGGCAGAGTGCGACCTGGCCCGAGTATTGAAGAGTTGACCCATGAGTTTCAGTCGCAACATCCTCCTTCTTTTATGTGAGGGGGCGGACCACTAGCTGTGAAGTCCTGGTTGGAGGCAATTATGACCATCTTTGATCACCTTGAGACACCAACATAGTGGAGGGTCAAGATCGCAGCTTATATGCCACACGATTTAGCTATAAGGTGGTAGGACGTCATCACCTAGTCGAGATAGCAGGGAGACATGGTCTGGGAATATTTCCAGGCAGTCTTTTATGAATATTTCTTTCCCCAGACCTTGAGAGCTGATAGAGCTAGGGATTTTATGAACCTGCAGCAGGGGACCACGATAGTCATGGAGTACTCATCCTGATTCACCGAGATGTAGCGTTTCACCCCATTGCTAGATGCCGATGATCTGATGGCCACTAGGAATTTTGAGGATGGGTTGAGTTGCTCCATCTGGTCTTAGGTAAACATTTTCAGATTGAAATCTATTACTGAGACTGTTAACCAAGCTCTGGTTATTGAGCGGAATCTGAGGGAAGCAGATAGTGCGAACTAGGGTGGTTTTGCACCAAAAGCTTCCACTAGGTCTTCTTCAGGGTGGAAGAGATGTTTTGAGTTTTCCCATGGGGGAGTAGTATTCAGGCTCCTAACATAGATTGTTCTTCTATTTTCCATCAGTGCCGGAGGAAGAGACACTTCAGGGTGCAGTGTCTATGGAACCCATTGGAATGCACTGGCTGTTGAAGGATGGGTCACCTTTAATGCTTCTGCAGGACTATTTCTATAGTGCCTAGTGAGCAGGGATCTGCACCTACTCCACGATCTGGTGTTGGATTGACAGGATCACATCAGTCAGGCTGCTGGAATACCGTTGGCCAATCAGGCCATGGTGGCAGTCGAGGTAGAGGTAACCAGGCGTATGACTCTCAGCAACCGCAGGGCGGGTATGCTCATGGTAGTCAGGCTGTGACTCAGGGTCATGGTACCTTCTAGTTATATGCAGTCGAGCCTATGCCGCAAGAGCAGTATGTTGGGCCATATACTATATGAGGTATGATTTTAGTTGGCTCTACATTGGTATCTTCTTTGTTTGATACATGTGCTTCTCACTCATTCATATCAGAGGCTATCACAGAGAGTTTGGGCCTAGACTTTGAGTCATATCACGGCGTGATTACGGTAGATACCCCATTAGTTTTCTATTCAGAGGGTGTTCACCGTGGTGATCATTGTCCCCTCGAGGTGGGCAGTTACCTTTTCGTTTGGAACTTGTATGTTCTAGAGATGACAAGTTTTGATGTAATAGTTGGGATGGACTAGTTAGTTCCCTATAGAGCATGTATTGACTAATATCATTGGAGGGTGACGTTTACATCACCAGAGGGTGACACACATGTGCATAAGGGAGAATGGGATCATAGTGTGACACGAGCAGGTCCCGAACAGTAGAAGTTGGGTGGTGTCACAGAACAAGTTTCCAGTCGATATCTCGATGACCAAGGGTTATAACCCACTGCTTATCCTCCTATAGTGGAGTGCTTTAAAGATGTCTTTCCTAATGAATTATATGTTCTACCTCCATTGCGAGAGGTGGAGTTTACCATTGAGCTTGTACTAGGAGCCGCACTAGTTACCATTCCTCCTTATAGGATGGAACCTAAGGAGATTCTGGAGCTCAAGAGTCAGTTAGAGGACCTGGAAGAAAAAGGCTTTATATGTCCCAACACTTCTCCTTGGGGATCATCAGTTCTCTTTGATAAGAAGGTAGATGGTACACTTCATCATTATGTGGATTACCATAAATTAAATCAGGTGATGATTAAGAATCGGTATCCTTTTCCTAGAATTGATGACCTCTTCGATCAGCTCTGAGGAGCAATGGTGCTTTCCAAGATATATTTGAGGTCGGGATATCACCAGGTGTGTGTCAAGACTTTAGACATACCTTGTATGACATTCAGGGGCAGGTATGGTCTTTATGAGTACCTAGTCATGCCGTTTGGGCTTATGAAATCACCTGCAGTGTTTATGGCTCTTATGAATCGGATTTTTCACCCTTACCTTGATTATTTTGTGGTGGTATTTGTGGATGATATCTTAGTATATTAACTCTTGAGACATGACCATGAAAACCATCTTGATATCATGCTGAATACACTAAGAGAGTGTCAACTTTATGCTAAGCTCAGTAAATGCCAAATTTGGAAAAATAAGGTTCACTTCTTGGGTCACATTATTTCTAAGTCTGGAGTTTCATTTGACCCTGAGAAGGTGAGTGTTGTAGTCTATTGGGAGAAACCCAATAATTTCTTCGATAATAGAAGTTTCTTGGGGATTTCTGGGTATTATAGGCAGTTCATTCAGGACTTTTCACGCCTAGTATCACCTCTTAAGGCATTGACCAAAAAGGGGGTGAGATTTGAGTGGTCGGAACCTTGTCAAATAGATTTTCATGAACTGAAGGGTAGACTTACTTCGGTGCTGATACTGATCTTTCTGGAGCCATGCATGTCTTATACGGTCTACTGTGACGTGTTAGGTATCGGGCTTGGAGCTGTCTTGATGCAGGACGAGTGAGTCGTTGCGTGTGGTTCTCGTCAGTTAAATCCTCATGAATGGAATTATCCGATGCATGAACTCGAGATCAGAGCGGTTGTTCATGGCTTACGTTGTTGGAGACAGTATTTGTTGGGATAGCGTTTTGTGGTATTCACTGATCACAAAAACCTCAAGTATATCTTCACTCAGTGGGATCTGAATCTTATGAAGCACAGGTGGGTCGAGTACCTCTAATCTTTTGATTTCGAATTGGCCTATACTCCTAGGAAATAAAATTCAGTAGTCGATGCTCTGAGTCAGAAAACTCAGTCACAAGTGGTTCGGGAATCTAATGAGGAGTAAATGCCGATGGCCCTATTTTCAGAGATGCATGTTGAGGTTCAGGAGGGTCAGGGTCAGACCATTCTCTCAACCTTAGTGGTAACATCTACTCTTCTGGAATGGGTCAGGGCAATATAGTTATCAGATCCGGAAGGCCTTGTCCTAAGGGAAAGTGTCGCTGATGATTCCTCTACTGAATGGACAGTGGATGAGGGTGATACTTTGTTGTTCTGGGGGTTTGTATGGGTCCCAGCAGACATCAGGGAGGAGCTGAGGATGGATTTCCACACCTCTGTTTGAGCAGTTCACCCTGGAATCACCAAAATGAATCGTGATTTGAGATGACAGTATTGGTGGCCTAGCATGAAGTGAGAGATAGTCGATTTCATCACGCGTTGTTCCACCTGTTAGCAGGTGAAGGCGGAACATCAGTGTCCGGATGGGCTTTTTTAGTCGTTTTCCATTTCAAAGTGGAAATGGAACAATGTTTCTATGGAATTTTTAATTTAATTACCCAGGTCACCTCGTGGTAACGATGCAGTATGGGTTATCATAGACCATCTGACGAAGGTCGCACATTTCTTACCAGTGCGGGAGACCTCCACAGTTGATGAATTGGGAAGGCTGTATGTTAAGGAAATAGTACGCCTTTATGGAGAACCTCGTTCGGTTGATTCAGATAGAGATCCTCGTTTTACATCTCGGTTCTGGCAGGGTTTACAGAAGGCTTTAGGTACATAGGTACTTTTGAGTATGGCCTATCACCCACATACTGACGGACAGACCGAGCGGACTATACAGGTACTAGAGGATATGTTACGTGCATGTGTTCTCGATTTTGGAGGTTCATGGGTGAAACACATTCCTCTTGTTGAGTTTAGTTATAACAATAGATTTCCGGATACCATTGAGATGGCTCCCTATAAAGCCTTATATGGTAGGCCTTGTCGCTCGCCTTTGTGTTGGCTTGAAGCAGGGGAGGCAGCTGTTCTAGGACCACGTCTTGTGCAAGAGACTACTGAGTAGATAAAACTTATAAGGAAGCATATGCAAACAGCTCAGTCTAGACAACAGTCTTATGCTAACAATCACTAACAACCTCTTGATTTTGAGGTAGGGAACCAGGTTTTCTTGAAGGTCTCACCCAGGATAGGGCAGATATGTATTCAGAAGCAGGGTAATCTTTCATCGAGGATCGTAGGACCCTTTTAGGTGGTGAAGAGGATTAGATCAGTAGCTTACCAGCATGCACATTCGCAGAGATATCATCCCATGCACAATGTTTTTCATGTATCTCAGCTTCGCCGATACTGTTCATATCTGACTCATGTGTTTCAGCCTAATGAGGTTGAAATGGATATTGATGCTTCCTTCTAGGATTATCCGATGCGAATTGTCGACCAGAGCGTGAAGACACTCTGAGGCAGGTCCATTCCTCTTGTACGGGTGCTATGGCAGCACGACCGGGTATAGGACGAGACCTGGGAGTGGGAGGCTGATATACGTTCTCAATGGCCAGAGCTTTTCGTTGATGACACCTCAATAACGTCAGAAGGACAACTCAGGGACAAGTTTCTTTAAGGAGGGGAGGTTGTAATTACCCAACTCTTTGGAAAACGTATGGATCGTCAGTTTTTATTTTGAATCGTTCCATTAAGCTTGTTGAATGTGTGTAATGTTCTAAAGAGGGTCCGGGGAGTGTCCGAGGTTTGTTCGGAGCCCATGAGTTTGTGAAATGGACTTGCAGATAGGGGTGCAGGGCTTGCACACGGCTTGCACATGGTTTGGGTAAACCGTGCGGCCTTTGGTCTGGTAGCAGGAATGGGGGCACGTCTTGGGTAAACTGTGCGCCTAAACCGTGCGACCCTTTACTTGAAGGCAAGGGGTGAGAACTATTTGCGCACGGTTTGCTAAACCGTGCGCCTAAATCGTGCGACTGAGTTCTGGGTAAATTTACAGTTTTTCCCTTAAATATCTATTTATGTCTAAACCCTTTTCTTTCTTCCTCCTATGGACAGAACCAGTAGAGAAGCATCTTTGAGCTCCCAATCCCTTGTCTCACTCAATATCTTGTGGTTTCTTCCCCCGGTGAACATTCCATGATCTGATGAAAGCATTGGAAAGGCCAAGGTAAGGCTTACCTCCAACACCACATTCTCCTCAACAAATCTTGCCTTCTGGTTTGTTATTTTGATGCAGGCTCAAATACCCTATTTTCAAGGCATTGGACTAGAACTTAGATATCTCCTAACCTGTTGAAAATATGAGGTTGATATCAAGTGATCCTGCGTCTATAGCCCTAAGGTAGGTAGTCACGTGGTTTTCATTTTGGGTTTTTGTCTTTTCGGGATTATACCATCATGTCGAGGTTTTCCTTTCTCCAAAACTCTTATTATTATTGACTGCATACTGTCTAAATGACCCTTGTGATAGCAGGTTATGAGAACTACCCTCATTTGGGTGTTTGGGTACCGTATGACTCCGGTATGGACGCCCATATGTGTTATACCTTGAGTTTTAGCCCTTTTTCACATTTGGACCTTATGGACATGTCTTGAAATCCATTTTCCATGTGAGGAAAATGGGATGGTTTGGTTAGGGATTGGCTAGGATGAGTCAGCCAAAACCCCTTTCATTATTTTAAATGCATGTTTTCTTGAAATGTTATTATGTGATAATGTGAGATGGAAATTCCATGTTTTATTAATATGAATGTTATAAGAAGTGTATGCCATATAAACTATGCTAATTAAATGATTATGCTTCAGGACGGGGGTAGACTGTGAGAGCTCCCCTATGATACGACTTTGGGCTAGGGGTAGACTGTGAGAGCTCCCCTATGTTACAGATTTGGGCCAAGGGTAGACCGTGAGAGCTCCCCTATGTTATGGCTTCAGGCTAACTGTAGACTGTGAGAGCTCCCTTGAATAATTATTAAGCCTTCGGGCCGGGGATAGACCATGAGAGATTCCCCAAGGGTGGGCAAGGGGTAGGATAGAGAGCACTTCCCCTGGGTTAAGGACGTCCGTGAGTTCCATCCCTATCCTACCCAATGTATTATATATATATACATCTATCTCTAAAAAAGAAGGTGACTCATTCAGACATACTATATATGAGAGAAAGTAGGTAGTCCCGCCAGGTGTCCTTCCGGAACCTGAGCGAGAAGGTTTCTATTTACTATACTTTACTTGCTTGTAGTCTAGTACACATTGTTTACTTGTGATGACCCTTTATGGATTAAACGTAGACACCATTGGTGGTGGCCTACTGAGACTTGTCTCACACCATACCCGGGCAGCCCTCTGGTACTTGTGTAGAATTTTCTACTGTAGGTACTAGTAGGGGTAAGGGCCCTATTTCAGGTTGCTGGTGTCTATATATATGTTCTAGCTGGAGTTCCAGGGTAGAGGACCGAGCTTGGCTAGAGATGCTCATGGACTTCCTTTTTGTTCTTTTGTTCTTTTTGTACTGCTTGTAGCATGCTAGTCTTTTGTTTACTTTTGCATCTGCATGCCATGCATTCATTTTGTATTAGAAACAACCTTTGAGGCTTTTGTATTTTATACTGGGTTTACTTTAATTTTTTTGTCCAGTTGTATGTTTTCTTGTTCTCCTACTTATCCATTTTGGTGCTTACGATATTCTATCACTTTACTGATTCCTGCTGTGTACTCTAAAAAGGGGGTAAAGTCTCCCCACTGACTTACCATTAAACCCCCGCTACTAGTCGGCAGCCCCTGGCATATGGGGAGGAGAGCCAGGGGTCATGTGGCCAACCAGGCTCGGGGCTCGGGTTGAGGGGAAGCCGAGTCCATGACATCACAATTTCCATGGTTAAAAATCGTGGCTATAGGTATAATTCCATGGTTAGAAACCGCGGAAATAAATTGTGTCCCTCCTCTAGTATAGCCACAGTTCTAAACCATGGATATAGAGATATTACCACACTTAGAACCATGGATGTATACCTATAGCCACTGTTTGAACCGTGGCTCTAGACCTATAGACACAGTTCCAAACCGTGGCTATAATTCTAGGCCTATAGCCACGCCAAACATAGCCATGGTTCCTCAAACCGTGACTATTACCTATATACACAGTTTGAAGAGATATAGCCATGATTTTAAACTATTCCTATAGCCCGAATTTACGTTAGTGTGTGGATATACTTATTGGTTTTCCATTACACCATACATCATCTCTATCGGCTTCAAAATCCACCTTTTAATTTCATATTGGGTTCTTCTATTTTATAAGATAGGGAGAATGATCTCCGTACCTCATACCTCATACTATATATTAAAATGTCTGCAAGATATCATTAATAATATCAGTTTCATTTAATAACACAAATATGATCATTAGAAATAATTTTTAATTTATTTTATAAATAGATGACATAATCTGGAATGGGATCATAGAACTGGTTACTCATGAGTGGTATCACTATTAGAATGGTGTCACTTCAATAGTGTGACGAAAATGGTGACAATGGAACAATGTCAATGGAACAGTGTCACTAGAACAATGTCACCATAATGCTGTCTATGGAATGGTGTTATATCCTTTGTGAATATTCTGAAATATATTTCCTGATAAAATGGTGTTTGATCCATTGTAATCATTATAAATTGGTAGGATATTGAAATTGTGATTCATTATTTACCAATTTTTATACTAAACGGTGACTGTGAGTCCTCTAACTAGTGACTGTGAGTTCACCTTAATGGTGACTCATACTTATCCAAATATTTGCAATTGATATTTTGAAAAAATTATTAATAGAACAGATTTAGATTATTTATAAGGATATTATAACATAATGAAACAAATTTAACAAGATTTGTCAACATTAAAACTAGAGGAGTCAAAAAATATCTCCCTTTTGGATGATCAAAAATCATTGAATTTACAGGCCATACGTATTGATCATGGTAAAGTATCATCATCTTGATTAACATATCAGATAGATTATATGAGATTAGGACATATGTAGTTCACAAATAAGTTAATCATAGATTCCAATTATGATTTCTT
The DNA here is from genome assembly GCA_963277665.1 of Viscum album. Classification (NCBI taxonomy): domain Eukaryota; kingdom Viridiplantae; phylum Streptophyta; class Magnoliopsida; order Santalales; family Viscaceae; genus Viscum; species Viscum album. The sequence goes on from OY728151.1 coordinate 858,742,858, forward strand.
CCCATCAATACCATAAATATTGTTTTGTTTATGAAAGGAAAATTACATCTATGAGTTCTCCCAATTTTGGGATTATAAAAATTAAAATAGAAAAATGAAAAAAAAACGATGAAATTTTAAAAGGCATCAACAAGTGAAGAAAAGATATCCCAATTAATTGAATAAAAGAGAGATTACATGTCATAGAATACATCAATACATTATAATGCCAAAAATTACACCACACCCATATTAAAAAAATCCAATCACATAATAGCTAAGTCCATAACCTCTTTTCAATTGGCAGAGACATCAGGTGTATATGTAGTAAGTGCATAAGAGGTAGTTTTGTAAGATTCAGAGCCAAGAGTGAGTGAAGGTAGAGGAATCCCTTCACAAATAGAAGGTGAAAGGGTTGGTCTAGATGATTTATGTGGAAGAGTCTTCTCAAAAATGTCTGGTCTGATATGGTTGAGAGGATGAGTAGGGGTAATGGTCACATGAGCAAAATAGGTAGAGGAAGAAGACGTAAATATTGTTATGCATTGATGATGTTGACATGGATTCAATAGATTTTTGTAATCGTTGATAATCCCTCCACCATACTCTATAGACATCTCAAAATAATCTTTATTTTCCGTAAACTTCTCAAGAGTATGTGTAAAATCTTTCAACTATTTGATTTTCTCCTTGGAACATCAATCATTTCCAATCATGGTTTTCCCACACCCCTTAACAGATGCTTCTCTTTGATAATTAAGTGACTCCATCATGCGAACTATTTACACGTCCCCTATTTTCTGTTGGTACCAATTAGTCTAATCCACATGTGATTGTAATGGATCATCCCATTAAAAACATGTTCTTATATGTATAAATACTTCTATTTTAGGTCCTTCGTCACTTGTCTCTTTTTCATTGACATTTCTTTTTCGATTATGTTCATCTAGAGAAGCTTCTAATTCTATCTTATCTTCCTTTTCAACATCTTCCTCCATATCTGATTCTTCCTTATGAGTATCATCACCACTAACTGTATTATCCTCACTTTATTCTTTATTACTCTTATACTCTATCACAACATCAAATTCATCTACATCATCTGAATATTCCACTATTTAATCAGATTCTATGAAATGGTATTTGATATCCATATGCCTTTAAGGATGGTCAATAGGATTATAAGTCTCACATAACATTTCATTCCCTACAACCCACGACTTCTTCCATGGATTACAAATGATTTTTATTCATTTTCATATATATTTTAAAAAATAAAATTCATATTCCTCAACAGTTTCCTCTTTTTCCCTACTGGTCCATTGGCTTGCTGCATTGTAGAGATGAATCTTGAATAGAATAGGGAAGTGGACTTGGAGGATGTTTTTATCATGTCACACATATGAAGAATAAGATACATGTATAGACTTATCTTATGAATTTTTTAATAGATTCAACAAGAATACATCTTTTTATTTCATAGTAGCATAATCATCTTTCCATTGACAAATTAGGTGTTTAATGAACTTGAACAACATCCAGGTTTCTCCATCCAACTCATTAGCAATTAGTCTTCTCTTATTTCTGTTTCCTGTCAATACACCAAAAGCCTCTTCTAGGATAAGAAATCACTTGATTGATGGGGGTTTATTTGATAATTCATTAATATAACATCATGAGGTACTCAAATAAAATAGCCCACAACCTTGAAGAAATTTAAAATCTTTTCCCATTTACCCATATCTTAACCAAAAAGTTATCCTTTTTATTGAATGATAACATGACATACTTGTAAAAAAAATGAAATATTCAGATATATGGGTCTCTTTTCATTTGTAAACCAGGCTTTCCATACATAATCTTCCAGAACATTAAGAAAAAGGTACATACATGAAAGAATCCACTCAGCATAATCTTTCATTTCAGGAATAACCATATGATTTTCAAGAACATGGTTTAGAGTTTTCTTAGGAATTTTGATAAGGGTCTATTTCAATTTAATTGATGATCAGTGTTTCAATAGAGTCAAGGAATAATGACACTTCAGTATAGACATTTTATATATCAGGAGTGGGTGTTTGAAGATGAAAAAAAGGTTCAAGAGGGAAGGGTTTTGATTTCAGGAGTAGAGAGAGAAAGTGAAGTGAAGAGGTGATTCATATTCATCGGTTTTATAATTGATGGATTTTAAGAGTCGATAATTAAAAAAAATGTTGTACAATATCATATAATATATTTTAAATATTGATGAAGAAATATTTATAAATATAGAATTCTAGGTCACAATGGTGAGTCTATACATTGAGCTATCAACATTGAGACATCAAATAGTGAGATATCAAATAGTGAGACACAAAACTGTGAGACATCAAAATATTACTCAAAGTTGATCATTCCCAATTCATGTATCATGTAAATAATTATTTAAAAACATAATGGAGTTGTAAAAATATTAGTAAGATTATTTTATATGATAATTAATTCTATGGTAATATCACATTTTTGATAATGATCTCTCAAAAAGTGATGTCTTACATCAATATGGTAGGTTCTTGAGGGTGAAAATGGATTCTTAGAGATGTTAATAACACTTTTGTTATCACAGTTTATAGGGAAATTTCTAAATTTATATCTATAATCATGAAAAGTGTGTATCGTTCACAAAATCGATGCACTACAACTATCAATAATCATATACTCAGCTTTAGAAGTAAATAATACAACAAAAGTTTTCTTCTTACTACACCAAGATACTAGTGACATGCCCAAAAAGTGACATGTTTCATAGGTTATTTTTTCATCTAACTTGATACCACTAATATCAGCATCATTATAACTTACTATGATAAATGATTTTCCTCTAGGATAGAGTAGTCCTAAGTTAGTAGTATGTTTGAGGTATTTCAAAATTCTTTTAACAGTAGTCAAATGAGATTATTTAGATTTTTCTTGAAAATAAGCACACATACATACACTAGACAAAATATCAAGCTGGAAATCAGTCAGGTATATAATACTTTCAATCATTACTCTATAATTAGTTTGATCAAAATATATTCTATTTTCATCATTGTCCAATTTAAAAGTGTTACTCACAGGATAATCACTTATTTTAATGCTATCCAAACCAAAAAAATAGAAGATATTTAGTATATTTATTCTAATTTAAAAATATATCTTTTGTACATTGAAATTTTTTAAATCCATGAAAATATTTGAGTTCACCTATTAAACTTATTTCAAATTCATTTTGCATCATTTTGGAAAAATCAACACATAAAAAATTTAAAAATCCAAAAATAATATCATTAACATAGATTTGAACAACTATAATGTCATTAAAAATTCTTTTTGTAATGATAGTAGTATAAACTGTACCTTTTATAAAACCCTCATAAATAAGAAAAGTGTTGAGCCTACCATACTAAGCTCTTGGAGCATATTTTAAACCATATAAAGCCTTTGTTAACTTAAAAACATGATTTTTAAAATGAGGGTTTGTAAAACCAAGGGCTGTTCAACAAAAATATCCTCATCTATATACCCATTTAAGAATTAAATTTTAACATCCATTTGATATAGTTGGAAATTTAGATTTGTTTCATATTCAAGCAGGATTCTAATGGCTTCATGTCTAGAAACTGGTGTAAGAGTTTCTTCATATTCAATGTCATCTTCTTGACTAAATCATTATGCAACCAATCTAGATTTATGTATTACAATAGAACCAGCTTCATCTAATTAACTTATAAACATTCATATAGTTTATATAGTCAAGGTGTCTTTAGGTCTATCAAATAGTTTCCAAAAATTATTTATTTCAAACCGATTTAGTTTTTCTTGCATAGTCGTTGCCCAAAATTCATCATTGAATGCATCATTGATGTTCTTTGAATCATGTTATGAAAAAAAGGCTTGATGTTCATCCTATTTTATAATTGAATCTTTAGTCTGAGTTCCTTTGTCTATGTCTCCAACTAAAACATCTAAATGATGTCTCTTAAGAGTTCTGGTTAGTTTAGAAAAAGAAAGGATGGTAATTTCATCTTCTTCAACAAGTTCAGGATCATCATGACTAGAGTCTAGATAATTTCAAAAAATTGGATGATTTAACAGGTTGCTTCATAGCAAGATTAGAAGATTTGGTAGTTATGTTCAGATTGGATAGATCATCCTCATTATTTTCTAGGGAGGTATTGGGTTCATGTGGATATGTTTCATCTCATTTTAAATTTAAAAATTCTTCGACACACATGGATCATTTATTAAATACACTATAGGCTTTTCAAGATATTTAGTAACCTAGAAGGATACCTTCATCACTATTGGAAGAAAACATGTCAACGTTATCCTTAGTGTTAAGAATAAAATATTTCCTACTAAAAACATTAATGTAGCTAACTTTGGGTTTCCTATTTTTAAATAACTCATAGGTGTTTTCTTAAGAATAAGTTTGACTAAGACTTTGTTAATTATATAACAAGATGTGTTGATTTCTTCAGCCCAAAAATAAATAGGTAAATCATTATTTCGGGATATTTTTTGTAATGTTTAATTACTTATTTCTACAAATCTATTCTGTGGGGGTGTTATGAGAATTGAGAATTTATGACTATATTTATTTTTTGAACAAAAATATTTAATCTCAGGATTTTCAAAATCTTTTACACGGTCATTTTTTAAGGATATAATCCTAAGAGAACTTAATTGTTCTACAATTCTCGTATACTTACTGAAATGGGAGAATGGTTTACATTATTGATCAAGAATGAATGTCCAAGTATATATATAGTAGTCATATTCTAGAACATAATCATAGTGATTCCCATTAAAACATAAAATCTAGATGGTCCAAACAAGTCCATGTGATCCAAATCAAGTGGCTGTGAAGTCGAAACTTCATTATTTGGTTTGAAAGATATTTTCTGTAGTATTCCATTTTGGTAAAGATTTCAGAAATTATTATTTATAAATTCTAGCATGGGTAGATCCTTGACTAACCCTTTTCTTGTAAGCTTCCTAAGTGAGTGAATATTACAATTTCCCTGTCTCCTATTCTAGATCCAAGACTCATTATGAAAAGCATTCAAATAAGAAACATTTTGAGAAATCAAGGAATCTAAATTAAGAGAATAATAATTTTCTGTTCTATGTGTAGTAAATACTAACTAATTTTTAGAATAAAAAATATTACACATATAATTTTAGAATTTAAAATTGAAACTATATTCACATAACTCAGATATGATAAAAAAATATTATTTTAATCCATTAAAAATGAACGTTGGAAATTAAAACTAAATTACAGTTACCAATTTGGGAAAGGCCAATTATTTTTCCTTTATAATTATCACCAAATGTGACATGCCCACCAACATCTTTGACAACAATCTCGAATATCTAATAGTCCCCAGTCATGTTTCATGAACACACATTGTCAATGTACCATAATATTTTACATGATCTCTTCAAACATGCAACCTCAGATGTGTTGGTCATGAAACACAAATTGGATTTATAAACCTTTTCATCATATGATGTCTCTGAGTCACTAGATCTATCCTTAGAATCACTCTAGGTGTCCTTCATAGACTTCTTGTACTTCTTATATATTTTCTCATATTTCTTCTTATATCGTAATGTGGGGCAGTCAACCTTTACAAGTCATATTCTTTTACATCATATAAGACTATATCATTTGTATTTTCATTTTTATTCCAATTATTTTTCTAGTCTTCCGTATTGTAATATTTTTCTTTCTAACTAGGCTTCCTAAATGAATATTCTTTATATAAAACTTTTTAAAACTTTGGGATAATTGAGTCATTTCCTCATCTCTATGTGATGGTGAATCTTTGTTACTTATACAATCAAAATGAGTTTGTACCATATTGTTTTCTTTATGTTTGGATGTATTTGTTTTGAAAGCCACTGACTTTCTCTTTGATCTATACTCTTCTTCTTTGTTAAAATTTAATTCCCCCTCATACATCATCATCATTCTTATTAGCTAATTTAATAGAAACTTAGCAATATGAGAGGATTCAATAACTGATATTATGGTTCCTCTCCACCTTTTGAGTAGACATCTAAGTAGACGCATGATTTGTTCTTTTTCATCCACTAGCTTCCCAAAAGAGCTCGTTGTATTTACTATCTCATTGAACATGAGGTACATATCAAAAATGGGTTCATCATGGTTCATCTTAAAGTTATCATATTTTATAGTATAGGTATTATGTCCAATTTCGTTAAAATTAGTGGTTTCTAATTGTGACAAAAATAAGGTATCCCAAATTTCATAAGTAGATTTACAAGAAGCTATTCTATTTAATTATTCATCCTCTAAAGCACAAAACAATGCATTCATAACATTATAAATTTTATTGTAATCAATTTTTTCAGCTTCACACCATGTAGTTCATTCAGTAAATGTTATTTCGTATTAATATTTTATTATAGATCAAATATTAAACCATATGTTTTCTATGTGAATTTTCCTATTTATTTTACATTACGAAGAATTTGTACCATTAAATTAGGGAGGTCTGTTGGTAGAAGCACCATCTTATTTATTATCCATATTATAGGATAAATAATATATTTTATAGAGCTAAAAATTTATAACTGACTGAAATTTAGATATCTTTAAAACATAACTAAAATCACTGTTGAAACATGCAGTTTAAAAATATCCTATGATACTAAATTTTGGTTGGAGTAGGACACTCAATAGGCGGTGAATTGAGTTCATACAAAAATTTTTATTAAAAATTATTTATTTGAAATCCCCCCAATTTAAAATCAGATAGGCCAATTAACCCATGTATGATATTTGTGAAAGATTTGAGAGTTTCAAAGAATCCTAAAATATTGATTAATTCTCAATTAAAGAAGTTTATGAAGTTACTTCAACTTATAAAATCATTCAACGAAAAAAAATTCTAAAAAAAATACTATCATAGATGAACAATAAAAGAAAAGTGTTGGTTTAAGTTTTGAATAAACAAAGACAGATTGGAAAACAAAACATGAACAAAGAGGATATAAGCAAGAGGTTTAGTCTCAAGAAGATTCTTAGTCCTCTCCACTGGGTGATCACCTATCACCAAGCATTTTATATTAAAAAACATGATACACACCCCAGATTAGTGTTTACAACCGCATACAATGCTTTCTAGGTCTAACTGGATCTCTACCATAGGTATTTGTGGGAAACTAAAACAATCAGGTCAAGCATGGACCTCTTATATAGTTTTAAGTGGGAGTGAAATTATGTAATATAGTTATGATGAGAGGATATATTGTATTCTCATGTTAAGAACATGAGATAGTATGTGTTTGTAATTCTAATATACACACTTCTAGAAAAGTATTAAAATAGTACACAATATAGAATAAATGATATGAATGGGTTTATAATGGTCGGAGTGTTATGTTATGATATTATGGACTCCGTGACTATAGGAGATGTGAATCTTGAGTCATCTTATGGTAGAAAACACCAAAAACATAGTATCCTAAAATCTATGTGTTCTAGTTTCCATTAAAAATTGAGATGTTCTACAAAGATCTCTTTTTATAGGTTTGTTGCTGTAGGTATGATCTCACTTTGTATCCGATATATTTATCCTCTAATTCACTACAATCACAAGGATTTTCATGGATATACTTCATGGTTTTTTATTAAACCATACATCATCTTTATATGCTTCACACACTACCTTTTAATTTAATCTCGAGTGCTTCATGATTTTCTAACATGAAGCATTTCCCCCCCCCCAGGTACCTCGTACTGTCTACTATCATGTCTTCAAATGATCATTAATAATATAAACGTCATTTAATAACTCAAAATATACCATTAGAAATAATTTTGAATTTAATTTCAAAGGAAATGGCTAATTCTAGAATGGTGTCACAGAAGCTGTGACTCGGGAGAAGTGTCATTACTGGAACAATTTCAATAGAATAGTGTTATTGAAAGGGTGTTACTGGAATGTTGTCACCGGAATAGTGTCTCCATAAAGGTGTCACTAGAACGATGTCACTCGAACAGTTCCACTGTAACAGTGTCAGGACCATTATGAATATTCTGAAATAGGTGGCTTGATACAATGATGTCTAGTCCTTTGTAATCATTCTGAACCGGTATGTTACTGAAACAATGACTCATACATTAAAAATTCTCAGAAAAAATGGTGATTGTGGGTGCTCTGACCGGTGACTGTGAGTTCACCTTAATTTTGACTCATAATTATCTAATTATTTGAAACATGTCTTATGAAATAATATTTTACATAATATATTTAGATTATTCATAAGCATATTGAAATAAAATTAAACATGATTAAACATGATTTCTGAGCATTACAAATAAAATAGTCCAAAAATATAAAATTCTAATCCTCTTTTGCTGAAACACTTTAATATACAATTCTCACAAAAATCCTAAAACTAAAAATTATGAAACACATAAAAATTATTTATAAAATGTAGGTTTATAAGCATATTCCAAACCTAATATTGTTCATTTTTTTCTAATTTATTGCTACATTTCATCCAATTTCATTTAAGTATGATGTTGTATTGTACATCACAACAGATTTCGAGGTTCATTTTTAGTTAATGGGGGAAAATATGGAAGCTCTAGATGGAATAAAATTTTAACGTTAAGATGAGTATTCATTTTTTGTCTCAATTATTCAACGGTAATTGAAATTTCACTCAATCAAGTAAACCGTTGTAGCAAGACTTCACTGATGACTCCCGCGATCAATGAACATAGGGAACCAAGAGAAGCTCACATAATTAGGCATCATCTCAATTTAACACAATAAAAAAAATTAAAATCACAACAAATATAGATAAAATTATGAACTATAGACCATGAAACTATGGAGTCGTGATCCCCGAGTGATTAAAGCCACACATCAGGTCATTTTATTTCTCTATGGGAAACATTGTTCTTTTTTTCACTTTTTTTGAATACTCATTTTAAAATTAAACCGGTCAAAAATCCCATGATAGCTATTATGGGACACCGTGAACTCAAACTAAAACTCCGCAATCCAACAGATGTGCATTATGGATTTTTTTTAATTGCATAAAAATGTAGATGGTGAAAAATGAAATTAGATAGCCTCCCTTACCAATATTTTTACATATGAACTTAAATATGAATTAAAACTAGAATCAACACAATAAAAATTAGTTTATATTTAGTTTCAATGTTTTTATGTGTATTTTTATGTTCAACGTTAAAGAAATTTTTCCTTACATTTACGCCCTTAAAAATTTCATTGACATGATTTTTTTCATACATTCATTTCACCCCCCAACATAGAATAACATTTTCTCTGGTACACAAAGAAAATAATATTCATAAGGGAGTAGTGGAATATAATAGGAGTTCTAACGGGAAATTGAAATTGAGAATTATGGAATAAGTCACCTGGTGGTTGAAGATGATGTTCATGATGCTCCCATTTAATCCATTGATATCCATGTTACTCTCAAAAGCATAATCAATGATAACAGTTTGTGTTTTCACAACTCGAAGAAATGTGATTTTCTTAAAAATACATCAATATCAGCGTCTCGTGAATCATACACATCAATAACATTAGAACAAAATGTAAACCACAAGAGGTTCCCATAACTAAAACCAAATACAAAAGGCAAGGGATAGAACAAAATTTACCTGTTTATTTTAGAACACTAATGTCCCGTACTAGGAACATGTAAAAACTAAACTAAAAAATAACACACACACACACACACATATATATATATATATTCAAATATAAGTATATATATAATTAAAATATCATATATATGAACAGTAATTCATAGGTTAGTGGAATGTGCACTCCCATGTCTCCCTTCGGGCAGGGGTTCAAGTCTCGCGACTTCTTCAATCATGACACGGTTTTCCCCATGACCTGCGATGTGTCCATTTCAAAAAAATTAAGGTTTTTTAATTTATTAATATATTTTTTAAAACCTACAAACCCACAAAAATAATCAACAAAAAACTGGGTTGCCTCCAAAGAACTACTTAGTTTAATGTCATTAGCTCGACATGAATCCCCCCCAACTTACTGAAAACCAACCTTTTGTATCTTAAGGGTCATATTTTTCAACACTTCTATTATATCATGATTGATTATCCATTGGAATTCATGTTAAGGTCTGGAAATTGATTCATGAAATATCATATAGGTTCTAGTGAATAGGCTAATCCCATGAATATCAAAGGGGTCCATCCATTTTATTTTTTAATATTCATTAAGACATCATGGATAATTTTCTTATCATTATCAACGAGAGAGGATTAAATAAAAATTGAATGTTTTTTATCCCCTATAATGGAATATTTGTTGTTTGAAGGGCCTACCTTGAGTTTGAGATTAGGTCATCTCACACTTTTAGACCCAGGTCAAGACTTTGAAACTAATTCAGTTTCATTTAATAAATTTATCAATAGAATTTGTTCCTTTTGAACATAATATATAAACCCAAAATTTGATAGATCAGTTTTAATAATGTTTATCGACTCAAAGATTGTGATTTTTCTTAATGATTCTGTTATTCATGTCTCTGAAAAATTATAAATGGAGATATAATCAAGACACTCATTCCATGTGCTTAAATAACCCTATTGTGAATACATGAAATCTATTTCCACCATATTTAAAGACCCAAAAACAATTCCTTCATGTTCTTCAGGCCTCATAGATTCATAGGATGATTCTTTTTCATTTTCATGATATTATTGTGTGTAACATAATTATTCTATTAATGATGATGATGGGTTAAAATGAGAGGTAATGGGTTCCAAAACCGTTTCAATTATTTGTAGTTATACTCTCAATGATAAAACCCTAGAAGTAATTATCTACATTTGTTTGTATAATTTCACATGTAATGGTTTTGGATGTGGCTTGAAAAATGTTTGATCCAGATGGTCTATTCCAGTAGGATAATTATATTGTTGGAATTGCATAGGAGGATGTTCAGATTGGATTTCTTTGGATTGAAACACATTATAGGTTAGAGATTATTGTGAATAATAAGAGTTAAAACATTATGGGTAATTATGTTTTTGATTATTGCAGCAATAGAAACTAGGATGTTCATTATACATAATCCTCGGTGCGGGGTAGTCAAAGAAGGAGTAAATTACCCATGTTTAGATTTTTTTCTAAATGGCATTCCATAGGAGTAAAATTGGGGTTGAGAATTTAGAAGTGGGGTGATAATAAGATGTGATTGAGTAAGATTACTTAATTAGGTCCCAGAAAGAGGTGATGAAATTTTTTATCAAAAAAATTTACCTATGTTTTTAGGGTCAAGTGGTTGCTTGTAATGTAGCATGGGTTGTTGAATCCTCAGAGACCTAAAAAAGAATCCTACATACATGTATATTATATGGATTTTTTTGTCTATAAAGTGGAAAACATTGGGTTTATTTTAGATTGGTTTAAATGGGAACTAAGATACCAATGTGAATTCAAATTATTTGAAAGGTTTGATCTGAAGTTATTACAAGGGATGTATTTGATGGAATTTGTTTTTAACTTTTTCAATTTCTTTCAGTTAAGAGTGATTCATTTAAAGTCATCAAAAAAACATCATCACATGTTGGTTTAATAAAAACACAAACCTAATGTTAATCACCTATACACTTATAGGATTAGTTTTTATGATCACTTCATGGTAATGGTTATTAATATAACATGAATTGTGTGGCTCTAAAATATAACAAGTACAAAAATGTTTTGAGATCATTAAACGAAACACTAGATTAATAGAAGTGATTAAACATTAATAGATGGATAAATAACATCCAATTCAGACCCTTGATTCTCCCTTGGATAAACCCAAATTAGGGTTATCCTTCCATTGACTCTATGCTTTCTATGGAAGTGAGAAGTAGACTCAAGTGGGGGAATTGATGAAATGAAAAGAAATGAAATAACAAGAATTCCACCGTTGTTTGATAGGTTTTTCCCATCTCTAAGACAAAAAATTCAAACTGTAAAAAAACAGTATCAATTTGTACAAAATTATCGGGAAAAATAATACAAATAAGTTTTATTAAGAAGTGAAGGTGATTGGAGATACTTAAAATTATAAGAAATGTGATAACAACATCATATATAAAGCATAACATTAAAATGAAAACAACAAATACTGATTTATTAAATCCTCCAACACAACTTACTTAAATGGATATATTTTAAGCAATGGGTCCATCCACCAATAATTTAATTCACCCCAATATATAGTGTTGGGACTTGGTTTGTGGAATGTTAATGGAGAGAAGACCTTTCCACCATTGAAAAAAATATGATCCAGCTTGCATCCGCCAAACAGAGGAGATAAAATAACCTTATAGATGGAAGAATTGGGGTGGGGAATAGAAAAATGAAATTAATCATAATATTTCTGCTGAATACCTATAAAATTTCATCCCAATTGGATGTTTAGTTTTCATTATATGATTTAATAGGTGGGTTGTTTTTCTGGACAACTGAATCATACCCAAAATTTGATCTTCAGATTGGTCCAATTTTAACTCCCTTAAAACATCATAATTATCTCTAGAAATATTAAACTAAATGTTTCCTATGATTTTATCTAGCTGAAGTTAAAATTTTAGCATCATTGGGCTTTGATCTTGGCCGATGGAGTAAATTTTTGGGGTTGTTGTCCAGTCCACATTGCCCAAAATGTATTGGCATGAAATCCAAATTTGTTAATCTTATAATGTGATTCATCCAATATTCCATAAGATTAAAATATTCCATATGGAATGGGAAACCTAAAAATAAAATATGAAATTCAAATCAAGATGATTTTGGGATTAAAAATGTGTCTTAAAATGTACCAAGTAATAGTGAATTTTAAGCAAGAATTGCAATCAAGATTTGATATAATGTTCAAATTGTAAAATGAACTAAAAGTGGTCATTATGAATAATTATCCACATTAATATTATAATATTTACAACTAATATTATCCTCTTTCAATGGATAATCAAATTTTTATTGATTTGACATTGTAGTTTGAGCCTTATGGATGTGTGGACACCATGTGCTATGCTTTATTTATTAGTAAGTGTGAGGATACTTGTACAAGAAACTAACATACCTGAGGGCTTATGAACCTGATGGTTAGGAGTTTCATTTTATTATTATATTTATTTGATTTTTGAGCTTCTTAATTCATGACTTCCCAACTATTTTAGGAAAAATGTTTGTTTAATCCATGTTTTGATATATGTGCCATTTATAAGATTTAAAATCACAATTTCATATAAAATATTTAAATGAATTTCCGGCCTTATTTTGTGTAAATTGAATTATTAAATGGTTTATTGTTACAAAATTTCTTATGGATTCATCTAGTGGTATCCTAATGGGTTGTTTTTCTCTCACCATACCCGTTCCATTGGGTGTTTATAGATTTTTTTATGTCAGGTCTAGGTATACGGACAGAGCCACTTGAGGTGGTAGGTGTGCTTGATTTTTGGGACCTGGAGTGATTGAGGTGACTGGTGGAGATGTGATCCACCTATTACATGGGATTTTCTGAGGCTTAATCTTGATCTATATTATGGAACCATTGGTGATAGTTTGTTTTTGGGTTATGTACCTATCTAGTTGTACTATTTTTTCATTGAGGAGTGTTTGACATACCAACATCGTATTGATGTACCTTCCACTTTTATGATAGGTTTGTATAATTTAGTGGAAATATAATATTTTTTTCATTATTTTGACACCAAGGTGCATTTTGTCAGCCTGTGGGGATCAGAAATACCCTTCAGGTCATGTTAGGACTAATTCATTTACAATTTAGGTGGGTTATCCAAGAATGTTCATATCAATCATATTCTAAAAAGTACTAATTATAAACAAATTCCTATCTAATTTCCACATGGTTCATCAAACTCATTCATTTAGCTTTTATAAGTTTATTTTCCAGGTATAATAATAAGCAACATAATAATAATTTACCATAGAACATCATTTTCTGATTATGTTAACAACACAAATTTATCACAATTCATTTTATTCAATTCATTCATTCTTTCCATGTCATTTCCATATCCAAGGAAACAACACCCTATCTACGCAACACTCACTATATCACCATGTCAAGATGGCTACACAAAATCTCATTCCATTACCAACTTTAAATATATACATTATATACTACCACATGATCACACAACATCCTTCAACTATAACAACATATAAAAAATAAAATATTAAAAGAAGTAAACACAATATCACTTATACAACAATAATAATCTCATGCCATCTTTGGATTCCATTTTAGTTTAAATAAATTAAATCAATGCCAACAATATTTCTAAAGATATGAAAATCATGTATATTTGAAACAAATAATGATATATAGAAGGAAAATTTCTAAATTTCTTTCATTTTGAAAAAATAATGATTTTTTTCAAATGAACATAAAAAAATAATAAATTTGTTGCATTTCAGAAAAATAATAAATTTTATCACGTATTGAAATTACAAGTAGAAATTTTCTATACTTTTTGGAAAACAATTAATTTGTTTTTCAATTTGGAATTAAAAATTTTTATTTATGCCTTTTGAAATAAATATATGACATAAACATATATTAAATTTTTTATTATATTAGATTTTTTATGTCTTTCACAAGTTTATTTAATTTGATATATTATTGTAAAAAATTGTATCATTTTTTATATAAATCCTGTCAATATCACAATTATTGATTTCCCTCCCCACCTCGATATATATATATATATATATATATATATATATATCAGGCACACTACAGATAATTTTTTTAAATGGGTTTTTGGAAAAAAAAATTCCCTAAAAGGGATAGGGCTTGTGGTATTTTTAAAAATCGGTTTGAGATGCGTGAACCCCGTTCACGCATCCTATAGAAAGAATTTTTTTTTATTTTAATTTTTTATTATTTTTTAGTTTTGTTTATATATATATATATAAAAATTTTTTTGCAGAATTTATTTGCTATTTAATATCCAGCAGTTCTGCCGTTACAATAGTCTGGATTCATAGAGACACTATCACCCATGGATTTCTTTTATAAGAGGGCTAGCCCTGAAAATCATTCTGCATTTTCGATGTGGGACTCACCTGCTATCTTCCCTGTGCAGTACATTCTGCATTTCCAATGTGGGATTCTGTTTCAAGTACGTCACTTTGAAAGACTATAAAATACAAACTATAAGACCAATATAAATGAAACTTAAAACATGGAATAAACATATAATAAATTGTTGAAAATAAAAAATAATTTTGAGAAAAATGTTGATCAATAATAATTTATAAGCTTTAAAAGATACCAACATGAAACTTAGAAATGTTTCAAATACGTGTCTTTGAAAGACTATAAAATAAAAACTATAAGACCAATATGAATGGAACTTAAAACATGAATTAAAAATATAATAAATAGTTGAAAATAAAAATAATTTCATAAAAAATGTTGATGGAAAAAGATTTATAATCTTTCAAAACCACCAACATGAAACTTAAAAATGTTTCAAGTATCTTGCTTTGAAAACCTATAAAATAAAAACACTAAGACCAATATAAATGAAAATTAAAACAGGGATTAAACATATAAGAAATAGTTATTTATTAATTAGTTAATTAGTAATATAATAATTAATTATTTATTAATTAGTTAATTAGTAATTATTAATTAGTTAATAATTAGTTAATTAGTTATTTATTAATTAGTTAATTAGTAATATAATTTATTATATGATAATAAATTAGTTATTATGTAATATAATTATAAATATAAAATAAATAATTAGTTAATTAATTAATTGTAATATAATTAGTAATTATAATTATTTATTATAATTATTCATTATAATTATTAGTTATTAATTATTAATTGTTAATTATTAATTATTAATTAGTTAATTATTAATTTGTTAATTATTAATATAAGTATTAATTATACAATAATTAATTAATAATATAATTATTAATTATAATTACTAATTATAATTATTAATTATTAATTATGTACTAATTAATTAGTTAATTAGCAATGTAATTATTAATTATAATTAGTAATATAATTAATAATTATAATTTTTAATTATTAATCATATAATAATTAATTAGTTAATTTGTAAAATAATTATTATTTATAATTTTTAATTTTTAATTTTTAATTTTTAATTATATAATAATTAATTTGTTAATTCATAATTTAATTATTAATTATATAATAAAGAATTAGTTAATTAGTAAGATAATTATTAATTATAATTAGTAAAATAATTATGAATTATAATTACTAATATAATTATTAATTATAATTAGTAATTATTAATTATATGAAAATTAATTAGTTAATTAGTAATATAATTATTAATTATAAAATAATTAATTAATAATATAATTATTAATTATAATTACTAATTATTAATATTAATTATTAATTATATACTAATTATTATTTATATACTAATTAATATTTATAATTAATAATTATAATTAATAATTATAATTATATTATTATATTATTAATTAATTATTGTATAATTAATACTTAAATTACTAATTAACTAATTAATTATTATATAATTAATAATTAATAAGTATAATTAATAATTACATTAGTAATAATAATTCATAATTATATTTCTAATTATAATTAACAATTAATAAATAAATAATAATAATTTTAATGAATAATTATAAATATTTATTATATTACTAATTTACT
This sequence comes from Viscum album, assembly GCA_963277665.1. NCBI lineage: Eukaryota > Viridiplantae > Streptophyta > Magnoliopsida > Santalales > Viscaceae > Viscum > Viscum album. The sequence goes on from OY728151.1 coordinate 858,759,625, forward strand.
AATTAAATAATAAATTATTATATAATTAATAATTATATTACTTAATAAATACTTATTTATTGTATAATTAATAATTATATTACTAATTTACTAATTAATTATTATATAAATAATATTTATATTACAAATTAACTAATTAATTATTATATAATTAATAATTATATTACTAATTGAATAATTACTAAATAATTAATTATTATATTTCAAATTATCTAATTAATCATCAACTATTTTATTAATTATTAAAAATTAATTATATAATAAGTAATTAGTTTATTTTTATATAAATAATAATTATACTACTAATTAACTAATTTATTATTATATAACTAAATTTTAATAATTAATAACTAATAATTGTAATGAATAATTATAATTATTTATTATATTACTAATTTACTAATTAACTAATGTATTATTATATAATTAATAATTATATTACTTACTAAATACTTAATTATTGTATAATTAATAATTATATTACTAATTAACTAATTAATTATTATGTAATTAATAATTATATTACAAATTATCTAATTAATTATTCTATAATTAATAATGATATTACTAATTAACTAATTATTAACTAATTAATAATTATATTGTTAATTAACTAATTAATCATTAACTATTTATTATATGTTTAATCTGTGTTTTAATTTTTTCATTTATATTGGTCTTATAGATTTTATTTAATAGGTTTTCAAAGCCATGTATTTGAAATGTTTTTAAGTTTCAAGTTGGTGGTTTTGAAAGCTCATAAATTATTTTTCATCAATATTTTTTACAAAATTGTTTTTATTTTCAACTATTTCTTATATATTTAATCTATGTTTTACGTTTCATTCATATTTATCTTATAGTTTTTATTTTATAGTCTTTCAAAGACACGTATTTGAAACATTTTTAAGTTTCATGCTGGTGGCTTTGAAAGCTTATAAATTTCTATTTATCATCATTTTTTATGAAATTTTTTTCCACTATTTCTTATATGTTTAATCAGTGTTTAAAATTTCATTTATATTAGTGTTAAAGTTTATATTTTATAGTCTTTCAAAGTCACATTCTTGAAATATGTAAAACATTTTTATGTTTCAATTTGATGGTTTTGAATGGTTATAATTTATTTTTGATAAACATTTTTATGAAATTATTTTTGTTTTCAACTATTTCTTATATGTTTAATCAATGTTTAAAATATCATTTATATTAGACTTATAGTCTATATTTTATACTCATTCAAAGTCACGTACATGAAACAGTAGCCCACATCAGAAATGAAAAATGTATTATGCAGGTTTGGAAGAATGTGTATCCCACATCGAAAATGCAGAATATTTTTCATGGAAAGCCCTCTTATAAAAGGGAGTCATGGGTGAGAGTTTCTATTAGAATCCAGACTGTTGTAATGACAATGCTGTTGGATTTTAAATAGAGGATAACTTCTGCTAAATTTTAGTGTTATATATATATATATAAACAAAACACACCCAAAAAAATTTAATAAATTATAAAACTATTAAAAAACGTTCTACATTATGTGTGAACAGGGTTCACGCATCTCGCTCGGATTGAAGATGCGTGATATATATATATAAAAAAACCAAAATATAAAAATAATTTTTTTTAAAACTATTAAAAAACATTATGCATTATGTGTGAACGGGGTTCACGCATCTCGCTCGGATTGAAGATGTGTGAACATCATTCACGCATCTTCCCGGGATCGGGGATGCGTTATCGGGGTTCAGACATCTCGGACCCAATTTTAAAAATACCGCAATCCCTATCCCTTTTAGGCAATTTTTTTTCCAAAAAAAACAAAAAAAAATTAATCGTCACACTACACCCCTCTTCCTCACCGTATCACCGCTTTATCGTGTCTCTATCTCTCCTGGAATAACCCCCAAATTAGTTACCTCCAGTTACAGGCTGACATTTATAGAAACGACGTCAGGGTGAAGACTGGAGGAAGAAATTGAATGGATGAACTAACATATTTTGGAAACAGAGTTTTCAATCAAGAGGGAGGATAAGAATCGACATAATAGGTACAAATTGGTACACATCATTTCATATTTTAATCAGATAATATTAGTCAATATTCTTATTATGTATGAACTCATACAATATATGGTTTCAACATATATTGATGAATTGATTTTGAGTTCATATCTTGAATCATTTTCCACTATGGTTTCTCGACTACATATCAAGATATGGCATCTGAATTCATATATCTTCTCCAATCATTGAATATGTTCTCATTAGGAGAACATTATATTGACCATCGAGAGTTGTGTTGTTTGCACGATTCCTTCGAGATTGTTTCTCCAACTCGAACATTCATATGTTCGATTGAATATGCCTACCCGATTTATCAAAAAATCATCCTTCCATCAAAAAACTAAAATTGGATTCACGTCTCTCATATTTTAAAAAATAACATTATGTTATTGACGCATTTATTTCTTATTCTCAGGGAAGACACATCAGGGGATGGATATAAAATAATTCTTCTAATAAGGAACCTCCATCTCAATTAAGTCACTTTATTATTCAAAATTCCAGTTGTATTTCATCTGAAATCCATTTCGGTCTTGTTGAGAGTCGCATCCCCTGGATGTAAATTCTGGTAGGTTTTGTTCATATAAAAATTTAAGGTAGCAATCCTACATATTTTTTATTCTGATTGGATGAACCTATCACACATCATTCTCATTATTAGACTGAAATTTGTGTGATTAATTGAAATAAAATGATCAAAATAAGCTTTTATTCATTTGAAATAGACTGGAGTTCATGGTTTCAGGGTCAGGTATTTAATTGGTTCATCACATTCTTTATCTATTCTTGGTTCTTATTTTTCATCCCATTTTGATATCACTTCTAATAGCATAGAACAGTTTAAAAAATTAATTGATGTTTTTTCCATTTCATAATAAATAATTACAGTTGTTGTCTTAAAGAAAACCAATTAAATAATTGTTCAATAATTCTCATATCATTTGATGTTTTTTGTATATGATAGTAATAGATCTTACTATATAATCATATTTTTTTAAGAAATTGATATAACTGATAAAATGTAGAATTTTTCATTCCATTACAATGAAATTTTTTAAAAAGGGAAGTATGAGTTGTTCCTTTCCATGATGGGGGAGTAATCATGTGTGGACTGAAATTCCATCCAATCCATGAAAGAAGAACAACAAAACATAAATTCCAGGAAATTGTTGAATGTAGAATAAAAACTCATTTTCGTCTCTTTGGTCTGATTTCATATCCATGTGTTAATTTGTTTGAGTAGTGGTTTGAAATTCCCTAAAGTGATTTCCAAATAACATCATTAACTCTAACTTTCACAGGCTTCACAAATCCAATATATTTACAATTACATTGTATAAGATTAAAAACGATTCATTATTGGAGTACATGATAGACACATGAGATGGTCATAAGCCAAAATTGGTTATTCATGAGATGAACTAATGATGTCCTAACATGTTTTACAAATTCCTCTATTCATAACGATGGCTGGTAAGATTTACCTAAAAATAGTAGCCATCTTAATTTTTATAAGGTTTAGTGTTTTGGACCTTGAGTTTTTTAAAATTTCTACATATGTTTGGGTGAATATGATAAAATGATTCCAATTTGGGTAGGTTTAGTTTATCATATCTGATTCGGAGCTGAGGTCCAGAGTTGATGAGAAATAATAGAACATCCCCATTTAGTGATTGAAAAAACATATGCAAATATATATATACACATAAATTTTAAATAAGATTTGTTCTTTTTTGTTATGTGTTCCTCAATCATTAAATTTTGGCAAGAATGAACACTACATTATGATAGGTTGTTTGTGGTGCGATGATGACTTCATATAGAGTTTTTATACTCATGAAATACATTGGACCCTTTCTAGAGAAGTTCATATATTTTTTTGTGATCCAAGAATTAGAAAATAACATGTTATTGGGATCTTTACGTTCATGATGCACGAGGAGCATGAGAGTATTTTTCTGAACATTTGATGGATGGATAAGCAGTATTACCTTGGGATAACCTCAAAATAATTTGGAGTGGAATGTCACTTGGCGATTCCACCTTTTGACCCTTATACCTCAATTGATCAAGACATTATATATTTATTCTTAAATGGACTCATTTTCACTGTATTTTTTTATGTTTGTATCAAATCAAGAAAATTAATTCTATATTTCCGTATAACCACCCTTGATTTATATTGTCACGAACCAAATCTGGTTGCCGCCAAAATCGACACCAAACCCAGCCCGTGACAAGGCCCGAAGGGCGTTCCCGATCCCCACGGGCTGGCACAAGTTCCCGGGTATCATAAAATGATAATTGGGAACGATTTACCCAATTTTATAAACATTAAACAACAAAAAAACTCAATAAAACAAATCTGGATTTTTCAACTAAAACCATCTTTTACAAAATTTCAGAACTGAATTACATAAGTTAAAACTACATTTAAAGACCATTACAAAGGTAAAAAAACAAATAAGGACAGCCCAAGAACCCTTTTGTCAAGGGGCACCAGCCTTATGCTATCTCCATAAGACTTCACTACCAAGGACCTGCTAGAAACCCGAACAACTGGAACAAAAAAACTGTACCCAACCTGCGACAAAAAAAATAACCAAGTCTACTTACACCCAAGGGTGTAAGTAGGGTGTGAGGCAAAGCCCAATAGGATACCACCACTAATAGATTCCATGTGATAAACATTTAATGGCGAAAAGCATGCAAGTTTTCAAATACATGAGATGCTAGTTAAAATTTCTAAAAGATGCAACATTAAATAAAAACAGTTTTTAGGTGGGATAATTTAAAGAATAAAAACATTTAAAATAAATACCATAGCTACTGAATTTTCCCGCCTCTCATACTGTATACCGACGGTAATAACAAAGTATCCAGTGAGCACAAGAAATGGGAAATAACCCCTAGGCACTAGCTAGATGTGGGTCCCAAGTATCTCGTATCTCGGTGAGAGTAACCATCACAAATATCCATTCTCGTGCACGAGCCACTAGTAGGGAACATACCCATAACCTAGTGGTCCCCAATAATCATCATCATAGTTTAGTTAGAGTTGTAAGCGTCAATCTTGCTAAGTGAAACTGAGGCCAAACCTCACAGATTCACTAGCATACTAGTACACGTCCACCCACCTAGATACCTAGGTTTTCCCTTTGTGCTCAAACAAGTTCAACAAGTCAAGATATATACTTTTCACATGAAAATATCATTTCCATATCAAAAATTCACCAAACAGCCCACATGTATACCACACAAGTCACAAAAGTACACTTTTCATTCAAATTGATTTTAAAATCCAACTCATACAAAAATAGCCCACAACACTCTTCACATTACATGGACAATTCCACAAATCCTTTAAACCATTTTTATAAACCATAACAAGACATTATAACTCACATAACAGCCCACTCAAATAACATATAATACCACTTTCATCAACAAAATTCAATTTTCACAACACACTCACACAAAACATCCCACAACCATGTTTTGCAGCTCTCTTCCCATTTTCTAAAACATTTCTGCACTTTATAAAACATTCTAATAAAAATATTTGAAATCTTAAATAACCACCATACCTTTCAAAAACTCATATTAGGTGATCACACCCCCCAAACAGTACATATACACTCTTTTATCCACTTTGTTTAACCAAACAAAATATTCACAATTTTCAAAAAAACAACTCAAGGGGTGTAACTATGTCTTGCACACAAAACCCATTTAAAAACCCACATTTAAGACCAAAACCATACCAATTCCTATCAAAAGTAGAATTGGAAGTCCTAGATACATTTATAAAAACACATTTAAGTGTTATAAATTAACCTTGAATAATACCACAAAAGATACAAATGAAAACACACATTTTCCTAAAATGGCCTCAAGAAGTATAACAATGTTTTACATATAAAACCTATTCAAAACCCTTATTTTTAGAACCACATGACACTATTAAATTACCAAACCAGAATCGTCAGGCCAAACAAGATTTAATGAACCAATTTCATAAGTTATAAACCACACCCAAATAAAACCCCATGAGTTACAAATGAAAACACCCAATTTCATGTTAAAAAGCGACTATAAAATTTAACACATAACCAAATCAATCATAAACAGTTTTCGCACACCACCCAACATATGAGGAATATACAAAATGGTTAAATACAGCAAGCTAACTCATCACTAATTGTTTACACATGGAACCACCTACGTTTTGAGTCAAACCCTTCAATCTAGGTGAGAAACCTCAACCGCACCTCCGCCGCACCACAAGGATGTGAAAACAAACCCTAAACCCTAATATTTCACCAAAAATACCCCAAATCAAACCCTAGGTATGAACCCTAATATCTGGACACTCTATAAATTTATGAAAGTGGGAGGAAACCCTAAAGAGAATGAAGGAATTGAAGAGAGAAACACATACCCAAAATAATCTTGAAGAAAATGACTCAAAATCCACCAGAATCTGAATTTGAAAACATCCAACAATTCATTTGATGTTCGAATAGAGATTATTAGATCATATAGGAACTGGAATGGGGGAAAAATAGTAAGAATTGAGAGAGTTATGATGTAAATAACTTACCTCCTCAAATCTGCCCAATTTTTAAAACCCTAAGAATATCCGCACTCCATCGCGATGCAAACGAGCTCCAAAGAGGGGGAAAATGCATGGGAGCGCGGCTGGGCTCCTTAGGGTCGAGGGGGATGTGGAATCACCGAAAAATTCATTATAATGAAAAAGATATTAAAATATTATAAAAACAATTAAAAACTGGAAAATGGGCTTTCGGGTTGGCCCAATTCTCAAATAAAAACCCAAATCCCCCATGATTATGGATTTATAAAGACTCCAAATTTAAATGTGGTGTTAATATATCAGGGGAGGACATTTAGGAGTTGGAATTACTGAAAAATATAAAGAAATGAATAAGTTATAAAAGAAACAAAAATTTAGTTTTAAATCTGGAATTGGGCTCACGGTTTGGCCCAATTCTTGACTACTCACATATTCTCCATAAAACCTTTAGAAACCCCTAAAACAAAGCATGAATGGAAAATAAATTAAAAATAACTTTAAAATAAGTTATGTATGTGACAATTCTCCCCACCTTGAAAACTTTCCGCCCCGGAAAGTCACAGCAAGGTTAAAGCAACAACCAAACCCCACTGAGAAACCAATAGGTACTCTCTTGCAAGGTTTCACCCCCAAAGGCCAAAACACCTCCAGTGATCAATTAAGGAAGGATTAATCTCACAACCATAACTTACACTACATTCCTGAAAGGATCAATAACATTCATACTTTATCCCAAAATAAAACTCTTCAAACACTATCTGAACAAGACTCAAGCAATTCACCCAAACGAACAATAACATTGAACAAGGTTACACTTACCTTACTTTAACTAAACCATTGGGCACTCTCTAGTCCCAACGTTTAGTCAAGGAAGATGTTGGTAGTTAGATATCTCCGAACGAGACTATCTACACCAAGCCAAAACCATAGATAAATCTATGTTACTGGTACGGGGGGACACTAATATGCTCCCCACTATAAGAGACAACCAATATTTTTTTCGAGATAGAATCAGGACACTAATAGGGGGAGTCCTGAACGGACTCCCTGGTACCAAGGGTAGACTTCCATTCGAAATTTCCTAAGGAACATACATGATAATCATAGTGGATCTCCCCACCTTATGAACCAACCATCTTAATCGACCAGCACATGTCGGCACAGAAAGACCCAAAAATTTCAAGATTTGGGAAGGTCGCACGGTTAGCCTGCACAGTTTTTGAAACCGTGAACTAACTGTGCTGATCAATCTTCCTGCATGGCTTCTAGGCACATAGTCTCTCTTAATCATTCACAAACCATGTGCTCAGTATGTCTAGCAAAATTTCCAACCATTCTCCAAAGACTCAATGGAAACCAAAGGGGGTGGGAATGACATTAGGCGATGACATGGGTACAAGGCCCACCACCTATTTCCACCGAACGAGAACAACAAAGGGAATATGATGACACCATAGGTTTAAACACTTCATATCTTTCACACCGAGGATATGAAATTTTACAAGTGTTTAAATGACCCTGTGATTTCCCCTGACTACGAGCCAGCTTCTCTCCGAGACCTATGGTTGGAGCTCAAATTATTGAAGCATCTTCGGCCTCGCAGTTAGTCTTCGGAAACCCACTAAATGATAATTATTCTTTCGGTGCCACCAACAACTACACCACATCCCAAGATATGTTTTCCAGACATAACAAACTCCATACTCACTTTTCCCTATCCCAATATTTCACTGAAACAAGGGCTAAGAAGATGCTCACACATCACACCTTGTTTCTTCAGGTGAGAAACAATAGAAGTAAAGAACACCTACACTCAACTTCCTCTAAAATGGAATATTTTGATGTTTTTTTCCAAGAGAGACATTCACCCAACACAACAGGGACTCTCGGAGGATTTCACGACTTTCACCTATATGGTCAATCGAGCACATGACATCATAAGGCATCACCGAACATGGACATTGTGACTGATATCAACAATGCATGGAGAGGGACCTTATACAACATCCCCAAACAACACACAATTCTAGAAAGTGGCCACAATATCCTATCGTGACCATATTTCTCACACTGGTGGTTTAACATGAACTCATGCTTCAAAGAAACTTTGAAGAACCCCAAAGGCCCTCTTAGACACCATCAAGACACTCATCCAAAATAACAACCCTAGACCACATCCACCTTCGACGAATTAGGAAACATAAGAAACTATGGTCTCTTTCACCCATCCACAAGAACTCTCCCATTACAAGAGGATCTAAAAATCAAAGAAAGGAATGGGTGTAGACTCAATCTAAAAATATCAAGAAAAAAAATATTCCTTATATTGATCAACTGGAGGGTCTTCAAACGGCGAAACAATCCGGGTTTCACTTCAGTTGTGCACTAACCTTTAATGGGGGTGTACCTTATCCAACGATTGAACCAAAGGACCCAACCAAGATGGTCCATTAGTCAAGATATACCACAAACCAGATCTAAACACATGAAGGGAACCATCATAAATGCGTCCCAAAACATTTTTCAAAAGAGACCACTAACTGTCCCTATAACACAACTTACTGACCAAACCCAAACCCAAAACACAGTTCAAACAAGAGGGGTTCTTGGACTCAAAACATCCCACAACTTCAACATTTTCCAAAAATACATAATATAAACCATTCCAAACAATTCATCAAGTCTTCATGTTTCTCTTTAAAAACATTTCTTTGAAAACAAATGGTTCAGCGGTTAGCGCATCCACCAATGGTACCCCATGGGCCTTACACATGCATGTTTCAGTGCCACACCGGGCACCCTCCTCATATCCATCTCGACACTCATCAAGTCATGTCATCAACCATCCATCTTCCCATATAACCCCATGCATGTGGTTGCTCACGAAAATACCAAAGGTTAAAACAAAAGTTTGTTCCACTTTTCAAAACCAAAATGGTCAACCAACACATCCTTTTTTCTCAAAACCGCTAACCACGAGATCAAAATCCCAACTCACATCTAAAAAAAAATTTTGAATGTCACAACCATTTAGAAAATAACTCACTTTCAAGATATTCACATCAATTTCAAAACATCTCATCCCATTAAAACACACTCTGATTGTTTAGAAAACTCTATTGGAAACACTTTTCAAAACCAACTTCAATATAGTTCCTGCTTTCAAAGAGGTGTAAGCACACCATTTTATATTTCAAAACAATTTTGAAAATTCAGTTCTTCCATTTCATAAACCCAACCATTCCCTCTTTATTTGAAAATCATTTCATAAAAACTTTACGCTTCTTAAAACCAAGTTACCTTAAAACCAAAGTGCCAAGATTTCAAAACTAAAGAACACCAGACAATGCGAGAGGAAACTAGTTTCAGTGGGTGACTTAAACATATGGTTGGCGGCCATATTACAATCACTTCATTGTCACAGAGACTGTTCTAGGGAATATCCCCGGCTCCACATGGCTTGCCAGACCCTGCGAGCTCATTGAGACCATTAACCCAGCTCTCTTTTCATTTCCCCTAATCATCATCAAACCAAGAAAACCCAAATTCATAGACAAATACCAACTTCCCCTAGCGACTTGATTCCTGAAATGAGGTGTGGTGATCAAGCACACTACCCATAAACAGAATTTCATGTCCCAACAATCATAACTCTAGACTATCCTGACTATTTCCCAAATAACATGACTCAAATGGAGCGAACCTCCTCTGATACCATTTTGTCACGAACCAAATCTGGTTGCCGCCAAAATCGACACCAAACCCACCCCGTGACAAGGCCTGAAGGGAGTTCACGATCCCCAAGGGCTGGCACAAGTGCCCGGGTATCATAAAATGATAATTGGGAACGATTTACCCGATTTTATAAACATTAAACAACAAAAAAACTCAATAAAACAAATCTGGATTTTTCAACTAAAACCATCTTCTACAAAATTTCAGAACTGAATTACATAAGTTAAAACTACATTTAAAGACCATTACAAAGGTAAAAAAAAATAAGGACAGCCCAAGAACCCTTTTGTCAAGGGGCACCACCCTTATGCTATCTCCACAAGACTTCACTACCAAGGACCTGCTAGAAACCCGAACCACTGGAAAAAAAAACTGTACCCAACCTGTGACAACAAAAATAACCAAGTCTACTTACACCCAAGGGTGTAAGTAGGGTGTGAGGCAAAGCCCAATAGGATACCACCACTAATAGATTCCATGTGATAAACATTTAATGGCGAAAAGCATGAAAGTTTTCAAAGACATGAGATGCTAGTTAAAATTTCTAAAAGATGCAACATTAAATAAAAACAGTTTTTAGGTGGGCTAATTTAAAGAATAAAAACATTTAAAATAAATACCATAGCTACTGAATTTTCCAGCCTCTCATACCGTATACCGACGGTAATAACAAAGTATCCAGTGAGCATAAGCAATGGGAAATAACCCCTAGGCACTAGCTAGATGTGGGTCCCAGGTACCTCGTATCTCGGTGAGAGTAACCATCACAAATATCCATTCTCGTGCACGAGCCACTAGTAGGGAACATACCCATAACCTAGTGGTCCCCAATAATCATTATCATAGTTTAGTTAGAGTTGTAAGCGTCAATCTTGCTAAGTGAAACTGAGGCCAAACCTCACAGATTCACTAGCATACTAGTACACGTCCACCCACCAAGATACCCGGGTTTTCCCTTTGTTCTCAAACAAGTTCAACAAGTCAAGATATATACTTTGCACATGAAAATATCATTTCCATATCAAAAATTCACCAAACATCCCACATGTATACCACACAAGTCACAAAAGTACACTTTTCATTCAAATTGATTTTAAAATCCAACTCATACAAAAATAGCCCACAACACTCTTCACATTACATGGACACTTCCAAAAATCCTTTAAACCATTTTTATAAACCATACCAAGACATTATAACTCACATAACATCCCACTCAAATAACATATAATACCACTTTCATCAACAAAATTCAATTTTCACAACACACTCACACAAAACAGCCCACAACCATGTTTTGCAGCTCTCTTCCCATTTTCTAAAACATTTCTGCACTTTATAAAACATTCTAATAAAAATATTTGAAATCTTAAATAACCACCATACCTTTAAAAAACTCATATTAGGTGATCACACCCCAAAAACAGTACATATACACTCTTTTATCCACTTTGTTTAACCAAACAAAGTATTCACAATTTTCAAAAAAACAACTCAAGGGGTGTAACTATGTCTTGCACACGAAACCCATTTAAAAACCCAAATTTAAGACCAAAACCATACCAATTCCTATCAAAAGTAGAATTGGAAGTCCTAGATACATTTATAAAAACACATTCAAGTGTTATAAATTAACCTTGAATAATACCACAAAAGATATAAATGAAAACACACATTTTCCTAAAATGACCTCAAGAAGTATAACAATGTTTTACATATAAAACCTATTCAAAACCCTTATTTTTAGAACCACATGACACTATTAAATTACCAAACCAGAATTGTCAGGCCAAACAAGATTTAATGAACCAATTTCATAAGTTATAAACCACACCCAAATAAAACCCCATGAGTTACACATGAAAACACCCAATTTCATGTTAAAAAGCGACTATAAAATTTAACACATAACCAAATCAATCATAAACAGTTTTCGCACACCACCCAACATATGAGGAATATTAAAAATGGTTAAATACAGCAAGCTAACTCATCACTAATTGTTTACACATGGAACCACCTACCTTTTGAGTCAAACCCTTGAATCTTGGTGAGAAACCTCAACCGCACCTCCGCTGCACCACAAGGATGTGAAAACAAACCCTAAACCCTAACATTTCACCAAAAATACCCCAAATCAAACCCTAGGTATGAACTCTAATATCTGGACACTCTATAAATTTATGAAAGTGGGAGGAAACCCTAAAGAGAATGAAGGAATTGAAGAGAGAAACACATACCCAAAATAATATTGAATAAAATGACTCAAAATCCACCAGAATCCGAATTTGAAAACATCCAAAAATTCATTGGATGTTCGAATAGAGTTTATGAGATCATATAGAAACTGGAATGGGGAAAAAATAGTAAGAATTGAGAGAGTTATGATGTAAATAACTTACCTCCTCAAATCTGCCCGATTTTTGAAACCCTAAGAATATCAGCACTCCATCGCGATGCAAACGAGCTCCAAAGAGGGGGAAAATGAATGGGAGCGCGGATGGGCTCCTTAGGGTCTTGGGAGAGGTAGAATCACCGAAAAATTCATTATAATGAATAGGATATTAAAAAATTATAAAAACAATTAAAAACTGGAAAATGGGCTTTTGGGTTGGCCCAATTCTCAAATAAAAACCCAAATCCCCCATGATTATGGATTTATAAAGGCTCCAAATTTAAATGTGGTGTTAATATATCAGGGGAGGACATTTAGGAGTTGGAATTACTGAAAAATATAAAAAAATGAAAAAGTTATAAAAGAAACAAAAATTTATTTTTAAATCTGGAATTGGGCTCACGGTTTGGCCCAATTCTTGAAAACTCACATATTCTCCATAAAACCTTTGGAAACCCCTAAAACAAAGGATGAATGGAAAATAAATTAAAAATAACTTTAAAATAAGTTATGTATGTGACAATTCTCCCCACCTTGAAAACTTTCCGCCCCGGAAAGTCACAGCAAGGTTAATGTAACAACCAAACCCCACTGAGAAACCAATAGGTACTCTCTTGCAAGGTTTCACCCCCAAAGGCCAAAACACCTCCAGTGATCAATTAAGGAAGGATTAATCTCACAACCAAAACTTACACTACATTCCTGAAAGGATCAATAACATTCATACTTTATCCCAAAATAAAACTCTTCAAACACTATCTGAACAAGACTCAAGCAATTCACCCAAACGAACAATAACATTGAACAAGGTTACACTTACCTTACTTTAACTAAACCATTGGGCACTCTCTAGTCCCAATGTTTAGTCAAGGAAGATGTTGGTACCTAGATATCTCCGAACGAAACTATCTACACCAAGCCAAAACCATAGATAAATCTATGTTACTGGTACGGGGGGACACTAATATGCTCCCCACTATAAGAGACAACCAATATTTTTTTCGAGACAGAATCAGGACACTAATAGGGGGAGTCCTGAACGGATTCCGGTACCAAGAGTAGACTTCCATTCGAAATTTCCTAAGGAACATACATGATAATCATAGTGGATCTCCCCACCTTATGAACCAACCATCTTAACCTACCAGCACATGTCGGCACAGAAAGACCCAAAAATTTCAAGATTTGGGAAGGTCGCACGGTTAGCCTGCACAGTTTTTGAAAGCGTGAACTAACTGTGCTGATCAATCTTCCTGCATGGCTTCCAGGCACATAGTCTCTCTTAATCATTCACAAACCATGTGCTCATCATGTCTAGCGAAATTTCCAACCATTCTCCAAAGACTCAATGGAAACCAAAGGGGGAGGGAATGACATTAGGCGATGACATGGGTACAAGGCCCACCACCTATTTCCACCGAACGAGAACAACAGAGGGAATATGATGACACCATAGGTTTAAACACTTCATATCTTTCACACCGAGGATATGAAATTTTACAAGTGTTTAAATGACCCTGTGATTTCCCCTGACTACGAGCCAGCTTCTCTCCGAGACCTATGGTTGGAGCTCAAATTATTGAAGCATCTTCGGCCTCACAGTTAGTCTTCGGAAACCCACTAAATCAGAATTATTCTTTCGGTGCCACCAACAACTACACCACAACCCAAGATATGTTTTCCAGACATAACAAATTCCATACTCACTTTACCCTATCCCAATATTTCACTGACACAAGGGATAAGAAGATGCTCACACATCACACCTTGTTTCTTCAGGTGAGAAACAATAGAAGTAAAGAACACCTACACTCAACTTCCTCTAAAATGGAATATTTTGATGTTTTTTTCCAAGAGAGACATTCAGCCAACACAACAGGGACTCTCAGAGGATTTCACGACTTTCACCTATATGGTCAATCGAGCACATGACATCATAAGGCATCACCGAACATGGACATTGTGACTGATATCAACAATGCATGGAGAGGGACCTTATACAACATCCCCAAACAACACACAATTCTAGAAAGTGTCCACAATATCCTATCGTGACCATATTTATCACACTGGTGGTTTAACATGAACTCATGCTTCAAAGAAACTTTGAAGAACCCCAAAGGCCCTCTTAGACACCATCAAGACACTCATCCAAAATAACAACCCTAGACCACATCCACCTTCGACGAATTAGGAAACATAAGAAACTATGGTCTCTTTCACCCATCCACAATAACTCTCCCATTACAAGAGGATCTAAAAATCAAATAAAGGAATGGGTGTAGACTCAATCTAAAAATCTCAAGAAAAAAAATATTCCTTATATTGATCAACTGGAGGGTCTTCAAACGGCGAAACAATCCGGGTTTCACTTCAGTTGTGCACTAACCTTTAATGGGGGCGTACCTTATCCAACGATTGAACCAAAGGACCCAACCAAGATGGTCCATTAGTCAAGATATACCACAAACCAGATCTAAACACATGAAGGGAACCATCATAAATGCGTCCCAAAACATTTTTCAAAAGAGACCACTAACTGTCCCTATAACACAACTTACTGACCAAACCCAAACCCAAAACACAGTTCAAACAAGAGGGGTTCTTGGACTCAAAACATCCCACAACTTCAACATTTCCCAAAAATACATAATATAAACCATTCCAAACAATTCATCAAGTCTTCATGTTTCTCTTTAAAAACATTTCTTTGAAAACAAATGGTTCAACGGTTAGCGCATCCACCAATGGTACCCCATGGGCCTTACACATGCATGTTTCAGTGCCACACTGGGCACCCTCCTCATATCCATCTCGACACTCATCGAGTAATGTCATCAACCATCCATCTTCCCATATAACCCCATGCATGTGGTTGCTCATGAAAATACCAAAGGTTAAAACAAAAATTTGTTCCACTTTTCAAAACCAAAACGGTCAACCAACACATCCTTTTTTCTCAAAACCGCTAACCACGAGATCAAAATCCCAACTCACATCTTAATAAAATTTCATAAAGTCACAACCATTTAGAAAATAACTCACTTTCAAGATATTCACATCAATTTCAAAACATCTCATCCCATTAAAACACACTCTGATTGTTTAGAAAACTCTATTGGAAACACTTTTCAAAACCAACTTCAATATAGTTCCTGCTTTCAAAGAGGTGTAAGCACACCATTTTACATTTCAAAACAATTCTGAAAATTCAGTTCTTCCATTTCATAAACCCAACAATTCCCTCTTTATTTGAAAATCTTTTCATAAAAACTTTACGCTTCTTAAAACCAAGTTACCTTAAAACCAAAGTGCCAAGATTTCAAAACTAAAGAACACCAGACAATGCGAGAGGAACCTAGTTTCAGTGGGTGACTTAAACATATGGTTGGCGGCCATATTCTAATCACTTCACTGTCACAGAGAGTGTTCTAGGGAATATCACCGGCTCCACATGGCTTGCCAGACCCTGCGAGCTCATTGAGACCATTAACCCAGCTCTCTTTTCATTTCCCCTAATCATCATCAAACCAAGAAAACCCAAAGTCATAGACAAATCCCAACTTCCCATAGCGACTTGAATCCTGAAATGAGGTGTGGTGATCAAGCACACTACCCATAACCAGAATTCCATGTCCCAACAATCATAACTCTAGACTATCCTGACTATTTCCCAAATAACATGACTCAAATGGAGCGAACCTCCTCTGATACCATTTTGTCACGAACCAAATCTGGTTTCCGCCAAAATCGACACCAAACCCAGCCCGTGACAAGGCCCGAAGGGCGTTCCCGATCCACACGGGCTGGTACAAGTGCCCGGGTATCATAAAATGATAATTGGGAATGATTTACCTGATTTTATAAACATCAAACAACAAAAAAACTCAATAAAACAAATCTGGATTTTTCAACTAAAATCATCTTTTACAAAATTTCAGAACTGAATTACATAAGTTAAAACTACATTTAAAGACCATTACAAAGGTAAAAAACAAATAAGGACATCCCAAGAACCCTTTTGTCAAGGGGCACCACCCTTATGCTATCTCCACAAGACTTCACTACCAAGGACCTGCTAGAAACCCGAACCACTGCAACAAAAAAACTGTACCCAACCTGCGACAACAAAAATAACCAAGTATACTTACACCCAAGGGTGTAAGTAGGGTGTGAGGCAAAGCCCAATAGGATACCACCACTAATAGATTCCATGTGATAAACATTTAATGGCGAAAATCATGCAAGTTTTCAAAGACATGAGATGCTAGTTAAAATTTCTAAAAGATGCAACATTAAATAAAAACAGTTTTTAGGTGGGCTAATTTAAAGAATAAAAACATTTAAAATAAATACCATAGCTACTGAATTTTACAGCCTCTCATACCGTATACCGACGGTAATAACAAAGTATCTAGTGAGCACAAGCAATGAGAAATAACCCCTAGGCACTAGCTAGATGTGGGTCCCAGGTACCTCGTATCTCGGTGAGAGTAACCATCACAAATATCCATTCTCGTGCACGAGCCACTAGTAGGGAACATACCCATAACCTAGTGGTCCCCAATAATCATCATCATAGTTTAGTTGGAGTTGTAAGCGTCAATCTTGCTAAGTGAAACTGAGGCCAAACCTCACAGATTCACTAGCATACTAGTACACGTCCACCCACCTAGATACCCGGGTTTTCCCTTTGTGCTCAAACAAGTTCAACAAGTCAAGATATATACTTTGCACATGAAAATATAATTTCCATATCAAAAATTCACCAAACAGCCCACATGTATACCACACAAGTCACAAAAGTACACTTTTCATTCAAATTGATTTTAAAATCCAACTCATACAAAAATAGCCCACAACACTCTTCACATTACATGGACACTTCCACAAATCCTTTAAACCATTTTTATAAACCATACCAAGACATTATAACTCACATAACAGCCCACTCAAATAACATATAATACCACTTTGATCAACAAAATTCAATTTTCACAACACACTCACACAAAACAGCCCACAACCATGTTTTGTAGCTCTCTTCCCATTTTCTAAAACATTTCTGCACTTTATAAAACATTCTAATAAAAATATTTGAAATCTTAAATAACCACCATACCTTTCAAAAACTCATATTAGGTGATCACACCCCCCAAAAAGTACATATACACTCTTTTATCCACTTTGTTTAACCAAACAAAATATTCACAATTTTCAAAAAAACAACTCAAGGGGTGTAACTATGTCTTGCACACAAAACCGATTTAAAAACCCACATTTAAGACCAAAACCATACCAATTCCTATCAAAAGTAGAATTGTCAGTCCTAGATACATTAATAAAAACACATTCAAGTGTTATAAATTAACCTTGAAAAATACCACAAAAGATACAAATGAAAACACACATTTTCCTAAAATGACCTCAAGAAGTATAATAATGTTTTACATATAAAACCTATTCAAAACCCTTCTTTTTAGAACAACATGACACTATTAAATTACCAAACCAGAATTGTCAGGCCAAACAAGATTTAATGAACCAATTTCATAAGTTATAAACCACACCCAAATAAAACCCCATGAGTTACACATGAAAACACCCAATTTCATGTTAAAAAGCGACTATAAAATTTAACACATAACCAAATAAATCATAAAAAGTTTTTGAACACCACCCAACATATGAGGAATATCAAAAATGGTTAAATACAACAAGATAACTCATCAATAATTGTTTACACATGGAACCACCTACCTTTTGAGTCAAACCCTTGAATCTTCGTGAGAAACCTCAACCGCACCTCCGCCGCACCACAAGGATGTGAAAAAAAACCCTAAACCCTAATATTACACCAAAAATACCCCAAATCAAACCCTATGTATGAACCCTAATATCTGGACACTCTATAAATTTATGAAAGTGGGAGGAAACCCTAAAGAGAATGAAGGAATTGAAGAGAGAAAGACATACCCAAAATAATCTTGAAGAAAATGACTCAAAATCCACCAGAATGTGAATTTGAAAACATCCAACAATTCATTGGATGTTCGAATAGAGATTATGAGATCATGTAGGAACTGGAATGGGGGAAAAATAGTAATAATTGAGAGAGTTATGATGTAAATAACTTACCTCCTCAAATCTGACCGATTTTTGAAACCCTAAGAATATCAGCACTCCATCGCGATGAAAACGATCTCCAAAGAGGGGGAAAATGAATGGTAGCGCGGCTGGGCTCCTTAGGGTCGTGGGGAAGGTAGAATCACCGAAAAATACATTATAATGAATAAGATATTAAAATATTATAAAAACAATTAAAAACTAGAAATTGGGCTTTCGGGTTGGCCCAATTCTCAAATAAAAACCCAAATCCCCCATGATTATGGATTTATAAAGGCTCAAAATTTAAATGTGGTGTTAATATATCAGGGGAGGACATTTAGGAGTTGGAATTACTGAAAAATATAAATAAATGAAAAAGTTATAAAAGAAACAAAAATTTATTTTTAAATCTGGAATTGGGCTCACGGTTTGGCCCAATTCTTGAAAACTCACATATTCTCCATAAAACCTTTGGAAACCCCTAAAACAAAGCATGAATGGAAAACAAATTAAAAATAACTTTAAAATTAGTTATGTATGTGACAATTCTCCCCACCTTGAAAACTTTCCGCCTCGGAAAGTCACAACAAGGTTAAAGCAACAACCAAACCCCACTGAGAAACCAATAGGTACTCTCTTGCAAGGTTTCACCCCCAAAGGCCAAAACACCTCCAGTGATCAATTAAGGAAGGATTAATCTCACAACCATAACTTACACTACATTCCTGAAAGGATCAATAACATTTATACTTTATCCCAAAATAAAACTCTTCAAACACTATCTGAACAAGACTCAAGCAATTCACCCAAAGCAACAATAACATTGAACAAGGTTACACTTACCTTACTTTAACTAAACCATTGGGCACTCTCTAGTCCCAACGTTTAGTCAAGGAATATGTTGGTAGCTATATATCTCTGAACGAGACTATCTACACCATGCCAAAACCATAGATAAATCTATGTTACTGGTACGGGGGGACACTAATATGCTCCCCACTATAAGAGACAACCAATATTTTTTTCGAGACAGAATCAGGAAACTAATAGGGGGAGTCCTGAACGGACTCCCTGGTACCAAGGGTAGACTTCCATTCGAAATTTCCTAAGGAACATACATGATAATCATAGTGGATCTCCCCACCTTATGAACCAACCATCTTAATCGACCAGCACATGTCGGCACAGAAAGACCCAAAAATTTCAAGATTTGGGAAGGTCGCACGGTTAGCCTGCACAGTTTTTGAAACCGTGAACTAACTATGCTGATCAATCTTCCTGCATGGATTCCAGGCACATATTCTCTCTTAATCATTCACAAACCATGTGCTCAGTATGTCTAGCGAAATTTCCAACCATTCTCCAAAGACTCAATGGAAACCAAAGGGGGAGGGAATGACATTAGGCGATGACATGGGTACAAGGCCCACCACCTATTTCCACCGAACGAGAACAACAGAGGGAATATGATGACACCATAGGTTTAAACACTTCATATGTTTAACACGGAGGATATGAAATTTTACAAGTGTTTAAATGACCCTGTGATTTCCCCTGACTACGAGCCAGCTTCTCTCCGAGACCTGTGGTTGGAGCTCAAATTATTGAAGCATCTTCGGCCTCGCAGTTAGTCTTCGGAAACCCACTAAATGAGAATTATTCTTTCGGTGCCACCAACAACTAAACCACAACCCAAGATATGTTTTCCAGACATAACAAATTCCATACTCACTTTACCCTATCCCAATATTTCACTGAAACAAGGGCTAAGAAGATGCTCACACATCACACCTTGTTTCTTCAGGTGAGAAACAATAGAAGTAAAGAACACCTACACTAAAATTCCTCTAAAATGGAATATTTTGATGTTTTTTTCCAAGAGAGGCATTCACCCAACACAACAGGTACTCTCGGAGGATTTCACGACTTTCACCTATATGGTCAATAGAGCACATGACATCATAAGGCATCACCGAACATGGACATTGTGACTGATATCAACAATGCATGGAGAGGGACCTTATACAACATCCCCAAACAACACACAATTCTAGAAAGTGGCCACAATATCCTATCGTGACCATATTTCTCACACTGGTGGTTTAACATGAACTCATGCTTCAAAGAAACTTTGAAGAACCCCAAAGGCCCTCTTAGACACCATCAAGACACTCATCCAAAATAACAACCCTAGACCACATCCACCTTCGACGAATTAGGAAACATAAGAAACTATGGTCTCTTTCACCCATCCACAAGAACTCTCCCATTACAAGAGTATCTAAAAATCAAAGAAAGGAATGGGTGTAGACTCAATCTAAAAATCTCAAGAAAAAAAATATTCCTTATATTGATCAACTGGAGGGTCTTCAAACGGCGAAACAATCCGGGTTTCACTTCAGTTGTGCACTAACCTTTAATGGGGGTGTACCTTATCCAACGATTGAAACAAAGGACCCAACCAAGATGGTCCATTAGTCAAGATATACCACAAACCAGATCTAAACACATGAAGGGAACCATCATAAATGCGTCCCAAAACATTTTTCAAAAGAGACCACTAACTGTCCCTATAACACAACTTACTGACCAAACCCAAACCCAAAACACAGTTCAAACAAGAGGGGTTCTTGGACTCAAAACATCCCACAACATAAACATTTTCCAAAAATACATAATATAAAATATTACAAACAATTCATCAAGTCTTCATGTTTCTCTTTAAAAACATTTCTGTGAAAACAAATGGTTCAGCGGTTAGCGCATCCACCAATGGTACCCCATGGGCCTTACACATGCATGTTTCAGTGCCACACCGGGCACCCTCCTCATATCCATCTCGACACTCATTGAGTCATGTCATCAACCATCCATCTTCCCATATAACCCCATGCATGTGGTTGCTCACGAAAATACCAATGGTTAAAACAAAAATTTGTTCCACTTTTCAAAACCAAAACGGTCAACCAACACATCCTTTTTTCTCAAAACCGCTAACCACGAGATCAAAATACCAACTCACATCTTAAAAAAATTTCAGAAAGTAACCATTTAGAAAATAACTCACATTCAAGATATTCACATCAATTTCAAAACATCTCATCCCATTAAAACACACTCTGATTGTTTAGAAAACTCTATTGGAAACACTTTTCAAAACCAACTTCAATATAGTTCCTGCTTTCAAAGAGGTGTAAGCACACCATTTTACATTTCAAAACAATTCTGAAAATTCAGTTCTTACATTTCATAAACCCAACCATTCCCTATTTATTTGAAAATCATTTCATAAAAACTTTACGCTTCTTAAAACCAAGTTACCTTAAAACCAAAGTGCCAAGATTTCAAAACTAAAGAACACCAGACAATGCGAGAGGAAACCAGTTTCAGTGGGTGACTTAAACATATGGTTGGCGGCCATATTCCAATCACTTCACTGTCACAGAGAGTGTTCTAGGGAATATCCCCGGCTCCACATGGCTTGCCAGACCCTGCGAGCTCATTGAGACCATTAACCCAGCTCTCTTTTCATTTCCCCTAATCATCATCAAACCAAGAAAACCCAAAGTCATAGACAAATCCCAACTTCCCCTAGCGACTTGAATCCTGAAATGAGGTGTGGTGATCAAGAACACTACCCATAACCAGAATTCCATGTCCCAAAAATCATAACTCTAGACTATCTTGACTATTTCCCAAATAACATGACTCAAATGGAGCGAACCCCCTCTGATACCATTTTGTCACGAACCAAATCTGGTTGCCGCCAAAATCGACACCAAACCCAGCCCGTGACAAGGCCCGAAGGGCGTTCCCGATCCCCATGGGATGGCACAAGTGCCTGGGTATCATAAAATGATAATTGGGAACGATTTACCCGATTTTATAAACATTAAACAACAAAAAAACTCAATAAAACAAATCTGGATTTTTCAACTAAAACCATCTTTTACAAAATTTCAGAACTGAATTACATAAGTTAAAACTACATTTAAAGACCATTACAAAGGTAAAAAAACAAATAAGGACAGCCCAAGAACCCTTTTGTCAAGGGGCACCACCCTTATGCTATCTCCACAAGACTTCACTACCAAGGACCTGCTAGAAACCCGAACCACTGGAACAAAAAAACTGTACCCAACCTGCGACAACAAAAATAACCAAGTCTACTTACACCCAAGGGTGTAAGTAGGGTGTGAGGAAAAGCCCAATAGGATACCACCACTAATATATTCCATTTGATAAACATTTAATGGCGAAAAGCATGCAAGTTTTCAAAGACATGAGATACTAGTTAAAATTTCTAAAAGATGCAACATTAAATAAAAATAGTTTTTAGGTGGGCTAATTTAAAGAATAAAAACATTTAAAATAAATACCATAACTACTGAATTTTCCAGCCTCTTATACCGTATACCGACGGTAATTACAAAGTATCCAGTGAGCACAAGCAATGGGAAATAACCCCTAGGCACTAGCTAGATGTGGGTCCCAGGTACCTCGTATCTCGGTGAGAGTAACCATCACAAATATCCATTCTCATGCACGAGCCACTAGTAGGGAACATACCCATAACCTATTGGTACCCAATAATCATCATCATAGTTTAGTTAGAGTTATAAGCGTCAATCTTGCTAAGTGAAACTGAGGCCAAACCTCACAGATTCACTAGCATACTAGTACACGTCCACCCACCTAGATACCCGGGTTTTCCCTTTGTGCTCAAACAAGTTCAACAAGTCAAGATATATACTTTGCACATGAAAATATCATTTCCATATCAAAAATTCACCAAACAGCCCACATTTATACCACACAAGTCACAAAAGTACACTTTTCATTCAAATTGATTTTAAAATCCAACTCATACAAAAATAGCCCACAACACTCTTCACATTACATGGACACTTCCACAAATCCTTTAAACCATTTTTATAAACCATACCAAGACATTATAACTCACATAACAGCCCACTCAAATAACATATAATACCACTTTCATCAACAAAATTCAATTTTCACAACACACTCACACAAAACAGCCCATAACCATGTTTTGCAGCTCTCTTCCCATTTTCTAAAGCATTTCTGCACTTTATAAAACATTCTAATAAAAATATTTGAAATCTTAAATAACCACCATACCTTTAAAAAACTCATATTAGGTGATCACACCCCCCAAACAGTACATATACACTCTTTTATCCACTTTGTTTAACCAAACAAAATATTCACAATTTTCAAAAAAACAACTCAAGGGGTGTAACTATGTCTTGCACACAAAACCGATTTAAAAACCCACATTTAAGACCAAAACCATACCAATTTCTATCAAAAGTAGAATTGGCAGTCCTAGATACATTTATAAAAACACATTCAAGTGTTATAAATTAACCTTGAATAATACCACAAAAGATACAAATGAAAACACACATTTTCCTAAAATGACCTCAAGAAGTATAACAATGTTTTACATATAAAACCTATTCAAAACCCTTCATTTTAGAACCACATTACACTATTAAATTACCAAACCAGAATTTTCAGGCCAAACAAGATTTAATGAACCAATTTCATAAGTTATAAACCACACCCAAATAAAACCCCATGAGTTACACATGAAAACACCCAATTTCATGTTAAAAAGCGACTATAAAATTTAACACATAACCAAATAAATCATAAACAGTTTTCGCACACCACCCAACATATGAGGAATATCAAAAATGGTTAAATACAGCAAGCTAACTCATCACTAATTGTTTACACATGGAACCACCTACCTTTTGAGTCAAACCCTTGAATCTTGGTGAGAAATCTCAACCGCACCTCCGCCGCACCACAAAGATGTGCAAACAAACCCTAAACCCAAATATTTCACCAAAAATACCCCAAATCAAACCCTAGTTATGAACCCTAATATCTGGACACTCTATAAATTTATGAAAGTGGGAGGAAACCCTAAAGAGAATGAAGGAATTGAAGAGAGAAACACATATCCAAAATAATCTTGAAGAAAATGACTCAAAATCCACCAGAATCTGAATTTGAAAACATCCAACAATTAATTTGATGTTCGAATACAGATTATGAGATCATATAGGAACTGGAATGGGGGAAAAATAGTAAGAATTGAGAGAGTTATGATGTAAATAACTTACCTCCTCAAATCTGCCCGATTTTTGAAACCCTAAGAATATCAGCACTCCATCGCGATGCAAACGAGCTCCAAAGAGGGGGAAAATGAATGGGAGATCGACTGGGCTCCTTAGGGTCGAGAGGGAGGTGAAATCACCGAAAACTTCATTATAATGAATAATATATTAAAAAAATATAAAAACAATTAAAAACTGGAAAATGGGCTTTCGGATTAGCCCAATTCTCAAATAAAAATCCAAATCCCCCATGATTATGGATTTATAAAGGCTCAAAATTTAAATGTGGTGTTAATATATCAGGGGAGGACATTTAGGAGTTGGAATTACTGAAAAATAAAAAAAAATGAAAAAGTTATAAAAGAAACAAAAATTTATTTTTAAATCTGGAATTGGGCTCACGGTTTGGCCCAATTCTTGAAAACTCACATATTCTCCATAAAACCTTTGGAAACCCCTAAAACAAAGCATGAATGGAAAATAAATTAAAAATAACTTTAAAATAAGTTATGTATGTGAAATTTCTATCCACCTTGAAAACTTTCCGCCCCGTAAAGTCACAGCAAGGTTAAAGCAACAACCAAACCCCACTGAGAAACCAATAGGTACTCTCTTGCAAGGTTTCACCCCCAAAGGCCAAAACACCTCCAGTGATCAACTAAGGAAGGATTAATCTCACAACCATAACTTACACTACATTCCTGAAAGGATCAATAACATTCATACTTTACCCCAAAATAAAACTCTTCAAACACTATCTGAACAAGACTCAAGCAATTCACCCAAACGAACAATAACATTGAACAAGGTTACACTTACCTTACTTTAACTAAACCATTGGGCACTCTCTAGTCCCAACGTTTAGTCAAGGAAGATGTTGGTAGCTAGATATCTCCGAACGAGACTATCTACACCAAGCCAAAACCATAGATAAATCTATGTTACTGGTACGGGGGGGGCACTAATATGCTCCCCACTATAAGAGACAACCAATATTTTTTTCGAGAGAGAATCAGGACACTAATAGGGGGAGCCCTGAACGGACTCCCTGGTACCAAGGGTAGACTTCCATTCGAAATTTCCTAAGGAACATACATGATAATCATAGTGGATCTCTCCACCTTATGAACCAACCATTTTAATCGACCAGCACATGTCGGCACAGAAAGACCCAAAAATTTCAAGATTTGGGAAGGTCGCACGGTTAGCCTGCACAGTTTTTGAAACCGTGAACTAACTGTGCTGATCAATCTTCCTTCATGGCTTCCAGGCACATAGTCTCTCTTAATCATTCACAAACCATGTGCTCAGTATGTCTAGCGAAATTTCCAACCATTCTCGAAAGACTCAATGCAAACCAAAGGGGGAGGGAATGACATTAGGCGATGACATGGGTACAAGGCCCACCACCTATTTCCACCGAACGAGAACAACAAAGGGAATATGATGAAACCATAGGTTTAAACACTTCATATCTTTCACACCAAGGATATGAAATTTTACAAGTGTTTAAATGACCCTGTGATTTGCCCTGACTACGAGCCAGCTTCTCTCCGAGACCAATGGTTGGAGCTCAAATTATTGAAGCATCTTCGGCCTCGTAGTTAGTCTTCGGAAACCCACTAAATGAGAATTATTCTTTCGGTGCCACCAACAACTACACCACAAACCAATATATGTTTTCCAGACATAACAAATTCCATACTCACTTTACCCTATCCCAATATTTCACTGAAACAAGGGCTAAGAAGATGCTCACACATCACACCTTGTTTCTTCAGGTGAGAAACAATAGAAGTAAAGAACACCTACACTCAACTTCCTCTAAAATGGAATATTTTGATGTTTTTTTTCCAAGAGAGACATTCACCCAACACAACAGGGACTCTCGGAGGATTTCACGACTTTCACCTATATGGTCAGTCGAGCACATGACATCATAAGGAATCACCGAACATGGTCACTGTGACTGATATCAACAATGCATGGAGAGAGACCTTATACAATATCCCCAAACAACACACAATTCTATAAAGTGGCCACAATATCCTATCGTGGCCATATTTCTCACACTGGTGGTTTAACATGAACTCATGCTTCAAAGAAACTTTGAAGAACCCCAAAGGCCCTCTTAGACACCATCAAGACACTCATCCAAAATAACAACCCTAGACCACATCCACCTTCGACGAATTAGGAAACATAAGAAACTATGGTCTCTTTCACCCATCCACAAGAACTCTCCCATTACAAGAGGATCTAAAAATCAAAGAAAGGAATGGGTGTAGACTCAATCTAAAAATCTCAAGAAAAAAAATATTCCTTATATTGATCAACTGGAGGGTCTTCAAACGACGAAACAATCCGGGTTTCGCTTCAGTTGTGCACTAACCTTTAATGGGGGTGTACCTTATCCAATGATTGAACCAAAGGACCCAACCAAGATGGTCCATTAGTCAAGATATACCACAAACTAGATCTAAACACATGAAGGGAACCATCATAAATGCGTCCCAAAACATTTTTCAAAAGAGACCACTAACTGTACCTATAACACAACTTACTGACCAAACCCAAACCCAAAACACAGTTCAAACAAGAGGGGTTCTTGGACTCAAAACATCCCACAACATAAACATTTTCCAAAAATACATAATATAAACCATTACAAACAATTCATCAAGTCTTCATGTTTCTCTTTAAAAACATTTCTTTGAAAACAAATGGTTCAGCGGTTAGCGCATCCACCAATGGTACCCCATGGGCCTTACACATGCATGTTTCAGTGCCACACCGGGCACCCTCCTCATATCCATCTCGACACTCATCGAGTCATGTCATCAACCATCCATCTTCCCATATAACCCCATGCATGTGGTTGCTCATGAAAATACCAAAGGTTAAAACAAAAATTTGTTCCACTTTTCAAAACCAAAACGGTCAACCAACACATCCTTTTTTCTCAAAACCGCTAACCACGAGATCAAAATCCCAACTCACATCTTAAAAAAATTTCAGAAAGTCACAACCATTTAGAAAATAACTCACTTTCAAGATATTCACATCAATTTCAAAACATCTCATCCCATTAAAACACACTCTGATTGTTTAGAAAACTCTATTGGAAACACTTTTCAAAACCAACTTCAATATAGTTCCTGCTTTCAAAGAGGTGTAAGCACACCATTTTACATTTCAAAACAATTCTGAAAATTCAGTTCTTACATTTCATAAACCCAACCATTCCCTATTTATTTGAAAATCATTTCATAAAAACTTTACGCTTCTTAAAACCAAGTTACCTTAAAACCAAAGTGCCAAGATTTCAAAACTAAAGAACACCAGACAATGCGAGAGGAAACCAGTTTCAGTGGGTGACTTAAACATATGGTTGGCGGCCATATTCCAATCACTTCACTGTCACAGAGAGTGTTCTAGGGAATATCCCCGGCTCCACATGGCTTGCCAGACCCTGCGAGCTCATTGAGACCATTAACCCAGCTCTCTTTTCATTTCCCCTAATCATCATCAAACCAAGAAAACCCAAAGTCATAGACAAATCCCAACTTCCCCTAGCGACTTGAATCCTGAAATGAGGTGTGGTTATCAATCACACTACCCATAACCATAATTCCATGTCCCAAAAATCATAACTCTATACTATCCTGACTATTTCCCAAATAACATGACTCAAATGGAGCGAACCTCCTCTGATACCATTTTGTCACGAACCAAATCTGGTTGCCGCCAAAATCGACACCAAACCCAGCCCGTGACAAGGCCCGAAGGGCGTTCCCGATCCCCACGGGATGGCACAAGTGCCTGGGTATCATAAAATGATAATTGGGAATGATTTACCCGATTTTATAAACATTAAACAACAAAAAAACTCAATAAAACAAATCTGGATTTTTCAACTAAAACCATCTTTTACAAAATTTCAGAACTGAATTACATAAGTTAAAACTACATTTAAAGACCATTACAAAGGTAAAAAAACAAATAAGGATAGCCCAAGAACCCTTTTTTCAAGGGGCACCACCCTTATTCTATCTCCACAAGACTTCACTACCAAGGACCTGCTAGAAACCCGAACCACTGGAACAAAAAAACTGTACCCAACCTGCGACAACAAAAATAACCAAGTCTACTTACACCCAAGGGTGTAAGTAGGGTGTGAGGAAAAGCCCAATAGGATACCACCACTAATATATTCCATGTGATAAACATTTAATGGCGAAAAGCATGCAAGTTTTCAAAGACATGAGATACTATTTAAAATTTCTAAAAGATGCAACATTAAATAAAAACAGTTTTTAGGTGGGCTAATTTAAAGAATAAAAACATTTAAAATAAATACCATAGCTACTGAATTTTCCAGCCTCTCATACCATATACCGACGGTAATTATAAAGTATCCAGTGAGCACAAGCAATGGGAAATAACCCCTAGGCACTAGCTAGATGTGGGTCCCAGGTACCTCGTATCTCGGTGAGAGTAACCATCACAAATATCCATTCTCATGCACGAGCCACTAGTAGGGAACATACCCATAACCTATTGGTACCCAATAATCATCATCATAGTTTAGTTAGAGTTGTAAGCGTCAATCTTGCTAAGTGAAACTGAGGCCAAACCTCACAGATTCACTAGCATACTAGTACACGTCCACCCACCTAGATACCCCGGTTTTCCCTTTGTGCTCAAACAAGTTCAACAAGTCAAGATATATACTTTGCACATGAAAATATCATTTCCATATCAAAAATTCACCAAACATCCCACATGTATACCACACAAGTCACAAAAGTACACTTTTCATTCAAATTGATTTTAAAATCCAACTCATACAAAAATAGCCCACAACACTCTTCACATTACATGGACACTTCCACAAATCCTTTAAACCATTTTTATAAACCATACCAAGACATTATAACTCACATAACATCCCACTCAAATAACATATAATACCACTTTCATCAACAAAATTCAATTTTCACAACACACTCACACAAAACATCCCACAACCATGTTTTGCAGCTCTCTTCCCATTTTCTAAAACATTTCTGCACTTTATAAAACATTCTAATAAAAATATTTGAAATCTTAAATAACCACCATACCTTTCAAAAACTCATATTAGGTGATCACACCCCCCAAACAGTACATATACACTCTTTTATCCACTTTGTTTAACCAAACAAAATATTCACAATTTTCAAAAAAACAACTCAAGGGGTGTAACTATGTCTTGCACACAAAACCCATTTAAAAACCCACATTTAAGACCAAAACCATACCAATTCCTATCAAAAGTAGAATTGGCAGTCCTAGATACATTTATAAAAACACATTCAAGTGTTATAAATTAACCTTGAATAATACCACAAAAGATACAAATGAAAACACACATTTTTCTAAAATGACCTCAAGAAGTATAAAAATGTTTTACATATAAAACCTATTCAAAAACCTTCTTTTTAGAACCACATGACACTATTAAATTACCAAACCATAATTTTCAGGCCAAACAAGATTTAATGAACCAATTTCATAAGTTATAAACCACCCCCAAATAAAACCCCATGAGTTACACATGAAAACACCCAATTTCATGTTAAAAAGCGACTATAAAATTTAACACATAACCAAATCAATCATAAATAGTTTTCGAACACCACCCAACATATGAGGAATATCAAAAATGGTTAAATACAGCAAGCTAACTCATCACTAATTGTTTACACATAGAACCACCTACCTTTTGAGTCAAACCCTTGAATCTTGGTGAGAAACCTCAACCGCACCTCCGCCGCACCACAAGGATGTGAAAACAAACCCTAAACCCTAATATTTCACCAAAAATACCCCAAATCAAACCCTAGGTATGAACCCTAATATCTGGACACTCTATAAATTTATGAAAGTGGGAGGAAACCCTAAAGAGAATGAAGGAATTGAAGAGAGAAACACATACCCAAAATAATCTTGAATAAAATGACTCAAAATACACCAGAATCTGAATTTGAAAACATACAAAAATTCATTGGATGTTCGAATAGAGATTATGAGATCATATAGGAACTGGAATGGGGGAAAAATAGTAATAATTGAGAGAGTTATGATGTAAATAACTTACCTCCTCAAATCTGCCCGATTTTTGAAACCCTAAGAATATCAGCACTCCATCGCGATGCAAACGAGCTCCAAAGAGGGGGAAAATGAATGGGGGCGAGGCTGGGCTCCTTAGGGTCGAGGGGGAGGTGGAATCACCGAAAACATCATTATAATGAATAAGATATTAAAAACTTATAAAAACAATTAAAAACTGGAAAATGGGCTTTCGGGTTCGCCCAATTCTCAAATAAAAACCCAAATCTCCCATGATTATGGATTTATAAAGACTACAAATTTAAATGTGGTGTTAATATATCAGGGGAGGACATTTAGGAGTTTGAATTACTGAAAAATATAAAAAAATGAAAAAGTTATAAAAGAAACAAAAATTTATTTTTAAATCTGGAATTGGGCTCACGGTTTGACCCAATTCTTGAAAACTCACATATTCTCCATAAAACCTTTGGAAACCCCTAAAACAATGCATGAATGGAAAATAAATTAAAAATAACTTTAAAATAAGTTATGTATGTGACATATATGATGAAAATCTGGTAAATTTTATACTCTAGTGTCAATATTTATCCTTTCTACCCATGGTAACATAATTTATTTAGGATTTCAGGCATCATAATATTGGTAAATATCCTCCAATATAATTAATGTTAAACCCCCAATGTCCACTCCAACCAAAATTGACTACGAGGTTCGCCTAGGGTATTGTGGTGAAGTGGCATGTGTATCGTTTGGGTACTCATGTCATATATATTTCAAAAATTCATTATAGACTAGTAATGTATTTTGGTTTTGGAACATTAGAGTAGCCGGATGTTAAGACTATTGGGATATGGGATGTAATGGTAAAATATTACTCATGGGCATAATTATTTTCTATATCATACTAACCCGATGTAGTAAGGGATTCTTTCCCTTTCACTTTTTTATCCTCATGTGTCGTACTAGGTGTCTATGCGTAAGAATGAGTAGGATATAAAACTAATAGAAACTAAAACACTAAGAATATATAATTTCTTCATTCATAAATATAATTGTTAAAATATTGGATAACACATGTTAAAAAACACTTTGATAAAATACATACAATCCCATGGTAAAATGATCATTTAATGTTATGTGAAAAACTTTTTTATATGGAAATTTACATGATTCATAGTGCATGAATATCGTTTTAAAATTACATATAAGGTTTATTTTAAAATTTTAATTTTCTTCTTTTAATTATAAATGATCATATTTAATGTGCATACTCCTGTTTATTACGGGGGAGGTAGGAATATGGTTACAATTAACATGCAGTATTGTAAAGAATTTGGTTATTCAAATCAAAAAATTATTATTTTATCAAAATGACTCACTAAAAAAACGTCACCTACAACCTATTCAATATCATCATGACCATCTTTTCTTATAGGATCATCCTCATCTACTTTATTCCAATAATCACTATTCTCCATAGATAGAGTATAAAATATATGAAATCATATGTGATTTTCAGTTTCAGATTACATTATTGTTTCAATGCAACATAACCCCTCAGAGGGAATAGGAGTTGATTAATTATATTCACCAAATATATGAAATCATATGCGATTTTCAGTTTCATATTACATTATTGTTTCAATGCAACATAACCCATCAAAGGGACTAGGAGTTGATTTATTATATTCACCACATATTTTAAAGAATTAAAATGAAAAATATTCATAGATTATCGATTGTTAACATTATATTATATGTAACAACACATTGATAGTGGGGCATGATGCTTAAGTTTGACAGTGATCAGAGACTCACATGGTAATTTTCTCTAAACCGTTTTCAGTGAAATTTTCCCCTAATATCATACAAAAGGTATTGGTAATGTAGTTTATGAAACTACATAGTTTTTCAACACCAGTTATAGAATATTCGACCACCTTTAATAATCTTCTCTACCTTTTTTCATATTCATCAGCGTAACAGAGTTTCACGATCATGCTAAATGATATAATTAAAAAATCTTGGTTGAATTTTAAACAAATCACATATTTCAAGTTTGGAAATGAATGTTGATCTTATTGAAATATGTTATACATGATACCTAGAAAAATGTGGCCAAATTCATTGACAAACCCAATGGTTTCCATGGTTTTGATAGTGATAATGACCAAAAAAGACAAGAGGAGGTTGTCCTGAATTGGTAATCTAAGGATGGTTCATCACTACATCACTGATCTCCTGGAAATCCTTTTTGTAGTATGTTTGCTGATATTGGTTTTTCCATGTTAATATTAAAAATATATTTTAGTTAAGAAGTTATACACATATAACCATTATAATCATTTTTAGTGGTGTTTCCTAAGGTGTAAATCACAAGAATCATTCAAAACAGACCATTCAATCTCATGGAAAATCATATACATATTCTACATGTGGGATTCATCAACCATATAGAAAATAAAATTAGTTTGAGTCCAATGGGGAGGACATGGTTAACTAGTAACTATCTATTATTTGGACATGGAGTCATCTTATAGGAAGCTTGATGAGTTTGGAAATGTGTATTCCACAGATGTGGGGATTCACCTTTTATTAGAGGTACCGACTTTTTATCATCTACAATCGAATTTTTTCATTTTTATATGGCATCATTAGATTTATATATTTTTATGAAACCAGAAATTCTTCCGAAATGTAATACACTAGAAGAATATTATAATGTGATTCTTGATACATCTATTAAAAAATAGATATCACTAAATCATATGTTTTCATAGTGTTCCCACATATAGAATCATTTTGAAAAATATGGAATTTTATTATTCAAAATATGTAGTTTGTTAATTTTATATTTATAATTCACAATATAACTAAATTTCAAGCTTTTATTTTCTTTTATGTTAGAATAATATTTCTTCCTTCTCCTTCAATAAAATATCAAATGGGTAAGGGACCTCTAAATTATTCGATGGAACAATAAGACCAAATATATCTCTAATTTTTCTTGTGGTACTGGATTTAGTGGCATGGAATGAATTTATTTTGATGGTGTATTTATAACCTTATTCCATAAATATTTTTAATAACTTTATCCAAATTATTAAATAATTTATATAGTAATCTAAGTTTTTGTGATTTGATGATATCCATTCTTCGATATCATATGGATCTCTCCAAACATAGGGTATAAAATATAAAGATATAGGAATGAGATTATATGAGTTTCAATTGTCTTGGAAATTCCCCTTGGGGTTCTCCACTACTCAACATTATGAATGATAATAGATGTCATTGTTAATGTATTGAAAAATAAAATCTAAATTAGTTCCAAATTACGATCCTTAACCATTTCCCTAGAAATTATAATCATTTTTATTAATAAAACATCATTATATTCTTCTTGATGTTTCATTATTGATTATGTTAACATGTATTTTTGAGTTTTGTTTCAATGGGTTATATTTCTTGTTAATATTATTAATAATATTTGTTTTTATGTCGATCCCATTAATTTGAAATCAGTTTTAACCTAGAATCATTAAATAAATGATATTTATGTTTGGATTTTTAGTGATGTTTCATGTACAATATGTAAATTATTTAGGTAATTACTAAATGTCCCCCCACTACAATATCCTTAACAATGAAATAGGATTTATTTTATTTGAAAATATTAATATTCATTATTTTTTTCAATAGTAAAATTAATTTTTTCTTCATCTTCTTTTCATATTCTTCCATGATCATGAATTGAATTTTGTTTTTCATTCCCAAAAATTCGGGGGACACCAAATATAAAATTGACATTTGATTGTTGTTCACCCAATACAAATTTTGGTGAATATATATATATATATATTCTCTAAATATAATTTTAATAATAGGAAATATAATTGTCCAGAATACCTCATATCATTTGATTTCAATCTAATGCATGATATGTTGAATGAAAATGTCTGTTTATATGCCCTCAGTAAAATGGTTCACCAAAAGAAGGTTATAGCTGAAAAATATGAGTGAAAATTATTATCTATACTAGTTATACACCACATAGATGTGATAAATTGTTATAGGGGGATTAAAATACGTCATCTCAATCTCACATCATACCCTTTGATACAAGATTTTGGATCAAGAATGTATCATTTTTTTAGAAGAAAATGATTATTGTTATATCTAAGAAAGCAAGTCCAAGGATCCCTAATAATTATATTATTTCATTTTTTGACATTAGTTACCAAATTTATAAAGGATATCTTGATGATGGTATTCCATGAATTGTAATTGGATATGCTTTTAGGAATCATACAAATGTATTGGGACATTAATTTATAATTACTATGTCCTATAATGATGGATGAAATAATTGTTCTATTAGAATATCCCTTATAAATAGGTGAATGAGGAGTACTAGAAACTAGTTATGAGAATTATAAACAACTTTATCAACTATAGATGAGGGATGAAATAACAATAAAAAAGGTGAATATTTTTGTGAGAACAGTTAGTCGGTAAGACATGGTGTGGGTTAATGTGGACCTTCTTACAATGATAACTCATTTTCTACAAATCAATGTGCTGACTTTGGTGGACCCGCATAGAATCCTATATGATATAGAAACCATAATTATTCATGAAATATTAGTATCTGGGTCTCTATTACTGACCCACAATTTTATACATAGTTTTGATAAGGTTTGTAATGACTGTTTTCTACATAGATAAAGCTAAAAAAACAATTTCACTAAAAGACCAATATTCTATTCATGAAAATTTTGGAGGATAAATTTTCATGGTCAATGAATGATTTTTTTGTGTCATGTTAAAATCTCATCCGTTTATTGGAGTTCAATGACAGGATTTGATAATTATATATATATATATATAGATGGAATCATTTGAGTATTTACTTGTAAAACCATTCCATTCTACGATATACTAGATATTAATCAGTGATTTTTCCATGATTAGTCTGAGAATCATAAATGTGATAATAACGAAGGAAAATAAGATGTGAAAATGATTCAAACATCTGAAATAGACAAGTGTAACATTTTATTAATTGGAGGTGACCATCATAATATTTGGTTGGTGATAATGTATATCTTTAGGTTTATACATGGTTCTATCACTGATGGAGTGTAAATAGGTAATTATATCTTCATATTATTATAGTATTTCCAAACATTAGAATGGGTAAGAAAAGTGGCTTAATATCTTACCTTAGATCCAAAATTTATCTCCAGAAATTATATGTCCCTTGTCTTCAATATAATAGGGTATATTCAGTACACTTCAAACATAATTTGGTTAGATTATTCTTAGTCATTTATAAATATTCCTTTATATATTGAAGCCAATGTCATAAGGTGTAGTGGGTTAACATCATTCTAGATAAATGTGGATTTATGGGTTTCTCTATGATAAAAAACCTATGTTAGAAGATGGCATAAAAATACAATGGTTGGATTTATTCCCTCAAGGATTCGGTTTAAGAATAACGAGGTTGTGAAGCTTGATGGTGGGGAGGTTACAATGAACATGACCCAAGTGTGATCATTTTGACATTTAAGTGATTTTTTAAATTATAATTCTGATTTATATTACAGTATTTTTTTAAGAATGATGGGGGTCAGAGGGATCAGAGGGAATTTTAGGAAAATTAGTTGGGGTTGGAGATTCTTACCTCTATAGAACTATATTATAGTATATTATAAAATATTACACACATAAAACATATAGAAAAATAAACCACATTGTTTTATTGATAGATATTGTTACATTAGTAAACAATTAAACCGATGAAAATAATAAATATTAAAATGATATGAATAATAGAAAATATAATACGTAGAATGAGATCATTTGGATCATCCTGATCGGTAAAAATTCTCCCATGAAAAAAATATGGATGTTCAAAAATTATTTTTAAACAAATGAACATTTTAGAAAAGGAAAATATAGAACCTTGGGAGGGATTGTAGTGAATGGTGTATTGTGGAAGAAATGTATTTATAGGAGATAATATGATCATGAGAATAGTAATTTGAATGTTTGAAATAGTAACCCAATCATCGGAATATTAAACATTCCTCAAATAATATAATATTAAATAAATAGTATTTATCCAGATTAATTTAATACAATGTAATTATTTTAATTCCATAAATTAAATATCATGAGTAATAAATAAAAGAAACAATGATCACTTTTTTTAATAATTTTCTTAAAAAAATTTATCTCATTAAAATTATTTTTTATATTAATGAAGTAATATAATAATGATACATAATAATTTTAATAAAATTAATGTCATTTTATAACTTAACATACTAAAATTTACCTTGGGAGGATTTTTTATAATTTTATGAAAAAATAATCAATATTTATGTAAATTGTAAAAACACATTTCTTCAAATAGAAAGTGTTTAAAATCATAATAATCATGTTATATTGAAATAATAGATACTAAAAATGTTATCTCCACCAATCAAATTAATAATATAAATGGACCATTTAAAATTAAAAAACAATATTTCAAAACAAAAAATGTAATTTCAAAAGTCTAAAAGTCTAATGTTTCCTCATAAATAATTTTTTTTCATTTCTCTCATATCCTTTTGATTAAAAAAATAAATTAAAATTATAAATGGTTTGGAAGTCTTAAAATAATGTTAATTTATTTAAATATATTTCATAATTTAATATTTATTATAATTTCAAGGTTCACCTTGGATATAATAAATTATTTATTTTTTATTAAATAATAATACCTCTCTCAACAACTATAAAATCCTCCACTCCTTCTTCATGTAAAACCACTCCTCACATACCAATTCTAAATCCCTAACCATATTTATAGAGGCCAGTATCATCATTATGGATGTTCTAGAAATACTCAATACCAATAATTCATTTTCATTAGAATGACAAACATGCTCTTTATTACACATTAATACATGTTTTATTAAATAAAAGTACACTTAATAACACCCAAAAGATCATGAAGTACAATGTATTTGGGAATTGGGTACATTACATAATAACTTAAAACATGAGATACATAACATTATTTAACACTTCATCGACATGATCATAAAATTCCAATGAACTTAAAACAGCATGAGATGACCTGGGGATAACACTAAGAAAGTGGTAAGATATAAAGTGAGCATAACATGAAGAAGATATTACATGTTAGACAATATAAATATCAATAGATTATTGATGAAACATGAATAATAAGGCATTACATAATATGATAATCACAACCAGAGAAATGTAACATGATAATCATAACATGAAAAATGTTGAAATAACATAAAATATTATATCATAAACATAAATTAATGCTAAATCCTCCAAGAATTCATGGTGGAAAAATCCCCATAAATTAATTAGGTACACCCTTATCCCAACATGACGTTTCCTGATACAAGACATCACCCAATGCAATGAAGCGTTATCTGAGTTGCACACATCATAATAATTTAATTCTTGTGCTTATGTGTTCCACATATATCATACAACATCGATTCATTCAGCGTCATAATTTAATCCACAATAACAGAATATCGAGTATATAAATTTAAATCCTCAATAAATATGTATATGTTCATATAGGTTAATACTCTTGATAGAAAAAATGAGTAAGATATTCACTACACAATTATTTTTTCCTAGAATCTCACGGTGAAATTTTTCCAGTATAACGACGTTACTTAAAAATTCATAAAAATTGTTATGAAAGAGAGAATGGTTTCTCATTATTTTTTTATTGAATGGGATGTAATAGGAATTTGGAAAATCATATACTGTCGTTAGAAATTTGGAAATAGAAATCATAAGGAAATGGAGAAACATGAATAAAGAATAGAATACTTATAAACATTTGGCATGGTAACGAGTGTACATAAAGGATAATAGGAGGATTAATGAGATAGAAATAAAGATCTAATAATTTATACATAAAATGGATAGTATGAGGAATATGAAATTTCATATCCCATCATTACCAAATGAAATGTAAAAGACATAAAGGGGTGCTTGATGAAATAGGACAGTGGATGATGAAGATCTCTTACTACAATGTGTGACTCCAAAGGCTTGAGAGGGGCTTCTTGAATGATTGAGGTCAACTTTGGTGTACTCTAGATTGTATAGGGAAGACTATTCACGTGATCCAAGGAGTTTTATTAATGATAAATGAGATCATGAGTGAGTTTATATAGGAAAAGAGAGTGATTTCTTTATTATGTATGTTTTGGACCCTATATAATAAAATATCCAAAACCACAAACCATCCCATGATTTCTGCCAAATATAAGTGGTTTATATATTTTTTATAATATCAAGGGTCTAACATATTAAAATATACCATTGGTGATGTAGAGGTAAGTCACACTCTTAAAGAAATGATTTTAATGTCTTAAAATATATTATATGTTTTGGAGGATTCATAATGACTTTATAGAATAAATAAAATAAACATAAAATTAAATTATTTTAAATTAAAACATATATTTGGTTTTTTCAACCAAATTATATTACTTATAACATCACTATTGAATCATTTTGATGTTATAAAACACTATGTATATTTATACGGTATTTAATTTTGACTCGAAAAGTTGATGCTGAGAATATTATGAAAAATTCATTGTTGAATAATTTTGACATCCTGATTCCAAAAATAATATTCATTTTAATAAAATAATTTTCTAATGATATGGATATTTTAATTTAAAATAAGAACCTTCATTTACTAGAAATGATAGGTTTTTAGAATAAAATGTTCATTGTACCCTTATAAAAATTACATTTGACTTCATAAAATATGTATGGTATTTTATATTTAATAAAAAAAATATTTAATAATGATATTTTATTAAAATATTATTCATTTCAAAAATCCATTAATTCAAAAAAATATATTTCTTTATTGAATACAAATATTAACCAAAAGTACTATTTTTTCTTGAAAAATAATTTGCAATGTAAAAATAATGGGTGGAAAATATATTCATTATTTTGTAAAAGATAATGTGCATATTCCTATTTATAGGGTTTTGAATCATATCCTTTTATAAATCTAGTAAATTCCCTACAAGTAAGGTGAAAAATGGCGAGTCACTCATGAGGCCGTTCGATGAATATGGTTTGGGTTGTGATCTTGACAAGCTTGAACTTCTCTCGTAAACGGTTTCATTCAAGCTTATGTTGATGAATCAAGGCTTAAATTTGTCTAAGAAAAAACCTAGAAATATCATATCCCTTAGAAGTTTCGATAAATGGGATTCATATGGTACGATCCTAATGGTTTAAGCCTTTGATTTCATTTTTTGTGTCAATTGGATTTGTTAAAATCTAATATTTATACTAATCATGTGATCATTGTTCAACAACTATATTATCAATGTTAATAATATTAAATTTTCATTAGAATCCAATAGGATATAATAAATCAAAATAAATTTATGTGTTTTATGTTATTATATTATATAATAATACATTAAATTGAATCAAAGGGGGAATTTTATTTACAATAGTTCTGGGTCATTACATTTAATGTCATATAAAACAGGAAGCATCATGAAAAGTGCATGTTTTAATCAACATTGCATTAAATTTTTCATCTCTTCCTAATTGTATCTATTACATTAAAGCCCATAAAATCTATGATTCATTGAGAATTATTTTAATATTAAATTAATAATTTTAACATACTACAATTATTTTACTTATTCCATATTTCTTGGGACACGCTTATTCCCCCCTTTTGACCAGGTCCTGTCGATGGCTAGTTTACCGCCTACTAGGTCATTTCCAACTCTATTCTTATAACTACCATAATGTATTGTTTTTTCGAATTATATATAATATATAAATATTTAAATACATGAATTTAACGTTCATAGAATTAATTTTACTTATATATAAATTTCATTGAACAAAAATAGTGAAATCCAAACAATACTGGATAATTTAATGATAACAAGAAATAAAAACTATTGACATTTAACATAGTATTATAAAATATAATCTAAATATTATAATTGATACATAATGACATAAATTAGGAAATTTCACTTATGGTTTTATTTTTAAACATTATTTAAGGTAAGGGTATTCTCGATCCTAACTCTTTATTCTGTGTTATCTCCTATTTCACATTGTTTTAAGTATTAATATTCATCTAATATCCATAAATTTTCCTTTAAAAGTTATTTCCATATCAATTCCATGGATATAAATGTTTTTACCTTGTTAAAGTGGTTTCTATTTCAAATA
The DNA here is from genome assembly GCA_963277665.1 of Viscum album. Taxonomy (NCBI): domain Eukaryota; kingdom Viridiplantae; phylum Streptophyta; class Magnoliopsida; order Santalales; family Viscaceae; genus Viscum; species Viscum album. The sequence goes on from OY728151.1 coordinate 858,801,092, forward strand.
AAATTTTTTCAACTTGAATTGATTTTCTGAAACACATGTTTTATGAAAAAATATGTTTGTATTTTTGAACCAAAAATGTTATTTATGATAGTATGCATAACAAAACCTCTATTAAAACCTATTATTCTCATTTGATTTATATTATTTATATAATTATTATATGTTCACTTCAAATCTGTAATGATTAAGAGAGAATAATAATGTGATGAGTGAGAATATAGATATATATCCCTCAAATGCATTTGGTTACAAGATATATATCATGAGATTTTTTTCATAATGTGGGAACATGATTACATCTTGGTTAAAAATTACCTTGATATGATTTATTCTCATAATTTATGGGTGAAAATGATGTTTTTATTGTTCTAAACTACGTGTGGTATTTTACAACTATGTTATGATTCTTCATAAATATGAATATGCCATATTACAATCCATTTTCACTATTCCTCCAATTATTATGATTATAATAAAATTCTTAGGATATATTGATTTTTATTCTCACCTATGCACTATTTATTCTTGTCTCTTATTCATTATAAGTTATCATTATCTAGTATTTTATCTCACTCTATTCAATTATTTATATCCAAATGTGATTACGTGTAATAAGATGTGTATAAGAGCATTTAAGAGTATATAGAAGTATGATTTAAATGTTTATTAAATTTTATTATATTAGAGTGATTTATGAAGATGATTTTATAATATAGTAAAAATATTATTCCTGGAATGTATGAATAATATTTTACATATCTTTAATAAAATGTAATAGCCATGTTAGAAAATGTTTGGTCTCTATAAATTATATCGGATCACAATTTAGTTATTTTATGAATTATGACTAGTATTATTTAGTGGATAAATATAAGGATATGTATAAGTATATGTAAATACACTATGTTTATGTGAATTATAAGAGAATATGGTTTCCATGTGAAGAAATCCTTCTCAATATATTATATGTGGATGTGGGTCTAGTACAAATTTACCTAGTCATAATAACCAAAAAAACATATTGTGTATTAACTCAACTTGTACATAGAGGATGAAAAAGTGCAATTGATCCATTCCTAGTTTGACACACCAAAGGGATATACTTATATTCATCACATGATCTATACATTCCACTATTAAGGATAAATAAATGATGTTACATTTCTTATTAATGTTGGAAAAGTACTAATGTACGTGATCCTAGATGCATAGGTTTAGAAGAATTAAATTCTAAACATACAAATATCATAATATATGCACCACTTTTGAAATTATTATAAAACAAAAATAAATTATTTATGATTCACTCACTTATGTTTTTGTCAATACATTTCTAATATAAAAAAATTTCAAACTAGCATAAACTCCATAAATATCCCAAGTGAGCGAAAATAAATCCATTGTTCTAACACCTATTCATAATGAAATGGGAGGTGGAGTTCCAGACATCAAAGCGATGCTTACATATCCATATCAAGCTATAAAAAATTTCATGCACCATCTAAAACGTTTATCTTATTCCAAGAATGATCAAATAGTTGTCAATTCATTTATTCATAAACGACTAGTGATATTTAGTGGATCTTCCAATCCACATGTGAAGATATTTCCATTTGACATAATATAGAAGAACCTTTATGTTCTCCACTTTTCTTTTTAGGAAAATGTAATATTGGTAGTACATATTGAGTGGTTTATCCATGGTGGGTATTGATAAATAATATAATGTTGATAGATTAAATGGAGTGGTAATACATCAAGAAGATATTTCTAAAGTTTTATTTCATTCGATCCTATTGAAAAAATATGGAGAGTGAATTTATTATTCTTAAGAAAAAAGAGAGTGAATCCTTATTGACTTACATTGAAAATTTAATAGGACATTCATGATACTTCTCAAATTTAATTATCATCAAAAATTGTAAAATAAATATATTCTTTAGTGGATTAAATCCCCACCTCTAAAAGGAACTAGTTATCTGAGGCTTTTGGGTGTTTTGAATAAGTAGATTTATATGATCTCAAATAAGATATGTAGTATGTAGAATGATCCCAAAGACATTTATATATGACTAGAAGAATTTAGTTGAAGCATGTTGATTGAATATTAATATAGTAAGCACAATTCAACCTACCAAGTAAACCCCTTAAATTCCAAGTCATTTATTAATGTCTTTTTTCTTCCTTGTTTATATGTTTGACAGAGTATGTGAATGAATTGGAGACTTAAAATGGAGAGGGATTAATTGGGTGTGTTTTTAGAAAGTTTACCACCAAAAATAGGGTTTTTATGCCGCAATGCCATAGGCCACTCTACAGGACTACATCATAATGGAAATGGATGAACTGTGGATGAGATTTGGTGGGAGGTTGTGTTGTGGACCTCACCATTGAGCCTAGTTTATTGAGGCCTCACTATGGAATATTTTACCATGTTTCAAGGGGGTACCCCTTTAGTAAAAGAATTCTATATATGTCATCAGTCTTCTGGTGCATAAAGGCCTATTCTGAATTTAAGTTGGGGGATCTATTTCAGATATAAATATGAGTTATTATGAGGGGTGATCACATGGTTAGAGTCCTTATGTAATCCCCTAAAAATACCTAGTCTCCTGTCATTATTTCTACACTATTCCTGTAGCTCCCAAAGTCCATATAATATCCCAATGTATTAGTGTAATCCTCATATGTTGCAAACCCTCTCTTTTACAATTTTTTCCCAGATTCACAATGGTGAATTTCACCTACATAATAATTCCATAATTCAACTTGGTGGTCCTCTACCAATGAACCTTTTCACCATGTATCCTACTATGATACATAGTTTCCTTCTTCCCATGTAGAATTATTATATCAGTTCATCCATGAATCGTGGTATTGATATCTAGCACACCTTCACACTGAAGCCAACTGCTTTGTGTTATGGAGCCCCTTCCAGCTACCCACTCAAGGTGAGTTTTAGTTCTACCTTGTCCAATTTCTCCTCACCTTAACTTTAAAGTGTGATTATTATTCCTTATATGATATAGGAGTCATTGGAATGTTATCATCCACTAGTTAGTGAATGATTTGGTGTTGAATGATGAAAACCATTGTAATCCATGATGTCGACTCGAACAACCGTGTGGTATGAAGATCCCTACCTCTTGGTATTTTTTTATACATGCTTCCATAATAAATATTAATATATTGGAATATGTGACATGATGCTTCACTGTGGTCATATGTGGGTGTGTGTATCCCCTGATATCTATTGTGATAATTTGATTCCTCATGAGTGTTAATAGTGTTTCGTATTTCAATTTTTGGCTATGTTCAAATAATGTTTTATGTGACCCTATATACTCATGATGATATGATATTGATTCTTGTATGATTCACCTGATATTTTTGTTTCCATTCCACAAGGTTTTAAATGGTATTTGAGGTACGTGGACCTTTGTGAAATGATTATCCCTTATAAGGGGATTTCACTTGATATGCAATGATAAAAACGGGGAACCAGATTACAAGGTTTAAGTACGAGGTATCAAAAGATTATTGTTGAGGGTGTGGTCAAGGAATCCGTGATCTTCTAGGTTCCACTCACTATGAGGTAGCCTAATAGATGGTAGTACTCAATATTCACAATCTAGAGGATGTTAGTTTTCATGGCCCTCCTGATTGATACATGACATTGGGTTTTGTTGCCACGACAATATGAGGATTCCTAACAAGGGATTGACCAATTTTTTCACTACCAACATCTTCTGTTATCTTTCTGGAAAGGAGCCAAAGTGGGTATGTCCTGGTGTTTTTTGCGGCTGGTCAAAGCATGACCACTTAGTTTTGGATTGTGTGTTTATTCTTTAATTAAATTATTTTTACTATGGAATAAAATTTTTATACTTGAGAACACTATGTAATGAACCGTTAAGGGTGTCCTGCTATGTTTTTCACTGATAATCTACCCAGACAATACAATGCGAGTTGTGGAGAACAATGCTGGTGGTTGACAAGGATGAGTTCTGTGGGACCTATAGTCATTCTTTTATTATCTTCATTACTTAATCTGGGTAGGCTTACCACATTGAGAGCAAGTTATTTATATGATATTCATTCCATATATTTTATTTTCTAGATGTTACTTTGATTTATTCATTTATATATGATTATAACCTATTCCATGACATGATACATGGAGTATAGTCTCCCCATGGATGGATTGAGACACCCACTGTTAGATAGAAGCCTCTTACATAGAGGTTTGTGGCCATGAGGCCACATATCTGTTTCTCCTCAGATTCCGTAGTTGGGGATAAGATGTTAAAAAATGGTATCAGAGAACACCAGGGTTTTTTAACAATCCATTTATCATTCATTGATTATGGAATAAGATTGACCAGAGCTAAGATGGTTGATACTTGAGTATGGGAAAAATGTTAGTGTCTGGAAAACACCATAATTCTATTAACATAAATATGAAAGTTATGATTTTTATTTTACACATTACTATAATAACCATTGGTGATACACATGTTGATAATATGTGATTTCTCATATGTTCATACATCATTATTAGGCACATAGTTTCAAATGACATGTAGTTTCAATGATTTTTTATCTGTTCGGGTTAGTTTTCCTAACAATGTGATATATCTGTGTGCCTTTGTATGTGATATTTCTTTTTATTGAATTTATTAAATGAAAAATGAATTCTATTTATTTAGTCTATATATATACGACAACTGTGTCTAACGTGCATGGACAAATTACAAGGTAACTTCTAGGAGGGTGTATACCTTGGGTTGAGAGTAGAATCCTAAGAAAAACCTTTTTTCAACACATAGACTGGTTAGGACGTGCTATATTCCTAATTGTCCTTCTATTATTGAAGATGCCTCTCCACAAATGTTTGGTAGTATTTCCAGTTGAGGAGGATTTTCCTATGTAGGTTTCGGCACCTACTCCAGCGGTATAGGGACTGGTTCCTTACCATCTTCCTTATAAATACATTGTGGACAAGGTTAAGGATTTTCACCTCTAGAACCCCAAGGATTTCACGGCCTTAGAGTGCCAAAAGATGTTGAATATTTTTTGGATACCATGAGAGAATTTCTGACCATATTGAGCCACTGACAGATAAGAAGATAAATCTGGCCATGTTCATGTTGAAGGGACCTGTTATGTCTTGGTGGGGAGTTATGGGTTGGGAGGGATGATATGGGGGACTCAACTTAGAGACCATGAAGGACATGATTTTCAGTGAATTATTCTCTAAAATGGAGAAGATCTATCAAGAACATAAGTTCAAGGAGCTATAGTTGGACTCTATTATAGTATCAACATACTCCACCTTCTTTACTGAGCTACATTGATCCCAAAAACTTTTGGTATGTAATGAGGCCCTGAATGTCTGAATTTTCCAAATCAGACTTCGACCTAACCTTTAGAAGTAGGTCTAGATCATTAACCTAGCTCCATACCCATAATTTATAAGGGCCTAACCATAGAGGGTATTTCCGAGGAAAGGTGATAAGTTAGGAATTTTCATGTCTTTCACTAGTCATACAGGTGCACTTCTGTCTGCTACATTATTTTCCACATATAATGGATGAATAGGAATAGTGGACCACTTTTTTTAACATGTTTTAGTTCGCTTTGGTTTGTGGTTTCATTGGGTGAAATTTTCATGTTTTGGATATTTCTAAGAAAGTGTACAATTGTTGCACGGTTAAACAGTATGCCCTCTCAAGCCATGCTATGGAAATCCAAGAAGTGGGGTTTCACATGGTTTGCATGCAGTTTGAAAAATGGTCCACCCTCTTAGAAAAACCGTGAAACCCATTTATAATTGGTGCATAACTTGCGCAGGGTTTGTCTAAATCGCGATCCTCTACTTAGGAAACTGTTCATACGAGTTATTACATAATAATTTTTTTATTACATATCCTCGAACCCACCTTTTAGGACCTTAATGGATCAATATGACGAAGAAAAAATTTCTCCCTGGTGATCACAAGAAGCATTCTGGGACCTTTAGATCCCTCTTAGAAGCGATTCAATGGTAGAAGACACAATTCGATCTCCTCTCAGTTAGTCTTCAAACCTCATTCTCTATCTCCCGCTCTCTCCTAATTTCTCTTTTGGGTTTTATAGATCTTCATATTTCTTGGATGATCTATTACCCTGTATTATGGATCTAAATCTAGGTTTTATTCTTGATTTCCAAGATTTTGTGATCGATTTTCTTCGACGACCAATACCGATTAGGGTTTGGAATTGTGAGATCCATTGATCCCAAGGTAGGTGGGTCTATTACGATGCATGATTTTTATTAACCCTAAATTAATTTATTTAATTTCAATTATTTTAAATTAAATTAAATTATTTTGTTTCAATTAAATTAAATTCAATTTATTTGTTGGAAAAACCAATTCAATTGAATTGAGGTTTTAAAAATGAATTTTTTTCATGAAATTATAAAACCCCAAATTTCATTGAATTGGGCTGTGTTTTTAGAAATTTTTAAAATTTAAATAATTTATTTGATGGAAATTTTTTCAACTAAATATTAGAATTTAATGGTGAAATGTGTTTGAGGAAAAAATTGTAAAAAATCCCAATTCCATTGAATTGAGGGTTTATTGGGTAATTGAAGAAAATTGAGAGAATTAATTTGTTGAATTTAATTGTGAAATTGGATTTTTATATTGGATTTTGAATTTATTTTAAATACTTATTAGTGTAATTGTATTTATAATGGTTTTGATATAAACCATAGAATTGAATCTTAGAAAAGACATGATTTGGTTAAAGATTTGTTTTAGTTTTTAAATGGAAATGGGAATATTTGAAATAGAGAATGAGATTTAATTGTATTTTAAGAATTCATAAATTAAATTTATGATCTTCAACTTTTTGTTAGAGAACATGAATGCCTTGTGTAGTTAGTGTGATATTTTAATGACACATTATGATTTACAACGTTCTAAAACATATTAGACACATCACATCCCTTAGGTGATGCTGATGAGTCATGTTTGTTCTGAGGTCAAAGGGATGTATGTACATATTTCTATGTAAACATGAGTGTGGAGTCCCTATAACATGGAACTATCATACCTTGTTAGGCATATGACAATGTAGCTCGCTTGTTAGTATTTCAAATGAATGTATTCTATTGTTTTAAATTGTTTAACATGACATTCTAATTTATATAAGAAATTTTATATAAAAGTATTTATTTAATACCTTTGTGAAATGTGTCATTTCTTTTAATAATATTCCATCAATTGATACCGTGAAGTAATTTCTTATTGTATTTCCACTATTTGAATTGTACTTCCATCTTATGAAATATAAATCATTAATTGTTTCATTTATGCTCTTTAAATTGCCCAACCTATTTATTTTAAAAATGAAATCACATCCTTTGGATAATTTAATATTTCCATATATTATGGAATCCTTGGGGAGAACCTACTGGATTCTTTAGCACACACTATATCTGTGTGTTTGGGTGTTTGTTGATTTTCACCTAATAGGTTTGAGAAAGGGTAAAGCACCACTTGGAGGTGGTTCTATCTATTGATCCGTGTATTTGGTGAGTTGCATCCTTTTATATTTGGGTTATTTTATCTCATTTGGTACTACTTTGGAGTACATTGGGATGTTATTCATGTTTGAATTCTGGTACATATCACTTAGTGGAGTTTCTTTTATATAAATTATTGACTTTTCTATTTTACTTCAACATTTTCAGTGTCAAAATAGTTCACAATTTCACTTTGTATGATGCCAGTTTCTAGTGGCCGACTCGTGGAGTTCAGGAACACTCTTCAGGATATGCTAGGGTCAGATCAGTTATTGAGTTATCATGGTACCCATGTTGGTTCAGGACAAAGTGGTATAATATCACTAGGATGAAAATTTTTCTTGAAGTCAGTATGCATTTGTGAAATCCAATCGGGGCTTTAGAGCTAGTTGTGATTGAGTGCTTGAAAAACTCTCACCATAATGAACATTATGTCACCACTGGTAGTTAGGGAATGACATCATGATGATTAGTTCCAGTTCTTTTCAATTCTTTTGATTTGGATATATTGAAATCCAAATATTATTTGTTGGGATTAATTTCTCTTGTTGCTCTGTTTGACTATAAATCTGATGTATTCCTTATTGTCTAATAATGTTGTGTAGCATCATGACTCCAAGACAACGTGTGAATTAGATATAGGTGGAGGCTAATTCTGAACCATAGCAAGTGAATCCTCTTGTTGAATCAACTCTGGTTGAGTAGATTGTGCGAACTTTCTAAGATTTGGGATAGACACAACCTTCATTTCCTATTCGAATTCTAGTTTTTGAACCATAGTGAGTAGTTCTGAAGATTTTTTCTCAAAAGTTCACTTTCTAGAATCCAACATCATTAAAAGGCTCAAATGATCCCCAAGAGGTCTCGAAATGGTTGAGTCGAATGGAGTGTTTGTTTGGGTTCTTAGACACACCCGATGAGAAAAAAGGGAAGTGTACCACCATCATTCTTGAAGAACTGAGAAGGAGATTGTGGAACATGATAGTGACAATTAAAAAGACTGAGGGAGAGTGGAATGACATCAAATTTATATTAACCAATCAGTTCCATCCATATTCGATTGTGTTTTCCAAGTGTATAGAGTATTTCAAACATGAGTAGTCTAATAGGACCATGATAGTGGATGAAAACCATTTTTTTGAGCTTCTATAATTTGAACCTGAGATTATATCGAATGTGAGGATGAATTCTTGATGGTTCGAGTTTGGAATTTAACTAGAAATATATTATCAGGTTTTCTTTCTAATGGTGTCTTCTTCTGATGATGTACTTGATAGATCGTTGATGGTCGAGATGGACCTGACAGATAAGTTAAGGTTATCATGAGATTCCTTGACTCCCAGTGGCAGTGTATATTCATTTTAGGTAAATAGGAATCATGATGCAATGCCTCATAGAGGTCCATTAGTTTGTTTCCAATGTGACATGTCTGGACATTAAAATGGGGTTGCATTGAGGCACCGAAGAAATATGATTTGCAGAGGTTCTTCCATGTTTATTTCACTATGTGTAGTGACATGGGATCATCCGAATCTTCTAAAAGAATATGAGAAATCCGATGCTTCATGGGAAATTTTTTTCTAAGAACAGTCATTTAGAATAAATCTTATTCACATAGTGGAAGAGTATTCGGAGGAATAATATACAGGTATGTTGATTTTGAGAGGTATCATTATTATAGCTTCTTCATTAGTGGATAATCTCTTTGATACAAGTGCAGCTCATTCATTAATTTCAACCGATATTGTTAATCTTCTAAATCGTTTTATGCATATTTTTCTTGTGATATAGATATCACTACACCATTTGTATGAAGAGTGAGAAGGGTCTCCATATCCCCTCTTGTGTTTTCTCTCTACCTGATGTTGATCATGCTCAGACATTTTTGGTTATTGTCATTAAACCTATGGAATTAATTTTTTAGATAGATTGACCCATTTACAATAAATCCCATATTGATTATTATCTTCGATGGGTCTCCTTCACTTCACCTGATAGTGCGTTTCATTTTATTCATGAAGAATGATACCCAAGGTCGAGCAGGGCCAGACCTTCTTATCCAGAGTTAGGGGAATGTGATATATGTGTTTTTTATCTGATGAATGAATCTTTGAGTGGAGATATACCTTCAGTTTCCATTGAGTTTTCCAATTTGTTTCCTTTATAATTCTTCGGTTTTCCTCTAATAAGGGAGATTGAGTTTTCCCTCGACTTAATGTCTGGTATTCAAACTGTTTTTATGCATTATTACCATATGAAACTAGATAAAATGATACAGATGAAGCCTCTGTTGGAAGATTTTCACAAGAAAGGCTTTATACACCTATGTGTGTCACCTTGAGAAGCTTTAATCCCCTTTAATAAGAAAACAGATGGTTCACTATACATTTGGGTTGATCACTGAATGTTCAATTGAGTTACATTGATGAAAAAATATTTATTTCCATGGATTGATGATTTGATTGATCAGTTGAATGAGGTGAAGTAGTATTCAAAGATCTTCCTTCGATTTGGTTACCATCAGTTGAGAATAAAAGAATTTGACATAAAAAATATGACTCCTGGAGTAGATACAATCATTACGAATTCCATATTATTCCCTTTGTTCTAACCAATGCTCCCGAAATTTTAATTTATTTAACGAATTGGATTTTCTATGAGTATTTCAATACCTTGATGAGGGTCTTTGCAAATGACATCCTTGTTTACTCTAATTCCGAGGAGGATCATGTGCATCATCTGAGAAAAAATATGAGTTTGCAGAGAAATCACCAACTTCATGCAATGATTTCATGGTGTGATTTCCATATCCAGAATGTAATGTTCTTGGGCCATGTAGTGTCAGAACAAGGAATACCAATTGATCCTGAGAAGGTGAAGGATGTTATTATTGGGATAAACCATGAAATGTCTTTAAGAATCAATACTTATTAGGCATAATTGGATATTATCACTAGTTTCTAAAGATCTTTTCAATGTTGTTTTATATGAGGACTTCTATTACATTGAAAGGGATAATGATTGTTCGAGTTGATATATATTAGAATTAATTGGTTGAACTGAAACGTCTTTTGACTAATGCACTGATGATGACTATTCTAGAGGTTGGGCATGGAAATGTGGACTTTTTTGATGCATATGGTCTAGGATTGGGCTGCGTTCTTATGTATAGTGACCATGATGTTTCTTTTGTCTTTCATTAGTTTAGGAAACATGAGAAGAATTACTCTATCCCTAACCTCGAACATATAGTTGTTATGCATGTGCATAAGTGTTGGTGACATTAACTTTAGAGAGAAAGGTTTACCATGTTTTCTGATCACAAGAGCATGAGTTATATATTATCTAAAAAATATTTTAATCTCTTCCAGAGGTGTTGGGTGGAATAAATTCATCCTTTTGTTTTTGAAATCACCTATAACATAGGGAAAGGGAATGTCATTGCAGATACTTAGAGAAGAAAACATCCAACTTAGGCAGTAAAGGAATCATTGGAAGAGTAGAACTTGACAAAACTATTTTCAAAGTTGCATTTTAGATTTTGGGAATTTGGGAAGAATATTCCTTGGATAATGTTCAATTGACATACACTCTTCACAAATTCATTCATCAGGAAAAAAAACATGATGATGTATTCTATGACATTAGATACTCTCTTGGTGGAGGGGAGATTGTGCTTGAATGGTCATTTCCAAAGAGGAAATTCTATGATTTTATAACCGTTTTGTGGTTCTGTCTTCGGTAAGGAATTCTATGATAGGGGGTTCCTTAGTTCCCAGTGGGTAGTGCACTCTGGAACCTACAATATGTTATATGACATTAAATTACAATTTTGGTGGCTAGGTATGAGATGAGGCATTGCTGAGATTGTTTTTCATTATTATACATGACAGCATGTGAAGGTTGAGCACAAAAAACCATCAGGTTTTTTTCAGCCACTTCCAGTACCTTCTTGGATGTGGGATGAGATCTCAATGAACTTTGTAGTATGGTTTCCATGAACCCATATAAAAAACATGATTTTTTTTTGTGATCGGTATGTTTGAAAAATATTCTCACTTTATACCCATTTTTTATAAAACCATAGTTGAAGAGTAGGGAATCTCTATGTGAATGAAATTATTTTTTGCACGCAGTTCTATTTTCTATAGTGTCTGATAGGGATCCTCGGTTCACTTTTAATTTTTTGAGAGGCCTTCAGGAGGCATAGGGATCTCATGTTTGTTTGAGTATGGTGTACCATATATAGTTATATGAATAGATAGAAATATTTATATATATTCATGAGGATATACTTTTCTCTTGTGTAATCGAATTTGGTGGGGATTGGGATGAAAAAATCAGACTAGTTGAGTTTTTTAATAACAATAGTTACCAGTCCGTGATCAGAATTGTTCCTTTTGTGGCCTTACATGACCAAACTTATAAATCTCAGCAATATTGGTCAGATATTGGTGAATGTTAATTAGATGGACCTATAATTCTTTATGTGTTTACAAAAAATATCCAGTTGATTTTTTAGAGATTGATGTGGGACCAAATATGATATAAGTCCAATATTGGTCATCCTCATAGACTGTTTGAATTCAAAGTTGGTAACTAGTTTTTCTTGAATCCATCACCCCGGTGGGGTCATCGATGTCTTGAGAGGCAATAAAAACTTTCTCCTCATATTGTGGGACCATTCGAGCTTGTTGATAATGTGGGGGAAAGGTTCATAACATTTACCACTTTCACCAAATATCACATCGATACATTCCATGTATCGCATCTAAGAAATTATTTATCTAATCCATCTCATCTTCTAAGGTGGAGTGATATTGAAGTTGAATCTGGTTTATCAATGACTGAATGGCTAGACAAGATAGTTGATTCTGAAACCAAGGTACTTCATGGGAGGACGATAAATTTGGTTCGTATGCAATGACAACCAAGTTTTGATAATCATGCGACTTGAGAGAGAGAGAGACATTGATGAGAGACCAGGGACCTCATCTTTTTGACATGGTAGCTTCGTCATAGGGTTTCTAGGGACAAAAATCTTCTATGATGGGGAGTTTTAACATCCTGTTATTCTTTTCAAGTATTCAAAAACCATTATTTTTGAACATGTTTTGGATGAGATTCATTTTGAGTTTCTTTCTGTGAAATTTTTCTATTTTTGGAAATTTCTAGGATAGTGAACATTAGGCACACAATTTTCCTAAACCGTGCACCATCTCAAGTCAAACTATGGAATCTTAGGCAGTCGGGTTTCAAATTGCTTGACAAACTAAGTTCCCTATTACGAATACCATGTTGCTCATTTAAAATGGGTGCACGACTTCTACTCAGTTTGTCTAAACCGTGAGCATTTACCCAACAAACCATGCAGATGAGGTTTTATTAAAATAGTTCTTAGAGGGGAGATACAATAATCAAATAAATCTACTGCTTACAAGTAAACATGGAGACTCCATCCAGAGACCTCCCGTGAGATAACTCAAAGGTGTAACCACTTGGTTATGCCTCTGGGGGAGTATTAATGTGTTTTTACTTAATCTGAGTTTTGATAAAAATTTCTCGAACCCCACTTTTAGGTGCCTGATGGACCGATACGACCTAAAAACATGTTATCCCTTCCATTGATCTCCCAAGAATATATATTGGCCCCTTATAACCTTCTGAGAAGTGATTCAATGATTGAGGACCACCTTTCGCTCTCTTCTCTGTTAGTCTTCTCACCTCGTTAACTATCTCTTGCTTTGTCCTCCTTTCTTCATAATGATTTATAGATCTTCTTATATTGTTGGGTGATCTAATACATGTTGTTATGCATCTAAAAAAATGGTTTGATTCTTTTTTTTTTCCAAAATTCCATGATCTTTATTCTTCATCGACTAATCCCGATTAGGGTTTGGCGTTGCGAGATCCATTGATCTAGAGGTAGGTGGTTCTGTTACGATGCCCAATTTTTATTAACCCCAAAATTATTTATTTAATTTCAATTATTTTGAATAAAATACATTTACATTGTTTATATTAAATTTATTTTAATTGATTTGTTGGAGAAACCCAATTCCATTGAATTTGGATTTTAATATTGGGATTTTGGAATGAAATTGTAAAATCAGTAATTCCATTGAATTGGGGTGAATTAATGAGAATTTGTAAAACTTAATTTGTTTTATTTAGACTATTTATTTAATTTAAATTGTTTTTATTAAATTTTTTAATTCAATTGTGAAATTTTCTTGGTGGAAAATTTGTGGAAACCCCAATTCCTTTGATTTGAGGGTTTATTATGAAATTTATGGAAATTGTGAATATTATATTGTTGAATTTTATATTAAAAATGTATTGTAAAATAGGACTGTTAATTGATTTCAGATCCCTATTTGTGAAATTGGATTAAAAATTGTTTTGATAGAAACCTTAGGGGTTTACCTTGAAAAAATGCATGTTTTTCTTTTAAAGACCCATTTTGGTTTTTATATGGAAATTGACATATTTGAAATGGAGAATGGGATTTAATTGTCTTTTATGCAGTCTTAAAATAAATTGCCTATTGATAATTTGTTTTTAGAGTACATGAAAAACTTATATTTTTAGTGTGTTATTTGGATGACACATTGTTAATTACAACATTCTAAAACATATTAGCCACATCACACCACTTAGGAAATCATTATGAGTCCTCAATGTCCTGATATCGAAGAAACGTATGTCCATATTGTCATGTAACCTAGAGTGTGGAGTCCATATTGTCCATAATTATCAAACATTCTAGGTCATATTACCATTTTTCTCACTTGTTTGTATTTCAAATTAATATATATCATTGTTAAAAAAATGCTTTACATGCCCTTATAATTTATATAAATTATTTTATATAAAATTATTTATTTATTCCATTTCTGGAAAGTTACATTGTTTTTAAAAATATTTTATCAATTAGAAATGTGAAGCCTTTTCTTATAGTATTTCCATAATTTGAAAAGTATTTCCATATTTTTAAATATGATGCATGAATTGTTTAATTTATTCCCATTAAAATACAAAACTAATTTATTTGAAAATTTAATGAACATCCTTTGCTTAAATTAATATTTACATCAATTATGGAATCCTTGCTGATATCATACTGACCTTTTAAGAGAACACACAACTTATATATTTGGGTGTTTTAATATTATCTCCCCCAGGTTCAATCAGGGGTAAAGCACCACTTAGAGGTGGTTATAACTACTGATATGTGGACTTGATGAGTTGTGTCCTTTGGTCCTTGAGTGGTATTACCTGATTTGGTACATTTTTGTAGTACATTGGGCTATTATGGATGTTTCACTTTGGGTATAGTTCTTCTACTGAGGTTTATTTTGTATGCGTTACAAATTTTTCACTTTTAAATTTTCATTGTTAGTGACAAAATCACACACACTTTCACATTGTATAATTCCAAGTGCCAGTTGCCAACTTGGATGGATCATGAACATCCATCAAGTTATGTGAGGGTTGGCTCATTTATGGGGTTACCTGGGTATTTGAGTTTCTTTTTGATAAGACACATGTTCTAGAGATGTTGAATGCATCTGTAATGGAGTTCAACTTCTTTATCCCCATTCTGAGGAAACTCGTAATGCTTCTTCTATGGGTTGTTTGGATACTAGTCTGATATGCCCAATACCCCAGGCTCAGTGCCAATAGTTTTTTTGGATAAGAAATATCAAATATTTTTGTACCAGAGTCTTGGCTACGAGGAGACATCTATCACCAAGGAACTAGAGGATAGGACTAGGTTCTCATCAATATTCATAGACGAGATACACCCCTTAAGGACATGGTCATAATGTTGAGGCTAGATGAGTTTGTGTTCTTAATCAAACTCCATTAGATGGTGAAGAGGGGTTATCTACAATTCAAGGAACAATCTTAATTACATATACTTTGTGTACACATTTATTTGTTGCTTGTGTATACTAATACTATATAGATTCATAAGTAGTTTATGAATGTGAAATTCCAATTTAGAATTATTCTAAGTCAGTATCCGATGAAACACCTTTGGGAATGAAAGTGGATCATCTCCAGATATGACCATATTGTCCCACGTCTATTGTTGTTTTGGGAATATGTGGTAGATTTAAGATACATGATATGAAAACCATTAATGTGAATCTTGACATGGACTCATTGACCAACTTCCAATCACAAAAACACTATTACAGGTGTTGTGTTTCATTCACATTGCAAAAGGGGTGTATGCTTTTCATGAATGGAGAGATGGAATTGGGAGAATGTAGAGTTGGACTTAACATGAGTTTGTTGGGGATGATCACAACATGGATGGAAGGCTTGGATCATTCCATAGGATCATGGGAATCCCTCACATCATTTCCACAAGTTATACATCACTATTAGAATTTCATTCTAGGTGACTTATCAGGGCTACCTCTTGATAGAGGAATTTCCTTTGAGTGTGATCTTGTACTAGGTGCATAACACATTTCTATATCACCCTATCGAATGGAAATGACCTTGCTGAAGGAACACAAGGTACATGTTGAAGACATGGAGAGGAAGGGCTCCATTAGGACAAGCATTTCACAATACAGTTCATTAGTGTTTTTCTCCAAGAAGGATCTTCTACTCTGCATCAATAACCGAAATCGTAATCATGTAATGACGAAGAACTGATATCCCTTTCCCAGGATCGATGATCCTGTTAACTAGTTACGTGGAGTCCAGTGTTTTTCCATGATAGATCATAGAAAATGATATCATAAGCTACGAGTTATATAGGAGGACATAACAAAGACTTTGTTTCAAAGAAGGAATGGGTTTCATGTGTACATGGTGACACCATTTGGGATGATGAACGCACTGAATGTGTACATAAACCAAATGAACATGATATTCCTTCCATTGTAAAACATATTCATTGTAGTGTTCTTTGATGTGCTCCTCGTCTAAATTCTAACACCAGATAAAAATTCAAGGCACCTTGAGATAATCATGAGTTTTATTTAAGCACACACATTTTTCACCATGTTGTTGAAGTGTGATCATTTTATTAGAGAGGTGAAGACTATATGATATGTGGTGTCTGAGACTAGTATATCCATGGACCCAAATACATTTGAGGATGTCATTTCCTAGACACTTCCCCTGAATTTATTTGAGATCAGGAGATTTTTGGGCCATGAATGATATTATAGATGGTTTATCCAAAACTTCTCTTGACTATTATCACCCATGAAACTACTAACAATGAAGAGATTGAATTTCCAATAGACAGATTATTGTCAAGAGGATTTCCATGAACCAAAGAGGAAATTTAAGATAGCTCCACTACTGATGCTCCCATAGCATGGAATTTTGACATGTAGTGAAATGTGATACATCATGTGTTGTCTTTGGTGAATTTCTAATACATAAGGATATGGTAGTAGCCTATGGGTATCATCCGACACAACCTCATGAGATGAACTACGACACACATGTCTTGAAGTTCATTGTTGTTGTCCACGCCTTGAAGTGTCTCCTTGGTGGTAGATTTTTTTCTATATATACCATAAGATCATTCGATATATCATCACATAGATGGATCTGAACCTGAGACAGAGATGTTGGTTTGTGTATATACAAATTTACGATTTTGAGATGGCTGATGGACCTACGAAGTGTAACATCAATGATGATGATCTTAGTCGTCAGATGCAAGCTATCTAGGTGATTGGGGAGTGTGCATTTGGGGAGCTGTGACACTTAATGAAGCTATTGGATAATTTGAGGAGGGATTATTATGAGGACCATGGATCAATGACATTCACTCATTTATTAATCACATCATTACTTATGGGCTGGGTGAAGACATTTCTAGAGTCTGATCTAGGGTGTGTTATGATGAGAGAACGTGTGGATGGTTGTGATATAATGACTAGATGGATGACGAATGATGATGCTGTGGTCTTAGTACATGAGAGATTGGTATTCCCATCATACATGTGAGAGTAGTTTTTGTGAGATTACCATACCTCTAGAGATAGAGTACATCCTAGTGCGACAAAGAGGTATCATGACTCCAGATTCTAGTTTGGGTGGCTTGGGATGAAAAAAATAAATGGTTGGATTCATATCATGTTTCCTTACCTATCAGAGGGTTAAGGTCGAGCATTAATTACCATAATTATATATTCAAACCCCTGTTATACAGATGTTGATATTGGAAGACATCACAATGGATATTGTTACAGGGTTACCCAGGACCCCAAGGAGTTGTGACATAATATGGGTGATTTTTTATCAGCTAATGAAGAAATCTCACTCATTGATAAAATAATCTTACTCAGAGCCATGGAAGCTCTACGTCTATGAGATTTCATGTCTATATTGAGTTTCCTTGATAATTGTGTTGCATAATGATACCTGTTTTATGTCGTGGTTTTTGGAAGGGATTTCAAAAACCCTTAGGGATAAATATGTGTTTTAGAATGATGTACAATCCCCAGATAGAAGTACAGTCAGAGTAGTTTTTATGCATATTGCAATATATTATTCAATAATGTGTCATGGACTTCTGTTGAGCATGGGATGATCATCCCCCATGGTTCAGTTTATAGAAAATAATAGTTAATATGATTCTATTCATATGGATCCTTAAAATACTCTTTATAGGAGGTTGTCCTATTCACCGTACTATTGGCATAAGGTGGGTGAGGAAATAGTTCTGGTCCCCAACATGTTTTAGGAACCCACTGAGAGAGTTATATTGATATATAAGTGGTTGATCACCGCTCATATAAGTCAGATATCTTATTCCAATCATAGGATAAGACCTTAGGAAATTACTATGGGCAATTGATTTTTATTGAGTGTGGCCCTTTTTCTATGGCATAAAGGTACGGGGAAGCCGGGAATGCTAGGGCCAAGATTTGTTGGGAACTTTGAGATCACTGAATGGATTGGTTAGTGGTGTACAGTCTGTATCTTTATTCTCTCTATTGAGGTATGAATGATGTGTTCCATGTGTCACATCTTCAATGATTCATGGCTCATACTAACCATGTTGTTTATTATTAATAATTTTACATAGATCCTGTCACATATTACAAAGATCATCTGGTGAGAATTGTGGGGCCGAGTGAGAATGTAATCTAATGGAAGAACATACCATTTTTTGGATTCAATGACAACATGGACATATCCATAAGGGGAATTTGGAGAGAGAGGCCGATGTTTGAGCTCTGTGGCCAAACATGGGAACTAGAACCCTAGAGATTCTTATTGAGGATGAGTAATTTTTTTGGGGGGTAGCATAGTAAATGCCTGAAATCCTTGGTTGTTAATAAATGTCTTATATCATCCTTTATTACATGTTTGACAGATTATGGGAATGGCAATAGGACATGGAAAATGATAGTGATGTCTTTGGTGTGTTTTTGGAATGTTTTCAACAAGAAATAGGGTAATTATTCCACAACGCATTGGACCACATGACAAGACTGAGTGGTATTACATAATGCAAATGGCTATTGCATAGCATGGATTTTGTGGATGATAATGATATTTCATTCACTGTGGAACCTTGTTTGTGGAGGCTGCATCATGACATAATGTACCATGCCATATGGTGCACTAAATGAGTTACAGAATTCCTGACCGGTCATTGGCCTTTGGGTGTATAAAGGTATGTTTTAAATATATGTCAATGGATATTTTATGGACATAAATATGAGGTATTATGAAGGTTTTTCATATATTTTGAGTCTCTATGTTCTCCCCTATAAATACCAAGGTTCTCCTTCATCATTAACATCAATTCCAAGATCTCTCAAAGGCCACATACAAACTCCAGAACATAGTGAATCCTTTATATACATTAAAACCCTCTCCTTGTAACATGTTTTTCTATTCTGCACTATGGATATCTACACCATATGTTGTAATCCAAACATTCTATCTTGGTGGTCCTCTTCCAATGCTCCTCTATAACTTAGTGCCCAATTTTCACCATAGTGGTCTTCTTCCTGAGAAACAATATTATGTAGTGCCATCCATGCACCATGGTGTTGATCTCAAGAAAACCTCCACACAACAACCCATTTATTTTCACATTATATCCCCATCAAAAACCTACCCAATGTGGGTTATGGTTCTCCCTTTTCATGTTTATCCTTTCCTTAGTCTGAAAGTCTAGTTATAAAGCATTAGAGGTTCTATGAGTCATCGATAGGTTATCATCCTCTGGATAGTGTATGAATGTGGGTTGGGTAATGGAAACCTTGGAAAACCACAATGTCTAGTAAAAAAATAATGAGGTATGAAGTTCCTTACCTCTTGGACATTTTTAGACATGTTTACATGATGACTATATTTATATTGGTATGTTTCACATCATTCTTGATTGTGATCTCATGTGGGTGTGTTTGTGGAGACTGTCATATCTGTTGTGATATTTTAATACCATGAGTGTTATTGGGGTAGTCTATTCTAATGTTTTATTTTGATCATGTGATGTTACATGTTATACAATATACTATTGATGATAATATATGAAAGCTTGTATGATTCTCCCAGTATATGTGTTACCATGCCTTGGTATTTATTATTGTTACTTGAGATAGGTGCACCATAGTGAAATGATTATCACCTAGTGGGGAATTACAATTGTTATGTGATGATGATGATGGGGGACATGAGAACAAGGTGCAGGTACGAGGTAACAATGGTTTCATGTTGATAGTATGCTTGTGGTATCCTTGGTTTCCCATGTTACATTCACTAAGAGGTAGCCTGATCAACTGTTGTAATTAATATAATCGAACTATAGGATACCAAGAGACATGGTACTCCTAATGGATAGATGATGCCAGAGATAATCTCCATGAAACCTTTATGGTTCCATATAGGTACTGGTCCGATTTGGATACAACTGGAATTTTCCATTATCATTTCATCATGGAGTCGATGTAGGTAGAGGTGGGGGTTTGTGGCAGCATGGTCTGCGCATTACCGCTCGGTTTGGGATTGTATATTTCTACCATTACATAATAATTACTATTAATGTGGCATAAACATGTTATATGTGAGCACATCAGCTAACGATGCATTGGTGGTGTTCTACGAAGTCTTGTACTGATTCCTAAAATAAAAATATTGACGTGCTAGTAGATTTCATGAGTGACCCAATGATAGGAAAGAGCTATGTGGTGGATGACATGCTAGTAGATCTCATAGTTGTTAGTGGACAAGAATGATTTTTGGTGGACCCATAGTCTTTATTTTATTATCTTCTTTACATACTATGGGCAATCTTGCCTCTTTAGGAGATGTTTGTTTATATGAAATCATTGCATTTATTTGAGTTTATGTGTGTTACTCTGATTTATTCATTTATATTATGTTATTATATTTTCCATGACATGATATATAGGATATTATCTTCCCACTGATTTACTCATTCACTAACTGTATTTAGGTAGCCTTTTGAATACGAGGAGGTGTGCATGAAGTCACATAGCAGTTCTGGCACAAAGTTGGCTGTTTTGGTAGGATGTTACAACCCACATGTCAAATATGTGGGAAGAATCATCTATAGAATTTCCAAATAGGGATGCGTAAATTCTATAAGGTCATTATAAATTACTATCAATTCTATTAATGCGAATGAGAAATGATGAATAAAACTAATGTGATGGAGGAAAGGTAGGAATATCAAAATTCACTTACCATGGTTCAATGCTTCAACTATAATAATCAAGGGAACTATTAAAGCATGTGAAATAAACATCATTTCTTAAATGTTAATCAAAATAACCAATAACCAAGGAAATGGGAGAAGGGAAAAGATTATTCCATCACCACCACGGTGATGGATCTTGAATTGATGTTTTATACGGAACAAATCATATCCTTTGAAGAATGGAAAACATATAATTTGATTATATTTCTACACATTCATTATTATTCTAATTTTTTTTTCCAGAAATGATGTATCATATCCTTGATACCTAAAAGTAGATATATCTATAGGATCACCTACAGGTGTGATCATTGCAACCCAAGTACTGGACTCTTCTGTTATTAGCGTCAGTGGGGATATTCTTCTATTAAATATAATAATCATTGAATTTGTTGAATTTGATGCTACACTAGGAATGAATTTACTATTATTATGTAGAGATCAGGTCAACTTTATAGAAAATAAAATCTCCTTCTATATCATGATCCATCCCATGTTTTTTTACAAATTCATGGATGATCATGAGTCTCCTTTAGAAAATGCATAAATGGTTTGGATGATGATTCCCATAATAGATGAATAATTTTTCTACAAGGAAGTTTCAATGGAATTCATCAACCATGAAGAAATTCTCATTGTTATGGAGCATAGTGATATATTTCCAAATTTTGTTCATGGACTTCCCCCAAATCCTGAGGTAACGTTCTCAAGATAAGTCATACCCGAAGCATGTATGGTCTCTAAAACTCTCTATGGGATGGCCCTGATAGAAATAGTGGAGTTAAAGAAGTACCTTTGAAATTATGTAGAAAAATGATTCATACACTCTATTAAATCACCTTAGGGTGAAATAGAGCTCTTTTCAAAGGAAAATGATGGATCTATCTAGTTGTGCATTGATTCATGGGAGCTCAATAAGACTATCATGAAAATATGTATCAGCTACCAAGGATTGATGAATTTATTGGTCAATATCAAGGATGTCGTTATTTTTTATCATTGGATATTCTTTGTGGATATCATTAGATAATATTGAAGAAGGATTATATTCATATATTGCCTTCTATATAATGTATAGAAACCATGAGTTCATAGCGATGCCCTTAAGTATTACTAATTCCCTCACAATATTCATGGATTAAATGACTATTATATATAGAGGCCACCATGAAAGTTTTTCAGTAGTTATTGAAAATATTTTCTTTTACTCAATGATCAAAGTGAAACAAGATGATAATATTGTTATATTGGTATAGCCTGATCCGTTCTGGATGAAGATTTGGTGGTCATGACACTATAGTGATGTATACATTTATCAAACATTCACTATAGCACAATAGAAATTATGTGCGGTTGGTGGAATAGTGATTCATCCTCCATATTAGGACATTTCGGTATAGGGTTTTGTGTGTGTAAGAAACTCTATGATATCCCTATAAATTTTTTCTCCTTAATCATAGTGATATTCTTCCTTTTTTTGGATGTAGAGATTATTCCCAAACCACATAAATCTTTTTTTCCAAAATCTTCTTCTACATTTGTTTTTTCCTTTTACTCATTCTTGAATAATTTATTTCATTCATCTCATGTGGTTTCCGGAAAAAATATAATGATTGTGTTGGTGATATTAAGAAGGGATTAAATGTATGGAATGTTAAAAATGTGTGAGATCCTGATGTATCATGTCAAATTATTGGGGCATCTGAACACAAGTGATGAAACTTTTTTACACCCATTAAAACCATTAGTACATGGGGAACATCCTAGACCCTCTAGGGGAATGAAAATTTATTGTTTTTGTTTCTTAGCTATGTAGTATTTACATTTTTTTGATAAATTTACCTTTATTTTATATCACGTTAAATAAGATAAAATGGAAATGGGTAATGTATGTCTAGTTTGATGAATATGAGGAAGGATATAAGGAGAAAATGAGGTGTCAAATAATCGTGAAAATACTCACACTGCCCACATATGGAGAAGCGTTTGTGATATAAAATTATGATTCAATGAAAGGCACTTGTTGTTTACTCAAGAAGTATTATTGAATATACCTCATGGAAATGGAATATTCATTAGTAAACCTACATGATTCATTATTTTTATACATTTTTTTGTTATTTAAATTGATTTTTTTGGTGAAATTACAATTGTGGCGAGATTTTTGACATGTATACGGATCACAAGTGTCTAAATTATATATTCAAATAGAAAGAGATCAACAAACATCAATAATGGTTATTTCAGCTATCTAAGGATTTTTATTTCTCTATTCACTTCTATCTAGAAATGGTGAATGTGGTATTCGTTGATCATAATAGAAAAAAACATGATACACTATCCATGATGTTGATTGTGAAAGACTATATAATCATAGATATGAAATTTAATGATTTAGACATCATAATTGAAAAGAATTCATCCTTCCATGCCCAAAACATTTCATGACCATCTATCCATGAGACAATAAAGGATTTGGAGTTCCAAAAGTAGGCCAAAAAATGTGAAGGGATATTTCATGAATCCCCAATGTCGAAGATGGTTTCATTCAGTTTGGAAGTAGACATTTCATACCTTCATCACCTATGATAATAGAGCTATGTGATAATAAACCTAAAAAAATTATTTTTTCGTGAAATCATAATGTAAAAAAGACTCAATGTGATCTTAGACAGCACTTATGGTGGGACAACATGAATATTGTTGTTACTAAGTATTCCATAGTGTCCATGGTATGCCATAAATTTAATATATAGTAATAGATGTACAACTCGAAGATTCAACTATTTCCCATCCCCTCATGGAATGATAGAATATATCCTTGAACATTATCACTAGTCTCCCAAATACATCCAATGGAAGCAATGTGATATGGATTTTTGTGGACCATCCCATAAAGAAAATCCACTTTATAGCTATTCAGAATGATTTATCTCTTGACCAGCATTCCCTGATATACATAATGGAAGTGGTGTGGCTTCTTGTATAACCAAATTCAATAATATTTTATCATGATACTATGGGTCACCCAAAGATTATAGAGAAGTCTCCAAAATTCTCTAAATAATTAATTTAATTTCAGTATGACCTATCACGCCATATTCATTTCATGACTCAAAGGAAAATTCAAATAATCAAGGACATGATAAGATATTAATCAATTTATTTTAAAAGGAGTATGAGATCAATATTTCACATTGTTTGTGTTCTCATAAATAAATAGCTTCCACTTGAGTTTTCAAATGGCCCATAATGATCAACTATATTGGGAGTGATATAGAAGTCATACATGTTAGGATCCTATTGTTGAAGGGAATCAATATGGACCAATTCATGTGCAAGATATAGAAAAAATTGATCAGTAATTATAGATTCATATAACATCTTATTAGAGTTATAAAAAGAGATATGCTAATAAAAATAAATAAGTTTTATTGTTTAATGGTGGAGACACTATTTTCCTTTGAATATCACAATGTATGAGTCATATGGTTTGGGAAAAAATGAAATCCTACACCTAGGTACATTGGCCCCTTAGAGAACCCTGATATCATATTTGTTGGGGCCCATCAGGAATAAATTCAACCAAACATGACAAATATTCATGATGTGTCCACATATATATCATTTTTAAGCATATACCTGAACCCTCACATCTAAATAATATATAGGATGTATAACAAGAGAATGGCCTCCCCATAAAGAGCATCATGTGATGATATTAGATCATAGAGACAATATTCTATGCAACATGACAACTCATCATGATAAATTGTTATGGGTAATCTATATATATGAAAATGAAACATGTGAACCCGATGGATAAGTGAAATAGAATAACTCTAATATATTCTCAATTATGAAGATGAGTTTTTAAGGTATTTAATTTATAATGGTGGGATAAGTGTAGCTACAAAGATATTATAAATGATATTATTTTCTTTAAATAAATATGTATTATATTATATTGCATCGTATTATCCACATATAAAAAATTAAAATTATTATTCTAATATATATCGTTATACTATATAAAAACTAAACTCAGGAAAATTCCATATATTACTATAGTAAAAAAATAAAAAATAAAAAATGTTGAAAGAGAAAATTTGAGTCAATCTAATCTATAGCCAGTAAATTATATGACATAAAATATTTTTTGTGACCTAGAAAAGAAACAACGTCGAGAATTGGCTAAGGCTTAATCAACTTTTCTTTTCATTCTCCTCTGCTCTTACAACTTTTCTATATTCCATTAAACACCAAATATTCAATGATTAATAGATTAATATGATAATAATATAATTATGATGTTAACCAATGGTAATGACTATATTTATTTTATATTATATATCATTCTTCTCTTCCTTATTTTTTGAAAAAAATCCTTCAAATGATCTGTTAACTGATTATGATGACATTACCAACTATATTCGTATGACAACCATAAGGGATGGTTAGTCTGAAACATATTTAAATATTAAATATGTAATTACATATATTTTAATCTTTATCTATTCATTTTACTTATGTATAAATGTTCGTGCACAAAAATAGGTAAATCAAAATAAGAAGTTATAATTTAATGAAAAATATAAAAAAATATCACGTTTAAAGTAGATTATTATAAAATAGAATCCAACAATTATTAAAAATATGCTATTTTATAATTCAATATAATTCACATCTAGTTCACTATATAATCAGAATAATTTTTGTTATATTGGATTTGAAAATGAGTCAAAACATAACAAGATTTATGGAAATGGGAATCTCAAACCAAACTCATTCTATTGATTTATCTCCAATATCACAATGTTTTAGGTATGCATATTAACATAATATGCATAAAATGTACATTATGAAAATTTTCCATTATATTAATTATGTTATACATATTTCAACCTTGATGATAATATTTTTATAAAAATCCAAAATTAAACCCTTAAATGTACACTAAATGATTTTTTCATGGCATTCGGCCATGATATAATCTCCCCCTATGATTCCTCTCCCTCTCTTCAGTTTGATGTCTCCCCACCATCGATTGATTATTCATATAACTCTATTTTATCATATTGTTCCTTCAAAAGTGTGGTTTAATTCTCATTCTCTCTAGTTTAGGGAATGTTGTAATCCTTCCTCTTCAGTCCTCTATTTTTGGTTGGAGTAGGATGTTATGTTGGATGAAATAAAGGTATTTATTTGGATTGATTAATTAATTTAATGTATCATATAATTAATAATGTAATCCCTATATTTTAATTTTTTTATATGTTAGAGTAATAGTTTTATGGGTAGCCAAATCCTCTCCTTGATACTCCTAGGGTTTGGTCTTCCTATATTTTGGTTGGCATACTCCTTTCTTCTCTCACACTCTTAGAGAGTTCACCAAAAATAGTTTGGGGCCATGTGAAAAAACAATATTATAATTTTTTATGACTAATAAACTATTTTTCTTAAATATTTAATGAATATTTAATGTTATTATTCTTTCCTTGATTTTTCCTTGGGTGTATAATGCATATATTTAGCATCCATCTGTATACTTATTGATTAAATTTGATTTTTTGATGCATGTCTAGAATTATTTCTACGATTATATTATCCAATTGATTATTTATTTATTAAAGGGTTTGCTAGTGAGAAAACACCTACAATCACAATGGAAAAAACAATGATTCAAAGAGTAAAAGGGAAAAAAATTAAAGAACAAGAACATATGGAATTACGTGGTTTGGGAATAATCCATATGTCTACAGAGAGGAAAATATTTATTATGAATTGGGATCAAAATTTAGAGAGACAATCAGAGTTTCTCAAACTGATATCCTAGCCCAAAAATGGGCTATAAATGGAGGAATATGATTCACTATTCCACCAACCACACAGGAAGTCCACATCACTATAGTGAATGGTTTCCACCCAAGTCAAAATTTCTACAATGGCTGCCAATTGGAAGTCCAAGGAACTATAGTTAATGGCTGCTGGAAGTCCGTGTCACTATAGCTCCCTGGCATGGTTGGTCGGTCAGCACTACTACAATGGATGTCATTT
The DNA here is from genome assembly GCA_963277665.1 of Viscum album. Lineage (NCBI taxonomy): Eukaryota > Viridiplantae > Streptophyta > Magnoliopsida > Santalales > Viscaceae > Viscum > Viscum album. The sequence goes on from OY728151.1 coordinate 858,828,448, forward strand.
CTACAGTTGTCAGCATTTGCTACAGTTCCCCCAATATTTGGGTCGGGGGCCTTAGGACTCCAGACCCCTGAAGTAGGGGAACATTGCATTCTGCAATCCCCAATGAGAAAACTATGGATGTTGCATCTTAGTGCACATTACGAGTCACAAGAATTCGTCCAAAACACAATCTAAAACTGATCAGGACACACCAATCTAATCATCACCCACATGGGTCCCAATCCATTATGAAACTATGCTACGATGCCACTCACTAAAATGACATACATAATCTGATCTCTTCCACTTAATAACTCACCTTTGGATTTCTTTCTGTTCACAACATCAATTCCATATTGAGAATTCATGAAATACAAGATTTTTCATCTTGTTATTCCATTGTGTCCTCTCTTGATCCTACTATCATCTTCCATTCATTAGTGGAGACCAACAAAGGCTCAACGGTTCCTCAAATAATATATTACCATGGTATTTTTCATTGTGAATGTTGGATTGTTGGTTCCACAATACCTCTATAATGTCAGAAACCCATCCAATATCAAACCTCAGATGAAATGATTCTTTAACATAATATGCTTCATTCGGCCATGAAACACTAGGATCTTTGCAAGATGTCTAGAACTTTTATAGAAACATTATCCTCTATCATTCGTCACAAATTATCCAAGAAGTTATAAATCCAAACCATCTCCTTCTAGGCTAATATTGTTGCAATTCATTGTACCTATGTGGTTGAAAAACCCACCACCTTCCACAATTGTGATATCCAACTTATCTTAGTTCCTCCATAAGTAAATACATAACTTTTTGTACTCTTTATATTTTCGATGTCTCCTCCAAGGTTTTCATACACATACCCCTGTAATGAATTACCTTTCCCAAAGCACAATGATACCTCCTTGATTCCAATAAAATACCTCAGTATTCTCTTCATAACTTTTCGATGTCTTATTATTGGGTTACACATATACCTTCTCATAAAACTACACGGGCATTGTCAATATGAGTGTAAACCATGGAATACATAAATCTTCCAACAACATATTTGTATGGAACATTTTCCATGTACTCAACTTATTCTATCATCTTCGATGATTTCTCCTTTGATAGTTTGAAATGACCCGTCAAGGAAATAGATATTGTATTTTCTTCAATCATACTAAATCATCTCAGAACCTTCCCATTGATGTCAGCCTATGATAACATCAGTGTTCCAGCTGCATGATCTCTATTGATCTTCATCCCCATAATCTTGCTAGCTTATACAATATCCTTCATTTCAAACTCCTCATCTAACATCCCTTTCAACTCATCAATCTTCTACATTCATGTACTTTCAACAGGCATGTAATACAAATATTGAATAAATACAAAATATTCATCACCAGAAGACTTGATGTTGAAATATTTTTCCATGCCACATCATTTGTATACATTTTTAGGCATGAATTCATAAAAAAATCTTTTCCACTAACTGGGTGCCTACATCATCCCCACAAGCTCCTATGAAGTTTTCACACCAGGTCTTACTTTCTAGACTCTACATATCCACACATTTGTTGCATGTATATGTCATTCTACATATCTACATTAATAAAGGTAGTATTTAATTCAAGCTACTCATGATATTGATCTTCTGATGAAACAATTCTGAGAACCACCTGGATGGTGGTAAGCTTCACTAATGGTGAGAATATTTCAGTAAAATATACTCCCTCCTTTTATTAGAAACCTGTCACCCCCATAATTTCCTTGAAACTCCTCTTGCCATCATTTTATTCTTTGACCAAGTACACCCATTTGTTCAGCAATGCTTTTCCCCCTTGTGGAAGATGTTTTAACTCTGAGGTATTGTTTTCATGTAGTGAAACAATTTCTTCTGCCATGGCCAACCCTCACTTCCTCGACTCCTTCAACTACATTTCACCTTCAAAGAATTATTGTTCTCCACTTTAAGTCAACAAAAAATAATGTAAATATAGTGAATACTTCTACATATGTCTACTCACAGATGTTGATCTTCTCAACTCCACTACAGTAGTATGTTCCATCGGTTCAGATGTCTCATGCTCAGGTACACCATCGAGCTGCACTTTCTCATTGCACTCTGATTATATGTTCCTATTTTCATATTCAACATTATGATGATCTTTATACATAATACCTTAATTGTATATCACATTTTGGCTGCTAATATCTATCTTATTGAGATCATCCCAAAATTAGTAATCAAACTCCTCTGCACCTTAACCAATAAAGAACATCATTGGGACTTAGCATCAAGCTTGTCCCTTGCAGCAAAATCAACGTGTACATATGAAAAACAACTAAAGACACATAAATGTGAGGGTTGTACCTTCTTACAAAACCATAGATCCTTAGCTAGAGGTTCTCCCTTTGGTACATATGGACTCATGTTGATGAGATATGCTACAATGTTCACTATATATTCCCAGAAAGTCTAGGGTACCCCGAGTGTAACCTCATACTCTTAGAACATTCATTAAACTTCATGTACATCCTCACTACAACACCTATATTTTTTGGTGTACATATAATAATTTTCTCCCACTGAATTCCATTATCAGAATAGAATTAAATGATTTCATGACTACCATACTCTCCACTATTGTCAGGCCTCAAACATTTCATCATTGATCCCAACTCATTCTCCACTATGACCTTCCACTTCTAAAACATATTAAACCCATTATATTTCCTTTTCAAAAATTACACTCATACCTTCGTTGTTGAGTTGTCGATGAATGTCACATAGTATTGTGACCCTCTGACGGAATGTACCAGTGAAGGGCCCCAAACATTGGTGTGCACCAGGAACAACTTTCCATCCTTTGGTGTTCGACCTCATTTTGAAAATGATATCTTCTTTTTCTTTCCAATGATGAAATATTCTCATAAACCAACTTCCACTGACTTCATCTTTGATAAAGGAAATTTTGTTGTCATCACCTTCATCCCCTTTTAACTCATGCGGCTGAGTCTATAGTTACAAAGTTGAGAATCCTCGGTAGAATTTATTGATGCTACCATGTTCATTCATGTCTCTTTCATGTTGTACAGAGTACCATTTTTTTCTCCATGATCTATGACCATAACTCCCATATTAATATTCTCGGAACCATCAGTAAACTTGGTACTGCATCTTAAATTAGTACGTCTCCCAACAGAAATGAGATTTCTTATAAAACCTAGGATGTACATCACATTATCCATATCCAACAAACTCCCACTGTTGGTCTAGTTCCGTGCATCTCCTTTCCCCATAATCTACAAGGGTTAATCATCATCAAGATGTACCATGAAAAAATTTATAGAAACCAAATTATTAAGGAATCCATTCTTCGACATTGAATGGAAAGACACCCATGAGTCTAAACGCAATACTCCATAGTGTTATCCATGCTCAGCAACAACATGTTATCAGTTCCTTCAACCATCATGTTTTCACTAGTTGTTACAGGTCCCTTCCATTTTTATTTCCACCCAGCTTTTCCTTGCCTCATCTTTTCCCTTTTAACATTGATCACACTATATGATTCTATCGATGTGGGTACCTTCCTCTTCATTCAACGTTCAGAGTAAAACCAGGGAGTTTTCCCATTTCTCTTCTTCACATATCTGAGGATCAGGTCTCATACATCTTTCAGAGCCAATTTTTTATTCCTCGAAGAACTGCTCACAGCTGTTATAGTTTCTTCCCAAATGTCAGGTTAAGAGGACAGTAAGACAACTACACATACCCCATCACCAAGATCAATATCCACAGATGTCAGCTGAATTATGATGGCATTGAATGTGTATATGGGATCTGCAACAATTCTCCATTCAAACATTTTCTGGTTGAACTATCATCCCATCTAGTGTACCTTTTTTTCCGTAGAAGTATTCTTGAACATATTTGTGAGATATTTCATCATTACAATTGTCGTTTTCACCACTCTGATATTGAAAACCACATTTTTGGTCTACCTATGGTGCCCAACATCTAGAACCTTTTGATCCAACATCACCCAATCTGACTTCTCTATGTCTATTGGCTTCAGAATCAAAAGCGGTAAGTGTTTTTTTTTTGAAAAATATAATCCCTGATCTGCATCCTCTAGAATGTAAAGTCTATTCCATTCAAGTGGTCAATTTTCACCTTTCGTTCTTCAATAACCATCATCGGAGAATCCCAAACTCGGTCTCTGATACCAGTTGATGCATAAAAGTCAGGAGTCACAATGAGGGAACAATAATTTGAGTAAGAGTAAAAGATAATAAATAAGGAGATCATAAATGATTACATGGTTCGGGAATAATACCATATTCCATATAGAGGTATAACACTACTCTGATCTAGGAGAACAATTTATTGAGAGTATATGAGTTTCTCAAACATGAACCATGCTAAAAAACGGGCTACAAAAGGAGGACGAGGATCCACTATTCCACCAACTACACAGGATGTCAACATGACTATTGTGAGTTGTGGACACCCATGTCAAAAGGGGTATAGTGTCTACCCGTTGGATGTCCAAAGAGTTATAGTGAATTATGACTAGTAGTCTGTGTCGGTACAATGTCGTATTAGTGTCAGTTGGTCAACACTTCTATAATGGTCATTATTTCTATAGTGCACCCAATATTAGGGCTGGGAACCTTTGGACCCCAAACAATGGGCACGTTGCCCCTACAACCCCCACTATGCCCACCATGGAGCTCAACCCACATAATTTGTAGCCTGATGCATAGTACAAGCCACAAGAATTCGGCCCAAACATCATCCAAACTAGATCAGGCTACACCAATCCAATATTTTATTGATTGTTTAAATAATTTTTTTGTATAAAAATCAATAGGTACCCTTGATTTTGTATTTGTTAAACACATGGGATGGGAAATAATTCATTTATTATACTTCTTATGGTATCCCAACACACTAACATGTCATACTCGTTCCCCTATTAATTAGGGCGGGGTTTCAAATCACTCTGATAGGAACACGCTAAACATTTATCACTAGGATGGCCCCTAGGTATCATGATTCATTTTATACATTTAACCTAATATGTGGGTGCATATGAGAACATGTGTCAAATACTATATGGACCCTTGATGCCTCAAATATGGTATGGCTTACTATATTATCATAAATCTCAAAATGAGCCTTATGGTGCAAATATAATCTATAAATCTCTAATTAACATGGGAAAAACTTTTCTAATTTTATTAATATAAAATTAAGAAAATCAAGTTGGATCACTAGGGTGACCCATGAATTCCTAATAATAATTATATTAAACAATGATAAATCAAGAGTATGTATTATAACTGGGAATCTTATTTAAAAAAAGGTATACATGAATATATATATTTGAAAACAGAAGTCATATATTGTCAAAAAAATCAGTACATCAGATACAATAATGTAAAATAATGAATAAATAATGAAAAAGTTCTTTCGTAATATAATATAATGAATTACTGTAAAATAATATAATTATGGGAATAAAAAATGTAAAATCATCAATAAAAAACTAAACACAATGTCCAAAATCGTATATCGAGGTACACTCAATATAAAATTTGGTATTATTGAAAATAATAAAATTTATGTCATGTTAAAATCAGTAAACATGACAATATAATAAATAAAATCAAATACACTCTAATTTACATTATAAATAATTATATGCTCTAGGAAGTAAACTAAAATAGTGGGTATTATATATAATATTTTTGTATTACATTCAAAATTCATTATATATTGAGTTATAATAAATAATACATTAAAATAATTTCATATAAAAATATTCATTCTATCAAACCCCCATATGATCTTGTACACATATGAACACAAAGTGTAAAAGGTGTAACTTCTGTATGGATAACATTAGATCACATAGAATTTGGTATAATGATGGGCCTTTTATTTATCTAGAGTAATCCGTTGTTTTCCATTAAACGTTATGAGTACCCTCACACACACATTATTTTAATATGATGTAGTTTGGTACACTATAAGATCCATTTGTTACCAAATTTTTAAACTCAGATACATTTTGAAATAAATTTAGTTCAATAATATTATGTGATGTTCAACATGAGTCCTCAAACATGCATTAGTATAATATGCCTTGTTTGTTTCCCTCATATATTTGAAACAATCAATTTTGTTGTAATCTAGAAAAATCTACAAAACAAATTTATATAACATTAAATATGGTTCTGGCCCTATATAATAGATTATAATAATTTATTTGATTCTAAACTACATTACACACCACTATGGTAAAACTATGTAAAATATTCTTGAATTTTCCACAATTTTGTATAGCTCTTCTATAGATGGGTGTATGAATGTTTTATAAGCTATTTAATTCTACACATTAGTAATACAAGAGAATACACTATATAATTAAGCAATTTCTTGATATACATGGAATTGCATGGCTGGAATCTTGAATAGTAGGGTGCACCTTAATACACTACACATACAACAATATTCACCATAGGGTGTTCATGTAAACTAAGGTCCGCTTTATTTTCCATAGGCATGATTATAGTAAATTTGAATTATTGTATGGGAACATCATTTTTAGTGGAATATATTCAAAAAAAATTACACACTCATTATACACATATAAACTCATAAAAACTTGCATAATAATTTCCCACACCAATAAACAATAAAATAGAAAATGATTGAAAAATAGGAATCCACCATATATTTCCATGTATCATTATTATATAAATATAATCTCTATATAAACTATTTGTAAAAAAATAAATAACCACAAAGCTACCATGGTTAACCTGACACATCACTTAAGATAGCCCATGATAAGGCTCGAAGGATATTCCCTATCCCTAGAAGTAAGAAACAAGTTACATAGGCATAATAAAATAATAAGTGGGAATTATTTTACCCTCTTAATATTAATAATTGATGAGAAATTTTTTATAAAAAAAATAACATAGCGCATCCATACATTGGACTATAAAAAAAATAAAATAAAAAATTTCAAATATAAGAAGATAAAAACCAAGGGTAATCACATTAAATTTCCAATATCTTCTTAATTTATAGATATAAACAAAAAGAGAATTCCAAAATAGATACTAATTAAAAGAAAACAAAATATTGATGAGTTTGGAAGCTATAAAAATAAATCCAAAATGAACCATAAAACCAGGGTACTGAATGATCATCACTATGAAACTAAAGGTAAACTTCATGGGCTAATACAAATAAATAGCTGGAAATATGGTTTAAGATATCAACATTAAAAAATAAATTGTTAATATAAAGAATATTTTGGTAATAAATAAATATGGGCATGAATATGTAGAGTGTGAGTTATTCCTTCCATGTAGATAAAAAAAATTAATTATTTTTTGAACTTACTTGTATTATCTAGTATGAAAATGAAAATTTTAAATACATATCAAGAAACTAGTCTTTTTTACATTCATAAAATCCAAAATCATAAACAAAATTGAACCATTGTTTATAAAACAGGGACCAACCCTTTGAAAATGATATTACTAAATCATAGAAATTAATTTGAAAATATTTCAAAGAAGAATTGAAAAAATAGAATCCATACATGAAATAATATAGATTAATTTTTGAATCATATAATTACAACTTTAATTATCCAAAAATCATAGGATAATTGAGTTTATACAAATGAATTAAATAAAAAATAAACTAATAACATATTGTAGGCAGTTTCTTATAAAAACATAAATTTAAAATATGTAAAAAAATAACCTCCCTATTAAAGGATAGAGTAGGAATTAAAAAAAATTGAATGAGGGAAGGATAAATAGATAACATGATTACAAAAACTAAAAATAAGGAAAACAACGGAATTTTAGTTCTGATGAAATAAATACTCCCAAATGTATTTAATTTGGGACTCAAAATCAAATAGTGCATAACAGAACCATAAAATTTTAATCGTGAAATGATGACAATATCTAAAAACCTATCATTTATAAATCATTGTATAAACCATTTGGTAACTATGGATAAAGAAAAATTGTGAATTTACTTCACTATTTTGAGAAAAAACACACAAAAATTGTATAGTTATAAAATTAATTCAATAATATTGGTGGCACCACATAAATTACTTCAATTTTTAGGGCGACATACCAAGCTTCAAAAAATATCCTCATTTAGTCTAGATTATTCTACACAAGTATGAATGTTTCCTATGATTAGTGTTAAAAAAACATGTGAAGTGAGGGAGAATTTTAAAACATGTCAATAACAAAACAAAACATCTTTAAAAATTATTAAGTAATTATATCAATCCCCTCATCTCACCTCCCAACAACCATATTTTTGAAGCCCCTTTATATTCAATCAAATATTAATATGTAGTCCCTTTCATCGAACAATATACATATAATATCATACAACATTATAATATGACTATAAAACCAAGGGTGTGTCTTATTTTATGAAAACCATTGTTTTAATTTTCTAAATAAGTTATATATTTATGCCCACAATGGAATATATAGAATGTTATCTTTAAAAAAATACTTTGAAAGCAATAATTTTTTAAAATAATAATAAACCCAATGTTAAGCATGAGCATGAAATCAATATATCCAAGGTGTACTAATAGGAAATGAATATAAATTTAAACTATATTCATATAATATAAAAACAATACAAAACATGAGTAACATTAAGATAATTTCAATGAATAACTATAAATCATGTTTCCAATATTCTTCCTCCTAAACAAACCCTATTAATTATTATGTAAGGGATTAGTTGAAAATAATATGAAGTTTGAAACCACACATTGTAATCTATTATTTTTAATAGAGCCTAATTGTGTTTCTATCTAACACCAAGAGTTCCTTAAAATTAATTTTGGGTGTATATAGCTCTAGAAGCCTAAAAACATTTTAATGTCAACATGAATAACACTAACCCAAGAAAAACCAACACAAACTCATTAATACCAGCATAAATAGGCAGTTTCTAATTTTTTTTAGAAATTTCAAAACTCACACACACATGGATGAATGATTAATGGATATGAATTAAATGACAAACCAAATATGATGGAATCAGTTTTCCTCTCAATAAAAAAGGTAGATTGGGTACCTATAGAGGAATCAAATGCACTATAAATCAAAAGACCCATGTTTAACAAAATACAAGTTATGGGTGTCAGCCAACATAACCGTTAGAGAATGGATGAAGAATTGAATGTGTGATGAAATTGAAGGGGTGGATGGTAAGATAGAAAATTTTAAGGGATAAAATGGTTTACCTTGAAGAATCATGGTGGAATACGCTCTAGATTCATAATGAAAAGAGAGGAATATTCCAAAAGGCCCTCTAGATGTCCCAATCAAATAAGAGAAGATAATAGTCAATTCCAATAAAAATTATGAAATGTCCAAAATTCCCAATGTTTATTATATCTCATGGTTTACACTTATGGTATACAAAACCGCGAAGAGACCATGTAATCTCTAATATAATAAAATTTATCTAGAACTGCACATTGAAACATCTTAGTTTATAATACCATGTATTAATCATTCATCCTACAATCATATCCCAAAAATAATATTATAGGACCCAAACACATCAAAATCATGTCAACAAATTATAGTACAAATATAATTGTGTAAAAGTGTCATTGGATCAGGGAATATACACTAGTGTATAGGATAATTTTTGACACTACAATCGAGTCAACATTCCTAAAATGTAAACTTATATTTATGTTTTTGTATATTTATTCTACGGTAAAATAACATTTTCTAAATAATATTACACAACATTATAAAGGGTGTATTATTTTTACATATAGGTATTAAATTGTATATTTAAATATAGACAATATCAATTTGTATAAAATAAGGTATAATAAATTTTACTATTCTTCACCAATTTACATTGATCATAGTAACGTAAGTCTGTGTTCTTGTAGATTAAATTATTACAATGGAATAATATTGTATTGTTATATATAATATGATACAGATTTGTATTTTCCATTACAGTGGGGAAACATAATGATACATATGTATAATAAATTACATAACTTTACCCGTTGGGTATACACTAATATGTAATTTTATAGTTTTGTTACACATTAGATATATAGTGGTTCAAAAATATATATAGTATATATTATATAGTGAACTATATGAAAACTTGGGTGAATTCCACCACACTTAGATTCCATTATGTACACTCTAGTACTACTGTGAATAATTATATGAAAATTTAAAAATATATAAATTTTTAATTCTCTAGGTAGAGACTTATACAACATATAATTTCATTAGGAAACCCTCTTCATTGTCATGTTCACTTGGTTCATATTGAATCCAAAGATGTATAATTTCTTTCAAAAGGATACTATAAATTATTATTAATTTAAACTTGGATACACATGGCTTAAAATAAATAATTTGTTATTGAATATAGTATGTGTGTTTGAGTATTTGAGATTTTAAAATACAAGAGTATATGAGAATATACTCAGTGTAGAGTCTATTAATGTAATTTATACACAAATATAATATATTAAGCCATAAAATAATCAAGTAGATTTATATAATATTTATCTGTATTCTATTAAACTATGAGATAAGAAAATTAAAATCATATTATACAACTATATATAAATTTACACTCTATGAATATTCAAGTATTATGATGTTACAATAAGGTGAAATCATTTATACTCAATTACACTCGAATATACTATCAATTATACACATGGGTAATCATTGATTATAATCAGATAGACTCTATGTGTACATTTTTATATACGTTTAAACATGGTTATAGTTTATTATAATAAGAACCATTTCAAACAATCAATTCAACCTGGGTAACTAATTTTATTTTTTTATATGATTTTACAATACAGTGTGAACTTATTATCCTATGGTATATAAGGATAAATTTTCATATATGTTTTTATAGAACGTCTAAAAAGAGATAAATGTGTGTATACTTAGGTACACTTAATTACTAATAATGTTATTTATAGTTCACTATTGTAGAAACAGATGCAATAAAGAAAAATACAAAGAACATTGGAATAGTAATGTCTAATTCATGACTTTTAGAATATAATCCTAAATCAAACTTTTGATATTATGATAAACTATTATAATCACTATTTATACTAGATTACACTATTAGAGCACTATTCTATAGTAATATAATATTTTGTACAACATTTTTTCTTTTTTATACACACATATATAATGTTTCGTTCTTGTATGATAGTATAATCTCTTTTTCACAAAAATATTCACAAATGATCACAAATTCAAATGATATATTCTTTTACACTAGAGAGAAACAAAGAATAATCTGCAATAATTGGGTTTATATTGTTATACAGTATCCCTTAGATCACATGTGTAGAGACCCAAAGCTTGATGTACATGTACATTAAATTACTTTTTCGGAATAATTAGTACATAACAATAACACACACACAAGGATCATAATAGTTTAGTGTCTTTGGAAACTTGGAATATAATCATCTAATCGTGGTGAAAGATCTTCGACATCTCCCATAAAGATCTTCCTTTTTTACTAAAACCTTTCTTTATATCCTGGGGAAAATAAAACATAAAAGGGTGAGCTCAAATTCTAAGTAAGGGTAAACAAAAGAAATATCAATCACATCATATTCATAAAAACATAACATTTTGGAAATCATAACCTGCAAAAGAGAGCATAATTTCATAACATGGAATAAATCATAGTAGTGAAATGAAATACCAATAATCATAACATAAAACATGAAACTTTGTGGCATACACAGAAAATCATAGAGAATCATTTCTTATTAGTCAAGACTCATTGCCAAGACTATCTTAGTGGACAAAGTCCATTTCTGAACCGAGTTCATTCCTCGTTTCAGTCCTGTTTCACTGAACCGGTATAACCTACCGTTCCAGACATGTATATCTCATGAGATATAAAAACATTACCCAGGTAATTGGAGGGAGATATAGGTCCCACCCATCTTATAATGATACCTTTCTTATGTGTGCCACAAAATCATATACCATACATCATAGTATAACTCATGTAAAAAAATGGGAATCTTAAACATCGTAACATCATAAAAAAATTCATACAAGATAAAGGAATTCATAAATATAATTCCATCACAACATAATAAAATCAATTTAATAATTGGGATAGAAACAGAACCCTTTATTATCTTATATGGAAAATAATTTTGATAAAACACTTGAACTCCATTCTTGAGGAAAATATCCTTTCTACTTCAAAAACATTTTTCCTTTATTAACATGTCATATAATTTTAAACTAAAAGAAGTTGATTAAAAATAAACTTGAAAACTTGTAAATTAAGATTCTTGGAATTTTTTTTTAAAAATCCATTCATGCCGTATAAGTTAAAACAACATTCTTCTCGTACTTTTGTCAGAAAAGTCAAAAATTACCTCGTACGAAAAATGACAAAAGATTCCTTTCATATATTTTACTAAAAACTCACAGAAGGGTAAAATTGGATTTAAACAATTGTAGGTGGATGGAAATAATATTACATATTGAGGAAACATTGATGTGGATGATAAAATACACCCCAGTAAATACCAAAGTATAAACAATTTCGGATAAAAATGAGATTGTGATATTTCCCTAACCTTAGGTCCAATTTGCTTCGTAAGTGTCTGAACCTCCTGTATAATGATTTATATAATGTAATTAAATTATTAAAGAATCATATTAATTGTTATGATATCACATATATGGTTCACTTAGGACTTTATAGTACCCATTCTTAGGTAAATTAATGTTAATGTAGGGTTTTGGGTAAAATAATCTTATTTATCATACATGTTTGGACTTGTTGTTCATGATGTTATTATTACATATATCATGATTTAATTACCTCAAAAATGTAAATCATGATTTATATATAAAATAAATTCATTATATATCCAGAATATACAAGCATTTATAATAGTACATAACATATGGAGGTAAGAAATGAAACGCACCGTTCATGGAGACGGTAAGCCGTACGTACACATGAATGCTACTTTCATTTCTATTTCTTATTTTAATGGAATTAAACCATAATGATACATAGGTATACTATAATTATTTTATAATATCATATATAATATCATTAACCACATCCTTTATACATCCCACATAAGTTATTAACGAATCACATCACTTTGAGGGGGCGGTAGTCTACACTTCCTCAAATGAGATTATCGTATTTACCGACTATAGAAAATGTAAAGGCTTGATATAATTAGGTAGTAAATAAGAATAATTAAATCATAAACATAATATATATTATATATAAATACATTTCCATCATAATGGCCACCATGAGAGGCGGTAGGAGAAAATCGAACAATCATCAGTTCGTGAGGCGTTAGTTTTCCATCACAGAAACATTATGTTCTTCATCCATTAGATGGAGGTGTGTGTAAGTGTAGTATGAATCCTTCTCATAAAAACATCTTAGTATATTTATGATACTGGTGTTGTTACAAATGGAAGGATTAAAAAGAGTTTATGGTTGGAGAAGTAGAATAAAAGAAAACAACTCAAGGGAAACTGTTACCTTTAATTTTGGTAACTTCCTTTGGTTTGAACCAAAAGGACTTCTTGGAGAGTCTTCTGACTAATGTAAGGATTCAATGGGAGGAGAGGGATTTAGGGAGCTTATTTGGGCAGAGTTTGGGCGATAAAAAAGGCTTGAGAGGTGTGAGGAATTGCATAGAAGTGTTTTCCTTTTATAAGGGAGTGGAGGGGCTCTTTAGGATAGTGTGAAAACATTATTTTATTATAAACTTATCTTCAGTTTAAAGAGGTCCGAAACACATTAATGCTGAAGATAAGATGACTCATATTCTAAAAAAAATCATCCAATAGGAATTGGACAGGTTTTGGATGATATTTTAATCATTTTAATCTAATTTATTTAAATTATTTATTAATGAGTTAAACACTACATCATTATTGTGTCATAAATAATTTAATTCATTTGATGTCTAAAAATTATGAAAAAAATACCATGATGTAGGAAATCTTTTTATATTTCCCAAGAATATTTATAGTCTAAAATATAACTTATATAACCCCTTATAAAAATTAATTACTAAAAGAGTTTTGTTAAAGTCCATTTTGTCTTTAAATTAAATTAATTAATCTAATGTGACATTGTCTTTCATAAGTGGCTCAACGGGGTCCCCAAATCGACCCAAGGATGCCCATGGTCGGACAATACTCATACAATAAGGTTAGGACATGTTTCAAGGTAATTTTGAATTATTATAATATTCTTTTAACCTTGAATTACCCTATTTACCTTTAACCGTAGTAAATTAAAAAAATTACCGTAGTTACTATTCATAATATCAAAAAAATAAAAGTAACCAATTAACATAATTTGGACCCACGGATTCCAAATATGGAATCCATTTTTCAAAATTAAAAACACATAAGTTGCAGTAATTAATTTAAAATTAATCCCGTTGTTTAAGCAAACAGGTTTTAAAAGTTAAAACATTGCCAAAGATTGAATTTATTTAACCTACAAATTCAATGTAAAATCAAGGCTAATGACATAAATTATATTAAATGGTAAAAATATTTTCTATTTATACTTATAAACCATTCAATATTATTATTTAATAACATAATTTATTATGATGAAAAAAGTTGTTTTTAATTAAAATATAGCGTGTTTTTACTATTCATTAAAATTTGAAAGTTATCATAATAATATGAAAAATTTATCCAATGTAAATTTTTATATCATGATTATAAAGAAAAATTTTATTTTGTCAAATTCAACTTATAAACATGTCAAAAACTAGATTTAATGTGGGTGCGCCATCAAAAGGCGGTAAAACTGCATTTTTTTTAAAAATACTTATTTTACCTGAAAAATTTATTTTGTTCTTATACCATCTTTTAGAAAATGTGTAGGATGAATAATAATGTTATAAGATTCACAATTTAGTGAATATTATTCATAATGGCTAGTTCATAATAATATTATAATAATATATCGTTGTTTAGTAAAACCCGATATTGCATACAACACACGCTATCGAGGAAGGTCACGATTGCGTGTAATGCATGCCAAGTCAGGGTTGCGTGCTGTGCAAGAATACTTCGTTGTTTCGTATAACATAATCCAGCCATATTTAATTTATACATTGAATATATATATATATATATATATATACTCAATGTTGCGTAGAATAACTATTATCAAAATTTTTTGTAACACGATTCAATAATAGTGTTGCATATACTGCAAGCCAATACGGTGTTGCGTATAGCGCAAGGTAATCTTGGTGTAGCATAAAATACAAGACATTAATGAAATTAAAAAGAATATTTTTCATAAAATATCGGGCTGTTAAATTCTACCCCCCTTAAAATGAATTTCGCCCTCGAAATTCGTCGGGGTTATAAATGGTTTACTATTAGAAAGTTTCTTTAATAGAAACCCACATCGTAAAAAGGAATATCAAAACCAATCTTTAAATACAAAAGTATGAAATGTAACGGTTACCCAAATAAACTAATCACTAGGTTTCCACATATGTGAAAATATGGATATGTAAGAAAAATCTAACCATCATGTTCTGATGGAGAGTGGTGGAGAACATGGCTATGGAAAAGACAACAATCACAAAGCCATAAATTTGTGATGATCTAAGGTACCGTCTGATTCATCAGATATAAGAGCACTAGGACAACATTTTTGGTTTTCAAGATGATTTCCCTAAAGTTGATGAAATTGGAATTAGAAGAAATACTTTCGTGATTTAGGTATAGTCTCACCATTTGTCGTTCTTTGGACAATTTCCACTTCATCTCTTAAAGAAATGAAGTTGAATTTGTCATTCGTGATGTGTTAGAAGATCATGTGAAAGAATGATGGGTCATTCCATCTATCTCAAACAGAAGGTTAGAAAAGTTATCAAAAAAATACATAAGTCTATCTATAGTGAGATTAATCATATATGGTTCCTAAAATGGACTTATACTTCATATATCATACTTCTTAATATAATAAAACTCGTTTCTACTAAAAAGGGACTTCCTGTAGGCCAGTGGTAGGCGATAAAGTCCAGCCGCACTTCGGTTGTGGGTTCAATTCCCACAGCCTTGTCCGACGCGATGGGCTATCTCCCATCCTGCAAGTTGTCCTTTTTCTAAAGCTATATTACTATAACATCCCATCAACAATATAAAAAAAAAATATCCTTAAACAATACTAACTTATGTCCAACATAATCCATTCCAATCTTTAGGCTTATCTAAATTACTTCGTTCCATGCTCATAGTATAAAGAAAATGATCACGTGAATTCCATCATTTATCCCCCATATATCATAAGATATATCTAGTTGGTCAAATTACAAATATTTGAATACCTTAATCATGTATTCTCTTGAAGAATGAATACCCATTGAACCTTAGTGAAAACATGAATGCAGTCAAAAGTTAACTCTTCCCCATACCAAAATCCAAAAATTCTATATACTCAAACCATGATATAACCTTCTCCTTATATCAGTCATGAGCTCATGAATACTATCAAACATTTAATTTTTTCCTTATCCCTTCATTATGAGCATATCATCTACATTCCAAAAATATTTGAATAACCATTTAATGGATACTGGTACCATTAATCATACACATTCAAAACTCAAGGAAAGACAACAGTGTAACAATCCTTAGATGTCTCTTTATTCCATAGTACCATGAGATTACTTATACAACATTACACATGATAAACATCTAATAATTCCACTACATTTTTAAACTATTGAACGAGCTTCAACAATTCTTTTATCTCACATATCATTTTTAGTCTCTTCATCATCATCAACATAAATACTAAACATACGACCATACTGATTCTCTTCATGATACTTTCCCTTAGGGAATTGGTTTGCATAATGCCCGTACATTCCACATTTAAAACATTTAACCATTGTTGATGTCATAGCAATACCATTATCCTCATCCCTGGTGTTAACTGAACATTTTCCTTTGCACTTACTGGCTTTGTGTCCTTCTTTTCCACACCCAAATCATCTTCCAGTTCCTTTGAAACATTCTCCTTGATGCCTCTTCCCACATGATTTACATAGGGAAAATTGAACTTTCTTTCCTCTATGATCATCATGAAAGTCCATCTTTCTCTTATTAGATGAGTCAAGAAACGTAACAAATTTTACTTTATTGATCATATTATGAGATTGGTGATTCGGCATAATAATGATGTTTGGACTTCCAAATCCCATTTCATTTGGTTGCTCATGAAGAATATCATTCCATTGTCCATCATATCCTCCATTATCGTGAATCATCTTGTTTCCATCCATTTTCTAAAACCCAAAAAGAATAGTGTGAGAGACAAAAATCATGCTAGGGAAAACAACATAATAAAGGGGGAGTATCCTCAATATCTAACATCTTAGGTTAAATTCTATGATCGTTACCGTAGTTCTAGTACTGTATCCTATACGTATACTTATCCTTAGGGACATACCTAGACATACCTTAGAAATATATCTAGGGATCTTACTAACGTTTTCGCATCGTAGTTTCCAAAGGTTGACTAAACTTTTCGCTCTAATATCAACTGTAGAGACCCGAAGCTTGACTTATATGGACATTACATTACTTTTTCGGAATACTTATTACATAACAAAAACACACACACAAGGATCGTAATAGTTTAGTGTCTTTGGAAACTCGGAATATAATCTTCTAATCGTGGTGAAAGATCTTCAACATCTCCCATAAAGATCTTCGTTTTTTTACCAAAAACCTTTCTTTATATCCCGGGGAAAAGAAAACATAAAAGGGTGAGCTCAAATGCTCAGTAAGGGTAGACAAAATAAATGTCAATCACATCATATTCATAAGAACATAACATTTTGCAAATCCTAACCTGCAAAAGAGAGCATAATTTCATAACATGGAATAAATCATAGTAGTGAAATGAAATCCCAATAATCATAACATAAAACATGAAACTTTGTGGAATTCACACATAATCATGGTGAATCATTTCTTGTTAGTCAAGACTCATCACCAAGACTATCTTAATGGACAATGTCCATTTCTGAACCGAGTTCATTCCTCATTTCAGTCGTGTTTCACTGAACCGGTATAAGCTACCATTCCAGCCATGACTATCTCATGAGATATAAAATCTTTACCCAATCCATTGGAGGGAGATATAGGTCCCACCCATCTCATAATGATACCATTCTTATGTGTGCCAAAAAATCATATACCATACATCATAGCATAACCCATGTAAAAAAATGGGAATCTTAAACATCGTAACATCATAAAACAATTCATATAAGATAAAGGAATTCATAAATATAATTCCATCACAACATAATCAAATAAATGTAATAATTTGGATATAAACAGAACCCTTTATTATCTTAGATGGAAAATAAATTTGATAAGACACTTGAACTCCATTCTTGAAGAAAATATCCTTTCTACTTCAAAAGCATTTTTCCTTTCTTAACATGTCATACAATTTTAAACTAAAAGAAGTTGAATAAAAATAAACTTGAAACTTGTAAAGTATGATTCTTGGAAATTTTTTATTAAAAATACATTCATTCCATATATGTTAAAAAAACATTCTTCTCGTACTTTTGTCGGAAAAGTCAAAATATACCTCGTACGAAAAACGACAAAAGATTCCTTTCATATCTTTTACTAAAAACTCACCGAAGGGTAAAATTGGATTTAAACAATTGTAGGTGGATGGAAATAATATTACATATTGAGGAAACATTGATTTGGATGATAAAATACACCCCAGTAAATACCAAAGTATAAACAATCTCGGATAAAAATGAGATTGTGATATTTCCCTTACCTTAGGTCCAATTTGCTTCGTAAGTGTCCGAACCTCCTATATAATGATTTAAATAATGTCATTGACTTATTAAATAATCATATTCATTGTTATGATATCAAATATATGGTTCACTTATGACTTTATATTACCCATTCTTATGTAAATTAATGTTAAAGTAGGGTTTTGGGTAAAATAATCTTATTTATCGTACGTGTTTGGACTTGTTGTTCTTGATGTTATTATTACTTATATCATGATTTAATTACCTAAAAAATTTAAATCACGATTTATATATCAAATAAATTCATTATATCTCCAGAATATACAAGCATTTATAATAGTACATAACATATGGAGGTAATAAATGAAACGCACCGTTCATTGAGACGGTAATCCGTACGTACACATGAACGCTACTTTCATTTATATTTATTATTTTAATGGAATTAAAATATAATTATAGATAGGTATATTATAATTCCAGTATAATATCATATATAATATCATTAACCACATCCTTTATACACCCCACATAAGTTATTAACGAATCACATCACTTTGAGGGGGCGGTAGTCTACACTTCCTCAAATGAGATTATCGTATTTACCGACTATAGAAAATGTAAAGGCTTGATATAATTAGGTAGTAAATAAGAATAATTAAATCATAAACATAATATATATTATATATAAATACAGTTCCATCATAATGGCCACCATGAGAGGCGGTAAGAGAAAATCGAACAATCATCAGTTCGTGAGGCGTTAGTTTTCCATCACAGAAACATTATTTTCTTCATCCATTAGATGGAGGTGTGTGTAAGTGTAGTATGAATCCTTATCATAAAAACATCTTAGTATATTTAGGATACTGGTGTTGTTACAAATGGAAGGATTAAAAAGAGTTTAGGGTTGGAGAAGTAGAATAAAAGAAAACAACTCAAGGGAAACTGTTACCTTTAATTTTGGTAACTTCCTTTGGTTTGAACCAAAAGGACTTCTTGGAGAGTCTTCTGACTAATGTAAGGCTTCAAGGGGAGGAGAGGGATGTAGGGAGCTTATTTGGGCAGAGTTTGGGCGATACAAAAGGCTTGAGAGGTGTGAGGAATTGCATATAAGTGTTCTCCTTTTATAAGGGAGTGGAGGGGCTCTTTAGGATAGTGTGAAAACATTATTTTATTATAAACTTATCTTCAGTTTAAAGAGGTCCTAAACACATTAATGCTGAAGATAAGATGACTCATATTCTAAAAAAAATCATCCAATAGGAATTGGACAGGTTTTGGATGATATTTTAATCATTTTAATCTAATTTATTTAAATTATTTATTAATGAGTTAAACACTACATCATTATTGTGTCATAAATAATTTAATTCATTTGATGTCTAAAAATTATGAAAAAAATACCATGATGTAGGAAATATTTTTATCTTTCCCAAGAATATTTATAGTCTAAAATATAACTTATATAACCCCTTATAAAAATTAATTACTAAAAGAGTTTTGTTAAAGTCCATTTTGTCTTTAAATTAAATTAATTAATCTAATGTGACATTGTCTTTCATAAGTGGCTCAACGGGGTCCCCAAATCGACCCAAGGATGCCCATGGTCGGACAATACTCATCCAATAAGGTTAGGACATGTTTCAAGGTAATTTTTAATTATTATAATATTCTTTTAACCTTGAATTACCCTATTTACCTTTAACCGTAGTAAATTAAAAAAATTACCGTAGTTACTATTCATAATATCAAAAAAATAAAAGTAACCAATTAACATAATTTGGACCCACTGATTCCAAATATGGAATCCATTTTTCAAAATTAAAAACACATAAGTTGCAGTAATTAATTTAAAATTAATCCCGTTGTTTAAGCAAACAGGTTTTAAAAGTTAAAACATTGCCAAAGATTGAATTTATTTAACCTATGAATTCAATGTAAAATCAAGGCTAATGACATAAATTATATTAAATGGTAAAAATATTTTCTATTTATACTTATAAACCATTCAATATTATTATTTAATAACATAATTTGTTATGATGAAAAAAGTTGTTTTTAATTAAAATATAGCGTGTTTTTACTATTCATTAAAATTTGAAAGTTATCAGAATAATATGAAAAATTTATCCAATGTAAATTTTTATATCATGATTATAAAGAAGAATTTTATTTTGTCAAATTCAACTTATAAACATGTCAAAAACTAGATTTAATGTGGGTGCGCCATCAAAAGGCGGTAAAACTGCATTTTTTTAAAAATACTTATTTTACCCGAAAAATTTATTTTGTTCTTATACCATATTTTAGAAAATGTGTAGGATGAATAATAATGTTATAAGATTCACAATTTAGTGAATACTATTCATAACGGCTAGTTCATAATAATATTATAATAATATATCATTGTTTAGTAAAACCAGGTATTGCGTACAACACACGCTATCGAGGAAGGTCATGATTGCGTGTAATGCAAGCCAAGTCAGGGTTGCGTGTTGTGCAAGAATCCTTCGTTGTTTCGTATAACATAATCCAGCCATATTTCATTTATACATTGAATATATATATATATATACTCAATGTTGCGTAGAATAACTATTATCAAAATTGTGTGTAACACGACCCAAGAATAGTGTTGCGTATACTGCAAGCTAATACGGTGTTGCGTATAGCACAAGGTAATATTGGTGTAGCATACAACATAAGAAATTAATGAAATTAAAAAGAATATTTTTCATAAAATCTCGGGATGTTACCACATGTCTATGTACAATATGTTACCAGGGTATAACAATGAGAAATATATTATATAAATTAGAAAACATACACATATTTATTAATTGTGTGTACACTAATGTGAATTTCAGTACATATAGGAACACATAATAAAAACATGAAATCATCAAGCTCACCAATTTCAATACACATATACATGGGAAAAATTAACTACTCTTAGTTACACATTGGGAACACTATGTATCCTTTGGTCTACTATGGTATATTGGACACAAATATGTGTATATTGAGTTCGCCCTATGATTCATACCAAAAAATAAGGATTTATAAAACCCATATGAGAGACTAGTGGCTGAAAAAAGTAAGCTCACATGGACCATTACTAATAAATGAACATTATTAATGTGTTACATATTATTATATTTGGAATTTTAAATTTTATATAAAACATGTGAAGTAGCCATTCAGTTATTGTTGTTTGAATGGTCATGCATTAAATGAGAATGCACAATGTATAGAACTAAAAATGGACATTCTAGAGAATAAATGTATGTCTCTTTAAATGTATAATATTTAAAATAATAATTTGATAACCAGATCATGATCCTCTATAGATTAACTCCCTCAACATATAATATTTATCATTGAGTGCTTTTAGAGGTTTCCTGGATACACAAAGACCCACCACACATATCATCATTTTTTATGAACATGGTATGACCAGAGACACGAAACTACCATTTCACTAAACCCATTATATATTGACTGTGAATCAACCCACAAAATTCCTTCATATATGAGTTGGAAAATGTAAGGAGAGGGGGTGATGTTTCATGGTGAATACAATGAATCTATAAGGGAATTCTATAGAACAGTTGATAACCGCCATTCCATACAACTAGAGACACACTAGATCATTAAAGATGAATAAAATAATTAATTAAATAATAATTTAGGACAATATAACACCATGAAAACATCCATCAGGACATATCAATATGATTTCAATCCACAATCATTGAGCTAGATATGTGGCATGGATGGAAAACATGATTAAATACAAATATTGTTATCATGAAATAATTTAATGAAAATTGTAACTACTATATATCAAAGTAAATAATTATATACTGAAAATACACAATATATATTACACATATCCATAACCCCCCCCCCCCACTAATGATGTATTTATCATGTTTTATTAACATTATCCAAAACACGATGTGAATTTTAAAAATAGAGAATGAAATCCTACAATATAGTCTTAGATGTGGATTGCTTCCATATATGAGTATTTTTAAATCTTAATCTAATTTATAATTCTAAAATGATACATTATGTCCACTATTAAGTGGAAGTGAACACATATATAAATTTAAAATCAATCTCATTTTATTGTTGAAAAATTGATATGAATAATCTTTCATGTATGACATCTAATTCATGGTTTCTGAGTGTGTTGAAAAGGATTTCAATTTCCTCTAATAATCCTCAAGGTTCTTCTTAGATCATTCCTAAAATACCATGATGTTTTTGATTATATCACATGAGTGTACATGTGATCCTGTAGTTTGATAATATAATAGGGTGAAATAGAATCTACTAGGGACAGGGTGTACTTTTTAGGATAAAAAATGTTTTTAGGGTGCTTAGGATTTCATTACATACTATAAACCATTAAATAAAGGGAAAATTTTCCATTTCTAGTTCGATTGTTTTCTGTATTTATGGATTCCCAAGTTTCACCATCACTTAAAAAACAAAAGTTCAAACTACCAATTATAATAGCGTGATTTTTTAATTGGTTTCGAGATCCCCAAACTATGTTTATATGTGACACCATCCACATTCTATGATTATATAACATTAATAAAGGGATTATATTATTTTGGTTTAATGAAGCATTATGTCTCAAAACATTGAAGTGAAATAGATGGAAAATATGATATGAATGTTTTTAGGTAGTACATGGAATTAGGATGAATCACACATCAGAGTACCAATAAAGAGGTGATATTGTTATAAAATGGATTTCATGGGTGTTAAAATCAAATCGTTGTTTAGTATATCAAAAAAATATATGTTTTTTTCTTTCACTATGTGATTTCTACCTCTTACCAAATGCATATGTCCCACCCCATTTCATATATTTCATTGAACAAATTCTCTCACTATATTCTCATTATGATTTATCAACCAACCAATCTATAGAGTTCAAATCTGTGATATTCTTCACGATTTATGAGTTTTTTATAAGGGGGAAACATAATTTTTTCATGGAAAATATCCTTTTTCTAATAAAACGTGACAATAATAATTTGAACACTCAGTAAATAAATTATTATGAAAAAAACATTAATGATTAAAAATCAATTTGAAAAGTAAACTGAAAAAACCCTATAAAACTATATAATTTTTTTAAAAATTATGTAAATATCAACTACTGTTAATTTTAAATGACATGATTTATCAAAAAAATTATATAAGAATTATTCGATCACAATAGATATTAATTATTTGTTATCTTTATGTAATGTGTCATGAATTGTACTTGACACCCTAGTATCCTAGTTCCTAGACCAATCCTATCATGTCCCAAAGGTCATTCCTGATCCCCAGGGGTTGGAGATAAAATCTTGTAATAATACAATATGAATGTGTGAATAAATTTTCCGCAAAAAAAAATAATGAGTTACAAGTCAGCGTGATGTAATGAGAAAATATATAGGGAAAGCTATAATAGAATTAAAACATATATTAGAACCAAAATTACAACCACAATGTACCTGAAAAACAATATAACAACCCATTTCCCAACCGAAACCACATGGAATGTCCTAAGGATCAACAACATGAACCACCTGCAAGTGGTGATTTTCCATTGCTCAAACATGGAAGAAGAAAATCTAAAAACACTTGAAGGAACTGGTAGAGTGTGAGAAATTTTTTTAGTAGGGTCTCACTACAGATTCTATAATAATCTGGCACAATTAATTAACCAAATTAATTTTTAAATTTTAAATAAACTAACAAGATATTTCAAAATAATATTTACTGAAAATCACTATTTACTTTTAAAATGATGGAATCATTTTGAAAAATGGCCTAATTAAATATTTTATATAAATACATAAGGCATTTTTAAAATAATTTTAAAAAAATGACCTATATATCAAAATCAACAATGTGAAACATGGTTATCTTCCAAAAGGTATGATAGTTCAAGGCTACGAGAACCTCACACACTCGCAGGTCAATCACAACAGTATGTGTATACTCATGTCCATTTGACACTAGTTAAAGGAGACTCTTCACTATCCCATCATGGATATGACCAACACCATTTTTATTTTATTATAGTTGTAAAGAGTCAATAGAGTTCTATCTTAATAACTCACTAACTACCTTCACTGGCATCTTCTCCAATAATAAACAATAAGGGGAAATTTATATTAAAACTGTTTAAAATACATTTCACCCCATTTATTTCCAATTCAATATGTTAATTTCCATTTAAAAACCAAAACATGATTTTAATCAAATAATCTCTTCTTTCAGCATAAAACCAATTTTTTTTCATCAAAACAATTTACATAATTTTCATCAAATACAAATTCTAAATCTATTTCACTAATCAATTTATCAATTTAAATTCCAAAAAATTCCATCAATTCCATCAAATCCAAAGCACATCCTAATTCATGGGAATTGGGGGGTTTCCCCCAATTTCTATCCAAATATAATTAAAATCCCCAATCCAATGGAATTGGGTTATTAAAAAACCAAATGAAATATATTATAATTTAATAAATCAATTAAATTTAAATCAATCAATTTATGGTTAAATCAATTTTTTTAAAAAAAAATAGAACCACCTTCCTCGGAATCATGGGATCAGGAATCAACACTCCATAATGAGGGAAACTCCAAAGAATAAAGTCCCCAATAAAGATCATCAAATCAATCCTAGATTCATGACTTAAGATAACATAGGTTAGATACTCTAACAAAATTAAGTTATAAGAAACCATGATAATGATAAAGTATGAGAGTAGGAGATAAAGAATAATGGGAGGAAACTAACTAGGAAAGGACTGAAGGGATATTTCCTTACATAAATCCACTTTGTATGGGGTTTGGAGGAGCCTAAATTGGTTCTCTAGAGCTCCAACAACGATTAGGGACATTCTTTGCTGAGTTAGGCTCGAGCGGGGGATAAAAATAGGGTTCGATTAATTTTTAACCAATTTTTGGATTAATTAAAAGTTGTGTGCACGGTTTCTGGGAGAGGCCGCACAGTTTTTTAAACCATGCACCTTATCCTTGCACCCTTGCTGGTGGGGTTCCAAATTTTCTCCTAGTTAGAGACATATTTTTGCAAAACCGGCACCAACCATGAAAACCCTCACTTCCTGGGTTTGTAGGGTTTTCACTAATATGGTGCATAGTTTGAGAAAACATTACTGCAATCATGCAACACCCAAGAAGTTCCATATTTTCACAAATTATCACTTGAAACATTCCTAAACGAAACCCAAAGAAATAATTATCAAAATATGGGTTTCATATTACCTTAAAATAGTAACAAGATGTAACATAATCTTTCTCAGTAAGTATATTTATGAAGAATCCATATTATTTTTTTCTAATACATTCATTCAATGAATATTTAATTAATAAAGATTTAATTGGGTGTCATTATTGAAACAATTTATATATATCTAATTCTTTTGAAATCATAATCTTTACCTCAATAACTTATTTCAGAAAAACATTTATCATAATTAAAATTATTAGAGAAATTTATTTTCCTCTTCAATCATGTTTATGATCCACTATCCCATTCATCCCTCTTAGTATCCATGAACTAATACCAATTTAATATTAAAATTTAGTTATAGATCAATTTTTCAATTATTAATCATAATATATCATGAAATAAGTATTTCTAAATAGTAGGAATCACATGAGGTTATTTTCACTCATTTAAGGATTCTAATTGATCAAAGAAAAAATAGATATTTAGTTATGTTGAGCATCTTTTGATTGGATCTCAAAAACATAAACTATAAAAATTTCAAAAAAAATCATCTAAATTATTTTTTAATCATTAATTTATAATCTTTGTTTAGAAAGAATTATTCTAAGACACATCTTTGTTGGTCCAATCTGTCAGCATTAAAATGTTATCTACATTAAAATTTTCAAATTAAAAGTCAAGGTTTAATTCTAAAATAAAAGGATCTATATAATTTTAATTAAATTATTTTACATTTATAACATCAAAACCTGATTCACTCATTTGTGGAAATTAGTCATACGCTTTTTATTTTTAGTGATAAACAATGAAATAATTAAAACACATAAGACCTATAAAAGGAGAATATTTATCAGACTCATATATTTCACCACCTTATTATCTACCAAAAAAACTCAAAATATTTGATCTAGTAAAATTGATTGATTTTTTGATATAACTTATATATTGAATTGAGTGACATGATTTACTATCCTTTATCACTGATTCCACATAAACAATAATTAACTTAAAAACATAAAAAAATATAAATAGAAAAATCATGTAAAATGATATAATTGGATACTGTTATCTATAGTAATCTCATAATATGTTTTTTCATTACACAACACATAATATGGACATTTTGGTATCCACCTAAAAAATATATGGGGTTGGTGTCTATTTTTAGTGGCCAATAATTTGATTCTTATCCCTGTATACATTGTAACCACCTTGAGAAGGTAACCCCAAATAGAAAAAATAGAGTATTTTATCCCCTTGACTGAGAATTGAACAAGAGTGTACTACTAGTGGGAAATAGATTTATAGGGAATGCCTATAGGTTATGGTGGCCACCTCTATATGACTTTTTTTGAGGAGATAGACTCAAAGAAACATTTTCCTTAGTCTTTTCCTCATGTTCATAAATCAAAACCTCCCATGAAACCTCTTATTCACGTTTTAACACCATTATCTATATGAGGATATGTATTTTTATAATAATATATCATATGTTTAGATAAACTTTTCTCTGCCAAGATTTCCTTTTTGAGGAGTGTCATATGGAATCAATCCAGACTCTCCAAACACCAGACACATCTAAATAGCGGTGAGCATCTAATATAAGTCATTGGTAAACTATTCCCTATAATATATTTCATACAAAAATAAAAAGTGACTAAAAAATATCCATCACAATACTCAAGATATTCTGAATAAAAAATATTTATATCCAGTAATATACAAGACATTTGCATCCAAAACATACAAATGATCGACCTCTAGAACTATCACATATACAAATAAAGGAAAATAGGAAATTAAATTAGGGGATCAATTGATTTCCCACAGTATCAACCCTACCTTGTCTCTAAATTCCCATCGAGTTTCCCTGGACTGATCCACTACTCATCCTATGTGGAACATGAATGTAAATATTTGGTTTTTATTCACAACAATGTACATGTGTGGGGTGTAAGAATATACTCATTAGGGCCACACCATGAACTGCTAATATAGGTTTTACTATTCATGTATATTAATGGTAAAATATAAATACATAATTAAGAATACTAAAAAGACATCCTGTGATAACTAGACCACTACCACACTCAATGAGATAGATTCACTAGTTAGGGAACTTTACGTTAACCAGGATGACATTGTTCCAGAATATACCATATTCATCGCTATTTTAGAATTCATTAATCAACCAACCTCATGGAAATAAACTCAATGTATCATCTAGTACCCAATTAATCTTCATTGGGAATAATTAAATACTTGTTCCCACTACCCAAGGGAACATGGCAATGTTATACACCTACATCCCGACCAACTAAATTCTCACTCAAGGCAGGGTACACTAACATTTACAATGAGTCATTAGGTCCAAAACCCAACCGCATACATGTTGTGGTTATCAACACAGTCCACTCATATTAATGTCAAACATCATGTATATGCACTCTCTCTGGGTAGTTCATAAATTCATCTCAATCAAAGAAAATAAAGACCAAAAAATACTTCTCCCCATGGTTCAATTTTGTATTACAAGACCATTTAATAAAAAATCACTAATTATAATGAAATTATGTCCTATAGTCTATTAGATAGCTGATCTGCTCGTTACACCCGTTGACGGACAATCCAACATATCCCCTCATAATGAATACAACTCATCCTGCCTGACTGAGATTGCACTCTGGTTCTACCAATCTATCACGACATTTGGTCCTCAACAACCCTCAAGAATATAACCCTTATGTCACAACATTTAACATAATATTATCTTGAGTCTAGACTTATAAGGTAGGACCCATATCTTATACAAAATCATAGACAATCCCCCATCCCATCTAGGAGTCAAAATCTCAATAATTGTCATGTGACCTCCACCAGGGACTTATCTCAAATCTCCAAAGAGATATCTTTCCACCCAACAGATTGTGGGTCAACCTTGACTATCCCGTATTATAGGCCCCTATGGAAATATCCCCCACAACGGACACATCAAAACTCACATTTGTCATCAAGGGGGAGCTTCTATCCACATTATTGTTGTCAAGATCCAAATGTAGTCGGCATCAAAACCAGCACCCAATGCTGCCTGTGGAATGGATCGAAGGGTGTTCCTGATCCCCACGAGCTGGAACATGTGCCTAGGTATCATGAAATTAAATTTGGTAACAATTATCTATGTTTATAAAAATTAAACAAAAAACGAACCCAATAAAACAAATCTAGATTTTTTAAACCAAAACACCTTTCACTAACTTTCAGAATTGAATTACACAATTTAAAAAATTTTATAAAGTCTATTAAAAAAAATAAACCATAATGTGCATCCCCAAATCCTCCACATGATAAGATGCACCGCCCTCAAGCCATCTTCACAACACTGAATCATTATAGCCCGCTAAAAACCGGAACCACTTACACAAATGTTGTACCCAAACCTATGAAAAAAATAACCAAGTATAATCACACCCAAATGTGTAAGTAGGGTTTGATCCAAAGCCAAATAATATACCACGGCTAAGATAATCCTTTAGATATACATTCAAAGATGAAAATCTTGTATGTTTTTATAAACATGGGCTGCTAGTAACAATTTCTAAAAGATGAAAATTTAAATATAAACAATTTTAAAGTGGGGTATTTTAATGAATATACACTATTACATAAAATACCAAATCTACTGAATTTTCCAGAAAAACATACCATATTACGATGGTAATCATAAATCATCCAATGAGCACATGCAATGGGAAATAAACCCTAGGCACTAGCTTGCTGTGAGTCCTAGGTACCTCGTATCTTGGTGAATGTAACCATCACAATATTTGTTCCCATGAACACGAGCCAGTAGTAGAAAGCATGCCCATAACCTAGTGGTTAACACAGATAATCATCATCTTAGTTTAGTTAGTGTTGTCAGTGTTAAACTTTCTACATGAAACTGAGACCAAACCCCACGAGATCACTAGAGTATTAGTACACGTCCACCGACCTAGATACCTGAGATTCCCTCTTGTGCTTAGACAAGTTCAACAAGCCATGAATTATAATATTAAAATGTAAATACCACCTCTATAACAAATTCACAAAATATCCCACATGTATATCACACAAGTGAAATAATCCCCATTTTCATTCAAATTCATTTTGAAATCATTGTCACACCAAAATATCCAACAACACATTTCGCATATCTTTCACAATTAAACAAATCCTTAAAAATTATTAAATCATTCCATGATTCTAAAAATAAAATAAAATCACACTCACATGTTAAATAAAACTAATTACACAATAAAAATTCGTTTTTCACATCATACTCCCACAAAACATCCCACAATATGTTTCACACCCATACTAAAATTTAATATATCCTGTAGAAAAATTATAAAAACATTCTCAAAATGTTTGGCATAAAAAATCACCACTTTCTCTTTCAAAAACCAATTCTATGAACATAATACGCACCATAACAGTACATTAAAATCCTTTACACACATTGTGTAAAATATTAAACATTTCAGAAAATTCCAAGAACACTTTCTAGAAGAATGAAAAGTTTTTGCACCTAAAACCCATCAAAAACCATCATTTAGACCCCAAAGCACACCAATAGCCTACCAAATCAAAATTTTCATCCCAAAAAACATTTAATAAACCAATTTCATATGTTATAAAATAAACCCATAAATTACCACAAGAGTTGCACATGGAAAACACCCAATTTGAATCAAAATTTAAACTATAAGATTAACCACTTAACATACTCAATCAAAAATGGTTTTTTCACTAATCACAATATATGAGGAAAATTCAAAATAATTAAATAAATCATGCCATATCCTCATTAAATGATTACACATGTTACAACCAACCAAAAGTGTTGATTCCCTTAAATCGTGGTGCAAAACCTCAACCCCCCCCCCCCCCCGCCACACCACAAGGGATTGAAGACCAACCTAAACCTCAATATTAGAAAAATAAACCCAAATAAAAACCCTAGGAATGGATCCATAGTTTCTGGACAAGTGGAATTTCATGAAAGGGTGGGAGAAACCCAAAGTAAAATGAAGACATCAAAGAGATAAAGACTTAATTGCATGATTTTGATGTTTCCCCCATCAAGCCGTCCTTCAAAATTGAGTTCCAAGGGACGGGGAGAGACCTTAGAGGCTGTCAATAGAGGTAGGGCATGAAATAGAGAAGATAGGGGTGGATTTGGTTTATTTTTGGAAGTGAAGAAATGGAATTTCAAAACTTTTTTTATGAGCTGGACACCCTTTCACTCTTTGGCTACACGGTTTAGAAAACCATGTAGCCATACCGTGTGGCCTATTTTGTCCACCCAAAACCATTCCATTATCCTCCAATTTTAGGTGTGATACAAGGGGAAAACCTAGGGGGATAGGTAGTCCATGAATAGGGGATAAAATTCCCAAATGAATCCTTCATTTTCATCCTAAAACTCATCCAAATCATGCGTATGAACTACCTCAACAACATACCCCACAAGTGGTTTCACTAGAAATGTCACAAATACCACATCAAAACACCACAACCACACACCATCCCTTTGACAAAAGAGGAGTCCAATTAACATCCATAGTGACCAAGAACAAGTTCACAGGTAAAGAACCCAGTAGAGCCCAAAATTTTAAACTTGGAACTCCTGAAAACAATGAGAAATCTAATAACCAATAGAAGATTTGACACGAGCATGGAATTTAAAATCAGGGTGTGAAAATTATCCCCACCAAAATGATTTCTTCCCACAAAAAGCCACATCAATGACTAAAGAAAAAACCAATCCCAACTAATAATCCATGATGTATTCAATTGCAAAGCTCCACCCCCAATGGCCAAAACACCTTCAGTGATCAGTTAAGGAAGGGTTAATCTCACAACCAAAACATACACCACATTCCTAAATTAATCAATAAAATTATGACTTTATCCCGAAAGAAAACTCCTCAAACCCAATCTGAACAAGACTCAGGAAATAATCCAAAAAAAAGAACACCGAACAGGGTTATTCTTAACAGACATTAACAAAATTGTAGGGATCTCTCTAATCCGATTGTTTAACCAAGGAATATGTTTGTAGTTATATGGTTCCAAACGAGATTACCTACCACCAAGCCATGATCAAGGAAAAATCTCAGTTACTTGTATGAGGAGTCACAAATGGGATGCCAAACATAAGAGGCAACATAAATTTTCCCAATACAGAATCTGGTCACTAACGGGGGAGGCATGAACAGACTCCCTAGTACAAGCGGTAGACTCCCATTAGACATTTCCAAAAGAACTGAAATAAAACTCCTAGTGGAAATCCCCACCATAACAACCATCCATATTAACCGAACAACACGGGACAACACAAAAAGAACCCAAATTTAAAATAGTTGGGATGTGAACATAGGTAGTCTGCACAGTTTGGGATACCATGCGCTGACCATGGGTATCCTTCTATCCACATGGTTTTCTGGGGAATGGTTACTACTTACTGTGTGCCCAACCTTCCTAGATAAATTTCAAGCCTTTCTCCAAAAAAAATAATTAAAATCAAAGGGTGAAGGAATGCCATTGGGAGATAACATGGACACAGGGTCCTCCCACCTCTCCCCATCGAATCAAAAAATAAAAATCCTGATGAGAAACTAGAGTATTAAACTATTCCTATCTTCTATACTAGGGATAAGACTTTGTACAAGGGTTTGAATGACCCTGGGATTTCCGCTGACTACGTGTAAAATTTACTCTGAGACCTATGGCTCGAGCTCAAATGATTGATGCATCTTCGACCATGTAGTTATGATTTGGAGACCCCCTAAATGGAACTTCTCTTTTCAGTTCTATGGAAACTATTCCATAATACCATATTGGTTCACGAAGACATAACACATTCCAATATCACATTTCCTGAACCCGAAATTTCATAGAAACAAGGTATTAGAAGATGGCCACACATCACACTGTGCTTTTTTGGGTGATAACCAATAGAAGGAAAGGACACATATAAAAAGATTACTCTAAAATAGAGGATTTTGATTTTTTTTCAAGGGATACATACTCCCAACCTAAAAGAGTCTCTCAGAGGATTACACGACCTTCACCTTTACAGTAAAATGAGCACACAACATCACATGGTGTCACCGAACATGGATTCTACAACTGATAGAACAATATATGGAAAGGGACCTTATTCCAAGTCTCCAAATGACACACAATTCCAAAATGTGGCCATAATAGCCTATAATGACCAGATTTCCCAAACTAGTGGTTTAACATGAACGCCTACTTAAAAGAGACAACGAAGGATCCAAAGGCCCTCTTAGAAACCATACACAATTACAACCCCATACCACTTACACCTTCGATGAATTAGGTAACTTAATAAACTAAGGTCTCTTTCAACCTTCCAATAGCACTCTCCCTCAACAAGATTATCCACAAAACCATGAAGGGAAATTGTGTAGACTAAAACTACATTTCTAGAGAAAATATTCCTTATATTGATCAACCGGAGGATCTTCCAACAGTGAAATAATATAGGTTTCACTTAAGTCATGCATTTACTGTTAATGGGGACATACCTTATCCAAAAAGATATCTAAAGGACCCATCAATGTTGGTACACTAGTAAAAATGTTCCCCAATATAGAACTGAATTCATGTGAGGAACCACCGTAAAGGATTCCCAAACTTTTCTCAGAAGAGACCACTAACCAGTCCTTCATCCCAACTTATCGAACAATCATTGACCCAACTCACTATTAAAAGAAGATGGGTTCCTAGATTCCATTCATTTAACAAAAATATATTTAAAAAAACATAATACACAACCTCCAAAACTAGTCATAGATGCATCATGATTTCCTTTTAAATCATATCTTTGAAAATAAATGGTTCAACAGTTAGCGTATCCACTAGTGGTACCCAATGGGCCTCACACATGTATGTTTCTATGCCACACTGGGATCCCTCCACATATCCATCCCAACACTCATCCCATCATCCAATCAACCGTACATCATCCCATGTAACCCCATGCATGTGGTCTCTTATAGAAATACCAATGGTTAAAATAAAAATTCATTCCAGCTTTCAAAACCATAACAGTCGACCAATACTTCATTTTTCTCAGGACCGCTAACCATGAAATAAAACATAATTTACCGCTTACAAAACATTTTATAAATGCATAATCATTCAAAAGAAATATCAATTACTATCTATTCACATCAATTTACGAACATCTCATTGCATTAAAACAACTTTCAATTATTTAGAGATATATATTGGAAACACTTTTTTCAAACCAACTTTAACATAATTTCTTGCTTTCAAATGAGGTGTAAATACACCATTTTACATTTGAAAACAACTATGATAATATAGTTCTACCATTTCAAAAATCAAAACATTTCCACTTTATTAGGATATCATTTCGCAAAAACATTACTCTTCTTAATACCATGTCAATTTTTTTCTTTAAAACCAAACATCCAAGATTTAAAAACTAAATGACATAAGACAATACAAGAGGAAAATTGTTTCGGTGGGTGACTTGGACATATGGTTGTCAAACATATTTCAATAACTTCACATTCATGGAGAGTGTTCTAGGGAAATATCATCGAATCCACGTGGCATTCTAGGCCATGGGATCTCACTGAGACAATTATTCCAACTCTCTTTTAATTTCCCCTAATCATCATCAAACCAAGAAAACTAAATGACTCAGATGAATCCTAAAAACCCTTGATGACATAAATACCATAAAGAAGTGTTCTCTCCAAGAACACCACCCATAACTAGAATGTAATGTCCTGAAAATCCTCGCTTCAGACTATCTCAATTATTCCCCAAATAACACGACCCATATAGTGAATCTGAACCACCTCTAATACCTTTTTATCACAAACCAAATCGGGTCGCCATAAAACCGGCACCTGACCTAGCCCCTGGTAAGGCCCAAAGGGTGTTCCCAATCCCCCCAATCTATCCCAAGTTCTTGGGTATCATAAAATGATATTTGGGAATGATTTACCTTATTTTATAATCATAAAACAACAAAAGAATCCAATAAAACAAATCTGGATTTTTCAAACAAAAAAATCATTCAAAAAAATTTTAGAATTGAATTACACAATTTAAAAGAATGTATAAAAATTATTACAAATGAAAAACAATAATAAATGACTGCTCTTTAAACTCCACATGGCAAGAGGCAATGCCCTCAAGCCATCTCCACTACACCGCATCATGATGGACCTCTAAAAACACAAACCATTGGCACAAAAGCTATACCCAAACCTGTGAAAAAAATAACCAATTATTTTTAAACCAAAATTTGTATGTAATGTGTGAGCCAAATCCCTGTAGGATAAAAAAAACTAAGATATTATATGTGATAAACATTCAAAGATGAAAAGCTTTCATGTTTTCATAAACATGGAATGCTTGTTACAATTTCTAAAAGATACAACTTTAAATAAAAAAAGTTCTCAAGTGGTCTATTTTAAAGAATAGAAAAATTAAAATAAAATATGATAGATATATAATTTTTCATCCTAAAATACCATATTCCAAAGGTAATCCAAAATTATCCAATGAGAACAAGAAATAGGAAATAACCCCTATGTACTAGCTCACTGTGAGAACCAGGTACCACCTATTTCGATGAATTCACACAATATCTATTTTCGAGTACATGAGCCACTATTAGGGAGAATAACCATAACCTTAGGGTTTTCCAACCTCAATATAATTATATTTTAGTTATTGTTGTCAGCATCAATATTCTTTTGTGAAACTGAGTCCAAACCCCATGATATCTCTAGCATATAATTACACATCCACCCACCTAGATACCTGTAATTCCCTCTTGTGCTCAAACAGGTTTGAAAAGCCATGAAATATAATTTTCACATGAAAGTACCACTTCCACCTCAAAAATCCACCAATCAACCCACATGTATATCACACAAGTAAAATAATCCTTTTTTTTCATTCAAATTAATTTTGAAATCATACTTACACCAAAATATACCACATAACATTTTTCATATCATTCACAATAAAAAAATCCTTTAAAAATTTTATAAAATATTTCCTAGAAGCTAAAAATCACATAACCTCCAACTCCCATGTTATATAAAACTCATTTCACAAGAAGAAATCATTTTTCACATCATACTCTTAAAAAAAATCCCATAATGTGTTTCTCACCCATATCAACAATTTAATAAATCATCTCGACAAATTATAAAAAAATTTCCCAAACTATTTGACACAAAAAATATTTAAATTATCTTTCAATACCCATTTTTAAGAACATACACACACAAAATAAGTACATAAACATCCTTTTCACACTTAGTGCAACTCATTAAACAATTTAAAATTTTCGTTGACCACTTTCAAGAATCATACATGGTTTTGCACCTAAAACCCATTCAAAAACCCTC
The DNA here is from genome assembly GCA_963277665.1 of Viscum album. NCBI lineage: Eukaryota > Viridiplantae > Streptophyta > Magnoliopsida > Santalales > Viscaceae > Viscum > Viscum album. The sequence goes on from OY728151.1 coordinate 858,865,140, forward strand.
TTTTAAAACCCAAAGCACACCAATACCATACCAAAGTAGAAATTTATGGCCAAAGAACTTTTAATAAAAATATTTCATATTTTATAACATAATCCCAAATGTTACCACAAGATTTACACATGGAAAATACCCAATTTGAAAAAAAACCAACTATAAAACCAACTTCTTAACAAACTCCATCAAAAATGGTTTTTGAACAATGTAGAAAATATGTGGAGCATTTAAAATAAATAAATCAAGCATGATAACACATCACAAAATTATTACACATGGAATCACCTACTGAATATTTCTTAACACTTAAATCATGGTGCAAAACATCAAGCGCACCACTATCGCACTACATGGGATTTAAGACCAACCTAAAACCTCAATATTAGACCAAGAAACTCAAAGAAAAACCCTAATCATGTAGCCCTAGTTTCTGGACAATAGGAACTTCATTAAATTTTGTAATGAACCCTTTGAAGAAGTAATAAATTAATGAGATAATGACTTGCATGATTTTGAAGTTTCCCCCATCAAATCTCTCTTCAAAATTGTGTTCAAGGGAGGGTGAGAGACCTTGGAGGCTATCCATGGAGGTAGGGAATGGAATAAAGAAGAGAGGGAATTATTTGGATTATTTTCTAGAAGGGAAAACATGTAATTTCAAATCAATATTTATGAGATGGACCCCCTTGCATGGTTTGGATGCACGGTTATGTAAACTGTGTGGCCTATTCTTTCCAACCAAAACAATTTCATTATCCTCCAATTTTAGGGGGTCCATGGGGGAAAAACTAGGGGAAATATTGTCCAAAAATATGAGAGACATAGTTCCAAAATAAACCATCCCTTTTACCCCAAAACTCATCGAACTCTTTGGTACAAACCACCTTAACCACATACCCACAAGTGGTGTAACTAGAAGTGTCACAAATACAGCTTTAAAACACCAAAAACCTCACAACATCTCTTTAAAAAAAGAGGAGTCCTATTACCATCCAAAAACAACAAGACCAAGGTAATAGATCAAGAAACCAATAGATACTGAAATATTAAATTTGAAACACCTGAAAGCAAAGATAATGTGAAGAAGAAAAAGAGGATTTGACACAAAGCATGGAATTGAAAATCTAGGTGTGAAAACTATCTTTTAGATTTATATCTTATCATCACCCTTACCAAGCCCTCTCACATCTGATCACTATCCCTAGGATATCTGACCCTAGAGTATGTCACATATTAAATTATACCATCATACCTACCCCAGATCTAATATCAAGTCACTCAACACCCTTTCCCTTGGAGACTATGTCGGAAAGTGAATTTAGTTCATCTACTTTCTAAATATAACATATTTAATGAATAATTATCCTAGCATTATCAAACAACATCTAATAAGAGAACCATTAGTCCCCAATTCCTTTATGGTATCCAATTCAATTTTGGATTAATAATATCTCATTAATAGACTTTAATATGATTTTGTATCATACCGTCCACATAACATGATCACATAGTTATTCTCTCTCCTTGATCCATCATGCCTCGTCAAAGATCATTCAAGACGCATCTATACTCCCTGGAACCAATCTCTCTACACAAGAAAATAAAAATTATTTAGGAAAGTTTATATTTAATTTAAAAAATTAATTAAATAGAAAAAATAACCTCAATACCCAAATTTTATTCGATCCACACCGAAACTATTTCCTAGGGTGTGAGATCCACCTCACGAGACCTAAAATATGAATGAAACATAAAATCTCAATCATTTTATCTCAATTTGACAATGAAATTATCAAATTAACACAAAAAACATAACCAATAACATATAAAAATTAGTGGGGTATAATGGGAAATATAAAAGGATGCATAAATGGTAAAATTGACCCCTAATCTATATTGAAAACACTTAGAAACAAAGTATACAAAGGGATATTGAGAGTGGAAAAAAAATGGATGACCAACCACAATGGAATCTACTTATTTCTTGATGACCACAAAACAACCCAAACTAATATAGAAATTATAGAAAAAACAATGATAAAATATCCACCTAGGAACCATTATTATTGTGGACTCATACATCAGAAAATGAATAACTCAAGGTAGGGGATACTCTCTCATCCAAACCACATTCATGATTTGAAAATCATGGATCATAGTTGGAATTCCCTTCCACCTAAAAAATTATCAATGTGAACCAAGTATACATCTTGAAATACATGAGGTAGAGAAAGATTCCCCTAAAATAACCATATTCACAACATGACCTATGATTTAACACATGAATGGATATGTAAGGGTATAATACCACCTTCATAATGGAAAATTTCATATAATTTTACTCTACTTAATTCAAAGAAACACCCACATAGAGTTATCCACAGAATCCAACCTCCTTCAAATCATGACCCCTATGATTCACATCGTGAAATATTAAAGGTTACATGAATTCAGTACCTAGGTCTACCTAACTATTCTCAAATATCTGCCCGAGCACCCAAACAACCAACATGGACTCATTCTAGGTCCAAAAATATCACTGAGGGGTTTATGAATTTTCCATTCATGGTATTAAAATCAGATCCAAAAATTAACTTTAGATCATGATGAAAATTTCACATCCCTTCCAAAAACATAATGTTTCTATAATCCACTAGGGGTTTTAAACTAACTACAATAATGAATCTCATCATCAAGAATATAATTTAGTATTTTTTAAAATGTTCCAAACCTAACTTAGTCATTAATTCACCACAAATGAGGCATATTTTTTTCTTAGAACACCTAACGTTCCTTTTTTGTGAAACTACAAAAAAATAATGCACAACCACATGATGTCGAGTCTCATTCTCACTATCGATGATAACATTGAGATGAAACTTAACTTCACTTTTTTTATCCTGAAATTCTATGGAATCATACAATTTTCCAACATATAGAATATGGTTCTCTCCCCGCAACACATCACAAAAAAAATGTTGATTCCAACCTACAATTCTCCCCATCATAGGAATCCTCATAAAATAAAATTCTTCCACTAGTCCACATACCCTCCAAATGTGTTCTGAACAATTTTCTTGACACGACTTCACATAACCACATTTATTTAACTGAAAAAATAGGGTTTCATCTTCCTCTAGTTATATTTTAATGAAAACACAATTTATCACACATTGATGTGTCTCCATATCACCTCACCATATCTCAATGCCTTAACCTTATGAGGAATAAAGATGCTATAAAAATTCCCACTATGATTTGGAAAAATTACTCTTGGTGTAATCCCATGACCAAATCACTATCAATCACAAATGGTCTTCATTCTCATATTATGTGCACTGACACACATCTTATTCGACTCACCCTCAGATCACAATAACTCCCACCTGAGTTGATTCCAACAGACCAACTAAACACAAAATCATATTTTTAATCATAATCTAGAATATACCATGGATCAAAAAAACAATGGATCTTTCAATAATACAATATTATGATTACACCATAAAAATCCATTGACAATTCTTACCACAACCATGAGTTGTAAAATGTGAGGGTCTCTCACACATTACAGATATGAGGATCCCCACAAAAGGAGTATCATTTTCATCCCACTATTGAACCAAAAAAACTTCTTTATCGCCAAAAATCTATCCATTATTAAATTAAATTAATGAATTTGGTTTTTTTTCTCATACTCAAATTCCATCATGGAACAACAAGTACAATTAATCTCCAACCTGTCATGAATTCCATCCATTCAAACAACCATTTCCCAATTTCGGTATACCTTCATATGAATTCAATTACATTGCTCCCCTAGAACCTTCCCAAATAGTTAAAAAATCCTAATATCACCTATATTTTCAATATTAATAAGAAAAAAATCACCAATAAACTATTCCACAATGATTAGATCAATTTACGATGACACATAACAGTACAGAGAGACACACATAATCTCACACAAAAACTGAGGCCACCATTCTTGCATGGGTGTAAGGATTATACTACCACTTTCACATTACTTAGGTTTATACAAAACCTGAATAATCCTCACTGAACCCATATACAGTCTCCTCACAAATCATAGATCTAATAGGAATCAACTATAACCTTCATACACCTTCTCTAACATACCCTGATTTCCCCCTGAAAAGACATGCCTCGGCACATGTAACACCTAAATCATTCTCACTTGAGTCACATAACATTCATCATTCTCTAACATGAAGGACCCACCATCTAATTTACTCATGATGGTCTTTAAAACCCAACATCCTAGTTCATCTCACTCATTCCAACTTTACCCACATAACTAGTTGTCACATAATACCTTTCAAGTTCCAAGAGTGTTTTTCCATGATCTAATAAAATTTAAATAAACTAACCATATATATCATCGATCCTCCCCTCTCACATTAACTCGATACGAAAACACTCCATGGGATTTTCATTAAACGAACATGAAGAATTTACAAGTCTTTCCTAATCTTTTATCTCCAATTAAAATAAATTCCCCAAAAATTGCTATTACAGAAAAAAAGAATTAAGGATGTTATTGACAATTTATTTGAAAAACAAATATCATAATGAATCCATTTCACTACTTTAAATCATTAGTTAAGCATTCAAAGTTTTTCTAACCCACTAAAGGTATATAAAAATCCAATGCACAGATGACTATTTTACTGCAACTATAGAATATTTCTATGTTATATCCACATTACATGTAACTATAACCCCACCAATGATTGAAAATCATGGCTCATAATAAGAAAATTATAGAAAAAAGTTATATTGTTTTTCACTATATATGTTGTTGTTAAAAATATAAACAGATTCACCTCTCAGAGGTAAATAGATTATATATGATCAAACATAGGTCATTTGAGTCCTACATAGAAAAAACGATGTGTGTATAAAAGAGACATTCCAATGGGTGAAGTGGAAAAAATTCATAATGAAAACCCTTACATTACTAATAAAATTTATTAAACATATCAATGATCACTCCATGAATAGAAACATGTATCTCATACTCTAAAAAAGGGGTAAATCCCACTTGAAAAGAGTACTTGATGCACCAATATAGCTCCATCATAAGATCCAACACATTCCTATTCATGGTATAAAATCTCCCCAAATAGAATGAAAAAAAATCATTCCTCTAATAGAATATGGTAATTCTCTTCACCCGAACATCCATTTGAGTCATAGTATCACATATCCTCATGGTTTCCTCCCCATACACTATAATCATCTGACATGTGATAAGGGACAAATCAGTAGCTTGTGGACATTATTCCATTGAACATTAGACATATAGAAATGGTAAATAAGTAATTTTTTTTATTGAAAACATCATAGAAAATTGAATAATAAATAAGCATATCCAATAACATACTTTTTCTTTTCAAACAATACACATAACATACCACCCAATCAGATGATCACATATAAAAATAAACAAACTTGAAATATAATCAAGCGACAATAAAGCCTTCCTCAATCCTCATACCAACCATGTCTCTGAATACCCATCGATAGGCCCTATCCTAATCCACTACATGTCCAATTGAGAACCAATAATAAAATATAAGGATTGTATATGAACAAAAGAGCCCATAAAGTGTTTGAGAATATACTCTATAGGGTCTCACTAAGAACCCCTAATATATGACATCATTACTGTATATATGAATACGTAAATAAACATATATAAATAAAAATGATTTATTAGTGGTCACGTGCTAACCAAGAAACCATGACCCTATACAAGGCCCACTCAATCATCAAAATATCCTGTGATATACAGGAAACCATAGGACCCAAGCATACATGCTTCATAAGTATACATGGATCCCATCATTGACCCAACTTGGACCACTATACGTGATTTACCATCTTTTAATTGACAATTCTAGGTAGGGATATCTCTAAATCCATGACCCACCACCAGATGTAATAGGGCACAATCATATATCCAAATACAACCTACTACCTTATCACTAATGTAAGGGTCTGTAATTAACCAACTGAGGTCTACTAGACAAGACACGCGAACTGGATCGTCACTTGATATAGTTAAAATGGGAAAATAGAAACTACTCATGAATATAATTAAAACATGACATACATTTAGAGTACTATGTAGAAATAGAAGTTAAATCACAAATTCATACAATCAAAGCCAAAATAGGTTTAAAAAAAATTATATCCAATCTCCACATGACCAAAGGTCGCATCTAGAACATCCAGAACATTAAGCATCAATAATAAGAGAAGACAACATGCTGCATGATTCTGTTCCCTTTACCTAAATCCTATAATATATCATCTAAAAATGACCAAATGAAAAAGTTTGGTGTGTGAAAAAGACTAGTAGGATAACACCATAGTTTCTCTATACGTACTAATATCAAGAATAAAACATTTATAGCTTTTAAAAAGAAATAGTTTAACAAATATTTTTTTTGAATCCAAACCATTTATAAAATTTTTCTACTTTGTCTCATTTATTTTTCACGAATTCATTCATTATTCTAGAACTAGAAATACAAAAAGTATAAGTGAAAAAATAGGAAATCATAACCATTCATCAAGAGGCTAATAGATATAGACATATCCATGAAACAACATTTCATGTGTACCTATGTGATATAACATCATATAAAATCCAATGAGAAACAATTCGTGACAAAAAAATCAATTTATAAATAACCATAAATAGAAAAGAACTTCACATATGGGATCTATACTTTAGAATACTACATGCTAGACTCTGAAAAAACTAAAGAGGAGTAAAGTTGAATCCAACCAATATTAAGTCATGTCAGTCGATATTGGAAAAGGTTACCTCCTAGTGGTGTGAGACAGACTATGGCTACTTGTGTCTCATTCTTGATGCACCAATGATTCCATATGTGAAATTTTTCAATAATTATTCAATATAATGCACAAAATTTTATAAAACCTTTTAAATTCAAAGAAAATTTTCTTCACTATATAAAAATCCATTTTTATATGAAGAAAATCCATTTTCAAAGAAAACCCCATTTTTTAAAACATTTTACATTAAATGATATAATTTGAAACCATTTATCAGTTGAAATCAATGAACAACCAAAAATAATTTATCAAGAACAACATGAAATTCATAAAATTATCCCATTTTATAGAAACACCAACCTCAACAATGTAGAAACCTATCATCTTTCAAAAACAGTGATCGATAACCAAGAGGATAGCCTCCAAGAAACATGGAACTCAATGAAAATAAAAATGATAGATAGAAAAACCCATCCAATAAAAAATATGAAGCTAAACCACAACTTCAACCAAATAATAGATGAACTAGAAGGATTATATAACTGAAGATAAGTAATCCAACCTCAAGAGTGATCAATTGCTATAAAAATAAATCTAGATCAGATGGAGTCACCGCAAATCTCCTTAGAAGAGCCTATAGATTGAGAGTAAGGAATCATGAATGAATAAAATAATAATTTCATCCGAACTACTTACTTAAAACCAACCCTCATGAATTCACTCAATGTTGTTTCCCATTATGTGCTGTGTAATCCATGAGTCCAACATAATCCAAAAAACCAATCATTTTTATTAAAAACCCGATATTATTTTATTACATGATGTGTACCCTTTACATAGTGTGAAAATTATCATGGTGTGCATCTAGTTAATGGGTTCTATACAGGCGCCATTACATGACATGTAATTACTCAACAAATAAAAATACTATAGGTTTTTTGCTAAAAATATCAACAAATAACTCACATCACAATTAGAGGTATCCTACCACTTCTTTCTTGACATTACTCTACCAATAAAAAAGGAAAACCAAAACAGAGGTTAAAAAATACTTGACACAAAGATAACGAGGAATTACAATCTCCCCACCATAAAGGATTTCTGACCTAAGAAAGAACACAAGATACTAGATCTGCAAAAAGATAAGGCCACTAGTATATCATTAATAACTCACTCCCCAAAATCTTGTGTTTATCCTTTCTGCACATCCATAGTATGCTGACCAGGGGGATTAATTTACAAAGTATTACTTTATCCAAAGGTCCATAATATGAAATGATGCTCAACCAAAGTGTAATCAGGATCAAGATCAACATACTCCCATCAAATATCATAGGAAGGATATGGTATATACCTCACCAATAGGAAAAAATGAAATACAACATCAGTAGCTATCAAACTAGATGGATAGTGAAATTGATAGGTCAACCTACTTATTCATAAAATGATCTCAAAGGGTCCCACAAACCTTAGTGCCAACACACCCTTCATAGAAAACTGATGATGTCCCAAGAAAGGTGAAACTTTGAGAAATACTTGATCATCAACCTCAAATTCCTATGGCCAAGACAAAGAGTCCACATAAGATTTATGATAACTCTATGCTATGATCAAACACCTCCAGATCAACTACACCATCTCTTTCATCTCTTAAAAAACACTCATATATACTAAGGACTTCTCTCCCAAATATTCCTAACACAAGTGAGATCTATATGTCCTCTAATTAAAAGAATCATTGGGAGAAATATTTATTGAATCATGATAACTATTGTTATATAAAAACTCAACCAACAAAAAATTATTTTCCCATGATCATTAAAAATCAAGAACACAAGCCCAAAGTATATCCTCTATAACCTGGTTATATCTCTATATATGTCTATCTTTCTATGGATTATTAGCCTTGTTTAATTTGTTATGAGAACCCATATCTCTGTAAAAAACATTCCAAAAATGGATTTGAATCTCATATCCCTATCCAAAATCAACTATATATGAACTTTATGAAGTCTTGCGATCTATCATTAATACAAGTCCCAAAGATGTATCAATTTAATATTATCTTTGATATGTAGAAAATTCCATAATTAAGTGAGTTGGTCAATGATCACCCAAATATTATCCTTCCCACTAGTTTTCCATTGAAAACCAATGATGAAATCCATTGAAATATCATCCCACTTCAACACAAGAATGTGAAAGGGTTCCAACAACTCTACTTGTCTCTTGTGCTTTGCCTTAATTATTTGAAAAATAAGGCACTGTTAAACAAAATATGCTATCAACTATCTCAACTCATCCATTACCACTAATACTAATTCTGCAATTCTGACACATGTGACATCTCATTACAGTTATGTTAGGTATGTTTGAATCCATGTTGTGGTTTTTGTCTGGCTAAGGATGAGAAGGATCTTGGAGGATACCTGTAATGGTGAAGTCAGATATTTGTTGGAATGTTTAACATAGAACCAGCTGGTTCTATAGATTGTTAGAGATATTCACACTGTGTAATATGTTTACACATTGTGTAATTTTTAAAATAATATTACTCTATTTCTTAATAAATGGTCATGGGTTTCTCAGCGTCTATGGGCCTTATCAATTACATGACTTTTAATTGGGTTACACTTCATGTAAAGTTATGAATGTCAGTATTAAACTGGTGGATTTTAAATAATTTCTATTACCGTTCTTCCATGATTCATTTATCCTGACCTAGAGCCATCCCCGGGTGATTTTGGAGCCCTTCATCACTATTAGGTCATTTCATTAAATGATTTATCATTGTTGCAGTTGCAGTGTGACTCTCTAGGTATGATGTATCCAAGTCTCTTCGTATTTTTATCCTACCCTCCCTGAAGCATGATAGATCATCATGAAAATTATGTATGTAAACTTATTTATGTTGAATATTGTTTCTAGATCGAGTTACTAGATCTCATGTGCCTTTGTCCTTGTTGGCTGGTTTCATTGTGGGCGTTTTGATTCACTAAAAAAATTTACATGGTTATATTATTGTTTGGGAAAATGATTTAACCATAAAATGATTTCAATTAGATTGTTTAATTTAATTATTATGAAATTGAATTTGTGAAAACCCCAATTCTAGAAAACTGGTATTTGAATATTATTTCACATGAAAACATTACGGAAAACACAAGATTTCAGTAAATTGGGGCAATATTTGAATTTGATGGAAATCGTGAGATATAAATTATAAAATTTGATTTTGAAATGATTTGAGAAAATGATTTCAAATTGGTATTTCAGAGAAAATGGATTAAGATGTTTTCATAGAAACCCACTGGATTTATCCTAGAAAAGAAATGATTTCATTTAAAACCCATTTTTATTTATAAATAGTAATTGGCACTTTGAGATGGAAAAAAATGGCTTAATTGTTTTTTATATAGTTTCAAAATAAATTTTCCAATATTTATTGCTATTTGAGAACATGTAGGCCTAGTTAAATAGCGAGTTATTAGGAACTAGAACTCTTGTATTTTAATTCCATATAAAATATTAATGCATTACAACTCTAACATAAAATTATTGGTAGATCTTATCCCCAGCAAGATGTCGGTCAGTCCACATTTGACGGTATTAAAGGGATGTGCGTAAACATTACCATTTTCAATATAAATGTTTGTGAGGATCCCATAACCTGTAACTATCATACCTCTTGCCATATGACCATGTTTCTCCTTTGTGATGTTTTGGTATATATATATATTCCATTTTTTTAATTTTCTTTTACACATTCCTGGTTAATTTATATAATTTGTTTTATATTAAACATTTATTAATCCAATATTAAAGAAATGTTTCAATCAATTGAAATGTAAAACATGATATTTTTTAAATATGATTTGGAAATTCAATGTCCAGTTATTTAAAATTTAAATATTTATTGGTTAATAAATTGTTTCATCTTCTTATGGAATCCTTGGTGAGACCCTAATGGAATATTAGCTCACACGGTACCTATGCCATTGGGTGTTTATAGATTATCTTCTCCCAGGTGTGAGTAAGGAAAAACATCCACTTGGAGCTGGTTCTTTTTGATAATTATTGGGTCTCGAGTGGATGAGTCTATTGTGTGTGGGTTTTTATCTTGTTTTTTTGGTACTTTGATGATGTACTTTGGGTATGTCTACCTATTTCCCTTTTGGTACAGTTCTCCATGTAGAGTTTTTCTTCGATGCATACTGACTTGTATCTCTTTCTCCCATTATTTTTGGGGAAAATTCTTTCCCAATTTAATATTTTTTTATTCTAGGTGCTTATCACCATCACACGGGGATTGGGAACACCCTTCCGGCCATGTTAGTGTTGGCTTGTTTGTCAGGGTACTAGGGTATCTGTGCTGATTCATGAAAAATTGGTATCTAAGAGTTGTTAATATTATTTCCATGATGTTAGTATGAAGTTGTGTAATATTATCGAGACAAAGGATGTAGTTTTGGGTGAGTTCCATTCCATATCTCACCATAATGAGCCTTATATGACCAGGGGTTCTTTGGGGATGATTTCTTGAGGATTATTTCTAGTACTTTACCTATTTCGGATTTTGATAGGTTGAATTCTAAATCTTGTGTTATTATCTATTGGGATTAATTTCTCTTGTTTCTCTGTTTACTGTAAACATGACATCTTTAATATTTTTTGCTAATGTTGTCCAACATCATGCCTCTGAGAAGATGTGTGAATAAGATCTAGTTGGAAGATGCTGATGAAACTTAGTGAGAAAAACCTCCCATGGATCATTATATGCTTGAAGATATTGTGTCTGTTTCCATGCTCTGGGATAAGCACCTACACCAGGTCACGTTTAGTATCCAATTGTGCAACCTTAATGGGATGATTTATAGAATCATTACTAGGATTTCATTCATTAAAATCCACTAGCATTAAAAGGGTCCAATGATCCCCAAGTGGATGAGAATTGGATGAGTAGGATTGATTGAATTTTTGAGTTCTTTGAGACACATGAGGAAATAAAGGGGATGTGTAACACCTCCGTACCTGAGCAACTGAACAGTAGAAGGTTGGACATGATGGTGATGGTGAAAAAGCACTAGGTCTTAAAGCAGAAATACATCAAAGTTCATTTCACTGACTAGTTATATCAAGATTTGATGGTGTTTTATTGAGCTATATAATTTTCCAAACTCAAGAAGGTTGACACGACTGTGGGTAAATACGAAAAATGCTTTACTGAGTTTGTATAGATTTCACCTGAGATTATATCGAATGAGATGTTGATGATTTTAAGGCTTGAGATGGGAATTAGATCTGATATTCACTCCTTGGTTTTCATTCTAAATATTTATTCTTATGCTAATGTGATGGATATGGAATTGATCATTGAAATGGACTTGGCTGGTAATTCATGATTGACGAGAGTTCCTTTTTGTCCTAGTGGATGTTCTATGTGTTCCCTTAAACGGTTGAGGAAGCATGATGATTCTCATGGTGATTCTAGACAGAAAATATTTTCTAGAGCTCCTATAGAACATAGAAGAATCCCTTTGATTTTTTACATGTTTGGAATGTCGATAAACTCAAAAAGGTTTTGAACTAAGTTACTCATGGTATATGGTCCGTATGGTCTCTCAGGTCACATGTAGATGTTCTACCATATCTTTTCCACATTACGTAGTGGCATGAGATCATCAGTTTCTACTAAAAATGTGGTGAAATTAGATGATTCAATGCTAAACTGGTTCTAGTCACATGCATCTGGAATGAAGCTTATTTACACAATGGAAGTGTCTCTAGAGGAAGCAGATACGAGTCAAATGACTGTGAGAGGTACCATCACTATAGCTTCATCGTTAGTGATTGTCTTATTTGATATTTGTGAATCTCACTCATTTATTTGAACTCAAATTCAGAAACATATTAATCTTCTTATAGAGATTTTATCTTTTTTGATGGATATAAATACACCTCTTGGAATGAAGAAAGAGAACGGTATTCATAGTCCTACTTGTGTTTTCATATTATTAGATATCGATCATTCTTGGGATATTATAGTTCTAAACAAGAATCATCATGACGTCAGATTCGGGATGGATTGGATTGAAATTAGTAAATCTGAGATTTATTTTTAACTTAAATGAGTCTCATTTTTTTCTCCTGATGGTGTTTGTCATATCTTTTAGGGAGAGTGGGACCCAAAGCAGTGTAGATCTAGACCTTCTTATCAAAAGTTGGGGAAAATAAAATCAGTGTTTTCTTTTGACATGGAGTGAGAATATCAAAGTGATGAACACCCTCCAGTTTTCAGCTATTTTCAGACGTTTTTTCTTCTCACTTCTTGGGTTATCCACTAGTAATATACGAAGATGTCTTCATTGATTTAGTGTCAGGTACTAATCCATTATCTATTTCTTCTTACGACATAGAGCCAGCTTAAATTAAATTGTTGATGACTTAGTTGGATAATCTTTTATTGAAAGGATATAAATTATCGAGTGTGTCACATTGGGAGACATTAGTTCTCTTTTCTAAGAAAGCTAATTAGTCATTTCACTTTTGTGTTGATTACTAAAAACTCAATAGATTTTCAGAAAAGAAAAAATGTTCGTTACCATATATGGAAGACCTGTTTGACCAATTAAAATGGGTGAAGTGTTTTTTGAAAATTGATAATCCATATGGTTACTATTGCACTCCTCATGTATTAATCATGTTTTAAAGATCAAAAATCTCAATAATAATTACACATCATGTTTTATTGATTGAATATCTTATTACTATCAATTACAGTCATTATTATTTACAAATATTTTGCTTTACCACAACTCTCAATTATCTTATCAAAACCTTGTATTTAGGTTTCAAGTTATCTTACTCGATAATGGTCAATCTTAATTCATATTATGCATATTACTGTTTATGTTTGAATAAAATTAATTGTCTAAGTATTCAGACACTGTGAAAGACAGACACAGTAAGACTGACACCGTGACCCAGACACCGTGAATGACACACCGTGACCCAGACACTGTGAAGGACACACCGTGACCCAGACATCGTGAAGGACACACCGTGACCCAGTCACCGTGATGGATACACCATGAGTCAGACACAGTGACTTAGACACCATGAGATAGACACCGTGACATGGAGACACCATGAAGGAGACACAATGAAGGACATACCGGTTATTGGAGACATCGTTTACATAATCACTGTGACACTATTTCATAACCTTTTTGTCAATATTATTTAAATAATACTAACGGTCATATTTGATGTTTTTAATGGAATTAATGTTATTTAATGATAGTTGTTGGTCTGTCCGAAAATCATACCTCGTACCTATGGAATAGAAATCATTACTATTGACGGAGATCGTGGAATATAAAGAAGATTGAGCTGTAGTAGAGGAAAGGCTCGTGCTTGACACATCTCGACACACATAATACAACACACGCGAGCTCTATACTGAACCGAAGAACAATCCTGAGCACAACTGTGAAGAACACATTGCACGATCCTCAAAGAAGTTCTATACATGAAATACTACATTACTGAAGAACACACGAAGTACTCTGGAGTCAAGAGAACATCTTCTCTCCTAGAGAAACAAATGTTGAAACACAACACTCTGTTTTTCAATAGAAAAACTAGAGAAGGACTGAGAATCATTTCTACTAAATCCAACAAGTCCAGAGCTACACTACCAATGACTAGAGATTTCTAAACATCCATATAATATCTCTAAGTGATTTATTATTTATATTCGAGCAGTGTGTGTATCCTGTTCATTTTACACACAAACTGTCTCCTGTGATTAAATGGAGGATATCACAATCCTCACACCAAAACCCCTTACTCTTTTTTACCCACGACAACTGTGGAAGAGGTCCTTGTGTGTCTTGGCCTTTATTTTTGTTTCCCTCGAAGAACAGTGGTAGAGGTCCATGCATGGCCTGGACAGTCTTGTACTGTTGCTAACCCCGATCCAGGGTGTGGATCAATTATATATAAAAATTTGGGAGGAATAATTCTTATCTTGAGACTGAACCTCTTGGTTATATCTTCTGTGCATTTTTAGTTTATGTTCATAATATATAGTATCTAATTTATATTCCGATGCCTATTACTTTTAAATAAAAATCTGTTTTAATGTTATTTTGATAGTTAATCTAGCAAGTGTTTGTATCTATTGTAAATTAGTAGGTTAGTTTCAAAATCTAATTTAATCTTCGGATTAGATTAACTGAGAACTAATCAATATTTTGAGAATCTAATTGAATCGTTACAGCTTTACAAATTCACTACAGTTTAACTTGTTTTATAATTTGGGGAATTTTAATAGAAAATATTTTAACATAAATTTTAATTGGAACTGAATTCACCCCCTCTAGAGTGTCCACTCCAACAAACATTTGGTATCAGAGGTTGTTTTTATTAATACAAGTTTTCAAAACATTATATTTTTCTCCTGTGATTTTAGTTGCATCATTAAAGATCTTAAATTTCTGTTAGTTCTAAATTTTATCTATTTAAATTTATTTTCTAAAATCCAGTTATGGATAATAGACAAGAAGGTGCAGCTACTAACATGCCACCATTCTTTAATGGTACAAACTATGCTCAATGGAAACTTAAAATGAAAATTCATTTAGAATCTATGGGATTTGATATCTGGACTGCTATCGAATCTCAATATAAAATTCTAGAAACTGAAAGAACTACATGGGACGAACCTACTAAAGTAGCTTACAATAATTACTGTAAAGATATGAATGCTTTGTATTGTGCATTAGGGGATGAAGAATTCAACACAATATCTTCCTGTAAAACATATTATGAAATTTGGGATACTTTAGGTGTTTTTCATGAGGGAACAAATAATGTTAAAGAAATTAGATTAAATAATTATACTATTAAATATGATAATTTTAAAATGAAAACTGATGAACCTATTTTTGATATGTATCTCAGGTTCAATGAGATATTCAATACAATTATCTCACTTGGAAAGGTTGTTCCAGCAAAGGAACAAATCATGAGGATACTGAGATGTTTTCCAGATAGATGGAGAGGCACTTCTGTTTCAATCAGAGAGTCATGTGACATTGGACCTCTGCCTATCAAATAAATTATTGGTAAATTAATGATGTATGAGGAAGAACATAAGGTAAACAAGGAAGAATATGACGAAACCAAGAGAAAATCTATGGTTTTCAAGTCTAATTCTTCAAAGATCAAAGTCATGGAAAAAATACTTGTACATACAGAAAGTTCAACCTGTGAAGATTCAGATTCAGAGAGTAATGCTGAGATGGCTCAAATAGACATGAGATTTAAGAACTTCTATAGGAAGATGAAATTATTTAGAAAAACAAATTACAAAGAAAAAAATGACAACAAGGGTCACCAAAAAAAGGACTGGAAGAAATCTGATAAGGAATATGATATAGTCTGCTATGAATGCAAGAGGAAAGGACACATCAAGGATGACTGTCTAAAATTAAAATTCAAAATGAAACATGATTATAAGGACAAGAATTACAAGAAAGATATGAAAGCTACTTGGAGTTCTTCAGAAGACATCACAAGTGAATATGAAATTTCTAATTATGAAAAGAATCATTCCAACATGTGTTTCATGACCAACACATTCGAGGTATCCTTAGATACTCCTATTTTAAATTCTTATTATTCTTGAGATGATGCCGAATCTGATTCTGATTCTGAAGATATGTCTAAAGATGAATTATCTGAATATTGTAACATGATAGAGGAAACATGAAATGAACTTAAGGACAAATATTAGTCATTAAAGAAACAACATGCTCTCACTACAAATGTTAAATCCTCCCTTGATATAGAAAAAGAAAATAATACTCAATTGTTAATGGAGAATAAAAAACTGAAAATGTCTAATGAGAAACTTAGAAAGGACATAGAAAAATTCACAAAGGGAAAAGATACACTTACTCAAATGTTAGGAAAGAAAGTTGCACCAAAATACACTACTGGTTTGGGATACTAACCTGGAAAAAGACATTTCACTAAAACTCGATTTATTCCTAAATCTGGACAAAATTATACTTGTTCCAGTTCTAGAAATTCATCTGATTCAACTAGTTATTAACATAGTTATAGATCAAATAGAGTTTATCTTCAAAAATCTTTTCATTCTGTAAATTATATGAAACCCATAAGACAAATTTGGGTACCAAAATCATTGATTACTAACCTATCTGGACCCAAGAAGATCTGGGTACCAAAGTCATTTCTCATCTAAATCTATTTTGTAGGAAACATTTTTCAAGATTTCCCACAAGAAGACATGGTATTTGGACTGTGGATGTTCAAGGAATATGTCTTGGGATTAATCATGCTTCAAGAGACTAATAAAGGTTGATGGAGGCCATGTCACCTTTGGTGATAATTCTAAGGGAAAAATCATCAGCCTAGGCCAAATTGGTAACACTAACTCAGTTTTAATTTCTAAAGTTTTACTTGTGGATGGATTGAAATATAACTTGTTAAGTATACCTCAATTATGTGATGATGGCTTTAATTTTAAATTTGAAAATGATTATTGTGATGTTTTTAATTATAAGAATGTTTTAATATTTTCTTCCTTATGAAATGAAATTGTTTATTCTGTAGATTTAAATTATTTAGCTAAGAAAAATGTTACTTGTTTAAATTCTTTTCATAAAGAGTATTGGGTATGGCATAGGAGATTAGGACACTGCAATATACACTCACTTAGAAAACTAACTAGGAAGAACATTGTTAGAGACTTACCCAAACTAGAGTTTCCAATTGACAACATTTGTAATCCCTATCAAAAGGGAAGAAAACACAAAATATCTTTCAAATAAATGAAAGAAGTCTCAACTTCTCAACCTCTCGAGTTGGTTCACATGGAATTGTTTGGACCATCTAGAGTTTCTATCTTAAATGGGAAGCACTATTTCTATGTCTTAGTAGATGAATTTTCTAGATATACTTGGGTATATTTATTAGCTCAAAAAAATATAGCTTGTTATTACTTTATTAAAAACTCCATGTCTATAGAAAACCATAATGGTATTAAGATTAAAACCGTGAAAAGTGATCATGGACGTGAGTTTGAAAATCAAGAGTTTGAATCTTATTGCTCACACAATGGCTATAGTCACATCTTTTCAGCTCCTAGGACACCTCAGCAGAATGGTGTAGTAGAAAGATGAAATAGAACCCTTCAATAAATAGTAAGAACCATGATAAATGAGTATGACCAACCTATTTACTTTCAGCCTGAAGCTGTAAATACAGCTTGTTATATCATCAATAGAGTCTTTGTCAGATCTCTTCTCAAAAATACCTCTTATAAACTATGGAATAATATAAATCCAAAGGTTAATTACTTTAAAGTCTTTGGCTTCAAAGTCTTTATTCTTAATACTAAGGATAATCTGGATAAGTTTGCTTCTATGAGTGATGAAGGAATCTTTTTAGGATATTATTTAACAAGAAAAGCCTATATAGTTTTCAATAAGAGAACCAAGTGTGTGGAAATATTTGTTCACATCAAATTTGATGAAACTGATCCACATGAACCTGAGTCATCTCTTGAAAATATTGAAGAATATTTATCTGTTCTGAGCCTTAATGATAAAATCAATGAACCTATAGTAAAGACAACCAGTTCTGGAAATATTTCAGAATCTGCTCCTAATGAACCCAAACCTAGAGAAGAACAGGAAATATCTAGCCCTACCTTTACTAGATCAACTAGGATTCTAAAGAATCAAACTTTAGATGTTGTTCTTGGTAATGATGATAGTGGGACACAGACTAGAGTTTCTCATAGAAATCATGATGAACATCATGCCTTCTTGTCCCATCTTGAACCAAAAAACATTGATGATGCTATTAATGATGAATGTTGGGTAATTTATATGAAAGAATAACTCAATAAATTTGAAAGAAATAAAGTTTGGAAACTAGTAGAAATACCTATGGACACTTTCACTATAGGCACAAAATGGGTGTTTAGAAATAAAGTGGATGTATCTGGAAATATAGTTAGAAACAAAGCTAGGTTAGTTGCATAAGGCTGTAGTCAAGAAGAAGGAATTGACCATGATGAGACTTTTGCTCTTGTAGACATACTAGAAGCCATTAGGATCTTACTTACTTCTGTTGCACATCTAAATTACAAACTATATCAAATGGATGTCAAGAGTGCTTTCTTAAATGGGTATATAGCTGAGGATGTTTTTATTTAACAACCACCTGGATTTACAAACCCTCATTTTACAAATCATATTTTCAAATTATCAAAAGCGTTATATGGTATAAAGAAAGCTCCAAGAGCTTGGTATAACAGATTAAGTAGTTCTCTTATCTCTAAAGTTTTTACAAAAGGTATAGCTGATCCTACCCTTTTTATAAAACTAATTTCTAATGATGTTTTAGTTGTACAAATTTATGTAGATGATATTATTTTTGGATCTTCAAAAACTTATTTATGTACTGATTTTTCTAAAATGATGCAAAATGAATTTGAGATGATTTTAAAGGGTGAACATAAATTCTTTATTGGATTTAAAATCTTTCAAAACAATGATGGAATTATTTTAACTCAATGTAAATATACTAGAGATCTTTTAAAATGTTTTGGATTGGATAGCACAAAAAGTAGTGACACTCCCATGAGTACCACATGTAAGATGGATCTTGATGAAAATGGAAAATATTTTTCTCAAACCACTTATATAGGAGTGAGTGGAAGTCTACTCTACTTGACTTCTAGTTGTCCTGATATTAAGTTTAGTGTGTGTATGTGTGCTCATTTTCAAGAAAACCCTAAAGAGTCACATTTAAATGCTGTAAAGAGATTTTTTAAATACCTCAAGCATACTCCCAATTTAGGACTATTCTATCCAAAATGACAATCATTTGAACTAGTTAGTTATTCTGATGCAGATTATTCTGGATGTAAGTTAGATAGAAAAAGTACCTATGGAACATGTCACCTTTTAAGCAAGTCATAGTATCATTGCATAGTAAGAAACAAATTTCTGTTGCATTATCTACTGTAGAAGCTGAATACATAGCTGTTGGCAGTTGTTGTGCACAAATTTTGTGGATGAAACACACTTTACTAGACTAAGAATATCAATTCAGACATGTCCCAATAAATTGTGACAACACAAGTGCTATTAACATTTCAAAGAATCATGTTTCACATTGAATGAAAAAACATAATGATGTAAGACATCAATTTTTGAGGTATCATTATCAAAAGTGTGATCTCACTTTAGAATTCAGTGGTACTTAATATCAACTTGTTGATATATTCACTAAACTATTAAATTATAAGAGATTAGACAACATCATACATGATCTTGGTATGATTAACCATAAATAGATATCTTAGAGATCTTACTATTTATGATTTCACTATATTTTAATTTACAGTTTAATGTTCACTATTTCTCAGTTACTGTTTCATGTTTATGGTCTCACAGTTAACATCTTTTGTTCACGGTCTGTCCCCTCACTGTCTCACTGTGACAGAACAGTTCACCAACTGTCTCACTGTGACAACTGTTTTTCATCGCACCATAAAGCCTACTCACAGTTTCACCGTGAAGAATCTTTATATATTTATTTTAACCCGAATCGCGTTAATTCTTATTTCACCACTGATTAATTTCCCGCGTTTTTTTTAGGATGCTTGAAATTCCCAAATGATAAAACATAATGTTTTTACTCGATTCCTTACCCGACCTCACTCTAGCTCACTCTCTCTAACCCTCTTTACCTTGAAAACCTTCTCTCCTTCTCTCTTGCTCGAATCTGCAGTGGATTCCCAGGATGAAGCATCAATCTTCACCCTCATCTGAGAAGCACCGCACGAAGAAACAAAAAAAAGCACCGAAGATTTCACCTGAAGGACCTCTAAATCAAAACCTAGTAAGTCGTATTATAGTACCTGAAAAAGAGATTTTCCCTGAATGGATGATATCTAGTAAGTATTTGGTTCTAAAAGTCTTAAGAGAACAAGGATGGATTGAATGGTTTTCTAGAAAAGATAGAACTATATGCCCGAGGTTGGTATCTCAGTTTTACAAGTATGCAATGTTTTCCTTTGATGCTGGAGAATGTTTTATGGTGACAAGCTGGATCAATGGACAAAAGTGTTCATTCTCTTCAAGGTTATGGTCTGCATGCCTGATAATTCCTCATGAAGGGATTTGTGATGATTACTAGAGAGACCCTCCTCCAACCACTGACATATTTGATCTGGAAAATGCACTAGAGATCCTGACTGGAAATGGCACCAAGCGGTGGGCCATAGCAGCTGAATTGGATGGGGAGACAAGACTGCTATTCAAATTTTTTCAGAATTTTATTAGTCCAAGAAAAGGATATTTTGCTGTGATGAAGTATCAGGATGTGTCCCTGATTTATCTGTTCATTATTGGCCATAAGAAATATCTTTTAAAATATGTAATTAACCATTTATGTGAGCTAATTAAAGTCACTTCCAAATCCACCTCCTTGTTTTACTCAAAGATGATTCCGGCCATGTTAGTTTCCAAGGGAGTAGTTGGACCGAATGAAGAAAAGCCAGAAGATTTTGATTTCTATTTATCCAAGCCTTTTATCAGAAGGACGAAGATTAATTAGAACCCCTAGAAGAAGTAGTGGGTTGAGGATAATGATCAACTTTATAAGAAGTATAATCCTGTTGATTATCCAAGAAGGCCAAAGAATATAATTGATCCTGGTTTGGAACCAGATAAAGTGGATGAGTATCCAGAAGAGGATGATGAAGAAGAAGAGGTTGAAATACCTCAAGAGGAAGCAGCTCCTGTTGAGAAATAAAGGACTACTGTCCCTGCTGATGTTCCTGCGGAAATACCTTCTAGAGAGGAAGTTTCTGTTGTTTTTAGAGAAGAAGCTCCTGCTTCTAGAGATGATGTTGATCAAGAAATTCAAACCGATTCTATAAGTGATTTGATTTTTCCTGTTTTAGGGCAGCAAGACATGGAAGAATATGGTGGTGCTGAAGACATCCCTGTCATGGAAGAAGCGAATCTAGGAGAAATCCATACTTGGGATAATGTTAATCAAGAGGATCTCCTTGTTGAAAATGAAGCAAGTGTTGAAGCACTGCCTGAGGAACAATCGGTTCCTGAGTACATACCCTCTACTGAAGAGAGGATGAAAATTACCTTTCAGATGGAAAGGAAAGAATTTTATAAAGAGATTAGATCTGATCCTGTGGATCATAATCAAATTCCAAGGCCTCAAGAATATGAAATGGAAGCACATTTTTAGGGGGAGGAACCTCAAAACCTTGTGATTTATGAAGACGGACATCGTGAAACCTCTCAACCAACTGTCACATATTCTTTGTACACTCGGTATGAGTTTCCAAGTTTTTATGATGTGAGTGAATCACAACAAGTGACTGAAACTGGTATAGATATCTCTTCTTTGTTTTCATTGAAGTCAGTAGCTCAACCAGAAGTAGAAACCGAACCTCAACCTCAATCTGAATCTGAAACTGAAAATAATTCTAAACCGCAACCAGAATCTACATCAGAACATGTACCACTACCTTCGTATACTATATTATCTGAGAAACAATCATATGTAACTAAAGATGACTTGAAATTCTTTGGAGAGACTATCTTGGCTGATGTTGAGAAGATTATATCCTCTTAACCTCATCCAGTGACTCAACTAAGTCAAGAAGATGCCTTGATTCTTTTTGAAAACATCATTCTGCATATTTAACCAAGGATGATCTGAGAAATACATGAATTCAGAGTTGAAAATAAGTTTCTTAGTGCTGATGTTGAAAATTTGAAAGATATGATGGAAAATATTCAAAGGGAACTATCTTCAAGATCAGATATTTCTCGGGTTTCTACCCCTGTACCTACTGCTACTTCTCATGAACAAGATGATTCCAACCATTATAGAGAGATTGTATCTCAAGTGAATCCTTATCTGCAGTTGTTTTTTGAGAAGATTGGTGTAAGACACACCAAGATACTGAAATGAATGAGAGAGATTGTATAAAATCATAATAAGCTCACAAATGAGTACATGGACGTCTTCAAAAAGATTTCAAATAGCTCAATGTTCTCACCGAAGATGTCAAAGCTTCTTATCCCTCTGGTCAGACTTCTGTTCCCTCTTTGGATGATTCTCTGCTAATATCTATAATCAAGGAAGAAATTTAGAATGCCCTTAGTGCTTTATATCTTTATCCTTTGTCAGAAGTGGTTAAGAACAGTGATCGAGCTTTGGACCTGGTTAGAATACATTCTATGATTTCCAATGATTCGAAATAGGAGATCACCAAGAAGATAGAATTTTATGTCACTCAAATTTTCACTAAAAGTGACATGAAAAACCACTTTAAGTATCTTGTGGAGAATTTGAAAATCCCTCCAGTGACGAAAGCTTTTAAATCTCAAGTTCAAAAGATTACAGAGTTCACCAGATTGTTGGACAAATTCTTGGAAAATAAGGACGATTTTTAAAAGTCTATGCAATATGGTGGAGCAATCATTACTGATTTCAACAGTCTTTTGAAGTCGTATCTTCATGAGAAGAGTAATGCTATAGTTTCTCCAGCTGCTTCACCCCTTAGACCTAGTTTACCTTCCCTAGCCTCAATTTCCATTTCAATCATCCATGCCCTTTCTCAGATCAGACCAGTGATTCTTGATCAACCACAGAATAGATTTTCTACAGCTCCTACTTTGGCTCCCACCATATTTGAAGGTCTACCTTTACCTTCTTTGTCTACTACCACCATGCCTTCTTCTACATCAGCTCCATCTCCTGCTGATAAAGGCAAAGATAAAGCCAATCCGTGATGCCTACCAAAGTTTCTTAATTTTTGATGGGATGTCTTTTGTTGATTAGTATTTGTATTTCTCTTGTATGATTTATTATGAACCTTCTTAATGACAAATGCAGTGTTTGACACCCTTCTCTCTACTTTTGGATAATCCCAAAAGGGGGAGAAAACAGTGCAAAGTCTTTTATCTATTCTTATTAT
Organism: Viscum album; assembly: GCA_963277665.1. NCBI lineage: Eukaryota > Viridiplantae > Streptophyta > Magnoliopsida > Santalales > Viscaceae > Viscum > Viscum album. The sequence goes on from OY728151.1 coordinate 858,889,027, forward strand.
ATATATTATTTTCTCTAAAGTTGCATTCACTTTATATTTAAACTATACATTATTTTTTATAATAAAAAAAGAGGATATTGTTGGACTCCTCGTGTATTAATCATGTTTTAATGATAAGAAATCTCAATAATAATTACACATCATGTTTTAATGATTTAAAATCTTATTACTATCAATTACACTCATTATTATTTACAAATATTTTTCATGATAACAACACTCACTTATCTTATCAAACCCTTGTATTTATGATTCAAGTTCTCTTACTTGATAATGGTCATGCTTAATTCATATTATGCATATTACAATTTAAGTTTGAATACAGTTAATTGTCTTAGTATTCAGACATCGTGAAAGATAGATATAGTAAGCCTCACACTGTTACCCAGACACAGTGAAGGACACATTGTGACCCAGACACCATGAAGGACACATCGTGACCCAGACACCGTGAAGGATACACGATGACCCAGACACCGTGATGGACACACTGTGAGTCAGACACCGTGAGTTTGACACCGTGAGCTAGACACTGTGACATGGAGACACTGTGAATAAGACACAGTGAAGGACATACCTATTTTTGGAGATACCGTTTACATAATCACTGTGACATCATTTCTTAACCTTTATGTCAATATTATTTAAATAATACTAACGGTCGTATTTGATGTTTTTAATGCAATTAATGTTATTTAATGATAGTCTTTGGTCTGTCAGGAAACCGTACCTCGTACCTATGGAAAGGAAATCATTCCTATTCCCGTAGCTCATGGAATATAAATAATATTGAGATGTATTAGAGGAAAGGCTCACGCTTGACACTTCTCAACACACATACTACAATACACGCGAGCTCTGTACTGAACCAAAGAACAATCCTGAGTACAACTGTGAAGAAGACATTGCACGATCCTCAAAGAAGTTCCATACATGCAATCCTACATTACAGAAGAACACACGAAGTACTCTGGATTCAAGAGAACATCTTCTCTCCAAGAGAAACAAAAGCTGAACCACGACACTCTGTTTTTCAACAGAAAACTAGAGAAGGACTCAGAAGAATTTTTGCTGAATCCAACGAGTCCAGAGTTGCATTGTCAATCACTAGAGATTTCTAAACTTCCATATACTATCTCTAAGTGATTTATTATTTACTTTCGAGTAGTGTGTGTATCCTGTTCATTTTACACACACATAGTCTCCTATTCTAAATTGGAGGATATCACAATCCTCACACCAAATCTCCTTACTCTTGTTTACCCAAGACAACTGTGGAAGAGGTCCTTGTGTGGCCTGGTCTTTATTTTTGTTTCCCACGAAGAATAGTGGTAGAGGTCCATGCATGGCCTGGATAGTCTTGTACTATTTCTAACCCTGATTAGGGTGTGGATCAATTATATATATAAATTTGATAGGACTAAGTCTCAGCTTGAGATTGAACCTCTTGGTTATATCTGCTGTGAATTTTTAGTTTATGTTCAAAATATATAGTATGTAATTTATATTCTGATGCCTATTACTTTGAAATACAAATATGCTTTAAAGATACTTTGATAGTTAATATTGAAAGTATTTGCATCTATTGTAAATCAGTAGGTTAGTTACAAAATCTAATTTAATCTTCTGATTAGATTAACTGAGAACTAATAAATCTTTTGAGAATCTAATTGAACCTTTACAGTTTTAACAATTCATTACAGTTTAACTTGTTTTATAATTTGGGGGATTTTAATAAAAAATATTTTAACAGATATTTTGGAACTCAATTCACCCCCCCTCTTGAGTGTCCACTCTGACCAACAGTTACCATTAGTTTAGAATAGTAGAATCACACATTCTGAGAACCACCATTCAGTGAAGGTAAACCCATTAGGATTACCTCAACATTCCATTTGGTCTAACCAATGAACATATAATCATTATGGATTTAAAGAACATGTTTCCCCAAGAGTATCCTGATACGTTCATGGTAGAATTTGTTGATAACATCTTTTCTTAAACTAATTCTAAGTAGGATCATGTACATCATCTGAGAATGGTTCTATAATATTTGAGAAATCACTATCTGTATGCAAAGATTTCAAAATACGATTCCAGGATTCATGAAGTGATGTTCTTGGGGCACATGGTTTCAGAATATGGTATCATAGTTGATACTGAGAAAGTGAAATTTGTTATGACATGGTAATAACAACAAAATTTTGTTATTATTCAGATCTTCTTGATAATTTCTGGGTATTATCACCAATTTTTAATGGACTTTTCAATTTTTTCATCTTTGATAACTGCTCTAACATGTGAGTAATGTTTTCTTGGGAGGAAATATTTCATATTTCTTTTTTTGAGATGAACCATATTTTTACTACTATACGGGTGATGACTCTTCTAGATTCCGAGAAGGGATATGTGGTCTTTTGTAATGTATCTTTTTCGGGTTTGGGTAAATTTATTATATAGGGTGATCATGTTGTTGAATATGGATTGTGGAAGCTTAGGCCACATGAGCAGAATTAGCTGACCAATGGCCTTGAAATTTTGGTTGTGATGCATGCAATTTCACATAAGAGTGGGTGACATTACCTTTTCAAGGAATGGTTTTCCTTTTATTTATACCAAAAGATATTGATTTATATCTTCTCTAAAAAATATTTCAATCATTGCGAGAGGAAATATGTAGAATAACTTCAATCATTTCATTTTGACATTGCATGTACCCTGGTGAAGCTGAATGTCATCACAGATTCTTTGAGAAGGAACCCTTTAACCGAGGCCATGAAAGAATCATCAGAAGAGTGGAATGTGATGGATTTGTTTTCAATTTTTCATATTGAAGTCTAGGAATTAGGGTCTGTGATTTCCATATCTAGTGTTTTGTTGAACAATTCTCTACTAACGTTGATTCATTCAGAATAATATCCAGATGATGAATTCCATATCATTAGAGACACTCTATATAATGGGGAGTTCATGGTTGAGTGGTTGTTCTCCAAGGATGTCATTCATTGTGATTATAATTTTTTGTAGTACTGTTATTAGTCAAAAATGTTGTGATGGGGTATTTTCGTAGTTCCCAGTATACATTGCAACCAAGAACCAACAAGATATTCTATGAAATGTGGCATCGATTTTGGTGTTCATGGATATAACGATGCATTGTAGATTTTGACCCTCATTTATATAAATTCCAATAGGCCATGGATGAGAAGAAAAAACCTTCATGTTTTCTATAGCCACTTCTAATTCCAACATGGAAGTGAGATGAGATCTCAATTGATTTTTTGGTTAGGTTCCCATGTAAACAGGGAAATAAGAAAGATATATGGGTTGTGATCGATAGGCACACTAAATCAGCTCACATTATACCCATTTCTGATATATCCAATGTTGAGGAGGATGGAAGTCTCTTGGTTAAAGAAATTGTTCATTTTCATTATGTTCCACATGCCATAGTCTCTCATATATATCATTAATTTTACTTATTGCTTTTGGAGTTTCCTTAATGAGGCACTAGGATCCTAGGTTCATTTTAGTATGACATACCATCTGCAATATGATGATCAGATAGAAAGAGATATATATATTCTTGAGGATATGCTATGTGCCTACGTCCCTGACTTTGGTGGGGCTTGGGATGGCCATCTGGTGTGGGTTGAGTTTTCTTATAACAAAAGTTACTAATATGTTATCCGAATAGATCCTTTTGAGGCCTTATATCGATATCCTATTAGATCCCCATTGTTATGGTTGGAGATGGTGAATGTTCCAAATGTTGGACCGATCATGGTCCAAGAGACGACATAAAAGAATCAGTTGATCTATTAGAGAATGATGAAGGAATGGTTTTAGCATAAATCATATGTTGATCGTTTCTGATGATTGATGGAATTTTTAGTTGGTGATAAAGTGTTCTTGAATGTTTCACCTAGGATGATTCATTGATGTCTTGAGAATAAATAGAATCAAACTCTGCATTTTGTGAGAACTTTTGAGGTTATTGAGCAGGTGTGGAAAGTTGCCTACTATTTAGAACTTCTTCCCTGGTTGATGTTGATACATAAAGTGTTTCATGTATCATAGCTCCAAAAATATATTTCTGATCCACCACATATTCTAAGATAGAGTGATCTTGATGTTGATCTAGATTTATCCATCACTTAGGATCTAATCAAGACAGTTTATTATGAATCCATGGTGCTTCATGGGTGGATGATTCCTTTGGTTCGAGTGATATGGAAGCATGATTCAGATTCACATGAGACATGGGAGCATGATGTACTGATGAGTGGCTAGTGGCCTCAACCTTTTGATATGGAAACCACTTGACAGGCATTATGGGAAAAAAATATATATAGTGGGGAAGTTATAACAATCCATTAACTTTCTATGAGGTATATTTTAACACATTCCTTCGTTACCCGTTTTCTTTTTCTGGTATGGTTGAGAAGGATTTGGGAGGATACCTATATTGGTGAAGTCATGGAATTATTAGAATTTTTAGCATAAAACCAATTGTTCTCTAGAAATTTTGGGATTTACATGAAATGTAATATTGTTACACTCCATGTAAATTCTAAATTAATAATAAATCAACATTTTTTTATTAAAAAGGTTATGGGTTTTTGGAGTATATGGAACTTTTCAATGAAACAACATGTAATTGGGTTACACATCATGTATTGTCCTGAGTATTGATTTTAAATATTTAGATTAGCTAAAATTTCTATTCTCCTTCTTCCAGGTTTCCTTCCTCACATTGTAGATCCATCCCTAGAAAATTTTGAAGCCCTCCAACCATTCTGGATTGTTTTTTTCAATTATTGATCATTGTTTCTATTGCGTTGTGACTCTTCGGGAAAGCTGTCTCCCTGTATCTACATATATTTATCTTTCCCTAAGATTTTGATAGAACATATTTGGATATATTGATCTAAAATATGTGTTATTGAATCATTATTCTAGGTTGAGTTCCTATATCTTCTGCACCTTCATTCTTGTTGGTGGTTTCTATTTTGGGTGTCATATTTCCATCAAAAAGGTAGGTGGTTCGGTTATTTTTTGGCCAATTGATTTTACACTAAATTACGTGATTAAAAATAAATTTATTTCAACTGGATTGTGGAATTTGATTCTTTAGTAATAAAATTTATCAAAAACCCAATTCTAGTGAATAGTGATTTGAATGTGATTTGTCATGAAAATTTGGGGAAAACCCCCAATTCCCGTAAATTGGTGTGTAATATTAATTTTATGGAAATTTTGGGGATTACATTTTGAAATTGGACTGTGGAATTAATTTTAGATTTTGATTTCATATTGTTATTTGAGAAAAATGGCCTAAACAATTTTGATATAAGCCCATTGGTTTTATCCTAGAAAAAGGAATGATTTGATTATAAACCTATTTGGTTTTTAAATGGAAATGGGCATATTCAGATGAAAAAATGGGTTGAATTATATGTTAAAATGTTTTGAAATAAATTTCACATTATTAAATTTTGTTTTTAAACACACTTTCTAGGTAGTTTGTGAGTTATTAGTGGGAAAAATCTTGGATGGGAATGACCTAGCAATAGAACAAGGCTTTAAAACTCTAATATAAACTTATTGGTAGATATTATCCATAGTGGGATGTTGCTCGGTCCTCTTTGACCAGTTCCAAGGGACATGTGTGGACATTTATATTTTTATTATATAAGTGTGTGAGGATCTCATAACATTGAACAATCATGCCTCTTGGAAGATGACCATGTAGCTCCATTTTGATATATATATATATATATATCTGTGTGTGTGTTTGTTTATGTATTTTTTTTCAAATAGTTTTACACAAGCCTTGTGAATTTAAATAAATTTTTTTATATAAATTTTTATTAAGAAATTATTTATTAAGTGTTTCCATCAATTGAAATATAAATAATGAACTGTTTTAGATATTATTTTCAAATTTCATGCCTAGTTTTTTAAAATTTAAATCATTATTAGTTAATTATTTATTCCATTTTCATATGGATTCCTTGGAGAGACTCTACTAGGATCTTAGATCGCACCCTAACTATGACTTCATGTGTTTGTAGATTATCTACTCCCGAGTTCAAAAAAGGGAAAATCCCCACATTGAGGTGGTTTTTGTTTCAGATCCTTGGGTCTCGAATTGTTGAGTCTTTTGGGATGCGGTTTCTTTATCATATTTTCTGGTACTTTAATGATCTAATTTGGGTTTGTTTACCTATTTTAATTCTAGTATTGTTCTTCCTATAGAGTTTTTATGATATGCATATGACAATATTCTCTTACATCCAATTTTTTTGTTGAAAATTAATTCCCACATTCATATTGTTTGATTCCAGGTGTATATTATTATCTCATGGGGATCGAGAATTCTCTTCAGGCCATGTTAGTTTTGGCTCAATTGTCAGGGGTACCAAGGTACATGGGCCAATTTTTGAAAATACATCTTTGTATCCGCAAGGTTCACATACCAATATGAATAGTTTCCACTATCCAACTACTCCCATCTCATGGATGGTGGAAAATCTAACCCACTACGGAAGTACAATGCTCTAGAGGGAGACAAAGAATAATTACTCGAGGTATCCCCACCATAATAGATTTTACAAAATCATTGACATTCATTATCTTCAACTTTCTCAAGATGGCCTACCTCATCAAAATATGAGTCATCTATCACTAATTCCATGAACACCAATACACCAACCACATACACATTCAATATCAACTCAAAAAATAATGTCATTGGAGACCACTGCTCAACCAATTCCTTCACATCCTTTATCGGTAATTTTCTATTGAACACATTGGAATTTTTTTTCCTATTTCTATGGTATAAGAAATATCAAAACAAGAAGTCGTAAGATGCTCCACCCAACATCTCTATCGCTAATTTAGATCCCTATAAGTAAAAATATATTTATGGATATTATGATCATATATAATGTAAAACACTCCCCAAAGGGATATTGATTCCATGTTTTGAGTTTAGTCATAATAGATGCCTGCTCATGATCATTGGTAGGGTAGGTTATCTCAAGACCTTGTAACTGAAGAGATTCAAAAGCCACAACCCATTTCTCCAACATCATGATGCCTATCAAACCCACACTAAAAGCATCACATAAATTATCATATACTAACCATAATTCTGAAAGAATCATATTAGGTGCTATAGTAAACCATACCTTTAGGTCCTCAAATGATCTATTACGTTGTTCATTCCATTCAAACAATACACCCTTATGGGTTAAATTAGTTATTGAAGAAGCAATCATGGAGAAGTCTGGAAAAAACCATCCACAGTAACCATCCAAACACAAGAAACTCCAAATCTCATTCACATTTATGGGCTACACCAATGAAATAACTTCTTGTACCATTTACGGACCTACTATGACTCCACGCTTAGATATCACATTCCCATGAAACTTTATCTCTCACATCCAAAAAAATCACACTTAGAAATCTTAAAATATAAGTGATGTTCTTTCATGGTTCAAAGAATTATATCCAAATAGTCAATGTGATCCTCCAATTACATTAAGTACACCAATATATAATCCATGAAGAAAAAAAGAGTTCAAGAATAGATGAATGATTTGGTTCATAAAATACATAAGAATAGACAGACAATTAATGAGACTGAATTGCATAAACAGAAACTCAAAATTCCCATATTGACTCAGAAATAAGGTCTTAGATATATCCTATTTTCGAACTCCCAACTAATGACACCTTGACTGTAGGTCAATATTAGAAAATATATGATCCCATGTAAGTTGATCAAAGATATCATCAGTCCTTAGAAAAGAATGTTTTTTATTTAAAGTAATCCAATTAATCTTTCGATAATTAATAAAATGTTTAAGGATCCCATTTTAATTCTTAGAAATGTGGAAATTCAAAGACCATGATGGAATAGTTGGATTTATACATCCTTTTGCCTCTAGGTCATCAAGTTGGACATTAAGTTCCACTAACTCTATATATGATATCTGGTAAGATAATATCGAAATATGAATCATACCAGAGTGTAGGTTAATATTAAACTTGATCTCTCTATCTATGGAGGAAACCCATAAAAATACCTGGAGAATACCTCAGGGTACTCACACACAAATGTAGGAAGTTGACCACCCAAGCAAGGGTTAACTAAATCGATAGAAATATCTATCATATTGAATGAGATTGCCCCATAATATGGAATAAAAGGATCCACCCATCTTGATCTACAGACTCACTCACCCTTGGAAACATGAGTAACCCCATAAGAAGATAATAACTAAAAACAATAACAATAATAGCCTATAAAGGCCTTAATAATAGCTATCTAATATGTGGTGATAATAAATTCAAAGTTGTTAAGATCATCCACTATGAAGTCCCACTCCCCCTTGATGTCCGCTATCATCACTTGAAACATGGGACATCTGAAACATTGTTCAAACCTTATTCTCAAAGTGTGGAAAAATATAATAGAAATGACATATGGTACAGATTCATGCCCAACAATTCATCTGTTGGTTGGGTGTTATATTCCTCTACTGGATACTTCCCAGCATAAAGTAATCTGTTCATTAACACATGAACATCTCCCTTTGCCTATGGATTAGACCTACCACCCTTGTAAGTATCTACATGAACCTGAAAATCCATGGTGAGAGTAGACCCTCTTCTAATAATCTGATATAAATTTTTACAAAAGTCTTGTAGATCACTCGATCCTAAATAAAGATGGAATATTTTTGGAATGTCTACACAGTTTGGCTTGACATGACCTCACCTTCCACACTGGTAACAGAAAACCTGTTATTTCCCTTTCATCACCCTTGAGACTGATCCTGTAGAAAAATTTACATTCTTGTGCTTATTTTTATGTCTAGAAGTTACACCGTGGCTACCCACTGAATAAACTGAGGCTCCACTCATACCTATCATCCCAGCCATGTTGGCCTCAACTAAACAAGCCTTATCAACTACTTCCTTAATGAGTAGATAGTACATGAGTACTAACATAAACTGGATAGTAGGCCTCATCCCTAATTCAATCCTTCAAGACATTAGGTACTCATTATTGACAAAATACAATGCTATATGCACTAAATTAGTAAAATATGTAGAATAATGAAAAATGGTATTCTCCCTCTCCTCTATGGGTAGAAAATCCTTGTTATTTTCATCATACATTTTATTAGGATAAAACTACAGGTTAATGATTTTATTGAAGGAGGCCCAATTAATATCCTTGGGCAACATAAATTTGAAAATAGAGTCCCACCATCTCATACCTGGTAGCTCGAGCATATGTGTGGAAAAACCACCTTAGAGTCCTTTGGATTCAACAAGAAGTTGAGGATCATCTCTATTAGTTCAATGCAATCCTCATATTTTCGGTTTATTTATTCACTATGAATGATGGGTGGATGTTAAATTGTAAATTATGATCCATGATCCATAATGTGTCATGGGTTCCCAACATCCACTTGGCCTAGAGTCTAAACTGTGCAGATAACAGCTTCTACCAATATAGGGTCTAATGGATGATTTTCTTACAGATCCTATATCATAGTTATCACTCTTTTATTTGGAATAGATCTTCACAAAGGCATTATCTAACAAAATAAAAAAATCATTCGAATGAAAATTCATAAATCATTGGAACAAAATCTATTATTGATAAAAAAAATATTTAAATCATTAATAATATAAATCTATAACTAAAATACCAAAGAAAGACCTTACTTAAACGGGAAAAAGTCAATTAATATAAAATTACCATATGGTTCATTTAAATGAACTCAAAATCTAATTTTTAAATAGGTTAAAATTCCTCTACCAATTATTGTAACTCAGGTTCAATCACGAAAGTGAGCTATCTTGGCACATTTTCCCCACCTATAATTTGAATTCAAGTGGTCCTAAATCTTGTCTACTCCATACATAGAACAAAACTTAGTTAGTGCCAACACACTTTAGGTTGATAATCCCTTTGATAAGAAATTGTAACAAAACACCCTGTGTCAACTAGACAAGCAACCCAAACCGTCCCATCACATGATCTATGTAAAATAGGAAAACAGAAACCAGAACTAGAAATAATAAAAACAAAACATACAACTAGAGTATGAATCCAAAAAAATGGGACATCATGAAGGCATAAAATATAATCGAAATTAGGATAAACCATAAAGTATATTCAATACACACATGACCAATGGCCACCACCAGACCATCTTGAACCTAATGTTGTTGCAACAAGAGAATCCATCATGTTACAATAATCACTTCCCATTAACAAAATCATGAAATAAAGCATCAAAAAATTCCTGAAGGCACAAGTAGGGTGGGAGCCAAATCCCAGTAAGAAACAACAACAATTTCTATATAGGCTCTAATATCAAAAATTTAAAAATTATATCTTTAAAAAAATATTTTTTAAATGAATTTTTATAAATTCAGAACATTTATAAATCATCCCCCCAATTTGTTTTTCCTAAAATCATTTCATATTATCAAACCAAAAGTATGAGAAGTAGAAGTGATGAAAAAGGAAATCATATCCATGAATCAAGAGGTAAATTGGTAAACATGTATCTATGAAACAACTTATCATACTAAGATATGTGGTACTATATCGTATAAAAACCTATGGGCAATGGTCCATGATAATAAAATCATGTGATAAATAACCATAAATGAAAAAGAACCTATTATATGGTCTTTATTCTCTAGGACACTACATGGTAGAAACTAAAAATACTAAGCAGGAATAACATTGGATCCAACTAGTATCAAGTCATGCCCATCAATATCGAAAAATATTACATCCTAGTGGTGAAACACACACTAATGGTGCCCATGTATCTTTCCCAAATCAACCAAGGTTCATAATGTATAATTTTCCCATAAATTTTAAAAAAGTGAAAAATATTTTTAAAATCATTTTCCAATCCATACCATTCCGATTTGGAGTTTGAAAACCCTTTTCCAAATCAAGAAAATCTATTTAAAAAATTCTTTTTGAATATATTTTCTTTTCCTAGAAATTATTTTAAACCATTTATCACTAAAAATAAATGAACAATAAAATGGAATTTATCTTGAACAAAATGTGATTCATCAAATTAACTCATTGTATAGAACATCCTATATCATCATGGTAGAAACATAGCTTCTTTTGAAAACGGTGACCACAAAGCAAGAGAATAGCCACCAAAAGAAGAGGCACACCTAGAAACTAAAAAATATCGATAGAAAGCACTATCCTACCACAAACCCACTAACAAACCACAACCACGAAAATAACCAAAGAAGAACCATAAGCATTAAAAACCCATAAATAATCAATCCAACCACAATGGTGATCAATCACTGAATGAAGTTATCTAGACAGGAGGGAGACACCCAAAATCACCTTGGAAGAGCCTCTATGTTGAGAGAACAGTAATCTCTAAAAATATAATAATAACTTCATCCATACCCCCTTCCTAAAACAAACCATCATGTTTTTCATAGTATGTAATACAATTACATGTCATGTAATCCTTGAGTACCACATACGCTAAAAATCCCATCTATTTTCATTACAAACCCAAGATTTTTTAATTACATGACATGTACCCTTTACATGATGTAAAAAATTCTCACGTTGTGTATCTAGTTCATGGGTTCTATCCAGAAACCATTACATGTCGCGTACTCCCATTAAAAATTGTGTTATTTCCCTTTGAGCATAAATTACTATAGGGTTTATGATGAAAATTACAACAAATACCTAACTTCACAATTATAGGTATCCTCCCAATTCATTCTCGTCATTACTCAACCAATGAAAAAGGAAAATTTATTTTTTTAAAACACACCTAATAGAAAGATAAAAGGGTGTTATAAGGTCTAACATCCATATACTATATCACATCATAACCCATCCCTCTCAGCAATGGTCCTCATCCCAAACCCACTCATGGAAAAGGTATAATAGCATGACCTATTACTATCAAAAATGGTGTACTAAACCCAATCCATGCAAATAATGATCCAAAATCATGAATAAGGATAACATCTCCATCCATTTCATGTAACACCCCTTGATTTTAGAATGTATTTTACTCTTAATTAGAACCACACTCAATATTATGTATCATATAAAATAATGAAGTAAAAAATATAAAGAAGATTAGATGAATATTATTAATAAAATTTAAGAATAATAATTCCTATATTCGGTAAAATATTGTAATCAATTATAATTTCATAGAAAATGGGAATAAGCACACATAATGTTTAAATGTTTAATTTTTAATAATAGAAGTTTTTCATTATATGTTGTCTTTTCAATTAAAAGTTAAATTTATAAATTTAATACCCCGAAAACATAAAATTGATTTTTTTAATTCATCATGTCCAAATTATTTTAGGGGTATTTTTTTGAATTTTCAAAATTAATTCATATGTTGATGACTAGTAATAAAATATAATACTTTTATAATAAGGATACTTTTATTAAAATATCAAAATTAATATGTGACATAGAATTTTCTAAAAACATTATTATATTAAAATATAAAAATTTAAAAAGCTATATAAATAATTCAAAAATAAGATTTGGAATATATAAAACTATTGTTTAACATTTTGTAAACATAAGTAATATTTTTCTGAAATACTATTTTTGTTCGCTTATATAAAAAATATGTCTTCATCAAATGAAATAATTTAATATAATAAATTAGATTACATTTTTTTGATTAACAAGTTAATATTATGTGTTATTTTAAATTTTATTTATATGAATAAAATAATGAATAATATGATTATTTTTAATGACCATGATAATGGCGAAAAGGTTATTTTCAATGAATTATTTTATTAATGTTTTTTAATTTTTAACTAATCAGTTAAATAAATATATTTTATATAATTAAATTTATGATATTGTTATAAATATAAAAAATATATTATCACTCATTTAATTAGTAATTAATTACATATAAGATTGAAAACACTTAATGAATAATTCAACAATTTTCCAAAAAAATATATTTTATACATATTAAATGTTCTAATTTAATGGATATTATTATATTTTTTAGAAATTTTATTAGTTTATATAAACCTTAAATATGATTTCATAACATTGAATTTTTTTATAAGGGTTACATTATATTTATAATTAAAAATAAGTTATTAGGATAGAAACATGTTTCTATGGTTAAAACTAAAATAGAAACATGTAAAAAAACTCATGGTAAAAGACCTGAAACCTCATTAAACATGCCTTAAAATGAATTTTATTGGCCTTAAAAAAATTTTATAGGCCCAAAATATATTATTTTGCATATTTAGATCCATTGACCTATAACTAGGGTCGTTACATCATTAAAAGACTAATGTGAATTTACAATAGTCCCATTTTCATAACTTATATATGCTGATCATATCCCCCACATTTATAAATCTATTTCAAAGTCATCGATCTATCAGTAATATACACTAGTAACTATTAAACCCACTCCCCATTGCATATATTCATTTTACATTCCTAAAGTCATTTTTATATATTCATAATGTAATACCCCATAGAGAACATCCAAAGGGAGGGTTAATATTCAAAACTGATCTCTCTTAATTATTCACTTCCTCTACCCACTCAAATCCATTCTAATACCTAAAACTATAATAAGATAATAATTATTTATTTTGATAAATGTTATTATACTAATGAAATATAAATTAAATACCATCCTGTTAAATAATTCAAAAATTGAAGATGACGTCATTCATACGTGCAGATTACAGCTAACTTAAACGACATATTCTATTTTTCATAACGAGCATTAATGAATGATTTGAACTTTTTATATAATGATAAAATATAAAATTTATATCATTATTATTATTATGAGAAGATTATTATATAAATACACTAATCATATTTATTTATAATGTTTGTGTCATTTGTTTGTACATGCATATTACCACAAAAATGAAACATAATATATATTTATTAAATTAAATCATACCCGAGAATACATTAAAAACATATTTAATTACAAATAGTGATGTTTATGTCAATTTTAATATTTTTAATGATAATATTAGACATTATATATGTGATATGTATAATAAATAATCATATAAAACATAACTACCATACAAGAATATTTTGAGGCACCATTCATAATTTATGTCTATTTTAAGAAACCCTGTGGAATTGTACAAATTAAATGAAAATATAATAATTAAATACATAAATATCCAAAAAATGGATATTATGATGAAATTTAGGAAATATTTTACCACTATCAATATACTAAGGATGTTTAAAAGAAATTGACAAACCACATGATGTAACTTACATAAGAGAAAACTATTTATTAGGTAAACATCATGTTATAGTAACCAAAAAATATACAATGATAAATACATATAAATTTATGTGTCTCTGTGTGTGTAAATTTTTATGAATAATTTTTTTAGTAAATGTAATTTGATCATTTCAGACGTCAGGCACCTGCATAGAGTGAATCATAACCTAAGGTAAGGGTTATTTGTCTCCATTTTTAATTACATGAGACATGTTCAATATTTCTATCATAATTTCCACTACAGGTGGTATAAAAATACCTATTTACTTTTCTTATATGTAATTAAATTAATATTATTATATTTTAATGTTTATTTAATAGTAAAAATTAGAAGTTATTTCGGGTCTAATGTTACCATCACCATAATTTTTTTCATATCAAATTGCTTCATTGGTATACAATCATATTCACAATTTATTTCATATTTTTCATGTATATATTATCCATAAAACTATTTTATAAAAATTATTTATTCATTCTTTGTGATATTAACATTTATTATATGTTTTACAATTTAAAGGTGTTTAGTTAAAAATTTTAATATGCTGTAAGGGTTTATTGAAAAACATTTATCATTTATTGATATTGGACGGTTACTCTTTAAAATATATCATATATTATTGGTACCTTATTCTCTATGACATTATCTTGTTATATTTTATCCATATTTAGGGGATACAAATTTGTAAGGCATATTCAAATTTTAATATTTCACTTAAATTGTGAATTTTGATATCCATAAATAATTTAGCTAACACATATTTTCATTCTTTTAGTTAATATCTTCTTTCATGAATATCATTTTTAAAAAATTAATATTTTCTAATATATGAATTTTCAAAAGATAATAATTCTTCCATAAAGAGAAAATATTTTTTATAACTCAAATATTCTTTCTCGATGATTTTTTTCCTATAAATATGAATATATTTTTTGGATAAAACATCATATACTTTAGACAATGTTCTCCCTCAATTTCAATGTTCATTATTCTCAAAAAATAAATTATTATTTCCAAATACTAATATGTTTTTACCCATTAAACATTTAAATTTTCCATTACTTCATTTAAAAGGAATATATACTACCACTTTTTTTATATGGGTTTTTAATAAGGACATTTCCAAATATTAAAATGGTTTTCCATTCATTCAAATTAAAATGTTTTATATTCCACGTCACATTATCCAAATAAATTATTTATGTCTTTTCCATAACCAGTTATGAATAATTATTTTTAAACCTAAGAGTAAAAAAACAAATTTACCATTTTGAAACATGTATTCCATTTTCACCGATACTTTATTAATGATTTATTTCTAAAAAATACAATGTTTTCACATAAAAATTTTCAATTTTTTTTTCCATTTTTAAGGATTAAATATTGGAAATTATATTTATTAGAAAGTATTTTTAAAAATTTATCACTTCACCTATTCAAGAATGACATTACAATTTGACCGAACATCATCTATTATAGAAAACATAAATTAATTTTCTAAAAACTCATTAATGAATTATATTTTTTAGTTTCTATTTATCTATAAAAGAATTAATATATTTGAAGTTATTTTTCATTAATCAACCACTTAGATTTATTATGAAATAATCAGTTTATATGAATGAATTTTTTCCTATCAACAGATTATATTCTAGAGGTTAATTTAGTTGATTCAATCCTAAAATATTATAAAATTAATTTTTCATTCCATTGGACATTTATGATGTGATGAATGATTATTTTCAAGTAGCACACATAAGTATAGATGATTGACATGTGAGGTCCTATATCGAAATACCATTCATTTTTTATGTGTTATATATAATGAGTTCAAACGTTTACAAGATTATTAGACCAAGCACATGAGAGTAATCAGGTAATATCTCATGTCTAATAGTGTACAAGGGTAGTAGGTGAAGACAAAGAGTGTATAATGGTAGTTGACTAAGCCTAATAGTGTAGATGTGACATCCTGATATTTTTTAGGTATTACTAAACCCCAATTTTAATCATTCGTTGTTTGGGTTTTGTTTAGATAAATTTCCATGAAAATTTGGAAAATTTTGTAATTACATGGTCTGTGCACAATTGGAACATTAGATTCTCAATTTGTGGTCCCTATTAGTGTAAATCGTGTAGACCCAAGTAGTGGGGATATTCACAATTGGATACCAGTTTGAAAAATTGTGTTCCCACCAAAGATAATCTATGAAACCCCATCATTAGGTGGGCATGGTTTTTGAAACCATGTGACCATTCCTAACTAACAATGAGTTTGAGAAATTTTTAATCCATAAATTATTTTAAACCCTTGAATCCCTTGGATTAAGTTATCTATGGGCCTAAATCGATCTAATAGGATTTATTCATCTCTAAAGGATCCAATGAGGTGATTTTTACCCTCTACAACCTTCCTAAAGCGATTTAAGGCTAGGAAAACGACATTGCATCACATCCTGGTAATATTCCTCTTCGTGTTCTCTTTCTACCACTATATCCTCTTTCCTCCATACAGTTGTATATATCTCTATGTTGTTGGAGGATCTAATCCCATATCATTTGTGAACTTGAATATTGGTTTGATTCTCAAATCCTCATTGATGAAGATATTCATTTGAGTTATCTGATTGAAGATTTTTGTTTTGAGATCCTGTGATCTCGAAGTAGGTGGTTCCATTTATGATGGCCAATTCGATTAATCCTAAATTTCTTTATTTAAACTAATTTTTTTAATTTTCCTTTCTTGATTTAAATATAATTTCTTTCAATTGATTTGTTAAAAAACCAATTCAGTTGAATTATGTTTTTGTATTAGTTTTTTCATGAACATCAAAAATCCCCCAGTTCCATTACATTGGGTTGTGTTTGTGAAATTGCTGGAAAATTGATAAATTTAAATTGTTGAATTTAAATTGTGTAATTGATTTGATGAATTTTTTTTTGATTTTTAATTTATGAAAATGGAATTAAATGGTTTTGATAGAAACCCATCAGATTTACCTTGGAAAAGACATGTCTTGATTAAAAACATGTGTTTTGGTTTTTAAATAGAAAATTGGAATATTTTAAATTGAATAATGGGATTAATATATTTAATTAGTCTTAAATTAAATTTCACATCCTTGATATTTATTAGAGTACATAAAATCCTAGGTAGTTAATGAGTTATTTGGGATGAAACACTATTGATGATTTATAACTATAATAATACATATATAGCATGCCACAACCATAATGAGATAGTGATGAGTCCTCTTAGAACTGTATGAAATGGACCCATGTACACATATTTTCATGATCGCTAATTAAGCGTGAGAGTCCCATATGCTGGAAATATCTTATGTTTTTGCACATGACTATGTTGGTTATTTTTTTATTTTTTATATATTCTATTGTTTATTATAAACTGTATTATACATGCCTTATTAATTTATATAGAATAATTTATAAAATTTGATTATTAATACCATTTTTTAATTTATTTCTATTATTTTAAAGGTAAATCTAGATTCTTTAAATATTATTTTGAACTTTCATTCCTGTTTATTAAAAATTGAATTATTTGTTTGGTTAATTAATTGATGGAATATTATTATAGAATCCCTGGTAGGACCATACTGGGATTTTAGCTCACACCCTACCTGTACTGTCTAGTGTTTGTATATAATCTCAGTCTAGGTTCAAGAAAGAGAAAATGCCGCTTAGAGGAGGTTCTACATATTGATCTATGGGATTAGAGAGTCATGTTTTTTGGGTCTCGAGTTGTTATCATGTTTTTTAAAACTTTGTTGTAGTACATTGGTTTTGTTTACCTATATGAATATTGGTATAGTTCCTCCTGTGAAGTTTTCCATGAATATATACCAATTTTTAAATCACTATTCCACAATGTTTATGGTATATTTGTTCTTACATTCATTCTGTATGATGCTAGGAGCTTATCTTCAACCCATGTAGAATGGGAAATCCCTTTGATCCATGTCAAATTTTGAGAATTAATCAGGTTACCAGGGTAACCAAGAAGGTTCATTATAGTATACATGAAGTATCTAAAAACAATATGGTATACAAGAATTACACAAATACCTTGAGACTAGATAGTTTTTATCCCATGACTAATAGTGTGCAATGATTGTCATCCCAAGCCCATTATGTTTTGAGTATATGTATGTAATTCCTGGTGTGCTAAATAATGATTTATAATGTTTTCTCTTATGAAAAAATTCAGTTTTATATGATTATTTTATGCTACCTTAGATCATATTTATGACATCATATTTTAAAACACTCTTCCCATGGTATATATTTTTTCATTTGATATTACTTACCCTTTTATCATTTTATATAGAAAACTATTATGAATATATATTTTTATATGATATTTCTTCCAATCCCATGTTTTATTATATTCTTATGAACTAACCCTTGAAGAAAGGTTGATAATTTTTCCCTTATTGATAATTCTTGCCCCTAACTTTCTTATGTTTCCCTTCCCAAGGATATGAAGTTTAGAATAAATAATTATATTTCTAATAGTGAATCTAATGTTCTTAAATTATGAAGAAATTTCAATATATGTTATAAAATATGAAGTTTATGAAAATATCCCTTAGAGACAGTAAAACTTACTTTTTGGGGATTTATTGATTATTTACGAGATATAATATTTAAAATATGTAAATAATGTAAAATATTTGTAGATTTAGAGTAATTTTTATCAATTATACTGTTAAATAATGGGTTTTTTCACCAGATCATGGATTTTAGGTATAGGGATCCTACGTCTAGACAAACACATAACTCATAGAAAATAAATTCCTCATCTCCATCTCCCATACTAGGACCATCGCTAATCAAAATCACATACAACTAAGAACACACATGAATGAACAAATAGGTGTTTTATCCAATCACTCATTAAATCAACTCAAAATTGTGGGTGATATTTAATCAATTCCTAGCCCTAATTAAGAATAACATCATCTCGCCTAGCTAGGATTCTACTAGGGTCCCCCCAACCCCTCTTATTTTCTACTCTTTAATACCACTTCATGTTGGTCACCCATTAGTGAAACCATAACTTGTATGATGGTACCACCAGTATGATTGTTAGAAAAGATCCAAATCCTATATAAATTCAAATAAAAACACATTTCCATTCATGTTCCACATCTTTAATAATACTCCCATAACCTTCACTTTGGTCTTTTCTCATATCACGTATGGTATATATGTATATCCAATTCTCAATTGGAAAATCATCTCTATCCTACAGGACATAAACCAATATAATTTTATCCCTCTATAAACACATCATGATTCCCCTCCATCCCATAGAGGGATGTCCTCATTAGTTTTGAGATATATAACTATATTTTCCATCATCACTAGGACCCAAATATTTTCCGCCTACTTAATATGCCCACAAACCCTACCTAGGATATAATGGAACTCTTATAAGACCACTAAACCTTACCTGGCCTCATTTCAACTCACATTCTACACTATACCCATAGAGATATAGAATGTGGGTGAAAAAATTCATTTATTTTCAAAAGAGAATTTATTCCAAGAATAGGAGGCCTGGTTCCTGTAATGAACCAAATTTATACTATGTGTTTTCATTGATGAAATAGTATTATAATTTATTTTTCTACAAAATGGAACAATATAAAATGATAATTGACATATCAATTGAAAATTATAAGGAAATTATAAGATTAATAAAACCACTAGTAAATAGAAACAATGTAATTAATTAAAAATTATTACATTTATTGGATAGATAATTATTATTAATAAAATGAATTTTATTTCTCAAATAACCATTTAAAGTGTTTATAAATTTAATATGAATCCGTTTTTATTATTATTACCATAATAAATAACATTAAAATAATTAAACTAAAATATAAATTTTATTTACTTTATAAATAGTTTTGGAATAATATTATGAAAACCACTTATTGGTCAAATATTTATTTTATAAATAAATATTTAATTTTTAATTTTTTTCTTATTAAACTATATTTGATGTTTTAGAATTTATGTAAATTTTTGTCTAATTTTTTTTTAATATACTATAAAACTGTTATGTTAATTTTTTTTATAATATTTATAACGTGAATATAATAAAATTGTTTTCATATTTGGAATATTTATGTATATATTTTGTAATATGGGATTTTTTATTTTAATGAATACAATTATATAATTTAGAAAAAACTATTTACCATAGTAAAAACGAAAATGATAAATATAAAACATATACGCATAAAGGGATTTAAAAAACTAAAAAACATGTTTCAAATATATTTTTTAAGGGATGAAATAAAATATCTCATCCCAAAATCCATTAGTGTTATATTATAGAGAACCATGACATGTTTAATGTGTTCTTAATTTATATTAAGATGAAATATTTACAGAAAACACATTCTCAACACATTTAAAAGGAACATCTCAACAACCATTCAATAC
The DNA here is from genome assembly GCA_963277665.1 of Viscum album. Taxonomy (NCBI): domain Eukaryota; kingdom Viridiplantae; phylum Streptophyta; class Magnoliopsida; order Santalales; family Viscaceae; genus Viscum; species Viscum album. The sequence goes on from OY728151.1 coordinate 858,909,889, forward strand.
CACTCTAAGAATTAGTTTTACACCTGAATTAATACCATATATATTTAACCTGGAATAAATTTTCTCTCTCACAAGCTTTTATTCAAAAGGTATTAGAATATGTGCTACCAATATGATGAATCTTTAAAAATAAACTAGATGTTCTCAATGTTAGGTCAATCATATTTTTGAAATCATTCCAATTATATTTTTATTTAATATATATATTTAAAAATAATACATGGTGAATTTAATAATTATAGTATCTTAAATGTCTTTCATTTTGGAAATAACTAATAGCCACTTCCTCATTCCCTATAGGAAAATAAAAAATACCAATATTGTTTATTTTCAGACTATTTCCTGCATGACATAACATGTTTCATTTTGTTCCACCACCTAACAAGGATAGTTATAATAAGATAATATATATATATACATACATATATACATATATATATATATCATTTTTTAGATTTTCTGAATAATAATCCATATTAATAATTTATTTCATGCTATGGGAAACAATGTCATCATCCATTTGTACATCCAGACTACCACCTCCATAGAACTATATATTCAATTTTTCATTATCCCCTTCCTAAATGATTATAAATTATAGATGATATATATATATATATATATATATTATTTACAAGCGTTATAAATATCATGATAATTATTAGTTTTTATAATAACAATTTACCGATCTGTATTAGATATTCTACTTATATCAATAAATAACTCGAAAATGATTCATCATTGATTTAATTTTCATGAAAAGTGACTAGAAATTCTAATAAGGGGATTATAATTTTATTCTAAATTATAGGATATATATTATGAGTATTTTATATGACCTATGAATGATAAATAAACTATCAATGACTGTTTACTGAAATTCACATCATAGAACATGTTCAAAAAAACTATTATTACAAACAATCGCTGATGAAAATATGAAATAAATTACAAATATATTCATAATTAATGATAAAAAATGTTGAATATAATGGGATATAATATATTAATTTTTTTTAAAAAAAATTATGAATATAATTATGTTTTTCATAAGAGTTTAGAAACATTCAATTTAATGGAAGTAAAGGTAAGGGATTTTTTTGACTTAAATATGTTTTTTTTGAGACATAGTCACTCATATTTGATTCTAATAGATTAGGATTTAGCTATCCCAAAATATGATAATATTATTTCATATTTCCATCTTATTTTATATGGAAATCAGTTTTTACAAAGAAGTCATATTTGTTGACGGTTATAATTTTTTTAAAAGAAATATTTATAAGAATAATTCCAATTTTAATGGTTTTTCTTCCATATATATGTTTTTACATTTCACCAATGTTCTCCTTTAACTAGTTGAAGATGAAATTAAATTTATATCCATTTATCCTTTCATTATAGATTATTAATTTACAAATATATTATATATTATTTTTGTAGAGAGATGGGTATTTAATAAAGGCATGTTAAAATATTTAAAATTATTTTCCATACAATGATCATATAATTTTTCCTTCCACTTTACATTTTGAAATATATTTTAATTAATTTCAAGGTATCCAAATTGTAGTATAATTTTATGTAAATTTTTAAAAATTTAAATTTCACAATCAAAATTTTTTTTCTTAATGTTACCACAAAATCATTTTTTATATTAATATTAGGAAATATTTTATGTAAAACCAATTTTTTGATTTATCTTATACTTATAAAGGATTAATCCCCATTAAATTAACGGTTCATAAATTACCCTATCTATTCTATTCATAATGTCTCCATTTTATTGATTACTTTTTTTAATAAACGATCATGTTTTTTTATGTGATACCGTTTGGAAAAGTTATGAAAGGCATTTTATCTCATAGTTTATTTATGATATGTTGTATTATGTGATATTTTGTGGAAGTCATATGTGTGAATTCTTTTGGGTGAGATCTTATATCATTATCAAATGAAATTATTAATATTTTGGGTATAACAAGATAATGATTTTGTGTATTTTTTTACTTGGTATTATCAATTCTCAACAGGTATTTTCTGTGTGTTATATTGTTTTAGTTATGCTTACAAGATTGTTTGAGGCGTATAATTATGGGTTATCTATTATAAAAAAATCATGGTTATAAAAGATGATTATTTATACTCTAAATGTCATACATGGGTATAATTGTAGATCATATATACTCAGAATATTTTTCATAAATGTAATTTTGGTAAATCATTGCTCATAAGTCTATGTGTCAAAATATTTTTTGTTAAGAAACTTTCAAATGATACATTTTCTTATCCCTATGAAAAAATCATATGATTATTAATATGAATCTTTTGTGACATCATGGATCATGTTTATTGACTAATATTTCCACACACATTCTATTCACACCTTATGTTATGCCAAACCTTATTCCATGACTCATGATATTTGTTCTATACATTTTTTAGTGTGATTTTATTATATTTCGTATTACATCCACATGTTCATCTTATGCTTATTAAAATTTTCTATTTTTTCTTATACTTACACTTATGGTGATCTTGATCTCACCGATATTTTATTATTTCATCCCCCATGTTGTGAATAGGAGTTAACTTATAAGAAGTTTATGAGTTATCTTGTTTGGATTGATAGTGGGTCAATATTCACATGATTGCAAAAATATGTAACCTATATAATTTTTTCCCAAATAAAATATATAATTTGTTTTTATGATTGTGTTACTTTTTTGTGAGATTATGCTTTTAGATTAAAGAAATAATATAAAATAAATATTATATTTTCTTGGGTTGTAATAGTTTGTAATAGAGCATGGATTAGTTATTTATGAAGAATATATTTTTTATATTTGGGGGAATATGATTTCAAAATATTAGTTATAACTCTTGGTAACTGACTTAGGGATATATCAATGTATATGATTACATCATGAAATTTTGGTAATTTAGTGATTACATGGTTTTCCAAGAAATAAAATCACTTTCTGGAAAATACAAGTTGATGGAGGACATGGAATAGATGTACTAGGGTAAAATAACTTGAAAATGTAATGTTGGGTATATACTCAATAATAACATGGTGCATAAAAATGATGCCAAAAAAGAAACCTAGTTTGAAAAATCTGGGGGGTAATCATTGGTTAATTACATTCTATATCAATTTCATTACATAGGATTTTTCATGTAATTAAATTTGGTTCTGAAATTTGGGATTACTCTATCTAAAGAAGAATTAATTGAACCCAGAGAGATTCATCTTTAACTGAATGAATATTTTATGGTTTTCTAGGCGAAATTTATTTGGATGATTTTTTATGGGATCTTTTATGATAATTATATATTCATACAATTTATTAATCACTCATATTAATCTTTATTGGTTTTAGTAATTGAATAATCCTTAAGTAGAAATCATTTTATCAAATGATGAAATATAAAATGAAATGATTATCCCAATGAGAAACCTAATGGTATTTAAAATGGAGTTAAAACCATCATTACTATGCTATCAAAGTACATGAGTAAAAATATTATTCATCCCCAAAACAATCCCTATATCATGATGCTATCAAGTGTTTCTTATGAAAATATCCACTATCCATCAGTGGATCTTCAAAAACACTAATTATTGAGTAACATATCAATATTAAATAAAATATATTTCCAATTCTCCATTTCTCATAGCATGATAATTTCGTTTTAAATGTTTATCATCTAGAAATTGAGTCAAATAAATTCTGGAATCTCATTATAAATATGAAAGTGAAGGAAGAAGATAACAATGTAGGATTTGAGGAATTAAAAGAGGGTTTCCTTAGAAAATATTTCCCCTAATTTCTTCAAATGAAAATGGAGACAAAATTACTGTATTTGAAACAAAATGAAGATGAATCACTAAGTACCTATGAAGAAATTTCTGCATGACCCACAATATATGCCCTGAGAATTACTTATATTCCATAGTGTAAGTTAAAATTGTTATTTTTTGGCCTAATATGAAGTATTTGAAATAAATATAATACAAGATACCTTGATTGTTATACTATGAATTATTTTATTTTGACATAAGGTGGAAATGGATGTTGGGAACTCTAGAGAATGATAATAGGATGGAATTTCATGGAAACTCAAAACAAATTCACCATATAATAAGGAATGTTCAGATCTCTACATGTCCAAAATGTGGAATTAATCCTCTATGAAATTGAGTAAATAGATGAATTGAATTTTTTATCTATTGATGGGCTACATATAGATTTCAAGATTATAGACAAGTGGAAAATATGATAACTAATAAAATTAACGAGAAGAATACCCTATGATTCAATTACAATGAGTTCTGGTATTATGAAAAATAGTTTCTTAACCAATGGACCAATGAGGATAATTAACATCAACAATGTCCTAATGTAAGGGAATAAGGGAAATGTTATTAAATCACAACTACTGAAGATAGACATGAAAATGAAGTATGAAGGATATATATGATTGTGAAGTTGATATTATATAATTAGTCTTCATTTCCTAACAGATGCCATTATCCATTTTCAATAGTTAGTAATGATTAAAAAATGCATCGACACAATTTATTGACATGGAATAATTTAAAAACATGGAATTTCACTATGTATTTTCATTAAATAAGTATTATTTCAATACATTTTTCTATATTTAGAACCTTACTAAATGATCAATAACCTTTTTGATGAATATTATTTTTAAATTTAGGTTTAATAAAACCTCTAGAAAATAATATGATATAAAATAATTAAATAATATTACATTTGTAGGATAGGTAAATAATAAAAAAAATTAAATTCCCAAATAATTATTTAATGTGTTAAAAAAATAGGAAAATTATAAATAATTATTATGTAAATATATGATGTTAATATCTATTAACTATTATATTAATATTCATTAAATTTAAAATTTATATGTAAAATATCATGAACACTTAATGTTAAAAAATGAAATTTATAAATAAAATTATATTTATTTATTTATTTTTAGGTTTAAATAAATTTCTATAATTTAAAGTTTGAATTGAAATAAATAACATAAATTTGGGATTTATACTAATAAAATTAATCTTTTAAGAATAATTCAAATATATATGGAAACATTTGATTATAGTTGAATAATGAAAAATATCATTTTATCAAATTCCAGGAATTTTTAAACAATTATTAGCTTATATGTATGACTTGTATAATTTTTTATCCATTTTATTCAATAAATATTTATTTGACAAGTTTTATAATAAATTAAAAAATAAAATTTATACCAACCAAAATTTGATATTTTTTATTTTACCAACATTTTTCTTAATTTTTTTTAATAAAATTTAATTTTAATATTTTATAATAAGTTTTTATCACTTTTAGAAATTGAATATAATAAAAATTATTTCATATTATTAATTATTTATTTGATATTATATAATAAGGAAAATTTTATTTTATTGCATAAAAAGGATTTTCTTCGGTAAAAACAAGTTACTACGGTAAAACATAAAAAAGAAAATGCAATAATTATTATAATAAAGACCTAGAAAATTTCAAATGAAATGTTTCTAATTATGTGGTTGTTATATTCTAGACCGTAACTCTTCATCCCATATATTATTTTTTTATTTTGGCGTTATTTTCAGGTCAACAATGTGCTCAATTTATATTAAAACATAATATTTACGAGAATTTCAACCCCAAAACTTATAAAAGGATCCTCTCATAATAAAATAAATACCACTATAAAATTTAATTTCTCATGTGAATATATACCCTATCACATTACATATAATCCAATTTCAGGTTTTTATAATTCAAGTAAAAATATATTAACCTAAACCATTATATTCCGAGGAATCCTCTAAGAGAAACCTGATGTTCCCAATGTATGATCAATTTTTTCAATAATTTTTTTTTCTTTTTATCAATACATTTAAAATTTATAATTTCAAATATTATATGATTTACTCATTATTGATTCACGTATATGTGCAGACTACTTCCTTCAGCACAGAACGTGTTTCATTTTCCTTTATCGCCTCACAAGTATTTTTAAAATAAGGAATTTATTATATAAGTATGAAATTTATAACTTGTTTTATATTCTAATTATAATAAATCATATAAATTATTAACCCTATATGGTTCGAAATGAAATAAATATCCTTTCATACTAGTGGACTACCACCCCTTTGGAAATTTATATTTTTTATTCACTACATCTTTTATGGAATGTTTTAAATTATAATAGATCATTAAAAATTATATATAGTATTAATATATATCATTAATATTATTTATATTGGATAAAAAATAAGATATTATTATTACATAATTTATCAATTTCAATAAATATCCCTTAAAAAACATAGCATTGATATTGTATTCACAAAAAGAGACTCATATAATTAAATTTTAGTATTATAGGTCATTCTAAAACATATATTATGGAATATATAATAACCTAGGAATGATATGTTTTTTATCAATTAATAAGTATCGAAATTTATATTAGAAACCTTTCACAAAATAACAAAATTTACAAACACCAAATTATTAATATAAGAAATAACTAACTAGTATATTTTATGAAAAAAATTGTAACCATACAACCCAAGCCTACATGTCACATCACCCAAAAATTCCCACAAAAATGGGAAGATATAAAAAATAAAAACCAAAGTGTTATTAATGACCACTTAGAGATAATCCAATAGTTTATAACACTGAATTAATGTACACATAGAGGAGACATACCAGGACAGTAAAATATGCCTAAAAATGGAAATAAAGCATGAAAAAGAAGAATTCATGGCTAAAAGTGAGCAACCATTACAACCAACCCATCTTAAGAAGAATTCAAAGACCACCAAGAGAAGGAGATGAACTACATGACACCACTCCAATTATCTGAGTGCTACAAAACCAAATCTACAACACCTAAATATAAACGTACCGTGTGAGAAGTATGAATAATAATAAACCACCAAAGAATATATAAAATATATAACACTATGAAACCATTAGTTCTTGAACAAAAAAACAAGATTATAATGATATTTAAATTGAATATATATTTTTAAAATATTTTTTTATTTCATATAAGAATTTCATATTAACATATACCACAAATATGACATGTAAATGAATGATATAATAAAATAACTAATTGTATTATCCAGGAGAATAACATAAAATAATAATTCCTTAGATCAAAAATTCAATAAGAAAATCATTTTAGAAAACTAAGAATAAATTTTTACCAAGACTATGGAAGAACTTACTTGGACCCTTGAAGGGGAACATATCATCATAATATAAATATTACCAAAATTGAGCCCATCCATAGTTTATTGATATTATAAAAATAACCAATAGTGGTTCCACAATCTATGAGGTTACATTTTTAAATAACCCAACACATCAAAGGTTCCCAATGTTTTATGTTATCCTAAATTATTAAATAATCCACGATCACATTTTCTAAGAAAACATTTCCACAGTGAAAAATCACCACTTATATTCCCCAAAAACATTATTTGATTTAAAATAATCTTGTGAAATTTAAAACACAAGATGTTTATAATTATATATTAAAATAAAATATCCTTTAAAATCCCCCTTTGTATTCCACCAAAGATTCATTTCATGAAAATAACCATTTTCAAAAAACTAACCAAAAGAATTCAAAACAACATAATATAAATCATGGGTTAAAACAATTATATAGAGACACCTAAATCATTTATATTTATTTTGAAAAAAATGATCATCAAGGAAACATCTTCCAAATAACATTCTCATAAAAATTATTTCAATCCACTAACTGTGAAATCCTAGAACTTATTTCATTATTTTATTTCTAAAAATACACTACAAGACCTAATAATTTTTTTATCCTAGATAACCCATTACAAATTTGATAATCCTTATTATTCATATCAATTATTCTTGACTATTATCATTTTTTAATTATTCATCATTTCTCATGAACTTTTTGGAAATTTATAATTATGTATTCCCTCATGGAATAATGAGAAAAAAAAAGAATAAACAACAATCATTTTTTAAGTTTCACCATTGTATCAAGGTTACATAGGTCAATTATTCAAATGAAATTTTTATTTTAAAATATTTGAAGTTGATAGGTATGAAATTTCTTTATTATCATTTCAGGATGAAAAAACTCTTATTAGCTATATTTTATGGTATATTTCCCATATATGTCACAATTATTATCATGAAGGTGGGTTATTTTTTAAATTCAATTAGTAAAAATGTGATTAATTTGAATTCATTGAATAATTTTGATAATGATTAATTTTTATACATTTTCATCTAGAATTTTATTTTCCTTTAGATTTTTTGATATCATAGTGGATTTAATTATTCATTTTTTTGAGAAATATATATTTAGAGGCCTAAATCTTTTTGTTGGACGTAGCCTTTTGAATGATATGTAAATATATTGAAGGGATATATTAGGAATCCTTGTCGACCTAAATCCTCCATTGTTGAGAAATATATTTTTGGGGATGTCACAAACCAACATGGGTACCCTGTTAACCTGATAACTGATCTCACCCAGACACATCCCAAAGGGTGTCCCTGATCCCCCTACTTTGGAGACTAACAAAAAATATCATACAATCTGAATATGTGAATGATTTTTCCACTAATAATTCATAACTAATATAAACAAGACAATATTCATATAAAAAAACTCAACTAGGAGTAATGTATCAGAAGAAAAATAGGAATAAACAAGCATGATGTACAACAACAAAATTAACCAAAATAGAAAAACATACCATGTCTCAACATGGATTAAACTCACATAGTGCATGAATCAATGGATAGATCCACCTCAAAAAATACCATTTTCCCTTTCTCGATCCTGGAAGAAGGTAACATACAAACACCTAAAGTCACAAGTAGGGTGTGAGCCAATGCCTAGTATGATTTCACGCAAAGGTTCTATAACAATATTCAAATATCAAACGAACAAACTAAATGATTTCATTTTTAAAACAAATAGTTCTGGTATTGCAATATAATATTTTAACAAATAATTATTTAAAATTCAAAAGATAAAAATACTTTATCCACTCATTCTTCACATTTCAAATGATGTAAATAGTTTTAAACACAATATTCACAATAAAATAGATGGAATATTTCTAAAACATTAGAAATTTTTACAAATGTCTTAAATAAAAACTTTTATATAAAACAATTTATATAAATTTGCAAGGATGTAAAAAATTTTCATCCGTGGAATATATATACATTCCAAATAAAAAAAAGCAAGAAACATGGTCATCTTCCAAATATATATGATAGTTCCTGGCTATAGGCACCCAACTCCATGAATCAAAATGTATGTACATATTCCCCTTTGGGCCTATTGAAAAGTGGACTTGTCACCATCACCTAAAGAATGGGATGTAATGATATGAGGTTTTAGAAAGTTGTAAATCATAATGTTCTACCCAAAATAACTCACTAAGTACCATATGATTTTATGTTCTCTAATACAAATCAACGATGAGAAATTTATTTTTAGACTTCTTAAAATACTAATAAATCCCATACATCATTTCAATATTCCAATTATCCCTTTAAAAACCATAACATTTTTTCAATCAAAATAATTCCTTTTCAAATGGATGATAACACTAGGTTTCCATCAAAAAAAATTAAGACACAAGGATTTGTATCCAATTTATATCCTAATTTTCAAATCAATTCCACAATTTAAATTCAACAATTTAATTTTCAAAAAATACCATCAAGTTTGTAACCAGCCCCTAATTCCATAGAATTGTGGGATTTCACATTTTTCCAGGAAAACCATTTCACAATTAAATTAAATAATTTAATTAAAACACATTCCATAAAACAAAAATTTATAATAAATAATTTGATTTACCATAATTTTCATTAAAACACCCCAATTCAATGGCATTGGGGGATATCCAATTTCATAACAAGAACCCATTTTTACAAAAACCCTAATTCATTAGAATTGAGTTTTTAGTCAAATAATTGAAATAAATTAATAAAAACCATACAATTTCATTTAAATCATAAATTATATTTAAAAAAACAATCTAATGTTAGGATAAATTGGGCATCATAATGAAACCACATACCTTGGAGCTACTAGACCTCGAAGCGTCAAACCCTAATAACGATTTTCAAAGGAAAAACAAAAAAATGGGATCAGGTGAAACAAGGATCAAAATATAGTTTTATAACCATAAAACAGTGGGTATTTGTTCCACAGTTAAACTCAAGGATCTACCAAACCCTATAGAGAAAGAGAGATCATGGGAGATCATGAACGAAATGAGGAAACTAACAAAGAGGAGATTAAGGGGAATTCCTCTAGCATTAGATCGCTTCAAGGAGGATTTTGAGGTTCTTAGAATCATCCTTGGGTGGTCTGAGGTAGGGAGAAACCTGTTTGGGTCGAATGAGGTCTATCTGAGACTGAAAAATTGGTTTTAATAAATTTTAATTAAAAACCAGATTAAGTTAAAACCGATTCTCTTATTATCCTTGGAAGAGGTGCATGATTTAGTTAAACCATGTGCAAGACATGTACAAATTATAAATGTGTCACATGATTTATCTAAGGAGAATATAGATTCTACTAAACCATACAGAAGCAGTGTGAAACACACTATCCAATTTTTTCCCATTTTGTTGTAGCAAGGTGAACAGTTAGGAAAACCATGTGCCATCCACGTGTCAACCATGAACTATCCTTGAATCCTCAAAAGGAGGGGTTTAAGAATACCTGAAAATAATGAAAAGATGTTACAAAGTCCCAACCATAGAAACATTATATCCCCATAAAGCTGACAACGAAGCTTTCATGTCAGAAAGATTAGGCCACAGCTCTCTCATTAGTACATCCCTCTCCCACGTCTCACTAGAATCAACACTATGTTGCAATAGAACACATACCAAAGGTATCCTCCTCTCATGAATTACCTTGGTTTTAGAATCAAATTTCTTGACTGGTCATTCAGTCATGGATAAATCATGGTCAAATTCCATATCACTCCATCTCAGAACATGATTTGGATAAGATAGATACATACAGTTATGAGATACCTGAAACACATTATGCATCAATTTCAGCTATGGTGGATTTTCACACCGATTTGAAACTTTCCCCACCTTTTGAACAACCTAAAATGGTCCACCAAAATGAGGAGAAAACTTCCCTTGCCTCTGAAGCCATCGATGACCCAACTGGGGTGAAAAATTCAAGAATAACTTATCACCAACTTGTAATTCCAAAGGCTTATAATGATGGTCATCATAATACTTGTACTATATTTAATCCAACAACATTCTTTTAAAAATCAACATAATATTTTCTACCATCTATTGGACCAATCTTATTCAAACCATAGAATTTTAACCAATCTCTGATCAACACAACAATGATTTACATGTACAACCATAAAAGGCCTCAAAATGAGCCATCCTGATCATGGATTGTTAATTTATGATATAAGAAAACTCAGCTGGACCTAAGTGATCATCCCATGCTCTAACAAAGTCAATAACATAAACAAATGGAATATCCTAAAAAATTTATATAGATATTTTTTTCTAGACTTCCTAATATGGATGTTATGCCAATGTAAAATAGATGTCAGATCTCAGTACCTCCTAGAGGACTCTCCAAATACGAGAAGTTAACCGAGGATCTATATCAGAAACTACTCCAGATGGAACTTCGTGCAACTCAACAATCTCTCTCACATATGGATTTACTAACTCTTCATCTTTGGATGAATCATGAATTGGTATAAAATGTTCTTACATGGTCATCCTATTTATCACAAACCATATTACATTCTTTATTTACTTGGTATGCGGTATCCCAACCACAATGTCAATTGAGATCTCATCCCACTTCAAAGTAGGGATTGGAATTTTATGATGTAAACCAAAATGTTTTTGGTACTCGACCTTAACCTGTTGGTATATACAGAAATGGGAATCAAACTCCACAATTCTCCATATTATACCTAGGAACCAAAACTACCACTATATGTCATAAAAAAACTTAGTTGTTCCGGGGTGCACTACCCACTGGGAATTATGAAAATCCAACCTCAAATATTTTTTTACCGAACGTGGTACAAAAAAATGATTTTGATATCATCGATTTACCTCTTTAGAGAATGAATAATAGGAAATTGTCTCCCCACCACCTAGAGAGTCTAAAATTATATGTAACTTACCGTCAATTTGTTGATCCTATAGGATCTATACAAGAAGATTGTATTTCAACTAAACTTTGGCCAAGGAAACCTCGACCCCTGATTCTTGGACTCTAATATGCAACTATGCAATGACAGCCATCAAATTCCACTATTCTGAAGATTATTTCACTTCTTGGGTCAAAATATTCCTACTCATAACATTTTCAAAAACATTACCTTTCTCTGGGGTATAGGAAATGTCTATGTCAAAAGACTACATGTATTCCACCAACGCCTCCGGTAGAGATTTAGTTATTTTTTATAAAAGACTTAACTCAGAATATGGTGGTTAGAATACATGGTAATCCTTTCACCGTAATGTCAGTGATTCCAAATCATAAGAATGTTCATCATGACTACCAGTTCACATACAAGGGTTAGATAATTATTCTTCAGTAATCTAAGCTAACAAGAGCCAATATCAACCACATGATTGTCCTGTATAAGAGTGAAACCCATTCTTTGACCTGATGCATCAAAAAAGACCACATATCCCTACTTGGACACTGGGAGAATCAACACCAACATAGTAGTCAAATGAAATCTCAGTTCAAAAAATGAGTTATTAAATCTTTCATCCCAATAAATCTTTACTCCCATCTGAGTGAGTGTATTCATCAAGAAATCCATCATTGAGAAGTACTTCATGAACTGGCGATAGTACCAGATAATCTTAAGAAGATTTTAATGTTTAAGAAAAATCATGGTTTCACCCAAGTCATAATAGCCTCCACCTTCTCAGGATCAACTGATATTCCTAGTTACCATACTATGTATCCCAATAATTTTACATCCCAAATCCATAAATAATATTTCAAAAGCTTGGTATAATGTCATTTATTTCTCCGCAAACGTAGAACTGCTCTCAGATGATGCACATGCTCCTCACCATAATTTGAGTATATGAGGATTCCATTGACAAATACTACCATGGAGGTATCATATACTCTTGAAAAAACATATTTATCAAATCTAAAAAAGTTGAAGGATCATTGGTGAGACCAATGGGCATGAAAAGATTCTCATAATGGCCATAACTACTTCGAATGGTGGTTCTCTTAATGTAATATTATTTTATCCTCAATTGATGGTTACTGTCTTGATGTTAAATCTTTGAGAAACTATTTTCCCCTTTTAATTGATCAAATTGATCATAAATCCATGGAAATAGATACTTGTTCTTTATTTTTACTTGATTTATTTTTATATAATCATCAAATAGGTGAAGTGAACAATCATCCTTATTTAGGAAGAGAACTAGTGCCACCTAAAGAGACCCACATAGGAATATAAATCCTTTCTCAAGCAGATCATCCAACTGAGACTTTATATATTTCATTTCAGCTGGTGCCACACATTTATAAGGGTTAAAGAGTAGTTCTGTACCAAGATTCATGTAAACAGAAAACTCAACCTCCATTACTAGGGGAAAACAAAATATGACAGAAGGAAACACATTAAGATACTTGATTTCTATTGGTGAGAGATCACTGATCAAATATTTCCACTTCAGATTGAAGGAAAACATCGATAACACTTTCCCCAACATAGGATAAGAAGGTCCGGATCTACTAATACATGAGGCCCATTTTCCTTGATAGACATGACACACACTACTATTTGTAGTAAAGGAGAAACTTCAAAGATATTAATAAAGGAATGATTTATTGGAAATGAGCAAATCCATCACAAAAATGATGTCATGGGATTTCAAGTCAAGACCCAAAAAAGTCCAGGAAAAGTAAACATTTGATAGAGATAAAACAGAAGAGGGACTACAAAGACCGTAATCTCTCATACACCAAGGGGTGTAGTAATATCCATTTCACAAGATAAAACCTCCATATGAATATTTAGTATATTAATAACATGAGATGAAATAAAAAAAATGAGATGCACCGATATAAAATAGAACATTCACTAATGTTGAAGCTATAATAATTGTTCCCCTCATTGCCGTTGGCCCATATCTACTTCCTTTGGAGACACTTCCACTACATGAAGAAGCTTCATTCCCTATTTCTATGGATAGAGACCTTTTTCCACATGAATTATATGATTTCCCCATAGTTTTAGGAGGAGATGATGATCTTGTTCCACTTTGTGCAGTGCAATAAATATGGAAAAATCACTGCATGTTCCCTAAACATTCGCATGATCCATAGTTCTTGGGTGCATCAGTGCAGAACCTCTTCGAATGTCATGACTTTACACACTATTAGCAAACCAATGGACATCTTCCAGGAACATAAAGTGGTCTAAAATTATACTACTATTGGTAAATACCATGAGAATCATCCCACTTCCACTTTGCCTTGATGGAAATCATGCTTTCACTGGGAGAGAATGAAAATCCTCTTTATCATGACATTCTAGCCAGGTCCATTTCAACTATCATCACTATATCAAGCACATAATCATAATAAGGTTGCTTCAAGAAGAAAAACTATGGATGAATATCCTGATGATTTCCTAACTCGAACCTTCAAGCCTTTATCTTCTCATTTGAAACTATCTGAGGTGTGAAGTGCATGTGCTCATCAAAACATTTTTCATACTCTGTCACAACCATTTAAACATGGTTGATATTGAAAAACTCAATGTACTTAGATAATAGCATAGAATACGGACATAAATGTCCAGTGAAAATATCCTTGATGTCCTTCCACTCAAACCCCTCATGTTTCTTTACTATTACCATCAGGTCCCACGATATCTTGCTTGGTCATTCCTTCATGAAGGGGGCACACAGTACATTGTTATCATCAGGTGTTCCCATGAGCCCAAACAAATTCTCCATTATACTCAAACACTTTTCAACATTGTGATGATAATTGGAGCCATTGAATGGTTCTGTCTTTTAGTAAAGGAACACTCTATAATAGATTTTATGGAATGAACCTCTATGGTTCTATAGCTGGAGCCTGAATGTGAGCTAGATGTGGTACATATCCTATAGCTTGGACAGTGCGCATGATCACCTCAACCAGGTTCAGTTCCATAAGGGGATTCACTCACTGAGGTAAAGTGAATGCATCCTCTTGGATATGATTTCCATGTATACATGGAGTCATGATGTTTCACAAAATTATACAACAACAAGGAAGACAACATATTTAAACTCAAACTGAGAAACAAGGTAAATCAATCCAAATATATAGAACAACATGATATGTACTTCACTCTATCCAAATCAAAATAGGTAAAATACTGAAACTAATCCAAAAGAAATCTTTCTTTAACCACCCATAGTGACTTGAGGTTCATTCTGGTGATAGTTTGCTGAGAACTGAATCACAACCACCTCTTAAGTCATGAAAATATTTCAAAAATACATACTAACTTCAAGACAAAATCTCAACATAGAGCATTTATACCACTTATTCATGAACCAACTCGAGTAACCTTGTATCCCAAATGATAATTCATCCAAGACATAGCCTAAAGGGAATTCATTATTCACAAGTGTAATTGACTAGCACCTATCATCATACAAAGTGAATGTCTGAATAATTTTTCCACTTTCAGTGCATAACTAAATTAAACAAGACAATATGCGTACAAAAAAACACCACTGGGAGTAATGTACCAAAATAAAAATAGGCATAAAGAAGCCCAAATTACTACAATGAATGTACCCAATATAGGAAAACTTCCCAAGTCCCAACAAGGACACTACTCCCCATATCCATCGACATACAACTATAACCATATCCAAAATGTCTTATTTCCCCTATTTGATCTTAGATGAAGGTAATCTAAAAACACTCTGTCACGAACCAGCCTGGGGTGAACATGAACCGGTCACCCGATCCGTCTTGTGGAAAGTCCCGAGGGGCATTCCTGATCCCCCTAGGATGGAAACTAGTGTCGGGCATCAAAGTTAAAACGTTGGGAATGATTTGGCCCATAAAAGAAAAATAATTAAATACGAATAAATAGAACAGAAGAACTAAACTCTAGCAGTGGAAAGAAATAAATCCAAACAAAAGATATACATCCATGTAACCCTTCAGTCACCTCCCAACCAAGGCCAACATTTCTCCAAAAATGAGCAACTCAGCCAAGAAAACTAGATCTAGGGAAACCTGCGACTGAAATGATAAAAAATATGCTTGAGTGTTATAAATTCTCAGTAGGGATGCCAAATTAAACCACATAA
Source organism: Viscum album (assembly GCA_963277665.1). NCBI lineage: Eukaryota > Viridiplantae > Streptophyta > Magnoliopsida > Santalales > Viscaceae > Viscum > Viscum album. The sequence goes on from OY728151.1 coordinate 858,926,349, forward strand.
TCCAACCAAGACCAATTTCTAGAGACAATCCCAAAAACACTAGTTTGCACATAAAAATATAGAAAATTGGTTTTTCATATTTTAAAGGAAAAAGGATCCTGATTTACCATTTCAAAAACCAACACACACCACAACCCGTTATCCCCAAAAATGATGCATTACTTGAAAACTGAATTTCAAATCCATGTTTATCACATTTGTGAAAAAGAAGAACAGGTAATAAGTAAATGTTGGAAACCATGTGCAAGTAAAAGTAAATAAGAAGATATAAGCAATAACCATGGGTGATCCTAAACATCCATAGAGAACCCCTGGACGCACTTGGTTTCAGACTACCTGCTGGCATGGTACTCCATAGTCAATAACCAACTGGCCGCCCTAATAGCCAACTAGTGGCACATCCCTCCGGGCCTGTCCATGACTACAGGGAGTACTAACCTGTCTAATCAGGGATAGAAATCAACCATCACTCGATAATCTATAAGATTCCCATGAACCCATTGTGATTTTGATAATACTTTGTAAGTAGGAGGCCCTCACATGCGTGACTCATCTCACCGCACTTGCCAACCCCTTACACAGACACCACCACACGACATCCCTCGAAGGGAATTTCCTCTGTAGAGATTCCCACAAATATGTATATATGAAATTATTTCACTTTCAACAAGGTGCCAACCGGGCCATCACAGCATGTGCAGTTACAAAACATTCTGTAAATGAGTTATGTTGCAAATCAGGCACACACGCTTTTCCCAAAAGTTAGTACAAACACCGCATTCAAAACCCAATACCAAACGGGCCTTGAAACCGAACAACCATTCAAATCACACGAAAGGCCAACCGGGAAAACTTCTTTTCATCCCTCTTGAAATACCAAACCATTTCATGAAAAACCCATCTTTAAGAAAATATAGTTTTTATGTGTCATTTTTATTTGGAGGCACATCCATGTGAGCACCTAGTGCTCCCAGGGATGTGACAACATCCAAAGAAACTTCTAGCTTTTAGAAGAATCACCTTAGAAACCATTTTCATAAAATACTTAGCGTTGAAACCAAACCCAATTCTTTCACAACACTTTATAAAAGAAAAAAGCATCTTCCAAACCAACCACCATTTCGAAAACTTTTCTAAAACAACCTATTGGTTCATCATTTTGTCAAACAACCACACCAAACCAAATCTTACATTTCCAAAACACAATCACTATCAATTACAGCCAAAAAGATCACAAGACACTCAATTTAACATTACTAAGAAACTATTCATTTCATATAAACCAACATCAAATGACACTTTCATAAATTTAAAACAACTATATAACTATTTCAGATGCATTTTATAAACACAACAGAAATGCAACTATATAAAAGAATTAATTGAAAATGTTCAAGTGCTCAAGGTTGGAATCAAAAAGGGAAATGGTTGGAAACAACTACCTCAGTTATCCCACGTCCAAAACGCACGCTCTTCCAGCGGTAACCATCTTGACACGTCACACAGTCGTGCATATGTGTCTTTGATGTACATATATACATACATATATATATATACACACTTATATACACCATACACAAATATACCATAGGTATAAATAACCTGCAATGCCAAAAGCAAAACATTTCTAAATTAATAATTCATGTAAAGCCGACTCTAGAATGGATAAAGACCTCAAGGGTCTGAAACTCAAATACTACATAAGACACTAAATCAAGCCGTGAAAAACAAATCAACTGGTATAAACTCTTACCCAAAGCAACATATGCAAAGAAAAACGAGTTCATCACCTCTCCCTTGGTGGCGGATGCCAGAACCAAGACCAAAGGGGTCCCAAAACATTAATTTCCCACTCCAAACACTATGAAAACAAAGTGAAACACAAACTGAGACATCAAATTTCAGTGAAAACGAAGAAACACCAAAATTGGAATGAGATTCTAACCATTGTTTGATGGCAATGGGAAACGAGACTGCGCTCGAGTAGAGCGGAGGTGCTGCGCAAGGGAATTCGGTCACGTCGGAACAAGGCGGAGGTGCGCACAAGGGTTCGGGTCGCGCCGAAACAAGGCAGAGGTGATCGCAAGGGTTCGAATCACGCCGGAACAAGGCAGAGGTGCGCGCAAGGGTTCAGGTCACTGGAAATAGGTCCGCTGGTGACGGTAGTGGCCTGCCGGAGTGGGAGAGGGTTCTCGGGGGGTGTGTCGTGCCGGAAAAATGCCCGGAGAAGGGAGGCGGTGCAGGTCCTATGGTGCGGGGTGAGGCGGTGGCGCCGGTCACCAGTGAATGAGCAGGCCGTCGTGAAGGGGGGGGGGGGGGGTCACCGTCAGGGGGTACGGCTACGCGGAGGGTGCCAGCGCAGTCGGGTGACGGAGCAGGGGGCAGGCCGACGACGGGCTGGAGGAGGCGGACAACGAGAGGGCCGGAGCGCAGGGAGGCAGCGATGACGGCGGGCTGGAGAGCAAGGAGGTGGCACCGGGGCCGCAGCGTGAAGGGAGGGGGGAGAAACGGGGGAGATGCACGGGAAGGGGGGGGGGGAAGGGGGTGGCCGCATTAGGTTTTGGGTTTTCTTAATTTTTTATTATGATAATAATAATAATAATAATAATAATAATAATAATATATTTCTAATAATACTAATTATAATTATAATATAACAATCCTAATTATAAAAATAATAATAATATTTATAAAAATTTAATACTAATAATTACATTAATGTAAACATAAAGATTTTAATATTTAAAGAGGTCAAGCGAACACACAGTCACCCGAGCCGAACGCACGATCAGCGCTAACGATGTAGTGACCGCGCACCGGTGCGAAACCCATCAAAACAAATAAACTTTGAAAAGAAATTTCAAACTAGTACCATGAGGGGAATAAAATAAGGGCATCTATGGTTGGGGTGTGGCAATTCTCCCCACCACAGACACATTCTTCCCCCAGAAAGTCACCATGCCAGAAGACGATCACGATTCAAGTCCAAGCCCAAACGGAACCAGAAGAACCAAAGAGAACTGAGAATCTCATAATGATCTTACTCTACACAGGTCACACCCGACCGATTCAAGAGTAAACTGAAGTCCGAGGTTGATGGGAGAACCCGAAAGGGTTCCCCCCACCACAAGAATTTTACTAACACGTAGACCTTGAAACTCAAACACACCACCCCTGAGGGGGGGCAACCTAGGAACTCCCCAAACTGAACTCATCCCACATTCTCAAGGATAACGGAATAACTCCACCACTAGGATATACACTACTCTAAGAAAAACTGACACACATAGACATTATGAAGGAGGAAACCCTGACAAAACTGAAACACACTATATGAAAAGACACAGAGAGGCGTCCGGTCTAATGAAGATCCCAAAAACGACACCCTTTAATTTTGCAGAACAAAACATCTCCCTAATGTACGCAACTGATACCAAACTCAAAATCAGAACAAGTTTGATTATCCATAGCCCCAACACCCTTCATGGAATTAGAATGATTTAGAAGTTTCACTAAGAGTAGATGAAGCAGCTTGGATTGTTGTAGAACGAGCTCATCGCGCGACCACAACAAGGATGAGCTTACAACGACCATAAGAATAGACCAATAACACTTTGGATGTTTCCCTTCAGAAATATGAAAACATACTCCAAAGCGAGGTTCTACAAACCCTCAATAACTCCTGACTATGCGCGAGCTTCATCCTGAGACCTCTGGCTGGGGCTCTGATGGCTGAAGCATCCCCTGCCTCACAGTCAAGCATTTGCATCCTCGGATCCCTAGCTCCTTCCTCTCGAACGACACTTCTTCCAGAACTCTCACTGGTGGCCTGAACAGCCACACGGTAGCAGGACTTCAGAGATATGTGGCAAGGAAATTTAGACTGTTTGGATAGGCCATATTGGTGGCACACAAGAGAGAGGTCCGATGAACTATGAGTTGGTACCGACGAGGATGGTTTCATGGAGATAGGTTCCACTGGCCCGCACTCATTTCCAGGTGGGGAACCTTCGCTAAAGTCAACCACCATTAATCACACCCAAAACTCCAAGGATGATGAGACATCTCATCTTTAATAATCTAAAACTGAACCCTCAAATAAACCTAAGATGGTACGAACTCTAACAACCCTGGGAGTTCCCAAAAAAATGAGGACCCACTCTAATTTCACAACCACACAACTGCCTCTAACGGTCTTTGATTACTTTGATCTATAAGAGAAATGCAAAAAGAACTGAAAACTGGGCATGAATCATTAGCATCCTTAGTGACCTTTCTGGGTGGCATACTCAGAACAACACGGAAAACACACCTGAAATCGGAATCTAGCCAAAACTCTATCAAAATAACAGCCTGATCCAAGGGAAACAAACTCATAAGCTAAACATTTATCAACAAAACCATAAATCACCTTTCCAAAACCATAATTTCATTATGATTTTAAAACTCAACCATGGAACCTTATGAACTCTCACATGAGTGTTCATTCAATCCCGCTCTCATCACCTACGATCAAGTGACCCCACCCACCTCCATAGATACCCACGCACGTGTGACCCTTAATAAGGAGTGTCAAGGTTCAAACACTTCTTTTCCTTACCAAATCTAAACACATACCCAATTTTTCCAAACCAATACACCTTCCCTTTTAAAAACCCACTTTAGTAATTTCAAAAACAATTTGGTAGAAACACCTTTCCATTTCAAAAACAGTTTCAATTTTAAGGCACACTCAAACCAACCGAGATTAAAACAAAACACAAGAAAAAACAAACCACCAGAACAAGGAACTAGTGCATGTGCATAACTCTGCGAAATGGTGGTGAGCCATATCCAAAGTAAGGTATATCACTAAAAGGACCTTGAACTGGACACTTGGACTCCACATTGGTAACCACCCCATGTGAGGCCACAACATGAACCAGTTCGCCTTCAATATCATCCTTCAAACCATAACAACCAAGGTAAAAAGACTCAAAACCCAGACTACCCCTGGTAACTCAGGTCGCATCACAGGCGGTGGTGATCAAGAACCAACCCATAACCTACCTCATGAGTCCTGAAAAATCCTAATATCCTTCTAACAAAAATACCAAATAACTAGAACCTAGCTCTGATTCCATTTTGTCACAAACCGGCCCAGGGTGAACCTGAACCGGTCACTCGAGCCGGCTCGCGGAAAGTCCCAAGGGGCATTCCTGATCCCCCTGGGATGGCAACTAGTGCCGGGAATCAAAGTTAAAATGTTGGGAATGATTTGGCTCATAAAAGATAAATAAGTAAATAAGAATAAACAGAATCGAAGCACTAAACTCTAGCAGTGGAAAAAAATAAAACCAAACAACAGACGTACCTCCATGTAACCCTTCGGTCACCTCCCATCCAAGGCCAACATTGGTCCCAAAATGAGCAACTCAGCCAAGAAAAATTGAACAAGGGAAACCTGCGACTAAAATGATAACAAAATAGGCATGAGCATTAAATATGCTCAGTAAGGATACCAAAGTAAACTACATAATCCAACCAAGACCACTTTCTAGAAACAATCCCAAAAACAATAGTTTTCACAGAAAAGATAGAAAATAGGTATTTCATGTTTTAAATGAATAAGGATCCTGATTTACCATTTCAAAAACCAACACACGCCACAACCAGTTTTCCCCAAAAACAATGCATTACATGAAAACTAAATTTCAAATCCATGTTTATCACATTTGTGCGAAAGAAGAACAGGTAATAAGTAAATGCTGGAAATGAAGTGCAAGTAAAAGTAAACAAGAAGATATAAGAAATAACCATGGGTGATCCTAATCATCCCTAGAGAACACTAGGACGCACTCGGTTTCAGACTACCTGCCGGCATGGTAATCCATAGTCAATAACCAACTGGCCGCCCTAATAGCCAACCAGTGGCACATCCCTTGTGGCCTGTCCATGACTCCAGGGGGTAGTAACCCATCTAATCAGGGCTAGAAAGCAACCATCACTCGATAATCTATAAGACGCCTAGGAACCCATGGCGATTTCGATAATACTGTGTAAGTAGGATTCCCTCTCATGCATGACTCATCTCACCGCACTTGCCAACCACTTACATGGAAACCACCACATGACAAACCTCAAAGGGAAGTCCCCCCTGTAGAGATGCCCACAAATATGTATATATGAAATTCTTTCACATTCAACAAGGTGCCAACCGGGCCTTCACAACATGTGCAGTTACAAAACATTTCGTAAATGAGTTAATTTGCAAATCGGACACACACTCTTTTACCAAAAGTAAGTATAAACACCCCATTCAAAACCCAATACCAAAGGGGCCTTGAAACTGAACAACCATTCAACTCACACGAAAGGCCAACTGGGACAACTTCTTTTCATCCCTCTTGAAATACCAAACCATTTCATCAAAAAACCCATCTTTTAGAAAATATAGTATTTATGTGTCACTTTCTTTTGGAGGCACATCCATGTCAGAACCTAGTGCTCCCATGGATGTGCCAACATCCAATGACACTTCTAGATTTTAGAAGAATCACCATAGAAACCATTTTCATAATATACATAGCGTTGAAACCAAACCCAATTCTTTCACAACACTTTATAAAAGCAAAAAAGCATCTTCCAAACCAACTACCATTTCCAAAACGTTTCTAAAACAACCAATTGGTTCATCATTTTGTCAAACAAACACACCAAACCAAATCTTAAATTTCCAAAACACAATAACTATCAATTACAACCAAACACATCACAAGACACTCAATTTAACTTTACCAAGAACCTATTCATTTCATATAAACCAACATCAAAAGCCACTTCTATAAATTTAAAACAACTATACAAATATGTCCTATGCTTTTTATAAACACAACAGAAATTCAACGATATAAAAGAATTAATTGAAAATGTTCAAGTGCTCAAGGTTTGAATCTAAAAGGGAAATGTTTGGAAACACCTACCTCGGTTAGCCCACGTCCAAAACGCACGCTCTTCCAGCAGTATCCATCTTCACATGTCACACACTTGTGCGCATGAGTCTTCGATGTGCATATATGCATACATATATACATACATATATATATACATATATACACCATACACCTATATACCATAGGTATACATAACCTGCAATGAAAAAAGCGAGACATTGCTAAATTAATATTTCAGTTAAAGCCGAATCTGGACCAGATAAAGACCTCAGGGGTCCGTAACCCAAATACAACATAAGACACTAAATCAAGTATTTCAAAACAAATCAACTGGTATAAACTCTTACCCGAAACAACAGCGGCAAAGCAAAATGAGTTCATCGCCTCGCCCTTGGCGGCAGAAGCCAGAACCTAGACCAAAGGGGTCCCAAAACATCAATTGCCCACTCCAAACACCGTGAAAAAAAAGTGAAACACAAAATGAGACATCAAATTTCATTGAAAATGAAGAACACCAAAATTGGAATGAGATGAAAACTATGGTTTGACGGCGAGGGGAAATGAGACCGCGCCCGAGCATAGAGGAGGTGCTGCACAAGGGAATTCGATCAAGCCGGAACAAAGCGGAGGCGCGCGCAAGGGTTCAGGTCACACCGAAACAAGGAAGAGGCGCGCCCAAGGGTTCGGGTCACGCCAGAACAAGGCGGAGGCGCACACAAGGGTTCGGGTCGCATAGGAACAAGGTGGAGGCATGTGTAAGGGTTCGGGTTGCCAGAATCAGGTCCGCCAGTGACGGTAATGGCCGGCCGTAGTGGGAAAGGGTTTCCAGGGGGTCCGTCGTGCTGGAAAAACGCCCAAAGAAGGGAGGCGGTGCAGGTCCTATGGTGCGGGGAGAGGTGGTGGCGCCGGTCGCCGGAGAAGGAGTAGGCCGACGTGAAGGGGGGGTTTTCCATTGAGGGGGGGTGGTGCGGCTACACTGAGGGTGCCAGCGCGGTCGGGTGAGGGAGCAGGGGGCGGGCCGACGGCAAGCTGGGGGAGGGGGACGACGAGAGCGCCGGAGCGCAGGGAGGCGGCACCGACGGCGTGCTGGAGTGCAGGGAGGCAGCACCGGGTCCGACGCACGAAGGGAGGGGGGAGAAACGGGGGACGCACATGGGAAAGGGGGGGAAGGGGGGCGGCCGCATTAGGTTTAGGGTTTTATTAATTTTTTTTCTTATGATAATAATAATAATAATAAATTGATAATAATACTAATTATAATAATAATTTATCAATCCTAATAATAAAAATAATAAAAATATTTATAACAGTTTAATATTAATAATTAAATTAATGTCAACATAATTGTTTTAATATTTAAAAAGGTCGGGCGAACACACATTCATCCGAGCCGAACGCACGATCACTGCTAATGATGCAGTGACCGCGCACTGGTGAGAAACCTGTCAAAACAAATAAACATTGATAAAAAATTTGAACCGGGACCAAGAAGGGAATAAAATAAGGGCATCTGCGGTCTGGGTGTGGCACACTCGAAGGTACAATGTGTGAGACAAAACCCTGTAGTATTTTCCCCAAATCATCCATTAAAAGATGCCAATACCAAACTAACCAAATAAATAATTTCATTTAAAAAAAATAGTTTTGGCATTCCAAAATCATATTTAATCAAATTATTATTTACGATTAGAAAGATGGAAATACTTTATCCACTCATGCTTTAAATTTAAAATTATGAAAACTAATTTTAAACTAATAAATCACAATAAAATTTATTTAATATTTCTAAATCAATGAAACTTTTTAGAAATTGATTAAATAAATAATTTTATGTAAAATAGTTTATATAAATTCAAATATCATGTAAGTAGTTGAGAATAGTGTAATATATAAACAATCCAAATACAAAAAATTGATCAACATGGTTATGTTCCTAATGGGTATCATAGTTCTTGGCTATAGGAACCCAAAACAATGAAATGAAAAGTACGTATATAGTTACCTTTGGGCCTAAGGCAATGGTCACTCATCAGCATTGCCTATGGAATGGGAGGCGCTGGTATAAGGTTTTAGAACATTGAAAATCATAATGTGCAGCCCAAAATAACACACTATCTATGAAAGGATTTCATGTGCTCCAATATAACACAATGATAGGAAATTTATTTTACGAGTTCTTCAAATACTATTAAATCCCATACTCTATTTTAGTATTCCAATTTTCATTTAAAACACATAATAATGTTTTAATAAAAAAATTCATTTTCAAAAAGATGAAACCATTGAATTTTCATTAAAACCATTTTAATCGATTTTCAAAAATAATTATTTGAAACTAATTCAAAATCCAATTTCTCAAATCAATTCCTTAAATTAAATGTAATTATTTAATTTTCAAAAAAAATCCATTAATTTTATTAGAAGCCCACAATTCACTGGAATTGAGTTGTTTCACAATTTTCCATCAAATTCAATTCAAAATTAAATTCAAAAATTTCATTGAAACACTTTCCATAAAATAAAAAATTTACACTATTCAATTTAAATTACCAAAATTTCTATAAGCACACCCTAATTCAATGGATTTTGGGTTTTTCTAATTTCATCCCAAAATGACATTTAAAAAAAAACTCATATTCATTAAAATTGGGTTATAAATAAAACTTTTGAAATAAATTAATACAAATAAAAAATTTCATTTAACTCATAAATATAATTTAAAAATATCATTTTATGGTTAAGATAATTTGGGAATTGTAATAGAACCACATTACTCAGATCCGCTAGATCTCCAACCGTCAAACCCAAATCGGGATTTGTTGAGGAAGAACAAAAACAACATGATCCCGGGATAAGATGATTGAAACTATGTTTATAACCCTAAAATGGGGGCATTAGATCCACAATTATAGCCATGTATCCATAAAATCCTAATGATAATGAGAGAGATTAGGGGAGATCATGAACAATAAGAAACTATCCCAGAGAATATCATAGGGAATTCCCCTAGCATTGGATCGCTTCTAAGAGGGATCTGAGGGGAAAAGATTCATCATTGGGATCCCTAAGAAAGGGGAAAACTCCATCGGGTCGAAGGAGATCAATATGAGACATAAAATGAGGGTTTGTGAATTTTTAATTTAAAATCATATTTAGTAAATACCTATTTGCATGGTTTCAAAGGCAGAGGAACACAGTTTAATTAAAACATGCACAAGTTGTGCACCAATAATAAATGGGTCACATAGTTTCTCTAGAGAGGACCCGTAGATTGTTAATACCTATTCATGCTATGTAAAGCCCACTATCTAAATATTTCCATTTTATATAGAAAGGTTCATGATTTGGAAAACTATGCAACAACTCTGTGCCCACCGTAGACTTTCCTAGAATCAATAAAAACATTAAATTCACCCGAAGTAACACCAATAAAAAACAAACCAAATAATGTTCAAAATACAGGGTTTTGAAATACCTAAAAATAGTAACATGATGTTACAGATTAGGTCATAATGTTTTTTACACGCTATTTATATATAGTGGACCACATTGATTTTCCTACATCTCAACATGAATGATCCAGTTATGATGGAATAGGGATCCATGTTTTGAAAGTAAAATCATTGATAGATGAATAGATAAAGAATTCAAATTTATAAATTTTTATTGATATATATTATTCTCATCCATATATTTCAATGCATATTAATGTGTTAAAACAATGTTTTCCATGGAAGATTGATATATGAATTTTGAATGAGTATATCAAAACATTTTTTTCCATGTTTTAAAGAGACTATTCCTACTAGATAAGATACACCAAAAAAATTGAGATTCTTAGTTGGAAGAAAAGTTTAACATGATCCAGGAATGAAATTAATGGATATACATTTCATTTGATATATTATGATTACATAAGTGTGATTCAGAAAAGTATTGTATCATTTCTATGAAAAGATATGAATTTTTCGAGTGCAAAATTCAAATACCCTATATATGAATTATGATCATATTACAAAGTCCTTGAAGAATCTTTTAATGTATATTACATGAAATTTTTAATTCTAGTGTTTAACTAAAAATGGGATATTTCTAACAATAGTGTAAGAAATTATGAATTCGGTATGACATTTTGTAATCTAATTAGATCGAAACATGCAACAAATTTTTTATCAGGGAAACTCATCAAAAAAAATATTTGATTGTGATCCGTCCGATATGTAGTGGAATGTCATTTTATAAGGATGAAAATAGTATGTCGATGATAAAAACATAATGAAGAAGCTTATTTATGTGAGATCTCTACTTTTATAGAATGATAAATAGTAAAATTGATGAGAACATCATAGACATTGTTTATTCCATATGAAATGATCATGATTAAGTAATTTAGGAAAACATTCCTTTACGTATTTCCTAATAGTATAGATAACATATAAGTATTTCTTGGTTACTTTTTAAAATTTCATAAAAATTTATTTATATTAGTTTTATTCTATTTTTTAAATCACATATTATAACTAATAATCTAATTTTTTTTATTTGGTTAGATTTGTTTAGTTTACTATGTTTTCTCTTAACTTATTTTTTTCCTGATTTTATGGAAAAAAATAATTGTTATCCAATCTATAAGAAAACAATTTAAAAAATATATAAAAGTCTAAATTCAAATAATATTACTTTTGGTGTAAAAATTGTTTAATTCCTTATAGAATTTTACTATACACATTCCTTTTTTTATTTTTTTTATTCATTCATGTCATTTCATATCTAATTAATATTTATAGAATTTTCTTTTATAACATTAACAAATATAAATAAATACATATTTAGTTTTGATTACCTTTTGTTAAATCATTTTTAATTTAGTATTTACATGTATATATAATAGTTGTATTTGTATATTTTTGTACTAATTATTTGTTATTCACACACTATGTTTGGATTTTTTTCCATAGTTTATTTCATTTCATCTCTAATTAATGTTATTTGAATTTTATTTAACTAGTTTAACAAATATGAATAACAATTTATTTAGTATAGTTTAATTTTTTTGACAATGTTTTATTTTTTTACTTTAATATGTAATAATTGGATTTGTATATTTGTGTAATAATTGATTATTAATTTTATTTATTGGATAATGTATGATCAAGAATATAATATGCCACATAGTTATAGGGGGGACCATACCCATACTTCTTGGGAGCACCATACAGACACTCATATTTTGGATCCACCTCATCCTTCTATAGATTTTCTATCTACCTCTATAGGGTGAAAATGAGTATGAGGGTTTGTAAATGTGGAAGAAAACATTTACCGAAATTATCTTTTGGTTATAGTCGGGACTAGATGATTCTAGTTGAAATTGATGATAACAAAATTACCATGTGTCCAAATGCATAACAATTTATGGTTTTTTTTACAGTTCGGTCTAAAGGAAAAGTTAGTGTTTTGATTTCTTATTATAGATGTTTTGTTCAAAATTAAAATATCTAAATTATGGGAGACTATTTTGTTAAGATAATTTTTAATTATTTTATTTATCATGAAATATTTACACTAATATAGGGTTTCCTAATTATTATTATATAACATATGATATACCGGATACTGGAGGAATAATGTGGAAATGTTTAGCACTGGAAAATATGAGATGGAGGGATTCTAAATCTACCCTCACATCAGATTTCATTTTTGGGGGATTGGAAATATCAAATTCTAGTGATATATATCCATTTTTTAATTAATATAAAGGAAATTATTTTGTTGATATTAGATGAAAAAATCATTTTTTGTATGTGAAATGACAACTTTTAGTTTTTTCTATATAATAATGAACAAATTGATGATATTTTTATTCTTAATTAATAAAAACCTAGGATGTATCATTAAAATATCCAATCCAAAAATTTATATATTCATTATTTATCTTGTGGAGGTTGTGTGTTATTAGAATGAAAATTGATAGATGATTTTTTTTCAAAAATAGCATATTGAGTCTTCATGTTCTATATAGGATGACCCTAATTCCCCCCAAAAAACATGAAAAATGGAAGAGAGATCATATGAGAAAAATGAAAAATAAGTTATGGAAGATTTGAAGGTTTCATATGAGTGGATTGTAAGATGTTTTATTTATATATTTATTTATATTACAAAATATTTATATATTTTGGTTCACTGAAAACTTTCTCATATATTCTATATAGTAATCCCTTGAGGAGTTCTCACATGGGACATTCATAGATGAGGGTAGGAAAAATATTTTAGTTGTAGTATTGGGAATGTTTGAACACCTTTGTCATGTATACAGATACATTGTAGGTGTATCAGTAAAAAATTACTCAATCCAAATCTTGTTCAATGGAAGATATTTTTAAAATAAAAATATATTCATTAGATGGTAAATTTAAGGATATGAGTGAGATGATATTGGATAATTTCAGAGATTTGGTATAGTCAATGTTTATTGACAAGGAAAAAACAATTTTATATTGCTAATCCCAATCCTCCACATCCACCAGTGGATCCCACTCCACATCCGCCTATAGATCCCCCTCTCTTACACCTTTTCCTATAGTTCATACTTCTACAACTCCCCATACATATCCAACTTCAAAAACTCCTCCTATATATCTTACCCTTTATTATGAGTAACATTTTTAGGATCCCAAACATTATATGTTGCATATCATATTATATATAATTTTGGTGACTCCATTCATCATCAACCAATAGAGACAAATAATATTATAATCACTATACATGATTTTTTAGATAGATCATCAAGAATACAATTTCCTACAAATGAGGTGTGTATAGTTGGAAAATGTGTCTCTTATTTATTATTTTATCCATTTTCAATTGTTTAACGAATTACCTTTGAGTTATGTGTACATTTGATCTTTTATTTTATATTGGTGTTAAATTTGTTTTAATATTTTGAAGTTTATATATTTATATATTTTTATAGGAATAAATTAAAGTTAAAGACATACTATATAAAAAAAATAAAGATTGTTTTGACTTCAACTACAACATCTTATAGTATTGATTGATTATCAACATATTCAAATATGTTGTTTTATATTTATGACATTCCAATAAAAGATGAAATCTGTGGGCATGTAATGGCTGTGATGATTTTTTTGTATAACATCATGGAACATGTAACTGGATATGAGGTTACGCATTAGTGGTGCCACAATTTATTTCACTAATTGCAACGATAATTTTTTAAGTAGAGATAACTTTTTATATTGCTAAAATAATTCCAAATAATTAAATTATTCAATATTGGATAATTAAATATCATTAATATAGTGAAACATATATCTCATTAAGTGTTATATATCTTAAAAAAAATAACTACTCACAATATTTTTATGTAAATTGGTCTTATTTGGATGTTGGGTGTTTTTTTCTCATGGGAGAATACATATTAATAGCTAAGATTTATCCATGGTGAAGTGAAGGATAGTTTGAAGAATGTATTCAATGAATATGTTTTAATATTTGAATAATTGTATATATTATAATGAAATCAAAATTTATTTCGTAAAATATAATTTTCATACAAGTCACGGGATTTCATTAATGAGACAATAAGAAACTAGAGTCTAATGATAAAACAGGTAACAGAAAATGTTAATTTCCATTAAAAAAATTATGTTATAACTAAGTACTTAAAATTTTATTTTGAATTGAAATATAATTAAAAAAAGTATAATAAACCTGAAGGTGTAATCGAATTCAGATACTATGTTTTTTGTTTATGTTTGAAGCAATTTCAACCCGGATAGTTAAAATGTTTTATAAGTTTTGATTTTATTATAAAAAATCCATTAAATTTTCATTCATTTTATTTATAATACACGTTAAAATATATCTTCTCTATTTGTAACTTTTTTGACCATCGATTATATACTAGAAAAGAGATATGACACTTAAAGTGTTAATGAGAAAAATATTTCAAAGGTCTGATTGGGTTATTACTTAGTTTTAATATACATTTTAATTTTAAAATAATAAAATGTAAATGATTGAGTAACTTTTGTTACTATTTATCTATTTATTGTATGTCGATGTATTGCTCACTGATGGAATTTAGTCAATTTTATTTTAATGGAATAAACCTTTTTTCATGTAGGTGATATTATAACCAACATGATAAATCTAAAAAAAATACCACTCACATTTTTTATTCTGAAAAAACTGATGTGATAAACATATTTCATATCATTTTTTATATAACATACATGAAAACCCACTTAGAAATTTAATTTTTATTTTTATTTTTCATATAGGTTATAATAAAATAGTCATGAAAACATAAAATAAGATTTATCATGTTGTTTTTTGAAAAAAAATTGATTTGATAAATGGTTTTACAAGTTAGTTTAATAAATACTGAGGTGAAGAAACACATATATTTTTTAATTATTATAATATTTTCTACATTCTTTATGAAATATCCAACGTGATACGTTGTTTTCCATGCATGTTATATAAAAATTGACATTGAAAATAATCTATAAAATTTTATTTATTTAGTTTACTATTTAGTATCATTTATTAAAAAACCAATATTAAAATAAAATTATAATACACTTTATCATGTTATTTATGAAAAAACCAATATCATAATGTATTTATAAAATTGGGGTTTTTAGGTAACTAATGTTATAATTCATTTATCAAATAAGTTTTTTTAACCGAAATCATAATTCAAATCAATATTTGTATTTATATCATCTGTTTTTATTAACTGCCATAAGAAACTTATTTTCTATATATCCTGCAATAATTTCTGCTGGTAATTGATGGTAAAAAATGTATTTAAAACTCCTTTTTCACTACTGTTGTATCATTGAAAATTTATTTGGAATATAGTTAAATTACATTCTATTCCCATATAAATTGGGATCAAATCCACAAAAGTTTTCCACACATTAAAAATATTTACCCCAAACTAAAATCATTCCAATTATTTCTAAACCTTTGTTCACATATCTTAGGTGCCTAGTTATTTTCAAAATACTAATCCTATGATCCTTATGGTTTTTCCTAAGGTGGAAAATCCGAAGTGGTAGATAATGCTTTCAACTAGTCTCTCTTAATTGTCTTCTTCATCTACCCATTAAACATATTTTAACAATGATAGTTTTATTAAATATGTATTATTAAAAATTTAAAATATTTTTATACAAATTTAATATCCATTTTCTATCTTCCTCTAAAGAAATTTTAAAAGTAAAGACGTCATCATGTCTTTGTGAAGACCACAACTTCCACGAACAATGTTCTTGTAATTCCCTCATATCTATACATGATTGGATCATAATTTAAATTAAAAAGTATAATATAATATTTATTAAAATATTAATATTATATATTAATTAGACATTCCCCATCTTTAATTTCTTCTATGGAAATGCAACATGTCATCTGTGTGTAAGTGTTGGCTACCACATCCCTGAAAGTAACATAGTTCATTTTACACTATAATATTAACATATTATCTATATATATTGACTTTTTTCAATAATTAATAAAATAAAAATAATATAATTATTCACTTTTAATAATAATACTATTTTAATATGCTTAATTTCATAACCATACTCACCCAATGATTATAGATTGTTCTCGCCTATGGAGGTTAAGCCACCTACACGAAAAATGATATAAATTTCTATCATTGATGACTATGGTAATTTAAATATGGATATTATTATATATAAGTGAATAAATAATATTTTGATTTTGATTTTATAAATTCTATATTAATATTTAATATATCATTATTAAAAATCCATAGTCATAAAAAAATCATTGAAACAAGAACATCACCAAATTTTTCATTACAAATCATAAATATAATACCATTGAAATGAAATAACAAAATTTGACATCAATCATAAATAAAAATTTCAAAACCTATAATTTTCACATAATTTAATACAGTAAATAAATAATTATGTTTTGAAACTAATATTTTAAAACTAGTACTATCAAAACCATTGAAAATAATAAATATCAAATAATGAAACAAACCATTACTGACTAATATATTTATATTGAATTACCATAAATAATGTTTATAAATGGTTATAGATATTAATATATTCATAAATTTGTTATTATGATAATTATTTTTGTTATTCAATATTTTAGAGAACCCTAAACTATATTGAGTTAATGGTAATGGTTTTTTAATCTAATTTATTATTTATTGAGATATAATGTTTTTCGGTGAGAAATTTTCAATTTGTTTCATTTATCATAAATTTTAATGAAATATATGGATTTTAAAAATCCTTAACTTCTTCAATATTTCAAGTGTTTACAATTCGAATGATAATGACGATGAGGTGGTTATTCATCTTAATTTCCTTTATTTATGAACATTCTTGTATAATGAACCTAATTTCATTGAAATATTTTGTATATTTATTCTTAGATATATAATATCATGAATTTTCTTATATTAATTTTATATTGATATCAATTTCATGCACTATCCTTGAAGGTAATTTTATTGTAATTATTATTAAGTAGTAAAATGGTTTTCAAGATTCGACTTCTTATCTAGTGTAATGATGATTCTATTTTTACAATGGTTTCACATGATGGTTTTATTCTATTATATATTTAAATTTTAATTTATTTCCTTCTAAATATCATTCTAATTACTTTAATTTAGTTGTTTCTTCGAAAAATAATATATTTTTGGGAATAATTCTAATCAAATCAAATTAAAATTGTTTCCTATGATAAAACTATTTTATCTTTCAATCAGTTTGGTCCTTTATATTTTGTAAACCAAATTATTTTTTTATAATGTGATGTTGATCTTAACATTTTTTTATTTAAAATGAATGATATTTTTCTAATTATGTAATTTGGGTTTTCAACAATGGTATATCAAAATATTAAATTGGTTTTCCATTCATTCATAATAAAATTATTTATCTTCTAATCCACTTTTTTATTCAATAAATAGTATATATTTTCCATGATCTATTGTTTAAGAATTCCTTTTAAGTGTAAAATGTTTCCAATATTTTGGGTTTAACAAATCAAAAATGGATTTTTATTTTTTTAACATTTTCTTTAGTGAAAATGTTACTAATGATGTCAATAATCACCATTATGTATTTATTAGCATTTGATTAATTTCATCTAAATTAATTAGTTACATATAAATTATATTTCATTATTCACCGACTAAATTTTATAAAAAAATACTATTTGGTGGTGATTAAAATTTTTATATAATAAATATTAATATTAGTGATGACATTTTGAAATTGAAATAAACATTTTTTCCATTCCTTGAGTTCTTTATGATATTATGGATGATAGATTTTAGGTGGAACACTGATGTATTGATTTTTAATGGGTTGGGTCCTATAACACCCTTCAATTATTTAATAATAATTACATATATCATGATATATATAAAAATATATATGTTACATTGATGTTTCCCTCCTTGATTGAGTGCAAGTATTTCCATATGAAGGAATGAGAGCATGTAGCGACTCATGAAGGAAATGGTAACATGTTATTATGTTTTTTCTAAATTTATTTTTTATGTAATTTCTAAGGACATGTAACATTTCCATGACATATTTCCCTGATTTTACTCCACATATAATTTTTAATTCTTCATGATTCAACACAATATTTCAATTTTATATGATTTTAAAATTGAGATTAGACTTCTTTCTATCATGACATATAAAGAAATCTTATATCAAATTATCCTTTAAATAAGAATTTTGTAACAATCTCATGTCTTATCATATGTATATGATCAAAAACCTAATTAAATGATGATATTTTTTTAATATCATTGGCTCTCACAACATTCTTATGATTCCA
Source organism: Viscum album (assembly GCA_963277665.1). Lineage (NCBI taxonomy): Eukaryota > Viridiplantae > Streptophyta > Magnoliopsida > Santalales > Viscaceae > Viscum > Viscum album. The sequence continues at coordinate 858,945,176 of OY728151.1, forward strand.
TTTACAATGTTATGATGATGACTATAAATTATGTGTTGTCTAGAATGGAGTGTTGTGCGACTCAACTATAGAGAAATGTTCACATAGTTTGTAAAATATTTTGCGTATGTGGCTGTATATTAATGAAAAATATCCTTTATTTATTTAGATTATGAGAGTATTGTGATATATAGAGTTTATATTCAATAATTATCTGTGTGATTTTCTTCTATCATCTGAAATAGTATCAAAACTAGTTAAAAAATTGTGTTTTTAGCACCAGACCAGTATCTGTAGATCTGGTGCACCATGGGTGGGGAATGGGAGAGTAAATCCATTTCCCCCCCCACTATAATGGATATTGGATATAACAACCCCCAAACATTTTGGTATCAATTTACCATATGATTGGTCCTGTGAAGTGTATGATATCATAAATTATATTAATATATCAACCCAACAAAACTATGGGCAACTACCTAACCATGACTACCGCTATCATCCAAAAAGTAACCTGAATCCAACAACTAAGGTATATATCTCAATCATGCTTTTAGGAATAAATATTAAATAATAATTGTTTATCATCCATAATTTAATTAAAACTATTCCATATTCATTTTTAAAATTAATATGTTAATCATCCAATCCATGATCCTTCAAATGTGAAATTTCATATATAATTTTTATTAATAATAAAGTATGTCATCATCGTCAATAATCTATATAAATAATTAAAAAAACAACTTATTTAGTTAAGTTATCATTCCATAATTTATTTGTATTTATTGACTCTATATAAGTTACCCTTAAAAATGATCCACTTGTGGTACATAGATTCAAACTACATTAAGAAGGTGAAATCCATAACAATAAATATATAAAAAACCAATAATAATAGATTTTTATACGAATAAATCAATTAGATAACCTATATGTGACATCATTTAAATAACCCTATTAACAACCTTAACCCCATTTCACAAAACATATTCTTTTCCATCATCCCTTACATCATCCATTGTAACTCCCCGTGATTTGTCAAAAGTAAATCTAAATTCTCTAGTCTATATGACACACAACAACAATCATAAATGAATAATGAAATATTAATATTTCAATATGATAATTACATACTAGTTATTAAATTTGTAGATATGAATAGTTTTAATTGCTAAATGGAATATATATAATTATTTTATAAAATATTGATTAATTCTTAGTAAAAAAGAATTATTTTCTTGTTAATTCATTTTATTCTCCAAAAATGTGTTCTATTAAAAAAATGAAATTTATTTATTTCTGGTGAGTTTTCATTTTAATTAATTTCAAGAAAAGTTTATATTTTATAAAAAAAATTAGCATCATTATATAAATCAGCATATCAAAATTAACTTATGATTCTATATTGGTATTTTCATGAAATGATTAATTTTTATTAAGTGATTAGTAATAAGAATACTGATATTTTAAATACTTCTATTTTTGTTGTAAAAAAGGCCCATCATATTTTTAATTTGATCCTAAATAAATAATAATATACTTTATCTATAAATAATATATTAAAATACATATGAATTTAAATTTTACTTGATAATAGTGTTAAAATACTCTTAGACTTAAAATGACATTTTTTTTAGAAAACCCATTTTCAATCATGATTTACCAGATTTTTACAAATTGATTTTATAATAATTAGAGAGTGAGAATTTTGAAATATGGATTCAATATTTTTATTAGAAAAATTCATATCATTTAATATTGGTAACTTAATTTTTAGTCATATTGAATAGTAATTGTTTGACACCTCGTTAAATGGTTAAATCACATAATTAATGTTAAAAATAATATAATAAGGATATAAAATTGAAACTAAAACATTACATTAATTATTGGATGAGTGAAATTCAAAATTTTATATCCATGTCTTGTATATATTGACACTTTGTGCAACATTTGATTGATTTTGAGATTTATAAAATTTTAATAAAAGATAAAGATAAATATGTCACTTTCTTAATTTTAAAAACAATAATATTTTTTTGACATTGATTAAAATAACATATGGTTAGTTCTAAATAGTAATTTTAAAGATAAATAATTTTTTTTATCATGAAAATTTATTTATATTTTTATTAATGATATTAATATTTTAAATTCTTATGAGAAACATGCATTATTTTTATTAAATAAAAAAGAGAAATAAAATAATTGATTTTAAAAGTTATAAAAGTAAAATAAACTGAATGAATTAGTTTGTTTCATTAAATATGATTTTAGATGTATCATTTTATTAAAATAATAAAGGATTATATTCCAATACCATTGTTTTCATGTTGTTTTAAATGTCAAATAAAATAAATATATCAATAAATGACATTAATGAAATTTCATAATAAATTATCATTTACTAAATGATTTAAAATTACATAAAAATTTATCATCAACAAATTTATAGTGATATGGTTCTATATATCAGAAATTTCCCATTTAATTCCATATTTTTCTTTTATTGTATCCATCATTACCCCTAAACAGTTAAAAGGTTATTATTATAGTAATTGTTGAAATGGTTTAACATTGGTTAAAACAAATAGATATAGGTAAAAAGATAATATAAACTTTAAATAATATTATTTTATTATAGGAATTTGAACCATACTCATACAATATTAGTATTAAATTATTTTGGACACATTGAATATAAATGTATAAAAATTTAATGTTTATGAAATTTCAAAAGTATCCATATCACAACTTATAAAGGGAACATCATATATTCTTTTATTTAATCTTCAACAGCCTTTTTGATCAACCAATTCCTAAAAAAATTAAATCCTTACATCCCTTACCACATCCTAAATACTTAGTTTAATTAGGAAATACCCCTCATTAAGAGGATTTTCCTATAAACATAATGTGGTTTCCCAAATAAGTGGTATCATTCTCACTCGGGATTTTTTGTTTTATTTCTTATTAAATCTCTTTCAAATATTATTAAACTATTCTGATAATTTAACATTATTATATTCCACATGAAATTATTTTATTAGGTTAATTGAATGACCTATATCTATCTCCTCTTCCATTGAATGGGAAACAAATCCATCATTCTTTTGTATGGAGGACTACCCCCTAACGAACCGATGTAATTCATTTGCCATTATTTACTCTCATGATTTTTAGTACCAATAGATTTAAGTTATATACATGAAATTAATTACATATTTATCATTATGGAAATTTATTATAGCATATATTTTCATACATTTCCATTCATTGAACGATGACAACGTCATTCACGTGTAATTTTAGATTACCAACTCCATGACACGATGTTATTTATGTTCCATTACCACATCATATGGATACTATATATAAGTTTATTTAAAGAATTTATATAATATTTATGATATAATTATAATTATTAATATATAAAATTACAGTTTCCTTATTTCCATCATAATTACTGAAATATGGAAATGTTAGCATGAGCAAGTACGACCTACTATCTCCATGTTCATAACGTAGCTCATTTTTCACAACTATAATTCATGGTTGGTTTTAAAAGAATAATGTATTTTTTTAAATGATAATTATTTAATTACTATTATTCTATAATTGATGAAATGATTTCATATTTGACCATAGTTATTATGCTGAATTCGTTTGGATCTTATGAGCTGAATATCATCAAAACATATTACATGAAATTAAATGATTAAGTAATAGAATACAACATGATAATAAATAATAAATTAATGGTGTTTTTTTATGAAATTAAATAATTTAAATATTTTTATTATTTTATAAGATACTAAATGTACATTACAAATAAAAATTTAATTTAGGTACCTTCATTAATAAAATTATCTTTTAATGATTCCATTCTAACTATTTTTCATCCATATCCATATTATAACATAATGTTACTATTTTTCATGTACTCACTGACCTTCATTTTTATCAATATTTGTTTGGTTATTGAATTATGTAGTTTTGAGACGAATGTTGAAATTTTTGGAAGTTTCTGTGTTGTTCATGTTTGTAACACAGTTTTCCCAACCGTGTGGCCATAGAGTACAAACCGTGATTCCTTGGGAGGTGGGGGTTTTCACGGTTGGCACACAGTTTGAAATATCATTAATATACCTAGTATAAACCATGAAACCTATTTTAAGGGTGCATGGTTAGGACACGCAATTTTTTTAATTGTGTGGTCTTGCCCAGATAACTGCAAGAAAGGTTATTTTTTATTCTGAAAAATATTTTAAAGTTTTAAAACAACTATTTAAACATCCTCTCAATCCTAACTCGACCTAGAGTGAATTCCTAGGTATTGGAAGCTCTCAATAACAATTTTTGTCTCCTATAAACCATTATAAATCATATTAAAGTGTGGAGGATCTCATTTGACCCCTCTTTTTTAAGTGATTCTTTTGTCATTCATTCTTTCATGCTCCCTCTCTCTTTCCTTCACAGGGTTTGATATATCCTAAAAAGATTGATGCATATAAAATCTATTGTTTTGGATGATGAATTTAGATTTGATTTATTGATCTATATTTTCATCCTTCATCTTTGGAAAATACTGTTGTGGCTGTTTATTTTTGATACATTGTATAAAGGTAGGTGGTTCCGTTTAAGAATTTCCAATTGATCAAACCTTGAGTTTCATGATTGTTTGAAATTGATTTAAATTAAAATTTTGAAACCCAATTTGATAAAAATAGGAATTTGAATTGATTTGGTTTTAATTTTAGGGAAACCCCCTAATTCCAATTGAATTTTAATTTTGGTTTCAATTTAATGATGATGGAATTTATGAAATTATTTGTGACTTAATAGTAAAAAGATGGACTAAATTAAAATTAATGAAAACATATTACTGGTTTTAATTTTAAAATCAATAAATTTATGAAAACCCCATGTTTTGGGATTTAAATATAATTGGAATTTTGAAATGAAATGTATGAAATTGAACTGTGAATGATGATTTATTTGAAATGAAATGATTTCCCCCCTTTCTAATTGGTTGATTGATTTTTCACAAGCGATCATGGGTAGTTAATTGGTTATTTGTGACATGCACACTCGGTTGGTAATTATCTTGTAAGTAATTGACGGTGACATATCTAACAAATATCTTGCTAGGACGATCATTTTTATGATGGAATGTTGATGAGTCATATTCTTCTTGAGCCAGAGGTACATGTGTACATATATTCCATGATCAATAATATTAGAGTGTGAGGAACCTTTATCTAGAATCTATCATACCACGGGGTAGCTGACCATGATTCTTATTGTGACAATTTTGATATATATACACATGATTGTAAAATATATTTACTCATGCCTTGTTATTTATATAAAATATGTAAAATACAGTTTTTATTTAAGACATGATTTAAATGTTTTCCATCATTCGGAAATGAAAATCATGTTTTGTTTTAAATATGATATTATAATGCCATGTTTGTTTTATTTAATATTGAAGGCATGATTTGGTTTATTATTATAGTATATTTTTATGGGACACATTGTGAGCCCCTGCTAGGAGTTTTAGCTAACACCCTACCATTTTCTTTGGGTGTTGTTGCATTTTATTCTTCTAGGTCTAGGAAAAGTGAAAGAACCTATGGGAGGAGGTAGATGTTCTTGATCCATTTTCATAGAGTGTTACATATCATTTGATGGTTGTGTTGTTATACTATGAGTACTTTCATGATGTTATATTTTTGTATATTGATATACCTATTGGGTTTATCTATAATCTAGATGATTTTTTATCATTCTGATAGATATCTTTTATATTATGTTGTTTTATGAGAAATTTTTTTACCTCTTTTATATTTCATGATTCCCGGTTCTAGTCACCATCATGTGGGGATCAGGAACACCCTTTGGGCTATGTACAAATTGAATCAGGTTTCAGAGTACTAGATTTTTTCACGTTAGTTTGTGAATAAGTTATATCAGATTAGGTTGGGAAACATTCCTCGATGTCAGTTTGAAGTTTGAGATATCATCGAGATATAGGAGGTAGTTGTGTGTGAGTGACTAGAGATATCTCAACACAACAAGCCTAAAGTCATCATAGGTGGGTTGGGAAATCTTTCATGAGGATTAACTTTTGTCTTTTCCCAATTTTTATATTTGGATAAATGTAAATCCAAATCATGTTTTCTTAACTGATGGGATTAATTTTCTTATTTCTGTAGTTTGATTGTTTATCTGAGTAACCATCTAATGTATTATATGTCATTTGCTGATGTTACATATCATCCTGCCTCCAATAATATGAGTGAATAATATCCATGATGAAGATGTATATGAACAACATGAAGAAAATCCTCACATAGGCCAAAATCTTATTGAGATCATTTTGCATATTGTCCAATCACTGGGACTTGAAACTACACCCAGTGACATTCAGGCTCCAATTATGGAACCCTAGAGGGATGATTTATAGAGTCATGCTTAAGATTTCATTCTCTAAAATCCACTAGTTTTCCATGTCTCTAATAATACTAATGATTATGGGGATTTATTGATCATGTTTTATATTTTTTCTGATTTCTTAGAAACTCCTGATGCGATTATGGTTAAATGTTCCATCTTTATGCTAGAAAGATCTATAAGGAGAAGGAGGAACACAACGGTAATGAAAAAAAGATAAGGTGTTTATAGTAGAAAGAATTAATATTTATTTTCAATAAACATATTTATCTAGAGTCTATTTTTTCATCTATGGCTATGAATTTTTTCAAACTCGAGCAGAATGACAAGACCCTGAAATAATATGCGAACCGATTCACTAAGATTAAGTAGTTTTCCCCTATAAATGGATCTAATGAGAAGCTAAAGACTCTATGGGTTGATATGGTAATTTGATATTATATTCATTATTAGTATTTCATACTCAAGATATTAACATATTCTAATGTACTGAATAGAGCGTTGATTGTTGAGATTTATCTAGATCATAAGGCAGGGTTGATGAGAGTTATTTTTTGTACAAGTTGATGTTCTGTGAGTTCATTTAAAATAAATAGAATACGTGATGAGCCTCATGTTGGTTCTTGATAGAAGTAGTATTTTTTACCTCATATAGTGCTTGGAAGAGGCCCTTTTACTAGATTCATATATGGAAATATTAGGCATTGTAAATGGGTTTTCACTGAGACACCCATGATTTTCATCACCTGTTGACATTTAGGAATCCTATAGAAGTTATGATATATTATTTAAACACCACATAGATGCACAATCAGGTCATCATAAAAAATTATTGTGTTGCAATCAGATGCCTCATGATATAATGGGTTCTAACCACTTGAATTTAGAAGTTAACTTCCTTACACACTGTAAGAGCCTCCAAAGGAAGCTGATTCAGGTCAAAGGATTGTGAGAGGTAACATCACTATAGCTTCATCATTAGTGATTTCATTATTTCATACTATTTTATATCATTTATTCATTTGTAATCTTATTTTGAATCAACTATATCTTACTATTAATATTTTATCTTATGTTATGGATATTACTCTACCCCTTGGAACAAAGAGAGGGAATGGACTCCATTGTCTTACCCATGTGATCACTTTATCAGTGATTTATCTAACTGGGGATTTTTTGGATATCAATATGAAAACTTCTAATTTCATATTCGGAAAAAAGGTATCATTACTAATAAATCATGAATTTATTATTATATTCTACAAGTATCATTTGTCGTGCCTGATGGAGTGTGCCTTATCATTCAAGGTGAATGGTACCTAAGGTCAAGTAGAGTCAAACCATCTTATCAAGAGTTTTAGAAAGTAATATATGTTCCGTATTTTTATATGGAGTGCGAATCTTTGAGCGATTATATTACTCTAATTTTAATTGAGTTTACAGAAATAATTCATTATGATATCTATAGTTTTTCATGACTAAGGAATATAGGGCTTTTTATTGATTTAGAGTATGGTTCTTAACTAGTATCTATTCCTTCTTACTGCATGGTGCCATATAAAATAAAATATATGAATAATTAGTTGGAAAATCATTTAATGAAGGTGTCATGACATGATCATGGAGGACATACCTGTGACTACCCCAAGATCACCTCTAATAGGTGATGGGATGGTGACCCGTGCTGAGTAAGAAGATCCCAAAAAAGGGAGGCATTATACTAAAGTACAGGTAAATACTGTAACACCCGAGAATTTTATGAGAAATATTTTGTTTCTATGTTATAAAAATAATAAAATGAATCTTTCACTACACACAACACTATATTGGCTTGCTTTACACTCAACCACAGCCTTCCTCGATAGCTTGTGTCGTACGCAATACCAATTTTTACTAAACAACGATATGCTATTAAAATATTATTAAAACTAGCCGTTATGAATAGTAATAACCACTTTTTGAAATTTTGTAAATTCTATTTTTCAAAATGGACTTCATTTTTGGATTCGGAATATCGAAATTAGATTAGGGTGAAATTTTGTTACTTTTCGGATAACTTTCATATTCTGATGAATGGTGAAAATTACTAAATTTTAATAAAAAACAACTTTTTTAATCAAAATAATTAATAGTGATAAATTATTAAATTGAGGGGTTTTAAAGTATATTTAGAATATATTTTTACAATTTAATACAATGTTGTTCATTTGATGTAATTTCACATTTAAACTAGACATAAACAAGTGTCAATCTTTTGATAGTTATTATCTCTTAAAACACACTATTTGTTTTGACGACGGGAATTAATTCTTAAATTAGTTAATGTAACTGATATGTTTTGAATTTGTTAAAATAGACATCATTTTTGAATTCATAATATCAAATATATCTTAGGCCTAATTATTGGTATTTTTTCTGGAAACTTTTATTTTTTTGAATAGTGAAACCACTAAGTGGTAGTTAAAAAAACTGAATTTTTCATAAAACATAATTTTACCGCTTCTCTGAGTAGAATTTCGAAAATTCGAGAGACACGGTTAATATCAAGGACTAAAATGTGGTTCAATGAGATGAAAATAATTTTTGGTGAATAGTAACTTTTTAATTTTTTTACCACGGTTAAAAGTAAATAGGGCAATTAAGGGTAAAAGTGTTATTATTATTACCCTAACACACGTCCTAATTCTATTGGATAAGTGTAATTCGAACAAAAACAACCTTATGAATACAATATGGACATTTAGTCCCACTTGGATTAGATTAGTACATTTATTATCATTTTATTTAAAGAAGGGTTAAAATAGTTAAAATCAAAGTTTAATAACGAAATCATTTTTAATATAGGGTTATACATAAGATAAATTCGACTATAAATATTAATTATAAATCTAAAAATATTTCCAACATAATGGTATTATATTTGTAATTTTTATACTTAAAATAATTCAATTTATTTATGATACAATGATGATGCAGTAATTATCTTATTAATGAAATATTGATATAATTGATGTTATAAATTCAAAAATAAATGTAATTTGAGACTTTTTATGAAATACAATAATTTTTCATGTTAATATGACATGTTAGTATTGATTTAATTAATTGTTTTCGAAATAATCATTCTGTAATGATGTTCACTAAAATCAATTACCTAATATTGTCAAAATTGACATAAAATAGTTTTTAAAACAAATATTATATTATTAATTGTTATTATATTCCTAAAAATCTATGGTTCGGCAAAGATACTTATATCATGATATTTTTATCATTAATGGACCACTTGGGGGGTCTCTTGGATGTATATGGTAAGTTTATAAACTATATAATATAAAAATACAAAGTGACATGGTAAATGTCAATCTAATTAACTAAGAGTTAAAACTAAAAATAAGGTTAATATAATTACCTAAACTTTTATAAATTCTATTTGATGAGAGGCTTTAGACCCATCCCCACCTTATCTTATATGTATATCAATTTGGAGATATTAAAAACCAAATTTGACTTTATAATAAAATAATATTTTTAGTTATTCCAAAGGTGCCCCTCTCCTCTCTTATAAAAGGGAACCTCCTCCCTATTTTTCTCACACCACATTGAGACTTCAAGCTCGGCCAACCCCTACCAAATTATCTTCTCCACTTCCCTTAAAATATCCTAGAGGTCCTGGTCTTCTTCAAAGACCAATTTTAGTTCCCTAAGAGGAGGTCTCAAAGAGGGGCTTCAAAGAAGAGGTAATGTCTGTTACCGATTCTTTCAACTTTATTTCTTCTTCCACTTCGTCTTAATTAGTTGTATCGTTATGAAGTAATAACATCAGTATCACTCATATAATTATATGTTATTATAAGTATGAAACAACCCTATTTCACCATCTATCCATGCTACGGAAAACAAAATCACCGCGCGTGCGTACTTACGGGATACCGTCTCCACGCCGTGGTGTAATCTATTTTCCACCACCACCTTACTTGGTTGGGTATAATGGTGTAAATAATGACTATATATGATTATTGTAAATTGATATTGATTATGAATTAGTATACATACACAACCATAAAATTCCATGATCTTGGGAACGATATCATCGCTCATGCCTACGTACGGAATACCATCTCCACGATGTGATGCGACTCACTATACATGATCATCATTGCAGAATAATTATATAAATTAATTTAATGATTGGATATGATATATATTACACTAATAAAATTATGTAAATGAGTTATCTATAACCTAATAAGAAAACTAAGAATTTATTTGACAAAACACGCATAAGAACAAAAAAGTAATAAACACCCGAATAACAAGTAGTAATGAAATATTTTTAATAAGAAGCTAGGAATATAAACATATATGATATCATAAAATTAATTATGATTCTGGAATAAGTCAATAACATTGTTTAAATAATTATACAAGAGGTTCAGACACTTACGAAGCAAATCAGACCTAAGGTAAGGGAAAATATCACAATCTCATTTTATCCGAGATTGTTTATACTTTGGGATTTACTAGGGTGTATTTTATAACCCACATCAATGTTTCCTCAATATGTAATATTATTTCCATCCACCTACAATTGTTCAAAACCAATTTTACCCTTATGTGAGTTTTTAGTAAATGATATGAAAGGAATCTTTTTTTGTTTTTCGTACGAGGTACTTTTTGACTATTCCAAAAAAAGTACGAGAAGAATGTTTTTTTAACTTATACGGTATAAATGGATTTCTAAAAAATTATTTCCAAGAAGCTTCCATTAAAAGTTTTAAAGTTTATTTTTAATCAACTTTTTTTAGTTTAGAATTTTATGACATGTTAAGAAAGGAAAATGTTTTTGATAGGATATTTTCCTCAAGAATGGAGTTCAAGTGTTTTATCAAAATTATTTTCCATCTAATATAATATAGGGTTCTATTTCTATCCCTATTATTACATTGATTTGATTATGTTGTGATGGAATTATTTTTATGAATTATTTTATCTTATATGAATGTTTTTATGATGTCATGATGTTTAAGAATCACATTTTTATTACATGGGTTATGCAATGATGTATGATTTATGATTTTGTGGCACACATAAGAATGGTTTAATTATGAGTTGGGTGGGACCTATATCTCCCTCCAATGAATTGGGTACAGATTTTATATCTCATGAGACAGACATGATTGGAACGGCAGGTTAAACCGGTTCAGTGAAACAGGACTGAAATGAGGAGTGAACTCGGTTCAAAAAATGGACTATATCCCCTAAGATAGTCTTGGAAATGAGTCTTGACTAATAAGAAATGATTATCTATGATTATGTGTGTATGACACAAAGTTTCATTTTTTTTAGTTATGATAATTGGGATTACATTTCACTACTATGATTTATCTCATGTTATTAAATTATGATCTCTTTTGCAGGTTAAGATTTTTAAAAGTTATGTTCTTATGTATATGATGTGATTGATATTTCTTTTTTTACCCTTACTGAGAATTTGAGCTCACCCTTTTGTATGTTTTATTACCCCAGGTCAGGAAGAATGTTATTAAGTAGGATATGCCAAAAGGGACTCTAGATATGATGAAATAAATGGGAGGAAAAGTAGATGCTTTATGAACCAGTTGTTTATGTTTCCTAGTTTCTAAAGACTCTATACCTATACGGTCCTTTATTGGTTTTGTTATATCTTGTAATAAGTGTGCTTCAATTCTAATGTAATAACAATGTATGTAAAGTATGGGTTGATATAGTTGGTATCAGAGGAAAGGTATAGTCAACCTTTGGAAACTAGGATGTAAAAGCCTTAGTAAGAACCCTAAGGATAAGTCTAAACATAGAACAAAATATTAGTGTTTTAGAAATGGCCATGAATAACCTAGGATAAGACCTGAAGTGTGAAATTTTATTTTTGATTATGTGGTTTTCCTTTTATAATTTGTGTTGCTCACACAATTCATCCTGGTTTTAGTCAATGGCTAGAACCCGAAGGAACCGTGTTAATGTGAAATGCAACGAGCAATGAAATGATTTCCCTATATGCAACCAAACGTTATGGGAGCTCGAACGCAAAATATTGTAGCCAAGCTCACACAACATTCATAAGCTATAAATCATGCAGGACTTCCAAACGAGCAAAGGAAGGAGCAACATTCTGTTGAATCCTTCATGAGGCAGAGTCCACCTTCATTCAGCGGGTCTACTGATCCATTAGTTGGTGAACAATGAATTAGTACTACTGAAAAGATATTTTCAGTTCTTCAATGTTCTGAGCAAGATAAAGTCACCCTAGAAGTGTATCGTTTGGAAGGAGATGCTGATCAATGGTGGAATCTTATTAAGAATACGAGGTAAAGGGATGAAATTGGGTCCATGGAATGGGATGAGTTCAAGAACTTATTTTTCAATGATTACTTCCCTTGTATTTTCCGAACAAAGATGGAGAAAGAGTTTCTTGAACTGAAGAAAAAGGATGATGAATCTGTTGGTACCCCTGAAGAAAATTTTACAAGACTTGCAAGGTACGCTTCTGGTATTATTATCCAACATGAGAGTAAGATTGATCGATTCTTTAGTGGCTTAAAACCAAGTCATAGAAGGGCCTTAGACATAAGGGACTTCAATTGCTACGAGGAAAGCATTCGATGTGCTCTCAATGTTGAGATGGATATTGGGGTAACCCATCAGTCATATGGGTTTGATAAGAAGAGGAAAATGGAATTCAAAGGAAAATTTAAAGAGCACACTGAAAAGAATATGAACTTTACCTTATTCTCAATGTGTGGAAAAAAACATGGAGGGATTTGTCTTAAAAAGACAAGTAAATGTTTCAAATGTGGAAAGGAAGGTCATCGGGAATTTGAATGCTACAATGATGGGAAGAAGATGTCTAATGATGCAAACAAGGGAAAGGATACACAGAATTAACCTACTACACTTTAATGTTTCAAGTGCAAGGAGATGGGCACTATGTCAATCAATGCACAATTCCAAGGGTTGATGATGATAGTCGACGTCAACAAACTCATAAGGCTAATGGCAAAGGAAAGTCACATGAAATTTCTATCAGCGATATGGAGTACGATAATGATGTGGTGAAAGGTACACTTACCATCCACTCTAAAGTAGCAAATGTTTTATTTGATTCTGGATCCACCCAATATTTTATTTATGAAGAATTTTCTAAGTGTATCACCATATTACCTCAACAATTAGATGTTGAGTTAGCTGTGACAACCCCTAATATCACAACAGTCGCATCAAAAGTTTATAATTCTTCTCCGATTGAAGTTTGTGGGAATATGCTTCCTGCAATTCTTGTGATCCTTCCTATGGTGGAATTTGATGTGATTCATGGCATGGATTGACTTTCTTTATATGGAGCTCATATCAATTTCCAAATAAGGGAAGTCACATTTCATATTCCAAATCAATCTATGATCATCTATCGATGCAAGGATGAACATAACCTTCTAGTAAAAATTTCTTCCATCTTATAGGTCTTGATTCCACTAAATGAGGGTTATTTATCTCAAATGGCTGGAGAGAAACTCATGATTAAGAATATGACCTTTTTACGGGATTTTGATGATGTCTTTCCAGAGGAATTGTCGGGTCTTCCACCAAATCGTCATGTTGAGTTTTCAATAGAACTCATACCGCGTGCTTTGCCTAATTCAATGACACCTTATAGAATGGCCCCAATTGAGTTGCAGGAATTGAAGAAGCAACTCCAAGATAATCTTGATAAGGGATTCATACGCCCTAGTGCATCACCTTGGGGAGAACTTGTTCTATTTGTTAAGAACAAAGATGGATCAATGAGACTCTACATTGATTATTGAGAACTTAACAAGATCACTATCAAGAACAAATATCCTCTCCCGCGCATTGATGACTTATTTGACCCACTACGTGGAGATCAATACTTTTCCAAGATTGATATTTGTTCGGGGTATCATCAATTAAGGGTCAAAAGGGAGGATATACCAAAGACGGCTTTCCGTACAAGGTATGGACACTATGAATTTATAGTGATGCCATTTGGTCTTACTAATGCCCCTGTTATCTTCATGGATCTGATGAATAGAGTCTTTAGAGACTATCATGATCAGTTTTTGGTAGTCTTTATAGAAGATATTCTTGTCTATTCAAAGTGTAAGGAAGAACATGAAGATCACTTCAGAATTGTATTGAAGACCCTATGAAAGGAGAATCCATATGCCAAATTTACCAAGTGTGAATTTTTGCTTCAAAAAGTTGCATTTTTGGGTCACATAATCTCAATAGAGGGGATATCTGTGGATCTAGCAAAAACAGAGGTTATCGAAAGATGGTCGAGACCAACAACAGTAACCGAGATCCGAAGTTTTCTTGGTTTGGATGGATATTATCGACGTTTTGTGAAAGATTTTTCCCGATTAACTAATCCACTCACTAGTTTGACTCGGAAAGGAGTTAAGTTTATTTGGATGGAGGAATGTGAATAGAATTTCAAGGAGTTGAAAAGAAGGTTATCCAGTGCACCTGTGCTCACACTTCCTTGTAGTGGAGAAAGGTTTGTGATATACAGTGATGCATCCAAGAAGGGATTTGTGTGTGTTCATATGAAAAATGATATGGTGATAGCTTATGCCTCATGACAGTTTAAAATCCATGAAAAAAATTACCCAACACATGATTTGGAGTTAGCTACGGTAATATTTTCATTAATGATTTGGAGGCATTTTCTTTATGGAGAAAGGTGTGACATTTATACTGATCATAAAAGTTTAAAGTATATTTTCACATAAAAGGAGCTGAATATGCGCCAAAGAAGATGGTTAGAGGCGATTAAGGATTACGACTGTTCAATTCATTACCACCCTGGTAAAGAAAACAAGGTGGAAGATGCATTAAGTCGACAAGACCATACCAGTTTATCCATGATGAGGATCACAAAAGATCCAATATTTATGGATTTACAAAGGATGGATCTTGGAATTATAATGGAAGGGGGAAATAGTATCTTTCTAAAATGAATGTTCAACCATCTATACATGTGAAGATTAAAGAGGCACAGAAAGAATATGTAGAGTTACAAAAGAAGGTGAGAAATGTTCCTGAATTCAACCTTGATTGTGATGGGATAATAAAGTTCAGGAATTGGGTTTGTGTTCCTCCCATCCCCGAATTAAAGAAGGAGCTACTGGATGAGGCTCATAGTTCTTCATTCCCTATTCATTCTGGAAGCACAAATATGTATAGGGACCTGAAAGGGTACTTCTGGTGGGATGGCATGAAAATAGATGTTACTGAATATGTCTCTCGATGCTTGGTTTGTCAGCAAGTTAAAGATGAGAGACAGAAGTCTAAGGGGATGTTAAAACCATTACCCATACCTGAATGGAAATGATAAAACATCACTATGGACTTTGTCATCGGACATCCTAAAACATCCAAAGGCAATAATGCTATCTGGGTCATAGTTGATCGTCTTAGAAAGTATGCACACTTCATTGCTATTAGATATAATTTATCTCTGGATTAACTTGCCAGGATATATGTAAAGGAAGTGATAAGATTGCATGGAGTACCACTTTCTATTATATTTGATCGGGATCGGAGATTTACCTCGAAGTTCTGGTGAAGTCTTCAGCATACTCTGCATACAAAGTTGAGTTTCAGCACTGCTTATCATCCTCAGATAGATGGTCAGTCTGAGAGAAAAATTCAAACTCTAGGAGATATGTTGAGAGCTTGCTCTATGGATTTCAAAGGTGGTTGGGATCAACACATACCTTTGGTAGAATTTTCTTATAATAATATCTTTCACTCCAGTATTCAGATGACTCCTTATGAATCTCTATATGGAAAGAAATGTAAGACTCCAACTTTCTGGGATGAAGTTGGGGAAAGAAAGCTATTAGGACCTGATCTTGTTGATGAGATGGCAGAAAAGGTCTGATCTATTCAACAACACATAAGAGAAGCTCAGAGTCGATTGAAAAGTTATACCGACAACCAAATAAAATACCTAGAGTTTGAAGTGGGTGATAAAGTGTTCTTACGAATATCTCCCTGGAAGAGGGTCATGAGATTTGGAAAGAAGGGGAAGTTGAGCCCTAGATATATCGGTCCTTTAGAAATACTGGATCATGTTAGAAAGGTAGCTTACCAATTGGAACTTCCACCAAATCACTCTCAAGTTCACAATGTGTTCCATGTATCTCTCTTGAGAATGTACATACCTGATCCTTCACATGTACTCAGCTCAGAAGTTGTACCGCTGGAGAAAAATCTTTCTTATGAAGAACAACCAATAATGATTCTAGATCGTAGCAAAAAAGTCCTACGAAACAAGACCACTCGATTGGTGAAAGTTTTATGGAGGAACCACCAATTAGAAGAAGATACATGGGAGCTTGAGGATATGATGAGGAAGAGGTATCCTCATCTTTTTGTTACAAAGTGACGAATTTCGAGGGTGAAATTCATTTTAAGGGGGGAAGAATGTAACACCCGAGACTTTTATGAGAAATATTTTGTTTTTATGTTATATAAATCATCAGTGGATTCTTTCACTACACACAACACTAGCTTGTATTTCTTTACACGCAACTGCGGCCTTCCTGGATAGCTTGTGTCGTACGCAATACCGAGTTTCACTAAACAACGATATGCTATTAAAATATTATTAAAACTAGCCGTTATGAATAGAAATAACCACTTTTTGAAATTTAGTAAATTTTATTTTTCAAAATGGACTTAATTTTTGGATTCGGAATGTCGAAATTATCTTAGGGTGAAATTTTGGTACATTTCAGATAACTTTCATATTCTGATGAATAGTGAAAATTACTAAATTTTAATTAAAAAAAAATTTTTTAATCGAAATAAATAGTAGTGATAAATTATTAATTTCAGTGGTTTTAAAGTATATATATAATATATTTTTACAATTTAATACAATGTTGTTTATTTGATGTAATTTCAAATTTAAACCAGACATAAACAGGTGTCAATCTTTTGATAGTTATTATCTCTTAAAAACACGCTATTTGTTTTGACGACGGGAATTAATTTTAAAATTAGTTAATGTAACTGATATGTTTTGAAGTTGGTAAAATAGACATAGTTTTTGAATTCATAATATCAAATATAGCTTAGGCCTAGTTTTTGGTATTTTTTCTGGAAACTTTCAATTTTTTGAATAGTGAAACCACTAAGTGGTAGTTAAAAAAACTGAATTTTTCATAAAACAAAATTTTACCACATCTGTGAGTAGAATTTCGAAAATCCTAGAGACACGATTAATATCAAGGACTAAAATGTGGTTCAATGAGATGAATATAATTTTTGGTGAATAGTAACTTTTTACTTTTTTTAACCACAGTTAAAAGTAAATAGGGAAATTAAGGGTAAAAGTGTAATTATTATTACCCTAAAACATGTACTAATTCTATTGGATAAGTTTAATTCGACCAAATATAACCTTAGGAATAAAATATGACCATTTAGGCCCACTTGGATTAGATTATGAAGTTTATTATAAATTTATTTAAAGAAGGGTTAAAATAGTTAAAATCAAATTTTAATAACAAATTAATTTTTAATATAGGGTTATACATAAGATAAATTCGACTATAAATATTCATTATAAAGCTAAAAATATTTCCAATATAATCGGATTTTATTTGTAATTTTTAGACTTAATAAAATTTAATTTATATATGATACAATGATGATGCAGTAATTATCTTATTTATGAAATATTGACTCATTGATGTTATAAATACCCAAATAAATGTAATTTTAAACTTTTTATGAATTACAATAATTTTCTATGTTAATATGACATTTTATTATTGATTTAATTAATTTATTTAGAACTAATCATTCAGTTATGATTTTCACAAAAATCAATTACCAAATAGTGTCAAAATTGACCAAATATAGTTTTTAAAACAGATATTATAATATATTAATTGTTATTATAATCATAAAACTCTAAGGTTCGGACATGATACTTATATCATTATATGTGTATCATTAATGGACCACTTGGGGGTCGCTTGGATGTATATGGTATGTCTATTAACTATATAATATAAAAAATACAAAGTTACATGGTAAATGTCAATCTAATTAAATAAGAGTTAAACCTAAAATATAAGGTTAATATAATGACCTAAACTTGTATAAATTCTATTGTATGAGAGGAGATCGACCCATACCCACCTTAGCTTAGAAATATATCAATTTGGAGCTATTAAAGACCGAATTTGAATTTATAAAAAAATAATATTTTTAGTTATTCCAAATATGCTCCTCTCCTCCCTTATAAAAGGGCACCTCCTCCCTATTTTCCTCACACCACATTGAGCCTTCAAGACCGTAAAACCACTGAAAAATTATCTTCTCCACTTACCAAGAAACATCCTAGAGGTATTGGTCATCTTCAAAGACCAATTTTAGTTCCCTAAGAGGAGGTCTCAAAGAGGCGCTTCAAAGAAGAGATAATCTCTGTTACTGATTCTTTAAACATTATTTCTTCTTCCACTTCTTCTTCTTTAGTTGTTCCATTATGAAGTAATAAAATCAGTATCACTAATATACTGATATGTTATTATAAGTATGAAACAACCATATTTCACCATCTATCCATCCTACGGAAAATGAAATCACCGCGCGTGGGTACGTACGGAATACTGTCTATACGTCGTGGTGTAATCTATTTTCCACCACCACCTTACTTGGATGGGTATAATGGTGTAAATAATGACTATATATGATTATTGTAAAGTGATATTTATTCTGAATTAGTAATCATACACTCCAATACAATTGCACGATCATGGGAACGATATCATCGCTCGTGCATACGTACGGAATACCGTCTCCACGATGTGATGCGACTCGTTATACATGATATTCATTGAATAATAATTATATAAATGAATTGAATGAATTAATATGATATATATTACACTAATAAAATTCTGTAAATTAGGTATCCATAACATAAAAAGAAAACCAAGAATTTATTTGACAAAACACCCATAAGAACAAAAAGTAATAAACACCCGAATAACAAGTAGTAATGAAATATTACTAATAACAAGCTAAGAATATGACAATATATGATATCATAAAAATAATTATGATTATGGAATAAGTAAATAACATTATTTAAATCATTATACAGGAGGTTCTGACACTTACGATGCAAATCGGACCTAAGGTAAGGGAAAATATCACAATCTCATTTTTTCCGAGATTGTTTATACTTTGGTATTTATTGGGGTGTATTTTATCATCCACATCCATGTTTCCTCAATATATAATGTTATTTCCATCCACCTAAAATAGTTTAAAACCAATATTACCCTTTGGTGAGTTTTTAGTAAAAGATATGAAAGGAATCTTTTGTCGTTTTTCGTATGAGGTACTTTTTGACTTTTCCGAAAAAAGTACGAGAAGAATGTTTTTTCTAACTTATACGGCATAAATGGATTTTTAAAACATTATTTCAAATAAGCTTCCTTTAATGTTTTCAATTTTATTTTTAATCAACATCTTTTAGTTTATAATTGTATGACATCTTAATAAAGGAAAATGTTTTTGAAAGGATATTTTCCTCAAGAATGGAGTCCAAGTGTTTTATCAAAATTATTTTCCATCTAAGATAATATAGGGTTCTGTTTCTATCCCAATTATTACATTGATTTGATTATGTTGTGATGGAATTATTTTTATGAATTTCTTTATCTTATATGAATTGTTTTATGATGTCATGATGTTTAAGAATCCCATTTTTATTACATGGGTAATGAAATGATGTATGATTTATGATTTTGTGGAACACATAAGAATGGTATCATTATGAGATGGGTGGGACCTATATCTCCCACAAATGCATTGGGTAAAGATTTTATATCTCATGAGATAGACATGGCTGGAATGGAATGTTAAACCGGTTCAGGGAAACAGGACTGAAACGAGGAGTGAACTCAGTTCCGAAATGGACTTTGTCCACTAAGATACTCTTGGAAATGAGTCATGACTAATAAGAAATGCTTATCTATGATTATGTGTGTATTACACAAAGTTTAATTTCTTTTAAGTTATGATTATTTGGATTACATTTCACTACTATGATTTATCCCATGTTATGAAATTATGATCTCTTTTGCACGATAAGATTTCCAAAAGTTATGTTCTTATGTATATGATGTGATTGATATTTCTTTTGTTTACCCTTACTGAGCATTTGAGCTCACCCTTTTGTATGTTTTATTTCCCCAGGCCAGGAATAAGGTTATTAAGTAGGATATGCCCAAAGGGACTCTAGATATGATGAAATAAATGGGAGGAAAAGTAGATGCTTTATGAACCATTTGTTTACGTTTCCCAGTTTCCAAAGACTCTATACCTATACGGTCCTTTCCTGGTTTTGTTATATGTTGTAATAAGTGTGCTTCAATTCTGAAGTAATAACAATGTATGTAAAGTATGGGTCATTATAAATACACACCCATCTACAAACCCACACAACACTAAAATTTAAAAAACTAAGATCAATTCATTCGTACATCTACGATCCCACAATAGAGTACAACATTAAATTATGGAAAGTGAAAAAGGGGTCCAAATACAAGTCCAAGAAAAAAACTATAAAGAGTCCAACTTGTTCAATGGGAGAAGACTAAATTCAAATAAAAAATCTTAGTAAACACCTTAGTATGATAAGATCCAAATATGCCCACCTACTTCCTGTCCTCCCAGGATAGCGTCAAAAGGGAAATTGTCTGTATAAGACATGAAACATGTGAGGAATGACCATGTTGTGATGAGTTTCAAAATACCCATTAGAACACCCCAAAAAACACTGAACACAAAGCATCGCATATATCTATATTAATACCATATAAAACAATCATGTTATAAAAAGAATACCCAGATATACTCAATAAATATACCATGCCACTTGGTGGTCATAACCAACTTCCTTGCAATGGATTCTGCTCGAAGAAACACTCATTCTAGGATAATCCACTCCACTATCCATGCTATCGTTGGAGACTCCTGATGAAGAGGTCTAGGTCACTAGGCCCCGCCTAAGAAATATCATAGGTATAAGAAGATCCAAATACTCAGATAGGGGGTTATCCTAGAACCACTGTGGGACTCTACAAACCCAATCTAGATCAACCTACTATGCAGAGGATCACATGTCAACTATAACACCAACCCTAACGATACGTCCCACAAGATAGTGGATCAACACCCTACTCACGGAGGTCATGATGATTCATAAAACCCCACCTAGGGTTACAATTACAATAAAGGATCAAACACTAGTCTCATAGAGGGAAACCACAACTCTATCTAAGACATGGCCTCTAGAGGGGATCACAATCCAATGATAAGGATGTAATGCCACACTATTCGCTCAAGGTAATTGATCCAAGGGAACTTGCACAACCTAGACATGTCCAAACTATTAAAATTATTTTATGTAAATACTATTTAAGGTGGTAGATACTGTGTACTTTGGGGTACACGACATGTATAGCTATCCACATACCCACCCATGTGGAAAAGCCTCACAAAAAATGTAAGTCTAGACATTTACGACATGTAGAATAAGTAAATGACATGTATATACACCTGATATCCTACCCTTTTACTATAGTTGTGTCGTTTTATGGTGGTCATATCTATGTACCAACTCATCTTCACCTGGTTGTGTCCATGTCCAAGTATAAGTAATCATACTTACCTTTCACTTTTTCCTATATCAATGAACTTCCTGATGCTAATTCTGACCCATCATAGATGGGCCCCATTACATTTCACCAAGTCACACAGTGTATGATTTTTAATTTTTGTTCAAACCCTAGCACCACAAATAGGGGGAACATAGTGTGTAAACCTAAAATACACGTCCTGTTTCTTGGGAATTTCCAAAATCTGTTGAGATCTTATCATTTCTATCCTGCACTTCTAGGAGTCACGACCCTTTTTGGAAACTATATATTAGGATTTTTTGGGACTCAGTCATCGGATCAAGATATTATGGGTCTGAATGTTCTCAAAAAATTATTTGTCGAGAAAAAACCATCACAACATGTCAAAACCGAGAAGAACGTGAACATATAAACTATCTGATCCACCTTTGATCATCCACATCCATCATCACACCATGATTTTAATTTAAATCATTAACCACACCCTCTGTATTGATCATTTTTTTCAAATAATACATTTTTAATAATCAAATACGATATATTCATCAACCCACAAGCAAAAATAAAATACTCGTGATGAACGTATGAAGAACGAGGGAAGAAATCCAAAATCCACAATACATGAGGAACAAACCTAGAATGTTCTTCATTTGTCCTTGATTCATTTTCCATGAAGAAGTCAAAACAAGTGGGATAAATCAAAATGAAAAAAATAACAATTCCGTCAATGAAAACTCTACCCTTGATGTGAATATCCATTCTATTCATGGAATTTATCCGCCTTAGTCTTGGATTATGATGTTGCATGGATATCGAAAATAAAACATCCTACCTAGAGTTTTTATTGATCATTGATGAAGAATGGATCTTCTTTAAAGTCATTGAAGATATCATCGAACTCTATTGGCACAACGATCCACGATTTGATCTTGATTTGTCATTATTCCCAAGAATTCCATCTTTTAATAGCCTATAGGTCTCCAAGGTTTAGTGGCCAAACCTGAGGTAATATGAATAGCTATATATATAAAGATAAAGTAGGTTCATCGAATAAAATAAAATAAATTTTTTAATTTATTTATTTTATTAATTAAAGGCCAATGATAAATTTTTCATAGTTTTACAGTGATGAAAAATATTATGTTTCACATAGGGTAAAACCGTTATTTTGAACTCAACAGTGTCATTCAATTTCTAATCCAGGACCCCATTTAGGAGTTATTCCACTTTTTTTAGAAAACTACACATGCTTGATTTTTAATATATTTATTATATTTCAAACATTTATTCCAGCACACTAGGCCTTAGATTTATATGTTGTATTAGTTCCTGATCTCAAAAATAATTCATATAATATCCAAAAATAATATAAGAAAAAATGGATTCCTTAAATTATTCCCACCTTAGTGTTTTCATCCTAATAATAGAAAATCCCACACACAAATATGATGGTACTGGGCTCACATCTAGGTCTCCCACTCCCATGTTCAATACTTAATATTACCATGCTAATACCAGTCATGAACAAGGGGAAATGAATGATCATGCCTACTAATCCTCAATCTCCACCATGTACATTTCCAATGTATCTCCATCCTCAATGTCCAGATCCCCCTAGTTGATGGCGTGTGATAGAATAATGAAAATATCTCCTCTAATATGACATGTAGAAGACAACATATGATTGATCCACCTATAATGGTAGAGATAAGTCGTATTCTATATCACCAACTCTTTGAAATATCTAGAAGGGACCAATGAATCATAGAGATTACTTATTACCACCACCAAATATTTTATAACCATGTCGAGGTGAGACCCTCAAGAACACATGGTATCCCTCCTCAAACTTTAGTGGTCTCAGAAATCAATCCAAAAAAGAATTTTTATGAATCTGTATTGTACTCATATGATATTGAATGATCTTAACCTTCCCTGTAGTATTTCACACCAACTCTAAGTCCATTTGTGCCGACTCTCTAGGATTAGTCCAACAAACATGTAACCTGCAAGGTCACCCACACAAATTTTTGAATGGTTCTATACCATTTGTGGAATGATATATTTTACTTCATATAAACTCTACCAAGGATAAGTGATCCTCCCAACAATGAAAAAATTCCACAATGAAATCCCACAACATGCCCTCTAAGACTTGAATGGTCTACTCTCTCTAGCTTTCAATCTGGGGGTGGAATCCCACAATCAAGCTTAAATGATTACGAAAGGCCTCATGTAATCATGTCCATAACATATATTTGATGTGAGAATCATGGTAAGAGATTATTATTCTGGGAACTCTATGATGTTGGATTATCTCCAGCATGTGAGGCATCACAAAATCTCTATGAAACTCAGCTCTCGAATTTCTAGAATGTGAGATGAACTGGTGAGTTGGCCTACCATCACCCATATGGAATCATGTATCATGGAAATACATGGTATGACCATAAAAAATTACATGTATATCCCATCCCACTTCCATTCTCAAGAGGGTGAGATAAACCTGCTGGAACTCTGTTCTCAACCCTCACTTGCTAATGAGTGATGCATCAAGAGACAAACTATGGAAATTCGTTCTTCATTCCTACTATGAAAAACTAACATCAGAGGTCCTAGTATATCATTTACAAAACTAGATTTACTGCCAATGGGGGTGTGTCAATTTCCCATGAAACCTCCTCCCAAAAATTCTAAGGTACTATCATTCATCTTTTGAAAAGGATAATATGCTCCCCACCATTAGAATATCCATTAGAAGCATGTCTAGTGGATATCTGAGTATGTATGGTCTCACTATCAGTATCCCCTTTCCAAGAATCCAAAATAGACCATAAATTTTGTAGGGAAACAACCGTCGACTGATGATATTAAGTTCCATCCTTATCCACAAATGACAACTACAAGAAGGCTAACTAATCTAACACCTCACCCAAGAAACAAGAACAAGCTATCCTACGGAGAGTATCTACCACCACATTCCCCATTCCATGAGTAAAGAAAATCTCTATGTCAATGTCATGAGGGAACATAATCAATCACCTTTGTATCAAGTTAATATACTTCTATGAGAAGTTATATACATGAAACATTTTCGGTCATTGTAAATAATAAAACACTCACTGATCAGGTACATTTTCCATATCTTAATTGTGAAGACTATTGCTGATAAGTAAAAATTTTGGGTTGTGTCATTCTAATGATGTGGCGTCAACAGATGTGAACCATATAAAATAACCACCTTCCGATGTATCCTAACATTAACAATTTTTTTCCCTAATTCATCATAAAATACATTATACTCGACACCCTCCTTATAAAATCTCATGATGAGAGGGATCATAAACCTCTATCTCATCCCGAAAAGCATTTCTATAACTATTCTTCCCACATGAAAAGATTCCCCTTCTCTGTCAAAGTTGTCAAGGGTGATTCCATTCCTTATAAATCGGGTACAAACCTCTAATATTACCCTTTTATCCCAAGGAAAATTCTTACCTCAGTTACACTCTTGGGAGGATCCCAAGATGTCAATGCCTAAACCTTATTCAAGTCCACTAATAATCCAGTAACTGAGAAGAAATATCCCAAAAAGTGGACCTATAAAATCCAAAATATTCACTTATAGAGCTTCCTATAAACGTGGTTCTCTTAGAGTGTTTTCAGGACCATCCTGAAGTGTCTCACATGGTCCTCCTTAGATGCCGAATACACTAAGATGTCAATGATGAAGTCCACCACGAACTGGTCAACGAAAGGATGTATGATCTAGTATATGAGTCCCATTAACACATCCAAGTAATTTATCTTGTTTTATAAAATCCCAAATTAATCATAGTTACCAGAGCGACATCATAATGTCATCTTTGTTATATCCTCATCCTATCCTTGTAGCAAGTGATAGCCTGATCCAAGGTCAATATTCAAGAACCATTGTTCCCCTCTCAACTAATAAAAGAGGTCACATATCCTTAGTAGTGGATACTTATTCTTCACAATAATCTAATTAAAGCATTATTAATACACACATAACCTCAAGACGCTATCCGCCTTCTTGGAGAAGAACATTGGGGCCACCCAGAGGTAAATGTTGAGTCTCATAAATACCATATCTTGAAAGTCCTCCAACTGCTCCCTTATCTCTCGAAACTCTATAGGAGACATCCGATATGGTGGTGTAGATATCCATTCCATCCCATGATGCATGTCAATGGAGATGTATGTCTATTGGTGGGGAGGTAATCCTTGTACATTCTCAAAAAATACATCCCCATACTCCACCACAACTGTAGGAAACTAATAGCTCAAAGCATCCACTGCTCCAATTGTCATTCTAGCCAACTGTTGAGTAATCTGTTGCACTCTCATAATCCTATGATCACCCTTCTATTCAATGGTTTTCCTTTCACACAAAAAAGAAAACGTCATTCTGTCACTGCAGAAACAACACATAATCCACCTAAAACAGTCAATCTAGGCATGATCTATGAAAAAATAGGACATACATAAAATGACATCATAAGACCTCATCGATGCTACAAAGAGATCCCATTAAAAAAATTTCCACCAATATTTAGATTTCATTTTTGGCATATGTGCACAATCACTAGGTCATCACCTGTTAGAGTCTCAAACAACAATGGTTGAGCCAATGGCTCAAATTGAATCTCTGTGTTTTGAACTAAATAAGGGACAATGAAGGATTGAATATCACATGTTTCTATAAATACTTAATATAATGAAAAGAAATCATACCTCATATCATTCTTGGAGTCTTGGGGTCAAAAACCTTTTATAGCGTACAACTAACCCCATCCCTATCCACTAGTTCTATGAGCTTAGCATGAACCACTTGGGGGTTATGTTTGTAATATGTCGAACTTCCAAACACCATATCTTACAGCTTCTACACCCTATATACCACACTATTATTGAAACTTTATCTTCCAAAATGGTCCCTCGACCACCTCATGATCAGTTTTATGACAAGTTAGACAATCTCGAGCCATATTTCTTCGATTGTTGCTGAAGAAACTCTACCTCTCCCATCGATGATTCCAGCCACCCTAAGAGACCTGCACCATTAACTTTGAGTCCAGGGATTGCCTCTTAATCGGTCCAAAAATCATGTATCCCTACAACTTCCATCCGTTTTATGCTACTCAGGTCTCTCCTTCTGGGTGCCCACTACTAGCTCCCACTATCGTTGCCTACTCTTCCCAAAATACCTCCACTATTAGGGATTTCTAACAGTCCCCATCAAATATGGGAATGAAAATGGATACCTTTGAAGCCCTTATATCCTATCACTAACCTTCTTAAAAGGTCCTAGCTCAGAAGAACTGATCCCACACTATATCTAAGTAGTAATATGAGATATCATTAAACATCATGGAGTGCTCCTCCTTGGTCAAACCTCATTGATATGGATGTATAAGCTTCTATCTGAATACATATCATAATGTATCCAAATAGAACTCCTCCACAATGAGATGCTCAATTTATATCTAGGAGATAGTTGCCTCATCGTGTGATTAGTCACTATGATCCACGACCACCTAGAAAATCCAGGAAGAAGGCTTGTCTGGAGGAACACTATATGATCTGAAGACATCCTAACCAGGATGAAAATTTGAGTAACTACCTCCAATAAGCCCTTAGATACCTAGGGTCTCACTCCCCCCTTATCTTGGTATGTCACTACCTTTCAAACTGATGCTATGCACTCAAACTACGTGCATCCTTGGATAATACTCCCAGTGATAGGTACTTCTCAACAGGTGGTGGTATTGCTGGTAAACCACCCATTTGTGATATCTTCTGTACATGACCCAATACAGATGCCTCTTCACTGGGACAGTCATCCTCATGATGAGGAAGTGGATTCCTAGATGGATGTCGACATGGAGAAATCTTATGAAAAAGCATTATTTACCACGGTCAAAAGATTATGTCAAGGGATATGAATGATGAAGTAAATGGAAAACCCAACCATTACTATAAGATGAATGTACCAAAAAATTTCCCTGCAACTAGTTTTTAACTGAACTGAGAAGAATGGAATGTGATTTGAGTCATGTTGTATGGATATGTCATCCACCACACCAACACTGGAGTTCCTAGAATGAATGAAGAACTCAAAACACTAAACATTGTTTCCCCAAACCAATCTCACCAACTCTGGTCCCAAGGTAAAACCAAACACCTATAATACCACTCTCTCATGAATCAACCCACTGAGGTCTAGCCTCTGACTATCCGATGCCTACCTCCAATAGGATATGGGATAGTGACTAGTTCTGAGTAGGTATATCCCACAAAAGGTATGAATCATCCTAATGTACCTATACACACTGACACATATCCACGAAGAAAAAAATTCTAAAATATAAAAGAACAAAAACTAATGAACACATATATCTAGGATACGATAATTGAGTATGATATTAATGTATTGAAAGTGGATAAAGGGTCCAAATATAAGACAAACAAAAAATGTAGTCTATCCTAATCCAAGGGGGAGGACTAAAGTCGAATTAAACCTTCCATTAAACAATCAGTCTTACAAGCTCTAGATATGCTCCACCAACTTTGTATACTACAATGACATTGTCAAATGGGCCATTATCTACATAATATATGACACGTGCAGGAAAATCCCATGTGAGGGTGACTATAACAATACCCACCTGGAAATCCCAAAAACCTTAAACATGAAGCAAACATTATATATATATTAATAAAATATATAGAAATAAATTTATAATAGGAAAACCCATATATAATTAGTAATGTCACCATGCTACCAGGAGATCCTAACCAACTATCAATGACAGGATTATGCTTGAAGCAGTTCTCTTTTCAAGAGAATACACTCCATAGTCCATGCAATCATTAGAGACAATTGGCAAAGAGGTCTAGGTCATTAGTCCACACACAATAAATATCAGTGGTCTAAGAACACCATGATACTCATATAAGGGGTCATTCCAAAAACATTTTGGGACACCATGAACCCAATCTAGATCAACAATCTATATAGGGGATCATATATCAATGATATCACCATCATTTCTGATACAACCTTTTATATTGTGGATCAATTCTCAACTTAGGGAGGTCATGTTGATTTATAAAAACCCCACATAGGGCAACAAAGAAGATAGAAGATCACACTTTAGTCTCTTGTAGGGACACCACAACTCTATCTGACAATCAACCTCTAGATGAGATCAAAATCCCGTGATGCGGATGTAATTCCGCACTATTACCTCAAGGTAAATGGACTAAGGGATCATGAACAACCATGAACGGTCTATACTATGTAAATTAATATCAGAAAACACTCTTGGAAGGGGTACATGTCATGTACTAGGAAGAACAAGGTGGGTCCAACTATCCCACAACATGCCCATGTGAAAAAGCCTCACACAACGTGTATGGCTCTACAAAGATGATGTGTAAAAGATGTAAAGGGATTGTATAGACCTAAAAAATGTGGCCCAAGTTATATGGTAGTGTTTTTTAAGGTTTCTATGTATGTGTATTGTGTTATGTATACTTGGAAATGTTCATGTCCAAGTACACGACATGCTACTGATAGTGTACTTTTCCTGGGTCTGTGTACTTACCTTTGCACACTCTAATCCATCCTGGAAGGGTCAGAAGGTGTGTAACCGAGTCACATCATGTGTGATGATTAACATTATCCATAACTCTAGCATTGTAGCTAGGGGCCCCACATGACATTTAATCCTGAAGTATGCTTCGTGTTGTATAGGAATTTCCAGATTTTTCATGATATCCTTTGCACCATACTTTGATTCTTTAGAGCCATCGACCATGAAAAAACCTATATATCAGGGTTATTCTAGGCCTCCAGTCACCAGATCAAGAGATTCGAAATCTGAATTTTCTTAGAAAATTATCCATCGAGAAAAAACTATCACCCCACATCCAAAAAAGAATAACATGATCCAAAAAACCAATCCAATCCACCATCTATTTTCCACCATCATTGTCACACCTTGAGTTCCCCATCAATCACACACTTCAGCGATGGTATAGATCAATTGAACTAAATAATATTTTCACAGCAATCAAATACCAGGTTTTCATAAAAACAAAGGCCAGAAGAAAATTTTTGTGATGAACATGCGAAGAATGGGGGAAGAAATCCAAAATACACATAACATGAGGAACAAAACTAATTAATTTTTCATTTGGTATCTATCCTTGGTTCTATAAGAAGAAAAATCTAAAAGGATAAATAAAAAAACAAATAAAATGTCCATATATTTAATTCTATCGATGAATTGTCTATAAGTTTTGTTAATGTAATTGATCCATACTCATCCAGGATTAATAAATGTGATGGAAATCACAAATAAATATATCATACCTTGAGTTTGGATTGATTTTTGATGAATAGGGTATCTACGTTTTCATTTTTGATGGGATTTAAGAACACTGTTGGCACAATGATCCATGATAGGATATCGACCTATATTCATTTCCTAATATTACTCTCCTCCCATGAGCCCCACGTATCTATGTTTTAGTAGCCATCCCTAAGAAAAAATTCATATCCATTTATTTAAAGAGGAAGTAGGTCGCTGTATTGAATAAAATAATGTAAATTCTTTAATTAATTTTTTTTTAATTTTGTTCCAATGTTATCTATTTCACAAATGGCCCACTCCGACAAATATTATGTCCCTCATGGGGTAAAGTTTTTTTTCTAAACACACAAGGGTCCTTATATTTCTAATCTAGACCCCCATTTGGGAGTTATTTCGCTTTTTTTATGAAATTTTCATGGACATTATATTTAATATATTAGAAATATTTCAAAAACTGATTCGGGCACATCGAGCCTTATAATCACATTCCATCTCATCTTCTGATTTTAGAAATAATCTATATAATATCCAAAAATAATTCGTAAAAACCCAATATCATTTTAGAAAGGATTATAATCCTGAGTGTGTCACCTTGGGTGGCAGTAGTTCTCTTTACTATGAAAGATGATGGGTTACATTTCCTTTGTGTTGATTATTGGAAACTCAATCAAGTCACAATAACAAATAAATACCAATTTCAATATATTAATTAACTCTTATACTATTTGAAAGGGGTGAATTTGTTATGAAATATTGATATTGGATTTGGTTATCGGTAGTTGAGAAGAAAACATTCTTGAGATTCATAAAGAAAAAAATTGAAATGTGTTTGTCCATTATGAGTACCTTTTCATTCAATTTGTTCTAACCAATTCTCGTATGATATTTATTTAATTTATGAACATAATAATCTATGATTATAGTGATACATTTCGGATGGTACTTTTAGATGAGATCCTAGATTACTCTGTGTTCGTGGAGGATCATGTGTGTCATATAAGAGATGCTCTGAAATTGTTTATAAATCACTTACTTTATGCCAAACTATCAAAAATGCGACTTTTGGATTCTATAGTTAATTTTCTTAGGACATGTGGTCTCGGATCATGGAATCTCAGTTGATCCTAAGAAGTAGAAATCTATTATGGTATGCAAACAACTGCGAAATGTTTTCAAGATTTAAAGTATCACGGGGTTGGCATGGTATTATTACCACTATTAGTAATATTTCTCGAAGTTGGATTCTCTTATGAGATATCTCACTTAGAAGGGGGTGAAGTTTATTATGATGAGAAAATTCAATGTTATTTTTTTGAGATAAATTGTCTTTTGTTTTTTGTGTCAGTGTTGACTCTTCTAGAAGATGGGTAGGGACATGTGGGCTTTTGTGACACGTCAGGTTTGGGTTATGTTTGTGTTATTATTTAGGGTGTTCACATCAATTTTGATATCTCTTGGCATCATAGGCCACAAGGGAACGATTATCCAACCAATGAATTTGAACTCACAGATTGGATGCATACTCTTATGTGTAGGTAGAATTACCATTTCAGAGAAAGGTTTAACATGTATTACATCTACAAGATATTGAGTTATATATTCTCTCAAAATGATTTTAATCTTTTCAATATTAATTGGGTGGAGTAAATATAGTCATTTGATTTTGACATAGCTTACACCCCGGAGAAAGGGAATGTCATTGCAGATTATTCGAGTAGGAAATATATGACCTAGGTTGTGAAAGAATAATTTCAAGTGTAGAACATGGTGTATTTATTTTTCAAAATTTCATTTACTAGTATGGGAAATAGGGTTTTAGGGTTTCTTGGTCAGTGATCAGTTGACCTCCACTTTTATCGAGATGATTCATGAGGAAAAAATCATGATAATGAATTCTGTATAATTATAGATTCTATTAGTGATTTAGAGAATGTTTTTAAGTTGTTTTTCTACATAGATGGTGTTCCATATTTTTTAAAAAGTTTTTTTCCTTCCGCTATGAGTAAAATATTGACAGTGGATTGCTACAATTCCCTACGGGTTATGCACAAAGGAACCAGAAAGATGTTTTATGATAAGTATCACTAGTTTTTATTCCCAGGGATGAGATAGTTGCGTTGATAATTTAGTATCTCATTGTTATACAAGAAAACATGTTATGACCGAGAACCAAATACCTTCGGATATGCTTCAGCCTCCTCCATTGTTGACATGGGAGTGAGATGAGATCTCTATGGACTTTGTGT
Organism: Viscum album; assembly: GCA_963277665.1. Lineage (NCBI taxonomy): Eukaryota > Viridiplantae > Streptophyta > Magnoliopsida > Santalales > Viscaceae > Viscum > Viscum album. The sequence goes on from OY728151.1 coordinate 858,977,993, forward strand.
TGGGATTCCTCATACCTAGAGAAAAAAGAATACGATATGGGTTGTGATTCATATTATGAGAAAATTCGGTAAAATTATACCTATTCGTGATATAAAAAATGCAGAGGTATAGGAATTTCTATATGTGAATGATATTTTTTGTTCAAATAGAGTTACATTTGATATTGGCTCTGATAGGGATACCAATTTACTTATCTCTATTATTATTCCTTTAAAAGGAAATGGGATCCTATTTTTATTTGAGTATATAATATCATCCACAGATAGATGTAAAGAAAGATAGATCTATAATGATTCATTGGGATATGATTTATTCCATCAACATATTTTTTTAGTGGAATTGGGATGACCATGTAGAACTAGTTGAGTTCTCTTATAAGTATAGTTACCAGTCCATGATCAGAATATAACCTTTTGAGTCCTTATACGGATGGACATGTAAATAAACTTTGTGTTGTTCAGAGATCAATGAAATTTCATTATTTGGAATGATCTTGGATTGGGAGACAACAAAAATGATACAGTTGATTTGTCTGAGGATGTTTATGGCACAAAGCTGATATAAGTCCTATGTTGATCTATACTAAATACCATTAAAGTTTTCAGTTTTAGACCATGTGTTATTGAATGTTTTACCTCATTTAGTTCATAAAAAACTCTAGATTAATGGTATGATGTCTCCTCATTTTTTGGCACTTTTTTAAGATGTTGAGATGGTGGGATAAGTTTCTTATTATTTAGAACTTAATCCTCATATAATGTAGATACATAATGTGATCCATGTATATCATCTATGGAAATATCATTCATATCAATATCATGTTTTGAGATATAGTGATATTGAGGTTGAACCTAATTAATCTAGGACTGAGCACCTGATTATGATAGTTGATTACGAGATAGAGGTACTTTATGGGAGGGTGATACCTTTGTTACGAGTGATGCAAAAGAACAGTTCTAATAGTCATGAGATATGGGAGAGGGAGGAACCAATGAAAGAGTAGTGGAATCATATTTTTGATATGGGAACTTCTTAATTGACTTTTTGGGGACATAATGTTTTTATTATGGGGAGGTTATAAAATCCTGTTATAGTTTGTCAGGTATTATGTGACCCTCTTTTTAATTATTCTTTTTTTGGGGTTTGTATTTGTAACACCCCAGGTAAATAAAGAATATGACATCTTTATATTTATCCATATTTTTGAATCAAATATTAATATTACTTTAAAGGTTATGCTATGCTCGATGGTGTACCCAATACGCAACAACGAGTTTCTTGGGAATCTTACGTTGCACCATATTAGTAAAATAATAATATTTTAAATGGTAGTTAACGCCTAGCCGTTGTAATGGCGGGAATGAACAGAAATAACTACAAAATTATTATATATGTTTGTCAAATATTTTTACTTTTTAAAATAAATGTTAGAGGATTAAAAATGCGAATGAATCCAATTTTAAACGTAAACATTCTAATATTCTTTAAAAGGTCGATTAACCGTCTTTTGATGGCGAACCACTTTTAAATCCACTTTTTGAAAATTTTATGTGTTATATTTCACAAAATAATATTCTTCTTTAGAATCGGGACATCAAAATTTACATTGCGTAAATTTTTGGTATTTTTCCGAAAAAGTTCAATTTTTAATGAATAGTGAAAAATGTTGTAATTTAATTCAAAACCTCTATTTAATCTAATCTATTTATATGATTAGATTATCTTTTTAATTAGTTTTAAAGTGAAAATAAAATATATTTTTAACATTTAATCCAATAGTGGTCGTTGGAATTAATTTCACTTTGAAATCGGACTTAAACTAGTGTCAATCTTTTGATACTTTTTGTTTCTTAAAAACACGCTATTTGTTTTGACAGCGGGAATTAATTATTAAATTAATTAATGAAACTTATATGTTTTGAATTTTTTAAAATGGAAATCATTTTTTAATTTGGAATATCAAATATAGCTTAGGGTGAATTTTTGGTAATTTTCTGAAAAACTTCAATTTATGATGAATAGTGAAACCACTAAGCGGTACTTATAAAAACCGATTTTCTGTTTAAATGAAATTTTTCCACCTTTGTGTTTTGAATTTAAAAAATACGACATACATGGTTGTCATTAAGAAGTAAAATGTGGTTCAATGGGATTAATTTTTTTTTGGTGAATAGTAAATTATTAAATTTTTAATCGCGATTATAGGTAATTAGTGTAGTTTAAGGTAAGAATAATGTTTTAATAAACTCAAATGACCAAGAAACATGTCCTACCCTAATTGGATGTTTCATGGCCGACCAAGAAAATACGTGGGTCAACTTGGGGACCCCATAGAGCCACTTTGATTTGAAAATGACATAAATTCCTTTTTATTTAATGATAAAGTAAAAATGACACAAACATGAGATGTTTTACTAAAACAATTTTCACATGGGGTTATAGAAGTCAGAATTTTGACTATAAATAGTCATTGGAAAGATAAAAAGATTTCCTACATCATAGTATTTTTTTATAATTTTTATACATTAAATAAATTAAATTATTTATGAAATCAAGATGATGCAGCGACGACCTCATTATTTAACGATTTAAATAAAATGGAAAGATAATGTAATATCAAAGACCTACACAAGTACAAAACCTATTGGATGAGTGTACTTAGAAGAATTATCACCGTATCCACGAATTATATCAATGTGGGACCTTTTAAATCTGAAACTCATTTTCAAATAAAGTAACATTTGATTACTTTCCAAGAGTGCCCCTCCTCTCCTCTTATAAAAGGCCCCAACCTCTATCTCCTTACCCACACATAAAAAGCCTTTGGCTCAGAAAAACCCTGACCATTTTGTCTCTCCACATCCCTATATAACTCTTTGAAGCCTCACATTGTGCAGAATCCTTTCCAAGGAAGCCTTTGAGCTCAAATCAAAGGAAGTTACCTGATTTTAAGGTTATGTATTCACTTGAGTCCTTTTGTTTTATTTTGCTTCTCCAACCCCCTAAACTCTTTTTATTAATTTATTTTATAACAAATCCAGTATCTTAAATATACTAGGATGTTGTTATAATAAGTTTTCGAGCTACACTTACACACACCTACATCTAATGGTTAAAGAATATACTGTTTCCGTGGATGGCGAATTTCTGCCTCCCGAAACGATAATTGTTCAACATTCTTCTAACACCTTCAAAGGTGGCCATAAAGATGAAACTATATTTATATATGTTATCTAATATTTTTATGTTTTACTTAAGATTCTGTATTTTTCATTTATGGCATACCTTTATGGTTTCCATTATGGGTAAACGTGACATCTTCATTTAAGGAAGTGCGGACTACCGCCCCCTCAAAGTGATTTGATTCGTTAATACCATATGTGGTACGTATAAAGGATATATTTAATTATATTATATATGATACAATACTGGAATTAAAATAATATTATGTATCATTATGTTTTAATTCCATTAAATATGAAATAGAAATGGAAGTAGCGTTCATGCGTACGTACGGCTTACCGTCTCCATGAATGGTGCATTTCATTTCTTAACTCTAAATGTTATATAATATTATAAATGCATGAATATACTGGATATATATGATATATATGATATATACATCATGAATACATTTCTGGATATAATTAACCTTTGACCACACGAACAACATGTAATTGTAAGAAGTCCACTTTCGACTTAAGAACCTAGTATCGACAAAACAAACATTATTAACATAAATGATTACATAATGTCTATGACATGGTAATAAGTTATATAAAAGGAATAATGAACTTGAAAAAGGTTATTAAGGAAGTATAAATTAACTCATGTTTATTATTCAGGAGATTAAATAACGATCTAGTCAAGTCGGACCCGAGGTAAGGGATCTTACTCCTCTCTTTCTTTTGAGTACACTCTTTTATGTCATTCCTTCTAAATCTCATCTTTCTTCTTATTGGGATGTTCTTTTATATTACTGTTACTGTAATTTTTATGTTCATATGATGAGAGACCCTATTCTCTCTCATCAATCCATTTTGGAAGTTTTGAGTGGCGCCGTTAGGCTGCTGAATTTTCGTAAGAGATCAAACCCCTCACTTTCTTTTAATGTACTCTCCTTTATGTCACTTCTTTTAAGCTCCAATTTGTTATGTTGGGAGATGTTCTTTTATATTATTCTTTCTGTAAACGTTATTTTAATATGATGAGAGACCCTATTTGATCTCATCAATCCATTTTTGTATGTTTTATGTGGCGCCGTTAGGCTACCGAGTTTTCGTAAGGGATTTTTCAACTCACTTTTATTCCTGTGAGATTTATGCTACATTTGCCACAATTCCCTTTTATTGGTGTATGTAGTGCCCATTATTTTACTCATTGTGTAATATAATTTCATTTATGAGAATTTACATCAATTTTGTATTGTCCTTCTTTCACGGGGTGCATGTCTCGAAAGATACCCATGTCGGTAAGGGAACCTTTCACCCTCCTCTTTTTGTAAAAGACTTCTTTTGTTATGTATTTTAATTCACATAATATTATGTTGGGATATTTTATCTATATCCTTATTGATATAAATTTTATGTCCAAGTGATGAGATACCTCTTTTTATCTCTCATTAACTCATTTTATGAATTTTGTAGTGACGCCGTTAGGCCGTCAAAGTTTTGCAAGGGAACTACTTAACCCATATTTGATTCTTTGGGATAATCTTGTACTCCTTGAATATGTCTTTCTATGAATATGTGTGAATAACCAATGACTGTTTTACACTTAATATCCACTTATATTGGGTGTATTCATTTGTCACACATAATTATGTAATTGATTTATCCTTAAATCAAGGATATCGTCTTTGTAAGGGACTTCGTCTCAACCTCCTTATATTGAGGCATATTTCGTTTTATACACAACTTTATTTTATACGGTGTATAAACCCCTTTGACTTTTACTTTTATACAAAAGGAATCTTTTTCTACGAAGTGTTTTACTAAAAAAAAGGAATGTTTTTTAACATACGTGGTTACAACAACCTTTTCCGCCGCCGCGAGTATTATTTGGTCTTTGGCTTCCTCAGCAAGCCATAATGCTTTTAAAATAAAATAAATACCATATACTCTTTTATGTATTTTGGTATTAAAAATGGGTTTGATAAAGGATTCTATTATGTCAATATATTTAAATGATATATTGTGATTGAAATGTGGAAATGTTATCATTCCTTTATATTGGTTTTATGTTTTATGATTTTATATTGGTACTTGGACATTTGACGTGTGGTTACATGATAAACCATATGACGGGTGGTGCCGTGAATACCAGGATCGGTTGTTACATTATAACCTCCAATGCATTGGGTATGGAAGTCAGCCGTATGGCTATTCCATTAAGTATGTATGGAAGATGGCCGAATGGCTTTTCCATTAAGTGATATGTGTGGAAGTCGACCTTATGGTTATTCCACTTAAGTATGTTTATGTCCCAAGTTACCTTTACATGTTATGTGATCTTTATATGGTTTTTATGGTAATCTTTTTGTTATATAAGAGTAAGTAATGATCTTTTATTCAGTAAAGAGTTTTTACTACTTCAAAAAGGTGAAAAGTATTACTTTGTTAAAGTATACATGGTTTACTTGTTGTTTTGAAAAACTAAGAGTTCTCATTCTTTGTGTATCCCTTACTGTGCTCTTTATGCTGACCCCAAGTTTTTTTGAAATGTTTTTCACAGGACCTAATGTGGAATAGGGTCAAGGATGGGATCAAAGGAAATTCATGCTATATGAAACTTGGGACTAGACATATTTATTTTTAAGACTTTTTTTATACTATGGAAACTTAGTAGAAGTGTCTACTTTGTAATCTTTTGAGATGTAGTAGTTATGTTCTAATTCTCTAAAACTCTAAACCTGAAAAGATCCTCAATGTGAATTATTCATTTAATTCAATATTAAGAGATGTTTAAGGTCGGGGCCTTATAGTTGGTATCAATGGTCGGTTTAGATAACTTTAGAGGATAGAGTATTCTTTAAGCATACGTGACATTACAATATTGGCTAGGATTTTAGAAAGTGTCATAGTTTTTAGATAAAGTGAATGTGTAATTATATCTTAGTGTTTATCTCACTCATTAGAACATGATGGTTATGTTGATATACTCACACTGACCTTTCTGTTTTAGTGAATGGATGGATCTAGAAGGCACCAAAGAGACAACAGGTTTGAAGGAAACTGTGGTGGTTCTCTGTTTAAGATACTAGATAAAATGGGGGATTCAATGAGGAAACTCATGGTTGTTCTAAACCAACTAAAAAGGAGTCATGATCAACCACTTTAACCTTGGTATGTTCTGTAATGAATCATGTATGAGATAACCAATCGATGTGGAAGTTCAGGTAAAAATTATAAAGGTAACCATTAGAGTTTATATGATCCTTACTTTTGAGTTAATTATGGGTTACTATATGTTATGATGGAAATGAAAGGCATGATATAAAATTGAGGTTAAATTATGTTATGGTTATTTTTGATGATTTTATCTCTTTTTGGGGAATGATTTGAGAATTATATAGTTTTGGAAAAAGGACAACACGCAGACCGTGTGACAACCCGTCGCATCGGACAAAGCTTCGGGAATCGAACCCACAACCAAAGTGCAACTGGTATTTATCGCCTACCACTGGACTACGTGAAGTCCCTAGTTAGTTTGACTGATTCTTTTTAGTTAGATGATTTTATGAATTAAGAGTAAGTTGATTTTGGGTTATCTATGGATATTTATTAACCTATAATAGTGGATATGTGATTAGGTTAATTACTTTTCAATACGAGACATTAAGAGCAACTGATGTTGTTTGGAGATAAATGATACAATTTAACATGGAAGAATATGTGACTAAATCCCTCAAATATTTGGGTTTCAATCATAGTTTGGTTTACTTTGAAGAATTTTATGGACAAATTTATTATCGAATGGTCCTCGTTGAACTTTGGGTTTTGTTGGACAAATTTTGGAGATTATGAATGGATTTTCTTTTTATAAGGGGTTATCCTTTTCTGGATTATCTGATCTTGTAATAGCATTTTTGGTTTTGGTTTTGGTCTAATGACATGGGAAGTATATAGTTATCTTTTTTGGATTAGGTGATTCTATAGAATTTGATTATAGTACTCTTAATGTGAACAAGTCTTCCTAAATACTCGTCTTTTAGAGAAAATATGAGTTTGATTAAAGAATCTAGGAAAAGTTGGAAGTCTACATGACAAGTAAGTATGTTTCATTATGATATAGTTAGGCTCAAAAATAAATTCCTCAAATGAAGAGTAACCTAAATCAAAAATGTTGTCTGTTAACTTTTCCTACAGGGGAATCGAACACCATTTAACCCATCACAAGTTTGTGATTTTCTTGTGGTTAACTTTCTCCTAAACATGTTTTCTATCACTCTCCATCAGAACATAACTCTATGTTTTCTCCTCCATGTCCATGTTTTCCTACATGGAATCCTAGTATGGGTTAACTCAGGTACCCTCTGTACTTATCTTTCTTTATTTTAAAGTGATTGTTTTACCGACTCTTGTTCTGATGTGGGACTTTCAAGGATGTTTCCAAGCCCAATTTTAAAATTGCGCGAACGTAATTCCCAAAAGGGGGGAAGGATGTAACACCCCAGGTAAATAAAGAATATGACATCTTTATATTTATCCATATTTGTGAATCAAATATTAATATTATTTTAAAGGGGATGCTATGCTCGATGGCGTACCCAAAACGCATCAACGAGTTTCTTGGGAATCTTACGTTGGGCTCTAATAGTAAAATAATGTTATTTTAAATGGTAGTTAACACCTAGCCGTTGTAATGGAGGGAATGAACAGAACTGACTACAAAATGATTATATATGTTTGTTAAATATTTTTACTTTTTACTATAAATTTTAGAGGATTAAAAATGCGAATGAATCCAATTTTAAACGTAAACATTCTAATATTCTTTAAAAGGTCGATTAACCGCCTTTTGATGGAGAACCTCTTTTAAATCCACTTTTCGAAAATTTTATGTGTTATATTTGACAAAATAATATTCTTCTTTAGAATCGGGACATCAAAGTTTACTTTGTGTAAATGTTTGGTATTTTTCCGAAAAAGTTCAATTTTTAATGAATAGTGAAAAATGTTGTAATTTAATTCAAAACCTCTTTTTAATCTAATTTATTTAAATGATTATATTATCTTTTGAATTTGTTTTAAAGTGAAACTAGAATATATTTTTACCATTTAATCCAATAGTGGTCATTGGAATTAATTTCACTTTGAAATCGGACTTAAACTAGTGTCAATCTTTTGATACTTTTTGTTTCATAAAAACACGCTATTTGTTTTGACAGCGGGAATTAATTATTAAATTAATTAATGAAAATTATATGATTTGAAATTTTTAAAATGGACATTATTTTTTAATTTGGAATATCAAATATAGTTTAGGGTGAATTTTTGGTAATTTTCTGAAAAACATCAATTTTTGATGAATAGTGAATCCAATAAGTGGTACTAATAAAAACTGATTTTCCATTTAAATGAAATTTTGCCACCTTTGTGTTTTGAATTTCAAAAATACGACATACATGTTTGTCATTAAGAAGTAAAATGTGGTTCAATGAGATTAAAATAATTTTTTTGGTGAATAGTAACTTATTAAGTTTTTAATCGCTATTAGAGGTAATTAGTGTAGTTTAAGGTAAGAATAATGTTTTAATAAAATGAAATGACCTATACACATGTCCTACCCTCATTGGATGTGTCATGGCCGACCAATAAAATCCATGGGTCAACATTGAGACCCCATGGAGCCACATTGGTTGGAAACTGACATAAATACCTTTTTATTTAATGATAAAGTAAAAATGACACAAACATGAGATGTTTTACTAAAAAAAAGTTTACATGGGGTTATACAATTCAAATTTTTTACTATAAATATTAATTGGAAATATAAAAATATTTCCTACATCATAGTAATTTTTTTATAATTTTTAGACATTAAATAAATTAAATTATTTATGACATCATGATGATGGAGTGATGACCTCATTATTTAACAATTAAATAAAATGGAAAGATAAAGTAATATCTAAGACCTACACAAGTCCAAAACTTATTGGATGGGTGGATTTAAAACCATTATAACCTTATCCAAGAATTATATCAATTTGGGACCTTTTAAATCCGAAACTCATTTTCAAATAAAGTAACATTTGCTTACTTTCCAAGAGTGCCCTTCCTCTCCTCTTATAAAAGGCCCCCACCTCTACCTCCTTACCCACATTTACAAAGCCTTTGTCTCGGCCAAACCCTGCCCATTTTGTCTCTCCACATCCCTCTCTAACTCCTTAAAGGCTCACTTTGTGCAGAATCCTTTCCAAGGAAGCCTTTGAGCTCAAATCAAAGGAAGTTACCCGATTTTAAGGTAATGTCTTCGCTTGAGTCCTTTTGTTTTATTTTGATTCTACAACCCCCTAAAATCTTTTTATTCATTTATTTTGTAACAAATACAGTATCTTATATATTCTAGGATGTTTTTATAAGAAGTTTTCGAGCTACAATTACTCACACCTACATCTAATGGTTAAAGAACATATTGTTTCCGTGGATGGCGAATTCCTGCCTCCCGAAATGATGATTGTTCAAAATTCTTCTAACACCTTCAAAGGTGGCCATCAAGATGACACTATATTTATATATGGTATCTAATATGTTAATTGTTTACTTAATCTTCTGTATTTTTCATTTATGGAATACCTTTATGGTTTCCATTATGGGTAAACGCGATATCTTCATTTAAGGAAGTGCGGACTACCGCCCCCTCAAAGTGATTTGATTCTTTAATACCATATGTGGTACGTATAAAGGATATATTTAATGATATTATATATGATACCATACTATAATTAAAATACTATTATGTATCATTATGTTTTAATTCCATTAAATATGAAATAGAAATGGAAGTAGCGTTAATGCGTACGTACGGATTACCGTCTCCATGAATGGTGCATTTAATTTCATAACTCTAAATGATATTTAATATTATAAATGCATGAATATACTGGATATATATGATATATATGATATATACTTCATGAATACAATTCTGGATATAATGAACCTTTGACCACACGAGCAACATGTAATTGTAAGAAGTCCACTTTCGACTTAAGAACCAAGTATCGATAAAACAAACATTATTCACTTAAATGATTACATAATGTCTATGACATGGTAATAAGTGATATAAAAGGAATAATGAACTTGAAAATGTTATTAAGGAAGTATAAATTAACTCAAGTTTATTATTCAGGAGATTAAAGAACGATTGAGTCAATTCAAACCCGTGGTAAGGGATCTTACTCCTCTCTTTCTTTTAAGTACACTCTTTTATGTCATTCCTTCTAAAGCTCATCTTTCTTGTTATTTGGATGTTATTTTATATTACTATTACAGTAATTTTTATGTTCATATGATGAGAGAACCTATTCTCTCTCATCAATCCATTTTGGAAGTTTTGAGTGGCGCTGTTAGGCTGCTGAATTTTCGTAAGAGATCAAACCCCTCACATTCTTTTAAAGTACTCTCTTTTATGTCACTTCTTTTAAGATCCTCTTTGTTATGTTGGGGGGTGTTCTTTTATATTCCTCTTTCTGTAAACTTCATGTTAATATGATGAGAGACCCTATTTGATCTCATCAATCCATTTTTTTATGTTTTATGTGGCGACGTTAGGCTGCCGAGTTTTCATAAGGGATTTTTCATCTCACTTTTATTCCAGTGAGATTTATGGTACTTTGCCAATATTTTCTTTTGATTGGTGTATGTAATGCCCATTATTTTACTCATTGGGTAATATATTTTCATTTATGAGTATTTACATAAATTCTGTATTGTCCTTCTTTCACAGGGTGCATGTCACGAAAGATAGCCATGTCGGTAAGGGAACCTTTCACCCTCCTCTTTTTGTAAAAGACTTCTTTTGTTATGTCTTTTAATTCACATAATATTATGTTGGGATATGTTCTTCTATATCCTTATTGATTTAAATTTTATGTCCAAGTGATGAGATACCCCTTTTTATCTCTCATCAACTCATTTTCTGAATTATGTAGTGACGCCGTTAGGCCGTCAAAGTTTTGAAAGGGAACTTCTTAACCCAAATTTGATTTTTTGGGATAATCTTGTACTCCTTGAATATGTCATTCTATGAATATGTGTGAATAAACTCTGATTTTTTTACACTTAATATCCACTTATATTGGGTGTATTCATTTGTCACACATAATTATGTAATTGATTTATCCTTAAACCAAGGATACCATCTTTGTAAGGGACTTCGACTCAATCATCTTCCATTGAGGCAAATTTCGTTTTATAAACAACTTTCATTTATAGGGTGTATAAACCCCTTTGACTTTTACTTTTATACAAAAGGAATCTTTTTCTACGAAGCGTTTTACTAAACGACAAAAAGGAATGTTTTTTTACGTATGCGGTGACAACGACCTTTTCCCCCGCCACGAGTATTATTTGGTCTTTGGCTTCCTCAACAAGCCGTAATGTTTTTAAAATAAAATAAATACCATATAATCTTTTATTTATTTTGGTATTGAAAATAGTTTTGATAAAGGATTCTATTATGTCAATATATTTAAATGATATATTGTGATTGAAATGTGGAAATGTTATCATTCCTTTATATTGGTTTTATGTTTTATGATTTTATATTGGTACTTGGACATTTGACGGGTGGTTATGTGATAAACCATATGACGGGTGGTGCCGTGAATACCAGGACGGGTGGTTACATTATAACCTCCAATGCATTGGGTATGGAAGTCGGCCGTATGGGTATTCCATTAAGTATGTATGGAAGTTGGCCGAATGGCTATTCCATTAAGTGATATGTGTGGAAGTTGACCTTATGGTTATTCCACTTAAGTATGTTTATGTCCCAAGTTACCTATACATGTTATGTGATCTTTATATGAGTTTTATGGTAATATTTTGGTTATAGAAGGGTAAGTAATGAACTTTTATTCAGTGAAGAGTTTTTACTTCTTCAAAAAGGTGAAAAGTATTAATTTGTTAAAGTATACATGGTTTACTTGTTGTTTTGAAAAACTAACAGTTTTCATTCATTGTGTATCCCTTACTAAGCTCTTTATGCTCACCCCAAGTTTTTTTTGAATTGTTTTTCACAGGACCTAATGTGGAATAGGGTCAAGGATGGGATCAAAGGAATGTAATGCTATATAAAACTTGGGACTAGACATGTTTCTTTTTAAGAGTTTTTTTATACTATGGAAACTTAGTAGAAGTGTCTACTTTGTAATCTTTTGAGATGTAGTAGTTATGTTCTAATTCTCTAAAACTCTAAACCTGAAAAATCCTCAATGTGAATTATTAATTTAATTCAATATTAAGAGATGTTTAAGGCCGAGGACTTATAGTATTGGGTCGTTTTAGGTGGATAGTTGAATTTTTTTGATGCTATTGGACGATGCATGATTGACCACGATTTCTCCAGACCATGAACCAACATAGTGAAAACTGTGCAACCATGGGCATTAGAGGTTTTCACCATTTCATCATGGATTGAAAAATTAATAACCCACCTTGAAGAATACATGAATTATAGAATCCCACCTTTTTATCACATAAACATTCATTACATTTTACAAAACCGAGGATCTTTAACGTTTAGTGTCTTGGAAACCAGGAACATTAGACATGAAAACATAAAAGATTCTTCTTAAACACTTGAAAGGATTCTCCTCATGTTCATCCTAGGTTCATTACTGCATCTCATAACCTGGGGACATGCATCAAAAGAATGGGTGAGCAGAAGGCCCAGTATGGGAAACAAGAGAAACATTTTACATGTGAACTTGAGATACTTCAATAAGGTCATGAAAATAACATTAAGGCATGAGAAAGAAATCATGAGGAATATCATAATAAAAATAACATTTTTCATAACTTGAAGATGTGGATTCAACATTTAATATAGAAAATATTGAACATATCACCGAGGTCCATCCCCAATGTGTCATTTGAAAATTACCAAGGTTATTCACCAAGATATCGTGAAAATTGTAATCTCTAGTGGTTACATCATTACCCAATGCATTGGAGCGCTATCAGGGTGCACCCTTAAAATTTCCTTTATTATCTTGTGAGCCACATATATCATCATCAAAAATTTCATAAATAACCCATATAGCATAAAATAAATGGGTTTCATTTCATAATCATAACATTTTAAAAACTGCTTTAAAGACATGATCTTTACGTCATTTTAAACCCACGGAAGGGAAGAGTGGGTTTCATGTATGTAAATCCCAGAATTTGAAATAGAACATTTTGGAATATATGTGAATACCCCTATAGAAATAATATCTTTTAGTATTCACTTAATAAAATAAAAGAACTTTATAACAAGAGAGAGAGACATTTTGAGACGGAAATTCTGCAGCATAACGACTATGTTTTGGGGTTTTAGAAAACATTGAAAAGATAGGGGATATGGGTCAAACATTCATAAATGACCCATAAAACAGTAGAGGGACAGAATAATAAGGATATATGAGCATGTTAATGAAATTTGAATGATATACCATATGAAATGAATAACATGAAAGGAAGACAAAAATAAGATTTCTCTTATAAAAATTCAGCAGCCTAACGACGCCACTTAAAAATTCAACAAAAATGAATTCAAGAGATCAAATAGGGTATCTCATCATATGAAAATAAAAGATAAGTATGATAGATATATATATAATACCCCAAAAAAATAAAAAAGAACTTGAAATACTTGGCATTAAAGTAGAACATTGAAAAATGAGAAAGGGGAGCGAATCTCTTAAAAATCCGGCAGCCTAACGATGCCACTTAAACATCAAATTACTGAATTGAAGAGATAAAATGGGGTCTCTCATCATATGATCATAAAATATCAGTATGATAGATATAGAGATGATACCCCAACATAATAAAATGTAACTTGAATGTCTTGACATGGAATTAGAACTTTGAAAAGGGAGAAAGGTGCAAGGACCACTTAAAAATTCAGCAGCCTAGCGGCGCCACTTAAAACTTCAAAATACTGAATTCAAGAGATCAAATGGGGTCTCTCATCATATGATCATAAAAGATCAATATGATAAATTTATAGATCATACCCAAACATAATAAAAAGGAACTTTAAATACTTTACATGAAAATAGATCTTGAAAAGTGAGAAGGGAGAAAGAATCCGTTACAAAAATTTCGGCAGCCTAACGACGCCACTTAAAACTTCATTAAAAGAAATAATGAGAGTAATAGGGGATCTCTAATTACGTGAACATGAAAAGGTCAGTAACAGGAGTATAAAAGAACACCCTTTAACATAAGAACATGGAGCATAAAAGAAATTACATAAAAGATATTTCTTGAAAAGAAAGAGAAAGATCGGATCCCTTACCTTAAAACGTAACTCTTAAAACTCAGAGGTTTGGACCTTTAGGTATTAAGGGCACCTTGGGAGGACTTCTTGGGAGGTAAGGAGATCGGAATTTCGTTGAGGATGGTTTTGTTGTCGAAAGGATGAGAGGAGGGCTTGGTATTTATAGGGAAAGTGAGGGGACAAGGCATTAATGGCCAAGGGACACCTCTAATGTGCTTTTTTCAAAACCACGTGCTCTCCCATGATATTTCCCATTAAGTTTGGCCACATGTGGCCCCCAATACAAATATCCATCACCTTAGGTCGGAAAACCCTTAAAATATCTCATGACATCACCATGACATAGTTATGATGTCACTAAACATACCGAAACCCCAAAACTGTATTTTTACTATTCACTGAAAATTCAACTTTCTTAGAAAAATCCCAAAATTTAACATTAACCAAATATCAATGATCTGATTTCAAAAATAAACTCCATTTTATAAAAATAATTTTCTAAATATTTTTAATTTTATTTTTAAATAAATACACTATTCACAGAAAATTCATTTTTTTCAGATAAAACCCCAAAAATTACCTTAACATAATATCGATGCTCTGAGTTCAAAAATGAAATCCATTTTATAAAAATATTTTTCTAAATATTTTTAATTTAATTTTTAATAAAAAAACACTATTCACCCAAAAAAACTAATACTTGAATAATAATTTATGAAACCATTATTTAACCATTTTATTGGATCACATTACTTAATCAAAGTGACTATATTATTTTAAAACATTCTTTAAGTGAGATTACTAATCCATTTGGTCACATTACTAATCCTAAGCGTAAAATCACTATTCATTATTTACTATTCATCAAAAATCAAGTTGATCTTATTAGACTCTAAATTTCGTACTGAACATAATTGTAGAAGACCATTTCTTGAAAATCATTACACATTTTTAATTATTTAAGGTTTACATAAACATTTTTTTTAAAATATCCTTTCTCAAAAATTCACCAAAAATATGCATACTATATTTATCCGGACATTTAAAAATTCATAAACTTCATAAGAAGAAATCCCAATTTTTTTTAAAACAAAGGATTACACAAGGCAGTTATGGTCCCCTTACATAGCCCCTTATCACACCAGCATAGGACCTATTTGTAAGGTTTGCTAAGGTGAGAGAATCTGAGGGAGTCTCGGCCAACATCGCACGAGTAGTAATTTCTATTAGATTGAACTTCTCGCAAAGGAGATTCCGTTCTAGTTTCACACGATGAAGTTCGGCTTGGGTTTGGTCCAGAGCAAAGCCCAGTGGTGCTACCTCTTTCCCAAGTTCTGTTAGATAGGCTTCGATCGGTCCAATACTACTGGGTGAGGCCATCGAATCTTCTTTATATAATAATTAACCAAGATTACTTGTATTTAGAGACAATAATCGAAACGTTTAGTTTCCAGCGGTCATATTGACCAATGGTCATATAACAGTCAAAACCCAACGGTCTCATTTTTATAATAATCATGTTATCAAATGAAAATTTTTTGTTGAGTATAAAAAATAAAATAAAATGAAACATAAAATTAGGAAATAAGATTTATTCAAAATTTCGGGTCGTTACATTCTCCCCCCTTAAGAAATTGCATCCTCACAATTTTTAAAACTGGGTTTTGAAATTTCATTGAAAGTCCCACACCGAAAATGGACTCAGTAAAACTATTACTTTAAAAGAAATAAAGGGAAGTAAAAAGGTCACCCGAGTTAACCCATACTCGGATTCCATGTAGGAAAACATGGACATGGAAGAAAAAAACAAAGGTTCAAGTTCTGGGGGAGAGTGATAGAAAACATGATTAGGAGAAAGTTGACCATAAGAAAATCCCAAACTTATGATGTGAGTAAATGGTCTTTGATTACCTAGTAGGAAACGTAAACCAAAAACATTTTTGTTTTACATTCCTTTTCATAATTTTAAGGAATTCATTTACTACATAGAACCAAACATAAGAAAATATACCTACCTTCATGTAAAGTTTCATCCTTTAATATGTTTCTACCTAAACTAATCTTTTCTCCAAACTATGAGCATTCAAAACTACTTGGTCTCATCAAAACACAAGAATCATCTTCTAGAGAATCACATAATCCACAAAAGATTAACTATCTATTTCTTCTATCTTTAAACATTATCTGAAAAATAGAAAGGGTAAGGTAAAACAACTCTTCAAAAAGAAATAATCCCATAGGAATGGAAACTACTTTTAAATCTTCAAAGTTCCATGGTACTACCCAAAGTTCGTCATTGTCCATTCCATAAATAACGGTCCTTAAAATTCCTCAAAATATACCAAACTAAGATTGAAACCCAAATACAAGAAAGATTTGATAACATAGTATTCCAAAATAAACTTCATTGTTCATCTCCAAAAAACATCAACCACTCCTAACATCTTATAACATAAGTATCTAACCTAAATATATTTTACCCAAGATAGGTTAATCATTCCCATAAGTAACCTAAATTACTATAAGTCCACCTTAAATTCATCGATTCTTCAAAAATATAAGTCATCCTTACTCAATGAAAATACCGCAGTAATCTATTTACCTCGATCATATAGGGTCCCCAAAATAGTGAACGTCTTCAAAAATAATAATCATATTTTAATCCCCTAATCATCCCAGTCATATTAATACGACAATCATCGCATTTCCTATCACATTGGTTGTTGGGACATGTTCTTCCATTTCCCACCATTAACTAAGAAGAGAAAGCATAATTAGGGGCTTAAGAACTTAGCCAATAATCATGAAAAGGAACTGAAATTATATTAGGATAACTTGTAGAAGAAAATTATACCCTAACATGTGATCCCCTAGGTTCCCATCTAGGTTATCCATGATCATATATTCTTATGTGAATATTTATTTTATTTTATCTTTCTTCCTTGAACAATAGTTCATACTAAGCTTATGAATTTACCAAAGCATATCCCCCGGGAATGTCGTAACCAAGAGTACAGTAAGGCCCATTGTCGTGTACCAGTTCCCGTTCGTGTCTAGATCAAAGCGGTGTTTTCGGGTTTTACCCCTATGTAAATGAGTGCCAGAGCCACCTCTATCTACTCATATCCAGACATGGATGTATTTTCTTGGCAACCCCTTACTCAATACTCAACAAAATACCAGGGAGATTTCCTATATTTAAACTTTTCTCTAGGGTTCTTCCTAAATTTTTCATATCCTAAATTCCACAAATAACTAAACCATCCTTTGATACCAACTATAGAATCCCTCCTTTTTATCACATAAACATTCATTACATTTTACAAAACCGAGGATATTTAAGGTTTAGTGTCTTGGAAACTAGGAACTTTAAACATGAAAACATAAAAGATTCTTCTTAAACACTTGAAAGGATTATCCTAATGTTCATCCTAGGTTCATTACTGCATCTCATAACCTGGGGACATACATCAAATGAAAGGGTGAGCAGAAGACCCAGTAAGGGAAACAAGAGAAACATTTTACATGTGAACTAGAGATACTTCAATAAGGTCATGAAAAGAACATTAAGGCATGAGAAAGAAATCATGAGGAATATCATAATAAAAATAACATTTTTCATAACTTGAAGATGTGGTTGAAACATTTAATATAGACAATCATGAACATATCACCAAGGTCCATCCCCAAGGTTTCATTTGAAAATTACCAAGGTTATTCACCAAGATATCATGAAAATTGTAATCTCTAGTGGTTACATCATTACCCAATGAATTAGAGCACTATCAGGGCGCACCCTTAAATATGCCTTTATTATCATGTGGGACACATATATCATCATCAAAAATTTCATAAATAACCCATATAGCATAAAATAAATGGGTTTCATTTCATAATCATAACTTTTTAAAAACTGCTTTAAAGACATGATCTTTACGTCACTTTAAACCCACGGAAGGGGAGGGCGGGTTTCATGTATGTAAATACCAGAATTTAAAATAGAACATTTTGGTATATATGTGAATACCACTGTAGAAATAATATCTTTGAGTATTCACATAATAAAATAAAATAACTTTAGAACAAGAGATAGAGACATTTTGAGACGGAAATTCTGTAGCATAACGACTATCTTTCGGGGTTTTAGAAAACATTGAAAAGAGAGGGGACATGGGTCAAACATTAATAAATGACCCATAAAACAGTAGAGGGACAGAATAATAAGGATATATGAACATGGTAATGAAATTTGAAAGATATACCATATGAAATGAATAACCTAAAAGGAAGACCAAAATAAGATTTCTCTTATAAAAATTCGGCAGCCTAACGACGCCACTTAAAACTTCAACAAAAATGAATTCAAGAGATCGAATAGGGTATCTCATCATATGAACATAAAATATCAGTATGATAGATATAGATATCATACCCCAACAAAATAAAAAGGAACTTTAAATACTTGACATTAAAGTAGAACTTTGAAAAATGAGAAAGGGGAGCGAATCCCTTAAAAATTCGGCAGCCTAACGGCACCACTTAAACATCAAATTACTGAATTGAAGAGATAAAATGGGGTCTCTAATCATATGATCATAAAAGATCAGTTTCATAGATATATAGATCATACCCCAACATAATAAAATGGAACTTGAATGACTTGACATGGAATTAGAACTTTGAAAAGGGAGAAAGGTGCAAGGGCCACTTAAAAATTCAGCAGCCTAACGGCGCCACTTAAAACTTCGAAATACTGAATTCAAGAGATCAAATGGGGTATATCATAATATGATCATAAAATATCAGTATGATAAATTTAGAGATCATACCCCAACATAATAAAAAGGAACTTGAAATACTTTACATGAAAATAGATCTTGAAAAATGAGAAGGGAGAAAGAATCTGTTACAAAAATTTCGGCAGCCTAACGACACCACTTAAAACTTCATAAAACGAAATAATGATAGAAAGAGGGGATATCTATTATGTGAAAATGAAAAGGGAAGTAAGAGGATTATAAAAGAACACCCTTTAACATAAGAACATGGAGCATAAAAGAAAATACATAAAAGAGATTTCTTGAAAAGAAAGAGAAAGATCAGATCCCTTACCTTAAAACGTAACTCTTAAAACTCAAAGGTTTGGACCTTGAGGGCATGGGGGAACCTTGGGAGGACTCCTTGGGAGGTAATGAGACCAGAACTTCGTTGAGGATGGTTTTGGAGTCGAAATGATGAGAGGAGAGCTTGGTATTTATAGGGAAAGTGAAGGGAGAAGGCATTAATGGCCAAGGGACACCTCACATGTGCTTTTCTCAAAACCATGTGCTCTCCCATGATATTTCCCATTATGTTTGGCCACATGGGTCCCCCAATGCAAATACCCATCAACTTAGGTTGGCCAACCCTTAAAATATCTCATGACATCACCATGACACAATTATGATGTAACTAAACATACCGAAACCCTAAAACTGTATTTCTACTATTCACTGAAAATTCTACTTTCTCAGAAAAATCCCAAAATTTAACATTAACCAAATATCAATGCTATGATTTCAAAAATGAACTCCATTTTATAAAAATAATTTTATAAATATTTTTAACTTTATTTTTAAATAAATACACTATTCATCGAAAATTCATTTTTTTCAGAAAAAACCCCAAAAATTACCTTAACATAATATCGATGCTCTGAGTTCAAAAATAAAATCCATTTTATAAAAATGATATTCTAAATATTGTTAATTTAATTTTTAATTAAAAAACACTATTCACCCAAAAAACTAATACTTGAATAATAATTTATGAAACCGTTATTTAACCATTTTATTGAATCACATTACTTAATCAAGGTTCCTAGATTATTTTAAAACATTATTTAAGTGAGATTACTAATCCATTTGGTCACATTACTAATCCTAAGCATAAAATCACTATTCATAATTTACTATTCATCAAAAATCAAGTTGATCTTATTAGACTCTAAATTTTGTACTGAACATAATTGTAGAAGACCATTTTTTGAAAATCATTACACATTTATAATTATTTAAGGTTTACATAATTTTTTTTTAAAATATCATTTCTCTAAAATTCACCAAAAATATGCATACTATATTTATCCGGACATTTGAAAATTCATAAACTTCATAAGAAGAAATCCCAATTTTTATTTAAATCAAAGGATTACACAAGGCAGTTATGGTCTCCTTACATAGCCCCTTATCACACCAGCATAGGACCTAATTGTAAGGTGTGCTAAGGTGAGAGAATATGAGGGAGGATCGACCAACATCGCACGAGTAGTAATTTCTATTAGTTTGAACTTCTCGCAAATGCGATTCCGTTCTAGTTTCACACGATGAAGTTCGGCTTGGGATTGGTCCAGAGCAATGCCCAGTGGTGCTACCTCTTTCCCAAGTTCTGTTAGATGGTCTTCGATCGGTCCAAGACTACTGGGTGAGGCCATAGAATCTTCTTTCTATAACAATTAAAAAAGATTACTTGTATTTAGAGACAATAATCGACACGTTTAGTTTCCAGCGGTCATATTGACCAATGGTTATATAACAGTCAAAACCCAATGGTCTCATTTTAATTATAATCATGTTATCAAATGAAACATTTTATTTGAGTATAAAAAATAAAATAAAATGACACATAAAATAAGGAAATAAGATTTATTCAAAATTTCGGGTCATTACATGAATTATAGTGGAGGGGTTCTTATTTAGGGTGTATGGATTTTTAGATCATGTGTCCCTGACCAACTAACTATGTGAAATCTAATTTTTAATTCTAAAAATTATTCTAAAATTCATTGAACCATAGTTTAAACATCTGAGCAAACCTAACTCAACCTAGATTGAATTAATAGGTCTTGGGTACACTCAAGACCCCTTTTTGGATTCTACAAACCCATTCCTAGGTAGATCGATGTGTGGAGGGTCTTTTTTTTGATCCCTCTTCTGTAAGAGATTCATCTCACATTACTTCTCTCCCACATCCTCTCTTTGTTCCTTCATTTGGGTTTTTAGTTCATAATGTGTCTGATGGATCTAAACTCCATTGTTTTAGATATTGAATCTAGCTTGGATTTCTAGATCTCTGTTTTGGTCATTCGTTATTGTCAAGTACCAATGTGGGTGTTGAGTTTTGATACCATGTATAATGGTGGTTTTTTCCATTTAAAATTTGATAAATTGATTAATCCTTGTGTTTCATGATTGTTTGAAATTGCATTAAGTTAAATTTTGGAAACCCAATATGATGAAAATTTGAATATGGATTGATTTGTATCTTATTTTCAGGACAACCCCCAATTCCAATTGAATAGGAATTTGGGGTGAAATTTAAAAGTGATGGAATTTGTGTATTTAAAAGTGAATTAATTATGATAAAAATTTATTAAATTGAATATAATGAAAACCTATTATAAATATTATTTTAAAAATACATTAATTTATGAAAAACCAATGTTTTTTGTTTTTGATAGTGAATTTTTATTTTGAAAGGAATAGTTTTCAATTGAACTGTGAATGATGATTGATTTGAAATAAAATTATTTACCCCCTTTTAAATGGATTGATTGATTGAACACATGAAATCCTAGATAGTCAGTGGGTTATTTGAGATATGCACACTAGGATGGTAATTCCATAACAATACATTGTTGATGAAAAATATAAGAAAAATATTTTTAGAAATATCATAATCCTGATGGAATGTTGTTGAGTCCTATTAGACATAAGCCTAAGGGATGTTTACACACAGATTCCATGATCCATGATATGAGAGTTTTAGGATCCTATAACTAAAAACAATAATACTACAGGGCAATGAACCTGATGTTTATTGTGACTATTTTTAAATACATTCTATCGACTGTAAAATTTATTTACTCATTCCTTGTGATTTATATATACTATTTTATATAAAGTGTTAATTTATGACTTGTTGGAAGTATTTTCCATCATTTTGAAATTAAAATCTTATCTTGTCTTAAATATTAAATTGTATTTCCATGTCATTTTAAAAAAAAATGAAACCATGATTGTGTTTATTATATGTGTATTATCTTATAGAACACTTTCATAGACCCTAATGATATTTTTAGCCCACACCATTACATTACCTTTGATACAATAAAGATTATTTTCCATATTCAAGAAAATGGAAAGCACCTCTATGGGGAGGTGGATGTACTTGGTACTTTATCTCATAGTGGTGTGTCTCTTGTGAAGTTGGACTTTCTATACTATGAGTAATTTTATAATATTTTATTTTTTGTTTTTGATATACTTCTCTAGTTTTTTGTACAATCCTTTTGAGATATTTTGATGATACAAATATACATATATCATCATCCTATGTTTTGAGTTAAACAAAATTAACTCTTATATTTCATGATTCCAGGTGCTAGTCTCCAACCCATGGGGATCAAGAATAACCTCAGGCGATGTCATTTCTAGCTTGGGTATTAGAGTAATATGGGGTCCATACATTCCTGACACATTTTCATCTAAATTTATCATGAAAATTATTATTTCTAGTACAATGAATACTAAAATACATCCTGCTTATAATTTTTATTCTTTATAATATTTTTATAAATTAATATTTTAATGTTTTACTTAGGAAACAGTTTTCATTAAAAACGTCTTTTAAAAGGCTCTAAATATAATTTTTTTTCTAAATCATTCACATACACATCTATATTATTAATGTTATTTTATTAATGTATTTATATGAAATTAAATGAACCAGAAAGAGAATTTTATATTTCCTGGTTTTTTTATAATATCATTTCAATAGATTTTTTTTAATTTTTTATAAATATAGTTTTTTCTTTATTAGTAAAAGACAAAATAAATGTTTTATTTTAATATATACAGTGTAAATTACATTTCCCACAACCACAAATATTATTTGATACTTGTATTTATTTATAATATTCCTTGAGTAATTCAAATTAAAATCATATTTACCATTATTCCAGGTATTTTTAAAAAATGGTTTTAAATTGAATGCATAATTTTATATTTGGAAATGTATTTCTTATGGGTGTAATGGATCTCTCTATACAACCATTTTCTTCAGGTCCTGACGATTCACTCTCTAACTAAAATTTTATGTCTCTTTAATGTTATGTAATGATTATATATTCTATATATATGTCTCACAACTATATAATTCTATTATTATTCCATAGGTTTATGGGTTAATACTTTACTTATTATCATTTATCAAATTCCTTCTCTAAGAATTACCTTTTTATTATGATATGAGGTAAGATTATGTAACCAATTTTATTTCTATGGGTAATACAAATGTTTATAAATTAAGTTTTATTTTAATATTATGGAACCCATAATCTTGATCATGTTATAATGTATGTTACTAGATATATCTCCAATGTAATTGGTAATGATTTTGTCTCCTATGATGTTTGGTGTATAACTATAGAGTATTCCTTATCCACTATGTGACTTTGTCTACCATGTGATGTTGTCTTGGATGTTATCCATTACATATGATTATATAATTATTTTTCTAATAAAACAATTAATATGATTCAATTATCATATGATAAAATGTTCATTATTCTATGCATTGATAACATTACTCATGATCGTATGTTTAATGGAATGTATTTTATAATTCATAATGGTGAAATGTGGAAGATTTTTTTATAAACATTTCATTAGTTTCTATTAAATGAAAAAGAAACCATTATATGATTTATAGTTCCATTAATATTGAGTATTAAATTTATTGAGAATTTATTTAGGTATAAAAGTTTATTTATTAGGTAATAAAATTTGATTTTTATCCGGAAGATTAATTTTGAAAAAGGAAAAATATTGTATAATTATTAATGAACTAACATGATACTTTCTATCATTTTATATGACCCTTACTAAAATTTTTGGTCTCATCCTAAATTTTAACATGGTTTTTATAAGTTTTTATGGATGATTAGTGAGAAAAATAATGTCAAGATTAATATTTTGAAGACATTTCATGGAAATAAAACAATTTTTATCAATATTCATTTGAAAAATCGATACTAGGAGAATGTATCCACTTTTTTATTTAGTTTTTTAATTTATGGATGATGACCTAACTCACTAAAATTGGATACCATAAATATCCTAAACTATAATAAAATAAATTATGGACACAAAACTAAATATTATGCAATGTTTGAGTCCGGTTCATTACATTTTGAATTAATTGAATTATTTAAATAACATTTTAGATTAGGATGTTTTTATTTGAGGTTTTCATAAGAGTTATGGTTACCACTAATAGATTTTTAGTATAAGGTTAATAAATATTTCAAATAATTATACTCTCCTTTGGATTTTTTCAATTATGTTATTTTAATGAAATTATTAACATTTTGGGAGATTTTTTATAGGTTAATGTTATATGTCACTATGATGGTCATCTTTATGTTTTATTTTAGGAATAACTATATTTTTAAAATAATAAATGTTTTTATATCATTATGGTCTTAGATGAGATTTAATGAATAAGTGTATTTTTATTGATTTTCATAATATTTTTGGGGATTTAATAAAGATTTATATTAATATATTTTTACTATAAAGGAAATATTGTCACAAATGACAAGGTCGTGGGGCCTAAACCCACAACAAAAGGGTGTCAAGGGAGAAATGCCTTACAACTGCCTATGTGATGTCTTAGATAGTATTAAATTTATTTTTAAAAAGATGCTATATATATGTTTAAAGTTGATTTTGGAAACACATGTTTAATCATAGATATAACCAAGGGATTGATATTTTTTTGGGTCATTAGGTGATTAATTTTGTTTTTGAATACAATCAATATTTTTGAACCTAATTTGATAGAAATGAATAAAACAATTTGGTATTTTTTTGGAATAAAGGATAATTTATCTTTTCTAAGAATATATTATATTTTTGAGACATTACCATGATTTAATTTATTTCTGTTAATGATTAGAAAATATTATATATTACTGAATTAGGGCATATTCATTTTTTGTATGATACATTAGTAATGATTAATGTTATTTGGAGATAAAAGTTAAATTGATCATGGATGAAGATGTGGTAATTTTTTTTTAATAATTTTGGGTTTAAATATTTGTAAAAAAATATTTTGATGAATTTAATGGTTAATTTTTTATCAATAATTCTTGATTGGATATTTATTTTTATTATTGAGGATTCAGTGACTAATGTAGTATTTATTCATATAAAGATTTTTTCCATTTGTAGAATTATCCTATGCAAAAAAAAAATTCGTTTTGGTTAATGTAAAAGGACTAGAGGAAGTGATTGTTATCCTTTTGTGGAAAATGTGATCGTTTAGATGTTTATTTTAATTCATTAGGCATGTAAATATAATCTTGAATACACTTCATTTGAAGAAAAGGATGAGATTTTGGAAAAAATGAATAGAGTATGAAATTATACATATCAATTAAATATATATCAGTATGTTCTTCATCTGGATAGTAAATGAATGCCTGATCTGAAAAAAATGTAACCTTATTGACTTTATTTCAAATAAATTGATTGTCTTTTCACACCACAACAATTTACGATTTTATGTTCAATAACATTAAATTGATAGTTCAATTTTAATGATGAATGATCTCTATCACAATCTATAATTATTTATAGAATACTTTTTTATCCATGTACAAATATTCCCTTCCTACTAATGTTATGTTATTTATAAACCTAGTAGTGTGATGAAAATCTTATTTACATTTCCTTATTTTCAAGAGACATATTACATAAAACTTTTTTGTGATGTGAGATTTAGATAAAGGTATTTTCAGAAGTAAACCCCTTGTTTAGTGATCCCATGTTCAAATTTTTTATATGCAATTTATTAAATGGGGAATGAATGTGACACATTTATATTTTAATAAAATAAAACAATATTTAGTAGAATATACGACATGAAAGACTGAGAATAAATGAACCATGCAATATTATTATTTAAATATTCCCATAATTACCAAGGTATTGAATTGGTGGATATGAATTTGATTAACTGATTTATGAAATATAAATCATCTTCTAATTCAATGTTGATAATTTTTTGGTAAATAATCAACAAATTTTTAGTAAATTCAATTTAACTTTCAAAAATATTTTTACTTGAAAATGATTTTATTGATTTTTTATGAGTTATAATTATAATTAAATAATTTAAATTTATAAATTTTTATTTCATATATGAGGCCAAAATTTGAAATTATCATATCAAAATTAACTTCGTCTGAAATTTTTGGATTTTTATGATATAATTAATGTTTAAGTGAATAGTATGAAAAATAATAAATTTTCAAATAAAAGAATTACATTCCATTGAAAAATCCCCATTAAATTTTTCATATTATACTATATTAATATAATTATCTATTATTTATAAATAATATAATTATTTATATATAAATCAACATTACCCTTGATCTAATTATGAAAATACTTATATACATAAAAATATATCTTATTTTTAAATTTTTTTTTCTTCATGCATTGTGTGGATATTTTAAAATTAATTTATTATAGTTATAGATATATAATTGATTAAAATATATTACATATATCATATCATTATAATTAATGTTATTTAATAATATCATCATAATATTTGGTTGTAAAAATAGTAAAAATATTAAAAAGTTTCACCGAGGTAATTGGGTAATTCATGTAATTAAGTATAAAAATAACAAGATAAGGACAAAAGATTGACCCTAACACTTTATTTTATCCTATTGTATGAGTGTAAGTTCTCATAATCCATCCATGTCAAGAAAATATGGAACTTTGTTCCATATTTCAACAATTTTATATTTTATAATATTTAATTAAAAGGAAATGCTAAAAATGTAACATTCTTACTAGAAGTAACTTTAATATTTTATAAAATGGATAAAAACCACATATGTAATGTAATAAATAATAATTATAATGATAATTTTTTTATAATGGTAATTAATTTCTAATTTTTAGTTATTAAATAATAAACTTAAATGTTAATGCAATACTTAAATAATATTTTTTCAATTTGGAAAAAAATTAATAATTTAAAGTATCTTACAATTAAGATAAATTTAATTATTTTGTATGTTACACGCATTATATAGATAAATATTACATTATAGTGAAGTTTTAATGGTTTATATTTGAATTACATTGTCTTCATGTTGTTTTAAAAATCAAATTTATTCAATTATTTCAAAAATAACATTAACGATATTTTATAATAAATAATATTTTAATAAATGAAATAATATTACTAAAAATATTATATTTGGAAATGATTTTTGGATAGGTTTTAAAATATAATAAAAGGTCAATTTATTGAACAATTTTCATTTTAATGTAACTCTCTTAAACCCTAAAGAGTAAACATTTGTTATTTTAGTAATAGTAAATAAATGTTAAACACAAGTTTAAACAAAGGGATATTGGAGAAAACCAAATATAAAGAAGCCCAAATATTATTGGATGATAATAGTTATACCTATTCTCATCCTATCTTCAAATAATATTAGTTTGGGTAATTTTTTATGAAAACTACATTATATTAATTTAATATTTTGTGAAATTATCAAAAGGTCCCCTCCCTAAACATATAAAACAGAACCTCCTATATACTTTTATCCAGAATACAAATGAATTTTTACTTAACCAATACATAAAAATATAAATTCATTAATTCCCTTTATATTATATAGATAAATTATTTTTATAAAACTCTCTTATGAAGGCTATTGATGTAAACCTAAAATGATTTTATAATGATTAGGTATCGTTCTTAATAGAGTGTTTTTTATTTATTATTATTATTCCTTGAAATCATATTCAACCACTTTGGTATAATAACATAAGAATATCACATATACTGAGATGTAACTATGTTATGTTCATAACCTACATCTATCTCTTCTCCTATCAAAAGGGAAATGAAACCATCATTTGTCTGTACGGCGGACTACCACCTTGCGAACCAAAGTAATTTGTTTTAAATAATTATTTCTCAAAGATATTTCTTTTAATGGATTTAATATTTATATGTGTTATTAATGAAATATATATTATTATTTTTAATGTTAATATATTATATATTTTGATACCTACCCATTCACTAAATGATGATAATGTCGTTTGTGTGTTTGTGTGGATTACCACCTCCATGAAGTAGTGTGATTAATTTTTCATTACCACATAACATAAATGATATATATAATTGTATTTAAGGAAATAATATTTTTTTTATATAATTTTAATTCTATAAAGGTAAACTCTGATTTACCTTATTTCTATAATGATCATTTAAAAATGGAACGTTACTCATTTGTCTGTACGACCTTCCATCTCAATGATTATAACATAGATCATTTTTCATAATCATATTTCATGGTATGTATTAAATGTATAATTTAAATAATAAACAGATAATTATTTTCTGAAAATTATAATTTATATGATTTAATAATGGGCTCATGGACTATATTTTTATTTATGAAGTCATTATAAACGTAGTTCCAAATATCATCAAAACATCCATTGTGAACATAAATGATTATGTAATTGAATGTAACATTATAATAAATAAAATACAACACATGATAAAATTGTAAATGGTACATATGAAACCATATTATCAAAATATGTTTATTATTTTTAATGATAAATAACATATTTCTTGAATCATTCTTGTTTTATGGTACTTTCATTAAAAAATTCTCTTTTAATATTTTCCTTTCAACTATTTTGTTTCAATCACCGTGTTCTTATAATTGTTTTAGGAAAAAAAATTATCAATTATTTATTGGATTATGTGGATCATTTATACCATACTTCAATTTATTTTAATTTTTTAAAGTAATATTTTATGGTTTTACGTAAGGAGCACATAACATTAAATGCCACTTTTAATGTTTTTAAATATATGTTTTTTAAAACAATATCTTTCATAAAAATATTCATAAAATTATATTACTAATTAATTTATCTGGGAATAAATTTATTTTTAATGAAATTTTATGTTACATATGACTTTATATCATGGTTTTAAAAAAGGAATATTTTAATGTACTATATATGAATTATTTGACTTTTTATATAAATTATAAGAGGAGAAATTTATTTTAATATATATGGAATCAATGACCATTCACACTACCACAACCATTATTTGATACATGGAATTCATTAAATAATACATATTTTTTCATTCAAATTAATATCGTATTCCCATTTGATCTGTGTATTTTCCAATAAGGTTTAAATGGAATGGGTATTTTGATATCTGGAAATGTTTTTCTAGTGGGTGTGTGGGATATCAACCACCCTTTTCCTTAGGTTATGACCCCTCTCTATGAATCAATTTCACCCTCTATTTAATGTTATTTATTAATTATTAATTATATGTATATGTATCTCTAATATATAACAAGTTTATTCTCCCTTCCTTGGATGGGGTAATAAATTCCTTATGATCATTTATCAAATACCTTTATTGAGAAATATATTTTGAATATGATATGAGGCATGATTCTGAAATGCATATTATTTCTATAGGTAATTATTATGTTAATTAATTATGATTGATTTCCTTTTCATTTAACACATAATCATGATAATGTTAAGATGGTTTCACCTAAGTTTCACTCCAATGCATTAGGTAATTATTTTATCTCATGAGATGTTATCTAAAGGATTATGTAGTAAACCTAATCTAGTACGAGACTATTTCCATAGTGTGAAGTTGTCTTGGATGTCAGCATTGAATTATTCTACAATCTTGTTTTTTTATTGTTTCTGATATAAAAACGTTTCAATTATCTTATGATAACATGTTTTCTACGTTATCCTTCCTTGTGATTACTCAGTAGCTTATGATTAAAATAAAGTATATTATACATCCTAAGAGAGAAAACTATAATTTTTTTGAAAAGGTTTTTCATGATTTACATGGATCCTTCAAGAGTTTTATTTTCCCATTGACATTTCTTATAATTTTTTTTAGAAAATGGTTTGGGAAGAAAATTCTGTTTCTTAGGAAGTAAAATGATTATTTTGAGAACCATTTTAATTTATAATCATACAAAATTTTGTATTGTTGTTATTAAACTAATATGTCACATTTATTCTTTTTATTTGTTGCTAATTGAACATTTCGTTATCATAACATGTTTTAAAAACTTTCACATGTTTTTATTGATGAGTAGACCCAAGGATGATATCAATATTAAAATTATGAAGATATTACATGAAAAGTTAATATATTATATTATAAAAGTTTTTTTCTGAAAAAATTGATATTATGTAGAAGTGTCTAATTTTGTATGTAATATTTATTTATGTAAAGGTGATGGAATATTTCTCTACAACTGTTTACAATAAATTTAATGAAATGTATGAAAATGAATTGTTTTCTTAAAACATAATAATATATAATGTTTAAGGGTTGGTCTATATATATACAAATACTACCCTTGGGAAACCAAATTATTGATCACCATGAAAAAACTATTAGTGTTCTAATAAAATTAAATAAGGCTGCTAATATTCTATATAATTCATAGATAACAAATTTATTTATAAACAAATTAGGGGAATTTAAATCCATAATAATACAACATTTTATCTAGTATTAAATTGGATGGAACTCCCAGATACCCAAGGAATTATCATTATTACGTAATCAATTCATTATTTTCTAGAATTAACTGATTTATTATGCATAGGTTTTCAAAAAAACACATATTTATAACATCCATTAATGAATAAGAATATAAAATTAATAGGTTGTAATCGTTATTTCCATATTATATAATTCCAATGGAGAATATAAATAAATATCAATGGCTTCTTCACGTATCATCAAATTATTTTAAGATTATATTATTTATCTAATTTCAAGCATACGAACCATGATAAACAAAAAATAACTATCCAAACCAATAATTTTCAGATTTTCTAATAAATATAGAGGTATCATAAATATAGTATATATTAAATGTAATCAAAATATTCCCAACCCATTTAATTATTTACCATTAAATAATTATTTACTATGAAGAATTATTTAATTATTTTATATCTATTTATTAATTTCTATATCATGTAATAATCATTATTACAATTAATAATAGTATATATGGTATGATATTACACCTTCCAATTATTTTCTATTATTTAAATACTAGAAATAAAATTCATAATATAAATTATGAAATAATTATTTCCTTTATTTCAATCAAAATTTTAAAAATATTAATTAATTATATTGAATTAAATTTTAAAAAATATCTATTATTTTTTACTCCGTAAATATAATTAGATCATAGAATTCATGATAAAATCATTCTTTCTCAAAATAAAGATAATAATAATCTCGATTAACTCATGATAGATTCAAGATTTACTGCTCGAGAATTGAGAGCATTTAAAATGACAATGGACATGTAAATAGTATAATTGATGAAATAGATTTCATCTGTGTTATCAGTTGATGGAATAGAATCCTTGTTCTAGAATATCGTGACATTAATCTCATAAGATCAATAAAGAATCAACAAAATTATAATGGGATGATAATAATATGATTCTAAAACACAAATATCACTTTAATTTTCACACATATATATAATATTCAATATTTATTTTACTATTTATTTTCACATTAACTTAATCATTATTTAATTTCATCATATAAAACATTAAATCACATAAATATAAGTGCATCATAGATTTTTTTATCATCCTCAAAAAATATTTCAAATCTTTCCGTTTAAATTAATATTTCATATTAATAAATTATCACAAGATGTAGAATGTATTTGGGAAGAAACAAATGTTTTTTAATATAAAGGACACATATATGTGGGTGGGGAACAAGACATAAGGAAATCATTATTGAACATAACCCAATTATTGAAACCACCCAGACAGAAAGTCACATCTACCATCACATTAGATATAACTACACATATATCTTACCTGATGTGATAGCCTCACATGAGATCTACATACAATTCAAGGTGAACAACCTACACACATGGTAGGACAACCCACACATGATGTATAACTACCCATACATGATATAAGAAATATTATCACCTAGTCAGGTGACCTTGATTCAAGTAATGTACTACCCACATGTGAGATTCGTCTTCCTCTTCACATATGAACAAAATGTAGGATTACCCTCATATGACACATAAAAAAATTATTAACAATATTTAGTGATGGAAACAACAAAAAAAAGTTTATGTAGTGGAGGTAATTAAGGATATGAAAATAAATACTGATATACATTCATATGAGTTGGGGGTGTTGCAGAAGGGTAAAATAAAATTTCAAAATAATTTTTTTATAACTAAATAATATTATAAATAGTTAAGAAAAATCTTATGAACACTATTTCAACTCCAATATACCTCATGTAAAATAAAAGTAAGGGATATGGAAATCATAGACATTACAAACATCGTCAAATAAAAATTAAAACATAGGTCAATATCTCTCAAACACATTATTGGAAATGGTGCATGATTATCCTCATTGAAGAAATTTTTCTTTCATGGGATTTCATCACATTGAGATGAAAACCTATATATTATACATTATTTTTATTACATAATAATAGTTAAGGATTTGGTTAATTTCCTTCTTTGATAGGTATTATGATAATGAGTGATTTGGTTGAGATTAATGTCCAATATAGAGAAGGACCCTCAAATGGTATGAGAAAATCCATCCCTCATTATGTGGTTTGTGATTAACCATTAATTTTCTTATTTGTAAATTTATATTATAGTTATTATAGTGGAGTGATTCCCTATAATGATTGGGAAATATTGGTTAATATTTTAAAAAATTATTCCTTGATTTCCCATATTAATACATTAATTTTCATATAATTATAAACTCAATAGAAGCTCAAAGGTCATAAACTGATTAGAAAATATAATCGGTGATCTTAGGGAGATGATATTGGAGTTATAAGGGATCATAGAGGAATGTTTTGTCATATATATTACACCATTAATTTTACCATAAGAATGCATAAGGGTGGTTTTTGAA
Organism: Viscum album; assembly: GCA_963277665.1. NCBI lineage: Eukaryota > Viridiplantae > Streptophyta > Magnoliopsida > Santalales > Viscaceae > Viscum > Viscum album. Next base: position 859,011,611 of record OY728151.1, read on the forward strand.
AGATAATCACAAGTCTATATATCTTTATCTTTCAGTTTGTGTGTAGGAAATTTAGAAGATAGAATGTAAGAATCAATGGGATAAATTTATGTGGCTAGTACATACCATAGTGGTGATATGATTCCATGTTTTTTTTAAATTCCAACTACAATATATGTGGTAGTATTCAATGATTAAAGCCTTAGGTTAGCTGAATTAGAGAGGGAGTATCTTGATTATTTTGTGTTTACACGAATATTACATCCACAACATTAGGTACTATATAAAATATTGATGTATGGATACTTTTTTAATAGGTTCATTTAACAGGCGTATTTCACAAGGCCTGGTGGGGTAAAATATGTGATCACATAAATATGATTTCATGATGGATTAAATGACTACAATTGAATAATGTAGGTATGATATATAATTCTTTTAGAATTAAATTTTGTGCTCCACTAATTGATGTGGTTGTTGAGGTGTAACCCCTATAATACTTTGTATTTTTTATATATGGATATGTTTTATGTTGATGATCTCCTTGTTCACCTATACTACCATCAATGGGTGAAAAATGGATTCATATTGGATATCGATCTTCTGGTCAATCATGATGAAATGTTCTTAGTAGATAAACTAAATGTAATTTTTGAATGTGGTGAACATATTATCAAATCTTAGGGTTGATTAGTTGTATCCCCATGAGGATTAATTTTCATAACATGATAAATATTATTAATCACGATTTATCTAAAAAAATCATTTTTTTGTGAGGATGGTTGGACTAACCATCCAATTATTCATATTTTATAGAAATTTAAGCTACAATGTTATGGATTTTTTTAAACTTATTTTGGTTTATGTAACCCGAGTATGTTAAGGGTTTTTCTAATGTTCTAGATAAAATAGAGAATGTTTATTTATTCAAGAATATACTGTTTTGTTTTTTATTAAGGTGATGTGGATATGCTATGAGTAAAATTTCAATTTCCAATTAGGTATATGATATATGAACAATTTCATAATTGACCAACACCAATAATTTATGATGATTGGAATTGCCTTTATTAATTATATATTTGATAATATATGTTTCATAAAGCCAATGTTGTTTATGTTATTTATAATGTATTAGAAAAATATATTATATGAGTTTGTTTATTCCTATGAAAAATGTGTCAACAATATTATTATATATACTTTTTTGGGAAAGAAGGAGGATTAAAAGAAGACTATAAGTAAAATGTTAACTCAATTATATTATATGTTTCGTATAAAATTTTCATTACTTAACTCATTTTAATATTTTGGATTAAATAGATTGTCCCCATGAGAACATAAACTAGATTTCCTATTAAATATTTGGAAGAGTAAGACTCTCATGGGGTTGTCCCTTTTGAAAACTATTTTAAATGTTTTATTTTTGGTTAAAAAAATTTCATTTGGTATTTGTGATAAAATACTATTGATTTGAATAGTGTTAGGTGATATATTGTAATGGGATTTATTAACTTTGTTATTAAGTTATTTTAAATCTATTTTATTATATTAATCTTAAACTAATTATTGATGAGAATATGCAGAATTCAAGCAATAGATAGGATGATGATATTGTGTTATCTAAATAAATGTCCTGACTTACATGAACACATACTAATTCATCCTCCATAAAATTGAAATGTTCATGAGATAATGGATATTCTTTTTAATATTTTCATTCATTGAATTTCCTAATCTAGTATTTTTTTCTATTTTCATGGATGAAAAAGATTAATGGTGGGTGAAATTATAGGATACATAGTTTTTTGTTTGATATTTATCCCATTTTCATTATTAAATCTTCCTAAAAAAAATAAATTGAATAATTTTAAATTGAATAGATTTATTAATTCCAAAAAATATAATTCAACAAGTTTCATTGTTTTTTAAAAAAAATTTACCCTTTGACTGAATTTTGGTAATGTTACAACATATATCATATTTTACATTTATTTTGATACCATTTAACAAATAAATGTTAATTCTATATACATGGTTGATGATATATCCAAGAAATAACCTCATTAGTGGATTTTAACATTGTGGTTTATCCTGAATGAATTTTATTAACCATGTATTTTTATAAATAAAGTGTTTATTTTTTAGTTTGTACTTGGAGCTACGTCAGGTGTTAAATACATTTACCTAGATATAATTTTTTATATAATAAATATAACATTATTCATCTACTCAGGACAATGCATTTCTTATCAATATAAATGATATACGATTGAGGTGATTATAATGGAGTGTAGTTCGTGGTTGGGTTTCATGAATAAAGATAATCTCCTTGAGGTGTATGATATTATATTTATTTTTCCATGATTATAAAATTATATTTTTTTAATATGTGGGATATCCATATTTATGAACTTTTCTAACAACTATATGTTATTGAACATAAATTCTCTTCAAACTTTTTTCATCATTATATATGGTTTATTAATAATAAATTTCTTTTTAATCTCACAATATTGATAATATATTTTCCATATTCCAATATTTCTTATTTGAATTTTAGAACACTTATCATTTTCATGATTTTCATTTTGAATTCCTTACTATTTTTCAATAAAAGTGAATGTGTGGAAAAATAATACCCTTATGTAAAAATACCAATAAGTAACTATAATTTATATTCTCTCTTAAAATAATCCAACTGATCAAATTAATAAAACTCCTTAATCACTTTCCATGAGTGTTGGTTCAATGGTATTAGTATGAGTGGGTGAGAGGGTCAACAATGATGAAATTACCATTAGATATGGAACGAAAATTATAATGTGGGATAGTGAAGTGGTATACCGGTGATCATATCATGATATATAACTATTTAAAATAGTATAATCATGAGGTTAGAATGAACAATTTTTTATTAATATTGAATTGAATTAAATTTTATTGTTGTAAGGATGTATAGTGTTGAGGATTTGTAGTAGAGTCCTGAAGCCTGACTTACATGGACATTACATTACATTTGCGGAATACTTAATACATAACAAAAATACACACACAAGGATCGTAATAGTTTAGTGTCTTTGGAAACTCGGAACGTAATCTTCTAATCCTGGTGAAAGATCTTCAAAATCTCCCATAAAGATCTTCCTTTTTTTACCTAAAACCTTTCTTTATATCCTGGGGAAACGAAAACATAAAAGGGTGAGCTCAAATGCTCAGTAAGGGTAAATAAAAGAAATATCAATCACATAATTTTCATAAGAACATAACATTTTTGGAAATCTTAACCTGCAAAAGAGAGCATAATTTAATAACATGGGATAAATCATAGTAGTGAAAATGAAACCATAACTTAAAACATTACTCATTGTGGCATACACACATAATCATAGAGAATAATTTCTTGTTAGTCAAGACTCATTGCCAAGACTATCTTAGTGGACAAAGTCCCTTTCTGAATCGAGTAATCCTCGTTTCAGTCCTGTTTCACTGAACCGGTATAACCTACCATTCCAACCATGTATATCTCATGAGATATGAAATCTTTACCCAATGCATTGGAGGGAGATATAGGTCCCACCCATCTCATAATGAATCCTTTCTTATGTGTGCCACAAAATCATAAATCATACATCATTGCATAACCCATGTAATAAAAATGGGATTCTTAAACAACATGACATCATAAAACCATTCATATAAGATAAAGGAATTCATAAACATAATTCCATCACAACATAGTCAAATCAATGTAAAAATATGGATAGAAACAGAACCCTTTATTATCTTATATGGAAAATAATTTTGATAAAATACTTGAATTTAATTCTTGAGGAAAATATCCTTTCTTCTTCAAAATCAATTTCTTTTCACAAAACATCATGCAATTTTAAAAGAAAGAGATTTTATTGAAAATAGTCATGAAATCTTTTAGAGGAAACTTCATGAAAATAAGGCTTTATAAAACAGTATAAATCCGTTTGTGCCGTATAAGTTAAAAAAAACATTCTTCGTACTTTTATCGGAAAAGTCAAAAAGTACCTCGTACGGAAAAACGACAAAAGATTCCTTTCATATTCTTTACTAAAAACTCACCTAAGGGTAAAATTGGATTTAAACTATTGCAAGTGGATGGAAAAAATATTACATATTGAGGGAACATGGATGTGGATGATAAAATACACCCCAGTAAATACTTACGAATAAACAATCTCGGATAAAAATGAGATTGTGATATTTCCCTTACCTTAGGTCCGACTTGCTTTGTAAGTGTCCGAACCTCCTGTATAATGATTTAAATCATGTTATTGACTTATTAAAGAATCATATTCATTGTTATGATATCATATATGGTTCACTTATGACATTATATTACCCATTCTTTTGTAAATTCCATGTTAAAGAAGCGTTTTGGGTAAAATCGTTTCATTTATCGTAGGTGTTTTGACTTGTTGTTCTTGACATCATTATTACTTATATCATGATTTACTTACTTCCAGAATATAAAATATGATTTATATATCATATATATTCAGTATATATATATATATAATAGGTAGATAAATAAAATGAAAAACACCGTTCATGGAGACGGTAGTCCGTACGTACGCATGAACGCTGTTTTCCTTTCCTTATTGTCTTGAAATGGAAGTAAGTAGATGACATACATATGTATATATATACATAAATCCAGTAGCTTTATAATGTCATATATTTCATTATTATTTCTTATATATACATTATAATCATTCTTAAATGGTTAACATGGAGAATGAATCTCATCGCGTCGTGGAGACGGTATTCTGTACGTACGCACGAGCGATGATATCATTTCTATAAATATGGAATGGAATTGGAGTGGATTATACAATATATCAGAATCAATATGATGTTTTAATAACTATGTATAGTTATTCTTTACACCATTATACCCATCCATGTAAGGTGGTGGTGGAAAATAGATTACACCACGGCGTGGAGACGGTATTCCGTACGTACGCACGCGCGGTGATTTCTTTTTCCGCAGGATGGATAGATGGTGAAATAGGGTTGTTTCATACTTATAATAACATATCAGTATATGAATGATACTGATGTTATTACTTCATAATGAAACAACCTAAGAAGAAGAAGTGGAAGAAGAAATAAAGATGAAAGAATTGGTAACGGTAATTACCTCTTCTTTGAAGTGCCTCTTTGAGACCTCCTCTTAGGGCACTAAAATTGGTCTTTGAGGAAGACCAGAACCTCTAGGATGTTGCTAGGGAAGTGGAGAGGAGAAATTGGCAGGGGTTGGCCGAGCTTGAGTGCTCAAATTGGTGTGAGGAGGAGGGGGAGGAGGTGTCCTTTTATAGGGGGGGAGAGGGGCACCTTAGGAATATCTCAAAAGATTATTTTATATTAAAGTCAAAATCGGTTTATAACGGTTCCAAAGGGTCTTATTTCGAAACTAAAGTGGGTATGGGTCTAAATACTCTCATCCAATAGAATTTAGACAAGTTTAGGTTCCTATTTTAACCTTATCATTTAGATTTAACATTAAGTTAAATAATTTTACTTTTACCGTGTCTTCTTGTGTTCTTATACTATAAGGTTAATAAACTTACTATATCAAGCCAAAAGAACCCCAAATTGTTTATTATTAATACATATATACTTATCTAAGTTATTTGGCCGAACCTTAGATTTTTAGGAATAAAATAACAATTAATAATATAATATTTGATTTAAAAACTATTTTGTGTCAATTTTGACACTATTTGATATATGATTTTTGTGAAAGTCATACCAGAATTATATGTTCGAACCAAGTTGATTAAATCAACACTAATATATCATAGTAACCTATAAAATTAGTGAAATTCATAAAAATTCTCAAATTACATTTATTTTGGTGTTTATAACATCAATTATGTCAATTTTTCATAAATAAGATAATTACTGCATCATCTTTGTGTCATAAATAAATTAAATTACTTGATGTCTAAAAATTATAAATAAAATACCATTATGTAGGAAATCGTTTTAGCTTTCTAATGAATATTTATAGTCGAATTTATCTTATGTATAACTCTATATTAAAAATGATTTACTTATTAAACTTTGATTTTAATTATTTTAACCCTTCTTTAAATAAATTAATAATAAATGTCCTAATCTAATCCAAGTGGGCCTAAATGGTCATATTTTATTCCTAAGTTTGTTTTTGGTCGCATTACACTTGTCCAATAGAATTAGGACATGTGTTAGGGTAATATTAATATCATATTTACCCTTAGTTACCCTATTTACTATTAACCGTGGTAAAAAAAAGTAAAAAGTTACTATTCACCAAAAAATTATTTTCATCTCATTGAACCACATTTTAGTCCTTGATATTAACCGTGTCTCTCGGATTTTCGAAATTCCATTCACAGAAGCGGTAAAATTAAGTTTTATGCAAAATTCAGTTTTTAACCTACCACTTAGTAGTTTCACTATTCATCAAAAATTGATGTTTTTCAGAACAATGCCAAAATTTCATCCCAAGCTATATTTCATATTTCGAATTCAAAAATGAAGTCTATTTTACCAAATTCATAACATAAAAGTTGCATTAATTAATTTTATAATTAAATCCCGCTGTTAAAACAAATAGCGTGTTTTTAAGAAACAATATCTATCAAAAGATTGACACTTGTTTATGTCTAGTTTAAATGTGAAATTACATCCAATGACCAACATTGTATTAAATTGTAAAAATATATTCTAAATATACTTTAAAACCGCTCAAATTAATGATTTATCACTATTAATTATTTCGAATAAAAAAAATTGTTTTTAATTATAATTTAGTAATTTTCAATATTCATCAAAATATGAAAGTTATCCGAAAAGTACCAAAATTTCACCTTAGGCTAAATTCGATACTCCGAATCCAAAAATAAAGTTCATTTTGAAAAATAAGATTTACTGGATTTCAAAAAGTGGTTATTACTATTCATAACGGCTAGTTTTAATAATATTTTTATAGCATATCGTTGTTTAGTGAAACTAGGTATTGCGTACTACACACGCTATCGAGGAAGGTCGCGATTGCGTGTAATGCAAGGAAAGTCGAGGATGTGTGTTGTGCAAGCTCCTTTTGGTGTAGCGTACAACACAAGACATTAATAAAATTAAAAAGAATATTTTTTTATAAAATCTTGGGCTGTTACATTCTACCCCCCTTAAAATGAATTTCGCCCTCGAAATTCGTCGGGGTTATAAATGGTTTACTATTTGAAAGTTTCTTTAATAGAAACCCACATCGTAAAAAGGAATACCAAAACTTGGCTTTAAAAACTAAAGTATGAAATGTAACGATTACCCAAATAAACTAATCACTGGGTTTCCACATAGGTGAAAATATGGATATGAAAGAGAAATCTAACCATCATGTTCTGATGGAGAGTGGTAGAGAACATGGCTATGGAAAAGCCAGTAATCACAAATCCATAGATTTGTGATGATATAAGGTACCATCTGATTCATCAGGTATAAGATTACTAGGACAACATTTTTGGTTTTCAAGATCATTTCCCTAAAGTTGAAAATTTGAATTAGAATAAATACTTACTTTATTTTGGTACAATCTCACTGTTGTTCGTGCCTTGAACAATTTCCACTTCATCTCTTAAATAAATGAAGTTGAATTTGTTATTCGTTAAGTGTTAGCAGATCATGTGATAGAATGACGGGTCATTCCATCTGTCTCAAACAAAAGGTAAGCATAAGTTATTAAATATACATAAGTCATTCTATAGTGAGATTAATCATATATAGTTCCTAAAATGGACTTATACTTCATATATCATACTGCTTAATATAATAAAACCAGTTTCTACTAAACAGGGACTTCCTGTAGGTCAGTGGTAGGCGATAAAGGCCAGTCGCACTTCGGTTGTGGGTTCGATTCCTACTGCCTTGTCCGAAGCGATGGGCTGTCGCCCGTCCTACAGGTTGTCCCTTTTTCTAAAACTACGTTACTATAACATCCCATCAATAATATCGAAAATCTTCTATCCTTAAACAATACTAACTTATGTCCAACATAATCCAGTCTAATCTTTAGGCTTATACATAATACTGCAGTCCACTCTCATAATATAGTGACAACGATTACCAGAGATTTAATACTGTCGTTGATCCCCACATATCATAAGATATGTCTTGCTGGTCACATTCCAAACATTCAAAGTCCTTAATCGTGTATTCTCTTGAATACCTTAGTGAAAACATGAGTGCAGTTAACACTTTCCACATACCAAAATCCTCAAAATTCTATATACTCAAACCATGATATCACTTAGTCCTTATATCAATCATGAGCTCATGCATACAATCAAACATCTCATTATCGTATTATCCCTTCATTATGCACATATCATATACTTTCCAAAAATACCTCAATCACTTCGAATACCACATTAGACCAATACATAAATATTCCAATACACCATAAAAGTACCTCAATAATATTATTCTTGAATACCAACACTTCAGTCCATCCACTTCAATGACTGTCCTGGAATAATTCCTTCCTTGATTTAGAAGTATCTTTTCAGGTCAGGGCATTGAGTTGGGTAATGCCCATGTTCTCCACAAATAAGACATTGAACTCCATAACAATCTGTCACTCTATGACCCTTTTCTCCACACAGATAACATCGGTCCCTCCATTTGAGGTATTCCTCAAGGTTCTTCTTCCCTTCTTTAGAAATCTCAATCTTCCTTTCTTTATGCTCCTCAACATGCGAACATGCATAATAGTTTATCTTCCTCTTCTTTGATGAATTAGTCATACCACTAAATTTCACCTTGTTAATCATATATCGCGATGACTGATTCGGCATAATCAGAATATCTTTATCTCTAGGCATCACACAATTTTGTTGCTCATAGTCACCAATTTGTCCATTGGATTCAATGTTAACCAAATTCCTTCTGGTTCCCTCCATTAACTAAAACACAAAAATAATTTTGTGAGAGGAGAAATCATGCTAGGAAAGACAACATAGTAAAGGGGGAGTACCCTCAATATATAACATCTTAGGTTAAATTCTAAGATCGTTACCATAGTTCTAGGACTATATCCTATACGTATACTTATCCTTAGGGGCATCCCTAGACATACCTTAGAAATATCTCTAGGGATCTCACTAACGTTTTCTCATCCTAGTTTCCAAAGGTTGACTAAACCTTTCCTCTGATACCAACTGTAGCGGTCTAGAATTACTTCCAGTGGACTACAATTGATACCTATCAGGGCACTCCATGGGCGGCTACACCCCCTGGGCGGGACACACCACCATCCCCAGTGGCAGTCATTTCCTCATGAAGCCCTTGGGCGGAGAGCCATGCTTCGTCCAACGCTCACATGTGAGAGTTCCCAAGGATCGGATACATTCCTACCTCCTTTGCCTCTGATACCAACTGTAGAGTCCCGAAGCCTGACGTACATGGACATTACATTACATTTGCGGAATACTTAATACATAACAAAAATACACACACAAGGATCGTAATAGTTTAGTGTCTTTGGAAACTCGGAACGTAATCTTCTAATCTTGGTGAAAGATCTTCAAAATCTCCCATAAAGATCTTCCTTTTTTTACCTAAAACCTTTCTTTATATCCTGGGGAAACGAAAACATAAAAGGGTGAGCTCAAATGCTCAGTAAGGGTAAACAAAAGAAATATCAATCACATAATTTTCATAAGAACATAACATTTTTGGAAATCTTAACCAGCAAAAGAGAGCATAATTTCATAACATGGGATAAATCATAGTAGTGAAAATGAAACCATAACTTAAAACATTACTCATTGTGGCATACACACATAATCATAGATAATCATTTCTTGTTAGTCAAGACTCATTGCCAAGACTATCTTAGTGGACAAAGTCCCTTTCTGAATCGAGTAATCCCCGTTTCAGTCCTGTTTCACTGAACCAGTATAACCTACCATTCCAACCATGTCTATCTCATGAGATATGAAATCTTTACCCAATGCATTGGAGGGATATATAGGTCCCACCCATCTCTTAATGAATCCTTTCTTATGTGTGCCACAAAATCATAAATCATACATCATTGCATAACCCATGTAATAAAAATGGGATTCTTAAACAACATGACATCATAAAACCATTCATATAAGATAAAGGAATTCATAAACATAATTCCATCACAACATAGTCAAATCAATGTAAAAATATGGATAGAAACAGAACCCTTTATTATCTTATATGGAAAATAATTTTGATAAAACACTTGAATTGAATTCTTGAGGAAAATATCCTTTCTTCTTCAAAATCAATTTCTTTTCACAAAACATCATGCAATTTTAAAAGAAAGAGATTTTATTGAAAATAGTCATGAAATCTTTTAGATGAAGCTTCATGAAAATAAGGCTTTATAAAACAGTATAAATCCGTTTGTGCCGTATAAGTTAAAAAAAACATTCTTCGTACTTTTATCGGAAAAGTCAAAAAGTACCTCGTACGGAAAAACGACAAAAGATTCCTTTCATATTCTTTACTAAAAACTCACCTAAGGGTAAAATTGGATTTAAACTATTGCAAGTGGATGGAAACAATATTACATATTGAGGGAACATGGATGTGGATGATAAAATACACCCCAGTAAATACTTACGAATAAACAATCTCGGATAAAAATGAGATTGTGATATTTCCCTTACCTTAGGTCCGACTTGCTTTGTAAGTGTCCGAACTTCCTGTATAATGATTTAAATAATTTTATTGACTTATTAAAGAATCATATTCATTGTTATGATATCATATATGGTTCACTTATGACATTATATTACCCGTTCTTTTGTAAATTCCATGTTAAAGAAGCGTTTTGGGTAAAATCGTTTCATTTATCGTAGGTGTTTTGACTTGTTGTTCTTGACATCATTATTACTTATATCATGATTTACTTACTTCCAGAATATAAAATATGATTTATATATCATATATATTCAGTATATATATATATATAATAGGTAGATAAATAAAATGAAAAACACCGTTCATTGAGACGGTAGTCCGTACGTACGCATGAACGCTGTTTTCCTTTCCTTATTGTCTTGAAATGGAAGTAAGTAGATGACATACATATGTATATATATACATAAATCCAGTAGCTTTATAATGTCATATATTTCATTATTATTTCTTATATATACATTATAATCATTCTTAAATGGTTAACATGGAGAATGAATCTCATCGCGTCGTGGAGACGGTATTCCGTACGTACGCACGAGCGATGATATCATTTCTATAAATATGGAATTGAATTGGAGTAGATTATACAATATATCAGAATCAATATGATGTTTTAATAACTATGTATAGTTATTCTTTACACCATTATACCCATCCATGTAAGGTGGTGGTGGAAAATAGATTACACCACGGCGTGGAGACGGTATTCCGTACGTACGCACGCGCGGTGATTTCTTTTTCCTCAGGATGGATAGATGGTGAAATAGGGTTGTTTCATACTTATAATAACATATCAGTATATGAGTGATACTGATGTTATTATTTCATAATGAAACAACCTAAGAAGAAGAAGTGGAAGAAGAAATAAAGATGAAAGAATTGGTAACGGTAATTACCTCTTCTTTGAAGTGCCTCTTTGAGACCTCCTCTTAGGGCACTAAAATTGGTCTTTGAGGAAGACCAGAACCTCTAGGATGTTGCTAGGGAAGTGGAGAGGAGAAATTGGCAGGGGTTGGCCGAGCTTGAGTGCTCAAATTGGTGTGAGGAGGAGGGGGAGGAGGTGTCCTTTTATAGGGGAGGAGAGGGGCACCTTAGGAATATCTCAAAATATTATTTTATATTAAAGTAAAAAATCGGTTTATAATGGTTCCAAAGGGTCTTATTTCGAAGCTAAAGTGGGGATGGGTCGAAATCCTCTCATCCAATAGAATTTAGACAAGTTTAGGTTCCTATTTTAACCTTATCATTTAGATTTAACATTAAGTTAAATAATTTTACTTTTACCGTGTCTTCTTGTGTTCTTATACTATAAGGTTAATAAACTTATTATATCAAGCCAAACGAACCCCAAATTGTTTATTATTAATACATATATCCTTATCTAAGTTATTTGGCCGAACCTTAGATTTTTAGGAATAAAATAACAATTAATAATATAATATTTGATTTAAAAACTATTTTGTGTCAATTTTGACACTATTTGATATATGATTTTTGTGAAAGTCATACCAGAATTATATGTTCTAACCAAGTTGATTAAATCAACACTAATATATCATAGTAACCTAGAAAATTAGTGGAATTCATAAAAATTCTCAAATTACATTTATTTTGGTGTTTATAACATCAATTATGTCAATTTTCCATAAATAAGATAATTACTGCATCATCTTTGTGTCATAAATAAATTAAATTATTTGATGTCTAAAAATTATAAATAAAATACCATTATGTAGGAAATATTTTTAGCTTTCTAATGAATATTTATAGTCGAATTTATCTTATGTATAACTTTATATTAAAAATGATTTACTTATTAAACTTTGATTTTAACTATTTTAACCCTTCTTTAAATAAATTAATAATAAATGTCCTAATCTAATCCAAGTGGGCCTAAATGGTCATATTTTATTCCTAAGTTTGTTTTTGGTCGCATTAAACTTGTCCAATAGAATTAGGACATGTGTTAGGGTAATATTAATATCATATTTACCCTTAGTTACCCTATTTACTATTAACCGTGGTAAAAAAAAGTAAAAAGTTACTATTCACCAAAAAATTATTTTCATCTCATTGAACCACATTTTAGTCCTTGATATTAACCGTGTCTCTCGGATTTTCGAAATTCCATTCAAAGAAGCGGTAAAATTAAGTTTTATGCAAAATTCAGTTTTTAACCTACCACTTAGTAGTTTCACTATTCATCAAAAATTGATGTTTTTCAGAACAATGCCAAAATTTCATCCCAAGTTATATTTCATATTCCGAATTCAAAAATGAAGTCTATTTTACCAAATTCATAACATAAAAGTTGCATTAATTAATTTTATAATTAAATCCCGCTGTTAAAACAAATAGCGTGTTTTTAAGAAACAATATCTATCAAAAGATTGACACTTGTTTATGTCTAGTTTAAATGTGAAATTACATCCAATGACCAACATTGTATTAAATTGTAAAAATATATTCTAAATATACTTTAAAACCACTCAAATTAATGATTTATCACTATTAATTATTTAGATTAAAAAAAATTGTTTTTAATTATAATTTAGTAATTTTCACTATTCATCAAAATATGAAAGTTATCCGAAAAGTACCAAAATTTCACCTTAGGCTAAATTCGATACTCCGAATCCAAAAATAAAGTTCATTTTGAAAAATAAGATTTACTGGATTTCAAAAAGTGGTTATTACTATTCATAACGGCTAGTTTTAATAATATTTTTATAGCATATCGTTGTTTAGTGAAACTCGGTATTGCGTACTACACACGCTATCGAGGAAGGTCGCGATTGCGTGTAATGCAAGGAAAGTCGAGGATGTGTGTTGTGCAAGCTCCTTTTGGTGTAGCGTACAACACAAGACATTAATAAAATTAAAAAGAATATTTTTTTATAAAATCTTGGGCTGTTACATATAATACGACTATGTAGTGTACCAAGAACATTTATGGACACAAAATTTAATGGTGCTATAATAAATTCCATATTAATGGTGTTACATGTCATGGATTAAGGTGATACACAATGGAAATCCCATTCACCTTCACATACTGTGTATATTTATTTAACACATCACGTCCTAGTAAAAAACATGACTCGTGTTGTATAATTTTAACTTTCACTCATTGTTGAATGAGCCCCACAGGTCCTTGGTTATTTGAAATCATTGCATGTATGTTGACTCCACTCATATGAAAAATGGTTGTATAAGCATTTCTATTAACCATGGAAGGAAATATTTGTGCATCATTATATATATATTTATATATATATTGTACCATTGGAAATTTTCTATTTTCTACATGATCTAACATATATGATATAATTTGACATGTTTTAATTCTATTCCAATAATTTTTCTAAAAAATTGTTATGCATACCTATTTTTGAAATCGATATGTTTCAATGAATTTTTATTAGTTTTTTTCATACTTTTCTATGTATGATCTTTGGGTTCACATGATAAATTTAGAGTTGATAAAAGGGTAGTAACCTACATGGAGGAACAATGATACTAGAAAATGGGTACTTTATGAACATTATATTATACATATAACCCTATTGGGACTTTTTGTGCCTCCTCCGCATATAGATTAAATAACCCCCTCGATAGAAGAACATTATATAGGATGAGGTATGTGACCTCCTTTATAGTTAATGATGGATTTAATGGATCTAATATAACAATTTATTAGATTACAATGTGTCTACAAACATCCACTAATGAAAATCGTATTACCTCGATCAATTTACAATTCTTCGATGAGGTATAGTTCAACAGTATGGTTTCAAAATGGTATTGTTGGATGTATGTGGTTTTTGGTAGTTTGGCTATTCTAGATATTTTATTATTATTTGGTTCTAAAAGATATAAAATAATTTTAGAGATAGCCATTGTGGCCAAACAATATTTTTAAACATTTCATTGTTATCATGTTTTGATTATAGTTGAGATATTGAAACCAAATTATATAGGTCAATTGAAAATTGGAATGTTTATTATTAATTATGCTAAATGATCCTTAGTGGAATTGGATTTGAATTTATAGTTTATGTATAATGAAGAGGATTCCCCTTTTTTCCTTTAGTTTCTTATATATTAAACATATAGTAATTATCATTATAGTTTCCTTATTATTCCATTGTTTTGAGTTTCCAATTTTTTTTTTTCTAATATGATTTTCAAGGAATCATAATTAGCATGTTAATATTCTTCCATTAATGGGCCTAATTCAAACATATATTTTTTCAATGAAAGTGATTTATAATTCCCTTTTTATCATAGTCAAGATAGACCCATTTTTTCATGGGTAAAACTAATTCTCTTTCACATATACCGTTACACATTGGAATCACTCATAGTCCACATGTTCTTCTCATTGGTTCAAGTATTATGAAATATGTCTCCACATATGGCGAGATTGATATTCTTAAGGGTGTTTCACATTTCATGGGATACATTTCACGGATGGTCTAATAGTGTTGTATTTGATAGTTATTTGTCAACAAAATATCTTTATTCTATAGATATGTTATTTTTCTATATTGTTAGTTTTTTGGTAATATTTTGTATAGGGGTTATTTATATATTATATGTTACTATAGGATAAGGCCTCATATATATCTAATACATTATTGGTACTAATCCATGACCACTGTCCAATTGAAGGTGCCCATTTTATTTCACTATCCACATATTTCCTGACCAGGTTGGGTCCTAGAGGGTCTGAAAATGTCATGAAAATACCTTAGGTCATCATTAAGACCAACATAGAAATCAGGATATTATAGATTAGGTTGGGAAACTAAAAAGTGTTATATTGTATTACTTAGTAGTTGGTTTTATTTTAACCATTTTTTAATGATCTCAATATTATGTTTATTATGTTATTAATGAGTTTTAGGTTTTATGGAATCATTTATTAATATAAGATAGTTTGGAGGAAATTTGGATAAGTATAGGAAAGACTCACCATTGATATTGAGTCACTACCAGATACAACTCTCAAATAAGGACATATTTTTTGGCTATGTATGGAAATTACTTATCATCAAATATAATCCACTACAAAGATAAAAATTTAATGAAGTGTTGGGAAATTATAGCATTAGAGTTTGACTTTTTGTTGAAAAAACAATTTGAAAAATTATTGGAAACACCTACCATCAAAGATGATTCACCACCAGAATGAAAATTTGACTGTGTGTCAAAAAGACAAGCAGCCAAACAGAAGTCACCTTTGAAGATGTCCTTCTATTAGAATGGAATTTTAGAAATGTTTGGTAATAAACTACCTCTGAGATGAGTCACTATTGGCATGACTCACCACCATCCTAAATCACTATTAGGATTATTGACAACCAGAGTTGTCTCACTATTCAGAGAAGTCATTTCCACTATTCATATATTTATTATTTTGAATTAAATAACTTATAACAACCATATTATAAAATTTAATTTGAAGAGTTATTTTAATGATTGTTATTAAACTATTGAAGAGATGCATTAATGGATGTGTTAAACATCCAATATGAGTAGTATAGGATCCAAAAGATTATTTTTAACTTCCTAATGTTAAAAGGAGTAGGCTCCCTTAAGTGGATACACCCAATAAATATAATACACATGTATATTGAGACTCTAAACACATAGAGATATATTAACACATTCTAAGTGATCTGGTACTTATTGAATGAACCAGAAGAGTTCCACATGCTGAAAGCATACCCACCTACACATGACAAATGAATAATCAAGAATGTCGAGCATCTATTGCCTTCTTACAGTCAGAACAAATGATTTCATGCCACTCTATTCTACTATAACATTATGAAGCTAGACTCGATCATCATTTTTAAATATATTCAAGGAGTTATGAGCATCAATTCATGTCCGACTATGTAACACGACCTCTTAACAAATTTTATTTTCATTTTTTTATGATTATTCTATTTACATCATGAGTAGTGTGTCTATGCACTGTATTTTACACACACACTATCTCATACACATTTACTGGAAGATACTTATTATCTTATAAACATTCAATTCAATTGTATCCCCATGTGTTTGTGTAATCTGTCCATGTGTATCCTATATTTATTTTTATTCCCATTGTTGTTGTAGAAGGGTCCCTGTGTAGCCTGGACATCAGGTTTTTGATAATTTATTCCCTATCCAAGTTCTCGATGAATGTTTATTTTATATAAACTACTTAGTAGTAGGAGATGTCAAAATATAGAGGATTTGTTGTTGACTTGAGACTAAACCTATTGTACTTATTATGTTGTGGGTTGTATTTTTTTTATTTTTTTTCAATGTTTTAAAATTTAATTTCATTAAAATGTAAACAAAACCACTAATTTGATAGTTAATAATAATAACTATTTTTATATGGTTTTTCTTGAGTAATATTATTTCAAAAGTTAAATTAAAATTATTTTTTAAAATGAGACATAATCATTCTTCTAGAAATATTTTAAAAGTTAAATCTTATATTGATCTTCTATTTCGGTTTATTGGGCTATTTCTAACTATTTTAGTGATTTTATTTGATTCCATTTTTAATAAAAAAAAATTATTGGGTATTAATTTCAACCCCCTCTTGAGATACTCACATAGACCAACAATTGGAATAAATGTTTTTTGAAATCTACTCAACATTGTTTTTAGTTTTGTTTTAATGATCTCAAAATGTCTCATAGTTCTAAATTTAATTCATTAAATTAATACAAGACAATATTGTTCTACTATTATTAGACATCCTTTTTAAATTAAAATAAATATGGTAATTGGAAAATAATGATGAAAATTCCAATTTAAAGTATGGTTTTTGAAATTTGTTCTCCTATAGGGGATTAGTGTGAGTTACCTATTATTCTAAGAAAATATTGGCATAATGCTTCTATGAAATCTTAAAATAACAATTGAAAAACTATGAATTATTATTATTGTGATTTAAGTGATGAAGAGTTTAATATGTTTTCTTTTAGTAATATTCTTATGAAATATGGGGTACATTAGGTATTTATAATCAAGGAACTAATAATGTTAATGAAATGTGTTTTAACACTTATATGATTAAATATGATACTTTCAAGATGAATCATGATGATTTTTTTTCTTCTGATTTTTATGTTGGGTTCAATGAAATAGAAAATATGATGAGATCCTTGGAAAATATGGTGTCTAATAAATATCATATCAATAGACATCTTGGATTCATTTTATAGAGATGGAGTGGGACATCTATTTCATAAAGGGAATCCTATGACATAAGAAAACATACTATCAATGAATTGTTGGGAAACTAATTATGTATGAGAGATAAAGTTAAATGATGAAGTGGATGTTGAAATAAACAGAAATTCGGTAACCTTCAAGTCTATTGAATCTATGTATAAGGAAAAAAAGAAGGTAAATGTAAAAAGCTCTAGTGATAATGAGTCAATGGTGAATAGTGATGGGGAAATGGAAAATATAGATAGAGGGTTTAAGAAGTTTTACAAGAATAATAAACTCATCATAAAACCAATATAAAATGAAAAATATAATAGTAGAGGAAATTAGGAAAAATAATTTGCGAATGTATGATAATTCAATTGTGATTTCCTATTATGAGTACAAATGAAGAGGACATTTTAAGGACGATTTTCCTATGTTAAAATACAAAAAGAATAACGATGACAATCACAAAAAGTATAATAAATCTATTAAATACACAGTAAGTGCCTCTAGGGATATCTATAGTGACTATTACTCAACACCTAAGGATAATCCTGATAGAGAAAAGAAGTTCTTCATTCCTAATATATCTAAGGTACCAATTGTATATCCTATATATAATTCTGACTATTATAAAAATGAATGCAATGATGAGGATATAAAAAAATAATAAATGTTTGACTACTGTAATATGCCTTAAGATAATTTTAATTAACTTGAAGATGAATATAACGATTTTAAGAAACAACATTTTTTATCTACTAGTGAAAAAACTAAACTTACTATAGGAAAAGAGAATAATTCTCACTTATTAAAAGAAAATACTGAATTGAAGTTATCTAATGAGAAAATAAATAAATAACTGAATATTTTCACGAATTATAGAGAAAAAATTACTAAATTATTTGGAAAAAATGTCTTCAAAATTTATAATTGGTATAGGTTATATACTCGCACTAAGAAGAGTGGTTAAGAGTCATATTTTTCCAAAGTATAATTTTTGAAATTCTACTTCTAATTTTTTTTCAAATGGAATGAATTATATTTTAATTTCAAAGATATTATAGTCATCTTATTGGAATCCTATGATGAAAATATTTTTTCCTAAGGCCCCAATAACTAACACTTGTAGACAAACAAAAATCCGAGTACCAAATTCATTCTTAGTATATATTTTTTATTCTTTAAAAGAAGCTTGAAGAGATCTTGTAAGAAATTATGGTACTTGGATAGTGGGTTTTCATTGAATATGATAAAATATTAATTGAGTTTCATGAACCTAATAAGGGTTTATAGTGTTTATTCCTCTTTTGGTGACAAATTTAAAGGAAAGATCATTTGCCTTGGATAAATTTGTAACACTAACTAGGTTTTAATTTCTAAAGTAATTTTTGTTGATGGTTTAAGGAATAATTTAAATAGAATCTCAAAATCGTGTAATGATGTTTTTAATGTGAATTTTGAAAATAATTCATGTAATGTTTTTAATTCTAAAGATGCTTATGTTTTTACTATATTGACAAATGAGAATGTGTATGATGTTTCTCTTAATTCCATAATTTAAAAAAAAAATATTCCATATGTACCTTTCATAAAGTTTCATGGATTTAGAATATGAGACTAATCCACTATAATATTCACTAACTTATAAAGATTACTAGGAATGGGTTAGTCATGGATCAACCTAAACATGAATTCCTGAATGAAAAAGTCTTCAACCCCTACCAACAAAGAGAAAGAGAATAACATTTTTTTAAATTAAAGAAAGACGTTCCAACTTCTCAACCTCTTGAGTTTGTTCACATGGGCTTATTTGGACCATATAGAGTTCTAGTGTAAATGAGGAGCACTATGTTTATGTAATAGTAGATGAATTTTCTAATTATAATTGTGAATTTTTTTAGATCAAAACAGTGAACCTTGCTTTTATTTTACCAAGTATGTTATATTTATAGAAAACTTAATTGGACATAGAATTAAGACATAAATAAGTGACCATGGCAGGGAGTTTTAAATTAAAGACATTGATTCCTTTTACCCATAAAATTGATATAGTATTATCTTCTCTTCTCCTAATATCCCTCACCAAGAATGAAGTTGTAGAAAGAAGAAATTGATTACATCAATAGATATCCAATTGTATGATTAATGAATATGAAATACCTGTATAATTTTGGGTAGAGGCTGTGAAGAAAACCTTTTATATAAGTAACAAATTGTCAATTATACTTATCTTGAGAAACAATCCCTATGAACATTGGAATAGTAGAAATCCTGAGGATAATTACTTTAAAATTCAGGGTTTCAATGTCATTATTATTAATACTATGGATAATCTTGGCTCGTATTCTTCCAAAATTGATGAATGAATTTTACTGGGTTATTCGAATTCTTATAAATCCTACATATTTTTTAATAATAGAACCAATACTATAAAAGAGTATTTCCATGTTATGTTTGATAGGAAAAATCAACATGAACCTGGGACATATTTAGAAAACATTGAGGATGATTTATCAAACTTGAACTTAAATTCCAAACATTCTGATTCTACTGTAAAACAAGTTGAAAATTCATCCAGTTCTGAGGAATATCCTGACCCTGAACCTAAACATGTCGAGTATACTAAGGAGACCAACCCATATTTTTCTATATTTATAAGGACTCATAACTACAACCCATTATATTAATTTGTTGGATATTTAGATATAGGTACACAAACTAGATCATCTATATGAAATTATATTGAACATCAAGCTTTCTGGTCTCATGTTGAACCAATGAACATAACTGATGAAATCAATGATAGATTCTAGTTAATGGAAAATTAATATAAACATAATAAATATGAAAGAGATAATGTTTTGAAAATTGTTGATAGACCCAAATACTCTGTGACTATAGGAACTAAATGGGTGTTTATAAACAAGGAAGATGAATATGGCACCATATAAAGGAATATTGATAGGCCAGTTTCAAAAGGTATAGTCATGAAGAGGGTAGAGATTATGTAGAAACAATTTCACCTATATCTAGACATGAATCCATTAGATTACTTCTTTCATATGAAGTAAATATAGATTTAAAAATACATCAAATGGCTGTCAAAATTGAATTTATAAATGGGTATATAGTTGAGAATGTCTTTATTAATCAACTATAACATGCCATGATTTTATGGTATGACTGGTTTTATATTTAATTTCATCAACATCATAGGTTTTACCCATCTCCATGTTTAAATGAATAATGACTCTCAATAAAATATCATTATTCTAAAACAGTCATTACAATATAAACATGAAATTGGTGGGACTGGATAGTATTAATGAAATTTATAGAAATCATATATTCAAAAAAATATTTTTACATTCACCCAAATTATATTTAGAGGCATAAGATAAGAATAAATCTCATTTCACACATTAAAAGCCTATATTTTTCTAAAAAAAAATTTACCTCCTTTTAATGGAAATCTTGTTTAAAATATCAATTTTGAAAATTTCTTAATTATATTATATATAATAAAATTTATATTTGAATTTGTAATATCAAAATTTAAATTGGATAAATGTTTGGTATTTTTCAGATAAGATTCATTTTTCATCAAAATAATGTGACTGCTGGAATAATAATTTGAATGTTAGGAATATTAATATGGGCATGAGAATAATAAAATCCCATATTAAAGTATAAATAAAATTTATGTATCCTATAAATGAAAATATGGTATATTTTTATCAAAGAATAATTAAATTAATATTTTAAAAATGATAAATTATGTATTGGTATTTTTATTAGTTTTAAATATTTTTTAAAATTTTATAATTAATATAATGATTTAAAAGAAAATATATTTTCAAAAAATTGACTCATAATTTAATATTTCATTGTTTTATTATTATAAGATGAATTTATGATTCCTTAATTAATTTTTCAAATAGTTATAAAATCAGTTATTATTTTGAAATCAATTTGTTTTGAATAAATGATGATTTAATTTAAAAATTAAATATATCATATTTGTAAAAAAAATTTATAAAATGGAGTTAATTTTTGATTTCTAAACATTGAAAAATGGTTTGCGTGACTTTGTTTTCATATTTTTCTAAAATACATGAATTTTTAGGTGAATAGTAAAATACATAAATTTGTGGTATATATGCATTATAAGTGAAATACAATATTCCTTGAGTCATGAATGATGTATGAACCATTGTTTTGAACTCATATTCAATATTTACTATAATTAATCTTAAGAAAAAAACTATTCATAGACTTGAGACAACATAATAAAAAAATAAATAAAATATTAAAAAAACACTCATCTCCTCTTCTATAAATACAACCCCTCACCACCCTTATCCTCAATCTTTTCAAGTTTTGAGCCTTGTCAAATTTCTTCCCAATACTCTTCCCAATCCCATACCCCACATCCATGATCCTTTGGTCTCGGTAAAAGAACAAAACCAATCCTCTTAAAGATGTTCTAAAGGAAGAGAAAATCAAGAGTTAAAAACCACTCCATCTTTTATATTAATTTATTTTCATGTTATTTTTGTTCCTTATTTCTCATTACCTCTCTATCCCAAAGTATCACTATATCTTAATTATCTTCTATAAACTGTAATTTCATTATGTTGTCAGAATAATTCATAACCAATTCTTTACCCTATCATTTTGTGTTAAAAATGAATACATTGTATGTGATGTTTTGATTTATCACATTCAAGGAAGAAGAGTTTTCAATTTACTGTAATGCATTCATGTATGTTCATATAACCATATTTATAGTTAAAAAATTATTATATCCATGTAGATTATGAGTCAAGAGATCCTGCTCATAAGGAAGTAAATAAAAATTTAATTCAGTACAAAGAAGGACGTCACGAAGTCACTCTACAAAGACGAGTGTAAACCACACCACTAGAATCGGCATGATTAAGCTTATTACAAAATTTAGGTAACACAAAACACTAGTTTGAGATGACCTCAAAGATTTATCACTTTGAAAGGCCATCTGAAACCTAATTGGCTTCTCAATAAGCATGCATAACCACAAGGGAATGTAGATCAATCAGCTGAATGTAGTCAGTCTGGATTAGTTACATCTTCCATGGCACATTCTGTGAGTGATCTTTCAGAATCTGAATAGAAATAAATGAGTCGGATTCTATCCATAATTCATTCCAACCAAAATAGACATCATTCCTAATCATTTTAATCATAGACAAATGCTCCTCTTAAATAGAGAATACATTACCAATAAAGTAGAAGAAACATACTTTAACAAATCCCTGATAGGTATGAAAAAAACCACCACAACCAGAGGGGCCTAGGGGACCGAAAGAAGCTCCATCATCGTTGACCTTCAGCCATCATGGGATATGCAGAATCTATTAAACATATTAACCAACAAGTTGTTTCTTCATCCTTCCATTAACACCAAGATAACTCAACAGAATAGGGTTAGAAACAACATTCTTCATGCAACTAATCTGAATGTTAGAAACTATTCAGATAGCACGATGCATAGATTGTACAAGAACATGTAACGATGGATTGATGTTTTTAATGAGAAATGAATTTCTAGAATTCCAAATGTAATCAATAACACTAGCCTCCACTGTCATTGGTAGGGAGCAGTCCAGCTCACTTTAGTTTTCCCTGCATAAGGACTGTAGAAGCCCTTCGATAGATTGAATGTATAGGAAATAGCAGAACTTCTCTTGCACATACACACATATCCAGCATACAAATATACATGAATCAAAAAGCTAAGAAAAAGTCTCATCAACATCCATGCAGAACAGACAGACCACATCCAGATGAAGTCCAACCCACTACAACATAACCTGCAATTGGAGTCTTCCATTCCATATTTTACAGATAAAAAAAGTTTTTTTGGAGGAATAAATGGCTTAAGGAAACCTATAACCCAAGGTGGAGGATTCAGTGAGTCCCAAAAAAGGAGTTTGTAATATTCTATTATTGTAAATAAGCCATTCAGATTGGGAAACCAAACCAGAACATCAGTGTCAATAAAGAAGTAACTTGTAGCTTCCATGCATACATGACTAGGAAACATTACATGAAGATCTAATTTTTTATAAAATTCTGCAACAGTTGTGGATTTTGATTATGATGGTATGACACAATCCTCACAGATAGGTCGAGATAACTAGGTGGGGTCCAACAGTTCAAATAGCACTGTTTACACACCACCCATTTTGAGCATGCTATAAGTTCAGAGTAGGGTTTCATTAAGGCAGGCCAAATAGAGAATCTTTTGTAAATGGAATGTCCATTCTGAAGCTTCCCATCAAATTTGGTAATAATAATGTCCCGAGAGGAATTAGAATTTGAAATAAGTTTCCAGTTGTAATTTTTCATTAAATTATCATTGAGCAATTTGATATCTTTGATTTTGAATCCACCCATTTTGGACTTGTTTAACGGAGTATTTCCAAAAAATGTGATCAACACCTTCTCATGAATTGAACTAGTACACATTATGTTAATTAATAAAACAATGGTTTTTTTATGATAGAAAAACCACTAAAATAATCACTAACATTTTATCTAATGAATCATTCTCACCCCAAAAAATAAAATGAATTATATAACCATTTAATCATTTATATGTTCATTAATAAAATTTATATTTAATTATGGATATCTATTCCCCTTTTACATGAACATCCATTCTCATATAGGACTAATCTAATCATGTTAACCATGGAAACTAACACTACCAAATGGTAAAATTTTATCTTTTAACTCATCACAAGGACCAAGAATGAACTTAATAAAATTATATTAAATCAAATAATGTATTAATATTTCTGAATTAATTAATTAATGGAATTATTTAAATTCTCCAGTACATTGAGATCGATTTCATAACACATTGTCACATAAAGTAAAGGGTATCTCATCTCACTTTTATTTCTGTGAGATTTCTACTATGCACTAATTATTTCTTGTATATGGGGTAAGTATACATCCATTTAAAATTTAATATCACGAATCACTATATAATCATGGTTCTCAATGATTAATTTTATTATTAATAATTTTTTTTTAAATTCAATTGATTATAATGTGGTAAGGGGTTTTACACAAACCTTCATTTGTTCCTTCATGTTACTCTTCCTCTCTCATTACCAAAATATAATTCTTCTTTATTTTTACAAATTTTTTCTAAATTCCAAGAATATGTTTCAAAATAATGTATTCATATCGTTTCCACTATATTTGATCATGATTTTCCTGTTTTTAAAAGGATCCCATCTCAATTATTTCTAATAAACAGTCCTGGTTAAAGGGAACTTCCTGATTTCTTACCCATTTTTGATTTCACTATATAATATATTTTAAGAAAAAATTATTTTTATTAAAAAACTAATTTTATCATGAAAAAATTTATTGGTTAATTTTATGTTTTATACAATCATTTATTCCCTTTTCATTTTAAATAATCATTAAATTTGTTTCCTTATGTGACCCATTAACTAAGTTTCTTAAAAACTATTTTTACAAATTTTCAATTTAGATGGACATAATTTATGCGTAAAATATAATTTCATTGTAGTTACATTTTATTTTTTGGGATATAAAAGATTACAATTTAGTTTTATGAAAAATAAAAATTATTTTTCAAAACAAATCTTATTCCTAATTATAATTTGAGTTTTTCTCATCTCACATTTATTTTTGTGAGATTTATGTCTTGTTCACCACTTATTCATTACATGTGGTGTATGTAATGCCCTTTGAAAAATAAAATCATAAGTATTATTATTCTGTTCATATTATATGTTTTATTTAATGATATTCCTTCATAGTGATTAAGATTTAAATGTCACATTGTGGTATATGACACTTTGAAATGTATAAATATTATTTTCCAGAAGAATTTATACAATTATTTTATCCAGGTATTTTCATCTTATGGATTATTTTAAAATACTTCAAAGTAGAGTGGGACAATTTTAATTAAAGATATATATTTATTATACATACTATGAATGCATTAAAATTAGTATGTTATGGGTGGGGCTCATTATAGCCCCTCGATGAATCGGTAGGTCTTATGAGATAAAATAGACCTGGATTCGAATGAGGCCTTACCCATTTATTTTAATATGTCTTGTCTGCAGCCTTCATGGTATGTTTTTGATATCAGTAATTATGGATTCCATCATTAGGATATTAGTAATTTATAATCCATGTGATTATTTGACTAATAGAATATCCATGGTTAGGCTTTACTCTCTTGTGATTATTTATATGGTATTATTTATTAGACATTGATTCACTACATATTATGCTCAAGATTATGTTATAATGGCATGTGTTTTTATTCATTCATAATTAACTAATGTTTATATTAGTTGTCGCGGTACTACATTCCCTTACCAATCATTTGAGCTCATCAGTTTATTATGTTTTATTTTTTCCTAGGATGAAAATATATATATTATGAATTACTTGAATGGATAATATTGGAATTTATGGATGATTCCATTGGAGCTACTTTGTTTTTTTTCTATTAATTTTTTAATTTAATGTTCGTGTATGTAATATGGATTCCAAAATAGCTAAACTGATTGGTCCTTTGGGATTAATTTCTTGTATGTATTCCAAGGTAATAATTTAAGGAATTGGTTCCAGGCTAATGGGGCTGGGGTCTTTTAGTTTTTATCAGAGAATGTTTATTAGAATCCTTGGAAACTAGATTTAGAAAAAATATATTGGTGAAAAAAAAACCATATGATATACTTTGAAAATAAACATAGAAGAACTTTATAGACTTTTGGTATGGAAGATATTATGTGGGTCTTCCTTGAAATACATCTCTTCCTGCATGCATCAAGTGGATGTGGATTTAGAATTGATGTACCTAGCGGTAACAAATATGACATGGTGTCTCGGGTGTGACTCAAGGTAACTTGTAACTCAACAACAAGCCTTACTACACACCTAATTTGACACTCCTAGGGGATATTATAAATATAATTCACATTTTATTTAGAAACCATTATGAATTATTTTAATATATAACCTTGGTTAAACCTAAGGTGATTTAGATTGAAAATAATTTTTAATGATATTATATAAATGATTATATGTTTTTCTCACTATTACTATTTTTACTCAGACTATGTTTTCTTTTTTTAGTCAATCGAAGGAACTCGAGGAAGTCATGTTAACATTGAATATAATGGACAAGGTGATGGAAACGAGCAACCAAATGGGAAATTGATAGGATTGAATGATATCATGTTCATTCCTAATCAGTTTTCCCAAAATATGATTAAAAAATAAAACATAACAAAAAAAAATTACCTAAAGAAGTGAATAATAAATTTTACTAAGAGCTCCTGTGGTAGAGATCATAGAAGAAAGAAGGATCGATTTCAACCATGTATTAAATGTATCAGGACACAACTGAGAAAGTGTCTGAACATAATCAAGAAATGTATTTTTTTGTGGAAAAATAATGTCATAAATCAAATAATGTCTAATAAAAAATGTAGAGTACTATGTAAGAAAATAAAATTTATTCTAAGAATTCATTTTTAGTTCATTTATGAAAATGTGGGGATCCTGGGCATTAAATGCCTCAGTTTAATCTTTTGTATGATAAAATCTAGACCAAGGAAGAACCTATGTGGAAATAAATGGATAATGTATCTATGTATTAGGGTTGTATTGAAAACAACAGTGAAAATTATATTTAGTTTTTAACTTTATTTTTAGGATACACATAATATTTATTTTTAAAGTTTTTTTAATATGGTTTTGGAAAAGGAAAACTCGAAGGTCAGGTGACAACCTATCACATTCAGTAAGGCCACATGGTTTGAACCCACAACTGAAGAAAGAAAAGGGTAAAATGCCTAAAAAATTCCTATTTGAAGTCCTGGATATGATGATTTTTTTATTTAAACTATATAATGGGAAATAGTTATTTTATTTTTAGGGAAATTTGTGTAATCAAATAGATAACAATGGAATTGGAAAATTATTTGGTGATTATTTGATTAATTTTATTTCAAATGATGTTCACAATTTTGGGAATCCGACAAGATTAAAGTAAACATAATATTATGAGGAATAAAATTTGAATATTATCATGGATTCAAATATAATTTTATTGTATAAATATGGTGATTTATGGAAATGATAACCATATTATGGAGATTAAGTGATTTATGAAATTATATTTTTTGTATGAGACAACAAGAATGATTGATTTTTTTAGGATGATTATTTGATCAAATCTTTCTTATTTTTTGGGTTTTAATTATATACTATAATAATTTTAGGAAGTATTGTTATTTGATGAATGAACTATGTTGAATTTTGGGTATTATTGACTAATTTTAGAGAATAATGTGTTTTTAGTCATATAATGGTTTATTATTTTTTGGGAACGATATTATCTTACCCTTACAATTTTGGTTTTGGTTGATGTATAAAGACAAGAGAAAAAACTATTTATACTCTTGTGTATTTTATTTTCTCTTGAAGTTGATTCATAATTTTCCAGCATGAAAATTTCATCTTGATCATTCATTTCCAAGTGCAAGGGGTGAAGTGAAAATTGATCAATGCACAACAAAGGATGTGATTCTTCTTATGACATGGAATGTAATAATGTATGTTTATCTAAATACTAAAATAATTTCTCAACTCTAGGAAAAATATTTTGGAACAGAAATGTTTTCATTTTACTTTTATTTCTATGAAATAAATGGCCATTTAACCTATAAAAAATTTATAACTTTGTTATGATTAACTTTCTAATGACCACATTCACCATCACACTCCATTAAAACATAATGGTCATATTATTCTTCTATGTCTATATTTTAACTGTGCACTATGTTATCCTATTTGATTACAAATTTTTTGGGGAACATCACATTTCCTTTTCCCTCTTAATAAGAGGATATATTTACTATATTACAAATATTGATTGACCTCAAATTAATTATGAAGTATCAACATTAAATTTTTGATGTAAAATTAAAAATTTAGAAGACCAAATTTATTATAGGAGGGGAGAATATAACACCGCATGATTTTATTGTATGTTTCATTTTTAATTTAATTTCATTGACAACATTGGTTTCACACAACAATATGCTTAAATGAACAATGATATGAAATTAAATATCATTATTCTACAATGATCTCTATAACCTAACCATTGATTTGGTGTGTATGAATAGTATTGAAAATAATATAAATATTATATATTCAATAAAATATTTTTATATTCATTAAAATTTTTTATAGGCATATGATTAGATTAAATCCAATTTCACAGATAAAAATTATATATTTTTTAAACACAGTTTTTATGTCTTTTAATGGAGAGATTCTTTTGAATATAATATTTTTAACATTTATAAATTATATTTGACAAAAAAAATAATTTTTGGAAGATTAATATCAAAATTTACTTTGGTTTATTTTTGGTTATATTTTTGGACAAGTTTCATTTCTGATGAATAATAACATGACCATTGGTATAATAATTTGAACATTAAGAATAGTAATGTGGCAATTAGAACAATAACCACAACTATTAATGTATAAAAAAAATTTAGGTATCTTATCGATGAACATATTTTAGATTTATATCAGAGAATAAGTAAATTAATATTTTAAAAATGATAAATTAAATATTGGTATTTTTGGAGTTTTAAATATTAATTTACAACATTATTATTAATATAATAATTTAAAAAAATCATCTTTTCATAAAATAGATTCGTAAAATGATATTTTATTATCTTCTTATTATAATATAATTTTATGAGACCTTAATTAATTTTCCAAAGTGTTACAAAATCAGTTGTAATTATAAAATTGTTATTGTTCAAATAAATGGTGATTTATTTCAAAAATTAAAAATTTCATATTTATAAAATTATTTTAATAAAATGGTGATCATTTTTTAATTCTACAAGTCAAAAAATGGCCAGGTTTTATTTTTTATATTTTTTAAAATACTTGAATTGTTTGTAAAGAGTAAAATACAGTAATTTGCGTTATATATACATTATAATTAAAATACACTATTACATGAGTCATGGATGATGTAAGAACCATTGGTTAGAACTAACATTAACTAGTTACTATAATTATCCACAAGAATCAAAACTATTCATAGTCTTGATAAAAAATAATAAACAAATGAATAAAATATTATAATAACAACCCTCTCCACTACTATAAATACCACCCCACACCACCCCTTCTCCTCACACCATATAAGATTTGAAACTTGTCAATTTTATTGTAAATACTCTTCCAAAGAATTTACCACATTCCCAGGATACTTTGGTCTCAATAAAATACCAAAACTAATCCCCTTAAGGATGTTCTCAAGGAGGATAAAATGAGGAGGTAAAAACCTCTCTCTAATTTCCTTTAATTTCATTTCAAGTTCTTTTCTTTTCTTTTGTTATACTCTATTCCAAATCCCAAAGTAAAATGATATATACACCTGATTTTTATTTTTTTGAGGGAATAATCCATCACTAATTATCTTTCCTCTCCTTCTGTTCTAAAAATGAAAACATTATCCATGATGTGTTCATTTATCGCATTCAAGGATAAAGGGTTTCTAATTTACATTAATGCTTTCAAGGATGGTCATATAACCATATTTATGGTTAAATTACAATTTTTTATTTTTATTATAGTCTATTTAATTTACTGTATCTATTATATACACATGATGTTAATTAATAAAACAAAATTAGTTTGTGATGAAAAAAAACCAACAAATTAATAACTAACCTCTTATATAATAATTTATCCTCACCCCAAATAACAAAAATTAATTATATAATCTTGTAATATTTTTTATGTTAATTAATAACATATAGAATTATTTCAAGATATTTATTCCCATTTTAAATTAACATCCACACTAATATACTAGTAAACTGATCATGAAATCCAAGTAAACGAATGCTCTCGAATGATAAAATTGTATCTTATAACTAATCGAAATAACATAAATTAACACAATAAAATTATATTAAATCAAATAAATGTATAAAAGTTTATTAATTATTTATTTAAATAAGGAATTTAACTTTATTATCCAATAAATTATGATTAATTTCATAACACATTCATCCATAAGGTAAGGATTTCTCACATCACATTTATTTATGTGAGATTTCCATTATTCGCCAATTATTTCTTATAAGTGGTGTAAGTATACTTCCATTTGATATTTAATATCTTTAATCTCTTTATATTCATTGTTTCCAATAACTAATTTTGTTATATTAAATTTTTGGCCGTATGTTTTAATTGATTATAATGTGGTAAGGGGTTTAACCCGAACCTCTATTTTCCCTTTTGGGTTACTCTTCCTCTCTCATTACCCTGATGTAATTCCTATTTATTTATATATATTTCTTCTAAAAGTTATGTATATGTTACAAATTCATGTATTCAGATCATTTCTTGTTTATTTTATGTGGAAATATATGTTTTATAAGGTTTACTTCTCAATTAATATCAATAGGAAAGCCCGGTTTAGTGGAACTTCCCGATTTCTCACTAGTTTTTTACTCCACTTTGTAATCTATTTTAAGCAACAATTATTTTTATAAAATCACTAATTTTATAATTAAAAATTATATTGTTTAATTTTTTGTTTTATAAAAACATTTATTCCATTTTTTTAAGGATTCAATAAAATATTCCCACAAATGACACTAAAGTGACCCATTTTTTATTTTTCAAAAAAACAAATTTTACATGCTTTCACTTCAGTTTGACATAATTTATGAATGAAATATAATTTCATTGTCCTTAACATTTATATTCTAGGATATAAATGTTTAAAATCAGATTATAAGACAAACAAAAATATTTTTCCAAAATAACTCTTCTTTCTAAAGTAAAAAAGCGTTTCTCATCCTACTTTTACATCTATGAGATTTATGCCTTGTTCCACACTAATTCTGTTCATGCGGTGTATACACAAACCTTTAATATATTGAATAATTATTCTTATTATTCATATGATATTATATTATTCATTTAATGTTATTACTTCATAGTGATTAAGATTTAAATGTTTCAAAGTGGGTAGGTACACTCTAGAATGTTTAAATATTATTTTCCTTGTAAATTTATCAATGATTTTATCAGAGTATTTTCATCTATGATTATGATTCAAATATTTTGATTAGTATGGGACAATTATATTTTAATATATTTTTTATTAAAAATTTCAGTAATGAACTTTACTTAGTAAGTGATGGGTGGGGCCCGCTATAGCCCCACGATGCATTGGTAGGTCTAATGAGACAAAAAAAGGATTTGGTTGAGGTAATTACCATTTATTTTCAGATGTTTTTTCCAAGGCCTTCATTATATGTTTATGGCATTGTAAATTTTTCATTTACTCTTTATGATATTAGTAATTGATAATCTGTGAGATTATTCTACTTAAAAAATATACATGGATAAGCTTTATTCACATGTGATAATTTATATGGTATTATTTTTTCAACTTTAATTAGTGCCATATTATGCTTAAGATTAAATTCTAATGTAATGTGTTTTTTGTCATTCATCATTCCTTAATGTTTATATTAGCTTCTGCTGTATTTATTACCCTTAATCAGCTTCTTATCTCACCCCTTTATTATGTTTTATTTTTCTTGATGATGCAAATATGTATATTATGAATGACTTATAGGGATAATAATGTATTTTATCAACTTTTCTAATGATGTTTTTATATTTTATTTACATTCATGTTGTAATTTAAATTAAAATCTGGTAATATTTATTCCAAAACTACTAAACTGATCAATACATTGGGATTCAAGTATTTTATAGATTCAAATTTATTAATATTAGGTACCGAATCTGGGCTTCTGGGGAAAGAGTCTTTACAATAACACCCTAGATTTAAAAATCCTCATTACCCAAGTTATGTTCTTAATTTAAAAAATGCTTTATGTGGTTTAAAATAAGCCCCTAGAGCATAGCAAGATAGGATCTGATCTTTTCTTATATTTAAAGGATTTTAAAAACTTATATATGATCCTCTCATATTCATAGAGAGAGTTTCAAAATGTTTTTTCATTGGAAAAATTTATATCGACGATATTATTTTTAGATCATCTTAAAAATTATATATGCACTAAATTTTTAAATGATGAAAAATGACATTGAAATGAGTTTAATGGGTGAACTACAATTCTTTCTTGATATCCAATTTTTTAAAAATAATGAATGTTTTTTAATGAAAATAAATATACTGAGGATATTTAAAATGTTTTAATTTGGATAGTACTAAGAATATTGATACTCCTATGATTACCACCTTTAATTTGGATCTTGATGATGCTAGGAAACTAGTGGATCAAACCAAATATAGAGGTATGATTAGAAGTCTTCTCTACATAACTTCCATCTAACATGATATTATTTTTAGTGTGTGTATGTGTGCTCTTTTTCAATCAAACCCAAAAGAGTCACACTTAGTAGATGTAAAATGATTTATAAATACCACAAGTATACTACAAATTTAAGACTGTTTTACCCAAGAGGACAAGAATTTGATCAAGTTAGTAATTTATATTCTAATTTATATGGTTTTAAGTTATATTGAAAAATCACATCTAGAACATATCATCTTTTGGGTTATTCTTTAATTTCTTTGTGAAGTAAGAAACAAAATTCCGTTGCAATATCTACTGTTGATGCTATACACATTTCCAGATGTAGCTACTATGTACACATTTTATGGATGAAACAAAAATTACTATACTATGGATATCAATATTTAAATTAACCTATAAATTATTCAAATAAATTTTTTATATACATTTATGAGAACCTTGTATCACACTCTAGAATAAAACATTTTGACATAATACATCTCTTTTGGAGAGATTATTATTAAATGGGTGATATAATTCATGAATACATTTGTACTGAACATCATCTTGGTGATATGGTTAATAAGACTTTGAATTGAGGGAGAATAAACTAAAAAAAATTAATTAGGTATGATTAATTTTCTGGGACTCACTTTTGAGTATTACCCACAATTGATTTTTACCCATTGTTGATTTTTAACCACCATTGAGTTTTACCCACCATTGAGTTTTAACCACCATTGAGTTTCAATCACCATTTAAATTACTCTACATTGGAATTACTCACCGTAGGCTTTACCTAACATTGCAAACATTTTTCCATTGTTAAATTTTCATGTTCATAGTTTAAAAGTCACCATTAGTAATTTATTTTTATATATTATTTATTTTATGTTTATTCTATTCAAAATTAATTTTTTATTAAATTTTTAATTTAGGAATTGGGAAATACATAAATGATATAAATTAGATGTTTTTATAAATTTAACACTCGCCTTCACTCACACCTTTTCTATCAAACCTTATTGAGAAGCTTTCTCTCCTAACCATTAACCTTCTTCTCCTTATTTCGAGCCTTGAGATATTAATGATTTGGTTAGAATAAAGATATATTATAAAATTTATATGGATGAGTCGAATCCATAAACTATTAAGATGGGTGAGTCAAGCCAGAATACATATATTGATCTAGTAAATCCTGATATTGTAAAGAGAGTTATTGTTTCATAATAAGAAGTAAAAACTATGTTGTTAATTTTGATCTAGTCTCTAGTACACAAAGATCGAATATAACAATGATGGAAGGAGTGGTTTTATTCTAATGAGATGACATTATATACTTAGTTAGTAAATCAGTTTTATCAGTTCTTTATGTTCAGTGTTGTGGAAAATGAATATTGGTTAATAAGAAGATTCAATGGATTAATATTTGTGTTTTATTCAAAATAATTGGAATCATGTTTTAATATTACTCCTGAAGGAGTTTCAAATGATTATCGAGGAAATATTCTGGATGTTATTGGTAATTTTTTATAAATATTCCCAAGATGAATTAACTGGTTATATTATAGTTAGAGGACCAGTGTCTATAGAACATTATAGTGACTGCTTGTTGGTTTTCAAGTTCATCCAACAAATTTGGTATCTAAAAAAATTATATTTTTCCCCAATGAGGTAATAAGATGTTTATCTTACATTAAATATGAAAATAGAAGAGAAGATAAACATGTGTAGATATATAATTCTTCATATGATAAAGATGTGAAGGCCTTATTCTGATTCAATTCCCTAATATATCAAAAAAAATTAGCTATGCAGGAGGCCAATGGTATAATTGATGAATGTGATGAATAAGTAGTGAATTGTCAAGGAATCATCATTAGTAGAGTCATATGAAATAGATAAGAATAATTTTTAATAGTATGATGATGAAATGGGTTGATGATAACGAAAGACAATATGATTATTTTAATCCAGTTGATCATCCTTATAGATGGATGGATCTTTTGGATCGTATATTGGATCCATCTAATGTAGTTGAGTATTCTTATAAATTAGTGGAAGTTTCTACTTCAAGAGAATATGAGTAATAATTATTTTGTATGAAGGTTGTGACATGGATTTACCTATGATCTCCACAACTATTTTTTTGGGTCTCCTACTCCACCACAAACTCTCCCAATCATAGAATCTCTCTTGAAATAAGGTAGTGATGAAGTAGAAATAGAAGTGTTTGCTGAAGAGAAATTTAAAATCCCCTCTAAGTCTTCTGATAAAAATCTAAATGAAGATCATGAACAAGAAGAACATGTATATGATGATAATAAAGAATGGGGAGAATATGATAAAAATGAAAATGGAAATTGAGATGGTGGTGACTGTGATGGAGGTTCTGATTGTCATAGTGGCCACATTAGAGATGAAGTTGTTGATATGCCTCATAGACTATCCTCTTCTCGAAATTAATCTATTTATATATCTGATGATAGTCCAAGTATTATAGATGGTGTAGATATAACACCTATATAATAGAAGGAAGATTAAATTTAAGGGAAAGAAGACCTATGTTTTGAGAGTCACCTAGTTGATATTTCTATTGATGGAGACCTTAATTTATTAGTTTCTGATGTGAAGACAATTTTTGAATAGCTAGTAGCAGAGAAAATTGATGTTGGGTCTATTACATTTGAGAAAATATTAGTTTTGCGGAGATCAAATGTGTAGTTTGGTGTTGTACATACTATAGTTGTATCTATAGTTGCAAACTCTTTTATTTATAAATCACATAGTAATGATTCTATAAGTTGGATGGACATTATGTTGATGAATGCTGTCAGTTTACTAGGTTTCCACATAATCATGATGATCATACTACTTGAGAGGAAATGGATCATGGGGGATATTGAGATGATAAAATTTATGTTATATGAAAGTTAGAGATATTTTCATCTAGTGTGTCTACTTGGTCTATGCCTATTACACCCTTTGCTTCCCTTAATGCTCCTTCAGTGCTAGTTGATATTGTCATTATAGGTGAATAAGATTATTTTACATAAAATATAGTTTTTTATTTTGGATTATTATTTGAAAAATAAACCCCCTTTGGTTACCAAGATCATTGGTAAATATTCAATACATTTTAAGGTATTTTTATTCATCCAATGTATCCTAATATGACGGATCATATTCAAGAAGTGGAGGTAGATAATAGAATATTAGAAAATGATATGGATGTTTTGAACTCAATATTGTTGGAGATGAGGTCATCCTTTACAGATTCCATGCCAGTTTTGATAGAAATTATAGAGAATATTTCTTCCATGTTTTCTCCATTAAGTTCTACTTCTACACCTATTGATGTTGAGTTGATCAGGTCAGTAGTAATAGAATAGCATCATGCTATTTCATGTAAATAACCTATTTTTCCAGTGGAGAGTTTAAATTTTTTTTAGCATAATATGGATTATGACCAGATGATGATTATAGAGTATATGAAATACATGGAATATGATAGAGATACTACCAGAAATGATATAATGTATTATATCTCTTAGATTTATATTAAACAAGAGATGATTTCTTCTTTAAAACTTTCAGATGAAAATCTAAGACAGTGACTCAAGCATTCAAAGTGGAAGTGAATAAATTAAAGGTAATGAATCCAATGATAACATTTTTTATCTAAGGGAAGAAATATTTCTTTAGTGATTTGTAGAGGGGTGTAAACATTATTAGGGATTTCATAAATCTTATAAAACACTTTTTACAAGTTTTGGAACTATTGTACTGGCCCTAGAAGCCATTCTATTACTACTCAAATGAAACCTCTATCTTCTCAACCATAGTATTTTAGAACCGATGTAACCAGAGACCCCATTTCACCCATTCCAGCTCATTTCAAACCCTTCTCCCAATATTCCAAATAATCAGTTTAATATATAAGGCTTGTCATTATTAGAGATCCTGCTTCTCAAATTTATATACCTACAACTATCCATGTCGTTCCGACATCTTCTCCGGAAGAAGCTTCTACTTCAGACAAATGGATGGGAAAATCTACTCTTGATCTTTCTATAAATCCAAAGAAGTTTTGATCTTAGACTTTTATTATTTTATAGGGATCATTTTGTATGACTTTTTTTCACCTTTTTTGTTATACTTCAGATAAGTTTCATTGATAATTCTCTTATTATTAATATTATGTTTTTGTTCCTTTCCTATTTTATTTTCACATTTTGATAATCCAAAACGGGGAATAATGGATCTAGGAAATTTATTTCTAGGATTTTTTAATATTTTTGGGGAGGATAGATCTATGGAGAGAATTGATATATGTAATATATGTATAGTTTTTTTCTTTATTTTCATAGATAATATATATTTATTTACCTATGATATTGTTCACGATGTTAATACCTTTAATATCATATTCATTTTATGTTTAACAACTAACTCTAATACTATTTGATAAATATTTAATCTCTTTGATATCCTTATTCAACATGATATATAAAATGACATGATTTGTAATTATCTTAAAGGGGGTGAATGTTAGAACACTTATTTTATTGATCAAAAAATAATCATTATTTATTTATTAATTAATTTTATGTTCTAAGGTATAATTTTAAAATAAAAGGTATATTGGACATAAATTGGTTAATTATGGGAAAGACTCACATTTATGTGGAGTCACCGTCAGGGCTAACTCAGAATTCAAGTGAAATTTTTCCTAAGTGTTTGAAACACTTACCACAAGAAATAACTCACCCATGGGTATAGAATTTTGTCTATGTATGAAAATTACCAATGAACAAGTCACCACCAAGATGAAAATTTGATGAAGTGTTGGAAAAACTAACCATCATAGGTTGAATCCCCATTGAACCTAAAATTTGAAAAATTGTTGGAAACAACTACCATCAGAGTGGAGTCATCGTGAGAATAATTTTGTTTTATAAATATAGAAATGTCCTATAGCCAAAGAGAATTCACTATTGAAGATGAACATCCAGGAGAATGGAAATATAAAAATGTGATGGAATGACCTACCACTAAGATGAGTCATCATTTTCATGAATCAATTCCAGTCCAAGTCATCATTAGGATGAATCACTACCGGGGTTGTCTCACTGTTCGAAAGAGTCACCAATACAGTTCTTCTATTTAATATTTTAAATTAAATCATTTCTAATGTATATATAATTTAATTTAATCCAAATATTTATTTTAATGATTGTTATTAAACTATTTTAGAGATTCATTAAAGGTTGTGTCATACATCCAGCATGTGGAGAAGATTAACTAGATGATTATACTTGCTAGTTGTTATTTAAAGAAGGATCATACTCCCTCATGAAGACACACCAAATAAATAGAATACACACATAGATTTAGAATCTAAAAACAAATAAATATATTCATATATGTAATGTGCGATGTATACTTTTCCAAGAATGCGATGAGTTTTACATGTTGAAATCATACATACCAACAAATTACTAAGGAATCTTGAGGCACATCGAGCATCCATTGCTTTCCTAATATCCAAACAAATGATTATGTGACACTCTATTCTACTGGAACTTTTAGAAGCCATACTCAAGCATCATTTAAAACTATATTCAAGGATTAACTAACTTTAAATCACATCATACTGTGAAACAGAACCTCTTTACATATTTTACTTACACTGTCTTCATATTCAATTTACATTATGAATAGTGTCGATATACTCTGTATTTTATGCTCACATTGTCTCCTATTATTTAACTGGAAGATACTAAATATCTTATAAACAATATTTACACATATTTTATAATTTTTTATGGAAGAGTAAACTATGCGACCTTTATTTATTTTTATTATTAAATTTATTGTGGAAAAGATCCATCTGTGACCAGGACAACGTGTTTTTTTGCATTTGAATACCTGATCTCGATTTTGGATCAAAGTTTATTTTTCTACAAATAGATTGGAAGAATGATATTTCAAAGTAGAGAGGATTATGCCTCTATATGATAAAATCAATACTTTGATAGTTGATCTTAATAATTGTTAATATAATGATTTTATTGTGTAAACTAATTTAAAAAGATAAATTATTTTTATAAATTATTTTATCTACATCATAATTAATATTTGAGAAATCATTTAAAAGTTCAATAGGTACATCAAATTTCTATTTTGGTCAGTTGGGATATTTTAAAATATTTTAGGGATTTTATTTAAATCCATTTTGAATATAAATATTTATTAGTTAATCAATTAAACCCCTCATGATATATCATATCGACCAATAGGTTTAGTGGTTGGTGTTGGTACGATTATAAAAACAAGATAAATAACCAAAAATACCGGCTTAATTACTTCATTGCTGAGGAATGGTCTTATTATCAGGGTAATATGAGATTGAGTGGGCTTAATAAAAAACATATTGGGTGGTGATATATATTATTATTCCACATCAATGTGACATAGACATATAATTCCTTGGGAATGAATTATATTTAACATATAATTATTTATATATATCTTTATTTATTTTCATGTATCAGGGATCTCTAATAAACAATTAGAATTTCACAAATGGTTAATGATTATAGTGTGGATTAGTAAATATTTACTTATATATTTTGATATGATTTGATATTTATATATGATCGAAATTAATTTTTTATGGTGATTTCTCATCTGATTTAACAAAATATAAAAATTTATTCTAGATAATATTGAGAAAATGTTATCCATTGGGAGCCTTTTGTTGGTGTGAAAATTACTCTCAACGACTGATGCACTGAGTCATTATTTTTATGTCCACCTTGATTGGATGCTAGATTTTTTAGAAACACTCTAGGTTACCTTACATGTGATTTGATAATAAAATATTTAGTCATAAAGAAATTTTTTTATAAGATGTATTTGGGGAATTTGGAATGGTTAAGGCTTAATTCATTATATGAAATTTTTATCCTAATGATTTTAAAATAATGGGACTTCAAAATATTGTTATAGATATTTTTTAGTATAAATAATTTTCTTTTTATTTCTTTAAAATACATTTTTATATATTTAATTTAATGGAATATCTTATTAAAATATAATTTTTTGTTATTATGAATTTCAATATATTTATTTAAAATGTATGTATTTTTTATTTTTAAATGTTGTTTTGAAAACATAGGGTTCTGAAATGTATGAGTATATTATACATTATTGAGGATTAATTATGATTTTATATGAACATTTCTATAGACATTTAATTTTACATATTGTCTTCTATTTGTAAAATGTAATCCTTTAATGTGATTTTGTTGTGTGAAATTTGATTTTTCTTTATATGTTCTGAATCATGTATTTAATTCGATAAATTTATCGATTGATATTATGTTACCACGCTAAAGGTTTTTTATTAATTAAATTTTCAATCCTTAGGATAATATTATAAAATTGGTTAAATGGTTATTTCTTTGAAGACCTTATCATAGTGAGGGAAAATAATATTTTATATACTACTGTTTTCTATATGTCATTATATTGAATCTTATAGTTTGGAATGATCTTATTCCTTATATTAGTTGGTATAATTTTAATAGATTTATTTTTAAATATATAGAATTTATATAAATTGATTATTTTTAGTTCCATTTGAATATATAGTATATGGACTGTTTATTTATATTAATCGAGTATTTTGAAGGATAATTTTTTTTAAATGAATCGATTATGATTGCGTTATTTTGGTTATATATTATTTAGTTATATATAATTTTCAAAGAAAATTCATTGTTCCAATTCATTTTTAAAAAGGTAGCAAGGTTTTTTATTATATAAAATGATTTAGTAAATATTTAATAGAGTAAATTGGGATCTTATGTTATATTACCTTATGTTACGAATCTAAATTTTATTTTAATTTCAATTACTGATTTTTTTAAAATAATTTTAACCATTATATAAAATAAATTTCTTATATAATTTTATATAATCAAAATCCATTTGGGTGACATATTTAAAACCATATGTATTTTATTTTTTTAATAAGTATTATTGACTGATCTAATATTTGAAAACATGAAAATTATATAATTATTTTAGTTTTTGAAATTCATGTATATTAAAATAAAAAATAATATTTTTTGAAGAATGCATTCCCAAGGGTTTTAATTCTTTTTAATAATTTTTTTGATTTCTAAATTGTTTTTGAGTAATTTTAAAAATATTTTATTATATAATTAAAAGTGTTTTTAAAATTTTGATTCATTATATATTGTCATGTATTATGTTAAACATAATTTCTTAATACCATGTTTGTTTAAAAGGTTTTTACATTAAGATGTCCTAAATATTATTACAATGGATGGTTGAATGATGTTTCATGTTTTATGGATTCCTCTATAAAGACTGGAATATTTTTTGGTGAGTAATTGAATTCATGTTTGAAGTATGTGATCAAATAATATTTTTTTAGTTTAAAATTACAAAAAACATGTTATCCAAGGTATGATTTTTAATTTTTGATATCATTAGAAATTTATTAAAACACTTATCAACATATTTAAATTCATTTAAATCACTATATATTTTTAAAAAGGTTTTTCCATAACCTATAATAATTAATATTTTTTATTTACAATCCTTGTAAATTTTTAGATTATTAAAATTTTGTTTTTATTTATAAATGAAATTTATTATTTATGTAATGAAATATGGAAATATTTCGTAGTTCATATTAAATGATTTTTTTGTAAAATTGATTAAAAAGTGATTTAAAGGTTGTAATTATAGTATAGTTTGTTATAAATTTAATGGATTTTCCATAAATCCTTGTATAATGTTCATTTTCATGTAATAGTAATGTATTCCCCTAAGAGTCTACATTTTCTGTATAGAAATTGTTCGAAAAATAATTTGTTTTGTTTTGTTTTTTTAATTTTAAATTTCATTTAATATAATCATAATTACACATCGAATGTTTTTTAAAGAGGTTATTGAAATGAGTGGATCATATTTGTTTTTAAATGATGTTTTTGTTTTGGATTATTTTTATTTAATGTTAATTTTTTTGTAGAAATTTTGTGTTATGGAATTTATATATTGTAAAAATTTTATTAAGTTGTCATTTGTGAATTGATTTAATAATTTTTGTGGGATGATTGACTGTTTGAGTAATATATGGATTCAAAACATTTAATTAAAGATTAAATCATGTCTAATATCTATATCGGAATTTTTGGATGTTGAATTGATTAATTTTCAAAATTAACTATAAAATTGGCTAGTTTAGTATTTTAATGAATATTTAAAATATGGACATTATTAAATTTTGAATATAAATAATATATTTTAATGAAAAAAACTAAAAAAAAATAAAAAATGGATCATCCTAAAATGATTCTTTAAGAGCATTATAATTTCCCATAGGATTGAAACTAGTTCCTATGTATTAAATTTTCTTCTAGTAGAACTATTTCACCCATTAAAATTAAAAAGGAATGTAATTTAGTCTATAAATCCACCATGACTATTCATGATTTTTAAAAAATATAAAAAAGTAATAATTAACCTAATAAATAATGAAAAACTAAAATAAGCCACTGGGGTAAACATAACACATACACATCATTGGTGGAAAACTCATAACCATTACAACTCAATTCCATATTAAAATTGACTGTAAAATAACATCAACATGAAGGGAAAATGAGAAATAAAATGGAAAAGTTGACATTTCATGATATTTTTAGATAAATATAATAAAAAATTATATTTATATCCACACATACCATCTCCAAGAAGCAATTGAATGAACATAAATTGTTTCCAAAATTATTACCAAACAAATACCCTATGGATTATTCATTACAATCATGAAAAAATATTAAATAAAATAAATAATAGGTGTGACAATAAATCCATTAAGGTATCCTTCCCACACACCATCCATGAACAATAAGTAAAATTTAATTCCATGCTATTTAAAAATAATAAAAAATTATATCTTTTCTATTTTAATTAAAAACTATATCATTATGTATTTATTTATAAAATTTATCTCCAAACATGGAAATCAAAAATTTCACACTCCCATTCTTAACATGGGTGGAATGAAAAATTTACAATTGAAAACACTTTTAAAAATTAATATAGTGGACTCATCGGTTTCTAACACACAAAAAAATCATTTTACATCTCCCTAAACATTTCTAAAAACACCTCTTTTGAAAAAATGTAAAATTAAATCTACACCATAAATTAAATATGGAATATTAATAAAAAGGCACACCCATAAACATTTAATAATAACAAAAAAATACCAGGATAATAAATTTTCCATATACCAAACAAGGAAAAATGAATGAAATCATATTTTAGAGTGGTGATCACCTAATTTATTAACAAGAAAAAAAATGTATCATGGGAAACTCAATGAGATATATAGTGAAACAATATTGGGACATACCAATGTAACACAAAATATGAAATTTCCTAACCCTAATTAAACTCAATTTCACTATATCGGATTTACCCACATGGTCTCTGCAAGAGGGTATGAAGTGAATAAATATTTTCATATGTAGCACTTTATTCATTTATGATTTATATTAAT
Organism: Viscum album; assembly: GCA_963277665.1. Taxonomy (NCBI): domain Eukaryota; kingdom Viridiplantae; phylum Streptophyta; class Magnoliopsida; order Santalales; family Viscaceae; genus Viscum; species Viscum album. The sequence goes on from OY728151.1 coordinate 859,055,627, forward strand.
TACCTATCATTACAATCCACATAATATTCATAAAATTGTATCATCTTTAAAAACATGGATATATAAAAGGTAATTTTATAATAAAATATTCCTCATATACTGCTATATTATTCTTATATAATACCATTTATTGGCTTAACATACTAAAAATAATTCCTCATATCATGATTAATAGAAAGCATATGAATGGGTGTGACCAGATACATAATAAGAGCATAAATAGAATATATCAGTAAATGATAATTTGATACCATAACATTAGAATTGTGGTAAGTGAAAATGTGAAAAAATTTAAAATCAAACCCAAAAAAATTAATTAAAATGATCATGATCCATGTATTAAATAATGGATTTTTAGAAGACACTAATCATTATAGAATAAAAATTCATCATCCATGAGAATATATCATAAGAATATGATAATTTCAAAAGAAGCTTTAGAATTATATTCATATTCATAATCATATAAATCATTTTTCAATGCTACCCATCAAGAAATTCACTATATATTACTCATGGGCTAACAACGCATGTAATTTATTCACAATTTAGATAACCTCTTTTTTTCTATTTTTGTCTCGGAATTGTATACCACATAAAATATTTTTTGGAAAGAAATATCCTTCAATGTACCCAACTATAGGATTATAATAACCTCATATGTACGTTTTTAACTCATTAAAAATTATTTAATAACCAATTCACTATATTTATATAAGATAACCACCCATTATTTAATCATAATATATTCATATATATTCTACATAATTTGGAAAACATTTTTCATTCAATCATAACTTAATCCATAGAAATAAAAATGTGTTAAATAATCATTTTATCAATATAACCATAATACTTATATTGAAATAACATGGACGATATCATAGAATCATATCCCTAGTTTATCATAATTAACATCCAATGATTTTATACTAGATGAAAAATTCATTTTAAATATCACTAGAACACTTCATGAGTAAATGGCACTTTTTATTTTGAAATTGATTATAATATTATAAAAAAATAAATATTTTTGAAAATATTTTCATATAAATGAAACATGAAAAAATGAAAATAATGTTTCAATTCATTTTTAGGTTTTAATGGGGGGAAATTGTTTCCTACTATGAACATTAAAATAAATATTACATTCAGATATTGTTTTTAAACATTAAAAAGGGAATTATTATTAAAAACTCTAGAAGAATAATTTTAATCATTTATCTTAAAAATAAAAATGTTTAAAAATTATTCTAAAAATAATAATAAAAGAATACAATTATTATTAAAAAAAATTATTTACAATATGGACATTGAAGAAAAATATTTCTGACAGATTAGTAAAAAATGTTATTTTTAATTAAAATTATTCATATGGTCAGTTGTGTATGTAAAGAGAAGGAATTTAAATGAAAAAATTTAATCTATATAAATAAACTAATTAGAATAAATTATTTAATATATTGGATAGTTAGGTCATCTAATTTAATCATCATAAATTTAAGCATAGAAAATCCCAGTTGATATGCCTTTGTTTCACAAAAGATTTATGCATTTGTAATTTTTGTATATAATTACCATTAATAAAATAAAATAAAATGAAACATTAAATACCATAAACATAAAGATATTCATGACTCAAAAAATAAAAGGGTAATTATATAGACCTCATAATATAAGATATTTATATAATACATTAACAAGGTTACATGATACTACACATAAAATTGTTATTATATACACTTTATAATCCCAAATAATCACAAAACATCAAAAATGTCTCAAGCAAAAAATATTGAGAAGAAGAACTGATACATCATTTGTATTTTCAAAATCAACCCCTCATGAAGGAGAGATAAGTCATTTCACTTTTAAATAAGAATAAATTTCTTGAAATTATTCATAATGTAGATTAAGGGGATGTATAAATATCACACAAAAGAGAAAAGTGGTTAATTAAGAATATATCCCAAATAAAAAAATAAGACGAGAAACTTGTACATCTGGATAAAATTGCATCATATAAAATATAACCACTATTATAATAATTTAACATTTACTCTATGTTTATACATGAAACATTTAAATAATTATAATATCATATGTGATTTAATGAAAATATTTCACCAACCATTTATTAGTAATTCATTAATAAAATTATCATTTTTGGTTATTAAATGATTCCATTTTGATTTATGTTTTGGATTGGTAGTTACAGTATGTGTACAATGATAATTTCAAAATCATATCCATTATCTTAATCATGTCATTAGTATGATATTTAATAATTATAAACAATTTTTTAACTATTTATATATCCCAGGGTTTAAATGAATTACATCACTTCATGGATATGTTGTTACGGACGTACAAACAATTGATTTTTCCATAATATGATTGTTGTATGATATACAATTATTTAATAATTCCACTTTAAGAAAAAACAATTATGATAAATATAATATAAATTTATTAAATACCACATTATAAACCGAAATGTGTTTTTTGTGATGGATAATGAATCAAATGGGTCCATTGAGATGGTAGTCCACACGTATGCGTGATTCATATTTCAATTTACCATTTGATGGAAAAATAAGATGAACCAGTTTATTCCATTGGACTTATAACATATCAACATATTTTTGGCACTTATTATATTATATTGGAATGGTTATGATATATTTTAAGGATGTAGGAGAAGAAGTAAAATGAAAACACCCAGAAAAGAAAAATACCTCTACATTGAAGAACGTCTCTTAAATATCTTCGTAAGGAGACTAGAAATAAATATTAATAATTTAATAACATGTAATATAATTTTAGTGAATATAATAATGTGTTCTTTTGGGTTATCTCAATCAATGTGGCTCAAAATCTGTGATTAAGGAAGGAGAGGTGGCACCCTTATAAAATATAAGAGACTGGAATGCCAAGAATTACAAAAAGTATTAAATTAATAAAAAGTAATATTCACATTCATTTGGATAAAAATATATATATTGTGAAACAACGATGAATATGTTTTTATAATATATCATCCAATAATATTTATATTCGTTTTAATTATATTTTAAACCTTATCTATTAATTTTAAACCCCCTATTAACCATTTTTATTGATTACCCCAATTTTTTAGTTTTCTTACTCATTGTTGATAAATATTGTTAATATAAAAGTACAAATCACCAATATGTGGAAAATGGGTTATTTTTAAAACACATCCCATTCACATTTACTATGATAAGATATATATTAATTTTTATTCATTTAATAAAATAGAATTTATCATAAGATGCTATTAAAGTAATTTTTTAGACCATTCACAAAATTGGATTTTAAAAAAATGATGTTTGTAATATAATTATAATATTATCTTTTAAAGAATACCTAATATTATATTTAACCAAAAATATAAATCATAAAAAACTACATTGTATTATTTTTAACACCATTTAAATGACCTATCAACTTATTGAACATTAACATTTTTTCAATTTCGTAATAATTCAATGTAATTAGTGTATCATAAAAAATAAAAAATAAATTATCATGAAAAAAAATATTCATCATTCATTGATAAATTTTGAACTTAACATGACCACTTTTTATCCCTTTTAAAAAATATTACTGTTATTAAAACAAAGAGGGTGGTATTTAATATATAATCTTTACTTAAAATAATATTATGGTCATCATCAGAGATAAATGGAAGTGTGGTTTCATGTCATCAAATATTTGATGCGAATAGTTATACTAAACTAATCCAATATATATATGGAAGGTGTTAGATATATTTTTAAATCCTTATCACATTATTCTTATCAATAATTACCAGATTTAACCCTACTAAGGTGAAATCTATTTATGAAAGTCACTTTTCATAATGAGGTAAAATAAATATGACATAATTAACAAATTACGGAATTATATTTCAAAATAATGATCTAATTTATCAAATTTTATCCTTTAATTTTGGAAATTTTCTTTTTAAAAAATTACAAAAAAGCAATGTAAAAAAGGTCACATAGAAAAAAATTATACATATGTTTTTATACCAAAATTAAGCAATATATAAAATCTGATGATAATAATTGGATAATGTTTTTTGAAAAGGAAATAATTATTTTTTTAGTGAAAAAAAAATCAGAATGAGACTTTGTAAATTCCTTAATGAAAACGAAAAGTTTCTATCAGATTTGGTATTTCTTTTACAAATTACCGAAAAATTAATATTTTAAAAAATTTCTAAAAATAACCCCATATATTTATTTTTTATAATGATTTTAAAAATTATAGAAATTTAATAATTTTTTTATATTTTAGAAATTATTTACAATATATACAAAAAAATCATGAAAGCCTAATTTTATGAAGAACATGTATTTTTAATGAATAACATAAAATCAATAAAAATTGAGATCTTATTTCTTAATAATTAATTTATAAATTTTTTTTGAGTACGACTAGTATGAATATATTTAATAATGTCATTACTCGTATCATATAATCTAATTCAACGACTGTGTTATAATAATAAAATTTAAATAGTAATATTTTTATAGTATATCCCAATTCTTTTTAATAATATTGTTATTTTTCAAGCAATCAATCAATATTATAATTCATTTAATGTAAATTTTTTTGGTGTTATATGTAATCCCTTATTAAAGAGAATACATCATAAGGTACATGACGAGGAATATATTATTTTTGTAGATAACTTATTTAGATCATCCACATATTTTATTAGTTTTCCATGATATAATTCAATGGATGTGAGAAACAAATAGTGATTATCACATTCATAATTAATGGACACTAAATAAATTTCAATCGACATCAAAGAACATTTCATGAAATTAACTATTGCATATCACAGAAATATCAAATAATACACAACATCCCCTAACTGTAAATGGTCAATCATAGTCATTCCAGAATTGGAATAAGTGAGAAACTTGATAACCCCAAATAACTCATTTAATATAGTCCCAACATGGACAATGGAAAAATAACATGGATTTAACGGTCACAAGATCTCCGTTTTAATACAAAAAAATTGAAAAATAATTTATAAATAACATTGTAAAAAATAGTTTCTCTTTATAAAACCCAAAACGTCTTTACATATATCTAAAATGACTATGTAACCTCTTAGTTCATTCAATGGTATCTAGATTATTTGTAGAAGTGTACATAAATGATATTATGGTATATTATAGGATTAAGATCGATCATAAAAAACACTTAGATATAGTTATTGGGATGTTGCGGGAGCAAAACCATTATGAAAGTATGTCATTGTGTCATTTATATATATAATATGTACATTACCATGACCATTTAAATTTTTAAAAAGGAGTTTCAATGGATTCTAAAAATATTGAATATATAATCTTTTAAAAACCAATGGGAAATGATTTTATGAAACACAACTTCCTTGGATTAGTAGGATAATACGGATGCATTTGTCATGAATTTTCATGACATGCCTAACTAATAAAATCGTTGACAAGGAACTCAGTTCCTTTATAATCAAATTATGATTTCCAGATATCATTCTATTAGACTATGGTTTGGATTTCATCAGTACTTACACTGATTATTATAGTTTTAGATTGATATTATTTTGTCCATGGTGATGCATCAAGTTATTCGTTGGGTTGTGGTCCCATGTATAGAGATCATGAAGTTTATTATGTATATTGATAGTTATCAGTGCAAGAGAAATATGATCCATCACATTATTTGAAATTAGATTATGTATTTTATTCAATACTGAGTTGGTTCAATTAAATTTTTTTGGAGAAATTTATGATTTTACTAGATCATAAGTTCCTGAACCACATTTTTTTCTAAATGGGATTTTAATTTAATGTAATTGAAATTAATGGAATATTTGAAGATGTTTGACTTCTACATGATTTATAGATTTTGTAATTTTAATTATAAAGAAGATTCATTGATAATAAATACATATTTTATATTGTCCACATAGGCTTTGGATAAATAGATGCTAATGTATGTTATAAATAATATGCATTTGGATTGTGAAAATCTAGGGCAAAATTTTATTTTTTTTATTTTTTATATTATTTATGATTTGGATAAGTTAGTAATATATTCTAAAGCATTTCATCATGAATTTTTAAATATTCGGTGAAAATTGAATAGTTGCGAGACAATTGAAAGATGAAAGAAATATATGAGATCTATACTTTTTTGTAGATATCATATTCTGTTTCTTCCAACCTATTAGAATAATAATACTAATTTCTACCACCATTAAAGATGTTTTATTCATGTTGATATCATTTATATGTATAAATCATTTAGGTAAAAACATTTAGTGGGATGGAATAAAGAGGAATGTTGGAAAAAAATTATCAATACGCATCACATGTCGGCAAGTCAAGGGTGAAAAAATTGATAATAGGTTTGATGTAATCATTACAAATTCCAATGTGGAAATCAAAGCTGATATATATGGAAATTTTGAGTGTTCTAATATTAATGGTTTAGAAACAATATTTGATATGGGAGATTGTGGATCGACTCATGATATCGGCACACATCTTCACTATCATTGAATTAAATACTATGGACGAATTTTAAAAAATATATATTCATGATAATGTAATGATTTTGGGAAATAAACTTTTAATAGTGTCTAACTAGGACCAAATAATTACATATTGGTTTTAGAAATCCTTTTTTGTAATCCAATTGAACACAATTTACCCTGATAACATCTTATCATCCTTATACAAATAGAAAATTTGAACAGATAGTCCAAATTTTGGAAGACAAGATTAGATATTCTGTCCTGGATTTTGGAGGCCCATGGGAGTATCATATACCATTAATGTAAATCCCATACAATTATATTTATTAAACATCAATATATATTGATCCTTTTGAAACAAATGATGATCATTTTTTTCATTCTTCACATTTTTTTGGTAGAAATATGTGAGACTTCACTAATCAGATATAGATTTTTTATGTGACAATATAGGAGATCCATAAAATTAGAATGATAATGGAAATGTCTCGGAGTTAATAAAAATCATTTTTATATCACCATCAATAACCATTATAATTTGAGGTGTTTTGTCTTGTTTTATTGGGAAATTATATAAGTTTTGGGGATCATTTTTTTTAGTTTGGGAATGTTTTTCCATAGTACATTATCAATTTTGAGATACTGCAATGATTTTTTGATGATTATTATCAGTTGGAATTACTATGGAGGTTCAGTTATGTGAATAATTTATTTATTGTATCTAAATTCATGATGTAGTATATTGATCATGAACATGTGATTTTATGGGACCAATTTTTCAATGCTTTATATTATGGTCGCACACTATTTATGCATATACCCTGCATTCCTTCTTTCTGTAGGTAGGCATATTCCATCACATTAGTTGGTTATGTCAGATCCTAGAATAAAAAATCATTTTAAGATGTATGTTCTTCCATCCATGTATTCTTCGTTGAATGTCATTTTTCAGTCTTGGTCTCACAAATAGATATATTTCATGTTCATAAAACTCATTCTTGATGCCATCTCAAGGCGAACTCTAGTTAATTTAACTCCTTGTGTCTAGATAGAAAATAAAGTTTTGCTCAGATTTTATAGTAATGTTGGACATGTATGATAATTTAAAGATGTGGGGTATGTTGGGCTAAAATAATGTCATCAAATGATGTAGGGTATCTCATTTTTTAGGCATCATGGGTATAAATCCCTAGGAATACCATGTTTATAAAGATATAGTTAACACTAGGGGTGTTCATCTTCCGAGGCTCTTTATATCAGACATCCCATGTTTATTTCATGGGGTGGGAATTCTAAATCATATGATAAGTTTAATGTATAATGGAGATGGATTGGTCATAGATTTAATGTATTACTAGAAAATATGATAGAGTGTATCCTAATGGGTGAATACATCACACATGGTATTTGGTTGAGTGAGTCCCTGAGGGGGGATATATTACACTTTGGTGTTTTCGGGATTGAACCTTGAGTAGGTTTCCTATGTACCCTATTTTAGATAAACTGTCAAAAACCAACATAGTTCAATTATATAGTTTAGGTTCTTATGATATGAAAGATCCATGTAGTTCAATTTCATGTAGTATGGATGCTCAAGTTATAGAATGAGTGTCATTGAGATATAGTGTGGGGAAACATATTACTTGTCTTGGTAGAGGGTCCATTTTTCATAGTGTAGCACAATGGATAACCATGGTGGTCTCACTTGAGGAAGCCTTTTGTTTGGATCACTCACTTAATATATTTCCCCTAATATGTATCTTATTGTTGTTTTTGTCTAATTTACGAAAAAATGAAATGATTTTTGGGTTTTTGATCAACTTTTTAATGATAAGATAAATCATAATTTAAACTAACATGGAGACTGCACTAAATGTGTACAGAAGAAAGCACTTAGTCATGGGTTCAGCATTGGATTCAATCATTATTCTTCTTGGTGTTCTTGATTACAGTTTGATAATAAAAACATGAAAACTCATTTTTGTACTACTATTATTTATTTAGAAATTTTTGAATATCATTGACTACCTAAGAACTCTTAATTCCACCTCCTCCTTTAATCATGGTTGGGGACACTCATTAACCTAGGAAGTGTCATCTTTCAAGACCCAACAAAATCAATTTTGATTCATCCATTTATTAACTAAACTCTAACAGGTGAATAACTAACCAATATAGAGAGGTAAAAGTGATTAAATAAAATAATATATATTGATTGATTTGTATGTCATTGGGGGGTCATCACAACATATTGGACATTTGAATCATCAATGCATGCTACTCAATTATATCTACAAAAATAAAATTAAACTTTAATGAAAATCCATGATCACCTTGACCTCCCCCAGGCCAATCCTTTTGGATAACCTCTCATTTCTGAGATTAAAGGATCACTTGGTGGATTCGGTGGAAGAGAACATGACGAAATGGTATAAAATAATGAATATTGGATGAATAAAGTAAAAATGGAATAATGGGGGATGGTGGTGGGGAGGAAAATAAAATAGAAGAAGAAAAGAAAAGAAATATATAATTTATAAGTATTGTTAAAATAATAATAATAATAATAATAATTAATTATTATAATTAAAGGTTGAATTTTTGAAAAAGAAGTGGGGGAAAGAAAAATATTAAACAATTTTAAAATAATAATGTTTAATAATAATAATACATATAATTAAAATAAGAAAATTGATAAGAACAATTTTTGAATGGATGGAGAAACACAAATGCATCGATTATTTTATTTAATCAAAATTTAAAATTAAAATTTAAAATAGAACTAAAATAAATAAAACTAAAAAATTGATGAATAATAAACGTGGGAGATTTTTAGATGGTCTCCCTCGATGGAGATCACATCCTTTATGCCCTGGATGAAGGTTTGGTTTGCATTGGAATGTTTTGGGTAGGAGGAGATCTCCTCCTTTTATAGGCCAAATTTTACCATTAAACGTCTATGCATGTTAGACACATTAAATGACCAATTAACGTGTGGAATACATCATGAAAGTTGTTCTTAAATGTCATTCACACCTCCCCTAATATTTTCAATGGATTTTTTCATGTGTAGTTAGAGTTATGCCCATTTCACTATTATAATTTAATCTTCCTAGATAGACTCTCCATATTTCATGTCTCCATTTTTTTATGAATTATTGTCCTTGCAAATAGAATATTATCAGGTGAAAATTTTCAATAAATATTTAATTAAATGTTTCATTTTTTCAATCTAAAATTCCATGCATTTTAGTCGTCCAATAAAGATAAATTTTCCCATCATATAAAATATCTAGTTTTGTGAATAATTTTGAAGGCCAAACTTATGAGATGCTTTTGGGCTTCCAAGTGGTGGATTTATATTTGGGTTGAGAAGGAAAAGTTGTACAATAAAAGGAAAGGAATCCTTAAAAAATAATTACATAAATTAGATTGATAATTTAAATGTTATAATCAAAATACCAAAGAGATAAAAATCAATCAAATTTCCAATCCTATGTAATTTTCATATTTTATACCATTTTAATTATAAAATTTAAATTACCAATTATTTTAATAATACATTGAAATACATGGGTTCAATAATTGAATATATTTAATAAATCATCAAAATTTGAATAACAATTTTCACATAATTTTTCTCTATCAAAAACCCCCAAACAACAACCATGCTTGTCCCTATGTATAAAATCACAATAAGTAATTAAAGAGGGTAACAATGTTATCAATATTCAAATATCAGTGTAATAAAATCAAACAATTATCAATATAAAATATAATTTTAAAATTCCACTTAAAATATAAATTCAATTTCTAATTTTTTTAATGAAACAACCAATTAATGTATTTTGATTTCCATTTTTAGAATTGATAGAGCATCTCCTTTCATTCATTCAAGCTCATCGATTCATTATTATCCAACATGATATGTCATGATTTATCTAACTTTTGAATCTTTTCTACCATCTCTCAGGATTCAATTAAATTAGAGTTATTCTCATATCATGAGAACATGATCCTTTTCTATAATCTATTAAAATAACTATCTTCTTTAAATTGTAATGAAAAATGAACAAAAAAACAGGAGGACTTACAATTAACATTATAATGACTATGAGGATTAAGGTTGGTAGGATTTGATGTTTAAAAAATAATGCTCAAAGAGGAGGTTTAATACATAAATAATAAAGCATTATATTCAAAGTAAAAAATTTAATGAAATTCTACCCTTCAAATTGTAATTACTCCCAACTTCCCCAAAGACTCAAAGTAAAGATCATGATCAATTTTTAATCATAATGAATGATTTGTTCTCTATCCTAATTATTATTTTCTTACTTTTTTTAATTTTTTCCATTTAAAAGAACATTTTTAATTTTTATTCATTTTATTTTTTTTAATTATAATATACCACACATCCACCACCTCATCATGTATGATATAAATCATAGGTCTTGTGATGGTGATTTTTTGGTTTACCAAAATTATACACCAGTTTTGTCATTTTTTGGTTCATTTTTTTCATTTTTATTTTTTTATTAAATATGGGAAAATGATATAATACAATAACTATTTCTATAGCATTTTATAATTTCCATAATAAACACCCCCACACTTATTCCTTACATTGTAAATAATTCCACTTACCAAGATTCCCTTTACCCATACACTTCAACTTGAAAATATCATTCAATTACTAATAGTAGGTTAGGAATGGATAAAAATGTCATGAAACATGGATCACCCCTAACAAGATCATTCATTGTCTATATTGGGAAAATATGTATTGATATATTGGTGGGTTTTTAATGAAAATAGGTTTATTAAAAGATACCTCAATCATTTTAATGTGTTTTTGTATGGTAATAGATTTTATATGTTCAAATTCAAGTTCTAGTAGGTTGATTATTGGAAGATCACTCAAGAAACATTCTTAAGATAAAATTGGCGGCACTTGGTCTTGAAGTTATATTAGAAATGGGACATTTGATTTAGTAAAATCACTCAAGGCATGATTAATAATGAAAAATCAATTCACTTGAGTTTCCGAAAAATAAAGGTATGAAAAATGGTTGGGGAATTTTATTTACATGAATCAATTAATCAATTCAATTAATGAATCCTTATTTTAATATCCAAGATTCATTTGAAAAATTTATTTCTCTATTTTAAAAATTTAATAACACAAAAATTGTAATATAAATAATGGAGACAAATGATTCTTAAGAAAGTCATGTCTCCAAGATTATTCAAGTAAATCATATTTCATGTGTGGAAATGAAATTTTATGTAATGGCTCAGACCTCTCCGGTCCATTAATTTGTGAAAATGTGGTGTTGAGGTGTTCCGAGAGGTCAAAGTGACTTATCCCCAACACCTTTTCAAATTTCTAATTCTGTGAACAGTTCCATCGGTGAACAGTTTTATCAGAGAGGTTCTATGAATAGTTATATTGGTGAGGTTCTGTGAACTATTCTATCGGTATGTGTACAATATCAGTAGGTGTACAATATCGGTAGGTGTACAGTAGCGGTAGGTGTATAGTGTTTCCAAAACAGTGAGGTCTATCGGTAACTCTATCAGAAGCATTATCGGTAGGTGTACAAAAACAATAGGTGTATAGTAACTGTAGGTGTACAATGTTTCTAGAATGATGAGGTCTATTGGTAGCTCTATCAGTAGGTGTACAGTAATGGAAATTGTACAGTAACGGTAAGTGTACAATGTTTCCAGAACATTGAGGTCTATCGGTAGCTCTATCGGTAGCACTATCGGTAGTTGTACTGTAACGGTAGGTGAACAGTAATGGTAGGTGTATAGTGTTTTCGGAATGGTTCCTCTATCAGTAGGTGTACAGTATCAGTAGGTGTAAAATAACGGTAGGTGTATAGTGTTTCCAGAATGGTACCTCTATCAGTAGGTGTACAATATCTGTAGGTGTACATTAACAGTAGGTGTACAGTGTTTCCAGAACAATGCCTCTATCGGTAGCACAATCGGTAGGTGCATAGTAACTGTAGGTGTACAGTGACGGTATGTGTACAGTGTTTTCAGTACAGTGCCTCTATCAATAGGTGTATAGTATCGGTAGGTGTATAGTAATGGTAGGTGTACAATGTTTCCAGAACGGTGCCTCTATCGGTAGGTGTATAGTGTTTTTAGAATGGTGTCTCTATCAGTAGGTTTACAGTATCGGTAGGTATAGAGTACTGGTAGGTGTAGAGTGTTTCCAGAACGGTTCCTCTATCCATAGGTGTACAGTATCAGTAGGAATACAGTATTGGTAGGTGTAAATTAACGGTAGGTGTACAGTGATTCCATAATGGTGCACATATTAGTAGGTGTACAGTAACGGTAGGTGTACAATGTTTCCATCTTCCTACAGTTCGCCCCTTTGACTTTTCCTTTGATGTAAAATACATTTAAAGCCATATTTTTAGGAATCTTATGGCCGATTCAAAGGCCATAAATCCTATATTAATTATTCCTATGGCTCAGGATGTTTTTACTTGGTCAAAACACATGGGTTAATGCGATTCTCTTTTAATGGGGAATTAAGCGTATCGTGAACCGTCTCCCCATTAAATCTTCAAAAGTGATGAGATACCTTTTTCTCTTTTTCTTCCACTTTGTTCTCAGATATGAGATTCTAGAACCTTTCAATCCTTCCCGTAAAATTTTCACAATCAAACCTTACTCCTCAGATTGGTTCCTCTATGTTTTGATGCTACCAAGCTGTATCGATCAATCTTCGATATATGGTATGTTTTATCATCATTCCTTTGGGGATCATCTTCTCCTATTTCTCTTTCCCATTTTATAGAATGTAATCTCTATGCTTATAATGTGGGTTTTCTTTGGGTTTGGTTGGTGTGGTCTTACCGTGGCACCCTCGGGTGGATGCAGTTGTCACGAGAGGAGGATCATGACCCGTTGTGTGGATAAAGAACGAGAGGAACTATTTAAGGTAGTGGATTCATTGCTTCTATTTTCATTTATGTGAAACTGTATTGATAGCATGTTTAATCCCACTGAATGACAGTGGAATTGACATAATATATATTTTAACCTGATTAATAAATTGTTATCAATCATATGTTATTGCCTCTTGTATTGCTAGATAGTGTGTTATCTATGATTTCTTTTCTTATCTGTTCATTCTTGATGGAAATCGGGTAAGAATATAAATTGGTATTAATTGATAATTGTTTGGATAAATATAAAGAGGAATTTAAACAAATCTTGTTATTGTTTTAAGTTTATGTTAATCAAATTGGCTCAGTAAGAATGTTTAATTATTGGTGATAGTGTACTAATTAAGTTTCCCAAATTTGGAACCTACGAATAATAAATCTGAATTCAAGATGGATTAAAGAACTGATTTTTTGATAATTCCTTAATGGGTTTTTAGTTACCATCTTGATTGTTAGAGGTCCAATAGCTGTATTGATGCAACGCTATTTTCCTGCTTCTTGTGCTGTGATGTGATCCTGGATTGTTGTGGGGAAATGTGTAGGCATGGAGGCTTTTGGTTGTGGCATCAAATGATGCCTAGAGTGTTGCGATGCATCAGTTTATGCATGTGGGTGTTGGGGAGGACTCTAGGGATGATGGAATGGGACAGATGTGATTGTTGTATGCTTGCTATTTCTTTTGGTTGTTTATCTACTTTACTTTTCCCCACTGCTCAAGGGTGCTGGACTTACTTATCGTTCTTCTGAAAGATGCAAATACATGTGAGGTATGTCACGTGCTTTCGGTGTCTAGAATCTCAATGAAGGATGGGTATATGCTCTTTCTATAAGCTGCAAAGACACGACGTGTAGTACATCTACTCACCGTGTTGAGCCCCTTGTGTTTAGTAGCATAGAATGTTTTTCTAGAATGCTTGGGAATATAGGAAAGTAATTATATAATGAATAATCGAATAAATGGTGTTAACCCATGGGGATGGAGTTGCAGTAACATAATGATGATTTGAAGGAACAATTGTCTTGGGTATGATGCTAATGAAATTTAATATGGAATTTTTCATGGTTAATTAATGTTTAAAGAATTAATTAACATAAAGTGAAACTAATAAAAATGGAATGAAGTAATCTAATAAATCTATTTAAATGGTTGTATACTTATGGGATACCTAGTCTTAAAAGTTACAGCCTGGAGTCTGAGAGACGTTAGCTGCTGTTGTGTCTAGGAGTAGGTTATGCCCATAGTGTGGTTGTGAGATATAATATATCTTGTAATTTTTGTTTTTCTATATGCTAATACACCCATTCAGTAAGGTTAAATGATACCCTGGGGATTCTGAGGCCTAGGGGTGTTTTACCCAACATTTTGGTGGGAGGATGGATGACTGACTACCCCCTTTGGCCACGCTCTCTTCTCTTGGTAGTTACATGTGCTGGTAGGAACAACAGTTAGTTTTACCCATATATGGGTCTAGAGAGCTATAATGGCTTGTGGTTATTCACACACATATATTATGGATATAGTATCCTATGGAATATTATAGGTGTAACGTGTATGGGTTGTGATGGATTGAGCATTCTTACTCTGTGTATGGGTTGTAATGGCTTGAGGTATAATACCCGATGTATGATACACATTATGTGGGATATGGTGGCTCCCCTTAACTACCTAGATACTTTTCTTATGTTGATGTGGTGGTTTTTTTGCATGAGGTGCACATTGTGGTGCTTCGCCCAGGTGTCTGCGGGAAAGCCTTTTTGGAGAGAGATGCTCAGGACATACGACATTGAGGAATATAGGAAATCCAGTGGAAAATTAGTAGTGGGGTACCCTTGATATTATTTATTATATGATATATTCTTGTATGCGTTACATGGTGAGAGTATCCATGGTGAGGTTGGGAACTTAGTATACCTGTTTAGGTTATGAGTTAGTTTCACTTGTTGTTCACTGTGCTTTAGTATTCTTTCTTTACTTTTCCACCAGAGGATTCAGGGAGGAACCTACTGAGTATACTGTTATACTCACCCTATGTATATATAAACTATTTTTTAGGTCACATATAGCAGGTTGGAGATCATGCTAGTTTCTACTATATTGGGGTTGCAGGAGCTATTCGGGCTTGTGGTTGCTGTTGTTTTTACTTTCTTTTGGGTACTTGAAGTTTTTCCCTTCTATTTGTAGTACTTTTGCATGATATTTCATATAATCACTTGGGTTTATTTTATATTCCAGTTCTGAGTTGGGGTTTATTGGTGTGTATCTTATCTCTCTCTTCCGCATGTGTTCTCTTAGAGGGTAATGCCTCCCATCTATGTGTTTACTATACCCTCGGTGCTAGTCACTAACCCGGGGCCTACTAGAGGCGGGACTCGGGGGGTTATTATCTCCCATCTCATAATTCAGACCCATGAGGGGTGCATATTGTGGGGAGGGTTCATGAAAGAGTGGTATCAGAGGTCTGGTTGGGGGCTTGGATGGAGTTTGGTTTTAGGTACAGGTGAGGTTTTATGGGTTTTTAGGGAAACAATTACATTCATGTTTTTCAAGTGAGGTAAGCACTGAAGACCGGCTGAGACATAGGCGTTTAGGCCCCCTATGATCTGATGTATGGACCTTTATGTTTACAATGACTACTAAACAAGGTGATACTAGTTGCAGGGTAGAGACCTAGGAAAGGATCATGCATCATTCTTCCTTGTGCCTGTGTTTGAATGGGTTGACCTTGGGATAGGTAAACCTAAAATGAATAAAAGAAATAAATTAATTAATTTCTGTTTAGCCTTCCATATTCAAGGTTTATGAGATCTAACAGTTTTTTATTTTACAGGTATAGCTCTAGGTCGACATCCTTGTCAGTTTTGCGCAGAAAATGTCTAGCAGGTTGTTCCTGCTGATCGTCGTAGGGTAGAGGTTGACGAAGACAACCCTCGGAGGAAGACACTCCAAGAGTTTCAGTTCCAGAGTCTATAGAAGTACGAGGGCTCTGTTTCAGATGTAGTCACGGAAGACTGGTTAGAGAAAGTTGAGATCAGATTCAGTTCGATTCATGCTCGGAATGAGAACTGGGTGTCCTTGGTTGTGATGATGCTATGTGGAGCAGTGAGGAAGTGGTGATTCTTTTTCCTCAGGGATCATGAGGAGTCAAGGATCTCATGGGAGGTGTTCCGAGATAGGTTTAGAGTCGAGTTTCTTTCATCGACTGCAAAGGCATCCAGTTGCTAGGAGCTTCTTACCATTTGACAGGGGACCTCCAGTGTTTGAGAGTTTGGAATCTGTTTCAGGAACCTTTTATGATGTGCTTAGAACCTATTACCAGATGAGGAGGCCAGGGCGAGGCATTTTCAGGAGGATTTACATCTAGAGATCCAGCGCCAGGTCACCCCATTTATGCTAAAAACATATCTTTAGGTGATGGCAAGGGAAAAGGTTGTTGAGAGGACTTTGTCTAGTACCAGATCATCACTAGAGGGGAATCAGCACGATTCCGCACAAAGTAGAGCTGTGGTATGGGGTTCCTGGTTTTTAGTGCAGAAGGGTTTCCGTTCAGTTGCGGGTAGGTTCCACCCCTTCGCATCTCGTTTCTCCAGAGGCAACATCTCTTAGGACTATCCCAAGAGATCAGGTAATTTTTTTTCTTGTGGTGGTTGTGCCCATCAGTAGCGGGAGTGGCCGACCTTTCAGAGTGGTCATTGTGAACCCGGGACCATGCTCTAGGATCCTCCATTGAGGTAGTTCTTCTTGAGGCAGCAACAGCCAGTTGCACCAGCATTTGATCAATAGAGTGTAGATGGGTCAGGAAGGGGACAACCCCATGACACTCCCCATCATCTGAGAGCTGAGCAAGTCCGTGGTGGTGGTCGTCATCAGGGTCAGAGAGGCCATGGAGGAGGTCATGGTTAGCTTCATGCAATAGTTTTTCTAGCTCCAGGTGAGTCAAATGTTGTTTGAGGTACCCTTTGCTTGTTTTCTACCTTGGTGTATACCTTTTTTGATTTAGGAGTGACATACTCCTTCATATCACCTACCCTTGTCCATGCTTCGGGGCTTGAGTTAGAGAGGCTTCCAGTTCCCTTGGCATTGACTACACCAGTTGGAGGTTGATCTGACTTGTTTCATGTTTGTAGAGACTGTGATCTACTATTGGGGAAACACCACTCTTGGGGAGATTTCCTGTGTTTACGAATACAACCATATGATGTCATCCTCGACATGGATTGATTGTATTCGGTGCAGGCTATCATGGACTGCTTCAGAAAGAAGGTATTTTTCATTGGTGATGATGGAGAGAAAGTGGTGTTTGATGGTGAGCACGACCCTTGGATGGGTCATAAGAGCATTCCATCCTTATTATACATGATGGCTGAGATGATGCTGAGTTCTTCAAAGGTTCAGCAGTTTGCATTTCCAGGGGTCATAGAGGAGTACCCTGATGTCTTACCGAAGAGGTTGTAGTATTACCCCCTCAACGAGAGATCATGTTTTGGATCAAGATATAGCGAGGATCATCTTCTATATCTATGTCTCCATATAGAATGGCCCATTATGAGTTACGAGAGCTACGTATACAGCTTGATGGTCTATTACAATGCGGTTTTGTTTGTCCAAGTGTGTCACCGTGGGGTGAACCCGTTTTGTTCTCGAAGAAGGCTGACGAAATGTTTGCGGTTGTGTGTCGATTATCGTCACTTAAAAAAAGATAAAATAATGAATCACTATCCTATTCCACGGATTAATGACTTATTTGATCAACTAAAGGGTGGAAGTTGGTTCTCAAAGATCAACTTGCAGTTAGGATATAATCAGATGCATGTGAAGGATGAGGATATCCCGAAGACTACTTACCGTTGTCATCATTGGAATTATGAGTTTGTTGTAATGTCGTATATCATGACGAATGCTTCAGATGTATTCCTGGGATTGATGAATAATGAGTTAGATGAGTTCTTGGACAATTTCGTGGTAGTTTTCATTGACGACATCCTTCTGTAATCCGAATCTGAAGAGGAGAAAGAAGAGCATCTACAAGCCATTTTGGGAGTTCATCGTCGACATCAGCTATTTGGGAAGTTGTCGAAATGTGAGTTTGGGGATCTGGAAGTCCATTTCTTGTGGAATGTTGTGTCTCAACAGGGAGTAGCTATGGATCCATCTATGATAGAAGTAGTTGTGTCTTAGGCAGCCCCCAAGAAAATTTCAGAGGTGAGATGTTTCCTTGGTCTCGCAGGCTACTACAGGAGGTTCGTAGCCAATTTCCCATAAGTTGCAACTCCTCTAACATCTTTTTACAGAAATTATTAGGCATTCATATGGACTGATTAGTGTTAGGCAGCTTTCGAGTATCTAATGGAGAATTTAGTAAGTGCTTCTGTCCTTTGTCTTCTAGCTGAGGGAGTTCAGTTTGATGTTTTCAGCGATGCTTCACATATAGGGTTAGGATATGTTCTCATGTAGTAGAGGTCTGTTGTTTCTAATGGGTCTCGGCTTTTACGTCCCCATGAATGCAACTATTCCACCCATGATCTTGATTTGGATCCATGGTGTTTGTTCTGAAGTTGTGGAGACATTGCCACATTGGTGAGATCTTTCTGGTCTTCACCAATCATAAGAGTTTGAGGTATGTTTTCTCCCAGCGTGACCTGAACTTATGACAACATTGGTGGATGGAGTTCCTATAGGAATAATACTTTGAAATGTCATATACACATGGAAAATGGTATGTTGTAGCTGATGCGTTGAGCCGAAAGTCAAATAGTGATTCTGTGCATGAATCTGGTGATTCCTGGAGAGAAATGGAAGAACTATCAACATTAAATATTGATATGTGAGAAGTTGGGGGTAGAGGTTTTATTTTTCAGATAACAGTATATTCATCCTTGATGCAGAAGGTGGAAGAGTCCTAGTTGGGAGATCTGGGGGTGGAATTCTAGAGAGACCGAGTTTTTTGTGGTGAGGCCCCTGATGGTTGGTTGGAGGATGAACAACACCGAGTGTTTTATCAGGGAATGCATTTTGTTCCCTTGAAGATTCATGAGATGGTTCTCAAAGAGTTCCATAGTTCACCTTTAGCAGTACAACATGGCATCAAAAAGATGTACCAATCCATGAGGAGTCAGTTCTGCTAGACTGGGCTGAAGCGTGCGGTTGCGGACTTTGTGTTTCGATGTTTAGTCTTCCAGAAGGTGAAGGCCAAACACCGTGTTCCTGGTGGTCTTCTACAGCAATTAGATATTCCTCCGTTGAAGTGAGAGGACATATCAATGGAATTTGTTACTGGTTTAACTTGAGCTTCGGGAGGACATGATACTATTTGGGTGGTAGTTGATCGTTTAACAAAATCCTCCCACTTCATTGTGATCAAGGAGTCGAGCTCAGTGGAAGTTTGGTCAAGGCGGTATCTAGAGGAGGTAGTGAGAATTCATGGAGTCCCTAAGATGATCATTTCGGATCGAGATACTTATTTTACCTCCAGGGTGTGGAGAGGTCTCCAAGATGCTTTCGGTTCTCAACTATGCCTTATCACTGCTTTTCATCCTCAAACAGATGGTCAGAAAGAGCGAACCATCCAGACTCTTGAAGACATGTTATTCTCTTGTGTTCTTGATTTTGGAGGTTCATGGATGAGGAACTTACCCTTGGTGGAGTTCACATACAATAATAGTTTTCACTCCAACATCGGTATGGCGTCGTTTGAAGCACTGTATGGCTAGCCTTGCCGTTATCTGTTGTGATGGATTGGGGTTGGAGAGTCAGCAATTCTCGGACCATAACTTGTGTATAATACATCAAAGATGGTCCAAGTGATTTGTGAGAGGATGAAGACAGCGCAAGATAGTCAGAAATCATATACTAACCAATGAAGGAGACCCTTGGAGTTTAATGTTGGGGATCATGTGTTTCTTGAAGGTGACTCCCCGTTATGGGCAACAAAGGTTTGGTCATGGAAGAAATCTTTCTTCCCGGTTTTTTGGGACTTTGGAGGTGTTATCTCATGTTGGAGTTGTGGTGTATCGTGTAGCACTCCCCCCATATAAGAGTCAGAAAGATGATGTTTTCCATGTTTCACAGCTCCATCATTATCTTCATGATGACTCTCACATCATCGATTGGAGGGGAGATCGATGTTGATGATTATTCAATCTTCGAGGAGCGACATGTGGAGGTCCAAGACCACAAGGAGAAGGTGTTTCATGGGCATTATATCTACTTAGTTTGTGTCTTGTGGTGACATGGTGGCATGGAGGAGAGTACCTGGGAACGTGAGTCACAGATACATGCTCAGTACCCAGAGTTGTTCTATGTTTAACTCTTTTCATGTAATGATGTTCCCTTTGTGGTTAGACCTATAATGTTTTATTTATGTTTTTTTTCTTTTGTTTGTTTTCTGACTTACTCTATTTTGAGAGGTATCTCGATGGGTGGTTGTTTGGACCCCGTTTCTTTTTTTTTACTCTCTTTAGTTGGGTTTTAAATTCTCGACGACAAGAAAGTTTTGAGAGGCATCTGATGTAATGGCTCGGACCTCTCTGGTCCATTACATTTTCAAAATGTGGTGTTGAGGTGTTCCAGGAGGTCAAGGTGACTTATCCCCAACACTTTTCCAAGTTTTCAATTCTGTGAATAGTTCCATCGGTGTAAACTTCTATCAGTGAGGTTCTGTGAACAATTCTATCGTTGAGGTTCTGTGAACTGTTCTATCAGTAGGTGTACAGTATCGGTAGGTGTACAATATCGATTGGTGTACAATAACAGTAGGTGTACAGTGTTTCCAAAATGGTGAGGTCTATCGGTAGCTCTATCAATAGCACTATCGGTAGGTGTACAGTAATGGTAGTTGTACAGTGTTTCTAGAACTGTGAGGTCTATCGATGTCTCTATCTGTAGCTCTATTGGTAGGTGTACAGTAACTGTAGGTGTACCGTAATGGTAGGTGTACAATGTTTTCAGAATGGTGAGGAATATCAATAGCTCTATTGTTAGCACTATCGGTAGGTGTACAGTAACGGTAGGTATACAGTAACGGTAGGTGTACAATGTTTTCCGAATGGTGCCTCTATCGGTAGGTGTACAATAACGGTAGGTGTACAGTGTTTCTAGAATGGTGCCTTTATCAGTAGGCGTACAGTATCGGTAGGTGTATAGTAATGGTATGTGTACAGTGTTTCCAGAATGGTGCCTCTATCGGTAGCACTATCAGTAGGTGTACAGTAACTGATGGTGTACAGTAACGGTAGGTGTTCAGTGTTTCTAGAATGGTGCCTCTATCGGTAGGTGTAAAATATTGTGTGGTGTACAATAACTGTAGGTGTACAGTTTTTCCAGAATGGTGCCTCTATCGGTATGTGTACTGTATCGGTAGGTGTACAATAATGGTAGGTGTACAGTGTTCCCAGAATGGTGCCTCTATCGGTAGGTGTACAATATCAGTAGGTGTACAATGTTTCTAGAATGGTGCATCTATCGGTAGGTGTATAGTATCGATAGGTCTATAGTATCAGTACATGTACAGTAACGGTAGGTGTATAGTGTTTCCAAAACGGTGCCCCTGCCGGTAAGTGTATAGTAATGGTAGGTGTACAGTAACGGTAGGTGTATAGTGTTTCCAGCTTCCTACAGTTTCGCCCCTTAGACATTTCCATTAATGTAAAAAACATTTAAAGTCTTATTTTAAGGACCCTTAAGGCCGATTCAAAGGCCATAAATCCTATATTAATTATTCTTATGGATCATGATGTTTTTTCTTGGTCAAAATGTGTGGGTTAATGCAATCCACTTTTAATGGGGAATTAAGCGTATCTTGAACCGTCACCCATTAAATCTTCAAAAGGGACGAGATATCTGCCTCCCTTTTTCTTCCTCTTTGTTCTCGGCTCTGAGACGCTAGAACCTTTCAATCCATCCCATAAGAGTTTCAAAATCATACTTTACTCCTCAGATTTTTTCCGGTCTATTTTGATGCAACCATGATGTATCGATCAATCTACGATATGAGGTATGTTTTATCGTCATTCCTTTGGAGATCATCTCCTCTTATTTCTCCTTCCCATGTTGTAGCATGTAATCTATATGATTCTAATGGGGTTTTTCTTGGGGTTTGGTTAGTGAAGTCGTACCGTGGAATCCTCGGGTGGATCCAGTTATCATGAGAGGAGGATTGTGACCCGTTGTGTGGATAAAGAATGAGAGGAACTATTTGAGGTAGGGGATTCATTGCTTTTCTTTTCTTTTACATGAAACTGTATTGATAGCATGTTTAATCCCACTAGATGAAAATGGAATTTACATAATATATATTTTAACCAGATAAATAAATTGATATTGATCAAATGTTATTGCCTCTAATTTTCTAGATAGTGTGATATCTATGATTTCTTTGCTCAGCTGTTCGTTCTTGATGGAAATTGGTAAAGAACCTAAATTGGGATTAATTGATAATTGTTTGGCTTAAGATATAGAGGCATGTAAATGAATCTGGTTCTTGTGGTAATTTGATATTAATCAAATTGGCATAGTAAGCTTGTTTAATTATTAGTGATAGCTTACTGATTAGTTTTCCCAAGTTTGGAACCACGAATAATAAATCTGAATTCAAGATGGATTAAAGAAATGATTTTTTGATAATTCCTTAAAGGGTTCTGAGTTACCTTCTTGATTATTAAAGGTCCAAGAGCCCTATTGATATGATGTTGTTTTCCTACTTCTTGTACTGTGATGTGATCCTGGATGATTGTGGTGATATGTGGAGGCATAGAGGCTTTTGGTTGTTGTAGAAGATGACGCCTAGAGTGGTGAGATGCATCAGTTTATGCATGTGGGTGTTGGGGAGGACACTTGGGATGATGGAATGGGATAAATGTGATTCGTGGATGCTTGATGTTTCTTTTGGTCACTTATCTTCTTTACTTTTCTCCACTGCTCAAGGAATCTGGTATTAATTATCCTTCTTCCGAAAGAGGTAAAGACACATGGGGTATGCCATGTGATTTACGTGTATAGCTTCTCAAGGAAGGAATGGTATATGCTCTTTCTATAAGTGACAAAGACCCGACGGGTAGTACATCTACTCACCGTGTTGAGACCCTTGTGTTTAGTAACATAGAATGTTTTTATAGAATTCCTGGGAATGTGGGAAAGTAATTCTATAATGAATAATTGAATAAATGGTGTTAACCCATGGGGATGGAGTTGCTGGAACATAATGTTGAGGTTGTAATTTTGAATGAATAGTTGACTTGGGTATGATGATAATGAAATTTAATGTGGAATTGTTCATGGTTAATTAATGTTTAAAGAATTAATTAACATAAAGTGAAACTGATAAAAATGGAATGAAGTAATCTAATAAATCTCTTAAAATTGTTGTATTCTTATAGGATACCTAGTCTTAAAAGTATCATCCTGAAGTCTGAGAGACGTTAGCTATAGCTGTCTCTAAGACTAGGTTATGCCCATAGTGTGGTTGTGAGATATAATATATCCTGTACTTTTTATGTTTCTATATGCTACTCCACCCAGTCAGTACGAGAAACTAACACCCCGGGGATTCTGAGCCCTGGGGGGTTTTTTCCCCAAAATTCAAGTGGGAGGATGGATGGATGAATACCACCTTTGGCCCTGCAATATTCTCTTGGTAGTTACTTGTGCTGGTATAAACAATGATTAGTTTTCCCTATATATGTGTGTTGAGGGATGTAATGGCTTGTGGTTATTCACACACATATATTCTGGATATAGTATCATATTGACTACTATAAGTGTATCATGTATGGGTTGTGATGGCATGAGGATTCTTACTTCATCTATTGGTTGTAATGGCTTGAGGTATAATACCCGATGTATGATACACATTAAGAGGGCTGTGGTGGATCCTAGAAACTACCTGTTTACTTTTCATATGTGGAAGTGGTGGTTTTGTTGCATGAGGTGCACGTTGTGGTGCTTCGCCCAGGTGTCTGCGGGCAAGCCATTTTGGAGGGAGATTCTCAAGACGTGCACCATTGGGGAAAAGAGGCAAACCAATGGGGAAGTGGTAGTGGGGTACCTTTGATATTATTTATTATATGATATATTCTTGTATGCATTACTTGGTGAGAGTATCCATGGTGAGGTTGGGAACTTAGTATACCTGCTTAGGTGACGAGTTAGTTTCATTTGTTGTTCACTATGATTTAGCATGATTTCTTTACTTTTGTACTAGATGCTTCAGGGAGGATCCTACTGAGTATACTGTTATACTCACCCTATGTATATATAAACTATTTTTTAGTCACTTGGAGCAAGTTTGATATCAAGCTGGTTTTTACTAGCTTGGGGTTGCAGGATTTATTTGGGCTTGTGGTTGCTGTTGTTTTTACTTTCTTTTGGGTACTTGTAGTTTTTCCCTTATAGTTTTAGTACTTTTTCCTGACATTTCATATATTCACTTGTGTTTCTTTTATATTCTATTTCTGAGTTTAAGTTTATTGGTGTCTATCTTATCTCTCTCTTCCTCATGAGTTCTCTTAGAGGGTAATTCCTCCCATTTGTGTGTCTATTATACCCTCGGTGATAGTCGCCAACCTGGGGCCTACTAGAGGCAGGAATAATGGGTCATTATCTCCCTTCTCACATTACCAACCTAGGATGGGTACACATTGTGAGGAGGGGGTTGTGACATTTTATCTTTAAATCTCATAACATATTTTTTGACAGAAATATAAGAAGTTTAAAAAATAATCACTAAAAGTGAACTCTATTTTGAAATGAATATTATTCTTCTTCCTTTACTATTTGAGAATTCCTTCTACCATTATGAACCTATAAAATTAAACCATTGTATTAAGCATAAGGATCACATTTCATTAAAGCTATAAAAAATATAGAAGAGGGTGGCCTACATGATAAACTACATCCTAAGAAATAATGTTGAAATCTAAATTCATATAAATCTTGTATAAATAAATCTTCGTACGATCCCCCAGATGGGCATGGAATTTTTACAACCTTCATTAGGTCGTACCAGCTATTATCCAAATTCTGATGGGGGTTTGGGATTCTTTGACTTGAACCACAACATGTGAATTTTCCCAGCATCAAATTCATTTTTCTTTAGGACTGATACATGAATAGAATATACCATATCCACCCCTATCTCAATTAGGAGTATCATAAATGTAGGGGGTAGGATGTAGTAGGTATTATCCTCCTTGGATGCTACATTTTAATGATCATCCAGGGGTGGATTTGAATGGGCTGCACCAAATGATTTGAAAAAAGGGATGTAAATAAAAATGTTTTCTAGAATAAAATATTAATTTTAAAAAATTAATATATCCCCTTTCTTAAATTAAGAATCTTTTTTAATTTCTCCAAGATAAGAAACATGTATCTATTCATGGTAGGGATCCTCAAATTTATGTTCATCAAAATCAAGGACAACCATGTGTTCCACAATAGTTTAACATCTATGTTCTTATTTTTAATTCATTTATTATAAAATATTGTATGTTTCTGTATAATCAAAATAATAAGGAAGAATTAACAATTATGATTCAATAAAATGTGAAGATAATAATTCAACTAAAGGGTCAACTCCCTGTGATTGTTCAGAATCAATCAATGCCTCATTTTTATGTTCCTCGGGTAGTAGATTATTTATGGATGGAGGCAGGTACTAACTCTTGGAGTAGATTCCATTTGGGTGTTATTTATGTTCATTGATGTTGGATATTCATCACTATAAGGTTTGGGGATATCAAGAAGTTCCAAAAATTCATTCTATAATTCATCTATTTATTGTTGATCCCCCACATGTAGCTCAGAAAGAAAGTATTCATTCTTTTCCTCTTTAGGTAATACAGGTTTCCTATCCTCTAGTTAAGGTTCATACTCAGGTTTGGTTTCATCTGATGATGGTTGAAATCATGTAGTTATCCTATCCAGTTTTCTATGGAGACCTTAAACCTTTTTATCATGATTTTGAATATCATGCCTGAATTTTTTTTCACTTGCTCATAGATATATTCTGGTATAACATCATCAAATGTTTTGGGAGGAATTGAGGAGAACTCATCTTATGCATTAACATCTTCTTAATAGAATTCAAGTAAATACTCCCAGAATTCAGTGAGATATATGTACAACACTTCAACAACAGGTTACTCAAGGGTCTCCATGAGATCCTGAATAATGTCCTTGAATTACTTCTCTATTAAAATTTGGCTCAGGGAACCCCTAATCTGTCTATCCCATAATGTAACACCATCTTCTTTAGACCTTGGTTATTCAACTACTATCTCAAACATCTGACAGTATTTCTTGTACCCTAAATTAAAAAAAAATTAATATGAAAACATAATTGAAGTCTTATTAGTTATTTGGATAAAAACAATTAAATATATCTATGATGTGAAAATAGAAAAAGCAAATGACAAACAGATTGGATCCCAAAAAAATGGTGCCAATTTTGACTCATTCCTATTGTGGGACGTGGTGAAAAGTAATTATATTTTTCTGAGTGCAGCATAGGGATTAGCTGTGTCATCTCACTTGAAGGGACATTCAGTTAGGTTCAGTCACTTTATCTATTTCACATAATAAATCCTTTTTTTGTTTTTATTAATTTATGAAAAAATGAAAATATTTTTTGGTTGTTTAATAATTTTTTAACGATATGGAAAATGAGAATTTAAACTAACATACAAACAAGATAGAATGTGTTAAGAAGAAATCAAATAGTGTTGGGTTCAGCCTTGGATTCAATAATTATTCTTATTTATGTTTGATAATCCCAACATGAAGTCTCATGTTTGTACTACTATTCTTTATTTAGAATTTTTGGAATATCATTGAATGCCTATGAACTCTTAATTCCAACACCTCCAATCAAGGTTGATGAAACTAATTGCTCTAGGAGGTGTCATTCTTCTAAACCCAGCTCAATCGATGGTGTTTCGTCCATAAATTAGCTCAACTATAATGTTTGAAGAACTAACCAATGTACATAGGGGAAAGTGATTAGATAAAATAATAGAGATAGATTTTGTTGTATATCATTGGGGCTTGTCAAAACATCGGGGACATTTACCTCACCCATGCATGCTACTCATTTATATCTACAAATATTAAAATAATCATTATGGAAAATTCATGGACAAATTGACCTCCCCTTGGTCCAATCCTTGAGGTTAACCTCTCATTTCCGAGAGTAAGGGATCACATGGTGGATTGAGTGGAAGAGAAGTTGATGAAATAGAATAATATAAATAATGGTGGATGAATAAAATAAAAATGGAAGAATGGGAATGGGGGAGATAGAAATAAAAAATATATATTTAATTAATTTTGAAATAATAATAATAATAATAATAATAATATTTAATATTTTAATTATAATTTAATGAATAATTTTTTATAACGAATAGGATGAAATAAAGTGATAGTATAATTTTAAAATAAAAATGTTATAATTATAATAATGATAATAATAATAAGATTAATAATAATAATAATAATAATAATAATAATAATTACTAAAAGAATTAAATTGAGAACAATAATTATGGAATGGATAGAGAAACATTATTGCATATATAAATTTAATAAAACTAAAATTTAAATTACAATTGAAAATAAATTTATAAATCATACTAAAAATAAGAAGATGTAAAAATCGGGGAGATTTTCAGCTAACCTCCCTTGTTGGATATATCCTCCTTGGTGACACAGATGATGGAATGGGATGGATTGGAATGATTTGGGAAGGATGAAATCTCTACAATTTATAGGTAGGATATTGCATTCAAAATATTCAGAATGTAATAGCCATTAAATGGATGAATAATGCATATAATACATTATAAATATTGTTCCTAAATATGTTGTGTGTCTCCCCTCAAAGATTAAGAATATTTTTTCAAATTTAGGTGGAGTTATTCCCCTTTGACTCAAATAATTTACTCTAACAAGACATACTCTCCATATTCCATGTGATTAGTTTCCCATGAATTAATGGCCTTGAAAATGGAAAATACATGCATGTCCATATTCATGACAGTTCTTAATAAATGTCCTGCATATCTCCACACCATTTTTAAGCACATTTTTTCCTTCCCGTCAATAGATATGGTCCACCAATAAAACATTTCTAGATCTATGAACATTTTTGAAGGCCCAACTTGTGAGATACTGTATGGCTTCCAAATGGGTGATTTAGATTTTGGTCCAGTGGGGAATGTTTTATAAAAAAGATAAAGGGATAGTATAAAATAATAATTACATAAATTAGATCTATATTTAAAATGTTATGATAAAAATACCTATGTGATTTTTTTTTTCAAAATTACACAAATAAATATTTTTTATATTTTAGACCTTTAACATTCTGTAATTCAAATTACACATTATTTTAATAAAACATTGAATTAAATGGTTTTTATAATTGAAAATAATAAATTAATAATCATAATTTGAATAAACATTTTACTTAATGTTTCATTATCATACTACCAAATGTTTAAAATGTCACATCTTTCTAACAGTGAAACAAGTAAATGTAATCCAAAATAATGAAATAATTGAATAACTGATTCGGTCTTAACTCAAAGTATGGATCCTCATCCATGGACACCCTCAATCCCAACTAAACTCCCTAGAATATGAACCTTTAACTTATCTTGAACTTTAACAATGAAATATTCTTAGGTACTCATTGGATCCCAAGCAGGGTCTGAGTAAAACTCAGTAAGTCACCACAAAAAATGTCTAAAAAATATCATGTCTAACATATAGAGCAAGAAAGTACTAAATAAATGAAAATGTAAAAAAATACAACTTGGGTGTCATTATTTAATTATTTACACTTTAACTATTTAACTCATTTTTCCATTTCATGACTGATGATGCCTTCATCACAGAATTCATTTTCATCACAAGTTTCATGCCTTAGCCATTCACATCATTTACAAAACATCCTTAGCATAACAATTAATACGAATAATGTGTAATTTAGGATTCCTATCATACTAGGGATAAAAATATCATAATAAAACACAACAAAATTACTACGGAACCTCAATCTAGGTAGTCTCATCCAATGAAACCGTTAGGGGAATTGTTCCACAATCCCCTATCCTAACCTGTGGATTATGGGTTGGGGTTTAGAGCCTCATCCAAACCTAATATAAGAACCCAGAATTATTGCATTACATAATCTATAATTTAGTCATTAAGTCACTTCTATTCTCATTGAGTATCTTTTCTATATTAGAGCTTTCATGAAAATGTACATAACACATACATGTCGCAACACATTAATACAAAGTGGAAACTATAAAAACAGTACTCATTTCATCAAAAATATAAATTTTTTAAAATAAAACATGATTTATGTTAAAGTTCATCAAAAATTTAAATTTTCATATTTATTTTTCTTACACATCCATATAACCTAAAAAGATCAATAAAAACATTATATGGGGACAAAAAGTTATGTAAGGGATATAAAAACAGGGAAAGAGAACATTAGTCCATGAATACTTGTAACATATGAAATCATTTTCAAAACAAATACTTTTCACCCATATATACTTAATTTGTGAAAATTTAGATTTTCAGAAGATCCAAAAAAACATAAGAAAATAAATATAACAATTACAATATATTGGGGAATTACTTAAATAATCTTGTAGCCCTCTTGTTTATCTTATAATTTGTAACCCTCACAGCTACCTTACAATTTGTGTAAACATCACTGTTACACTTGGAGTAACAATACGTCTGACCTCCAACATTAACATACCCAATGCATTTGAGGGAGATATAGGTCCTACCCTTCATCATAAAAAATTCCCAATAACCAGAAATAATCATACAACATGAATAATTACATAAAATCATTGTTTTTGAATTTTGTAAAAAAACCTTAAAATATGATTCTTTAATGAAATGCCCCTTAAAAATATCATATAATCGGGGACATAATATAGTGGATAGAATATTTATATATACTATAAATAAATATAATTACACATAATATAAACAGAATTCATCACACAATTATTTTTAATACAACATAAATAATGAATTATATTTTTAACTCAAAGAATGAAAATCAATTAAGAATTACCTTACCTCAGGTTTTTATTACTTACAACCCATTTTACCCTAATATATTATCATTAAAAGTATGCTAATAATATCTTAAAGAAACATATCCATCTTCAAAATACCTTATATGACAATTTCATTACATCATTTCACCCTTTAATTATTATTATTTGGTTCCTTGCACTGTTTTCGGTGAGTTCTTTATATGATTTCCATGATTTTTTCATGGTGGATGTTCTTGTAAAATGAATGTGAAACTCTAGAATTGAAATGTGATGGTACTTATATATTTCTAGTACCATAAATTATACCATTTATTATTTTTAATTTCTGAATTTAGGAGGGTTCACATTATAAAACATTATTGATATTTGTTTAGATCATTTTGGCAATTCTTCGATCTAATGAACTCATTTTCATTTATAAAATAATCACATGAGTAAAAAATGATTCTCTAACCATATATAAGTTATTATAAATAAATTATAATATGTCTAAACCATAAAAATGGTTCCATGGACACAATTGAAGGAATTAATGTAATTTGAAATCATATTGTCCACGATGTCGATAATTTGACACATCACGGACAATGTTTTTATTCCTTGAAAAAGTGGGAGAGGAGAAGAAGAATGATGAAGAATATTCTAGGAAATGGAAAAAACAATAATATATTAGATTTATGGAGATTTCATTCCTCCTGGATAAAATTATGAGAATAATGCAGAAGAAAAAAATGGAACTCAAAATAAAAGAAAATTTGAAAAATCCCTAATGAAAATTATACAGCCTAACGACTTCTCATAAAAATTCATAAAATATTTTGATGAGAGAAAATGGGTATCTCGTCATTATTACATAATATGTGATTTAAGGGTATTATTTAATGACATATACCAACAAAATACAAAGGAAATTAAAATTAATACCATAAAATGAATGAAAAGAATGAAATCAAAAGAGGATGTTTACCTCTTGATCTCTTCTCCTTAGGATCCTTCTTAAGACCTTTGGTTTTGTCCTTCTGATTAGACTAGAAGCTCTAGGACATGGAGAAAATCCTTGGGAGGTGTATTGGTGAGAACATAGGTATGGATAAAGGCTTGAGATCTGTGGGAGGAAGAGGGGAATTAATGTGGTATTTATAGTGGAGAGGAGGTATTTTTTATTATTTAAATCATTATTATAATATTTGTTTCTCAAGAATATGAATAATCATAATTCATGTGACAATAAATTGATACAATGGCACGTGAGTTCCAAAAAAGTGATCTTACATCACTTACGATGTCATAAATAGTGTATTTAACTGATAATTGGAATATTCAGTATTTTACCGTATTTCACAATTCATAAAAAATTCAAGAATTTTAGAAAAATACCAAAAATCTACCCTAACCATTTTTCGATGAGTATAATTCAAAAAAGAAATCCATTTTTTGAAACTAATTTTCAAAATATTATTAATATAATTTTTAAATAAAATCATACTTATTTCAAAAATTAACAATTCTAATTATATAACAACTTTTATATCGCATTGAAAAATTAACCAAGATGTCATTATATAAAGGACTTAATAAATTAATAATAATAATAATTATTATTATTATTCATTAGGTTTATATTAATTTTCATAATTGTATGTTACTATTCACCAAAAAACAAGTAGGTTTCATCAGACACCAAATAACTTAATGAACACAATTGTTGATGACCGTTTTTTGAAATTCAAAACATAGAGCAGCCAAGTTATGTTTAAATGATAGTTATAAGTATATACATAAAACCTTGTTTCATGCATTTAAATTTATTATTTTTTTAAAAAAAATCGGGATGTTACATTATCCCCACCAATCTAAAATTGTGTCCTTGGAAAGTTATTTTCTTATTAAACAGATGAGGGTGCCTTGAACATAGTGTCCACTTAGTTTCATCACCATATTGATCACATAAATAGAAGGTTCATGCATTGAAACAATGATTTAGAGATCCTTCAAAATAATTTCCTTCTTTATCCAAATACTACTTCAACAACATGGGTTCTTTGGGTGTTCACAGAAAAATGGTTTCATAAAATAATCATGTATGACATATAATTTCAAAACATATGATAAAACATGATTTTTATAAAATAGTTGAACTGGTTTTGGGTTGAAAAATTCAGCCAATGGTCCTTTTAGAATTCCATAAGTATGTTCTGAAAGATGATATTGTCAAAGCATATATAAATTGGTTGAGCAAGGGTCTCCTTATTCAGTACCTTTTTCAAAATCAAAATATGCTTAAAAATCATGTGAAAATGTAAAATATTTAAAAATGCCTTGACAATATTTAACTTTCTTTAAAATATGAGAATATTGAGAAAATAATATTTGAATAAATACCACCCATGATCCATGATGGTATCGAGGTATAGTATATGTGTTTGATATCTAAAACAATTTCTTGCAAGTGTGTTGTATGTCAGAAAATGTTTTAGAATTGTCTTTACATGAATTTTCTATAATTATATCAAGAAAGTCATCAGGAAGAGATAATAATGTTGTTTGAGATCCTCATCCTTCAATATTTTACTATCGTTCCTTGATCTAAAAAAGTTATAAAACAAGGATGTTACTTAAATAATAGACATAAACACTAACCATATGTTTAACGAAATCCCCTAATCCCTAAAGTTGTATAATCCTTTCCTCTGATACCAACAATAAGAACCAATAATTATTACATTAAAAAATACTGAATTTAGTCATGAAATTACTTCTATTCACATTTGGTATGTTTCCATGTTTATATATTTAGTGAAAATGGACACAAAACATTCATGAAATTACACATTAATACCGAGTTGATACCATAAAAACAGTACTCATTTCATAAAAATGCAAGACTTTTAAAATAAAACATCATTTCATTGAAAGTTATTGAATCATTTATCTTGGCTTAATTATTTGTCTTACACAACCTTATATCCTTTGTAAATTATTTAAAAACATTGTATGATCACAGAAATCTCAGTAAGGGATATAAAAAGAAGGAAAGATCACATTAGTCCATGAATACATGTAACATATGAAAACATTTTCAAAAGGAATACTTGTCACCCATATATACTTACTTTGTGAAAAATTATATTTACACAAGATACACAAAAAATATAAGAGAATAAATATAACCATAACAGTATCATGGGGTATTACATAAATAACATTGTAACCCTCTTGGCTACCTTATAATTTGTAACCCTCACGACTACCTTCCAATTTGTCTAACCATCGCAGTTACACTTGGAGTAACCATATGGATAACCTCCAACATACACAAACCCAATGAATTGGAGGGAGATATAGGTCCCATCCTTTATCATAAACAATTACCAAGAACCATAGCATAATCATATAACATGAATAATTATATAAAAACATTTCATTGGAAATTTGTATAACAAAACTTTAAAAGATGATTTTTAATGAAAATAACTATAAAAATATCATATAATTGGAAACATAATATGTGTATGGAATATGTATAT
This sequence comes from Viscum album, assembly GCA_963277665.1. NCBI lineage: Eukaryota > Viridiplantae > Streptophyta > Magnoliopsida > Santalales > Viscaceae > Viscum > Viscum album. Next base: position 859,089,784 of record OY728151.1, read on the forward strand.
ACACATTATATACATATAATTAAGAATAATATAAACATAATTCATCAAAAACTCATTTTTAATACAACATATATACTGATGTAGATTGTTAACCCAAAGAATCGAAATCGGGTTAAGAATTCCCTAAACTCGGGTTTTTCTTACTTATAATATTTTTAAACATCATGTATAATACTTAAAAGAGTGGTATTAATATCTTACAGAATCATATACATCTTTATATAACATTATTTTATGATTTCATTGCATCATTTCACCCTTTAATTGTTAGTATTTTGTTCCTTTCACTGTTTTGGGTGAGTTCTTTATATGATTACCATGATTTGTTCATGATAGATGCCCTTGTAAATTGGATGTAAAAATAAAGAATTGGAATATAATGGTAGTTAAATATTTCTAGTACCATAAATTATTCCCTTCATCATTCTGAATTTTTGAAATTGAGGATGATTCAAAAGTTAAAACATTATTGATATTTATTTAGGTCATTTTGGCGATTCATCGATCATAATGAAGTCATTTTGTCTTAGAAATTAATCACATCAGTAAAAAATGTTCAATAACCATATATAATATATAATAAAAAAATTCTAATTTGGTTTTACAATAAAAATGGCGTCATGACCAGACTTGAAGGAATTAAAGAAAATTGAAATCACATCTTCGACGATGTTGGTAATTTGACACATCACGAACAATGTTTTTATTCCTTGAATAAGTTGAAGAGGAGAAGAAGAATGATGATGAATTTTACATAAGAATTAAAAAATCCCTAATATAAGATATTTATGGAGATTTCATGCCTCTTTTATATGATTATGGGAAGAAAGAAGAGGAAAAAAAGTACTCAAAATAAAAGAAAAGTTGAGAAATCCTTTATGAAAATTCAGCAGCCTAACGACATTGCTTAAAATTTCATAAATTATTTTCATAATATAAATGGGGTATCTCATAATTTTTATATAATATGTGTAGTAAGGGTAATATGTAATGATATAGCCCAAAATAAGACTATGAAAATTAAATAAAATAACATAAAAATGATAGAAAAAAATCAAAAGAGAATGTTTACCTCTTGATCTCTTCTCCTTAAGATCCTTCTTAAGACCTTTTGATTTGGACTTTGGGTGAGGCCAGTAGCTCTTGGATGTGAGTAAAATACTTGGGAGGTTAATTGGGTTGAACATAGGTATGGCTCAGGGCTGGAGAGGTGTGGGAGGAAGAGGGGAATGAAGGTGGTATTTATATTATAGGAGATGAGTTATTTTTCATTATTTAAATCATTATTATAATATTTTTTCTCAAGACTAAAAATATTCATAATTAATGTGACCCCAAATAGTTAATATGGCATGTGAGTTCAAACCAAGTGTTCTTAAATAATTTATGATGTCATAAATAGTGTATTTAATTGATAACATGAATATATGGTATTTAACCGTAATTCACTATTCATCGAAAATTCAAGAATTCCCAAAAAATACCAAGAATTCCCCCTAACCATTTTTTGATGATTAGAATTCAAAAATGAACTCCATTTTTTTTGGGAATACATTTCAAAATACGATAAATTTATTTTTTAAATAAAATCATACTTAATTAAAAAAATTAACAATTTTAATTGTATAACTACATTAATATCACATTGAAAAATTATCCAAGATTTCGTTATCATAAATACTTAAAAAAATAAAAAAATTACTATTCATTAGCGTCATATTACTATTCATATGGGTATGTTACTATTCCCTAAAAACATCTTGGTTCCATCAGTCTCCAAATAACTTACTGAACACAATTCTATATGACCATTTTTTGAAATTCAAAACATAGAAACATAAAAATAATGTTTAATGTTTAGTTATAAATATCTACCTAAAACAATTCTTCATGCATTTGAATTTATTATTATTATTTTTAAAAACATGGATGTTACACCAAACCCTTGGTCATATAATCTCAATTAAAGAATCCACAACTACCAATCTATGTGCATATGGTTTTTTTTATCTATATACCACATACAAAATATCAAAAGCCTTTAACCGACCAATACTCATAACATTCTATCTCTTTATTATTCAATATGTGAATTAACAGCAAGCCTTAACCCATTAGCACACTTACCAATTCCATTGTATATCCAATTTAACACATTCCCCTTTCTTATGCCTTAAACCATTAGCTTAATGAACCATTCCAATACCATGACCCATATAACATATTCATAAGATTCCACAAGTTTACCCATTTAACACATTCATAAATTCCCAAGAATTTACCCATTTAAGCATTTCAAGTACAACTCATAAGCGATCTTGACACATTCACATTAGACCAATTAACCAATTTTTATGCCATTACAAACAACCCCCTATGCCATTATCAATTTCCAGACATATCTATTAATATTCCTTTTTAAATTTTAACTAACATATCAACATGATCATCATGGGATCTACTTTATAATGAATCTATTCCACACTTAACATTAGCAAATTCAATGTTCGAGAATGTTGTTACACACCAAGGTTGGCACTACAATAGTATAATCAACCTCAATTCATCACGTCAGGATCATAAGGGGTTCAATTCATCATTTATACTACCATTTAACAAAACATACTGAAGGCATCAAATACACAATAAGAGAGATGCAATTTTCAAATCACACAAGCATAAATCAACATTAGTACTATGTGATATAACTGGTTGACCAATTACATTGTATCCAAAGACAAATTTATGTTAAACCATAGCATTAGACTCAGCTTTAGTAAACCTTTGAATCCCCAACTAACAATCCTCTTGGAAAAATAGGGTTTTAGGGATTTGGAGGAAGAAGAAGAATGAAACTACAAGTCCTAATCTGGAAAAGGAAGCAAGATGAACATTAGACATACCAGGAGATTCAATCTACAGAAAACAACATTCTAAATGGCCATGAATCGAATTAGAACCACCATTAGAATGTTTTTTGGGTTTAGGTTTGTCACTAGGGTTGAAAGGGGAGAAATGGAGTAGGAAATCAGGATTGGGTCTTAAAATCCCTTTGAGAAAACTTATTAAAACACACTTTTAATGAGCTATAGGGTTTGGTTGCATGGTTTTCCAAATAGCGTGCTAATCTTGAACTGTAATCTATCCAAAATGAATTCAATATATATGGTTATCTAGGGATTCTACATGGATTAAAAAACTACGTGTTAACATTGCGCCAGCCTCTGTCCATAAGGGGCTCATGTTTCACGGTTTCCAGGGGAGCCCACACAGTTTGAAAAACGGTGCACAAACTGTGAGAAATTATTTGTTCCATGCTCTCTTGGTTTGTATCTCCTCCAATTATGGTTTTCGTAACCATGGGCCTCAAATTTTAGATATCACGGTATTAGTTCATGTTTACTTCCAATAGTGTTCCAATCATGCATCTTGTATAGGATGACCGAGTTTCATTTTTCTTTCATAACCTGAACACCCATAACAACCCCAAGTCTCCTTATACTTCTAATTTTGTTTATTAACCATAATTAAAATATTTATAAAAATTTATACAAGGACATACCTCATGATGTCCATGACTTTACAAGCTCAACACCTAATAATAGATTATCCTCAAGTCACGCTTCCAAACATTTCTGAGAATCCCAAACAATGAGACTGGGGAATTGATCCCATATATCTAACTCTCCCCCCCAATTCTCTTCTAGAACATTACCACACTATCATATAACTCAGAACAAAGCCACAATATTTCCCCAAAATACTTTTTACATTAATCCATGATACGAACCATATTATACTAAAATGACGCATCAACCTCAAGAAAAACATCCTCAACATCAGTCACATGAGTTGGGTTAGGGTGATACTACCAAAGATATGACACATGAAAACATTGTGTTTACCACTATACAGCTATAGAAGAGCCAGTCAGTATTCCACATGTATGTTTCTCTCCACAATCTCAAATAGTCCCATGTACCAAGGTTCCGACATACCCTATTTTTGAATCCGACAGTGACCCAACATTGATGACTCCTGAAGAAACACATGATCACCACAAAAAACTCTTGAAGTCCAGTATGCCAATCCACATATAAATTCAACCTAATATAATATTTTTCCATACGTTTCTCAATAAAATTAAATTTTTCTAGCATCTACTACATTAGACTCAATCCCAAAAACATTGATTCCCCCTCCTATAACCAAAACTACTATGATCCAAATGGTCTATAATAGAGTGCCTCCTATGGTTCCATCTGAATCATCCACTGAAACCTAAATTTTTAGAAAACTCTACAAGAGACTAGTTCAGTTTCAATGATTAACAAAAATCAAGGACATAATACCTCAAAATTTCCTATAATAACTGAATAGTATGCTTCAACTTATCTTTCATATGTTGGTGAATTGATGTACTCAAAAACTCAAGGGTACCAAGAACCTTTTATATTCCCTACTAGAAGCACGATATAAAACATGGATCATGATCTGAATCTATAGTCTATGATACTCTATGAAACCACACTACCTACCAAACATATAAATCACCCAACTATTACAAATTTAATGTCTCTCGAATGGGAAAGAGATGAACCACCATAGTCAACTAATTTATAACCACCCAAATTTAATCACTCTTTTGAGGAATCCGCAGAAGACCCGCACCAAAATCCATCATTACATCATCCCACTCCCATTTGAGAATAGAAAATTTCTATAAAAATGTATCCAGGTTCTGATTCTCTTCCTTCATTAGCTGATAAGTAATGAATCATGCTAAAAAATGTGTGATCTCTTTCTTCACTACCATAAACCAATACTACCTTTAATGATCATGGTACATCGTAGTGAAACTAGGATGCACTGAACAACTCGATTAATGGAACTCACATATCATCTATACATGCATACATGTTGGAAAAACCACACGGGCATGAACATACATGATCCCATAATCAACAATGGTCCAACTGGAATGTTAATCACCACCTTTATGACTTTGCCTCAAAGCCAAAAAAATCCATATCTTCATTATTTTTCTCCTTCATCTGACATAAAAAGGTGAAATCAATTACCAAGAAAGAAAGTGTCATCTGTCCATGCCCATTCTGTACATCAAGGTGCATCTCAGTAAACAATTCCATCATCTTCCACTTGGATCTTGATTCACGGACTTCCTGATTTTGATTCTTCTAACTCAAATCATCTAAAACACAATTCCATAATCATGGTGTGTAATGTAGATTTAATTAAAAAGACTTCATATAACTAACCCATAATCATTGTTGAATCTTCAAATCACACTAATAGAAGATGTGATTAATGATTTTGTGGTCTGTATATATAATAAAATGATCTCCCAAAAAGTAATACCTCAAACACATTAAGTCATAATCCACCACGGCCAACACAAGATATTGAGTAGGGTAATTTATTTCCTAAGGCCTCAACTATATTGAACCATATGCTACAACCCATTCATCCTACATTACCACTACCTTGAGAACAACACCAGACACATAGCATAACAAGGTATACACCTTACCTGGCTCAGGTAAGATCATAATTGGTGTGGTAGTCAACTACTTTCTTAACTCTTGTGGGTCACTCTCACATTCCTCATACCATTAAAACATGACGACCTTATTAGTTAAACCTAAATCTGGACTTTAAAAATATGAATTTTTTTGATGAACCTTCAGTAATACCCCTCTAAACCAAGAAAACATGGACATAAAAAACATTCTTAGGCGGCTCCCAAGATACAACTACCTCCACATTCTCTAGGTCCATGGACACACCTTCCTATAATATGATGTGACCCAGGAAATACACTCCGTCAATCCAAAAATTACACTTGGATAGTTTAAAATATATCCTATTCTATCTTAGTGTACTTAGGATGATGTCAAATTGTTTGAAATGATTGTCATGAGTCTTAGAGCACACCAATATGGAATCAAAAAAAGAAACTATGAATTGATCTATGTATGAGTGAATGATTTGATTCATTAGGTCTATAAACACATTCATCACATTGGTCAAACCTGACGACATCATAACAAAATCATACAAATCATTCCTTCTTCTAAAGGTTGTTCTTGGTACATCATAAGGATTCCCTGCTCATCTGATGATAACCTGACCTTAGGTCAATATTGGAGAACATTGAATCACCTCTCAGCTCGTCAAAATGATCCTTGATTTTTGGGTGAGGGTAATAGTTCATAACTCACATATGATCCAACATTCTATAATCGACACATAACCACAGTGATCCATCAAACTTCTTGGAAAATAATACTATAGATTGCCATGCCGATGTACTAGGACAAGTAAACCATTTATTCCCCAAATCCCCCAACCGTGTCTTATGTTCTTATAGTTATGAAGGTTCCATCCTTTATGGAGGAATGGAAATGGGTTCTTTCCCTGAAAACAACTCTATTATGAACTCAAATATCTTTCCGGTGGTATCCCCAAGAAGTTATCAGTTAACTAAAATTCAAAATTATCTACAATAGGATGAAAGGCATGTTACTCTAATCTCTCGTCATCAAGAACAAGACAGGCCACTTGGGAAATGATTTAACCTAACATTGGAAAAAATCTCCCTAAACAGCCTACACATATGTCCCATTATATAGGGTGGACATAAAAATCTCCCTCAAGGGATGAGAAGGTTACACTGTAATGGTAACAATCAATATGGTTCTGGTACATCACCATCCAATCTATTCCCAACATCGGATGAAAACCTAAAATCGCAAGCACAAACATGTACCACAGGAAATGGTACCCACCATCCTCAAAAAAACCCTTACATTTCAGGAAAATCATTATTCATAATCCTAAAATTTTGTCAATTGGGATATTCCAACACACATGCTCCAGTCCTAGGCCCAACACAACCACATACAGATCATAAATACAAGAATTTTTGACACCTATATCAAATAAATCACTAGAAAATTTGGAATTTACAATAATCATAACTCAAATGGTCGATGGTCCAACCTCACCCCATTCAGTTGTAGACATAATTTTATGAAGTAAACCCAAACCATCTACCTTGGGCGCTAGTATGACTTCTTGGTGCGGTATTTCTCTTTTTTTATGGACTCTCTCACCCTAGAGTACCACATTTTTAAACTCTATCTATACAACTAATAGAACTCAAATTTTCTTCGTAATATGGTTTAACTCACCCCCATATTGTACTACGTGTCAGCCTTGATCCTCCATTTGTGCCTAGCTATCGAGGCTTCCTACCAAACCACTATACATGACCCATTCTTCCACATAATCGACACTCAATCGGTGGTTGGGGACACTGACTGCACATGTTCCCCGACCTTACACACAAATAGAAAACACCTGATCACCACCATGAGAGGCTTATCCTCACTTTTGACTACTCTTCATGCTACTACCCTAGTAGAGAATCATGAAACAATTTTTCCTACCCTCAGAAGCGGCAGCACTCGCCAATTCAATTGGAACTAAAAGTCCACAACATACAATCACATTTATGTTACCCTCTAAAATAAGTGCCAGATACACTACCTTAGAAACCTTATTAATTGAAATAGGTTTACGTATGACATTATATCATGTCTAATTATATCCTAAAAAATCTATCCATAGTTTCCTTTTCCCCTTCCAACACTAGAATGAAGCATCACATGTTTGTGAAACGAATAATATAATGCATCACTAACTTAACCCCTTGGTTAAAATTCATAAAAGCTTCAGCCCACTCCTATATCAAGGTCTCTTGATTTAAAATCCATAAAAAATTTCATATAAATCATTCGACAACATTACTTGATCTAGTTCATTCTGAACCAAGATATCCCGCCAATGCTTTTCCTAACCTCGCAACATATAGGCTGCCAACTTGACTCTCTTCCCATGAGGAGTATATAAGTGGTCAAGAATCACCTTGATGGAAACTATATATTACATTTCTACCTCTAGAACACCCTCTTCAACCAATGGTTAAATATCATCATCTATAACATCACACAACAATAAAATAATTTCCACTATAGGAACATGAATTTTACCTTGTAAATTGGTTATCTGCTCCCATGAATGAGCTCATGGACATGTCCCAAAACATTCTAATCTTCTATGTACCATACCAAAATAGTATGTCATAGGAAAAAACCCCACTAATACCACTTTATAACATCCCCAGCCCAGGATCCACTAAACCAATGCATCGAGCTGAGTAACCACGTGACCTTAAGGGCACCTCCCCATATTTCAGAGGATGATGACTAGTAGTGAGGGTCTAATAAGTTATGGGTGGAGACAATACCCTCTTTACTATAGTTACACACAAAAAATAACATATAAAATATTTGAAAAAATAAACAATGGACTAGAAACATGCATTACTAAACATTTCCCAAACATTGTATAATTCCGAACCAAATGATAAATATGTCATGTCATGATAATAGTGACAAAATTTAATGAAATAGAAAATAAATAAAAACATATAAATCCATAGAATGGTCCCAACTACAAATCCAGATCCTCTTCCATGCACATCCCGAAGACCAACTCAACACCCTAATATATAGACCTTGCACTTTTCTGGAACTGCAACCATGAATTATGCTCGGGTTCCCAATGGCAGACGAGTAGAGTGTGCGTAAAACTAAATAGGACACCACCAATGGTTTCTATATAATATCCAATTTAATAGACAATACATGCAAGTAATAAATAAATTAAAATGTAAAAAAAACTCTGATTCAATTAGTTAAAAATATACACTTTAACTATTTCCATAATTATTTCCAATTCATCACTAATGCCGTCTTCATTACATAATTCATTTTTTCACAAGTTGGATGGGTTAGGCATTCACATAATTTACAAAATGTTCTAAGCCTAAAACATACTATTAATAAGGGGTAATCCATGTTTCATATCTCACTATGGATAAACATGTCATAGTAAAATACTACACAATTATGTTGATGCGTCAATCTTAGTAGTCTCGTCAAATGAAACTCTAAGGGTTAGATAGCCTCAATCCATTTCCCCAACCCATGCATTATGGTTGCGGTTTAGAGACTCATTCTATCCCAACCCATTAGAATATAACCTCAACAAAAAAACCCACACATTCAAATCCATGTACACATGATTCCTTATCATTTACCACATATACTATATCACATACCTATCACAAACCAATATACAAAACATTAAAATATCTTAATTACTCAACATGTGAATTAATGAAAATAATTATCCCATTATCACACTTACTAGTTAAATTGAATATCCCATTTAACCCATTTCCTTTTCTTATGCCTTAAATAATTATCATAATCAACCATTCCCATACCATATCCAGTTTAACATATTCATAAATTTCTAAATGTTATCCAATTTAACACATACATCAATTCACTAGTATTTACCCATTCATGTATTTCAAGTATAATTCATAATCCATTTTATACATTCACATTAATCCAATTTACCCACATTCATTCCATTACAAACACCAATTTATGACATTATAATAATCTAGAAAAAATTATTAATATTTATTTTTTAAATCCAAAATATTATATCAACATGCTCATCATGGTATCTACTTTATCTAGAATCAATTCAAGACTTAATATTACCATTTCCATGTTTAGGAATGTTGGCACACCCCATGGGTGTCCCTACACTAGCCTATTCATCCTTAGTTCATCCCATGAGGGAAATGAGGGTTTCATTTCATAATTTGGATAAACTTTTTACAAAAACATACTAAAGGAATCAAATGAACAACAAAAGAAAAGAAATATCCCTTCCCCAGATGAAAAAATCATCTTCATGACTATTGGATATAACTTGAAGACCACTTACCTAGAATCTGAAGAAAACCTCATTTCTAACCTTAGCCTTATATCTGAATTTAAAAACCCTTTGAATCCCCAATATAATATCTATAGGAAAAATAGTGTTTTGGAGATTTAGAAGAAGAATAACGAAACTACAATCTCTAATCTGGAAAAAACGAATCAAGAGGAGATTTAGACTTACCGGATCTTCCATTCGCAACAAATAATTCACCAAATGACCAATAATCTAATTATAACCACCCTTGGGATTATTTGGGGGTTTATCTATGTCACTAGGGTTTTAAGGGGAGAACATGGGATGAAAATTGGGAGAGGGTATTAAAATCACAAGGGGGAAAACATGTAAAAATACACATTTAATGAGTTCCATGGTTTGGCTAAATAGTTTTCTAAACATTGCACCATACATGATATCGATTCTTTCAAAAATTTATTCAATATACATGATTACTTAGGAATTCCACAATGTTTGAAAACCCATGGCCTAATCGTGAACCAACCTCTATCCATGAGTGATGTAAGACAGATTGTTTCATTTGGATCCCACATGGTTTATGAAACTATGTGCCATCTATGAAAAATGCATATATCTTTGTTTTCACAATGTGGTTCCCCACTTTTCATGGTTTTCATAACCGTTCACCCCACCTCCTATATAGAATGGTTTTGGTGCATGATTTCCTCTAACCGTCCACCTATTATGAACCATCCATAGGATGAGACATTTTTTTTATTTCATGTCCCATGCCCCTTAAACACACCTACATCTCATCATACTCCCAACAACATCTCATTAAAAAAATTAAGATATTTAAATCAAAATTTAAACAAAGACACACCTCTAAATTTTGTAATCTTATATATTGTCACTTTGAAATTTGTACATGGGGGGTATTTATAGAACCATTGGAGGAAATGGGCTTAGTTTCATGAAATATAGAGGCATTCATGAAATATTATGAGCTTCACAAAATGACGGGGTTCCAAAAACCAATGTTACGATGCATGATGGTAACCGCCTCAAGATTCATAGGACCAGAGTCATTAATGAATTATAGTTTTTTGTGGGAATGTTAAAACCTCATTATTCATGTGGATAGAGAGTTTCATTAGATATATTCATTATTTAATTGTTATGACATCTTGGATAAAATCCCAAAAGTGTATTTTTAATCCATTTTGGCCCAAATTCACTTCAATCCAGTCATGCCTTCCTTGAACTCCCATGTGACATGAATATTACAATGTTAAAAGATGCAATACTCAGAATAAAATCCATTGAGGTGGAGGAGTGTTAGATTATATGAGATAACCACAAAAAGTAGGAAATTGGAAATCCATATTCATGAAACTTTGTCTAAATATATGCCTATAAATAGGGGTGGGGTTCCCTTAGTCGACCATGAAAAATTTATGAAATATAGGCTAGTGTTGTCTTTTAACAAAAATAAAGACCATCAAGGGCATTTTTTTATTTCGATCCTCACCGTTAAACATGCATCTTCCATGATCTGTGGTTCCATGAATAGACCTATGTGAACAATATTTTTTGAACATTCAATTTCCACGAACCTAACATTTGAGAGAAAACCTCCACAAAATGACCTAAATAAAATAGATTCTAAAAAATTAATATGTCTTGATGAATGGCTACTAAGGGCGCTAAAGTGATAAATGACCTGAGAAGGGATATTTTTAGAAATATCATGATTAGAGAGAGAGAGACCATTGAGAGTTACTAAAATTATGACACACTCAATGCATTGCTGACAGAGACCCAATACGAATACCCACAATGAATGATTATACCATTGTATGGGTTCAGGTTTAGGGTTAATGTGTTCATCCCTCATGCTGATTGTGATGATATTTTATATTAGTTTATGATCATTATTGGATAGCACTTTTGGAATATAGATATTTGTGTACACATCATGAAGGACCAAACAACTCTTACAATTAACACCTTTATGGATCCAAGTGAAAAATGTCAATGGCGAGGTGTTGGAGGTGGAGATGTCGCCCCCTCAGTATAAAAGCATTATCAAGGTGGGTTTCAAAAACCATCTCAAAGGCCGGACTAGGGAAATGGTAACATCTTTAGGGTAAAAATTTCCTAGAATAATGGTTATGGTCATAGTAGGTATTTTAGTCCTTCCAGGTATTTGAGGTAGAGTTGAAGTATTTTAGGCTCTATATGGGGCAACGGTCCTCATAGTTCTATTTCTATCATAACCTAGACATAATTCCAATGCTTTTGAGAAGGTGGTGACCAAGGAACTACACATTTCATCGGCACCATTGAGAGGTTGACCTCAGCTTGTGGGATCTCTACAAGATTACTGTGATCTTAATCCAAGTTGCCATGCATGATTAATTCCTCCCCATAAAAAATGTCCAAGAGGACCAGGAGTAGTTTTCATCCATAACAACGTTGTTTATGTTCATGTTGTAGGGGAAAAGAGACTACAAAACGATGATGAAGGAAATTAATTTCATAAAATGGTTCAGGTAATGAACCAAGGGACATGATACTAGGGAGGCCATATCGATGTCTAAAGACTAACCAATGAGGCAAAGAGAAAATTTATTGGAGGAATATGGAAGCAAGAGAATATAATTTATGTGGATAAACCATAATGATTGAGGGTCATATGGTCCGTATAGAAGGATTTATCCCCACTGTGATCTATTGATGGATGATTCTAGTGTAGAATGAACACATGGGGGTGTGAATAAGAATCCTCATCATCGAGGAAATGCAGGAAATGGGGATACACATCAATCTATAAGTGCTGGTGTTAATGAAGTTGTAACACCCCAAGATTTTATGAAAAACATTCTTTTAATTTAATTGATGTCTTGTGTTGTACGCTACACCAAAATTAGATTGTCCTATACACAACACCATATTATCTTGTATTATATGCAAACACTATTCATGGCTTGTGTTGCACACAAGAGAAACCTTCCTCAATAGCGTGTGTTGTACGTAATATTGAGTTTTACTAAACAATGATATATTGTTATAATATTATTATGAACTAGCCATAATAAATACTAGTTAATAAATTTTTAATTTTATGACATTATAATTCATCTCACACATTTTATAGAACATGTTATGAGAACAAAATAATTTTTTTGGCTAAAATAAGTATTTTAAAAAAAATGTAGTTTTTCCACCTATTGATGGCGCACCCACATTAAATATAGTTTTTGACATTTTTATAAGTTTAATTTGATAAAATGAAATTCTTCATTTTAATAAATATATAAAAATTTACTTTGGATAAATTTTTGATATTTTTTTGATAAGTTTCTTATTTTGATAAATAGTAAAAATACGCTAAATTTTAATTAAAGGAAACTTTTTTCATCAAGATAATTTATATGGTTAAATTATAATATTGAATGGGTTTAAAGTATCAATAGAATATATTTTTAAAATTTAATATAATTTATGTCATTAGCATTAATTTTACGCTGAATTCATAAATAAAAGCATTTCAATCTTTTGTAACGTTTTAACATTTATAACCCATTTTATCAAAAGCGAAATAAATTTTAAATTAAATACTACAAATTATGTGTTTCGACTGTGGAAAAATGGATTCCATATTTGGAATAAGTAGGTCAAAATTATGTTAATATTCTACTTTTTATTTTTAGGCATTATGAATAGTAACTACGGTAAATTTTATTTACTACAATTGAAGGTAAATCGGGTAATTAAGAGTAAAAATAAGATTATAAAATTACCCTAACACCTTCCAAAATTCTATTAGATGAAAAATGGTTGACCCATATCACCTACGGGTTGTAATAGATTCATTTAATGTACTTTTAACTATGAAAAGGATGTAATTATTTTTATAACCAATGAAAGTGACAACATGTCACTCTCTTATATCTTATAAGTGTAATAATTTTAATTTAGTGATAAACATCATAAAACATAAAAAATAAATAGTCACCAGAAAGATAATAAAATTATATACATCATATGAATTTATTTATAATTTTTAGAGATTAGATAATTATCAATAATGGTGACACATTAGTGATGTAGAAATTGTTTATTTAGTGAAAAATCAATAATACAATTATTTTTAAACTAATTGTGACCATAAAAGGCACAAAAACTTGACCAAAACTTAGTGGTCATGTACATTTAATCAATAAAAACAAAATTTTAGAATAGTTGTCCATTTTGAGCCTTATAGAAGCGATTATGACACTTATAGTGTTTTATTTTTAAAATGATGTCAAAGATGTCACCTTCATAATTTAATAAATATAACAATTTAAATATTGTGATTTTAAGATGATAAATTTGAGTAAAAATATTATTATGAAATTTAATATTTTTATCTTAATATTAGGATTTTGTTTTAATTTTTATACAACAAATATGAATATTGAATAATTATACAAAAATGTTGTGGTAATTATTTTATTAAGAGAAATACCAAATAAATGGTTTTACAAATATTAAAATAAATAATATATGAACTAATTAATGTGATCCATGAATTATTTTGACGAAGATGACATGTTATATATCTATTAAATATTTTCGTTTGAACATATATTTTGTGTGGATTTTATTTAAATTCAAATAAATGAATAGTGTCAAAATTGAAACTATTGTTATTTTATAAAAAAAAGATATTATAAATTTTTTTAAAAATCACAAAAATATTTAAAAATTATAAATTAAATTTATATAGTCGAAAATTTAATAAAATATCCAATTATGGACAATTCACAACACATAATTAATTATTTATATCAATTTAAAATTTAGATTATTTTTACCACAAATAAAATTAAATAGATTAAATAATGATAAATCAAGTTGATAAGGTTTAAAATAAATTACCAAAATGTCTAAATATTATTTTTGATGATATTACAACCCTATATCATATAATATTCAGATTTGAGTCATTTTTGGATGTTTTTAAGTAGGTTTTGATTTTATTATAAATTAATATTTTAGAGGTTTCCAAAAGTGCCCCCTCTTCTCTTATAAAAGGAAACCTCCTCCCTATCCTCCTCACACCACTTTGAGCCTTAAATATCGGCCAAACCATAATAATTTATCTTCTACACTTCCCTAGAAACATACTATAGGTCCTGGTCTTCTTCAAAGACCAACTTTAGTTCCCAAAGAGGAGGTTAAGAAGAGGCGCGTCAAAGAAGAGGTAATATCCTTTACTGATTGTTTCAAATTCATTTCTTCTTCTAATTCCTCTTATTTTGTTGTTTCATAATAAAGTAATAACATAAGTATCACTCATATACTGATATGTTATTATAAATACTAACCAACCCTATTTCACATTCTATCCATCCTACAAAAAATGAAATCACCGCATGTGCGTACGTATGAAATACCGTCTCCGCATCATGGTGTAATCTGTTTTTCCACCACCACCTTACATGTATGGGTATAATGGTGGAAATAATAACTATATATGATTATTATAACATGATACTAATTATGAGATATTATATAATCCACTCCAATACCATTAAACAATTATGGGAATGATATCATCGCTCGTGCATA
Organism: Viscum album; assembly: GCA_963277665.1. Classification (NCBI taxonomy): domain Eukaryota; kingdom Viridiplantae; phylum Streptophyta; class Magnoliopsida; order Santalales; family Viscaceae; genus Viscum; species Viscum album. The sequence continues at coordinate 859,105,252 of OY728151.1, forward strand.
CGTACGGATTACCGTCTCCACGACGCGATGAGATTCATTCTCCATGTTAACCATTCTAGAATGATTATAAAGTATATATATAATAAATAATGATGAAATTTATGACATAATAATGCTACTAGATTTATTTATATATATATATATGTACTCTACTTACTTCCATTCAATTCAATAAGGAAATGAAAACATCATTCATGCATACGTACGGTCTACCGTCTCCATGAACGGTGTATTTAATTTCATTTATCTATCTATTATATACATATATCCTGAATATATATGATATATAAATCATGTTTTAAATTCTGTAAGTAATTATATCATGATATAATTAATAATAAAATCAAGAACAACATGTCCAAACACATACGATAAATGAAACAATTTTACCCAAACCACTGCTTCAATGTGGAATTGTCAAATGCACATGTAATATAAAGTCATAAGTGAATCATATATGAAATCATAAATATTATTATGGTTCTGTTACAAGTTAATGATATGATTAAACCCAATTTATAGGAGTCTCAAAAACATATTAATGAATTTGGAAATAAGGTAAGGGATAATTATTCCAATCTCATTCTTATCCGAGATTGTTTATTTGTAAGTATTTACTGGGGTTATGTTTATCATCCATGTCCATGTTTTCTAAAAATGTTTTCATAAAATGATTAATATTCTTCCATTTATTATTGAAGTCATTTTTACCCTTTTTTGACTTTTACCACATTGTATTGAATGAATCTTTCCTTTGTTTACCATGTAATGTACTTTTTGACTTTTCTGGCAAAAGTACGAGAGGATTTTTTTTACTTATACGGCGTGAATTGATTTTTATGGTTTCATAATTCCTTATTTCCATGAAGATTCCTCTACAAGATTTCATGATTATTTTCAACAAAATTCTTTTCTTTTAAAATCTCACATCATTTTGAGAAAAGAAAATTATTTTGAAGAAGAAATGATATTTTCCTTAAGAATTCATTTCAAGGGTTTATTCAAAACTATTTCCCATGTATGATGACATTATTTAGTATGATTATGTTTCAAGTATAATTTATATATTATTTTCATGGTTTGATTTTTCTAATGATAAAATTTATCCATTTGTTTTATATTGATTATGTTAAGATGGGATGATGTTTATGAAACCCATTTTTTCTTTGGGTTATGATTCATGATTGTGTGGTGGAACACATAAGAATGATTTAACTATGAGATTTTTGAGATCTATATCTCCCTCCAATTTATTGGGTAATGATTTATATCCCATGAGATAGACATGGCTAGAACGGTAAGTAAATCCAGTTCAGTAATACAGGGTTGGAATGACATGTAAACCCTATTCAGTAAGGGACTTTGTCCACTACGATGGTCTTGGAAACAATGCCTTGGCTACTATGGAAATCATATCATGTGCTTAATGGTTTTCCAAAATAACATGTTTTATTCCCATGATCTTTTATAATGATTAATGTTCCTTTATGATCGATGACTTAAGTACTGCCAAGATTTATTTCACCACTCTTGATTTTGATGTTTAAACATTATGTTCATGTTTTTAAGTTTAGATGTATATGATTTGTTTTATTTTCTCCATGCATACCCTTAATGATCATTTGAGCTCACCCTTTTTATGTTTTATTTTCCCCAGGATATAAAGAAAGGTTTTAGGTAAGAGAAAAAAAGGAATGATATTTATGGGAGATGTTGAAGAACTTTCACCATGATTAGAAGATTGTGTTCAATGTTTCCAAAGACACTAAACTATTATTGTCCTTGGTTACCTATTTTTGTTATGTGTTATGTATTCTGAAAAAGTAATGTAATTTCCATGTACTTCAAGTGTGGGTCTCTATAGTTGGTATCAGATGAAAGGTTTAGTTAACCTTTGGTATCTAAGATTAGAAAACTTTAGTGAGATCCCTAGAGATATTTTTATGCCATGTCTAGGGATGTCTGTATGGTTAAGTATAAGTATAGGTTATAGTCCAAGAATTACTATAACGATCATAGAATTTAACCTAATATGTTAGATATTCAAGTTAATCCATCTTTATTATGTTATTTTCCTAGTATGATTTTTTCCTCTCACACTATTGTTTTTGGGTTTTAGATGATGGTTGGAACCCAAAGGAATTGTGTTGATCAATGTAATGGACAATGCAATGATTGTACTCCTGAACAATCCAATGTTATGGGAATTGGAGTGAAAAATATTATTGCTATACTTACACAAGATATGAATCATTCTGGACGTCCAAATGAGCAGATAAGGGAACAATATTCTATTGAGTCCTTCATGAGGCAACATACACCTTTTTTTAGTGGGTCCTCTGATCCACTTGTTGCTGAAAAATGGATCAGTACCATTGAAAAGATATTTTCCATGCATCGCTGTTCAGAACATGAAAAATTCATTCTCGATATTTACTATTTATAAGGTGATGCAGACCGGTGGTGGACTCTAATTAAGAATATGAAGCCCCAAGATGAAATTGAATCCACTGAATGGGATGAGTTCAAGAACTTATTTTTCAATAACTAATTCCCTCATATTCTTCAAAAAAAGATGGAAAATGAGTTCCTTGAGCTTAAGAAAAAGGATGATGACTCTGTTGGTATATAAGAGGTGAATTTTACAAGTCTTTCAAGGTATGCATCTGGATTCATCATCCAACCTGAATGTAAAATGGATCGATTTTTCAGTGGATTAAAACCAAGTCTTAGAAAGGCATTAGCTACAAGAGAATTCAGTAGCTATGATGAGATTGTGCATTTTGATATCCAGGTAGAACTGGTAGTTGGTGTTACATATCCATCTCATGGTTTTTAAAATAAAACAAAGATGTAGTTCATGGAAAAATCTCAAAACAATGGTGAAAAGAAGGTGAATGTTAATTTATGCTCAAAGTGCGGAAAGTAGCATGGTGGAGATTGTCTAAAAGGTACTAGATAATGTTTCAAGTGTGGAAAATAAGGTCATTGAGCAGGTGAGTGCCAAAGTAATGGGAAAAAAGTTTCTAATGATGTGAATAGAGAAAACACTACAAGGAACACTCCACCAACACTTCAATGCTTCAAGTTCAAGGAAATGGGGCATTATACGAATCAATTCCCTAATCTAAGGGTTAAATATGATCGATGTGAGAAACCACTTAAGGTAAAGGACAAAGGGATGTCACATGCGATCACTATTTTTGATGTTGATTATGACATTGATGTTCTGGAATGATTAATTGTTTGTGTAATGGTATTTCAAAATAGTACCATGGAATCTCATTTATAGTATCATGGAATTTTATAATATCTATGTATTGGTTTTCAATAATTCCATGGTACCGGTAAACATGAAAAGTGATTGAAATATTTTTGAAAAGAAGATGATATGCGCATAATAAAGGGATAAAGAGAAAATAATATGTTTGATAGTATTAATGGGCTCATGACTAATATCAGGACAAAGTGATCTTATGGTTTGAGTATATATAAATTTTGGGATTTTGGTATGTGGAAAGAGTTAAATTTTTTCATCATTCATGTTTTCACTAAAGTTTAATGGGTATTCATTTTTAAATATAATACATTATTAAGGTATTCACATGTATGGAATGTGACCAAAAAGATATATTTTATGATATATGGGGGATAAATGACGGTATTTAGATTCTTGGTAGATGACCTCTCTAGTAATCTTTTTCATTATACTATGAGATTAGACAAAAGTATTTTGGGTAAGCCTAAATATTGTAATAGATTAAGTTAGACTTCAGATAGTATTGTTAAAGGATATGAATTTTTTTTTGATAATTTTTTCTGGAATGTTATAATAGTATAGTTTTAGAAAATGTACAACCCATAGGATGGGCGGAAACCCATCGCGTTGGGAAAGGATGTGGGAATCGAATCCACAACTGAAGTACGAATGGCCTTTATCACCTACCACTGGCCTATAGGAAGTCCTTGTTTAGTAGAAATTAGTTTTAATAGGTAGTATTATAGATGAAGTATAAGTCCATTTTTGTAATCATATACACCATATATAGACTTATGTATATTTAATAATTTGTTCTAAACTATTTGTGATAAAGTGAGATGGAATGACCTATAATTCTATCGGATGATCTGCTAATACCTCAAGAATGAAAAATTCAACTTCATTTATTGAAATAAGATATGAATTAGAAATTATACATTGAATGACCAATGATGGTATTACACCAAAATCAAGTAAGTATTTATCATTATGAAAAAAATCCATCAACTTTAGAGAAATGATCATGAAAACCAAAAACGTTGTCCTAGTAACCTCATATATGATGAATTTGATGGTACCTTAGATCATCACAAATTTATGGCTTAGTGATTGTTGGGTTTTTCATTTCCATGTTCTCTACCACTCTCCATCAGAACTTGATGGTTAGAATTCTCTTCCATATCTATATTTTCACTTATGTTCTCCTATGTGGAAACCTAGTGATTAGTTAATTTGGGTAACCATTAAATTTCATACTTTAGTTTTTAAAGTTATGTTTTGGTATTACTTTTTATGATGTGGGTTTCTATTAAAGAAACATTTAAGTAGTAAACCATTTATAAGGCCGACAAATTTCGAGGGAGAAATTCATTTTAAGGGGGTTAGAAGGTAACACCATGAGATTTTATGAAAAATATTCTTTTAATTTTATTGATGTATTGTGCTTTACGGTAAACCAAAATTATCTTGTGCTATATGCAACACCATATTAGCTTTTATTATACGCAAACTCTATTCTTGGGTTTTGTTGCACGCAAGAGCAACTTTCCGCAATAGCGTGTGTTGTACGCAATACCGAGTTTCACTAAACATCGATATATTGTTATAATATTATTATGAACTAGCCATTATGAATATTAGTAGATAAATTTTGAATTTTATGACATTATAATTCATCTTACACATTTTATAGAACATGGTATGAGAAAAAAAAAATTTCGGCTATAATAATTATTTTACAAAAAATGCAGTTTTGCCACCTTTTGATGGCACAACCACATTAAATATAGTTTTAGAAATGTTTATATGTTTAATTGGATAAAATAAAATTCTTCTTTTGAATCAGGATATAAAAATTTACTTTGGATAAATTTTTGATATTTTTCTTATAAGTTTCTTATTTTGAATAATAGTAAAAATATGTTAAATTTTAATTAAAACCAAATTTTTTCATCGAGATAATTTATATGGTTAAATTATAATATTGAATTGTTTTAAATATAAATAGAATATATTTTTATCATTTAATATAATTTAAGTCATTATCATTAATTTTACACTGAATTCATAGGTTAAAACATTCAATCTTTTGCAACATTTTAACTTTTAAAACCCGTTTTCTCAGCAGTGGGATTAATTTTAAATTAAATACTGCAAGTTCGGTGTTTTGAATTTGGAAAAATGGATTCAATATTTGGAATCATTAGGTCCAAATTATGTTAATATGAGATTTTTTATTTTTAGGAATTATGAATAGTAACTACGGTAAATTTTATTTACTATATTTAAAGGTAAATCAGGTAATTAAGAGTAAAAATAAGACTATAAAATTACCCTAACACCTACCAAAATTCTATTGGATGAATGAAAGTCAACACATATCACATAAGGGTCTGAATAGATTCATTTAGTGGAATTTTAACCATGAAAATGATGTAATTATTATTAAAACCAAAGAAAGTGACAACATGTCACTCTCTTATATCTTATAAGTGTAATAATTATAATTTAGTGATAAACATCATAAAATTTCAACAAAAAAATTCATAAAAATATAATAAAATTATCTACATCATATGAATTTATTTTAAACTTTTAGGGTTTAAATAATAATCATTAATGGTGACACATTTGTGATGCAGAAATTGTTTACTCTATGAAAAAACAATAATAAAATTTTTATTATGCTAATAGTGACCTTAAAAGGAACAAAAACCTAACCAAAATTTATTGGTCATGTACATGTAATTAATAAGAATACAATGGTAGAATATTTTTCCATTTTGAGCCTTATAAAATTGATTATGACACCTATATTATTTTATTTTTAAATGATGTCAAAGATGTCACCTTCATAATTTAATAAATAATAATAATTTAAATGTTGTGATTTTAAGATGATAAATTCGAGTAAAAATATTATCAAGATAGGAATTATTTTTATCCTCATCATAGATTTTAATTTTTAATTTTTATGCAAAAATATTTATATTAAATAATTATACAAAAATGTTGTGGTAATTATTTTATTAAGAGAAATACCAAATAAATGGTTTTACAAATATTAAAATAAATAATATATAAAAAATTAATGTGCTCCATTAATTTTTTAAATTAATATGACATTTTTGGAATCTATTAGATTTTTTGGTTCGAACATATCTTTTCTGTGTATTTTATTTAAATTCTAATAAATGAATAGTGTCAAAATTGACACTATTGTTATTTTATAAAAATAACATATTATAAAATTGTTTAAAAATCACAAAAATATTTAAAAACTATATAATGAAATTTTGATGGTATAAAATTTCACAGATTATAAAATTATGGACAATTCAACACACATAAGTAATTATTTATAACAATTTAAAATTTAGAATATTATTACCACAAATAAAATTAAATAGATTAAATAAGGATGAATCAAGTTGATAAGGTTTCAAATAAATTATCAACATGTCTAAATCATATTGGTTGATGATATTACAACCATATCACATCTAATATTCAGATTTGAGTCATTTTTGGAGGTTTTTAAGTGGGGTTTGATTTAATTATAAATTAATATTTTAGAGGTTTCCAAAAGTGCCCCTCCCTTCTCTTATAATAGGGCACCTACTCCCTCTCCTCCTCACACAACTTTGAGCCTTAAATATCTGCCAAAACCTACCAATTTCTCTTCTAAACTTCCCTAGAAACATATTATTGGTCATTGTCTTCTTCAAATACCAACTTTAGTGCCCTAAGATGTGGTTTAGAAGAGGCACATCAAAGAAGAGGTAATATCCTTTACCGATTCTTTCAAATTCAGTTCTTCTTCTACTTCCTATTATTTTGTTGTTTCATAACAAATTAATAACATTAGTATGACTCATATAATTATATTTTATTATAAATATGAACCAACCCTATTTCACATTCTATCCATCATACGGAAAACGAAATCACCGCGCATGCGTACGTACGGAATACCGTCTCCACACCATGGTGTAATCTGTTTTTCCACCACCACCTTACATGGATGGGTATAATGGTGGAAATAAAAACTATATATGATTATTATAACATGAAAATAATTATGATATATTATATAATCCACTCCAATACCATTCAACAATTATGGGATTGATATTGTCGCTCATGCATACGTACGGATTACTGTCTCCATGACTAGATGAGATTCATCCTTCATATTAACCATTACAGAATGATTATAAAGTATATATATAATAAATAATGATGAAATTTATGATATAATAATGCTACTGGATATATATATATATATATATATATTCTACTTACTTTCATGCAATTCAATAAGGAAATGAAAACAGCGTTCATGCGTACGTACGGTCTACCATCTCTATGAACGGTGCATTTCATTTCATTTGTATATCTATTATATACATATATCCTGAATATATATAATATATAAATGATGTTTTACATTGTGGAAGTATGGTTATCATGATATAAGTAATAATAAAATAAAGAACAACATGTCCAAACACATACGACAAATGATACGATTTTACCCAAACCACTGCTTTAACATGGAATTGTCAAATGCACAGGTAATATAGAGTCATAAGTGAATCATATATGATATAATAAATATTATTATGATTCTATTAAACGTTAATAATATGTTTAAACCCACTATAAAATAGTTTCGAAAACATACAAAAGAAATTGGACATAAGGTAAGGGATAATTATTCCAATCTCGTTCTTACCCAAGATTGTTTATTCGTAAGTATTTACTAGTGTTAGGTTTATCATCCATGTCCTTGTTTTATAAAAAAATTTTCATAAATTTTTTAATATTCTTTCATGTACTATTATCATCTTTTTTACCCTTTCTTGTCTTTTACCACACTGTATTGAAGGAATCTTTCCTTTGTTTACCATATAAGGTACTTCTTGACTTTTCCGGCAAAAGTACGAGAAGAATGTTTTTTTAACTTATACGGAGTGAATGGATATTTAAGGTTTAATAATACCTTATTTACATGAAGCTTACTCTACAATATTTCATGATTATTTTCAACAATATACTTTTCTATTAAAATCGCACGACATTTTGAGAAAAGAAAATGATTTTGAAGAAGAAAGGATATTCTTCTCAAGAATTCATTTCAAGTGCTTATTAAAAAATATTTCCCATCTAATATGACATTATTTAGTATGATTATGTTTCAAGTATAATGTCTCTATTACATGAATTGTTTTATTTTTCTTATGATGAAATGTATCCATTTGTTTTATATGGATTATGTTAAGATGAGATGGTGTTTATAAAACCCATTTTATTCATTGGGTTATGATGCATGATTTTGTTGTGGCACACATAATAATGATTTCAATTTGAGATGGGTGGGACCTATATCTACATCCAATGCATTGGGTAATGATTTATATCTCATGAGATAGACATGGCTGGAATGATAAGTAAATTTGGTTCAGTAAGGGACTTTGTACACTATGATGGTCTTTGCAGCAATGCCTTGGATACTATGGAAATTATATCATTTGGTTAATGGTTTTCCACAATTACATGTTTTATTCCCAAGATCATTTATTATGATTAATGTTCCTTTATGATCTATGACTTACTTACTGCCAAGATTTATTTCACTACTCAAGATTTTGATGTTTAAACATTATGTTCATGTTTTCAAGTTCAAATGTATATGCTTTGTTTTATTTTCTCCATTCTTACCCTTATTGAGAATTTGATATCACCCTTTTTATGTTTTCTTTTCCATAGGATATAAAGAAAGGCATTAGGTAAGAATAAAAAGTAAATATCTTTATGGGAGATGTTGAATATCTTTCACCATGATTAGAAGATTGTGTTCCATGTTTCCAAAGACACTAAACTATTATGGTCCTTCGGTGTCTGTTTTTTATATGTATTAAGTATTTTGCAAAAGTAATGTAATGTCCATGCACGTCAAGTGTGGGTCTCTATATAATTCCTACAAGGTTTTGTATTACATCAACTATGGATGAACCCCTTCCATGTTTTTGGCATCTTCCACTTCATATACATTTGGGTAGATGCCCACATGGGGGTATAGGAATATCCAATCCCATTCACTCTCCCAGAATCATCTTCCATATTTTTATCTCGAATATCACCAGTAATGGGTATCATAACTTGTGCTTAGTGGATGTTATGGAAAGGATCAGGCTAGTAGACTACTTCATCATCCACCTTTTCCCCAATCTCATGGAAACAATGGTCAACAACTGCACTAGGACAATCGAATAACAACCATACCTACTTGCATTTTGAGGTGGGGTACTGGTGAAGAGGGTGGACTAAAAGGTGATCTAGGAGTCTTACACCACACATCACTTCATAAGGATGTTTTGATTATTGCATTGGTTAACCTCAAGGGTGGAATACAGGTATTTATACATAGTCTTAGTATCATGAATAGATTGACTAGAATCACTAACATGAGAATTCTATCTGCTGGAGTGTCCTCTACCAGTCCTTTTATGGCATCTTCCAGAGGCTCCTGAGGTGTCCTAAGAACATTCCTCATTGTTGGAAATTGTGAATAAATATATAAATTCAAAACAATTCATAGTGGTTCATTATTTCACATCATCAGTGAAATGGTCTGGGGTTTACATACACTGGGTGTATCAACCAATTTGGGAGGCATGAAGTCACCAAGGGTGGGAGTTGGATTCAGATTTGGGGGAGGACTCTGATTTTCTATGTGTAATAAATTTCAACTATTTTGAGATGTGTTAGGTTGTGATGTAGATGTAGAGGTAGTAGACGAAGTAGTTTAGACAACCAAAAAAGGTCAGGACTTACTCAAATGGGAACAAATGATACCAAGATGGAGAGAACCTATCTTACATATCAACTAGTCATCATTCTTCTGCATCCCTTGGATGGGAACCTGCTTCCACTAATTTTAGTATTCTTTATCACTATTGGGGTTAGTAATAACATAGATGCTTACACTAGAAAGTTTACATATTTTAACAGGTCACAATCTACTTGGTCTTGGATCCAATCTTGTAATATCAACAATTACTCAATGGTGTGTCCAAGGATATTATGATATAAAAAATGTTCAATGTGGCTAGTGAGTCTAGCCTGTTGGGGTCTCTTGAACTTTGGAAACATTATATTCCATATTCAAGAATGTAGATGAAATATCCTTGGTCTTGTGCATCCTTGAAGGAATAAGACATATTCCTCCAGTCTACAAAAGGTATCATGGGATCTGGGGCTTGACAGGGGGTCAGGGCCATGTAATTCTAATGAAGTAGTTGTGACTATCATGGTTCTGATTGGTGGGGCTACATAAAGTGATTCATATCTAGTAAAGGATCCAATTGGTGCACCATCTTGTGCTCCTCCACATTCACAATAATGACCATCTCTACTTTTAAGAGCCTTCACATGGGAGCTAAAAGGGGAAATTGGCACAACTATTTCTTATTCCACTACAAGGCTTCTTCAAGATGTTGATCCTTATTGGAGAACTTTTGAAATCATCCCATGCATTTTATGAAGATAAGGGTAGGGGCCAACTCATCTTTGAGATTCTCTATTCACATCATAAGGGGTTGTTCCTAGGATGGAGGTATATCTATTGAGTACATGGATCCCTTCCATTAGGCAATGAGTTCAGTAACCAGATCACCAGGCCTCTATTTTTCTTTTGATGAGGTTGTTGGTGCCCACATGCCAAAGAAAAGCTGAACATGTATAATAATTTTCTATGTAGGTTCTCCAAAATGAAAATGGACCCTATTGGAAGCTAGATATAATATAATAACACAATTTCTTCAAAACATAAGACAACCAATCCGATAATGATTTGATATTGCTATTATAGAGTTAATAAATTTAGACAACACCTTGGGGTGTAGTGGGAAATATGTTGAATCAGGTCACACAATAAACTAAATAGGATGAAAATAAGATTAAAAAATTCTAGGGTATCGACTATGGTCCACCAATGCTCGATACATATTTTTATCATGTATAACTGCCACTAGTAGAATTTTTAAAGCCTTGAGACAGATGAAAATAGATGATATCACATCATCCTGGAGAGGATTTTGGCCACCAATGAATTTAAAAGGTCATAAACTTTTGTAGAAGTACTGAATTGATCCCACGGTGGACAATTATTCTTATTATGTGGGGTGGGTGGATCATATCTCAGTTTCTTTCCATATCCCCCAACATCTTCCATGATTGGGTGAATAAGTCCACCATGTTCAAATCAAGGTACATAGCTAGGGAGGACTAGGATCCCCATAAAAGGAGATATGGTGTCCCCTCTAATGTTGTTATGGTCTAGGTGTATATCAATAACAATCTCAGTAGTGAGACTTTTATATTCCTCAATCTCTTCGAGGAACGCTACTATACTTCGGTCTGAATGTGATTTTGGCACAACCTCAGATGGGCCATAAGGCACAACACGTTCCTTTAATTTTTCAATATATCAATGAGTAGACAGAAATGACTTATTGGGGGGGCATTCAGGCCCAACAGCAGTCTCCAATGATGAGTATTGGCTCCTGTTGGTGGGTATTCCTACTAAATTATCACCACATATGTTTTTTCTTATAATGTAATGTGTCGGTTGCTCTATTTCTATGATACCATAGTGGGGAAGTAGTGATGACATTCATCATGGAGGTTGTCATATTGGGACCTTCATTATATGTAGATGGTCTAGATTAAATGTCTCATCACTAACATTGGATTGAGTGTAAATAGAGGGCGACATATTATCCCAACATCCAGTGGTCACATATGGAGACACCTATTACATGACTCAGTCTGGCACATCGAGGCTCATAATGCATGATTGTTGGTGAGTCTAACAATAGCCATATGAATCCGGACAGTAATATATAGGAGTGTCATGATCCCAACCCTCTCAAAATATTTTTAGAAAACAACAATGTTATTGTGGCTCCTTAGCTAGGTAGCCTGATGGTCACAAAGATGGTGAAATTTCACCCATATATTATGGATAAAAAATACTTGGTCCTCAATGAGGGACCTCAAGATGAAAAAATGTAGAGATGATAGTCGAAAAAACACAACTAATAGCTGGTAGGAATCCAGTAGCTCCCACAAGTCCTCATGTTCAGTACTAGTGGGATGATCCTACTCCTTCTCATCCCAAGACCAGATTGGCATTGGTTGTGATAAATTATGTTGCATTGATGTGCACCTACATGGATAATTATCTACTAGTAATGGGTGTTACCATGATTGAATATTCACTAAATGTTACAATGTCTACTAGTGGAAGATCCAATATAATGACCATATCCATGTAGGGAATGTTTTTTCCACTTCCTCTTTTGTTAGGGGAAAAAAATACCTTTTTGGCTTAGTGGAGTTCCCACTATCATTTTAGAGCATCAACCAAGAACTTGAAATATCTCCAACTTCATCTGTAGAGGTAGATATGTGAAAAAAATGTTGGCAATGGTGATAGTTTCACTATGTGTCCTTAGAAAGATCCCACAATTTCATCCACATATAGGTATCTATATATTTATTTAGGAACATTTTGGACTTTATCTTCTAGGAACATAAGACTCAATTGATGCTCTTTTGTCCTATTCTCTTCAATTCAGGGTGAATTTTACCTTATTGATTCATCTATTACATCAGATTATGAGTTGTCAATGATGAAAAGACACCTCCAAGGGTCCTAGCTATGATGATGTGGGACATCTCCAATAATGATTTGTTAAGGGTTTTCTGGGTTCCTTCCTTGTGTGTTGCGTCCTACACAGTGGGCAAGGACCCTACGATGGGGGTTCATCCTCTTTCCCTAATATAGTTTTTAAAATAAGGGCATGTCTTCTGCATGGGGAGTACCTGTATGTTTGTTGGGGGTGGTGTGTGGGGGACCTATGCGATGTCTGATGGTGGTGCAAGGTGGATATATTCCTTTTTTGATTGTGATGTGGAGAGGACCTCTATAAAGGTTGATTGTGGTGTGGAGATGAACTATGAATTGGTCGATGGCTATGATGGGAGGACCTCCGCATTGGTTTTTGGGGGTGTGGGTAGGAACAATGCACATATATTCCTTATGACATGATAGATCATAATGGTTATCAATGGTTCCAATGATTGAGAGAGTCAACCAGTCCTGCCTGTGAGGTGGTTGGAGTCTCGGTCCCATGTAGGTAAAGACGGATCCCTGTTGAGTAGTTATGGGGATATGATGGGATATGAATGTAGGGCAGAGGCCATTAGATCTCCAAAAGATTCCTCTATTTAAATTTTTTGGTATTCCTACCCTCATCATTGACATCAAATGTTTTGTACTGGGACTAGATGAGTGGAGATGGATTTAACAATGTCATCGACTTGTGGGTTGAGTCAGTGGTGGTACTTAGGCGGCCTACTAGGAGCCCTCCTGGTTAGCTCCCAAATGGAGGTCGTGATAGGTGTAATTTGAATTCCCCTACCAACTCATCCTAGGGGAGTGATCTATCGTAACTCTATAAGGAGAAGATGCTGAAGTGGTTCTACATTGTAATAGGGTTTTCCCCATGCGTGACCCCTGAGGGTGGTGGTGTTGAAGAGGCACTGATGCCTCACAATCCAAGAGGGTCATATCCCTGTTAGGAATGACCCCTTCTTGCTCTTATCAGTGAACATGGTCATCAATCACCCTCCATTGAATGATCTCATAGGGTGAAATCATGTGTGGGTTCCTTTTAAATTATGGTGTATTGACTTTCATGGTAGGAGTATAGTCATTTAGGATTTCCATTCCAACATTTCCCCTTCTCCTATGGTTGTTGGTTTACTTCATCAGTTTCTTGAAAATTGAGTCTTTAAAGTATTATGGATTTAGCATCCAGAACAAAAATATTGAATGAAATTCCCAATTCCCCAATGCCATCCATTCTTCCAAAAACAAAGGAGGGATCCACACTAATGATTTCACATATCAATGTTTCCCAATGTTGTTTTACCCATGTCATAATAGAGATTCATGATAGGCCCACCACTTTATTAGTGGGATCTGGTGTATAATATCTTTATCTAGTGACATGAAAATCATATGGTTACCAAATTATACAGGTGCCCAGAGATTAAGGAGATGAGCTCCACTTCGGGTTCACCATAATTTCTTTCGACACTTTCTACTTGGGAGACGAGCCTCACATGATCATGCCTCACATTCCCACATTCCAAATGTGGGAGGTACCCATCACATTAATTAGAAATGTCATCTCCATGATCAAAACAAGATAATGAGATATTATTTCTTCCTTGTATGGATTCCTATTTTGATATCATCACCTAGTCTAGTTATCTCTCCTAGATTTAATTCTTGTTCATGAAACTAAATCGCATTTTTCAATCAATGTGATAGATGGTTAATTAACCTACATTCATCTCGATAAGGTAGAAAACTTCAGTTATAGTAGATATTAATTTTTGGAATATGTGGTTGTTTTTAGATGTTGGGTTGGTCAGGAACATATAGCAGCTTCCCCTTTTGGTGGTAATCTCTTATGGGAGGAATCATGGGTTGAGAACCTAAGGCATATCATGTCGATCATGTGGTAGTTCATGGTAGGGGAAATAGTATTCTGAGCCATTTAATCTTAATCATCCCATGTTTATTGTATGGGTTGGGTACAAGTATAAAAATCCACATAGTTTGTTTTTTCAATTTATCGTTCTGTGTTAGGATTGGTCTATGCAGTATAACCTCTTGTAATAAGGATGCTCATTTGATGGAAGGATAATCAATGAGGGTTAGTGTGGGGATTACTCATGATTGTTTCCCAATTTTTATGTTTCATCTCGTGGTAGAGGAGGTTGGTGTATCCCATGATGATGGTACATGAGGCTTCCTATGTTCCTCAAAAAGGGTATGGCTGGGGTTTCGAATCAGGTGTTGAGGTTGTTATCATGTAGTTTAATTTCTTACAAAAAAAAGATGGAACTAGGTGGTGTTGCGTCATTTGACTTATATGTTTATAGGACTTACACCCTGAGAGGGACTGTGTTAATGAATGTGGATGATATGGAAAATGGATTCTCTACTAATAATGGTAAGTTGTTTCCCTAGATGATGACACCATTAGAGATTATGTGTCTACTAATAATGTGCTTATAGGTAAATATTGGTGTAAACACAACTGTGGAGGAGTAGAAATTTAGAGGCCCAATGATAGGATGCTTATACATCAGAGAAAGAGGCATTATCATACCTAATATAAGAGTAAACAGTTAGGGTAATTTTACTAACCACACTTGAAGTAATATGGTCAGATAAATGGGAAGATGGTGCCGGTCACATAGAGTTTTGAGGTTTAGTCAAACCGATCCTGGATTTGTATGAGAGCCTAGGCTCTCAAATTTCATGAAAAGGTATTGGATGAATGGAGGCACCATATAGAGTCTTGGAAGATATGTTTTTAAAAATTTGGGGGGTTTCACAAAATTTTGTGGTTTCACATAGGCCATGGGTCTCATAGAGGTCAGTGGTATCGTGAAAGAATATGTTTAACATAATATGGTGACCCTTACTTAGAGTGAAGAATTTGTTCCCTTGGGGTTTGTTTTTTAATGGATAATTATCTAGAGAACCCCCAATAGTTATAAAGGAATTTATTCATATGAAAAGGTCGTGGAACATCATCAATGGAATCTCCACCATGGGATGAGGTTCTCCAAAGCCTATGGTAGGTAGTTTCATGAATGATGGTTATGTTTTGAAATAAATATTATATCTTGATCATGAATCTTCTGAGTTTCACAAATTCATAGCTTTTCTCAAATCATAAAAGTTTTCAACCCCTTAATAGTCAGGCATAGAGGGGTTTAATGGCCCAATAGAGGAAAGGGCCTCAGTTTTACAAAATCTGGATTCTTTCATGAATGATTATGTGGTTCAAAAAATGATGGGTTTTTTTCATCCAATGTAATGTAGCTTGAAGGTTACTACATCAAGCATTATATTACTAGGAAATTTTGTGAATTAGAGTTATGTTGTGTGACGGGTACTGCCTTAAGATTCATACAGATGGTGACTTCCATGATCTATAGTTATTCAAAAACATGTAAAACATCATGAATCTAGTCCCTTAAGTGGATGTATAGTCAATTTTGTCCTAAATTCACTTTGAACCAGTCATTCCTTCCATGACATCACCCGCGACAAAAGTATTTTGGTATTAACAACCATATTGATCTTGAACATTATGATATGTTGTTTCTTGAGTTGATACAATTTTTGGATAGGAAAGAGATTCTCTTGAGTGGGTAATGAATTATTCTGGTATGTGTTTTATGGATTCATGGTCAAATTTAGGAAGAGACACATGATATTTAAAAGTAAAGGATGTATAATTGAACCAAGAGTCTTTATAATGAAATTGGTTTTCTAATTTCAAAGGATAGAAAGACCAATGTCGGTGAGAATTTTACACCAACAATTTGAGATATATATATTCCCTTTTTATTTATATTTTCATGTTATATAAAATTTTGGGGTATTTTTCTAGTGATTTTGTAATGTTTTTGGATGTTTTGAAAAAAAATTTGTGCTTACCGGTTTTAAAATGGATAATAGAAACAATGAAACATGTCTAGGAAACTATGAAAGTGAGGATGGGAGTAACTAAGAAGGCTCACACTTGGTGAACCATTTGGGAAAATAATGTGAGTTCTTAAGGGAACCATACAAGTGTAAAAAGGGGAAAATAATAATTGGGGAATGTTTTTATAAAAATATAAATGAAAATCATGTGAGTTGATGGGATTGAGAGAGTACCACCCCATGGTTTACTTATGGTTTTATAAATAGTGTGACTCTCTAGATTTTTTTGAGTTGCACAAGCACAACTATCTCATGGTTTGGAATAATGTGTGACCTAACCATGAAAATTGAAATTCATTCCACGAAATTTATGTTTTAAATCTAATCTTTCCATGATAGAATAATTTCCCCCTATCCATTTAAGAACAAAAATTACATACCTCTTCTAGGCTGCGAAGACATTTCATTTTTATCAAGAAACATGATTTGGGTGAATCAAAGTGAATTAGAGATCAGGAATCATTTGTATATTATTTTTAACCCTTTTCATTACCTTTATTAATTTATATAACATTACCATCACTCTCATATCCAAGTATCTATTTTACTAAAGATACATACATGTCATAGGATGTGATTCATGATTTTATCTTATTGGGTCTATTTAAGGCATAGTTTTTTAACCCAGATCTAGATGTTCTAAGTGCCTTTCTTCATTTTCTATATTTATTGAGAGGTTGGTGGATTCCATATTATCTCTAATATTCTATAACTTGGTTTTTTAGTTTGTTTTAATGGTTTCCTTGTATTTTTTATGGGAACTTTGTGTGATATAATGAATAAAACCCTTTTGTTTTCTATTTTTGAATAATGGATAATTGCTTGGATTTGGGAAAACTTTCCATTGTTAATAATTTTATAATAATTATTCTAAAATTATGTTATATTTATTACCTATTATTTTCTTACTAAAATTATTTCAAAGGTTGAACTATTTAGGTGAAATTATTTTTCATGGAATTTGGCGTAATTTGGATAGTGTGTCTACAATATGGACTGAGTGTGGTCAGAAGTTCCCCTGTGAAGTTAGTACATATTATTTTCATGGATTACCACTATAAATTGTAATTCCAAACATGTGTGGATACGTATGTGTTTATGTTTGTTTGAAAATTATTAAGGTTATAAAATTGTGAATGGATGAAAATAATCATGTGCATGGTTTTCTCAAATTGATATATCTTATGACATTATATATAATATTAGAAAGGTTTTCAATTCTTTTATATATAAGGTCTAATTGTGTCTTTTCCATGTGTACTGTGTTGGGATGTATTTTTGGGAATGATGACTATGATTACACCCACCCAAATATTTCGAAATTTGGTTCCTTTTCAGATGTCATATATTGATACATTAGGAATGGAAAGATGTCATATTTCTCTAATGATACATCTTAATACCTTTAACATGGAAGGTATTGTTGGTTAATAGAGCTAGTTGAGTCGGTCCTATGGATCATGTTAATTGTTGTTATTAACTCTTCTCTTCTAGTTTGATAGTTTATGTACACTATATAATTGTCACTCTGATTTTAATTTTTTTTGTTTTATGTACGGGTTTTATTGGATATATATATTCATCATATAGCAGGATTGGATATCTTTGTTTAATGATATCAAGTGGTTTATCTAAATTTGTAATATCAACCCCAAATGTTTTCATATTCCTCTGGAATATATTTACAACCATTTATTTCGTGGATATGACGATTAAGTATACTGGAAATATATCTATTACCCGGACAATGACATGGCGTATGATGTTACACTTTTTATTTATTACATTGAGGTTGTTATTATAAAATGTAAGCCAGATGTTACATACCATGTAATAAGTTATATCTTAATTACATATTGTTTTGACAACCCACATGGAGGTGATATTGTGATCGAATTTTTGAATTAATCTAACATTCATAAAATAATGTTTAATTTTCTTGTATAATAATTTTTTATTATTGATAATTGTTTCCATATTCAAATGGATTATTATTTAAAAATCAACCATTAGGGTAAAATCCATGGTGGGATGAATTATGGTTTAGATAATTACTACACCACATATTTTCATGTTAAATTAATTTTATTACAATAATAATATGTTGTACATTAAAATAATGATATTTTTTAATTTTTTAAATGGTTTAATGGTGAAAATTTTGTTCATAGTTTGATAATACATTTATAGTTACCAATAATTGTTAATATGTTTCATTAGAGGATGATGAATTTTTAATACATGGTTTGGGTAATAATATTGTAAATCATGAATTCATATAATGCAGAACCAAAACCTCTAATGATCTGCCTAGATATTAGGATAATAGTTTTACTCAACTATTGGACTAAATTAATATTGTTTAAATATAAAATAAATTCTTTAAATTAATTATAATTGTTTGAAATATTTAATGTATTTTATCATAAAATATATTTGTTATTATATGAAATGAATATGATTTTTCACTAATATTATTATATAATTACTGATCTTAATTATTTTATTGACATAGAGTCTAATTTATAATATATGAGATGGGTGACTATAATATTAATGTGTTTATGTGTAATGTATGTTTGTGATGATTCATGATATTATGTTTATTATTATTTATTAAAAAATATTTAATAATTAATATATGTTAAATAGGGGATATCCCCTCATTATTTATATTTTATCATTTAAATAGTATAAAGGGGAGGGGGAAACTCTTCCTCACCAATAATGAAATTCTACCCTATAACTATATATAAATAACAAAAGGTATTCATTCTTATTCCACTATAATAACACTCTTAATTATCATTACACACTCTTATTTTTTATCTCCCACTACCTCATGAGTTCTCTAATATTTGGTTTTTTGTTATGATATTTATCAATGTCCTAGAGAAATATAATAATCCTAAAATACTTTTTTTATGAGTGGAAAATAAGATCCATCTATGAAGTATTTTTACTTAGTATCGTGTTGTTTTAATTCTAATTCAATGGATTTTAAGAAATTTCATTTCAAATAATTAAATATAATATTTATCTAATTCATATATAGTTTTTTAATTTAATTTTTATGTTTACATTGGTCTATAAAAATCATATCATATGAATAATAATTACAATAATTATACTATATCGATAATGTTAAATATATATGTGTGTCATTATTTAATTTAGGAACCATACAGGGATGATTAATTTTATTGTTTTTTACATATGTTAATACTATACATAATA
Organism: Viscum album; assembly: GCA_963277665.1. Lineage (NCBI taxonomy): Eukaryota > Viridiplantae > Streptophyta > Magnoliopsida > Santalales > Viscaceae > Viscum > Viscum album. The sequence goes on from OY728151.1 coordinate 859,125,396, forward strand.
TATATAATGGAAAAAATTGTAAAAATATTTCTATTGTATTGATTTTGATATTTTTTGTGGATAAGTTGTTTTAAAAGTAAATTTTTTTTAGAATTGTAATTAAAATATATGTCGTTTATTAAAATACCCGAATATTTTATTAAGATATATTTTCTAATGAATTATTGAAATTTATTTCCTAAATTATAATATATTTTATTAATGAACTTATGAATAATTAATGTGAATTAGGGGTTTTAGAAATTATTAAAATATTTTATTAAAATATGAAAGGTTTGTATTTATAATTCCCATGGGATTAAAAATTTTATCATATGAATTAATTTTTGATATATTTTAATTGTTAAATTTAAATTATGGTTCATTTTTATATATTTTTCATAAATTATGCCTGATAATTTTATAAAATTCCTTGTTAGTATCCATGATTACATAATAGGATCCCGGAGGCAAGTACCTGGCTAGGTTATATGGATTCTCTAGATAACGTTTTCCCTTATATTAATGATTTGATGTTTTCTATGGTATATATTAGATGTTTCTAACTACATCTTTTTTATCATGGAATGTCAACCAGATTAGGATATTGTATTTAAATTACCTTGTTTACAGTTTGAAATTATTAATATATTGATAGAGATATTGATGTGGTTGAGGATATTATGTTCATTATTTTGATTGTGGATGTGCATTAATTAATTACAAGATCAAAGGTCACTATTTCCATCTACCTTAGGTTATCTCCTAGGAATCATTGATTGATTTTTATATAAACAAAAAATTAGAATGTATTAATTGGTTTCCTGTTTTATTAATAATTAATCCAGTAAAAAATCATTATAAAGTAATGTTTTAAATGTTTTAACACAGTTATATTTTCATTATTTATAAAATGTAAATGTTTACATATATGTATTTAGATTATCATATATTTTTATGGCATATTTTTTAAAGTATATACATAGAGCATGTGGTTATACCATACAGGGAATGTTTTATCAAAATCATCATACACACACTGTGTGCATATGGTATATGTTTCAATCAATTCAAGAAATGTAAGGATTCCAAATTTTGGAATTTAATTTTTTTTCATTTATTAAATTATCGAGGTGGAAAAAATCTGAATGACCTATCTTATTTTATGGAGATGGATAGTAATAATTTTTTTTATTATACAGTTCGAGTACCATATTTAGAAGCCCCAACAGCTTCCTAATTAACATTTAATTTATATATTTATTTATTGTAATATTATTTTCATGATTGGTTTTATATGAAATATTTTTCTGATAATATGTTTTTATGTTATTATTATTATTTTCATATTATTCCAAGTATTTGTAATTTTTAAATATCATGGAACATTCCATGTATGAAATGATCATGGTTGGTCAATTGCAGAAATTTTTCTTTTAAATTTTTAGTGTTTTGGAAAAATAATTATAAATTATTACTCATGGTTCACCTAGATGTTTATTCCAACAATAGTTGATCAGAAATGAACCTCAGGAGTTAAATGAAGTTTACGTGATTATTTTGATCAGGTAGCTAGGGTTCATTCATTACAAGATATTTTAGTTCACACATTTTCCCATGAAATTGTGTATATTAACATAAATAAACATTTCTATGGATAAAATGTGAAAAATATAGAAACTAGAGTAGTATAAAAATATTCAAAGAAATAATTCATTTCATGGAAAATTTATCTTTTTTCCCAAGACACTAAATGTTGGACTTGGGGAATCGATTAATTATTTTGAAACATGTTGTATAATTAATCTATTTTTAAACTATAAATTTATATTATGTCTATTATATTACAATTATCATTTAAAATAGGTACACTTCAATTCACTCTTTTATAGTGAAATTCACATGGGTATACTTAGTAATAAACATATAAGGGAAAAAACTCTTGAACATTTTAGCATATTCACATATATTTTTAAATATACATGAATATGTTATGACATGTGATTATAAATATTTACAGTGTAGTATACCCTAGTATACTTGGTTATTCAATGTGTTTTTTATACTAAACATAATAAAACACTTATACTCATATATTTAACAATAGTATACATATTAATATACTCATGTTCAATGAAATTAATTTCATTAATTTCATTTATATATTAAGATCACAACTGAGAAATCAAAGCTAAATAACAATTCCTCTATTGTACTCTTATGTTTTCTGGTAAAAAAGAGTATACGCATGTATCATTGGGTTGACACTAAAAAACACTATTGTGTTTATTTGAAAATAGAAAGGAATATTATGTAGATCTTAATTTCTCTCCTAAAATATAGTGTACACAATAGTAAAAATAAGTACTTTATAACAATTAATGTCCCAGTACCCATCAATTAATAAGCTGGTGAAATGAATATGACATTATGAATATATCCCTATATTCGAAATGCATCTGATTAATGGATATAGATTATGGAATATATATATATATATATATATATATATATATTATGTCTTGATATGTAATAATGAGGAATATGAACTAAGATATTGAAATATTTACATCATCTATCATGATATGATACATAGTAAACATGATTTAAATTATATATTGAAAATATAGCCACAATCAACTATATAAATTAATGAATTATAAAAAAATCACATATATAACAATTTAATATTTCCATAGTCTACATCCTAATACATTAATATTTATAATAAAAATTATATCCTTTATTCCAATGATATGATGTATAGAAAAATGACAATTTTATATGTGTCTATTTATTTAAAGAATCAAAATTTGAATCGTTGGCCTCTACAGCATTGTTGAAAGAAATTCTTAACTCATGATATATTATGATATCCAAATAGTGAATAAAATATGATTGTTTTAAAATATAAATCAAAACACATGATATGTATACATATACTGTGTGAGTCAAATGAAAATGATAAAATCACATAGTCATTTCAATGAATTAAATCATAGTGATAACGTGGATGAATGTCCTAGGATATTGCATATGCCCCAGAACCCAAATGAATTATATTATATACATTATCAAGATTTTAAATAACACTTATATTGAATAATGGTGATGAATTAAATTGAACCCATTGGAAAACACCAATAATAACCATCTTCAAGTAATTTATAACTAACCATTTATTAAATACAAACATAACAAAATCCCAAAAGAATATTTAATAAAAAAATAACATTTCATTATATTAGACATAATTATATAATGTTATAAGATAAAATACTTATGTAAGAGAAATTAAATTAATTCATCAAGACCCTAGAGAAATCTCATTTAATATTGATAATTGAAAAATAAAATATTTCATGAAATTATGATTCTAAAAATGAATAAATCTAAAGGAAATAAAATAGTGAAATTTCATTAATATTAAATTTTCATTTATAATGAAAAATTAAGGTATATCATAGAAGTGGAAATAAAAAAATTACAATATAATAATTTTACAATGTTGTTTAAAATAAATTAAAATAATTGGGAAATATTGTGGAATATATTTGATCCTATGTCGTAGGAAATTACATTACTTGAAACATCGGTCCTCACTAGAGTAATTAATAAAACTAAAAATATTTATCAAATAATATAAAAGTGGATGATTTCAATTAATTTTCAAATTTCTCTTTTACAATAAAATAACCTCATGGATTGAACATGGAATATATTAATCTACTATTTTTTTCATAGACATAGAAATTAAATGATTCAACATGTGCATAAAATATATATTTACTTGGAACTTATTTTCTCATTCACTATTATTTTGAACCATATCCACTATGGATTAACCTATTGAAGTACTATATCTACATAATTGTTTGAATATAATAGGTCCTCAAATATGATATCTAAAAATTTATAGTTTATTGAAAAATAATCTCTACATAGTATAAGTTGCTCTTCTTCACTCTCTCATGATTAAATATTAGGTTAACCATAATAAAGAGAGATTTATTTCCAATAAATTCCAAAGATCCAAACCCAATAAAATGATCTTAATGACAATATTAAAATCACCACATGTAGACATTGGACTCATTTAGAATATCCATTGGTTTAAATGACAACATATAATATTTTAATCATGAATGATGATGTGATTCATCAACCATTTCATATATATATATATATATATATATTATTTTGACACCAACACATGTTTTATCCCAAAAACATTTAAAAATATGTTTTTTTATCATGTAATATAATATATTTTACATTCATTTATGATCCTAGTTTGGAACATTATAAGTCATGTTCTTACGTGGATAGAATGTTAGAAGGGAGACTTGATGATTTAAAAAAATTGTGGACCTCATCCTGTAACTTGTGAATCTAAAATTTTTCCACAACTAGAAAGATAGGGGACATTCATAGCTAGTGGACATCCATAACAAGTATTTGTTAGAAGGGTGACTTGATTATTTCTAAACCACATTTATTGGTTGTCTGAGTCATTATTTTAAGTGATGAACTATTCCTGGTATGTTATTACTTTTGTGGATAATCACCCTTCTTAAATTTATTTCTTCTCACTAGAGGCTATCTCATCAATAGTATTTGTTGAACAATGAATGATGGATGTCAGATTTTGGTTCATATAACTCCTCTTACATTCTCGAGATCTATCATCATTGATATGGTGATCTTTCTAATAGGTGAATTATCATGAATTAGGTTTGGTTGGATTTCTCAAATTAAATGTAGGTGTTTCTATTTTAATTCCCCTTATTGATATATATGTGTTTTATGAAATTATATTCTTTCAATTTAAAATTTTGTAAGAATGTTTCGACAATTTTTTAATATATATTGTCCCATTTTGATGAAATTTTATTTTGTAATGAACAACGTTGAATTAATAAATATTACATTGTTTTTGAAAAGAACATGGATTTTTAATAACCATAATAATTTTGGATTATGAAATTTGAATCCTTGTTTTAATGAAATTATGTCGACTATATATAATTATTCCAAACAGGTTTAAATGTGTATTTCCATTTGAAATTAATTTTTATTAACATATCGAATGTGATGAAATAGTTTATTTTGAATAGATTTAATGGAATAATATTCAAAAGGAATGGGATTCATTATAATTGTGATGTTCTTCGAGTAATGTCCCATGTGGAAGATTTTACATTAATTAATGGAAGTATGAATGAGTGGAAAATATGAATGATTGACTCTAACTAGTGTTTTGTTAAATTGATAATGGTTTGGTTTATCAATTTGAAATACCATGAAGGAATATTTTGTGGTTTTTTATGAAATTCTCTTTTTAGGTGATTTCTTGAATAACCACTTATATATTATCATTATTTGTGCTTGGTACTTGAAACACATAATGATAGGTGTTTATACATGGGATGTTCTCATTATGGGATCTAGGTGTGTGGGAGATATGAGATATGGTAATGAGAAGAAATCATGAGTGCATGAGCCTATGGGATGAAGATACCCTTTTTGATAATTGTGAGATGTCTATATCACTAAAATATTTGTTTGGTTAGGAAAAAACTATTTATCTTGATGAGGGGATGTATATTTATACCACATTATTACTAATTTGAAGATAGACTAGTTACAGTCTTGGGGAAACCATACTTTAACAAGGGTTGTTCTCCTTGAAAGATATTTTTTTACTAAATTAGTATGATTTTGATTTATATATGTAATTTTTTCACATATACAAGTGTTATTTTCTAATCATTGATGGTATCCTAAATATATCTAGGACTTTACCATTACATATGACCCTGACAGAAGACCTTGAAAAAAGATATTATACTCTGATTTGTTGATCATAACATGGGACATGATCTAACTCTTGTAATTCATTAATTGTATCTACCTGATTAATATGAGTTAAATTATTTATATATATATATATATACAATTCATTTTGTTTGATCTGAGATACATAGTATGCTCATATAGATCCTAATGGTTTGAGAAAATTGACTTGTGAAACTACTTTCAATTCTTTGTTTCAAAAATTTTATTATTTAATGAAGAGTGTGAATTTCATTTAGGAAGTAATTTTAACATGATTTCCTATTGAATAACACAAATGTATTTTGAAATGGTATTGTTAGTGGTTTGGACTCCATTTTTCCTGTGAATGGATTTATGTCAATGTTCCACTGTTTAAAAAAGTACATGTTTTACAATAATTAATTATAAATAAAAACCATATTTTCTAATACTTACTTTAAATATTTCTCAATTAAATTTCATAGTAGAGGATTAAAATATAATATATAGTGGAATAATAATAGGAATTTTTATCTCATGATCATCTTATTCAATTAGGTTTTTCCTTTCCTTATGTTTCATTATAGGTTCTCCTGTTCTCACCCATCTATCATTTGTGGGTTCATTTTGGTCATTCATGGGTGAATGATATGGGACACGGTGGTTGGTCATGGAGAACTTGTATATGGTTTTATATAGACTCATTTGGTCTTTCAATATTTGTATCATCTCTATGACCCTGATAAGGTTGTATCATTTTGTGTATTCTCTAATGTTTCAATAGTTTAGTTTGATTATTTTCATCTTTTATTATGACCAAAATTCATTCCCAAAGGATTTTTCTAGATTATCAAGTGCGTTTCACCATCACTTTGGGATTGGTAACATATTATTGGCCAGTGATAATATTTTTAGCGACTTGTTTATAATGTACCCTATGTTAGTTTGTTAATAATTATATCAATAGAGGTATTTAATTAAAATTTTTTTCATATTAAATCCATTAGGAAATTTGGATTGAGTCATAGTTGAACGGAGATATGGAATGTTTCCAACTTTAGAGGGAGTTTATGAATAGGATCATGGTCACCATTATTGTAATGAGAAATGAGTTACTAGGTAAATAGGGACTTGAGACATTTATTTTGAGTTATTTGTTTCTAATTGTAAAATGATATATAAATTTATGATTAGTCAAAATATGATTTTTGGAATACCTTATGTGTTTTTTGTTAGAATAGAGTGACGACTAAAAATGTATGGTTCCTTTAATTTCATGGTATCCTTTAGTAATTGGTGTGGTTATCTAGATTTAAACCCCAGTACTGTTGTGAGGTTCATATATGGCTTACCAACCAATGAGACAAATCCATTCATAGTTCTACTCTGACCATAAATATTAAACCATTTGAATTAATTTCTAATGTCAAATCATACATGTGATGTTGGTTTAGAGGGTTTTTTGAATAGGTAATGATGGGTTTACTTTGATTTTCTCTATTTTTTGAAATCTATAATTTAATATATTTTTCTAGTGGTTTTAAATCCTTTGGGAAAACAAATTTTTGGTAAAAAAGATTTTTATTAGCATCCATTGTAAAAAATATATAAACAAATTGTATTTTTAAGGAAATTTTTGGTTTGTGAAACTGATTTTCAAAGAATCTTTTATGATATGGTAAATGAATGTATCAAATAAAAAAAATTGATTTAAATTGATTTTAAATAGAAATTATTTTTAAATTATAAAATTTAATTATGATGTCTAAAACTAAGGAATATATTCTTTGACTTGGTAAATGGTATTTAAACTATGATAAAATTTATATCAATATTACACTTTTTGAATGAATAGTATAACATTTTATATATGGTGAAATAATGTACATTTTAATATAGTGGGATTTGGATAAATTTGGTTTTAGGATTTCTTATCTTTAAATATAACACTCTTTGAGTTTTTATAATACTTGGGTTAATGGGATTGAATTTTGTGATTTGTATAAATAACTCTAAGGATCAATTCTTAGATAGATAAAAAATCATCCATTGGTCAATAATTTAAATTAATCATTCACATCATTCATAAGCGACATCTCTTCTTAGTGATTGTACCTGAAATCAGAATGATGTTGTGAAGCCTAATTCATTATAGCCTATAGACCCCATAAATGAATTCCTGGACTATTGTAAACCATATTAAATAGTATAATGTCATTATAGTGAAGTGATAAAGTAGATTGATGGTGTCAAATAGATCATTTATTTTCTTTTAAATCTTCAAAATCTAATGTTCTTGTATATACATTCCTTATTTGAAATAAAAATATGATATTGGTGGGAATTCATGAATCCTTTAAACCTCTATGATATTATGTCATCATAACCCTTGAATTCATTCATCATTTACTTATAGTACACAAATGAACTCAATATACTGAAATTTCATGAGATCATGGGTCTCCGTCATTTTGAGTAACCATTTTCGGAATATGAAGATAATTTATTATGTTTTTTATGATTATCACCTATGATTAATGGTGATGAATCCACTAACGATATCTATTTTAGAAGATGTATTTTCCTAAACCATGGATCTACCATGAAAAAATATTATCATACCTCATATATAATGGGGATTTAGAGAGTTTTTTTCTATTTAAGTGAAGTTATAAACATGAAAAAGAACTAGATAATCCCTCATTGACGGTTTTTATACTCAATTTTTTTTCATTATTTGGATCATTGATGTTTTCTGAGTTGGTATAACTTTATTGGATAAATATGATGCATCATTTGTTCTTAAACATGGGGAACATGGTTATTATAAAATTCTATGATTGAATTCCCTAAGAGTTTTCAATTGGTGTTCCTTCTTGGGTCACCATAAAGAGTTTTTTATATTGGGAGACCAAAAATAGAAATTTTATTTGGGTATCAATAAATATTAACTATAGTAAAGTATATTCTACATGTCAATTTCAATTCAGTGAATCTTTTCACACAATGGAGGAGATAACCGTGGGTATTGGTGATGGTTAGGCATTTTGTTTCTAACATTGGGGTAGGGAATGTTTGTATTATATATGATTTATCACATTGTTTTCGAGGAACAATCTTTTTTAAGTTATCTATTATTTCTTTTTTTGGACCTATGAAGAAGATATATTATAGAAATACATTTCGGTCATTTTTTATTTATTTTCATGATGTTGATTTCATTCTATAGAAATCTCTTTTTATTATTATTTTGGATTTGTTATCCTAAAATTTCTAAGAATTTTTCTTGAAATTTTTTACACCCATGATTGTTTTTCTATTATAAGGATGTAATTTAATATCATGTTATGAAATTTTATAGGATTGGGGGTTTTTTCTTTCAGATCTCTTTTTCTTTCCATGGGTGTTCCCATGTGGTCAGTGTTCGAAACCAGTTTGGGTTGGATGTTGTTTCATAGAAATATATTATTTTTACCTTGATAAATATAGATCAATATATATTTCTTGAATAATCTACCATTTTAGAGAGCCTATTTTTAACCTTTGGGAACATTCCTAGTTTTTTTTCCGTTTTCGATCATAATTGGGTGAACCATGGGGGTGTACTCAGGTAATAAGGATGAGGTGGGTTAATGATGGAAAAAAACTTAATGGTACTGGTGGATTATTCTATGAGCATGTGAGGGGTGATTCCTGGGGTTGAAATCCTAGGTTCTAATCGAGTACATTCACTGGTTTAGAAATCAATGTCACAAATTTTCCTTTCATGGGGTTGGTTGATTGTTGATGGATCTTGAGAGAATTACCTCTTCTAGAATCATTTATGTGTCTAGATTTTTTCATCTATTGATTTTTTTGTTACCAAATTTTGGATGTTTTTAAATGGTGAGTGATCAATGTTTCTTATTTAGGGTTAAGGGATATGATTGTTTCTTGTATCACTATATTGATGAATCATTAATTAGTTGGAGCCATATGACATGTCTTCAATATCTCTCTATTATGAGGATTTTTTATGATCATAATGTGTTTTTTTGAGATGTGTGACGTTCAGTGTGATATAACATTGAGTTTTTCTATTTTTCTATTCATTTAGAGTTGTGCATGGTGATATTTGGGTGAGTTTTTTTTAGGATCATCGACATCCTGAGATCGGTGTTCTAGTTCTTTTAATAATTTTTATTGCCTATAATTTGAACTTGATTCTTTTTAGAGAAATAAATCTTTGTTTTGTGGATAATTTTAATATCATCAATATTGATTTAATAAATGAGATACAATTTTACTACTCTTAGTCTTATTTTTTGGTGGCTAGTGTGGTTATATGATGAACCAATACTTTTTTTGAAAATTTCTAACTCAACCAATAGATAGTGAGGTAGTAGGAGGCCCACTAAACTACTAATGAGAGAAATAGTATAACTAATGGGATGATGTTTTCTACACCTATTCTAATCTATACATCAACCATCCATTGGGTATCCATAGGTATACTGGTCATGTCAATTAACAAGTGAAATTATTGGGTCAATGTTCTAAATTTAACTTGAAACACCAATTTTATTTTTTATCTTTCCTCTCTCTTTTCTGTTTCGACCTACATGATTTTGGGTTGTCTCTTGGGTGATTTTTGAACTCCAAATATCTTTACATAGTGGAACAATGTTTTGTTTGAATAGACAATCCATTCCAAGTTTTTTCATTCTTTTCTGGTTATAAGTATCTTTTATTCTCCAGATTCCTCATTCCTAGAGGTTATTCCATCATTATAATATGTAGAACCTAAAATAATAAATGTATAATTATCCTTTTAGGATCTCATATTTCTTATCACATGATCCCACTTGCATAATTTAGCGATCACCATCATATGTGAGTCATCAAAATCTTTTTGCTATTGGATTTTGAAAATTTCATATAGGGGTTCCAATCAGATTCCTATTCTACTTATTTAAATGATTATCAATTTTTTTATTCTGTTTAAAATTATTTAATCATGATTTGATCCTTATAAAGAATAAATTTAATCATTATTGTTGAATTGTATTTTTCATTGAATATATTTGGATTCTGAAATATTCTATTTTTTAGAGGAACCTAGATTGTTTATAATTATACTGATTATGATTTATGAAATGTGAATACTTGTTTTAATGAATATATTATTATTATTTTGAATTTTAACCAATTTTTTAAAATTATTTTCCCTTGATTTTATTGGAATAACATAAATAATGACATAAAATGGTTTGTTTTGAAAAGGTTTAATGGATTAATATTTGAAAATAAATGGATTGATTGGCCTTTTTATATTAATTTTTTAAAGGTATATTTAGAACATATATAGTGTTCTAATCAACACTCTAGAATATTTCATGGTGTTGATGAACACGTTAGTCCAATACTATCTTGACTTTTTCGTGGTAGTATTTGTGGATGACAGCTTAGTTTACTATAAAACCACAGAGGATCAGGTGCGTCAACTGAGAGATTTTCTGGAAATGTTCAGAAACCACTAACCCTTTACCAAAAAATAATAATGTCATTATTTTATATAGGAAGAGAAGTAATTAGGACACATGGTATCATAAGGTGATATTTTTTTATCAGGATATGTTGAAAGATATTTTTTATTGGAAGAAAGTACATAGTGTTTTTAGATTCAGATATTTTTGGGCATAATGGGGTATTGCCCCTAGGTTGAAAATTATTTCCCAATGATGTATTCTCAAATAATTGGTCTTTATTGGAAGGTAATAATGTTTTTATGGGATTCAAACTATCATAGTTATTCCAAATAGTTTGAATGTATTTTGACTTATACACCGGTGTTGTTTATTCTAGAGGATGTGCATGGATATATGATCTTTTGTGGTGCATCAGGTATGATTTTGGTATACATTATTATATATGAAAATCACATGGTACCTTATGGTTATTAATAGTTTAGGAAACACAAGAATAACAATCATACTCATGATATTGATATCTTAGTTATGATTCATGATCTTAACATTTGGATGAATCACCTAATCGAAGAGTGTGTTACCATCTATTTGGACAAAAAATCATGAGTTATATCTTCCCTCAAAAATATTATAACATTCTGTAAAGATGATTAGTGGAATACCAAAAATAATTTGATTTTTACATTTCCTACACCCCTAGGATGTAGAATGACATCGCTAATTATTTGATCAAGAAATTTGAATCCCAGGTTATGAAAGAGTCATCAGAAGAGTTGAATTAGTTTTCCTTCCTTTCTTGTTTTTATTTAAGATTTCTAGAAGATAAAATTGATATTTTTATTAAAGTTATTTTGTTGACCTCTTCTATTCTCAAGATGATTATTTTGGGGCATCAACTTGACGATGAATCCCATATAATTATGGACTCTTTTTGTATTGTGGAGACCATTGGTGAGTAGTCATTCTCATGTTAGGGTATACAGTGTTTTTAGAGTAGGTACATTATACCCTTACCCATAATAAATTATTTGATGATAGATTCTCTTAAATACCAATGGGATGTTCACCCAAGTACCATGAAGATGTTCTGTAGTATTCAACGATGATTTTGGGGGCCTTCTATGAGATATTATATCACCGAATTTGTTTCACATTGTTATACATATCAAGAGGTCAAGGCTAAGAACCAGAGACCATAAAATTTTATTCATCTCACTCCTATGATGGAATGGAAGGGGAATAAGATTTCTATGCAATTCATGGCTAGGTTTCCACATACCACTAGAGGGAATAATGCAATTATGGTAAGAATTTATTGGGTATCCAAAATGTCTAACTTTATTACCTTTCATGATACAACTAATTTTGAAGACATGTGAATCTTGTATGTGCAATAGAACATCCACATGCATTGAGTTTTATTTGCTATATATTCTAATAGGGATCCCCAATTCAGCTATTTTTTTGAGATCCCTCTAGGATTAAATGGTATAATAAGTTAATTTTTGAATTGAATATAATCCATGGAAGGATGACCAGAAATAAATAGATATAAAGACTATAGATGGAATGTTCTATGTTAGTGTTTTTAAATTTAGAGGATATTTGGATGACCATTTTGGAATAGTTATGTTTTCATATAATAATAGATACCAGTCAGCAATTTCAATGGCTCTTTTTGCGGCATTTACTACTGGCCTTGTATATCTACTCTTTTTTTATGATGATTGGTGAAGTTTCGTTGGTAGGACTAAGTTTGGTCTATGAGATGACATCAATAATTTAGTTGATTATTCATAGAATGGTCATTACAAAGAACTATTATAAATCGTTTTTTATTCATCATGGGAAAAATTAGATTTATCAGTTGCTGAACCGGTGTTTTTGACAGTTTCACCTCGATTTGGTAACTAATGACATGGAGAATAGAGAAATCTATCAACGTGATTTTTGGGTCCTTTTGATATTGTTTAGAGGTCCAGAAATATAGATTATAATTTATCATTTTCACCATATTTGGAATTTATCCCCAACATGTTTAATGTGTCACAACATAAGAAGTATCATTCGTACCCATCACATATCTTGAGCTGGGAAGATACTGACATGAAACATGATTTGATCATTACCGATCATCTAGTTTAGATTGTTGATTCTGAGAGAAACATTAATTATTAGAAGTTAACACATTTATTATATGTGATTTTGTAGAACGGTTATATTTCCCCGGAGTCTTGGGAGCATGAAGAACTGATGAGAGAGAAATAACCTCATTTCTTTGACATTGAGTCTTCTTAATAGGCTTCAGGTAGAAAAAAATTGTTTACGGTGGGGAGGTTATAATAACCAATTATATCATTTTAGGTTATTTGGACCATTTTTTATTATCTTGTCTTGTATGGGGCTTGTCTCCGGTTATTTATATTTACTTTTTATAAAAAATGGATGTTTTGGGGGATGATCAAGATTGACACACGGTTAGTGAAAACTGTGTGGTTCGTCCTAAGAAATTGTGAACCATGCTGCGGTGCATCAAAAGGGGATGGGAAGTTTTTCCAAACCATGAAGCCACATGAAACTATATACCCTTAGAATGATGGAGAACCCAAAGTTGTCAAGCAATTTTCTAAAACATCTATCTTTTCTATAAGCTTAGTGAGGGCATGCGGTAAAGAGCACAATTACTACTAACCATGCAAACCAACTAGGAAACTATTCATATAGTGTTTTTAACCCCTATTTTTTTTTATATATTAATAAATTTGATGCATTTTCGAAAAATAATAAACTTTATCACACATTTCAATTACAAATGGTAATATTTTATATCTTTTGAAGAATAATTTTTTTTCCATTTGGAAATAAAAATATTTATTTATGCCTTTTGATAAAATATATATGGATTAAAAATATATTATAATTTTTATTATATTAAAAAATATATTCCTTTCATATGAATATTTTTTTTAAAAAATTATATTATAAAAGTTTAACATTTTTGAAAATATTTGTAAATAAATCATGTAAATCTCAAAATTATTGATTTCTCTGCTATCCTCTTACTCTCTCTCACCCTCTATCTCTCTCTCTCAGTTTTACACCACCTCTAAGAATCTCTTCCTCACTGCATTTTTGTGTCTCCATATTTTTTGAATAACCCCCAGATTAGTACCCTTCCATTATATGAAATTGTTTACACTAATTCCATTATGGTTGAATATTTGAGGGAGAAATTGAATGGCACAAACTGGGATATTTTGGAAACCGAGTTTGCAATGAAGAAGGAAGATGGGAATCATAATAATATGTTCAAATTGGTACAAATCTTTTCATATTTTACTCAGATAATCAAATTAATTGTTCTTGAAATTTATGAATTCTTACAATAAATCTTTTCAACATACATATTGATGAATCCTTTTTTATTTCGGTTTTATATCTAGAATAATTTTCCACTTGGGTTTCTTCACTACATTTCAAGGGAAGGAAGAAGAATAAATATCATTTTAGTAAACATTTAATAGGAACTCATTATGTTGAAATTATATTGACCATCAAGAATTGTGTTGTTTACATGATTCCTTTTAGATTGAATCTCTTAATAAAACATTTATAAGATTGATCAAATTTGTATAGTTCAAAACATTGTTAAATTATTGAATTAGCGATTTTATTATTTTTGGCCATGAATTCTCTCTCAAGATTTATGGATTTCTTCCCAATTCCTCAGACACTACCTCCTTGCATCGAAAATTTAAATAGGAATATCAAGTAACTTATTTTTAATTTTTTTATTCTTTTATAGAACCATTGATTTGTAATTATCATAGAAGTCTCATCTAAGTATGGATAAAAAATAAGTCTTCTGATAAAGAATCTCAATCTCAAGTAATTCAATTTATTTTTCATAATCCTGGTTGTTTTTCATCTTCAATACATGTTTCTATTTTTGATAAAAACATGCACTAGATTTAAATTCTTGTATCTTTTGTTCATAATAAAATTTAAGGAAACAATCCAACATGATTAATATTCCCTTTAGAAGAACCTATCAAACATCATTCTCATTATTGCACTAAAATATGGGTGATTAATTTAAATAAATGGATCAATATTATCCATTATGAGTAGGAAATTGACTAGGGTTATAGGTTTTAAGATTGAGTTTTTAATAGGTTTATCTATTTATTTATCATCTCATTGTAATTATTCTTCAACCCATTTTTCATGAACATCTTATAACATGAAATAGTTTGAAAAAATAAATTATTTTCTTACCTTTCAATAAAAAATATTGTAGTTTATGTCTTGACAAAACCAATTAAATAATTGTTAAATAACACTCAAATCATTTGATGGTTTTTGTATATGATAACAATGGATCTTACAAATTATATGAAGTGAATGCTCTGAAATGTTTTTGAATATGATATAATCATATTTTTTAAATGAAATTCTTATAAATTATAAAATGTATAATTTTTCATTCGAGTATAATGAAAATTTTAAACAATAAAATTATTGATTTTTTCATTCCATGATGGGTTGATACATCATATGTGGATAGAAAATCCATGAAATACCTGAAAGAAGAACATCAAACCTGAATATTCATGAAATTGTTGAATGTATAATAAAAAACTCTTATTGTCTCTTTGTTCTATTTTTCTGTTAGCGTGTTAATTGGTTTGATAAATGATATGATATTCTCAAAAAATAATTCTGAAGAACATCATAATCTCTAGATTTATTAGGCTTCACTTAGCAAATAGAATTCCAATTACATTGTATAAACCTAAATTATAGGCCTCAGTGAAGATCATGTTAGACACATGACACTGTAATAATCTAGAATTGGTTATACATTGGATGAAATAATGATGTCCCAACATATTTTATAAATTCCATTATTCATCAAGATAGACGGTAATATTTACCTAAAAAGAATAATAGTCTGATTTTCATAAGGCATTGAGTGTTGGACCATGACTGCTTTGTATATATTTGTTCATATGTGTGGGTGAATATAGGAAAATGGTTATGTTGATACTAGTAGTCATGATTTTTCCAATAGGGGTTGGATTAGTTTATCAGCTCTGATTTTGAGGTGAGGTCCAAATTTGATGAGTATGAATAGAACCTCCCTATATAGTGATTGAAAAATCATATTCCAATATATATATATATATACATAAATTTTAATAAATATTTGTTCCTTTTTTTATGAGTTCTTAACATTATATTTTTAGGAGAATAAACACTATATTATGATATGTTTTTTGTCATGGGTTGGTGATTCTTATAGAGTAATCATTATCATGTAATACATTGGACCATTTTTGGATATTGTGATCTAGTAATTATAAATGACCATGTTATTGGGAGTTTCTCCCTTATAAAACCATTGGAGTACAAGATTATTTTTTAGAACTTTTGATTGATGGATAAGAGATATTTCTATGGGATATCCTCAAAATAATTTGGATAGGAATTTCACTTGGTTATTCCACATTTTTACACTTATAAATAATTTTCTCTAAAAAAATTATTTATTCTTTAATGGACACATTTTAACCACATTATAATTTCTTATGGTGTTGAAAAATCAAAATTTTTTATTCTATATTTTAGTATTACCTATAACATCCCGGTTCCGGGTGCCACGCAACGGGTGCCCTGAACCCGGTTCGCTACATGACCTCAAGCACATTTCCTCAAATTCCAGTGGCTTCCGACTAGAAGGGAGGGCCCTGGTCTGATTGTGGGGATTCTATTCCCTCATTTGTCAAAGTGTACCGCAGCGGAATAAAAAATAAAACATACATCAAACAGCGGAAGCAGTAAACTGTACACAACAGAAAATAAATAATTGCAGTAGATATAACCAACTGTATATAAATCATGATGCCACATGTCTCAAGTTCTAAGAAAACATCCAGAACATGTTATACATCAATACAGTACAACTAAAAGCAGAGTACAAAATCACAAAGCAAAACAGCTGGCAGTGGCATCGCGAGCCTATGCTCAGTCCCATTCCCTCCTACTCCTCTGCGACAATCAAGTACCTGTATAGGGACTCTTTCCACTATATATACCTACAGAAACGTAATTTGTTTGGGGAGAAAATCATGAACCAAATAGGGTGTGAGAAATAAATCTCAGTAGGCACCCACCAAAGGTCCATGCTCAACTATGTGTAAAACATGCAACAAGTGTGTAGTAGTAAAAAGAAATAAACTAATAAGTACTAAAACGTAACTAACATTCCAGTTATATTTCCATTTATTTCTTCGTTTAACCGTTCAATTTAGAAACATTTTGTACTCAACAACACCAAGCCCTTACGCCAACCAGAACCTTTCCCTTAGGCTATACAGAATCTCACCCTCAGGTATTTCCGTCAGGCGTATCAGATTCTCACCCTCAGGCATATGAAGTGTCACCCTCAGGCACAAAAGTCAAGCTCTCAGGCACGAAAGGTTTCCCTAAGGCGAAATAGAACATTTCCCTCAGGCTAATACAGTCACGCCCTCAGTCTATAGCAAAACACTTCCCTCGAGCATAAGTAACCGGTCCCTGCCCAACATATAACAAGAAGTAACAATCAATTCCTCTCAAGGAAATTCTACAATTACTACTTTAAAGGCATACCCTCGGGTATCCTAGCCAAATGGCTAAACAGTGGAACGCACCCCCGGGGTGGTTCCTGGATCCACGAAATGATCCCAGCCAACATTTTATTATCATAATTAATCACCTATTCAATTCTAGGTGTTTAATATATCAATGGACTTAGCCACAGGACACCCCAACATGGGTTCGTGGTAAAAAAACGCACAAAACACACGACAGTTGGAAAAATTAACACCAAGCCACCTACCTTATACGCCAACGAGTAGTATACCCGAACTTCGATACCAGAAACGCCGAAGAATGGCATAGATCTAAGGTAATAAAACTTTCATTCAACCTCAAATAACTCCCATTAGGGAAGGAATTGGTAAGAAACATGCTAGGAGAAGAGAGGGCTTACCCGCACGGTTCCAACGTGATCATCCGAGGCAGAAATGGATTCCCGACGCTCAATTGGTTGATCCACGATGATCTGGCCTTCCTCCTGAGCTCCTTCCTCTAGTTCTAAGCCAATCCTATGAACAAGGTTGGATACTACCTGTTTTATGCGAAAAAAAAACCAATTACACAGCATTTACTTTCAAGTACACAACGTGTACTTCCTTCATTTAACTATTCCTCTGGCGGCACCGCCACACTATTCATCCGTCGACATGAGTACACGACATGTACTCCTGACTACACGACATGTACTGTCACCGAGCTGGCGGATGCTCCACCACCTTACTGTTTTGGCTGGCCGACTGACTACACGGCGTGTAAGGGACCACTACAAAACATGTAGTCGGTTCCTATACCCTTCATCCTCGGCATGGCCACAATCCGCATGTACCCATCCCACATGGCCAAAAGTACACGGTGTGTGGACAAAGTACATGGCGTGTACTTTCCAGAATTCAGGATTTTTCCCATTTCCCTTATTTCCTCAAAAACAATTAAGGAAAAGAGAAAAAAAGAAAGTCGTACCTCAAAATAAGAACCGAGTTCTTACAAACTTCCCCCCTTATAACAATTCATCCCCGAATTTTCCTTCAAAGGGTGGTGAAGATATAGTTGTGAACAAATCCAGCCACTGAGCATGTACGCAGGTCTCCTGCTCCCAGGTTTCGTCCTGCACTCATCCATGCAGCCATAGCACCTGTTTGAGAGGAACTGAATAGCCTCAGAGAACCTTCATGCTCCTGTCAACGATACGGATCAGATTCTCCTCAATGGATGCATCCATATGAAGCTCAGCCTCCTCAGGCTGAAAGGTGTGAGACTGGTCCGAATGATAGCGACGTAACTGAGATATGTGAAAGTCATCGTCCATGGCTCGGTATCGCTGAGGTAACTGCAACTGATAGGCAACCATCCTGACTCTCTCCAGAATCTCGAATGGCCCCACATACCTCAGTGAAATCTTACCATGTCTCCTGATTCATTTGTGTCCCAGCCTCGGCAAAACACACAAGAAAACCTGATCCTCGACAACGAACTCTAAAGGTTGTATGCGGCAATCGGCATAAGATTTCTGATGAGACTGCGCGGTAGCCATCGACTTCTGAATCAACTGGACCTACTCCGAAGTCTCCTGCATGAGACCTGGTCCCAGTAGAGATGCCTCACCTACCTCTAACCAGCACAAAAGTGATTGGCATGGCCTACTATATAACGCCTCATATGGTTCCATCCCAATAGTCGCCTGAAAGCTATTGTTATAGGAAAACTAGACTAAGGGTATATTCTTCTCCCATGAGCCCCCAAATTCTAGGATGCATGCTCGCAGCATTTCCTCCAGCACCTGTATAGTACGCTCGGACTGGCCATCTGTCTGAGGGTGGTATGATGTGCTCAGAAGCACCTGTGTACCCAGTTCCCTCTAAAAACTCTACCAGAAACAAAATGTAAAGCATACATCCCTATCAGAAACAATAGAACAAGGGACCCATGAAGATTCATGATCTCTCGGATATACAACCTTTTGAGTTCATCAACACCAAAGGTCTCCTTGATCGGAAAGAAGTGAGCAACCATCGTGAGTCTGTCCACATCAACCCACACGGCGTCATTGCCACGAGGTGACCTCAGCTGTCACGACCCGTCCTTGGGGCCCGTGTCGTGACTACCCCAAGCCCGCCTTCCATAGGCCAGGGGCTGGAGACTAGCACCAAAGGCGTAAAATCCCGATAACTGGGAAGGCATTGCCTTTATAAAAGAAAACAAGCACCATAGAGTACAAGCGGAAACAAAACACTAAGTACAAAAGAAATGATGAAAAGTAAATGGGCCAGAATACAAACCCAAAAGAAAGTATGACTACAACTGAACAAGGTACAATATCAAAAAGACAAACAGCTGGAAGAAGGAAGCAGCTCCTGGGTCGTCCTCCTCGGATCCTACCTGAAGGGTAGGTACAGATAGCCTCCTCCACACTCTCGTCCGTCAACCTCCTCTGTGAGACGTCAAATCGTGTAGTCCACCTCCGGGTACTGGCTCGTTGTGTAGTCCACCTCTGGGTACCATCCAGTCCTCGAACACTCGGCCTCCGTCAGCACTGCCCGTCGTCTGCAACCAACACAACGAGGTGCGGGCATAGCCCGTGCAGGGGTGAGTATAACGATACTCAGTAGGGACCCCGAGACCCTCAAGGTCTCACTAAAACCAACAAGGATAACCATAAAGAATATCTCAATAGATAACCTCTACTTAGGTATATGCCCATACATATACCTAAGTTATCAAGTAACCCATCTCAATCTTGAGGAAACACAAGGATTGTGAAATCAACGGATGACCACTACCCAGGTATATGCCCATACGTATACCAAAGTTATCAATTGACCCATCTCAATCATGAGGTATACACAAAGGTCAAAAGTCTCAGCTCAAACCAGGATTTTCATTATCGAAACCGTAACTGCTGAAGAGATCCATCTCTGGAGTGTGCAATGGTCCTGTCACGACTCCGAGGTACTGCTCACTAACCTAAGACTGTTGAGATACTCCTCCTGTCGAGTACCACGGGCCTGCCACCTCACACAGTAGTGCTTCCCACCGGGGTCTGCCACCCAAACACAGTAGTGCTCCCCCATCATAGCCTACAGAGATACTCCTCCTGTCGAGTACCGCGGGTCTTCCACCTCACATAGTAGTGCTCCTCCGATGTGGGTCTGCCACCTCACAAAGTAGTGCTCCCCACGGGGCTACGTAAGTCACTCCGAATCGATTCGGACAAGCATTCTTCAGGTCTTTGCCGGCTACACGGTCTCCGTACTCCGTACGCTCGTCTCTGGGAGGGTCTGCTCCACGAGCTACAATTCGATACTCCAAGTATCTCAAAGTCCCAGGACGAAGAATCTCAAAGGACCGCCTCGTCATAGGGGTCTCAATGCAACAGACGGCGCGTCAATCGGACGCCCGGTCTGTGAGTTACTAGCCTTTTCGTCCCAGGGGCCCGGTTGGTTTCGTGTGCGAACCAAATCTGGACGTATCTCAATTGTACCCCAAACTCTCATAGGGTATACTCATAGAGACCGTTTCTCAACGTGAACAACAACGTCGCTGACTATTTGTCAAACGGACGTCCTGTCTGAAAGAAATTAGCTTTTCCGTTCAGGGGCCCAGTTGGATTTCGGTGCGATCCAACCCAGCCACTATCCATCTGCATCCAAATCTCGGCGAAGGATGCCAAAAGTTCTGTATCATCAACAGGAACTCAACGCAATAGACGGCGCGTCAATCGGACGCCCGATCTGAGAGTTATTGGCTTTTTCATTCCACACCCACCCTGGGAAACTTCTCATGAGGTCACCCATCCTAATCACTACTCTAGGCCAAGCACGCTTAACTATGGAGTTTGAACCACGTAGGCTATCGAAAAGGAAGGTGAACCTTGAGTATAGTATACCGAAACGACTGTCTCGATCCAAGGATCGTGTTGTCGCTGACGGCGAGTCGTTTGGAGGCTCGTAGCCCAAGATACGGGCATTTAACCGAAAGTGGTCCGAAACTGGGGGGTCTGGGCCCGGGCCGACCCGGCCCGACCCCCCCTGGGTCGGCCGAACCGGGTCGCCCCGCCCCGGGCGGCGACCCGGCCCGACGACCCGACCCGCCTCGAAAAACCCGGCCCGGTCCGGTGCGGCGGCGCGGTCCGGCGTGACGGCGCGGTCCGACGCGGCCTGGGCGTCGTTCGGGTGCCGCGCGTGGGGGGCAAAGCCCCCCCCCCCCTTTGAGAACTGCGACCCCTTAATTGGGGCTGCTTTTGAGACCCGGCCGGGGAAAATTAATTCCCCCGGTCTCCACTATCCGTCCAGCCCGCACTGGCCGGCCGGTTTCGCCAGCAAGGACCGGCGACGGTTGGTCCTCCCTTCGCCGACACCGGCGGCCCGGTGCCGGCCGCCGGTCATCTTGTTCCGCCGCGGCCCTGAACCGGCCGCGGCTTATGTCATCTGGCGCGATGCGACGACATCACTTCCATCCGTCGCGGCCCCGCTCCGGCCGCGGTGCCTTTGACTTTCTTCGACGCGACGCGACGGCGTCGGGTTCTTGGATTTCTTTCCACGGTGCGGCGCGACGGCGCCGCGCAATAATTTTCGTGCGATTCTCGCGTGGTGCGATGGCACCACACCATCCTGTTCCATCTGCAAGGAAACAATTATGAACATAGGAAGGGGGTTCGGCCGTGTTGGTGCGGTCCGGGCCCCCCTCTCGTTAGACAATAACATTTAATCTTTTATCCTCGAAGTTTGACATTCTAGAATCAAGAATGGAAAATAAATAAATAAAATATCAACAATCCCCTACCTCGGATTCAAGTGCGGAGCACGCTGATCAAGCCGCGGAAGACTAGCGTCGTGGAGGTCGGGCGTCGCGGAAATCGAACATCGTTTCTGTTGACGTTGAGGTGCGTCCGAAGAGGTACGTCGCTGGAGAAGCTTCGTAAGCTGACGGAGATAGTCCGGGGAGGAAACGGCGTCTCCTTTCGTTGACACGGGAAGAAGATCGAAGAAGCAGCATCGTCGATCTTCGGAAACACACCGGCTACGAAGAAGAGAAGCGGCGTTATTCGTCGGAGCTTAAGTGTTCTTCGTGTTCTTCGTCAAGGTTGAAGAAGATGGAGAGAGATTCTCAAAATCTCTCAAGGTGGCAAAGGAGACAAACCCAAAATAAAATAAGCTTAAGCCTTATTTTATTTACACAACTAAACATTTGAATTTCAAAAGATAAGAAACGAACGATTAATTCGTAGAATTAATTCAATGAAAGAAACAACTCATTTAATTTACGAAATAAACCGCCCAATTAAATGGTCTGTTAATAATTTAAGATAACGCGTCAGTTGACTTTCATAATGACGGGTTTTCGCGGGTGCGTTACTTAGCGGAAAGAAACGGCGGGGCTCGTGCGGGCCCCACCTCACAAATATCCTACCAAGAGGGTAGGATATTTCTGGATAGTACCCTATCCGGTTCAACTCAGTTTAAGCCGCTTTTAAGTGTCTTCAAGTGGCCTCCAAGTTTCTTAAGTGAAATAAAATAAAGTTGTTGAAAAAAATTATTTTATTTCTTAACTTTAAGCCCTAAAAATTAAAAACCACACCCGAGAAAACGCAACTCCGGAAGAGGCGTTTCTAAGAAAATACCGGCGCTGCGATTCCATCAGTGCCCTCAGAATTCGATTCCGAGCACCGGTTCAAAAGTTAGAAAAACCCGCTCGTCCGTTCACTGAACGTACCCGAGCCAAACTTCGGAAATTGATTCCGGGCACACCGGGCCTCGGAATCAGGCGCCGTCAGAAATTGCATTCTTGTAAAATTACAAAGAAAAATAAGAAAAACATTTCCTTGGAATTTAGGGGTCTTTACATTACTCCCACCACAGGGCTTTACGTCCCCGTAAAGCTTCACCACAAACCTAGGGAAACAAAGGCTGTACTGAGCACGTATCTGAGCCTTCTGCTCCCATGTGCTCACCTAGAGGTTCCCGTGCTGCCAAAGAAAGTGCACAAGAGGAATCGACCGTCCTCCTAGGATCTGCTCCTATCGATCCTCGATCCCCTCATGAACCTCCGTAGAAGTCACCTCATCTCTACCATCCAACTCCTCATGGTCGATGATATGCGGAGGGTCGAGCAGGTATCTCTTTAGTTGGGATACGTGGAAAACGTCGTGCACCTTGTGCAACTGAAGTGGATGGGTCAAGCGGTAAACCACCTCGCCTACCCAGCTGAGGGCCTAGAATGGTCCGTTGAACCTCAGAGATAACTTTCCTCCCAGGCCACATCTCCGTAAACCTCGTCGAGGTGAGACCTATAAGAAGACGTGGTCGTCATCCTCGAACTCTAGAGTTCTCCATTTCTGTTAGAACTGAAACTCAAAACGACAGCTGCTACAAGGGTAAGGTTGATTGACTCAAGTGTGTTCGGTCGCACCCTCCTGTGCAAGAGTTACACTGCACTGCCTGGGGTTTCCTTTTCCACCGACTAAGGAAAACTCATCCCGACGTTTTCCTAAAACCGTCAATTTGAGTATGAACAGTTATTGCCCATTCCATACTCAAACTAACGTCATAAGGCCTCGACACTGCCACCAAGAGATTCTAACCAGAACTCTCGCCTCGAGGGTCTGACCACACCGTCGGCGTAAGTGTGACTATCGAGTCTCCTCTCAAGGTATCTCCAGACGTGAGGGTCAAGTCCACGGCTTACCGGAAAGTCTAGGTCTGGAACAAGATTTGTGAAAGCGAGGAATGATTCATATCGACGTCTGTTACTACAGCAGCTATTAGTGGACACAGACTGTCCCTTGAATCATTTCTAGAGCCATTGGGTCACACTCCTTGACCGCATGCAGCCTCACTCTTCTTCCTCCCTCCAACTCCCTGAGCTCGGCGGGAATAACTAAGGCGGGTGGTTGTACCATGTTAGGATGTACACCACCTCGTGCTGCTCTCCTAGATCTGCCTCCACGTCTACTGCTTCACAGATTCGTCTCTATTTAAAGCTTCCTCTTTTTGAAACATTTAACACGCCCGAGTCTCTAAGACTGGCACCAGTTTCCTGTTTCTTACTGCACTGTGCAGTCTTCATCCGCTCCTAGATGAACTGCACCTCCTTTAGTCTCACAAGAGATGCTATGATTTCTTCTTTTCCGTTAAGAGAAATCTGGTCTCATCCCCTGGATGAACCACATTCGTTGCCTAATACAGTCAATCCTGACATAAACGATGCATTCATGCCATGGATGACGTCGTAAGGCCTCGACGTAACTACCAAGAGATCCAACTGTCACTATCGCCTCCAAGGGTCGAGTCACACTGTCGGCATCAGTGTGAGGTCACCGGGTCTCCTCCAGTAGAAATCTAGAAAGTGAGGGTCAAGTCAACAGTTTAATCGGGACCACTCAGTATCAACCAAACAAAAAGGACAGGAAAGAAAACATCACAACATAAGTGTCTTTTTTTTATTGCAGCTCATAGTACAAAGACACAAAGCAACTACAGACAAACATAAAAAAAACCAGAAGCAACAGGATCAATAGCCTCTAAGTCGGAAGCTAGTCCCGCTCATGTCCATCTGCTTCCGGAGCTCCATGACCATAGGCCTCAGCTGCCTGAAGCTGAGCTCTCCCATGTCATCCTGTCCCCTGTGGTCGGGGTGGGCTTCCTGGTGGTGGTGGCAACATCCCGAAGCATCGTCCACCTCCAGCTACATGGCCAGCTCCTCTGCCATGACCGCCTGCTCCTTGTGGTCCACCCTGATCGAACCTCTGCCTCTGCCTCAGAGGTTCTTCATTTAACTGCTGGTTATCTGCATGGTGGGTCGGACAGTCATGTGCTATGTGACCAATTCCGTCGCAGGAGTAACACTTCATGGCAGGTCTGGCTCTATCACTTCCCTTGGTGCCTCGCACTACCGACCCTGAGTCACGCGGTCGACCACCTGTAGGTCTGGTCCTCTTGGACCCCTGCGTCATCTGTCTACTGCCTGCTACAGAAGACTCTGCTGCATGTCAGCTAGTGGTGGGTCCTGCTGCTGGAGACTGCTCAGCAAGGAAACTCTCCACTAAGAGGGCTCGCTCCAACACTCCTGTCTACGTCAGAATGTTGTGTGATACAACGGAAGCTCTGATCTCCCGCCTGAGCCCATGATCGAAGGTTCGGGCCCTGAAGAACGGGTCCCGTACCATATCTGTGGAGTAGCGTGAGAGGTCTGTGAATATCGCTGAGTACTGCGCCACTGACATGCTGCCCTGCCGCAGCTAAAGTAGCTCCTGTATACGCACCGCTCGAAGGGTGGCTGGTACAAACTCTGCTCGGAACAGGCTCTCGAAGTCTGCCCATAGAAGTGTCTCCTCGTCATGTATCTGAAGCATCAGGCTCCACCATCTGCCTGCTGCTGCCTGAAGAAAGCTGGCAGCAAGGATCACCATGAAATCTGTCGGCGTCCCCACTAGCCTGAAGACTCTCACCACAGCCTCTAGCCAATCCTCAGCTGCCTGCGGGTCCGTCCCTCCCTGAAACCTGGTTGGCCTCTAGCACTGGAACTAATGCAGTGTGCTCAAGCGACGTGCATCCTCTGCTGCTAGGGATGGTGGAATCGGTGGCCCAACGGGTAGTAGTACCGCTGGTGCCTCCGCTGGTGCCTCAACTGGGATAGGGCCATGTACTGAGGCCTCGTCGCTCGGCGGTCTATCAGTACGGACCACTCTCGGGGCTCTAGCTGGTCGTCCACGGGGAGGCATCCTGAAAGAAACAACGTGACACGGTCAAAAGATTATACCTGGTGAGCTGACCTGGTTTGACCTGACATTTAAATAAAACTTCTGGAAAACACACACGCAATCAGTGTTTTCATGCACAAAGTCGGAAATCAGTTGTCAGTGTCCTAGTGTATGGATACGTTGGCCGCCCGCACCAACACTGGACTCCCTGAACTGAAAACCACACTCGGTACTCTTAACACTATTGCTACACAGAAAGAAACATCAGAGTTATAAGTTCTGCGGTAGAACCGAAACCCTCTGATACCAATTTGTCAAGACCTGTCCTCGGGGCCCGGTCGTGACTACCCCAAGCCCGCCTTCCATAGGCCAGGGGCTGGCGACTAGCACCAAAGGCGTAAAATCCCGATAACTGGGAAGGCATTGCCTTTATAAAAGAAAACAAGCATCACAGAGTACAAGCAGAAACAAAACACTAAGTACAAAAGAAATTATGAAAAGTAAATGGGCCAGAATACAAACCCAAAAGGAAGTACGACTACAACTGAACAAGGTACAATAGAAAATAGACAAACAACTGGAAGAAGGAAGCAGCTCCTAGGTCGTCCTCCTCGGATCCTACCTAAAGGGTAGGTACAGATAGCCTCCTCCACGCTCTCGTCCGTCAACCTCCTCTGTGAGACGTCACGTCGTGTAGTCCACCTCTGGGTACTGCCTCGTTGTGTAGTCCACCTCTGGGTACCATCCATTCCTCGAACACTCGGCCTCCGTCAGCACTGCCCGTCGTCTGCAACCAACACAACGAGGTGCGGGCATAGCCCGTGCAGGGGTGAGTATAACGATACTCAGTAGGGACCCCGAGACCCTCAAGGTGTCACTAAAACCAACAAGGATAACCACAAATAAGATCTCAACAGATAACCTCTACTTAGGTATATGCCCATACATATACCTAAGTTATCAAGTAACCCATCTCAATCATGAGGAAACACAAGGATTGTGAAATCAACGGATGACCACTACCCAGGTATATGCCCATACGTATACCTATGTTGTTAAGTGACCCATCTCAATCATGAGGTATACACAAAGGTCAAAAGTCTTAGCTCAAACCAGGATTTTCATTATCGAAGCCGTAACTGCTGAAGAGCTCCGTCTCTGGAGTGTATAGTGGTCCTGCCACGACTCCTAGGTACTGCTCACTAACCTAAGACTGCTGAGGTACTCCTCCTGTCGAGTACCGCGGGCCTGCCACCTCACACAGTAGTGCTTCCCCCCCGGGGTCTTCCACCCAAACACAGTAGTGCTCTCCCCTCATAGCCTACAGAGGTACTCCTCCTGTCGAGTACCGCGGGTCTGCCACCTCACATAGTAGTGCTCCTCCGCTGTGGGTCTGCCACCTCACAAATTAGTGCTCCCCACGGGGCTACGTAAGTCACTCTGAATCGAATCGGACAAGAAGTCTTCAGGTCTTTGCCGGCTACACAGTCTCCGTACTCCGTACGCTCGTCTCTGGGAGGGTCCGCTCCACGAGCTACAAGTTGATACTCCATATATCTCAAAGTCCCACGAAGAAGAATCTCAAAAGGATCGCCTCTTCATAGGGGTCTCAATGAAACAGATGGCGCGTCAATCGGACGCCCGGTCTGTGAGTTACTAGCCTTTTCGTCCCAGGGGCCCGGTTGGTTTCGTGGGCGAACCAAATCCGGTCGTATCTCAATTGTACCTCGAACTCTCATAGGATATACTCATAGGGACCGCTTCTCAATGCGAACAACAACGTCGCTGACGGTTCGTCAAACGGACGTCCTGTCTGAAAGATATTAGCTTTTCCGTTCAGGGGCCCGGTTGGATTTCGGTGCGATCCAACCCGGCCACTATCCATCTGCATTCAAATCTCGGCGAAGGATGCAAAAAGTTCTATATCATCAACAGGAACTCAACTCAACAGACGGCGCGTCAATCGGACGCCCGGTCTGAGAGTTATTGGCTTTTTCGTTCCACACCCACCCTGGGAAACTTCCCAGGAGGTCACCCATCCTGATCACTACTCTAGACCAAGCACGCTTAACTATGGAGTTTTAACCACGTAGGCTCCCGAAAAGGAACGTGCACCTTGAGTATAGTATACCGAAACGACCGTCTCGATCCAAGGATCGCGTTGCCGCTGACGGCGAGTCGTTTGGAGGCTCGTAGCCCAAGATACGAGCATTTAACCGAAAGTGGTCCGAAACTGGGGGGTCTGGGCCTGGGCCGACCCGGCCCGACCCCCCCTGGGTCGGCCGAACCGGGTCGACCCGCCCCGGGCGGCGACCCGGCCTGACGACCCGGCCCGGCTCAGAAAACCCGGCCCGGCCGGCGGTCAGGCGCGGCGGCGCGGCCTGGGCGCCGTTTGGGTGCCGCGCGCGGGGGGCAAAGCCCCCCTCCCCCCCCCCCCTTTGAGAACCGCGACCCCTTAATTGGGGCCGCTTTTGAGACCCGGCCGGGGGAAATTAATTCCCCCGGTCTCCACTATCCGGCCAGCCCGCACTGGCCGGCCGGTTTCGCCAGCAAGGACCGGCGACGGCTGGTCCTCCCTTCGCCGACACCGGTGGCCCGGTGCCCGCCGCCGGTCATCTTGCTCCGCCGTGGCCCAGAACCGGCAGCGGCCTATGCCGTCCGGCGCGATGCGACGTCATCCCTTCCATCCTCCGCGGCCCCGCTCCGGCCGCAGCGCCTTTGACTTTCTTCGACGCGACGCGACGACGTCGCGTTCTTGGATTTCTTTCCACGGCACGGTGCGACCGCGCCGCGCAATAATTGTCGTGCGATTGCCGTGTGGTGTGATGGCACCACGCCATCCCGTTCCATCCGCAGGGAAACAATTATGAACATAGGAGGGGGGTTCGGCTATGTTGGTGCGGTCCGGGCCCCCCTCTCGTTAGACAATAACATTTAATCTTTTATCCTTGAAGTTCGACATTCTAGAATCAAGAATGGAAAATAAATAAATAAAATATCAACAATCCCCTACCTCGGATTCAAGTGCGGAGCACGTTGATCAAGCCGCGGAAGACTAGCGTCGCGGAGGTCGGGCGTTGCGGAAATCGAACGTCGTTTCCGTTGACGTCGAGGTGCGTCCGAAGAGGTACGTCGCTGGAGAAGCTTCGTAAGCTGACGGAGATAGTCCGAGGAGGAAACGGTGTCTCCTTTCGTTGACACGGGAAGAAGATCGGAGAAGAGGCATCGTCGATTTTCGGAAACACACCGGCTACGAAGAAGAGAAGCGGCGTTCTTCGTCGGAGCTTAAGTGTTCTTCGTGTTCTTCGTCAAGATTGAAGAAGATGGAGAGGGCTTCTCAAAATCTCTCAAGGTGGCAAAGGAGACAAACCCAAAATAAAATAATCTTAAGCCTTATTTTATTTACACAACTAAACATTTGAATTTCAAAAGATAAGAAACAAACCATTAATTCGTAGAATTAATTCAACGAAAGAAACATCTAATTTAATTTACGAAATAAACCGCCCAATTAAATGGTCTGTTAAGAATTTAAGAAAACGCGTCAGTTGACTTTCATAATGACGGGTTTTCGCGGGTGCGTTACTTAGCGGAAAGAAACGGCGGGGCTCGTGTGGGCCCCACCTCACAAATATCCTACCAAGAGGGTAGGATATTTCTGGATAGTACCCTATCCGGTTCAACTCAGTTTAAGCCTCTTTTAAGTGGCTTCAAGTTTCCTCCAAGTTGTTTAAGTGAAATAAAATAAAGTTGTCGAAAAAAATTATTTTATTTCTTAACTTTAAGCCCGAAAAATTAAAAACCACACCCGAGAAAACGCAACTCCGGAAGAGGCGTTTCTAAGCAAATACCGGCGTTTCGATTCCATCGGTGCCCTCAGAATTTGATTCTGAGCACCGGTTTAAAAGTTAGAAAAACCAGCTCGTCCGTTCACTGAACGTACCCGAGCCAAACTTCGGAAATTGATTCCGGGCACACCGGGACTCGGAATCAGGCGCCGTCAGAAACTGCGTTCTTGTAAAATTCCAAAGAAAATTAAGAAAAAAAATTCCTTGGAATTTAGGGGTCTTTACATCAGCAACCCAGTCACAAAATCTATCGCGACATCATCCCATTTCCACTACAGAATGGGTAACAGCTGTAACAGTCCAGCTAGTCTCTGATGCTCTGCCTTCACCTGCTGACATTTGGAACATCTCATAACATAACCAGCTACATCTCTCTTCATACCTGACCACTAGTACTGACATCTCAAGTCTCGGTACATCTTGGTAACCCCGGGATGAACTGCCCAAGCTGAAGCATGAAACTCCCGCATCAGCTCCTCGCGTATATCCCCTGGAACCCATACACATCCATGGAAACACAGAACTTCATCATCTCCTATCGTCCTACTAGGAGGCGGGTCCACACTTTCCACCGACTCTCGTGGAACTAGGCCTTCTAAATCATATAGTTGTCTCATCCACACTATGTACAAGAGGGAAGATGTCACAGCTAAAGAAGTAAGATAAGTCTGCCCCAGACTGTCGTGCACCTCCAGATGAATCTCAGAGAACAAATCCATAAGCTGCCACTCACCACTAGCCTCCTGCACTACCTGTATCTGAGTCTTCCTGCTCAGTACATCGGCTACTTCATTACCTTTACCAGGTGTATAGGCAAGATCAAAATCGAAGGACTGTAGGTTCTAGACCCACCTTCTCTTCCTCATATTAATGTCACACTGAGTAATGATATACATGAGGATTTTGTGGTCAGTGAAAACCACAAAATTATCTCCCTATAGATAATGTCTCCAATAGTGCAACACATGCAAAACTGTAGCCAACTTGAGGTCGTGCATCGGGAAATTCCTCTCATGAGGCCTCAACTGCCGAGACCCATATGCAAAAACTCGATCACCC
Source organism: Viscum album (assembly GCA_963277665.1). Lineage (NCBI taxonomy): Eukaryota > Viridiplantae > Streptophyta > Magnoliopsida > Santalales > Viscaceae > Viscum > Viscum album. Next base: position 859,156,904 of record OY728151.1, read on the forward strand.
TGCATCAACACTACTCCCAGACTAATACCTAATGTGTCACAGTAAACTATAGAGCTCTTCCCCTGCTCTGGGAGTATCAGGATCGGTGCTGATGTTAACCTCCCTTTCAGGTCCTGAAATGATGTCTCGCAAGCTTCTGACCAAATGAACTTCCTGCCCTTCTTAGTCAGACCCGTCAGCAGTGTTGTTAAGTGGGAGAAGTCATGTATGAAGCATCTGTAGTAACCGGACATCCCTAAGAAACTTAATATTTCAAACACGTTCTTAAGATGCTCCCAAAAAACTAATGCTCTCATCTTTTCTGGCTCTACTACAACTCCTGCCTCTAAGATGATATGACCTAGGAAATGAATCTTGTCCATCAAAAAGTGGCACTTTGAGAGATTATAAAATAGTCGATGCTCTCTCAGTGTACTCAATACAATCTCAAGATGGGTGGAAAGGTCATGTTGAGTGTGAGAGTACACCAAGATGTCGTCCATGAATACTACCACAAAAGAATCAAGATACAGATTGAACACATGATTCATCAGAGCCATGAAAACTGCTCGCTCATTCGTGAGTCCAAACGTCATAAATGTATACTTGTATAGACCATACCCCCTCCTAAAAGATGTGAGAGGTATATCAGATGGTCTAACGCATAGCTGATGATATCATAATCTCAATTCAATCTTCGAGAACACTGGTGCTCCACGAAGATGATCAAAAAGATCACCAATCCTCGGTAAGGGATACCGGTTTTTAACCGTCAACTGGTTCAACTTCAGATAATCCACGCAAAGTATGAGTGTACCATCCACCTTTTTCACAAAAAGGACTGGAAAACCCCAAGGAGAAGTACTGGGTCAGATAAAACCCTTTTCCTGTAACTCCTCTAACTGCCTCTTGAGCTCCTGCAACTCGGTCATAGCCATCTAATAAAGAGGAATGGACAACGGTGCTGCTCCTGGCACAAGTTCAATGGAGAAATCCACCTCTCGCTCTGGATGTAGACCCAAAAAGGCATTCGGGAATACATCCCTAAAACGATCAACAACTGGAGGGAAATATGTCTGAAAAGTCCCCTGATCATCCAGACACAAGCTCACAATCTGGGCTGTGACCCCACCACGCCCACGATGCTCTGGTCCAACTCGACTTGCCTGAACATCCCACTCGCCCTTTTATAGAAACACCCTACCCTCTGGTGACATGAAACGCATCCTACAAAGATAGTAGTCTACAAAGGCTTGAAAGGGAACCAACCAGTCCATTTCGAGAATGATTTCATAGCTCGTCATCTCTAAGACATAGGGATCCCAAAGAAAGTGACACCCACCAACCTGAAGGGGGATCTTCATGAACTGACGCACACCAGCCGTTCTAGTCCCCAATGGATTGTCTAGCATCATAATATTAGAAGAAGTAGAAACATAGATCCCAAGCCTATCCAAAACAGGTACAGATATGAAACTATGTGTAGCACCCGTATCGAAAAGCACTGAAGATAAAACAGAATCAACTAGAATAGTACCTCTGACTGTAGAAGGTCAGGGATCCTACTCCTACTGGGTCTGTTGCACTGCATATGCCTACCCAGTGCCACAGCCCTGTGACACAGCCTGGCTACCCTAAGTTGTCCCGCCCTGCTACCTCTGAGATCCAGGTGTCTGGCTACCATGGCCACGACCACCATCTCTACCTGCAGGCCCTGATGTATTCCAGTTCCCAGACTAGTAAGAAGCCTCTGGTCCTACTCCCATATGCGGAGTCTGCATAGAACCCTTCTCACTATACATTGGTAGAAATTCCCTGAAAAAGCGTTATAGATGACCCATCATGCCGCAAGCTCGTCACTCCATTGGGTCTCGTGGACACTATGGCCTCTTGTGCCCCTCTCTACCACACTGGCAGCACCTGATCGGGCCACCTGAAGAAAGTTCCTGGCTGGTACTGCCACCCAAAAAGAAATCAATCTATCTCATCCACTTGCCAGTAGAAATAATACCAGTAACTGGTGTTGAACTTCCCTGGCCCACACCACAAACATCCCACAGGTTCCTCTCCGTAATTAGCACCTGGTTCACAATAGCATGTATAGTAGGAAACCTGAAAACATTCACCAGCGCCCGGATGTCATAAGGAAGACCATCCTCAAAACGTCTGGCCTTCAACATCTCGTCACCCACCAGTACGAGTGAAAAACGCTGAATCTCGGTGAAATGAGTCGAATAGTCCATCACCAACATAGCTCCCCACTGCAGATTCATGAACTCTCGAGCTCTGTCTGCCCGCAACATCTCAGGAAAGAAGAATATATAGAAGACTGCCTAAAAATCCTCCCACGCCATGTCTCTATGATGCTATGACTGGGTGGTGACATCCCACAACCTCTTAGAGGAATCACGCAGCATATATGTCGTGAGTTTAACCCTGCGCCCTACAGGAGTCTCCAGATGATCGAAAATAGTCTGCATCGATCATAGCCCAGACTCCACAGCCTATGGTACTCCATCCCCTGAAAACGTAGGCGGATGATGCAGCTGAAAGATATGAGTCAGCTCGACCATATATGTGGCAGCCTGTGGTGCTCCTTGAAAGGTCTGGATAAACCAGATAAAGCCTTCACGTAACTACGCCTCCACGCCGGTGTCTGGTATAACGGCGGGCGCCACATATGGCTCTGCTAGAGGATCAAATGGTAGCCCATGGCCCACTATTTCTGGAGTATACTCGTTTCCGCTTTCCTAGCGAACAACGTCTGGTCGTCTAGGTGGAATGACACTACAATGTCAAAACATGCCATATAAAAATATTATCAAAGAACAAAAATGAAGAAACCCAAAATGGAACAGGAGGAAGAAGGCATTCAATATTTTCAAAATAAGACTACATGGCATGTATACAGACTACACGGCGTGTACTTGACTTCCCTTCCATGACCGGGCCGTTCTACATGGTTGAGCTACACATCTCCTATTGAAAAAACTACACGGTGTGTATAACATCTACACGGCGTGTATGGTGAAATTTTCCAACTGCCCGTGTTGTTAGTGACATGGCCGACTACTCAGCTTGACATTACACGGTGTGTATATTGACCACACGGCATGTAAACCACCCTGGTTTCTAGTCACTCGGCTAGCTTCACATGGTCTATCCATGGACAAGACTACATGGAGTATCCCACAGGTACACGTCATGTTCAAGGAGAGGTGACACCGACCCATGTTGTTAGTTACACGGTCGAGTTCCCAGGTCACACTATAGGGCGTGTACATCATTGACACGGCGTGTTCTGTACAGGAGTTCACCAACCCGTGTTGTTAGTTACCCAGCCGGACTTCGGGTCAACCCTACACGACGTGTACAAAAGTTACATGGCGTGTTCGCCCCATGCCCTTCCCTTCCTCGTGTCACCTCCAACATGGTTTTTGACACGGGAAGAGACTACAGTGCATGTAATTTGGGTACACGGCGTGTCCCCAAAAAAAAAATTTCTTCCCAAATAGAAGGCCATACACGGTGTGTTTGAAATACTATACGGCGTGTATACTGGGTTTCCGGACAGTATGCCTCGGAAACATCTCCGAACCCCAGAAAATACAGAAAACCAACACCTAAGTGTCAAATTCCGACCCGTGAGGGCCCATACTCCCCATGAATCAATGTTTGACATCTTATCTTTGTTATAAAAAACTAATCAGTCAATGATCCACCAAATTCAGGTAAATGGGGTCCCATACTCCCCAAAAAACAATGTTTGGAGTCCATTCCATAAACATGCTCACATATTAATACCCTATCACATAGAAGGTATTTATCAAGCAGCTATCACAACAACATGATTTTCTAGCACAACAACTATCACAAAAACATGCAATTGGCATGGAACTATGCATGACATGTGATTCCTAGCATGTGCCTATGTGATGCATGAGATGGAATACCCTCATCTCATCGGGTTGCAACTAAATAGAAACTATAGATAAAATATAACCATCACAATACATGTGTGTCACCCAATGGTGAAATCAAATCAATTGTAAATTGCAAAATCAGTAAAATTGAAATATGAGGTAAATTGGATTTTCCCTATACAAGAGTTAGCTATGCCCGGACATAGCTTATTACCAACTATTGTTCGTCCTATCCCTGACTACAACTCTAAATAGTAAGTCAAAGAAAAGAAATCATTTGATACCACTTTGTAAAATCCCGGTTCCAGGTGCCACGCAACGGGTGCCCCAGACCCGGTTCGCCACGTGACCTCAAGCGAATTTCCACAAACCCCAGAGGCTGCCAACTAGCAGCGAGGGCCCAGGTCTAATTGTGGGGAAACTATGCCCTCATTTGTCAAAGTGTAGCGCAGTGGAATACAAAATAAAACATACATCAAACAGCGGAAGCAGTAAACCTTACACAACTGAAAATAAATAATTGTAGTAGATATAAAAAATTGTATATAAATCATGATTCCACAAGTCTCAAGTTCGAAGAAAATAGCCAGAACATGTTATACATCACTATAGTACAATTAAAAGCAGAGTACAAAAAACAGAGAAAAACAGCTGGCAACAGCATCGCGAGCCTAGGCTTGGTCCCATTCCCTCATACTCCTCAGCAACAGTCAAGTACCTGTATATGGACTCTTTCCCCTATATATATCTGCAGAAATGTAATCAATTTTGGCTGAAAATCATGACCCAAACAGGGTGTGAGAAATATATCTCATTAGGGACCCAATAAAGGCCCGTGCTCAACTGTGTGTAAAACATGCATCAAGTGTGCAGTATTAAAAAGCAATAAAATAAGAAGTACTAAAAAGTAACTAACTTACTAGTTATATTTCCTTTTATTTATTCGTTTAACCATTCAATTTAGTAACATTCTGTGCTCAACAGCACCAAGCCCTCAGGCCAACCAGAACCTTTCCCTCCAGCAATACACAATCTCTCCCTCATACATTGTCCTTATCCGTATCAGAATCTCTCCCTCAGGAATATAATGTGTCGCCCTCAAGCATAGAATTCAAGCCCTCAACCATGGAAGGTTTCCCTCGGGCGAAATAGAAAGTTTCCCTCAAGCTAATACAGTCACACCCTCATGCTATAGAAAAACACCACCCTCAGGAATAAGTAACGGGGCCATGCCCAACATATAACAAGCAGTAACAAGCAATTCCTCTCAAGGAAATTCTACAATTACTACTTTGAAGGCATACCCTCGGGTATCCTGGACAAACGGCTAAACAGTGGAAGGCACCCACAGGGTGGTTCCTGGATCCAAGCAATGATCCCAACCAACATTTTTTTTTCATATTTAATCACCTATTCAATTATAGGTGTTTAATATAGCAATGGCCTCAGCCACAAGACACCCCAACATGGGTTTGTTGTATAAAAACACACAAAACACACGACAGTTGGAAAAATTAACACCAATCCACCTAACTTATATGCCAACAAGAGGTATAGTCGAACGTCGATTCCAGAAACGCCCAAGAATGGCGTAGATATGAGGTATGAAAATCTTCATTTAACCTCAAATAACTCCCGTTACGGAAGGAATTGGTAAGAAACATTCTAGGAGAATATAGGGCATACCCGCACGGTTCCAACGTGATCGTCCGAGGAAGAAACGGATTCCCGACGCTCGATCGGTTGATCCACGAAGATCCGGCCTTCCACCCAAGCTCCTTCCTCCAGTTCTAAGCCAATCTTGTGAACAGGGTTGGCTACTACCCATTTTACGAAAAAAAATTACACGACATGTACAACCAAGTACACGGCGTGTACAACCAAGTACATGGTGTGTACTTACTTCATTTAACTGTTCCTCTGGCGGCACCTCCACACTATTAATCCGTCGACATGAGTACATGACATGTACTCCCGACTACAAGATGTATACTGTCGCCCAGCTGGCGGCTACTCAACCACATTAATGTTTTGGCCTGCCTACTGACTACACGGCATGTAAGGGACCACTAAACAGCATGTAGTTAGTTCCTACACCCTTCATCCCCGGCATGGCCACACGCCCCGTGTACCCATCCCACACGGCCAAAAGTACATGACATGTGGACAAAGTACAAGACATGAACATTCCAAAATTCAGGATTTTTCCTATTTCCCATAATTCCTCAAAAAAACATTAGGAAAAGTGAAAAAAGAAACTCGTACCTCAAAATAATAACCATGTTCTTACATTACCACACTATATTTATAATGAGATCTTCTGGTAAATTATATACTCTAGTGTAGAGAGTTATCATTGATACCCATGTGAAAATAGTTTATTCAGGATTTAATGATCCATAATAATGGTAAATCGCCCCCAATATTATTATTTTTAGACCCCCAATTCTCACTCCCACCACATAGCCTAGGAGGTGAAACTTAAGAATTATGGTACATTAGTGTCTATATCACATGGGTACTCATGTCATATATATTAAAAATATTCATTAAATAACACTAATTTATTTTGGTTGTGGAACTTCATTGTAGCCATATGATACAACTATTGGGACGTGGGATGTAATGGTAAAATATTTTTGATGAAATTAATTATGGTCTATATCATACTCACCCAATGTAGTAATGGATTTTTTCCATTTCCCTATTTTTATCCTCATGTATAAAGGATTGTAGTAGGTGTGTATGGGTAACAATGAGTAGGATATAACATCATGATACATATCATATTGTTATTGTAACCTATTTACAACTTATATAAACTGAAACACTATAAATATGTAATTGGTTCTTCATTATACATTATTTTAAAACAATTTATTACATGATAGAAAAAAATCTATTGTTTGATAATTTTCATATAATCCCATGGCTAAAAGATTATATTATTTCATGCTCAAAACATGTTTATATAAATATTTAAATGATTTATAGTGCCTCAATATTATTTTAAAATTTTATTTTATTTTCATTTAAAATTTTAATTTTTCTTGTTTTATTAATTTGAGGGAGGAGGGGATATGGTTACAACTAACATATTTAGTATAGTTAAGTATTGGATATTTCCTTTAAAAAAATTATTAATTTTTCATTATACCTAACTATAAAGAATGTCACCAAAATGGAAACCTTCTGCTCATGCAGAAAATGTTTACAAGATCACACAACCTAAACAATTTCCAGATGACCAACTAGTCTTAGAGGGTTATCCTCAAATTTTTTACTTTACTCACCACCATTCCATATAAATGATGATTGCAATATACGAACTCATGTGCATTTTTTAGTTTCATATTAAATTAGTGTTATGATTCATCATACCCTCTCAAATTGATGATATGTTGATTAATTATATTAAAAACATATTTGAAAGTAACAAAAAGATAAAGATGTAGATATTTTGGATTGTTTCCATTATATTAGATATAATAACACATCGATAGTGGGGAATGATGCTTATGATTGAAAATGATCTGAGACCCAAATGTTAATTATTTCCAAACCATTTTTAGTGATATAATACCATGATACCATATAAAAGCTAATGGTAATTGTCATTAGGAAACTGTAGAGTGGTTCAACATGGGACATAAAATATTCCACCACCTTTAAAAATATTATCTTCTTTTATTCGTATTCATCAATGTTATGGTGTTTTGGGGTCAGGATCAATGATATAATTAAAAATCATGTTTCACACTTAATCTACTAAAAAGATTCAAACATGGTAATGAATATTGATCTTATTGAAACATGTAATAAAGGTAACCTTGGAGAATTTTTCCACTATATTGATACACCCAGGGTTTCACCAGTTTTGATAATCTGAAATAATTGAAAAACAAGGAAAAAACCAGTTTTTCTCACTTCTTAATCCACGTAGGGTTCATCCCTACATAACCAACCTCATAGATATCATTTTTGTAGTATCATCAGTGAATGGGAATTGGCGATATTATGATTTAAATTATCATTTAGTTAATGAAGTTCCACACTTATATCAATTTTAATCATTTTTTGTGGTGTCTCCATAGGGGTGCATCCGAAGGTATTTCAAAACATCCAAAACAAACCCATGAATATCATTGAAAATCATATATATAGTCTACTTATGGGATTCAAGCACCATGTAGATAATCCATTAGGGTGTCGGATGGGGTGGTCATGGTTAAATAATAAATATATACTTTTTGGATACAGTCATATATGATGGTAAATATGATGTGGTTTGAAATGGGCATGCCACAATGTTTGAAACATGTCTACTTTTATTAGAGGCACCATTTTTATAAGTTTTAAATTTGGTCATTTTGATATGGGTTCATTAGATTTGTATATTTCTATATAACTATTCATAGTTCTTAAGTTTAGTATATACACATTTTCATAGTAACTATTGCTCTATACCTCATTCAAAAGATATATTCCACTAATTAAAAGATTACATAATGATGGAATCAATCCGAAAACTATGGAATTTTTCATTCAAATTATACATGCTATAAATACTGAAATCTTCGAATCATGGTTTTATACATAAAAAATCTATGTATTTTTTATAAAATAAACTATTCTAATTCACAAAATGTAATACATTCTTGGATATTTTAGGATCATGGTTTTAGAGAATTTGTTACATAAATTAAAATTTAAGAAAAATATACAAAAATAATATTTAAAATAAAATAAGGTCTCCATGCACGACGCCTCCTCAAGAAAAACATATCACTAAAAAGTTCAATAAACCTATGTAATGGAATTTGAAACATAGGGTGAACATTTATTTTTCTAATAAATGGTTATTAAAATAACTGGAATGTACTTTTAAAATATATTTTTTGAATAATTAATTACATCAAAATTGTCATCCAAAATATTGAAATCTAATAATTTCATATAATTTTGAAGAACATTAATTTCTAATGTAATAATATTCTAAAATAAATCATTGGATTTATTTATTGAAATAAAATATTTTTTATGGATTAAAAATGATACTCATTAGACAAAAATAAAATTGTATGTCCACATAGCCATATCTCATATTGGACAATACCTCCTTAAGTTCATGGGTTCACTTCTTATACCGTAAGTTAACATTCACTACTCTATTGCCATTTTTTAAGAAAATAGGGTAATGGTTTTTCACCTTACAATCATATCCCTAAAAGGTTTCAAAATAATACATAGATAAATTATTTTATTTAAAATAAAATAAACATACATACATCTTAACATGTCATAATAATTTATATTATAGTTTATAAAATAATATTTTGGAGAAATCTATGCATATAAATAAATGTTATTTTTTAAAATTAATAAATATAACTTATTAATAAAATAGATGGATACTAGAATAAAAATTCATGGGATGTCATTGATAACATAGATAATGGAAATTTATGAATCATGAGTGACATACATGGATAGGCAGGGTAACTTTTACACATTAAATGATAAAATTTATTTACATTTATCATATAAAATAATAAAATTATTTAAAATTATTGTAAACAGAAAGTACATATAAAATGATAACTACTATACACATGAAATAATAAATATTACATTGAAATAAAATTAAATACCAATTTTAAATTTTTAATCAAATAATAAAAAAATAGGGTCATATAATTGTTTAATGTTGTAGATCAGAAAATTCAATTACATATACAAATTAGATTTATAAGGACAATTTTTTTCAATGAATCATGGGATTATATATATACACATATATGTATATATATATAGTAATTTGAAAATAAAATTGAAACTATGATTTTCTTAAACCTGAACATGAAAGATTTATTATAGAAATCATTTTCATACCATAAATTAAAACATAAATTGACAGGTTTGAAAATATTTATTATTTCTTAAGTAAAATAGACAGAAATAGATTGAAACACACACACACACACACACACCCACACACACACAAATATATATATATATATAAACTTAAATTGACATATAAGAATCAATATAAAACCCTTTAATATAGATTTGAAAATAAATGATTAATACCCTTTCATGTATAAATATAATTTGGTAGCATCTAAATTAAATATATTATAATACCTTATAATATAAATAATGAAAACAAATATGATACATAGAAAAGCACACACTCCCACACACATATACATATATATTTATAAATCTATCATAGCTAGATAGTATAAAATGTAACACTTATAAAACTATAAACACATTTATACAAATAAAAAATAAACAATCCACTTACCATGATTTCAAATTGGAAGGGAATGATTGTTATAAGGATAAGAAAATTTAAAAGAGAATAATTGGGCCTTCTTTAGGTGAGAGGATAAGGAGTGATATATATATATATATATATATATATATATATATATATATTTGTGTGTTTGTGTGTTTGTGATTGTGTGTAAAAGAAGGTTGTATAATAAATTTCCAATTACTCATTTGGAACAGTTTTAGAGGAACAACTGTGCATTTCTAGAAGAAAACACTTGAGGATTGGATTTTCTTGTCCACGTTCAAAATATCCTATTAAATATTTATATTTATATTTTTCATTCAATGATATTTTATATAAAATTTCAAAAGTTGGGTAGAAAATTGACTCAAAGATAAACAGAAAAACAGTAATTAGGATGATTGGATTTTTCTTTGGGATTATTATAAATAAATAAATATATATCTCTCTCAGCATCCCCTATAATAAATTAATGGTGGATTTTGTGAGGGATTTCAGTTAAATTCGAACCATTTATGTGTATTGTGTGGAAAAGGCGCCGAGCTGCAGCTGTGGTGGAAGGGGATTTTGAAGGTGGAAGAGGCTTGATTGATGGACCTACTAGTTCAGGGAGAAAAAGTTGAATAATATGAATAGTAGGCTGGGTGGGTGATCAGGATTTCAATAGACAGTCTGGATCATGTTCGGTTGATCAGATAGTTCATATTGTGTTTACTTGAAAAAAACATAACCCTAATTGATTTAGGGAGAAAAATGAGGCCACATTATAATCCTAGACGTGGAAAACATTCCCCTGATGACACCACCACACACCGCACTAGCAGCCTTATGCATAGAATCCCACACAGGTTTCTACCCAACTATACTTAGACCTATATTCCGTCCTCCTATTCATGTGAGAATACTAAAACTCATGGCCTACATGGGTCTAGAATCTATTGATCAATTTTGGCTACATATTTCCTCCAATAAACTACAAGGTATTGGCCTTATAATGTTCCCATTGTTGTGGTTTTTTTTAATGGACTTAGTAAATCGTTTTTATGTTTGAAAAACATGTGGAAATAGAAAAAATATATCAATGTAATATTTCTTTATCACTTCTATTTATTTTTAACACCATTTAAAAATACATTTATTATTCGAAACAAATTTCTTGGAACCATGGTTTATATCTATTGAGGAGACAAATCTATATTATAATTTTAAAAGTTATACATATTAAATCATTTTTATTAGATTCCATTTTCTTTGTTATATTAAATTATTATTTTTAATCCATTTTTTAAATTTTAGAAACCCTATCTTGAATTCAAAAAAACTCTAACTGAAAGTTATCTGGATTTTTCATAATATTTAGTTTGTAAAGATATAATGTCACTAGTGGCTTATTAACATAATTATTCCTTTTTTGTTCTTAAATATTTAATTCCATGTTTGGAACCATTTATTAAAATAATAATAATAATAATAATACATTATGGATTCATGACATTACATTCACCCCCTTAACTGATTTACGCCCTCGTAATTCTCTCATACAAAAAACCTTTTATTTATTCGTTCAAACTTCAATATTGATGTTCCAATATAAATAACATTACTTATAATAATAATAATCAATACTTAATTATAATAATTAATTCATTCCATCACCAGATCCACAAGTATTGGTAATTCTTGGGAAATGTTGGGTTGAATCTATTTAAATTTATTCCCAATGAAGTTTTAAGTTATTCAATTTATTTTTCCTAAACACAACTCAGGAAACAATTGTCAAACTCATTTATAAAACAATAGGATTTTAAGAGAGAGTCATGAGAGGTGTAAATATTAGAGAAAACCAAGTGGACTTGATTTCTATAAAACAACTGAAATGACTTGAATTTTAGTATTTCAATGTCTTCAATTGAACCATATAAACTAAAATAAAAAACCTAACATAAGTATGTTTCAAGAAGGTCACCCTCTCTTACTAAATATATAAAATTACATAAATACAGAAACTATTTAGATAAGTTAATGAATTTGAAATGATCCTAAAAATATTTTCCTATGTGCATAGTGTGGAAGTTGTAAAACACCATGAGAAAATGAACTAAACCAGATCCATGAATTAATAAAAGTATATTAGGAGTGTTAGATATTTAATAATGGATTTTACACGATTTAAAAAGGTTTATGAATGGATCAAAGTCATTCGGGCATGATTTTAAGATTATCTTTTCATGTAAATAATCTAGAATAGACCAAAGTGTTGTTCGTGTTCTCCTGTCTTACATATGAAAATATTAAAAAAGGATTTTATTATTAAATAATAAATAAATTATTAGTGTTGTAATAATTTTAAAAAATTATCTATACCATTGCTCTGATATGAACTGTAATGCCCCAAACTCATGCTTACATGTTTTGTACAAACAAATGTTGTGTTTTTTTAATAAAAGAAACTAAAAAAATAACCAAAATTTAATAAATTCGAATAAATTTTCTAGTATATGATTTTCATAATTTTAAACATACATTACAATTTTTAAAAAATGTTCAAAAATACAATATAATATAAACAAAATATCTTCTTTTCCACTAGCTCATCAAGAAATAAACATCACAAATAACACTACTAAAATCGTGATAATGAATTTAAATCATATAGTGAGAATTTAAATTTTCATGTAAGAGGTTTTAAATTCAATGGTACATAATTTTAAAATATATCATTTAAATAATTAATTACTATAAAATAGTTTCCCAATGTATTTAAAAATAATAAGTTCATATAATTTTGAAAAACATTAATCTCCAAAGTAATAATATTTTCAAATAAATCACTGGATTTTTCTATTTTAAACGAATAATTTTGATGGATTAATTATTATACTCAATGGGCTATAAGAAAACCATAAGACCAATAAGTCATATATCATATGCGACAATTTCAACATAATGTCATGGGTTCACTTATCATACCATAAGTTATCATTCGATACTCTAGTGCTAGTTTTTAATAAACAAATTTAATTGTCCATCCTTATCAATCATAAAACTAAAATGTTTCAAAATAGTATATACATAAATTATTTTTTTGAATGATATAAACCTAATTACATCTAAATATGAAATAATTGGTTATTTGACAATTTGTAAATTCAATTTTGGGATAAATCCAGGCTTATAAATAATTTTTCTAATATAAATGTGATAAACAAAATTGCATAATAAAATAAATGGATAGTAGAAGAAAACTTTGTAGGATGTCATTGATAACTTATATGGTGTCCATTTCTAGATCATGAGTGAAATACATGGATGTGTAGGGTTATTTTTTCACATGAATTGATACCTTTTATTTATATTTAGCATATAAAACAATAGCATTTATTTAGAATTACTTTAAATGTAAATTAATCATAAAACGATAACTACAATAAACATGAAATAGTAACTAACAAAATTGAAATAAAATAAAACAAACCATTAATTTTTTTATCAAATAATAACAAAATAGGGTTCTGTAATTGTTTTACATTGTAGATTCTAAAATAAATAATTAAAAAAATTGGTTTTCAAAGATCAATCATCAATCAATGAATCACTGTATTATTATCAGTATATATATATAAATATAATTCTTGTAAATAAAATAAAAACCTATATTTTCAAAACATGAACTTGATCAATTTTTAAAATAAATTCTTTTCAATGAATAAAATATTGCATAAATTTATAGGTTTGGAAATAATTATAAATTATTAAAACAAATAAAGATAAATACATATATATATATACAACTATATATATTTTTATAAACATAAATTTATAGATTAAAAACAATACACAACCCCTGCATATGGATTTGAAAATAAATTTTTAATCCCTTTCCAAGAATAAATATAAATTGATAGCTTCTAAAATAAATCCATAAAAATAATTTATAATATAAATAATGAACAAATATGATATATATATATATACTTGTAAATAAAATATATGTGTTAGAATAATATTAGACCGTTACCATACCATAAACTTGATTTTATAAATAAAAAAACAATCCCCTTACCTGGATGTGAAATTAAAAGGGAAAGACTATTGTGATCATAATGAAATTTGAAGGTCATGAATCAGGTATTTTTTTCATGAGAATATAGAGAGTGATATATATATATATAAACAAATAATAGTTATATATTAAATTTCCAATCACTTATTTGGACTAGTTTTAGTGGATCAACTATGCAGTCTTGGAAAAAAATATTCAAGGATTGGATTTTTGTGGCCACATTCAAAACATCGTCTTAAATATTTATATTTATATTTTTTATTCCATAATGATGTATTTTATAATTATAAAGGAGGAAGAAAATTTGACTCAAGGATAAATAGAAAAAATGTTAATTTGGCATATTGGATTTTACTTTTAGGATTATTTGTAAAAAATGAGCAAAATATATATTTTTATAAACATCCATAAGAATCCATGAATGGGGAGTTTATTTAAGGATTTTAGTTTAATATAAACCATTTATGTTGTTTGTGTGGAAAATGAATCAAGGTGAGGCTGTGGTGGAATGGGATTTCACTGATGGAGGAGGTCCAATGGACTGGCCTACTAGTTCGGGGATAAGAAAATTGAAGAATATTAACAATAGGAAGGGAGGGTGATTGGGATTTTGATGGATGTTCTGGATTGTGTTTGGTTGATCAGACGACTCATATTTTGTTTCCCAAAAACCATAATTCCCACATCAATTCGGGGAAAATAATAGGTCCACCATATAAGTCTAGGTGTGACATCCTTTCCACAAGGACACTTCCACACACCACACTAGGATCCTTATACAAGGGCTTCCACCTAGGTTTTCTCCCACCTATAATCAGACCTGTATTTGGTTCACATGTACGTTGTCCAAGATTGTAACTCACAACCTACACAAGTCTGGCCATTGTTTGCTGAGCTAAGATTCATAGTGGATCTACTGAACCATGAGGTATTGGCCTTACAGGATGCCCTTGGTTATGGTGTGCACATAATAACTTTTTTGTGAATAGACTCAGTAAAAGTTTTTGTAATTTTTCAAAAACATGGGAAATATAATTTTTTTTATCAAACTAATTTTTTATCACATCAATTTAAATTCTACACTATTTAAAAGTAAATTTTTTATTTGAAACCCATTTTATATTACCAAAATATATATTAATTAAAGTCTCAATTTTATTGTTTCGGTGCGGATGTGCGTCGGGTTTCTGTTCTAACGTTGTTCCGCCAGGACGCGTTCGCGCGTGCGCCCGTCGAACCAAGGGGATGGGCGCGCGGCTTGTGGCCCCGCAGTCCCGCTTTCCAAAGGCGGGCGGCATCCGTACCTTATTCAGGGGTGTCTTCTCCTTGATCGAAACCGGGATGATGGGATGTCGGCTCCTCCTTCCGTGGACGTCTCCTTGGAACTCGTTGCCTAATCCGGGTCTCCCTCATAGATTTAAGACGTGCTCGTGAATCTCGTTCCCGACTCCATGTCTCCATGGACACCGGTTAATTATGCTGCTTCCGCTCAGACGCTCCAAGGAGTCTGGTCGGGGCAGCAACCTACGGGGAGGAGACCGGGTAGCTCTGGGTGTTGGGGGCGTGTCTTAACACTGCGGTTATGCATGTCTGCCTTCCGTCCCTAATAGGTCTTCTCGAAGGCGTGATGGCCTGAGGCATCCCACACTGGGTGCGGGGAACTGTGTTACCTGAGGTTTTCCTCAGCTTCCCATGTTTAGCACGGGGTATGTCGCGAGTTTAACGTCCAGCGGGGACGGTATCAGACTGATCAACACGAGAAGTGGATCAGATGACAGAACCCCTTGCGGGGAACCTCCGATGCTGGGGCCAGCACATGGGCAGCTTCCCGAATGAAGTGGAGTGGAATGAATTGGCATGACCCCACCGGGATGTGGCGGCCCGGGTAAGGATCAGGATGGATGATGGAGTGAAGAGCTTGGACCCCGTAGGGGCTTCCTACGTACCGCGCGTTAGCGCGGATCAAAGTCAGCATAGTTCGGAAATACAGTTTAACGTCATGCCGGACGTTGGCAAGCCGACTCACGAAGAGGTCGAGGCCGCCGGGCGGAGGATTGAACCGAACCACCTCGCACAGAGGGGGATGGAACGACCGGGTGGATCAACGCGAATGCGAACCCGGGAGGGGTCCACTGATGGACGAATCGACGTGAATACGACCGGGACGACCAGGTGGTGGGCTTGAACCTCAGGGAGGCTTCCTACGTACCCTGTTTAGGAGACAGGGATCAAAGTCCACGTAGTTCATTCTGTCAGGACTTACGCACTGAGGCAGCCCGGATGCGGCAAAGCTCAGTTGGAGAGGGACTTGGGCCGAAGGTGAGAGACATCGATCCCTGTCATGCCCTCCACTGTCTTCGGCAGTGGGGAAGCACAATGGAGATACACACGTGCAGTCTCCCACAAGGGCGGATTCATAGGTGAATCGACGCAAGTGTGAACCCGGGAGGGGTCCACTGATGGACGAACCAACGTGAATACGACCGGGACGACCAGGTGGTGGGCTTGAACCTCGTAGAGGCTTCCTACGTACCCTGTTTAGGGGAAAGGGATCAAAGTCCACGTAGTTTGTTCTGTCTGTAACACTCTACCCCCGTGGGCGAAGGCCACTCCAATCCCGAAATCCCTGCAGAGACGAGCGGGTGGGGGCCACATCCAAACCGGGAGGGGGACCCTGCGTGCGAGGCACGGGATCAGGCGATTCGAACGGTTTAACGTCTTGCCGGACGAAGTACAATTTAACGTCATGTGTTGAGGGCGAAGTGGATGGTTTAACGTCTTGCCGGACGAAGTACAGTTTAACGTCGTGTGTTGAGGACGAAGATGCTTGGCAGTTTAACGTCTTGCAGCGCGAACGTGGTGTAGTTTAGCATCCTGCAGGACGAATGCTGAACAGTTTATCGTCTTGTAGCTCGGACGATATGCTAGGTAGTTTAACGTCGTGTAGCTTGGACGTGGTACAGTTTAACGTCATATTGGACGAAACACTTGGCAGTTTAACGTCTTGCAGCGCGGACGTGGTGCAGTTTAGCGTCCTGCAGGACGAATGCTGAACAGTTTATCGTCTTGTAGCTCGGACGATATGCTAGGCAGTTTAACGTCGTTCAGCTTGGACGTGGTAAAGTTTAACGTCATGTTGGACGAAACACTTGGCAGTTTAATGTCTTGCAGCGCGGACGTGTGTGATACTGCCGATGGGTCCGTGTCACTTCGCGCGAGCCTGGAGGGCCGCACGGGAAGACAACGCACGGTGCGGGCACCCGGGATGAAGATTATCGGGCGCCACACAGGGGGGTACCCTCAGGGGGTCAAAGGGGGTGACCCCGGCGGATTGCGCGCAAAAAGAGAAGCTTGGCACGCAATACCACGGGTCGGCGCGCAAATGGGTAGGCTGGCGCGCAATTGGGCCAGCGCTTTGCGCGCGGAAGATGGGGATTGCACGCACCGGGCTTCGGATAGCGCGCGGGGGCAACGGCTCATTCTTTAACGAATTGCCACTTAGCAAAAAGGGGGGGTGCGCACAATCAGTCTGGATTGCGCGCACCCAGGGGCAATTGCGCGCAAGAGGGTTCTTTTGCGCGCGAAAGCCTTTGGGTGAAGAGTTGTTCAAAGGAAAGGAGCCAAAGGGATTTTGCGCGAAGGCGAACCCCGAGGCATTCTTGCGCGAAAGAAAGGAGGTTACCTGAAGATCGGCATTGCGCGCGGAGGGGGTTGGATTGCGCGAACGAGCGACTCTTCGAATTTCGGCAACCCCCAAAACGTCGGGGGTCGCCTTATATTTATAGGCAACCCCGGGCGCGGAATCCGGTTCGCGGGCGCGCAATTTCCTTCGCGGGCGCGGAATCGGGCCTGGCGCGCAAGGGAGTCATGCGGGCCACGGGCGCGCAAAATTGGGCGCCGGCCCAGCGCATTGCGCGCATCCCGGGAGGTTTGTGCGCCTGACTTCAACTTTGCGCGCGGGTCTCCAAAATTCCGTGCAAGGCCTCCGGGCCCTCTGAAACATGATTCTGACTCCAAATATGACCTCGCCTTCCGCATCCGGAGCTTCGTTTGGGAACAACGGACTTTTCCGGCGTCTACAAAATCCCCCCCTCGGAATCTGATCGGCGAGAGGTCACAACGATCGAGTTCCGAGGGAGACGCCGGAATGCCGAAGTCCTGGGTGGCGCGGGACTGTGGCGCGCAAAAAGGGTGTCGGCCGTGAAATTCTCTGTCGCGATCGCGCAAAGCGCTTTCCGCGCAGCGCGGACACCCGACCTCGCCTATAAATTGGGGCCATGGGTCCCCCATACCGTACACCGGCCTTCCGCGCGACAAGCTTTCAATCTCTCGTGCGCGAAATTGCCATTGCCGGCGCGGAATTCACTTGTTCGTCGCGCAAACCCATCCGGATTTCAGCCTGTTTTTGCGCGAACACCCGGGGTTTTACGCGACAGACTTCCCAATTGCGCACCGTCCACTAGGATTGCGCGCCAACTCTCAAACTTCTCTACCAGCCTCTTCCGATTCCGCACGCCTCACCCCTTAACCCACACGACTCCCGGAGCATCTGAGATGGCCGCGAATCAAGGGAATTAGGGGGATGCCGCCATTCGCAGAGCTGAGATGGTGGCGAACGGGGAGGTCTACGGAGCCAAGGAGATTGTTTCCAACAATCAATCCTTGTTCGACTTGCTGACGCCGGCCTAGAAGACATATCCGCTGTCGGACAACCTGCCGCTCTGGAACTATGGCATCCTGGATGAGGTTCCGGTGCCAGGGTTCGAGGTTGAGGCGCCACGGACCTGGGTGACTTGGGAGGACGAGCTTCCACGCTATAACATCACCAACAATGGGCATCCTGCCAGGGAGACCAGGCACTTAGATGTCTATGTCCTGAACCCGAGGACGCGAACCATTGTCGGGAGTGAGCCTACTGTGGAGAACTCTCCAGCCCTCTACTTGAGCACATACCGCCAGAGTGTCACTGACGACACCAAGGGCTGGCTGAAGGACTGGGACTTGCGGTCTGGGGGAAATTTCACCAGTGAGTGGGCCTGGGCGTTCTGGGTACGCCACACCTGCGATCACTTCGCGGAAGAGTTGCGGTACATCGGCCTGTTTGAGGCGGTGTGGACGTCGCAGTTCCACTTCTACCAGTAGTCCGAGCTCGGGCCGGAGCTGTTCACCCACTGGTCCCCGGATACCAACACCTTCCATCTTCACCATGGGGAGGTCAGCATCGGTCTCTGGGACATCCACTGCATCGGAGGTATCCCGCTGGAGGGTTACCAATACGATGAGTTCCTGCCTCCGAGGAACACCTGGGGCGACAGGTCACGGACTCCCATCCTGACTTGGCATCTACTGGACCTGGCTACGGAGCGGCTCAGGGTCATGGACTTCCACAAGGACATAGCCTACAAGGAGTGGTTCAGCCAGTTCTTCGAGCATGACCCCGCGGTCAAGATGCTAGGCAGGGGGAAGCGGTGCCCGACCGCGGCTCAGAGGAGCCGGAATGGGTCGTACTGGCGGGTCCTGGAGACGGGCGACTACCGCTCATGGGGGTACCGCGTCATCGAGGCCCGGGACCCAAATTTCCGGTACGCGGCGTTCCTGGCCGCCTTTCTGAGTGGGTGGCTCCTGCCAGTGCGGGACGTGAGGATGGGCGTCCGCCCGGCGACACTGGCGATGGCGGGCGCCATGGCCGCCAACAAGAGATACAGCCTCGGGGTCGCAGTGCTGGCTAAGATGTACGCCATCCTGGGACGCATCTCACGAGGGGGGTCGCCACGAAGGGTCTGTGGGCCCTTTCAATTCTTCCACGGCTGGGTGGCTGCTCACCTTGGTGGGTACACGTTTCCAAACTTCGTCATTACTCCGGGCAACAGCCTGCGACCCTCCCTGCTGAACATCGCGGGGGTCGCTCTGATGACCCTAAATGAGGAGGGTGTGAGGATTCAGATTGGCAATCATGCCAATTTCAACTTCAGCCCATTCCCCACTCCCGTCAGCCAGATGATCGACAATGGACAGGGTCCGCTGGAGCAGCACGAATACTTACTGAGCATGAGGGGCGGGGTTCTCGTGGCTCGGATCGACGGGTAGGTGATCTGCGAGCCCTACGTGCCAACCCGGTTCGCCAGGCAGTTCGGGTGCCTTCAACGGATGCCGAAGAGGGTATTCACTGCTGTTCGGGAGGAGACGAACCCTTGCGTCCTTCGCCAGATGTGGCTGATGTTCGCCGCTTTCGGCTCTGGCGACGTCATCACTCTCCCTCCTATCGGGGTCGACGAAGGCTTGGAAACCGAGTACGCCGAACACTGGGCCATCGCGTACCCCGAGGGGCTTCTACGGAAGCCAGTTCGGCGGCTCGAGGTCACCCGTGCGGAGACCGGGCGTCAAGGAAGGAGGCGAGGCGCCGTCACGCGGGGGAGAACGGAGGCGCGCCAAGTAGCGGAGCCGGCGCAGGCAGGGACTTCAGCGGCGGGCACATCGCAGGCTGCCGCCACGACTTCAGCGCCCAGAGAGGGGGCACATGCGGTGGTCGGGGAGCGGCCCGGGAAGCAGGTAAGGCGTCTGCTCGAACCCTCCCACGATGCAGTCTTCCCGGCGCTGTGGTCGGCCTGGATGACCCTGCGACAGTCGCTGGGGACCGAAATCTTCTGGCAGAAGATAACCAGTGAAGGAATCCATCTACCAGAGGTCGGGCGCCTTCAGGTCGCCGACAGGGTGAACTTCCACCGGCGATATGCATATCTGACGGCCATGGACGAGTACGTGCACCAGCGTGGTCAGCGTGCAGAGCCGTCCCTTCTGGTGAAGGTGATGCTCGGTCTAGAGCCTGCTCCAGAATAGATGCCGTCGGAGGAAGATGATAGTAACGATGACTCCGAGGAAGAGGGGGAGACGGGGGAGGATGAAGGCTCGGAGGGAAGGTCCCATCCGGGGAGCCCGCGGGAGAGCGGCGAGGTGGCCGGCTCCGACAATGTCGATATCAACGAGCTCCTCGAGGTCCGCTTCTATCCCTACTCACCCTGCTTCGTCCATTCTCTTATGCAGCTTCTAACCCATTTCTCCACCTTTCTCAGGAGTGCACGGATGTTGGTCAGGCGTCCTCCGTAGGAGTAGGAGAGGCGCCAGCAGGACAAGGCGGGGGCCAGACACCCATCATTGAATTGAAAAGCGCTGAAGGGTCCCCTGCTGCAATTGCTCCTGCGACGACCGGGACAGCGGAAGATGACACTTTGGATTCCCGTAAGTCTCCTTAATTTACTGTTGGTGCTTTCCGTTGACGCTCCGTGACTGACCACAGCATGCCCCGCGCAGTGATCTCAATACTGGAGGCTCGTCGGGCTGCCGAACCCGGTCCATCCACGAGTGGACCAGTGGCAGACATGCCGCCTGCTCCGGAACAGACTTCTCACACCGAGCCGGCCCCACCAACTGCTGATCAAGGGGCAGCGGACGCCGGCGGTGCTGCCATCGGAGAGAGGTCGGGGGCTGACGAGGGTGTCAACGCCGCTGGGGTGGGAGAAGAAGGTCGTCCAGATGTTGGGGAACCTATCCCCCGTGAGGACACCCCAGGGGCGGACCCTGTAGCAGACCTGCTGGCTGCCTTCCCTGCCTACCGGCCTGCCGACCCCGAGGAGATGGACGACTTGGAAGCGTATGCGGTCGAGGAGAGCCGGATAACGCGACGCAGGGGGTGGAATTGCATCCAGCACTTCCTCAAGCGAGACCCATCGGAGTGGCTGGGGCGCATGGGATCACTTCAAACCTGGCTGCGCTTCCTGTGTGCCAGGGGAGCTGATGCCCAACGCCTCCATCTGACGGTCCGTGATTTCATTGCCGAAAAGATGCGCGAGAGCCGCCGTCGTGCCGACGTCGCACAATGTCGGGACATTTCAGAGAGCACGCGGGCGCTCCTCGTGGCGGAGCAGGAAGTCCGGCGTCTCGAAGGGCAGGCGGCATAGAAGGAGGCCTTCGTCGCAACGTGCACTGAGCTTGTGGAGCAACTAACGGCCCAGCTGGTTGACGCCCAGGTACAGCTGACGGAGGCGGGCCAACAGATGGTCACACTTCAAGTCGAGCGGGAGCGTGCACAGGCCAGGATCGACGAACTGCGTGCTACGACCGCCGACGAAGAGAGGGCATGCAGAGAGCGAGAAGCAGCCCTGGAGGCCACCAGCCAAAGGGTAACGGCGTTAGAAAGACTCATTCATCACGCTAATCCCTAGGGGCTTTGTTTTTTCCATTCCTAGAACATTTTGCTTCCGCTACTCAATACTTCGACCCATTTGTATGAATCACCATATTTATCTGCATCTTTTGGCTTAACATGCTCAACCACAATTCATTGTCTTGCGGGAACGTCAACCAAGCTTCAGGCATCCACAATTGGGCCTGGATTTCTAAAGAAAAGAGGGAGGTCATTCCTAGGAAAGGAGACCTCAGACCTAATCAATGTATCATCCCCCCAACTTGTTCCGACACACGAGCGGGACAACGCTAGGGGCGTTAAGATTTTATCCGAACATAGGGAAATGAGAAAGGGTGAATCGCGTGTCCCGAATTCAGAAATCCACGACGGTCGGCCTTCCAGGAAATGCCCAAGACGGCAAGCGGACAATGGATCAATCAACCATACTACTGCAATAGACGGACCAAAGGTCATCATTCATATTGCAGGAGGCGGATCACATGTCATCATCAATGCCGCTTTGTGGGTTCCTTCAGGCACAAGGGTGGAAATCCGGATCAACAGGGCATACGAAGCGTAGGGCGAAGTGATGATTTGTTCGGACAGAATATAACACTCCCAAAATTGTGCCACCGTGGGGAAAGCGTATTAGGAGGATGTACTAATTTGGCTGCGAATTACCTCAATTCTCAGACAAAACCTCTTTGATGAGGAAACTGTCGCTTCCCATCATTGCAATGGGGCATCCCGAGCTGAATCGGGGAGAATATCACAACTGCACCACTCTACCAGAGGCCAGGCCGGACGGTCGGCGACGAGGAGGGGTGGGACATAGCGATCCCTGAGGCTGGGCCTGAGTCGAGATGCCCGGGAGTTCCTACGTACTCCATCAGGCTGGAGATCAAGCCACACGTAGTTCTGAAAGTGCAGTTTTAACGTCATGCGGGACGTAGAACCCCATTTAGGGAGATCTTAGTTTAAGGTCGTAGAGCTTGGACCAAAGGAGAAGATCTTAGTTTAAGGTCTTAGAGCTCGGACCATAAGAACCTCAAAGCACGCCACATCGTGGTCCTATCCCCTGGATATGCAAAGATGCACTGAGGGATAGTGTCAAGAGTGTCGAGGTTTTGCCTGGCCAGAATGGGAGGTGGAAAATGTAATGTGAATCATGCGGCCATTCACTCAAGGACTGGGGGAACCGGCGTAACAATATGGGAGTACTGCCGACCGTGGCGGAAAAGCAGCATCAATATCGCACTGACCGTTGATGGAATGGGGCAGCAAACGAGCATCAACCGCTCAAGCGCAGGATTCATATCGATTTGCTGCCCGAGGACCTTGGGGGCACCAGCCCGAGTCGGTGGGAGAGCACTGAGGCATTGTGTCCAGACCGCTCACGGGGGCTCCACCCAGGGCGTAGGCGATGGGTCCGAATGAAAGGGAGCACGAAGCCTGAAGAGTGGAAGGAACCTGACCAAGCTGAACCTGACCCTCCTGGCAATAAACCAGAGTACTCTTGACACCGGTGGACCACTGCAAGGGGTCGAGGGACACGCCATGAGGGTGACCCGAAGGCGGCGGATTCCCCAGAGAAGGGGGAATCTCTAAGAGGTGGGGGGCTGGACTCGAAGTTTCAAACATCTGGGAGTTCCTACGTATCCCATAAGGATGGGAATCAAGCCACACGTAGTTCTTGAAGCGTGGCGCAACACAATCGGGAACCAGTGCGGGGAAGGGTGCGGGTCTAACCCTCACACACAGAAGAAGCGTTATTTGATATTTCTTGTTTGTCCTTAAAGGTGGATGGTTTTTCTTTGTGCAGTGACATGCCTGTGATTAAGAAATCCCTGGCGTCACCACAATAATCAAGCCATGAAAGGAATTGATAAATGGCGTGGTTATGAACCAGCGCCCAACGTGAGTGTCCCCTGAGGAGAACATCACGATGCAATGCCTTTCTTGTCGGGCGGCCAATACGATCACAGTTTACGGTCGTGTGGTAAGACCAGACAACATAGTTTAAGTTCGTGTGGTTCGGACCATGGAGGAATCCGCTTATTGCGATACGGCGGACCCAGCGGAGGTGGGAACATACCCCAGCCCTGCGGTCACGCACAATTCCAGGAGAAGGATCCCGAGATAGGGGCCTGCATATGTCCATCACCCGAGGGGCAGAGATGCTAGCCTCCGTCTATACTGGGCCCAGAACGCGATTGTTCGGGCGACTCCTTCCTCCTTATGGGGACGAGGGTCCAGCTACACATGGCCCTTAGGGAGGACATCAACATATATCCTTGGTGCTCAGATCGTGGGAGCCTCGAAAGACACCATTACCCTGGTTGGCCTGCCTAACGTGTAAAGGTGTACTGAAGGTCAGTATGAAGAGAGTTTCGAGATTCCACTACAACGCACAAAGGCGGAGTGTGATGAGGACTGCGCAACCAATGTTCAGAGCCTGAATGAGCCGACATGGCGATCAAGGATGTCGCTGACCATATTCGCAACACAACAACCGATCGCGTCAGCCTAGGACGGGGCAAGAAAACGAGTATCAACCGCTCAAGCGCAGGATTCATATCGATTTGCGGCCTAGGACCCGCCGGTAAATCGACCCGGAGCGGTAGGAGAGCACTGAGGCAACGTACCCAAACCGCTAACGAGGATCCCTTTGAGTGAAGGCTCGAACAAGAGGAAGCGCGAGGCCCGACAAGCAACACAGGACTTGTCGGGATTGAATCCGACACCACGGGTCATAGACCTGAGTACCCAAAACATGTTAACAGATCACCAGAAAGGGTCGGAGGACTCACCCTGAGAGCAACCAAAAGACGGCAGATCCCCGTGATCAACCAAGAGATGGGGCTGGACCTGAAACACAAGCATCCAGGTGGTCCTACGTATCCCATAAGGATGGGAATCAAGCCGTACGTATTTCTTGAGAGGCAGTTTAATGTCGTGCAGGACGAAAAGAGAAAGGGGGGAGCGGAAGGCATCCCCAAACGTGGGGGGTGTACAGCGTGGCGAGCAAACCGACGTGAATGAGGGCATAGCCCCACGTTCACACCATACGCTGCATACCCAGAGGCAACTGGGCCAAGGGCCCGAGATGGGATGGAAATTCCCGAAGGATGGGGCTGGGCCTGAAACATGAATGTTCAGGCGGTCCTACATATCC
This sequence comes from Viscum album, assembly GCA_963277665.1. NCBI lineage: Eukaryota > Viridiplantae > Streptophyta > Magnoliopsida > Santalales > Viscaceae > Viscum > Viscum album. The sequence continues at coordinate 859,182,530 of OY728151.1, forward strand.
CATAAGGATGGGAATCAAGCCGCACGTAGTTCTTGAGGGGCAGTTTAACGTCATGCAGGACGAAGACGCTTGGCAGTTTAACGTCTTGCAGCGCGGACGTGGTACAGTTTAACGTCATGTTGGACGAATGCTGAACAGTTTAACATCTTGTAGCTTGGACGAAGTGCACTCAGGAAAAGTACTGATTGAGGAACCTAGCGTTGGTGGGAGGAGTGACACGCTCACCATCCATAGTTTCTAGGGAGTACGCTCCATTGGGATAGACCTTGTGGACAAAAAAAGGTCCCTCCCACTTGGGCTCCAACTTGGGTGGCTTCCTGCCAGGGATCATTGGCGCTCTTAGGGCCAGTACTAGGTCACCCTGCGGGAAGGAGTGGAGGCGAACCTTCTTATTGAAAGCTCAAGCCATTCTGCTTTGATTCCTCTCCAAGTTGTGCAAAGCGCGAAGCCTATTCTCATCCAGTGCTTCCAACTCGACTAGACGGGCTTCAGCAGCTCTGTCCGGCGCTTGCTGGTCGTAGACCGTAGTGCGTAAGGACGGTAACTGGATATCGATGGGCAGGACGACCTCAGCTCCATACACCAGGGAATAAGGGGTCATCTGGGTGGAATTGCAAGTCGTCGTCCGATAAGCCCAGAGGGCGTTGGGGAGCTTGTCCGGCCAACTCTTCTTGTTCTGACCAACCATCTTTTGCAGAATGTTAGAGAGGGTTTTGTTAAACGCCTCAATCTGTCCATTCTCCTGTGCATGATAGCGAGATGTATGGTTCGAGCGAATGTTGTACTTGCCGTACAACTTCTTCAACTCGGCTGCTCGGAAATTGGCTCTGTTATCCGTGAGGATAGCGTGAGGCACTCCAAATCGATAAATGATGTTGGAGGTCACGAAGTCAGCGATCGAACAGGATTTGACCTCTCTGAGCGGAATCGCCTCTGCCCATTTGGAGAAGAAGTCTGTGGCGGTCAGAATGAACCGGCACTGGCGAGCCATCGCCGGCGGGTAAGGTCCCACAACGTCCAGACCCCAGACTGCAAAGGGCCAAGAATACCTAGTGGTATGGAGGGGCTCCGGCGGCCGATGCACAAAGTTCGCATGAACCTGGCACGCATGGCACTTCCTAGCATACTCGATGCTGTCATGGATCATGGAGGGCCAGAAGTATCCCAACCTCCGAATCTGGTGGGACAGCTTCGGCCCAGTCTGGTGGGCACCACATGAACCAGCATGAACCTCTTGCATGACTCGTGGGATCTCAACTCCTTGAAGGCAACAGAGGAGAACACCATCAAATCCGCGCCTATAGAGGATTTGCTCCAGGCCGGGACTGCTCTGGAGGACAAACTGCGATGCGCGGCGTCGAACTCGCTCACGCTCGGCCCGATCCGACGGGAGAATGCCATGTTGGAGGTACTCGACCAAAGGCGCCCTCCAATCAGAGGCTGATTCGACTGCCATATCTGGGGTACTCGGGGCTCCGGGCACAGGGGAAACCGTGGTGAGATTACTTACCGACGGGCCGCGATCTCCTTCCGGGATAACGGGAGCGATGAGCCTGCGGTGCGTCACGCGGATGATCAGGTTGTCCTGTTTAGGCTCCGCGAGTGATGCAGCAAGGCTGGCCAAAGCATCTGCTCGACCGTTCTGCGACCGGGGAATATGGAAAATTTCTGGCCGAGAAGGGAACTGGGCCATCAGGAGGAGGGTGCACTCCAGCAATGGCACAAGTCCCGGCTTCCTGACAACATAGTCGCCATTGATCTGCTTAACGACCATCTAAGAGTCCCCTTTCACACACAGATGGGGCACGTCGATCTCGAGATCCAACTCGAGGCCAGTGATGAGGGCATGGTATTCCGCCTCATTGTTGGTACAGCCCTCTGACAACAGGAAAGAGTATGGCAGCACGACTTGCTCCGGGGTAATGAAGACGATACCCAAACCCACTTTGTTGAGCTTAGGATTATCGAGTCTTCTACCGGTGGGGCTCCGGGAGGCACCGTCAAAGTGCATCTGCCAGCATGGATCGGCACGATCGAACGAGAGAACGACCTCATCAGGAAAGCCTAGATCCAGCGGCTGATCCGCGGAGGTCGGGTGAGCAGCCAGAAAGTCCGCCAATGCTTGCCCTTTGATGGCCTTCTGAGACACATACCTGATGTCGAACTGCTAGAGAATCACAGCCCACCGCGCTAGACGGCCAGTCAACATAGGCCGACTCAGGATATACTTCAACGGGTCTACCCGAGAAACCAACTGTACCTCGTGGTGCTGGAAGTAGTGCTGTAATTTCTGTACGGAAAATACGAGCGCCAGGCAGCTCTTCTCGATGGGGGAATACCTAACTTCTGCATCGAGGAGCATGTGACTGAGGTAATAGAGGCTATTCTCTGTTCCCTCGTTGTTCTTCTGGGTGAGAAGGGCACCAAGGGACCATTCCAGGGCGGTCACATAAAGGACCAGTGGCTTCCCGGATACAGGCGGCATCAGAACCGGAGGTTGAAGCAGGTACTGCTTGATTTCCTCGAAAGCGGTCTGACACTCCTTATCCCATACATAGGTGGCACCTTTCTTCATGAGCCGAGAAAAGGGCTTACACTTGCCGGCCAGATTCGCGATGAATCGGCGTATATAGGCTAAATGGCCTTGGAACCCTTGCAGTTCCCGGATGTTACCTGGGGGAGGCATCTGGCTAATCGCCCTGATCTTCTCCGGGTCGATCTCAATACCCCGGTACCTTACCACAAAGCCAAGAAACTTCCCGGAGGTGACCCCGAAGGCACACTTCAACGGGTTCATCTTCAGGCAGTGAGACCGGAGGAAGCCGAACACTTTCTCAAGATCTTTGAGATGGTCCTGACGCTGGCGCGATTTGACCACCAAGTCGTCGACGTAGAATTCCACCAGTGTGCCGGGGATTGGCTTGAATATGCGGTGCATCGCCCGTTGATAGGTGGCACCTGAATTCTTCAGGCCGAAGGGCATGACCTGGTAACAAAAGATACCTTGGGGGGCCCTGAAGGCAGTGAACTCCTCATCCTCAGGGGCCATCCGGATTTGGTTGTATCCGGAGTATCCATCCATGAAGGAGAGGGCTTGGAACCCTGTCGTGGCGTCAATCAACAGCTCTGTCACCGGAAGGGGAAAATCATCCTTCGGACAGTGGCGGTTGAGATCGTGGAAGTCGATACAGACTCTGATCTACCCATTCTTCTTCCTGACCGGCACAATGTTGGCCAGCCATCTGGGGTACTGAACTTCCCTCACGAAGTTTGCTTTGATAAGCTTGTCAACTTCGGACTCAACCATGGCACCGTGGAATGGGTGCATCTTCCTGGGAGGCTGCTTGAACCCGCGATGGTTCGCCAGGAGACCAAGGCGGTGGATGGCTACCTGAGGATCTAGCCCCGACATCTCTTCATAGCCCCAAGCGAACACATCACGGTGCTGTCTGAGGAAGTCCACGTACTACTGCCGCTCCTCAGAGGACATGGCGGCACTGACCAATATGGGTCTTGGATCTGCCTCGGTTCCAAGGTTCACCTGTACTAACTCATCGACCGTGGCAGAGACGCCCTCCTCAAAGGCTGGGGGTGCATCTTCCACATCCTCTCCACTCGGGGAGGGATCGTCCACGGGAGAGACTGCGCTGGGAACTGCATTGGGGATACCAGATCCTGATGGGCCGCTGGTGCTGGCACGGGCGGTCGCAGTCATCTCATCAGGAGACTCACAGGCCGTTGAGACCATGGCTACGTCCAACCGTTGAATCGGGAGGACGTAAGCGTCATCCAAACTTGCCCAGGGATCACTCGCAACAGCGACAGGCTCAACCTCACCTGCCAAGATCTGCTTATCCTTGCTTTTGTAATAGTCTGCGTCCAGATAGCGGGCTTCACATGAGGCGAAAAGGAGAGGCATCCCTCTGAAGCACGCCTACTCGACCGTTAAAGGAGTATTTCAGGCATTGGTGGTATGACGAGGGAACCGCCGCATGAAGGTGGAGCCATGGCCTGCCCATCAATGCGTTATACGCAGTGTCTTGAGAGACTACCATGAATTAGGTGTTGGCAACCAGGTCACCGAACTGGGTCTTCAAACGTATCTTGCCGACCGGAGTTTTCTCGGTGCGGTCGTACCCATGGATCCTGAGGTCGGAGGGAATCAATTCATCCTCAGACAACCCCAATCTCCGGAGCGTCCGAGTGGGAATCAGGTTAATCCTAGACCCCGTGTCGACAAGACAGCACCGGACTTCAAGGCCATTGAACTGGCCAGTAACATACAGCGGACGAATGTTCCCCTGTATAAGAGGGTCTTCATCCTTACCAGAGAACGAGATAACTTCCTGACATTCGGCGTCCTCAATCGTTTCGGCGTGAAAGGCCTCTACAGCCGCAACCTCCGTCTCAAACTGGAGGGGGCTCTTCAGGGCTTCAGCAAGCGCCTCGCGCATCTCAGGTGACATGCGCAGAGCCTCAAGGATGGAGAGCCTCGCTGGGATGTCAGCCAAGTGCTTCAGGACATCATACTTTTTTTCCAAGCGCGAGCCCCTGGTTGCAGGAGGTTGCTCTACGGTTGGAGGCATGACGGGCCTTGCCGGTTGGACCGGCGGCCAACTGGTGCTTGGCGCATCTCGCTGTTCATCGGTTGAAGCCCGGGAAGTAGTCACCGTACTGGGGTCAGGAGGCCGGGATAGACTCGTGGCAGGGCGGAGCTGGTCGCGACGCGGCTGAGGCGGTTCTGCCTGGTCCCACACCAAAAACAGTGGCGGAGGCGAATCCGTCATCCCCTGATGGGGGGGCTGCGCACGTTGAGCTCGGTTTTGAGCCTGCTGCCTAGTCTCAGTGGCGTGCACGGCCTGGATGGAGGTACCAAATGTCGTGCCCCCACGACTCCTGTTGTTGCGGTTCCTCCGACGGTGGCGACGACCGGGGACACTAGGGAGGTACACCTAGTGTTCTTCAACGTCGGGAACTGAAAAGGGATTTACCAGCTCGACGGTATTAACCGAAGCATACCCACCACTGTCATCGGACGAATCATTCACCACTGGGCGGATCCGGGGAGGGATCCCCATCTCCGGGGGCATGAAATTGCCGAGAGTGCGGGATAGCGGCGGAACTGGCGGGGCGCGCTCTTCCTTCTTGCGCTGCCGCCGTTTGCTCTTCTCGGAAGAGGCAGGCTGGGATGACGATGCCGAAGCAGCACCCACAGATTCTGGGGGCCCAGGCTGATTCAAGCGCGCACGGATGATTCCATGGGCGCGAATGATCGTCTTGCGGGCCATCCAGTTATTATACTTCTGGGATCCGCGGTCGGAGACCAGCTGCCATTCGTCCTCATTGCCTCTATCGTCATCTGATCCCACGAACACGCCCGCCACTTGTGCTGGAGCTGGGCCCAACCTGATTACATTGTTGTTAATCTGGTCTTGGAGCCAGTCCTTAAACACGTAGCACCGCCGGATGGTGTGCCGCAGGGCCCGATGGTAAGGGCAGCAGCGGGGGTTATCCGTGAGATGTGCCTCCTCTGGCCTCCAACACTCAGGCAGTCGCACAATCCTCTGCTCCAGGGCGCTCCGGAAATAACCGGGGACCTGATCCTCGTGAAATGAGTAAGTCAGGTATCGCGGGCCCCTGGGAGCGTGGTCTTGACGAGGGGCTGGAGGGGCCTTCCGAGGAGGTGGACCCTGATTATCTCGCCTGGGTTGTGGCGGTACATTACGCCGAGGGGCCGACCAGTTCTGGGGGTGCCGCTGCTGGGCCGGGAACTGAGCCCATGGAGGCGGATTCTTGTGAGGCTGTAGAGCTGGCCTCACCGGCAGCAGCTCCAACTGCCTGGGGGCCTCTACCTGGGCAACAGCAGCGGGCTCATCCCTGCTGACTCTCCTTGCAGGGATCATAGGAGGCAGCGGGTGTGCCTGACTGGCCTGTTGCAGGGCCTCCTCAAGACGTTGAGCTTTGTCTGAGAAGTCCCTGAACCCTCTGGGGTAATTCTGAGTGATCAAGGAAGGGACCAGCTCGGTCTTGACGTTCCCGACGCACATTTTCAGCAACTGCTCCTGAGTCAATGGCATGTCAAGGGAATACGTGAGACCCTTCCATCGGGCGACGAAATCTGCGACTCGCTCATTGGGCCTTTTCTTGCACTTGAAGAGGTCTGCGATACTCGTCTTCCGGGTTGTGGAACTGAACTGGTAGAGGAACTGTCTACGAAGGTCCTCCCAGCTAGTTATCGACCCGACGGGGAGCTGGCTGTACCAGACAAATGTTGGCCCTTCCAGTGTCTGGACAAAGCAGCGAAGCTTAGAGACCTCTTGCTACGCCGGAGTTCCCAACATAGGCCCGCACCTCAAGTTGAAATGGGCCAAATGCTGTGGCGGATCTCCAGTCTCGTTAAAGGGGGCGAAAGTGGGGTTCCCGAATCCCGGAGGTGCCGACATGTCATCCACCCATGCTGGGTATGGCTTGTCGTCCGGTGGGATTGCCACTTGCCGAGTCTCCAAGGCTTCCAAGCGGGCGATGAGTGCTGCCATCGGATCGTCCGGACATGGGTTCCAGTCCTAGCGAGGATCTCTAACCACGAGCGCATTGCATGGCCCATCAATCGGGTCGTCGACCGGGTCGTCGAACTCGGCAGCTCGTGGGATGGCGGGCGGAGCGGCCCTTGGGGCAGCGGGAGGAATCCGAGCGGGGTCTCTCAGGTAGTCACGCCGCTCGGGAGGGTGCGGTGAAACATACCGCGCCCTCTTGACATAGGCAATGTTCTCTCCCCTGTCGGCAAACACAGCATAATCACGGTTTCCCGGGAGAGCCTCATCGAGGGGTGGTTGCTCCTGTCCCTGCTGTCCTGGCCTAGGATCACCATAGTCAGGCCGCCGCTCTACAGCGCGCTCGGCGAGGAGCTGGTCAACCAGCTTCTTCTGCACGGTGAGCTGTTGACGTAGCGTTGCCTTCTCGGGATCCTCCTCTGCCCTCTGCATGGAGGCAGATGGGTCGGCGGGCTTCATAGCCCCGCCGTGCTCTTTACCTTTGCTGATGTTTCGGCTCAACGTCAGTGCTTTAGTGGGTGTGGGGAGACCCAGGATGTTCCTCTGGTGACGAGTAACTCTCACCGATGGATCCAACGACGGCTTGTCTTCGGGGGGAGAGCCCCTGTCGAGAAGTTCCAAGTCGTTCCCCTCTCCCGACAGGTCATCCATATTGACCGTTTCTGTCCCTGGGGATGTACCCTCAGGGCCACCCAGCGAATCGGGTTGTCGGCGAATCGCACTGAAGCGTAGGGCAGCGTACTGCCCCCATCCACGGATATATACGTGGGGAGTGTCTTCCTTGATAACCTTGCGGAGTACTTGAAAACACTCAATGCATCGTTGTTGGAGGGCCTCGTGGTGCCCAAATGACCCGGGGTGCCGAACCGCGGGGAGCATGGCCAGGTAAATTTGAAGGCACTGCTCACCAATATCCTCCAGGTGTGCTTGACTCCCGGGATATGGCATTTGTAGGCGGTTAAGACGGGAGTGAGTCTCCCGGAGAGTTCGGAGGAAGCATTCGAACTCATCCGGGGTGAATGATTCGGGTGCATCAAAGTCCGGTCCTGCGACTGGCCAAAACTTCTCAGGGAAGTGGTCCTCTGCAAGGACGGTCCGGAAGCTCCACGACTCAAACTCGGGACCTAGGTCTCCTTGGTCCTCTTCAACGACTGGGAATGGATGGGGAACCGACAGTGGTGCCGAGGCGGGCCGCCGGGCCGACGGGCTGGCCGGCGGTGAATACGGCGAGCAGGCCGATTGGCCTCCATATCCCGGGCCGCCCTCTAAGGGTGGCGGTGTCCCAGCGACCACATAACGATAGGATGGGCCGGCGCGCGAACATCCTGCCGTAGCGTCGGTGCTCGCCGAGGGTGCACTAGATCGTGGTTCGACCGTCGGTCCCCAGAAAAAGTCTCCGGATTCTCCGATCGAGGCAGAAGGCGCTTCCAGAGGGGCTGGTACCAACCGCAAGCTTGATCCTTGGGGGTCTACCAGGCCCTCACTATTCCGGATATACCTTCGGAGAGAAGCGGGGATCGTATCGATCTCGCTCTCGGGAAGTATGAGGATGACATGCCGCATTCCTACCCCTGCCCCTAACTAGCGGGATCGGGGGGAGGGCTCCGTCGCCGAATCATACTCCGCCTCTGTATCAGAGAAACGAACTGGTCGGATCTCTGTCCGGAATTCCCTAACATTCTTCCCTCGACGTCGACGCCTCGCCTTCCTGCCCCTGGGTGGTTCTTCGGGGCATGGCTGATCTCTGTCCTGGCATCCTCCGACCACACCAGCGCTGGGGCCAAGAGGACTGGAAACCAAGGTGCGAGGAGCACCGGGACAGATATCAAAGGGGACATGGGGAGAGATGATTCCGGGCAGGCCTCCGGGCCGGGATCGGAAGGTGGGGTGACCCATGACTCTTGGATCGGCCACACGGAGTAGACCCTGTTGGTGAATAGTGCTACCGCGAGGTGGTCCGCGGTGGCTATTGCCTGTACCAGCAACCGGGAGAGTCAACCCAACCTGCCTTTGGGGTGGTCGGGGCCTCGATCCGGGTCGGGCATAGAAGTGCCCCTGCTCAGGATTCGCAGGGGCCTGGTGACTGGAGCTAGCAGTGGCTTGAGCCAACGCGGCCGCTGTTGCTAGGGCCCCAAGGTGGGCATCCTCTTCCGCTCGTTCCCGACGTTGGCGTCGGGACAAACGAGTCGGGATGAGCGGCGCAGGCAGGTGGAGAGCCCGTTCTTCGACTTGAGAGGCCTGGCGGCGGTGTCGACGTGGCCTGACAGGAGCCCTTATCGCGGATCCCTAGAGAGAATCTCGGATAGGGTGGTCCCGGGCATCTTCCACCTCATCTGCATAGGGGAGGGAGCTGTCGGAGCGTTCCAGGGATAAACTCCCGAAGCGGTTGGACGTCGAGGTAGGCAGCGGTGCCTCCCTGCGCGGCCCTCGGGGCGGCGTTGGTGGCGAGGTGCAGCTTCCTCGAGGTCTAGGCAAGCCATGTCCCTTGTGGGGATGACTCCCTCTTCCTCATATCTCCGCACTAAGTTGTTGATCACCCTTCTCTGGATGACCTCCGAGGGGGAGAGAGGGCGTGGTTGCCCCGCAGTTGCGGCTGCTGGGACGGCTGTGGAACGGGCGGGACCGCGCGGAGTAGCCGCGTCGGTGTTTCCCCTACCCCTGCACCAGTGGGCGGGTGGCGATCGGGCACTGGATTGGGCGACTTGATTCCTGAAAGCAGGGAGAAGAACCCGTTAACACTGACAGGAAAAGGAATCGAAAACCAACCATTATTGCCACGACGCCTTCCATGGGGGGAACCCAGGCCATCGACGTCGTGAGACGGAGTGCCCGATTTCCCTTCCCCAGCCCCTGGCGGGTTCCGTGCCCCAGTGCTGAATGCTTGGCTGGGCAACATGCTGGTCTTCAAACACCTCTGAAAGAAATCGGTCTTCGTATTGAGGAGAAGAGATTCAAGTCGGGTTCACCATTTTTTCTGTTTCGGTGCGGATGTGCGTCGGGTTTCTGTTCCGACGCTGTTCCGCCAGGACGTGTTCACGCGTGTGCCCGTCGACCCGAGGGGATGGGCGCGCGGCTTGTGGCCCCGCAGTCCCGCTTTCCAAAGGCGGGCGGCATCCGTCCCTTATTCAGGTGCGTCTGCTCCTTGATCGAAACCGGGATGATGGGATGTCGGCTCCTCCTTCCGTGGACGTCTCCTTGGAACTCGTTGCCTAATCCGGGTCTCCCTCATAGATTTAAGACGTGCTCGTGAATCTCGTTCCCGGCGCCATGTCTCCATGGACACCGGTTAATTACGCTGCTTCCGCCCAGATGCTCCAAGGAGTCTGGTCGGGGCAGCAACCTACGGTGATGAGACCGGGTAGCTCTGGGTGTTGGGGGCATGTCTTAACACTGCGGCTCTGCATGTCTGCCTTCTGTCCCTAATAGGGCTTCTCGAAGGCGTGATGGCCTGAGGAATCCCGCGCTGGGTGCGGGGAACTGTGTTACCTGAGGTTTTCCTCAGCTTCCCATGTTTAGAACGGGGTATGCCGCGAGTTTAACGTCCAGCGGGGACGACATCAGACTGATCAACACGAGAAGTGGATCAGATGACAGAACCCCTTGCGGGGAACCTCCGATACTGGGGCCAGCACATGGGCGGCTTTCCGAATGAAGTGGAGTGGAATGAAATGGCATGACCCCACCGGGATGTGGCGGCCCGGGTAAGGATCAGGATGGATGATGGAGTGAAGAGCTTGGACCTCGTAGGGGATTCCTATGTACCGCGCGTTAGCGCGGATCAAAGTCAGCATAGTTCGGAAATATAGTTTAACGTCATGCCGGACGTTGGCAAGCCGACTCACGAAGAGGTCGAGGCCGCCAGGCGGAGGATTGAACCGGACCACCTCGCACAGAGGGGGATGGAACGGCCGGGTGGATCAACGCGAATGTGAACCCAGGAGGGGTCCACTGATGGACGAACCGACGTGAATACGACCGGGACGACCAGGTGGTGGGCTTGAACCTCAAGGAGGCTTCCTACGTACCCTATTTAGGAGACAGGGATCAAAGTCCACGTAGTTCATTCTGTCAGGACTTACGCACTGAGGCAGCCCGGATGCGGTAAAGCTCAGTTGGAGAGGGACTTGGGCCGAAGGTGAGAGAATCCATGTCACGCCCTCCACTGGCTTCGGCAGTGGGGAAGCACAATGGAGATACACACGTGCAGTCTCCCACAAGGGAGGATTCATAGGTGAATCGACGCAAGTGTGAACCCGGGAGGGGTCCACTGATGGACGAACCGACGTGAATACGACCGGGACGACCAGGTGGTGGGCTTGAACCTCAGAGAGGCTTCCTACGTACCCTATTTAGGGGACAGGGATCAAAGTCCACGTAGTTCGTTCTGTCTGTAATACTATACCCCCGTGGGCGAAGGCCACTCCAATCCCGACATCCCTGCAGAGACGAGCGGGTGGGGGCCACATCCAAACCGGGAGGGGGACCCTGCGTGCGAGGCACGGGATCAGGCGATTCGAACGGTTTAACGTCTTGCCGGACGAAGTACAGTTTAACGTCGTGTGTTGAGGACGAAGCAGACGGTTTAACATCTTGCCGGACGAAGTACAGTTTAACGTCGTGTGTTGAGGACGAAGATGCTTGGCAGTTTAACGTCTTGCAGCGCGGACATGGTGCAGTTTAGCGTCCTGCAGGACGAATGCTGAACAATTTATCGTCTTGTAGCTCGGACGATATCCTTGGTAGTTTAACGTCGTGCAGCTTGGACGTGGTACAGTTTAACGTCATGTTGGACGAAACACTTGGCAGTTTAACGTCTTGCAGTGCGGACGTGGTGCAGTTTAGCGTCCTGCAGGACGAATGCTGAACAGTTTATCGTCTTGTAGCTCGGACGATATGCTAGGCAGTTTAACGTCGTGCAGCTTGGATGTGGTACAGTTTAACGTCATGTTGTATGAAACAGTTGGCAGTTTAACATCTTGCAGCGCGAACGTGTGTGATACTGCCGATGGGTCCGTGTCACTTCGTGCGAGCCTGGAGGGCCGCACGGGAAGACAACGCACGGTGCGGGCACCCGGGATGATGATTATCGGGCGCCACGCAGGGGGGTACCCTCAGGGGGTCAAAGGGGGCGACCCCGGCGGATTGCGCGCAAAAAGAGAAGCTTGGCGCGCAATACCGCGGGTCGGCGCGCAAATGGGCAGGCTGGCGCGCAATTAGGCCAGCGCTTTGCGCGCGGAAGATGGGGATTGCGCGCACCGGGCTTCAGATAGCGCGCGGGGGCAACGGCTCATTCTTTAACGAATGGCCACTTAGCAAAAAGGGGGGGTGCGCGCAATCAGGCTGGATTGCGCGCACCCAGGGGGAATTGCACGCAAGAGGGTTCTTTTGCGCGCGAAAGCCTTTGGGTGAAGAGTTGTTCAAAGGAAAGGAGCTAAAGGGATTGTGCGCGAAGGCGAACCCCGAGGCTTTCTTGCGCGAAAGAAAGGAGGTTACCTGAAGATCGGCATTGCGCGCGGAGGGGGTTTGATTGCGCGAACGAGAGACTCTTCGAATTCCGGCAACCTCCAAAACGTCGGGGGTCGCCTTATATTTATAGGCAACCCCGGGCGCGGAATCCGGTTCGCGGGAGCACAATTTCCTTCACGGGCGCGGAATCGGGCCCGGCGCACAAGGGAGTCGTGTGGGCCACGGGCACGCAAAATTGGGCGCCGGCCCAGCGCATTGCGCGCATCCCGGGAGGTTTGCGCGCCTGACTTCAACTTTGCGCGCGGGTCTCCAAAATTCCGCGCAAGGCCTCCGGGCCCTCCGAAACATGCTTCTGACTCCAAATATGACCTCGCTTTCCTCATCCGGAGCTTCGTTTGGGAACAACGGACTTTTCCGACGTCTACATTTATATTATAATTTTAAAATTTATATTTATTAGTTCATTTTTGATAGACCATATTTATTATTTTCAATTATTATTTTAAATCCATTTTTAAAATTTTACATTTTCAAAAGAATAACAGCTATATAAAATAACTGGTAGCTAAATTTCTTCCAACAGTTAAAGAAAAAAATTCTATAAATACAAATATCTAGAGGTATTATGTTACACACTAATCTTCTTTAGAGTTCAATTATTACTTCAAAATGGTATTATAATATCCTCTTGTTCTTAGTATATTCATTATTCTTATTGCTATTTGTTTTCTTATCATGGTAGATCCAACATAACATGGTTATACATTCATCCTTATTGTATTTATGATAGGTCTTCTAGTGGTGATACTATGACTTTTAATTAGTTATCGGGATTAGTCATGATCTCTAGTTTGAAAATATGTAATTTTACCTATTGATTATAAATAAAATTATTCCATGTTTGTTCTTATTTTTTGAATTTCATTTTTGACACCATTTTTAAAAAAAATAGTATTATTATTAATAATACAAGTACATTATAGATTAAGGGAATTACATAGGCCATCAATGTCATTATTATAATTCACAATACAACAAAATATCATTCTTACATTTACTTTTATGCTAGAATAATTTATTTTACCTCTCCTATTAGTATTTAATATAATCTCAAATTAGAGAGGGACCTTCAGAATGAGAATGTTCTTATTAGTTATATGATGGAACTATAACAACAAACATATCTTTACAATTTTTTGTCGTAGTGGATTCTATGGAATGGATTGTATTTTATTTGATGGTGGATTTATATCATCACCTATTCCATAAATATTTTTGATCCCTTCATCCAAATCATATTCTAATGTACGCAATCAACTTAGTTTTTTGTAATTTTATGATATCCATTCCTATATATCATATAGATATAACCATATGTAGGGTGTAAAATATCATGATATAAAAACAACATTCTATGAGATTCATTAGTCCAGGAAATTCCCCTTGGGATTCTATACTTCACTACATTAGAAATTCAAATAGATGTCATTGTTTATGTGTTGAATATAAAAATATAAATTAGATCTCTTATAAGAACCTCTATAATTTATCGAGAAATGATAATTGTTTTGATCAATAAAACCAATTTTTATGGTTCTTGATGTTTAATCATCATTTAACATACCACCAATTTTGAGTTTTTATTTATCATATTACTATGACTATATTTGGAAGTCTGTTCATGCATTTCAAATATCTTGTTAATCCTTTATCTTAATTAATTCTAATTCCATGTCTAATTTTTTGATGAAAAAAAATTATTATATTTTTATAATCCATAATTATATTATTTTATTAATTATGGACTCATTAATTTAATGTCTCTATCTATGAATTGTTATTATCCTAAAGTTGTTATATATCGAATGGTGAAAAATATAATTTATTCCATACTATTAAAATAGTTATTATATATTTGATGGGTTATAATTCTACAAAAATTTATTTATTATATTTGTTTCAATGTGAATCCCATTAATGTAAAATTATTGGTAACCTAGAATCACTTAATAAATGATATTGATTTTTGGATTATTTGTGGTTTATGAAGTACAATCAATAAATTATTTATGATAATTCTAAAAGTTACACATCTATGATGTCCTTAATAATGAAAGTTGATTTTATATTTGGTAATATTGATATGAATATTTTTTTAATAGTTAAATTATTTTTTTCACTTCATCTTATTTCATTATTACTCCATTTTCATTAATTGAATTCCATTTTGCATTCCCTGAAATTCTGGGGACACCAACTATAAAATTGATATTTAATTAGTGTTCACATAGTACAACATTATATATATATATATATATATTCTCTAAATAGTATTTGAATTATATAAATTAGAATAGTGTGGAATGAATTATATCATTTGATTTCAATCTAATTTAAGGTCTATAGAATGATTTTATTTCATATTCCCTCAGTAAAATGGTTCATCAAAAAAAGGTGATGAAAAAATGGATGAGTAAAAATTATTATCTCTAATGGGTATACATCACATGGATGTGATCGATTATTATAGGGGGATGCACCCATATAATATCAACCTCACATCGTACCATTTTTTATAGGTCTAGGACTCTAATTTGTTTGATCAATAATGTATCATCATTTTAGAAATATATTATTATTGAGATATCTAAGAATATAAGTTATAGGATCAATCATTATTCAATAATTTCAATTTATTAATTTAGTTAAAAAAGTATGAAGGATATATTTATGATGGTATTCCATGAAATTTAATTGTATATGCTTAGAGGAATCAGAAAAATGTATTGGGATATTCACTTCCAATTATTTTGTGGAGTAATTATCGAAGGAATAATTAGGTCTGTTACAACATTCCTTGTCAGTATGTGAATATGTAGTTCAAGAAACTAGTTTTGAGAATTAAAAAAAACTCTATCCAATATGGATTAGGGATGAAATAATAATAAACATGATGACTATATTTGTGTGAATGATTAGTTTGTAAGATATGGTATGTGTTTTTGTAGACCTTTATATAAAGATAAATAATTTTCTAAATTTAAACATGCTATATTTGGTGGATGTGAATGGAATTCTATATGATAAATAATAGATAATGATTCATGAAATATATGTTTCATGGTGTCTTATAGTGACCACAAATTTAACTAATTATTCTATATAGGAATGTATTGACTGCTTTCGACATAAAAAAATCTGAATAAAAAAATTCTCAGATATACTGATTGTCTCTTAAAAATAGCTAATAATATTCTAGAGGATACCATTCAGTGGTCAGTGACTAATTTTTTATGGGTAATGTCAAAATATCATCCATTTTGAGGATTTCTATAACATGTTTTACTAATTATTTATATAGATGGAATATGATGATTCTTAATATGTAAAACCATTCAATTATCCAATATTTTATATATTAATTAGGGATTACTCTAGGATTAGTCTTAGAATCATTAATGTGAAATAATAATGGAAAATATGACTCGGAAATTATTCAAGGAATCTCTAAGAAATAAGTGAAATATTCTATTCATTGGAGGTGACCATCATAATATCAAATTGGTGATCATCTCTACCTTTAGGTTTCATGTTTTTTTTGGTCACTAATGTGTGGGTAAATATGAAATTATACATCCATGTTATGTCTAGATTTCATGACTTAATCATGCGTTAGATAATGGGCTTACGATATCTTCTTATCTCCTAAATTCATCTCTTGAAACTATATGGTCCTTTTATTCAATCTTATTGTGTATATTCAGAACAAATCAAACATCATTTGGTTGGATGACTCAGTGATAAATGATGATTACTAATTTATAGACAATTCAAATATATTGATGTCTAATGTCATAAGGTGGTATGGAGAAACATCACACATCTGGATTAAAGGTATTGGATTTATGGAAGGCTCCATAATCAAACACAGGAGTGAGAAGATTATATAAAAATTCAATGGTTGGAGTTATTCCCTCGAGGACCTGGTTGAAGAATCTAGGGGACAAGAAGCTCGATGGTGGGGAGGTTGTAAAGAACCTGACCAGAGCACAAAAATTATCATAATAAATTGTGTTTCAGATTATAGTCATGGTATATGATAGAGTGTTTTTTATGAAATATGGGGGTCATGTGGGATTAAAGGAAAATTTAGGGAAATGAGTCTGTGTTAGAGAGCTGTACTTCTATATAGAACTACCATTATAACCATAGTTGGCCTCGACAATAATTCATTTGAATATAACGATAGATACTTCATAAATGATATTCATTTTCCAAATAAAAATATACTATATTATATTATACAATATTGCACACATAAAACAATTAGATAAATAAACCACATTATTTTAGTAATGGATATAGTTTCATTAGTAAACAAATAAATCAATAAAAATGCTAAATATTAAAATGGGATGAAAAATAGTAAATATTATTTGCAGAATGAGATAATGTAGTTCATCATATTCTGTAAGTATAATCTTCCATAACGAAAACTACAGAATTGGAAAAATATATTTTAATTAAATGAAAATATAGAACCATTGGAGGGATTATATTGAATGATGTATTGATGAAAAAATAAGTATTTATGGCATATAATATGATTGTTGGAATAGTAATGTGAATGTTTGAAATAGTAACCTGGCTATTGGTATATTAAATTTTCCTTAAATATTATAATTTTAAATAATTATATTTATCTTGACTAATTTAATTCAATATAATGATTTGAATTCGATAAAAAATATATCATGATTAATAAGTAAATAAACAATGACAATCTTTTTTAATAAATTTAATTTTAATTTATATCATAAAATAATATTATATATATTAAAAATATATTATAATAATAATAAAAAATAATTTTAATAAAATCAATTTTCATTTTCTGTATCAGCATGTTGAAACATCCCAGGGTTTATTTTTAGACAATTTTTTGAGAAATATCAAAATTTATGTGAATTCTAAAAATAGATTTTTCTTTAAAATACCAAATGATTTAAATCATAATAATATTGTAATATTTAAATAATAAATATTTAAATTCTAATATCCTACCATAAAAAATTTAATAAGATAAATTGATCGTTTAAAATCAATAAACATAATTTCAAAACCTAAAATGTAATTGCATATGTCTACAAACTATAGTGACTACTTAAATATACATTTTTTCATTTCTATCCTATCCTTTTTATTAAACAAATATATTTCTATTATAAATATTTTTGAATTCCTAAAATCATGATAACTTATTCAAATATATTTTAAATTTTATTAATTATGATAATTTAAAGGTTCACATTGGATATAATATATTATATATTTTTGTTAAATAAAATTACCTCTCTAAACAACTTTTAAAACCTCCACTCATTCCCCATAGAAAACCACTCCTCACTCACATACCATTTGAAAATAAATAACCATAATCCCTCTCTATATATCTATATAATCCCAATGTATTTTCTTGAAATACTCAATATCAATAATTCATATATTTTAGTTTATATAAAAAACCATCATCATGAAAATTGTATGGTTACATCAACATTTTATCAATTTTTTTTTTCTCTTCCTCATTTCCCCCACTCCATACAATCCCATATATTATATAATTAATTCATAATTATTTCAAGATTATATTAATTATTTTAACATTCTAAAATTATTGTGATTATTCCATATTGCATGTGACACTTCAATTCTCCATCTTTGGACGAATCCCCATCAATGGTAAGTTAACCACCTTCTAGGTCATTTCCATGTATATACTTATCACCACCTTCATGGATGGTTTGTATCAATTATATATAACATAAGAATATTTAAATACATATATTTAATGTTCATATAATTAATTTTACATACGTATAAATTTCATTGAAAAAAATAGTAAAATCGAAAGAGGATCGGATAATTTAATGATTACAAGAAATCCAAACTATTATCTATGTATAGAGTATTATAAATTGGAATCCAACTATTATAATGGATACATAGTGACATAAAATAATTTAATTCACTTTTATTTTCATGTGTTAACAATACAATGGTTAAAATACAAAAATTATAAATGAGATCAAACCTAACATTATTCAGTGAAAGTGGATTTTTGATCATAATGATTTACATTTAGTTATCTGAAATTTTACATTGATTTGAGAATTAATATTAATATAATACTATAATATTTAGTTTCAATATTATATCCCTTATAATTCCATGGATATACATTTTTCTACCTTTTCAAAATGGGTTCAATTCCAAATATTTTTTTCAAATATACTTTATTTCCAAAACATTGCATTTACTCCCCTTTAGATGTTTATTTTCAACTCGATAATGATGATGTTTTATGAAAATAATATGATTGAATTATTTTAATCCCAAATATGATTTATGATTGTATGATTTAGATAACCTCTATTAAAACCAAATATTTTCTTTTTCTTTATTTCATGCATATGATTGTTATATGTTCTCCTCACATGTGTAACGAATGATTATGAGAATATACTATTGTGATGTGTCAGAAATTAATTAAATAGTTCTTAAATTCATTTGGTAACATGATATATCTCATTATATTGTGTTTATAATGTGTGAACATGATTATATCTTAGTTCAAAATATCATTGTTATGATTTATTCCCATGAACATGATGTTTTTATTATTCGCAACTACGTGTGGTTTTTAATAACTATGTTATGAATTTTCATAAATATTAATATGCCACATTACATTTATTTTTCACTTTCACTCCCATGTTTTTTATGATAATACAATTTTTATGATATTATTATTATTATTATTATTATCACATATGTAATATTGATTCATGTATCTTATTCATTATATGTTATTAGTATATTTACATGTCGTTTTGCTCACCCTATTCAATACTGTATATCTAAATGTGATTACATGTTATACAGAGAGTATAAGAAATTTTTGGAGTATACAGAAGTAGTATTAAAATATTGTTTACATTTTATTCAATTCAAGTTATCTATGAAGAATATTTTTCCAATATACTAAATTTTTTGATCCTAGAATGCATGATTATTATTATATATATATATATATATAATAAAATGTAATGGTTACGTAAGAAAATGTTGGTTACCAACTGATTGAATCAGATAACTTCTTATTTATTATTTGAATTAGAATTAGGATTATTTAGTGTAAAATTATTAGGATAAGTCTATGTATATGTAAATATCCAATGTTTATATGTTGTATTGGATAATGTGGTTTCTATGTGATGTAATAATTCTCTATATATTAAAAGTGGATGTGGATATAGGAAAAATATACCTAGGCATAATAACATAAAAATGTATGTTGGTTATTAATTCAACGTGTTCCTCGAGGAAGACGAAGAGGATGTTTTCCAATCTTATTTTAACACAACTCGGGGATATACTTCTATTCATCACATGATCTTTGCATCCTTCTATTAAGGAAATATAAATGATGCATCTATTATAATTAATTTTCTAAATGTAATAATGTACATGGCCTTAGTAGTATCACTTTAAATAAGGATATTATAAATATATGGATATCATAACATATCACTAATGAAATTATTATAAAAAAAAATAAATTATTTATGATTCATTAATATAAATTCTGTTCAATCGATTTCTAATCTATAAAACAGTGTGATCCATCATAACCAAATCAATAACCCAAGTGAGGGGAAAAAATTAATTTTTATAACACAATTCCCAATGAAATGGGAGGTGGGGTTCCAAAATTCATAGAAATGTCTGTCTATCCATCTCAAGATTTAAATATTTACATGAACCATGTGGAATCATTTCCATATTACAAGAATTATCAACTAGTTGTCAATTCCTCTACTCATAAATGACCAAAGATGTATAGAGGATCATCCAATACACTTGTGGAAGAATATTTGGATAATATTATGTAGAAGATCCTTTATGTTATCCAATTTTCTATGTAAAATAATGTTATATTGTATATATAGATATAGTCGATGATCCATAGTGGGAATTGATAATGACTATGATATTGACAGATTAAATGGAGTGTGAGGAATTTTGCAAGATATTTCTGAATTTCTATATCGCTCGATCCTTTTGAAAAAAGGATATTGAATTTATTAATCATAAGAAAAAGGAGAGGGATTATTTCATGACTTAAATGGAAAAATTCAGGAGACTATCATGTTAAACCTTAAGTTGTATTTTAAAAAAATAGAAAAATAGATAGATTCATTAGTGGATTAAATCCGAACCTCTAAAACAATCAATTAATCAAAGACATTGGGAGTTTTGAATAATTAGTGTTATATGATCTCAAATTAGATATAGAGTTTGTGGAATGGTCTCATTGACATTTATATATGATGAGAATAATTTAGTTCAAGTTGGTATAGTGAATATCAATATATGAAGCCCAATTAAACCAACCATGTAAATCCATTAAACTCATGGTCACATATTAATATATTTTTCCTTCCTTGTTTATGTGTTAGAAAGTCTATGGGAATGTCTTTGGGTCTTGTAAAATGATAAAGTATTAATGGGGAGTGTTTTTGGAATTTTTACTAGAAAAAAATCGTTTCAATGACACGACATAGTAGACCACACTACAGGACTACACCATAATGTAAATGGATGCACTGTGGCCTTTATTTGGAGGGAGATCATACTATGGACCTCACCATGGAGCCTAGTTTAGGGAGGCCTCACAATAGAAGATTAGACCATGATACAAGGGGACACCCAGTTAGTTACAGAATTCTAGATGGGTTATCGGTCTTCTAGTGTTTAATGGGAAATTGAGAGTTTTTTTAGGGGATCCATTTCAGATATAAATACATTGTATTATGAGGGGTATTCACATGGTTATACCATATAAGTTCTCCATAAAAAAAATACCTATGCTCCCCTATTTCTTTCAACTGCATTACATGATATCCCTATGGCTATAGGCACACTCCATGTAATCGTGAAACCCTCATATAATGTAAAGTCATCTATTTCACAATTTTTTTCCCATCTGCATTGTGGAGAACTGCACATACTCCATAATTATAGTTTTACCTCTTGGTGGTCCTATACTAGTGCAACCTTTCAACATGGATCCTACCTAGCACCATATTTTCTTTATTTATGAGAAGTACTACTATATTGTTACTTTCATGGGTTGTAGTTCTGATCATCAGCACACCTCAACACTAAAGCCAAGTGATTTACGCTATGATTACCCTTCCAAATACCAACCCAAGGTGACTTTTGTTTCCCATTATCCGGTTTCTTCTTTACATACATTTAAATCCTTTTTATTATTCTTTATATTTTCTAGGAGTCATTGACATGCGATCATCGTCTGGTTACGTATGGATGTGGGTTGGGTGATGAAAACCATTGTAAAAATTGATGTCGACTGAAACAACCATGAGGTATGATGTTCCATAACACTAGGGATTTATTACACATGTTTCCATAACGTGTATTGATATATCTGTATATATGACATGATACATGACTATGATCACATTTGGGTATGTGTGAATCCCATGATATCTGTTTTAATATTTCGATTCCATGAGGGTTATTTTTGTAGCTTATTACCATGTCTTTTTATGTTCACATGATTTTATGAGTGCTTCTATATACTCACGATGATTTGATATGGCTTGTTGCATGCCTCACACAGTATGTCTGTTACCACTCCTTTGAGTTTTTTAATGGTAGATGAGATATGTAGACCTTTGTGACCTGATTATCCCTTTGGGAGGGGATTTCACGTGATATGAAATGATGATCATAGGGGACCTATGAAAAGGGTTCAAGTATGAGGTATCCATAGTTTTTTTGAAGGTGTGGTCAAGGTAGTGTTGATTTTATAGGTGTTACTCACTATGAGGTAGCCCGATCGATGTTCGTAATCAATATTCTCAATTTGGTTGATGTCGGGTGACATGGACTTCTTGATGTATATAAGACTTTGTGTAATATCTTTAGAACACCATAATGATGAAGAAAGGGAAAGAGTAGTTCTGTTACTATCGACATCTTCAGTTATATCTCTGGTAAGAAACCAATGTGGGTGTGTCTAGGGGTTTCTTGTGAATGGTCAATGAATGGACACTTAGTTTTTGATTTCATGTTAATTCCTTTATAAATTTATTATTATTATGGAATACACTTGTTATAGTTGATCAGACCATGTAATAAATTTTAGTGGGGCCCAACTAATCCCTCCATAGATACCTTAATCGGGCATTTCAATTTTCTTTTTGAGTAAATGAGAGACCCAATGATGGATAAGGTTCCTGTAGTTGATGGATGAGTAGTAGAGAACAATTCCAGTGGTGGATAGGGTAGAGTTTTGTTAGACTATAATCTTTGCTTTTATTGTCGTCATTACTTACTCTAGACATTATTACCACAGTGAGAGTTAGTCATTTATATGAAATTAATTTCATCTATTTTATTTTCTACAAGTTACTCTAATTTATTCATTTATATACTTTTAATACATGCGTCATGACATGATATAAAGGTTATAGTCTCCCCACAGATAGGATAAGTCACACCCTATTACTTGGAATATTCTTGCATATGATTAGGTACAAATGAAGTCACAATGTAGTTTCTACTTGGATTTAGTAGTTGAGGCTAGGATGTTACAAAATGGTTTCAGATAACCCCAGGGTTTGAGTAACAATTATTTTCTCTTGAAATGATTTTCGAATAGGATAGACAAGAGCTAAAATGCTTGTGACATGGTTAGGGGAACAAAGTATTTGTCTGGTCAACACTGTAATGTTGTCCTCTATGTTACCATAAACTGGGAAATTATGATTTTTCAATTAAACGTTACTAAAATCACCACAGGTGATGCTCATGATGTTAATATGCGATTTCTAAAATGTCTATACATTATGAATAGACATGTAGTTTAACATGGAATGTATAGATTCCAATTATTATGCGATATAGTAGTTCTATAATATGTTTCCTTGATTTTTCTATATGTTAGGGTTAGTTTTCTTGATGGTGTTGTAACAAAAAAAATTTAATCAACTGAAATTCCCTTATTATAACTATGTAATATAGTATAATCACATGAAATCCCAATAAAATTAACAACTAAGAAATATGTAACATTTAAACATAATATTTTCACTTAATTGATATTAAATTCAATAATCTGACATACACGGTTGCGAACAGTAATATGTTTCGAGTCTGATAGGAAAAACAAAATTTTGGGTGAATAGTCACTGAAACTTGTGAATAGTAATGTTACCAGTATGCATTGTATTACGACACTTTTGAATAGTAATTTTTCCAAGTGAATAAGTATCCTTACCAATGAATGTATAAATCAAATTTATCCATCTTATACATTAAAATATGATATAATTATATCATAGTGTTGGTATTTTTGTATATTTAATTACAATTTTATGATGAATTTAATAACTAAAAAGAAAATTTATTTTTAAAAAATGATTTCAAAATGTAATTATTTTGATGACTTTTGATTATATGATAATTTTAAGAGACCATGATTAATTTTTCAAACTGATAGAAAAGTAGTTTTAATTTCAAAATATGTATTTTTCAAATCAATTATGATTTTAGATAAAGATTAAATTTCACATATTTAAAAAAATTATTTTCATAAAATAGAGTTCATATTTTAAATCTACACATTGAAAAAATGTTGGTGTTAATTTTTTTGATTTTTCTAAAATAATTGAATTCTTTCTGAATAATAAAATATGGTAATTTGTTGTATATATACATTATATGTTAAATACACTATTTATTCTACCATGGAAGATGTAAGAACATTGGGTTCGAACTCACATGCGTATTTTACTATTTTTTGTCACAAGAATCATTACTATTTCATGTTTTGAGAAAAATAATAAAATAATGAATAAAATATTGAAAAACTCCTCATCTCATCAACTATAAAAACCACCCTCACCCCCTATTCTCTTTACTCCTCTCAAGCCTTGGGCCTTATATAAATTCTTCTAAAATATTTTCCTAAGACACTCTACCACTTCCTTTAGCCTGTGTTCTCTTCATGAGACCAAACCCTATCCCCAAAAGATGTTCTCATGGATGATATATTATAGAGTTTAATTACTCTTTTCTTTTACGTTATTTTTGCATGTTCCTTTATTTCTATTTTCTTTCATCAACTCCTTTTATCCAAATGTTATTATAAATCTAGTATATTTTATGTATTGTAATTTTGTTATGATAATGTTATTATTCATCAACATATCTTTTTTACCCAACTTTTAATCATGAAATGAAAACACAATCCAAGATGTATTAATTTATCACATTCAAGGATAATTAGTTTTCAATATCAATAACTTTCTTCAATTATCTCCATTTAACCAATTTGATTAATCTACCATAATATAATATATGTATTATATATTATGTATGATTCTGAAATATTTTTTACATGTTTTATTAATTTATAAATCCAAATGATTTTGTTGTGAATAAAGAACCGCATGTTAACCAGAACGATTATAATTAATGTTTTATATAATGATTCATCTTAACTATAAATAGTGAAATTTCTTTTATAACCATGTAATATTCTAGATGTCACTAATAACATTCAACTTCAATTCATAACATCTATTCTCATCTTTCATGTTTATCCTTACTTGTATATAAGTAATCCATTCCTGAAAACCAATGAAACAAACGCTCCCAAAGAATCAAATTGAACCTCTAATCCCATAAAAATGATCATGAATGAACTTATAAGGTCATAATAAATAAATTAAATAAATAATAGGTTCTAGAAATATTAATTAATGAATTTAATTTTTTTATCCGAGATATTAATGTCTATTGAAGGACACCATCAGACTTAAGGTAAGAGATTCTACCTAAACCTCCTTTATTCATTCAAATTTTTCTATCATTGTTTTACCCAAATGATATAATATATATTTATTTACCTTTTAAAAATTTGGATAATATTCTAAAAACTAATTTAGAATGTTCCATTCATTATTCTCTTATGGTTATATATGTGTTTTCAGTGGTTCCCTCCTCAATATTTCCCTAAAATCATACCCATTTCAAGGAACTTCCTGAATTCATACATATTTTCAAGTGAACTATACCATCTATTTTAAGTCACAATTATTTATATAATGTCCTTATTTTTATTATAAAATAATTACTGGTTCAATTTGGGTTTTATATAAAATTTTATTCCCATTTCTACATTAAATTCTCATTAGTATTTTTCTTAAAACCACAAAAAAATGATTTAATGTTATAAATTATTAAATAATATTTTTACATGTTATAACTTATATTTGAAACCACATACCATGATATATAATTATTTTACCTTATAAATTTCCATGTAAGTGATAATTCCATTCTTTCATGGGAACTTGTTTGATACACTCATTTATTATGCTATACAACATGATTATGATACCCATTTATTTCAATTGGTACTCTTCAGTTTATGTTTGATTGATTATGTATGATTCTATATGTGGAATGAATATTCATGAAACTGATATTAGGGGTGCACCCAGATAGTCCTCCAATGAATTGGGATGAATTCTAAAAAATCTTTTTCAATAAATATTTTCTCTAAACCCCCTTCTCTAAATGGAAAGAGAGTTCATCCGACATAAGAATAATGAGGATGAGTCCATCGGGGTGTATGAACCAAAATTTACAAGTTTTGAAAGATATACCTTTGACTTTTTCATGATCAATGAATGAATTCTAGATCACTTATTTATTGTACTAAAACCGACTCTATGAATATCATTGGCGATTTATAACTTCAAAAGTTACCAGGAGATTGTTCATTGTGGCCTCAAGGTTGAACTATTGATTGGAGACTCTCAATGGTATTGTGGGAATGGTGATAAAAAGTAGAAAATGGAGCCTAATATGGGTGGTTTTTCTAATAAATCCCATGATGGAAAGAATATCGGACATCCCACATATCAAAATTGTGGGTAGAAGCATCATGGGAACTGTCTAATGGGAACCATGATTGATACAAATATGGATAAATTGAACATCATTCTATGAAATGATGAACATATATAAAGAATACCACTAATGTGGATGAATAATGGTATGTTTAGAGAAATGATTAGACTATATTGTAGTGTTACAACTAAAAGGAGAATGGGAATTGGGTGAACAATTTCCCTAATACAGGGGTTGTCAGAAGAAATCAATAACAAAATCTATGGAAAAAGGAAGGAAATATTATATCACTACTTCTATGTTGGAGCCAAAAAATGATGTGGTGATAGGTACTAATGTTATTCATTCAAGAATAGTGAACATACTATTTCATTCCGGTTCTTCACATTCTTTCATATCTTCCAAATTTAGTAGAAACATTCAAACACCACCTTGAAATTTAGAGATTCAGTTATCTATGATAATAAAAAATGGGGAATTATTGCATCAACAGTATATAAACACTCCCTATTTAATGTTTTGGATTGAAACTCCCATTAAATATCTCTATAATTACATTAGTGGAGTTTGATCTTGTCTAGGTAATGAGTAGGAAATATTTATATGAAGACAACATCAACTGTTGGGAAAGGGAGATCACTCTACACATCTTGAAGCATCCTCCAATTCTATAATATTTTAAGAAGGATGATGAATCCCATTTATGATCAATGTATCAAGTGTTTATAATGATGTATTTTTTTGAAATAATATCTAGATCAAATTATTGAGACAATAGATATGAAACATCACAAAGATTTGTCCATCATGAGGGATTATACTGATGTATTCCCTGAAAAAATTTCTTGGTCTTCCTCCTGATCGAGAGGTTGAGTTATCAATTGATATTTTTACTAGATCTCTTTCTATATCAATAAAACCTTATATAATTTCCATTTTAGATATATAAGAGGTGAATATGTAGTTATAAATAATTTATAGAAGGGTTTTATATTCCTATGTGCTTTACCATTAGGTGAACAAATCCACTTAATCAAGAAGAAGAATCGATAAATTCACCATTGAATTGATTATTGTGAGCTCAAAATAGTTTTGATAAAGATAAAGAATGCCTTTACATGGACAGGTGACCTGTTTGATCAGCTTTGTGGGGCTGGTTATTTCTCTATCGTGGAACTTCTATCATGATATCACCAATTAATTGTGAGAAAGGAAGACATTCTGAAGACTACCTTTTGAATATGTTATGGACACTATGAGTGCATAGTGAATGCCTTATGACTGAATAATGCTCTAGAAATATTCATGGATTTAATTAATAGTGTTTTTAGCGATTACCTTGACCAATTTGCGGTAGTATATATTGATGACATTATGATATAATCTAATAGTAAGGAGGAACATGAGGAGTGTTTAAATACTGTGATGATGACATTAAAAAGGAAGAAACATTATTAAATGTATAGTAAATTTGAGTTCTATATGGAAGAAGTATCATTATTGGGGCATGTTATCCCTAGTAAAGTGAAATCTGTGTACCATTACAAGATAAAGGAAATTGAAGAGTGGCCCAAGCCAACATCTTTAATAGAGAACCATAGCTATCTCTGTCTTGTTGGGTATTAAATATGAATTTTGATGAAATTTTAATTACTTTTAAACCTAGTGAAAAACATAACACAATAGGGGGTGATGTTTTTTTTGGACTCATGAATGTGAGGAATGTTTTAAAGAGCTCAAAAAGAGGCTTATCACTATGCCAATACTCACACTACTGAACAGTGGAGAAATCTTTATGGTGTATAGTTATTATACATTGAAGGGATTGGGTTGTGTGATAATGGAAAATGATAAAGTGATAGCCTACGCCTCAAGCTAGCTAAAAATCCATGAGAAAAACTATCCCACAAATGATCTGGAGTTGGCAGATGTGATCTTTGCATTGAAATTATGGTCGCATTATCTCTATGGGGAGAAGTGTTAGATATATACTGATTAAAGGAGTATCAATTATATATTCACACAAAAATATCATAATATGATACATCTAATATGGTTAGATCTCATAAAGTATTATGACTGCTCAATCCACTACCATCCAGGTATGGCAAATAAGGTAGAAGATTCTCTATGTAGAAAGGATCCTACATCATTATCAATGATGGCAATTGAAAAGGATCCAATATTATTAGATTTTTAGAGGAAGTAAATGGGAGTAATTAAGGTAGTAACATCATCAATCCTTTCTCAAATGGTTTCTCAACCATCCCTCATTAAGAAAATAAAGGAAGATTAATGAAAAGATGTGGTCTTTTTAAAAAGGATGGAAGATAATAGAAATGGTAAATCCTCTAAGATTAATATTAATGAATAAATAGTTGTAATATTTGGTTCACTATTATGTGTACAATCCAATCCAGAGATAATGTATATTTTGAATGACGTACATAGCTCAACCATCTCTATTCACCTAGGGAGCACAAAGTTTTATCAATATCTTTAAAAGAACATTAGATGGGACAATATGAAGAAGAATTTTTCTGAATATACTTCAAACTTAGTAGTATTTTATTATATGAAGGATTAATGAATGAATCCTAATGGGATGATGAAACCACTATCAATACCAACATGGAATTGGGAAAACATTACAATGTACTATTTCACTTGACATCAAAGGACATCAAGAGGAAATATGTTATTTGGGTTATTCTGGATCACCATACAATGAATGTTTACTTTATATAAATTTGAGATGACTTATCAATAGATAAAACTTAATTGATATATATCAAATAGGTGATAAGTCTTCATGGGGTACCACTATATATTATATCTGATAGAGGTCTGATATTCACCTTGATGTTATGGAAAAGTCTCCAACCTTCTCTAAGAACTGAACTGAACTTCAGTACGGCCTATCATCCTTAATCTGATGGCCAATCTGAGCGATATATTTAGACTTTAGAAGGAATATTAAGAGTGTGTTATATGGACTTAAAAGAAGGATGGGACCGACATATTCCACTAGTTGAATTCCCCTACAATAATAGTTTCCACTCTTTCATCCAAATGACACTATATGAAGCCCTTTATGGGAAAAGGTGCAGAACACCAATATGTTGGGATGAAGTTGGTTAGAGTAAGCTGCTAGGACCCGAAATAGTCGATGAAATTTCTAAGAAAGTGAAACCCATTTAGCATCACATCAAGGCATCCCAAATTTGATAGAATAGTTAAGGAGAAAATCGTCGATGGGGACTTGAGTTCAAATTTGGAGGCATTGTATTCATCTGCCTATATACATGGAATAAGGTCATGATGTTTGTGAAGAATGGAATGATATGTCCTAGGTACATCACCCCCTTTTAGATTCTTGATATGGTTGGAGGTATTCCTTATAAACTAGGACTTCCACCTACTATGTCTAAAGTACACGATGTCTTCCATGTATCCCTCTTAAGGAAGTACAAACTAGATACTTCCCATGTACTATCATCAGAGGTGGTACTGTTTTTGAATGATATTTCTTATGAGGAGTAGTCAATGATGTTCTTGGATCATAGAGATAAAGTTCTATGAAAAAACACTACTCACCTAGTCAAAGTACTACGGTGGAACCATAAGTACCAAGAGGCAACATGGGTACTAGAGGAAGTAATGAAGGAAAATTACGCCCACCTGTTTATGGATTAGAAATAAAAATGAAATTTAGAGGGAGAAATTTCATATTGGGGGAAGAATATAATGACCCAAAGTTTAATTAATTTTAATTCCCTTATTATAATTATGTTATATAGTATAATCACATAAAATCAACAAAAAATAATTACTAATTACTATGTGACATTTAAACATAATATTGTCATTTATGTGATTTGAATTTTGAAAATATAACATACACAGTTGCGATTAGAAAAATATATGGAGTCCAATAGGACAAGCATACTTTTTGGTGAATAGTTACTAACCCTTATGAATAGTAATGTTACCCTTATGAATAGTAACATGCCACTTATGAATAGTAAATTTTCCAAGGGAATAAGTAACCTTACTAGAGAAAGTATAAATTAAAACTATCATTCTTATATGTGAAAATATGATATAATAATATCATAGAGTTGGTATTTTTGTAGATTTAATTACAATTTTATGACTAATATAATAATTTAATAGAAAACATATTTTTAATAAAATGTTTTCATAAATATGTATTTTGATGTATTATGATTATATGCTAACTTTCAGAGACCTTAAATTAAATTTCAATGTTTTTGAAGTGCAGTTTTAATTTTATATTTTGTATTTTGAATATAAGTTATGATTTTAATTAATAATTAAATTCCACATATTTTGAATATTATTTTCATATAAAGGATCTCATTTCTAAATCCTACACGTTGAAAAATGGTTGGTGTGAATTTTTGGGATTTATTTTAATTACTCGAATTTTTTGTGAATAATAAAATACGATAATTTGATGTATATATACATTATATGTTAAATTCAATATTTATTGAGTCATTGATGATGTAAACAGCTTTGGGTAGAAATCAGATGCATGTATTACCATTTTTGGTCACAAGAATCATTACTATTTCTTTTCTTGATAAATATAAAAAAATAACGAATAAAATATTGAAAAGGCCATCCACTCCTCCACATTAAAAACCACCCTCATCCCCTCTTCTCTTCACTCCTCTCAAGCCTTGTGACTTATCTAAATTCAACTCAATTATCTCCCTAATCAACTAAAACACGTCTATCAGCCCTTGTTATCATAAAAAGACCAAATCCTCTCCACTACAAAGGTTCTCAACGAAGATATATTCAAGTGGTAAATTCTTCTATTCTTTTCCATTATTTTAATTCAAGATCATTTATTTTCATTTGGTTTGCTCACCTAAATTCAGCCAAATGTTATGATAACTCTAGTAACATACAAGTAAATAAATTACATTATGATAATGGAATAATTAATCATCAACCCTCTTTTCCACTTATTTTATTCTAGAAATGAAAACACAATCTAGGATGTGGTGATTTCTCACGTCCAAGGACGATAAGTTTTCAATATCTGTTAATGTATTCAAATAGGGCCAAGAAACTAATTTTATGGTTGAACCAATCTATAATATATTTATTATGTCTGATGTAATGTTCTGGAATATTTTTTACATATTATATTAATTTATAATGAAAAATGATTTTTTTGTGATCAAACAATTTCCAGTTAACCAAAATAGTTATCATTAACATTTTATATAATGATTCATGTTTACATAGAATAAAGAAATAAATTTTATGACCATGTAATATTATGGATGTTAGATAATGACAAGCATATTCAATTCTTGACAACCATTCTCATCTTAAATGTTTATACATAGATATATATAATGAAACCAATCATGAAAACCAAGGAATCAAATACTCTTAAACAATGATATTGAACCTCAAAACCCATGAAAATGGTCATTAATAAACATTATTAGGTTATAATAAATAAATTACATAAATAATTGGTTCCATAAATAAAAATTAATGAATTTAATTTGGTTGTCGAGTACATTAATATCAACATAAAGACACCATCATACTTAACGTAAGGGATTCTACCAAAAACTCTTTTATTCCTTTAGGTTTCATAATCATAATTTTTACCCAAATGAAGTTATATATTCTTATGTACCTATTATAAATAATTTTATATGATCCAAAATACTGTATCAATATCAATTAATTATTCTATTTCATGTATATACATTTTTTAAGTGGTTACCTCCTCAATACTTCCTGAAAAGCAGACCAATTTAAAAGAAATTCTTGGATTCATACCCATTTTGAAGTGAAATTTACCATCAACATTTGGATAGAATTTTTTTTATAAACAAAATTTTTTATTATGAAATACCTTCTTGGATGACTTCTATTTTTATATAAAAGGTAATGCATTTTCTATTTTATATTCTCATTAATATTTTCTTTAAAACCACACAAAAATGTTTTTATGTTAACAATTCTTAAATACTCTTTTTACATGTTATCACTTCTATTTTACATCACTTACCATGATATATTTCTATTTTCCTTATGAATTTTTAGGTTTTTTAATACCTTTATTTCATAGAAACTTGTATGATACACCCATTTATTATGCTCTATGACCTGAATATGATACCCATTTCTTTACATGGATACACTTAGTTTTATGTATGTCTTATTATGTACGAATATATATGTGTAAAGCATATTCATAAACATTTTATGATTGATGTGACTAGAATACAAACCAATTAATTTGGGTAGAGTTGAGTCAGAGGAGGCGTTATGGGTAATGGTCTTTGCAGTTCGCATTGAATCATGCTACCATGAGTAATAGTCTTTATTGTTAACCTTGATTTGTGCTCCTCTATGTGAAATGATCCTTTACTCGTGCTAATGTCATGATCTATGTCGCTACAATGTTACTTTGAATTCATATTTATATGATCCTATGCTTATATGTTATGATTTTTTTATGTTCCATACCTTTTTATATCATCATTTCATGCCTTATAACCCATGTACTAAAGCGTTTTTCTTATGTTTATTCAGTTACTGATCTTTTTAGCTCATCACTCTTTTCAAGTTATCATCATGTTATCATATGTATATGTATGTTCAAAATGTAATTTTTGAGCTCTTTATGAATATTAAATAAAGAAATCATTTAATTAGTTCCATATTTTATGTTTTATGTACCTAGTCTTCCAAGACCGTAGACTTTATGATCCATGGATTGTAATATAATGCTTCACTATCAATAAAATCATGTAATGATATATTTAAAAGGCCAGCGCTTCTATTGGAGTGATATATCAATGTATTTATCTATGTTATATATCTTTCAATTGAACTTTTTAATTAAATAAATGATTCTGTTTTGATAGTATATATATATATATGATGATTGTGGCTAACCTGATGGGACAGAGTACAAGGATAGTACAAGGATGGGTATAACGTTTTTTGAGGGTAGGATTCTAATAAAAATATTTTTTTCATCCCATAGACTAGTTTTGAAATTCAATATTCTAAAATTTCCTTTTCTTTTTGAAGATACCTCGCCATAGATGTTTGGTAGGACCACCAGGTAACGAGGTTCCTTCTGAGCATGTTTAGGCACCTTCTCAAGTCGTATATGTAGTGGATCGTTACCCACCACAGTCAATATCGATGGTGGAATATGGTAAGGATTTATATATCTATAATACACTAATCTTTTAGGGATCTAGTGGGCCAGAAAATACTGGGGAATGGTTGGATACCATGAGAGAATCATCTATATTATTGAGACATCAGCTCATTGGAAGGTAAAATTAGTTGTGTTCATGCTGTATGGAACTATTATGTGTTAGTTGGGAGTAATGTCTTGAGATAGATGATACTAAATACATGACTGGGAGACCATGAATGACTTTTTTTAGATAATTCTTCCCTCCAATCTAAAAATAGATCTAGCACAATAGTTCATAGAGCTATAACTGAGTTCCAGTATAATATCACCATACTCCGCTCTCTTTTCTGAGAACCTTTTTTTCCCACAAAAAATGGTAGGTAATAAAGCTCAGAAGTCTCGAATGATCAAAATCAGACATTGATCCAACCTCTAGATATACATCTAGATTTTCAACCTAGCTTCATAACATAAAATTTCTAAGGAAGGCCTTATCCATATAGGGGATTCTGGAGGGAATACGAATATTAGGACTAATTTTATCATTTACTACTCATACTGGTGAACATTTTGTTTCTACTATAAGTTCCTATTCCAATGGAAGGAATAGGAAGGCAATACACATGATGTATAGAAATTGTATAAATTTACAATGGGGTTCAATTTAATCATCCTCATAAGAAGTAAACCCATAATTCATCAAATGTGGGATGTTTTGATACTATAATAGGATATACCCAGCACCCTAGGATCAGTACTAGTAGCCTGTTAGGATAAGACATATCTAGCAATTTCTCACTAGACTATTGTCTAAGAGTTGGAAACAACCATGGCTAAGAAAATAGAGGTTGATCCAAGGATCTCAGTAGTATACCCAGACTAGACACACCCCTCAAGGAAATATTTCACAATTTTTGGGTTTTCTGAGTTTATGTTGTAGAATATACATCATTAGGTGGTTGAGATTGATTGTCTATAGATCAAGGAACATTCATGATTTCATCTATTCTTTGTACTACATTATTTCATACATGTGCATCCAAATTCTTTATATCTTCATGAGTATTTTCTATACACGACCTACCAATTTAGAATTATTGTGAGTTAGTATCCATTGATACACCTTTTGGAATGAAAGTGGATAATCTTTAATGATGACCATATTGTCCCATATCTGTTGTTGGTTTTGGGAATCTATGGGATTTTTTGATACTCGATATGAAAAATATTTATGTGATTCTTGTCAAGGACTTGTTGGATAGATTATAGGATCAAAATGATTGTTTTAGGTGTTGTGTATCATTCAATTCACTAAAGGGATATACTAATTTCTGGGATGGATAGTGGGAATTGGGAGAAGGTAGAGTCAGACATGTCTTGAGTTAGCTCGAGATGATCGCAACATGGATGGTGTTTTTGGATCATTCTATAGGATCATGTACATACCTTACATATTTTCCTCCAATCATGGATCTCCATCCAGATGTCATTCTAGATAACTTCTCCAAACTACCACCTGATAAAAGTGTTTTATTTGAGTTATAACTCATACCGAGTGTATAATACATTTTGATATCCCCTTATCGAATGGCATCAACCAAGCTTAAAGAAGTCATGGTACAGGTGGAAGACATTGAGATTAATGCCTTTATTAGGACAAGTACATCTCCATGGGTTTTACTAGAATTTTTTTATATGGAGAAAAATGGTATTCGTCAAATCTGTCTTGATTACTGACAGCTGAACTAGGTAATGATGGAGAACTAACATCCCATTCCCAGGATTGGTGAACTCATTGACTAGTTACAAAGATCCCTAGGATTTTCCAATATATTTCTTTTATCATGGTATCATATTTAATTACTTATAGTGGAATAAATACTAAATATGGTTTTTTAGTGAAATAATGGGTTGTATGGTTACTTGGTTATCCCATTTAGGATGTGGAAACCACCAGAAGTGTAAATTGACATCATGAACAATATATTCTATACATAGATAAACTCATTCATTGTAGTGTTCATTTGATAAAATCCCCTTATACTGTCAAACTCCATATCAACATTATCTGAACCATGAAATTGTGATGATTATTATTGAAGAACAAATGTTTTACATCAATTTTTGAATTTTGATCTCTAGATTAGAGAGGTAATGTTCCTAGGATAAGTCGTGTCGAGACTGATATATTTATGGACCCAAATAAGCATGGGGAAGTCATTTCCTGGATACATCCGAAGAATGTATTTGAGATAAAGTGATTTTTAAGCTTAGAATGATATTAGAGATTATTAATCCATAACTTCCGTTGACTATTTTCACCCCTGAAACTACTAACAAAGAAGAGAGTGAAGTTTCAATGGAAAAATGTGTCTGATGAGGATTTCCATGAACTAAAGAGGATATTGAAGATATCTCTAGTACTAAATCTCCCATAGCATGTGAATGGACATGTAGTTATCTATGATGCACCATGTTTTAGCCTAGAATAATTTATAAAACAGAGAGTGATGGTAGTA
Organism: Viscum album; assembly: GCA_963277665.1. Classification (NCBI taxonomy): domain Eukaryota; kingdom Viridiplantae; phylum Streptophyta; class Magnoliopsida; order Santalales; family Viscaceae; genus Viscum; species Viscum album. The sequence goes on from OY728151.1 coordinate 859,218,298, forward strand.
GTCTATGGGCCTTATTAGATTCAATATCATGAGAGGAACTACCCCACATGGGACTTGAAGTTCATTTCTCTGATCCATGCCCTAGAGTGTTGGTGACACTGTCTCCTCTATGATGGATATTTTTCTTTTTAATTTAAATAAAATTTTTTATTTCTTAACATATGTGTTTTTAAACCTAAGAAAGTGTCATTGGGTTGAGTATCTGATAATATTTTATTTTGAGATGGCTTATACACCTAGAGACTTTTCTATAACTGAGGGATACATGAACCATATGAGACTTTTCGAAGTTTGACAATATCGGCTGTATATATAAATTATATGTTAAATACACTATTTATAAAGTCCCATAAGGAAATTGATTCCATGGATTAGGAGGAATTCAAGAAAATTTTTTTAATAAATATTTTCCCCAAACCCTCGTTTTCAAGATTGAAAGATAGTTCATCAGAAATAATAAAATGTTGATAATTCCATCAGGGTGTATGAAGAAAAATTCACCAGGATTTCAAGATACACCTCTAGAATATTCATAAACACTGAAAGAAAAGTGGATCCATTATTTTGTGTACTAAATAAAAATCAATAAAAACATTGGTGATTCATGACTTTGAAATCAATGAGGAGATTTTTAGTTTTTCTCTCATAGATTAAATGAATATTGGAGACTCTCAATGGTATCATTGTACCAGTGATATAAACGAAAAATAGAGTCTAATATGGGTGGTTTAGTTAATAAATCCTACGGTGGAAAGAATATCAGAAATCCCACATGTCAAAATTGTGGGAAGAAGAATCATGGTAACTGTCTAAAGGAAACCAGGAATTTCTCAAATATAGAAGAGTGTGACATATTGCTATGAACTGCTGATGGGATATGAAGAATACCTCTAATGTGGAAGAATAATGTATGGTTCAGATAAACTCTCATCTTATAGTGTAGTGTTACAACTAAAAGAAGAATGGGAATTATACAAAAAATTTCTCTAAGCCAAGGTTTGTTGAAGGTAATCAATAGAAACCTCTAAGGAAGCATGGAAGGGATAATGCTATTACTACTACTGAGGTGTAGTAGAAAATGATGTGGTGATAGGTAATAAAGTTATTCATTCAAGAATAGTGAATGAACTATTTTATTCTAGTTCTACTCATTATTTCATATCATTAATGTTTAGTAGAACTATTCAAAAACCACCGCAAAAATTGGAGATTGATTTATCTATGAGAAAAGAAAATGGGGAAATTATTGCATTCAAATTATATAACTCCTCCCATTTCAATTTTTGTGGATTGAACCATCCATTAAATCTCACCATACTTATTTTTGTCGAGTTTGATATTATCATGGACATGGATTGGATGTCTTTAAAGAAAGACAACATCAACTGTCAGGAAATAGAGATCACTCTTCACATCCAAAAGAATCCTCCAATTATTCACATGTATAAAGAGAAAGATAATTCTCCTTCATAATAATTTTATCAAGTGTGGATAATGTTTCCTTTTGAGAAAGAATATCTACCTCATGTGATTGAGAAAAAGGAGATGATACTTCTCAAAGATATGCCCATCATGAGGGATTATACTGATGTATTCCATGAAGAAATTCGTGATCTTCCTCTTAATTAAAAGGTTGAGTTATCAATTGAATTTATTATTATATCTATATTTATATCAAATAAACCTTATAGAATGTCCAACTTATAGCTGGAAGAGCTGGGTAAAGAGTTATAGGAGTATCTAGAGGAGGTTTTTATATACCTGAGTGCTTCACCTTGGGGTTAACCAGTACTATTAATCAAGAATATAGATGGATAAATGCACCTATGTATAGATTATTATGAGATCAATAAAATCTTGATAATGAACAAGTATCCCATTCCACGGATAGATGGATTGTTTTATCTGCTTCATGGGACCAATTGGTTCTCTAAGATGGACCATCGGTCAGTATAACACAAATTAAAGGTGAAGAAGGAAGATATTCCCAAGACTGCCTTAATAATGAGGTATAGACATAATGAGTTCATAGCGATTACCTTTGATATCATTAATGATCTAGAAATATTAATGGAATTAATGAATAGAATCTTTTGAGATTACCTTGTGTAATTTGTGGTAGTATTTATCGATGAAATTATGATATACTCCAATAGCATGGAGGAACATGAGGAGAATTAAAATATTGTGATGACGACTTTAAGAAGGGAGAAACATTATGAAAAGTACATTAAATGTGATTTATATATGGAGTAAGTATCATTCTTGGGGAATGTTACCACCAGAAAAGGGATATCTTTGGACCATTCCATGACAACAGAAATTGAATATTGACCCATGCCAACATCTGTAACAGTGATCCATAAAATTTTGGATCTATTTGGGTATTATAAACAATTTTTGAAGAACTTTTTTATGATTTTAAAAACCAATGAAAAAGATAACATGGAAGGGGTGAAGTTTTCTTCAACTCTAGAATGTGAGGAATGCTTTAAGGATCTCAAAAAGAGGATTATCAAAGTTCCAGTACTCACACTCCTGATAAGTGGAGTACTCTTTGTGGAGTATAGATATTCTTCACTGAATGTATTAGGTTGTTTTATAATGAAAAATGATAATGGTACTACCTACACCTCAAGGAATATGAAAATCCATTAGCAAAACTTTCCCATGTATGATCTGGAGTTGGAAGATGTGATCTTTGCATTGAAAATCTAGCATCATAATATCTATGTGGTGAAGTTTGAGATATATACTAATTAAAAGAGTCTCAAATATATATTCACATAGAAATATCTTAATATGTTCCATAATTGATTGTTAGATCTCATCATGTATTATTAATACTCAATCCAATACCATCTTATTTAGGAAAATAATGTAGCGGATGATCTAAATAGAAAGGATCCTAAATCATTTTAATTGATAAGAATTAAAAATAATCCAATATTATTAGATTACGAAAGGATTGAAATGGGAATCATTAAGGGAGGAAAATAATAATTCCTTTCTCAATTGTTTGCTCCACCATCCCTACCGAGGAAAATAATAGAAGCTTAAACAAATGATGTGGAATTTCTGAAAAGTGTTAAAGCTATTAGAAATAGGAAATCTTCTATGTTTAAGACATATGAGGGAGTAGATGTATGATTTGACTTACAATTATGTATACCATCCGATCCAGAGATAAAGAAGGATATGTTGAATGTCACACATAGAAAATCATTCTCCATTCACAGAGGGAGCACAAAGATTTATCGATATATCTAAGAGAACGTTTTATTAGACAATATGAAGAACGAGATTTCTATACATACATAAATGTTCAGGGTATGTCAAAAAGTGAAGGCTGAAAGACAGAAGACCGAGAGGAATATGAAACCATAACCATACCAACATGGAAGTGAGAAAACATTACCATGGATATTTTTCACTGAACTTCAAAATACATCCAAAGTAAAAAATTCTATATGGGGCATTGTGGATCGTCATACAAAGACAAATCACATTATATCACAATTTGAGAGAGCTTCTCATTGGATCAAATTGCTTGAATTTATATCAAATAGGTGGAAAGTCTAAAAGGGGTGATGCAATATATTATATCCTATAGATATAATAGATTCACCATGAAGTTATAGAAAAGTCTCCAACATGCTCAAATCACTAAAAAAATCAGTATGACCTATCATTCTCAAACAGATGGCCTATCTGAGAAAACTATTCATACTTTGGAAGGAATGTTTAGAGTGTGTTCTATGGACTTCATAGGAGGATGGGACCAACATCTTCCACTAGTTGAATTCTAATAAAACAATAGTTTCCACTCATGCATCTGAATGACACCATATGAAGAACATTCTGTGAAAAGGTGTAAAGATTGCTGTGATGTGATGAAGTCCATGAAAGCAAGCTGCTAGGACCTGAACTGGTCTAAAAAAGGTAGACAAGGTGAAAAACATGTATCATCACATCATGTAATCCCAATGATGATAGAATATTTATGCTGACAATCGTCGATCTGATATTGAATTCAATGTTGGAGACATCGTATTCCTCCGCATATCTCCATGGAAGAAGCTCATGAGTTTTTGGAGGAATGGAATGATAAGTTCTAGGTACATCAACCACTTTGAGATTCATGATTGTGTTGGATCTATGGCTTATCTACTATCACTTCCACTTACCATGTTTAATGTACAGGATGTCTTCTGTGAATCCTTACTAAGGAGGTACATACTTGATAATTCACATGTACTATCTTTAGATGTGGTACAGTTGGAGAATAAAATTTCATATAAGAAAAAGCCAATGAAGATTTTGGATCATAGATATAATTTAATAGACAATAAGACTACTCACCTGGTCAATGTGCTATGAAAGAACCATGTGTACGAAGAGGAAAAATGGGAACTAGAGGATGAAATGAAAGAAAATTACCACACCTATTTAGGGTTTTAAATGTAAAACGAAATTTTGAGGGAGAAATTTCATATGGGGGGAAGAATGTAACAACCAAATGTTTAATCAATTGAAATTACCTTCTTATAATTATATCAAATAGTATAATCACATGAACTAACAACATAATGAACTACTAATTACTATGTGATCTTTAAACATAATAGTTGATTTTTTATTTTGAATTATGAAAATATGACATACACTGTTCTAATTAGTACGATGTTTAGAGTCTGATATGATACACATATTTTTTGGTCAATAGTAACTAACCCTTATGAATAGTAATGATACCCTTATGAATAGTAATATGACCCTTATGAATAGTAATATTCCCATTGAATAAGTAACCTTACCAATGAAAGTACAAATAAAATCTATCCATCTTATAAGTGGATATGTGATATAGATATATCATAGTGTTAGTAGTTTTGTATATTTAATTACAATTTCATGAATAATTTAATAGTTTAAAAGAAAATGTATGTTCATAAAATGTATTCATAAATATTTATTTTGATGAATTATTTTTAGATGACTATTTTTATATACAATAATTAGTTTTTCAAAGTATTTGAAAATAAGTTTTAATTTTAATATTTTTGTTTTAAAAATAAATTATGATATTAATTAAAAATTATGTTTCAAAAATTTACAAAATTATTTTTCATAAAATGGTGTTCATTTTTGAATTCAAAATATTGAAAAATGGTTGGGGTGAATTTTGGGAATTTTTTTGATGTACCTAATTTTTTTTTGAATAATGAAATACGATAATTTGATGTATATATACATTATATGTTAAATTCAGCATCTATTGAGTCATAGATGATTTAAGAACCTTAGGGTCGAACTCGCAAGCACATATTAATGTTTTTGTTCACAAGAATAATTATTATTTCATGAATTGAGAAAAATAATAAAATAATGAAAAAAATATTGAGAAGACCCTCCTCTCATCCCATATAAAAACCACACTCACCCCCTCTTCTCTTAACACCATTAAAGCATACTAACATATCTAAACTCAGATCAAATCCCTCCCTAAGATAATATCCCACATCTAGTAGCCATTTTTCACTTCATTACACAAAATCCTCTACACTAAAGAGGTTCTCAAGGAGATATATTCAAGAGGTAAAATATGCTTTTCTTGTCATTTATTTTCTTTCAAGTTCCTTTCTTTTCTTTTATTTCCTCGCCTCTTTTCATCCAAATGTTATTATAAATCTATTACCATACTCTTACTAGATTGATATTGTGATAATGGAATAATTCATCATATTTTCTCTTTTCCCCTGCTTTTAATCTATAGTTGAAAACACCATCCGAGATGTATTGATTTCTCACATTCAAGGATGATAGGTTTTCAATAACTATTATTGTCTTCAATTATGGTCATGAAACCAATTTTATGGTTGAAACACACTATAATATATGTATTATATATGATGGTATTTTATGGATTCTTTTTTACACATGATATTAATTTGAAAATAAAAATGATGTCGTTGTGATCAAAGAACCACTAGTTAACCAAAACGGTTATCATTAAAGTTTTATATAAGGATTCATAATCACTCCATATAAAAAAAGAAATTTTAAAACCATTTAATATTTTGGATTTTCACTAATAACATAAAACATAAATTATGGACATCCATTCTCATCTTACATGTTTATCCTTACATATATATAATGAAACCAATCATGAAAACCAAGGAAACAAACACTCCAAACAAAGAAATTGATCCTCTAAACCCATCAAAAAGTTGATGAATGAACTTAATAAGGCTTTAATTAATAAAATTCATAAATAAGAGGTTTGGGGAATGTTAATTAACGTGTCAATTCGGTAATCTATGAAATTATGATCATGTGAAGGACACCATAAAACATAAGGTAACGAATTCTTCCCAAACCTCCTTTATTCATTCAGGTTTATCTATCATTATTTTTACCCAAATGGAGTTATTTATTCTTATTTACCTCTTATAAATTATGTGTATATGCTCCAAAACCATGTATAATGTTCAATTAATTATTATATTTCAGGGATATACATGTTTTTATGTGGCTCCCTCCTCAATACTTCCAAAAAAGAAAACCCATTTGATTGAACTTACCGAATTCATACCCAATTTGAAGTGAACTCTACAATCTATTTTAAGATTAAATTGTTTTTATAATGTAATTTTTTATGAAAAACTTTCTTGTTTCACTTCTATTTAAATATAAAAGGTTATGCCTTTTCTATTTTAAATTCTCGTTATTATTTTCTTTAAAACTCCAGTAAAATGTTTTAACGCTTAAAATTATTAAATAATATTTCTATATGTTATCAATTCTATTTGATATCACTTACATAATATATGCCTATTTACCCTTATTAATGTTAATGTGTGTTATAAATCCTTTCATTCATGGAAAATTTTATGATACACACATATATTATGCTATATGACATGATTATGATACCCATTTCATTGCATGGGTACCCTTAGGATTATGTATGTCTAATTATGTATGATTATATATATGGAAAGAATATTCCTGAATAGGTTATGATGGGTGTTCCTAGATAGTGCTCCAATACATTGGGTAATATAGAGTCTCATGAGTTGTTATGTGCAATGATCTTGGAAGTTAGCCTTGACTTGAGAGACCATATGCATCAATCTGGGCGGTTAACCTTGATTTGTGTTCCACTATATGAAATGATCCTTTTCTTTTTCTAATGTCATGTTTTATGTTTCTTACACATTACTATTAATTCATCTTTGTATGATCCCATGCTTATATGTTATGATACCATTTGTTCCATACCTTTTTATATCATTATTTCAAGCCTTATAACCCGTGTGCTAGAGCATTATTATTATGTTTATTCCCTTTCAAGTCATTTTAGCTCATCAATTTTTTGATGTTATCACCATGTTATTTTATGAAGATGTATTATCACAATTGATGTTAGGATCTATTTATGAATATTAGTTTAAGAAATATTTTATTTAGTTTCCTGTTTTAATTTTTATGTACCTATCCTTCCAAGAAACCACACTTTATGATCCTTGTCTGGTAATATAATGCTTTACTATGCTTAAAATCAATTAATGATATGTCTGAGAGGACAGAGATTCTATAGGTGTGATATATCAATGCAGTTTTCTATGTGATATATCTTTTTATGGAATTTATTAATTATAAATATAACTATATTTTTTATTATATATATATATGATGATTATGGATAACATGAAGACATTGAGTCGAAGGTTAGTTATCGTATGGTTATAACATTGGTTGAGCGTAGGCTCTTAATAAAAAAAATTTCATCCTTTAAACTGGTTGTGAAATTTTATATTAATAATTTTCCTTTGGTTGTAGAAGATACCTCTCCATAGATTTTTGGTTAGACCACTAGCTAATAAGGTTACTCCTGAGCATGTTTTGGCACCGTCTCCAGCTTTACATGTAGTGGTTCCTTTCCCACCACCTTCAAAAATCGATGGATGACCATGATAAGGGTTTATAGATCTAGAATATCCTTTTATTTCTGGGAACTAGCGGGCCACAAAATAATGAATATTGGTTGGATACAATGAGGGAATCTTCTACCTTAATGAGACATCAGGTGATAGGAAGGTAAAAATCATTATGTTCATGTTGTAGGAAACTATTATGTGTTGGTGGGGAGTAATGGGTTGGGATCTATGATATCGAAGACTCGATTAGGAGACATTGAATGAATTTTGTTAGAAAATTCTTCAATAAAATCTAAATATCAATTGAGCATAATAGGTCATGAAGATATAGTTGTGATCTAGTATAGTATTAACATATATCACTCTCTTTATAGAGAACCGTTGTTTCCCATAACTTATGGTAGGTAATGAGGCCCAGAAGGCTTGATAGTTCAAAATTAGACATCAATACAACCTCTAAATATAAATATTTATTTTCAACCGAGCTTCAAACCAAAAATTCCTATGGATGGCCCTGAACATTGAGGGGATTCTTGAGGGAATACGAACAATATGACTTTTTCATTCTTTCACTACTCATACGAGTGAAAGTCTTATTGCTACTATAAGTTTCTATTATGAGGTAAGTAATTGGAAGGCTTGACATATGCTCCTTAGAAATTTTATACATCAGCAATGGAGTTCAATTTAATTATCCCCAAATAAGGAAACAAAAAAATCAAAAACTATGGGATATTTGGATAATGTAGTAGGATATCACCTGCACCCCAGGATCAGTACCAATAGTGTGGTTGGAAAAGACATATATGGCCTTTTTTCACTAATGTCTTATCTAAGAGGAGGAGGAAACTATGGCCAGGGAAATAGAGGTTGGGAGAAGGTTCTTACCAGTATAACCATACTAGACACACCTGTAACAGCCCGAGATTTTATGAAAAATATTCTTTTTAATTTTATTAATGCCTTGTGTTGTACGCTACACCAAAAGGAGCTTGCACAACACGAATCTTTGACTTTCCTTGCATTACACGCAATCACAACCTTCCTCGATAGCGTGTGTAGTACGCAATACTGAGTTTCACGAAACAACGATATGCTATTAAAATATTATTAAAACTAGCCATTATGAACAGGAATAACCACTTTTTAAATTTTAGAAATTTTAGCTCTCAAAATAGACTTCATTTTTGGATTCGGAGTATTGAATTTAGCCTAAGGTGAAATTTTGGTACTTTTCGGATAACTTTTATATTCTGATGAATAGTGAAAATTAATAAATTATAATTAAAAACAACTTTTTTAATCGAAATAATTAATAGTAATAAATTATTAATTTGAGTGGTTTTAAAGTATATTTAGAATATATTTTTACAATTTAATACAATGTTGGTCATTGAATGTAATTTCACATTTAAACCAGACATAATCAAGTGTTAATCATTTGATAGATATTGTTTCTTAAAAACACGCTATTTGTTTTAATAGCGGGATTTAATTATAAAATTAATAAATGCAACTTCTATGTTATGAATTTGGTAAAATAGACTACATTTTTTGAATTCGGAATATGAAATATAGCTTAGGATGAAATTTTGGCATTGTTCTGAAAAACATCAATTTTTGATGAATAGTGAAACTACTAAGTGGTAGTTAAAAAACTGAATTTTTCATAAAACATAATTTTACCACCTCTGTGAATGGAATTTCAAAAATCCGAGAGACACGGTTGATGTCAGTAAGTAAAATGTGGTTCAATGAGATGAAAATAATTTTTGTGAATAGTAACTTTTTACTTTTATTTACCACAGTTAAAAGTAAATAGGGTAATTAAGGGTAAGAATGAGATTAATATTACCCTAAAACATGTCCTAATTCAATTGGACAAGTGTATATCGACAAAAAACAACCTTAAGTGTAAAATATTATCATTTAGGCCCACCTGGATTAGATTAGGACATTTATTATTATTTAATTCAAAGAAGAGTTAAAAGAGTTAAAATCAAAGTATATTTACTAAAACATTTTTAATATAGGGTTGTACATAAGATAAATTCGATTGTAAATATTCATTAGAAAGCTAAAACGATTTCCTACATAATGGTATTTTATTTTTAATTTTTATACATCACATAATTTAATTTATTTATGACAAAAAGATGATGCAGTAATTATCTTATTAATGAAATATTGACATAATTGATTTTATAAATACCAACATAAATGTAATTTAAGACTTTTTATGAATTCCACTAATTTTCTAGTTTCCTATGATATATTAGTGTTGATGTAATCAACTTTGTTCGAACATATAATTCTGTTATGACTTTAAGAAAAATCATATATCAAATAGTGTCAAAATTGACACAAAATAGTTTTTAAATAAAATATTATATTATTAATTGTTATTTTATTCCTAAAAATATAAGGTTCGGCCAAATGACTTATAAAAGGATATATGTATTAATAATAAACAATTTGGGGTTTGTTTGGCATGTTATAGTAAGTGTATTAACCATATAGTCAAAGAAAACAAAAAGACACAGTAAAAGTTAAATTATTTAACTTAGAGTTAAATCTAATTGATAATGTTAAAATAATACCCTAAACTTGTCTAAATCCTATTGGATTATAGGATTTCGACCCATCCCCACTGTATCTTCGAAATAAGACCCCTTTTAACCATTATAAACCTATTTTTACTTTAATATAAAATAATATTTTGAGATATTCCTAAGGTGCCCCTCTCCTCCATTATAAAAGGACACCTCCTCCCCCTCCTCCTCACACCAATTTGAGCACTCAAGCTCGGCCAACCCCTGCCAAAATCCCTTCTCCACTTACCTAGAATAATCCTAGAGGTCTTGGCCTTCTTCAAAGACCAATCTTAGTTCCTAAGTGGAGGATTCAAAGAGGCGTTTCAAAGAAGAGGTAATATCCATTACCGATCTTTTCAATTTCTTTCTTCTTCAACTTCTTCTTCTTTAGTTGTTTCATGCAAAAGTAATAACATAAGTATTACTTACATACTGAATGTTATTATAAATATGAAACAACCCTAATTAACCTTCTATCCATCCTACGGAAAAAGGAAATCACCGCGCGTGCGTACGTACGGAATACCGTCTCCACGCCGTGGTGTAATCTATTTTCCACCACCACCTTAATTGGATGGGTATAATGGTGTAATGAGTAACTATATATGATTATTATAAAGTGATATTGATACTGAAATAGGATACAAACACTTCAACACAATTCCATGACCATGGGAATGATATCATCGCTCGTGCGTACGTACGGACTACCGTCTCCACGACGCGATGAGATTCATTCTCAATGATTAACCATTCATGAATGATTATAAAGTATATATAATAAGTACTAATGAAATATATGACATAATAATGATACTGGATTTATTTATATTTATATGTATGTCATCTACTTAATTCCATTCAATTCAATAAGGAAACGAAATCAGCGTTCATGCGTACGTACGGACTACCGTCTCCATGAACGATGTATTTCTTTCCATTTACTGATTTATTATATATATGTATATTATGAATATATATATATATATATATAAATCAAGTTTTATATTCTGGAATTAAGTAATCATGATCTAAGTAATCATATGAATAATTACAAGTCAAAACACGGACGACAAATGAAACAATTTTACCCAAAACACTCTTTAACATGGAATTTACAAAAGAACGGGTAATATAATGTCATAAGTGAACCATATATAATATCATAACAATGAATATGATTCTGTAATAAGTCAATGACATTATTTAAATCATTATACAGGAGGTTCAGACACTTACGAAGCAAATCGGACCTAAGGTAAGGGAAATATCACAATCTCATTTTTATCCGAGATTGTTTATTCGTAAGTATTTACTGGGGTGTATTTTATCATCCACATCCATGTTTCATCAATATGTAATATTATTTCCATCCACCTAAAATTGTTTAAATCCATTTTTACCCTTCAGTGAGTTTTAGTAATATGTATGAAAGGAATCTTTTGTCGTTTTTCGTACGAGGTACTTTTTGACTTTTCCGACAAAAGTACGAAGAATGTGTTTTTTAACTTATACGGAAAGAATGGATTTTTAAAACATTATTTCCAAGAATCTTCCTTTACAATTTTTCATGTTTATTTTTAATCAACTTATTTTAGTTTAAAATTGTATGACATGTTAATAAAGGAAAGTATTTTTGAGTAGAAAGGATATTTTCCTCAAGAATGGAGTTCAAATGTTTTATCAAAATTATTTTCCATCTAAGATAATATAGGGTTCTGTTTTTATCCCTATTATTACATTGATATTATTATGTTTTGAGGAAATTATTTTTATGAAGTCATTTACCTTATATGATTTGTTTTATGATGTCATGATGTTTCAAGAATTCCATTTTTGTTACATGTGTTATGCGATGATCTATGATTTATGATTATGTGGAGCACATAAGAAGGGATTCATTATAAGATGGGTGGGACCTATATCTCCCTCCAATGCATTGGGTAAAGATTTATATCTCATGAGATAGACATGGCTGGAACGGAAGGTTATTTCGGTTCAGTGATACAGGACTGAAACGAGGAGTGAACTCGGTTCAGAAATGGACTTTGTCCGCTAAGATAGTCTTGGCAATGAGTCATGACTAACAAGAAATGATTTTCCATGATTATGTGTGCATGCCACAAAGTTTCAAGTTTCATGTTATGATTATGGGGATCTCATTTTCACTTCTATGATTTGCGCCATGTTAAGATATTATGAGCTCTTTTGCAGGTTATGATTTTCAAAAAAGATATGATATGATTTTTATTTCCTTTATTTTCCCTTGCTCAGCATTTGAGCTCACCCTTTTATGTTTTCTTTTCCCCAGGATATAAAGAAAGGTTTTAGGTAAAAAAAGGGAAGATCTTTATGGGAGATATTGAAGATCTTTCACCACGATTAGAAGATTAAGTTCTGAGTTTCCAAATACACTAAACTATTACGATCCTTGTGTGTGTGTTTTTGTTATGTACCAAGTATTCCGCAAAAGTAATGTAATGTCCATGTACGTCAAGATTCGGGTCTCTATAGTTGGTATCAGAAGAAAGGTTTAGTCAACCTTTGGAAACTAGGATGCGAGAACTTTAGTGAGATCCCTAGAGATATTTCTAAGGTATGTCTAGGGATACCTCTAAGGTTAAGTATACGTATAGGTTATAGTGCTAGAATTACAATAATGATCTTAGAATTTAAACTAAGATGTTTGATATTGAGGGTACTTCCCCTTTACTATGTTGTTTTCTCTAGCATGATTTTTTCCTCTCACAGAATTATTTTTGTGTTCTAGTTAATGGAGGGAACCAAAAGGAATTTGGTTAACATTGAATCCAATCGACAAATTGGTGACTATGAGCAACAAAATTGTGTAATGCCTAGGGAGAAAGATATTGTGATTATGCCGAATCAGTCATCGCGATATATGATTAACAAGGTGAAATTTAGTGGTATGCCTAATTCATCAAAAAAGAGAAAGATAGACTATTATGCATGTTCGCATGTTGAGGAGCATAAAGAAAGGAAGATTTAGATTTCTAAAGAAGGGAAGAAGAACCTTGAGGAATACCTCAAATGGATGGACCGATGTTATCTGTGTGGAGAAAAGGGTCATAGAGTGACAGACTGTTATGGAGTTCAATGTATTATTTGTGGAGAACATGGGCATTACCCAACTCAATGCCCTGACCTAAAAAGATACTTCTAAATCAAGGAAGGACTTATTCCAGGACAATAATTGAAGAGGATGGATTGAAGTGTTTATGTATTGGTATTCACGAATAATGTTGTTGAGATACTTTTATTGTGTATTAGAATATTGTTGTATTATTCTATTGTGGTTTTCAATAATCTTAAGGTACCGGTAACCATAAAAAGTGATTCAAATATTTTTGAAAGTAGATGATATGCGCATAATGAAGGGATAAGGAGAAAATGAAATGTTTTACAGTATTCATGAGCTCATGATTGATATAAGGACTATGTGATATCATGGTTTGAGTATATAGAATTTTGAGGATTTTGGTATGTGGAAAGTGTTAAATTTTAACTGCATTCATGTTTTCACTAAGGTATTCAAGAGAATACATGATTAAGGACTTTGAATGTTTGGAATGTGACCAACAAAACATATCTTATGATATATGGGGATCGACGATGGTGTTAAATCTCTGGTAATCGTTTTCACTATGTTATGAGAGTGGACTGCAGTATTATGGATAAGCCTAAAGATTGGAATGGATTATGTTGGACATAAGTTAGTATTGTTTAAGGATAGAAGTTTTCTCGATATTATTGATGGGATGTTATAGTAATATTGTTTTAGAAAAAGGACAACCTGCAGGACGGGCGACAGCCCATCGCGTCGGACAAGGCTGTGGGAATCGAACCCACAACCGAAGTGCGACTGGCCTTTATCGCCTACCACTGGCCTACAGGAAGTCCCTGTTTAGTAGAAACTAGTTTTATTATATTAAGCTGTATGAAATATGATGTATAAGTCCATTTTAGGAACCATATATGACTAATCTCACTATAGATCGACTTATGTATATAATTTTTTGCTAACCTTTTGTTTGAGACAGATGGAATGACCCCTCATTCTATCACATGATCTGCTAACAATCCACGAATAACAAATTCAACTTCATTTATTTAAGATATGAAGTGGAAATTGTTAAAGGCACGAACAACAGTGAGATTGTACCAAAATAAAGTAAGTATTTATTCTAATTCAAATTCTTTAACTTTAGGGAAACGATCTTGAAAACCAAAAATGTTGTCCTAGTGATCTTATATCCGATGAATCAGATGGTACCTTAGATCGTCACAAATTTATGGCTTTGTGATTGCTGGCTTTTCCATAGCCATGTTCTCTACCACTCTCCATCAGAACATGATGGTTAGATTTCTCTTCCATATCCATATTTTCACCTATGTGGAAACCCAGTGATTAGTTTATTTGGGTAACCATTACGTTTCATACATTTTTTTTAACGATTGGTTTTGATATTCCTTTTTACGATGTGGGTTTCTATTAAAGAAACTTTCTAATAGTAAACCATTTATAACCCCGACGAATTTCGAGGGCGAAATTCATTTTAAGGGGGGTAGAATGTAACTGCCCGAGATTTTATGAAAAATATTCTTTTTAATTTTATTAATGTCTTGTGTTGTACGCTACACCAAAAGGAGCTTGCACAACACACATATTTTACTTGACTTGCATTACAGGCAATCACAACCTTCCTCGATAGCGTGTGTAGTACGCAATACTGAGTTTCACAAAACAACGATATGCTATTAAAATATTATTAAAACTAGCCGTTATGAATAGTAATAACCACTTTTTAAATTTTAGAAATTTTATCTCTCAAAATGGACTTCATTCTTGGATTCGGAGTATCGAATTTAGCCTAAGGTGAAATTTTGGTACTTTTCGGATAACTTTTATATTCTGATGAATAGTGAAAATTACTAAATTATAATTAAAAACAACTTTTTTAATTGAAATAATTAATAGTGATAAATTATTAATTTGAGTGGTTTTAAAGTATATTTAGAATATATTTTTACAATTTAATACAATGTTGGTCATTGAATGTAATTTCACATTTAAACCAGACATAATCAAGTGTCAATCTTTTGATAGATATTGTTTCTTAAAAACACGCTATTTGTTTTAACAGTGGGATTTAATTATAAAATCAATTAATGCAACTTCTATGTTATGAATTTGGTAAAATAGACTTCATTTTTGAATTCGGAATATGAAATATAGCTTAGGATGAAATTTTGGCATTGTTCTGAAAAGCATCAATTTTTGATGAATAGTGAAACTACTAAGTGGTAGTTAAAAAACTGAATTTTTCATAAAACATAATTTTACCACTTCTGTGAATGGAATTTCAAAAATCCGGGAGACACGGTTGATGTCAGTAAGTAAAATGTGGTTCAATGAGATGAAAATAATTTTTGGTGAATAGTAACCTTTTACTTTTATTTACCACAGTTAAAAGTAAATAGGGTAATTAAGGGTAAGAATGAGATTAATATTACCCTAGCACATGTCCTAATTCTATTGGACAAGTGTATCTCGACCAAAAAAAACCTTAAGTGTAAAATATTATTATTTAGGCCCACTTGGATTAGATTAGGACATTTATTATTATTTAATTCAAAGAAGAGTTAAAAGAGTTAAAATCAAAGTATATTTACTAAAACATTTTTAATATAGGGTTTTACATAATATAAATTCGATTGTAAATATTCATTAGAAAGCTAAAACTATTTCCTACATAATGGAATTTTATTTGTAATTTTTAGACATCAAATAATTTAATTTATTTATGACACGATATGATGCTGTAATTATCTTATTAATGAAATGTTGACATAATTGATATTATAAATACCAAAATAAATGTAATTTAAGACTTTTTATGAATTCCACTAATTTTATAGGTTACTATGATATATTAGTGTTGATTTAATCAACTTTTTTCGAACATATAATTCTGTTATGACTTTCAAAAAAATCATATATCAAATAGTGTCAAAATTGACACAAAATAGTTTTGAAATAAAATATTTTATTATTAATTGTTATTTTATTCCTAAAAATCTAAGGTTCGGTCAAATGACCTAGATAAGGATATATGTATTAATAATAAACAATTTGGGGTTCATTTGGCATGTTATAGTAAGTGTATTAACCATATAGTGAAAGAAAACAAAAAGACACGGTAAAAGTTAAATTATTTAACTTAGAGTTAAATCTAATTGATAAGGTTAAAATAATACCCTAAACTTGTCTAAATGCTATTGGATTATAGTATTTCGACCCATCCCCACTTAGCTTCAAAATAAGACCCTTTTGAACCATTATAAACCGATTTTGACTTTAATATAAAATAATATTTTGAGATATTCCTAAGGTGCCCCTCTCCTCCATTATAAAAGGACACCTCCTCCCCCTCCTCCTCAAACCAATTTGAGAACTAAAGCTCGGACAAACCCTGCCAAAATCCCTTCTCCACTTCCCTAGAATAATCCTAGAGTTCCTGGCCTTCTTCAAAGACCAATCTTAGTTCCTAAGTGGAGGATTCAAAGAGGCGTTTCAAAGAAGAGGTAATATCCATTACCGATCTTTTCAATTTCTTTCTTCTTCAACTTCTTCTTCTTTAGTTGTTTCATGAAAAAGTAATAACATAAGTATTACTTACATACTGATATGTTATTATAAATATGAAACAACCCTAATTCACCTTCTATCCATCCTACGGAAAAAGGAAATCACCGCGCGTGCGTACGTACGGAATACCGTCTCCACGCCATGGTGTAATCTATTTTCCGCCACCACCTTAATTGGATGGGTATAATGGTGTAATGAGTAACTATATATGATTATTATAAAGTGATATTGATACTGAAATAGTATACAAACACTTCAACACAATTCCATGACCATGGGAACGATATCATCGCTCGTGCGTACGTACGGACTACCGTCTCCACGACGCGATGAGATTCATTCTCAATGATTAACCATTCATGAATGATTATAAAGTATATATAATAAGCACTAATGAAATATATGGCATAATAATTATACTTGATTTATTTATACTTATATTTATGTCATCTACTTAATTCCATTCAATTCAATAAGGAAACGAAAACAGCGTTCATGCGTGTGTACGGACTACCGTCTCCATGAACGGTGTATTTGTTTCCATTTAATGATTTATTATATATATGTATATTATGAATATATATATATATATAAATCATGTTTTATATTCTGGAATTACGTAATGATGATCTAAGTAATCATATGAATAATTACAAGTCAAAAAAAGGACGACAAATGAAACAATTTTACCCAAAACGCTCTTTAACAAGGAATTTACAAAATAACGGGTAATATAATGTCATATGTGAACCATATATGATATCATAACAATGAATATGATTATTTAATAAGTCAATGACATTATTTAAATCATTATAAAGGAGGTTCGGACACTTACGAAGCAAATCGGACCTAAGGTAAGGGAAATATCACAATCTCATTTTTATCCGAGATTGTTTATTCGTAAGTATTTACTAGGGTGTATTTTATCATCCACATCCATGTTTCATCAATATGTAATATTATTTCCATCCACCTACAATTGTTTAAATCCATTTTTACCCTTCGGTGAGTTTTAGTAATATGTATGAAAGGAGTCTTTTGTCGTTTTTCGTACGAGGTACTTTTTGACTTTTCCGACAAAAATACGAAGAATGTTTTTTTAACTTATACGGAAAGAATGGATTTTTAAAACATTATTTCCAAGAAGCTTACTTTACAAGTTTTCAAGTTTATTTTTAATCAACTTCTTTTTGTTTAAAATTGTATGACATGTTAATAAAGGAAAGTATTTTTGAAGTAGAAAGGATATTTTCCTCAAGAATGGAGTTCAAATGTTTTATCAAAAAATTTTTCCATCTAAGATAATATAGGGTTATGTTTTTATCCCTATTATTACATTTATTTGATTATGTTTTGAGGAAATTTTTTTTATGAAGTCATTTACCTTATATGATTTGTTTTATGATGTCATGATGTTTCAAGAATTCCATTTTTGTTACATGTGTTATGCGAAGATGTATGATTTATGATTATGTGGAACACATAAGAAAGGATTCATTATAAGATGGGTGGGACCTATATCTCCCTCCAATGAATTGGGTAAATATTTATATCTCATGAGATAGACCTGCCTGGAACGGAAGGTTATTTCAGTTCAGTGATACAGGACTAAAACGAGGAGTGAACTCGGTTCAGAAATGGACTTTGTCCGCTAAGATAGTCTTGGAAATGAGTCATGACTAACAAGAAATGATTTTCAATGATTATGTGTGCATTCCACAAAGTTTCAAGTTTCATGTTATGATTATGGGGATCTCATTTTCACTTCTATGATTTGCTCCATGTTAAGATATTATGAGCTCTTTTGCAGGTTATGATTTTCAAAAAAGATATGATATGATTTTTATTTCCTTTATTTGCCCTTGCTGGGCATTTGAGCTCACCGTTTTATGTTTTCTTTTCCCCAGGATATAAAGAAAGGTTTTAGGTAAAAAAAGGGAAGATCTTTATGGGAGATATTGAAGATCTTTCACCACGATTAGAAGATTACGTTCCGAGTTTCCAAAGACACTAAACTATTACGATCCTTGTGTGTGTGTTTTTGTTATGTACCAAGTATTCCGCAAAAGTAATGTAATGTCCATGTACGTCAAGCTTCGGGTCTCTACAACACCCCTCATGTACAAGGTCATTAATATGAGGTTTTCTGAGCATATGTAGTGGAATAGACTCCATTAGATGGTTGAGATCGGCCTTATACATGTCATGGAACATTCATGATTTCATCTATTCTCTATACTATTTTATTTGATATATGTGTATCCATATCCTCTATATCATCATAATTATTTTTAACAATACCTACCAATTTAGAATTATTCTGAGTTAGTATCCATTGAAACACCTTTAGGAATGTAAGTGGATATTATTAAATGATGACCATATTCTCCCATACCTATTTTTGGTTTTTGGAATCGATGGGAGATTATGATACATGATATGAAAATAATTTCTGTGATTCATATCAAGGACTGGTTGACCAGATTCCATTCTCACAATGATTTTTATAGGTGTAGTGTGTATTTCACTTCACTAAAGGGATATATACCTTTCATGAATGGAAAAGGGGGAACTGTGAGATGGTAGAGTTGGACTTGTCCTGAGTTAGCTCGAGATGATCATAACATGGATGGTGGGATTGTCTCTTTCCATAAGATAATGGACAACCCATGCATCTTTTACTCCAATCATGGATCTATATCCAGATGTCATTCTAGAAGACATATTAAGGCTACCTCCTGATACAGGAGTTGAATTTGAGTTATAAATCATACTGAGTTCATAACACAATTTGATATCCTTTTGTCAAATGGAACTGACGTTGCTAAAGGAACTCAATGTACAGGTGGAAGACTTGGATAGGAAGAGATTTTTCATGAAAATTATATCTTCTTGGTTTTAAATAGTGTTTCTATTCATAAAGGAAAATTTTATTATTCTAATATGAATCGATTTCCAAATGGTGACTTATGTAAAGATGAAGAATGGACATAACTTTCCCAGTATTGGTGAACTCATTGACTAGTTATGAAGACCTCAATGATTTTTCAAGATATATCTTTGATCAAGATATCATCAGTTATAATTTAAAGAGGTGTAAATACCAAATACAGTGTTTTAGAGAAGGAATGGGTTGTATGATTAAATTTTTATTCCATTCAGAATGAGGAACACACCAGATGAGTACATTAACCTCATGAACAAGATATACTCCACATAGTCCAACTCATTCATTTTAGTGTTCGTTGATGAAATCTCATTTTACATTTCAGCACTAGATCAACATGATATAATCCTTGAAATAGTCTGTATTATTATTCAGGAACAAAATTTTTACACAAATGTTTTCATGTGTGATATCTGGATTATGTGTTAAAGATCCTAGGATATGTGGTGTCGAGAATGCTATATCTGTGGACCCAAATAAATTTGAGGCAGTCATTTCCTGGACACATCCCAAGAATTTATATGATATCAAGTGATTTTTATGAATATAATTATATTAAATATTATTAATCCATAACATCTATTGACTAGTAGCACCCATGAAACTAATAAAAAAAGAAGAGAGTGATGTTACAATGGACAAATTAGTGTGAAGAGTCATTCATTGAACTAAAGAGGATACTGAAGATATATCCTGTACGGATGCACCCATAGAATGGGATTGGACATGTCGTGCACTATGATGCATCATGTGTTTTCCTAGGTGAATTTATAATACATATAGAGATGGTATTAGCCTATGGGTCTCATTAGATACGAACTAATGAGAGGAACTACCCCACATGTGACTTGAAGTTCATTGTTGTGGTCCACACACTAAATAGTTGGGGACAATATATCTTATATGATTGTTTTTTTAATATTAACCACAAGGGAATTTTCCATATATTAACACAGATGTATCTAAACTTGAAAAAGAGGTTTTGGGTTGATTGCATGATAATCTTTGATTTTGAGGTGGCTTATTCACCTAGGATGTGTAACATCATTGCATATGATCTTAGTTGTAAGATGTAGAATATCAAGGAGATTGATGAGGGTTCTTTAGAGAAGTAGTAGAACTTGATAATCCTATTAGATAATTATAGGATGGATTATTCCAAGGAACATGGATTTATGACCTTCACTCCCACAGTAATCACATCATCACTTAAAGATTGGGTGAAGACATGTCAGATGTCTGGCCTAGAATGTGTTATGATGAGGGAACATATAGATTTGGTCGATCTAATTCACACATGTTCAATGGATTAAGATTTTTAGATCTTGCTACATGAGAGTGTAGTATTCCATACTTACATCAGAGATGATTTAATTAGTGATTACCATACCTCTAGATAGAGTGTATAGCCTGGTGTGACTAAGAAGTATCATGACTCTAGATGCCAATTTTGTTGACAAGGGATTAAAAGTGACTTTGTTGGTGTCATATCATGTTTCTATACCAAACAGAGGGTGAATATCAAGAAGTAGTGACCTAGATGATTGCTTATGTCCTTTCATATACCTATGTGTATATGGGAGGACATCACCATGGAAATATTTACAAGGTTTCATGGGACCCGAATAGTTGTCACATAATATGGGTGATTGTTGATAATATAATTAATAAAACTCACATATTTTTATCAAATATAATCACTTAGTAGAGGATCTAGAGAATCTCTAAATCTTTGACATTTCATGAATTCATTGACTTCCCATGGGAATTTTATCAAATAAAGATACATGATTTATTTTGTGTTTTTGGTAGGGCATACAGAAAGCCTTTGGGATAGAGATGATTTTTGTTCCCAATGTACAATCCCCACCTAGACGAATAGTCTGAGTATACTATATTCATACTACAAGATATAATTCATGATTTTGTCCTAAACTTAAGTGGATTATGGGATCATCATCTATATATGGTTGAGTTTATAGACAATAATAGTTCTTTTGATTTTATTTAGATGGAACCTTATAAGGATCATTATTGAAGGTCAATATCTTCAACTCTCTGTTGGCATGAGGTAGATAAGGTAGTAGCTGTGGTCCCCAACTTGGTTTTGAAGTCCACTGAGAGAGTGTTTCTGATTTATAAGAGGTTGATCACTACTTAAAAAAGGCATATATCTTATTCCCATCAAAGGAGGAGACCATTAGAAATTACTATGGGAAATTGAGTATTATTGATAGTGACTCTTTAGTTAGGGAATCAAGGTGTGAGGAATTAGGGAAAGACAATATGAAAATTTATATGGAACATTGAGATAAGTGATTTGATATTGTTAGTGGTTTTCAGTTTTTATATATATTCTCACTATCGAGGAACTGATGTTGTGTTCTATGTTTCACAACATCAGATGTGCATGGATGATACTATGCATGTAATTTATTATGAGAAATTTTATTTAGAGCCTGCCACATCATACAATGAATTCCTAGTGTGGATTGTATACTATAGTTAGAAAGTTATCTATGTGAAGAATATACCGATTGTTTGGACTTGATGATAGCATGGAAAGATCTATGAAGAGACGTGTGAGTAAGAGGCTGAATTTTGATCTATATGGCCTAACATGGTTGAAAAATAACACTATATATGATTATTGAAGATAAGAAATCCTTTAGGGGTTAGAATTGTAAATCCCTAGAATTCCTGGTCATTAATAAAATCCATTTGTCTTCCTTTTTTAGGTGTTTGATAGTGTATGGGAATGGATATAGGACCTGGAAAAGGTTTCATATTTCTTGGGTGTGTTTTTTGAATGTTTACATCCAAAAATAGGGTAATTATGCCACAACACACTGGACCACACTACAATACAAGTTTCTACACAATAATGGAAATGGCTATTCTGCTTCCTAGATTTTGAGGAAGATTATGATGTTTCCTTAACCGTGGAACCTAGTTTGTGGAGGTTGAACGATGGAATAATGAAAAATGCCACATGGGGGACCACATCTGTTACAGAATGGCTGATTGGTAATCAGTTTCTAGGTGCTTAGTGGTTTATTACACATTTATATTTCATGATCTTTTTTTTCTTGAAATATGTTGTATTGTGAAGGGTGTTCATAAAGTTGGGGTCTCTAATAACTCCCCCTTAAATACAATTTTTCGACATTTCCTTTTAAAAACATTACAAGATCTTTCAAAGGCCACATATGACCTCCTGGACATATTGAAAACTTATAGTACTACAAAATACTCTCCTCAGACTAGGTTTTTATCTTCTGTACCATGGAGAAATTCACCCTAAGTTGTAATCCAAACATTATGTCGTTGAGGTGCTTTTCCAATGAACCTCTACAATGTGGAGCCTAACTTTATCCACAGTGGTCATCTCCCTATGTAACACCATGTTTTAGTGAATTACATACAACATGGTGTTGATCAAAAGAACACATCCACATAGCATCCTACTGATTTACACCATGGATCCCCTTACAGCAGCCCAACCAATGTAGGTTTTGGTTATCCCTTATCTAGTTTCTCATAGTGTTACTTTGAAAGTCCATTTAAAATTTTTTATAGGTTCATGGAGTCATTGACATATGATTATCCTTTAGGTAGTGTATGAATATGGGTTTGGTGATGAAAACCACTGTTTAATTCAACATCAATTATAATAACCATGAGGTGGGAAGTTCCTCAGCTCTTTAACTTTTTTTACACTTGTTACTATATTTATATTATAATATCTCACACCTTGCATGATTGTGACCACATGTGGTTTTGACTATGTAGACCATGATATATGATGTGATATTTTGATATAATGATTGTTATTAGTGTATTTTACTACCTTGTTTTATTTTGATCACATAATGTTATGTGTTCTAAAATATACTATTGACAACATGATATTCATGATGGTATGCTTCACCAACTATATGTATTAGAATACCTTTTTGGTTATTAGTGTTACATAAGGTAGGTGTACCATCATGAAATTATTATCCCATAGTAGGGAATTACAATTGATATGTGATGATGATGATGGGGGAGATAAGTAGTGGGTGCAGGTGTGAGGTATCTATGGTTTCATGTGAATGGTGTACTTGAGTTAACCTTGATTTTCCAGGTGACATTCACTATGAGGTAGCCTGATCAATGGTTGTACATGATATTTCCAATCCAGAGGATATCGAGTGACATGGTCCTTTTGATTGATATATGATTCTAGGTATCATATCAATAACACATTAAGGATTCTATATAGGGGCTGGTCTAGTTTGGTTACTACTAACATTTTCCATTTCATTCTGAAATAGAGATTATGTATGTAGAGCTAGAGGTTTTTGGAGGCTTTGTATGCGCATGACTGCTTGGTTATGGCTTGTATATTAGTGAATTTACACAATTATTATCATTATATCATACACTTTTTATAACTAAGAGCACAAGGTATGAATGCATTGGTGGTGTCCTACAGAGTATTGTACTCATTACCTGCATGATAATTTTGATGCACTATTAGATTTCATGAGATACCAAATGATGGGAAAGTGCCTTGTCGTGGAGGGATATGTAGTGGAAAATAGATTTTGTGGTGGATTGGGATGGGTTTTGTGGGACCCATAGTATTTCTTTTATTTTTATGTTTACTTACATTGTACAATCTTACCACTTTGGGAGATGTTTATTTACCTGAAATATTTTCCATAATTTTTTGATGCATGTTTCTATGATTTATTCATTTAATTAATATTCTTAAATTTTCAATTTCATGATAAATGAGATATATTCTTCCCACTAATGTACACAGACCCTCACAACTATTCATCAACCTCTTGTATACGAAGAGGTTTGCATGATGTCACATAGTAGTTTTGGCATAGATTTTGTTGTTTGGGATAGGATGTTTCAACCCAAATGGAAAATATATTGGAAGAAGGATCATGGGAATTTAAATATAGGGATGAGTAAATGTTTTAAAAAAATTAGAGATATCCATCCATGTAATAAACACTAAAGATAAAGGAAGAACTAAACAAATGTAATGGATGAATGGAATGAATACAAAAATGCACTGACCAAGGATCAATGCTTCATGTATTAGCATCAAGGGAACTATAAAATCTTGTAAACTAAACTATAATTTTTAATGGGTAATAAAAATAATTAATAACTAATTCTAAGGGAGAAAGAGTAAGCTTATTCCATTAACACCCTGATGGTGGAGCATTAAATTGAAGTTTTATATGGAACACATCATATTAAATAATTAATGGAAAATGTTTTCTTTGATTATATTTATCTAAATTATTTAATATTCTATTTGTTTTCATGAAATAATGAATCATATCCTCTATACAAAAAATTTAGAGATATTTATAAAAACACAATGTGGTGCGATCATTGATACCCAAGTGTTGGACTCTTCTCTTGTTAATGTTAGTGGGAATATTCATCTATGAAATCTTGTAATCATTGAATGTGTTGAATTTCATGCTAAAATAGGCATGTACTGAATATTATTATGTAAATATCCCATAAAATTTTGAGAAAATTAAATATCATTCTATATCACGAACCATCTCATGTTGTTGTACAAATTCAAGGAAGGTCAGGAACCTCCTTTAGAAAATACCTAAATGGTATGGGTGATGATACCCATCCTACACGAATATCTTTCTCAAATTGAATTTTAAAATTAAATCATCAACCTTGAGTAAATTACAATTGTGATGGAAAATATTGATATATTTCTCGAAGTGGCACCTGGTCATCCCCCAAATCGTGAGGTAGAGTTCCCTAATAGAACATATAACAGAAGCCATACTTGTCATTAAAATTACCATTTGGATATCACCGATAAAAATAGTGGTGTTAATGATGTACATTAAAGATTATATAGTCATAGGGTTCATACACTATAGTGAATCACCTTGGGGTATACTAGTTCCATTTTCAAGATAAATGATTTGTCTATCCTAATGTGCATTGTTTCATGGGATCTCAAGAAGTACACTATAAACAATAGGTATCACCTACCAAGGATTGATGAATTTCTCCATCAACATTTAGGAAGTCATTATTTTTTGTAGATGGATATTATTTTTGGAAATCATTAGCGGATGTTGATGAAGGACAATATTCTTAAATAACCTTTTATATATGGTATATATACTGTGTGTTCATTGTGATGACCTTAGGTATTACTAATTCCCTTGAATTCTTCTTCAATTAAAATAATATTATATATAGGCCACCATGAAAAAATTTAATAGGCATTATTGAAAATATTATATTTTTCTCAAAGAGAAAAGGGGATCATGATGAGAATATTATGATTGTGTGGGTGGTATTTAGAAATGATTAAAAGTAAGGATTGTTAAGAAAGTGTGAATTTCTGATGTAGGAGGTCACATTCATTGGACATATAAACATAAGAAAAGAAAATTTGGTGGACCCATTTATTACATAGGTAATTGAGGAACATCTTATAACCTATAGGGTAATAAAATTTTACTGTTTCAGCTGATTTTTGGGGTAGTGTAGACATTTTTTTGGAAATTTATCATGATTAAATATCCCATTAAATAATATTAAATAGAAATGGGTAGTGTATTTATATATTAATGAATGTGAGGAAGGATTTATGGAGTTTATTAATACACTACTAAAATTGTATGTTTTTCCAATGGATATATTCCAACGGTTTCATCAAACCGTTGGTATACTATTGAAAAAGGAAATATTTTCCAACAGTTTGTTCAAAATGTTAGAAAGGTTTTAATATAGTTACAATTTCCCTATGGTTTGAAAAAACCAATGAAAAACATTTAGTTCCTATTTGATATACCAGCGGTTTTAATAAACTATTGGTAAAAGAGAGGCTTTCCAAATAGTTTTTAAAACATGTTGGGAATGTTTCCCCCCAAATTACCCAGCACCCCATCTCCCACTTGGCCCGATTACAGACCAAGATCCAATGATCCTCATGATGTGTTCTTGGCTGATAAACTCCTTCCATCCATAGAATCATCATCAATTAATTAAATTTTTTATTTCAACACGATAAATTTGTTTGTGTTACCTTAGTTTTAATGTTCTTTCTCTATGTTTTCTGTTTTATGCTTTGACCTGGGAAAAATTAGAGTTCTTGCGGTCTGTGAAGTAGTGAACCCTTTGATTTGTTTTATGTTTTGGGTTCTACAATTCAAACATGATAAAGGGTTTGTTTAGTGGGGTGATATGGTAGTTTATGTGGACTTCAGTTTAGTTGAAAATTGGATTTGGAATTTGTATTTATAGTTTTTGTTAAAGGAGTAATGGGGAGGTTATTGATATTAAGGATGAATTGGTTGTTGGTTGGGTGATGGATTGGAATTGTGAACACCCCCACCCCCAACCTTTGGACACCCCTATCCCCTAAACAGCCCCCCCCGGGCATCCCCCCCATTGGACAGACCCCACCCCCTCAACCCCACAAGACACCCCCACCGCTTGGACAACTCCACCCACCCCCTCGACTCCCCCATACCATTAGACACCCTCACCCTTTGGATAGACCCCCACCCCTTGGACACCCCCACCCACTAGACATGCCCACCATCCCTGGACAACCCTCACTCCCCATGGACACTGCCACCACCTTGGACAGCCCCCCCCCCCCCCCCCCCCCCCGAGATAGCCCCCTCGGACACCACCGCCACTCTTAAACACCACAACACCTCTAAAATGTTTGGCCCCATTTTAAAATTGGTCTTGACAATGTAGATCATTTCCCCTTTCCCCAATTACTTTTTCTAAGTGACACATTGAGCCTTATAAATTAGATTTTTCATGTTTTAATAAATTGAATTTTTCATGTTTTGATAAATTGAATTTGGCATGTTCTGAAAAAATGAATTTGTCATGTTATGATAAATTTAATGGGTTGTTTGGAATGAAATGGCTAATGCATGATGGTTTGCCATTCTTAATGAATAAAATGATTTTAAATTAAATTACCCTGAGGGTGGCAGTAGGAGGGGTAGTGGGGTTGTCTAGGTGTGGGGGATGTCCAGGTGGGGGTGGGTTTTCCTAGGTGTAGGGGGATGCAGGGGGTGTAGGGGCGACTAAAGGGGTGTGGGGGAGGGGTTATGGGATGACCAAGGAGGGGTGTGGCTGTCCAGGAGGGTCAAGGTGGGGGGTCCAGGTGGGGGAGGGGGTGTGGGCTGTCTTGTGGGGTGGGCTATCCACTTTGGGTGAGGGTGGGCACTGTTGTCATAGAAGTGTGCCTAATTGCGCCTTAGCGTGAGGCGTGACGAGGCCAACCCGGTGCACCTCACCATCGGGGAGGCAAGGCAACCTCACCGAGGCGTGCCTTTGGTGCTCACCTCATGCTCCAACATGAGAGGTTTTATAGAATGAGGATTAAAAAAGGCTCACCAGTATCCACCGATATTAGGAGGAATAAGGCATCGAAGATCGTTCTATGAGGGGAGGTGGAAATTGAGTGCCTAATGGAAATCGGGTGTGCCAGTGGAAATCGGGGGTGCGATGGAAATTGTGGCAAGGAGGAAATCAGGAAAATCGATGGAAATCATTGTGGAGCCAGGGGAAATCGTGGGTGCAAGAAATAGTGATCGTGCTTAGTGAGGCTGATGGAAATTGGGGTTATTTTCTCAAAAGTGAGTTGTACATCACTAAATATAACATAAAATTTATTATATTAATAAAATATGAACTATATAAAACTCTATAAAAATAGAACCATCTCTCGACCGAGTGAATGGAAGGAATAACATTAAACACATTTAACATAACATGATGATTTTGATGTTTAGGATCTCAAAGTCAATTAACATTTTAGAGAGTAGAAGAAACACATTTAAAATTACAAATGACATATAACATTACATGAGGATTTTAATGTTTAGGTTCTTAATGATTGATTATTTGATTATGAATCAGTAAAAAATTATCTGCGTGTATTTTTTTTTTATTTTGATTGAATTTAAGTTTTTTTTAATTATTTTTTTTGAAAATATTATATATTTAATTATGTGCACTTGTGACTTAATTGTGTCTCCCGTTGTGCCTCACGCCGCATCCCCAAGCGGGCTTTGAACATAATTTTGTCGTGCACCTTTGACAATACTGGGGTGGGCTGTCCAGGGGGTGGGCCATCCCGGGGGGTGGGGTGGGATGTTTAGGTGGGGGAGTGGGGTTTCCATGTAAGGGGTGGTCTATCCAAGTGTGTGGTGGGGGGGGGGGGGGTATCCAGATTGGTTTTGTGGGGGTGGGATATCTAGGAGGGGTGGGGGGATGTCCATGTGGGGGTGGGAGGGGTGGGCTATCTAGGTGGGGGGGAGGCTATACATGTGGTGGGGGTGGGGGCTATCCAGGGGGTAGGGGATACTGGGGAGGGCGTGTGGGCTATCCAATGAGGGGGTGGGATATGCGAGGGGTAGGGGATGGGTGGGTGGGATATCCAAGTGGGGGAGAGGGTATGGGTTGTCCAAGGAGGGGGGTGTCTAGTTTGGGGTGGGGCATGGGCTATCTAGGTGGGGGTATATGGGGGTTATCCAGGAGGTCTGTCGGGGGGGATGTGGGGGAGGGGGTTTAGGTTGTCAAGGGAGGGGGTGGGCCCCACCACCACCCTGGACAGCCCCTCCACCACCGTGGACAGCCCACCGACCCCCCATGGACAGCCCTCCCACCCCCTGGACACCTCGTACCCCCTGGACTGCCCCATCACCCCCGTGGACAGTCGGCCCACCCACCCTGTACCCCTGGACAACCCTCCCACCCCCTTGGACAGCCCGCACACCCCCTGGACACCTCATACCCCTGGATATCACCACCTCCTAGAAAGACCCCCTCCACCCCCTGGACACCCCCAACTCCCTAGAGAGGTCTTCCACCCCTATGGACAACCTACACACACCCTGGACACCCCTTACCCCCTGGACAGCACCCCGCTATGGTGGACAGCCTGCCCCCAGGACACCCTCCCACCACCACATGGACACCCCCATCCCACAAGACTCCCCCACCCCCTGGGAAGCCCCCCTTGGACACCCCTGGACCCACTAGACAGACCTTCCAACCCCATGGATAGCCCCACCCCCACCCCCACACCTCGTGGACATCCCACCCACCCCCTGGAAATTTTTCCCCCTGGACAGCCCCGCCTCCCACAGTGGGTAGCCCTCCCATGCCCCTAGACACCCCTACCCCCCTGGATAGGCTCGCTTACCATTGGACACCCCACCCACCCCCTTGGACGCCTTTAACCCCTGGACTGCCCCACCCCCTAGAAAGCCCCCCCCACCCCCTTGGACACCCGACCCCCTGGACAGCCCCACCACCCTTGTGGACCTCCCTCCCACCCCCCTGGAAACCTCGTACCCCCTGGACAACACCCCCACCCCCTAGATAGCCTGCCCAACCTTGGATAACTTCCCACCACCCCCAGGACACCCACATCCACCTGGACAACACCACCCCTGAAAGCTCCCCCCCAGACAGCCCCCCCCCCCCCACTAGATAGCTCTGCCACCCCCATTGACAACCCACCCACCCCCCGTGGATGGCCCGGCCACCCACCCAGACAACTCGTACCATCCTGGATAGCCACACTACCCCCGTGGTCAGCCCGACCACCCCCTGAACACCCCGTACCCCCTGGACTAACCCACCCACCCCCAAGATACCCAACCCACCACTTAGAAACCTCATACCCCCTGGACAGCCCCCACCGTTGGAACCCCCCCCCCCTCCACCCCTAGAAAACCTGACACCCCTGGACTGCCCCGCGACCCTCATGTACAACCCACACACCCCCTGGACACTTTGTACCCCTATATATCCCCCCACCCTCATGGGAAACCCCCCACCCCCTGGACACCCCCGACCCCAATGGACAGCCCTGCCACCCCCCTTGACAGTTCGCCCACCCCCGGGACACCCTATTCCCACTTGGAAAGCCCTGCCACCGCTGTGGACTGCCCACCCACCACCCTAGACATCCCGTATGCCCCAAACAACCCCACCCAACCCCTGGACATCCCTCCCACTCCCCGGGACACTCGTACCCCATGGACATCTTCCACCCCTAGAAATCCCCCCACCCCTAGACATCCCGACCCCCCCTGAATAGCCCCACCACCCCTATGGACATCCCAACCTGTAACATCCCGAGTTTTTTGAAAAATATTATTTTTAATTTCATTAATATCTTGTGTTGTACGCTACAACAAAAGGAGCTTTCACAACATGCATCCTTGACTTTCCTTTCATTACACACAATCGCGACCTTCCCCAATAGCGCGTGTAGTACGCAATATCTAGTTTCACTAAACAACCATATGCTATGAAAATATTATAAAAACTAGCTGTTATGAATAGTAATAACGAATTTTTGAAATTTTGTAAATTTCATTTTTCAAAATGGACTTCATTTTTGGATTCGGAATACCGAAATTAGCTTAGGGTGAAATTTTGGTACTTTTCGGATAACTTTCGTATTCTGATGAATAGTGAAAATTACTAAATTTTAATTAAAAACAACTTTTTTAATCAAAATAATTAATAGTGATAAATTATTAATTTGAGTGGTTTTAAAGTATATCTAGAATATATTTTTACAATTTAATACAATTTTGGTCATTGGATGTAATTTCACATTTAAACCAGACATAAACAAGTGTCAATCTTTTGATAGTTATTATCTCTTAAGAACACGCTATTTGTTTTGACGACGAGAATTAATGTTTAAATTAATTAATGCAAGTGATATGTTTTGAATTTGGTAAGATATACATCATTTTTGAGTTCATAATATCAAATATAGCTTAGGCTTAACTTTTGGTATTTTTCTGGAAACTTTCATTTTTTGATGAATAGTGAAACCACTAAGTGGTAGTTAAAAAAATAAATTTTTCATAAAACATAATTTTACCACTTCTGTGAGTGGAATTTCAAAAATCCGAGAGACACGGTTGATGTCAGTAAGTAAAATGTGGTTCAATGAGATGAAAATAATTTTTGATGAATAGTAACTTTTAACTTTTTTTTACCACGATTAAAAGTAAATAGGGTAATTAAGGGTAAAAATGATATTTTTATTACCCTAACACATGTCCAAATTCTATTGAATAAGTGTAATTAGACCAAAAACAACCTTATGAATTAAATATGACAATTTAGGCCCACTTGGATTAGATTAGGACATTTATTATTATTTATTTCAAAGAAGGGTTAAAAGAGTTAAAGTCAAAGTTTTTTTACTACAACATTTTTAATATAGGGTTATACATAAGATAAATTAGATTGTAAATATTCATTAGAAAGATAATAATATATCCTACATAATGATATTGTATTTATAATTTTTAGACATTAAATAAATTAATTTATTTATTACACAATGATGATGCAGTAAGTATCATAATAGTGAAAAATTAGAATAATTGATATTATAAATACACAAATAAATATAATTTGAGACTTTTTAATTTTTTTGGTTAATATGACATGTTAGTATTGGTTTAATTAACTTTTTTTGAACTAATAATTCTCTTATGATTTTCACATAAATCAATTACTAAATAGTGTCAAAATTGACATAAAATAGTTTTTAAAACAAATATTATATTATTAATTGTTATTTTATTCCTAAAAATATATGGTTCGGCCAAATGACTTAGATAAGGTTATATATATTAATAATAAACAACTTGGGGTTCGTTTGGATTCTTATAGTATGTTTATTAACCTTATAGTGTAAGAACACAAAAAGACACGGTAAAAGTAAAATTATCTAACTTAATGTTAAATCTAAATGATAAGGATAAAATAGGAACCTAAACTTGTCTAAATTCTATTGTATGAGAGGATTTCGACCCATACCCACCATAGCTTCAAACTAAATCAATTTGGAGCTATTTATAACCGAATTTGGCTTTATAGTAAAATAATATTTTTGGTTATTCCAATGGTGCCCTTCTCCTCCCTTATAAAAGGGCACCTCCTCCCTCTCATCCTCACACCACTTTGAGCCTTCAAGCTCGGCCATACCCTGACAAATTTTCTTCTCCACTTCCCTAGAAAAATCCTAGAGGTCCTGGTCTTCTTTAAAGACCAATTTCAGTTCCCTAAAAGGAGGTCTCAAAGAGGCGCTTCAAAGAAGAGGTAATGTCTATTACCGATTATTTCAACTTTATTTCTCCTTCCACTTCTTCTTATTTAGTTGTTTCATTATGCAGTAATAACATAAGTATCACTCATATACTGATATGTTATTATAAGTATGAAACAACCCTATTTCACCATCTATCCATCCTATGGAAAGCAAAATCACCGCGCGTGCGTACATACGGAATATCGTCTCCATGCCGTGGTGTAATCTGTTTTTCCAACACCACCTTACTTGGATGGGTATAATGGTGTAAATAATAACAATAAAGAGTTATTATAACATCATAATGATTCTGATATATTTTATCATCCACTCCAATTCAATTCAATGATTATAGAAATGATAGCATCGCTCGTGCGTACGTACGGACTACCGTCTCCACGACGCGATGAGATTCATTCTCCAAGTTAACCATACGTGAATGATCATAAAGTTAATTTAATGAATAATAATGAAATATATGAAATAATAATGCTAATTGATATATATATATATATATATATATATATATATATGTATGTCTTCTATTTAGTTTCATTCAATTCAATAAGGAAACAAAAACAGCGTTCATGTGTACGTACGGCCTACCGTCTCCATGAACGGTGTATTTCATTCCTTTTATCGACCTATAATATATATATGTAGATGATGAATATATGTAAACCATGTTTTAAATTAGGAAATTATATAAATCAGGATACAAGTAATAATATCCAGAACAACAAGTCGAAACACATACGATAAATGAAATGATTTTACCCAAAACGCTGCTTTAACATGGAATTTACAAAAGAACGGGTAATATAAAGTCTTAAGTGAAATATATATGATATCATACAATGAATATGATTCTGTAATAAGTCAATGACATTATTTAAATCATTATTCAGGATGTTCGGATACGTACGAAGCATATCAGACCTATGGTAAGGGATAAATTTTCAATCTCATTTTGTTTCCGAGATTGCTTATACGTAAGTATTTACTGGGGTTACGTTTATCATCCATGACCATGTTTTCTAAAAATGCTTTTATAAAATTATTACCATTCTTCCTTGGATGTTTAAAGTCATTTTTACCCTTTATTGAATTTTTACCTCATTGTATGAATGGAATCATTCCTTTGGTTACCATATAAGGTACTTTTTGACTTTTCCGACTAAAGTACGAGGAGAATGTTATTTTTAACTTATACGGCGTGAACGGATTTTTACGGTTTTATAACACCTCATTTTCAAGAAGCTTCCACTACAATATTGCAAGATTATTTTCAACAAAACCCATATATTTTAAAATTTCAAGGAATTTTGTGAAAAAAAATGATTTTAAAGAAGAAAGGATATTTTCCTCAAGAATTCATTTCAAGTGTTTTGTCAAAACTATTTTCCATCAAAGATGACATTATTTAATATGTTAATGTTTCAAGTAAAATGTCTCTATAATTTAAATGGTTTCAATTTTCTTATGATGAAATGATATCAATTGTTTATGGATTATGTTATGATGGCATGATGTTTAAGAATCCCATTTTATTTCATGGTTTATGCTATGATGTATGATTTATGATTTTGTGGCACACAAAAGAATTATTTCATTATGAGATGGGTGGGAACTATATATCCCTCAAATGCATTGGGTAAAGATTTATATCTCATGATATAGACATGGCGGTAATGACAAGTTAAACTAGTTCAGTAATACAGGAGTGGAACGAGGAGTGAACTCGATTCATAAAGGGACTTTGTCCAATGAGATGGTCATGGCCGCAATGCCATGGATACTATGTATATCATATCATGTGATTAATGGTTGCCACAATTACATGTTTTATTTCCATCCTATTTTTTCATTCTTAATGTTTCTTTATGATCTATGCTTTACGTACTTCCATGTTTTATGTCATTTCTCATGCTTTTGATGTTTAAACATTATGTTCATGTTTTTAAGTTCAAATGTATATGGTATGTTTTATTTTATCCATGCTTACCCTTACTGAGAATTTTAGCTCACCCTTTTTATGTTTTCTTTTCCCCAGGATATAAAGAAAGGTTTTAGGTAAGAAAAAAAGGGGAAGATCATTATGGGAGATGTTGAAGATCTTTCCCCATGATTAGAAGATTGTGTTCCATGTTTTCAAAGACACTAAACTATTACGATCCTTGTGTGTCTGTTATTGTTATTTATTAAGTATTCCACCAAAGTAATGTAATATCCATGTACGTCAAGCTTAGGGTCTTTATAGTTGGTATCAGAGGAAAGGATTAGTCAACCGTTGGAAACTAGGATGCGATAACTTTAGTGAGATCCCTGGAGATATTTCTAAGGTATGTCTAGGGATGTACCTAAGGATAATTATACGTATAGGATATAGTCCTAGAACTACGGTAACAATATTATAATTTTACCTAAGATGTTAGATATTGAGGTTGCTCCCCCTTTATTATGTTGTTTTCCCTAGCGTGATTTTTTCCTCTCACACTATTCTTTTTGGGTTTTAGACGATGGCTGGAACCCGAAGGAACCATGTTGATCAATGTAATGGAAAATGCAATGATTGTCCTCCTAAACAAACAAATGTTATGGGAGATGGAGTGTAAAATCTTATTGCTATACTTACACAAGCTATGAATCATTCTGGACTTCCAAATGAGCAGAGAAGGGAACAACATTCTATTGAGTCCTTCATGAGGCAATGTCCACCTTCTTTCAGTGGGTCTTCTGATCCACTTGTTTCTGAACAATGGATAATTACCACTGAAATGATATTTTCAGTTCTTCAATGTTCCGAACATGTTAAAGTCATCTTACCAGTATATCGTCTGGAAGGTGAAGCTGATCAATGGTGGAATATTATCAAAGATACGAGTCCAAGATATGAAATTGAGTCCATTGAATGAGACGAGTTCAATAACTTATTTTTCAATAAGTTATTCCTTTTTATTCTTCAAACAAAGATGGAGAATGAGTTTATTGTACTAAAGTAAAAGGATGATTAATCTGTTGGTATATACGAAGCGAATTTTACAAGGCTTGCAAGGTATGCATTTGGCTTTATCATCTAACCTGAAAGTAAAGTTGATTGATTCTTCAGTGTCTTAAAGCCAAATCTTCGAAGGGAATTAACTATAAGAGAATTCAGTGGCTATGAAGAAATTGTGTGTTGTGCAATCAAGGTAGAAATGGAAGTTTTTGTTACTTATCCATATCATAATTTTGACAAGAAACGAAAGATGGAGTTCAAGTAGAAATCTTAGAATAACTGTGAAAAGAAGATGAATGTTTCCTTATGCTCAAAGTGTGGAAAGAAGCATGGTGGAGATTGTCTTAAAGGGACTACAAAATGTTTTATGTGTGGAAAATATGGTCATCAAGCATCTGAGTGTCGAAGTAATGGAAAAAG
Organism: Viscum album; assembly: GCA_963277665.1. NCBI lineage: Eukaryota > Viridiplantae > Streptophyta > Magnoliopsida > Santalales > Viscaceae > Viscum > Viscum album. Next base: position 859,255,038 of record OY728151.1, read on the forward strand.
GGTTTCTAATGATGTGAATAAAGAAAAGACTGCATAGAATGCACCACCAACACTTCAATGCTTCAAGTGCAACGAAATGGGGCATTATGCTAATAAATTCCCTAATCCAAGGGTTAGTGATGATCGACATGAGCAACCACTTAAGGCAAAGGACAAATGGTAGTCACATGCGATCACTATTGGTGATGTTGAATATGAAAAGGATGTGGTGGAATGATTAAGTGTTTATGTAATGGGATTCCAAAATAATGTTGTATATAATATCATGGAATATTGGAATATTTATGTATTGGTCTATTGTGGGTTTCAATAATTTTATGGAAACGGTAACCATGAAAAGTGACTCAAATATTTTTGAAAGTAGATGATATGCGCATAATGAAGGGATAAGGAGAAAATGAAATGTTTGATTGTATTCATGAGCTCATGATTGATATAAGGACTAAGTATTTAGAATTTTGAGGATTTTGGTATGTGGAAAGAGTTAACTTTGACAACACTCATGTTTTCACTAATATTCAATGGGTATTCATTTTTCAAGAGATTACATGATTATGGTATTCACACGAATGGAATGTGACCAACAAGATATATGAGGGATAAATGATTGTATTCGTGTGCTTGTTATATGACCTTTTTAGTAATGGTTCTCTTTATACAATGAGTTTGGAAAGAAGTATTTTGGATAAGACTAAAGATTGGAATGGATTATGTTGGACATAAGTTAGTATTGTTTAAGGATATAACTTTTTTCGATATTATTTATGGGATGTTATAGTAATGTAGTTTTAGAAAAAGGACAACCTGCAGGATGGGCGACAACCCATCGCGTCGGACAAGGCTGTGGGAATCGAACCCACAACTGAAGTGCGACTGGCCTTTATCACCTACCACTGGCCTCTAGAAAGTCCCTATTTAGTATAAACTAGTATTATTATATTAAGCAGTATAATATAAGAATTATAAGTCCATTTTAGGAACCATATATGATTAATCTCACAATAGATGAACTTATGTATTTTTTGGTAACTTTTCTAACCTTTTGTTTGAGACAGATGGAATGACCCATCATTCTATCACATGATCTACTAACACATCACAAATGAAAAATTCAACTTCATTTCATTAAGTGATGAAGTCGAAATTTTCCAAAGAACGACCAACGGTGAGACTAAACCAAAATCACGAAAGTATTTCTTCTAATTCCAATTTCATCAACTTTAGGGAAATGATCTTGAAAACCAAAAATGTTTTTATAGTGCTCTTATATCTAATGAATCAGATGGTACCTTATATCATCAGAAATTTATGGCTTTGTGATTGCTGGCTGTTCCATAGCCATGTTCTCTACCACTCTCCATCAGAACATGATGGTTAGATTTCTCTTCCATATCCATATTTTCACCTATGTGGAAACCTAGGGATTAATATATTTGGGAAACCGTTACATTTCATACTTTTGTATTTAAAGATTGGTTTTGGTATTCCTTTATACGATGTGTGTTTCTATTAAAGAAACTTTCGAGTAGTAAACCATTTATAACCCCGATGAATTTCGAGGGAGAAATTTATTTTAAGGGAGGTGGAATGTAACACCCCGTGATTTTATGAAAAATATTCTTTTTAATTACATTAATGTCATGTTTTGTACGCTACACCAAAAGGAGCTTGAACAACATGCATCCTTGACTTTCCTTGCATTAAATTCAATCACGACCTTCCTCGATAGCGTGTGTAGTACGCAATATCGAGTTTCACTAAACAACGATATTCTATTAAAATATTATTAAAACTAGCCGTTATGAATTGTAATAACCACTTTTTGAAATTTTGTAAATTTCATTTTTAAAAATGGGCATCATTTTTGGATTCGGAATATCGAAATTAGCTTAGGGTGAAATTTTGGTACTTTTTGGATAGCTTTCATATTCTGATGAATAGTGAAAATTACTAAATTTTAATTAAAAACATCTTTTTAAATCGAAATAATTAATAGTAATAAATTATTAATTTGAGTGGTTTTAAAGTATATTTAGAACATATTTTTACAATTTAATACAATTTTGGTCATTGGATGTAATTTCACATTTAAACCAGACATAAACAAGTGTCAATCTTTTGATAGTTATTATCTATTAAGAGCACGATATTTGTTTTGACGACGGGAATTAATTATAATATTAATTAATGAATGTGATATGTTTTCAATTTGGTAAAATAGACATCATTTTTAAGTTCATAATATCAAATATAGATTAGTCTTAATTTTTGGTATTTTTCTGGAAACTTTCATTTTTTGGTGAATAGTGAAACCACTAAGTGGTAGTTAAAAAAATGAATTTTTCATAAAACATAATTTTACCGCTTATGTGAGTGGAATTTCAAAACTCAGAGAGACACGGTTGATGTTAGTAAGTAAAATGTGGTTCAATGAGATGAAAATAATTTTCGATGAATAGTAACTTTTTACTTTTTTTACCACGATTAAAAGTAAATAGGGTAATTAAGGGTAAAAATGATATTTTTATTACCCTAACACATGTAAAAATTCTATTCGATAAGTTTAATTCGACCAAAAACAACCTTAGGAATTAAATATGACCATTTAGGCCCACATGGATTAGATTAGGATATTTATTATTATTTAATTCAAAGAAGAGTTAAAAGAGTTAAAGTCAAAGTTTATTTACTACAACATTTTTAATATAGGGTTATACATAAGATAAATTCGATTGTAAATATACATTAGAAAGATAATAATATTTACTACGTAATTATATTTTATTTATAATTTTTATAAATTAAATAAATTTATTTATTTATGACACAATGATGATGCAGTAAGTATTATAATAGTGAAAAATTAGAATAATTGATATTATAAATACCCAAATAAATATAATTTGAGACTTTTTAATTTTTGAGGTTAATATTACATGTTATTATTGATTTAATTAACTTTTTTTGAGCTAATCATTCTGTTATTATTTTGACAAAAATCAATTACTAAACAGTGTCAAAATTGACATAAAATAGTTTTTAAAACAAATATTATATTATTAATTGTTATTTTATTCCTAAAAATATACGGTTTGGCCAAATGACATAGATAAAGTTATATATATTAATAATAAACAACTTGGGGTTCGTTTGGCTTCTTATAGTATGTTTATTAACCTTATAGTGTAAGAACACAAAAAGACACGGTAAAAGTAAAATTATCTAACTTAATGTTAAATCTAAATGATAAGGTTAAAATAGGAACCTAAACTTGTATAAATTCTAATGGATGAGAATATATCGACCCATCCCCACATTAGATTCGAAATAAATCAATTTGGAGCTATTTATAACCGAATTTGGCTTTATAGTAAAATAATATTTTTAGTTATTCCAAAGGTGCCCTTCTCCTCCCTTATAAATGGGCACCTCCTCCCTCTCTTCCTCACACCACATTGAGCCTTCAAGCATGGCCGTCCCCTGACAAATTCTATTCTCCACTTCCCTATAAACATCCTAGAGGTTCTGTTCTTCTTCAAAGTCAAATTTCAGTGCCCTAAAAGGAGGTCTCAAAGAGGCGCTTCAATTAAGAGGTAATGTCGGTTACCGATTCTTTCAACTTTATTTCTCCTTCCACTTATTCTTATTTAGTTGTTTCATTATGAAGTAATAACATACATATCACTCATATACTGATATGTTATTATAAGTATGAAACAACCCTATTTCACCATCTATCCATCCTACGGAATAAAAAATCACCGCGCGTGCATACGTACGAAATACCGTCTCCATGTCGTGGTGTAATCTGTTTTTCCAACACCACCTTACTTGGATGGGTATAATGGTGTAAATAATAACAATAAATAGTTATTATAACATCATACTAATTATGATATATTTTGTCATCCACTCCAATTCAATTAAATGATTATAGAAATGATATCATCGCTCGTGCGTACGTACGGACTACCGTCTCCACAACGTGATGAGATTCATTCTGCATGTTAACCATTCATGAATGATCATAAAATTTATTTAATGAATAATAATGAAATATATGAAATAATAATGCTATTGGATTTATGTATATATATATGTATGTCGTCTATTTAGTTTTATTCAATTCAATAAGGAAACGAAAACAGCGTTCATGCGTACGTACGGCCTACCGTCTCCATGAATGATGTATTTCATTCCTTTTATCGACCTATAATATATATATGTAGATGATGAATATATGTAAATCATGTTTTACATTCTGAAATTATTGAAATCAGGATACAAGTAATAATATCCAAAACGACAAGTCGAAACACATAAGATAAATGAAATGATTTTACCCAAAATGCTGCTTTAACATGGAATTTACAAAAGAACGGGTAATATAAAGTCATAAGTTAAACATATATGATATCATAACAATGAATATGATTCTGTAATAAGTAAATGACATTATTTAACTCATTATTCAGGAGGTTCAGATACGTACGAAGCATATCAGACCTATGGTAAGGGATAAATTTTCAATCTCATTTTTATCCAAGATTGCTTATACGTAAGTATTTACTGGGGTTACGTTTATTATCCATGACCATGTTTTCTGAAAATGCTTTCATAAAATGTTTACCATTATTCCTTGGATGTTTAAAGTCATTTTTACCCTTCATTGAATTTTTACCTCATTGTATGAATGGAATCATTCCTTTGGTTACCCTATAAGGTACATTATGACTTTTCCGACTAAAGTACGAGGAGAATGTTATTTTTAACATATACGGCGTGAATGGATTTTTATGGTTTCATAACAACTCATTTTCAAGAAGCTTCCTCTACAAGATTGCATGATTATTTTCAACAAAACCCTTATCTTTTAAATTTTCATGGAATTTTGTGAAAAGAAAATGATTTTAAAGAAGAAAGGATATTTTCCTCAAGAATTCATTTCAAGTGTTTTGTCAAAACTATTTTCCATCTAAGATGACATTATTTCAAATGTGAATATTTCAAGTAAAATGTCTCAATGATTTAAATGGTTTCAATTTTCTTATGATGAAATGATATCAATTGTTTATGGATTATGTTTTGATGGCATGATGTTTAAGAATCCCATTTTATTTCATGGGTTATGCTATGATGTATGATTTATGATTTTGTGGCACACGAAAGAATGATTTCATTATGAGATGGGTGGGAACTATATCTCCCTCCAATGCATTGGGTAAAGATTTATATCTCATGAGATAGACATGGCTGGAACAGTAAGTTAAACTGGTTCAGTAATACAGGACTGGAACGAGGAGTGAACTCGATTCAGAAAGGGACTTTGTCCACTAAGATGGCCATAGCCGCAATGCCATGGCTAATATGGATATCATATCATGTGATTAATGGTTGCCACAATTACATGTTTTATTTCCATGCTATTTTATCATTCTTAATGTTTCTTTATGATCTATGCCTTACGTACTTCCATGTTTTATGTCATTGCTCAAGCATTTGATGTTTAAACATTATGTTCATGTTTTTAAGTTCAAATGTATATGGTATGTTTTATTTTATCCATGCTTACCCTTACTGAGCATTTGAGCTCAACCTTTTTATGTTTTCTTTTCCCCAGGATATAAAGAAAGGTTTTAGGAAAGAAAAAAGGGTAATATCTTTATGGGAGATGATGAAGATCTTTCACCATGATTAGAAGATTACGTTCCAAGTTTCCAAAGACACTAAACTATTATGATCCTTGTGTGTCTGTTATTGTTATTTATTAAGTATTCCACTAAATTAATGTAATATCCATGTACGTCAAGCTTAGGGTCCCTACAGTTGGTATCAGAGGAAAGGATTAGTCAACCTTTGAAAACTAGGATGCGAGAACTTTAGTGAGATCCTTGGAGATATTTCTAAGGAATGTCTAGGGATGTACCTAAGGATAAGTATAAATATAGGATATAGTCCTAGAACTACGGTAAAAATATTATAATTTAACCTAAGATGTTAGATATTGAGGGTGCTCCCCCTTTATTATGTTGTTTTCCCTAGCGTGATTTTGGCCTCTCACACTATTCTTTTGGGTTTTAGACGATGGCTGGAACCCGAATGAACCATGTTGATCAATTTAATGGAAAATGCAATGATTTTCCTACTGAACAAACAAATTTTATGGGAGATGGAGTGTAAAATCTTATTTCTATACTTACACAAGCTATGAATCATTCTGGACATCCAAATGAGTAGACAAGGGAACAATATTCTATTGAGTCCTTCATGAGGCAACGTCCAACTTCTTTAAGTGGGTCTTATGATCCACTTGTTGCAGAACTATGGATCATTACCACTGAAAAGATATTTTCATTTCTTCAATGTTCTGAACATGTTAAAGTCATCTTAGCAGTATATCGTCTGGAAGGTGAATCTGATCAATGGTGGAATCTTATCAAGAATACGAGGCCAAGATATGAAATTGAATACATGGAATGGGACGAGTTCAAGAACTTATTTTTCAATAAGTTATTCCCTCTTATTCTTCGAACAAATATGGAGAAGGAGTTTCTTATATTAAAGTAAAAGGATGATGAATCTGTTGGTATATACGAAGCGAATTTTACAAGGCTTGCAAGGTATGCATCTGGATTTATCATCCAACCTGAAAGTAATGTTGATCAATTTTTCAGCGGCTTAAAGCCAAATATTCGAAGGGCATTAGCTATAAGAGACTTCAAAAGCTATGAAGAAATTATTCGTTGTGCAGTCAAGGTAGAAGTGGAAGTTGGTGTTACTTATCCATATCATATCTTTGACAAGAAACAAAAGATGGAGTTCAAGGAGAAATCTTAGAATAATGGTGAAAAGAATAGGAATGTTTCCTTGTGCTCAAAATGTGGAAAAAAGCATGGTGGATATTGTCTTAAAGGGACTACAAAATGTTTTAAGTGTGGAAAAGAAGGTCATCAAGTAGTTGAGTGTCGAAGTAACGGAAAAAGAGTTTCTAATGATGTGAATAAAGAAAAGACTGCAGAGAACACACCACCAACACTTCAATGCTTCAAGTGAAATGAAATGGGGCATTATGCTAATAAATGCCCTAATACAAGGGTTAGTGATGATCGACATGAGCAACCACTTAAGGCAAAGGTCATAGGGAAGTCACATGCGATCACTATTGGCGATGTTGAAGATGAAAACGATGTGGTGGAATGATTAAGTGTTTATGTAATCGGATTCCAAAATAATGTTGTATATAGTATCATGGAATATTGGAATATATATGTATTGGTCTATTGTGGTTTTCAATAATTTTATGGTACCGGTAACCATGAAAAGTGATTCAAATATTTTTGAAAGAAGATTATATGCGCATAATGAAGGGATAAGGAGAAAATGAAATGTTTGATAGTATTCATGAGCTCATGATTGATATAAGTACAAAGTATTTAGAATTTTGAGGATTTTGGTATGTGTAAAGAGTTAACTTTGACAGCACTCATGTTTTCACTAAGATTCAATGGGTATTCATTTTTTAAGAGAATACATGATTATGGTATTCACATGACTGGAATGTGACCAACAAGATATATGAGGGATAAATGATGGTATTCATGTGCTTGTTATATGAACTTTTTAGTAATCGTTCTCTTTATACAATGAGTTTGGAAAGAATTATTTTCGATAAGCCTAAAGATTGGAATGGATTATGTTGGAAATAAGTTAGTATTGTTTAAGGATATAACTTTTTTCGATATTATTTATGGGATGTTATAGTAATGTAGTTTTAGAAAAAGGACAACCTGCAGGATGGGGGACAGCCCATCGTGTCGGACAAGGCTATTGGAATCGAACCCACAACCGAAGTGCGACTAGCCTTTATCACCTACCACTTGCCTACAGAAAGTCCCTGTTTAGTATAAACTAGTTTTATTATATTAAGCATTATAATATAAGAATTATAAGTCCATTTTAGGAACCATATATGATTAGTCTCACTATATATGGACTTATGTATTTTTTGATAACTTTTCTAAGATTTTTTTTGAGACAGATGGAATGACCCATCATTCTATCACATGATCTGCTAACACATCACAAATGAAAAATTCTACTTCATTTCGTTAAGAGATGAAGTCGAAATTGTCCAAAGAACGACCAACAGTGAGACTAAACCAAAATCACGAAAGTATTTCTTCTAATTCCAATTTCATCAAATTTAGGGAAATGATCTTGAAAACCAAAATTTTTTTCCTGGTTCTCTTATATCTGATGAATCAGATGGTACCTTATATCATCACAAATTTATGGCTTTCTGATTTCTGGATTTTCCATAGCCATGTTCTCTACCACTCTCCATCAGAACATGATGGTTACATTTCTCTTCCATATCCGTATTTTCACCTATGTGGAAACCCAGTGATTAGTTTATTTGGGAAACCGTTACATTTCATACTTTTGTTTTTAAAGATGGGTTCTGGTATTCCTTTTTACGATGTGGGTTTCTATTAAAGAAACTTTCGAGTAGTGAACCATTTAAAACCCCGACGAATTTCGAGGGTGAAATTCATTTTAAGGGAGGTAGAATGTAACACCCCGAGATTTTATGAAAAATATTATTTTTATTTTCATTAATGTCTTGTGTTGTACGCTACATCAAAAGGAGCATGAAAAACACGCATCCTTGACTTGCCTTGCATTACACGCAATCACGACCTTCCTTGATAGCATGTGTAGTACGCAATACCGAGTTTCACTAAACAACGATATTCTATTAAAATATTATTAAAACTAGACGTTATGAATTGTAATAAGAACTTTCTGAAATTTTGTAAAATTAATTTTTAAAAATGGACTTCATTTTTGGATTCGGAATATCGAAATTATCTTAGGGTTAAATTTTGGTACATTTCGGATAACTTTCATATTCTGATGAATAGTGAAAATTACTAAATTTTAATTAAAAACAACTTTTTTAATCGAAATAATTAATAGTGATAAATTATTAATTTGAGTTGTTTTAAAGTATATTTAGAATATATTTTTACAATTTAATACAATGTTGGCCGTTGGATGTAATTTCACATTTAAACTAGACATAAACAAGTGTCAATCTTTTGATAGTTATTATCTCTTAAGAACATGGTATTTGTTTTGATGATGGGAATTAATTTTTTAATTAATTAATTCAACTGATATGTTTTGAATTTTGTAAAATAGACATCATTTTTGAGTTCATAATATCAAATATAGCTTAGGCCTAATTTTTTGTATTTTTCTGGAAACTTTCATTTTTTGATGAATAGTGAAACCACTAAGTGGTAGTTAAAAAATGAATTTTTCATAAAACATAATTTTACTGCTTCTGTGAGTGGAATTTCAAAAATCCGAGAGACATGGTTGATGTCAGTAAGTAAAATGTGGTTCAATGAGATGAAAATAATTTTTGGTGAATAGTAACTTTTTACTTTTTTTACCACGGTTAAAAGTAAATAGCGTAATTAAGAGTAAAAATAATATTATTATTACCCTAAAACATGTCCTAATTCTATTGGATAAGTCTATTTCGACCAAAAATAACCGTAGGAATAAAATATGACCATTTAGGCCCACTTGGTTTAGATTAGGACATTTATTATTATTTAATTCAAAGAAGAGTTAAAAGAGTTAAAATCACAGTTTATTTACTACAACATTTTTAATATAAGGTTATACATAAGATAAATTCTATTGTAAATATTAATTAGAAATATAATTAGATTTCCTACATAATTATATTTTATTTATAATTTTTAGACATTAAATAAATTAATTTATTTATGACACAATGATAATGCAATAATTACCATAATAGAGAAAAATTAGAATAATTGATATTATAAATACCCAAATAAATATAATTTTGGACTTTTTAATTTCTTAGGTTAATATGAAATGTTAGTGTTGATTTAATTATCTTTTTTCGAGCTAATCATTCTGTTATGATTTTCACAAAAATCAATTACTAAATAGTGTCAAAATTGATATAAAATAGTTTTTAAAACAAATACTATATTATTAATTGTTATTTTATTCCTAAAAATATAAGGTTCGGCCAAATGACTTAGATAAGGTCATATATATTAATAATAAACAACTTGGGGTTCGTTTGTCTTCTTATAGTAAGTTTATTAACCTTATAGTGTAAGAACACAAAAAGACACTGTAAAAGTAAAATTATCAAACATAATGTTAAATCTAAATGATAAGGTCAAAATAGGAACCTAAACTTGTCTAAATTCTTTTGGATGAGACGATTTCGACCTATCCCCACCTTATCTTCTAAATAAATCAATTTTGAGCTATTTAAAACCGAATTTGGATTTATATTAAAATAATATTTTTAGTTATTCCAAAGGTGCCACTCTCCTCCCTTATAAAAGGGAACCTCATCCCTCTCTTCCTCACACCACTTTGAACCTTAAAGATCGTCCAACCACTGCAAAATTCTCTTCTCCACTTCCCTAGAAACATTCTAGAGGTCCTGGGATTCTTCAAAGACTAATTTCAGTTCCCTAAAAGGAGGTCTCAAAGAGGCGCTTCAAAGAAGAGGTAATGTCCCTTACCGATTCCTTCAACTTTATTTTTTCTTCCACTTCTTCTACTTTAGTTGTTTTATTATGAAGTAATAACTTCAGTATCAATCATATACTGATATTTTATTATAAGTATGAAGAAACTCTATTTCACCATCTATCCATCCTACGAAAATGAAATCACCGCGCGTGCGTACGTAGAAAATACCGTCTCCACGTCGTGGTGTAATCTGTTTTTCCAACACCACCTTACATGGATGGGTATAATGGTGTAAATAATAAATATAAATAGTTATTATAACATCATACCGATTCTGATATATTGTATCATCCACTCTAATTCAATTCAATGATTATGATAATGATATCATCGCTCCTGCGTACGTACGGACTACCGTCTCCACGACGCGATGAGATTCATTCTCCTTGTTAACCATACATGAATGATCATAAAGTTTATTTAATGAATAATAATGAAATATATAAAATAATAATGATACTGGATTTATGTATATATATATATATGTATTTCTTCTATTTAGTTTCATTCAATTCAATAAGGAAACGAAAACAGCGTTCATGCGTACATACGGCCTACCGTCTCCATGAACGGTGTATTTCATTCCTTTTATCGACCTATAATATATATATATGTATATGATGAATATATGTAAATCATGTTTTAAATTCTGAAATTATGTAAATCAGGATATAAGTAATGATATCAAGAACGATAAGTCGAAACACATACGATAAATGAAATGATTTTACCCAAAATGCTGCTTTAACATGGAATATACAAAAGAACAGGTAATATAATGTCATAAGTGAAACATATATGATATCATAACAATGAATATGATTCTGTAATAAGTCAATGACATTATTTAAATCATTATACAGGAGGTTCGGATACGTACGAAGCATATCGGACCTAAGATAAGGGATAAATTTTCAATCTCATTTTTATCCGAGATTGCTTATACGTAAGTATTTACTGGGGTTACGTTTATCATACATGACCATGTTTTCTAAAAATGCTTTCATAATATGTTTACTATTATTCTATTGATGTTTAATGTCTTTTTTACCCTTTATTGAATTTTACCACATTGTATGAATGGATTATTTCCTTTGGTTACAATATGAGGTACTTTTTGACTTTTCCGAAAAAAGTACGAGGAGAATGTTATTTTTAACTTATATGGCGTGAACGGATTTTTACAGTTTCATAACGCATCATTTTCAAGAAGCTTCCTCTACAATATTTCATGATTATTTTCAACAAAACCCTTATCTTTTAAAATTTCATGGAATTTTGTGAAAAGAAAATTATTTTAAAGAAGAAAGGATATTTTCCTCAAGAATTCATTTCAAGTGTTTTGTCAAAACTATTTTCCATCTAAGATGACATTATTTCATATGTGTATGTTTCAAGTAAAATGTATCTATGATTTAAATGGATGAAATTTTCTTATGATGAAATGATATCAATTTTTTATGGATTATGTTATGATGGCATGATGTTTAATAATCCCATTTTATTTCATGGGTTATTCTATGATGTATGATTTATGATTTTGTGGCACACGAAAGAATGATTTCATTATGAGATGGGCGGGACCTATATCTCACTCCAATGTATTGGGTAAAGTTTTATATCTCATGAGATAGACATGGATGGAAAGGCAAGTTAAACCGGTTCAGTAATATAGGACTGGAACGAGGAGTAAACTCGATACAGAAAGGAACTTTGTCCACTAAGATGGTCTTGGCAGCAATGCCTTGGATACTATAGAAATCATATCATTTGCTTAATGGTTGCCACAATTAAATGTTTTATTTCCATGCTATTTTATCATTCTTAATGTTTCTTTATGATCTATGACTTACGTACTTCTATGTTTTATGTCATTGCTCATGCTTTTGATGTTTAAACATTATGTTCATGTTTTTATGTTCAAATGTATATGGTATGTTTTATTTTATCCATGATTACCCTTACTGAGCATTTGAGCTCACCCTTTTTATGTTTTCCTTTCTCTAGGATATAATGAAAGTTTTTAGGTAAGAAAAAAAGGGGAAGATCTTTATGGGAGATGTTGAAGATCTTTCACCATGATTAGAAGATTACGTTCCATGATTCCAAAGAAACTAAACTATTACGATACTTGTGTGTCGGCTATTGTCATGTGTTAAGTATTCCGCTAAAGTAATGTAATATCCATGTACGTCAAGATTAGGGTATCTACACAACCACCCCACTAGACACCACATTCCCCCTAGACTCCCCCACCCACCCCCTTGGAAAGCCCTCCCTCCTAGACACCCTGACCCCCCTAGACAGCCCCCCACCCCTAGACACCTTGCCCCCCCCGGACAGCCCCACCACCCCCTCGATACCCCATACCCCATGGACACCCCACCCCCTTTGAAAGTGTATGTGATCACTCAAATAATCTACTAAATTATAAAATTTCTTCAATCTAAAATTTACTCAACTCCTGAATAATTCTCCTCCACAAATGCACATGATCATGTGCACTCATGTATAGTTCTTCATTGATATGTTAATAATTTTTTTTTTATTTTTTTATCTTTTATATTATGATTCTCATATAGAGTAGTGTTTTAGTTATGGTTTCATATAAAGGGATCAATTCTCATTTACTTAAAAATGGTTTCGATGAAACTTCAGTCATACTAAATTATTTTGATGAAATGAATTATAAATTTTCTTTATAGAATTGATAGATAGTTGATGTATGAAATTGATCAGATTTCAATCAATTTTCCACAAAATTTTGGGAGAATTTTATATTTTTCATTTCACTATGAATTAGATAATGGTCACATAAAATTTCCTAGTTACAATTGTGTTGTATGATCTTGGTTGATTCATGAAGAAGTTATCTACCACATGAAAAAATATGGTTTTCAAGAAAACGACTCTATGTGGTATCACAATGAGGATAAAATGAAATCTCAAATTGTTGATGATCCAAATTAGAGGACTAGATTGGATAATTTGTAATAAGAACGATTTTTATTTATTCGTCATCATGAAATATAAAAGGATTCCGACTCAAGAATATTTCGATGTGAGAAGATATTCTTCCTCTAAAGAAAATGATGATGTTTATAGGGTTAAAAATTTGAATGATGCTGACATGACTCTAGTATATTGACAATGTGGTAAAATGAAGAATCTGGAAATTTTAATCCAATTGTTTCATGGGAATACTATTTATTGGAATTCCAATACTACCATCAATTAAATTCTTATATTCTGGAAGGACTTTCTTCTAGATTATACAGATATTACCTCCAACCACTATATGGCATTGGTGTTAGTTGGGGAACATGGATTTTCAAGAAACAAATTTCATTCTTTCCCAAAAGATTGCATTGTATTCTAGGATGAAATTGTTGAATGAAATGATTGTATAAAATGTGGCATACCCACTAGAAGCCAAAAGTAGATGGAACACCATCCTATGGGCCATAGAATGTAATGTGGCACTTTACATTGATCCACAGACTCCAGAATCGTTTTATTTATGATGAAATATCAACAAAAATGCGATGGAATGATACTGAGAGAAAGAAGACTATTGATGAGTGGGATCACCCTGTAGATGAATTTTCATGGAATTTATTTGATTCTTGATATCCTATTTTTTGCAGATGACATGTGTAATGTGAGGTTAGGTCTTTCATGTGATGGTTTTAATATGTTTGGGTAGATGCTAAAGACGCATGACATGTGGCCTGTTTTATACACATTTATAATATTCCTCCATGGTTGTGTATGAAAAAACCTTTAACTTTCATGAGTATACACATATCTGGCCCTTCTGATCCGGGAAATGATATAGATGTATACATGAAACCATTAATAAAAGATTTGAAACTTCCTTTGGATGTGGGTGTGCTAACATACGATGCATGTTTGAAAGACATATTTCAGATGCATGCTTCACTTATGTGGATGATCAATGATTTTCCTACTTATGAAATGATGATTGGATGGAGAAAAAGGGAAACATATCATTTCCTATTTTTATGTAGATATCAAGATCTAGAAGACTGAAACATCATTGTAGTTTCAGTTTTTTGGGACATTGACGATTCTTACCAATGGACCATCGATATAGAAATAATCATCAAATATTTGAAAATACCATGAAGACCGATGATTCACCTCAATGTATGTCTAGAACTGATGTACATAATGAATTGAAAGATTTATGTTTTTCATTTTGGAAGGGACAAATGAAATTTGGAAACAAAAAGAATGTTTCCACTGAAACCTATTATAATTGGGAGAAGAGACGTGTCTCGTTTGATTTTCATTATTGGTCAACCAATTTGTTTCTTTATTTATTTGACGTAATGAACATTGAAAAAAATATGTATGAAATGTTTCTTTTGATTCTTCCAAATTTTTATGGAATGAAAAAATATGATTTACGGTCTTGGAGTGATTGGTGGATTGGGGCATTACACCAGAATTGCATCTTGTGTGTATCAGTGAAAATAAATGGAAACTTACATGTGCTTCTTATGTGATGACACTTACAGAAAAAATAAATTTATAAAAGTACTAGAGACTATTATTATTCCTAATGGATATCCTAGAAACATATCTATACGAGTCAACAAAATAGTGTTGATGTTAAAATTATTGAAGGATTATTATTATCACATCCTTCGGTAATAATTCATTCCAATAGGAATTCATCATCATTTTTCCAATAATCTAGGAGTGGGTTTTATTTGGTTGTGCCATTTGTTTATATATCTTTGTTCTATGATGTTTCCAAGACTTTCTTGAAAAATTTTTGGCAGATACCCCATGAATTTTGTGTGAGTTAGAGAAAATATTTCCTCCGTCATTTTTCAAATGCATACATCATCTAACTGTCCATATTCCAAATAAAATACCTTTATGATGACCTATTTATTTTGGTTGGAAGTATCCAACTGAATTAAATATGTACACTTTAAACTATTATGCCTGTAATAGGAATCATCCCAAATGTTATATCATGAACGGTTACATGGCTCAAGAATGTATGGATTTCTGCACTATGTATTTGTCTGATCTTACTACAAGAATGAACAAACTAGCGAGAAATGAAAAAGAACAATATGAACATATTGATCCCAGTTTTACATTACTTCCACAAATAGGAAGAATTCCTGGATCATATACATTGACGACACTATGGCATGAAGAGCAGGAGATGGAACATCTCACAGTTCTGTTCAAATGTGATTTGTTAGATGGCTACATCATGTAAATAAATTGTATATGTATATCATATATATATATATATATATCTGTTAAACTATTCCTATTTTTATCTACAGGGAACATAAAGAGATGATAAATAGAAAGCATCATTCTTTATCATTGATAAGGAGGGAGACATTGAATAGCAATGAGTTTTCTACTTGGTTAAAATTGAAGGTAATAGTATTAAATTTTAAAATAAGTAAAACATTATTCAATTATATTTGATATTAATTTTTATTTTAGTTATTATGTTTTCTTGCTAACTCTGTCTCTATGGAAATAAAAGCTTTTCATTTTGGTCATAATACCATGGTTCATGACTGTAAATCAATTATTATCAATGGGTTCAAGTTTATCATCACTGACTGAGCAAAGAACATGAGAACACAGCATGATGGTGTTATGGTTACTGCCATAACAGACTGTTATTCTAGTGCATCAAATAGTAGACCATGATTTGAAAATGCATGTTATTAAAGAGTCATTGAAAAAATAATAATCGTGGATTATTATTCTCATCGACATGTCACGATGATGAAATGCCAATGGTTTGATTCGATGATGAGGTAGGGAACATTTATTGATGATTTTGGATTTTTAGTAATTTATATGACTCAATCTCTTGCTACCGATGAAACATATATTTTTTCATCAATGGAGAAACAAATTTCTTATGTCAAAGACCATCTTTGACCTGAATTTGCTTTCATTATTGAAGTAAATCCATGAAATATTTTTGATGATGGTGATATTGAAATTTACACCATCCCTACTACCATTGGAAATGATCCATTTATTAATTTTGATGACTCCAATAACACAATTGTAAGATTTTACTGTGAACCTGATGTTTTGATGGGAAATATATAAAATCATTCATTCATGTTCTCAATTATTTTAGTTTACCAAAACTTGTGTTTTTAAAGTGGTAACTATTCAAAATGATTTAATATTGATTACAAATATATTTTATCCGACTTGACAGTTATGTGAATTTTAAAGGATTATTGGTTTCAATTTTATTTGAATTTTATTTTCTAATTTGGAATTGAACTGTGTTCAAACCTATAAAACGAACATTCCTAACTTTCTGAACATTTCAATGCTTTAACTGTGATTTGTAAAAAATTAGTTTAACTATAAGACCTCTCTTTAACATTTTACTAGGTAATGAACATAATTGTTGGTATTCTTCAAAAAAATATTTAAAAAAACATGCATCATCTACCTGGGCTCAAGAAATTGAATATTTCCTTAATTTCCACAACTTCTTTACCCATTACGAATCTGGTGGAATCAATGTTCCAGGATTTTAACAGATTAATGACACATAGTAAATAACCATCCAACTAAAAATTAAATTTCTTTATTAAATCATGAATGATTTATTGTCATCATTAAATACATGTTCAATCTCACCTAAAAAATGAATAGTAAAATTATACATAAATCCTCCAATTCCCACTCATTTATTTATTTTATTGGTTACACATTAGTTATCCCTTTTTAATTACTTCCATATTCATTTTCAAATGAATTAAATGCAACCAATTTAAGAGAGGCGATGAAAGCAGATGATGGACTTCAATTGTATCCTGTCTAATCTTGGAATTCAACCACTAGTGCCTGTAATGAATATTTTATTCCAAATAAATATATTTAATTAATATATATTGTCATGTGATTAATTTTGTTTTCAAAATTTTTGAATGATCCATCTATTTGGAGATAGTTATTTGATGAGAAACCAAGTATTTTTCTCAGTACTCAGGGTGTTTGTACGAGGGGTGTGGTACGAGAGCTAGACAATCTTGTTGGTGTACCCAATTAGAACCTTCCCCTCCCATTGATATACCATCCATCCCATATTCTGATCTCGGTGTGTTTTTAGGGAAACATAAGATATTTAGGCCTCCCATGTTTCACCACACATTATATTCGAGCCCTCTCACCCATCTGATGATTCCCACTCCACATCTACCATTCGACCAGTCATCCCTATCATCTTCTTTTACTTCTAAGTCCTTATCTCTGGGCATATATTTTCCATTTTTTTCGAATCCTACTCCTCCTGAGTTTAACCCTACAGAGCATACATTGGGACACACTCCACCTATATCGGGTGTTCCTTCAGTTTCGGCGGATCCAGCGGCGCTCATGGATCAGACTACCATAAGTCTACATATACTACACTAACAATTTTTTACACCATTATTCATTTTCATTATAACATGTATTAATAAAATATTTTTTTCTATCATTACTGATAGATATACTAATAAGAGGCTAGTGTGGGGGAGTACACGCTTGCGTGCGGTGTAGAACGGCAGTACGCAGTTGATGGTGGACTATAATGAAGATAGTCAAATGATTGAAAAATCAGGGCAGCAATGTCGGAGTTTTTTTGGAGACTCTTGCCAAATACACATACATCATTCAAGTCACCCCACTCTTATGGGGATAGTTTCCAAATGAAGTCAAGGATAAAGCTTGGGCCGAGATATGGGTAAGAAATATATTGTATTTACTGAAATAATTTTTTTTGTATTTATATGATTTAATATTTTTGTGTCAACTTCGGTTTAATTTCCCCGATGGTGAGGGTGCACAACCAACACGTCTAAAGGATTTAGATGTGCATTGGAGAGCTTACAAGCATGAGTAGTATATTGGATGGCATGATAGAGTTGGTACAGAGCTAGAGGCGGTCCCTGTCATGGATGATTGTCTGTTAGAACATTATCGATAGATGATTGATCATTGGAAAACTAGCTAGTTTAATGTATTAATCACATTACATGTATTTAAATGGAAAATAATCATGTTTTTCGTTAATAATAATTATTGAATATAATTTAGAAATGATCCAGAAGAAATAAAAAAACACTGATACTAAAATAAATTTACACATAGGGACGTACTACGATGCTCGATCATGAGAGGCAGCATGTATGGAAGATTATAATTTTTTATTACCACTTTCAATTTCTATTGTATCCTCCAAAATTTATTCGATTGATAAAGTTGTTATATAATTTTGTTGATGAAAATAATTATTGGTATCCTATTTTTAATTATGGTTTACTACATTAAATGTCATTTTAGAGGCATAAATTGAATAATGAAGGACATGTGCCTTGAGTAAAAGTGTTTTGCTCAAGTAGAAGGGAGAATGATGGAAGTGTGGTTAATGAACTGACTTAGCAACAGATTGTAAGTTATACATTATAGATTTAATTTCTTAATATCTATTTATGAACTAAATAATCTATTTATATTTTTAATAGGCTACTTTAGAGGCCCTTGATTCCCATGATCCTCACAATTTTGTAAAAAATGGTCTCATACATCATGTGTTGGGAGATGAACACCCTTGTATAGTGTGTTGTCGACCTGGGAAAGTATAGTTGGGACGAGGTATTGGCACTCATAAGGTATGAGTTGTAGTTCCATTGTGTTCTAGCAGATTAATGCAGTGGTAGAACAAGCCAAAAAAAGGGCCACAGAGAAGGCAGAATAGTCTGCTAGGGAAAACACTGCATTTATGAAACTGATGAATGTTTTGTGACCAACAATTCCAATAGAAGACTGCATAACTTGTCATGAATATATATTGTCGATGCATTCTATATATGGTGCAATAGGTGTCATTTCCAGTTTTGGTTGAGATGATGGAGAGGAGGAGGTCGAGGTGGAGGATGAGAGAAAGGAGGTGGAGGAGGAGGATGATGCTAAGGAGGAGGTCGAGGCAAAGGAGGAGGGTGATGAGGAGGCCAAGGTAGAGTACGAGGGTGAGTAAAAGGGCATTAAGGAGGTATTGGATGATGATGGGGGATGATGATGAGGATGAGGGTGAGGCTGATGATGATATTCATGATAGTGATGGTGATGAGGGACATATTGAACAATTACATTTTTGACTCATATTACTGACCTTTGATGTTTATTATTCTGTAGTGCTTGAATATTTCTGATTTGGTAGGTCACATTTTATTTCATTTTTTTATCTATCAATAATAAAACATGGCATGATGATTTTTTGTGACTAATTCACCCCTCCCGTGGACCCCCCCCCCCCATGGAAAACCCCCAACGCCAACACCAGGGAATGCCCGCCCACCCCCTGGACACCTCATACCTCCCTAAACAACCCCACCCACCCCCTAGAAACCCGTACCCCATGGAAAGCCAGCTGAACCTCCCAGTATAGGCCCTCCCACACCCGGGATAGCCCGCCCACCCCTTTGGGCATCCCTTCCAACTGTGGACAGCCCCCACCCCCGTGGATAGCCCACTCACCCCCCTGGACACCACGTACCCCCCGACACCGCCCCACACACTCCTTGGACTGCCCCCCGTGGACATCCCCTCCCCATATGGACATCTCACCACCCCTATAGACCGCCTTATCACCCCCTTGGACACCTCTACCCCCCTAGACAGCCCCACTACCCCTATGGAAAGCCCATCCACCCCCTGGACTCCTCGTACCCCGTAGACTACCCCACCAACCCCATTGGACAGCCCGCCCACCCCCCATGGATATCCTCTAACCCCCGTGGATATCCCACCGACCCATACCCCCTTGGACACCACCTACTCCCTTGGACAGCACCGCCACCCATGAGGAAAGCCTGCCCACCCCCTGGACTCCCCGTACCCCCTGGACAGCCCCACCCAACCCCTAGACTTCATGCCCATTCCCCTAGACATCCTGTCTCTCGTGGATAGCCCCCCACCCCAATGGACATCCCGCCCACCTCCCTTGGACAACCCCTACCCCATAGACAGCCCACCACCCATGTGCAAATCCCTTCAACCCCCCTGGACACCCCGTTCCCCCCTAGACAGCCCCACCCACCCCCATGAGAGCCCTCCCATCCCTGGAAATCCCCACCCCCCCAAGGAAAGCGCTCACAACATTGTATAGTAATCCCACACCCTTGGACACCCCCTGCCCCCTAGGTAGCCCCGCCACCCCCGTGGACAACCCCACCCACCCCCTGGACTGCCCACCCACCCCCTGCATAGCCCACCCACCCACTGGATAGATCCTCCCCTAATAGACATCCCCCACACATTTGAACAGCTTGCCTACCCCCATGGACACCCCTACCCCCATGGTCAGCCTCGCCACCCCCGTGGACAACCCACCCACCCCTGGACACCCCGTACCCCCCATGATAGCCCTACCCCCTGGACACCTTGTACCCCCTGGATAGACCCCCCTGGAACCCCCACCCCCCATGGACACCCTGATCCCCGTGGACAGCCCTACCACCCTTGTGGATCGCCCACCCACCAACCTAGATAGCCCCTCCCCCATGGACAAGACCCACCCCCGTGGACAGCCCGTCCACCCCTCTAGACACACCCTACCCCCATGAACTGCCCTGCCACTCCCCTTGGACTGCCGACCCACCACCTGGACCCCCCATACACTCTTGGACAACCCTACCCACCTCCCGGGACACCCCTTGCCCCCTATATAGACCTCCCACGACCATGAATATCCCACCCACCCTCGTGGATAACCTGCCCACCCACTGGACACCCCTTACCCCTTGGACAGTCCTGCCACCGTGTGGACTACCCACTCACCCTCCTAGACACCCCGTACCCCCTAGAAAGCCTCCCAACCCCACTCCCATGGACATCCCACCCACCCCCTGGACACACACTCCCACCCTCGACATCACCACCACCCCAATCGATAGCCCCACCTACCCCCCCTGGACACCCCTCCCCCTGTGGACCGCTCCCTCCCTCGTAGACAACCCCCCACCCCTTGGACACCACCTAACCCCTAGACAGCATCGCCACCCATGTGGATAGCCCGCCCACCACCCTTGGTACCCCCTACCCCCATGGACTGCCCTGTCACCCCCGTGGATAGTCCACCCACCCTCTATAGACCCCATACCCCACTGAACACCCCCCCCCCGCACCATCATAGACAGCCTGCCCACCCCATGGACAACCACTCCCCCGAGACAACCCCCACACTAATGGACAGCCCTCCCACCCCCATAGTCACCCAGTACCCCCTAGACAATCCCCCAAGCTCGTAGATTAACCGCCCCCTCACTTGGACAACCACTCACCCCCGGGACCCCCACGCCTATGGACATCCCCACCCCAAGTCACCACCCCACCACCTGGAAAACCCCGCTCCCCCCTATGGACTCCCCCACCCCCTGGTCAGTCCCCACCCCTTGGATACCCCAACCACCGGGACACCCCCCAACCCCATAGTTAGTTGCTCAAAATTTACCTCTAACTATCATGGGATATCTGAAATATAAGTTTCCTCTCACCATAATGAGATGCCTACTCCAACGAAATTAAAATTTCTAGTTTGGAAGAGCGGTTTTCATGTGAATATTGAAATGGAGAAAACTATGTTGTGGTACATGTGATGGATAGAATAGTCTGTTGTTTTTACGTGCTATTGTAGGTGTTTATTTGTTCTATTTTATGTTTTTTGCAAGTGTGTTTTTAGGTGTATGAAATGGAGGGGATGGGTGGATGATGGGCTATTTTCTGAAAATACACTATAGCAACGATTTAAAGTCATAGGTAAAGTGTGTTTTGAGAACAGTTTTACAAATGGTATGAATAAATCGTTGGTAATACACTATTCCAATTGTTCAAAACTTTTGGTAAAGTGTATTTCCAAAAAAAAATTACAAACAGTTTTAAATAATCATTTGAAATACTATAAACTAACGGTTTCTAAACCATTGGTAAACTATATATACAAATGGTTTATTAACCATTAGTATAAATATATAACAAAAATTTATATAAAACAATTTGCATAATGAATGTCACACTGCCATATAACAACAATTTGTGAATAACCATTGGTATAAGAATTTCACAACGGCTTACGAACCAACGATTTTCAAAACTATTGGTATATAGTATACCAATAGTTTTGATACATATACAAATAGTTTGAAACTATTTGTATATATTTTATTTACAGTAGTAATAGTAAAATCACTACACATATACTCACATTAACCACAAATAGATATGAATTTGTGATATATATAGAGGCTTTAGTGAAAGGAATATTTTGTTTACTCATACATTATTATAGAATATGCCTCATAGAAATGGAAGATTCATGAGTATAACTACAATAATCCATATTTTTATTTAGTTTTTGTTTTTTTCTCTTTAATGATTTCATGACACTATATCTATGATGACATGTTTTACTTTTTAATAGATGACATGTTTCTAAACTATATATTATTTTAAAAAGTGGTCAACATACCTCAATAAGTATCATTTCCTCTATTAATGTACTATCATTTCTCTATTCAAAACCATCTAGGAATGGTGAATGTGGAAGATGATGCTCTTAATAGAAATCAACTAGATACACAATCCATGATGTTGATTGTGAAAGACCGTATCATCATAGATATGAAATTTATGGATATGTAAATCATTATTTTAAGGAATTCACTTTACCCTAATGAAAACATTTCTTAAACATCTATCCAAAATATGATCATGGAGTTATAGTTACAAATGTTGGAAAAAATATAAAGTCAATAGATGTTTCATGAATTCCACAACGATGAAGATGGGGTTATTAGGTTTGAAAACATACATTGAATATCTTAATCTACCATGATAAAGGGGTTATTTGAAAATGCACATAACACATATTTTTTCATAAAACCAGGATATAAAAAAACTCAATTTGAAATTTTATAGATCTTATAATGGGAGTGTATGTTTACTGTGATTTTTAAGTAATCCAAATATAGGGACTCTATATTTCTTACATAGATATTACATAATTTAAAAGATAAAACAACAACATAGAATTAAAAAACCAATATCAACCAGTTTAGTACCTTAGGAAAATTGGGATCTCATATAAAATTTAATTGATAAAACCTAACAAATACTTAATTCCTTATTCTCTAGATTATTTGTGGCCCTATTGTTCTCCTATGTATAATTAATCTCCTAAGGATATACATCAAAAAACGGGTGAGCAGAAATCCCATAAGAGGATAGATAGGATAATGAATTACTATAAGAGGGGTGAGTATAATCATCATCATAATAACATAATCATAGTATAATCATCATAATCATGAAATGAATTTTTATAATGAGTCATGGAATATGGAAATGTATAAAAATGAATCATATGGTATTATTGGACAAATACCACAATTAGTTGTGGGAAAATATAGCATCATGTCCAAACATAAAATAGGGATCGTCATAAATCATCATTTTCAAGAAATATAGAATCATGTTCATGAATATTTTCACATTATATCATGAGATACATCACATTACCCAATTATTTGCAACACAATATAATTCCAGGCACACATGTCACATCATAACATTAAATAATCATGCATGCAACATAGAACATAATTTGATCATAGACATAAAATAACTCATGAAAATGAATGGGATTCATTTAATAATTCATAAATTTATTAAAAAACGTGGGGTTACCCAAAAGAAGAAGGTAACATCATAATTTTTATAATAATTTTCATCCTTGAGTGAAGTAGAAATAACTCAGGTTGAGTCAAAATGTGTTTTTGGAAAGAACATTTACTTTGTAAAAATAAATTTAATTTTCAGAAACCCATATTATAAACATGTATTTCCCAGAAAAAATAGGCTATAGTGAATAAATTTAATTTTATGAAATTTCATACTGATAATTTTCCATTAAAGTGGAATAACCCAAAAAATGGAAATTGGGTTCAAGATATCCCATTACCTTATTTCTGAATGCTTCCTTCACTTTAATATTTTTTTAATCAAATTAGACTCATTAATTACTTCATCTTAAAACAATTATACATGTATTTAAATTTATTATTATTATTTTATGTTCATTTTTGGCCTTATATATGAGCTATAGAGTTGAATTCCTTCTTTAAGGACTGTTTGATTTCATGGATTTCATGATCGATTAACACAAATATGAGTATGGAAGTTCATGTAAATTTGGAATAATTATCAATAAATTAAATTATAGGTTATTAATGAAAATAAATGATATTTAATGATGATATATAACATTTTATTTTATGGCATTAGGATAAATCATTAGATAATATTTTTGTGGTAAGTGTTTAGATTATTTTTGCGGTTTTTCTATCATCACAAAATAGTTTTGTTTAATTATTTATTATTGTGTATATAGGTTATTTTCAAAAAATAAAAATGGTTATAAAATATATTTTAACACATATTTCAACCATTATAATGATTTTATGAATATAATTCAAGGTGTAATGGAAAATAAGATCAAGTTGTCTTCAATGGTGATAAATCAACACTTCACGGACAATGCATTCATTTTTAGAATAAAAGGTAGAGGAGAAGAGGTTTCAGGATTAATTTTTAAATTAACATAATAAAATCAAATTATATATAAAATAATAGAGTTATCATGTATATTTGTACACATTATGTGAGGAGAATATAAGAAAATAAAATAAAAATAAAAGAACGTAATAGAAAATGAAATTGGATTTTACCACTTGAATTATCCTCCTCGATAACATCCATAGGGAAAATTAGTTTTGGTGTTTTATTGATAAAAAGGCTCATAAATTTGTGTTAGAGGATATATAAATTTATAGGGTTTAATTGGGACATGATCAAATGCTTTAGAGGTGTTAGGAGAAGAGGTGGTGATGGGTGGTATTTATAGGGGAGGAGAGGAGGGTTTTTCGATTATTTCATTTATT
Source organism: Viscum album (assembly GCA_963277665.1). Lineage (NCBI taxonomy): Eukaryota > Viridiplantae > Streptophyta > Magnoliopsida > Santalales > Viscaceae > Viscum > Viscum album. The sequence goes on from OY728151.1 coordinate 859,280,657, forward strand.
AGTTTCATATTAAGGCTCAAGTATTTGAATAAAATTATTAAAATGAATAAATAAAATAAATACAGAATTATAGTTTGATATTATGGTCTTTACATCATCAATGATGTTTTAATTCATGTATTTGGATTATAATTTAAATTCTGTAAATTACCGTATTTTAATATTCCTAATTTTTTATGAGTATTTTAGAAAAATCTAAAAAATTCACCTTATCCATTTTTTATTAATTAGAATAAATAATGAACACCATTTTATGAAATTTAATTTAATTAACATTATAAATTTAATTTTTAATTATAATCATCATTTATTTAAAAATTATAAGTAATTTTATGACACATTTAAAATTTAATTATGTATCATAAAATTATATTATAATCATAATAAAACAAAATATTAATTTATTAATATATTTTTTGAAAATAGTTTTTATTTTAAATAGTTATTTAAATTATAAAAATGTAAATAAAAATTCATGTTTTAAAAAAATACAAACAATTAATTTGTTATTTTTAAAACATTATTTTACTTATACTATGATATAATTATATCATATTTTCACTTATATGATGGGAAAAGTTTATTTATATTTTCATATGGGAGGTTATTATTCTATTGTACAGATTAATATTCTTAATGTTCATGTTACTATTTCAAGGGTCATGTTAATATTCCATCAGTATAGGTTCCTTAATTTCTATAAATATCACTTATTCAATTCATCATTTATGAGAATGTGGTTTTTATTGGGAAATATATGCTATGTGTCTGTTTTACGCCATTAAATATAACTATAGAACGGGGTATTGTATTTATAAATGTTTGGGTTGTTATATTCTTCCCCACTTTTGAAAATTTCCCACACAATTTTGTTAGACTAACTAGGGTGAAAATAGGAAAGGATACTTCTCCTTCATTACATATTCGGGTTAAAAATTCACTTCTTCATACTTGTGGTTCCTCCACAACACTTTGAATTGGTGGGTTTTCTTGTTGCATAGAACCTTATCTTTGTGGTCTAAGATCATCATCTACTACTAATTATTAGTGAGATCATATTCCATTCGAAACACTTATGAGTTTAGTATATGTAATGTATCTTGTATATACTTCCTTATAAAAGATATGTGGAACACTTAATGAACTTCAGCCATATTTAGTGGAAGTGAAATCCGATAGGCCACTGCTCCTATTCAATAAAGGAACTCAAAGGGGACAATGTACCTTTGGCTATGGTTCATTTCTTTCTAGTGTACGAATCTATTCCATGGTGGTATTCAAAGGAAGACCATATCTTCTACATCATTCATCAAGTCCCATTTATGGTTTTCAGCATAGCTCATTTTCCAAATCTGAGTTTCTCTAATAGGTTGCTGGATGGCTTGAACCTTCTCTACCTTCTCTTGCAAGCTTTCAAGTCCTTGTAGCTTTCGATCACCAACTTCATCCCAACGGGTTGGAGTTATAAATAGTTTCTATATATATCATCATATGGATGCATCAAAATACTCGAGTGGAAGTTATTTTTGTATGAGAACTCAACCAATGAGAGATAATGATCCCATCCCCCACTGAATTCTATTATGAAGGCATTTACCATCCTCAAGAATCTTAATAGTCCTTTCTTATTGGCTATAAATTTGGTGGTTATAAGGAATTATAAAATTCAATTTAGTACTAAAATAATATTTTAGACTCTACTATAATTCTTATGTGATCCTTTGATCATGATCACAGAGGATCAAAAGTAGAACTCCATGTAGTATCACCACATTATTCACATATAACATGCTTAGTTATTCAGGAGAGAGATCTTACCAAATAGTAATAAAGTGGGAATTCTTGGTGAGTCAATGCTCCAGAACCCATATCACATTGTTTCCTTTTGTTTTCTCTGGGAGTCCAATGGGGAAGTCCATGGTTATATTATCATATGTATACACTGGTATTGGAAGTGGTTGCATTATACCATTAGACATGTGTCACCCTTATTTAACTTGCTGACATACTAAAAACTGTGAGATATACTATGCAATCTCCTTCTTCATGTCATATAACTAGAATTGTTCGTTAAGATCATGATACATCTGGGTACTTCTAGTATGGTTATAGAAATCTGATCTATGTGTATTATCCTATAGATAATTATTTATCTCAAGCAATGAAGGCACACAAAGCCTTGTTCCATAACAAATCACACCATCATCATCGATATGTAAATATTGTAGTTTCCATTTATTTACCTAATTCCCATTCTTTTGATGCTCCAGATCATCCTTATATGCCTATATTATCTTCACTTGGATATATGGTTGGGAAATAATTTTGGTAAGGTAGGATGTATTCCATGCCTCTTGTATTTCTAAATCCCTCTATTGTATATCTATGATGATAGGGTCTTTCTCAATCTGCACCATGGATGGATTAATAGTCTTTTTTCTGCAAAGTGAATCATATACCTTGTCCCCCCTACCATTATTATATTAAATAGAGAAATCATTGTCCTTGATTTTCTATAACCATATCCTATGATGTAATTTGAGCTCCTTTTGTGTGAAAATTTATGTTATTCTCTTGTTATTAGTATATATGTCACACTTCTCACCATAGATGTAGTGACACTATATTTTCATGGAAAATATCATAGCTGCTAGCTCCAGATCATGAATTGGGTAGTTTCTCCTTGGATCTTCAAATATCGTGTGTCATATGCTATCACTTTATCATTTTTCTTGTGTACACAATCCAAACCTTTCTTTAAGGCATCACTGTATATCAAAAAAATTATCCACTTGTTGGTGATGTGAGTATAGGTGCAGTGATAAAAATTTTCATTATCTTATTAATGATTTCCTCACATTTGTCCATCTGAAAATACTTTACCCATTTCCTTGTTAACTGAGTCATAGATCTAGATAATGAAGAGAAATTTCACACAATACTTCATAAGTACCCATATAATCCATGAAAACCACCGATTTTTGTGACACTGGTTGGATTGAACCATTCCTAAATTTATTTGGTTTTTTAAGGGTCTATAGAAAATTCTTCATTTTAGATCTTATGTCCTTATATAGTGACTTGATGCATCCAAAAGTCGTACTTATTGAACATGGAGTAAAATTTATCTTTCCTTAATTTCACCAAAAAAGTCCTTATATATTCATCATGTTCCTCCTTACCATTAGAGTATATGTAAAAATTATGAATAATCACTACCACAAATTTGTCAAGGTAGAGTCTAAAGACTCTATTAATCGAATCAATGAAGTTTACAGGGGAATTTCTAAGTCTGAAGGGAATCAATAGAAACTCATAGTGATCATACCTTATACGGAAAGTAGTGTTATAAAAATCTTCCCTCTACCCATTTGGTTGATGATATCTTGAATGCATATCCATCATTGAGATTTAATGAGCTCCTCAGATTTGATCGAGAAATTCATCAATACTTGGAAGTGGATACTTTTTATTTATGGTGATTTTTTTGAGTTCCCTATAATTGATACATAGCTACATTGATCAATCCTTTATTGGATTTAATGAATCCTTTTATGAGAATAATTAACACTCTTCTCAATTTGGGATTCATTTATATTATTGTTAATGTCCCTCTAAAGGGTTACGTTTGATGCACCAAAGGTTTCAAACAAGGTGACCCCCCCTCTATCATTCATTTCCCGATTCCATTGGATTAATTAAGAATATTTTTCATGCACCCTCTAGATTTGAACAAGATTAATCTGATTCATGATTCTAGGAATTTGAATATTCCCACAAATCTCTATTATGTGGATGATATCATAATTTTTATAAGAATATTAATGTAATATCCAAAATTCCAATAGTTCCATATCATACTATGAAGAAGAATCTGAAGAAACCATTACATTGAGAAAATCCTTAATATTCTTTGGGAAAATTAATACTTCTAATAGAAAATCCAATAATATTAATGAATTAGGTATTAAGGAATGATCCTTTCCTCTCATCTATCTTGGAATTCCTATTTTTTGGGTAAGACCAAAATCTAATTACTTTTCTTAAATTGTTGATAAAATCCTTCACCAACATTCCACAAAGATTGGAAAATTCATTTTTATGGAAATAATGATATATCTAGTCAAATATAAGATTGTTTATTAATTAGTCTATTCCTAGATGGTTTATAAATGGCCTACTGGTCTTTTGAAAAAAATTCAATTTCTTCATCAAAAACATTATTTGCAGCAGAAGCACACTTGAACGGAAATTGGTGAATGTTCCTTGGTCTACCTGTTGGAAACCGTTGGATAGGGGTAGTCTCAATATTAAAAAGTGTAATATCATTAATGGTTTCTTACAAAACCATATTACTTGGAGATTTCATTATAATGACTTCTATTCCACTTCATTCATTAAAAACAGGTTTCTTATCGAATTGAAGAATGGAAATTTGAATTATATGAGTTCTTCCATTTAACCATCCATTATGCTTTCTTTTTGAGGCATCATGTGTAACTGTAGAAGGATGGTTAGTAGAGATCCTTCCATGAATTTCTGGCTCAGCAACTAGACTGGTTCTCCATTAATCTCTATGGATACCCTTAATAAATTACCTAACCATAATTATTTTAATATTATGGTTTTTTTGAACTCTTTAATCTTTAATTTACTTCTCAATGTTAGTCATTTCATTGAAAACTACTCCTTTCCCAATGTTGATGATTTTCTTATTTTGGGAACCTACACATAATGGAATACTATATTAAAAAAAATTCAAACCTTTTTTATTAATTCTGATAATGATGTTTGATGGCTTAAAATAATTTCTTAATTATGGTTAAAGCCTTTGATACTCACTCTTATTTGGTGTATTTCTCACAACCGAGTTCATACAGACATTTTTCATAAATATTTTAGAATTTATATTGTCTATAAATGTAGTATTTTGTACTAGTATAGAGAAGACATTAACCATGTATATATTTTCTGTGCTACTATAAGTACTCTTTGGAATTATGTTTTTGTTATTTTTGGGTGCATATGGTTACTTCATTACTCAGTCAATGCTTAACTTCAACGTTTTGGTGATATTGAAGCCTCTCAGTGAATCTTGAATCACTTATTAACTACTGTTTTTGAGTTTCATCATGTGATATGTTATGATATGAATTCTCTTAGTCATAAAAATTACTTATCTTGTTTAAATGCAGGTCAGATGTGGATCCTCATTGCCATTTAAAAAGCTGCCTCAATTCAAAAGGTACTTTGCAACAACATCGTGAATGACTTTGGATTACTATGATATCTTGGGATTAAGGGTATTTATCGTCAGCCTAGACAAACATTCGAATGGTTGTGGAATGATCTTCTCCAAGGATGGATTAATGTTAATGTTGATGGTCCCTATATAGGTAACTCGGGACCCTAGGGTTGTGCCACAATTTACAGAAATCACATTGGGAATATTCTTGGGTGTTTCTGTGGTAGTTGTGGAATTTATTCGTATTTAGAGGCCAAAGTGATGAGTGTGATTGAAGTTATTTCTATCCCAAAGAGACATTGTTGGAACAATATCTGGATTGAAAGTGATTCAACTATCATCATGAAAGCTCAATCGAATGGGGTAGTGCACCTTGTGCAGCAACTTACAACCTATTTGATGGAAAATCTAAAATCACTTATGGATATAATCTATATTTTCACCCATGCCATTCATGAAGTGAACAAGGATGCAGATGGTATTGCTAATATGGGAGTCAAATATGACATTACCTGGTTAGATGATATCCCAAATGTTTTACTTTATTTTCATGATTAGGAATGTAAAAAAATGCCATCTTTTTACTCATGTAATATTTTTTCTCTTTAATAATAATATGTTCTGTGGTATATAAGCACAGAATCACCTTCACAAAAAAAAATCATCCCAAGCAATGCACTAGGGCATATAAACCTTTTTTATAAATGCCCTTACAGATGCTTCTTTAACTCCTCCATTTTGATAGGGGCCATCCTATATGTAAATTTAGAGATATGAGTAGCTCTTGGTATGAGTTCTATTGTGAACTCCACCTCATTATCTGGTGGAAGTCTGGTTAACTCATCGAGAAATATATCATTAAAAAAACTTATAATAGTCATTTCATCTAGGAGGATACATTAAATTGAGTCAACCATTTGAGTGAGTAATTCTTCTTTATAAGGTATTAATAACAACACCATTGATTGAATTTTTGACGGAAATTCATGGTCTTCCATTAATTTTTAGAGGAGCATGGAATGGTTCAGAATTTTAAAATATATTTCCTTTTTCCAAAAATTGATGTGTACTCTATATAATGGGAGATAATATATTCCAATTATAGAATAAAATTTCACTAAAGGAAGAATCACAAGATTCACAAGAAGAATCATCCCACATACGCTAATAAGAGAATACTCCAACACTTTGGTTACAATCATTTCACCACTATGTGTTTTTACGTATAATTGAACATTAAGATTTTAGGGATTTGATTAAATAGTTCATGGGAACTATCAAGATATAAAAGATTTCATAGAACGTGAATCAAATAACAATTTTTCAATTCTTGAGTGAATAAGAAGTGTACCTTGTATGAATTCATATTATTTCTCCACATCCGTAGTTGTGATAAAATCAGTATTCTGTTTATCATTTGGTTTTTGTGGATGATGATGTTGAGTACCCTTAACTAATTGAGGTTTAGTGCCCTAGTTTTCAGAGTACCCTTGATCCCTAGAGTTGAATCATTGGGCCATGGATGGTGCTCTCCTTTCCTACATAATATTGGCTAGATTTTTCTTACATTCATGAGATTCGTGGAATTATCTCTCACATTTAAAGAGTTTACCCATCCCATTTAGTCAAGTATGATGATATTTCTTCCCATATTTTTGACATGTGAGTGGATGCCCTTTCTTTCTAACTATTTCACTGGATCCTCCATCTTCAAACTCTATATTTCTTTTCCTCTCACCACAGCCATGGGACTATTCTCCAAACTCCATCTCCACTTTGAGAACATATCTATCACATTTTTATAACTCCCAAAGTGTTAAATTGCTAGAGAATTTCAAAGTTGTGGCTGTAAATAACTTTAGAATCTATAATTTTTACAATCATTATTGATAAAAAAGATTAGGCATATATTGAATGACTTTTCAAATTTTCCTCATATTCTATGACATATTAACCTTCCCTTTCATTGAACTTTAGGACTTATCTCTCCATCACTATGTGAATAGTTAATGGAAAATAATTATTATGAAATATTATCTTAATTTATTCCAACTCCATCTCTTAAATTTTTTTCCCTTGGATTTTTGTTCTTAATCAATGATTGAAATTGATTGGAAACTCTATACAGATGATAAATAACTTGAGGCACCTACTGCGCCGCAGAATAGTGAAGCACCAAAAAATGTCTCCATTTAGGGGAATCATTATTTTGTGATAAGTGGATTGTAAGATACTCCACATGTCAGTTTCCATAATTTTATAAATGAAATGATAACATATTTCTCCCTCTTGGGTGAAGGAAAAAATGCCAAATTATTCAGTTTATTTTTCTAAATAAGAGATATTTAGATACGCATCTCCATGAAATTTTGAAATCCACCTCCCATGGAACTGAGCATGTCATTCAAGTAATTTCTACATTGTCCCTCATATGAGATGTGAGTCTGGTTTCTCCTAGTTCCCACCATTTTCTAAAATATAAAAGGTTGGAACAAAACATAACTCAAAATTTCATAAACAAATAAATTATTCAGTTATGAAATTAACTCTCAATGTATATCTTTTTGGATCACTATTTTTATGATTTTTCTTAATCAAATATTCTAGGGTGATTATTTATAATTGGACTCATAATAATATTTTTCAGTAATGTTCTTTAATCCTAATTCCTAAATTTACTAAAATGGGTTCTTATTCCAAATATAGTGAACATTAATTTCTAACATAGCTATTATATTATTGTAAAGATAAACAACATAATAGTATTACAAAACAAGGATCTTATATTTTAGTGTATTATAATGATTTTGATAAAACATGGCATTTACATAACAAAACATACACATTATTTAATTCCTTATTCTCATGTTTTATAGGGTGCCTCATGTTCTCCTTAGAAAAAGAAATCACCCGAGGATTTACATCTAAAAGTGATGAGCTAAAATCCCAGCAAGAGGATAGATAAGAAAATGAATTAATATAACATGGGTGGGAATAATCGTCATCATTATAACATAATAATAGAATTATACTCAAAATAATAAGAGGAATCATTAGAAATAGGCATGGAATGTGGAAATTCATATAAATAAATCATCATGTCCTTGTGGTTAAATAGTACACTTGCTTATGAACAATGATATAATCAGGTCCATACATAACATAAGTGAATAGCCATAAAATAATCATTGTGAAAAATATATAGCATAATTTTCACACATATTTCAAATTATCTAATGATATACATCACATTACCCAATGAATTACTGCACTATATAATTTTAGGTCTATAAGTTACAACATAACAATATATAATCATGCATGCCACATAAAACATACTTAAATATTGGACATGAAATAACCCATGGAAAGGAACGATTTTCATTTAAAAAATCATACATTCATGAACAGACTATGGGGTATCCAAAGGAATAATGGAATCACATACATGCTATAAGAATAATCAATCATGAGTGAATAAGAAATAACTCCAGAGGAGTCAAAATATTTTTTTGGAAAGAAGATTTATTTTGAAAAAATCATTGTATTTTTCATAAATCCATATTTTAAACCTGTATATTACTAAAATGAAAAGATAAGAACAAATAATTTTTATCTAATTAACACCCATACTTTGAACTTGAAATAATTTTGAATAACCCGAAGATAAAAAATTAGGATTGAGACAACCCTTACCTTATATCTGAATGCTTTATACACTTTAATATCATGTATAATAAAATTAGACTAATTAATTACAATATATATAACCTTTTATAGATGTATTTTTATTTTCTTAATTTAATTATGTTTATTTATGTCATTTTATATGAGTTATAGAGTTCAATTCCATCATTCGAGAGTTTTGGTTTTCTTGGTTTTCATGATCGTTTCAATCGAATATAAGTATAGATGTCCATGTAGAATGGGAATAATTCTCTATAATTGAGGTCATAGGTTATTAATGAACATAAATAATATTTAATTATTATATATATATATATATCATTTTGTTATATTATATTTGGATGATTCAGTATACAATATGTTATTGATAACATTTAGATTATTTTTCCGGGTTTTCGATCATCACAAACAAGTTTGTTTCATTATTTATTATTCTGTATATAATTTTGTGATATAACATAAAAAGGGTAATAATATAAATTTTAAAATATTTTTCATCAATTATAATAGTTTTATTTATAGTATTCATGTGGATACAGGAAAATTAAACATGCCATTCATGAAGGTGATAAATCAACACATCGTGGATGTTGATTTAATGTTTAGTATAAAAGGGGGAGGAGAATAGGTTTGATGATAATTTTTTCCCTTAAAATAATAACATATCATTATATATATACATGATACTGGAGTTATCATGCATATTTGGATATATGAGGTGAGAAGATTATAAGAAAATAAAATAAAAAGAAAAGAATATATAAAGAAAGTGAAATAAGATTTTACCTCTTGAATTATCCTCCTTGAGAACCTCGATTGAGAAATTGTTTTTGGGATTTTTTTGCAGTACCAATGATTCTAGATGAGGGGGGTGGCTAAGGAATATGAAAATGTATAATTTGGACAGGAATCATGGCTTTAGAGGTGTGAGGGGTTGTATTTATAGGGGAGGAGAGGAGGCTTTTTTATTATTTTATTCATTAGTATCATATTTTGAATCACATCTATGAATAATTTGATTAAAATAACTAAATGTTTTAAATATATAAGGATAGGTTCATATTAATGTGATTACAATATTCATGATCTTTTAATTAATATTTTTGGAAAGTAATTTAAATACCGTAAATTACCGTATTTCGCTATTCATAAAAAAATTCAACCACATTATAAAAAAAATTCACCCTAACCATTTTTCAACATGTAGAATTCATAAATGAACTCCATTTTATGAAAATAAATTTATTAATATGAAAATTTTTAGGTTTAATTAAAATAATTATTTATTCAAAAAATTCATATTTTATTATTATTACTGATTTTATAACACATTAAAATATTATTTGGTGACTCATAATATTATCTTAAAATAATAAGAATAATAATATTAATTTATGAATATATTTTATGAAAATATAAATTATTTAAAATAATTTTATCAATTACTAAATTGTAAATAATGATTTATATTATAAAAAAACAAACCATAATTGGTTATTTTTAAAATGTTTATTTACTTATAATATGATATATATATATATATATATCATATTTTAACTTATATTATTACTATTTATTATTATTTAATCAGAGAGGTTACTATTCTGTTGTCAAGATTACTATTCCTAATGGCCATGTTTCTATTCCAAGGGTCATGTTACTTTATAATTGGTATAGTTTTGTTAATTTCAATAAATATCACTTATTTAATTCTTCATTTATGAGAAAAATGTTTTATTTTTATCTATATTCTATATATATGTTTTACACCTTCCAATATATCTATAAAAGAGAACTTCAATTGATAATATTTTGGGTTATTACACCACAATGTGCCTGGTATGTCATTAATTTAATACAGGGTAATAGATGTAGAAGGGGTTGATTCATCCATTTCCCATACCCTCATGGAAAATATTATAAATATCCATGAAAATTGTCACTAGTATCCCAAATTCATCCAGTAGAAGAAATGTGATTTGGGTTTTACTGGGAAAACCATCAAACAACACCCACTTCATCATTATTAAGAATGAATTATCTCTTGGCCAATATTCCGTGATATACATAATTGAAGTGGTGAGGCTTATTATAGAAATAAATTCAATAATATTTTATCATGATCCAAGGGTCACCCCTAAATTCTACTGTAGTTTCCAACATTCTCTAAATAATGAATTTAATTTCAGTATGAACACTCACCACCATATTGATATCATAATTAAAAGGATAATTCAATCAATCAAGTAATTGAAGAGAGCTTACTCAATGAAATTTAAATGAGGATGAGATCAACGTGTCTCTTTTTATTTCTTCTCATACAATAATAGATTCCACTGAATATCACAATGGAAGAGTCACAAGGTCAGTGAAAAAAGGAAAGGTCAAACCTTGGTACATTGGCCCCTTTTAAGATCCTTGATCACAAATGTGTAAAGGCGTATTAGGATGGACTTAAAAATACATAGAAAATATTCATGATGTGTTACACATATATATCTTTTAAATTTTTATATATTAACCCTCACATCTACTTAATCTGGATGATGTATAACAAGAGAACGACCTCCCTATTTTAAGAATCCAGTGAAGATCTTTGATCACATAGAAAATATTCTATGTAACATGAAAAAACATCCTAATATATTGGTTTGGGGAAACTATAAATATGAATATGTGACATTTGAACTCATTGAAAAAATAAAATAGAAGTACACTAATATATTTTCAACTGAGAATATGATTTGTTTTTTTCAGATGTCATTTTTAATTGTTGGAATAATTTAATGACATTGACATTATAAATGAAATTTTTTCCCATAAATAAATATTTATTATATTACATTGTATAGTATTATGCACATATAATATATAAAAAACATTATAATTCCAATGGAGAACGTTAAACTATATAAATATTAAACCCACGAAAAATCCATTTATTAAAATTGTAAAAAATAGAATATAGAAAATATTGAATATCAAAATTGGAATCATACTGATCTACATCCATTAAACTATATGAATTCACTGTGTTTAGTTTCATAGAAAAGAAGCAACATTTTGAAGAGATTAAGGCTTCATCAACTTTTATTCTCATTCTTGTCTTCTCTTTCCAACTTTCTAAAATCTATTCAACCACTAAAATTTTATGATTAATTGATTAATATTATAAAAAATATATTTATGATTTTATCCAATGGTAGATACTATATTTATTCCATAATATATTTATTTACTTCCTTTCCTTCTCTTTTTAAAAAGTCCTTCAAATGGTCGGTTAGCTGACAACGAAGACATTACTAACTCTATGATTATAATAACCTTAATAGATGGTTAGTCTAAAATATATTATTTTTTAAATATGTAATTACATATATTTTAAGATTAAACTGTTTATTTTACTCATGTTTAAATATTATTGGAAAAAATTTGGGAAATCAAAATAAGAAGATATAATTTAATTAAAACATGTCTTAAAAAAATTCACATTTAACATAGATTATTATAAAATAGATTCCAATAATTTTAAAAGATCAATGGTGATAAAAATAAATTTAACTCACATTTACCAACAATAAAATAGAAAATTATTGAAAAATATGAATCAATCATATGATTCTTTGTATAATTATTATATAAATATAATCACTATATGAACTATTTTCGAACAAATAAACAGCAACAAAGTTACTTGGGTTATCCTGAATCTTTTTCTATGTTATCCCATTATTATTATCAATGTTATTACCAATCCCTAGAGTAAATAATCTAGTTACATAGTCATCATAAAATACAATGTGGGGATTGTTTTACCATCTAAATATCATCAAACCAGAATCCTTTTTTTACAAAAAATCTTACATAGTGTATCCATACATTGGACTATCATAAACAATAAAATAATCCATTCCAAATATAAGTTAATAAATTCCAAGTAATAATCATATTAAATATCCAATATCAGGTTAATTTATAGATTGAATCATTATGTCAAAACAAAATGATAACCTTTTTAAAATAAAACAAACATAAATAGATTTATGAGTTTAGGTTTTATAAAAATAACTTAAAAAAGAACCATAAACATGGACTACTGAATGATCATCACCATGAGAATAAAGTTCACCCCCATGTGTCAATACAAATAAATAACAGGTAATATAGTTTGATCTATTCAAATTAAAAAATAAGTACTAAATATAAAGAAGATATTAAAAAGAAATACACTTAGAGATGAATATGTAGTGTGTGAGAAAAACATTCCAAGTAGGTAACTAATAATAAATGATTTTATGAATTTAATTTAATTTTCATACTTTTAAATGAATAATTTAAATAAATTTTAAGAAACTAGAAATTTTTAAATCATAAAACCCAACAACATTAGCAAAATTGGACACCTATTTATAAAACAAGGACCACCCATTTGAAAAAGTTATGAAAAAATCATATAAATTCACATGAAATAATATTAACGAATAATTACTGGAGTATAATTAATACCAATAAGAATATAGATTTATTTTAGAAACATATCTGTACCCATCTAATTATACAAAAAAACAAAGGATAATGGAGTTTATACTAATAAATGAATGAAAAAATAAACTAATAACTTAATATAGGTAGTTTCATGGAATAAAATAAATTAAAAAAAATGTAAAAAAACTCTTATATTTAAGGATATAGTTGGAATTAAGAGAATTGAATGTGAGAAGGTTAAACAGTTAACATGATTAAAAAATAAAAATAATGATAATAATGGGATTTTAGTTCTATTCAAATAAATACTCCCAAATGTATTTAATTTAGAACTCAAAATTGAATAGTGAATAACACTATAAAAAAATTATTATCATGAAACTATAACTCTATCGAAAATCATCTCATTTAGGAATCATAGGATACAACCTATGGTAATTATGGATTAAGATACCTTGTGAATTTATATCACTAGTTTGATTAAAAACCATAAAAAATGTACCATTATAAAATAACTTCACTGATAGTGGTGGAACCATATTATTTACCTCACCTATTTAGGAGACAGACAAAACTAGATTAAATGATAACTTTTGGTCTAGGTTATGCTACCCAAGAACCATGGTTTACCATTAGTTAGTTTTAACAAAATTCAGGAATTTAGGGATCATTTTAATACATGTCATCAAAGAAACATCTAAAAATATTATGTAATTATATTATTCCCCCATCTCACCTCCCAAAAACTATAAGTATGAATCCCCTTTATATAAAATAAAATGTTAATCAATAGTACAATCCATTGAACTATATACACATAATATTATACAACATTATAATATGGGGATCAAACCAAGGATGTTTCCTATGTTATAAAATTCATGGTTTTAGTTTTCTAAATAAGATATTTATTTCTTCCCACCATTTAGTATATTGAATTACTTCTTTAAATAACTATGAAACCAATATTTTTTTATAAATAACAATATTCCCAATAGGTATCATTAGAATGAAATCAATATATCAACAGTATACTAATAGGGAATGAATATAAATTTAAACAATATTCATATAATACAATCACAATGAAAAACACTTGTAACATTAAGAATAGGTCAATGATCAACTATAAATAAATTATGAAATATTCTTCCTCAAAAACAAACCCTCAACCCCATTAAAACTTCCCTAATTTATTAAATATTAAGTAAGGGAACAATTGTATATCATATAAATTGTGAAACCCCACATTGTCTTCTATTTTATTTAATAGAGCCTAATAGTAATTCTATCAAACACCAAGAGTTCCTTAAAATTCATTCAGGTTATATATAGCTTTGGAATCCTGAAAATTTTTTTAAGTCAAGATGAAGAACATTGTCCCATGAAAACCCAACATATCCTCATCAATACGTGAATAAATTGGTATATTGATATTTATTAAATCAAATCAAATCCCAAGAACACTTAGAGGACGGAAAAATGGATGTTCATTAAATGAAATACCAAATATGATGGAATTAGGTTTCCTTTGAGGGAAAATAATATATTTGGTCTCTATTGAATCAGCAAATTCACTATATATAAAATGATCAATGTTTAAACAAACTGTAGTCCTAGGAGTTGGCCAACATGACCATTAGGGAATGAAAGAAGAAGTGAAAGTGTGATGAATTTTAAGAAGTGGAAGATAAGAGGAAAAAAATAAAGAGATAAAATAGTTTACCTTAAATAATCATGATTGAAGAAACTATAGAAACAAAAAATAAATAATTTAATATTCCTTGATGGCCCTATGGGTGTCCCCATCGAATAAGAGAAGATAATTGGTAATCCCCAATTTAAAAAACATGAAATGAAAAATATTCCCAATGTTGAGTTGGATTAATGTTATACCCATATGGTATACAAAACAATGTGTAATCATTTATATATTCAATATAATGAAGGTTATCCAGAACCACAGATTGAAACACCATGGTTTATACTATCATTTTATAATCATTATTCCCTCAAAAATATCCCCAAAAAATTTCTATATCCAAACACATCAAACTCATATTAACACATTATAGTATATATATGAATTTGTAAAAGTAACATTGGTTCATGGAATATACAATTGTGTATAGGTTGACATTTCATACTCAAATCTAGTCAACAATCAAAAAATTTATTCTTTTTATTTATGTTTTTTGGTACTTATGAAACTGTCAAATAAAATTTTATAGATAATATTACACATAAATATGAAGATAAAATTACTATCAGATAGAGGTAAAAAAATTTATATTTATATAGAGTCAATATCAATTTTGATAGAATAAGGGACATTCAATTATACTCTATTACACAATGTTTCACACATATTAGGAATAAAAGAGTATGATATAGTACATTAAATGAATATAATAGTAAAATCATGTATAATTAAATACAATATGATACACATCGGTATTTTATAAATAGTGGGGGAATCATAGGGATATTTAGGTATAATAAATTATATAACTGTACAAGATGGGTATTCACAGTATGTTATTTTATAGTTTTGTTAAACATTAGATATATATAGTGGTTCAAAAGAAAATATAGTATAAATTTTGTAGTTTACTTTATGAAAACTTGGGTAAAGTCAATAAAACTATGTTTCAATCATGTACACTAATGTACTATCATGAAATATTATATAAATAGCCCACAATTTAGAATTTTTTTATTTTGTAAGTAGAGTATTATAAAATAAATAAATTTTTTAAGAATCTCACAGCATTGTCATCTTCACATGGTTATTATTGAGTTGGAAATTCTATAATTTTGTACAAAAAATAGAATAAATTAATTATAATTTACCTATGGATTCCCTTGGAATAATATAAATAATTTGTCGTAGAATTTATTATGTGGGTTTATGTATTGAATTTTTAGAATACAAGAGTGCATGAGGATATACTCAATGTATAGTCTATTAACGTAATGTATACTAATGTATAATATATTATGTTATGAAATCCTCATGTACAATTATCTAAAATTTATTTATAATCTATTAAACTAAGAGATAAGAAAATTAAAATCATAGTATCCTATATTATATAAATTTACACTCTATGTTTACACTAGTATATCGATGCCACATTAATATGAATTTATTTATACTAAATTACACTCAGATATACTGTCCTATAAAATTATACACATGGGTAATCATTGATTATACTCAGGTAAACTCCATATAAAATGTTTTATATATTTTTATTCATGGTAATGATTTATTATATTAAGGGCCATTTCAAACAATAAATTCTACTGGGGTATCTAATTCTTCATTTATTATATTATTTTATAATATACAGTGAACTAATGATCCAATGGAAAATAAAGATGCAAATTCATATATGAATTTCTACCTCTTATGAAAATAGGTAAATGTATTTATACTTAGGTACACTTAATTACTGATAATAAAATTTATAGTTCACTAAATTACTCATGGATACACTAAATAATGCTACAAAGAACATTGAAACTGTAATTTTAAAATCATGACATACACAATAAACACATAAAAAAATTTAAACACTAGGAAAAACCATTATAAACTCTATTTTTTCTAGATTACATTATTAGTGCACTATTTTACAGTAATAGAATATTTGGTACAATATATTTTCTTTAGCATGCTAATATAAAAAATGGCACATTCTTCTATGATAGTATAAACTTATTTTCTTTAAATTATACTCATTTGATCTCAAATTAAAATGATATATTCTTCTATACATGATATAATGAAAGAATAATCATGTAGAAGTAGGTTTATATTATTATACAGTACCCCTTACTACACATGTCTTTGTACAAGTGTACACATGGGTATACACATGGAAAATATATAATATAAATTGAAACACATTAACAAATTTATTATCAATGGGTACACTAATGTGAATTTCAGTACCTATAGGTAAACATAGAAAAAAACAGGAAAGCATCAAGTGTGCCATGGTCAATGCACATGTACATGGAAACAATTTACTACTCTTAGATACATATAAAGAAACACTATTTACCTTTTTTATAACATGGTTTATTGAAAAAAAATGTGTTTATATTGACTTTGACCTATCATGTAGACTGATTTAATAATTATTTATAAAACCCATATGATAGCCATGTGGCTAACAATAGTCATCTCGCATCAACCTTCAATAACTAATCAATATTATTAAGGTTTCACATATTATTATTTATGAAATTATAACTTTTATATAAAACAATCGAAATGTTCATTTGCTAATTGATGTTTGAATGGTCATGCAATAAATGAGAATACACAGTTTATATAACTAAAAATGGTCCCTCTAGGGCTTAGATGCATGCATCATTCAGTGTATAATATTTTAAAATAAATTTATTTATTTCAGGATCATGATCTTTCATAGATTAACTCTTTCAATGTAGACTATTTAGTTTAGAGTAATTTTAGATATTTCATAGATACACAAACACTCACCTAACATATCATGGTAATTTTTGAACATTCTATAACCTGAGACATGGAACTACCATTTAACTAAGATCATTTTATATTGACTATGAATCAACCCTCCTCATTCAATCATATATTCATTAGACTATGAGAGGTGGATATGTTTTATAGGTAATACAATATATCTAATGGAATTCTATATGATGGTTGATAATATCAATACCAAACTACTAGAGACACACTGGATCCAGACCAATGAATCAAAACATTAATTGAATAAATTTTTTTGACTTTATAAAACCATGAAAACATCCCTCAAGACCAATCAATGCTATTTAAATCAACAATCATTAAGCTAGATATTTGGTATGGAATAAAAAAAATGATGAAAAAAATTATTAATATCATGAAAATTTATAATGAAAATTGTAAATACTATATATATAATTAAGAAATTATAAAATGGAAACAAAAATAAATATATTACACATGTCCATGTAATAAAAGAAACCCCCACTAACGAGGTCTTCTTCTCTTTTTATTAACATTATAAAAAACTCTATGATAATTTTACAAATAGGGACTGCATGAATCCAGAACTGAAACATGGAGAGCCTCCCGTAAATATGGTTCTGTCATAGTATGTCCAAAAAAACCCTTATGTGTATCATGTGCTACTTCTTGGATGGATAGTAAACAAGTATATCATCTATGAGGACCACCATGAAACAACTTAAGAATGGATGAAAGATTCGTTTAATGAGACACATGGAAATAGTTGGGGTACTCATTATAGCATAGGAAATTACCAATTACTCATTGTTATCAAAGTTACATCTTAGTGAAATCTTTTGTATATCTCAATCCATTACTTGTAGTTGATGATAGTCTGATCTGAGGTCAAACATTGAAAACCATTGAGCCCCAATCATATAATAACTGTATTTTTCTATCCTCATTTTTTGATACCTCTTCTTCATGGTCACCCACTTCAAGTGTCGGTAGTCCGCAGACGAACCCTAGATATTGTATTCCTTCTTTAAAAGAAACTAGGACTACCCATGGGGGACAATTGGTTTAACAAATCCCTTCACAAATCCTCTAACTACATCCTCAGCTCATGAATATCTATGGGAGCCATCTGATTTTCTAACATAGATATTGGTGTTATCCTAGGGCATAGGTAAATGTTTCTCTATCACTAGATAAAGAGGTAATCCTAGAACATCCTCGAGGAATAGGCCCTCATACTCCTCTACCACTAGAGGAAACTGGAAATACATGACATTCGCAACACTAAGGATCAGACTAGCTAACTGATGAGAAATATAATGATAACTCCTATTAATGAGTCCATCATGTGTTCCATGAGTTTCCTTTTCACCAAAAAATGATATCATAGTTCTATAAATATATACACACCACAACCTTCACCTAAAATAGTAAATATAAGAATGGAATCAAGATAACTAGTCCATACCTAAGATGATGTTGTAAGGCCGTGTCTCAGATTCCAAAATATTCCAACAGAAATGCTCACCTCTAAGAGCTAGGTCACACAATCATCACCACTATGTGATCACTAAATATTCTCTAGTAGGATTATCAATTAACAATTGTTATGGTAAGGGATCAACTGGAATCTCTATATCGCGAAAATGATATGTTTTGAGAAAGTAATGACAATCATATCTATGTACCAGTACTATATCTAAGGTAGAAAATACATAGATTGTACCTTGAATCATTTTTAGAGCCTCTGGATCGTATTCTTAAACCACTTATTTCTATCCCCACTACTTTCCTCTAGCCCCCTTAACATGGCATGGACTGCCTGTTGGTGGAAATGGTAACATGTAAAAGTGTCAACGACCTCTATCTACTCATCCATCTCCTCTAACACAACCTCCTCCATGAAAACAAGATTTCCGCTTCCACTAATTCTACCTTGGTGGATAATCCATGGTCTCTCTGTCAGTTGTACGTTAAGTCATACAATCAAATACAAGATGTACTATACTGTAACATGAGTAACACCATCACTCTCTAGGATTATTGGTCACACCATATGAGACTCAAACTGTATATCATCAATCCCGGGACATCTTATTAAAACTTAAAACATGTATAGGTCCCTAGAACTGACGTTGGCTCCCTACAGTTGAGATATCTACTCCTACTTTTCCACTGGTGACAACCACAAGATGTAACTACTCATCCATGAAACTCTTATCCCCAAAATATCACTCTTGAAACAAATCATATGTATGCATGTTTAGTGGGATAAAACAGGATCAGATGTATCTACAAAGACATATCTATATGTTCCAATCCTTTATTAACTAATCTCAAACCATATCACTATTATTACTAGAGAGTTTAGTAAACCTCGATGAATATTCACCTACTATCATGCTGCCCTACTAAATCTGTAAAAGATCTTTGAAAGGTACATACTTTACTGTAGCTATAGAGAACTCCTCTCTAAAGAGATGCTCAAACTCTGACCATGGTAGAGTCTCCTCCTCGTAAGACTTGGAAACTATGCCTCCCCATCGTGAAGATGATGCATGAAGAAGGTTCAATGTCAGGACCACCATCTTATCTGTTGGTGTCCTGACTAGAGAAGAAATCTTGGGTCACTGCCTCAAGAAAATCCTCACCATCTATGGGTTAGGATATCCTTTAAACTTGAGGGGACTTTCTTTCTGAAACTCATGAAGAGCACACATCCTTCACAACTCATCTACTAGTATTGTGGGTACCACATACTTCTCTATAGGTGTTATGGTTGGTGCACCACCAAGAGTTAACATCTCAAGAACTATTCCCTATATCTAGACCTCATCACAAAAGAAATAATCTTCATGAACATCATGTTGAATCCTAGATGGTATACATCATGGAGTAATTTTGAATGTAAACAATATGTACCATTGTTAATGTGTATATGTTGATAGTTGAAGCATGGAGGACATGTAACCACAACCCTTTACTATACGACTTATGTACCATTTCATTCCATGAAACCAATGTTCACATGTACAAAGTTGAAAATTAGGTTCTCAGAGTCCAGTTGTATGGATACGCCGACCACCATACCAACACTAGAGTCCGTGACCTAAAATCCAAACTTGAAACACTTAATAATGTTCCCTTAAAACAATCTCACAGACTCTAAGTCCTAATATAGAACTAAATTCTCTAATACCACTCTATCACAACCTATCCCGGTGGGCCCCATGTTTAATCTCACCAAGACCATCTCCAAATGGCTAGGGGTTGAAGAATAGAACTGAGAAGGCATATCACATACATGGGAGGCCTTAGCCTATGTACCTGTACAAATAAAAACATCTGTGAGACTAACAATAATGAAATGTAAAATAAACTGAACAACCATGCATGAATACAACTAATTAAATAAACAGTGTATGATAATAAGTAAAATAAGTTAAACAAGGCCAAATATAATCCCAACCCAAAGAGTCTGAATCCTAATTCCAACATGAATGTAAAGGGATTGCTATATGAAAACTACTATAGAGAACGTCAATCTGTCTGATCTCACTAAGAACCATCTAGTCCTTGTCTATCAAGGACCATATCAAAATTTCGATCATCTACAGAAGACCAAAAACAAGTTGTTAAATCATGGGCAAGGGTGAGTACAATAATATTCATAAGGACACCCTGAAACCACAAATCATACAATAAATGAAATACAGTTAGCTTCACACAAAAATATTTCTACCACAAATATCACTAGAATATCTAGATATACTATTCAAAGACACATAGTCTAAAGGTAATTCACTACCATAGTATACTATCCCTAGGATTCCAACACGAATATAGATGAAGCACTCGTTCAGGAGAAAACACTCCTGAGTCTTATAGAAGTAACGATGACCATCTAAGAGGTGCTGATCGTTGGGTCTTGTCATGATAAAGAACATGATAATGTTTGAAAATATATGATACATAGATGAGGATCAATATCAAGGGAACATAATGATACCAAAAAACTCAATTATGATTAAACCACTAAGTGGAGGATCAATGCTCACATACTGTTGGCCATGATGATACAAAGAACTCCACCTAGGGCATGAAGATGAATTGAGGATCTCACATTGGGCCTCATGGAGGGATTCTAATGACTCAGTCCAAGAATTCCGGCTAAAGGGATAATTTTACTAGGAATAATAAATGATTCTATATCAACCTTCAAGGAATGGATATTTGCAATTCACCCTAACAAAACATTCCTAGTCATTGAGGAAAAGGGTTCTAATCCAGGTTACAAGAAGTACACAGTGTGTAGAAGGAATTAAATAATGTGTCCCTTGACCCTGGGTCTTTCCTAGGTAAATGGAACTTTTATTCATACCATGTATATATATTAGTACACAACATGTAGTTAGCCTTTGTCTTCTACCTATGTTCCAATACATGGCTCTATACTATTTACATTTTCCCGTGTACCAGTACATGGAATAGCCCATGTACCTGGTCCAGTCCATGTATGTATGGGGGAGTACATGATGTTCTCCAAACCGTGTGTCCATACCTTGTTAGTGTACATTCCAACTACATGTCATGTTCTCCTGAGCGGGACCACACATTGTGTAATATAAAATTTTGCAATGTGTGTATCTGGTTTTTCCAAAACCCCATTTCTTCCTCCTATTCATAGCTACACTATTATCACCATGAAATTTGACTTCAATCATACAGAAAATCATGGATCTATCCCAGTTGAATAATAATATGGCCATTCACCATAATATAATGTTTGAATCTATTTGGAAAATGGATTTCGTTCATCCTGTCGATCATCCACTCACCCTGCACAAATTTGGGGGTTTCCTAATGGGTTTGATTCATTCACCGGTCACATAGTTTCACCCCCATAGCATCTTATTGAGTTTGGATCTACAATATCATATCATTGTGTAATGAGATGTGTTAAATTATCGATTCATTGATGAATCATTGAACCATAGGAGAAACGAATAATGCCCATGATGAATGGTGAAAAAAGGAGTAAACCAAGAATCATTCATATGAAGAAAAACAATGATTGTGTTCAGTTTTCCTCGATTCGTTTCCATTAAGATGATGAATGAATAACCAAATAAATAAAATACTCCCAATTATAATATCCTCAAAATAAACTTATCCCACATAAAAATAATGCCTTTGATCAATCTACTTATAAATTGATTCATAGTCATCATATAAATCAAGATTTAGGAAAACAAATAACAATAAAACACATACCCAACCGTGATTTGGATCTGTCACTGACGATGAACAATACATCATCATAGTTGTTGGTAATATCTTTCAAAAACATTATGCATCAATCGTTAAACCACAATTAATTTTTTTTATACAAATAAGGTCTCCCCCAATGATCTAATGGAACACATCAAGTTCACAGGGTTATGCAATTTACCAAGTAAATATTCTATAAGAATATATTTATAGGGGAAGATAGGTCAATGCATCCAAAAATAATATTAATAAATAATTTTATTTATTTCATTCCCAAAAAAACTATTCAACAAATGGCATGTGCCAAACAATGGTATGTCATTCCTAGGGTAAGATCAATGTTATGATCTCAATGGTGACCTCAGATTTCATATATGGGAACATGATTAGGAGTTATTTATCAATTCTGGAAAATGGTTTACAAATGCTATTTAATATATTTAAAATCATTCAAACATTTATTCGGGGCACACCAAGCCTTGGAATTGCAAGCCATCTTAGCAACTGATCTCGAAAATAATCCATTTAATATCCTAAAATAATACATAGAAAATCATATACATTAAAAATTATGTTTTTTATAAGGGAAAAATAGTATTTTTCATTGTAAACATACTTTTCATTAAGAAACACAAAAATAATAATTTCAGCACTCAATAATTAATAAATTAAGAAGAAATATTTTAATTTCAATGATACATTTTTAAATTAACTAAAAAACCCAATAAAACTATAAAATTATATTCTAATTTTTGTAAATAAAAACATATGTTAATTTTAACTGAAATGAATTATCAAAATATATTTAAATATCAATGATTCAATCACAATAGAAATTAATGTTTCATTATCATTATGTATGGTTTTATGAACTAGACCAAACAACCTAGTATCCTGATCCCCAAAATGATACTGGCATAGCCCAATGATTTTTATCGATCACTACATGTTTGCGATATACACATGGAAACATTCAATATGAAAGTGTTAATGAATTTTCCACAATCACAATGAAATAAAGAGATAAAAGTTAGAATGTACTAAATAAATATTCCACTATGAGAACTATACTAGAAATAAAACAAGTTGAATAACCCAAAGTATGTCCACAAAGTACATGAAAAACATGGTAAAAAACACAGTCCCAAACAAACACCGTATTCAAATTTCTAAGTATCAACAGCTCAAACCACCTCAAAGTGGTGCTTTTCCCTTTATCAAACCTATAATATGATAGTATAGACACACCCTAAGGAACAGGTAGGGTGTGAGCTAAAATCCCAGTATTTTCTAACCACGTAATCCATAATAAAATGGCACAATTAATTAACCAAATACAGATTTCATTTTAAAAGAAACATGAATGGAATTTCAAAATAATATTTAAAAAAAATCATGATATACATTTAAAATTATTGAAACATTTCTAAACAATGGTTTGAATAAAAATTTCATATAAAATTACTTATATAAATTCCCCTAGAATTTGTGAAATAGTTTACCAACAATGGAATATATATCATACATAAATAGTGAGAAACATAGTCATCCGCCAAAAGGTACAATAGTTCTAGGCTATAGGAACCCCACAAACTCTATGTTGAATCAAAAAAAAAATATGTATGCACTTTTCCCTTCGACACAATTTAAATAGGGCTCATCACAATCCCATCGAGGATGGGACCTAGTAAATTTATGTTTTGTTCATTTTTGTAAGGCATCAATATAGTTTTATCCCAATAACAAACTAACTAATGAGGATTTCATGTTCTATACCATTAAAAATTAATGGGAAATTTATTTTAAAACCATTTAAAATATAATTCAACCAATTTATTTACATTTTAATATTCTAGTTTACATTAAAAAACCAAAATCGGGGTTTAATATAATAATTCCTTTTTCTAGGATAAAACCAATGGGTTTTTTCCAAAATAAAAAAATAATCCATTTATTTTAAATAAAATATTGAAATTAAATTCACAAATTAATTAAAAAAATTAAATTCCACAGTTTTCTATCAATTTCAACAAATCCAAATTAAACACCAATTCATGGGAATTGGGGGGTTTTCCCAAATTTCTTACTAAATCTAATTCAAATTCCCAATCAAATGGAATTGGGTTTTTAAAAGAACAAAATAAATACATATATTTAAAAAAATCTATTAAATTAAAATCATGATATTTAGTGTTAAATCAATTTTCCAACAAAAAATATAACCAGCTACCATAGAATCATGGGATCTCCAATCACCATGCCCTTAATGGCGAAACTCTAATGAATAACGTCAGCAATGAAGATCCAAGAATCATAAATAGATTCAAGATCATAGAATACATTTTTTAGATCCTTCAACAACAATTATATCTAAAAAACCCTAAGAAAATATAGTAGGAGAGTAGGAGATAGATAATGGGGAGATAAAGATTATCGAGAAACGAAGGAATAGAGATCACCTAGCATTGATTCACCTTATAAGGTGTTGGTAGGGGGACTAATTTATTATTGAGAGCTCCAAGGACCTTTATAGACATTATAGATTTAGCTAAGCCAATGTATGGGATAAAATAGGGTTCATGAAAAATTTAAACAATTATTGGATTAATTAAATGATATGTGTAGATATTCCTAGAGAGGCTGCATGATTTGTTAAAATATGCACCTTAACCATGGGGCCCTATTGGTGGGGTTACATGGTTTATCCTAAGTGGATACATGGTTTGTACAACATTATGCCAACCGTGAAAAATATAACATATTGGGTTTAAATGGTTAGGACTAGCAGGGTGCATGATTTGGCTAAACTATGCGCTAACTGTGAACAACCCATAATCTACAAATATTTCCGAATTTTTTACCTGAAACATCCCTAAAACTAACCCAACAAAAGAATGGTCATAATAGGGGTTTAGTATTTCTTGAAAATAATAACAATATTTTACAAAATATCTCTCAAAAGCATATTTATGAATAATCCATTTCATTAATTATTAATTAACTATGTGAATATTTAATTAATAAAGATTTAATTATGTGTCAGTGTTAATGAAGAATATATATACAAATCATTTATAATCATTATCCTTACCTCAAAACCTAATTTCATAAAAAATCTTTATCACAAAGAAAATTCTTATAGAATGTCATTTTCATCTTCATTCATGTTTATGTTTAACTTTCTTATTCATCCCAATTAATATAAATACACTAATACAAATATAATATTGAAATTATGTGTATAAAATTTTTAAAATAATTTATTATAATATATCATAAAATATGTTTGTCTAAATTGTGTGAATCCCACGAATTTATTTAATCTCATTTATGGTTTCTCATTTTACACTTCCAAAAAATGAGATTTTTTAATGTTTAGAGTCTTCTGTTTGGAACTCAATAAAATAAACTAAAAAATATTATATATAATTATCTAATTGATTATTTATTTTCTAATCATTCAGTTTAATTTGTTTTTTGAAAAAATTATACATATATGCTTTTAAATATATTGATGTTGTGTATATGAAATTGTTATCTACAATAATCTTTTCATATTAAGAATCATTGTTGAATTCACAAATAATATAATATATATATTATATATTGAATGTTTTCTCATTGATAACAGTAAAACATTATTCACTCATTTTATGAAATCAGTTATATACTTTATTTAATGATAAAATATGAAATAAAAAAACCAAGGCTTATAAATGGAGGAAATTTATTATACACATATATTTCGCCCCCTTATTATCTCATAAAAACTAAAAATATATGTTCTATAAAAATAGATTGATTTAGTGATACAACCTATATATTTAATTGAGTAAATTGATTTATTCTTATTTCTTATTTAGTTCATATAAAATATAATAAAATTAAAAATTATTGAAAAAATATTAACAGTAAAAACATTGAAAATTAGATTGGATGAAAAAGTAAACCTCAGTAATCTCATTATAGGTGCTGTCTTTACAGTACTTATAAGAGTAATGTTTTTGTATCCACCTCCAAAATAAATGCATATGTATTTTATTTTATGTGGTCAATAATTTCTTCCTTATTATACTTCCCATTACAAATATATAAAGATGTGAACCCCAAATGGAAGGAAGAGTATCCTATCCCCTAGACTGAGAAAAGAAACAAAGTGTATTATTGGTGAGAAATGGATGTATATAGCCTCCCAATTAGTTATTGTGGAATCCTCTATATGATATGTTTTTTGATTTGTAGATTGGCTCAATGACACATTTGCCTTAGGCTTTTACTCATATTCATAAATCACCACTACCTTAGAGAACTCTTCCTCAAATTTTAATATAATTATCTAAATGATTATGGCTATTTCATAATAAGTACTCTCTAGGGATATCATATATACATATTAAATTTCCTCAGGGGAGAATTCAAATTTATGGAGTGTCATGTGGTATCAAAAATGACTCCTCAAACACCAGATGCTTCTGAAAAGTGGAGAGGAACAAATAAATTTCCTTGGTACACTATTCTCTATAATATGTGTCATAAAAAATTAAAAAAATAACTAAAAACTATCAATCACAAACATAGAAATATGCAGAATAAATAATATTCATATCCAGTAATATACATTAAATGTTCATACAAACATAAAACTGATAGACCTCTAGGTTTATCCCTATATAAATAATTAAAAATTGAATGTTATACTTGGTGCTCTACTTATTTCTTCAAGAATCAATTGAATCTTGTCTCTAAAAACCCATCATGCTACCTTGTCCTGATCCACTACACATCCTATGCTGAACAAGAAAGTAAACATAAGGATTACATCTAATAATATGTACATGTGTGGGGTGCAAGAATATACTTATTAGGGCCTCACATTGAACCCATAATATTGGATTTATTATTCATGTGAATTCATGATCAAATGAAAATATATAAATAAGAATTATTGAATGGTTTTCCTATGATAACTAGGCCATCACCACACTCAAGGAGATAGATTCAATAGTCATGTAACATTATGTTAACCAAGTCAACATTATTCTCAAACATACCATAGTCCTAAATATTTTTTAATTCAATCATCAACCAAACATATGAAATGATATGTAATATATCATCTTGTACTCATAGACTAACGGTATGGAATCATTAGAAACATCAACCCACTACCCAAGAGATCATGGAAATGTTATATGCCCACATATTGAACCATTATCTTCTCACTCAAGGAATGGTCTGCCTACCATTTCCCATGACACATTAGGAAACTAAACCCTCATAGGCATTCCTCAACCCCATCCTACTAAAATAATTATTCAATGTTATGACCCGACCCACTTACGTGAGATGGTCCTCAACACAAGCCACTCATTTTAATTTCAAATATCATGCATATGTCCTCTCTCAATGGGAAGTTCATACATCGTTTTCACCAATCTAGATTTGAGATCAATAAATACCTCTCCACATGTGTCAATACAGGATCACAATCCCATTCAACAAGGAATACACATGATATAGAAAATAATTCCTCTAGCACATCGCATTAGTGATATTCTCATCACACTTAGAAATAGATAATCAATCATACCCCCTCATCATGAATATATCTAATCATTCTTGATCGGCTTGGCACTTTAGTCCCACCAATCAATACTGGTATCTAGCCCTCAATAAATCCCCAATCATTCAACCCCCTATGACAACATATCTCAGAGTATTATCTTGAAACTATTCTCATCTGGCGGAATCCATATCTCATCCAAAATCATAGACAATACCTATTTGAATATATGATACAACTCATAAACATTAGTCATGGGGCCTCCACCAGGATCTTATATCAAATCACTAAATAGAGATCCCTAAACACAACTGATAGTTAGAAAACCATAAATATCCCATATTACATGTCCCTTTTCTAAAGTCCCGACCCTAGATACTTATAGTCTATGTATTATTACATAACATTGTCATGATCATAAGAGATCAATTCTCTAAAGACTAATTAGATTATTATCCCTGGATGTAATAAATACATACATAAGTTTTACAATACATTATGAAATGAAAAACAATAACATTGTGTCTCCTTTGAACACACTCATATACCTTAGCATACCCCCTACAAGTCATTCATAATATACTTCTTCACAAACTGGGAAAAATAAAACATATAATGGGGTGAGCTCAGATGCTCAGTAAGGATAACGATATATGGGAAACTTTCATAAATAAGCTAGAACATTTAAAGCAATGTATAAGACTAAAACAAAAGCTTTTTAAACATAAAATTCAGCATAATATGGCAAAGATAAATCAAATAATTCCATTTACTTGTTCACATGGATATTCAAATAGTCGAATAATCACTTGTAATATAAATATCCAATTTCATAATGATGGAATTCATAATGTTGGGCATCATAACCACATATTCAAGGCCTCATGCCCAGACTAAAAATAACGATATTGAAAAGGCCTTAATCCAAGACACTAGTTTGACTCATGGAACCTACTAATGAATCAAGGAGCAATAGTGGGCTCCACCCGTCACAAACTATGTCCAATACATTACCCATATGAAAAGTTTGAAACAAAACCTAATCATTCATATTAAAAAAAGCATAAAAACTGCCAGTACATTAACCATAAAACATAAATGGTAAAAAAATAACCAATCCATAGTCAAATTTATCATAAAAACCATAAATACAATATGTAAGATTTTATCATAATTAATCAACTTCAAACAAGCATAAAATCCAACAAAAGAAGTTGACATAGATGAAATGAAAACTATTCGAGAGAAATATCTCTTTATATTATGAAATAATTTAAAAGTAATGTAATTTAAAAAGTAAATATTTAATTTTAAAAAATTCTTATAAGCATTTAAGGGAAGCTTCGATGGTGTTTTAATGGTGTAAAATAGCCTCAACCCCCGTTTATGTTAAAAAACATTCTTCCTTAGCTTTTCAAAAAGGTCATAAAGTACCATGTTTGGAAAACAAAAGATAGATTCCTTTCAAACCAATTTATAAAATGTAAAAAAGGTTTTAAATTACTTTAACATATACTCTATTAAATAGTAAAAATGCTTTGAAATACATTTTTAAGAAACCTATATGTGCATGATAAGAAGGACCAGTAGATACTTATATATAAATGACCCCAGATAATAAAGAGATTGTAAAATTAACCCTTATCTTGTACATTTTCTTATACTAGGTATAATTATCCTCATGTATAATGGTTAAATAAATATTATTAAATTATAAAAGAACCACATACATATATATGATATCATATATGATCAAATAATATTACTTTGTTAATAATATTTTAGTAGTATCATTGTTTCGGGTGTTAACTGATTCGTTTTCCATTATATGTTTAGTTATGTAAGACATGATTTTCATGTAGAAGATGTATTTTATTAATATCCAGAATGATATTAAGTTCATAAATATTATTTTTAATCATTAAATTAAATTTATTCTTGATTGGTTATGATGAGGAATAAAATCTCATCGCGTCGTGGAGATAGTAAGCCGTGTGTACATACGAGTGACAATATCATTTCATTGATTATAAAATTTTATGTAATAAGATGGTATATTATATATAAAGAATAATTAAATTGTTATAATTATTATTTACTTCATTTATACACGTTATTTTACCCATCCAAATAATTAACTATTGAATAACAAACTACACCACGACGTAGAGACGGTATGTCGTACGTACGCACGTATGGTGTCATGGACATTCATAGGATGGATCAAATAAAGAATATGGTTGTACCATATTTGTAATAACATCACAGTTGGTATAGGATTTTGGAGTTATTATTTTGGTATGGAAACAATAATGAAATTTGATGTGAAAGAAGAAAAGAACATTGAAAGAGATGATGAAATAATTACCTCCTCTTTGGGATCATCCTTTTGATTTAAACAAAATGTCTCATTGGGTTGGTTTTATGATAAATTAAAGGCCTATATGTTTAATTTAGGGTATTTGGGATGATATTTGTTCAGGGGATGGCCATAATGAAAGGATTTGGAGTTATTAAATTAAGAGAAGGGAAAGTACCCTTTTATAAGAGAGGTGAGGGTTACTTTTGAAAAAATTTAAAATATTATTTTATTATAAATAAATTTTTGGTGTATAAAGGTCGAAAAATGATTTATTTAGAGGATAAGGTGGGGATGGGTCGAAACCCTCTCAACTAACAGGTTATAGACATGTTTAAATCACCATTTTAACCATATCATTTAGATTTAACTCTTTGTTTAGTAGTTTAACACTTATCTTGTCTTCTTGTATTATTATATTACATAGTTAATAAACATATAATAAATTTCCTAGCTAACCTAATGTGGTTCATTAATGAAATATCTATCATTATATAAGTATTTTGGAAGAACCTTAGATTTTTTGGACTATTATATAATTTAATAAAGTAGTATTTTTTAAAAAACTCAATTATGACAACTTTGACACAATTTAGTATTTTGTTTTTATGAAAGTCCCAAAAACTTTTTAAATTTGAAAAAAAATCAACCCTAACTTGTATATTAAGCTATAAAATTCGTGGAATTCATCAAAACTCTCAAAAAATAAATAAAAAAATGAAGGCCTTCGGGCCATTGGAGGAATTATTTTTATATTTCATTAATAGGGTAATTGCTGCATCATTATTGTGTCATATATACATTTACATATTTAATGTATAAAAATTATAAATATAATACCATTATGTAGTAAATATTTTTATCTTTCTAATGAATATTTATAGTAAAAATTATCTTATGTATAACCGTATATTAAAAATGTTTTATTTATTAAAATTTGCGTTTAACAGTTTTAAATCGTCTTTAAATAAAATGTAATAAATACCTTAATCTAGTCAATGTGGATAAAAAAGGATAATATTTTATTATTAAGGATTATTTAGGTCGAAATACACTTATCCAATAGAATTATGAAATGTTTTAGGGTCAATATAATATCATTTTTACCCTTAATTTCTGTATTTATTTTTAATCGTTTTTAATAAAATTAAAAAGTTATAATTCACCAAAAATTATTTTCTTCTGATTAAACAACATTTTACTTACTGATGTCAACTGTGTCTCTTGAATTTTGGAAATTCAATTCATAGATGTGGCAAAATTACATTCAATGGAAATTTTGTAAATGTGCCTAAAAGGTGGGTAAAATATGTTGAAAAGTACAATAAAATTTTATACATATAATATTATTATAAAATGACTCCAATGAATTACATTATGATAATATAGTTAGTATTTATATATTTTGAATTTAAAATAAATTTAAATAAAAATACTAATTATATAAATAAAAATTCAGTTTTAAACAAAAACACAATGTTTTTCACTATTCATCAAAAATTGGATGTTTTCAAAAAAATACCAAAAATTTACCCTAAGAAAATTTTGATATTCCAAATCCCAAAATGAATCCCATTTTAAAAAAAATTATAAAATTTCAAAAGTGGATATCACTATTCATAATTTCAATTTAAACATCTAGTTTGATTGGTCGTGATGTGCTTGAACTCGAAGTTACGTACAATGTAAGCTATTGAATTATTCAAATAGAAGCGGATCGTGGAAGCTTGGGGTGTTACATTTTTTCCCTCCTTCCAAGTATTTCTTCCTTGAAATTTATAGAATAATAATGCATAAAATGACTCGTGTGGTTCTTCATCATATGTTCCTAAGGTTCTTATGTTGCCTCTTCTATTTTATGGTTTCTAAAAATAACTTTTACTAGATGAGTCATCATGTTTCTCCACAATTGTTCTCTAGTATCAAGAATCTTGACATGATATTTACAATAAGATAGATAAGGTTCCAGTTCTAATTCTTCATTGGTGAGTACATGTGTTGGGTCAGGAATGTATTTCCTCAATAGTGTTATGTGGAACACATCATGAACAATGGAGATACATGATGGTAATTCCTAATGGTATGCTACGACTCCAATTCATTCTTGAATTTCCAAAGGTCTGATGTACTTATGACTAAATTTACCCTTCTTACTATATTGTAAAACACTCTTCCATGGGGTTACCTTCAAGAAAACATGATAAATTACTTGAAATTCTATCACCTACCTTTGGTTGTCGTCATCACTTTTTTCCTAAATTGAGCTTCTTTGATGTGAGCTTTGATAATCATTACATTTTCCATTATTTCATCAACAAGTTCTGGGCTTACATGTTTTTATTTCAGAAACATCATCCAAACAATTTTGGGTGTGATATCTCATTCCATATAACATTTTATATGGTTATATATGAATACATGAATGGAAGCTATTGTAATTTGAATATTCTATCAAAGTTAAATAATGATCCCACATTCCTTGAAAGTCATGTGAACAAGATCTCAACATGTATTCTATTTTTTTAATAGCATTTTCTAATTTTCCATTAGTTTGAATGTGGTTGGCAGTGCTCAAATGAAGTTCAGTATCTAGGGTTTTCTGAAGACTTTTATATAATCATGATTTAATACGGGGATCACGTTCCGAAAAAATCGACAAGGGTACACCTAAAAGTCTTACAACTTCATTAATATACAGTCTTGATAAACGTTCAAGTGGTAAATCTACTCTTATAGCAGGAAAATGTGATGACTTGGTTAGAAAATCAAAAATGACTGATATTTCATCATTCCTTCTAGGAGTCTTTGGTTTCCTGATCGCGTTGTCAAGCTCGTCAAATTAGTGGTTTATTTTTAACTAGAATTTCTGCAGTATAGCAGCCACCCTAGGTCGTCTCTTAACGGAGCCTTATATCATTAACTCCAAAGTGTGGTTATGATTATAAAGGTAAAAAAGGGAAATAGGGTTTTATAATAATTGGGTTTGATGATTAAATATAAAAATAGAAAATGAAAGCGATAAAACAATGTAGAGATTAACAGAATTAATTAAGTGTGATCAACCCGGAGTACTCGCATGATGTTTATCCTTCGTCGCTTCATGATATAGTGTTATGATCTTTTAATCCCTGGTTTTTAACACCTATAACCATAATTTTACTGAGTTTATACTAGGATACATCCTAGGGTTCAGTCGAAAACACACAATGATTCACCGGACACCGTCGATGATTAGGTGATTTGTGTTTGACTTCATTACTGAAACTCACCAAGGAAACACATGAAGAACGTGATAAGCTATCCAAGTTTGTATGCTATTTTTTTTGATAACATGACCTAAATTTACATGGCCTTGACAGTTCTTATGTGAGTTCAATTGACCAATATGAACCACACAAACACCGCAACTGAACAGGGGGAAAAGATAGTGGTGAACGGTGTGTGAAACATCACATTAATGGGTACCCCCAAACATGATAATATGAGTTGAGCAAGACATACCAGTACATAACTCAATATAATAAGAATAGGGGATGATTAAAAACACCACAACAACCTGGAATTCAAAAGATCATTCAAATATTAAAAATATGAAGTTTGGGATTTACATCACGTTCCTCCCCGGGTGATCACATGGGGTTTAGAAACCCATGGAACAAGAGGAAGAAGAAGATGTTGAAGTAGCACTTCACATAGCCTCTATAACTTTCAGGGATGTTGAGAAGACGTTTTGGGGACTCCAAAATGTCAGCACTTTTCCTCCTGGCCAAACTCCCAAAAGGGGTGCCCAAGGTGACTTTTTAGAGCCAAAATGAGAAGTTGTTTTGGGCACCCAGATTTTGAAAAACAACTTGGAGAAAGGTTTTCGACTATTAGATAGTCGAATCGCCCTATTGACAAAATTAAAAAGTTGTATACCGATGGCTTTTATATCACCACATAATGTTTTGTACCATTTGGACAAATACATCTTGAGATATTTATATGCTACAGAATGCCACTTTTGACTTTGTGCATATTCGGTGTCTTGAATAGATCAGTTTGGATGGGCCCCGTAGAAGCCGAATCAGGATTGGGTTCCTTGATATGAAATGTAGAATATTAAATTTTGAATCAGTCCACAAAATATCAGCCCATTTGGATTCACGGATATTGAATACTATTCAAAAAAGTTGACAAAAGTTAATGGATCCAGGAAATTTTGGCTCATTTTTCTTCCACTTCATCAAGGGACCTCCAAATCATCTCCACCTACATTGAAATAATAGAAACAAGTAACATTGCCAATTATAATATTTATTAACACTAATTAATTGATTCAAGCATAAAGTGAAATTTATTATTATATTTGGAATATTCATTACAAAACTAGTCTAAAACAGTGGTGTAAGGGTTGTATAAAACAGTGAATCGTGGTATGATCATTTCCCCATGGAAAATTCCATCATAATATTATCCCACTTCCACTCAGGAATGAGAGTTGGTTGCATGACTCCTCTCGGATGTTGCATACTATCCTTCACCTGTGGACAAACCATACATTATGACACATAATCTGTAATCTCCCTATTCATTTTGTTCCGCCAAAAATGTTCCTTCATATCTCTATAAATATTAGTGCTACCAGGGTGTATAGAGAAATTGTATCTAAGAGTGCCATCCAACAATTCCATTTTTAGACCAGGTATGTTAGGAACACAAATTCGCTTCCAAAATTTCAACATTCAATATTCATATACGAAGTAGATCAATCTCCTATCATTCAGAGCATTAATTTTCTTTTGAAACTCCTCATCATTAGTCTGAGAACATATTAATCTTTTTAGTAAGGATCTGATGGAAACCATTTGAAAAAAGTATTTATGTTTCACCTTCAATGACTATTCCCATATCCACATTTAAAATATCCATGAAAATAGGATCCATTTCAACTCTCTTCTTGTTCAGAATTCCCGGATCCATTCTTCTTAAATCATCATCCACCTTATTTTCTTTCCTCAGGTGGTAGTGTATTGTGAAAAATTAATCCATGAGTAGTTCAATAAAAGAAATCTCTTAATTCCATAATTCACACATGAAAATCATCCCATATAATTAATTTCTAGTAAGAGTTCTCATAATTGTGTGCAAGTGATTTTT
The DNA here is from genome assembly GCA_963277665.1 of Viscum album. Classification (NCBI taxonomy): domain Eukaryota; kingdom Viridiplantae; phylum Streptophyta; class Magnoliopsida; order Santalales; family Viscaceae; genus Viscum; species Viscum album. The sequence continues at coordinate 859,316,910 of OY728151.1, forward strand.
CTGATCTTCATAGATTTTGGAGTATACTAAGATATCATCGATAAATATAATTACAAAATCATTAATATATTCCTTGAAAACACTATTCATTAGATCTATGAAAATAGAGGGTGCATTAGTCAGTTCAAAAGGTATTACTATAAACATGTAATGTCTGTACCTGGTTTAAAATGTTGTATTTGGAATGTCCTCCTTTTTCATGCACAACTGATGATATCCAAATCAAAGGTCAGTCTTTGAAAAATATTGAGCTAAATGAAGTTGATCAAATAACTTATCAATGTGTGGTAGGGGATACTTGTTCTTTATTGTTATAGCATTGATCTCAATGTAGTCAATGCACAAACTTATAGTTTCATCTTTATTATTAACAAAAAGAACATGGGCTCCCCTGGAAGAAAAACTAGAAATAATAAATCCTTCATTACTCAATTCCTCAAGTTTTTTTAAGATCCACTAATTCCATAATGCCCTATCTATAAGGGGACTTTGATATGGGCCTTGAACCAGGAATAATGTTAATGGAAAATTAAATTTCCAGTTCTAGAGGATTTCTAGGTAAATCCTCTAGAAACACATCAAAATATTCATGTACAATAGGCAAATCCTCTATTTTAACTTTCATTTCCTCATCCATAGTAATTTCACTATCTTACTCCCCAATAATTAAATTTAGTATAGAAAATGGGGGTGTATCTATATGAGAATCAGATGGTGATGATTCTAATCTAAAGATAAGGGATTATTTATCATTATCCAAAATTGTAACCTCCATTTTATTACAATAATGATTCACATCATTGTCAAAAATCCAATCTATTCGGAGGAATATATCAAATTCAATCATGGGTATGACAATAAGATCAAAAGATAAATCACACTAATATTCCATAATGGTAACTGATTCCCAAAACATTTTTGCAATGATACATCCCTTAGGTGTTCTGACTGACAACTCCCTTGTTATGTCAAATTGGAAACATCTAATTTTCTTGGAAAACTGGGAAGATATTAAAGAATGTGTTGATCTAGAATCAAATGATTCATTGGATAAATTTGAGGAAATCATTAAAGTTCTTGTCCCCATGTCATTCGGATCATCAAACTCATTTGTTGTGAATGCATAAGCTTGTCCTTTCTCCCTTGGACTTTTTGGAGGCATTTTTCCTTGATTCTTAGGACATTCATTTTCATAATCCTCCATTTCTATACAATTGTATAATTCAACATTGACATTATATTTTTTCACCTTGAAATCATGGGCTTGGTGGCCTTTTTATTAACACTTTTAATAAACTCTAATCCCCTTTAGAAAAGTACAGGGTCGTTTCTTCCCAGAGTTACTACATGGTGGATATTCAACAATTCACTTCTTTCCTATATTTCTATTTCCCGAGTGTTTAATAGATATATTCCTCTCATACTTTTCATTGATGTAATAAGACTTAAATAATTCCTTTTCTATCTTGATATCACATGAAACTATATCTTTGAATGATTATAATGATTGTGAGACTAATGCACGACAGAGAAATGGTTATAACACATTAAATAATCAACAATCTTACTCCTTGTGTTACATATATAATCGGTAGCTTGAATTTCTAACCTAGTAAAGTTATCCTAATACTTGGCGACATTCTTATCCTCCTTTTGCCTTAGACTCAGAAATTTCCATTCTATATCCACTTGATGGTCATGAGGAAAGTAGTTTTCTAAGAAAATCTATTTAAACAGCCTCCATTACATATTTTATACTTATTCATCTTCCATTATGATTTTAATTAATTTCTATTATTGATCTGCATCTCTTGTGAGGTGATAAATTACCATAGTATCTTTTTCCCTTTCTCTACTCCCCAAGGCATGAAATATTTTCTATAAGAAACATATAGATTTCTTAGCAACAAATGTATTTGTAGTCCTAGTTAATATTGGTTTTGTATGGCTCATGAAGCGGTTTAACATTGATCCTCTTCATTGGGGATTAGGGTGCTCCATACGGGTAAGGTTATTATTCAAAACCTAAGTGAGTTGTCCAAGTATGGTTATTAGCTGTTCAACACTAGTTGTATCACCATATCCACTATAATTATCTTGAGTAAGAGTGTAATACCTAAATGAATTACATTCATTGATATGACTTCCATTCCATCCCATAGACGCCATTTATAAACAATGGAACACACTAGGTCAATTTAGGAATCAAAATGCATAACTCTAAACTTATAAATCACTTTACATAAATTGAACAGTTTATGCATTTAATTTATAATAATAAAAATGTTTTCCTTGAGAAGGCATTTACTCATAAATCATTCATAATTGTTTTCAAGGAAAATGTGAATTATCCTAAGAATATTTCCTAGGAGTTTCATAACATAGAGTGCAGCAAGGATCCTTGTTATGTACCAGGATACCCCAGGTCAAGCCCCAAACTCCTTGACAGAGTTTTCACTAGTAGGTACATATGTTCCAGAGATGCCTCTACCTTCTTGTATCCAAAAAGGGATGTATTACTTAAAAAATTCACAAAATATCTAAATTATCCAAATTCAAGGAAGTCATTCTATACCAATCATCAAAGTATATCTTAGGTTAATATTCTCTAATCATAGATATCCTAAATTATGTTACCATTTTTTTTACTAAACTTCATCTGATACAAACTGTAACACCCCGACCCTAGATACCCAGAGTCGATTCACTATTACATAAAATTAGCATGATCACAATTGATCAAGTCTCAAATGACCTATTAGTCTAGTGTCCATGGAATTACTAGATACATAAATTAGTTTTATAATACATTAAGAAATAAAAAACAAAAAAATTGTGTCTCCTTTGAACACACTCATATTCCTAATCTTACCCTTAAATTTACTCATAATATACTTCTTCACATCCTATGAAAAATAAAACATAGAAAGGGGGGAGATTAGATGTTGATTAAGGATAAAAATATTTCTGAAACTTTTATATATAAGAATAAACATTTTAGGCAATGTATAAGAATAAAACACTATCCTTTAAACATAAAATTCAGCATAATATGGAAAATATAAATCAAATAATTCCATTTTCTTGTTCACAAGGATATTTGACTAGTTGAATAATTAAATGTAATATCAATATCTAATTTCATAATGATGGAATGCATAATGTCGAACATCATAACCACATAGTCATGGTCTCTTGACAACACTACAAAAAATGATTTTTTTTGAAGGCCTTATTCCAACACACAAGTTTGTCTCATGAGACCTACCAATACTTCGAGGATCTATAGTGGGCTCTACTTATCACTTACTAAGTCCAGTGCATTCCTTATATGAAAAAGGTAAAACCTAACATAAACATTATTATTTAAACTAGCATACAAAATGTCAATAATTAAACATTAAACCAAGAATTATATAAAAATAGCACATCCATAGTCAAATATATCACAAAGACATCAATACAATATGGATGATTGTATCATAATAAATCAACTTCAACCAAGAACAAAGTCTATCAAAGGATGTTGACAGAGATGAAATCAAAACTATTCAAGTGAGACATCTCTTTCTATTTTGAAATCATTTAAATGTCATGTAATTATAAAAGAAAATATTTATTTTGAAAATATTCATATATGCTTTTAAGGGAAGATTCGAAGGTGTTTTAACGGCCGAAAATAGACGCACTCGTTGTATAAGATAAAAAACATTCTTTTCTTTATTTGTCTAAAAGGTAATAAAGTACCTTATTTGGAAAATGATAGAATGGTTCTGTTAAAAGAAATAAATAAAAATTAAAACATGTGTGTAAATGACATTAACCTATTATCTAGGAAATAGTAAAAAGGTTTTGAAATACATTTTTAAGAAACATAGATGTGGATGATAAGAAGTCTTAGTAGATACTTATGTATAAACAACCTCAGATAATAAAGCGATTATAAAATTAACCATTACCGTGTACTTTTCTTTAGCATAGGGTACATTAACCTAATGTATAATTATTATTAAATTATACAAGAACCACTCACATAAATATGATAGCATATATTATCCTCTAATATTTCTTCATTAATAATATTTTAGTAGTAACATTGTTTTAAGTGTTAACTAATTCATTTTCCTTTATATGTTTTGTTACATAATTTAGGTATGTAATGTATAGGATGTATTTGATTCATACCCAGAATGATATTAATTTCCTAAACATTATTTTTAATCATCAAATGTAAATTATTCATGAATGGTTATGATGGGGAATGAAATCTCATCGCGTCGTGGAGACGGTAAGTCGTACGTACGTACAAGTGACAATATCATTCTATTGATAGTCAAATTATATGTAATTGGATGGTATATTATATATACAAAATCATTAACAAGTTATATTTATGATTTTCACCAGTTAAACTCATTATTATACCCATCCAAATAATGAAGTGTTGAATAACAAACTACACCACGACATGGACACGGTACACTGTATGTACGCACGTATAGTGAATTTGTCATTAATAAGATGGATTGAATAATGAATATTTTTTTAAAATATTTATAATAACTTCACAGTATGTATATGGTACTAGAGTTATTATTTTGGTTCTGGAATAAGAAAATAACTTTGAAAGAGGTTATGAAATAATTACCTCTTATTCGGGTTCTTCCTTTTGATTTGAACAAAAGGCCTGTATAGGATCTATTTATGATAAAAATAATTCCTCTAGGTAGAAGTGAGGGTAGTTGGGAGGATATATGAGTAGGGGTTAGATGGGAAAAAAGTAATTGGATGTGTGAAATTAAAATAAGTGTACGTAACCTTTTATAAGAGAGGTGAGGGTCACTTTAGGAAAAAGCTTGAAATATTATTTTATTATAAAATCATTTTCGGTTTCTAAAGGATAAAAAAGAATTTATTTCAGTGATATGATGAGGTTGAGTTAAAAAACTCTCCAACAATATGTTTTAGACAAGTTTAGGTCATCATGTTAACCTTATCTTCTATATTTAACTCTTAGTTAAATAGTTTAAAATTTACAATGTCATCTTGTATTATTGTAATACATTGATAAAAAACATACTATAAAATTTAAATAGAACCGAAAGTGGTCCATTAATGACATATATATCATTATATAAGTACTTGATAAGAAAATTAGATTTTTTGGACTATTATATAAATTAATAAAATAGTATTTGTTTTAAAAAATCATTTACGTAAATTTTGGAACAATTTCGTAATTGGTTATTTTGAAAGTCCTAACAACTTTATCACTTTGAAAAAAAATTATTTTATCAACCATAAAATTTCATATTAACTAGGAATTTCTTTGGAATTCATCCAAAGTCTCAATTTAACTTTATTTTAATATATATAATATCAATATTTTTAATCATTCATTAATATCATAATTAATACATCAACATTTTGTCGTACATAATTTTAATTATTTAATATCTAAAAATCATAAATAAAATACCCTGATGTAGGAAATATTTACAGATATCTAATGAATATTTTTAGTATAAATTATCTTATGTATAACTATATATTAAAAAAAATTAGTACTCAAAATTTGAATTTAAAGCTTTTAACTATTCATTAAATAAAATATAATAAATGTCCTAATCTAATCCAAGTGGACAAAAAGGATCATATTTTATTCCAAATGTTTATTTTCGTCTAAATTCACTTATAAGGTAGAATTATGACATGTTTTATGTTACTCTCTGACCCTAGTTACCCATAGTCGGTGCATTATTAAATATCCTTGGCATGATCACAAGGGATCAAAATCCCAAATTGCCGATCAGTTTACTAGCATTGGAAGTAATAGATATATTAATAAGATTTACATTACTTTATAAAATGAATAAAATCAAAAAAATTGTCTCCATTGACCACATTCATCCCTTTGACTATCCATGCAAGTCAGTCATAATATACTTCTTCGCATCCTGGGAAAAATAAAACATAGAACGGGGTGAGCTCAAATGCTCAGTAAGGATAACAATATAGTGGAAACATTCAAGAATAAGAATAAACTTTTAACACAATGTATAGGACTAAAACAAAAGTATTTTTAAACATAAACTTCATCATTATATGGAAAAGATAAATCAAATAGTTCCATTTACTTATTCACATGGATATTTTACTAGTCGAATAATCACATGTAATATCAATAGCCAATTTCATAATGTTGGAATGCATAATTCTAGACTTCATAACCACATTGTCATGGTCGGGTTCCAAGAATACAAATAATATATTAGAAAGGCCATGTTCCAAGATAGTAGATTGTCTCATGAGACATATTGATGCATCAAGGAGCTATAGCGGGCTCCACCCATCACTTACTAAGTCCAATCCATTCTTTATATGAAAAGTATTAAACCTAACATAAAAATTCATATTAAAACTAGCATTCAAAATGTCAATATTTTATCCATAACCAATGTATGATGTAAAAATAACACATCTGGAGTCAAACATATCACAAAACCTTCAACACAATATGGAAGATTTGTATCATAACAAATCAACTTCAAAAATGCATAAAATACATCAATTGATGTTGACATAGATGAAATCTAAAATTTTTGTTGAGAAATATCTCTTTATATTTTGGAATCATTTAAAAGTAAGAAAATTAATAATGAAAAAATTTATTTTGAAATTATTTTTATAAGGTTTTATGGGATTCTTCAAAGATGTTAGAATGACATAAAATAGCGGCACCTGCTATAGAAGATAAAAAAGACTTTCATACCTTTATTTTGTCGAGAAGGTCATAATGTAAATTGTGTGGAAAATGACGAAAATATTCCATTAAAATATATGTGGTCAAATAAGGGTATAAATGTCTTTAACTCATAGTCTATTAAATAGTAATAATTTTTTGAATTAAATGTATATTAAACTACAGATGTGGAAGATAAAGAGGTCTGAGTAGATACTTATGTATTAACAACCTCAGATAAGTAAAGAGAGTGTAGAATTAACCCTTAACTTGTACTTTTCCATGGTTTAATGGATGTTAACCTCATGTATAATAGTTAAATCATTGTTATTAAATTATACAAGAATCGTATACATAAATATGATATCATATATGATCCTCCAATATGGCCTTGTTAATAATATTTTAGTAGTATCAACATTTTGGGTGTTAACTAATTTATTTTCCATTATATTATTTGTTAAGTAATCCTTGTTTGTTATAAATATGATGTATTTTATTCATATCCAAATTTATATTATGTTCATAAAAATTATTTTTAATTATAAAATTAACATTATTCCTGAATGATTACGATGGGGAATGAGTCTCATCGCGTTCGGGGAGACAGTAATAAGTACGTATGCAGGAGCGACAATATCATTATATTGATGGTAATATCATATGAAATAGGTTTTTATATTATATATAAAGAATAAATAACATGTTATATTTATTATTTACATTAGTTATACTTGTTATTATTCCTATCCAAATAATGAAGTGTTTGAATAACTAACTACACCACGATGTGGAGATGATAAGTTGTACATACGCACGTATGCTGACTTTGTCCTTTATTGGATGGATAGAATAAAAAATATAGTTGTACCATATTTATAATAACATAAAATTTTGAATAATTTACTAGATTTATTATTTTGGTAAGGAAACAAAAAATAAAGAGGAGGTGGAAGATAAAAAGAACTTGAAAGAGGGTGGTGAAATTATTATCTCTTCATCGGTTGTTTCCTTTTGATTTGATGAAAAGGGATCCTTAGGTTGGCTTTATGGTCAATGTAAGAACTCTAGGTTGATTTGAGGGAATATGGGAGGATATTTGGTTAGGGTTTGTCTGATCAAAATGGCTTTGGAGGTGTGAAATTAAGAAAAGGGCATGTACACTTTTATAAGAGAGGTGAGGGTCACTTTAGGAAAACCTTGAAATATTATATTATAATAAAATAATTTTCCCTTCATAAGGGCTCAAAAGTTATTTATATCGAAGAAAATTTGGGGATGGGTTGAAAAATCTCAAAAATTTGGTTTTTGACAGTATTAGGTCACCATATTAACCATATCTTTTAGATTTATCTCTTAGTTAAATAATTTGAAATCTAGCATGTCTCTTTTTATTTTTATGTTATATAGTTAATAAACATACTATAATAAGACAATAGAACCCCTAGTGGTTCATTATTATTATATATAACCTTATATAAGTCCTTTGGACAAACCTTATATTTTTAATAATATTATATCAATTAATAATATTTTATTTGTTTTAAAAACTCCATTATGTCAATTTTGACACTATTTAGAATTTGATTTTTGTGAAAATAATAACCACATGATTACTTCAAAAAAATTATTTAATAAACCCTAACATGTCATATTAACCTATAATATTAGTTTAATTCATCAAAAATATCAAATTAAATATATTTGGATATTTATAATATCAATTATTTTAATCATTCATTAATAAGGTAATTACTGCATCCTCATTGTGTCATAATTAAATTAATTCTTTTAATGTCTAAAAATTATAGATAAAATACCATTATGTAGGAAATATTATTATAATTATAATTAATATTAATATTCGAATTTATCTTGTAAATAACCCTATATTAAAAATGGGTTCGTTATTAAACTTTGAATTTAACACTTTTAACTCTTCTATAAATAAAATAATAATAAATGACCTAATCTAATCCAAGTGGATCAAAGAAGATCATATTTAATTCATAAGGTTGTTTATGGTCGAATTTAACTTATACAATTTAATTAGGACACATGTTAGGGTAATTAAAATATCATTTTACCCTTAATTACCCTATTTACTTTTAAACGTGGTAAATAAAAGTCAACATTTACTATTCACCATAAATTATTTTCATCCTATTAAAACTAATTTTACTTTCTGATATTAACTATGTGTCCTAGAATTTTGAAACCCAACTCACAGATGTGGTAAAAAAAATTTATGCAAATTTTCAAATGCTCCTGGAAGGTGGGTAAAAGACGGTAAAAAGTTCAGTAAAATTTTATATATCTACACTTATTATAAAATGACTTCAATGAATTAAATTGAACATATATAGGTATTATGTATCTATTATGACCTAAAATAAAATAAATTAAACTAACTATTTATTGATATAAAAAGTCAGTTTAAAACAATAACGCAGTGTTTTTCACTATTCATCAAAAATCGAATGTTTTCAGAAAAATTCTAAAATTTCACTATAATATAATTTCGATATGCCGAATACAAAAAAAGTCCATTTTAAAAAATAAAATTAAAAATATTTTAAAAAGTGGTTATTACTATTTATAAAGGCTTGTTTGATTGGTCATGGTGTGTTAAACCTCCAAGTTGCGTACAGCGCAAGATACTGTATTATTCAAAGGGAAACGTACTGTAGAAGCATGGGGAGTTAAATTTTCACCTTCATAAAATAATTTCTTCCTCGAAAGTTTTGGAATTTTACAGTATAAAAATATTTTTCTGGTTATTCTTCATATGTTCCTCAGGTTCCCACATCGTATCTTCCATCTTATGCTTTCTCGATAGAACATTTACCAGATTAGTCATTCGGTTTCTCAGCACTTGTTCTGAAGTATGAAGAATCTTGACATGCACTTCACAATAAGACAGATCAGGTTCCAGTTCAGTTTCATCATAGTTGAGTACATGTGTTGGGTCAGGCATGTATTTTATCAACAATTATATGTAGAACACATCATGAACTTTGTAGATACTTGGAGGCATTTCCAAATGATAAGCCAAAAATCTAATTCGTTCTAGAATTTTGAATGGTCTGATGTATCTTGGACTCAATTTACCATTATTGCCAATATGTATAACACCCTTCCATTGATATAACTTCAAGTAAACAAGGTCTCCTAGTTGAAACTCCAAATCCTTCCTTCAGTTATCAACATATCTCTTTTTCCTACTTTGGGATGCATTGATGTGTGTTCGTAAAATATTTACTTTTTTTTTTATTTTTCATCAACATGTTATAAGACTATGAGTTTTCTTTCACCTACATCATCCAAACACGTTGGTGTGTGATATCTCTTTCCATATAACACTTCATATAGTGTCATATGAATACTTGAATTAAATCTATTATTATTGGAAAATTCTACCATAGGTAAATATTCATCCAACATACCTTGAAAGTCATGCGAGAAAGATCTCAACATGTCTTATATGGTTTGAATAGTCCGTTCTGATTGTCCATCAGTTTGAGGGTGGTCGGTAGTGCTCAAACTAAGTTCAGTATCCAAGGCCTTCTAAATACTTTTACAGAATCATGATGTAAAATGAGGATCATGATCAGAAAAAATTGATTGGGGTATACCATGGATTCTTACAACCTCATTAATATATATTCTTCCTAGATGTTCAATTGGTAACTCATCTATTATAGCAAGAAAATGTGATGAATTGGTAAGATGATAAAAAATGATCCATATTGCATCATTCCTTCTTGGAGTCTTTGGTAGCCTCGTGTCAAAGCCTATCGTAATATTATCCCATTTCTACTCAGGTATGGGAAGAGGTTGCATGAGTCCACCAGGTTGTTAACTTCCAGCTTTCACTTGTGGACAAAACATACATCTTGACACAAAATGTGAAATCTCCCTCATTATGTTGTCCCACCAAAAATGTTCCATCATATATCTATACATCTTGGTGCTCCCAGGGTGTATAGAGAAATTGGAGCTATGAGCATCATACAATAATTCTTTATTTATATTAGGTATGTTAAGAACACTAAGTCTGTTCCCAAATATCAAAATTCCATCTCCATATATGAATTCACTCAATCTCACATCATTCACAACTTTAATATATTTTTTAAAACTCTTCATATTCAATTTGAAAATACATTATCCATTCTTGTAATGATTGTTTGGAAACCATTTGAAATTTTTTTTATGTTTCATCTTCCATGGTTATTCTCATGTCCATCTTCACATTATCCATCAATATAGAATCCCTTTCAACTCTCAACTTGTTCAACGCTCCAGGAACCTTTATACTCAAAGAATCCACCACCATATTTTCCTTCATTGGGTGGCAGTGTATAGTGAAATCATAAACCATGAGTAGTTCAAGCCATCGTCTTTGACTCATGTTGAGTTATTTTTCTGAGAAAATATACTTCAAACTCTTGTGATCATTATAATTCTCACATTTTTCACCATAGAGATAGTGTATTTATTTTATAAGAGAAAAGATTAAATCCTCTAACTCAAGATCATGATTATGAATGTTTTTCTCTTGAATTTTTAGTTGTTGTGATGCATAGTCAATAACTTTATCATTCTGCATAAGAACACAATCCAATACTTTCTTTAAAGAATTACTATAAATAACAAACCCATCATTCCCTGATTGTAGAGACAAGATAAAAGAATTGACTAATCGTCTCTTCAGTTCTTCAAAACATTGTTCACAGTATTTTTCCAAACAAATTTAACCCCTTTACATGTGATCTTGTTAATGGGTTAGCCAACCGGGCAAAATTATGGACAAAAAGTCGATAATAACCTACTAAACCAATAAAACTGTGTACCTCAATTATACTCATTGATGTTGGCCATTCGTGGATTGCATTATTCATATAAGGATCAATAGATAATCCATCGTTTGAGACAATATGTCCAAGAAATGAAATCTCTTGAAGCCAGAATCAACACTTGAGAAACTTTCCATATAATTTATTTCATTTGAGGGTTTTAAGAATATTGGGAAATTGATTTTCATGATTATCATAGCTTTTTGAGTATACCATGATATCATTAATAAATACCACTACAAATTCATCATGATATTCCTTGAAAACTATATTCATTTGATCCATGAAGACAAAGGGTGTATTATTCAATCTAAAAGGCATTATTGTGAACTCGTAATGCCCATACCTACTTAGAAATGCTATTCTATAAATGTATTCCTTATTTAGACACAACTGATGATATCAAGATCAGAGCTCAAGCAATGAAAAATATTGAGATCCATGAAGTTGGTCAAATAAATCCTCAATGTGATGTAGTGGATACTTGTTATTTATTGTTATAGAATTGATATCACTTTATTCAACGCACAAACTCATAGACCTGTCTTTCTTCTTTACAAAAAGAACAAGGGCTCCACATAAAGAAACACTAGGGATAATAAATCTATTATTACACAATTACTCTAGTTGTTTCTTTAGTTCCACTAATTCTATAGTGACCATACTATATAGGGTCTTCGATATGGGCCTTGAACAAGGAAATAAATGAATGAAAAACTCAATTTCTTATTCTAGAGGATGTCCAGGTAAATCCTTTGTAAACACATCAAAAAATTATTTCAAAGTAGGTATATCCTCTATTTGAACATTCCTTTCCTCACCCATAGTTATTTCACTCTTTTACTCCCAGATAATTTAATTTTGTAGAGCTATTGGGGGTGGATCCAGATAAGAATTAGGTTGTGATATTTCTACTCTAATGATATGGAACTCCTTATCATCAACAAAAATTGTATCCACCTTCATCTTAAAATAAATTTTTGCATCATGTCATGAAAGAAAATCAATAATGAGGATTATGCCAAATTCAATCATGGGTTTGAAGATGACATTAGTAGATAAATAACATTTATCTTTCGTAATGGGAACTTATTCGCAAAACATTATTGTGATAATACACCCCTTAAATGTTTTGACTAGAAACTCCCTAGTTAATTAAAATTGAAAATATCTAATTTTCATTAAAAACAGGGATGATATTAAACAATGAGATTATATAGAATCAAATAAATCAATGGATAAACTAGATTAATCCATTAAATTACCTACCACCACATCTTTCAGAGTTTCAACCTTAGCAGTAGTGATCGCTTATGCTTTGCATTAATCCCTTGGCTTTTTCTGAGGTAGATTCCCTTGGCTCTTAGGACATTCAATTTCATAACGCCCCTTTTATTTACAATTGTTTCATTCATCATTGGCATCCTATTTCTTCCCCTAGCAATAACGAGCATGGTGGCCATTTTCACCACACTTGTAACAAACTCACATTACCTTAAGGGAAGTACATGGGTGTTTCTTCCAACTTTTACCATAGGATTTATATTCAAGTATTCCCTTTCATCCCGTTATTTCCATTTCTAGAGTGTTCAAAAAATAACTTTTTCTCTTTCTTTGCTTTAAAGTCATAAGACATAGATATTTTCTTTTTTGTCTTGATAGCGCATGGGAAAATATATTCATACGATGAGATGGATTTTGAGACTAATTATTTATGGAGAAATGGGTTTAACCCATCCATTCATCGATCTATCTTATTCCTTGGATTCCATATATAAGCTACTGCATTCCTTTCTATGCTTGTAATGATAGCCTCATACTTTGTGACATTCTCATTTTCTTTTTGCCTTCGACTCAAAAAATTGCTTTTCCATATCCGCTTGATGTCCCCAAGGATAGTATTTTTCTATGAAAATATCTTTAAAGTCCTCCATTACATGTTTGATACTTTTTCATCTTCCTCGGTGTTGTGGATTAATGACCACCATTGATCTGTATCTCTGGTGAGGAAATATACTGCCATGGAAACTTTTTCGCTTTCACTACTCCCCAACGCATGAAATATTTTCTCCAAAAAAATTATCCGTTTCTCAGCTACTAATGGATTTGTACTCAAATTTAATGTTGGTGGTTATTACCACATGAAGTGGTCTAATATTAATCCTCCTCATTGTGGATCAGGGTTCCTCATATGGGTAAGGTTATTATTCAAAACCTAAGTGAGTGGTCTTAGTATGGTGATAAGCTGATCATAACCAGTTGCATCACCATCTCCACTATAATTATCTTTAGATGGATGGAAATACCTAAATGGATTATTTTCATTGATACAGTTTCCATTCGTTCTACTATGAGACATTTCTAAACAATGACATACAATAGATGTGTTTAGGAATCACAATACATAAATCCAAACATGTAAAACACTTAACATAAATTGATACATTTATGTATATAATCCATAATAAAAAATGTTTTCTTTGAGGAGATATATACTCACAAATACTTCATAATGGGCTAAAAAATGTAAATTATCCTAAGCATATCCCCAGAGATTTTCATAACCAAGAGTGCAGCAAGGCCCGTTGTTGTGTACCAGGATATCCCGGGTCAAGCCCGAAACTCCTTGTCAGTGTTTTTACACATATTTACATCCGTTCCAGAGCCTCCTCTACCTACTCATATACATAAACGGTTGTATTACATAGAAAATACACAAAATATCTATATTACCAAAATTCTAGGATGTTCTTGTATACCCATCTTCAATGTCTATCTTAGACTAATGTGCTCTAATCATATTTTATTTAAATCTAGTATCCAAGGATTGTATTAAAGTTCCTATGATACCAACTATAATGGCCCAACCCCAGTTACCCAAATTCGATGCATTATTACATAACACTAACATGATCAAAATGGATCAATATCTTGAAAGACAGATTAGTTTATTATCCTTCGAAGTAGTAGATCCATTCATAAGTTTTACATTAAATTATAAAATTAAAAAAACAACATTTCCTCCATTGCCAACATTCATCGTTTAGAATATCCCTAATGGTCAGTTATAATATACTACTTCGCATCTTGGGAAAAATAAAACATAGAAAGGGGTGAGCTCAGATACATAGTAAGGATAACAATACAATAGAAAATTTCCAGAATAAGCATAAACATTTAAGGAAATGTATAAGACTAAAACACAAGACTTTTTAAACTTAATCATCAACATAATTTGGAAAATATAAATCAAATAATTCAATTTACTTATTCACATGGATATTATACTAGTCAAATAATCACATGTAATATCAATAGACTATTTCATAATGATGGAATGCATAATTCCACACTTCATAACCACGTAGTCAAGGACATGTTCCAAGGCTAGAAATAAGATTTTGTAAAGGCCTTATGATAGGACACTAGTCTATCACATGATACCTACCGATTCATCGAGGAGCTATATCAGGATCCACCCATCACTTACTAAATCCAATATATTCTTCATATGAAAAGGATTAAACATAAAATAAACATTAATTTTAAAACTAGCATACATAAAGTCAAAACATTATCCATAAACCATGAATGGTGTAAAAATAACACATAC
This sequence comes from Viscum album, assembly GCA_963277665.1. Lineage (NCBI taxonomy): Eukaryota > Viridiplantae > Streptophyta > Magnoliopsida > Santalales > Viscaceae > Viscum > Viscum album. Next base: position 859,332,124 of record OY728151.1, read on the forward strand.
GTAGTCAAACATATCTCAAATAATTCAATACAATATTGATGATTTGTATCATAACAAATTAACTTCAAACAAACTTAAAATCCATCTATCGATGTTGACATAGATTAAACCATTACTATTTTTAGATAAATATCTTTTTGTTATTTAGAAATAATTTAAAAGTAATATAATTATAAAAGAAAAATTTTATATTGAAAATATTCTTCTAAGCTTGTATGGTAATATTAAACGATGTTATAATGGTTGAAAATAGCCGCACCCACCGTAAAAGATAAAAAAGACATTCTTACCATAATTTTGTCGAGAAGGTCAAAAGTAACTTGTTTGGAAAAGGACAGAATGATTCCCTTCAAAACACATGTGGTAAAATAAGGGTATAAATGACTTTAACCCATAGTCTATTCAATAGTAAAAATGTTTTTAATTTCATTTTCAAGAAAACACAAATGTTGAAGATAAAGAGGTCCGAGAAGATACTTATGTATTAACAACCCCAGATAAGTAAAGAGGTTGTAGAATTAACCCTTACCTTGTAATTTTCCTTGGTAGATGGTTATTTAACCTCCAGTATAATAGATAAACCATTTTTATTAAATTTTAAAAGAATCATATACATAAATATGATATCATATATGATCTTTTAAAATTTCTTTGTTATAATATTTTAGTTGTATCATCGTTTTGGGTGTTAACTGATTCATTTTATTTTATATGCATGGTTACGTAAGATATTTTTGTTATGAATAGGATGTATTCTATTCATAACCTGAATGATATTAAGTGCATAAATAGTATTTTTAATCATAAAATGAAAATTATTCTTGAATTATTGCGATGGTGAATGAGTCTCATCACGTTATTGGAGACGGTAATCTGTACGTACGCACGAGAGAAAATATCATTATATTGATGGTAAACTCATATGTAATTGGATGGAATATTATATCCTTAAAGAATTATTAACATGGTGTATTTATTATTTACATCATTTATACTCATTATTGTACCCATCCAAAAAATGATGTGTTTGAATAACAAACTACACCATGACGTGGAGACGGTAAGCCATACATACACACATATGGTGACCTTTTCATTTATAGGATGGATAGAATAAAAAATATGGTTGTTCAATATTTATAATAACATCACAGTATGTATAAGGTACTTGATTTATTTTCTTGGTAAGGAAAAAACAATTAAAGAGGAGGTGGAAGAAGAAACGAACTTGGAAGAGGGTTGGGGAATTATTACATCTTCTTTGGGTGTTTCCTTTTGAGTTGATCAAAAGAGAACATTAGGATGGCTTTCTGGTGAAATTAAGGACTCTATGTTGATTTGAGGGAAGTTGGGAGGATATTTGGACAGGGTTTGTTGATCCGAATTTCTTTGGAGGTGTGAAATTAAGAGAAGGGGAAGTACCATTTTATAAGAGATGCGAGGGTCACTTTAAGAAAAATGTGAAATATTATTTTATAATAAAATAATTTTCAGTTCCAAATGGATACAAAAAGATTTATTTAGAGGGTATGTTGGATATGGATCAGAAAACTCTAAATTTTTTGGTTTTAGATAGGTTTAGGTCACCATATTAACCTTATCATTTAGATTTAACTCATAGTTAAATAGTTTGACCATTACCATGTCCCTTTGTATTTTTATATTATATGGTTGATAAAATTACTATAACAATCCAAGAAAACACTAAGTGGTTAATTATTAATATATATAAACTTATCTAATTCCTTTTTCCATGCCATATATTTTTAGGAATATTATATCAATTAATAATATATTATTGTATTAAAACGTCAATTATGTCAATTTTGACACTATTTAGTATTTGAATTTTGTGAAATTCATAAAAAAATGATTATAAAAAATAAAATTTAATCGACCCTAACATGTCATATTAACCTTGAAAATTATTGGAATTTATCAAAAGTGTCAAATTACATTTATTTGGATATTTATAATATCAATTATTTAAATCTTTCATTAATAAGGTAATTACTGCATCATCATTGTGTCATAAATAAATTTAATTATATAATGTCTAAAAATTATAGATAAAATAAAATTATGTAGGAAATATTTTTAGCTTTCTAATAAAAATTTTTAGTCTAATTTATCTTATTTATATCCCTATATTAAAAATGGTTTAGTTATAAAACGTTGAATCAACTCCTTTTACTCTTCATTAAATATAATAATAATAAATGTCCTAATCTAATCCAAGTGGACCAAAAAGGATCATATTTTATTCCTAAGGTTGTTTTTGATTAAATTAATCTAATATAGTAGAATTAGTACATTTGTTAGGGTAATTATAATATCATTTTTACCCTTAATTACCCTATTTACTTTTAACCTTGGTAAATAAAAGTCAAAAGTTTCAATTCACCAAAAAATATTTTCGTCTTATTGAACCACATTTTACTTATTGATTTTAATCGTGTCTCGTGGATTTTGGAAATTCAAATAACAGAAATGGTAAAAATAAGTTTTATGACAATTTTCAAATGCTCCTTGAAGGTGGGTAAAAGACAGTAAAAAGTTCAATAAAATTTTATATATCTAAACTTATTATAAAATAACATCAATGAATTACATTGAACATATATAGGTATTATGTATCTATTTTGACCTAACAGAAAATAAAATAATATAACCAATTATTTAAATAAAAAAATCGATTTTAACCAATAACAAATTGTTTTTCTATATTCATTAAAAATTAAAAGTTTTAAGAAAAATTCCAAAGATTCACCCTAAGCTAATTTTGATATTCTGAATCCAAAAATGAAGTCCATTTTGAAAAATTAAATTTATAAAATTTAAAAAAGTGGGTATTACTACTCAAAATGGTGAGTTTGATTGGTCATGGGGTGTTAAAACTCCATGTTGCGTACAATGAAAGCTACTGCATTATTCAAAGGGAAATGTATCGTGGAAACCAGGGGTGTTACATTTATGGGTAATTATAATATCATTTTTACCTTTAATTACCCTATTTATTTTTAACTGTGATAAGTAAAATTCAAAAGTTAATATTTATAAAAAATTATTTTAATCCTATTGAACCACATTTTACTTACTGATTTCAAACATGTCTTTTGGATTTTTGAAAATTAGTTCACAGATGAAGTAAAATTACATTTTAAGCAAATTTGAAAATGTGCCTAGAAGGTGGGTAAAAGACGTTAAAAAGATAAATAAAATTTTATACAACTAATATTATTATAAAATGACTCCAATGAATTACATTGGGCTAATATAGGTATTATTTATCTAATATTACTTTACAGTAAATTTATATAAAAATAATAATTATTTAAAAAAACATGGTTTTAAACAAAGTTGTGTTTTTCACTATTCATCAAAAATTGATAGTTTTTTTAAAAATACCAAAAATTCAACCTAATATAATTGATATTCTGAATCCAAAAATGAATTCCATTTTGAAAAATAAAATTTATAAAATTTCAACAAGTGTGTATTACTATTCATAACTATTTTTTAAACGGCTAGTTGGATTGGTCATGGTCTGCTAGAAATCGATGTCGCGCACAATGTAAGCTATTGTATTATTTCATGAGAAGCATACCATGGAAACTAGGGGTGTTAAAACTATTGAATTCTCCCCTACTATGAACACATCATTACTCATCTCCATCTTCTAGATGCGTCTTCTTGTCACTTTACTATCTTTTGGATATATATCTTCCCACCACTCTCCCAACGAACTCTCACGTCAGATTACATTTCCTAGGAACCCAACCTAGAGTATGTCACAACTTATATTGTACCATGAGACCTACGTAAGGCATAAAATAAAGTCACTCAACACCATTTCCCTTGGATTTTATATCATCATACGAAAAGTGATCATCTAATTATTAAAGAGAAAATATTCAATGAATATTTATCCTAGCCCTATCTAACATCATCTTCATGGGAACCATCTATCCCAAATACCTATACATGATCCCATTCAATTTTCCATTCAATATATCTCATAAATTAACTTTCATATGATTTCATAACATAGGGTACAAATACCATGATTGTAGTGTAAACCACTCTTGATGATCCAACATGCCTCATTGATGATCATTCAAGATGCATCCATACTCCTTCGAACTTATCTCACTACCCATGAAATTAATATTTAATTATGAAAATTTATAATTAATTATTCAAATTAATTTAATATGAAATATACTTTGAACACCTACTTTCCATCAAGCCACACCATAACTACTCCCTAGGATGTGAGATCCAACACACATGACCTCACTAAGGAACAAAACATGAAATCACCTTAATTATATTTAAATTCTTCTTGGAAAGTATCTAATTGAAAAAAACAAACCAATTATGAAATAAAAATCAATGGGTATAATTTGAAATATAAAAGGATCTTTTAATGGATGAATTAAACACTAATTTATATTGAAAAACATTTAAAACCAAAGTAAACTAAGGGATATTGAGAGAGGAAAAAGTAAATGGATGACTAAGAACAGTGGAATCCTATAATCTCATGATGAACAAAAACCCACAGAACTTAACAAAAACATTATAGAAAAAGAAATGATTAAAGATATACCAATGGAACATTCAGGTTGTGAAATCATACATCATTGAATGAGTAACTCGAGTTCGGGGATACACCTTCAACTGATCCTCATTCACGATATGAAAATAATGGTTCATAATATTAATTCCATACCACCGGAAAAATTTATATCATTAAGCATGTTCACAACTTAAAATACATGAGGTTGTGAAAATATCCTCTTTACCAACCCTATTCTCAACATGCACTGTTATTAAACGTGTGAATGGAAATTTATGGGTCCATGAATACCTTTATAATGGTAAATTTAACATCATTTGACTTCATTTCATTCCATGAAACATACCCAATAGAGTCCTCCACTAAATCTAAAATCTTTCAATGAGTGAACCCTATGAATCACAAAATGAAATATCACAGTTCGACACGAATATTCTTTAGCATCTACCCAAGTAGCCAAACAACCAATAGGGCCTCGTTCTATGTACAAAAATATAAATGTGGGGTTTTACAATTTCTTATTCCTGGAACTAAAACAAGATCCAAAAAATTGTTATTTTTTGATGAAAATTTAATATTCCTTCCAAAAAACATAATGTCCCTGAAATCCATAGGGGTTTAAAACTTACTATTATAGTGAATCTCATCATCTAGAATCTAGTGTGTTCCTTTTGAAAATGTTCCAAACTAGCCTTGATCATTAATTCACCACCAATGCTCCACATCATTTTCGTAGAACACAAAACATTCATCTGTAGTGAAACTCCAAAAAAAATAATGCACAACCACTTGATATCGAGAATCATGCTAACTATCGATGATAAAATTGAGATGAAACTCAATAAAACTTGTCTCTCTTGAAACAATATTATTTAATAAACTTATTAATCCTTGAGAATAGGGTGTTATCTCTATAACAAATCACTTAAAAAAAGTTGATTCCATATTATTGTGCTCCCTATCATAGAAATCATCTCCCAATAACATTATTCCACTGGTCAACATACCAAACAATAGTGTTCTATACAATTTTTTTGATGCGTTTTCAACCTCACCACATATATTTAAATGAAAAAATGTGGGTTAATATTATTCAATTTACATTTTCCAGAAAACATATGTTATCACCCACTGACACTTTTCCACATCACCTCATAATATCTCAATGCCTTAACCTTCTTTTGAATAAAGAGATCATCCAAATGCCCACTCCATTTTGTAATACAGGATAATGTTGTAATCCCATGATCTAATCACCGTCCAACCCAACTAATCATCATTCCATTGTCATGTGAACTAATGCACCACTAATTTGATTCACCCTCAGATCACAATAACTTCCTCTTGTGTTACATCCAATACACTAACTAAACACAACATCACATTTTTATACATTATTTGGAATTTACCATGAAACCAAAAGTTTTGGATCTTACCACACACATAAATCTGGATTCCACCAAGATTTCACATTAACCAGTCTCACCACTACCATGATATTTACAATGAGAGGGTAAGACACAAACGATATATATTAGGATCCCCACTAAAGGATTATCATCTTCTTCACCCTATTTAACCAAAACATCATCTTCATGACCAAAAATCTATCTACTATTGAATAAAATGACTATATTTGGTTGCTTGATACAGCCAAAATTTCAAAATTTAACACCAACTACTATTAATCCTCAGCCAACCTTGAATACCATCCACAACAACCACTTTTATCAAATTTTACAATACCCCCACATGAATTCCCTTACACCGCTCCCTAAAAACCATCCTAAATATGTCACCATACCAATATAACATATATTTTAAATAATAATATGGAAAAAAAAATCTAATATTCCATAGTAACTAGATCAATTTATGATGAAACCTAGTAGAATAGTGGTTCACCTCTCACCTCACACAAAAACCCAAGCCACCATTCTTGCAAGGGTGTAACTTTTACACTACCTCTGTAGAATTAATTTTTTTATACACAACTAGAATAATTTTCAATGAACCCATATATATAATCTTCACAAATTATAGATCTAATCAGCACCACCCAGAACCTAAATACACCTTCCCTAATATAAAATGATTTTCTATTGAAAATACATACCTAGGAACATGTGACAACGAAATAATTATTCCATGAGTCATATCATATTTATTATTTTCTTTCATGCATGAACCTCCATATATTCTCCTCATGATGACCAATCAATCCCAAAATCCTAGTATATATCAATCAAGACAAGGTTACCCACATGACTAGTTTCCACACAATATAATTCATGATTTAAGAGTGTCTTCCCACAATCCAATAAAAAACTAACCATGAATCTCATCAATCCTCCCCTCTCAAATTTACTTAAGAGAAAAAATAGTCCATGGGATTTGAATTGTTTGTACATGATGAATTCACAAGTCTTTCCTCATATTATTTCTCCACATAAGTAAAATTCCGCCAAAATTCTATTTGAAAAAAAAACCATAAATGTTTTTTTGACATTTTATTTGGAATAACTCCATCTTTAATAAACCCTTACCCATCCTCATATCATTAATTACGCGTTCAGTGTTTCCTAACCAACTAAAGGTATCAATAAATACCTTACATGAATTCCTAATTAGCCACCAATATAGAATGTATTAATGATACAATACCTTGAAATGTCACTATAAACCAATCCATGATTGGAAATAATGATACATGATTTTATAATTATAGAAACACGTTATATGGTTTTTCTATATATTAGTTGTTGTTAACAATATAAAAACCTTCACCTCTAATTAGTTAAAAAATTACACATGATAAAACATATGTCATTTTATTCCTACAAGGAAATACTAAAGTGTGTATTAAATAGATATTATAATGGGAAGAGTAAAAAAAACTATAAATTAAAACCTCTCTTTTAGTAATCACATTTATTGAACCAAAAAATATTCACTGAATAAACATAAACATAAATATAATACTTTAGAAAATTGGTATATCCCACCAGAAAAGAGTTTTTAATGCACCAATATGAGGTCAATCATAATATCCAACACATTTCTATTCTTAGTATAACATCTCCCAAAATAGAATGAAAAAATATCCCTTAATAGAATGGTGCAATTCCCTACACTTGATCGTCCATTTGATATAGAGTTTCATGTGGCCTCATGATTTCCTCCCAATACACCATATTCATCTGTCATGTGACAAAGGCTAATCATGACCTCGAGGAAATTATTCCATTAAACCAGAGACATAGAGAACTATAAGGTAACTAAAAATTTTATATGGAAATCATAATATAAAATAAAATTAGACATAAACATATCCAATAACAAACTTTTCGTTTCCATACAATACAGAAAAATGATCATCCAATCATATGACCACATAAAGAAATAAACCATCTAGAGATTTATTAAAGGGACATCATGGAATTCATCAAGCCTCAAACCAAGCATGAATCTTAATACCCATTGATACTCCCTATCTTGATTCACTACATGTACAATAAAGAAAAAAATGTCAAGACCTGTCCTCAGGGCCCGTGTCGGGACTATCCCAAGCCCGCCTTCCATAGGCTAGGGGACGGAGAATAGGACCAAAAGCGTAAATCCTGGTAAAAAGGGAAGGAATTGCCTTTATAAAATTAAGAAAACACAATATAGTACGCAATAGAAGTAAGCACTAAGTAAAACTTAGTACTAAAGTATGTGCAGGAAAGTAAATGGGCTAGTATACAAGACAAACTGAAAGTACAGTAGAACTGAGAAAGAATGTAAAACAACTATAAAGTAAAGCAGCAACCACCGAGTCATGATCCGGGAATCCCACCTAAAGGGTGGGTAAAGATAGTCCTGTCGGTACCTCAGGTCCATCCGTCTGCTCCGTGTACATCCTGCCAGGTGGTCTGCCTCCAAATACCATCCAGCTCCACAAGAATCAACCACAATAATTGTTGTCCATCGTCTACAACCAACACAACGTAGTGCCATCATTACCCGTGCAAGGGTGAGTATAACGATACTCAGTAGGGACCCCGAGACCCCCGATGGTCTCCCATAATCCCCGAAGGATAAACAACAAAGGAATGATAAAAACACTAAGTATCAACTAAATATACTTAGGTTTATGCCCATACATATACCTAAGTCATCAATCTCAGTTCATCTCCAACTACCGAGCCCAAGTACAATCCTGTCCACACATGAAAGAAGTCAATCACATCAATTATAAAGATTGAATGACAAAAATCATCTCACACAGGTATACTACTCACGAAGAGGGGTGACGATGATTATATGTAGTCTCTAAATCATCTCCTCTGTAGAACCCACATAGGATCCAAGTACAGAAGTCCTCGCTACCATACCCATGTAAATCCAAGTACAGTAACCATCGCTACCGAACCCACATAGGATCCATGTACAGTCTTCATCACTTCCGAACCCACGGAGGATCCATGTACAGTCTTCCTCGCAGCCGCACCCATGGAGGTTCCAAGTACAGTCGTCATCGTTGTCGAAACCATGAAGGATCCTAGCACGGTAGTTGTTGCAGTCGCAGCCAGCTCTAGGGATCCCGCACTCAGCACACTCGATTCTAGGAGGGTCCTCTCCTTGAGTAAAAGGGCGTAAATACATCAACTATCTCGATGTCTAGATTTGATGTATCCTAATGTTCTATCTTGTCAATAGTAACTCAACGTGACAGACAACACGTCAATCAGACGCATGGTCTGAGAGATATTGGATTTTTTTTCCAGGGGCTCGATTGGAAATACGCTCATTCCAAACCCCAAAATTTACCAAAGTTTTCCAAAACTCACTTAGAGTATTGAAAAAGTACTGCATCGTCTATAAGGTCCTAGTGTCGCTGACAACACGTCGATCAGACGCGCGGTATTTAAGTTATTCACGTTTAAGTGAATAACGAGCCCGACCCATTAGCCCAGCGGGCTGGCGGGTCGGGTCACCCAGTTTTGGTGGATCCGACCCAGTAGGGGTGTTGGACCGGCCTGATGATTTGCACGGCCCGACCTGAGGGGTGCGGCCTGGCCCGAAGAGGGCGCAACCAGTCCCGAAGTGGCTCGACCCGGCCCGGCTTGGCGCGACCTTACTGGGCGCTACCCTGCTGTCTCGACCAACTAGCCGAGCGGCTCGGCCCAAAGGCCGAGCGATCTGAGGGGGGGGGGGGGGCTCGGTTGCCTGAACCGACGGCATCAAGCAGTGCCGCCCTCCCGAACCGGACGACCTTCTAGCATAAGCGTCCCACTCGGGCGGGTTGCGGGTTCTCCAGTGTGGATCCCTCCTGGCGCCGTGGCTTCCATTCGCCCGGCCGGTCGACGGGCCAAATAGTTCGTCCGCCGAAGCAGCCCGCTCAGGTGGGCCACGGTCTTCCGCATCACGGCACCATGGGGTGCCACAGTTTCTCCATTTTGCCCGGCCGGCTACAGCCTGCCGGTTTTTCCTCGTTCGAGCGGCTCGTAGTTGCGGGGCGCGGTTCCTCCACATGTGGCCGGCATGCAGACACCAACTTCGATTGTCACCGCTTTCCGATTCAAAACATGACAAGGAATTAAGGAGGGTCATTGGGCCATGTTTGATCGCCCCCCACCCTCCGCATTAGGTGGTAATAATCGGACAAATATGTTCACTTGAATACAACAATAATGGAGGACTGATTTATTTAAAATAAATTAAGAAAACCCCTACCCGAAATAAGGATCGCGGTTGACAAGTGTCATAGATGATGGTTTCGTTTCCGTCATCGTTGAAGTGCACCCGAAGAGGAATTGGTTTCTCATCTCTTGTCGTGGAGAAGAGAAAAGAAGGTGCGTCGTTCTTCGTCCGAGGATTGGTATTCTTCAACAAAGGAGAAAATCTCCTCTTCTTTCACAAGAGCTCTCTCTCAAATATTTCCCTCACCACAACAAGTTCCAACCAAATTAAAATAAGGCTTCCCCTTATTTTAATTAAACTTTCCAAGCATTCAAAATTCAAAAATCAAAACACTTAATTAATAAATTGGAGGATTCAATTTATTAATTAAGGCATTGGCATGAAATAATGGGAGAGTTGTCAACATTAAACAAGGGATTTTAATGGAGGTTTATGAGAGTTATAGGAAGTTCAATGGTTTAGGTCACTTGTGGGCCCGACCCCAAAAATATCCTCCCCTGGGAGGTAATGTGTGTGTGGACCCCACATCTAACTTCTTTTGGGAGGATATAACCATCATCCTTAAAAATAAAATTGTGCTACACCAATTTTATTTATTTTAAACTAATTTCCCAAATATTAATTCTCAACCCGCATAAAATGCAACAGCGGTAAAGGGCCCCTTAAGCAATTACCGACACTGCGAGTTTATCAGTGCCCTCAGATTTTAATTCCGAGCACCAGTTCAAAAGATAGAAAAACCCACTCATTCGTTCATTGAACATACCCAAGCTAAACATCAGAAATTTATTCCGGGCACACCGGGCCTCGGAATCAAATTCCATCAGAATCCACAGACTCGTAAAATTCCAAAGTATTTATGAAAAAAATTTCCTTCAAATTTCATTGTCTCTACACTGCTACCATCTCAGAGATTTATGTCCTCATAAAGTTACAACATAAACTAGGGAAACAAATGAGGGTACTGGGCATGAATTTGAGCCTCCCGCTCCCATGTGCTCTCCTGGAGGTTCCCATGCTGCCAAAGAATGTGCACCAGAAGAATCGACCATCCACGTTGGACCTTCTCCTATCGATCCTCGATCTCTACCATAACCTCCATGATTTTATCACCGTTATCGATGTCCAGCTCCCCATGATCAATGATGTGGTACGGTTCGTACACGTATCTCCTCAGCTGAGATAAGTGGAAGACGTCATGAACCCAGTGCAACTGAGGTGGAAGGGCCAGTCGGTAAGCCACCTCGCCTACTCTACTGAGGACCTAGAAAGTCCCGATGAAGTGCGATGATAACTTGCCTCCCCGGCCAAATCTCTATAATCCACATCAAGCTGAGACCTGTAAGAAAAAGTGGTCTCCATCCTCGAACTCCAATGTTATCCATCTCCTATCATCACAGGACTTATTTTTGCTCTGTCCAGTCCTCATTCACTCCTGTATCATCTGCACCTTCTCCATCGTAGCCTGAACCATCTCTGGTCCTACAAGTGTTGACTCCCCAGGTTCAGTCCAACACAAAGGTGATCTACATGGTCGGCCATACAGTGGATCGTAAGCTGCCATCCCGATGGTAAAGTGGTAGCTTTTGTTGTATGCAAACTCCAAAAAGGGTAGGTTATCCTCCCATCTATGACCAAAGTCAAGGACACATGCACAAAGAATGTCCTCGAGAGGTTGATTGGTCTTCATCATCTGAACATCCATCTGAGGATGAAAGGATGTGCTCAGGCATAGCTGCATCCCAAAAGCCTCCTATAACCCCTTCCAAAGCCGGGAAGTAAAGCGAGCATCTCGATCGGATATGATAGACGATTTCACACCATGAGGACATATGATCTCTTGAATGTAGAGGTGTCCTAAGCTCTCTACTGAGCCCTTCTCTCTGATCGAAAGGAAGTGGGCCGACTTCGTGAGTCAGTCGATGATCACCCAGATAGAGTCTTGTCCCCTAGATTTACGTGGAAGCCCTACACTAAATCCATTGATATCCCACCCAATTCCACCTTGGAACCACTAAGGGTTTTTACCAAGCCTGCTGGTACCTGGTGCTCCTCCTTCACTTATTGGAAAGTGAGGCATCATGAAACTAACTCTGCTACAACCTTCTTCATACCTGACCACCAGTGTTGTCGTTTGAGGTCCTGGAACATCTTCACTACTCTAGGATGTACCGCTAGAGGGGAAGTGTGAAACTCCCTCATCACTTCCTCCTGTAGTGCAACAGGTACCATGGTAAGTCCCTTGAAGAGGATGATTTGATCTCCTCCTTCAGAAAATCCATTAGGAGCCTGTACTAGGGAAATCTGAGCACATCACGTCTCACAGTCAATGTCCCCACGTTGTGCCTCTCCGACTCGCTAAAGTAGTGGAGGAGTAACTGCGAGGGACTGTAGAAAAGCTGCCCCATCACTATCCATGAAGGATATCTGTAAAGTGAAAAACTTCTCTATCTCCTCTCAAAGTAGCTAAATGCCCGATCTCTTGCTAAGAGCATCATCTACAACGTTCCCCTTCTTAAGAGTATAGACTATCACAAAGTCATAGTCCTGGAAGAACTGGACCCAGTTTCATTGTCTCAAGTTCAGTTCCTTCTATGAGAAAATGTACCTGAGACTCTGGTGATCAGAGTAGACTGTAAATTGCTCACCCATCAGATAGTTTCGCCATATCTTCAAGGAGAATAGAACTACTGCTAACTTCAGGTCAAGGGTAGAGTAGTTTTACTCTTGCTGCCTCAAATATCGTGAACCATAGGTGATCACTGACCGCTCCTGCTTCATGACACACACGAGTCCGGTCCCGGATTCATCACAGTAAACCACGTACCAAACACCCTCCTCTAGTAGCCTCAAGATGGGCACATTGTTCAATCTCTATCTCAACTTCTGGAAGATTTTCTGGAATCTATCTGACCACAGGAAGGGTTTCCCCTTCTTCGTCAAAGCTGAATGTGGTGCTTCAACTCTGGAGAAGTCTAGCACAAATCTCTGATAGTACCCAGCCATACCTTTGAAACTCCACACCTCCGTCATGCTCCTGGGTGGCTCCCAAGCAAGTACTTCATTGATCTTCACATCATCCACAGTAACTCCTACCTCCGAGATGACATTCCCCAAGAAGTGAGCATCTCGAATCCAGAACTAGAACTTTAAGATCATACCATAATGCTGGTTTTCTCAAAGTGTGTCCAGTAAAACCTGCATGTGGTAGGCGTGCTCCTCCTCAGTAGTGAAGTAAATCAGCATTTCTTCGATGAAGACTAAGACAAAACGATCGTCGTAAGGCTGTAATATCCAGTTCATTAGGCTCATGAACACTTCTGATGCATTGGTTATGCTGAAGGGTATAACCAAGAACTCATAGTGGCCATACCGAAACATGAAGGCCTTCTTCGGCACATCCTCGTCTCGAACTCAGAGTTGATTATATCCTGACTTGAGGTCTATCTTTGAGAACCATCGTGATCCCTTGAACAGATCAATGAGTTTGTAAATCCATGGGAGTGGATACTTGTTCTTTACGGTCACCTGATTCAGGCAACGGTAGTCGACACATAGTCGTAAGATCCCATCCGCCTTCTTGGAAAATAAAATTGGAGAAGCCCAGGGTGAAACATTGGGTTGGATGAATCCCTTTCCCTGTAAGTCCTCCAACTGTACCCACAACTCATGAAGTTCTGTGGGATCCATCCAATATGCTGGAGTAGATATCGGTGTTGTCCCGGGGTACAGGTCAATGTAGAAATCTACCCCTTTATGAAGAGGTAGTCCTGGAACATTGTTAGGAAAAACATCCACATACTGATCCAACACAATAGGAAAACTCAGACTCCGCACAACACCCGCTCCTAGGATGAGACTAGCCAACTGATGTGTGATCGGCTGCCCTCTCCCCTGTGTAAGTCAATCCTACATTTTAAAGGCTCCCTTATCACTGGTGAAGGTGAACCTGCTCCATTCTGTGTGGACAAACCACACGTTTCGCCTCATATAGTCGATATGGGCATGGACTATCGATGACCAATCCATACCCAAGATGACATCATAAGGCCTCAAAGTCGCTATAAGAAGATCCCAGTTCAAGATCTCGCCTCCTAGAGTAATCTCACACTGCCAGCACCAATGTGTAATCATCGAGTCTGCTCCCGTAGGAGTCTATAGCCATAAGGATCGAGCCAACGACTCTGTTGGAATCTCCACGCTCCGAACAAGGCTAGCGACATTAAAAGAATGACTCGCTCCTGTGTCTATAAGAACTACAACATGGGTGGATTAGATTCAGATAGTATCTCTAATCATCTCAGGTGTGTCGTGGTCATATGCCTCGACTACCTGTAGTTGAGCCTGCCCTGTCTGCCAGATCCCAAGGGCCGAGTGGTCCTTCTAGTGGTGGTAGTGGTAGAGCCTCGAATCGTCGTCCACCACCCGCTGCTCGGCCAGTTCCTCTGCCTTATCCACCTGCTCCCTGCAGACCGGAACGGTCAAACCTCTGCCTCTGCTTGGGAGGTCCATCTATTGTCTGCTAATTGTCTGCATGGCAGGTTGGGCAGTCACGAGCCATGTGGCCCTGCCCGCCGCATGCATAACACTTCCTTCCCCTCGTATGGATGGCTTTGCTTCTTGTGCCCTGCACATCCAAACCAGTATCCTGAGGTCGCCCACCTGATGGCTTGGTTCACTTGGACCTCTACGACATCTGTTGACTTTCGGCTGTAGAAGACTTTTCTATGTGTCGCCCTGTGGTGGGTCTCGCTGCTGGCATTATCTCAACAAGAAAGTTCTCTACAAGAAGGGCTTGCTCTAGTACTCCTGCCTATGTCAGAATGCTGAGGGAGATAATCGAAGCACTGATCTCATTCCTCAGTCCCTTCTCAAAGATATGGGCCTAGAATAATGTGTCTCGTACCATGTTTGTGGAGTAGCATGAGATGTGGTAAATAGTGCTGAGTACTGGGCTACTATCATGATGCCCTACCGCAAATGTAGTAACTCCTGGATGCGCACCGCACAGAGGATGGCTGGAACAAACTCCGAGTGGAAGAGGTTCTCGATGTCCATCCAATGTAGTGATTCCTCGTCATGCACCTGGAGTATCGGGATATACCATGTACCTGCTACTGTGTGCAGGAGACTCGCGGCAAGGATCACCATAAGGTCTGCTGGTGTCCCTACTAATCTGAAGACTCTGACGATAGCCTCTAGATAATCCTTGGCTACCTAAGGATTCATCTCTCTACGGAACTTGGGCAATCTCTGTTGCTGAAACTCGTGCAACGCAATCAGGCGGCCTGTACTCTCTGCTGTTAGGGCTAGTGGCATCGATGGCTCACCGGGTAGTGGTACTGCTGGTGCCTCCGCTGTAATGGGGCCTGCACTGAGGCCTCATCGCTCAATGGTCTACCATCTCACATGTAGCTCAGAACCCTAGATGGGTGCCTTCGTGGGGCAATCCAAAAAGGAAACAGGTGCGCCACGGTCGAACAGTACACCGGGTGACCTGACACAATGTAATCCCAAATAAAACCTTTGAATCACACTTGAAATCAGTATTTTCGAGCACTTAGTCGAAAATCATAAGTCAGGGTCCTAGTGTATGGATACGTCGGCCGCCGAAAAAACACTGGACTCCCCAGACTGAAAAGCACACTCAATACTCTTATCACTATAGCTTCATAGAGAAGAAAATATCAAAGTCTGGAGTTCTGTGGTAGAACCGACTCCTTTGATATCAATTTTTCACAACCCATCCTCAGGGCCCGTGCCATGACTACCCCAAGCCCACCTTTCATAGGCTAGGGGATGGAGACTAGCACCAAAGGGTTAAATTCTAATAAAAAGGGAAGGCATTTCCTTTATAGAAGTAAAAAAACACAACAGAGTAAGCAAGATAAGTAAGCACTAAGTAAAACTGAGTACCAAAGTAAGTGATGGAAAGTAAATGGGCCAGTATACAAACCAAACTGAAAGTACAATACAACTGAGAATGAAAGTACAACATCTGTAAAGTAAATAAGAAACCACCGAGTTGTCCTCCGGGAATCCTACATGAAGGGTGGGTAATGATAGTCTTGTCGGTACCTCGGGTCCGTCCGTCTGCTCCATGTACGTCCCACCAAGTGGTCCACCTCAGGATACTGTTCATCTCTACAAGCCTCAACCATGATCAGTGCTTTCTATCATCTGCAACCAACACAATGTAGTGAAATAATCTACCTTTCAGGGGTGAGTATAGTGATACTCAGTAGGGACACCGAGACCCCCAATGGTCTCCAAGAATCAACGAATGATAAACCATAAAGGAAAGATACAAACACTATGTATCAACCAACTCTACTTAGTTATATTCCCATACATATACCTAAGACATGAATCTCAGTTCGACTCCAACTTCTGAGACCAAGCATAATCCGGTCCACACAGGAAAGAAGTCAATCACATTAATGATAAAGATTGAAAGACAAGACTAAGCTCACATATGTATACTAATTATGAAGAGGGGTGGAGATGATTAGATGTAGTCTCAGAATCATCTCCTCTACTGAACCTGCATAGGATCCAAGTAAAGAAGTCATTGATGCTGAACCCATGTAGGATCCAAGTACAGAAACCATCGTTGTCGAACCCACGTAGGATCCAAGTATAGTCGTTATCACTGCCGAACACACGGAGGATCCAAGTACAGTCATCCTTTCTGCCGAACCCACAGTGGATTCAAGTACAGTCATTGTCATCATCAAACCCACAGAGTATCCCAGCATAGTAGTCGTTGCAGTCACGACCATCTCTAGGGTTCCTGCACTCAGCAAGCTCAATTCAGGGAGATCCACTCATCGAGTAAAAGGGGGTCGATAAATAAACATCATTAAAGTCCAAATATGACGTATCCCATAGTTCATTCTCATCCAAATGAACTCAACGTGACAAACGGCATGTCAATCAGATGCTTGGTCTGAGAGATATTGGTTTTTTCGTTCTAGGGGCCCTTTTGGAAATATGCTCATTCCAAACCCGGACGTTTACCAAATTTGTCCAAAACTCACTTAGAGTATCTCAAAAGGACTACCTCATGGATAGGTTCCTAGTGCTTTAGATGGATCGTCGATCAGACATGCAGACTTTAATTTATTCATGTTTAAGTGAATAATGGGCCCGACCCATTAAGCCTAGTGGGCTGGCGGGTCGGGTCACCCAGTTTTGGCGGGTCCGACCCAGTAGGGATGTTGTACCGGCCCAAATATTCACGCGGCCCAACCTGAGGGGCGCGGCCCATCCCGAAGTGGTGCGGCCCGACGGGGCGTGGCCTAGCAGGGCATGACCCGATTGGCTCGGCCCGAAGGCCGTACGGTCCGGGGGGTGGCTACCCAAATTGGCGGCCCCAAGCGGCGCCACCCTCCCAAAATGGCCGGCTCGGCCGGCTAGCCTTCTAGCGGAATCCGCCCGCTCGAGCGGGCTGCCTATTCTCCAACGCGGCGCCCTACTGGCACCGCGGCTCCCCTCCTCCCGGCCGGCCCACCGAAGAGGCCGTTCATGTGGGCCGCGGTCTTCCACAACATGGCGCCGTTGGGACCCACGGTTTTTCCCTTCAGCCTGGCTGTCTACGGCCAAAGAGTTCTTCCTCGGTCGAGCAGCTCGCAGTTGTGGGCCGCGGTTCCTCAACATGTGGCCGGCGCGCGACCACCGCCTTCGATCGTCACCACATTCCTATTCCAAACAAGACAAGGAACGATGGAGGGTTGTTGGGCCATGGTTGTTCGGCTCGTGCCCTCCATGTTAGGCGGTAACAATCGGCCAAATATGTTCACTTGAATACAACAATAACGGGGGTGTAATTTATTTAAAATAAATTAAGAAAACCCCCTACCTCGAATAAGGTTCACAGTTGACAAGTGTCGTGGATGACAGTGTCGTTTCCATCGTCATCGGAGTGCACCCAAAGAAGAATTGGTGACTCCTCTGTTGTTGTGGAGAAGAGAAAATAAGGTATGTCATTCTTTGATGGAGGATTTGTCCTCTTCAACAAAGGAGAAACTATCCTCTTCTTTCAAAAGATATCTCTCTCAAATATTTCTCACAACACAACAAGTGAAAACCAAATTAAAATAAAGCTTCCCCTTATTTTAATTAAACTTTCCAAGCATTCAAAATTAAAAAATCAAAACACTTAATTAATAAATTCAAGGATTCAATTTATTAATTAAGGTGTTGGCATGAATTAATGGGAGAGTTGTCAACATTAAACAAGGGAGTTTAATGGGGTTTTATGAGAGTAATGGTAAGTTCAAGGGTTTAGGTCACGTGTGGGTCCCACCCAACAAATATCCTCTCATGGGAGGTTATGTGGGTGTGGGCCTCACCTCTAACTCCATTTGGGAGGATATAACCACCATCCATAAAAATAAAATTGTACTACACCAATTTTATTTATTTTAAACTAATTCCCCAAATATTAATTCTCAACCTGCTTAAAATGTAACTATAGTAAAGGTCCCCTTAAGCAGTTACCGGTGCTGCGAGTTCATCAGTGCCCTCATTTTTCAATTCCGAGCAATGGTTCAAAAGATAGAAAAACCTGCTCGTTTGTTCCCTAAACTTACCCGAGCTAAACTTCAAAAATTGATTTCGGGCACATTGGGCATCAGAATCAAGTTCCGTCAGAATCCATAGACTCGAAAAATTCCAACTTATTTAAGAAAAAAATTTCCTTGAAATTTCTGGGTCTTTACAAAAAAAATAATAAATACATTATATGAAATAATGTGCCTATGAAGGTTGTGAGAATATACTCTGTAGGGTCTCCCTAAGAACCTCTAATATACACCATCATATGTCTACATATTCTTATGGAAATGGATATATAAAAATAATAATGTTTTTTGGTGTTCATGTGCTAACTATGTCACCCTGAAACTATACAAGTCACACATGCCCATCAACATATCATCTTCTATTCATAAAACCAAGTGGCCCAGCCATACATGCATCATTAGTATACATGAATCCCACCCTTGACATGCATTGGACAACGATATGTGATTTCTCATCTCATAACCATAGACTCTCAGTAGGGTTCCATCTATATCCATGACTCCCACCAGATGTAACAGGGAATAGTCATACATCCAAATAAGACCTATACCTTTTCACTAATGGAAGGGTCTGTAATTAACCAAACATGGTAAACTAGGCAAGCCACCTGAACCATCCCATCACATGATTTATATTGTGACCCAATCCTTTTACATATAACATTTCATTATTTCATGCATAATTAATCATCAGAGTACAAGCCATAGATCATTAATTCTAGTGTCTTGGAAGACTAGGTACATATAACATAAAACATGTGGCTAAATAAACTTCTTTATTTAATCCCCATAAAGAGATTCTAACTTTTTTTGAGCTCTTACATCTGAAAAGGGTACCCTGGGGAACACATGAACAAAGGGATGAGCTAAAAAGCCCAGTAAAGGAATGAACATAAGGATACATCTCAAGAACATGAGTTAGGAGGCATGAAATAATGATATCCAAAGCATGAAACTTATAAAAAAATTTAAAATTAGCATGGGATCATATAAACATGGAATCATATAAATGTGGAAGAATCATAAATCATATCTTTAGTACGGGTCAAGGCTAATCTCCAATCCTGTTTCCCATTTTAGTACGGGTCAAGGCTAACCACCAATCTCGTTTCACATTGCATCTCACGAGACTTATCCTTACCCAATGCATTGGAGCGCGGTCTAGGAACACCCATCTCAACATTTTAATGTATATTCTTTCCACATAAATATTATTACCAAATATACAATCATAAATAATAAACCATAAAAAAACATAATGGTACCCATGGAAAGAATTGGGTACCACCATAATGACATAAATCATAACCAATGGGCGTATCACGAAAGTGTCCATGTAAGGAACAAATTAGAAAATACATGGAATTTAATAGTGTAAAATAGTCATATAACATGGTAAGTGGTGTCAAAAATATGTGACAACATATGATAAATGTATTTTAGAAACATTATCCATAAAACATTTTTGTGCAGTCTTATGGAAAATACTATAGAGCTTTTACAATAGTAATGAAGAGATTATTTTATGTAAAACTAGAATTGAACCAAGAAGGTTTTCATAATAAAAATACTGAATTTAAAATGACAATGGTTTCTTATAACATAGGATAGACTGCACTTCAATTTTGGGTAAAAATATGGGAAGTCCCCTAAAAACACGTTTTCTTATCGGAAGTTCTAAGGAGGGAATCTTTCAAAAACATGAATTTCCCTGAAAGAAAGTAATGAAATGGTCTTGATATTAAAATCTTTTACAACTATCCATAATTCATAATATTCTCATAAATAGATATGATAATACCATTTTGAATGAAAGATAAGGCCACTCGAAAGAACGAAGAAGGTTTGGGTAGAATTCGTTATGATTTTACCAGCATGGTATCGGGTGTACCTAAGAGGGCTTGAGGAGAGAGATAAGTGGTTTATCATCACATATAAAACATTAGGGCATTATGGGGAAGGTGTATAAACATACCCCATAACTTTTTATTACACAAAAATACATAGCATAGAGAATAATCTTGATTAAGAGTGAAAAGGTGAGGATCCCTTACCTTAAATCCATTAGTGTTCTCCACTTGTTATTAACGACCTCTTGAGACTTCCTACTTTGAGAACCTATTTAAGGGAGGGGATTCGGTATTTTGATGAGGATAAGATATTTTGGATGTGCGGGAGGACCATGGGAATAGATTTGGGTCGAAATTAGAGAAGGCTTGGAGCTTGAGAGGAGTGGAGAGAAGAGGGAGTGAAGGGGGGTTTTTATAGTGGAGGAGAGGAGGGATTTCATGACATTATAACCATTAATTTATTATTTCATCAAAATACAAAGAATAGTAAGTATTACATGACTAGGAACAGTAAATGGGTCATGTGAATTCGAACCAAGTGGGATTACATCAGCAGAACAACATCAATGACTCAATTAATCCATTATTTAGAATTTATTGTGAATTATCAAATTCTACTATTCATCAAAACATTCAAGTATATCAGAAAAATCCCAAAATTTCACCCTAACCATTTCTTGACGTAAAGAACCGAAAAATGAAAACCATTTTTCAAAAAAAATTCTATGTATGATTATTTTAATATTTAATTAAAATAATAATTTATTATCAAAACCAGTTTTAAAACATTCATTAACTCATTCTAAATTATAGGTATATCGTACTTCCAACTTGAATATTATTTTTAGACCACCATAGGCTAGGTTACTATTCATTAGGGTATATCAATATTAATAAGGGTATGTTACTATTTATTAGAGTTGGTTACTATTCACCAAAAATTATTTTTGTTTTATTAGACTCCAAAAAAACATCTTGAACACAACCGTGTATGAAGGATTTTCGAAATTCCTAACACATAAGTGAAAAAATTATGTTTAAAGGTAACTTATCACTTAGTAGTTCATTATGTTGTGTTTTAATGTGATTTTATGACATAAGTATAGGAAGATAATTTCCATTGAAAAACTTTGGGTTATTACATTCTTCCCCCCTTATGAAATTTTTCCCTCGAAATTTTGTTTTACATACTAAGCCAAAAACAGGTGCGAGTACATTTCCTTCATTGCTTCCTCCAATTCCCACATTTCTTCCTTAAACATATGGTTACTCCACAAAACATTGACAATATGGGTATTCTTGTTTCATAGAACCTTATCTCTCAGATCTAGAATCTTTACTGGCTGCTCCTCATAGGATAGATCATCTTCTAGCTGCACCACCTCTGAGTTTATTACATGTGAGGGATCATGTATGTTCTTACTCAAGAGTGATATGTGGAAAACATCATAATATCAATCCATATTTTGTTGAAGTTCAATCCAATAGGCCATGAATCTTATACGTTTAAAGATCTCAAAGGGTCCAATATATCTTAAGCTTAACCTCCCTGTCTTCCCGAATCACATGACTCTCTTCCATGGAGATATTTAAAGGAAGACTTTGTATCCAATTTCGAACTCCATGTCACTTCGACGGTTGTCAGCATAGCTCTTTTGCCAACATGGAGCAGCTTTGATGTGTTTCTGGATGACTTGAACCTTCTCTGTCATCTCTTGAACAAGATCGGATCCAAGTAGCTTTCTTTTTCTAACTTCATCCCAATAGGGTGGAGTTCTACATCTCTTTCCATACCGAGCATCATATGGGGCCATATGTATACTCGATTGGAAGATATTGTTGTATGAGAACTCAACCAATGGGAGATGCTTCTCCCATCCACCTTTTAATTCTAGAGAGCAGGCTCTATGAATATCTTCAAGCATCTGAGTAGTTATTTCAGACTGGCCATCAGTTTGGTGGTGATAGGCCGTGCTGAAATTTAATTCAGTACTCAAAGAATGTTGAAGGCTCCTCTAGAATTTAGATGTGAACCTTGGATCACGGTCAGATAAAATTGAGAGTGGAATACCGTGCAGTCTCACCACTTCCTTCACATTTAACTTTTCAAGTTGTTCAAGGAAGAGATCTTCCCGAATAGTTATGAAATGGGATGTCTTGTTGAGTCGGTCAACCACAACCCATATCGCATTATTTCCCTTCGACGTCTTCGGGAGACTAGTGACAATGTCCATTGTAATAGCCCGAGATTTTATGAAAAATATTCTTTTTTATTTTACTAATGTCTTGTGTTATACGCTACACTAAAAGGAGCTTGCACAACACGCATCCTTGACTTGCCTTGCATTACACTCAATCACAACCTTCCTCGATAGCGTGTGTGGTACGTAATCCTGAGTTTCACGAAACAATGATATGCTATTAAAATATTATTAAAACTAGCCGTTATGAATAGTAATAACCACTTTTTAAATTTTAGAAATTTTAACTCTCAAAATGGACTTCATTTTTGGATTCGGAGTATCGAATTTAGCCTAAGGTGAAATTTTGGTACTTTTCGGATAACTTTCATATTCTGATGAATAGTGAAAATTACTAAATTATAATTAAAAACAACTTTTTTAATCGAAATAATTAATAGTGATAAATCATTAATTTGAGTGGTTTTAAAGTATATTTAGAATATATTTTTACAATTTAATACAATGTTGGTCATTGGATGTAATTTCACATTTAAACTAGACATAAACAAGTGTCAATCTTTTGATAGATATTGTTTCTTAAAAACACGCTATTTGTTTTAACAGCGGGATTTAATTATAAAATTAATTAATGCAACTTTTATGTTATGAATTTGGTAAAATAGACTTCATTTTTGAATTCGGAATATGAAATATAGCTTGGGATGAAATTTTGGCATTGTTCTGAAAAACATCAAATTTTGATGAATAGTGAAACTACTAAGTGGTAGGTTAAAAACTGAATTTTGCATAAAACTTAATTTTACCGCTTCTGTGAATGGAATTTCGAAAATCCGAGAGACACGGTTAATATCAAGGACTAAAATGTGGTTCAATGAGATGAAAATAATTTTTTGGTGAATAGTAACTTTTTACTTTTTTTTACAACGGTTAATAGTAAATAGGGTAACTAAGGGTAAATATGATATTAATATTACCCTAACACATGTCCTAATTCTATTGGACAAGTGTAATTCGACCAAAAACAAACTTAGGAATGAAATATGACCATTTAGGCCCACATGGATTAGATTAGGACATTTATTATTAATTTATTTAAAGAAGGGTTAAAATAGTTAAAATAAAGTTTAATAAGTAAATCATTTATAATATGGGGTTATACATAATATAAATTCGATTGTAAATATTAATTAGAAAGCTAAAAAGATTTCCTACATGATGGTATTTTATTTGTAATTTTTAGACATCAAATAATTTAATTTATTTATGACACAAAGATGATGCAGTAATTATCTTATTTATGAAATATTGACATAATTGATGTTATAAACACCAAAATAAATGTAATTTGAGACTTTTTATGAATTACACTAATTTTATAGGTTACTATGATATATTAATGTTGATTTAATCAACTTGTTTCGAACATATAATTCTGTTATGACTTTCACAAAAATCATATATCAAATAGTGTCAAAATTGACACAAAATAGTTTTTAAATCAAATATTATATTATTAATTGTTATTTTATTCCTAAAAATCTAAGGTTCGGCCGTATGACTTAGATAAGGATATATATATTAATAATAAACAATTTGGGGTTCGTTCGGCATGTTATAGTAAGTGTATTTACCATATAGTGAAAGAAAACAAAAAGACACGGTAAAAGTTAAATTATTTAACTTAGAGTTAAATCTAATTGATAAGGTTAAAATAATACCCTAAACTTTTCTAAATCCTATTGGTTGATAGGATTTCGACTCATCCCCACTTTAGCTTCGAAATAAGACCCTTTGGAACCATTATAAACCGATTTTTACTTTAATATAAAATAATATTTTGAGATATTCCTAAGGTGCCCCTCTCCTCCCCTATAAAAGGACACCTCCTCCCCCTCCTCCTCACACCAATTTGAGCACTCAAGCTCGGCCAAACCCTGCCAATTTCTCCTCTCCACTTCCCTAGCAACATCCTAGAGGTTCTGGTCTTCCTCAAAGACCAATTTTAGTGCCCTAAGAGGAGGTCTCAAAGAGGCACTTCAAAGAAGAGGTAATTACCGTTACCAATTCTTTCATCTTTATTTCTTCTTCCACTTCTTCTTCATAGGTTGTTTCATTATGAATTAATAACATCAGTAACACTCATATACTGATATGTTATTATAAGTATGAAACAACCCTATTTCACCATCTATCCATCCTACGGAAAAAGAAATCACCGCGCGTGCGTACGTACGGAATACCGTCTCCACGCCGTGGTGTAATCTATTTTCCACCACCACCTTACATGGATGGGTATAATGGTGTAAAGAATAACTATACATAGTTATTACAACATCATATTGATTCTGATATATTGTATAATCCACTCCAATTCAATTCAATATTTATTGAAATGATATCATCGCTCGTGCGTACGTACGGACTACCGTCTCCACGACGCGATGAGATTCATTCTCCATGTTAACCATTTAAGAATGATTATAATGTATATATAAGAAATAATAATGAAATATATGACATTATAAAGCTACTGGATTTATGTATATATATACATATGTATGTCATCTACTTACTTCCATTTCAAGACAATAAGGAAAGAAAAACAGCGTTCATGCGTACGTACGGACTACCGTCTCCATGAACGGTGTTTTTCATTTTATTTATCTATCTATTATATATATATATATACTGAATATATATGATATATAAATCATATTTTATATTCTGGAAGTAAGTAAATCATGATATAAGTAATAATGATGTCAAGAACAACAAGTCAAAACACCTACGATAAATGAAAAGATTTTACCCAAAACACTTCTTTAACATGGAATTTACAAAAGAACGGGTAATATAATGTCATAAGTGAACCATATATGATATCATAACAATGAATATGATTTTGTAATAAGTCAATAACATGATTTAAATCATTATACAGGAGGTTCGGACACTTACAAAGCAAGTCGGACCTAAGGTAAGGGAAATATCACAATCTCATTTTTATCCGAGATTGTTTATTCGTAAGTATTTACTGGGGTGTATTTTATCATCCACATACATGTTTCATCAATATGTAATATTATTTCCATCCACCTACAATTTTTTAAATTCATTTTACCCTTCGGTGAGTTTTTAGTAAAGAATATGAAAGGAATCTTTTGTCGCTTTTTCGTACGAGGTGATTTTTTGACTTTTCCGACAAAAGTACGAAGAATGTTTTTTTTAACGTATACGGCATGAATGGATTTTTAAAACATTATTTCCAAGAATCTTACTTTACAAGTTTTCAAGTTTATTTTTAATCAACTTCTTTTAGTTTAAAGTTTTATGACATGTTAAGAAAGGAAAAATGTTTTTGAAGTAGAAAGGATATTTTCCTCAAGAATGAAGTTCAAGTATTTTATCAAAATTATTTTCCATCTAAGATAATAAAAGGGTTCTGTTTTTATCCCTATTATTACATGGATTTGATTATGTTGTGATGGAAATATTTCTTATGAATTCCTTTATCTTATATGAATTGTTTTATGATGTCACGATGTTTAAGATTACCATTTTTATTACATGGGTTATGAAATGATGTATGATTTATGATTTTGTGGCACACATAAAAATGGTATCATTATGAGATGGGTGGGACCTATATCTCCCTCCAATGCATTGGGTAAAGATTTTATATCTCATGAGATAGACATGGATGGAATGGTAGGTTATACCGGTTCAGTGAAACAGGACTGAAACGAGGATTACTCGATTCAGAAAGGGACTTTGTCCACTAAGATAGTCTTGGCAATGAGTCTTGACTAACAAGAAATGATTCTCTAGGATTATGTGTGTATGCCAAAATGAGTAATGTTTTAAGTTATGATTTCATTTTCAATTCTATGATTTATCCCATGTTATGATATTATGAGCTCTTTTGCATGTCAAGATTTCCAAAAGCTACGTTCTTATGTATATGATGTGATTGATATTTCTTTTGTTTACCCTTACTGAGCATTTGAGCTCACCCTTTTTTTGTTTTTATTTCCCCAGGATATAAAGAATGGTTTTAGGTAAAAAAAAGTGTAAGATCTTTATGGGAGATATTGAAGATCTTTCACCACGTTTAGAAGATTACGTTCCGAGTTTCCAAAGACACTAAACTATTACGATCCTTGTGTGTGTGTTTTTATTATGTACTAAGTTTTCCGCAAAAGTAATGTAATGTCCATGTACGATAAGCTTCGGGTCTCTACAGTTGGTATCAGAGGAAAGGTTTAGTCAACCTTTGGAAACTAGGATGCGAAAACGTTAGTGAGATCCCTAGAGATATTTCTAAGGTATGTCTAGGGATGCCCCTAAGGATAAGTATACGTATAGGATATAGTTCTAGAACTATGGTAACGATATTATATTAAACCAAAGATTATAGATATTTAAGTTACTCCCCCTTTATTACGATTTTTGCATCTAACACTATTCTGTTTGGGTTTTAGAAAATGGCTGGAAACAAGATGATTCACAATAATGGAGGATATGATGGACAATGGAATGATATTCATCATGAGCAACCAAATGAAATGGGATTTGGATGTCCAAACATCATTATTATGCCGAATCAGCAATCTCACAACATGATCAATAAAGTAAAATTTGGTAAGTTTCCTGACTCGACTAATAAGAGAAAGATGGAGTTCCATGATGATCATAGAGGAAAGAAAGTTCAATTTCCCCTATGTAAATCATGTGGGAAGAGGCATCAAGGAGAATGTTTCAAGGGAACTGGAAGATGCTTTGGGTGTGGAATAGAAGGACACAAAGCAAGTAAGTGCAAAGGAAAAGGGTCGGTTAACACCATGGATGAGGATAATGGTATTGCTACGACATAAAAAATGGTTAAGTGTTTTAAATGTGGAATGTATGGGCATTATGCAAACAAATGCCCTAAGGGAAAGACTCATGAAGAGAATCAGTATGGTCATATGGGTAGTATTTATGTGGATGATGATGAAGAGACTACAAATGATATGTGAGATGAAAGAATTTTTGAAGCTCGGTCAATGGTTTGAGAATGTAGTGGAATGATTACATGTTTATCATGTGTAATTTTGGAATAAAGAGACATCTATGGATTGTTACATTGTTGTCTTTCCTTGTGTTTTGAAAGTGTATGATTAATGTTACCAGTATCTATGAAAGGTTATTCAGATATTTTTGGAATGTAGATGATATGCGCATAATGAAGGGATAAGGAGAAAATTAAATGTTTTATAGTATTCATGAGCTCATGATTGATATAAGGACTAAGTGATATCATGGTTTGAGTGTATAGAATTTTGAGGATTTTGGTATGTGGAAAGTGTTAACTTTTAACTACACTCATGTTTTCACTAAGGTATTCAAGAGAATACACGATTAAGGACTTTGAATGTTTGGAATGTGACCAACAAGACATATCTTGTGATATGAGGGGATCAACGACAGTATTAAATCTCTTGTAATCGTTGTTACTATATTATGAGAGTGGACTGCAGTATTATGTATAAGCCTAAAGATTAGACTGGATTATGTTGGACATAAGTTAGTATTGTTTAAGGATTGAAGATTTTCGATATTATTGATGGGATGTTATAGTAACGTAGTTTTAGAAAAAGGACAACTCGCAGGACGGGCGACAGCCCATCGCTTCGGACAAGGCTGTGGGAATCGAACCCACAACCGAAGTGCGACTGGCCTTTATCGCCTACCACTGACCTACAGGAAGTCCCTGTTTAGTAGAAACTAGTTTTATTATATTAAGCAGCATGATATATGAAGTATAAGTCCATTTTAGGAACCATATATGATTAATCTCACTATAGAATGACTTATGTATATTTAATAACTTTTGCTAACCTTTTGTTTGAGGCAGATGGAATGAACAGTCATTCTATCACATGATCTGGTAACACTTCACAAATAACAAATTCAACTTCATTTATTTAAGAGATGAAGTAGAAATTGTTCAAGGCACGAACAAAAGTGAGATTGTACCAAAATAAAGTAAGTATTTATTCTAAGCAAATTTTCAACTTTAGGGAAATGATCTTGAAAACCAAAAATGTTTTCCTAGTGATCTTATACCTGATGAATCAGATGGTACCTTATATCATCACAAATCTATGGATTTGTGATTACTGGCTTTTCCATAGCCATGTTCTCTACCACTCTCCATCAGAACATGATGGTTAGATTTCTCTTCCATATCCATATTTTCACCTATGTGGAAACCCAGTGATTAGTTTATTTGGGTAATCGTTACATTTCATACTTTAGTTTTTAAAGCCAAGTTTTGGTATTCCCTTTTACGATGTGGGTTTCTATTAAAGAAACTTTCGAATAGTAAACCATTTATAACCCCGACGAATTTTGAGGGCGAAATTCATTTTAAGGGGGGTAGAATGTAACAGCCCGAGATTTTATGAAAAATATTCTTTTTTATTTTACTAATGTCTTGTGTTATACGCTACACTAAAAGGAGCTTGCACAACACGCATCCTTGACTTTCCTTGCATTACACGCAATCACAACCTTCCTCGATAGCGTGTGTGGTACGTAATCCTGAGTTTCACGAAACAATGATATGCTATTAAAATATTATTAAAACTAGCCGTTATGAATAGTAATAACCACTTTTTAAATTTTAGAAATTTTAACTCTCAAAATGGACTTCATTTTTGGATTCGGAGTATCGAATTTAGCCTAAGGTGAAATTTTGGTACTTTTCGGATAACTTTTATATTCTGATGAATAGTGAAAATTACTAAATTATAATTAAAAACAACTTTTTTAATCGAAATAATTAATAGTGATAAATCATTAATTTGAGTGGTTTTAAAGTATATTTAGAATATATTTTTACAATTTAATACAATGATGGTCATTGGATGTAATTTCACATTTAAACTAGACATAAACAAGTGTCAATCTTTTGATAGATATTGTTTCTTAAAAACACGCTATTTGTTTTAACAGCGGGATTTAATTATAAAATTAATTAATGTAACTTTTATGTTAGGAATTTGGTAAAATAGACTTCATTTTTGAATTCGGAATATGAAATATAGCTTGGGATGAAATTTTGGCATTGTTCTGAAAAACATCAAATTTTGATGAATAGTGAAACTACTAAGTGGTAGGTTAAAAACTGAATTTTGCATAAAACTTAATTTTACCGCTTCTGTGAATGGAATTTCGAAAATCCGAGAGACACGGTTAATATCAAGGACTAAAATGTGGTTCAATGAGATGAAAATAATTTTTTGGTGAATAGTAACTTTTTACTTTTTTTTACAACGGTTAATAGTAAATAGGGTAACTAAGGGTAAATATGATATTAATATTACCCTAACACATGTCCTAATTCTATTGGACAAGTTTAATTCGACCAAAAACAAACTTAGGAATAAAATATGACCATTTAGGCCCACTTGGATTAGATTAGGACATTTATTATTAATTTATTTAAAGAAGGGTTAAAATAGTTAAAATAAAGTTTAATAAGTAAATCATTTATAATATGGGGTTATACATAAGATAAATTCGATTGTAAATATTCATTAGAAATCTAAAAAGATTTCCTACATGATGGTATTTTATTTGTAATTTTTAGACATCAAATAATTTAATTTATTTATGACACAAAGATGATGCAGTAATTATCTTATTTATGAAATATTGACATAATTGATGTTATAAACACCAAAATAAATGTAATTTGAGACTTTTTATGAATTCCACTAATTTTATAGGTTACTATGATATATTAATGTTGATTTAATCAACTTGGGTCGAACATATAATTCTGTTATGACTTTCACAAAAATCATATGTCAAACAGTGTCAAAATTGACACAAAATAGTTTTTAAATCAAATATTATATTATTAATTGTTATTTTATTACTAAAAATCTAAGGTTCGGCCTAATGACTTAGATAAGGATATATATATTAATAATAAACAATTTGGGGTTCGTTTGGCATGTTATAGTAAGTGTATTTACCATATAGTGAAAGAAAACAAAAAGACACGGTAAAAGTTAAATTATTTAACTTAGAGTTAAATCTAATTGATAAGGTTAAAATAATACCCTAAACTTGTCTAAATCCTATTGGTTGATAGGATTTCGACCCATCCCCACTTTAGCTTCGAAATAAGACCCTTTGGAACCATTATAAACCGATTTTTACTTTAATATAAAATAATATTTTGAGATATTCCTAAGGTGCCCCTCTCCTCCCCTATAAAAGGACACCTCCTCCCCCTCCTCCTCACACCAATTTGAGCACTCAAGCTCGGCCAACCCCTGCCAATTTATCCTCTCCACTTCCCTAGAAACATCCTAGAGGTTCTGGTCTTCCTCAAAGACCAATTTTAGTGCCCTAAGAGGAGGTCTCAAAGCGGCACTTCAAAGAAGAGGTAATTACCGTTACCAATTCTTTCATCTTTATTTATTCTTCCACTTCTTCTTCTTAGGTTGTTTCATTATGAAGTAATAACATCAGTATCACTCATATAATGATATGTTATTATAATTATGAAACAACCCTATTTCACCATCTATCCATCCTACGGAAAAAGAAATCACCGCGCGTGCGTACGTACGGAATACCGTCTCCACGCCGTGGTGTAATCTATTTTCCACCACCACCTTACATGGATGGGTATAATGGTGTAAAGAATAACTATACATGGTTATTAAAACATCATATTGATTCTGATATATTGTATAATCCACTCCAATTCAATTCAATATTTATAGAAATGATATCATCGCTCGTGCGTACGTACGGACTACCGTCTCCACGACGCGATGAGATTCATTCTCCATGTTAACCATTTAAGAATGATTATAATGTATATATAAGAAATAATAATGAAATATATGACATTATAAAGCTACTGGATTTATGTATATATATACATATGTATGTCATCTACTTACTTCCATTTCAAGACAATAAGGAAAGAAAAACAGCGTTCATGCGTACGTACGGACTACCGTCTCCATGAACGGTGTTTTTCATTTTATTTATCTATCTATTATATATATATATATACTGAATATATATGATATATAAATCATATTTTATATTCTGGAAGTAAGTAAATCATGATATAAGTAATAATGATGTCAAGAACAACAAGTCAAAACACCTACGATAAATGAAACGATTTTACCCAAAACGCTTCTTTAACATGGAATTTACAAAAGAACGGGTAATATAATGTCATAAGTGAACCATATATGATATCATAACAATGAATATGATTTTGTAATAAGTCAATAACATGATTTAAATCATTATACAGGAGGTTCAGACACTTACAAAGCAAGTCGGACCTAAGGTAAGGGAAATATCACAATCTCATTTTTATCCGAGATTGTTTATTCGTAAGTATTTACTGGGGTGTATTTTATCATCCACATCCATGTTTCATCAATATGTAATATTATTTCCATCCACCTACAATTGTTTAAATTCATTTTACCCTTCGGTGAGTTTTTAGTAAAGAATATGAAAGGAATCTTTTGTCGCTTTTTCGTACGAGGTGATTTTTTGACTTTTCCGACAAAAGTACGAAGAATGTTTTTTTTAACGTATACGGCATGAATGGATTTTTAAAACATTATTTCCAAGAATCTTACTTTACAAGTTTTCAAGTTTATTTTTAATCAACTTCTTTTAGTTTAAAGTTTTATGACATGTTAAGAAAGGAAAAATGTTTTTGAAGTAGAAAGGATATTTTCCTCAAGAATGAAGTTCAAGTATTTTATCAAAATTATTTTCCATCTAAGATAATAAAAGGGTTCTGTTTTTATCCCTATTATTAGATGGATTTGATTATTTTGTGATGGAAATATTTCTTATGAATTCCTTTATCTTATATGAATTGTTTTATGATGTCACGATGTTTAAGATTACCATTTTTATTACATGGGTTATGAAATGATGTATGATTTATGATTTTGTGGCACACATAAGAATGGTATCATTATGAGATGGGTGAGACCTATATCTCCCTCCAATGCATTGGGTAAAGATTTTATATCTCATGAGATAGACATGGATGGAATGGTAGGTTATACCGGTTCAGTGAAACAGGACTGAAACGAGGATTACTCGATTCAGAAAGGGACTTTTTCCACTAAGATAGTCTTGGCAATGAGTCTTGACTAACAAGAAATGATTCTCTAGGATTATGTGTGTATGCCACAATGAGTAATGTTTTAAGTTATGATTTCATTTTCAATTCTATGATTTATCCCATGTTATGATATTATGAGCTCTTTTGCATGTCAAGATTTCCAAAAGCTACGTTCTTATGTATATGATGTGATTGATATTTCTTTTGTTTACCCTTACTGAGCATTTGAGCTCACCCTTTTTTTGTTTTTATTTCCCCAGGATATAAAGAATGGTTTTAGGTAAAAAAAAGTGTAAGATCTTTATGGGAGATATTGAAGATCTTTCACCACGTTTAGAAGATTACGTTCCGAGTTTCCAAAGACACTAAACTATTACGATCCTTGTGTGTGTGTTTTTATTATGTACTAAGTTTTCCGCAAAAGTAATGTAATGTCCATGTACGATAAGCTTCGGGTCTCTACAGTTGGTATCAGAGGAAAGGTTTAGTCAACCTTTGGAAACAAGGATGCGAAAACGTTAGTGAGATCCCTAGAGATATTTCTAAGGTATGTCTAGGGATGCCCCTAAGGATAAGTATACGTATAGGATATAGTTCTAGAACTATGGTAACGATATTATATTAAACCAAAGATGATAGATATTTAAGTTACTCCCCCTTTATTACGATTTTTGCATCTAACACTATTCTGTTTGGGTTTTAGAAAATGGCTGGAAACAAGATGATTCACAATAATGGAGGATATGATGGACAATGGAATGATATTCATCATGAGCAACCAAATGAAATGGGATTTGGATGTCCAAACATCATTATTATGCCGAATCAGCAATCTCACAACATGATCAATAAAGTAAAATTTGGTAAGTTTCCTGACTCGACTAATAAGAGAAAGATGGAGTTCCATGATGATCATAGAGGAAAGAAAGTTCAATTTCCCCTATGTAAATCATGTGGGAAGAGGCATCAAGGAGAATGTTTCAAGGGAACTGGAAGATGCTTTGGGTGTGGAATAGAAGGACACAAAGCAAGTAAGTGCAAAGGAAAAGGGTCGGTTAACACCATGGATGAGGATAATGGTATTGCTACGACATCAAAAATGGTTAAGTGTTTTAAATGTGGAATGTATGGGCATTATGAAAACAAATGCCCTAAGGGAAAGACTCATGAAGAGAATCAGTATGGTCATATGGGTAGTATTTATGTGGATGATGATGAAGAGACTACAAATGATATGTGAGATGAAACAATTTTTGAAGCTCGGTCAATGGTTTGAGAATGCAGTGGAATGATTACATGTTTATCATGTGTAATTTTGGAATAAAGAGACATCTATGGATTGTTACACTGTTGTCTTTCCTTGTGTTTTGAAAGTGTATGATTAATGTTACCAGTATCCATGAAAGGTTATTCAGATATTTTTGGAATGTAGATGATATGCGCATAATGAAGGGATAAGGAGAAAATTAAATGTTTGATAGTATTCATGAGCTCATGATTGATATAAGGACTAAGTGATATCATGGTTTGAGTATATAGAATTTTGAGGATTTTGGTATGTGGAAGGTGTTAACTTTTAACTACACTCATGTTTTCACTAAGGTATTCAAGAGAATACACGATTAAGGACTTTGAATGTTTGGAATGTGACCAACAAGACATATCTTGTGATATGAGGGGATCAACGACAGTATTAAATCTCTGGTAATCATTGTTACTATATTATGAGAGTGGACTGCAGTATTATGTATAAGCCTAAAGATTAGACTGGATTATGTTGGACATAAGTTAGTATTGTTTAAGGATAGAAGATTTTCGTTATTATTGATGGGATGTTATAGTAACGTAGTTTTAGAAAAAGGACAACCCGTAGGACGGGCGACAGCCCATCGCTTCAGACAAGGCTGTGGGAATCGAACCCACAACCGAAGTGCGACTGGCCTTTATCGCCTACCACTGACCTACAGGAAGTCCCTGTTTAGTAGAAACTAGTTTTATTATATTACGTAGCATGATATATGAAGTATAAGTCCATTTTAGGAACCATATATGATTAATCTCACTATAGAATGACTTATGTATATTTAATAACTTTTGCTAACCTTTTGTTTGAGACAGATGGAATGAACAGTCATTCTATCACATGATCTGCTAACACTTCACAAATAACAAATTCAACTTCATTTATTTAAGAGATGAAGTAGAAATTGTTCAAGGCACGAACAAAAGTGAGATTGTACCAAAATAAAGTAAGTATTTATTCTAAGCAAATTTTCAACTTTAGGGAAATGATCTTGAAAACCAAAAATGTTGTCCTAGTGATCTTATACCTGATGAATCAGATGGTACCTTATATCATCACAAATCTATGGATTTGTGATTACTGGCTTTTCCATAGCCATGTTCTCTACCACTCTCCATCAGAACATGATGGTTAGATTTCTCTTCCATATCCATATTTTCACCTATGTGGAAACCCAGTGATTAGTTTATTTGGGTAATCGTTACATTTCATACTTTAGATTTTAAAGCCAAGTTTTGGTATTCCCTTTTACGATGTGGGTTTCTATTAAAGAAACTTTCGAATAGTAAACCATTTATAACCCCGACGAATTTCGAGGGCGAAATTCATTTTAAGGGGGGTAGAATGTAACAGCCCGAGATTTTATGAAAAATATTCTTTTTTATTTTACTAATGTCTTGTGTTATACGCTACACTAAAAGGAGCTTGCACAACACGCATCCTTGACTTGCCTTGCATTACACGCAATCACAACCTTCCTCGATAGCGTGTGTGGTACGTAATCCTGAGTTTCACGAAACAATGATATGCTATTAAAATATTATTAAAACTAGCCGTTATGAATAGTAATAACCACTTTTTAAATTTTATAAATTTTAACTCTCAAAATGGACTTCATTTTTGGATTCGGAGTATCGAATTTAGCCTACGGTGAAATTTTGGTACTTTTCGGATAACTTTCATATTCTGATGAATAGTGAAAATTACTAAATTATAATTAAAAACAACTTTTTTAATCGAAATAATTAATAGTGATAAATCATTAATTTGAGTGGTTTTAAAGTATATTTAGAATATATTTTTACAATTTAATACAATGTTGGTCATTGGATGTAATTTCACATTTAAACTAGACATAAACAAGTGTCAATCTTTTGATAGATATTGTTTCTTAAAAACACGCTATTTGTTTTAACAGTGGGATTTAATTATAAAATTAATTAATGTAACTTTTATGTTAGGAATTTGGTAAAATAGACTTCATTTTTGAATTCGGAATATGAAATATAGCTTGGGATGAAATTTTGGCATTGTTCTGAAAAACATCAAATTTTGATGAATAGTGAAACTACTAAGTGGTAGGTTAAAAACTGAATTTTGCATAAAACTTAATTTTACCGCTTCTGTGAATGGAATTTCGAAAATCCGAGAGACACGGTTAATATCAAGGACTAAAATGTGGTTCAATGAGATGAAAATTATTTTTTGGTGAATAGTAACTTTTTACTTTTTTTTACAACGGTTAATAGTAAATAGGGTAACTAAGGGTAAATATGATATTAATATTACCCTAACACATGTCCTAATTCTATTGGAGAAGTGTAATTCGATCAAAAACAAACTTAGGAATGAAATATGACCATTTAGGCCCACTTGGATTAGATTAGGACATTTATTATTAATTTATTTAAAGAAGGGTTAAAATAGTTAAAATAAAGTTTAATAAGTAAATCATTTATAATATTGGGTTATACATAAGATAAATTCGATTGTAAATATTCATTAGAAAGCTAAAAAGCTTTCCTACATGATGGTATTTTATTTGTAATTTTTAGACATCAAATAATTTAATTTATTTATGACACAAAGATGATGCAGTAATTATCTTATTTATGAAATATTGACATAATTGATGTTATAAACACCAAAATAAATGTAATTTGAGACTTTTTATGAATTCCAATAATTTTATAGGTTACTATGATATATTAATGTTGATTTAATAAACTTGGTTCGAACATATAATTCTGTTATGACTTTCACAAAAATCATATATGAAATAGTGTCAAAATTGACACAAAATAGTTTTTAAATAAAATATTATATTATTAATTGTTATTTTATTCCTAAAAATCTAAGGTTCGCCCAAATGACTTAGATAAGGATATATATATTAATAATAAACAATTTGGGGTTCGTTCGGCATGTTATAGTAAGTGTATTTACCATATAGTGAAAGAAAACAAAAAGACACGGTAAAAGTTAAATTATTTAACTTAGAGTTAAATCTAATTGATAAGGTTAAAATAATACCCTAAACTTGTCTAAATCCTATTGGTTGATAGGATTTAGACCCATCCCAACTTTAGCTTCGAAATAAGACCCTTTGGAACCATTATAAACCGATTTTTACTTTAATATAAAATAATATTTTGAGATATTCCTAAGGTGCCCCTCTCCTCCCCTATAAAAGGACACCTCCTCCCCCTCCTCCTCACACCAATTTGAGCACTCAAGCTCGGCCAACCCCTGCCAATTTATCCTCTCCACTTCCCTAGAAACATCCTAGAGGTTCTGGTCTTCCTCAAAGACCAATTTTAGTGCCCTAAGAGGAGGTCTCAAAGAGGCACTTCAAAGAAGAGGTAATTACCGTTACCAATTATTTCATCTTTATTTCTTCTTCCACTTCTTCTTCTTAGGTTGTTTCATTATGAAGTAATAACATCAGTATCACTCATATACTGATATGTTATTATAAGTATGAAACAACCCTATTTCACCATCTATCCATCCTACGGAAAAAGAAATCACCGCGCGTGCGTACGTACGGAATACCGTCTCCACGCTGTGGTGTAATCTATTTTCCACCACCACCTTACATGGATGGGTATAATGGTGTAAAGAATAACTATACATAGTTATTACAACATCATATTGATTCTGATATATTGTATAATCCACTCCAATTCAATTCAATATTTATAGAAATGATTTCATCGCTCGTGCGTACGTACGGACTACCGTCTCCACGACGCGATGAGATTCATTCTCCATGTTAACCATTTAAGAATGATTATAATGTCTATATAAGAAATAATAATGAAATATATGACATTATAAAGCTACTGGATTTATGTATATATATACATATGTATGTCATCTACTTACTTCCATTTCAAGACAATAAGGAAAGAAAAACAGCGTTCATGCGTACGTACGGACTACCGTCTCCATGAACGGTGTTTTTCATTTTATTTATCTATCTATTATATATATATATATACTGAATATATATGATATATAAATCATATTTTATATTCTGGAAGTAAGTAAATCATGATATAAGTAATAATGATGTCAAGAACAACAAGTCAAAACACCTACGAT
Source organism: Viscum album (assembly GCA_963277665.1). Classification (NCBI taxonomy): domain Eukaryota; kingdom Viridiplantae; phylum Streptophyta; class Magnoliopsida; order Santalales; family Viscaceae; genus Viscum; species Viscum album. Next base: position 859,370,614 of record OY728151.1, read on the forward strand.
AAATGAAACGATTTTACCCAAAACGCTTCTTTAACATGGAATTTACAAAAGAACGGGTAATATAATGTCATAAGTGAACCATATATGATATCATAACAATGAATATGAATCTGTAATAAGTCAATAACATGATTTAAATCATTATACAGGAGGTTCGGACACTTACAAAGCAAGTCGGACCTAAGGTAAGGGAACTATCACAATCTCATTTTTATCCGAGATTGTTTATTCGTAAGTATTTACTGGGGTGTATTTTATCATCCACATCCATGTTTCATCAATATGTAATATTATTTCCATCCACCTACAATTGTTTAAATTCATTTTACCCTTCGGTGAGTTTTTAGTAAAGAATATGAAAGGAATCTTTTGTCGCTTTTTCGTACGAGGTGATTTTTTGACTTTTCCGACAAAAGTACGAAGAATGTTTTTTTAACGTATACGGCATGAATGGATTTTTAAAACATTATTTCCAAGAATCTTACTTTACAAGTTTTCAAGTTTATTTTTAATCAACTTCTTTTAGTTTAAAGTTTTATGACATGTTAAGAAAGGAAAAATGTTTTTAAAGTAGAAAGGATATTTTCCTCAAGAATGAAGTTCAAGTATTTTATCAAAATTATTTTCCATCTAAGATAATAAAAGGGTTCTGTTTTTATCCCTATTATTACATGGATTTGATTATGTTGTGATGGAAATATTTCTTATGAATTCCTTTATCTTATATGAATTGTTTTATGATGTCACGATGTTTAAGATTACCATTTTTATTACATGGGTTATGAAATGATGTATGATTTATGATTTTGTGGCACACATAAGAATGGTATCATTATGAGATGGGTGGGACCTATATCTCCCTCCAATGCATTGGGTAAAGTATTTATATCTCATGAGATAGACATGGCTGGAATGGTAGGTTATACCGGTTCAGTGAAACAGGACTGAAACGAGGATTACTCGATTCAGAAAGGGACTTTGTCCACTAAGATAGTCTTGGCAATGAGTCTTGACTAACAAGAAATGATTCTCTATGATTATGTGTGTATGCCACAATGAGTAATGTTTTAAGTTATGATTTCATTTTCAATTCTATGATTTATCCCATGTTATGATATTATGAGCTCTTTTGCAGGTCAAGATTTCCAAAAGCTACGTTCTTATGTATATGATGTGATTGATATTTCTTTTGTTTACCCTTACTGAGCGTTTGAGCTCACCCTTTTTTTGTTTTTCTTTCCCCAGGATATAAAGAAAGGTTTTAGGTAAAAAAAAGGGGAAGATCTTTATGGGAGATATTGAAGATCTTTCACCACGTTTAGAAGATTACGTTCCGAGTTTCCAAAGACACTAAACTATTACGATCCTTGTGTGTGTGTTTTTATTATGTACTAAGTTTTCCGCAAAAGTAATGTAATGTCCATGTACGATAAGCTTCGGGTCTCTACATCCATAGTAAAATTTTCCCATTTCCACATGGCTATAGGAAATAGCTACATCATACCATTGAACTATTTTCACCCAACATTAACTTTCTAACATACCATGCACCTTGATATATATTACGCAATCTACTTCTTCAGATTATCCCACCAGAAGTGTTCTCTGAGATCATGGTACATTTTGGTACTCCCAGGATGGATAGAGAAGGTAGAGCTATGTGCATCATTCAATATCTCCTTATTTATCTCTAGATTATATGGTACACATTGTCGTGTCCCAAATCATACAACTTCTTCCCCATCAATTTTTAATTCAGAGGATTTCCCATTTTTAACAGCTTCCACCCTTTTCCGAATTTCCACATCCTTTCTTTGATCATCCTTTACTTTATCCAGGAGGTATGGTTGAGAAATCATTTGAGAAAGGATTGATGATATTCCTCCCTTAATTATTCCCATGTCCATACTTTTCAAATATAAGAAGATTTAATCCTTTTCAATTCTCATCATTGATAAAGATACACGATCCTTTCTACTTAGAGCATCTGCCACCTTGTTTTCCTTACCAGGATGGTAGTGGTTTGAGCATTCATAATCCTTGATGAGATCTATCAATATTTTCTAGCGCATTTTAAGCTCTTTCTTTGTGAATATATATTTGAGACTCTTTTGGTCAGTATATATCTTACATTTTTCCCCATAGAGATAATTCTGCTAGATTTTCAACGCAAAGATCACAGTCACCAAATCCAGATCATGCGTGGGATAGTTTTTCTCCTGTATATTCAGCTGCCTTGAGGCATAGGTTATCACTTTATCATTTTTCATTAGCACAAATCCTAATCCTTTGTTAGAAGCATCACTATACACCACAATGAGTTCTCCACTTGAAGGGAGTGTGAGTACCAGCACAGTGAAAGGAATCTTTTTCAATTCCTTGAAACAGTCTTCACATTCCTATATCCAGATGAACTTTACCACCTTCTGTGTTAGCTTGGTCATTGGGTTTTACAATCATGGAAATTTCTTCATGAATTGTTGATAATACCTAGCTAGACCTTAAACAGCAGCAGATCTACGTTGCAGATATTGGCCTCAGCCACTCTTCAATTTCCTTCATCTTGGAGGGGTCCACAAATATCCCTTTCCTAGTGAGAACATGCCCCAAGAATGATACTTCCTCTATCCAGAACTCACATTTACTGTACGTTGCATACAACTTCTCCCTTCACAATGTTTTTAACATAGTTTCCAAATGCTTCTCATGTTACTCTTTACTCTTGGAGTATATCAGAATATCATCAATAAATACCACCATAAATTTGTTGAGGTAAACTCTAAATACTCCATTCATTAAATCCATGAAAATTCCAGGAGTATTATTGAGTCCGAAGGGAATCACAATGAACTCATAGTGTCCATAACTCATTTTAAAGGTAGTCTTGGGAATATCTTCCTTCCTCACCTTTAGTTGGTGATATCTCGACCGAAGGTCCACCTTAGAGAAATAACTGTCCCCAATAAGCTGATCGAACAATTAATCTATCCGTGGAAGTAGATACTTGTTCTTTATAGTGGTTTTATTGAGCTCACGATAATCAATGCAGAGGCGCATTGATCCATCCTTCTTCTTGATGAATAGTACTGGAGAACCCCATGGTGAAGCACTCAGGAGTATAAAACCCTTCTTCATATACTCCTGTAATTGCTTCTTCATCTCTTCCAGCTCTATGGTGGCCATTCCGTAATGTGTCATTGAGATTGACAGAGATCCAGGGATAAGTACAATTGAGAACTCAATGTCTCGGTCAGGAGGAAGACCAGGAAACTCTTCGGGGAATAAATTAGTGTAATCCCTCATTATGGGCATGTATTCAACCATGATTCCCTCCTTTTTCTCAATCATTTTATCTAGATATGCATTCTCATAAGGAAGAAACATCCAAACTTGAGTTGAAGATTCAGAAGGACACTCATCTTCCTCTTTGCACCTGTAAAGAATCAGAGGATGCTTCAGGATGTGAAGAGTAATATCCCTTTCCTGACAATTTATGTTGTCCTTGTACAAATATATCCAATACATGAACAAGATAGCATTGAACACCACTGAAGGAAGTATGAAAAGATTTGATGGGAGGTTCAGTTCACAAACCATAACCAGGGAGGAGTTATAAACCATGGAGGCAATAATTACCCCATTCACTGTTCTCACATATAACTTTTCCTTCAAATTTTGAGGTGGTGTTCGAATAGTTCTACTAAACATTCAAAATATGAAAGAATTCATAGAACAAGAATCAAATAGTACATTTGGTATTCTTGAATGAATAACAAGAGTAACTGTCACCACATCATTTTCAGGCTCCACCTCAGAAGTAGTGATAGCATAAGCCCTTCCCTATTGATGATTGCCTCCAACAACCCTCAGCTTCGGGAAGTTGTTCGCATAATGCACAGTCTCCTTGCAGTTAAAACACTGCACTACAGGCTAAGTGTTGATCTGAACCTTCTGTTCATCTTTAACATTAGTAAGATTTTTCATATACCTTTGGCAGTTCATGGCCAGATGACCAAACATTCCGCATTAGAAACAATTCTTGGTTCTCTTGATACAGTCACCAAGATACATCTTCCCACAATTCTTGAAAATGGGAATGTGAGGCTTTTTTCCATCATTGGATTTGTTTGATAAACCACCCATGTTGTTCTCCATTTTCCGCTTCTTGTCACTTGGCCCATGAGACCACTGAGAGTCTCCAATCTCCATTTTAACCTTGAGGCCACAATGGAAAATTTCCTCATATTTTTCGATGTCTCGAATCACCAGCATTTTTTGTATACATGGCTTTAGTCTACTAAAGAAGCGATCTACCTTGCTATTGGTGTTCATGATAAAGCCAGAGGTGTACCTTGCAAGCCTTTTAATTTTCGCTTCATACGCCCCGATGGACTCATCTTCCTTCTACTTGAGTCCAAGGAACTCTCTTTCCATCATGATATGGAGGGTTTGAGGAAAATATTTGTTGAAAAACATCCTCTTGAATTACTCCCAATATATGGAATCAATTTCCTCTTGGAACATTGTATTCTTGATCAGTGTCCACCAATGATCAGCTTCCCCATCAAAATGATATACTTCCAGTACAACTTTCTCTTATTCCGAGCACTGGAGGACAGAGAAAATCATTTCAATGGAGTTAATCAATTGTTCTGCGAGGAGGGGATTAGAAGACCTGATAAACGCGTGAGGCCTTTTCTACATGAAGGATTATAAGAAAACATTCTCTTTCCTTGGAGGAGGGGTAACTTCCACCTAATTCAAGTTATTATTCATAACTCGAGCCGGCTGAGCAGGTACTTCCATGAAGTTTTGAGCACCTGCTTCCATCACACCAGGAATGTCATTAAGGAAATCATTACATTGCTTATCACATTGGTTGTTGGAATGTTTTCTTCAATTTCCTGCCATTAACTAGGAAAAAGAACATATTATTAGAGGTTTTTAATACTTAGCTATTGAGCATAAAAGGCTGCATTGAACATTAAAGGATAAACATATAAAGAACAATTACATCCTAAATTTTTGTTCCTTAGGTTTATATCTAGGTTATCCTCGATCTATTTCTTAACTTATATTCATATGAGATTTTTTTCCCTTAATAATGGTTTGTACTAAGCTCTTCAATCTACCAAAGCATATCCCCCTGGAGTGTCATAACCAAGAGTGCAGTAAAGTCCGTTATCATGCACCTGTTCCCGTTCGAGTCTTGATCAAAGTGATGTTTTATGGTTTTACCCCTAGATACATCTGTACCAAATCCCCCTCTACCTGCTCGTATCTATACAGGGATGTATTTTCTTGATAAACCACTTAATCTATACTCACCAAAATTTTGGACTATTGTCTTATTCTTAGTCTCATCCTTAAGGTTCTCGCAAAGGTCCTCTATTCCTAATCTGCAAAAATAACTAGACCATCCTCTGATACCAACTATAGTGACCCAAGCCTTTTACATATAACACTTCATTATTTCAGGCATAATTAATCATTATAGTTCAATCCAAGGATCGTTAATTCTAGTGTCTTGAAAGACTAGATACATATAACATAATACATGGGGATAAAAAAACTTCTTTATTTAATCTCCATAAAGAGCTTCTAACTTCCTTTGAGCTCTTACATCAGCATAGGGTACCCTAGGGAACAAATGACCAAAGGGATGAGCTAAAAAGACCAGTAAAGGAATGAACATAAGGATACATCTCAAGCACATGAGTTAGGAGGCATGCCATAATGATATCCAAAGCATGAAACTTATGAAATAATTTAATATAAGCATGGGATCATAAAAACATGCAATAATATAAATGTGGAAGAATCATAAATCATATCTTTAGTATGGGTCAAGGCTAACCGCCAATCCCGTTTCCCATTTCAGTATGGGTCAAGCCTAACTACCAATCCCGTTTCACATCGCATCTCATGAGACTGATCCTTACCCAATGCATTGGAGTGCTATATGGGCGCACCCATCTAAAAACATTCATGTATATTCATGCCACATTAATATTCTTACCACATATACAATCATACATAATCAACCCTACATAAACATAAGGGTACCCATGGAAAGAATTGGGTACCACCATAATGACATAAATCATAACCAATGGGTGTATCACGAAAGTGTCCATGTAAGGAAAGAATTAGAAAATACATGGAATTTCATAGGGTAAAATAGGAATATAACATGGTAAGTGGTTTCAAACATAACTGACAACATATGAGAAATTTATTTTAGAAACATTCGCCTTAAAACATTTTTTTGCGGTATTATGGAAAATACTATAGAGTTGTTAATATAATAAAGAATGAATTATTTTATATAAAACCAGAATTGAACCAATAAGGTTTTAATAATAAAAATACTGAATTTACAAATACAATGGTGTCTTAAAATATAGGATATAGTTCCCTTCAAATTTGGGTAAAAATTCAGGATGCCCCCTTAAAACAAGTTTTCTTATCAGAAGTTCTAAGGAGGGAATCATTCAATAACATGAATATCCCTGAAAGAAAGTGATGAAAGGGTATTGATATTAAAATATTTTACAACTATCCATAATTAATATTATTCTCATAAATAGACTTTATAAAACCATTTTTAAAGAAAGATAAGGCCACCCGAAAGAACGAACAAGGTTTGGGTATAATTCGTTACGATTTTACCAGAATGGTGTCGAGTGTACCTAAGAGGGCTTGATAAGAGGGAGAAGGGGTTTATCATCACTTATAAAACAATAGGTAATTATGGGGAAGGTGTATAAACATACCCCATCACTTTATATTACAAAAAAAGACATAGAATATAGAACAATCTTGATTTAGAGTGAAAAGGGGAGGACCCCTTACCTTAAATCCGTTGGTGTTCTCTACGTGTTATTAACGACCTCTTGAGACTTCCTCATTTGATAACCTCTTAAGGGGAGAGGTTTTGGTATTTTGAGGAGTATAAGAGATTTTTTACGTGGGGGAGGACCTTGGGGAGAGATTATGGCAGAAATTATAGAAGGAACAGAGCTTGAGAGGAGTGGAGATAAGAGGGAGTGAAGGGGGGTTTTATAGTGGAGGAGGGGAGGGATTTCATGATATTATAACACTTAATTTATCATTTCTTCACAATACAAAGAATAGTAAGTATTCTATTACCAAGAATAGTAAATGATTCATGGGAATTCTAACCACATTGTCTTACATCAGTAGAACATCATTGATGACTCAATTAATCCATTATTTAGCATTTATTGTGAATTATCGGATTCTACTATTCATCAAAAAATTCAAGTATATCAGAAAAATCCAAAAAATTAACCCTAACCATTTTTTGATGTGTAGAATCCAAAATGGAAGTCCATTTTTCAAAAATAATTTTTTATATAAGATTATTTTAATATTTAATTAAAACAATAATTTATTATCAAAACCAGTTTTAAAACATTCATTAACTCATTCTAAACTATAGGTATATCATACTTCCAACTTGAATATTATTTTTATACAAACATAGGTGAGGTTACTATTTATTAGTGTATATCACTACTCCTAAGGGCATGTTACTATTCATTAGGATAGGTTACTATTCACTAAAAATTATTTTTGTTTTATTAGACTAAAACAAACATCTTGAACACAACCGTGCATGCCAGATTTTCGAAATTCCTAACACATAAGTGAAAAACTTATGTTTAAAGGTCACTTATCATTTAGTAGTTAATTATGTTTTGTTTTATTGTGATTTTATGACAAAAATATAAGAAGGGATTTTCCATTGATACACTTTGGGTCGTTACAATATAGGTAAAACATGATAACATATACTACTCCAGAATATATGAAAAAAAAATACATATATATTGAGTATAAAGTAGAAATAGAATGGATATCACAAAGGCATGATATCCAAGAAAGAACAGGTTATACATAAAGTATATAAAATCCCCACAAGTCCAATAGTCACCTCTCGACCATCCCAAAATGTATGTAGTTGTAACAAGATAAGCTTATATTGTACAAGAAGTTATTCCCTTCACCCGAATCCAACAAAACATTATCTAAAACAGCTAAAGGAACATGTAGGGTGTTATCCAAATCTCAATAGGATACCACCACAGTTTCTATACAATGTCTAATATCATGAATTAAATATGTATATATTTAAAAACAAAATAGTTTTACAAAGTATTTTTATAAAATCCAAACCATTTATAAATTATTTTCCCTTTTATCCTTTGGTTTTAAAATATTCCTTTCATATCATAGTATTAGAAATATAAAATGTAGAGGAGATAAATTAATAAATCATATCAATTAATCAAGGGGTAAATAGATAGATGAATATCGATGAAACAACCTTTCATGCAAATCTATGTGATACACACTCATATAAAAGCCTGCGAGAAACAATCCATTATTAAAATAATCAAGTGATAGAAAACCATGAATTATAAAGCACCTCACATATGGGATCTATCCTCCAGGAAACTATATACTAGAAACAAAAAATACTAAATAGGAATAAAATTGGATCCAAATTATTTTTAGTTTTTCCTATTTTATCGAAGAAGGTTTACTTAGAATGGTGAAACACAAACTAAGGCTACATATGTCTTTTTCCCGATGCACCCTATGTTTCAATTGTAAAATAGAGTTATAAATTTCCAAAAACATTCTCATAATTTTTTAAAATATTTTAAAATCCATGAAAATAAGCTTTGGTTTTTGAAAACCCATTTCAAAATCACGCAATTCATATTTCATTGAAAACCCCCCTTTTGAAAACATTTACCTTTCTATGCAATCATTTAAAAATGTTATCACTTCAAATAAAGGAAAATCCAAATGGAATTTATCAATAAAAACATGAACATCATCTTATTAACCCATTTTTATTGAAACACATACCTTAAATCTACAAACACATAGTTGATTTCGACAACGGTGACTAAAACCAAGAGGATAACCTCCAAAAGATAGGGTATTCTATGAATGTGAAAAGGATAGGTATAAAACACTATCCAGTCACAAGTATGTAGCCAAACAACATATTCAACCAAAACCAAAGAAGAACCAGACATATTACAAACCCAAAAGAATAAATCCAACCACAATGGTGATCAATCCCTAAAAAAAATATATCCAGATTTGAGGGAGGGCACAAAATATCCTCAAAAGTTCCTATAGATTGAGACTAAAGAATCATGTATGAAAGAAATAATAATTTCAACCAAAATAATTTCTTAAAACCAGAACTCGTGTGTTTATACGGCATGTATTCCCATTACTTATTTTGTAATCCATGATTCCCACATATTCCCAAAACCCGATCACTTTTTATTTAAAAAACTGATATTATAACATTACATGATCTGTAACCTTTACACGACATGTAAAATTCTTATGTTCTACATCCAATTCATGGGTTCTATCGTAAAGCCATTACACCTCATGTAATTTATCAATGAAAAAAAACTATAGGTTTAATGATGAAAATTTCAACCAATCAACCACATCACCATTAGAGGCATCCTCCCAATTACTTCTTGAAATTACTAAACCAAAAAAAATTAAATCCAAATAAATGGTTAAATATTAAATACTAGAAAGATAATGAGGCATTATATATCAACACCATAAATGATTTCCCCCTATAAATCATTTATGATTCTGGATCTACTAGAAGAGAGTTCCATTATTTCCTCATCGATGACTCTAAATCCCATGTCTCATGTATTCCATTTTCGTACTACCATAGTACATCTACCAAGGGTATCGTTTTTCTATGTAGTACCTATTTCTATTGATCCATAATTTGATCTAGTTGCTCAAAAAATGTGGCATCGGGCTCAATATCACCATCCAAACATCTAATCACATGGGAATGATATGGTATATACCTCTTCAACTTGGAAACACGAAATACATCATGGATAGCTATCAACCAGATATAAATTGAAACTGATAGGTCACCCTCCCCAGTCATCCAATAATATCAAAGGATCCCACAATGCTCATTTCAAACATACCCTTCTTACCCAACTGAAGATGTCCCAACCAAGGTGAATATTAAGAATGACCAGTTCACCATCCTCAAATTATATTGGTCAACACGAACGTTCCACAAATTTTATAACAAACATTTTCTATAATCAAATGCCTCCAGATAAACTACACCATCTTCATCATCTACTGAACAATAGTCACCCCAACCAAGGATAGCTCTCCAAACTCTTCCCATTATAAGGTAAACATACATGGGCTCCCATACATATAATTTGTGGGAATACTCTTTATTGAATCATAGATAATATTGTTATTGGAAAACTCAACCAAATGAAACATATTTTCCCAAGATCCTCTGAAATCAACCACACAATCCCAAATCATATTCTCTAGAACCGGAATGGCCCTCTCTTTCTGAAAATCTGTCCGTAGATTACAACCTGTATTAAATTTAATCTAGGATCCTGTTACCCCATGGAAACAGTTCCAAATAATGAATGTGAAACTAACATCCCTATCTGAAATAATTGTTTAGGGAACCCCATGATGTCTCAAAATCTCAAAAATATAAAATTACCCAAGATGTTCCACTTTCAATATCTCCTTTATAGTTAGAGAATGCACCAATTTAGTGAGTTCTTCAATGATCACCCAAATTAAAACCTTCTCACTAGGATTCCATGTAAAAGACATGATGAAATACATGGAAGTATCATTCCACATCCATACTAGAGAGGGTAAGGGCTGCAACAAGCCTGTTGGTATCTTGTCATTTTCCTTAATTCTCTTACAAGGAACCACAAAAAAATCTACTATCAACCACCACATAACATTCCTATAACACTGATGCTTCAAGTCATGATACATGTATCATCATGTAACCTTTATATGAGGTACATTTTAATCCTTATCATTGTTTTCCATTTTTTTCTAGGTATGGATGAGAAGGATTTGGGTGGATACCTTTAATGTTGATGTTAGGGATTTTTTTAATTATAAAACCTACTTGTTCTATAGCCTTATGAGGATTTACATACCCTTTAATATGATTACCCTCTAAGTATATTCTAAAATAATAATAAATCCATTTTTTTAATAAAATGAGACTTCCTTTTTGGCGTATATGGGGAATTACAATTACTCGACGTGTAATTCGGTTACATGTTGTGTAAAGTCCCCATTGTCGATTTTAAATTAGTGCATCAACTAAAATTTCTATTCCCTTTCCTCCATGTTATCTTTTTATCATCCTAGATCCATCCGTAGGGAATTATAGATCCATATAACCCTTCTGGGTCATTTCCTTCATTGAATGATTTTTGTTGTGGTTGTAGTGTGACTCTAAATGAGATTTGTTCTTCTTGGCTGGTTTCGTTGCGGGCATTTTGTTTCCATGAAAGAGTAGGTGGCTCCGCTATTGATTAGAGAATTAATTTAACACTTGATTTTGTGATTTAAATTACAGTTTTTTTCAGTGGGATTGTGTAAGTTTATTCTTATGAAAATAAATTTTGGATGAAACTAATTCATGTGAATTGGGATTTGAATGTGATTTGGCATAAAAATTAGGATAAAATCCTTAATTCTGGTGAATTTGGGCCTGATTTGAATTTGATGGAAATTTTGGGATTTAAATTCTGAAATTATATTTTGAAACTCATTTTAGAAATTGATTTCAGATTTATATTTGAGAAAAGAAAATTAAAATATTTTGATAGAACCATGTTGGTTTTATATCAAAAAAATGTATGAATTGATTAAAACCTTGTTTTGGCTTTTAAATGGAAATTGGAATATTGAGATATAAAAAATGGGATGAATTTTATTTTAGACATTTTTGAAATAAATATCCCATTATTGATTTTTTTTGAGAAAATTCATGCCTATGTAGTTGGTGTATTTTTAGGGGCAAACACGCTATGTTTGGAATTACCTAGAATGGATTATTGCTTTATAACTCTAATGTAAACTTATTGGAAAATCTTATCCCCAATGGGATGTTGATCATTCTTCTTTGCCCAGTGTCAATGGGACATGTGTGTGCATTACAATTTCCTTATATAAATGTCTGAGGATCCCATAACATAGAACAATTGTAGCTATTAACATGTAAACGCGTTTCTCATTTGTGATGTTTTCATATGTAAGTACATATAAAAATATATATTCCATTATTTGTAAACTAGTTTACACAATCCTTTTGAAGTTATATAAACTATTTAATATAAAATATTTTTAATCCATTGTATCAAAAATGTTTCCATAAATAGCAAGGTAAATTAGGATCTATTTTGAATATTTATTGTATATTCCTTGCCTCTATTTAAAATTGAATGATTTACTAGTTAATTAATTAATTCAACTTCTTATTTAATCTATTGTGAGACCCTACTGGGATTTTATCTCACACCCTACTTATTTCTTCAGGTGTCGGTAGATTATCTTCTCCCAGGTTCAACCAAGGGAAAATCCACACTTGGAGGTGGCTCTGTTGTCGGTCCATGGGTTTTGAGTTACTAAGTCCATTTGGATGTGGGTTTTTTATCTTATTTATTGGTACATTTATTTTTTAGTTTTGTTTTGTTTACCTGGTTAACTTTTGGTATAGTTCTCCCTGTGGAGTATTCCATGCATGCAGACTATCTTGTATATCTTGCGTCCATTGTGGTTGTAGAAAATTAGTTCTAACTTCCATATATTTTTATTCCTGGTGCTTATTTCTAATCCATATGGATTGTAAATTCCATTCGATCTATTTCATCACCGGCTTAGTTGTTAGGGTACCAGGTTATTTGGGAATGTTCATTAAAAAGTAGTATTAATGGGAGGGAAATAATCTTTGCTTGATGTCAGTATGTAATTGTGTATCCCTTTTAGTACATAAGAGGTAGTTAAGATTGAGTATCTATCATGCTATCACTATAATGAGCATTAAATAACCAGTGATGGTTTGGGGAAAATATTCTAGAGGATTAGTTGTCATCTTTTCCATTTTTTAGATTTGGATAGGTTGAAATCAAAATCAAACGTAATTATATTTTGGGCTTAATTTTCTTTGTTTATCTATTTTGTGTTAAATTTATGTCTTCATTTTTTATACTTATTTTTTCTAGCATCATGACGCTAAGAAGACATGTGAATCATATCCAAGAGGAGATACTAAAGAACCCAAGTGAGAAAATCATTCCATGTAGTAGTATATGGTTGATGTTATTGTGTGTATTGTCCAAGCATTAGGATAGGAACATACAACAGTACATATTTAGGATCCAGCTACTGAACCTCAAAGGGATGTTTTACCGAATCATGCTCTAGAGTTCCTTCACCAAAATCCTTTAATGTTCGAATAATCCAATGATCCGCAAGAGAGTGAGAATTAGTTTATACGGATTGAGTGATTGTTTGTGTTATTGGATACACCAGATGAAAGAAAGGTGAAGTGTGCCATCTTCATTCTATAGAGATATAGTAGGAGATAGTGGGACATGATTCTGGTGGAAAAAAATAATGAGGCCATATAGTGGAAAGATATCAATGTTCTTTTCATCAACCAATTATATCCAGAGTCGATGGTGTTTTACAAGGCTATATATTTTATCAAACTCGAGCATCGTTATATGTCTGTGACCGAATATTAAATTAACTTGCTGAGGTTATGTAGTTTTCACCTAAAATTTTATCAAATGAGAAGTATAAGACTTGATGATTCGATATGCGAAATCAATATGATATTCACTCATAGGTTTTCTTGTTGAAGATGCCTTCTTGTGATAATGTGTTGGATAGAGCATAGATGGTTGAAATGGACCTTACTTATATTTTAGGGATAACTGGGGTTATTTTTTCTCAAAGTGGATGTTCTGTAAGTTCCCATTAAATTAATTGGAAGCATGATGATTTATATTGAATCCCTCCTTTTTAATACATAACATTTCATTAAATTTTACAAATAGAGGATTTTAAAATATAGTGTCCTGGAAATAAGGAACATAATACAAGAAAAAAACATAAAAAATTATTATAAACCACTTGAAAGGATTCTTCATAGGTTCATACTATGTATATTTACTTCATATAAAATCCTAGAGACATACATCAAAGGAAAGGGTGAAAAGAAGGCCCAGTAAGGGTAAACAAGGGAATCTGTGTACTTGTGATATCAATAAGAACTTGAATAAAAACATAACAGGATGAGCAATGGAATTATAAAAATATCATAAATAAAAGAAAATGGAACATAAATTTAATATGTGGAAACAACATTTCATTTAGAAATTCATGAACATATCACCAAGTTCCATCCTCAAGGTGTCATAAAATTTACCAAGGTTATTCATCATGGTATCGTAAAACTTGTCATCTCTAGAGATTAATTCTTTACCCAATGCATTGGAGAGCTATCTGGGTGTACCATTAATATTTAATTACCTTCATTGAGCCACATATATCATAATCAAATACTTCAAAAATAACCTATGGAAAATAAAATAAATGGTTTTTATTTCAAGATTGTGATGTTTTAAAAGTTCTTAAAAAATAAGGATATTGTGCCATTTGTAACCCATGGAAAGGGAGTGAGGTTTATATGTATGTTAATTACAGAATAAAATATATCTTATTTATATATTTATGAACACCCAAAGAAACGAGATTTTTCTTGGGTATTCACATAAATAAAACAATAGAATTTCTGTAGAGAAATAGATAGAAAGTTTGAAGCGAAATTTCTAGAGCATAACGACAACATAACATGGTTTTAGAAAACATTGAAAATAGAGGGTACAAGAGTAAACAAATAATAAATAACTTATAATAAAATATAAATACTAAATAACATAGAGATAATAACTTGTTATGGAAATTTTAATGACATAACGCATGAAAAGGAAACATGAAACAAAAGAGAAGACGCGATTGCTTTTACGAAAAATTCTGTAGCCTAACAGCGTCACATAAAAATTCAAAAAAAAAATTGATGAGAGAGGTAAGGGTATATATACCATTATAAATTAAATGGAATGTAATGAGAACATATAAGAACATACCCTTAACAAAAATAGATAGAATCTAGAAGACCCAATATAAAGGAAGTCATGGCTTAAAAGAGGAGGGTGAAAGATTCCCTTACCTTAAAGAGTAAATTGGAAAGATTGAAGTACGAGAAAATGAGAGGCTTTAGGACCCCATGGGGGACTCATTGGGAATTAAAGAGACCAAAACATCATTGGGGAGTATTTGGAAATGAAATTAATGAGGGAATGTCTTGGTATTTATAGGAGTAGTGAGGGAACAAAGCATTAATTGCCAAGGGACACCTCACCGGTGGTATTGGAAAAACGATGGGCTTTTCCGTAGTATTTTTCCATGGTATTGGCCACTTGGGACAACTCATACATTATCTTACTATTCATAAGTTGACCATAATTATTTCATAATTATTACACCCTTAATGATGTCATTAAACACCTGAAACTCACAACTGTATTTTCAATATTCCTAGAAAATTCACCTTTCTCAGAAAAATCCCAAAAATTCACCTTAACCAAATATCGATGCTCTGATTTCAAAATATGAACGCCATTTTATGAAAATAATTTTATAAATAATTTTAATTTAATTTTTAAATAGAAACACTTTTCACTGATAATTCAACTATTTCAGAAAAATCCCAAAAATTCACCTTAACCAAATATCGACGCTCTAATTTCAAAAATAAACTCCATTCTAGGAAAATAGTGTTCTAAATATTTTTAATTTAATTTTTAAATAAAATAACTATTCACCTAAAAGAAACTAATACGTAACCAATAATTTCTGAAACATTTGTTTACCTATTTTATTGAATCACATTACATAATCAAGGTGCCTAAATTATAATAATACTTTCTTAAGTGAGGTTACATAATCCATTTGGTCACATTACTAGTCATAAGCGTAAAATCACTATTTATAATTTACTATTCACCAAAAATTATGTTGATCTTATTAGACTCTAAATTTCTTACTAAACACAACTGTAGAAGACCATTTTTTGAAAATCATTACACATTTTTAATTTTTTAAGGTTTACATAAATATTTTAAAATATCATTTTTCCAAAATTCATCAATAATATAAATCCTATATTTATCCGAAAACTTGATATTCAAAAACATCACCATAAAAAGAAATGAAAATTTTATTTATCTCAAAGGATTACACAAGGTAGTTATTTTCTCGTTACATAGCCCCTTATAACACCTGCATAAGACCAAACTGTAAGGTGTGCTAAGGTGATAGAATCCTTGGGTTAGCTCAGCCCACATTGGGTAAAATGGTAAAAATATAATCCATTTACAATTTAAAACTAATTTAAAAGACAATCTAACTATATAAATAAATTATATTAAAAAGCGGTGTGGAATTAAAATACAACATTTTTTCACTATTCATTAAAAATGTACATTATCAGAAAATTATCAAAATTTCATCCCAACTAAATTTTGATGTCCCATTTCTAAAGATGAAAATTATGTGTCAAATATAATATGTAAAAGTTCCAAAAACTAGATTTAAAAAGGGCTCCCCATCAAAAGGTGGTAAATTGTCCTTTTAAAGTAAATTATTTTTAAAATTACATTCATTTAAATTTTAAGCCACTTACATTTATTGGATGAATGTAAAAACATTTAACAAACATATAATATCATGTTAAAGTTAGTTCTCTTAATTCCTGCCAATACAACAACTAGGTGTTAACTACAATTTAAAATAATAATATTATATTATTAGTGTGCAACATAAGATTTCAAAAAACCCATTGTTGCATGTCATGTACGCCATTGAATATAGAATCCCCATTAATTAAAAAATATTAATAAATTTGAAAATGTCATATTCTTTATTTTCTTGAGATGTTACAATTCATGGTGTTGTTCTCAAAATAAATGATTTTCTGGAACTCTTATGATACATGGGAGTGAACCATTCAAATTTTACCAGTATGGAAATCTAGGGAACTCCAATGGTGTTTTCACATTATAACCCAATGTATGTTGTTACTGCAACCACTTAAGCCACTTTCAAACATTTTTCAATTTCTTTTACACTCAACTATAAATAACCGTAAAATCCAAGGGAAATTGTTTTCTTAATTTTCTTTGGGATTTTACAATAACTCAATTTCTGACAGCCCCTGATTCTGAGGCCTGGTGTGCCCGGAATCATTTTCCGAAGTTTAGCTCGGGTAAGTTCAGTGAACGAACGAGCGGGTTTTTCTAACTTTTGAACCGGTGCTCGGAATCGAATTCTGAGGGCACCGATAGAATTGTAATGCAGGTTTTTTTCTGAAAAACACCTTTTCCGGAGTTGCGTTTTCTCGGGTGTGGTTTTTTAAATTTTTGGGTTAAGTAAAGGATTAAAATAAAAATTGTGCGTCCAATTTTTATTTTACTTCAAGTTGTTCACCCTAAATTAAGTGTTTGGAGTGGGACCCACAATATCCCACCCACTAGGTAGGATATTTTTTAGGTGGGTCCCACACAATCCCCACCATTTCTTTCAACTTCCTCAACCCCCTATTAATTAAGGTAACACACCTGCACCCTTGTTAAGCGGAAGTCAAACCTTGCGTTTTTCTGTTTATGAAATGCCCCAATTAATTTGGGCGGTTTAAACGTTGCAATTAATTCATTTAATTGATTGTTTCGTTTTTGATTTTCAAAACGCATGGCTTGGGAAATAAATAAGGGAAACTCTTATTTTATTAAGTGTTGATAGGGTTGTGAGAGGCTTGGGAGAATTTGCTCAAGTTCTTGAACATCTTTTTCCTCGGCGAAGAATGCAAAGAACGCGAAGAACTCCGACAACCGACGAAGTTCGACAAGAATTCCAGATCCTCGGAGATTCATGACGCGACCCCGACTAATCTTTTCTCTGTGACGTAACAATCCTCCTTCCGCGACGCCTCCTTTCGCGACATGCAATCCCGCGATGAGCCATCGTTCAACTACGCTCAAGGTAGGGGGATTATTATTTCATTTGTTCCTGATTACTTTCATCATTGACTTATCGTCTTTTTGGGGCCGCCTGTTATCACAATAATTTGAGGAGGTCAGACAACACGAACGCAGCCGACCCTCCTCTCCCCTTTGGTTGTTTGATATTGTTTGCAGCACGAGCAAGGAAAAATGGTGCCGAAGCACCGCGTGGGAAATATTAAAGAAAGGGGGAGAAGCGCAGCGCCGTCGCACCGTGCCATTTAAGACGAACCAAAGAAGAGGCGTTTTTGCGCCATGACGGAGTTCCACAAAAGCACCACGACCGGAGCGGGGCCGCGGCGGTGCAGGGAACGACACCCAGTTTCCGGCCGCCGGCATCAGAGCAGGGGGACGGGACCGCCCCGGTCCCGTGGAGGAAGCAGCCGGCTGGCCGGAGTGGGAAGACCGGTCAGGGGAAAGTGCCAGGGGGTTGAAACCCCTGGCTGGCCAGCTGGAGCGGCCCCACACATGGGGGCTACGGTTTCAAAACGCGGGGGGTAGCTCCCCCCCCCCTTCAACGCTCAACTGTTTCAGTTGAGCCACATAGCCCGCGCCAGCGCGCCGGGTTGAGCCTCTAGGCTGGACCGCCAGGCCGGGCTACACCCAGTCCGGGTCGGGCCGCACCCAAGCGGTCCGGACCCAGACCCGGGTCGGGTCGACCCGGTCCGGGCCCGAAACCCCCACTTCTGGACCTCTTTCGGTCTTTTTCCTATAACATGGGCTGCAGACCTCCGATCGACGCACCGTCAGCTGCGATGCGATCCTTGGATCGATTCAGTCGTTTTGGTATATTGAACTCAAGGTTTCGGAGAACATTGGGTTCGGCCGGGTTGGTTCATTCCCGAAACCAACCGGGCCCTCGGAGCAGAAACACATATAACTTGAGCTCCAGATGTCCGATTGACGTGTCGTCGAGTTTGATGGATTACTTTTAGTGAGACCGACCTTCTGGATTACTCTGCTCGAGGTTTGGATGAAGATGGAGTATGGTTGGGTTGGTTTTGACCTAAAAACCAACCGGGCCCCTGGGACGAAAAAGCCAATAACTCTCAGACCGGGCGTCCGATTGACGTGCCGTCTGTGACATTGAGTTCCTGTTGACGATACAGAACTTTTGGATACATCAACTCCAGAATACGTGTCAGTTGATGTATCAGCCCCTCGACTCGTGGAGCGGACCCTCCTGAACGAGCTTACTATGTGCGGGAACCCTAGAGCTGGCTGCGACTGCGACGACGATGACGATTATGCTGGAATCCTCCATGGATTCGACGGCGACGACTACAGCACTCAGCGATCCTACATGGATCTGTGCTACCGATCCTGTGTGTGTCCGATCTTGTGTGGGTCAGTGCTCAGCGGTCCTATGTGGGCCAACGCCTACAGATCATGTGTGGGTCCGACCCTGTGTGAGTTATTGCGGGGGTTAGTTACCTATCGATCATGTGTGGGTCATTACGGGGGTTAGTTAACTATCGATCCTGTGTGGGTCATTGTGGGGGTTAGTACCTATCGATCATGTGTGGGTCTGATGACTTAGATGAATCAGTGGCTATATCTGATCATCTCTATCGTCTTACAAAGATGTATACCTGTGTGAACTGAATCTTGAATTTCAGTCCTTATCTTTGATAAGATTGACTTGATATCCTATGTGGATTACGTTTTGCTTTCCTGTGTATACTGGGTTGTGATTTCTTGTGTGGACTGGGTTGTACTTGAGCTCGGATGTTGGAGCCGAATGATAATTGATGAATTAGGTATATTTATGTGCATATACCTAAGTAGTGTCGGATGTTACTTCGTGATTGTATCTTTTCTTTGTGGATTATGGGAGACTTTCGGGGGTCTCGGGGTCCCTACTGAGTAGCTTATACTCACCCCAGCACGGGCTATGCCCGCACTATGTTGTGTTGGTTGCAGACGACGGACAGCGCAGATCGTGGTTGAGGCTTGCGGAGCAGGTCGGTACCTGGAGGTGGACCACTGGGCGGGACCTACTCGGAGCGGACGACTGGACCCAAGAAGCTGTGAAGGCTATCTGTACCCATCCTTCTGGTGGGACTTCAAGTGGACGACTCAACGCTGCGGCTTTACTTTTTAGTTGTTGTACTCTTTTTAGTTGTACTTTACTTTCAGTTTGGGTTTGTATTCTGGCCCACTTATTTTTCCGCACATACTATTGTACCCAGTTTTTACTTATTGTTTACATTTGCTTGCTTACTTTGTGTGTTTGTTCACTTTAAAAAGGCAATTCCTTCCCTTTTTATAAGGAATCACGCCTTGGTGATAGTCGCCAGCCCTTGGCCTATGGATGGCGGGCTTGGGGTAGTCACAGCACGGGCCCCGAGGATAGGTCGTGACAAATTGGTATTAGAGGAGTTCTGTTCTACCGCAGAACTCAGGACTCTGATCTTTTTCTTTGTGAAGAAATAGTGTTAAGAGTATTGAGTGTGGTTATTAGTCCAGGTAGTCCAGTGTTGGGTCAGCGGCCGACCTATACATACACCAGGACCCTAACTTCTGATTTCCATCTTAATGCATGAAAACATTGATTGCATGTGTGTTTCAAGTTTTCTTTGTGATTACTTTGTGTCAGCTCACTAGGTATATTGTTTGACCATGGCACACCTATTACTTTTTAGGATGGCCCCATGACGGCATCCAGAATGGGTTCCAAGCGTTGTGCATGACGACAGCCCACCGATCGACGAGGCCTCAGTACATGTCCCTTTGAAAGCAGAGGCAACGACGATACCTCTACCCACCGAGCCGCCGATGCTACCAGCCTCAGCCGCTGACAATGCACGTCACCTTAGTGTACTGCATGATTTTCAGTGTTAGAGACCGCCCAGGTTCCATGGGGAGAGGGACCCTCAGGTAGCCGAGGATTGGCTAGTCGCAGTTGTATGAGTTTTCAGGTTACTGAGGACACCAGAAGACTTCATGGTGATCCTCGCAGTGATCCTCCTGCACGCGGCAGCAGGAAGATGGTGGAGCTTGATGCTCCAGGTGCACGATGCGGCATCTCTCCTCTGGAAGGACTTTGAGAGCCTCTTCTGCTCGGACTTCGTCCTTGCCACCCTCCGTGCAGTGCGCTTCTAGGAGCTTCTACAACTGCGGCAGGGTAGCATGACAGTCGCACAATACTCGGCAATATTTACAGATCTATTGTGATATTCGACAGACATGGTACGAGACCCATTCTTCCGGGCTCGGACCTTCGAGCAGGGATTGAGGCATGAGATCAAGGCATCGATGATCTCCCTCAGTATTCTGACACATGCAGGGGTGCTGGAGCGAGCCCTTCTCATCGAGAGATTTCTTGCTGAGTCTACACCAGCGGTGAGACCTACCGCAGGGTAGCACGTAGTAGAGTCTTCTGTAGCTACCAGTAGACAGATGTCCCAGAGGTCCTAGTGGACCAGGACATCAGGAGGACGACCACATGATACTGGCTTGGAGGCGCGAGGCACACGTAGCAGAACCAGTCTTACGAGTGGAAGACTGTTCTATGCATGCAGTTTGTAGGGCCAATTGGCTCATGACTGCCCGACCCGCCATGTAGAGGGGCAGCAGACGGTTGTGGAACCACTCAGGCAGAGGAAGAGGTTCGACCGTGGTGGTCTGCAGGGAGCAGGTAGATGAGGTTGAGGAGATGGTCGAGCGATAGGTGGTGGAAGATGTTTTGAGGCTCTACCACAACCACCACCAGGAGGTCCACCCCGACCACAGGGGAGAACACTGCCTCAGGCAGCTGAAGCTTACGATCATGGAGCTCCAGAAGCAGGTGGACATGTGCGGGACTAGATCTAGTCATGGAGTCCTTTGCCCATAATTCCTCTAGCTTTGATGTTTGTGCTGCTTTGCGTCCTTGTACTTTGAGTTGAATTAATATAAGACTCTTGCAATATTGAAATATTCTTTCTTGTCTTTTGTATCTTACTACTAAGAGGATCTGGTTAAAAAAACTGTTGACTTGACCCTCACATACGAGATTCCCACTGGAGGAGACCTAGTGACCACACACTGATGCTGACAGTGTGACTCAGCCATCGAGGTGAGAGTAACGGCTGTATCTCTTGGTAGAAGCGTCGAGGCCTTACGACGTCATCCATGGCATGATTTAACTGATCATGACGAGATTGGAAATATTAGGCAAGGACATGATTCATCCAAGGGATGAGAACAGATTTCTATTTTCGGCAAAGGGGAAATCTTTGTAGCTTTGCAGAATGTTAAGGAAGAAGGGGAAACCATTCGTATGGTTAGACAAATGTCATCAAGGCTTCCATAAGCTGAGAAAAAGGTTGACCATCGCTCCTATCTTTTAGCTAATTGGGGACGCCGACTGTGAGACACTACGTGCACATATATCCTCAGGATAGGAACCTGATGGTTTCTCTTTAGGAGGAGGTCACGATGTCCTTTTCAGAGAGCGTACATTGTTACCAGTTGCTTTATAGGAGGAGGTGCTGAGAGAGTTTTACAATTCCCCTTTCTTGGTATATCCTGGAGTGGCGAAGATGTACCAGGATCTCAGACTATAGTACTAGTGGCCAGGCATGAAGAAGGTTGTGGCAGAGTTCCTTTCTCGATGCCTCACTTTCCAGTAGGTGAAGGTAGAGAACCAGGTTCCAGTAGGCTTGGTACAACCCTTGGAGTTCCCGGATTGCAAGTGGGATGGCATATATATGGACTTCATGACTGGACTTCCACGCACTTCCAGATGTCACGACTCCATTTGGGTGATTATCGACCGACTCACCATGTCGACTCACTTTATAACCATCAGAGAGCAGGGCTCAGTGGAGATCTTGGGACGTCTCTATGTTTACGAGATTTTATGGCTTAATGGTGTGCCATCATCTATCGTCTCCGATCGAGATGCTCTCTTTAATTCCCATCTTTGGAAGGGGTTGCAGGAGGCGTTCAGGACGCAGCTACGTCTGAGCACCTCCTTTCACCCCCAGACAGATGGTCAGATGGAGAGGACCATTCAGACCCTCAAGGACATGCTCTGCGCATGTGTCCTCGACTTTGGTCACAGCTGGGAGGACCACCTACTGTTTGTGGAGTTCCCGTACAACAACAGCTACCACTCCACCATCGGGATGACACCATACGAGGCATTGTACGACCGACCATGCAGATCACCACTGTACTGGACAGACCCGGGGGAGTCAGCACTTGTGGGACCGAAGATGGTCCAGGGCATGAAAGAGAAGGTCCAGGTCATCCAGGAGCGGATGAGGATATCTCAGAGCTCGAAGAAGTCTTATGATGACAGGAGGTGGAGGCCACTGGAGTTTGAGGATGGCGACCACATCTTCTTGAGGGTCTGACCTCGACGTGTATTACAGAGATTTGGCCGAGGTGGAAAGTTGTATCTGCGCTTTATCGGACCATTCCAGGTCCTCAGAAGGATTGGAGAGGTGGCTTATAGCCTGGCTCTACCACCTCAGTTGCACCGGGTGCACGACGTCTTCCACGTATCTTAGCTGAGGAGGTACGTACATGACCCAATGCATATCATTAACCACGGGGAGCTGGACATTGATGATGGGGAAACTTTTGTAGAGGTCCCAGTGGAGATCGAGGATCGACATGGGATATTCCTATGTGGAAGGTCGATTTCTCTAGTGCTAATCAGATGGCAGCACGGGAACCTCCAGGAGAGCACTTGGGAGTGGGAGGCTCAGATGCGTGCTCAGTTCCCACTTTTGTTTCCCTAGTTTTTGATGTATCTTTACGGGGACGTAAAGCCCTGAGGTGGGAGTAATGTAATGACCCATAAAATCCAAGGGAAATTTTTTTCTTAATTTTCTTTGGGATTTTACAAAAACTCAGTTTCTGACGGAACCTGATTCCGAGTCTCGGTGTGCCCGTAATCATTTTCTGAAGATTAGCTTGGGTACGTTCAGTGAACGAACGAGCAGGTTTTTATAACATTTGAACCGGAGCTCGGAATCGAATTCCGAGGGCACCGATGGAATCGTAACACCGATATTTTCTTAGAAACTCCTTTTCCGGAGTTGCGTTTGCTCGGGTGTGGTTATTAAATTTTTGGGTTAAAAGGAATAAAATAAAAATGGTGCGTCCAATTTTTATTTTACGTCATGTTTTTCAACCTAAACTAAGTGTTTGGAGTGAGACCCACAATATCCTACCCACTAGGTAGGATATATGTGAGGTGGGGCCCACACAAGCTCCACCATTTCTTTCAACTTCCTCAACCCCCTTTTAATTAACGTAACGCACCCGCACCCCTTTTATGTGGAAGTCAACCCTTGCATTTTTCTATTTATGAAGCTTCTCAATTAATTTGGGTGGTTTAAACGTTGCAATTAATTCATTTAATTGATTGTTTCGTTTTTTATTTTCAATACTCTTGGCTTGAGAAATAAAATATGGCAAAATCCTATTTTATTAAGTGTTTATAGGGTTGTGAGAGGCTTAGGGGAATTTCCTCAAGTTCTTGAAGTTCTTCTTCCTCGATGAAGAACGCGAAGAACGCGATGAATGCCGACCACTGATGAAGGTCGACAAGAACGTCAGATCCTTGAAGATCAACGACGCGATGCTGATGACTCTTTTCTCCATGATGCGATGATCCTCCTTCCGCAGCGCCTCCTTCCGCGATGTGCAATCCAATGACGAGCCTTCATTCAACTACGCTCAAGGTAGGGGATTATTATTTCATTTCCTCCTGATTACATTCATCGTTGAATTATCGTCTTTTTGGGGCTGCCTATTATCGCAATAACTGGAGGAGGTCAGACCGCACGAACACGGTCGACCCTCCTCTCCCCTTTGGTTGTTTGATATTGTTTCCAGCACAAGCAAGGCAACACGGTGCCGAAGCACCGCGCGGAAAATATTAAAGAAAGGGGGAGAAGCGCAGCGCCGTCGCGCCACGCCATTGAAGATGAACCAAAGACACGGCGTCGTCGTGGCATGCTGGAGAACCACAAAAGCACAGCGGATGGAGCAGGGTTGCGGCGGAGGGGCACGGTGCAATCGCGCTGCACCGAACGGACCAAGGCCGCGGCCATAGGCCACGTTGAAGCAGGGAACGGTGGCCGGTTTCCAGCCGTCGATGTCACAGTAGGGGGACAGGACCACCCTGGTCCTGTGGCAGTAGAAGCTGGCCAGCTGGAGTAGGCCGGACGGTCAGGGGGAAGCGCCGGGGGTCGAAACCTCCGGCTGGCCAGCTAGAGCGGCCCCCCACATGGGGCCCGCAGTTTCACAACGCGGGGGGCAACGCCCCCCCCCCTTCAACGCTCAATCGTTTCAGCTGAGCCACCTGGCCAGCGCCAGCACACCGGGCTTCTCCCAAGCGGGCTGGACCCGGACCCAGGTCGGGTCGACCCGGTTCGGGACCCAGGGGGTCTCGGGCCGGATCGATCAGTGCCCGAAACCCCCACTTCTTGACCTCTTTCGGTCTCTTGCCCATAACATGGGCTGCGGACCTCCGATCGTTGCACCGTCTGCTGCGAAGCTATCCTTGGATCGAGACAACCATTTTGGTATATTACACTCATGGTTTCGGAGAACTTGGGGTTCGGCCTGGTTGGTTCGTGCACGAAACTAACCAGGCCCTCGGAGCGGAATCACTTGTAACTTGAGCTCCGGACGTCCAATTGACGTGCCGTCGACATTGATGGATTAATCTTAGTGAGACAGACCTTTTGGCTTACTCTACTTGAGTTTTGGATGTAGATGAGGTAGGTTTAGGTTGGTTTTGACTTAAAAACCAACCGGGCCCTTGGGACGAAAAAGCCAATAACTCTCAGACCGAGAATCCGATTGACGCGCCGCCTGTCACGTTGAGTTCCTGTTGACGATACAGAACTTTTGGATACACCAAATCCGGAATATGTGTCAGTTGATGTATCAGCCCCTCGGCTCGTGGAGCATACCATCTCGAACGATCTTGCTGTGTGCGGGAACCCTAGAGCTGGCTGCGACTGCGACGACGATGACGACTGTGCAGGAATCCTCCGTGGATTCGACATCGACAACTACAACACTCAGCGATCCTACGTGGATCAGTGCTACCGTTCTTGTGTGGGTCCGATCTTGTGTGGTTTAGCGCTTAGTGGTCCTGTGTGGGCCAGCACCTACAGATCTTGTGTGGGTCCGATCCTGTGTGGGTCATTGCGTGGTTTAGTTACCTATCGATCCTGTGTGGGTCATTGTGGGGGTTAGTTACCTATCGATCCTGTGTGGGTCATTGCGGGGGTTAGTACCTATCGATCCTATGTGGGTCTGATGACGTATTAGAATCAATGGCTACATTTGATCATCTCTATCGTCTTACGACGAAGTTTACCTGTGTGAGCGGAATCTTGACTTTCAATCCTTATCTTCGATAAGATTGACTTGATATCATGTGTGGATTACGTTATTCTTTCCTGTGTCGATTGGGTTGTGATTTCCTTTGTGGACTGGGTTTTACTTAAGCTCGGATATTGGAGCCGAACGAGAATTGCTGACTTAGGTATATGTATGGGCATATACCTAAGTAGTGTCGGATGTTACTTCATGATTGTATCTTTCCTTTGTGGATTTTGGGTGACCTTCGGGGGTCTCGGGGTACCAACTGAGTAGATTATACTCACCCCTGCACAGGGTATTCCTGCACTACATTGTGTTGGTTGCAGAAGACGGACATCGCTAATCGTGGTTGAGGCTTGCGGAGCAGGTCTGTACCTGGAGGTGGACCACTGGGCGTGACTTACTCGGAGCGGATGATTGGACCCGAGGAGTTGTGGAGTCTATCTATACCCATCCTTCAGGTGGGACTTCTAGAGGACGGCTTGACGCTGCGGCATTACTTTTCATTTGTTGTACTCCCAGTTTATGTTGTACCCTACTTTCAGTTTGGGTTTGTATTCTGTCCCACTTACTTTTCCACACATACTATTGTACCCAATTTTTACTTAGTGTTTACTTACGCTTGCTTACTCTGTGTGTTTGTTCACTTTACAAAGTCAATGCCTTCCCTTTTTATCGGGAATCACGCCTTGGAGCTAGTCACCAGCCCCTGGCCTGTAGAAGGCGGGCTTGGGGTAGTCATGGCATGGGCCCCGAGGACCGGTCGTGACATCCACCTAGTGGAACAAGATCATCAACACCTACTAAAACTATGGTTCTATTAGATTCACCAAGGACAAATGGGTTCCAACTGTTGGAATTTGTAACAAAGATTATTTATGTAGTAGAAGAGTCTCTAGAAGAAGCAGATACAAGTCTGGAAACTATGAGAGGTACCATCACTATAGCTTCATCATTAGTGACTATGTTATTTGATAATGGTGCATATCAATAATTTATTTGAACTCATATTTTCGATCTTCTTAAATTTCATACGAATATTTTATCTTTTATAATTGATATTACTACACCCCACAAAATTAAGAGAGAGCAGGGTCTCCATAGACCTACTTGTGTTATCACATTATCAGATATAGATGTTGCATTAAATGTTCATGTTTTTTACATGAAAAATCTTAATGTCATATACAGATGGATTGGACCATTACCAATAACGCTCGAATTGATATTTTTATTTTACAGTTCTCTATTACTACACCCGATTGTATTGTTTATATCTCTCATGTATAGTGGGACCTGAGGTCAAGTAGGGCCTGACCATTTCATTGAGAGTTGGGGAAAGTGATGTCAATTTTTTCTTTTCACTTAGAGAGAGAATCTATGTGTTATCGCTCCTTTTATTTTTCAATGAGTTTCCTAACATTTATCTATTTGATTTATCAGGTATTGTACTTATAATAGATGTAGAGTTATTTATTGATTTAGTGTCAGGTACACGTTTTGTATATATTACTTATCATGATGTGAATCTTACAAAAATGAATGAGTAGAATATAAATTGGGAAGATAATTTAGACAACGGATTTATATGCTTGATTGCATCACCTTGGGTGGCACCAGTCCACTTTTCTAAGAAATTGGATGGGTCACTTTTCCTTTGTATTGATTATAAAAAACTCAATCGTGTTACGGTAATGAAGAAGTATATGTTACCATTGATTGATGATCTATTTGACCAGTTGAAAGGGGTGAAGTGGTTTTCGAAGATTGATCATTGATTTGGTTACCATGAATTGAGATTAAAAGAATCTATCATTCGTAAAAAAAATTTAGAGAATTTATAACCATTATGAGTAACTATTCATGCCATATTTCCTAACCATTTCTCGAATAGTCTTCATGGATTAAATGAACCTGATTTTACGTGATAATATTAAAACATTCATGGTATTATTTATAGATTAAATAATTATTTAGTATATGTCCATGGAGTATCATTAACATCCTTAAAGATGAGAACTATATTTATTGAGAAATCAAAGACTTTATCCCATGATTTTAAACTATGATTTATGGATTTAATAAGTGATTTTATTTAGACACAAAGTGTCATAACATGTTATCTCAGTTGAACTTGAGATGGTGAAATATTTTATGAAAAGGGAACAACCACAAAATGTTTTTGAGATTCAGATATTATTTGGTTTAATTGGGTATTCTTGCCAGTTTGTAAAGGACTTCTGAATTATTTTATCTCTATTGAATGCTCTAACATTGAAGGGAGTAACGTTTTCTTAGGATGAATATTTTTAGAGTTATTTTTTTGACATGAAATTTATTTTTACTACTACATCAGTATTGACTCTTCTAGAGGCTGATCAAGGCTTTGTGGTCTTCTTTTATGCATTAGTATTGATTTTGGGATGTGTTCATAAGCAATGTGATCATGTTGTTGCATATGGATCTCAGAAGCTTATGCCATATGAGAATAATTACCTATCCCATGACCATGAACAAGTAGATGTGATGCCTGACCTTAAGAGTTTGCGGAATTATATTTTTGGATAAAGTATTATCAAGTATTAGGTACACAAGATATTGAGTTATTTATTCTCTAAAAATATTTAAACCACTTCCATAGGAATTGGGTGGAATACCTACAATCTTTTGAATTTAAAATTTCAAATACCCCATGAAATTGAATTTCATCATATATGATTTGAGAAGGAATCTTCTGACCCATGAAATGAAAGAATCATTTGAACAAAAGAAGTTGATGGATATTTTTTCATAGAAGCATATTGGAGTCTAGGAATTAGGGGCCAACATTTCCTTGGACATTGTACAATTGAACTCCAATAATATTGAGATGTTTATTATTGAATGAAATATTGATGATTAATTCTATAAAATTAGAGACTCTATTTATAGTGGGGATATATTGGCTGAGTGTTCATTATCCATGGAGAGAAATATATGTTACGAGAATCATTTTTTGTATCGTTATTGGTTTGTAAAACTGTGATGGGGGGTTTCTATAGTCCCTAGTGAGCAATAAAACCATGAACCAAAAATATGATATATGACATTCGACATTGATTCTGGTGTCTAGGTTTCAGATGGGGTAGTTTTTATTTTTTTCTCTTATTATTATACTTTCCCACATGTCAAGGATTAGAACCCAAAACCTTCAAGTTTGAAACAATCACTTCAAGTACCGACTTTGAAGTAGGATGAGATCTAAATGAACATTGTGGTTGGGTTTATATGTACACATAGAAATAATAATGAGATATAGATTTTGATCACTATGCTAACTAACTAATATCACATTATACCCATTCATGATACAACCAATGTGGTGGATATGAGAAATCTCTTCATGAAATAGATTTTTATTTTTAATCAAATTAAATCTTCCATAGTATCTAATAGAGATCTTCAATTTACACCATTCTATTAGAGAGGAATTCAGAAGTCACTAGGATCTCTGTTTTTACTGTGTAACGCCTACCATTCACAGTCGAATGGCTAGATGTAATGAGTTTTTCAGAATCATCAAAATATTATTTGTGCCAGCATCCTTCACTTTGGGGGTGCTTGGGATGACCATATGAGTTAGGTTGTGTTTTCCTATAGCAATAGTAACTAGTTTGTGATTTGAATATCCCCTTTTGAGGCCTTGTATGGCCATCCTTATTGATCTCCATTTTTTTGTTAGATTTTGTTGAAATTCCCTTGGTTGGACTAATCTTGGTCCAAGGGACCAAAAAATATTCAGTTGAACTGTAACGCCCTGACCCCAGCTACCCAGAGTCGGTGCATTACTTCATAACATTGGCATGATCACAAAAGATCAAGCCTCAAAAGACAGATTAGTTTAGTAGCCTTGGAAACACTAGATACATTCATAAGTCTTACATTACATCATAAAGTGAAAAACTAATAACAAAGTCTTCATAGTCCACACTCATATCCTCTTCTGACTATCCCTTCAGGTCATTCATAAAATACATCTTCACATCCTGGAAAAATATTAAAACATTGAAAGGGGTGAGCTCAGATGCTTAGTAAGGATAACAATATAGCAGAATATTTCATCAATAAACATAAACATTTAAGGCAATGTATAACTAAAACAAAATCCTTTTAAACTTGAACTTCAACATAATATGGCAAAAGTAAAATGAGATAATGCCATTCACTTCTTCACAAGGATATTCTACTGGTTGAATAATCACATGCAATATCAATAACCACTTTCATAATGAGGGAATGCATAATGCTAGACTATCATAACCACGTAGCCAAGGCCTCGTGCCAAGACCACAAATAAGATTTTGTCAAGGCCTCGTGCCAAGACACTAGTTTATCTCATGAGACCTGCCGATGCATTTTTTTAGAAGATACTTACATTTATAATTGCTCAAATATACTCCAGTGTCTTTATGAAAACATTAAGAAAGATTCTGAAAACAAAATAACTAATTCTGAGACTGCTCGACTAATTACAGGCCATGATGGGTCCACGCCCAATCCCTTCCTGTCTACCACACTCGAGAGTCAGGTTTTCAGAAAACATTTTTAAGCTTGTGTTAAATACGTAAACATTTGCACTGGATTTTCATATATTGGAGAGAAATATCACTTTTTTGAAATCATTTAAAAATGACATAATTATAAAAGAAAACCTTTTGAATAAACGTAAAAGTCAAAGGGGTTTATACACCGTATAAAAGAAAGTTGTGTATAAAACGAAATATGCCACAATGAAAGGAGATTGAGACGAATTCCTTACAAAGATCATTTTTAAAATAAAATAGATCCATTATTTGTATTCACTATATGTACACATAAATACATTACAAATACAAGATAGGACATAATAATATCATGACATATTTTAAAACTAGGAGATTAACCCAACGAATGGAAATTGGGGTAAGAAATTCCCGTACAAAGTTCATTTTGTAAATAAAATAGATCTATTATGAGTATTTACTATAAGTACACATAAATAAATTAAAAATATAAGATAGGACATAATAATATCATGACATAATTTGAATGTAGGAGATTAACCCAAAGAAAGGAAGTTGGGTTAAGAAATTCCCTTATCTCGTGTCTGACTTGACTCAACCGTTCTTTAACCTCCTGAATAATAAACTAGAGTTAATATATACCTTATTAAGAACCATTTTCAATTTCATTATCCTTTTTATATCACTTATTACAATGATATGAACATTATGTAATTATTTAAGTTAATAACGGTCGTTTTGTCGATCTTTGGTACGTGAGTCAACAATAAACTTCTTATAATTACAAGTTGTTTATGTGGTAGAATATCCATTGTCTCCAGAATTATATTCATGATTTAGATGTCATATATATCATATATATCCAGTATATAGATTAATTTATAATATTACGTAACATTTAGAGGTAAGAAATGAAATGCACCGTTCATGGAGATGGTAACCCGTACGTACGCATGAACGCTACTTTCATTTCTATTTCGTATTTAATGGAATGAAATCATAATGATATAAATGTATAATATAATTCCAGTATAATATAGTGTATAGTAAAATTTACTCCATCCTTTATACATCCCACATATGGCATTAACGATTCAAATCACTTTGAGGGGGCCGTAGTCCGCACTTCCTAAAATGAAATTATCGTGTTTACCCATAATGGAAATCATAAAGTATGCCATAAATGAAAAATACAGAAGCATAAGTAAAACATAAACATATTATATATCATATATAAATATAGTGACATCTTAATGGCCACCTTTGAAGGTGTTCTATGAGTGTTGAACAATCATCGTTTCGTGAGGCAGAAATTCACCATCCATAGAAACCGTATGTTCTTTAACCATTAGATGTAGGTGAGTGTAAGTGTAGCTCTAATACTTCTTATAAAAACATCTAAGTATATTGAGGATACTATTGTTGTTACAAAAGAAATTAATAAAAAGAGTTTAGGGGGTTGGAGAAGAAAAATAAAACAAAACAACATTAGAGAAGACATTACCTCAAAATCGGGTAACACTTTTTGATTTGAGCCAAAGGCTTCCTTGGGAAGAGTTCTGCCCAATGTGTGGCTTCTAGGAGTAAGAGGGAGAATTTGGGAGAGTATTTGGGTAGAGGTTGGCCGAGCCAAATGGCTTGAAAGTGTGAATGAGGTGGTAGAGGTGGGGGCCTTTTATAAGAGGAGAGGAGGGACACTCTTGGAAAGTAAGGAACTTTTACATTATTATACAATGCTTTTCGGATTCTAAAGGTCCCACACTTATATAATTCGTGGATAAGGTGATAAGGGTTCGAAATCGACCCATCCAATAGTCTTTGGACAAGTTTAAGCCTTGGATTGTACATTATCTTTTCATTTTATTAAAATCGTTAAATAATGAGGTCATCGCTGCATCATAATGATGTCATAAATAATTTAATTTATTTAATTTCTAAAAATTATAAAAAAATACTATGATGTAGAAATCTTTTTATCTTTCCAATGAATTTTTATAGTAAAAAATATGACTTGTATAACCCAATGTAAATTTTTTTTTAGTAAAACATTTCATGTTTGTGTCATTTTTTTTTACTTTAACATTAAATAAAAGGTATTTATGTCATTTTCCAACTAAAGTTGCTCCATGGGGTCCCAAAGTTGACCCATGGATTGTCTTGGTCGGCCATGGCACATCCAATGAGGGTAGGACATGTGTCAAGCTCATCTAATATTATTAAAACATTATTATTACCTTAAACTACACTAATTACCTCTAATCGCGATTAAGAACTTAAAAGTTACTATTCACCAAAAATTATTTTAATCTCATTGAACCACATTTTACTTCTTAATGACAACCATGTATGTCGGATTTTTGAAAATCAAATCACAGAGGTGTTAATATTACATTTAAACGAAAAATCAGTTATTTAACTACCATTTAGTGGTTTCACTATTCATCAAAAATTGAAGTTTTTCAGAACAATGCCAAAATTTCACCCTAAGCTATAATTGATATTCTGAATTCAAAAATGATGTCTATTTTAAAAAATTCCAAACATATAAGTTGCATTAATTAATTTTATAATTAATTCCCACTGTCACAACAAATAGCGTGTTTTTAAGAAACAATTTATATCAAAATATTGGCAATTGTTTATGTCCAATTTCAATGTTAAATTAATTCTAATGACCACCATTGGATAAGATGGTAAAAATATATTCTAATTATACATTAAAACCACTAAATAGTATAACTTATCACTATAAATTATTTTGATTAAAAAAGTTGTTTTAAGTATTTTTCACTATTCATAAAAAATTGAAAAGTTCTAAACAAATTACAAAAAACTCAACATAAGATAATTTCGATATTCCGAATACAAAAATGAAGTCCATTTTGAAATATAAAATTTATATAATTTCAAAAAGTGGGTACTACTATTCATAACGGCTACTTTGATTAGTTTCGGTGTGTTAGAACTCGAAGTTGTGTACAATGCAAGCTATTGCATTATTGAATGAGAAGTGTATCATGGAAGCTCGGGGTGTTACATTCTACCCTCCTTAAATAAATTGCATCCTCGCAATTTGAAATTTTTTTCTTTGAAAATAAAAGGTTGATAAAAGAAAATACCTTTGTGGAAAACCCAAATCGGAAATAAGATTAATAAAATTTAGCCTTAATAAGAGGGAAAGGGAAATGAAAAAGTCACCACCCAATTATGATCTCGATTAGGAGAACATTGGTGGAAATTAGAGACATATAATTGGAGGAAAAATGTAAATATTTGTAGGGAGTGATTGAGGTCATCAATCACAATCAACTGTCAAATTGAGGGCCTAATCTATGTTGATTTAAAATATCATCAGTTCAAAAAAACATAAGGTATTTGGATAACACATTTTTTGTTTTAATATCCCTTTACTAAAGTTTAAGAATTAATTTATTCATTGAATAAGAGACAGGTATATATATATTTATGCTTGACAATTAGAGTTTCAACCTTCAACTCATCTTTCACTCAAAAAGATAATAGAACTCTAAAATATTATACTTATCCTAATTGTATAAGGTTCCAAATGTTAACACATACCATTTAGATTAGTAAAATTATTTTGTAATAACCAGGGACTTTCTGTAGGCTAGTGGTAGGAAATAAAGGCATGTCGCACTATGGTTGTGGGTTCGATTCCTGCAGCTTTGTCCGACGTGACGGGTTATGCCCTACCCTACAGGTTGTCCTTTTCCTAAAACTATAGTATTATAATATTCAAAAATAATCTTCATAAATTTTTTAACCTTAAACAATACTATCCAAAGATAAACTGAATCCACTCCAACCTTTATAGTTATCCAAAAAACCTCTGTCCAGACTTTCTCTAAAAGGTCTCTTAATTCCAAAATCAATTTATCAGATTCCCCAAACAAAGTAAAGTTTCTCTTATTCTCACATACTAATCATATTAAAACCTTACTGAAATCAAAAAGTACTCCAGTACAATCCTTATATATATATCACATTATTCTAATAACCAGAATATAATCCAGGAGTCCAAAAGTATCAATACATTAATTATTCCGCTTCAAATATAGTAACAGCATAAGATTGTCCTTGATCCCTTGGCCTTTTCTGAGGAAAGTTTCCCTGACGCTTAGGACATTCATTTGCATAATGCCCCATTTCCCTAGAATTGTAGCATTCAACATTGATATCCACTTTCTTTCCCTTGCAATCACGTGCTTGGTGACCTTTTTCTCCACATTTATAAAAAACTCCCATTCCTTTTAGGCAAGTACCAGGGTGATTCTTCCCACAATTATCACATAATGGAAAATACTTCTTTCCATTTTTCCCTTTATCTGTCTCTTTTTCCACCGTTCTCTTCTTCTCTTGCTTTACTTTGTTGTCATAAGACTTAGATAATTCCTTTTTTGTCTTGATAGAACTTGAGACAATATCTTCGTATGTTGAGAAATATTGTGATACTAAAGCTCGACGGAGAAATGGTTTTAACCCATAAAAGAAACGATCAATCTTACCTCTTGGGTTACATATATAATCTGCAACATACCTTTCTAACCTTGTAAAGTTGGCCTCAAACTTTGCGACATTCTCATCCTCCTTTAGTCTCAGACTCAGAAATTGCCTTTCCATATCTGCTCTATGGTCACGAGGAAAGTATTTTTCTAAGAAAAGATCTTTGAACTCTCTCCATTCCATATTTGATACTTCTTAATCTTCCTTTGTGTTTTGAATCAATGAAACCCATTGATCGGCATCTCCAGTGAGGTGGTAAGCTGCCATGATAACCTTCTCCCTTTCGCTACTCCCCAAGGCGTGGAATATTTTCTCTAAGGAGTTTATCCATTGCTCAGCTACTAACGGATTTGTACCCCCATTAAATGTTGGTGGTTATTTCCTCATGAAGCGTTCTAACATTGATCCTCCACGTTGTGGATCAGGGTGATCCATACGAGTAAGGTTATTATTCATAACATGAGTGAGTTGTCCCAGTATGGTAATAAGTTGATTAGCACCAGTTGTATCTCCAGATCCACAATAATTATCTTGAGCAGGAGGGAAATCCCTACACGGAGTGCGTGCATTGATACGGTTTCCATTCCTTCCACTAGGCGCCATTTCTATACAATGGCATAAACTAGATTAGTTTATTAATCAAAATACATAATTCAATACTTGTAAGATACTTAACATAAATTGAACTATTTATGGATATAATCCATAAAAATGTTTTCTTTGATGAAGTATATACTCATAACCCTTCATAGTGGTTTATAAAGAAAATGAGAATTATCCAAAGCATATCCCCCAGGAGTGTCGTAACCAAGAGTGCAGCAAGGCCCGTTGTCGTGCACCAGTTCCCGTTTGAGTCTAGCTCAAAGCGGTGTTTTCGGGTTTTACCCCTAGGTACATCTATGCCAGAGCCACCTCTACCTGCTCGTATCCAGACAGAGATTTATTGCTCAGAAAACTCACAACAACTCTACAATACCAAAATTCTAGGAAGTTCTTCTATACTAATCCTCAAAGTCTATCTTCGGGCTATCTGCTCTAATCAGAGTTTATCTAAATCTAGCTTCCAAGGTTAGTACTAAACTGTCTCTGATAGCAACTGTAACGCCCCGACCCCAGCTACCCAGAGTCAGTGCATTACTTCGTAACATTGGCGTGATCACAAAATATCAAGTCTCGAAAGACCGATTAGTTTAGTAGCCTTGGAAACACTAGATAAATTCATAAGTCTTACATTACATAATAAAGTGAAAAACTAATAACAAAGTCTTCATAGTCCACACTCATATCCTCTTCTGACTATCCCTGCAGGTCATTCATAAAATACTTCTTCACATCCTGGAAAAATATTAAAACATTGAAAGGGGTGAGCTCAGATGCTCAGTAAGGATAACAATATAGCGGAAGCTTTCATAAATAAACATAAACATTTAAGGCAATGTATAACTAAAACAAAAGCCTTTTAAACTTGAACTTCAACATAACATGGCAAAAGTAAAATGAGATAATGCCATTCACTTCTTCACATGGATATTCTAGTGGTCAAATAATCACATGCAATATCAATAACCACATTCATAATGTGGGAATTCATAATGCCAGACTATCATAACCACGTAGCCAAGGCCCTGTGATAAGACCACAAATAAGATTTTGTCAAGGCCTCGTGCCAAGACACTATTTTATCTCATGAGACCTGCCGATGCATTTTTTTTAGAAGATACTTACATTTAAAGTTGCTCAAATATACTCCAGTGTTTTTATGAAAACATTAACCAAGATTCTGAAAACAAAATAACTAATTCTGAGACTACTCGACTAATTACAGGCCATGATGGGTCCACGCCCAATCCCTTCCTGTCTACCACACTCAAGAGTCGGGTTTTCTGAAAACATTTTTAATTTTGCGTTAAATACGTATACATTTGCACTGGATTTTCATATATTGGAGAGAAATATCACTTTTTTGAAATCATTTAAAAATCACATAATTATAAAAGAAAACCTTTTGAATAAACGTAAAATTCAAAGGGGTTTATACACCGTATAAAAGAAAGTTGTGTATAAAACAAAATATGCCACAATGAAAGGAGATTGAGACGAAGTCCTTACAAAGATAATTTTTAAAATAAAATATATCCATTATGTGTATTCACTATAAGTACACATAAATACATTACAAATACAAGATAGGACATAATAATATCATGACATAATTTGAAAGTAGGAGATTAACCCAACGAATGGAAATTGGGGTAAGAAATTCCCTTACAAAGTTCATTTTGTAAATAAAATAGATCTATTATGAGTATTTACTATAAGTACACATAAATAAAGTAAAAAATATAAGATAGAACATAATAATATCATGACATAATTCGAAAGTAGGAGAATAACCCAAAGAATGGAAGTTGGGTTAAAAAATTCCCTTACCTCGTGTCTGACTTGACTCAACCATTTTTAACCTCCTGAATAATAAACTAGAGTAAATATATACCTTATTAAGAACCATTTTCAATTTCATTATCCTTTTTATATCACGTATTACAATGATATGAACATTATGTAATTATTTAAGTTAATAACGGTCGTTTTGTCGATATTTGGTACTTGAGTCAACAATAAAATTCTTATAATTACAAGTTGTTTATGTGGTAGAATATCCATTATCTCCAGAATTATATTCATGATTTAGATTTCATATATATCATATATATCCAGTATATAGATTCATGTATAATATTACGTAACATTTAGAGGTAAGAAATGAAATGCACCGTTCATGGAGACGGTAAGCCGTACGTACGCATGAACGCTACTTTCATTTTTATTTCGTATTTAATGGAATGAAATCATAATGATATAAATGTATAATATAATTCTAGTATAATATAGTGTATAATACTATTTAATCCATCATTTATACATCCCACATATGGCATTAACGATTCAAATCACGTTGAGGGGGCGGTAGTCCGCACATCCTTAAATGAAATTATCGCGTTTACCCATAATGGAAATCATAAAGCATGCCATACATGAGAAATACAGAAGCATAAGTAAAACATAAACATATTATATATAATATATAAATATAGTTACATCTTAATGTCCACCTTTTAAGGTGTTATATGAGTGTTGAACAATCATCGTTTCGTGAGGCAGAAATTCGCCATCCACAGAAACCGTATGTTCTTTAACCATTAGATGTAGGTGTGTGTGAGTGTAGCTAGAATACTTATTATAACAACATCCTAGTATATTTAGGATACTGGTGTTGTTACAAAAGAAATGAATAAAAAGAGTTGGGGGTTGGAGAAGAAAAATAATACAAAACAACATTAGAGAAGACATTACCTCAAAATCGGGTAACTCTTTTTGATTTGAGCCAAAGGCTTCCTTGGGAAGAGTTATGACCAATGTGAGGCTTCTAGGAGTAAGAGTG
Organism: Viscum album; assembly: GCA_963277665.1. NCBI lineage: Eukaryota > Viridiplantae > Streptophyta > Magnoliopsida > Santalales > Viscaceae > Viscum > Viscum album. Next base: position 859,409,481 of record OY728151.1, read on the forward strand.
GGAAGTTGGAAAAGTATTTGGGTAGAGTTTGGCCGAGCCAAATGGCTTGAAAGTGTGAATGAGGTGGTAGAGGTGTGGGCCTTTTATAAGAGGAGAGGAGGGGAACTCTTGGAATGTAAGAAACTTTTACATTATTATACAATGGCTTTCAGATTCTAAAGGTCCCACACTTATATAATTCGTGGATAAGGTGATAAGGGTTCGAAATATACCCATAAAATAGTCTTTGGACAAGTGTAAGCCTTGGATTGTACATTATCCTTTCATTTTATTAAAATCATAAAATATTGAGGTCATCGCTGCATCATAATGATGTCATAAATAATTTAATTTATTTAATGTCTAAAAATTATAAAAAAACTACTATGATTTAGTAAATCTTTTTATCTTTCCAATGAATAATTATAGTCAAAACTATGACTTGTATAACCCCATGTAAAAATTGTTTTAGTAAAACATTTAATGTTTGTGTCATTTTTTTACTTTAACGTTAAATAAAAGGTATTTATGTCATTTTCCAACTAAAGTGGCTCAATGGGGTCCCCAAGTTGACCCATGGATTTTATTGGTCAGCCATGGCACATCCAATGAGGGTAGGACATGTGTCAAGCTCATCTCATACTATTAAAACATTATTTTTACCTTACACTACAATAATTACCTCTAATCGCGATTAAGAACTTATAAGTTACTATTCACCAAAAATTATTTTAATCTCATTGAACCACATTTTACTTCTTAATGAAAACCATGTATGTATGATTTTTGAAAATCAAATCACATAGGTGGTAGTATTTCATTTAAACGAAAAATCAGTTATTTAACTACCACTTAGTGGTTTAACTATTCATTAAAAATTGAAGTTTTTCAGAACAATGCCAAAATTTCACCCTAAGATATAATTGATATTCCGAATTCAAAAATGATTTCTACTTTACAAAATTCCAAACATATAGGTTTCATTAATTAATTTTATAATTAATTCCCGCTGTCACAACAAATAGCGTGTTTTTAAGAAACAATTTATATCAAAAGATTGGCAATTGTTTATGTCCAATTTCAATGTTAAATTAATTCTAATGACCACCATTGAATAAAATGGTAAAAATATATTCTAATTATACTTTAAAACCACTAAATAGTATAATTTATCACTATAAATTATTTTTATTAAAAAATTTGTTTTAAGTATTTTTCACTATTCATAAAAAATTGAAATTTCTCAGAAAATTACAAAAAACTCAACTTAGGATAATTTCGATATTCCGAATACAAAAATGAAGTCCATTTTGAAATATGAAATTTATATAATTTCAAAAAGTGGGTATTACTATTCATAACAACTACTTTGATGAGTTGCGGTGTGTTAGAACTCGAAGTTGCGTACAATGCAAGCTATTGCATTATTGAATGAGAAGCGTATCATGGAAGCTCGGGGTGTTACATGAACTGTCAAAAAATGTTCAAGGCATAGAGCTGGTGTAAATATTATGCTATTCGTCACCATAGAAAAATCAAATTTTCATTTTGTGATTTGGTTGTCTTGAATGTTTCATCTCAATTGGTGATCGATGTCTTGGGAGGCAACATAAACATGCTCCTCATATTGTGGGACATTTTGAGGTTAGAGAGTAGGTGGGTAAAATTTACTACTATTTAAAAAATATTCCACAATTTATGTCTATACATAACATGATTCATGTACCACAACTCTGAAGGTATCATTCGGATCCATCTCTTGTTATAAGGAGGGGTGATCTTGAAATTGATACTCATTTATCAGTGACTAACAATCAATTCAGGATAGTTGATTCTAAAACCACAATGCTTTATAGAAGGATGATACCTATTGTTGGAGTACTATATCATCAAAATTCAAATTCTCAAGAGTTATGGGAGTGTGATGCACTAATTAGAGATCATTAGCCTCACCTTTTCGATAAGGAATCCTTTTTTAAAGTATTTATGGGGATAGAATTATTTTATGGTTCATAGGTTATAATAACATGTTACCTTTCTATTTATCTCATTTTAAAACATATCATTTCTTCCCTTTTCTTTGTGTGGGTATGGCTGAGAAGGATTTTCAAGGATATCTATAATGTTGATGTCAGGGATTTGTTGGAATTTTCAGTATAAACATGCTAGTTATATTGCATGTTTGGGATTTATACACCTTTTAATATTGCTACACATCATTAAAATTTTAAAATAATAATAATTCTATTTTTTAAATAAAATGGTGATAGTATTTTCAGTGAATATAGGACTTATAAATTAAACAATGGTTAATTGGGTTACACATCATGTAATTTCTTGAGTGTCAGTTTTAAATATCTATATCCACTTAAAATTCAACTCCCTTTCCTCTAAGATTATTTGATCACGACCTAGATCCATCCTTAGCTGATTTTGGATCCCTCCAAGCATTTTGGGCTATTTAGTTCTATAATGGGAATTGTGTTTCTAAGAAAAATATATGTAGTTCTATTATTGATTGGCCATAGGATTTACCACCTATTGGATTGTTTTTGATTAAATTGATTTCATTTGTATTGTTGAGTTTTATACTTTTGAAATAGCATTTTGGAAAATCAAAAATTCAATTAATTTTTCTTTTAAAGTGATTTGCCCCGAAAATACGGGGAATAACCCCAAATTCTAGAGAATTGGGGCATGATTTTAATTTAATGGAAATTATGGGATTAAAATTGTTAAATTAGATTGTGAAATTAATTAGAGAATTTGATTTCAATTTTTTATTTGAAAAAATGGATTAAACTATTTTGATAAAAAAACCCATTGGTTATATTTGGTAAAATGTATAATTTGATTTAAAACCCATTATTGTTTTTAACTTTAAATTTATATATTGAGATGGAAAAATGGCTTGAATTTTATTTTTAACATTTTGGAAATAAATTTCCCATTATTTATGTTTTAGCACATGTAATCCTACGTACATAATGAGTTGATTGGGACAAACATGCTATGATGGTAATTAACTAGTAATGGATTAAATCGTTAAAACTCTAATATAAAAATAATGAAGGATATTTTCCCCAGTGGGATGTTTGTCAGTCCACATTGTCCAGTTCCAACGGGACATGTGTTCACATTTTCATTTTCATTATATAAGTGTTTAAGCATCCCATAACATGGAACTATAATACATATTGGAATATGATGATGTTCATCCTTTTGGATGTTTTGATATATATAAATTTCATTTTCTATAAACTATTTTACACATGACCTATAAATTTATATAAATATATTTATATAAAATGCTTATTAAGCAATTATTTAAAAAATTCATCCATCAATTTAAATTCAAAGAATGAATTTTTTAAATATGGATATCAAATTTCATGCATCTATTTTTAAAATTGAATGCTTTATTGGTTAATAAATTTCTTTATAATCTTACAAAGTCCTTGGTGAATCCCAATTGTAATTTTAGATCACACCCTACATGTGCCTTCAGGTGTTTGTAGATTATCTTTTCCAAGAATTCAGAATGGACAATGCTCCACTTAGAGGAGGTTCTTGTTGCTAATCCTTGGGTGATGAGTTTTTTGGACCATCGGTACAAGCATTTTTAATCATGTTATCTTATACTTTTACGTTTTACATTGGGCTTGTTTACCTATTTTACTTTTGTTATAGTTCTACCTGTAGAGTTTTTCTTATATGTATACTGACTTGTATATATTGATTTTATTTTACATCTTGAAAATTCATTTCCAATTTCATATTTTTTTATGACCGATGCTTGTTACTAACTCGTGGGGATCATGAATGCCCTTCAGTCCATGTGAGTCTGCACTTGGTTATTTAGGTTCCAGGGTGTATGGGATGGTTCGTGACAATACATCATTAGATTCCTAGGGTGCATTATCCTACATTAATTGTCTCTATTATCCAACAACTCTCGTCACAATGAAAATAAAACAACCAAAATAATTAATAAGAATAAAATATCCACATAGAAACCATAAACACTCACCTGAGTTCTGGAAAACATAAAGACATTCACTAATGCATTAACATTTAGTGTCTTCCACTTAATCGATTCGAAATCACTCATTAAAAAATAAGGAGACTTTCATGAAATCCATGGACACCTATCATCCACCCACTTACACTTAAAAGACAGTCTCAAAAAATAAGAACATCTTATACCAGTCCTCCACCAATTCCTTAATTGATTGTGACGGTATTTTTCTACTAAACACATCTGAAACCACATTTCCTTTCCCTAGTGTATAAGAAATATCAAAATAAAAAGTCTGAATAAACTCCGCCTAGAATCATTATCAAAACATTAGATCCCTATAAGTAAATATATATTTAAGTCTCTTATGATTAGAATGAAACATAAACTACTCCCCAAAGGTATGGTGATGCCATGTTTTGAGTGCATTCATAACAGTTTCCAAATAAAGATCATGGATTGGGTAGTTCTTCCCATTGGAGTATAACTGGAGAGATCCATAATGCACAACCTATTTACCCTACATCAAGATACCTCCCAGACCTGTAATAGAAGCATTGAAAAAATAATCATAACATGTCCCCATTTCTCAGACTATCTTGAATCATTTGGGATCATCTTTGTTGATGAAATAATAGTTTACTCAATGTATGAGGAGGTTCATGTGTGTCATCTAAGAGTAGATATGGAACTATTTATGAATCTACCACCTAATTCTGATATATTTAAATTTGGTGTTTGGATTCCTTAAATAATTTTTTTAGGAAACATGATCTCAGATCATGAGATCTTAGTTGTTCTTGAGAAGGTGAAAATTGTTATGAAAAGGAAACAACCAGGAAATGTTTTTTATATTCAAGGATTCTAGGGTTTTCTAGGGTGTTATAACTAGTTTTAATTGATTTTTAGAATTTTTTTTATCTATTTAGCTCTATCAAATGGATGGGGGAGTTTTATTATAATTAGAAATGTCAGAGTTGTCTTATCGAGCAGAAAAAACATTTGAATTATGTTCTTCTGTTGAATGTTCCCAGAGATATGTTGGCCTATGTGGTGTTTTGATACAAATCATGTTCGTGTTACAGTACTTCCTCTATGATGGTTTATCATGTCATTGCCTATGGATCTCATAAGATTATGCCATAAGATAAGAATTATCAAACCCATGAACTTGATCTCGCAACCATGATGCATGAACTTAAGAGTTGGTAAAATTACATTTTCAAAGAATCATTTTATATGTATTGTATCCAAAATATCTTGAGTTATGTCTTCTATCAATGTTATTTGAATCTCCACTAGTTTCATTGGGTTGACTAACTGTAGTATTTTTATTTTGATATCACCTACATCCCAGGGAAACGAAATGTCATTGTAGATTTTTTAAGAAGTATTATTCCGAACCATATTAGAAAAGAATCACTATGATAGTGGAACATGGTTATCATTTTCACGGTTTCATTGGGGAGTCCAAGAAACTTGTGACCAATTTTTCTTGGATAGTTCTCAATTAAAATCTTAACATTTTGAGATGATGCTTCAAGAAAAAAATATTGATGATAAATTATGTAGCATTAGATACTCTATTAGTGGCTGGGAGAATGTTTCTGAGTGGTTGATCTCCATAGAGAGTGTTCTATGTCTTCATAATTATTATTTTTTGCCTTTAGCTTTGAGTAAATCATTTATTGGTAATTTCCACAATCCCCATTGTGTTATGGAATAAGGAACCACAAATATTCCTTATGATAACTAGATTTGATTTTGATTCCCTTGTATGAGATAGGGAATTGCAGATTTTGTCTCTCATTGTTACACATGTCGATAGGTCAAGACCTTGAACTAATAACCATTGGGTATCCTTTATCCTTTTTTTTATTCCGACATGGATGTGGGATGTTATATCTATAAACATTGTGGTTGGGTTTCCATATACCTATATAAATACGAACACGATATTGATTGTTATTAGTAGGATGAGAAAATTGGATCACTTTATACCAATTCCTGATATAAAAAAGTTTTAGGTCTAGGAAAATCTCTACATGAAAATGATTATTTGTTTTCATGGATTTTCTTATACTATAGGATTTGATAAGGAAACCCATTTTACCTATCACGTTTCAAAAGGCTATTAAGAGGCACTAGAATCACTTGTTCATTTGAGTATGGAATAACATCTGTAGACAGATGGCCAGACATAGAGAGATATACCAATTATTTTTTAAATGATTTGAACCAACAACCTCGATTTTAGTGGATCTTGGGATGAAAAATTGGGACTGGTTTAGTTATATTAAAACAATAGTAACCAGTTTAAGATTATAATGGCTCCTTTTGTGTCCTTTTATGGCCGACCATGTAAATTTAATTTTTCTTGGTTGGATATCAAGGGAATTTCTATGGTTAGATCAAGCTTAGTTTAGTAGTCAAAAAAATATTTTTGATTCATTTGAGGTTGTTAATGGAACAGAGATGGTATAAGTCTTATTTTTATCTTTTTTAAAGAACATTAGAGGTTTTAGATGGTTAAAATGTGTTCTATAATGTTTCACCTTGTTTGGGTACATCAAGAGCTCTGGATGCAAGGTAAGATAAATCTTTTTTTTGTGGGACCAATGAATTTAAAAGGTGGGAATAATTTCTTATCATTTATCACACTCCCCACAACTGATGTTGATACATAATGTGTTTTAAATATCTCAGCTATGGAAATATCTTTAATATCTATCTCATGTTTTGAGATTGAGTGATATTGATGATGAACATGATTTATACATGGCTGAGAATCTAATCTGTACAGTTGATTGTGATATAGAGGTACTTCATGGGAGGATGATAAATATTTTTTGAGTGCTATGGAAGCATGATTTGGATAGTCAAGAGATGTGTGAGATGGAGGAACTAATGAAAGATTAGTAGCATCATATTTTTGATATGGAAACTTCTTGATAGTATTTTGAGAGATAGTAAGTTTCTATTATGTGGAGGTTGTAACATCCTGTTATAGCTTTCCATGTACTATTTGACAATAATTTGTATTATTCATTGATTGAGATTTTTCTTTGTTGGTTTTAGGTGGAAATTTGATAATTTTGGATATTTCAAGGTAGTTCACGGTAGGCACACAGTTTCCCTAGGCTGTGCACCAACCTAGTAAAAACCATGAAACCCTAGGTAGTGGGTCTTTTCATGGTTAGATCATGTTTTAGAAAACCTTGATCCCAACTAGTATAATCCATGCACCCTAGTGGAGGGGTTGACATTTAGGGTGCACTGTTTTTCTAACTATGAATCACTGACCAACTAACAATGCTAACAATAATTTTTAATTCTGAAAATTCATTTAAAATTTCTTGAGCCCCCGTTTAAAAATCAAATTAACTGTAAATTGACATAGAATGAATTCCAAGGAACTGGAAGCTCTCAAGACCCATTTTTGGACCATCCTACCCCAATAATATGTAGATTTATTCATAGAGTGTCTCATTAGATTCCTCTCTAGTATGTTATTCTTCTCCAATTCCTTCTCTCCCTCTCCCTCTCTCTCTCTCTTTCCTTCATAGTTTTTCATAGTTCATCATTTATTTGATTAATCTAAATTGGACTGTTTTAGATATTTAATATTTGTTGGATTTATAGATTATCATGTCATCATTCATTATTGTAAATTCCCACCATCATGACCCGTCTATGGGGCCCATTCCGTGACTACCCCATTCCTGACTTCTATAGGTCAGGGGCTGGCGACTAGCACCAAAGGCGAATCCCTCATAAAAAGGGAAGGAATTTCCGTTTAAACTGTAAATCATGCAGTCTGAATACAAGAAGTAGAAGCAACAAGTACTAAAATAGGATGGAAAAGTGTGCTGAATGTAAGTGGGCCAGTATACAAACCCAACTGAACAACAAGTAAAAGTAAAAGTAAAAGGGGAAAACAGCTCCTGGATCGTTCACCGGTGAATCCTACTTAAAGGGTATGTATAGAACTCGAACACTCGTCCCTAAGGTACGTCCCATCTAGTCCATCTTTGAGTAGCCTCCTATCCGTCACCCTCAGCCTCGATCACTGCTGACCTTCGTCTGAACATAACCCAACAAGGTACGGGCGAAGCCCGTGCATGGGTGAGTATAACAATACTCAGTAGGGGACCCCGAGACCCCTGAAGGTCTCCCAGAATCCACTAAGGATAAACAAAATATTAAATATACAATCACAAAGTACAAAAAAACCCTACTTAGGTATATTCCCATATATATACCTAAGTTATCAGTCACAATCTGACTCCAACTATCGAGCCCAAGCACAACCCAGCCCACAAAGGATATAAAGTCAATCAGCATAATGATATCGACAGAAAGAAAAGAGTCAACTCACCCAGGTATACAACTCATGTAGGGGGGGTAGAGATGATTAGTTTTAGCCACTAAATCATCTCCTCTTTCAAACCCACGTAGGATCCTGGAATAGTATCAGTGATGTCGAACCAACATAGGATCCTGGTACAAAAGTCGTCACTGTCAAACCCATGGAGGATCCCAGTACAGTAGTCATCAATGTCGAACCCACAGAGGATCCCGGTACAGAATTCATCACTATCTAACCCACGGAGGATCCCAATACGGAAGTCTTCGATGTTGAACCCACGGAGGATCCTGGTACAATATCGTCGCTGTTGAACCCACGAAAGATCCTCTCATCTTAGTCGTAGCCAGCCCTAGGGTTATCGCACACATGATGCTCGATTCCAGGAGGGTCCAATCCTCAAGACAATTGTTGATAAATAAACTACCATGATGTCTTGAGTTTATGTATCTCATAGTTCCGTCTCATCATAACTAACCCAACGCGATAGAGTGTGCGTCAATCGGATGCCTAGTCTCTGAGTAATTGGAATTTCTATTCTAGGGGCCTATTTGGCTTTTAGGCTCCAACCAACCCAACTGTACCCCAAATATATTCAAAACACAAGTGGAGTATTCTCAATGAATCTTCTCACTCTAAGAATTCCATCACTACAGATGGTTCATAGATCGGACACCAGTAGCTCAAGATAGAGGTGAAAATGTGAAAATGGTCATAGCGGGTATGGGTCTAGTCCAACGCTGTCAGACCGACCCGGTCCGAACCTGGGTCTGGCACGGTTCGTGTGTGTGGCCGGACCCGAGTGGTCGGCCCGGCCCGAGTGGGCAGCCTGGCCCGAAGGCCGGCCTGACCTGAGGGCGGCCCGACCCCTGGCGGCTTGGCTGAGGGGCGGTTCGGCCGTGGCGGCATGGCTCATGGCAGCCCGGCCAAGGTGCGGCCCGACCGTGGTGGTCCAGACAATGTTAGCCCGGCCGTGGGGCAGCCCAGCCTTGGGGAGACCCGTCCTTGGCGGCCCGGCCGTGGCGGCCCGGCCGAGGGGCGGCCCGGCTGGTGGGCGGCCCTGTCGTGGGGCGGCCCAGCCGTGGGGTAGCCCCACCGTGGTGGCTCGGTTGAAGGGTGGTCCGGGCATGGGGCGGCCCGGTCATGGCGGCCCGGCCAAGGGGCGGCCCAGTCGTGGCGGCCCGACCGAGGGGCATCCCGATCGTGGCGGCCCGTCCGTGGGGTGGCCCGACCATGGGTCTTTCTCCGTCTGCATTAAGTGATAATAATTTTCCATCATCAAACCAAAATAAACAACGAGGAACAAGGGTATAATTCATACATTTAAAAAAAATCCCCCTACCTCGTAATCAGTGTTCGTTTGATGGAGCCTTGGGAAGGCGGCGTCATTCCGTTGGTGTCGGGAGGAGATGAGGTCGTTTTTGGAGACATTCTTCGCATGCGGCGTGTTCCATTTCATGCCACTGTTGGAGAGGGAGAGGATAGAATCATTGTTCCTTAGTGGAGACGGGCGTTCTACATTGAGAGAAGATGTCATTCTTCATTGAAGAGGCAAGGCTCCACCAAGTCGCCAACCAAAAATAATATAGGAGGAGTCTTTTATTTGTTTGCAAAACAACACACAAGATTTGTGTTTATTTAAATTAAACAACTCATTAAATTAAATTGGATGTAAAGGATTCAAAAGTTTTCAAAAAGATAATTAATTGAGGCATTGATTATCTTTTAGGTGTGTTGGCGCCATTATGGGGTTGTTCCAGAGTTCCCCCATTAATGGGGAACTCAAGGGGTTAAAGGGGGTTTAAGGGGGTTTGAGATTTTTTGGGCCCCACCACTTAATATCCTCCAAAGGTAGGTTATGAATGGGTGGGACCCACCTCCATCCTCCCCTTGGAGGTTTTAACTATAACACATAAAAATATGTGTGACATATTTTTATTTAATTTATTTAGAAAACCCCCAAAAATTAACTTCCGCTCATGATAAAACACAATAGTGGTAAGGGTCTCTTTAAGAGAATATAAGCACTGCGAGTTCAATGGTGTCCTAGGATTTCAATTCTAAGCACTAGTTCAAATGATATAATATCACGCTCGTATGTTTACTGAATGTACCTGAACAAAACATCAAAAATTGATTCCGGGCACACCGGGCCTCAGAATCAGACACCGTTAGAAAGTGCAGACTCGCAAAATTACCATGTATTTAAGAAAAAAAATTCCATGGAATTTTTAAGTCTTTATATTCTCCCCACCTAAGCATTTTACGTTCCCATAAGCTACTACTCACACTAAAGAAACAAATTGGTGTACTGAGCACACATATAAGCCTCCCAGTCCCATGTGGTCTCCTGGAGGTTCCCGTGTTGCCAACGAACATGCACTAGAGGTATTGACCATCCACGCAGGACCCACTCCTATTGATCCCCAATATCCACTAGAACCTCTGTGAATGTCACCCCGTCATCGATGTCCAGCTCCCTGTGGTCGATGATGTGGACGTGTCATGCATGTATCTCCTCATCTGAGATACGTGGAAGATTTAGTGCATCCGGTGAAACTAAGGTGGAAGAGCCAGGCAGTAGGCCACCTTGCCTACTCTGCTGAGGACCAGGAATGGTCCGATGAATTGTGGAGATAACTTTCCGCCTCAGCCAAATCTTTGTAGACCTCGTCGAGGTGAGATCTGTAGAAAGACAAGGTCGCCATCCTCAAACTCTAGTGGTATCCGTCTTCTATCATCATGGGACTTATGTCTACTCTGTGCAGTCTTCATCTGCTCATGGATGATCTGCACCTTCTCTGTTGTATCCTAAACCATCTAGGTTCCTACAAGTACTGGCTCCCTTGGGTCATTCAAACACCGAGGTGATCTACAAGGTCGGCTTTATAGTGCCTCGTAAGGTTCCATCCCGATGGTGGAGTGGTAGATATTGTTATATGCAAACTCTACAAAGGGTATATGATCCACCCAGCTGCGACCAAAGTTGAGGAAGCATGCACGAAGCATGTCCTCGAGTGTTTGAATTGTCCTCTCAGTCTGACCATCCATCTGATGATGGATGGCGGTGCTCAAGAAAAGCTGCATCTTGAAAGCCTCATGCAACCCATTCTAAAGCTGGGAAGAGAAATGAGCATCTCGATCGAAGACGATCATCGAGGGCACACCATAAAGCAGTATGATTTTCTATACGTAGAGGGATCCCAAGCTCTCTACTGAGCCCTACTCTCTGATCAGTAGGAAGGGGGGAGACTTGGTGAGTCGGTCTACAATAACCTAGATAGAGTCGTGTCCTATGAATGTAAATGGATGTCCCATCATGAAATCCATGGATATCCCTTCCCACTTCCACTATGGGACCTCTAAGGGATGAACCAAGCCTGCTGGAACCTGGTGCTCCCCATTCATTTTTCGACAAGTGAGGCATCGGGAGACAAACTATTCTATATCCTTCTTCATTCCTGGACACCAATGCTGTCGTCGGAGGTCCTGATACATCTTCTCCACTCCTGGATGTACCACTAAAGGAGATGTGTGGAACTCCCTCCACACTTACTCCTGATGTTTAATTCGTACCATAGTACGTCCTCTAAAGAGAATGACATACTCCCCACCTTTAAAAAATCCATCTGGTTCCTTCCCTATGGATATCTGAGCAAGTCGTGTCTCACAGTCAACTTCCTCACGTTGTGCCTCACTGACTCTCTGATGAAGTGGAGGAGTGATTGCGAGAGACTATAGAAAGGATGCACCATCGCAATCCACATAGGATATCTACAACGAGGCCAGCTGCTCCGTCGCCTCTCCTAGCTTCTGAATTCATGATCTTCTACTAAGAGAATCTACTACAACGTTCCCCTTCCCAGGAGTATAGACTATATCAAAGTCATAGTCCGGGAGGAACTCAATCCAACGCCGTTTTCTCAGGTTCAGGTCCTTCTGCAAGAAGATTTACCTGAGACTCTAGTGGTCAGAGAAGACTGTAAAGCATTCACCCATCAGATAGTGCCACCGCATCTTCAAGGCAAAGACCACTACTGCTAACTACAGGTCATGGGTACCATAGTTCTTCTCATGCTGTCTCAACTGCCAAGAACCATATGAAATCACTGATCTCTCTTGTATCATGAAAAACCTAAGTCTAGTCCCTGATATATCACAGTATATTACATACCCATCACCCTCCTCTGGTAGCCTCAAGATGGGCGCACTGGTCAACCTCTGCCTCAGCTCCGGAAATCTCTTCTGGCATCTCTCTGACCCCATGAAGGGTTTCCCCTTCATCGTCAATGCTGAAAGTGGTTGTGGAACTCTGGAGAAGTCTGGAACAAATCTCCAATAGTACCCAACCAGTCCTAGAAAACTTCGTACCTTTGTCAAACTACTGGATGGCTCCCAATAAAGCACTACCTCATTTTTCACTGGATCCACTACAACTCTAGTCTCTGAGATAACGTGTCCCAAGAAGTAAACCTCTCAAATCCAAAAATGGATCTTCAAGAGATTACCATAAAGTTGGTTCTCTTGGAGTGTGTCCAGTACTACCTGCAAATGGTAGGCATGATCCTCCTTAGTAGTTGAGTAGATCAGTATGTCGTCGATGAAGACTGCGACAAAGTGATCAAGGTAGGGCTGGAAGATCTTGTTCATGAGACTCATGAGCACTAATTGAGCGTTGGTTACGCCAAATTGAATAACCAAGAACTCTTAGTGGACATAGTGACACCTAAAGTCCATCTTCTGCTCATCCTCATCTCAAACTCTGAGCTGGTGATTGCCTGATATGAGGTCTATCTTTGATAGCCATCGTGATCCCTTGAGCTGATCAAAGAGGTCTTCAATCCTCAGCAGTGGGTAATTGTTCATTAGGGTCACCTGGTTCAGGCGACGATAGTAGACACAAAGCCTCAAGACCCCATTCGCCTTTTTAGAGAACAAAATCATAGATTCCTAGGGTGAATCACTTGGTCAGATAAAACCCTTGCCCTGCAAGTCCTCCAGCTAAACCCACAGCTCATGAAGCTCAGAGGGAGCCATCCGATATGCTAGAGTAGATATTGGTGTTGTCCTGGGGTAAAATTCAACATTGAAGTCTACCTCTCTGTGACGAGGTTGTCCTAGAATGTCGCCAGGGAAAACATCCGGGTATTGATCCACCACAACAGGAAAACTCAGACTCCACACATCAATCACTATGAGGATGAGACTAGCCAAATAATGTGTGATCGGCTGCCCCCACTTCTATGTAAGTCCATCCTACGCTGAAAATGATCCTTTCTCACCGGTGAAGGTGAACCTGGTCTCATCCATGCGAACACACCACACTTTTCGCCTGATACAATCAATCTGAGCATGTACAGTGGATAACCAGTCCATACCCAAAATGATGTCGTAAGGCCTCGACGCTGCTATGAGGAGATCCCAGCCAAAGCTCTCGCCTCCTATAGTAATCTCAAATTTCTGTCACCAGTGCGTAATCATCGAGTTTCCTCCCGTATTAATTTTTAGTCTTAAGGATCGAGCCAACGGCTCCGTCAGAATCTTCGAGCTCCGAACGAGGGTAGTGGAAATAAAATAATGACTCGCACTTGTGTCTATATGTACTACAACAAGGGTGGAGTGGACACAGATAGAACCTCGAATCATCTCAGGTGCACCATGGTTGTAGGCCACGACTTCCTAGAGCTAAGCCTGCCTCTTTCCTCTATCTCCCTATGGTTGGGATCGACCTCTCTATGGTGGTGGTGGTAGGTCCTTGAAACGCCGTCCACCACCTACTGCTCGACCAACTCCTCTTCCATGTCTGCCTGCTTCTGATGGACAACCACGGTCAAACCTATGAATCTACCTAAGAGGTCCCTCTACTATCTTCTTCTCGTCTGCATGGTGGGTCGGGCAGTCATGAGCCATGTGAACCTGCCCACTGCATGCATAGCACCGCATGTTCCTCATATGGCTGGATCTGTCTCATGTGCCCCGCAAAACCGAACCTATATCCGGAGGTCGCCCACCTAACGGCCTGGTACCCTTGAACCTCTAAAACATTTGTATACTGTCGGCTATATAAGACTCTGCTATGTGGTTCCCTGTGGTGGGTCACACTGCTGATGTCTGCTCAGCAAGAAAACTCTCCACAAGAAGGGCTCACTCGGGTACCCCCGCCTACGCCGGGATGCTAGGGAGATCATTGAAGCCCCAATCTCATGCCTGAGTCCCTGATCGAAGGTCCATGCCTTGAAGAATGGGTCTTGTACCATATTCGTGGAGTAATGAGATAGGTCGGTGAACCTGAATGAGTATTGAGCTACCGTAATAATTCCCTATTTCAGATGAAGTGACTCCTAAATCTACCATGTATGAAGAATGGTTGTAACAAAATCTGACCGGAAGAGACTCTCAAAGTCTTCCCAGAGTAATGATTCCTCGTCATGCACCTAGAGCATCAGTCACTATCATCTTCCTACTGCTGTATTCTAGAGACTCAAAACAAGGATCAACATGAGGTTGTTTGGTGTCTCTACTAGTCTAATAACTCTCACGACATCCGCCAGCCAATCCTAAGCTGCCTTCGGGTCCGTCTCTCCCCGGAACCTGGGCAGCCTTTTCCACTGGAACTCATGCAATTCACTCAGACGATGTGCACTCTCTGCTATTGGAGCTGGTTGTATCAGTGGCCCAGCATGTAGTGGTACCGCTGGTACCTCCGCTGTGATGGGGCCCTACACCGAGGACTCGTCACTCCGTGGGCTACCATATCATTCGAAACTCAAAACCCTAGATGGTTGCCTTCATGGGGCCATCTTGAAAAGAAACAGGTGTGCCACGGATAAAATAATATACCTGGTGAGCTGATACAAAGTATTAACGAAGAAAACATTTCAAATGAAACACACACCCCATCAGTGTTTTCGTGCACTAAGTCGGAAATCATGAGTCAGAGTCCTAGTGTATGGATATGTCACCACCGTACCAACACTGGTTTCCCTAAATTGTAATCCACACCCAAACAACATAACACTATTTCCGTTAAAAGAACCTGATTCCATGTTCTATGGTATAAATGACTCCTTTGATACCAATTTATCACGACCCATCCACGGGGCCCGTGCTGTGACTACCCCAAGCCGACCTTCCATTGCCCAGGGGCTAGCGACTACCACCAAAAGCGAATCCATGATAAAAAGGGAAGGAATTTCCTTTTAACCTGTAACTCACATAGTCTTAACATAAGCAGTAGAAGAAACAAGTACTAAAATTGGAAAGCAATGTGTGATAAAAGTAAGTGGCCTAGTATACAAACCCAACTGAACAACACGTACAAG
Organism: Viscum album; assembly: GCA_963277665.1. Taxonomy (NCBI): domain Eukaryota; kingdom Viridiplantae; phylum Streptophyta; class Magnoliopsida; order Santalales; family Viscaceae; genus Viscum; species Viscum album. Next base: position 859,425,166 of record OY728151.1, read on the forward strand.
TGCAAGTAAAAAGGGAAAAATATCTCCTGGATCGTCCAACAGTGAATACTACTTGAAGGGTAGGTACAGAACTAGAACACTCATCCCTGATGTATGTCCCGTCTAGTCCAACTCTGAGTATCATCATGTCTGTCACACTCAGCCTCGATCACTACTGACCTTTGTCAGCACAGAACAGAAAAAGGTGTGGGAGAAGCCCGTGCAGGGGTGAGTATAACAATACTCGGTAAGGGACCCCGAGAAACCCCGAAGGTCTCCCAGAATCTACTAGGGATAAACCAAAGAAGAAAGATAAAATAACGAAGTATCATCCAACCCTACTTAGTTATATGCCCATACATATACCTAAGTTATCAGTCACAATCCGGCTCTAACTCTCGATCCCCAGCATAACCCAGTCCACAAAGGATGTAAAGTCAATCACCATGATTATATCGAATGAAAGACAAGACTCAGCATGAATACGTATAGGACTCATGTAGAGGGGGGTAGAGATGATTATTTTTACCCACTAAATCATCTCCTCTATCGAACCCACGTTGGATCCAGGAATAGTATGAGTGCAGTCGGACCCATATAGGATCATAGTACAGATGTCATCACTATCAAACGCACGGAGGATCCCAGTTCAATAGTCATCGCTGTCGAACCCATGGAGGATCCCAGTATAGAAGCCCTAACTGTCAATCCCATAGGGGATCCCGGTACATAAGTCATCGCTGTCGAACCCACGTAGGATCCTGGTACAGTATTTTCACTGTCGAACCCATGGAGGATCCTGTCATCTCAGTAGCAGCCAGCCCTAGGGTTCCCGCACACAGCATGCTCGATTCATGTGAGGGTCCACTCCTCGAGCCAAGTTTTGATACAAAAACTACAATGACGTCTTGAGGTTATGTATTCTGTAGTTCTTCCTCATCATAAAGAACCCAATGCGATAGACGGTGCATCAATCAGACTCTCGGTCTATGAGTTATTGGCATTTCAATTCTAGGAGCCCGGTTGGTTTTTAGGATCAAACCAACCCGAACCTACCCCAAATATGTCCAAACCACAAGTGGAGTATGATAAAATAATCTTCTCACTCCTTGAATTATATCGCTGCAGATAGTTCGTCGATCAGACAACAGTATCTCATGATAGGGGTGAAAAGGTGAAAATTTCCATAGCGGGTCCGGGTCCGGTCCGACCTAGTCGGACCAACCCGGCCCGACCCGGTCCGAACCAGGGTCTGACCCAGTCCACGAGTGCAACCCGACTCGAGTGGTCAGCCCGACCTGAGTGGGAGGCCTGGCTCAAAGGCACGACTTGGCCTGAGGGCGGCCCGACCCAAGGCGGCCAAGCCGAGGGGCGGTTCCGCCGTGGCGCCCCGGCCGAGGGGCGGTCCGGCCGAGGGGCGGCCCGACCATGGTGGTCCGGCCCGTGGCATCCTGAACAAGGGGTAGCCCACTCGTGGCGGCCCAAACGAGGGGAGGCCCAGCTGTGGGGCGGCCCGGACACGGCGGCCCGGTAGTGGGTCTTCCACGGCGCGGCCCGATGGTGCCGCACCTTCTTCATTTTCTGCAGCCGGCATGGCCACTGCCCCCTTCCTCTGGCGCAGTGTGATGGAACCTATCTTCTTCCGTCTATCCTGACACTCATTTCCGCGGTTCTTCTCCGGCACGTTGCGTCGGCATCGCACCCTTCTGGCTTCACCTCCATCATCAACCAATCAATAACCAATCGAAGGGATGTCAGGCAGTGTTTGTTCAGCCCGCACCCTCCGCATTAGATGACAACAATTTGCCATCATCGAAAAAAATAAAAAATGAGTAACAAGGGTATAATTAATACATTAAAATAATCAAATCCCCCTACCTCATAATCAGTGTTCACATTACGGAGTCGTGAGAAGGTGACGTCGTACCGTTGATGTTGGGAGGAGATGACATCATCGTTGGTGACGTTCTTCGCAGGCAACATCTTCCCTTTCTTTCCCCGGTTGGATAGGGAGAAGACCGCATCGTCGTTCCTTGGTGGAGATGGTGTTCTTCACTGATAGAATATGTAATTCTTCATTGAAGGGGAAAGGCTCCCCCAAGTTTCCAACCAAAAATAATAGCAGAGTCTATTATTTTTTGGCACCACAACACACAAGAGTTGTGTTTAATTAAATTAAACAACTCATTAAATTAAATGGGGTGGAAAGGATTCAAAAGTTTTTAAAAAGATAATTAATTGAGTTATTAATTATCTTTTAGGTCTGTAGGCACCATTAAGGGGTAGTTCAAGAGTTTCCCCCATTAATGGGGAACTCAAGGGGTTTAAGGGGGTTTAAGGGGGTTTGATCTCGTATGGGCCAAACCATATAACATCCTCCCAAGGGAGGTTATGTGCGGGTGGGACACACCTCCATCCTCCCCTTGGAGGTTTTAAATACCACACATAAAAATATTTCACACATATATTTATTTAATTTATTTAGAAAAACCCCAAAAATTAACTTCCGCTCTTGATAAAAGGCAACTACAGTAAATTTCTCCTTAAGACAATATTGGCGCTGCAAGTTTAACAATGTCCCCAGATTTCAATTCTGAACATCGGTTAAAAAGATATAAAATCCCACTCATATGTTTACTGAATGTACCTGAACAAAACTTCATAAATTGATATTTGGCACACTGGGCCTCAGAAATAAGCCCCGTCAGAAAATGTGGACTCATAAAATTCCCTTGTATTTAAGAAACAAAATTCCATGGAATTTCTAGGTGTTTGGACCCACAGTGGGTGTTGAGTTTTGATTTCATGAATAAAGGTAGGTAGTTCAATTTCAGATTATCCAATTGATTAATCCTTGATTTTAGTGATTTTTATAAATTTCATTGAATAAAAATTTGAAAACAAAATTTGATGCAAATTGGAATTTGAGTTGATTTTATTGTTATTTTGGGGAAAAATTCCCAATTCTAAAGGAATTGGAATTGGGGGTGCAATTTGAAATTGATGGAATTTTTGAATTTATTGAAGAATTAACATTGATAAAAATGGATTAAATTAAAATTAATTAGAACATACAATGGTTTTATTTTAATAAATGAATCATTTGATGAAAAATATTATTTTTGGTTCGAATGTGAATTGGAATTCTAAAAGGAAATGTGTGAAATTAAACTAAGAATAATGATTGATTTGAAATGAAATGATTTTTAACCTTTTCAATTGATTATTTTATTGAGAACATATAAATCTAAGAATTTAGTGTGTTATTTTGAGGAATCACAGTTGGATGTTATGTCCATAAAAATATATTAATGATGAAAACTATTATAAAAATCTTGTAAGGTATAACATATTCTTGATGAAACATTGACGGGTCATATTCGGTACGATCCTAAGGGATGTGTGCACAAATATTCTTTGATAAGTAATATGATAGTGTGACGATCGTATAACTAAAAAATATCATACTATAGTGAAGGGGACCATGATGCTAGTTATATCTTTTTGATATATATTCTGTTGATTTTAAAACTATTGTACACATGATTAGTGATATATATAAACTAATTTATATAAAGTTCTTATTTATGCCATGTTTAAAATATTTTTCATCACTATTAAATAAAAATCATGATTTTTTTAAATTTTCAATTGTACATCCATGACTATTTTTTTAAAAACTCAAATCATAATTTGGTTTATTTTTATTCTTTCTTTTTATTAAACACATGGTGAGACCCTACATGGATTTTTAGCTCACACACTACCATTGCCTTTGGAAAAGTGTATATTTTCTCCCCCTACATCTCAGAAAATGGAAATCACCTCAAGGAGAAGGTGGATATTCTTGGTACTTTTTTCATGTAGTGATCTACCTCTTGGGATGTTGGTCATTTCAATTTATGAGTAATTTGATGATATTATATCTTAGGTTTTTTATATACCCGTTTATTTTTTGGTACAATCTCCCTGATTATTTTTGAAAATACTAATATATATCTTATGTCATCCAAATTTTTGTGAAAAAAACTATTAACTATTTTATATTTCAGGATTCTAGGTGTGAGTCTCAAACTCGTCGGTATAAGGAACTCCCATTATGCCATGTCAGTGCGGATTAGTGTATCAGAGTACCATGTTGCACATGCTAGTTCCCGAAACATGTTCATCTGAAATTTTCAAGATAAATATTTTTTGTGTATTAGTGGATACTAAAGTTCACTGTGACCACATTTTCCCATATTTAAAATGTTTTCAAAAATTAATCTTCTAAGGTTTTATGTACGGTCCACTTTACATTAAAAACATATTTTAAAAGGGTGTAAATAATTATTTTCTAAATATTTCACTTCCACGTCATTATACTCCATATTATTATATTAATTACTTTATAAGTTATTAAATGAATCATAATGGTAATTTTATGTTTGATGGCTCTTTTATTTAATCATAAAAAAATTAATTCATTTAATTTTTTTTTACAGAACTTTTTTTCTTTATTAAAAAGAGACAAAAGGAATGTTTTAGTTGAACATATATGGTGTAAATAAAATTTCACAACACTATAAAAATTGTTTTATACTTATATTTCTTTATAATATTCTGTGATTTATTCAATTAAAAACCTTATTTTTCCTTTTTTCGATATATTTTAAAAATTATTTTAAATATAATGGATATGTTGATATGTTGAAATTTGTTTCTTTGGGGTGTAAGAGATCTCTCTAAACCATTTTTTTATCAGGTCATGGAAATCATATGTCTAACTCATATTCACATTATAATTAATGTTATAGAATAATTCTTAATTATATATATAAATATTTGTTTCACACCTATTTACTTAACATATTCTCCTATCTTTTTAGGGGTTAATACTTTCCTTATTATAATTTCTCATATTACTTCTTTATGAAATCATATTTGATTATGATATGAGGAAACATTATGTAACCAATTTTATTTCTATGTTTAATTATAATTTTTTACCAATATGATAGATTTACTTTTTATGGAACCCATATTCATGACCACATTATGATGTATTTTCCTAGATGGATCTCCAATGTAATTGGTAATGATATTGTCTTCTGAGATGTTATGTATATGAAAATAGAGTAAACCAAATCCACCATGGGACTTTTTCTACCATGCTATGTTTTGTTGGAAGTTATCAATTACTTATGATTATGTAATTTTCTATTCTAAAAAAACCATTTATAAGCCTCCTGAATCATATCATACAAATTTTATTTATTTTGTGCATAGATGTTATTAAGCATGAGTGAATGTTTAACAGAAAGTATTTTCTACTTCATAATGGTAAAATGTATATATTTTTTAAATTGACAATAATATGTTTTTATTTATAGTAAAAGAACAATTACGTGTTATATTTTTTCATTAAGATTTATTATGTAATGTTTTATGAAATGATTTTTCTATATATGTTTATTTCTTAGGTAATTATGTTTAATTTTTACCCCGAAGTATAATTTTGAAAAATAAAAAATATTTTGTAATTATTCATGTATTGACATGATAATTTCTTTAAATTTATATGTCCCTTAATATTATTTTAGTGATCATAAAAAAATAAAAAATTGTTTTCATAGGGTTATAAAGATGATTATCGATAAGGATAAAGTGAAGATGAAAATTTTGAAAACATTTTATGAAAATAAAATGTGTTATATCATAAATGTATTTTTTAAGAAAAAATTTATACTAGGTGACAATGTCAATAGTTTGATTCAATGTATTTTAATGTAAGGATGAAGGCATAATTCTATAAAACTAAAAACTATAACGATCCAAAAAATTTATAAAATGAATTATTGAATTAAAACTAAATATTATGTAATGTTTGAGGCTAGTTCCTTACATTTGGTATCAATCGATAGAATTAGATTACATTTGATATTTAGATATTTTCATGTGAGGTTTTAAAATGAGTTTTTGTTATTATAAAGGGATTATGAGTATATGATTGATCAAAATTTCTAATTCATAGACTTTGGTTTTGAGTTTTTAGGCTACTGTATTTAAATGTGATTAATATCATTTTGGGGGAGTTTTATTAGTTTGAGGTATATGAAAACCGAATTTTCAAAATTATGTTTAATTTGAGGAAGATCTATCTTTTAATAAGATTAAATGTATTGTTATCATTATGTGTTTAGATGATATTTGATGAATAAGTTTATTTTTAAGGATTTTCATTATATTTTTGGGGATGTAATATGAATTATATTAATATTGATTTACTAAAAATATATCATTTCTTATTTGACATGGTCGTGGGGAATGAACCCACAACTAAAGGGTGGAAAGGGAGAAACATCTTATACAATACTATGTGATGGCATAGTTCATATGAAATTTATTTTTTTTAAAAGGTGACATATAAATTTAAATTTCATTTTGGGAAAATATTTTTTATCCAAGACTTAACAAAGTGATTGAAATTTGAATTAGTGATTAGGTGATTAATTTTATTTTAAATGACATAAAATATTTTGGGAGCCATATATGATTAAGATAAATAGAATATGATAAGATTTTATTTTTGGTATAAAGGATTAATTATTTTTTAGAATCATATATGATGTAAATGTTCATTTACTGTGATTCAATTTATTTATGTCAATGATTTTATAATTTTGAGATTACATGATTTGGGCATATAATTTTTTTGTAATTAACATTCTGACTTTAATTTTATTTTGAGATAAATTTTAAATTTATCATGGTTTAATATGTGATAAAATAATTATAAATTTAAGGTTTCCTTATTTGTCTCAAATATTTTGATGAATTTTAAGGTTATTTATTTATCAAATAATATTTATTATACATTTATTATTATTGTTTAGTATTTAGTTATTGATATAGAATTTCACTATATAATAGTATAATATTGTATAGAATTATCCCATTCTAAAAATTTTGTTTTTGGGTAATGTAAAAAGACTATTGAAATTGATTATTGTCCTTTTTTGGAATATGGGATCCTTTAAAAGTTGGGTTTAGTGCTTTATTCATAGAAAACGAATCTGGAATGCTCACAGTTTGGATAAAAGTTAGATATTGTGGTAAAAATTCAATAAAAGATTAAATTATACACATTGTGTGAGTATATATCATTATGTTCATCATATGGATAGTAAATTAATTCTTCTTATCAATTTTTTTTATCACATTCCCGTTATTTCTGATTAATTTATGTTCTTTTCACACCTCATGAGTTTAATGTTTTCTGGTCACTAAATTTCGCATGATAATTCAATTATTAATGATCCATTATCTCTATCACCATACATAATTATTTAAAAAAAATTCATTTTTCTTAATTTCCATATATTCTCTTACAATAAACGTTCTCTTATTTGGAAACCTAGTACTATGATGAACATCTTATTTCCTTTACATCTTTTCAAGAGAAAGTTTTCATAACCCTTTTTTACAATGTGGTAATTTAATAAAGGTATTTTCAGAAGTCAACCCCTTATTTAATGATCTAGAGTTCAAATTATGTGGACGAAATTTATTAATTGGGGGAAGAATGTGACACATTGATATTTTAAGAAAATAAAACTATATTCTATAGAATATATGACATGAAAAACCAATAAAAAATTAACTATGAAATATTATTTTTTTAATATTACCATAATTACCAATCTATTAAATTTGTTTATATGGGTAGGATTATATAATTTTTGAAATATAAATCATGGTCAAATTTAATATTGAGAATTATTTAGTAAATTATCACTAAATTTTTAGTAATTTCAATTTATTAATCAAAATTATTTTTTACTTCAATAATGATTTTATTGATTCTATATGAGTAAAAACTATAATTAAATAATATAATTTTTGGAAATTTTATTTGAAATATGAGCACTATTTTGGAAATTATAAAATTAAAATAAAAATAGTGTGATATTTTTGGATTCTTATAAAATGAATAATTTTTATGTGAATAGTAGGAAAAATATTGAATTTTCCAATAAATTTATTACATTTCATTGAAAAATTTCCACTATATTTTTAATTCTATAATAAATTTATATAAGTCTTCATTATTTATAAATAATATAATTAATTATAGAAAAATAAAAATTATATGTGATCTTAGTATAAATATACTTGTAGACTTAAAAAAGGCATGTTATTTTTTTGGAATGTGTTTTATTCTTCATGCATTATGGGATTGTTTTAATATTAATTACATCTATTTATATAGATTTAATTTTGTAAAATTTATTACATATATGGAATAATTATAATTAATGTTTATTAAAATTTTCAACTTTATTTTTGGACATAAATAATAGTAAAAATAATAAAATATTGTTATCGAGGTAAAAGAGTAATTCAGTTAATTAAATATAAAAATAATATGATAATGACAAAAAATTAACCCAAATACTTTATTTTATTCTATTATATGATTGTATATTTACTTTGTACATACAATTCACGAATATATGGCACGTGGTTCCATATTTATATGATTTTGACCATTGTAATATTTAAGTAAAAGATAAATCTAAAAATGTAATATTGTTTCTTGAAATAACTAAAATATTTTGTCTAATGTATAAAAACTAATTATATAATGTTCTAAATAATAATTCTAAAAATTAATTATTTTTTATGTTTGTAGTTTATTTATAAATTTTAGATATGAAATAATCCACCTAAATTCTGATGCAATACTCACAAAATAGTTATTCAATTTTGAAAAAAATAAAATAAATGATTTAAATTATATTCAAATTAATATAAATTAAATGATTTAGTATGTCCTACAAATTAAATAGATAAATATAACATTTTAGTGATGTTTTAATGGTTTGTATTTGAATTAAATTATTTTCATTCTTTTCTCAATGTCAAATTTAATCAATTTTTTTAAAAATGGCATTAATGATATTTTAAAATTAACAATATTTTATTAAATGATTTAAAATTATTAAAAATTATATATTTGGGAAATTTTTTGGATAGGATTGAAAATATCATAAAGGGTATATTTAATTTCCAATTATCATTTTATAGTAATTTTATCAAACCCAAAAGAGTTAAATTGTTTTGTTAAGGTAATTATCAAATGATTGTAAACACATGTCAAAACAAACAGATAAGGGAGAACACCAAATCTAAAATAGTAAAAATTGTATTATATAAATTTATTTTGACTCATTAATATTGTATATATATATCATTTTAAAGACTTTGTTTTTTTGAAAAATATGTTATATTATTTTAATATTTTATGAAATTCTAAAAGTACACCTCCAATCACTTATAAAAGAGAACCACCTCAGTTATTTTCTCAAAAATAGTATAGTCATTTGACTTATCCAATAACAAATCAAATACCTTCCACACTTACTTTTAAATTTTATAGTGGATTTTATTTTATTATAAAACCCACATATGAAGGCTATTGATGTACACCTAAATAAGTTTTCTGAATATTATGAATAGTTAATAACTAAGTGTTTTTGTTTCACTTCTTCTCCATATTCATTCCAGTAATATTATAACCTTTTGGTATAATATCATCATTTTATCACATATACTAATATTTACTTATGTTATGGTCATAACCTACAACTATCTCCTCTCCGATCGAATGGAAAATGAAACCATCATTTGTTTGTATGGCGGACTTCTGCCTCTAGAAGCAATGTGATTCGCTTTCAATCTTTATCTCTCATGGGTATTTGTGTTTGATGTATTTATTATTTATATATGTTATTAATTACATATTTATTATTTATTAAAATTAATATATCATATATTTTCTTATATTCACATCCATAGAATGATGATATTGTCGTCCATGTTAGTGTGTGGGAAACCGCCTCCACGAAATGATGTGATTCCTTTTTCATTACCGCATTAAATTGATGGTATATAAAATCAAATTTAAAAAATAGTCTATTTATGATATAATTATAACTTTATAATGGTAAAATAACATTTAACTTCTTTCTACTATGATCATTGATAGATGGATTGTTACTATTGCATACGTACGACCTACCATCTCAATGAATATATCATACATCATTTTTCATAATCATTTTTCATGGTTTGTATTAAATGTATAATTTATATAATAAAATGATAATTATTACATTATAATTATTATTTATATGATAAATTAATGATCACATTGACTATATTCATATTACCAAATTCATTTTTATATTATGAGACAAATATCATCAAAACATCCAGTGTGAACAAAAATGCCTAAGTAATTTAATATTACATTATAATAAATAAAATGAAATGAATGATAAAAGTTGAAATAGTGATTCATAATGTAAATAATAAATATAAATTTTTTATTATGTATGATTAGTAACATATGTGATGAATCGTTCTTCGTGTATGTGACTTTCTTAAAAAAAATTCAACTAAGGTTTCCTTTTCAACTATTTTTCTTCCATGTCAATGTTCTTCTGATTGAAAAAAGATAAATTTTATGAGTTCCTTAGTGGATGATAATGTTCATTTATACCATACATTAACATAATTGATTTTTGTTAAAAATTAATATTTTATGGTTTTATCTAAGGTAAGCTTTACATTAAATAACAATTCTAAATGTTTTAAAGTTTAATTTCTTAAATCATTATCTTACAAAGAAATATTCATAAAATTATATTATTAGTGTATTTTTATGAACATAAATTTATTATAAAAGATATTTTATGTTAATTCCATATATATATCATGTTTTTAAAAAACAAATATTTTTATGTACGTTAAATGTTTTTAACATTATATACAAAATACAAGAGGAATAATTTATTTTAACTTATATAGCATCAATTACATTTCGCACAACTAAAAAAATATATTTAATCTTTAACTTCATTAAAAGTTAATTTTTTCATTTAAATTAATACCCTCTTTCCATTATTATATGTATTTTCAAATAGGGTACAAACGGAATATATATTTTGATGTCTGGAAATATTTTTATTATTGGTGTATGGGATCTCTATAAACGACCCATTTATTTAAGTTATTAACCCACACTCTCAAACTCACTTTAACCCTCTATTTAATGTTATTAAATACTTTTAAATTACAAGGTTAATTATTATGTTAAAGAATTATGATTGATTCCCATTTTATTTAACACATAATAATTAACATATTATTATGGTTCACCAAAATAGTGCTCTAATGCATTTTGGGTAGTAATCCTAATCCACTATGGGACTCTATCTACCTTGCGATGTTGTCTTGGATGTTAATCTAGACTTATTCCTCTTTCATATTTTAAAATGTTTCAACAATTCAAATTTTTCGATTAACTAATGAATCTATTTTTTCTATGCTATTATTCCACGTGATTACTCTTCCACATATATTTCATGGAAATTATATTCTACATTATAAGAGAAAAATATATTTTTCTATTTTTTTCACAATATTTATATGATTTATGAGGATCTTTCATTAGTTTAATTTTAACTTTTATATTTATTAAAAAAAATTGATTGAATGATTTTTGAAAGAAAATTTGATTTATTGGGAAATAAAATTATTATTTTGATCCCAAATTTTCATTTTTGAAAATAAAAAATCTTGTATAGTTATTATTGAACAGACATGATACATTCATTCATTTAATATGAATCTTACTGAACATTTTATTCTAATAACAAGTTTTAAAATGTTTTCCACATGGTTTTAGATATGGGTAGACACATGTATAAGGTGGATATGAAAATTATGAAGATATTCTTATAAAAGAAATTATATTTTATCAAAAATGTTTTTTATAGGAAAAATGAATACTATGTGAAAGTTTCCACTTTTTAATGTAATATTTAATTATGTAATAATGATGCAATAATTCTCTAAAACTCTAATCATTAAATTCCACCAAATGTATGAAAATGAATTCATTACATAAAAATAAAGAATGTGCAATGTTTAAGGGTGGGTCCATATATAATCCACTACTACCTGAGAAACACTAGCCTACTACTCACCAAATACAAATTATTAGGGTTGTCCCTAAATTAAATAAGGAAACTAAAATCATAGATCTTTCTTACACAATAAATTTATTTATTAATCATAAATTAGGGGAATAAAGATCAATAATAATACAAAATTATATATTGTAATAAATAGGATGGGGCCCAATGATACCCATAAAATTATTATTATAAGGAAACCATTCCATTAGTATCATGATTTATCTTATTTTTATGCCTAGTTTTTCACAAAAAAAAACAAATATTTACAACATTGATTAATTAGAAAGATTATAAATTTATTAGTTTCTAATCATTATTTTGATATTCGATAATTTTAATGAAGTATTGTAATAAATTTATATGACTCTTTCATGTATCATCACATTATTCGTTTCTTATATTATTTATTTAATATCAAGCATACCAACCATGATAAACATAAACAACAATCAAAACCAAAAATTTATACACTATTTATTAAACAAATAGGTTTCACAAATAAATTATATGAAAAATGTGATCAGAATATCCCCAACCCATTTATTTTATTACTATTAAATAATTATTAACTTTGAAACATGTGGTTAATCTCCTATCTAAATTAATTAATTTCTATATTATTAACAATGGTTATTAAAAAAATAATAACATATATATTATGATATTATACCTTCTAATTTTTTTCATTTATTTTTAATTTTAATATAACATTGTTAATTTACAATATGTGTTTATAATTTATCATATTTCTCTTAAAATTTAATAATTATAAATTAATTATTCTTCAGTGATTCCCTATTTTTTATCTATTTATTTTTAATTCCATATGAATAATTAGATATTGGAAATTCATTCTAAAATCTTAATTTATCGTAATAAAGAGTTAATCAGAGCCCTTACCTCTTGATAGATTAATGATTTACTTCTCAAGAATCAAGTGTGAATAGGATTACAAGATACATGTAAATTAGTGTAAGAGATAGAGTGTATTTCATAAATATTATTAGGTGATGGAATGGACTAATTGATATAGATACTCATGACATTAATCTCATATGATCAAGAAATAATTAATAAAATTTGATTTCGATGAAAAAAATAATATTCCAAGACCAAAAATATCACTCTATATGTCTCATATATATATATCCATACTACTAAATAGTTCATTATACATTTCATTTCACATTAACTTATTAATTATTTGATTCCATCATACAACACATCAAATCAAATAAATATAAGGTTGTCATAAATGTATTTACCATCCTTGAAAAATATTTTAAATCATTCCATTTATATAAATATTTCATTTTAATTCATCAAATCATGATACAAAATTAATTTGGGATATTTTTGGTTTTTTAATAAAAAGGATACATATACATGGGTAGGGAACTCGACATAAGGATTCCTGGATTTACCATAACTTAATTATAGAAGCCACCAACACACAAAGTCACACCTACCATAAAACGAGATATAACTACACATATCTCTAACCTGATGTGAGACCCTCACATGAGATCAATATACATTCAAGGTGAACTACCTACACATATGGTAGGACTACCAAAAATGAGTTAAAACTACCCATATATGCGATATCACATATAATAAACTAGTTATGTGACCATGAATCATGTAGGGTACTACCCACTTGTGATTTTCATATTTATTTATGAAATAGAAAAATAACATGGATTACCCTTACCCGTCAAATAATAATAATGGGTTACCTATATGTTGTGATGGAAACAATGGGAAAAAGATTATTTACTAGAGAAAAATAATGATATGTAAATGAAAAATAACATAAATTTATAAGAAGAAGGGGTATTTCAAAAGGTTTACATAAATTAAAAAAATAATTATTTTCTAATTAAATAAAACTATAATTAATTAAGATAGATTCGATAAACACAATATCAACACCTCTATGCCTCATGAAAATGAAATGTGAGGGATTTTTAAATCACATACATTAGATAATTCATCTATTAGAAACATGAATTGATGTGAGCATCTATCCAATACGTTAAAATAGTTAGTGTAGGCTTGTCTTATTGAAGATATTTTTCATTAATTTGATTTCATCACAATGAGATGAAAACCTTTTATATTATACATAATTTTAATTAATTATTAATAGTTAATGATTGGGTGAATTTCCATTACTGCTAGGTTAATTGATAATGAGTTAATTGATTGAGATTCTTGTCTAATATTGAGTTGGACTCTCAAATGGTATGAGATAGAACATCCCTCGGTCTGGGGTAAGTGATTACTTATTAAATATCATGTTTATATACATATAATATGGATATTATATTGAAGTGATGACCTATAATTTTGAGGAAATATGGGGGAAATTATTCAAAAATTATCACATGACTTTCCATGTTAAGAGATTATTTTTTACAAAAATTCACAATTAATAGAAGGCCCCAATGTCATCAACATATTATAAAATGGAATCAAAGAGAATTGGGAGAGGATATTGGAGTTATAAGAGATCATAAAGTATTATTTTTTCATACATATTATACCCTTAATTTTACCATTTGAATGTAGTATAGTGGATTCAAAAATATAATCCCAAGTCTATGTATCTTTAACTTCTGGTTTATGAGGAGGATATTTAAAATATAGAATGTAGAAATATCTAGTGTAAATGTATGATACTAGTTGTTCTAATTGGGGTGATAATACCAACTACAATCATTTAGGTAGTATTGTATTATTACTAATTTTTATGAGAAAAATTATAGAGGGAGTATATTTATTGTTTTGGGTTTCCTCAAATATTACATCCACATCATTAGGTACTATACAAACACTTTGTGTATGGGTATGTTATTTAATAGGATTATTTTACTGGTGTATTTCACCATAAATTATAGGGTAAAATATGTAATCACTAAAATATTATGTTATTAACGATTATATAACCAGATTGGCACAATTGATGTATGATATATGATTCTTTTAAGAAGAGATTATTTCTTAACTAAAAAAGGTTGTTATTGAAATATAAACATCATAATAGTTTATTTTTATGATATAGGGATATATTTAATGTCTATGATCTTTAATGTTCACATATACAACCATTATTGGGTGATGGTGGGCTTACTATGGGATATAGATCTTTGGTCATTCCTGATGATATATTCTCAAGAGATGCACTGAATTGAATTAGTGAATATAGTGATCATATCATGAAATATAGGGGATGATTATATCTGTAACCATGAGATTTGTATTTCATAACAATATAATAATTATTTATCATACGTTATCTAAATAATGGTATAGTTTTTTTGTTAGGATGGTTGGAATAAGCATCCAGCTGTTCGAATTTTTTAGAAATTCATTCTATAATGTTATGAATGTTTTTTAATTAATTTTGGTTCAGGTAACAAGAGTTTGATGATATGTTTTCTAGTGTTTTAGAAAATATTTAAATAGTTTATTTATAAAAGACTAAACAATCGGTTTTTATTAAGGTGATGCAGACCAGCTATGACATAGGTGTCAATTTCTAAGTAGGTATAGGATATATGTACAATTTCATAATTTCCATGTCCCACAAATTTATGATGTGGGAAATTACTTCTGTACTTATATAGTTTTAAAATTTTATTTCATTAATTTAATGGGATTAAGTTATTTTTATTATAAAATAATAAAATAATATATTATATGAATAGGATTTCCCCAGAAAAATGTTTCAAAAACAATGTTATATGTACTTTTTTGGTAAATAGAGAGGTGTATAATTACAACTTGATTAAAATGTTACCTCGATTATTTATTAAGGTTGGTATAAAATGTTAATTATTGAAATCATTTATAGATTTTGAAATAAACTGGTTGTACCCATGAGGCCAGAAACTAGATTTCATTTTAAATTTTTGGATGAATAACACTTTCATGGGGGTTCCCCTATTAAAAACTAATTTATACATTTTTTCTATTGTTGAATATGTATTCATTTGGTATTGGTGATAAAAAACTCTTGATCTTATTTTTTGTAAGCTGATATATTATAATGGGATTTACATATTGTGTGACTAGTATTTTATCAATCCATTTACATATAATATTATTAAACTGATAATAGATGTGAATATGTAGAATTATAGCAATGGAAATCATGAAAATGTATTTGTATAAACTTATATGGTCTAAAATCCTTGTATACCTATTAATTAACCCTCAAGAGGAGTGTAATATTCATGTGATGGTGGATATTATTTTTCACATTTATATTTTTTAAAATTAAATATTTAGTATATTTGGATTTCCTGTGCTCATGGATGAAAAGGATTAATGGTTGAAATAATTCAAGGATAAATATAATATTTTTATTCTTATCCCAGTTTCTTGCTTTAATGTTCATAAAAATGAAAAATTGAATAATTAAAAATGACTAGATTTATGAATCCCCAAAAAATATTTCTAGGAGTTTCATTGTGATTAAAACATTTTTTTACCCATGGGGTGTAGTTTTTAATGTTATATGCTATATTATTTTTAATGTATATTTTGTTTCTATTTAACTAATAAATATAAATTATATATTTATTATTGACAATATATCTCATAAATAACATTACAATTGAATTTCAACGATCTGGTTTGTCGTGACAGAATTTTCTTAACTCATTATTTTTATAATTAATGGGTTTAGATTTTGGTTATATTTGGATCAATTATAGGTTTTATAGAGGTTTACCTAGAGATACTTGTTTTTATTATTAATATAATAATATTCCTCTCATCTAGTTTGAACCATTTCCTATCAACAAGACCCATATAGGATTTATGTAATGATAATAGAGTGTGGATTGTGGTTTAGTCGCATGAATCCTGTTATTCTATTTGAGGTATTAATTACTATATTTATTTTTACTTGCTCATAAAATTATATTTCATTGATATGAGGAATATCCATTTTTATGATATTTTCTGAAAATTATATGTAATTAATCATCAATGTTGTTATAATATTTTTTCATCATTATATATGGTTTATTAATAATAAATTTCTTTTTTGTTACACTATAATGATAATATATTCCCCATATTCCAATATTTATCATTAGATATTGAGAACACATATCATTTTCATGATTATAATTGTTAATTTCTTTTTTTATTTTATAATAAAAGTAGATGTGTGGAAAAGGAATATCCCTATATACAAAATCCCATAGGTAATTATAATTGATATTCTTTTTCCAAATCATCCATATTTTCAAATTAATAAAACAAATTCATCCATTTCCATGACTGGTGGTTCAATGGTAGAAGTATGTGTGGGTGAGAGGGTATAACATGATGAAATTACCATCAAATATCAAATGAAAATTATAAATGGGGTCAGTGAAGAAGTATAGTGATAATCATAACATGATATATAATTATTTAAAATTTATAACATTTTGGTTAGAATTAACAATTTATTAGTGATAGTGAATTGAATTAAATGTTTCTATTGTAAGGATGTATAGTGGTGAGGATTTATAGCATTGAAACAATGGTGATAGATAATTACATATGAATCATTTAGATTGATGAATAATGTCGATTAATGGAAAAATAACCTAAATCAAATGCAATAGTGTTTTTTATCTAGAATTCCTAATAGTTATACATGAATTATCTGAAATATAATGTATTTATTCAGCTCAACCAAGTTCAAGTGATTATATAGATATGTAAAACATCACTAGGAATGTGAAACATCATTTCATATCATGTATCTCTTTTGATGACTTGATATATTTTATTCAAATATAATAATAATTTTTGATGATTATAGAGAGAACATACCTAGGGTTTATCATGAAGAATCATTGCAGAGTGTAATGGAAAGGATACCTCGAATCAAAATGATCATCCCATGAAGTGTTGATTTTTTAGAATACTCCGGATGACTAGTCTGTGTAACAAGAACATCTATTTACCCCACACTTAATTAAGATATAATAAAAACCATATAAATGGGGATACTTTACCTAGGATAATATGATACCCAATAAAAATCCCATCTGCCTTCACATAAAGTGTTTATTTATTTAACATGTCATGTCCCTATAAAAAACATTTTTCATGGTGTATAAGTTGTACTTTCCCACATTGAAAAATGAGTCCCACATATCCTTGATTACTTGAATAAATTACATTTAAGTTGACTCCTCCCATATGAACAATGGTTGTATTAGCATAGCTATTTTCTCTTGAAAACAATATGTGTACATCATTATATATATCTAGTTCTATTTTAAATTTGTGGTTTTCAATATCATCTAATATATATGATAGAATCTGAAATTTTTTATTCTATTGTGATCATTTTTCTAAACAATTTATGATGCATAAATATTTTTCGAATAGAGATGTTTCTATGGATTTCTATGTAGTTGTTTTCCTTACATTTCTTCTGATGATGGTAGGGTGTGCATGATAAATTTAGAGTTGATACAATGTTGGTAGCCCCCATGGAAGAAAAAGGATATGAGGAAAATTTTACTTTATAAAAATTATATTTAACTTAAACCCCATTGATAATTTCTTTGCTTCCTCCACATATAAAGTAAATAACCCCCTCAATATAAGATCATTTTGTAGGATGAGGTATGGGCCCTCCACTACAGTTAATAATGGATTTAATGGATCAATAGACGAATAGTTAAATGCGATTATAGATTATAATGTTTCAGGGAACCTCTACTATATAAAATGGTCTTCCCTCAAACAATTTATAATTATTTGATGAGGTATAGTTCCAAACATTGGGTTTTGAAAGCTATCATGCGATGTATGAGGTTTTGGTTAGTTCGGATGTTCTAGACATTTTATTATCATTGGGTTCGAAGAGATATAAATTTTTTTGAAGATATCCATTTTGAATAAAAAGTATTTTTACACTTTTAATTTCTATCATTTTTTGAATATATATGTTCTATTGGATTCAAATTATAAATATCAATCTAAATTTTGACTGTTCATTCTTATTTATGAATAATGATACTTTTTGGAATTACATTTTGTGTTTACTGTTTATTTCTAGTGATGGTGATTTCAATATCTCCATATGTTTCCTATCTACTAAACATATTTTTATAATCTTTCTTGTAACCATACAATTTCATAGTTTTTAGTTTCATAAATTTATTATTTTCCCATTTTATTTTTATGGAATTATTCTTAGTATGTTAATAATCTCCCATGTATGGGCCTCATTCGTATATGTGTTGTTTCCATTTAAGTGACTTATATTTCGCTTTTATCTTCATCATAATAGACCTAGTGTTCCATGGGTATAATTGAGTCATTGTCACACATACTTATGCCAGTTGGTGTGATTCATAGTGTACATGTCCATCTCATAAGATCATGTAATACGGATGTTGATTTCACTTATTGTGAGATTGAAGTTCTAAATTGTGTTTAACTTTTGATGTGATATCCTTCAAGGATGGGCTAATATTATTCTATTGGAAAGTTTTTTTATACAAGGACATTATTATATAGTTATGTAATATTTATATATTTTTAGATGATTTTGGTTATATTGGGCATTAGTTTTAATTGTCTACTACATGTTGGAATAGGATAAGGACTCCTTTGTATTTCATACCTTCTTGGTATTAATCCATGACCACACACCAATCAGAGGTGGTAATTTAATTTCACAATTCACATATTTGATTACAGGTGGGGTCTTAGAGGGTCTTACAATGTCATGAAAACACCTTAGGTCATCATTAAGACCAACTTAGATATCAAGAGATCATATATCAGGTTGAGAAACTAAAAAACTGTATCACTGAGTCACTGAGTTGATGGTTTTGATGGAATAATTCTTCTAATGATAAAAAAAATCTTGTTCATTATTTTATTAATGAGTTTTATTTTTTTATAGTTTTATTTTATAATATAAGTCAGATTGTCAAAAATTTGGATATGTATAGGTAAGACTCACCACTGATGATGAGTCACCGCTAGGAATAACTCACCAATGAGGATTTTTTTGGCTATATATGGGAATTAACTACCGTCAGAGACAAGTCATCACCATGATAATAATTTAATTAACTATTAGAAGTAGCTACCATCACAGGATGACTCACCATTTAAAAAATGACAAAATGTTGGAAACACCTGCCATATATGATGAGTCCCCACCAGAATAGATATTTAAGATATGTGTCAAAATGACCTACCACCAGGGATAATTCACTATTTCATATGACCTTACTTTAGAATGGAAATTAGTAAAAGTGTTGGACTAACCTATGACTGAGATGTCTCACCATTGGAATGACTTACCTCTAACCCAAGTCAGAGATTGGATGACTCTTCACCAGAGTTTTCTCGCCATTAAATAGAGTCACCACCACTATTAATTAGTTTATTATTTTTAATTATGTAATTTATAAATGTAATATTATCGAATTTAATTTCTAGAGTTTTTTTAATTAATGTTCATAAAATAATATAGAGTTTCATTAATGGTTGGGAGAAATTTACAATATGATGAGTATAGGATCGAGAAGATTCTTCTTGCTTGATAATGTTAAAAGAAGGAGTATAATCCCTCATGAGGACACACCCAATCAATATAATACATATATTGATAGAGACTATGAACTAGTAGAAAAATATTCAGATACAAGAATCGAGATGTAAATTATTGAATAATGTCGAAGAGTGCCACATGATGAGATTATACACACCTACACATGACTATGGAAGAGTGAATCACATCGAGAATCCAATGTCTTATTATAGTTAGAAAAAAGAGTTCAAGACACTCTGTTCTACTACGAATTTAGAAACTAGAATCAAGCATCATTTTGAACTACATTAAAGGATTCACGAGCTTCAATGAAGATCAGATGGAGCAAAAAAAAACCCCTTCACACAATTTATTTTTTATGCATGTTTTTTTTATTTAAAGTATATGAAATTTTTGTATACTTTTTATTTTAGACTCACTTTATATATTGTGATTTAACTTGATGATACTATATTTATTTTAAACATTAACAACACCTATATTCCCCTGTGTTAGTGTAAGTGTTCCATGTGCATCGTTTATTTATTTTTATTCCCATGGTTGTTGTGAAATAGTTCCATTTGTGTATTAGACGGATCTAATTTTATATTGTATACTTGATCGAGGTTGTGGAAAAAGTTAATTTTATAAAAAATAATTAGTAGAAGGTCATTTTATGGTGGAGAGGATTAGATATTTGATTGAGTCTAAACCTCATGAATTTATTCCATGGTGTTATTTTATGTTTTTGTGAGCTTTAAACAAAAATAGTTATAAACATTAATCAAAATCACAACTTTATTAGTTATTCATAATTAGTGTATACTTATGGTTTTTATTGGTTAAAATGGTTTCAAAAGTTAAATTAATACTATATATTTTTTTACTATGACTTAATCAATATTTTATAAATCATTAAAATTTAAAAACTTATGTTGAAATTCTATTTTGGTTAACTGAGTCATTTTTAACTATTTAGGCAATTTTATTTATATCAATTTTTAATAGAATGTTATTTGGGAACTCAATTAAACCACCACTAGAGATACTCACTTCGACCAACATTTTGTTTCAATGGTTTTCAAAATCATTTCAACTATGATTTTAGTTATGAATTAATGATCTTAAATTTATATTAGTTCTACATTTATTTCTATAAATGGATACTAGAAAAAGCATTGTACTACTATCAACCCACTTTTTTTAAAATTGAAATAAAAATTCTCAGTGGAAAACAAAAATGAAATTGAAAATTTCATGTTAAGGTTTTGAAATGTAGTTTTTAATAAGGAATCATTATGAGTTACCTAATATTACAAAAATAATATTGGGATTATTGTAATAAACTTTCTTATAATAACAGTTGAAGAGATATGAATTACCATTATTTTGATTTATGTGATAAAGGGTTTAATGGGATTTATGCTAGTAAAATTGCTTATATATTTTTGATACATTTCATATTTCTCATAAATGAACTTCTATTGTTAAATAAATGTTTATGAAAACATATATTCTTAAATATGATAATTTTAAAATGAAACCTAATGATTTTATTTCAGGTATGTATCACAGGTTCAACGAGATAGTAATTACATTGAGATCCTTGGGAAATATATTGTTTGATAAAGATAAAATCCAGAGACTAATATGTTTTTTTGAGACATATGTAGAGATACATCTGTTTCTATAAGGGAATCTTGTGTTATTAAAAAACATCATATCAAGGAATTTCTTTGATAAATAATGATGCAAGAGGAATATCTCAGCATTAATCATGAAGTGGATTATGAACCAAAGCTAAAATTCATAGCCTTCAGTAAAATACATCCCAGAAAAATTAAATTGGAGAAGGTAAATGTTAAAAGATCTAGTGATAATGAGTGACTAAGAGAGAATTATAAGGAAATGACCCATCTGGCTAGTAGGATTAATATGATTTAAAATAATATGAAATTATTTATATAACCAAGATATGATGGAAAATATGATAGTATATAAAAGTAGAAAATGAATTGAAAAGGGGATAATAATTCAAATAACATTACTGGATATGATTGCAAGTGAAGAGGACATGTTAATGAATATTTTCCAAAGTTGAAGTACAAAAAGAAATCAGAGGAATGGGGATAAGTATAAGTGATATATGAAATCCACATGGAGTGGCTCTAAGTACATCTCTAGTAACTCTAACTAGAAACATGATGGGATGCCTGATAGGTCCAACATGTGATTTATAACCAATATATATGAGGAACTTACTATATCTCTTGTTCATTATTATGACTATTAACAAAATTAAAAAAATTATGATGAAATAAAAAAATACGAAATGGTTGAGTACTGTAATATTATTTAATATACATTTGATGAACTCAAAGTCATATATAATGTTATGAAGAAATTATATGCTTTATCTTCTAGTGTTAAAAATGACATTGTTATAGAAAAAGGGATGAATGGTCAGCTATTGAATGAAAATGCCAAATTTTAATTTTAAAATTTCCAACTAAAAAAATACATTAAATGTTTCCAAATGGTACAAAAAGGTGTTCCCAAAATTTTGGAGACAAATTGTACCAAAATATATAATTGTTCTAAGTTATCAACCTGGATAAAGAAGGGTGGTTTGGAGGACTTTTTTTCCAAGGTCTAATTTAGGAAATGCTAATGCTAGTTTTGTTCAAATGGACAGAATAAATTTTTTATTTCAAAAATACAAAAATATTCTTATATGAAACATATTATGAATATAATCCTTCTTAAGGCCCAAATTACTAACACATCTTGATCCAGGGAAATCTTGGCACCAAAGTCATTCATGGTAAAAAATTTGTCTTAAAGGAAAGATTATTAAAGAGCTCCAATAAGAATCTATGGTATATGGAAATCATTTTTTCATGGAATATTATAATATATTAACTGATTTTAAAAACCTAATAATTTTTTTGGTGGTCATGTCCCCTTTGGTGACATTTCTAAAGTAATGATCATTGGCTATGGCCGAATTAGTAACACTAACATAGTTTTAATTTCTATATTACTTATTTCTTATCATTTAAATTATAATTTAATTATAATTTTACAATTTTGTGATGATAGTTTTTATGTGACGTTCCAAAAAAGTCATGCAATGGTTTTAATTTAAAAAATTCATTACTTTTTTACATCTTTGAGAAATGAGAATGATTATTCTCTTGATCTTAATTCCATACTTTATAAATATTGTTTCCTATTTGAGTTCCTTTCATAAATAATCTTTTCTTGGTCATAGGATACCAAGACACTATAATATTCACTCACATAGAAAGTGTACCTAGAAATGATTATTCCTACATCCACCCAAAACTAAAATCCCAATTGAAAAATGTTGTAACCCCCATAAAAAGGGAAATATAACATGATATATTTAAAATTAATTTTTTTTCAATATTCCAACCTCTTTAGTTTGTTCATGTGGTCTTTTATGGACCATCTCGAGTTTCTAGTATAAATGGAAAGAACTCTGTTTATATAATGGTAGATGAATTTTAATAGAATATATGGGTATTATTTTTAGATCACAAGAGTTTCCTTTTTTTTATTTTAACAATTAATCTAATTATGAATAAAATATGAGTGTACATAGAATTATGAATATGATATTTTTCCATGGTTGTTAGTTTTTTGAAATCAGTACTTTGAATCATTTTTCTCACAAAATTGATATAGTAATAACTTCTCTACTCTTAGGACCCCAAATTATAATGGAGTTCTAGAAAGATAAAATAGAACCCTTCAAGAGATAGCCCGAACAGTTCTTAAAAAATATGACTTACCTGTCAACATTTGGGTAGATGCTATGAACACAACCTGTTATATAATTAATTGAGTTTTAATTAGACCTATCCTGAAGAAAAATACATATGAACTATAGAATAGTATAATCCTAAGGATAATTAATTTAAATTTTTTTGTTGAAAATTCATTATTCTTAAAAATAAGTGTAATCCTGAAATGTTTTTTTACAAAAGTGATGAAGGAATTTTCTAGGGTTACTCAACTTTAAGTAAAGCCTATAGATTTTTTAATAAAAGAACCAAGGGATTGGAAGATTCTTCTATGTTGAGTCTGATGATACATATCCACATAAACGAAATGCCACTTAAAAAACCTTGATGATGATTTATCCACCATGAAAATAAATTCCAAAACATTTGATTCTTTTATAAAATAAGAAGAAAACTCATCAAGTTTATAGGAACTTCTTGACCCTGAACATGAACAGATAAAGGATCCTGAGGTGATGAACCCTTATTTTTCATGATTTGTTAGGATTCTAAAATACCACCCCTTAGATAATATTGTTTTATACTTATATAGATGTTCAAAAACGTGTGATTATCAATGAAACTAGGTTGAACCTTAAGATTCCTTGTCACATACTGAACTAAAGAACATCAATGATATAATTAATGATGTATTTTGGGTAATGGACAAGCAATAAGAACATAATAATTTTAAACTAAATAATGTTTTAGATCTTGTTGATAGTCCCAAATAAACCATTACTATAGGTAATAAATGTGGTTTTTAGAAACAAAGAAGATTAATCTGGGATAATTGTAATGAATAGG
Source organism: Viscum album (assembly GCA_963277665.1). Taxonomy (NCBI): domain Eukaryota; kingdom Viridiplantae; phylum Streptophyta; class Magnoliopsida; order Santalales; family Viscaceae; genus Viscum; species Viscum album. The sequence goes on from OY728151.1 coordinate 859,450,359, forward strand.
GCTAGAATAGTTTTACATGGTAATAATCAAGAAGAGGTTATAAACTTTTAATAAGCCTTTTCACCTGCATCAAGATATGAAGTAATTGGAATACTGTTTCTCTATGTATGACATCTAGATTTTAAATTATAACAATTTATGTTCAAAAATAGATTCCTAACTAGTATATAGTTAAGGATATTTTTAAAGATCCCCCTAAATTTTAAATTCCTAATTTTCCAAATCATATTTTCATAATAACAAAAACATTATATTATTTAAAATAGGATACTAGATCTTGGTATGGTAGGGTGATCTCTTTTCATATTTGAAAACTATTTTCTAATGGTATTACTGATCCTACAATATTTATAAAAATATTTTCAAAATATATTATAGCAGTGAAATGTTATGAAGTTTATATTATTTTTGGATCTCGTAAAAATTATTTATGTACAAAATTTTAAATTATGATGCAAGATGATTTTTAAATGAGTTTAATGGGAGAAATAAATTTCTTTCTTGGTTTTCAGATTTATTAAAAGAAAGAATGAATTATTATGAATCAATGTAAATATAAACACATTTTTTTTCAAACATTTTAATTTGGATAACACTAAAAATTGTGATAATCCAATGAGTACCACCAATAATTTGGAACTTGATAAATATGGAAAAATAGTATATAAAACTAGTTGTAGAGGTGTGATTGGATGTGTTCTCTACTTAACATCAAGAAGACTTGATATTATGTTTAGTGTGTGTTTGTATGCTAACTTTTATGAAAACAAAAAAGTGCCTCACTTAGTAAATGTAAAAATAAATTTTAAATACATCATGTACACTACCAATTTAGGAATATTTTAACTATCAGGACAATAATTTGACCTAGTTAGTTATTAAAATGCTGATTTTGAGGGTTCAAAGTTTGAGAGAAATATCACCTCTACAACATGTAATATTTGTTTCAAGTATCAAGTGTGTTTTTTTAGTAAGAAACAAATGTATGTTTCACTATCTACTACTAAAGTTGAATACATAGTTGTACGTAGCTGTTGTGCACAAATATGGTGGATGAAACACACATTACTTGACTATGGATATCGATTCCATCTTTTCAACTTAAATAGTTAAAATAAAAGTGCTATGAGAATTTCTATGAACCCTATATCTTACATTGGAATGAAAAATATTGATTTAATAAATCACTTTTTAAGATATTATTTTCAAAAGGGTGATATAACTATTGAATACATTGGTATCGAACATCATCTTAGTGATATTTGTTCGAAGGATTTGAATTATGAGATAATGAACTACATAAAAAATGAATTAATTAATATTGATTATGGATAAGCTATATTTTTTGGGACTCTCCATTGAGTTTTACCGACCATTGTGTTTTAATCACCATATTGTTTTTTCCACAATTAAGTTTTAACAACCACGGAGCATTACCCACCATTGAAATTTACAAACTGTTAAGTTTTACATTCCAATGTAAATAATCACCATTAGAATTACTCACATTTGACTTTACCTAACATTGGAAATTTTTTTCATTTTTTATATTTTCGTGTTGATAGGTTTTAATTCGTCATTGATAATTTATTTTTATAATTTATTTATTTCATTGTTATTTAATTCATATTTTTTCTATTATTTGATTTTTAATTAATGAATTTATAAATCCTTATATGATATAAATTATTCATCTGTATAATTTTAATTCTCACCTTCCTCCATGACTATCATATGGATCCACGTTGTGACCCTTTCTCTCATGAACATCATTTTATATTATTCTTCGTTCGAGGCTTCCAAGCCCTCTGCTATGGTTAGAATGAAGAGAGATTCTAAAAATTATTTAAAAGATTCACATCCATAAATGAATATTATGGGTGATTCAAGATATCCTAAATCATTTTGGATAGTAAATCTGAAGCTTAATTAGAGATTTTATTATTAAAAAAATGATGTTGAAGATGAGTTTTTTTTTCGAGAAAGTCTGTAGTGGAAATATTTCTTCAAGAAAATTGATGGATAGAGTGGTTTTCATCTAATGAGAGGCATATTTGTCCTAGGTTAATACATCAGTTTTATCATTTTAAGTATATTTTTTAGGAAAATGATGAGTGGTAAGAATCATAATAAATTGATGAAATGTTTTATCTTCTCCATGACAATGGGATGCATGTTTGAAAGTTCCACATGAAGGAGTTGAAAATGATTATGAATGTACTATTATTGATGATAGTGAAAAATTTGTTAATAAAGATTACTTGGATGTGTTAACTAGTGATATAATAGTTAGAATACGAGTTTCTAAATAAACATGATAGGGAATTATAATTGGTTTTCATGTTCATCAAACATATTTTGTGTCCAAGAAATGGAGATTTTTTCACAATGACCAATCAGGATGTCTATCTACTATGTCTTATAGAAATAGGAGAAAAGAAAAATTTTTATTGATATCTAATGCTTCACATGACAGTGATGTGTAATAATTCTTTAAAATCTAATTCCATAATATATCCAATGTTTTAATCATCCATGTTGGAAGACAAAGGTCTAGATAATGAATGTAATGAAACATTAGTGAATTGCACAGGTCTTTTCATTACTAGATTTATATACAAAAGAATGAAAATAAGTGGGAATCATTAGAGGATGAAATTTTTTGATGATATAAGAAGACTATATGATGATTACAATCTAGTTGATCATCCTTTTAGACTGATTAATCTTGTGTAACCTAGCTTGGAAAAAGATGAATTTTTTGATTATTATGATGAAGAAGTTGATAATGTTGTAGTAAGATAACGGGAGGAAGAATTATCTGTTGATTAAGGTAGTTATCGAAATTTACCTCAGATATCACCATATATTTATTTTGGTTCTCCTTTCTAACTTTATACTCTATATGTTAGATAATATCTCTTGAAATATGGTATTTATGAAGAATAAGTATAAGTTTCAAGTGAAGAACAGTTTAATATCACTTCTCTGTCTACTAAGGAAAATAGAAATGATAACCATGATGAAGAAGAATATTATCGACATGATGTTGAAGTATTATTAGGAGAATAAGGGAAAAATGATAATGGGAATGGATATGTAAGTGATAATGATGGAGGTTTTAGTGGTCATAGTATCCAAATCTAAGATAAATATGTCATAATGCCTCTAGAAGGCATATCGTTTCTACATTTATCTGTTTCTAGATATGCAGATATATCGATCATAATTAGAGGTGTTGATAAAACACCTAAATAATAGAAGAAGTAATTTGAAGAAGGGGGGGGGGGGGATATCCAAGTATGGACAGTCACCTAGTTGATCTTGCTATTTATGGAGACTTTAGAGTGATGGTAGCCAATGTGAAAAATGTTTTTGTACAGTTAGTAGCTAAGAATATGGAATTTGACCCTACTAATATCGATAAAACATATGTTGTGAATAGATATAAACTAAATATGGGTGTTGTAACTACTATAGTTGCATCTATATTTGATGACTATTCTGTTGATATGCCACATTGTAAGACTTATGTCTGTTGGATGGACCATATGTTTGAGAAATGGCATAAGGTTTTTAGGTGTCCACCAATGAATGGTGGTCCGTATCATTTAAAGGAAAGGGATTGTGAGGGATCGTTATTTGATAAAACTAATGTTGTGTGATATTTGGATAGATTTGATTCTAGTGTGTCTACTAGGTCTGAGCCTACGACACCCTTACATAACACTGTTTCTCCTTCAGTTCAAGTTGATGATGCAATCATACGCGACATAGATTATTTCAGAGAAAATATAAATTTTTATTTGGATTTATTTTTGGAAAATAAACATCTGTTGGATAACAAGATTAGTGATAAACAATAAAGACATTTGTTAGGTCTTTTTATTCATCACATAAATCCAAATATGATTATTGATATTAGATTTGTAGAGGTAGATAATAGAATAATAGAATATTATTTCGATGTTCTAAAATCAATAGTAGTGTATACTATGTCATATTTTTAATATTTCCAGTCTATTGTGATAGAAAGGATAGAGAACCTTTCTTCCATGGTTTCTTCAACAAGTGATCCTTCTCCTCCTATTGATTTTGAGTTGATCATGTCAGTAGTAAGAGAAGAGATTCATGATATTATAGGTAATGGGACAAACATTCTTGAGGATACTGATGAGAGTGGTTTTTCGCAAACCACAATTAAATTAAATTATTATTAAACTGATAATGTACCATAGTGGCACACCATAGGGTCAATCACAAAGAGGCCACTAACAGGCACTATTTTCCTATTGTCACTATTATAAACTAACTATTATAAAATATAATACTAATATAAATGAGGGGGAATTGAAATGTGGGAAATATAAATTTAATATAAATATATAAATATATAAAAATACATAATACAATGAAATGGAAGAATATACATAAAGAAGTTAGTAAAATAAAACCATTTTTCTTGGGGTTTCATGGTAGAATTATCATGGTCATTCAAAATATCTATCAATGAATTGTTCAATGTGGAGATCAAGACCGTTCACTCAACACCACATGATTGAAATTTATTACCCTACACCAAGACCTCTGCATGTAGGAGTAAACTCGTCCACATCATTCCCTAATCCAAACTCCACCATTTGAATGAATTAGATAATGATGGGAAGGAAAAATATTAAATAATGAGGAAGAAGACAATAATAGAGAAAGTGGGGAAACCGCTATGAACAATCATTTAACCACTACTGATTACATAGAATAAAATATGATAAATTAGTAAAGCACATAAAACTCAAATACCACCACTTCCTCCCTCAAACAACAGTGAGGGTTAGCTCTCCACAAATATGGAGTTAGAAAGAATCACGGTGGGAGAAACACATTAAATAAAAGAAACGAATGAAATGAAGAAATGAACAGAAGAAGAAGAAAGATACAATAATATATATTATAAATAAAAATAACTATTACAAAAACCAAACTCAACCTTTCCCCATTGAAATGGATATCCTTTTAAAAATAGAGGAGGTACAAATTTATTGATAAAATGGGTGAAGTAATATCTTTCAAATTCTGTTCTCCGGATTTCAATGACTTTTAAACAAATTTAATGCCATAATTGGGAACTGGACCCTTCTTGAAATTTTTTCCGCATCATCTTCCATGTACTGACACAAAATACAAGTCATATTGGTCCATATATGAAGGAGTTGTGGCTATTTAAGTGCAGAGCATTTAATCTGTCCAGGTGACTCTTCGTCTTCCACAACTTCAAATTCGCATGCCATTATGGACTTGTAACTAGCCGATAAAGATGTGGCCTCCTTAAATAAATATGTTAAATAATTACTCTCCCATATCCATGTTTAATATCATCTCCATTGGACCATTTTAACTAGATATAATAGCTAATCATTAAAACATTTCAGATCTGCACACATTTTTCAAGGTCTGGATTGTGAGCTGATTTTGGGCCTCCAAATGATTGATTGAGCTAGGAATCCAAAAGGATTAAATGCGTCCATTGATGTAAGGAAACCTAAGAAATATAAATTTCCAAATTTGGTTCAGTTTATAAAATTTTATGAACAAAATACATAAGACAAATGAAAATTTTAAACACCAAAATAAAGCCATTTTTGAATTTGAGCTCAAAATACCACTAAAACATAAAAATGTGACAATTTCCCATAAAATAACACTATGGTAGGTATTATAAAATTTAAATATATTATGAAATATATGAAAATTTTAGCTTCATGACTCCCCCACACTTAATCATTGCACTCTTGAGAAAACATCTTATATTCAAATCAAAATTCACAAAAAAATCAAAAATGAGAAAATAACAATGATCTCTTCCAAAATGAAATACCATCATGTGTCCTATTTGAAAAAAATTCTCAATTATTTTCCTTCCTCACATTTAAATTTATTCAACCTTATAAATACATCCATGTCCCAATCACAACCTACCTCACCTTGAAATTTGTGTCACTCTTCACTGAAGAGAAATTAAATATGGAGTTATTCTCATACTTGGAAAGTGAATGTATCACCGTAGGCTTGTGAAAGTTCTCATCTCTCCACAGCACGAAACATGAAAATGAATTTAACCACGGGGACTTTTTCTAGTTGAATTCTGTGGCTTAGGGTTGGTGGAAAAATGATTGCAAAATTTATGGCTCGAAAGAGGAGGTTGGACTCTTAAGCACAATGAATGAATGATCAAGTGAAAACATAGGATAAAACTCACTCAATCCCCTTAACAATGTGAAAAACAACACTTCCCCCTTTTTTATGACATGGAAAATGATCTATAAAATTAATCCAATGAATGATTGCATCCTTGTTCTCCCCCATTTTTTCATTTTTTTGTAATGCTCTATAAAGGCATAAATTTATTTATTTTTTGATTTTTTTCATAGATAATAAGATGAAAATTGAATAAAATGGATTAATTACAATCATGACCTTGAATTTAGATAGGTTCATGAGTCATAAATGAAAGTACAATGATAAATTCAAGCTCTTATCCATTTTTTATATTTTTTATTTTTTTTGAAGGAGGACGAGAGGAAACAATAAAGAACAATGAAAATATTACCCAAGCCCAATTTTATCATTATCATCCACTGTCCAAAAATTTTAACCACACCTCACCTCCCCTAAAAATGAAAAAAAATCCCAAGAACGCACCCAAAAGGCCCTTCTCCCACCCTCAAACATGAAATATCCACACAATTATACTAAGAGTGTGGGTAGGTAAGGAAAACTCAGCTTGTAATGTTGCTTAAACCTGTAAGGAAATTCATGGAATCTAAGGGCTTATGAAGGATAGATTTAAAGGTAGGTATCAAGATAAAATATTTCTATCCAAACAAATGCCTCAATCATATCAAAAATATTCCATGAAATCCAATGCATCGAAAGAGAAAAATCACATGTTCTGGTTCTCACACAAAATCCATGAATCTCCCAAAAAAGTGTGGGTATTATAAATAATATTTCAAAGTGGATCAGAATATATCACAAGACTGGAAAAATATAATGAGACAGTGTTTCATGGGAATGGATTTCAAAAATTGGTCAAACTCATAAAAATGCTTGAAAATCTTTTTTAAGGAAAAGGTTTTCACATCAATAATCCATTAAAATCAATTTCTTCAAAAATTATTTCAATCATCTCAAAATCAATTAGTGTGTGAAAATTGATTAGAATATTCATTAAAGCTCAAGGATAAAAAAAGATGAAAAATAAAATGAAAAAGAAAGCACACCTAACAACTAAGCAGGTTGAAACTCCCCCCACAGCAAGATTTCACTACCCCCATTGTAGCTCAACAAAATAATGATAATGGTAGAAATATAAAAGGAAAGAAAGATACAAACTGACCTTATTTTCAGTGGCAGCATTGAGTTAAGCTCCTAGAAACTACCACTTTACTTAAAAGACATGAAATAAATAAAATATGAGAAAAACAAATAAAAAAAATAGGAATGGAAACAGAAGAGGATAATTCTTGGTTTAACCCCACAAGAGGGTGTTAGGTTGTTACCTCCCATAGGAAGGCAGTTGTAGAGGTTTATCCCCAATCTGAAGGTGGATCTAGTTTCTTGGTCAGAAACCACCATAACGTCATTCTTCCAATTATAGACAGCCTACATCATCCATAGAGGAACTCATGAATTGAGTACCATAGCTCCTTCACTATTTCAATGTGGTACACATGGAATGATGGGGGAAGGAGGAAGAATGAGTCTTCTTTGTTCATTGCCACACCTTGTACGGTCTCTTTAACTTGAACATACAGGGCCTCCACATGTGATATTGGGTCAAACAATTCTAGAAGGGAATTTATAAAATAGTTCCACTTTGATATGATTAAAACTTCAACAATCAATGTAAAAATCTCCCCTTTTGTGTAGGTCACCTTGAAACACGATCTCTTCAGCCAAGGACACTGGGAATTCTTTTTCAGTAGGGACTTATTCATCTTCTTCTATAGAAAGAGAGAGGTATAGAGGTGCTAATTCTTCTTTTAAAAAGATTGAAGGATCACTTAACTTTTGGTCATCAACAAATTCTAACCAATGTTCATCCAAACCATGTTGATCTCCCACATTTATATCAGCTGGCATGACATCTTCAGGAACCTCTTCAAGTAATGGCCATGGAGAGATGATTGCATCTTCAAATTGAATCTTCAATTCCTCCTTGGGTTCATCAACTTCAAATGTAGGTGGAACAACATTTAACTTTTCTTCTTCAGCTTGGTTCTTTTATTGATGTCATTCCAGCCATAGAACTTTATCTTCTTCAACAAAATCCACTAGTGATGCTACCATCTTTCTTGCTTGATCAAGGATTTTGAGATTATTTTGAATCATCGCAGCATCTACTTCCATTTGGATCAAAAAAATATCATCCCTACTAGGAAATTCAGAACTAGGCCAACCATATTGAAATTCACTAAAATAATCCTTCTCAACCAATAAAATGATATTCAATGAATCACTTTATTTTTAGTTTCTTAAATTTTAATTTTTTTTGTTTTTTAGAAAAATAGAGTGTGAAAGTACTTGACCTCCATGGAAATGGTTCCAAATTATTAGAGTGGTTTGTCACAATACACAGTTCAATTAAATTCTTATTAACCTAATAATGTTCCATATTGGCACACCCTAGGGTCGATCCCAAGGAGGCCACTAAAACATACTATTTTCTTATTGTCACTATTATAAACTAACTAATATAAAATATGATACTAATATAAATGGGGGGGGAATTGAAATGTGGATAATGTAAATATAATATATAAATATATAAAAAAAATACCATGAAATAAAATTATATACATAATTGACAAGAGTGGTTTGTCACAAACCAAAATTCAATTAAATTATCATTAACCTAATAATGTACCATAGTGGCACACCCTAAGGTCGATCACATGGAGGCCTCTAACACGTACTACTTTCCTATTGACGCTATTATAAACTAACTAATATAAAATATGAATCTAATATTATTGTGGGGGAAATGAAATGCAGAAAATATAAATATATAAAAATAAAAAAAATTAAAAATATAATGAAATGGAAGAATATACACAAAGATGTTATTAAAAGAAAACCATTGTTCTTGGGGTTTCATGGTGTAATTATCATTGTCATTAAAAATATCTATCAATGAATTGTTCAATGTGGATATCAAGACCTTTCACCCCACACCATCTTGTTTGAAATGAATTACCCCACACTTAGACCTCTTCATATAGGAGTAAACTCTTCCAAATAATTACTTAATCCAAACTCCACTGTTTGAATGAATTATATAAGGATGGAAAGGAAAAATATTAAACGATGAGGAAGAAGAAAATGTAGAGAAAATAGGGAGATTGATCACCAAAATCATTTAACCACTACTGATTCCTTAGAATAAAACATGATAAATCAGAAAATCACATAAAACTCAAATACCACCACTTCCCCCTCGAACAACATTGAGGGTTAGCTCTCCACAAACATAGAGTAAGAAAGAAGCACGGTGGGAGAAACACATTATATACAATAAATTAAAGAAATGAAGAAATTAAAAGAAGAAGAAGAAAGCTACACTAATATATATTATAAATATAAATAACAATTATAGAAACAAAACTCAACCTTTCCCCCTTGAAAAGGCTATCCTTGTAAAAAGAGAGGAGGTACAAATTTATAGAGAAAATGTGTGATGAAATCTCGTTCAAATTATATCCTACGGATTTAATCAACGTTTAGACCCATTTAATGCCAGAATTGGGAACTGGTCCCTTCTTGAAAGTTTTTCTGCATCATCTTCTTCGACCCTCCACAAAATATCACTCTTATTGGTCTATGTATGAAGGAGTTATGGGTATTTTAGTGCGAAACATTTAATCTGTCCATGTGACTCTTCGTCTTCCACACCTCCAACTTCCCTTGCCATTATGGCCTTTTAATAAGATGATTCAGACGTGGACTGTTTAATCAAATATGTGAATTAATTAATATTACATATCCATGTTTCAGATAAGCTCCATTTGACCAGTGTAACTAGAGAAACGAGCTAATCATTAGAAAATTCTAGATATGCACATAGTTTTCAAGGTCCAGATTGTGAGATAATTTTGGGCCTCCAAATGATTGATTGAGCTTCGAATCCAGAAGGATTAAATTCGTCCATTGATGTAATGAAACCTAAGAAAAATAAATTTCCCAATTTGGATCATTTTAGAAAATGTTATGGCCAAAATACAAAAGGAAAATAAAACAATTAAACACCAAAATAAATCCATTTTTGTATTTGAGCTCAAGATACCACTAAAACATAAAAATGTGACAATTTACCATAAAATAACACTATGTTGGGTATTAGAACATTGAAATACAGTATGAAATATATGAAAATTATAGCTTTATCAGACATTTAGAGAAATTTTGAGCATAATATTGATCATGTCTATATGATGATTATAGAGTATATGAAATACAAGAAAGATTATAGAGATATTATCTCCAAGGATATAGACAATAATCTCAAACAAATTTATAATAATCATGAGTAGAATGGTTTCTGGATAAAAATATGAGAATGTATCTTTTGATTCAAGAGTTAAATGAGAATGTAAATCAGTTAAAGGTACTGAATCCATTGCAAAATAATTTTATGGATGATAAGAAATATTTATTTAGTGTTATAGAGAGTGGTGGAAACATTATTGTTTATTTCATAAATTTTATGAAAACCTTTCTTCATGTTTCTAGAAATGTTGTAGTGGATTAGGATTCCATTCCATTTTCTACCAATCTGACACCTACATCTTCTGAACCACATTTTTTTAAACCTGACATAACCGGGGTCACTAATTATCCCTTACCATTTCATTTACAACCCTCCAGTATATCTCCCAAAGGAGCAGTTCAACATCTAAGTCATATCATTATTAAAGAGCCTGCATCCCTACCTAGTATCACTATAACTATCCCTGACGTTCCTTTCGATTATCCTAATAATATTACCATATAAAACAAATGGAAGGGAAAATATACCCTTGATCCTTCAACCAATATTATGAATAATTAATATTAGAATTTCAGTCTTTGATAAGAAACATTTTAGTTCCTTTTATGTATATATTTTGTTCTACAACCAATAATACACTAATAACATAAATATATTTTGATGTATAAAAAGTGAGAGGTAACTTATTTTATAAAACTGAAGAGTTCCACATATTGATATCTTACTCACCTACACATGACTATGGAATATTGAAGGACATAGAGCATCAAATTATTTCATACAGTCAGAACAAAAGAGTATATGACACTATATTATAATGAAACATTTAGAAATAGAATTAATCTTTATTTAAAACTACATTCAAAGAGTCATGGACTTCAGATCACATTAAACTGAGCAACCACACCACTTTACATCTTCTATTTTCTATGTCTACATATTTTATTTACATTATGAGCATTGTGTGCATACTCTGTATTTTATACTCACACTTTCTCTTGCACTTTAAATCAAAGATACTTGATATCTTCTAAATATTTTTGACAACTTTATTCCCATGTGTTTATGAAAGAGGGACTTGTGTGACTTTTATTTACTTTTATTTCCATGATATTTTTGGAATAGGTCCATATGTGTCCTAGAAAATAGGTTTTTTATTGTATATCTGATCCAGGTCATGCATCAATGACTATTTTATATAATCATTTTGGTAGCTGGTGATTTACAAGTGGTGAGGATTAGGTCTCGACATTAGAATTAACCTTCTTGTATTTATTTGAATGTTTGTTTTATTTGTTTTGTATTATTTATATTCATTAAACTAAAAATTTTTAAATAGTAAAAAAACACTACTTTGATAGTTAATCTTAATTAGTATTTATATATAGTGTTTATTGAGTAAACTAATCTAAAAACTTAAAGTAATATTATAAATTGTTTTAAATGAAACTTAATCATTATTTGAGGAATATTTTCAAATTTCCAAACTTATATCAATATATTATTTTTCTTAAGTAGGAATTTTTAACTATTTAGGGGATTCAATTAATATCCCATTTTAATGAAATGATTTATTTGGTAATCAATTACCCCCACCTCTTAAGATACTAACTCTCACAAACATGGTTAGTGGTTATTGGTGGAATGATCATAAAAATGGGAGAAATAGACCATAAATTGGCTTAATCACTTTATTGATGGGGAATGGTATTATTATTTTGGTTTCCTGAGAGTGAGTTGGGTTAATCAAAAAATTATTGGGTTGTTATATATATATTTATTCCAAATAAAGGTGCCCTAAAAAAATAATTCCTAGGAGAAAAGTGATATTTCACATACAAATATATATATATATATATAGATTTATTTTCATGTATCAGAGATCTATAACAAACAATATGTATTTCCCAAATGGTTAATATAGGTTTTCCAACTTAGTGAATTTGTATTTATATATTTTTATATGATTTGATCTATCTCGATGAAGGAAATTTTAAATTTTTTGGTGATTTCTCAACTAATTGAACAAATTGTAAATATTTATTATGGATAATTTTGATATACTATTATCTCTTTTGAGCCTTGTATTGGTGTAAAAATGACTATCAATAGATGATACAATTGGACATTATTTTTTCCTCCTTTATTTGGGGTATCCTTTTTTTAGGACACTCGATTGGTTACCTTACAAGTGATTTGATAAAAATATGTTAATTAATATAGAATACTATTTCAAATATTTAGTTGGGGAGTTTTAAATGTTCATGGATTAATCCTTTATTTGAAATTTCTATCCTAATGAATTTTAAATAAATATATTTCAAAATATTTTTATAAAAATTTATTATTGTAAATAATATTCTTTTTCATTATTTCAAATATATTTTCATAAGTATAGTTTCATGATTTTTATTTGAAAATGGAATTTTTCGGTTGTTATGAATTAAAATATATTTATTTAAAATGTATGGATTAGTAAATTGTAATGGTTTTTTTTGAAATCATAGGTTTTTGAAACATATGAGTTTATTGTATTTTATTAATGATTCCTCGTGATTTTATATTAATGATTATATTTACATTGAATTTCAAATATTGTATTCCATTTGTAATATGCAATCCATCCAGGAGATTTTATTCCGTGTAATTTTATTTTTCTAACTATTAGGTGAAATTTGATTTAAATTTATTAAATTTATCAATCGATATTATGATAAAACAACCAAGATTTGTTCTCATTTGAATATTAATTCCTCATGATATTCTCATACCATTGGTTAAATAGTTATTTCAACGACGACCTTTTCGATGTGAGTAAAAATGTCTATTTTATGTACTATTTTGTTCTATAATAAATTATATTAAATATTAACGTTTGGAATGATATTATTCCCTATATTAGTTAGTTGATTATTTATTTTTTCTTATTCAATTCATATATTTTAAATTTATAGAATATTTTAGCTCTATTTGAATATATAATAGATAAACTGAATAGTTATGTTAATTCGGTCTTTTGAATGCTATTTTTTTATGAAATGATTACGATTATAATTTTTTGAATATAATTTTTATATTATTTATAATGTTTATATATTATTCATTGTTACAATTTATTTTGGATAAGGCAATAAGGTTCGTCATTATATTAAATGATTTAGTAGATATTTTAAAAAGTAATTGGGAAATTTTAGTTATAATACCTTGGGTTGCGAATCTGAAATTTAATTTTAATTTCATTTATTGATATTTTAATAAATAAATTCAACCATGATATAAAATAAATTTATGATATCATTTGTTACAATAAAAATTAATTTGGGTGTGATATTTAAAATTATATTAAATTTTTATTTTTAAATAGATTTATCAATTGATTTTATATATTAAAACATGAAAATTCTAAATGGATTTTAGTGGCTGACATTCAAGTATATTAAAATGGTAAAAAAATTATATAGAATTAATGCCTATGTGTTTTAAATTTCTTAAACGTATATTTTCTTTTAAAATATTTTTATAGTAGTTTTGGAAGAAATTATTATATAATGATAAGAGGTAGTAAATTATTTTTCTATTGAATATTTTCATGTCTTATGATAAGCATGATTTCTTAATATATTGTTTGATTAAATTCTTTTTAAATTAATAGGACATATATATTATAAAATGTATGGTCGAATGATGTTTTGTACTATATTGATTTCTATATAAAGACATAAATACTTTTTTGAGTCCTTGAATTTATGTATGATATATGTGATCAAATCACAATATTTTAAGTTTAAAATTACATAAAATATGTTATCCTATGGATAGTTGTTAATTATTGAAATATGTAAAAATTTATTTAAATTGTATTGACATATTTAAATTTATTTGATTAATAACTTATTTTTAATATTATTTTTCATCATCAAAAATGATTAAATTTTTTTAGTATTAGTATAATTTATTTTTTATTTATTAATATAAGGTTTTATTGATATAAGGATACATTTAAATATTTTATAGTGTATATTAAATGTGTTGTTTTTCTGTAAATATTTTTCAAAGTTCATTTATATCTGGTTAGTTTATTATAATTTCTTATAATTTATGGGGATTTTTTAGAATACCTAAATCTGTTTTTGGTCTTTATTTTAATGTAATCTAAATGTATTCCCATAAGAGTCTACATTGAATGTATAGAAATTGTTCAAAAATTAATTTTCATTGACTTGATTGTGTTTTAATCATAAATTTCATTTAATATGATCATAACTACCTATGAAATCAACTTTCAATAGGTTGTTAAAAATCATGGATCATATTTGTTTTTAAAGGTTTTTTATGTTTTGGATTATTTTGTTTGAATATAATTTTTATGTATAATTTCTTAGGTTATGTCATGTCTATATTGTGTAAATGTTATGAAATAGATATTTTGGAACTGGTTTAATCATATTTGGGGGCTAATTGATTATTTGGGAAATATATGGATTCAAAACATTCAATTAAAGAATAAAACATTTTTAATATGTCCCGTTGGATATATTGGATGTTGGATTGATTAATTATAATTGTTAACTATAAAATTGGATTTTTTTTGTATTGTAATGATTATTGAAAGTAAGGATATAATGACATTTTATATGAAAATGCTATAATTTAATAAACCAGCACAATTTATAAATAAAATGACACAAGAATTAGCCTAAAACTATTCCTTATGATTATTCTCTTTCCCTATAGACTGGAAACTAGTTCCTATGAATAAAATATACTCTCTTTCAAACTATTTCACCCATTAAAATAAAAAATTTGTAGAATTTAATCAATAAATCCATCTTATCCATTCAAGATATTGAAAGTCTATATAAAATTAAAAATTATTTTGGAAAATAAAGAAAAACTAAAATGAGGCACTATGACAAACATAACTCATACATATAATTTATGGAAAATTTATTACCAAAAAAACTCAAATTCACATTTAAATGACATTAAAACAACTTCAAAATGAAGATAAATTGAATACTAGAATAAAAATATTATATGTAATGTTACAATAAGATAATAATAAAAATATATATATCCACACATACCATCGCCAAGATATAATTGAATCATGATCAACTAATTCCAAAATATTACCAGACATATACCATATAGATAATTCATTATAATCATGAAAAAACTGAAAAACGTAATACATGATAGGTGTGAACCTAAATCCATTAAGTCATCCTTCCTACACAACATCCATTAACATAAATAATAAATTAATACCAATAAATTTTTATATAATTAAACCTTATATCTTTTCAATTTATATTAAAAACGATATCATTCTATACTCATTTAAAAAAGTCAATTTCAAACCTGGAAATAAATATTTTAAACAACCCTTCTTACCATGGGTTGAATAAACCATTTAAAATTGAAGATACATTAAAAAATTAACGTAGTGCACTCTTCAGGTTATAATACACAACCAAAAAATTTCTTCTCCATACACATTTCAACAAATGCCCCTTTTGAAAAAAATATGAAATGAATACTATACCATACATGAAATACAATGTATTATTAAAAAGCGACCATCATAACCATTCCATAATGACCAAGCACTACCAAATTAATAATTATTAAATAAACTAAAAAAATCGATGAGTCATGTTATAGAGTGGTGATCAGATTATTAATTAACTGGAATGAAATAGATATCATGGGAGACTAAACGAGATATATATTGAAAAAATATTGGACTATACAAATGGATCACATAAAATAAAATTTCCCAAATTATGTAAAATCATTTTCACTCAAACCAATTTACCCACATGGTCTCCCCAAGTGGTAATGTGGAGAACAAATATTTTCATATATAGATATTAGATCATTTTATATGATTATTCATTAAAAATAAATATTATCCTCACAATATTCAAGAAATTTTTGCGTCTTTCAAAACATGGATACATAAAAGGATGGTTCATAAAAAATCTTCATCATATTTCAAAATATTGTTCACATAGAGTACTATTTTTAAGAATAACGTACTCAAAGTAAATAATCATATCATGGGAAATATATAAAAATGAATGTGTTGTCTTAGATACACAATAAGGGTATACATAAGAGATATCAGTGAATGATAATTTTAAACCATAACATGGGAATTATGATATGATAAAGTGAGAAAAACATTGAAAATATGACCCAAAATTTCATTAGAAATAATCAAGATTATTGTATTAAATCATAATAGATTACATGTCAATAATCCTTATAGAATCAAAATTCATGATCCATGACAATATATCCAATGTATATGATCATGTCATAAGAGGTTACATAATTATTTTCATAATAATAATCATAGAAATCAGTTATCATGGCTAACCATCAGGAAATTTACTACATGTTAGGATTGGGATAAACACATAGGTACCTTATTCATTATTTAGATAACCTCGCATGTTCACTATTTTGGGATTAGAATAATCTCAGGTATAATACATTTTCTGGATTGTAATATTCTCCAATGTACCCTATTCTAGGATTAAAATAACCTTATGTATACCATTGTAACTCATTAAAAATTATTCATTATCCAATTACATAAGGTTATATAAGATAACCACCCATAACTTAATAAAAATATATTCATATATATTTCAGAAGATCATGAAATTTTTTTAAAATTTATCATAACATAATACATTAAAATAAAAATGGTTTTAATCAGTATTTCATCAATATAAAAATAATCCATATGTAAAAATAACACGGATTGTATAATTGAACAATATCCCTAGTGAATCATATGTAGCATCAATGATTTTAAACTTGACAAAAAATTAATTTTTATTGTCTCTAGAACACTTCATTAGGAAAATACACTTTTTATTTCAAAATCAATTTGAATGTTATAAAAAATTACAAAATATTAATGAAAATATTTTCATTCAAATGAAACATGGAAGGATGATAAGAATTTTTCAATTTTTTTTGTTTATAAATATTGGATATTTTTTTCAATCAATTGTACATTGAAATAATGATTACTTTCGATTTTTTTAAAAAAATCGTAAAGTATTTCATTCTAAAAAACATTAAGAGATTTTATTTTTATCATTTAAAAAAAATGTAAAAAATTGAAAAAATGACATTAAAAATAATAAGACAATAATACAAATATTCTTGAAATAAATTTAACTATAATATAGAAATTGAAGAACTACGATTCCAACCAAATAGTAAAAAATGAAATTTTTAAAAAAATTCATTCATTTGATCATTTAAGTACTTAACGAGAAGGAAATTAAAAGAAAAAATTTTATATTTGTTAATAAAATAAGTATAAGAATATAAATAACAAATTAGGTAGATCATATAATTTCATCGTTATAAATTTATGCCTATAAAATTATTATAGAAATGACATTGTAACATAATAGCCTTACACATTGGTAATTTTGGAGATATATTTACCTTAGATGAAATAAAATATAATGAAACATTAAATAACGTGAAAATATATATATAAAAACTTCATAAAAACAATAGGGTATATAGAAACACCACATAATATAATATGGGTGTATGATAAATCATATGCCCCAAAGAAGACAATTTTAGATTGTAAACCCTTTACACTTATGTAAATTCTGAGTCAAATACATTTGGATGAAATAATTTTATTTTTGTCAATAAATATTATAAATAATGTAGGTTCAATGATATAACAGAAAAAATTATTAGTATATACACCTCATAATCCAAAATAGGTGAAAACTATACAAAATGTAACAGTGAAACAATATTGATATGAAGAACACATAAATCATTGGTATTACCTGAATAAAAACCTCGTGAAATAGTGAAAAATGATTTTATTTTTAAATAAATATTATTTTCTTGAAATTAATCACAAAAGAAATTTAGGCGATGTACACTCACAACCCAAATGAGAAATGTTATGAATAAATAATATGCCTTATAGAAAATAACCGAGACGAGAAACCCTTACTTTATGATCTACTTTCTTGATATGAAATATAACATCATTTATAATAAATATACATTTACTATAAATTTATAAAGTAATTTTATAAATAATTATAATATCAAATGTTATTTAATTATAATATCACATTAACTAATTGTTGAGAATTCATTATTAAAATTAGCATTTTGGTTCCTTTTTTATTATTGTTTTGGGATGGTAGTTACAATCAATGTACATTGTTAATGTTTAAATCATATCCATAATGTTAATCATGTCATCATTATAATATTTAATCACTAAATAATATTATATAACAATTCATTTAAATAAGTGTTTCAAATGAATTAAATAACTTCTTATAGATGGTGGTATGTACGTACAAACTATTAATGTTTACACAATTTGATTGTTAGTATGATATAAAGTTGTATATTAATTCATATTTAAAGAAACATAATAATAGAATAAATATCACATATATTTATTAAATACTAAAATATAATTTGACTTGTGAGGCTTTGATGGACAATGAATCATACACCCTATTTGAGATTGTAGTCCAAACATACAAAAGATTGATACTTCAATTTATTATTTGATGGGGAAAAGAGATGAACTGGATTCTTACGAAATAATAATAAAATATTAGTATATTTTAGATACTTAGGATATAAAAATTTATTTGTTAGGATATATTCAATGTCGGTAGGATAATATGTAAAATGAAAATGCATGGGTAATATGATTACTTCGATTTTGAAGAAACTCAATTAATTCTCTCCTTAAGGACCCAAGTAATAGAATTTTAATCAATCTAAAACCTATAAAATGGTTCTAATGAATATAATAATAGGTTTTTACTGGGTTTTCACAACAAATGTTGCACATGATGTGTGATTATGGGAGAAAAAGAGTTATCTTTATATAATATAGTAGTGGGGAAGACCTATAATTACACAAAGTATTAAATTAATATATATTAATTATCATCTTTATTTGGATAGAAATATATATAATTTGAAATTATGATGAATCAGATTCTAAATGATCTCATCCAATAATGTTTAGATATGTATTTATTCTATTTTATCCCTTGTATATTACTTTTAAACCCCCTATTAACCATTTTTTTATATCCACAATATTTAAGTATTCATACTCATTATAGATCAGTAATGTTAATATAAATTTTGGGTAAAAATATTTGGAAAATGGTGTATTTTTAATCCAAATACCATGAATAGTTCATCTGATAATATTTATATGAGTTTTTATTGATTTCATAGAATAAAATTTTTCATATGATACCATTAAAGTCATTTTCAATACTATTTACACAATTGTGTTTTAAGAAAAATGATGTCAGTAATATAATTCAATTATAATATTTTAAAACATATCTAATAAATTATATTTTTCCAAAACATATGTGTAATAACATAAATTACAAAAATACTATATTGTATTATTTATAATATGATTTACTTGTTCTTTAAATTTTTTGAACTAGAACATTTTTGGAATTTCTTTAGAATTTATGGTAAATAGTCAATATCTAAAAATAAAATATAAAATAACATGAAAAAAAATCATTCATATTTCAATGATTAATTTTTAACATAACATATCATATTTTTATCCCATTGAAAAAAATTTATTGTTATTAAAATAAATAGGGTGTTATTTCGTATTGATTATTTATTTAAAAAATATATTCCTCATTGTCCAACAAAATGGTGGAATTTGTTCATATCATCAATTAATTTATGAGGATAGTTGAACTAAACTCACCTAATAGAAATATTATAGATGTTTGATAGATTTTTAAAACTACATAACATTATTATTTACCCTCATTAACTGATTTACCCTTACTATGGTGACATTTGTGCACCACAGTTACATTTCATAATGATGAAAAAATGAAATAATTAAGGAATTTTGAAATTATAATTGATAATAATGAATCTTTTTAATAAAATTGTATCCCTATAATTCTGAAAAGTTTCTATTAAAAATTTTCAAATTAAAATGTAAAATAATGTCATTTAGGAAAAGTAATTTTAATTTTTATATATGTTTTCATACCAAAATTAAGCCTTATGTAGAGTAAAATTATATTAATTGGATAATTTTTATACAAATTGAATATTTAATTTTGTTAAATTAAAAATAAAATCATAATGCGACTTTTTAAATAATTTTATGGAATAATATTTCTATTAGAATATTTAATTTTTTTTATGATTAGCTGAAAAATTAATATTTTTAAAAAATTTCCCATTATTTCCCCATATATTTATTTTTTATTAAGAAATTAAAAGTTATATATTTTTTATAAAATATTTTTAAATGTTTTATAAATTTATTTGCAATATATAGTTAGAAAAATTAATAAACCTCAATTTTAGGAAAAACAATTATTTTTTATAAATACAAAAACTTCACTAAATATTGAGAGATTATTTCCTAAGAATTAATCAATAAATTTTTGTTTCGTATGATGTGTATAAAAATAATTTATAATTTTGTTACTCTTATCATACACACATGTTTAACAATTTTTTTATTTCAATAATATTTAAATAATAATATTATTACATTTTTTCATAATTATTTTAAAGATTGTTGTTATTTATTAAGAAAACTAAGAATATTTTAATTCATTTAAACAAAAATTATTATATTGTTATAGGTAACCCCTTTTTAATTAAATACATTCTTAGCATATATGATAATGAATTAACTATGTTAGTAAAGAAATCATCAAGATCATCCACTTATTTCTTTAATTTCCCCTGAGATAACTCAATGGTTGTTTGAAAAAAAATCTAATGAGAATCACATGCATCATTAAAGCATAAAAAAAATTCCATTCCACCTCAAAAAAAATTCATTGAATGAAACGTTTAGTATCATAGAAATATCAAATAATACACATTCACTAATGGTAAATTCTCTATCCAAGTCAAACATAAAGTGGAATAATGTCATTTATTTATTTATCATGATGAAGCCTCCTAGAAATTTTAATAAGCTCTTGATTTTCTCTCTTTATATGTAATTACTTTTTGAGAATTGTAATATTTATAATACACCTCATAAAATTAAAATTAAAGGAAATACAACTTTCTAAATCAAGATTTAATAAAATAATTTATATTAATTTAATAGAACTCAATATTTTGGATAAAAATTTGAACAAAACCAATAGAATTTAATTTTCTGTCTAAATTATGGAGGAAGCTAGCTCAGACAAATCTATTCATGAATCATTGGTCTAAACCACTACAACATGGAACACAAATACCTATAAAAACAATGGGAAACCTAAATCCTAGAAACATACAATTAAAATATAATTATCTTATGCCCAATGTAACCAAGTCCTTAGTTGGGCATGATTAAGTGATTAAATGAAAGGATAAAAGTGGAAAGGATGGTCATAATGGGTTTACCTTCATAGAACCTACGTAGATCATGATAAATACTATTAAAAAACATAAAATAGATGTTTAAAATGAAGGTACTACCACTGGATGGGTTGAGTGGGGGTATATGATTTATATGAAGACAATGAGGGTCAGATTAATGGTTAATGATCAAGGGGAATGTTTTAAATATTACACATTTTAATGAATATGGTAGAACCACATGGCTTGGCGACAATGTATTCTAAACCATGTTGAATCATTATTATTTGAAATCACCTCATCTAGTCATAATATATGGTTTAGAAAAAATTTATATCAATCTATACAGAAATTGGGGTAAATATAACTTATAAATATTAATACCCACATGCATGGAATTCTCTTGGTTTTTAATAAGAATTATCTAAACATGAAATATAAAAATATTATCAATTTCCAAAAAATGAAAAAATGATGAAAATGGAGGATATAAATAATAATAGATAAATGTTATATTAAACATGAAATTGAAGGTCATAGTGTGAAACATATCTTGAACATAAATATTCCATCCCCTAGAAAGATATATTATAAATATTAATTTGAGGAATTATTGACTCCTAACCTGATCAAAATCATACTGACTCCAAAAACCAAGGGAGACCTTGACACCAAAATGAAAATGAATTCTAACATTAACGAACCAAAAAAATCAATCCATATTAAATATACAGAATATCCTCAAATATCATTACAAAAAACAAAAACTTACATTTTCAAAACTAATTTTGAGTGTATCACAGATCTCAACATCCCCATATATGAGAATCCATACAAGATTGTGAACCAAGTCACTAAAAAAAATAAAATATAATATAATGAAAAGAATTTTTATATTTTTATTAATCAATACTAGATACATAACTATTATTTTTCACACCAATGATTCATAAATGTGATAAATAAAATCCTGTTAATAAGTAACAACCATGGTGGTCTCTCCTCCATTTATGAATTCCAATGAAATCTGAATTCTCCAAAACAAAAAATATTTCATATAAATCCAATAGATACCAAACCCCACATAAAATGAAAATTATCCAAGATATTAAGATAAAAAGTGATTTTATCATTGAATTGAAAACATCTCAAATAATATACAAATGAAATCATGAAGGGCCTTAGGACATCTCAAAAAAATATCATTATTCCCAATCAGGCCTTAAATATCTCTCTTGGGTAGAAAATATGGAATCCTAATAAATAAAAAATTATTGTACATAAGAATAAATAGGACAATATATAATCCATTGTATCATGAGTAAAACAATTTGTAATCCGTAACATCATGGATATTTTGTTGGGCCAAGAGTGTTAAATGTGGGAATTTTCTCTATGAGAACCAGCTCCTGGTGAGCCCTCCAAAAAACATGAACCCCAAATATAGCCTAATAATATCTATTAATAGCATTCATACATGTTATAAAAACAAAAAAATTTCCTCTAATGTATAATATCTCAAAAAAAAACATCACAATGCTAACACCAGATAAAAAAAGTTTAGTAATCATTAATCAAAGAATGATCAACATTAAAACAAATAAAATTCCAAAAGAAATAAACTATGTAATACTAAATGATATAAATGAAAAAAAAATATTCTTCAAAACATTCAAAATCTATAAACCCAATAATTATAAAAATCATAATAGATAATCATCCCGAAACAAAAATGTGTTTAAAAAACCACATCATTATTGTTTTAATCCACTTTTTGAAACCTCTAAATAATCAGACAGAGAAAATTTAATGAATATCCCTAATTATAATCCTATGTATTGCTTATTATTCCATTCACCAAGGATTTCATGGGGGAATAAATTAATTAACACTAAAGAATAATCCATAAAGTTCATGTTTTCCATGAAAAAATAACCATTCCAAATATAAACCATAAAATCAATCAAAAAGATAAATTCATCACACTATTACACCAAAAAATACTTCTTCATTTTTTATCTTTTGAAACAACTTTCAATTTACTAAGTATATAAAAACTAATATCATATAAAGCAATGTACTGTTAAAACATTTCATCTTCAGACTATAGTGTTCAATAGGATCCTTAAATACCAAAATGTATTTGGAAGAATTTTTCAAATTACATAACAAAATCAAACACTTTACCAACATCACATAGAATGAAAAAATAAATTTTTGTGTGCAACATACAATAAAATTAAAACATTGAAAAAAACATTGGAAACATTTCCACTCATATAGAAAAAATATTGATTTC
This sequence comes from Viscum album, assembly GCA_963277665.1. NCBI lineage: Eukaryota > Viridiplantae > Streptophyta > Magnoliopsida > Santalales > Viscaceae > Viscum > Viscum album. Next base: position 859,474,613 of record OY728151.1, read on the forward strand.
TATTAAAATTTTACCAAGTGTGAAATTCCTACTACCCAATTAATTAATTGAAAACAATTTAAATGAAAAAAAATCATCCTTTTAAAAATAAAAATAATCAATAAAAAAGTTCCCACTTTTTGAAACAATCCACACGAATGAAAAATATAACAAAAAAAATTAATTTCTAAATCCAAAGGCTGACTTATAAAATCTCACGAAGAATCCTTTCGAATAATTTACTCATCCCCTTTTAACACAACTGAGCCACTATTATAATTTAAATGGGTTGATTATAATATATGAATTTACAACATGTAATCACTACCATGAAAAATAATATTTTGTATTTAATGTTATAATTTCAAATTATATTATCACAAAAAAAAACATTTAATACAAGGGTAAAAATAACATTACTCCATCATTAATTATGTTAAATTTGAATTCAATTCTCGAGGTCAACATAAAATAAATTATTTTTTTTTGAAAATTTTTGTATATAAACCATAAGACTGCCAGGTCTAGAGAACTATACTCTCACTATGTGAGTCATAATGGAATCCTTTCAATCAATTATACCATATTATAGGAATGGTTTTCCAAACCATTAATAATATCCATGTACACATATATTTCATCATTATTTGAGTGTAAAAATGGATTATTTTTATACAACTCTTGAATTATCAAAAGAAGAACATAAATTACAAAAATAATACCAAAACATATTGAAAATAACGAAGAAAATTTTTTATATTTGAGATTCAAACTTCCAAAACATGCATTATAATTACATTTTCTCCTAAAAGTTTTTGGTTAAAAATATACTCATAACTAATAAGTTGTATTTTTTAAATATAATATCCATAATACTGGAATACCGAAATAATAACTAGTCTCTAATATGATTTGTAATGAAAAATCATATCATACCAATGAACCAGTAACTATATTATTCTTCAACTATGCTACAATGTAATTCTCGATCCACGTGTGATGAAAACTAGATCATGGTAATTAAAAATACTCAATTTTGAATTATTTATCCTATTAAAACAATAATAAGGTATATACATATATCTTTGTATCCAGTGTGATCATTCTATTCATTTAATGGTCCTGAAAAAATAAGTCATTTGAAAAATGAAACAAAACCTGAATGAGGAAAAATAATAAGAAAATCCATATAAAACTAATATTTCCATTTCATATTTAATACTTATGAAAAAATAAAAAAACTATAAAAAATGAAAACATAATTAAATAAATAAAACTGGAATATAAAATTAATCTTGGTTAGATAAAATTAAGGAACTATATTTCCAAAAATAAATAGATAACCACAGACTCCCATAACTATAATATAAGTGAATCAACATAACATGTCCCAAATAACAAAAATAAAACTAACTCACAACATAATTCACTAAAATTTGGAACATCCTCTTAAACTTATAATATTATATCTCTCAACAAAAATATTAGTATGTATCCTTACAACACCCAATGATGGACCATTAAAATAAAATCCATTATATTCTTGTTTGGAAAAATCTGTTAATTATAAATTTTATAATATTATTAAAATAAAAAAAATCATTCTCATTTAGAACAATCAATTTAAAACATAGGAATTACACTTTTTGGACCCCATTGTATACCTGTATGGACTCCACCATTAAAAAATGGAATAATTTAAAATAAAAAAGGAAGTGGATTGCATTGATTTTAAAACAAAACCATATCATTTTAATTCTCTTTAGCCATTTCATAAGACACCCATTTAAAAAAAGAAACAAAAAACCTACCATATATGAATTCATACGTATTTATAAAATGAAACATTCATAACAAGAGAATAATCCTGAAATATAACCACATAAAAAATGGTTCCACTAAACTAATAATGTATAATGGTTGATAAACAACCTATTGTTTGGGGATATATTAATTAATTCCCTGGAAATAATTATCTATCATTTATAACACAATAGGATCAAACATGAAAAAATATACCTTTCTAATTGAAAAAATAATATATAATCAACTAACTGTGGTTGAACAGAACTATACACAACCCCGATATACCATTATGGTCACATTGGAATGTGTCCCCTAGATAAACATAATTATAACTAGGGTTTCAGGGAGTGTGAAATCTATGTTTTTTAGTAGTCATCCATATTATCTATATATTACATTGGATTCCCATGATATTACATCTTGGATGTTGGTAAGAAGAAAATAATGAAAATCACATGCATTAATAATGAAAAAATAATATGTTGCGCCAAACATACAACACCCTCACATAAAAAATACATTAATTTATTTCAAATATAAAATAATAAACTATATACCATAATGATAAATGGACTATATATGACATATATTAAAAGTCACATGTGAGGTTCTCAGACAGAGTGAATAACTCATTTTATATTGTCCCAATCTAGACTATATGAAACTGTCATGGAATAAAAATTCATATTTCGACTATTTATGACTACAATAATTATTCATTCATCTAAAATTACATTGAAAACACCATATCCTTTATACGCATTCTTAAAATTCCAAAAAATATCAAAATAGGTCCAACTACCCTCTTTGTAAAACCATCCCTTTTAAAACAGTGATGCCACATCAATAGTATCTAAATATTTTTTTTATTAAATAATCATTATAATAATTTTAATTAATAAATTTAGGTTATCATTATAGGAATAATGGGTTCTGAACATTGAAATATGGGGAATACCCCTTATAAAAATTAATTATAGTGAAAACCTACTTTCTCCAAAATGAATCAATAGAACACATTATATAAATAAAATAGAAGTTGAAATTGGTATAAAATCAGTAATGGACGGAATATATTTCTATTTAAAGTCATAATAATAGATAAATATACCTTAAATGTATCTTTCCACCATTTTGGGTGTTAAACCACCACAAAATAGAACTCCAGGTTCTGAAAAGATGAATAGAAATCTTAATACCTAACTCTACCTATGAAAATCAAATTTAAAAATAATACCTTCATAACCTATTCATTAATAGGAAATGATAGAAATGTGTAAGTGATGTATCAGGGGATATAATAGGAATATGATGAGTTTAACATGAAATAACCACCTCAAATCATGAAAATTCCCATAAAAATATCCATCAAGGGATGTGGATATAAAGGGAGAGACACTTAGGAGGGTCGTAATGGATGTGTGGGGAGGAAAATGGGTATAAAAGGGATAATTCATGAGGGGAAATTATGATAAATGAACCCTTTTAATTGATTATAATATACTACATGTTTTAGTCTCATGGTTATCCAAATGATGCACTGATCATGTGGATAACATTGACCTCACTTTAGGCATAAGGAAGGATTTCCATAAATAGTTAAGAAACCCAACAGAACGAGCTTTTCTAAAATTGTATACCCATATGTATAGTATTCCATTTGGTTTCAAAAATATTACAATTAAATTTATATATAAAAATCCATTCCATTTTAATATAAAATTCAAAGAAAAATATATTAAAATAAATTAAAAAAAGATAACAATATATAAATCAGTCCAGAAAACATAAAAATTATGTTTAGAGTATTAGAGTGTTAAAATAAGTATAACTCATTAAATATTTGATATGGATATGTAATTATATATTTATTTTACTTAATTTAATATCAATATTGTATTTATATTTTTTTTAAAGTAAAGAGAAATTGGTTTCATACTTGGAAAAATAAAAGGATTGAAGATTTTCTATAAAATGTTGAATAATTTATGGAATATTCACCATTATTATAGATGAAACATGTAGTTTAGGATAGAATCATTTCAATGAAAGTTTCAAATTATTAAAAAAATACACCTACATCATACATGTAACAAACTCATCATGTTCAAAATTTATTAAAATAATTATTTTTCCATGTATATAAATCTTATATATTTAAATTATGTTATAGATATCCCTAAAATTCATTGAGTAATTAGGGAAAATTTCACATTAATCATGAAAATTATAATATAAAAAAATTGCTTTGTATCCCTTCATTAAACCATATAACTATCTTAATACATTATTATAGTCTGTAGACATCTCAAATGACTTAAAAATATATATAAATTTTGAGCAGTCATTAAAATGATTTAAATATTGAATGAAGTGGGTATTTGGGATCACTCAGTTATAAAATCAAATAATATATAGAACATTGTGATATCTACTATTTAAAGGAACCATTTAATTATAATTTAATTAACAATAAATTGAAAAAATATTATTAAAAAATCGGTTGATGTATAATTATCCATATTTTCATAGTTTATTAAAAAATTCACAAAATTTATTGTAATATCATATTTTTTCAATATTATTTATTGACACTTTTAGTTATAAATTATTGGTATTTTTATTTGAAATTTTTTAATATTCAATTTCAGTGTTACAATAGCATATATCATATGGTGAACATAAATTTTAAAACATTATACAATTATGTAAGAACCTTATTTGAAGATATTGAAATTAAGAAAGAAATTTGTTATCTGTGTAATGGTATGTCTTAGTTTTATAAAATTAAATCATAAATTCCTTGTGTTCTGTATAGTTTACCGAGTTTCTAAATAATTGTATGTTTTTTATGTAATGTTAACCCATAACTATCAAAGGTTGTTTAAGGAAAACTAATCTTAAAAATAATGTTATGTTTATTTGATGAATTATATAATGGTAAAAAACCTAAGCTATATGTGAAAAATATGTGCTATATAAGTCTAAAACCATGTTACCCTTATGCACTTTCCTTTGGGGGATGATGGAATTTTTTATACATTTTTTATTTACCTCTTACACATCAAACTAGAAAATTAGTTTCAGGATAATTATTTCCTAAAATCATGTAATGTTAATTATTCTCACTCGTTTGAATTCATAACACATATCTAGATGATTATAAACACATCACATTTAAGATTATCCTCATGTAAGAATTAAAATGGGTTTTAATATTATATTTTACAGTGGAAAACTAGAATTACTTATTTCCCTTTTTTTAATCCATGATCCTCTTCTTAAGCATAGATTTTTATATCCTCTCAGAAAAGGAAACTCAGAAATTTATTTTACATAATTTCTGAAATATTCATCGATCTCTCAGAGTTATTATTCATGTTTACATCCATGGTGTAAATCCCTCCATCATCTTTTCGTGGGTAAGACATTTATAAAATTAAAATTAAAATAAGGATTCTGAAAAAATGGTAATCTATATTTTGTGTATAATTATTGAAATTATCATTCCACATAATTTTGGATAAATTCATTCATTCTACCAGATAGTATAACCTATAATTATCAGATAATAATAAATAATTGTCATAAGTTCATCTAATGAGTATTATATTAAGAGATATTATTATTTCTCTAGGGGATTTTTAATGTTGAATATAATATAAATATAATTGGTATAGGGAATGATTTTCAGGAAGATTAGACCAATTAATATGTTTGTGTTATTAAATGTATTGATTCTATATTGAACTATTGGAGTTGATGTTTTAAATCATTATATACGATGTCTCTACAATCATAGTTCATTTTTTGGAATTATTTTCTATGATTAATTTTATATGCCTAGTGTAAAGACCCATGCTTGAGTTTCATTATAGGAGTGTGCATGAATAACTCATCTACTTTTTTCTATATTTATTACTAATTTTTGTTAATTATTATTATTATATGTTGTGACAAAATAAATCATTACTTATTGTGTTATATTAAATGAAATTATTAGGTTTTTTATCAGGTGTCTATGGATAGGTGGACAATCATTACTTGGTTACCCGGTTGAGGGGGTCGTGTATGATATGTGGTGATAATGATGGTGGAACAATTCAAAGGGAATGGGTGTGAAAAATTTATGGCCTTACCCAAGGAATTTTTAGGATATGAAAACCATAAATAAAGATATAATACAAATGTTGTGACAAGATTTGATGGCCCCGTGGCCTAACTCATTATAGATATAGGGCGTGATAACCTTGTTTACTGACCCATGATTTATTATATCTCAAGATATTTGGAATGTTACAAGGTGTTCTTGTGGTAAAATAATGATTATGACTACAGTTATTAACATACTTCTACCATGGAGTCAATGTAGGTATAACCGTAGTTCATGGTTGGTTTTTTGGTACACCATTTCTCGGTACAAGATTATTGTTATAATTTTTGTATATTTTTATTTCAATATTATCATAAACTACCATATATATATAGATATATCATTGTGTAAATTATTAAGGCATGTACTATTAGTGTATATCTATGACATAATCACATGTTCAATGGGAATCATGGGACACGTGAATACTTCATGAAAAGTGATCCATTGAAGTGAAATGGAAATTTGGTAAGTTAAAAAATATTTTTGTGATAGAAGATGTATAAGGTATAGGGTAAGATAGTGAATGGTGTAAAACATTAAATTTTATTTATTTATTTATTTATTTCATAAAAATGTACTTTTTGGGATACCAAATTATGGGTCTATTTGATTATAATATAGTGACTTGGAATGAAATATCACGTAACATGTATTAATATTATCTCTTGTAGTGTTTGGTTAGATTATATTTATATTTTATTATCCTTTGATGGATTTGATTATGAGGGTTATTTATTCACACAATACCATATATCCTCATTGCTATTCGGCAACTTCTTGCATATGAGGAGGAGTGTAAGATATTTTGTGGCAGTTTATCTTGAACCTTTTGATTATTTTCATGGTGTTATAAAATGGTATCAAATACAAAATATTTAATTTTCAAATTTCGTATAATATTATATTGATGATAAGATGTTTCGATCTCTTTTAGAGTGGTTTCTAAGTTCATTTCCTACTCATATATGATGGACCTCTATGAAACTTGTGATGTAACCCATGATAATGTTTTATGGAATAAGTGTTTCTACATGAATCATGACTAGGAAAATAGGATCTAATGTCATATAAACATATACAATTTGAGCACTAAATATTATTTCATTAATTCAATTCCATGTTTAGTATAACAAACCACTATTTTTATATATAAATATTACATTATCTTGATGATAATAAATACAATAGTAATACATTCTAGGATGAAGATTTTTTTATATATTAAAATTAGGGTCATAAGTCCATTATAAATAATAAAACATAGTCATTATTTAGTTTATTCTTCTATATCCTCTCAAAATATCTTATGCTCTCCTAAAAACATGTAATCATGTGAGTATATGCATTAAATAAATGGGTGAGTTAAAAGACATGTTAGGGTAGGTATAACATAAAAGGAATATGAGAAATGAATCAAGTGTACATGGTAATGGATTATCATCATAATTATATCATACACATATGATCATAATAACAATTTTGAAGGAATCAATTGAAAATTTCATGTAATTTGGAAAATTCATAATTATGAAACATCATAAAATAGTTGTAAAATACCAGACATGGTTGTAATCTATGATTGAACATTTTACATTTAACTTATGTGAATATATAATGAAATTATATTTGATAAAAAATATTTCATCATGTTCTGAAGTAATACATGTAATATTTTTAGATATATTACATTACACAATGTATTGGAGGGATATATAATTCTAGGACCACCCTTCAAAAAATAAAATTCTCATAAGAATTCATCCATGTGGAAATACATCATATAAAAACAGTGGTCATTAAATAAACCCATGTAAATGAATGTGATTGATAAGGAATTCATATATAATAATTTACTGAATAAAAATTGGGGGTTCATATATGAATAAGGTTGTTTATATTTATGCCAGATATTTAATTTTTCATCGAAGAAAGAATAATTCAAGAGGGGTTAAAGATATTTTTTAGAAATATAAATATTTTATGATCAAAAATATCTTTTAAAGTAGAAAATAAATTATTTAGATTGTGTTTAAAAATGTATATCACAATTAAGAAAAGGTGAAAAATAATTAAATTAAATTTTGTGTAAATTATAGAAACATCCATTTTGAAAATACCGTGAATGAGGTGATACACAATAGAATGGGATTTGGGTATGAAAATACCTATACATAAAATATTGTTATGTTTATTCACATTTACACCCATGGACAATAGAAATATATTGGGTTAATACAAGAAATTATAAGTGAATTATATAAATTGATCTCAATATTGGTCAAAAAGTAATTATTTGATTCCATTTTATATTACTCTATATTAAACTTGAATTATTTTGATGTTATGATTTCATTAAATTAAACTGTCTTGTTTTTATTTCTGTTTTTTATTCAATTACTTATATACATATGATAAATTCTATAATAATAAAATAAATGTAATTAAAAATATATAGATTATATATAATTCATACTAACAATAAATGATGGTGGTGATAAGAATAGAGTTGGTAATGTCTTCATATGTGATTAACTGATAGGTGACATGACATAATCAAAAGAGGAGGAATAGAGTATGTTATAAAATATAGAATAAATGAAACAAATATAGTAGGTTAAGATCATTAATAAAATTTTATAATACTATATAATTAATCATATATGTTTTGGTTTTGTATGGAATAGATACAAAGGTAATGGGAAGTGGATAATTAGAATAAATGTTGATGAAACCATACCCAATTCTCGGTGTAATTTCTTTTCTATGAAACCTTGATTTTTGAATTCTTATAGTTGAGTGACTCTATAAAATTCCAAATGATACTAAAGGTATTAAGGGATATAATTTTATTAGATCATTGATTTTGGTACTGGATAGAGGAATGGTTTCCCCATGAGAGTGAGATGGGGTTTTCGAAGTTATAGAGAGGGGTATTTTTGAAGTTGTAATAATGAAAAAATTATTAACGCAAATGTAAAATATTCAATAGGAATATTTTTGAAATAATAAAATATATCTGAATTGAATAACTTGATTTCAAGAATTTTAAATATTTTATATGTTTAATTAATTTTTTTAATCTGATGGAAATGAAAAAAATGAAGAAATGTTTATATAAAAGTATAATTTCGTCATTTTGATATTGGAAATTTTTTTAGGATTGTAAATTCAAATAATTATTTTTAAATGACCCATTTATCTTATTAAAAAAATTTCTTCTCGTAAAAGTATTATAATATTTATTAATTCATTATTACATAATTATTATTTCATATTACATTTCGTATTTGAAGAACTATATATTTAATATTTATATAAAAATTGACATTTATGAAAAAATTATAAAAAATTCACCCTTAATTTTTTTTTGACATAGTGGTTCCAAAAATGAAATTACCTTTTTATTATTTTTTTAACAATGATATTTTTAAATTTAAATATAAAAATTATGATTTCTATGAAATAATTTTACAATTTTTATTAAAACAATTCATAAAATTTCGCTATGTTTTTTAAATTGATATTTATTTTATAGAATTAAAATAATTATATTTTTATAAATTACTCTCAAGAAATTGTATTTATATGAAATTTCACAATTTTGAGGACAATTTACTTTTAATGAAGTATAATTTATTTTCACAATAGTCACATTACTATTCTTATTATCATATAAACTCCTAATAATTCCTCAAAATTCCTTATTAAATCATTTATTTCAATTCCTATTTAGGTTTTATATTTTTCTTTTATAAAAAGATTAATTTTTATTCTAACAAACTTTTTCTTTTCAAAAATGTTGTTTATAAGAGAAATTATTCTTATATATTAGTATGGTTCAAATTTTCACATTCTATTACATCTAATATCTATTTATTTCATTTTTAATATTTTTAATTTCAATGTGGTTTGTTTTTTTCTACTATAAAAATCATCAGAAATAAAATGATGTTTTTTCTTCTGATTTTCGATATATTGTATGTGTATAATGATTTATAATATAATAAAAAAATTAACTAAGAAATTAATATCATACATAAAATTGGGGATGTTACATTATTCCCCCCTCTTCATATTTCATCCTCAAAATTTCATCTCATATTGTTTGTTTAAAATTGGTGATGGTACCTCTATTTCATTATTTCCATAGGTTCCCATGACACCACATGATATATTTAAGTACTTCTAGTAAAAAAATTAAAAGGTGATTGTTCTTATAGAATAGTATATTTTATCCATGTTCTGATATATTCTCTAACCAATCCTCATAATATAGGTTGTTCTATAGTTTTATAACCTTTTTATTTAGTATAAGAGAGAGATCGGTCCTCAAGAATGAATTATACAATATATCATAAACATGATCCATGATTGGTGGACATTTTACATATAGGCCACAACTCCTATAAAATTCGGGATATCAAAGGGAAAATTCAATCAAGGAATAATCAGTCCTTTATTTCCAAATCATATTATTATATTCCTTCGAGAAATTTGAAGGAACATTGTCCCTCAAACATCTATCTTCATGTCCCGTCGATAGTTTTCAGCATATATGTATTTCTAGCTTAGAGATTATTTTATATATATTTTCTGGATGGATCAATACATTTTTTGTATCTATTCCATATGCATGGGGCCAAGAAGATTTCATTCACAAACATCATTAAAACATGAATGATATATACATCAATACCCATATAGAGATTTATTTTGGTCTATTTGAATAATTTAGTGGAATCTATTATTGTGTGATAACTAAAACAATGGGATATGTTGATCCTGTTTTCCTTAGAAAATATTTGAGAAAGAAATCAACACGATCTATAGTGTCTTAATGTTCCCTTCATATTTACTATTAGTTTGGGGTGATTGTTCATACTAAAATTAAACTTAGTATTCAGAAAAGTTTTAGGGAGTTGGCCAGAATTCTTTTGGTGATTCATAGATCATGATTAGATATGATTAAATGTTGTTCCTCATGATGACTTAGCACTTATATTATTTATATCTAATAAAATTGTTCAAAAGAGAAATCATACTAAATCCTGATTAAGTGTTGAGTCCGGGTGAGTCGATCCACCACAAACAATAGTGAATTAATTCCATTTTATTTCATTAGTAGATCAATTATATTTTATATGGTGATGCTCAAACATTTCTAAGTGAATATAGAAAATTATTTCTCCATCACCTTGGACTTCTATCCCTCTATATTAATATAGATATATACCAATAATATTGTGGTTTTCTTCAACTATAATCGTTTTCAATCTTTCCACTACAAGTGACCTATAGGATCACAATACATATTTTAACTTCTATGATTGATGTATATAGATCATCTATATTAATAATCCTATGATGCTATAATTTTCTTAATTGACAATGGAACACAAAGTGTAGTTACAAACCTTATCAAACCTTATTAACCTTTGTGTAATTCCAGTACATTCCATTCAATTATAACATGAAAATTCTTTTGAAGCTTAAATTCATCCCCATATTCCAATGTGAACTTATTTTTGATAGATTGTTGGACCAAAATTTGGGATATGTAGTACTTATTTCTTATTGTTATGATTTCCAGATACATTCTTCTCAAATCCATGAATATAGGTTCTTCTCCATCTGTATCATGTATTGTGTATCAGGCTATTTTATTCTAAAAATATAAACTACATTCATTAAAATTCTTGTATTGTAATTAATAGAGAAATAATATTCCATTATCATCTCTATTCATCATCTTTTATTCTTGTTGAGGTAATTCTATGGGAATATATGCATTAAAGTCTTATGATCCGTATTTCTGTAAAAAAAATCACTATATATGTGGTTATATGAAATAAAAAAACCAATCTTAATTACTTATATCACTAGATCATTCACAGGGTAGTTTTTACAATATTTCATAATCTTCTATGAGGCATAGTGTATCACTTTCCTATTTTTAATGATTACTCAACACTAGGCTTTCGTTAATGTGTCACTATATATCCCATGCCCTTCACCACATGATGGTAGTATGAGTACAAGAATAATAATTTTCATATTCTTGATAACTATCAATATTACATCTTGTTCATCTATGCATACATCTGTTACCACTATCTGATTTATATTACATTGCGGGTTAGGGAGTCATGATAAATTTATCAAAAATCATCAAAAGTAAAATTGTAATCCAAATAACTGGAGATTTTTATGAAAATTGATGTTTTAGCACATTTAATAATTTCTATATTATATGAATGATACCAAAAAAATTCAGTAATATATGATCACCTTTCACATGTATGTGACATATTTTATCTATAATCCACACTTTTTGAATATAGAGTGCAACATATTCTTATAATATATCACCATAAAAACTCCTAGATACTCTTTAAATTTATAATTGATCCTGGTTTAAATGATAATATTGTAAATAATAATAATAAAATTGATATTGTAGGCTATAAATCCTCTATTAATTATATGAATGGATATTTTTAAGGAATTAGTAGGATATAAAGGAAATACTATGAACTCATAGTGCCCATAAATTTTAAATATGTTTTTCTTCTGGAATTCTTCCATCATCACCATATGTTAATGATATCTAAAATGATAAAATTGATTGAAAATGTACAAATATCCATGAATATGACTGAATAACACACAAATCCATGGATATAGATACATGTATATAATGGAAATTTGGTTGAGTTCTCAAAAATCGATGTTGAGATACATTAATGAAAAATTATTTTTTGACAAATAACATAATTGAATCCCATGCTTATGCTATAAGGTGTAAGAACCATTTATCTACATGATATTATTATTACTTCCCTAAATCCTCCAATTATGTCAGGTCCATCCTATTGGATAACTTATAGATACAAATGTTTTTGTGTGAAATATTTAATGATAAATCTACATTAGGATGAGGGGTTGGTCATGAAACACATTTTGAAATAAATTTGATTATTCCATCATGATGGGAATTTCCTAAAGGTTGATAATTTATTTATAAAACATTTTTGGAAAGATATTATTATTCAATTGGTATTAAAAACCATAACATTTAGGGGTTTTCTATAGATTCATGATCGTCCTTTGATTTGTATACCAGAATGGGATAGTCAAGATATGAAATGACATTTTCTTTTCCCAAAGTTAATCTGAGTTATATATAACCAGATCCAATTCATTCATAGTATAATTTCAAATTCATGAAAGATAAGGATTATATGATTCAAAATTTGAATCATCCCATATACACTAATATGAGATGATCCAACACTTAAGATGCATTTATTTTACTACTAAATATTTTTGTGGATATCTCAACATCAATTTTTTTGAGATATTTTTCAACAGTTCTAGGAAACATTCATAACATAAGGGAATATATAGAGATATAAGAACATAAAATATTTACCCTTCTTATGAAAATATAGATTGTACTATTAATGATTAAATTTTCAAGATCCAACTTATCAGTGGTGATGATTGCAGTTTTCATTTTCACCCATGACACTATTGATTGCATAATTTTATTACACACATTAAACTATGTTTTGATAAACTAGATTATACATTTCCATTCTTCCTTATATTTGAATCATTTGAACATAATTTTTGAATTAGGAGGATGCTTTCATTCCTCCATAATGTTGGTTGACATCATCATGTCTCTTTTACATTCATGTGTTTGGTGGAATTTTTTCCAACACAAAAATTTATTTCCTCATCTATTTGAGTAAATTAATGTAACTTATCTTCCCACACCTTGGACATGAGGGTGGTTTGATCTTCTTTCCTCGATTATCATTCATTCCCCATTTTTCAAATTTACTATTCTCTTCTTATATCTATGTACTTTTTATTATTCTACAAACTATATTTCCAATTTAAGTTCACATCTTACAACATATAAATAACTCCTAATGTATCATGTAGCTCGTGTATTTAGGGGTTGTGGTTTGAAACCAAAAAAGAATCTATCTATTTTTGAATCACTACTTATAAAAAATGTGAGCGATATCTTGAAATCCTTGTGATCTGTTTCTCATATTCCATGATATATTCACTCTCAACCTTAATATTATATAAGAATTACATATCCATAATTTTTTAAGCAGTTTGAGGGAAATAATTGTTTAGAAATATATTCATAAAATCTTTCCACTCAATTTCATCCTTTTTATCTTTAAAATTTTTAATCTTTATCAAAACAAGCCTATGGCCAGCCTCTCAAACTAAACTATAGAAAATCGAGGCATATGTATCCTTCTTAAAAACATTTGGATAATAAATGATATTATTACCTTAATAAATCCATTTTTGTGGAAATAATGGATTGGATAATCAACTAAATGTCAGTGGTCATTTCCACAAAATGGATTAACATCTACTTGATCCTTCTTGGGAGAAGGAGGATGCTCTAAGTGGTTCATGTTATCATTCATATCATTTTATATATAGTTATACATCACCATGATGTATTAAACTCCACCTCCCTTTGAATTGGTAATTCCATTCGATCAATCATTGAAAATTTCCTAACCTGGGTTGTTCATATGGTTTCTCCTTATTCCCACTATTTTCAATAATATATTTATATTTAACACAAGATATTACAATAAAGCATAAAAAATAAATTTTGGAGAAAATAAATAATAAATTAAAATACATGTTATTTTTATGTTTGTATTTAATTGTTCTCAAAATATTATAATTAGATCATATACACTAATCCTTTTCTAATATTATTGGGAATAATTACATTACTAACATATCGTTCAAAATGGTTTGTATATATCATATGATATACTGAATCGCATCCCACCATAGTTTCAAATCTATCGTGAAAAAGGCTTCTTATTCATGAAATTGGAATAATTTGTTTTAATAACCTACGATCCCAATCATAGTTTTTACTAATGGGAATATATTTACAATATCCACATCAATAAGTATTATCCATGCCTGGATTTCATTTATCAGAAATCATGAGATATTATATATTAGAAAATCAAAGGATGTTTACCTATAATTAGCCCAATCCTTTTGTTTTCACAATAATTTTTCACATTATTAATTACTGAATTAAATAAATCAAGATTAGTCAACGACCATAATTACCCATATTTTTCTTATATGATTATTAAATCATATTAATAATAAATACCATAAAATTAATACATTCCACGATTAACTGGTTTAGAATGTTGTGTAAATTATGTTCATACATCATTTATACATAATAAAACAAAATCATTATTTAAATACTTATTCTTTATCCTCCTAAATGGTTTCGTATTCTATAATGTATATGTAATTTCCCATGTATATACATCAATTAATATAGTGTACTAATATCTATATAAGCTGGTGGATAATGAAGATGGAATAAGAGACAAGGACCAATTATACATGGGTAAATATTATCATTATAATCAGATCAAATCAATATGGTCTTCATCATAATAATTATGGAATCATTTTAAAAATCTATTTTATTTCTAATGTTCATAAAAATTAAACATCAATATATAGTGTTCAAATAACACGCATATTTATGATGAAACCTAGAATCATGTGAACGAAAAATATAAGAGCATAAATAATAACACCCAAATTTTAAACAAAGATAGTATATCTTTCAAGCATATTACATATAATATCATGATATATATAACATTATATTATTTATTTAGGGAATATATAACATTTTCCTTCCTTATATATCATTAAATGCTAATAATCATTCATTCCACATGGAAAGTGAACATAAATCAATCATAGTAATTAAATAATCCAATGTAAAGGAATAAGTTATATATAGTTTCGTTATATTATAAATTGTTGGATAATATTTTGGGTTCCCAAATGAATATGGGAGGAAATTTTTTGGAATAAAATATCAATTTTAATTGAATATATAACAACTGATGAGGATTCAATGTATTGTTTTGGAAAAATAAATTCTTTTTGTTTGTGTGAATAAAACACATAAACAAGTTTAAAAATTATTTTTACAGGGTTCAAACTTGTATATTACAAGAAATAAATGGAAAAAATAGTGATAGGAAATTTTATTTAAAGTGTAAAAATATCCATACTAATAATAATGTCAATGTCGTGATAAACAAACAGAGAGGGAGTTTGGTTTGAGAATATACATACATTAAATATTGTTACTTTATTTGATGTTTAGAACACATTTATAATAAGCATATGTTTTTTAATAAATGAAACCATAAGTGAAATATATTTTTAGATCAATATTGATTCATTATTATTGTTGTATACTATTTAATAATAAATTATTTAAACATGAATTATTTTGATGTATTCTTTTCAATAAATTATCCACTCATGATTTTTTCTCTATTTTTGATATTCATCATCTCTACATTATAAAATTATTTCCAAAATCATAAAATACATGTAAATAAAAATTTATATATTATATATAATTAATACTTAATGAAAATAAAGGTGGTAATAAGAACACTGTTATAATTTTCCACATAGATGGTTAATCATACATTTACAAAATATTTTCAAAGTAGGTGGCATTCAAGATTACATGTATAAGTTTATAGAAGACAAAAGTTGATGAAGTCATGGTTTTTTAGTCTCAATTAATTAGTGTGAGTACACAAGATGAATAATTTTTTGATGTATGGTCTGTTTTTTTTGGAATGGGAGATAAAAATCTTCAACGAAATATATTGGTAAGAAACTAAGTTGTTGTTGACAAAGATCTATCAGATGTGGTATACCGTTGATCATCCAAGTAATCCTGAAACCGATTAATAGGTGTTGTGATGGTTGAAAATGGAATTAGAGGATGAAGATTTTATAGAAGAGGAATAGTAATTGGAGTTCAATGAGACTGAAGAGAATGTATAAGTTTTTAGGAATGATGAAATATGGGATAAATAATTAATCAAAAATTTATTCAACCATCTTCATCTAAAGAATTGTTTTTTCTTTCATTGGGTTGAGTGAGAAATAAAAAAACTATTGAGTTTATTTATCAAATGTTTCTAGAGTCATTAAACAATATGTAGTGCCATCTATTAGACTAGAGGTGAAACCGATCCATTATAGGAAGACTGAGACTCATCATCAGACATAGTATGACAATAACAACATCATCAATCATAGGGTCATCATTATGATGTAAAAAAGAAAAGGATAATTTGTTGATGTTTTTAAAATTTGTTTTCAATGGGAATCTTGAAGGTAGTTTTAATTAGTTGAAAAAGTCTTTTTCAGTTATATTTTAATGCATCTATTAATGTGCAACAGAGAATTGATGATATCATTAGATATTGTGACTAAGTTTATGGAAGAATGATTTCCAAGGTATATATTTGTTTTCAATTGGTACTGATCAATGTATTGAATAATATAATTTCATGTATATATATTCATTATAATGAAGAAATCAGAATGATAATCAGAATAAGACGAAAAATTGGTTATAAAGTCTAAAGATTGCTGAATTTTTTAGAAGACTAAATAAGGGTTGAGAGGATTTGAGAAGATATGAGATGATCTGAACAAGTAAAATATATATCTAAAATTTAATGGAAATTTATGTTTTGTGAAATATAATGGAGTGGGAAAACTTATCAAATTATCACCTAGACAATTTTTATCACACCTATAAAAGGAGTACAATACTTTGTACTTTATAATAGACCAATACATAATTCACATGCATAGATAGAGATGTTATGTAGTTCTATAGGGAATGATTTTTTGGATAGAGTATTCATAAGGATGTTTTTCAAATATAATAAGAAGGAGAAAGATCATATTCAGTGGTTTCTGGAATAGAATGAGAAATTAGACATTGTTTTCTAAAATAAGATGTAATCATTTTAGAATTGTTTTAGTTGTATTTTTGTAGTGTAATATCTAGATACCAAACAATAAGTTGGGGAATCTGACTAGTAAAATGGACATAGTATTATTATAAGGAATTAAAAATTCCTTACCTAATACTGGGTAAGAATTTAAATAATTATTTTGAAGGTTATATGTGTAAATGTGGACAAGGGAGAACAATAACTTTTTTTAACCATCTGGTGAATGTTTCTTTACTTGTTAAACAATATTTTATTAAACAATTTAATGATACTTAAATGACATGCATTTTTGTAATGAACATAGAGCAAAAAATGTGTATGAGAATGTTTTACTTATTGCATCCACACCTAAAGAATGTTTTTAGTTGATTGTGTGGGGTTGGATTGTTTCTAAACAATACAAAGGGTGTTGCTACACTTTTTGAGTATTGAACCTCATAAATACTTGTGTTCCTATGGATGTGTAATTTTTTTAGCAATGTGATAAATCTTTAATAGGAAGTTATGGTTTTATATAAAGATAGAAACATCAGGAAAATGATATCATAGATTCCCCCCTCCCCTCTTAGTGAAAGATTATTCATGGCTGGGAAATATAAATTGGTATTAGAGAGATGTTTCCATTAATTTCTTTTCAGAACATTTTCAAGAGATGTTTTGATATAAAATATAAATTGTGTAAAATAAAATTAGATTTCAAACATTAATTCTAATTACGATCATATATGGAACTATAAAATGTTACCTTATATTATATTCCTCTGGTATAATATTCTTGATATAACAACATATTTTTTTACTCATACTAATGAAAATCGTCATCTTATATCAATTAAAAATGATAATCATGAGAATGATTGAAGTTTCAATAATTCAATAATATCCTAACTTTCTAAATTTTAGTTCTAATGAGGGAAGGATTCCTTCAAGACCAATTGAATATGTGATAAGCTGAAGATAGTAAGTAAATGATAGAAATAAATATAGTGATGTATTAATATCTCATTATGGGTTAGTATGAATCAGTTGGTGACTTCTTTATCTGGGTGAATGAAATTGGTAGCACTATAATTTGTCTTGGTGATAAGTTGGAAGACTCAATTGTTTTTGAAAATATCTTAAGAATTATTCCTGACATGTTTGATGTTAATGTATCCTCATTGGAAGATAGATATCCTACAACTCTATCTTTAGATTATCTGCATATCACAATCATTAGAAAGGCAATGATATGGGGGAAAGTTATCAAGGGATTAACAAAAGTTGATCAGGAAATGTATTTCCAAGGATTCGATGAATGAAAATCCTAATATGATTCAAAAAGAAGAAGTTGAATATTCTAATTCTAAAAATGTGGTATGAAAAAATATTGATGAATTTTTTTTCCTTATATTAAAATAATGTGAAAAAGTTACATAATATAAATGGAAACATCACTTGAAAATTATTGTATGTGTAACCATGTAGAAATTTGTGGCTAATTATACTTGAAGAACAAAATATTAGGATATTGATGAAGATGAAATGAGGAAAATAAGATCATTGAAGAAATAATTTTTTAAGGATAAATATTATCCCAAAGGGAATGATTAAATGTTCCCTAAATCCAGAAGGATAAGATTTTGGTATAATTATGAAGAAAAGGATAGTGAATTTCAATCCGAAAATTTTACTCACAATACTTGTGAAAATAATTTCATTTCTAAAGTTAAAATTGAAGAGTTCAGAAGTCGTTGTGTTGAAGAAGAAGAAACTCAATGAGAATATCATTTGAAAGAATAATTTAATGAATGTTTGTGAAAGATTATAACGAATGGTATTGAAATCCAAAAATTGAAAAATGAATGTTCCTCAATAAAAAATCACGAATTTTTTTCTCGATTAAAATTTTATGTTTCTAAAAGATATTTATTTCTTGAACAAATATTTTGTGAATGTTATTAATAATAATGAACATATAGAGGCTAAACTGAAAGAAAAATAAAAAGACTTTGAACTTATCCAACCAGAACATCCTAAATAAGAGAAAAGGGTAAGTAGTTTCCAGAATTATATCTCTAAATATGGTGAAAATCTACAAATTATAAGACCTATATGGATAAAAACACACCTTAAATGTTTAATAATAAAGAATAAATTGTTTCTATGAAAAATAAATATAGAAAATTTATGTATTTTCCCAAAACTAGAAATATGTAGGAGTCAAATGTATTTAAAAATCATAAGTTTGAAAAATCCAGTAATACATCAATTTTTTAAGCTTGTAAAAAAATTATCTTCAAATTAAGATTCTAATTGATAAAAGAAAGGTTGGTGGTCAACATAGTTCATATGAGAAAGATAATAAGGTTACTGGGAAACATTCTCACAACTGAGGTTAGTATTTAAGATTCAAAGTTAAATATTCTTTCTAAAGGTACTACATATATTTTTTTGGATTCCCATACTTAGAAAATATGTAATGTTTTAATAAAATAACATTGCTACTATTCCATAAATTATAGAAGGAAAAGGGTGAGGGGTGTTAATCCACATCAAGCAAGGATTCTATGATAGAAATTTTTAAGAAACATGACAAGGTTGGTGTGAAAACTAAAAATAGGTTCCAACCATTGGTAAATATTTCCAAAATATGTGAATATCCAATAAAAAATTCAAAATAGTGTCTTTTTTGTTTCTGGGATAGAAACATTTGTTAATAATTTTCATAATTTGGATCTGAAGAAAGTAAAAGAGAAACAATAATCTCTTGTTATAGAAACCTCTCTCAATGTTACCAAAGGAAGATGACCTTGGTTCACGGATAATGGTTGTTCATCATATATCGTATTGGATTTAATATTGTTTAATAATTTAAAAGTCATCAAATAAGTAACAATGACATTTCATAATGATGAATCCCTCATAATTTAAGCTGTTGGATGTACCATTATTGGGGAGGAAAAGTTAAATTACAAGATTTCTTTATTTTTTGATGGGTAGAAACACAAATTTACAATTGTTTCCTAACTTTTTGATGAATTAAAAAGACCATTTTTGGAAAATATGTGTTTGTTGTGAAAATTTTTGATCATGGAATGACATTTAGAAGACGCCAATGTACAAAAGGAAACTTGTTCCAAGTTGGTGAGGATTAGAACTCTTGTTATATAGGCATGGTGGAAGAGAATCAGTTACGGTGTAAAAGGATAGGACACATGTTTCAGAAAAATATTAAAATTTCATCAAAGAGATACAACAATAATGGTATTCTTGATATGTTAAGAAGAAGTTATTGTGATTTCAAAATCTATCTGAATGGAAAGACTACAATAATTGTTTATAAGAAAGTTGACAATTGTTTAAAAAGACACCCGAAACATATTCATTCTGATATATTTGGGTCAATATGAAAAAAAACTCATAGATATAAGTAATCCATGACATTAATTTACTAAATTACTTGCATTACTTGAGTTATGTATTTGAAATATAAGTCATATTCTCTGAAAATGATTAAAAATTTCAAGAGGAATGTGTTGAAGGAATGTCAGTATTTATTGAATTAGTTCAAAACTGACAATGGTGGGGAATAAAAAATGAAGTGTTTGAAAGTTAACTTTAGAAGTATTGGATTTTTGTTTAGTTTAGTGCACTCTACTCTCCTAAGAAATGTGTTGTCTAGAAAGAAAAATATATGTTTTGTTGAAATTGGTTGAACTATTTTACTTGAATATGGTCTCCCTCATTACATTTATTGGCAATCCCATATCACTACTATTTATATTCAAAACCTATAGGCCAATTTAAAATTTGAATCAACATAAAAAATTTTATCATGAAACTCCGAGTTTTAAAAATTTATGATTTTGTTAGTGTCCATGAATCATAAAAAAGAAAGGCTAAAAGACTGGAATGTTTGAGAAGAGATTTAAAGATGGAATTTTTCTTAGCTATTCTCTAGAAGTAAGACGATATAGATGTTTCAAAAGTGAAATTGGATGATTAGTTGATTATGTTGATTTTAATGGTTTTGATAAAGTTGAAGAAGATTCTAAAAAATGTATGCAGATAAGGAATATGAACATGATGAAAATATGTTTTGTTAACAACATTGATAAGGATGAAAAAATGGTATTTATATGAAACAAGAATCATCAGACTCATCTCTTTCTAGTGATATGGAAGAATCTCAAAATATTCATCATAGGATAATGAAGAATGTGGAAGTTAATACATTATTTGTGATCAATATAAGAATGTTCAAACAATATGATCATCAAATGTCATTACAAATACTTCCTTATATTTAAAAATGTATAAAAAAATATGGGAATAAAGATTTTGAGAATCCATAATGGGTTTAGGACATAAATGAAGAGTTATATCAGGCTGAGAAGTATGATACTTTTGAATTCATACCTAAGACAAATGGAAGAATGATATCAGTGAAAAATTGGTTTTCTAGAATAAGCATAAAGAAGATTGTAAAATGATAAGAAAAAAAGTATGGTATGTGTGCAATGGTATCTCACATATTAAAGGCATTGATTTTGAGGAAAGATTTCTCTGATGGTAAGGGTAGAAAAAATTATAATATTTCTTGATATAACTACACAATGAACCAATACATTTTTTTATATGGATGTGAAATTATAATTTTTGAATGGTAAAATTGATGAGTAATTATATATTGAGAAACCATGTGACATTATTGTTATAAAAGATGAATGTTATGTGTAAATGCTGAAGAAATCCTTGTATGGACTAAAGACAACACAAAGATAATAGTATTCCAAGTTGTATTCTTGATTTTGAAATATGATTTTTTAAAAAGGAAGGGTTGATAATAATATGTATATCAATGAAAGTAAGGAATTTTCCCTCGTTATAATATTTCATGTGGATGACATTATCTTTGGTTGAAATGATGAAAGAACATGTGAAAGATGTTCCGAAGAGATGAAAATGATATTCAGTATGTTTATTATGGTTGAAATAAAATACTTAATTTTGATAAAAATATCATAAAAGAAGAAATGATGATTTCTTTCATAAGATATTTATGTTTATGAACTTATTAAGAATTTTGGCATGGAATATTAAAACCCAGTTTCCTCACTGACATTAGTGGGAACCCAGTTGACTAATGCTGGAGAAGGCAAAGAAGTTGACTTTATGATTTTTGGAAGTTGGTTGGAAGTTTTTTAAATTTGACAACCTTAAAACCCAACATTTTTTTTGATGATACCATATGTGTACAATTTCAGTATTATCAAAATGAATCACATTTATTGTAATGAAAATTAATTCTAAAATATATCAAAGGCACGCCAAATCTAGGGATTTCTTATGATAACTCAGAAAGTATTAACTTGTTTGGGCATTAATATGTTGACTGGAAATGAAGTGTTAATGAAAGGAAATCCAAATCTGGGGGATTTTTATTCCTAGAGAAAATTTGGGTTAGATGGAATACTAAGAAATAAAATTTAGTAACTCTAATAATGGATGAAGCTGGGTAGGTTTTTTCACTTAAGAAGCTACCCAAATTACGTGGATAAATACTCATTTGGAAAACTTTCATTTTTAAGTAATGCTTCACTTGATCTTGGGTTGTGATAATCTAATTGACATCAACCTTACCAAAAACCCAGTACAAAATTATCTTTCAAAAAATATTTATATAAAAATCCTTTTATCAAAGTGAAAGGGGATAAGAATAATTTGAAGTTGGAGTATGTCTCTATATCGAAACAAGTTGTTGATATTTTCACAAAACATTTACCAAATGATGTTTTTTAACATTTAGCTTAAACATGGGTGTACATCCACATTGTCATCAAGGTTGGGGAATGTGTATTACTTGTAGAGACCCGAAGATTGACGTACATGGACATTACATTACTTTTGTGGAACACTTAGTACATAACAAAAACACACACACAAGGATCGTAATAGTTTAGTGTCTTTGGAAACTCAGAATATAATCTTCTAATCGTGGTGAAAGATCTTCAACATCTCCCATAAAGATCTTCCTTTTTTTACCTAAAACCATTCTTTATATCTTGGGGAAAAGAAAACATAAAAGGGTGAGCTCAAATGCTCAGTAATGGTAAACAAAAGAAATATCAATCACATCATATTCATAAGAACATAACATTTTGGAAATCATAACCTGCAAAAGAGAGAATAATTTCATAACATGGAATAAATCATAGTAGTGAAATGAAATCCCAATAATCATAACTTAAAACATGAAACTTTTTGGCATACACACATAATCATAGAGAATCCTTTCTTGTTAGTCAAGACTCATTGCCAAGACTATCTTAGTGGACAAAGTCCATTTCTGAACCGAGTTCATTCCTCGTTTCAGTCATGTTTCACTAAACTGGTATAAACTAACATTCTAGCCATGTCTATCTCATGAGATATAAAATCTTTACCCAATGCATTGGAGGGAGATATAGGTCCCACCCATCTCATAATGATACCATTATTATGTGTGCCACAAAATCATATACCATACATCATAGCATAACCCATGTAAAAAAATGGGATTCCTAAACATCGTGACATCATAAAACAATTCATATAAGATGAAAATAATCCCATCACAACATCATAAAATTAATGTAAAAATAGTTATAGAAACAGAACCCTATATTATCTTAGATGGAAAATAATTTTGATAAAACTCTTGAACTCCATTCTTGAGGAAAATATCCTTTCTACTTCAAAAACACTTTTCCTTTCTTAACATGTCATACAAATATAAAATAAAAGAAGTTGATTAAAAATAAACTTAAAAACTTGTAAAGGAAGATTCTTGGAAATAATGTTTTAAAAATTCATTCATGCCATATAAGTTAAAAAATCATTCTTCTCGTACTTTTGTCGGTAAATTCAAAAAGTACCTCGTACAGAAAACGCCAAAATATTCCTTTCATATATTTTACTAAAAACTCACCGAAGGGTAAAATTGGATATAAACTTTTCTACAAGGATATAAATATTACATATTGAGGAAACATGGATGTGGATGATAAAATACACCCCAGTAAAATACAAAGTATAAACAATCTCAGATAAAAATGAGATTGTGATATTTCCCTTACCTTAGGTCCAATTTTCTTTGTAAGTGTCCGAACCTCCTGTATAGTGATTTAAATAATGTCATTGACTTATTAAAGAATCATATTCGTTGTTATGATATCAAATTTATGGTTCACTTATGACTTTATATTACCCATTCTTATGTAAATTAATGTTAAAGTAGTGTTTTGGGTAAAATAATCTTATTTATCGTACGTGTTTGGACTTGTTGTTCTGGATGTTATTATGATTTAACTACCTCAAAAATGTAAATCATGATTTATATATCAAGTACATTCATTATATATATAGAATATACAAGCATTTATAATAGTACATAACATATGGAGGTAAGAAATGAAACGCACCGTTCATGGAGACGGTAAGCCGTACGTACACATGAATGCTACTTTCATTTCTATTTCTTATTTTAATGGAATTAAAACATAATGATACATAGGTATACTATAATTCTTTTATAATATCATATATAATATCATTAACCACATCCTTTATACATCCCACATAAGGTATTAACGAATCACATCACTTTGAGGGGGCGGTAGTCCGCACTTCCTCAAATGAGATTATCATATTTACCGACTATAGAAACTTTAAAGGCATGATATAATTAGGTAGTAAATAAGAATAAGTAAATCATAAACATAATATATATTATAAATAAATACAGTTCCATCATAATGGCCTCCATGAGAGGCCGTAGGAGAAAATCGAACAATCATCGTTTCGTGAGGCGTTAGTTAGCCATCACAGAAACATTATGTTCTTCATCCATTAGATGGAGGTGTGTGTAACTGTAGTTTGAATCCATCTCATAACAACATCCTAGTATATTTATGATATTTTTGTTGTTACTAAAGGAAGGATTGAAAAGAGTTTAGGGGTTATAGAAGTAGAATAAAATAAAACAACTTAAGAGAAACTGTTACCTTTAATTTTGGTAACTTCCTTTGGATTGAACCAAAAGGACTTCTTGGAGAGTCTTCTGCCTAATGTAAGGCTTCAAGGGGGAGAAGAGGAATGTAGGGATCTTAGTTGGGAAGATTTTGGACGAGCCAAAAGGCTTGAGAGGTGTGAGGAATTGCATAGAAGTGGTCTCCTTTTATAAGGGAGTGGAGGGTCTCTTTAAGAAAGTGCGAAAACATTATTTTATTATAAACTTATCGTCGGTTTCAAGAGGACCAAAATACATTAATGCCAAAGATATGATGACTCATTTTCTAAATAAAATCATACAGTATGAATTGGACTGGTTTTGGATGATATTAAAATCATTTTAATCTAATTTATTTAAATAATTTATTAATGAGTTAAACAACACATCATTATTGTGTCGTAAATAATTTAACTCATTTGATGTCTAAAAATTATGATACAAATAACATGATGTAGGGAATCGTTTTAGATTTCCAAATAATTTTTATAGTCGAAAATATAACATATATAACCCCTTATAAAAATTAATTACTAAAAGAGTTTTGTTAAAGTCAATTTTGTCTTTAAATTAAATTAATTAATCTAATGTGTCATTGTCTTTCATAAGTGGCTCCATGGGGTCCCAAAATCGACACAAGGATGCCCATGGTCGGCCACTACTCATCCAATAAGGTTAGAACAAGTTTCAAGGTAATTTTGAATTATTATAATATTCTTTTAACCTTGAATTTCTTTATTTACCTTTAACCGTAGTAAATAAAAAAAAATTATCGTAGTTACTATTCATAATATCAAAAAACTAAAAGGAACCTATTAACATAATTTGGACCCACTGATTCCAAATATGGAATCCATTTTTCAAAATTCAAAACACTTAAGTTTCAGTAATTAATTTAAAATTAATCCCGTTGTTTAAGAAAATAGGTTTTAAAAGTTAAAACATTGCTAAAGATTGAATTTATTTAACCTACGAATTCAATGTAAAATCAAGGATAATGACATATATTGTATTAAATGGTAAAAATATATTCTATTTATACTTTTAAACCATTCAATATTATTATTTGACCACATAATTTATTACGATGAAAAAAGTTGTTTTTAATTAAAATATAGCGTGTTTTTACTATTCATTAAAATATAAAAGTTATCAGAATAATATGAAAAATTTATCCAAAGTACATTTTTATATCTTGATTCTAAATAAGAATTTTATTTTGTAAAATTGAACTTATAAACATGCCAAAAACAAGATTTAATGTGGCTGCGCCATCAAAAGGCGGTAAATCTGCATTTTTTGAAAAATACTTATTTTACCCGAAACATTTATATTGTTCTTATACCATGTTTTAGAAAATGTGTAAGACAAATAATAATGTTATAAGATTCAAAATTTAGTTAATACTATTCATAATGGCTAGTTCATAATAATATTATAACAATATATCGTTGTTTAGTAAAACCCGGTATTGCGTACAACACACGCTATCGAGGAAGGTCGCGATTGTGTGTAATGCAAGCCAAGTCAGGGTTGCATGCTGTGCAAGAATCCTTCGTTGTTTCGTATAACAAAATCCATCCATATTTCATTTATACATTGAACATATATATATATATATATATATATACTCAATGTTGCGTAGAATAACTATTATCAAAATTGTGTGTAACACGATCCAAGAATAGTGTTGCGTATACTGCAAGATAATACGGTTTTGCATATAGCGCAAGGTAATTTTGGTGTAGCATACAAAACAAGACATTATTGAAATTAAAAATAATATTTTTCACAAAATCTCGGGCTGTTACATTCTACCCCCCTTAAATTAATTTCTCCCATGAAATTCTTCGGGGTTATAAATGGTTTACTATTCGAAAGTTTCTTTAATAGAAACCCACATCGTAAAAAGGAATACCAAAACCAATCTTTAAAAACAAAAGTATGAAACGTAATGGTTAGCCAAATAAACTAATCATTGGGTTTCCACATAGTTGAAAATATGGATATGGAAGAGAAATCTAACCATCATGTTCTGATGGAGAGTGGTAGAGAACATGGTTATGGAAAAGCCAGCAATCACAAAGCCATAAATTTGTGACGATCTAATGTACTGTCTGATTCATCAGATATAAGAGCACTAGGACAACATTTTTGGTTTTCAAGATCATTTCCCTAAAGTTGATGAAATTGGAATTAGAAGAAATACTTTCGTGATTTTTCTATAGTCTCCCCGTTTGTCGTTCTTTGGACAATTTCCACTTCATCTCTTAATGAAATGAAGTTGAATTTGTCATTCATGATGTGTTAGTAGATCATGTGATATATTGATAGGTCATTCCATCTGTCTCAAACAAAAGGTTAGAAAAGTTATCAAAAAAATACATAAGTCCATCTATAGTGAGATTAATCATATATGGTTCCTAAAATGGACTTATACTTCATATATCATACTACTTATTATATTAAAACTAGTTTTTACTAAATAGGGACTTCATGTAGGCCAGTGGTATGCGATAAAGTCCAGTCGCACTTCGGTTGTGGGTTCGATTCCCACAGCCTTGTCCGACGCGATGGGTTGTCGCCCATCCTGCAGGTTGTCCATTTTCTAAAGCTATATTACTATAACATACCATCAACAATATCAAAAATGTTTTATCCTTAAACAATTATAACTTATGTCCATCATAATCCATTCCAATCTTTAGGATTATCTAAAATACTTCGGTCCAAGCTCATAGTATAAAGAAAATGATCACGTGAATGCCATCATCTATCCCCCATATATCATAATATATATCTTGTTTGTCAAATTAAAAACATGTGAATACCTTAATCATGTATTCTCTTGAAGAATGAATACCCATTGAAACTTAGTGAAAACACGAATGCACTCAAAAGTTAACTCTTTCCACATACCAAAATCCAAAAATTCTATATACTAAAACCATGATATAACCTTCTCCTTATATCGGTCATGAGCACATGAATACTGTCAAACATTTAATTTTCTCCTTATCCCTTCATTATGCGCATATCATCAACATTCCAAAAATATCTGAATAACCTTTCATGGACACTGGTACCATTAATCATACACTTTCAAAACTCAAGGAAAGACAATAGTGTAACAATCCTTAGATGTCTATTTATTCCATAGTACCATGAGATTACATATACAACATTACACATGATAAACATGTAATCATTCCACAACATTATTAAACCATTGACCGAGCTTCAAAAATTCTTTCATCTCACATATCATTTGTAGTCTCTTCATCATCATCAACATAAATACTACCCATATGACCATACTTATTCTCTTCATGAGACTTTCTCTTAGAGAATTGGTTTGCATAATGCCCGTACATTCCACATTTAAAACATTTAACCATTGTTGATGTCGTAGAAATGCCATTATCCTCATCCATGGTGTTAACTGAACCTTTTCTTTGCACTTACTGGATTTGTGTCCTTCTTTTCCACACCCAAAGAATCATCCAGTTCCTTTGAAACATTCTCCTTGATGCCTCTTCCCACATGATTTACATAGGGGAAATTGAACTTTCTTTCCACTATGATCATCATGAAACTCCATCTTTCTCTTATTAGCCGAGTCAGGAAACATAACAAATTTTACTTTATTGATCATATTATGAGATTGCTAATTCGGCATAATAATGATGTTTGGACTTCCAAATCCCATTTCATTTGGTTTCTCATGAAGAATATCATTCCATTGTCCATCATATCCTCCATTATCGTGAATCATCTTATTTCCATCCATTTTCTAAAACCCAAAAAGAATAGTGTGAGAGGAAAAAATCATGCAAGGGAAAACAACATAATAAAGGGGGAGTATCATCAATATATAACATCTTAGGTTAAATTATATAATAGATACCATAGTTCTAGGACTGTATCCTATACGTATACTTATCCTTAGGGACATACCTAGACATACCTTAGAAATATCTCTAGGGATCTTACTAACTTTTTCGCATCCTAGTTTCCAAAGGTTGACTAAACTTTTCCTCTAATACAAACTGTAGAGACCCGAAGCTTGACGTACATGAACATTACATTACTTTTGCGGAATACTTAGTACATAACAAAAACACACACACAAGGATCGTAATAGTTTAGTGTCTTTGGAAACTGGGAATATAATCTTCTAATCGTGGTGAAAGATCTTCAACATCTCCCATAAAGATCTTCATTTTTTTACATAAAACCTGTATTTATAACCTGGGGAAAAGAAAACATAAAAGGGTGATCTCAAATGATTAGTAAGGGTAAACAAAATAAATATCAATCACATCATATTAATAAGAACATAACATTTTGGAAATCTTAACCTACAAAAGAGAGCATAATTTCATAACATGGAATAAATCATAGTAGTGAAATGAAATCCCAATAATCATAACATAAAACATGAAACTTTGTGGCATACACACATAATCATAGAGAATTATTTCTTGTTAGTCAAGACTCATTGCCAAGACTATCTTGGTGGACAAAGTCTATTTCTGAACCATGTCCATTCCTCGTTTCAGCCCTGTTTCACTGAACCGGTATAACCTACCATTCCAGCCATGTCTATCTCCTGAGATATAAAATCTTTACCCAATTCATTGGAGGGAGATATAGGTCCCACCCATCTCATAGTGATACCATTCTTATGTGTGCCTCAAAATCATATTCCATACATCATAGCATAACCCATGTAAAAAAGGGGATTCTTAAACATTGTGACTTCATAAAACAATTCATATAAGATAAAAATAATTCCATCACAACATAATAAAATCCATGTAATAATAGAGATATAAACAGAACCCTATATTATCTTAGATGGAAAATAATTTTGATAAAACTCTTGAACTCCATTCTTGAGGAAAATATCCTTTCTACTTCAAAAACACTTTTAATTTCTTAACATGTCATACAATTCTAAATTAAAAGAAGTTGATTAAAAATAAACTTGAAAACTTGTAAAGGAAGCTTCTTATAAATAATGTTTTAAAAATCCATTCATGCCATATAAGTTAAAAAACATTCTTCTCGTACTTTTGTCGGTAAAGTCAAAAAGTACCTCGTACGGAAAACGACAAAAGATTCCTTTCATATCGTTTACTAAAAACTCTCCGAAGGGTAAAATTGGATATAAACTATTTTATAAGGATATAAATATTACATATTGAGGAAACATGGATTTGGATGATAATATACACCCCAATAAATTCCAAAGTATAAACAATCTCAGATAAAAATGAGATTGTGATATTTCCTTTACCTTAGGTCCAATTTTCTTCGTAAGTGTCCGAACCTCCTGTATAATGATTTAACTAATTTCATTGGCTTATTAAAGAATCATATTCATTGTTATTATATCACATTTATGGTTCACTTATGACTTTATATTACCCATTCTTATGTAAATTAATGTTAAAGTAGGGTTTTGGGTAAAATAATTTTATTTATCGTACGTGTTTGGACTTGTTGTTCTTGATGTTATTATGATTTAATTACCTAAAAAATGTAAATCATGATTTATATATCAAATACATTCATTATATATCCATAATATACAAGAATTTATAATAGTACATAACATATGGAGGTATGAAATGAAACGCACTGTTCATGGAGACGGTAAGTCGTACGTACACATGAATGCAACTTTCATTTCTATTTGTTATTTTAATGGAATTAAAACATAATGATAAATAGGTATATTATAATTCCAGTATAATATCATATATAATATCATTAACCACATCCTTTATACATCCCAAATAAGGTATTACCGAATCACGTCACTTTGAGGGGGCGGTAGTCCGCACTTCCTCAAATGAGATTATCATATTTACTGACTATGGAAACTGTAAAGGCTTGATATAATTTGGTAGTAAATAAGAATAAGTAAATCATAAATATAATATATATTATATATAAACATAGTTACATCATAATGGCCATCATGAGAGGCGGTAGAAGAAAATCGAACAATCATCGTTTCGTGAGGCGTTAGTTTTCCATCACAAAAACATTATGTTCTTCATCTATTGAATAGAGGTGTGTGTATGTTTATTTTGAATACTTCTCATAACAACATAATAGTATATTTATGATATTTTTTTTGTTACAAAAGGAAGGATTAAAAAGAGTTTAGGGGTTGGATAAGTAGAATAAAAGAAAACAACTTAAGAGAAACTGTTACCTTTAATTTTGGTAACTTCATTTGGTTTGAACCAAAAGGACTTCTTGGAGAGTCTTCTACCTAATGTAAGGATTCAAGGGGGAGGAGGGGGATGTAGGGAGGTTAGTTGTTCAGAGTTTGGACGAGCCAAAAGGCATGAGAGGTGTGAGGAATTGCATATAAGTGGTATCCTTTTATAAGGGAGTGGAGGGGCTCTTTAGGAAAGTGTGAAAACATTATTTTATTATAAACTTATCTTCGGTTTCAAGAGGTCCAAAACACATTAATGACGAATATAAGATGACTCATATTCTAAATAAAATCATCCAATAGGAATTTTATAGGTTTTGGATGATATTTTAATCATTTTAATCTTATTTATTTAAATCATTTATTAATGAGTTAAACACTACATCATTATTGTGTCATAAATAATTTAATTCATTTGATGTCTAAAAATTATGAAACAAATACAATGATGTAGGTAATATTTTTATCTTTCCAAATAATATTTATAGTCTAAAATATAACTTATATTACCCCTTATAAAAATTAATTACTAAAAGAGTTTTCTTAAAGTCAATTTTGACTTTACATTAAATTAATTAATCTAATGTGTCATTGTCTTTCATAAGTGGCTCCATGGGGTCCCAAAATCGACCCAAGTATGCCCATGGCCGTATACTACTCATCCAATAAGGTTATGACAAGTTTCAAGGTAATTGTAAATTATTATAATATTCTTTTAACCATGAATTACCCTATTTACCTTTAACCGTAGTAAATAAAAAAATTACCGTAGTTACTATTTATAATATCAATAAAATAAAATTAACCTATTAACATAATTTGAAACCACTGATTCCAAATATGGATTCAATTTTTCAAAATTTAGAACACAGAAGTTGTAGTAATTAATTTGAAATTAATCCCGTTGTTTAAGCAAACGGGTTTTAAAAGTGAAAACATTGCCAAAGATTGAATTTATTTAACCTACGAATTCAATGTAAAATCAAGGCTAATGACATAAATTATATTAAATGGTAAAAATATATTCTATTTATACTTTGAAACCATTTAATATTATTTTTTATCCACATAATTTATTACGATGAAAAAAGTTGTTTTTAATTAAAATATAGTGTCTTTTTACTATTCATTAAAATATGAAAGTTATCAGAATAATATGAAAAATTTATCCAAAGTAAATTTTTATATCATGATTCTAAATAATAATTTTATTTTGTCAAATTGAACTTATAAACATGTCAAAAACTAGATTTAAAGTTGGCGTGCCATCAAAAGGAGGTAAAACTGCATTTTTTGAAAAATACTTATTTTACCCGAAAAAATTATTTTGTTCTTATACCTTGTTTTAGAAAATATGTAAGATGAATAATAATGTTATAAGATTCAAAATTTAGTTAATAATATTCATAACAACTAGTTCCTAATAATATTATAATAATATATCGTTTTTTAGTAAAACCTGGTATTGCTTACAACACACGCTTTCGAGGAAGGTCGTGATTGCGTGTAATGCAAGCCAAGTCAGGGTTGTGTGCTGTGCAAGAATCCTTCATCATTTCGTATAACATAATCCAGCCATGTTTCATTTATACATTGAATATATATATATATATATGTATACTCAATGTTGTGTAGAATAACTATTATCAAAATTGTGTGTAACACGATCCAAGAATAGTGGTGTGTATACTGCAAGCTAATACGGTGTTGCATATAGCGCAAGGTAATCTTGGTGTAGCATACAACACAAGACATTGATGATATTAAATTGAATATTTTTCATAAAATCTCGGGCTGTTACATTTCTCACCTCTCACATCTAGTAATTGGATATTTTGGTTAAGGGGGATAACTTTTTCATAAATCAATCCATTAATATGTGTTAAACTTTTTAAGTAATAATGTATGTAGAGGAGTTGTGGGTAAGTTGTGAACTCAGTATGTAAGTGTGTGAATTATTCTAAATTTTTTTTGGATTTGTTTTATGAAACTTTTTCGAATAGCTAAGTTGAATAATTGATGAATGATGTGATGAAAAACTGAATAATTTCATGAGTCACTACTTTTGGATAGCATGGTTTTTTTGACATTTATTATTGTTCCCTATAATGAGTTAGCAAACGTAGTATCAAAATTGTGTATACGTAATCCATGGCTTGAGAAAACAATGTTTATTGATTTGTGAACCATTATTGACATAAAGATATAAAGGGGGAGGTTTTACGGGAAAATATTTCTCCAAATAGTTTTTGGAAGATGAAAATTGGTTGTTTTGAAGGCATTTTAATTCTTATTGAAGAAAAAATAAATAAACTCACTTTATAAAACATGGTGATCAAATTCACAATAATTTTCAGATAATATGATAATGAAATATTAAAAAATACGAGTGGTTTGAGAATAATTTTTCAAGACAAAAAGGCCCATCGGACTCACCTTGGGTCTGGAATGGATGTTCTGATTATAATGTGGATGGTGTGTCAGAGTCTGAATGGCACCGATAAAAATCTAATGATTCTTTAATGATATTGGAGATCTCAAAAATCATAAATAATATGTAAAACATGTGATTCAATCCCTATGATGGATATGGAGAGACCAAGTGCCGCAACTCTGATTTTTGTTTGGTTTAAGGAAAAGAGCATTCTATAAGGATATAATGTTTAAATTATTTCAATTTTAAGTAAACTGATGCTATATTGATCTTAAAATTTATGAAATTCAGGATGAATTCATGCTTACCAGATGGATATTATAGAAGAATGAAGATTCTAAAGTCAGGGTTTTTTTATCTCAATTTATGAATGTGAGAACACCAGATTCAGGATTGTCTAAAGGAAATTATGTATTTTGTTTGATATGTGAGTTAAAAATCATTCGAGAATGTTTTTGGTATGAAAATAATTTTCTATTGATACCGTTATATCATACATGGTGTTACATTGATCATCATATTAATCTCGGAACTGATCACCATATGCATTAATGATTCCAAAAGGAATCTATGTTAGAAACATTTGTTAAAGAATATCATTAATTAGATTTTTTGAGACTGATAAAGAAGTAGAAATTATTGGGACTATTTAATAATGGGATCATAAACCAATCAATAATGTAGTTAACCATTTTCATCAGGATGGATTGTTTTTGCATTAATTGGGTTGAGAGAAAAGGAAAAAAATTGATTGTCCTTATTAAATAGGTATTGAGTTATCATACTATACTCAATATAAAATATCAGAATAGAGGTGGAAATGATCTATTAGGAAAAGAAAGAAACTAATAATTATATGTAGTATGATGCTGATAACATCATCCATCATAGGATCGTCATTCTGAGGAAAATAAGAAAAGGATAATATCGGGAATTTTTTAAATGAGTTTTCAAGGGGAACGCTGATGGTAGTTTAGAGAAGATGAAAAAGTTTTTTTCTAATAGGTTTTAAATACAATCATAAATAGCTATCTAGAAGTGTTGATATCTTTAGAAGCCATGACTGTGTTTAAGGAAGAATAATTTCAAATGTGTATGTTTTTTATATGGTATGGAGAAATGTAATTAATTATTCATTTTATTACACATGTCTTCATTATAATGAATAAATCAAAAATAAATTTGTATTATAACTTAAAATGGATATAAATTTTGAAGCTAGATGAAGTAGTGAGAAGATTTGAAAATATTTGAGATGATCTAAGAAGCCCTGAATAATTCAAACATGTATTCAAAATTTTATCGATATTTATGTATTTGTAAATTTGGTTGATTAAGAAAGACTTCCATATTTATTACTAAACCATTTTTGGTTCACCTAAAAAAATAAGAGAGTAATTTTACTTTCTAATAGTCCAATACAATATTTACATGTGGATAAATAAAGAGAGAAGTTTTATTGTTATACTGAGAAGGTGTTTCCAGATTGAGTATTCCAAAGGTGGTTTTCTGGAATGAAAAAGAACAAGAAATATTGTATTCAATGATTTCCAGAAAGGACTGAGAAATGGGACAGGGTTTTCCAGACTATGATAGTAGTAATTTAGAATTGTTTCAATGTTATTCTGAATGTGTTATATTTATGGACAAAAAATCATACAGGGGAATCAGATAGAAAAATTGGATTGACTATCATTTTGAAGTCCATAGATTTCTTAACTACTTCTGGGTAATAATGTGAAGAAATTTTTTGATGTTTATTTTTTTAATGTTAACAAGGAATTATTAAAACTTTATTTGAAGCATCTATTGAATGTATAATAACATGTTACAAAAAATTTTCTACATCATTCTATTCTACTCGAAGAACATGAACTGTTTTATTGAACATAGTTATTTACAAGTGTAAGGGAATATCCTTGTTTTTTTATCCACATAGAAGGGTTGTTTTCTAGTTTATTGTGTAGAATTGGATTATTTCCAAACCATACCAATGAAATAGATACTATTATTGATAAGTGAAACCCATAAATACTTATGTTCTTTTGGATGTGTTATTTTTTTGTTTTTAGAAAAGTGATAAATCGTTAACCGAAGGTGAATGTTATTTCCAAATAAGGAAACATAAAATTAAAAGATATCATTGAATCACCCCGTCCTAGTGATACATTGATCCTGGTTGGGAAATATCAATATGAAATAAATTTATTCATTCTATATGGTCAATGATAATAATATAATTTTAACACACTTCTAAAATTATGATATAAGAGATGGGTTTAATTATAATAGAGGCATTTTGGATGTAAAGAGGAAAATGTGAAGAATTACTAGTGAAATCATTCGTTATTCTAAATGTTGATTATTTTCTATGGAACTAAACTATTTGAATCTATAGAGATGGGAAACTAAAGAAAATTTATAATAATTAAATGATTACTAATTGGGTGAAATTGGTTATATCACCAGCTTTAGTATGTGCAGGATGAATAATTTTCAAAGGAGAGTTAGAGAGTATTTTGTTGTTGGAAAAAGTGGATGTTTTTAAGTTATAATAATGAATAAATTGTTATTTTAACGGTAAAAATTTCAACAGTAAAATTTTCTAAAATATGTCAAATATTGAAAATTAATAACAATTTTTTGACATTAAAAAACAATGAAAGTTTAATTTATTTTATTAGTCTAATGAAATGGGGAAAAATAAAAACAGATTATTTAAAGGAAAAACGTATAATTTTGGACATGATATTTATATTATTCCATTGACAATTTAAATTTATTGATTTTAAATGACCCATTTATCCTACTAAATTTATTTTGGATCAATATTATAATTTCAATATTAATTATTTCATTATAACATCAGTACTATTTTAGAAACATGTAGTGTTTATAAATCTATTTTCTTTCGAGTTCATATAAAAATTTATGTTTTTATTAAAATTTTAAAAAATTCACAATTTTTAAATATAAAAATTCCGATTTAAAAAATGAAATATTTTTATTATAATAAATTTTAAACATAATTTGTTTTTATTTTTTATATAAGAGTTATAATTTTTATGAAATACATTAAAATAAAATTTACAAACAATGTGCTTCTAATTTGTTTTGTGTTATTAAAATTCTAATAAATTTTATAGAATTAAAATATTTATATTTTTTTAAATTACATGGGTTAAATAATATTTATAAAATATTTTACTATTTTCAGGTCATTCTATTATTCTAATAGTCACGTAATTATTTATAATAGTAATATTACTATTCCAACAATCCCATTACCTCCAATAAATACCTATTTATTCCATAATTCATGAGTTAATAAAATTCCTCCAAAGACACTATATTTTCCATTCCAATAAATATGATTAGTATTCTAATTTTTCTTTCTTTTCCTTAATGTTTTTTGTGCGAATGATTATTAGTATAGATCCAGATGATTTCAATTTTCCCATTATAATTTTATATATATTCGATTTTGGTCCCATTCTAATATTATTTCATTTTCAATGGATTAACTTCTTTATAATTTAATGATCACCATTAATTACATAATGATTTATTTGATTATAAACATGATGTGTATGTATAATACTATATAATATAATATAATACATATTTATTCATGAAATTAATATTGTTTATAATATGTGGGTCATTATATTATTCCCCCTTTTTCAAATATAACCCCTAAATATTCA
Source organism: Viscum album (assembly GCA_963277665.1). Taxonomy (NCBI): domain Eukaryota; kingdom Viridiplantae; phylum Streptophyta; class Magnoliopsida; order Santalales; family Viscaceae; genus Viscum; species Viscum album. The sequence goes on from OY728151.1 coordinate 859,512,847, forward strand.
ACTCTTATTCTTGGTTGAGAATAAATAAGGCTATATCTATTCCATTGTTTCCTTATACCATTATCTCTACAGTATATGATTTTCACTGGAATCACTTCATAAAAAGGATAGGATCAATTTGTACATCCTATGGATTTATTAGAAATGTTGGATTTGTTTGGTACTTCCATAGGTGTGATACATGGAATGCATCATGGATATTATCCATCTTTAGCATATGCATTGGATGATAGTCTATATATCATATATAATCAAGGATATCAATGAATCCAATATACATAGGGTAATAAATTTCATTCATTAAAAACCACATAAATCTCTTCTATGGGGGTTTGAATTCCATTCCTCTCAAGTGAACAACTTTCCCCTATCATTACAGCCCCACCAGACACCCATCATTGATTCTAGTGCTATGTTAACACTCCGAATTATCACTACTCAATACCCCACCTACCTTATTATTGTAAAATATAATATTGGTGCACCCTATATGGTTTCATATGTTACTACATGAATATATAAAATTCTTGTAACAATAACAATAGCATGAGTTGTCCACTTTCCCAACCCATCTTATATAACAAAGGATTTCCACTCAATTGGATGACTCATCCCTGTAATTACAACCCCAGTAGACACACATCTTCAATTTGGGTTCTATGTTAAATCATGAAATTATCACTACCCATTCTCACAATAACGTTCTTGGAGGTAAACATAAAAGCTGATGTACCCACCATGGACATATTGGTTACTTCATAGCATAAAAACTCTATCTGGGGTCCTCACTCTCTATCTTAACTCTAGGGTTAACACCCATCACTCATATTTCCTAACATCCCTCAAAATCATCATAATAATTTCATGGCCTCATTGGCCTCTTAGGTAAGACTATAACATATTGAAAATGGAGATTAAAATTTAAATTCTAAGAATTTGAGTGAACTGAGATGATGTTTTTTAATATGTACCATGTCCCTTACATAGGTGAAATTTTCATCTTATTTTCTAAAGAGTTCTATTGATGTACATAGTTTAAGTGTAGAACCCTAAAATTCTAGAGTAAGATTATTGTATTTGATAACACGTATGAAATGCATCACCAAGCATGTAAGGGAACATAATATCTTGATAGTTTATAATATATTTAATATTTTAAATTAATTCAATATATGTTATATCTTTTAAATTCATGCGACATTGAGTTGGAGTAATTCGAACACAATAATAATTTTTTTCAATGGATTTCCTTACACGCAAAACTATGTTTTATTAAAAAATAATATATTAAATTATTATTATAATCAGATATAAAATAACAATTAAATTAGTGGTTATGAATAGTATTTAATAACTTATAAAAAGATATGATAATATAAAATTAATTCATTGGTATCAAATTAATTAAAAATGAATATAATAACCAATGGAATATAAAAAGCGAATATTTATAGAAACCCATTTTTATGCCCCAAAGGTTGTTTTATCATTATAAAATAAATTTATTACAACTAGTGAGTGATATTAATGTAATATATATTATATATCAAACCAATTACTTTGACACTCATTCAATATATTTGACCGGCACATGATAAGATCAAACCCAATATTACACATAAAATACTATATATTTATAAAGGTAATTTTACATCCTTTTGATGGAGAACCCATTTTATATCCAATTTTCCCCATTTTTAAATTAAAAATTTAAAAATAAACATTATATTCTTAATAAAAACGAAAATATTATCTTAGTGAGATTTTTTTCAGAAGATCCACTTTTTAAGGAAAAGTAAAAAATACTGAATTTAAGTTTAAAATAGTTTTTTCATATAATTTATTTATACAGTTAATTTATATTATAAATTGTATTTTAATCATAATTAGTTATTATTTTTATAAATTAAAAAAAATTATTCCATTTTAATCAATTTAACTATTAAAATGACTATAAAAACATAACAATCTTTCAAACATTTGTCCATTAAAACCCCGCATTTTTGTCCAGTCTGTAGGGTTAAATTTAAATTATTTTTTCCCACTTATGTTATTTTCATTTGTAAAAATGGATTAAATATTTGGAATCATAATTATTTATAATTTCAAATATGGTCAACATAGTTTTTCATAAACAAAATTAGTGAATGTAATTACAATTAATCACAATTATTAAGGCAAATTTAAGCTTAACAAAGGAAAAAACCATTACATTAAGAGCCAAAATGAACTATAAACCTATACAAGATCCATTTAGTGGAAATATATAGAACCTATACAATATTAGGTATAAATTGGACCATTATTGGAATAACTTTTAATGTGAAAATGTGTATGGAATTCCTTTGTCAAAATATTACTAGAGTGTTAGTCCCCCTCGACTATAAAAAGTTCTCATATCTTCCCACTTCCTCAAACCTCTCAATATTATTTCGCATAAAAAATCTATAAAAACATAGATACTGAAAATAATACCCATAATCCTTGAATAATCACCTTATAAATGAATCAATCCATGGAATTCATTTGGTTCAAACCAAAATGAGTTACCTGATTAAGAGGTAATTACATTCCTTATGATCTTAAGTTTTATTTCCATTATCCAGACCCTAAACTCTTGTTGTTGCATTATTATATAACAAAACCAATATACTCAACAATATATTGTGTTGTTATGTTAAGGATTCAAACAACACTCCCACACACCCCCGTCAAACGTGTAATGAACATATTGTTTATGTGAACAGTGAACTACCACCTCGCGAAATAATGATAGTTTTTCTTACATTACAGCTTATTATGGTGGTAATTATGATGGAAATTCAATTTATATATATGAAAAATATGATATTTTAATATTTTTTATTCAATTATTCTTTTATAACACATATATATATTCTATTTTGTGTAAATATAATAACATTATTTGTGGAAGTTTGGACTATCGCCTCCTTAAAGCAATGTGATTCATTCACGCAACACATAGAATGTATTAAGGATTATTTTAATGAATGTATGTAACATATATTAAATTTATATTATAATAGAATTATAATATACATAATTATCATTTACTTTTCATTATTTTAATATTAAAAGGAAATGGAAGTAGCGTTCATGCCTATGTACGACCTACCATCTATATGAACAACACACATCATTTACTGTATCAAAATATTATGGATTATTATATATACATATATAAAGAATATATATAATAAATAAGTCATGTATTAAATTTGGGATATGATAAAATCATTATATAACTAATAGTAACAAAAAATGACATGTGAAAACATACTTGTCATAACTAGGAAACTAACACCTGAAATTGCTAAAGTAATGAATGAGTGTTAACAAAAGGGTAATAAAATATTATAAGAAATTAATATATGATATTATAAACATGATTATTATTCTATTATAATTCATTAACATAATTTAAACCACATTACATGAGTATGATGATCTTACAATGAAAATGAATGTTAAGGTAATTGTTTTCTTATCAATTTTAATTCCATTGAGCTTAATTTGTTGTTATGTTAAAATTAACTTTTATATGCTATTTTTTCTTTCATTTGACATTTTATATCATGAATATACTTAATATCATGATATTGTTTTTAATTCATTCATGAATATTATTATTTATAAGTTTCAATGTGGTATGTGACACTTAGAAAGGTTTAAGGATTATTTTCCTTAACAATTTTCTGAATGATTATCTTCACAATATCACTTTATTTTTTGATTGTTAACTTTATCATGAAACAATATGTTTATTTAAATCATTTTCCATAAATAATTCCATGAATATCCATTGTTTTTAGGATCAATATTATTATTTCATAAATTGAATATCATTTTACATACGGTTTTTACTTTGATAGTTGTTTGATTTACTACCGACTAATTGATAAATATTTATCCTTCATTCAATATAGATATTTTATATGGAATAGTTTTTATTATTTAAAATGTTTATTATATATGAAGAATTCATTGGACAGGTGTGATAGGTGTGGGTCCCAATTATATATATCCCCTCGCTTCATCGGTAGTCACGTGAGATGAAATAGTTTGGAAAAATATACTAGTTTTTACTTGATAGCTAAACTGTCTTGTGAAAGGACTTAAAGGTAATGGTTCTATGTACCTAGGAAACATGGAATCCAATAATTAATAATTTACCTCATTTAAATTTATTTATTTTTTATCCATGATATTTTTCTTGCACATGTCTATGGATGCATTTCATTTTCAGATCACTGATTGAATGGAATGTGTTTTCAGTTTCTTACCTTGCCAAATATAGTCTTCATTATCTATTTATTTGAATGGAGTGTGTTATTAGTTATGAAAATTTTCTTGCTGATTTATTCTAACTTATTTATTATTTCTTTTTTTTATTTACTTACCCTTACATATAATTTGTTCTCACCCTTATTATGTTACTTTCCTAAGGTTATAAAGAATAAATCACTGAATAAGAATTCATGGATGTAGTTTATTTAATTTTATTATGTACCATGTATTAATTTTCTACTTCCCAATGTATTATGGGTATCTTAAATGTAATCTGTGTTTTCAAGAATACTAAACTGATCCATCCTTCAAGATTTAAATCCTTGTAATCATGCCAATATGAAAAAATATAGCACGAGATCCAGGATTATGGGGTCAGGGTGTTACAATTGGTATGAGAGGAAGTTTAGTAGAAATCATGGAATCTAGATTTCAAAAACATATATTATGGATACTAAACATATGATACACATTGATAATATGCATAGAATAATGTCCTAGAATTTTGTTATGATATATATTATGTGGGTATTCTTAGAAATACATTCCTGTCGTGATATTACAAGTGGACCAGTTTCTGGAACAGATTTACCAAGAAGTAACAACTCTGACAAGGTGTTCTGGGCCTAACTCAGTGTAAAATGGTATATAAAAATGGGCCTTACAATGCATATGGTTTGACACTCTTAGGGGATATTCATAGGATATTTCACATTTACATTACATACCATTTATGGGTGATTTTTAATTAAATATTTCTCCAAAGTAACATATACTTGTAATTCTATGATTTATGATGCATAAATTTATGCTTTGTTCCATACTATATTATGGGTTATAAAAAGTTCCTAATTTTATGATTTAATCATTTATATTCCATTTTTTATAAACGGAACATTAAAAGGAATAATGGAATCAATACTTATGGCTAATTTATAGGTTTCCCTACTGAGAAAGTAAATGTAACTAGTATTAGAACAGAGCATGTTATGGATATATTTGGGAATCATAGTGAGGTTATAAAAAATAACATTTCATAAATAGAGAATCATATTTATAGATAGAATATCCTATTATTTATTTCATAATGTGAGTGAATACCCCATAATTTAGTGGGAATACTAATCCCATTATAGCTCAGCAATGGATTATGTATTTTGATAAAATATTAATTGCATTCAGATTTGGTGAAAAGAAAATTTTTAAAGTTCTAGTGTATTGTCTCAAATGTGATATTGATCAATGGTGGTCCTTTATCCCAAATACTAGGGATAAAGTTCAAATATAACTCATGGAATGGAGAACATTTCATGGTACATTATTTAATAAATAAATCTCTCATGATTAAAAAATCTTGATAAAGAGGATGTTACTTACCATAATGAAAATGGATGGAGATAAAGTCTTAGATTATAAATATAATTATACTAGTATATCCATGCATGATATAAATTATATATACCACACCTAGTGAATCATAGACCACTTAATTGAAGGTTATAAGTCAAATATTTGAAGGGAAGTAATTTGTTTTTATTTTTCATCAATAGAAAAAATAGCATTATGTTCCATCATGACGGAGAAGGACTTCTCAAGATACTATGAATTCAAAGGAAAAAAATAGAATAATATTTCTTATAAACACCATGAAAATTTTAATTCATCAAATAAGAATAATAATTTTGAGAAATTTCCATTGAGTGATAACTGTGTAATGAATTGACCTGGGAAATGCTTAAAAGGAATGGAAGTTTGTTATAAGTTTAGAGAAAAGGGTCACCGGAAAAAATAATTCAAAGTAAAGAATAATATTGATATTAGTAGGTGTTAAAAATACAATTATATGAGTCACTATGAAAATGAATACCCTAAATTTCAAGAGATTATACCTCCGAAGAAGCTAAGGGATCATTGTCAAACATATGTTATTGACACAACCGAAGTAGAATGATTTATCTACTACTATACATAGATCTAATAAATATTATGTAAAAGTATTTTTTTGTGATGTTCTCATTATATGATTTATAAAAAATATGTAAGTGTTTTATTGAAGTAGTTTTTTGTTATGGATTTGGGATCATATGTTGAATAGTACCAATAAATATTATTTAGTATAATGAAATAATTTTTTAGAAAATGAATGATTGATGGAAATAAAACCCTTAATATATTCCAAATATTTGAGAAAATAATGGAGAAATGACTGATTTTCACAAGTGATGACTACATTGGAATTGATTAATGTTTTCATGAAAAGTGGACTATGATATCATTGATCGAGTTTATAAAAATTTTGGATTTAAGGAATATGTCCAATAACATGTGTTTTATATAAGGAATAAGGAATTATTCTTATTTATGATAAGGTATTATGAAGATTCTAGTTATTTCCATATTTCAAGAAGATACACGATGAAGTTATTAAAATATCTGGAATGTGAAAATATAGAACTTATTCAAGTTGATTAAAGGCTAATGATATGTTCATTTTGGAAATTATGTTACATTCTCTTTAAAGTGTTGGATCATAATGATTATGAAATTTTAACCATTAATGAAATGTTTTAAGTTAATCTTCGAAAAGGATTTATTGATTGTTGTATTAGTTATCTATATAAGTAAATAATTATATATAGTTTAAGGAATAAAAAAAGGATAATATTTTATTTATAGAATCATATAATTACATATATTCTTATAGAGAGGTAGAATTCCTCAAATACAAGAAAAATGATCTTGAAACCAAAAATTTTGTCATATTACCTCTGTTTATGATGAATCAAATTTCCCCTTAGATCATTTTAGATTTATGATATTGTGATTTCTAACATTATCCTAATCATTGTCTCTATCACTCTCTTTCAGAACATGATTTTTATATTTTTCTTCTATATCCATGTTTCCATTTTCCAACCTATGTTCTTGTATTAGGGAACCTAGTTTCGTGACCATTGTACATTCCTTTATATCTTAATATGTAGATGTAATATTAACCCTTTTTATGATGTGGGTCTTTTAACAATAGTTTATTTTCAATCCCTAGATTACTAGGATCAATTTTAAATTGTGAGGATATAATTTAATTATGGTGGGTAGAATGTAAAACCATGAAATTCTAGAGTAAGAATATCATATTTAATGGCGTGCATGACACTCAACACAATTGTGTAAGGGAACATAATACCTTGAGAATTTATAATTTATTTTCTATTTTAAATCAATTCAACATATCTCATAGCTTTAAATGCACATGAAACTTAGTTGGTGTACATCACACACAATAATATGTTTCTTCAATGGCTTCCATTTCACAGAAGACTGAGTTTTATCGAACAATAATATATTACAATATTATTACAATAAGATATAACCTAGACATTAAATTAGTGATTATGAATTGTATTACATAAAACATTAAATCCTATGAAAATATAAAACTAATTTATTGGTTTTAAATTTATTATAAATGAATATAACAACTAACTAAATATAAAAATATTGTCTTTATAGGAAACATTTATTTTTCTCAAAAAGATATTTTATCTTATAAATTAAATAAATTAAAATTAGTGAGTGATATTAATTTATTATATATATATATATATATATTATATGTAGTCAAATATTTTTACACATATTCAATATATTTTATTGTTATAAGATAAGAAAAAACCCAATATTATACAAAAAATAGTATAATTTTATAAAGGTAATTTTACCACCTTTTAATTTCGAACCCATTTTAAATTAATTTTTTCATCATTTTATAATTTTAAAATGTCAAAATAAACATAATATTTGAAATATAAACATAAAATTATCTTAGGGTTTGGTGTTGTTATTTTTCAATGAAGTTTCAGTTTTTATTTGAATGTAAAAAATACAAAAATTTAGTTCAAAACTAGTTTTTCATATAATTTTTTATAAAATTAAATTAAATTTTAAATTGGTTTTAAAGTATAATTATATCATATTTTTATCAATTAATAAAATTTTGTATATTCTAATAAATTTTACTTTGAAATTTACTATAAATACATAGAAAACATTCATACATTTTTTTTGTGAAAAACCTACATTGTCCTCCCGTTTACAGGATTAATTGTAAATTAATTTCCACCACTTAATTGAATGTTATTTGGAAAAATGGATTCAATATTTGAAATAAAAATAATTTATAATCTTTAATAAAGTAAAAATAGTTTTTGAACAAAAATATTAGTGTTTTTATTTAAACGTAATTACAATTATTAATGCCAAATTAATCTTAATAAAGGACTAATCCTTTAATTTATATGCCAAAATGACCTATACACTAATCCAATAGACATTTTATTTCCATATTTAGATCATATAATCACTTGGATATAAAGTGGACCCTTATTTTGGAAAAATTCATAGTGAAAAACATGTATTGAATTACTTTTTCAAAATATTACCAGAGTGTCACTCCTCGTCTAGTATAATAAGGCCACATCTCCTCCCACTCCATCACACCTCTCAATACACTTTGTGTCAGGAAAGATCAACCCAAATAAATCCGAAAATTACCGATCTTAATACTATAAGACTCACCTTTGGTAGGAAGGAATCCAATGAATCACTTTTTTTCAAACAAAAGGTGTTACCGGGATTAGAGGAAACATCTTTCCTTAAGATTTGTAGTTTCATTTCAATTATCCAACCACTAATATCTTATTATTACATGATAATATATAAACATTAGTATTTTAAATATACTAGGTTGTTTTTAGTTTAATTGTTCTACCTAAACTTGTACAATCTCCCATTTAAGGGGTAATGAATATACTGTTCATATGAACAGTGAACAACCACCTCACAAAACGATGATTGTTTGTACTTTATTTTCCACCTATCCTGGTCTTAATTATGATCGAACTCTGATTATATATTATATTATTGAAATTTATAATTTTTTTATTATAATTTTTTTATTTTATAACATATACGCATATACATTTAATTTTGTGTAAATACGATATGATCGTTTGTCGAAGTGTGGACTATCGCCACCTTAAAGCGATGTAATTCATTAATGCTATTAATGGATTGTATTAAGGATGAGTTTAATAAAACTATGAATCTAATAAGACATAGATAATATACTATAATTATAATATACATTTTTATCATTTAATTTTCATTATTTTAATATGAAGAAGAGATGGAAGTAGCGTTCATCCGTACGTAGAACCAATTCATTTACTATGTCCAAATATTATGGATTATTATAAATACATATATACTATATATTTATTAGAACTAAGAATTTTTTTTGAATTTTTTATATTATAAAATAATTATATAATTAATAGTAATAAAAAATGAAATGTCAAGACATACTTTAGAAAACAAGGTAATTAAATCATGAAATAGTAAAAATAATGAAAGTGTGTTAACAAAAAGGTAAAACATATTATAAAAAGTTAATATATTCTATTATTTACATGATTAATGTTTTTTTATAATTTATTAACATATTTCAAAACCCTATACATGAGGATAAGTACCACACAAACAAAATTAAGGTTATGGTAAGGGATTTTGTCTCTATTTACATTCCATTGAGACATTTTTTTTATTATGCACAAATATACTTTTATATGGTATTTATATTGACATTTGATATTTTATGTCATGAATCTCCATAATATAATTATACTATAAGATTTATTTTATTACTTCATGGATATTATTATTTAAATGATTTAAACTGGTATGGGACACTTTGGAAGGTTTAAAAAATATTTTCCTTAGGAATGCTCGTAATTATTATCTTTGCAATGTCACTCATATTTGTGATTATTAACATTATCTTGAAACAATCACTTTATATTAATAATTTATCCATATATATTTAATTTAATATCCATATTTTTATATGATGGATATTTTTATTTTCTAAACTGTATATCATTTTACCTACGGTGTTTACATTGAATGACATTTGATTAACTGGGGACTAATTGATAAATTTTTTTAGTTCAATAAATATAGATATTTGATGAGGAATATAATTTTTTATATAAATTTTTTATAGACATGAGTTTTGATTTGGAATGGTATAATACATTTGAGTCCTAGTTATAGATAATACCTTAATGCATCGGTAGTCTTGTAATTAAAAATAGATGGCCAAAATGTGGGTTTTTACTCAATAGCGAAACTAACTTATGAAAGGTATTAAAAGTAATGGTTCCATGTACATAGAAAACCTGGAATTCTCCTCATTTAACATCAATTTTTATTTATCTATGAAATTTTTCATCAATATATCTATGGATAGATTTCATTTATGGTTTATTGATTAAATTTCATGTGTTTATAGTTTCTTACCATGCCATATTGACCGTACCTTAAATAGTAATTTGAATGGCATGTGTTATTAGTTATTTACTTTAAATTTTTATTTATTCTCACCGATTCATTAATACTTCTGCTTTATATAACCTTATCGAGCATTTGATCTCACACGTATTATATTTCCTTTCCCCTAATTATGAAAATGAAATAATTGAAGAAGAGTTCAAGGAAAAAGTTCATTTCATTTTATTATGTACCATGTTTCTATTTTATATTTCCAATGTATTATGGGAATCATGTATGTAATATGTATTTTAAATACTTCTAAATTGATCGGTGATTTGAGATTTGATTCCTTGTAATCATGCTAATGTTCAAAAATAAGGCATATGCTTCATGATTCTTATGTCGGGGCATTACAAGAAGAATGCTTTGGAGGAATACATGTGGATTACAAGTGTAACCATGTGGATTGGTTTTGAGTAAATATACAATTGTAAAAAAATATTTTGAAATATGAAATTCACATATAGAGGTGTTTTGCATGATTTTAAAATGGTTTGTTAAATTGTGAGAAAGATATTTTCATAGACGGTTGTACTGACATGGCCTGGAAAAACATTTTTTAAAACCATGTGACTTACTATATTTCATTAAAAATTTGAATTTCTCATTTCCCCATTGCGACTTTAATTACCTAACCCATTTCATTTCACCTTGTGAGTGTGTAGCCAGGGATCTCTCTCCCTATTTGTTCCTCCAACCCACTTTGAAATAGTGAGTTTTGGTTGTGAGTTTTTCATCTTTCTAAGGTAAAGTATCCACCCCACTTCATCCTTTACTCTTCCCCTTGTACTTATTCTGATTTTGGTCTTCTCTAATTTAGGAATTGGGATGATTTACACAAGATTATTGAGAAAATCCTCCCATGTCTTAGGAGTTTTGTGTATGGCTCATAGAGGAAGGTTCAATGGGGGAACAATCAAGATGTTAATCATCATTTTCATTGAGGTGTGTTGGATCACATGTGTATTTAAGGATATTAGCTTAAATTAATGTATATTTATATTTTTTTACAATTATATTTATAAATATATATATTATTGTAAAATTATTAATCTATATTTATGAATATATATATATAGTTATAAATATATGTTTATTTGTAAATAACTATTAAATATTGTTAAATATATAAATAATTACAAATAAATATCTATAATAAAAATTTAATTATAAATTAATCTATATATATAATAAATATAATTATAAATATATATCTATTAACAAATATTTATAATCATATAAATATTAATATATTTATAACTATATATTTCTATACTTGTATATACATTTAAAATATTTTATAAATATTTTTAATATTAATATATAACAATAAATATTTTTTTTGTTCTCAATTATAATTATATAAATTTATATATATTCTTTTTCATTATAATTGTTAATAAATTTGGATATATATATATATATAATAATTGGGGGTGGGAGTGGGAATGGGGGAAAACCACAAAGTGCAAACTCAATTGGCTCTTAGTATTTTTCCCATGATTTTAATTTTTATACCAAGGTGGGATGAAATTACTCCCTTCAAATTTTACATTAGGTGGGACTTCATGATAATTACTAGATTGTTGAAAGTACATTCGTCCCATTTTACATTAGGTGGGAGGTCATGGTAATTATGAGCGGGCTGAAATTACACCCTTATCGCCCACCACTTCTCACACTATGATATAAATAAAAAAGGCACTGAGATCTACATCCCACCCTACCCTCCTCTCCATCCTCTACTTCTCTTACACATGATACATTCCTCTAAGAGGTGATTTGTGTTCCACACTATTTAAATTATCACCATTCTCATGACTAATGCATTGTATTGGAGGCCTAATCCCAATATGGGTGGCATCAGTCTTGATGATATTAAAAAAAATCATTCAGTTTGGTATTTCTATATCCATTGTATTTTTGATTTTTTTTCATTAAAACCGTACCTCCTCAATTTAGCTTCAACAAAACTTATTCTTTTTCATTTCTATTCGATCAATAATGATAAGTTTATTTCTCAATTGTCCAGTCTCAAAAAGTATTATTTATTCCTTTCACTTTTACTGAAATCTATTTTTATTATCAAAATTTCACCATCCCTTTTTAAGGTGTTTCATTACGACTGTCTATAGAATAGGTGGGGAACATGGTCAAAATTTCCATATCTTTTCGAATTTTCCATGATAAAACCATGTTATGCAAGTAATTTGGTGTATAAAGAGTTATTCTAGTTAATAATGGGTAATTAGAATAGTTGAATCAAATGTCTAATAGTGTTCATAAATAATTTATCTACTTTCTGAACTTATACATACATGTGGGTTGGTTTAGATAGTTCTTGTATTTCATGTTTATTTGTTTAATATTTCAATTTTCTTATTTCCAGGTCATCTCTAGTACAAATGGTTATGGAATATGATCATTAACTAAAAAAATACATGTTTTACTATTCAATCTGAAAAATGAATTAGATTTTTGTTTTTTCAAAGATCTTAGTATCGTGATATAAAAAAATAAAGATTACACAAGAATCAAATTTTGTTATTTCATGATTTAAAATGTAATAGATGTTTCTTTAATTTATGGGTTGATTGAGATGATATTTTAAGTATACTTATAAAAATAAATAATAGTGACTCTAATGGTATTTTACTAAAAAAATTGTCTAATATTGATTTATAGATACATTTCATACGTCACCCTAATATCTATTAGAAAAAAATTACTAAATGTGGACATCAATTCAAATTGAATAATATTTTTCAATTTTCCCCAGTAGACAAATTTCATTTCTATGTGACATGAGGCCCTCACACAGATCCATTGAATTTCATAATTTATGTTCTCTTGTTCTACCAAAAGATAACATTTATCTTGTAAATATTCCTTGTATGATAGATTCAATGTTTATTTTAAATCATACTATATTTTTTAGTCTTTATGAAAATTATTACTATATTTTATGAATGGATTTATATTTAGTAGGTTCCCGACCAATTAAAATATACATGAGAGGGTCTGCCCTCAAAAGTGGGAGCCAATTGACTTTAGGTTTTTTCACTTCAAAAATTCGGAGAGAAGAATAACATTTTCTTTATTTCTATTTGATAGCTAACCTATTTTCCATTATTTTCACTTATTTATTTATTTTTAATTTTTAATCACATTGGTCTAAATTATATCATTCTACGAAACAATAAAGTAAAATCATGAAATTGTTTGGATTTATGTGGAACCTAGTATCATTGGTGATGGAGGCTTTTACATTGATGGCTATAATCTTGGGAAATGGTGATCCCATGTCTATGGAATAGAATTATTTTCTAGGAATCAAATTCATGTTTCTAATCAACTCTACAATTTTCTTTATTATGGAAAACATTTTAGGTAGTACTACGATAGTGCTTTTGGCTGATCTTTCTCCTAAAACCAAGGTAATCACTATCTCGGGAACCAGTGTTCCTTAGGATAAATTTTTCTAAAACACAATTTTTTTTCATTTTTATAAAACATATTAGAAAATGAATTATAAGATATTTTTGATATTAAGAATAAATAATAATGGTTTATAATCATTTTTTTCTTCTATATTTCCTTCCCTTGTCCCTGTAGCTTTGAACTACCACCGATGATTTATTAGTGTAGTTTCTTATAGATGGAAAATGGTGTGAGAAGGGTTCATAAATTTTAGTTCTAGGGGACATCATGAGAATTAGATTTGGAGACATAGTTCACATTAATTATTTTCTTCTTAAAAGAAAATCCTCTAAAGATATATCTATTTGATCTTACTATTAAATCTCTTCATGTCATCCAGAATCTGTCAGAAGAAGTTTTTTCTGGTTCATCTTTCTGGAAAGGTGAGATAGAATCTATTATTATTTCCACCACTATCCAGACTTTAAATGGAAAGGATGGTCCTATGGTGGATAACACCAATTAAGTCGGTCATTTTTATAAGTTTCTCACATAAATTGGTAATTTATATATATTCTTAATTTATATAGGAATGATTTTCGTGGTTATCATGATGTATTCAGTACAACATCAGAATTATAGAAATGTATTTTATAACATATTCAATCTATTTATTAGAGGATTTAAAATTTCCTTTCCCACCACATTTTCTATCACCCCTTTCCCATAGGATCTAAAATCATTTCGAAATAACTAAGAGAATGATCGCCACTAAAGAGATAGCGGTAATGGATGTTCTCTACAGTGAAAAAATTGGCACACTCACCCTTAACTATATGAGTTTTGAGAGATTCCTCATTAAGGTTTTTTTAATTGTGTTTAAAAGAAACATGTAATACTACTCATAGAATTAACTTTGATAACTGAAAACTAGGACCCCATTGATGCTAAAATAGATGTTATTTTGGAAGATTTAATAGTCGTTGCATTTTTCCTTTCCCTATTTTTTTTGGAAAAAAATTAAATTCAATTTTTAGTAAATAAAATTATTTATTGACATTTATAAAATTATGAAATCGTACATCAATACATTATTAGACCAACAAGAAAACCCAAAAATAAAAGGTAATTACAACAATACCCTCAATAATTTGGCACCATTTCCAAATAGTGCTTCAATACTTGGCCATATGAATTTGTGATAATTTAATTATGTATTTCCATCCTTATAAATATAAAAAAAATTACACTTATATATTCCATGAATACTAATTATTGTTTTAGAGTTCATTTTTTTCATGAAAGTGGTGGAATTAGAGAAGTTAATCCCCTTTCATTATTACTTATGGATAATATAACTCCTATAAATAATATTGATTCTAATGGATGTTTCCATATAGATAATAAAGGGGCTCTAGAGTATGTTAAATTATTTCCCATATTATAATAATTCTTTCAACCTTTTCTTCTTCAAAAAAACCATTAAGATTCATTTCTCACTCAATAGATAGTATCACTCAGCAACTATAAGAAATATATAAGAAGGAATGTGTCTGATGATATTGATATTTTTATCTAAATGTGGTCTCTAGAAATTGTTTGTTTCAAGAAAGGTGCACTATTTTCTTATAAACACATTTTATCATGCTAATACATAGATGACTCATTTTATCATAGTGTCTTTTGTCCATTTTGTAAAAAGAACCAAAGAAAATAATAGAACGATCTAGGGAGCCTTGGAGAATTTTACGTTTGTTGCATTTTTTATCCACTTCAACAAGATATTGAGGACACACAAAAAATATCTTTTAGTATTGGTGTCAATTTAAAAACTATTATATGTATTAATGATATTTTATTTTGTTTTATTTCCATGCCCTGTGATTTATCTTTTCATATTGCTTTTTATTTTTTCATTTTCTTGTGGATAAGTTTGAAATTGCTAAAGAGATTAGAAGAAGGCTTGGAATAGGAAAAAAAATGTACCCATTATCTTTATTTTTATTCTAGGTAAATAATTAGTCTATATTTTTACTTACCATAGATGAATTCAATAAAAAATCTAATGGGTTTTCCAAAATATTCCTTGGTGAGATATCTATCCAAATAGTAAATGTTACTAATATGTTTTATTTTAAATTAAATAATTAAAATAAATAATATTTGAAGGTTAGATAATATTTAATTTTTTGTTTCATTCATAACCTTATAATTTATAAAGATGCCCCTTGTGGTATTACATCGAATTATGATGTTTTTTGGAACTCTCTCTCACAGATTCTCTTTATATCTAATCAAATTCTAAAATGATTTACAGCTTATTTTATTGTTACATGACATCAAATCATGAAGGTGAATTCTTTTTTCAAAACACATAAATAAAAATTCATTATTGTATGATAGAACATAAATATGAAATTTTAAAATTTATAAAATAGAGGAAACACATATACGGAATATGAAATTTATTTATTATTGAATGTTTAATCAAGTTACAACAACAAATAAACACCACTCACATAGTATTGGAGATTTATTTAATCAAATCATAGAGGTGTTATGGTTTTATATTATTGAATTGTGATCAATGTACTATTGGTTTACTGTTTGAGAGGATAATATAGTTATGATAGAGTTTGGGAACTTTTATAGGAATTTTTATTTCTTTGATATGTAATTTGGTACTGATAATAATTTTTTGATATTTATGGAATTGTTCATCTAGTTTCATCATTAATTATTGGACCATTTTATAGTTATATTTTTGAATGATATATTTGTGTACTCCATTTTAGTAGAAGAGCACCATGATCAATTGTACAACAACCTTATATTAATGAATGACAAAATTCATTACAGGATGATATCCAAGAGTTAGTTTTGGACCCATGATGTCCTTTTTATGGGACATGTGGTATTTCATATGGTTATTTCATTATATAATAGGAATATATATAGTTATTTCTACAAAATAAATTAGGATTATGCTTTATTATTTTTTGTTTTTTACATTATTGTGATAATATAGATGTTTTTCAGATCATCTACAAGCTTTCTTCTTCTATAACAGTTTTGACTCATAATGATGTAACATTTAAATGGAATAAAAATTTTCCAATATCATTTAATGAGTTGAAACTGTGATGGTATTCTTCCATTATTTTGTTTCTTCTTATGTCAGTTTAGAGGTATGATTTTTTTAAAAATTCTTCAGGTATGGGGATAGAGTTTACCATGACGTAGGGAAAGCAGGTTGTGGAATATTGACTTTTCAATATATTCTCTCTTGGTATGAACTATTCAAAAAATTATTTTTTTAGTAGTTTTAATGAATTCTATTGGGAAATGAATCCACTATATAATTATAGATTGTTTAATTATGTATACTGATCAAAAGAGCCCATAGGATAATTTTACTTAGTGAGATTTAAATTTAAGACAGAAAATCTAGGTCATGTATATTCAAAAAATTTATTTTTATATTCTATATACACCTATTAAAGTGAATTGGATCATTGGTGTATTGATAATAATTTTACTGACATAATACATATAGAAATCAATATAGTGAGTAGTTTCTGATTTTTTTGCTTGCTGATATGATATTAATGGCCGAGAATAATGATGGGTTGGAGTTCCAAGCATGTGGTAATGATGATAATCATTTTATGGTTGGATTCATATTTTTAAAGAAAAATACACTAATTGTCTATGTTTTAGAAACACAATTAATGATGGGGAGACATAAGGTTCCTGGTATTAGTCTCCAAATAGCGTCTTGTTCTAATGATGCATATTGGTCCTTTTCATATCTATGAGGATATAGTTGATAGATGGTAGAATTCAATTCAATTTTTCCATCCACCTTAGTAATATCTAGATGTTTCACTGTTTGAGCCACTGATATAAGTGTCCAAGAATGAGGAGGATGATTTTGGTATTCGTGTATTTCCCTATAACCACACTCTCAATTCATGTGTTATAAAAATATACATTACATACTATCTTTTATATTAATTATAAATTCCTAGAAAAAACATTTCAACAGTTAAATTACATAAATCAAATATTTAATTATAAATATCAAAAATACCTTTTATGTATATAACTTAAAAACAATTAGGGAAAAATAAAAAATATAAAAACACATATTAGTCTCATCTAAATGATATTTTTTTCCCACTAAATAATAAACTACATTATATACAATGTGTTTTCATTGTCTTCCATAAATTCTCTATACAAGCTCTCCTCTTAGACATACCATGTGTAATGCTTATCTTTATAACCAAGGTAAATGTAAACATAAGAACTAATGTGACCAAATGAAACATAATGGATATAATTAATTAAATTTATCAAAAACATAAATATGTTTTAAAAAGTACTAAAGAAATTAATAACATGAATAATTACATAATCAATTAAAACTAAGAGCACACCACATCAATGAAAAAAAGAAAAACATAGATTTCAATAATACAATTATCATACTGATGGAAGGAATTATTGTAAACATAAAAAATGTTTTGATGGATCGGTGTAAAGATAATATACTTATATAGGGATAAATATAAACCAAAAACCATGTTGTTCTGCATTATTATACCTATCAATTCATTGAAGGGCTATATAATTCATAACACACATATCACTTGATTAAGTCAAATGTAATCCCCATTTGTGTCTAAAAGACCATTATTTCCATTACCTAAGAAACCATTGGATGAATAAAAATATAGATCCTCATATTATAATGAATATGTAATACTTATATATTATCAACATGTGTTAGTAATAAATAATCATCACAAATTCAATACCTTTGGAAATGTTAAATAATGGGTTAAAATTATCTTAATAGATCCTTAGAAAGATGGTGGTTGGTCAAACAATACATATTAATGATTCCAAAAATCATCTATATTAGACTAAAAATATAAATCATGCCAATAAAATTACCCAAATCTATAAAAAGTAATACAAGATCATAATCAATATTGAAAAATATGTTTGAAGGTCAATCAATTATCCAATAATATTCCATATTAAAATAAGGAAATATGATTCACCAATCCTTTTCCCTATATTAATAAAACAGATAACCTTATCATAATACATCTAGTTGAAGAAGATGTATATTTGAAAAAAATAACCCTACTGTAAATAAAATATATATGGGTGTTGACCAAAGTGGAAAAACTCATGAAAAATAAAATTCAATGAATGATATGATAAAAAGAAGGGATCCAAATTGAATTATTTGATACCACAACATTAATATATCAAATGATATTATATATATATATATATATATATATTGAATGCTAAATCATGAAGCTTAATTCATTTTAGGTTAAATCCATTTGAAAATGTTAAAGGAAATTAATTGAAACTCATAAATAGTAATTTAATAATCATGTTTATTATTGATGTAAAATACAAAATTTTCATATCCTTTAAATGTTAACATTTAAAATGGTGACATTAAATCTTTTGAAGACGATTAATTTTTAAAATAATCTATAGTAATTGATACTTTAAAAGTCATAATGTCTATATTGGAGAAAATATGTGGGATGGAAACAATTTTAAAGTGCAAGGAAAAAACATTTTATTATTTTAAAAATAATTTTTTTCAATAATCACATTGTAAAATTTGTAACAATACATTTTTTAATAAAAATATCCATTTCAACATAGTAGTGGGTAAATTGAAAAACAATAAAATCATATGGTAGGATAATACCTAAATTGAAATGAAATGTTCAAAATAAATCATTATAAATGAATGAAAATTTACTTTAGTAATCAATAACCCTTATGATAACTTACTCCACAAAACATGAAACAATGTAAAAAATGTGTTATCTGATAAAACGTTAATCAATGATAGAAATCCAAATAACAAAATTAATGGGAAAAAATTACTCACTATATATATAATAAGTTAATGTAAATGATCTAAACTTAATGAATTAAAATTTAGTCACTGTAAACTCTTATGACTGATGGTACACTTGATTAAAATGGAGATCAAAGAATAAAACTTGATTTATATTAAATTATCCAACTAATAACAGTGAAATTAATTATATAAAATTCATGGGATTGTAAGTCAATTTATTGTAATAAACTGGATAAATATTGAATAACATGTAACATGTATCAAAGGATCAAAATCGATACCTAGAAAAAACTTGTGGACTAGTACCACTTTTATAAAAACATTGTAAAAAAAATTTATTGAAAATGGAATTAAAATACTATTATTAAAATATAATTAATGAAGGATATCCAAAAAAAGTAGTATATACACAAGATAAAATAAACTAGGGTAATAATACAAAAAATTTCTCAAAGAGATTCATTTGGGATGAAAAAATATACTTCAGTACTAATTCATTCAGGATTTTCACATCATGTCCTAAATTATAAAATTTTAATTATTTATTATATTCAGAGGAACCTATTTTTAACACCCGTAGAAAGACATTATTATCGCTTTAAGTTGTTTCATAAAAACTATTTTTGTATTTATTCTTGTTACAAATATCATAATTATAAGATAATTAATTGTAGTGTAATAGATCTTTCATTATATTAATAAATGAATAATTTATCTTCTTGTTTTTTTGTTATAAACCTACAACATGTAATAGTTTATGATCATGTATAGGTGATTCTTAACAAATAGTTTTTTTCCTAATGAATGAATTAAATGTTGACATAACATTACCAAAAAACATTATTTAATTATATATATATATATTATATTATAAAAGAAAATAATTTCTCATTGCTGTCCAGAAAATAAATTCATAGTGTGGTTCAAGTAGGTTGTGAAACTAACCCAAACATGAGTCTACTAAGAATAATGGATGACTATGAGGTTGTATAGTTATAATATCATTAAACTAGAAACACAATGATATTATTTAGTGTGTATTAGTGTTATATGATAGAATTTTATATATGACAGAATTTTAAATATGAATAAAAAAATCATAATTTATATAATGGAATTACATTGAAAGAAGAGATATTTTCTACTTAGTTAACACTTTTTAAATGATTATATTAACTATATAATTTTATATATAATACCAATAATATTTTCTCCAATATTTCTTACTAGATCCATAATAATCTCATAAACCATATATTTATCCATTAGTCACATTTCCATAACAATTCACATATGATGATGATGAAATGTAAAATTAAAATCAATAATTCCATGAAGTATGTAGTCTACATGTACAAATGGTTGAAAATTTCCTTTTTTATAGAAATTTTAAAAGTATTATGATGACTTATTATTAAATAATAATTATTTTATATATATCATAATTATTTATTAAATTACCATTTATATAATTTAATTTTATGTTGGTGAAGGAAACTGAATCATTTTGATTCTTGGAGACATTTTTCTACTTAATGCCTAATTTAATGTTTATATTTTCGTAGAATAAAAGGTTAAAGGTGAATAATGATTATTTCCAACGAATAAAAAAATACACAGTATACAAAATAAATATTAAATTTAAATGGTATTTTAAAATTAGAATGGAAAAAATATAAAAGAAAGAAGTTAATTAATAATGATTGTTCATGTTGTGAATTTTGATATTTCTGTTGAAAATTTATTGGAAATGTATGACATTATCTAATTTACTATGAATTTAAGATAATTATAATGAAATGTTATTATATGGTAATTAAAAATAGGAAGGTTTTCAGTGGAATCCAAATTTTTATTTCATTAATGAAATGGTGGTGAGACTCCCTGTATATTAGTGGTGATAATTGTGTTTTTTAAATAGTTTAACTTAATAGAAATAAAGGAAATGTTAAAAATGTCATATAGCTCAAAAATTAAGATTTAATTGGGTGGGGAAGAGATAATTTGGAGAAACACCTTAAAATATAAATTATTTAATATTTTTATAAATATTCATACCTTTTATAAATTTAATAAGTTACTTTTACTTCTAAACTTTTATCATGGAAAATGGTTTTTACATATAGAAACATAATCATAATTCCTAAAAATAACATGGCCCATATTAGATATTTTTAACCCACTATTTATAATTTTTAAAATAAATTTTATTTTTAACAATTAAAAATAATTATAATAAATATTTTTAAAATAAAATTTTAAACGTTAAAAAAATTAGAGAAAATATAACTTATATACCAAAAATATAAAATATGGTATTCTAAATTATTAAAAACATTTTTAAATTATAATATCAAATATAAAATAATGATATATTCATATAAATAGGTTTCATTAATTTCTAAATCATTCTTATATACTGTTAATATAATGAATGTCGTATTATTTATCAAAAAATTATTTTCCACTGTTATAGTTAAAAATCATTCATTTTAGAAAAATCCCAAAAATTCATCATATAAAATTATTAATATGAAGAAAAAATTGATATTCATTTTTTAATATTTATATTCTGTTAATGTGAAATTTTAATTTTAAATTAAAAATTAAAAAAATTGACAAACTTTTTATATAGATAAATTTCAATGTTTTAATATTAATCATTTTCATTAATATTTATTATTTTAAACTAATTTTATAAGTATTAAAAATTTAATCTTATCAAATATAATATAAAATTATTAATCACATGAATCATGAAATATGAATTCTTATTCAATTGTATGGTAGTATTTAGGGAAACTTTTTTCTAAGAAAAAAATAAATTTATTTTCCATTTTACTAAAAGAATTTAATTTAATTTATATTAAAATTATCCTATATGTTATTTCTATTAATTATTCATTAGAAGGTTACAACTATTAGTTCATACTAATGCACTGGATTTTTTAATAGACTAAACATATCATAGTTTTTTGGATATTGGAGTTTCTTATGGAGAAACTATATAACACATTGACTTATATAAATGAACTCATATATTAATATTTTTGGGGGTTACGTTATCCCCCGTTAAATAAATTAAATCTTAACAATTTTAATCATATAATTGGTTTAATTTATATAGGGAACTAAAAATTAACCATTCAATGAGATATTATCATTGGTTTATTTATCATGAGGAATGTTATTTATCTAAATTAAAAAAGATTATATTATATTAGAAAAAAGAGTTAACCAATTCATAATTTCGACCAAGGTACATCTCATATTTATGATATATGTGAAAAAAATATGATATACATAATACTCTTCATCACTTGATCATTCTTAATACTCCATATTTCTTTTCATTTGTGTGTTCTAACACCCTTATATTTTAAAATAACATTATGTTTGGTAGCTTACGTTTCACAGAACACCAAACATAAAAAAACTCCAAAATATCATTATTATAATAGGATCTGTGTAAAATAGACCACAAATTGGAATTATTGAATAATATTAACTATATTTAAAAAATAAATATTATTTTCATATTCCATAAAAATAAAAGTTCACTTAGTAAATTAACAAATAATTATTAGTAAATTAATTTTAATATTTGAATATATGTTTTCCTAAAAAGAAATTTTTATGTTTTTCTATGAGAAAATAAATATAAATAAATTTTTATTGTTTTATAAAATTTATATGAAATAATAAAATGCATTTTTGGACTCATCAGCTCAAAATTAGATTAGGACAAAATTTTTATTTTTCTAAAAAAGATTATTTTTGGGTTAAAAAAGGAAAAAATTGTTTAAACAATATACCATAACTCCTTAAAAATATTTTTTATATGATCATGATGTAAAATTTCATATCATTTACTCTTTATCAAAATTTATTTAATGAATGAAATAATACATAAGGTGTAACATTTTGAAATACATTCTTAGCAATTTTGAAAACAACACTTTTAAAATTTTAAAAAATTATTTTTATGAGTAATAAAAAATCCATGTTCTGAATTTATTTTTACTTATATTATAAATTGAATAAAGTAAACATTATTCCATTTTTTGAATTAATTGTTCCAAATAAGGCTATAATTTCATTCATATTTTAATGCATGAAAATGTTATCGTTAAAAAAATATTTAACGTAATATATGTAAAATTCAGTATCGTGTTAATATTAAAAGCTAAATGCATAAAATTACATAAAATTAAATCATTAAATGCGTCTTTTATGTTTTTATCAACCATAACCATCATTTGAGACAATAATTGTCTCCCATGTTCATTGTACTTAATTCCATCAAATTTTCGATGGATAAAAATATAAAATATTCACATTTTAATCAAGTAAATCCACCCATCCTCAAGTATAAATACTACCCCTCACCACCCCCATTCTCTTAAAAATACATTAATATTTTAAAATATCTACCAAAAAAATGTCATATTTACTATAAAAATTATCATTTTCATCTTTTATCATCCAAATAAAAATTCCAATGTCATTAAGGGGACCTTCAATGAGGTGATATTCAGGATGTAACTTTCTCAAAATAACTTATCTTAATTTCATTTCCTCTACCTTTACCACACCTCATTCATACACAAAATAATAATAACACCAAAATAATTTATATACTAAATTGTTATACTTATAATGGAATATCATATATCCAACCCATTTTTTATCCACTTTTATTAAAAAAACACAACTATTGTCCATATTTTGGTAGTTAACTATCTCCATGGATAATGATTTTGTTGATTTCCATTACCAAATTCAAGGATGGTCATAAATTTATTATTAATATTTATTAATATTTTAATAATTATATAATAACATATTTCATGTTCTTTAACAATTATATTCATGTAATATTAATAAAAACAAAACTATATTGTTATGGTTGTAAAAACAAGCAAAATAATCTTAAAATTTATCATGAACATTTCATAAAATGAATCATCCTCCTGTTATAATGAAAATTGATTAATGGTACTATTTATCGATATTTATTAATATTAATAAAATTTTATTTAACTTTTATATTTTTATTTCCATTTGAAAAGAACATCCATAATTATACAGAAGTAAACCAACCGTGAAACAAACACACACAAAATAACAAAAATATTGAAATATTATTATTTAATTGGTGGTAAAATGTTATAAAAGGATAATATATAGAATTATAAATATGAATATATTTCTAGAATAAATTCATAACATTCATAAAAAAATTATATATGAGGTTTAAGTTAGAAAAATTAAATGGAAGCTTGAGGTAAGGGACTATCGTATAAATTTTACATTTTTGAGATATATTACTTATTCACCACTTGTTTATAATATATGGTTTACATACATCAATATGATATATAAATTCATAAATCTCATTATTTTCTGAGAAATAAATATTTCATTTCATAATTTTTAATTTCATGGGGCATACTATTCGAGAGATAACAATGTGGTAAGGTATTTTTTAACTCAGTTTCCATTCATTGGGTTAAACATATACTTCCATTATTATTTTATACTAAGAATACTTGTGAAATTAATTTTGAATATATTATGTTTTATTTAAAAAAATTATTGTTTTTATAGTGAATACATATATTGTATTCATTTGATTAATTATCTCTTCAATGATATGATATTTATAAGGGACATAATTTGAAAAATCTCTTTTAAAATTTAACTTAAAAATATTTTTTCCAGCATAACAATGTTTACTAAAATATATTCCTAAAATATTTTTATAATATAATCCTAATATTATTTAATTTAATTTTTACTATTTTTTGAATTTTTAGAAATTGTTTTGAATCGTATATTTTTTTATTTTCAAAATAAGGTTCTTTGAGTATTTTCTGAAAAAAAATATGGTATGAATATTCATACCTTATACGGCCTGGGTAGATTTTGTAGCCTCTATGAGGCCTTAATTCATTA
This sequence comes from Viscum album, assembly GCA_963277665.1. NCBI lineage: Eukaryota > Viridiplantae > Streptophyta > Magnoliopsida > Santalales > Viscaceae > Viscum > Viscum album. The sequence continues at coordinate 859,538,834 of OY728151.1, forward strand.
AAAGATACTTTTTAATTTTTCACAGTTATATTAAAAAATATTATAGTTGTAATATGTTTTAAAAACATGTTATTTTTCAAAATTAAAATGTATATTTTACTTAAGGAATTTTTAATGATCTCATTCATAGTATTTTAATCAATTTTTACATCCTTTTGGAATATTTTTTCTTCATTGAGTATGATCACATATGATACCATATCTCATAATTTATTTAATGGTTTATAATCAGTTTTATTGTGGAATTTTTGATATTATGAATGACTTGTTCTTTCGATATAGATGGATGTTGATTTTTTTATGGCATGTGGATTTGTTTGTCTAATTTATTCATGAGATGATTGGATTAGACATAGTATGTAATGGGAAATTCCCAATATATTTACTCACTCTATTGGTAGGTCTCATGAGACAAACCATATTGGGTTTTGGATAAGGACTTATCCATTTATTTTCTTATGTCTTGGTCGAGGACTTGATATTATTTCTTGCGTCTAGAATTATGCATTCCATAATTATGATATTAGTTATCAAATTCAATGTGATTATTAAAATAATATAATATCCATGTTTATATTTCATTGATCATGTCATTTTTATAATCAATTATTTGATCATATTTTATTCTGACCATATTATAATTTAGTTATTATTTAAATGAAATGTGTTTCTGTTATTTAACTTTTCATAATGGTTATTTATTATTTATGATAGATTCAACTGTATACATTACTTTACTATGTATCTGAGATCACCTGTTTCTTATGTTTTATTTTTCGCCAAGATGCAATGAATTATATTATGATCGATATGAAGGTTTAAGCTAGTAGTATAATGGGAAAATCAGAGGATTTTCTATATTGAAATTAATAATTTTAATCAGAATGTAATATTTAAGTATGTGTCCATTTTTACAAAACTACTAAACTATTTGGTACATCAAGATGTAATTCCTTGTATATTATGCCAATATAATATTGTAACCACTGACTCTAGGATACTAGGTTTAAAGTCATTAATGTTTTTATTAATGGGAATTTCAGTTGAATTCATGGGAACCAGATATAAGAAAATATGTTTAAGAGAATGGGAACATATGATAGAATTTTGAAATACTCCAAAAGAAACAAAACTAATGATTTCAATATTAGTTATACATAAATATTATATTTACATTATATAGTTTTGATATTATAGATTATGTTTTATAATGTTATGATATAATATAGTGTATTCCATTATTTATAAATGTAACCTATATGAATGAATAAGTACCATATCGATGCACAAAATCCATGTTTGGATTTCCCTATGGGTAAATATAATGGAGATAAAGTTGATGTTCGAGTTATAGCTACTACTAAAGCTGAAAAAATTATAAATATACATAGAAAAATGAATCCTGTTATGAGCAATAACCTTAAAAATATGGAACTACCTGCTGATCAACAATTTTGTGTAAAAATTTTAGAAGGGTTCATAAATCATAAACTGTCATATTTTAGAGAAACAAAAAATCCATTTACAGCAAAGCAATGGATAAGTTGATTAGAGAAGATATTTCTCATGTGGGGAAGTAATTAATGAGATAAGTTTTTCATGGTATTTTATCATATCTCTAGTGATGAATATCAGTGGTGGTAATAAATAAGAAATAATATGAAATAAAAAACATTTAATGGAAGAATAATATGGGACATTTCATGGAAAAATATTTTCTATGTGAAAAATGAGTGGATATGGTGAGCAAAATCTTGAGTTCGAGAAAAAAATGGATGATAATGGCTCAAAATATGAAACCACATTTAAAAAGTTAGAAAGGCATGCCATGGACTATGCACATAATCTGATTGGTAAATTTGACTATTTCATTAATGGAATTAAACAATACATTAAAGGGAACTAGTATTCCAATAATTCTCATCATATGAGGATATAATATCGTGTTCCATCAATAAATAGAAGGAATCTTACAAGACATATGTTTCTAATATAAATCCATAGAGGAAGAAGGACAGATAGAAAAAATGGAAAGTGGGTTAAAATAAACAAGGATTTTTTTACATGTGATAATTATGGAATGAAACACTCCAGTACAAGTTGAATGTAATTGGTGTTTGTTACAAGTGTGGCGAGAAAGGCCAAGAAGCTCATGATCTTAAGGGAATGAATGAAGATGTTAAATGTTTCAACTATAAAGAGATTAGGTACTATGTAAAAGTATTATAAAATCATCGAGGGAAGAAACCACAAATGAAGCAAAGGGACCGAGTTCATGTTTATAGTATTGATAAATCAATAGAATATTGATTATTATGCTTGCGTATTTATATCCATGAAACATGTCCTAAAATTATTCTAATGATGAAATTCATGAAACATTTAATGATTTTAATGCATTACTATTTCTTAATAGATTTGAAATAAAATGTCGAATGATACTATAAAAAATGATTTAGGGGAAATTTGAACTTTATTAAAACTTGTTTTTGAGGGATTGTTACACTTAATATGTTATTGATGTTGAGATAATAATAATGATATAATTATATGATAGAAATTGTGACTATGAAATTGGTCATGATTGATTATTTTATATTTTTCTACATTTTTGAATCTTAGAAATATGAAATCTTTCCTTTTTCTCTACAGAATTATGGTTATATAAGTTTTTACCATGTTATTATCTGATCAAGGTATTTACATATGACATCAAGATATAAAGTATTGAGGATTAATGAAATGTTTATTTTTGTAACCTTATTCAAAAATGGAATATTTTCCAAAATGTTTTTGAGGATCCAAAATACTGATAACATGTTGAATGGATTAAATCAGACATTGGAAAATAGTTTTAGTTGAGAGGATTGATTTCTGGTATATTTAATTCATTAAAAGTGCTTCAGGAATAAAAAATCATCTTTAATATCGCTTTTTGGGGATAAGAGATGAAGTGGAAATAGATCCAAGTATAGAAAAAGAAAATATTATAATTTTTACATGGAATTAAATAATGTATGTTAAATTTCTCATGTTTTCTATATGTATAGTAAATGAATCCCTCAACTCTAGGAAAGGATTTTGGTACAAAAAACATTATCCATTTACATTTCTTACCATGAAAACAGTATCCTTTAATCCCATTAGGTATTTATATTTTTTGATGGCAAACATTTTAATGACCTTGTTCTCTATCAGTCCTTATCAAAACATGATTGTTATATTTCTCTTCCATGTATATATTTTCACTTCCCACTAATTTTCTCTTATACAGAAACCTAGTTTTGTGGTGACCTTCACATTTTCATTTCCCTATATATAAGAGGATATTTTATTAACCCTTATTACAATGTTTCTTTCCCATAAATAAATTTTGAAATATCAGCCAATATTTTTCAAAGTGAAATGAAAAATTTTTAGGACCTAATTTATTGGTTGGGGGTATAATGTAACACCACGGTATTTTATAATAACATAATGATCGATATTATTCAATTTATAAAACATCAAATATAAATGAATTCCAAAATATTATTATTTTAACATGACTATTATAAACTGGCCGTTAAATTTGTATGCATTAATAACATAAACTATATTATGAAAAAAATATGAAATTCATTTTCAATAAAATTTATTTATTAATTTTAAATTAATAAATAATTTTTAGAAAAATCATCTTATTTCTAAAATATATGTTTTATTCAAAAAGTGATGTTTATTGATTTTTATGAGAAAATAAATATAATTAATTTATGAAACATTGAAAAATTTTATTTTAAAGTAAAATATTCATTATTAGAAAAATAAAAATCAAATTATATTAGGGTAATTTTTTTATGATTTTTGTAAAAAAATATGTATTTGGGTTAAAGAGTGAAAATATTATTTTTACAAAATACCATAACTATTAGAAAATAATTATTATTTTATAATCACGTAGAATTTATTAATAATTATTATTGACCAACGTTTACTTAATTAATGACATAATAAATGAGGTGTTACATTTATAACCACATTATTATCAATTTTGAAAACTATTATTTTAACGTTAAAAAGTTATTTTAATGAGTTATACACGTAATATTTTTATAATTGATAATTATAAATTTTATAAATTGGATAAATTAAAATGAATTCCAAATTTATATTCATGAGTTAACAATTATGTTATAAGTTAATTTTCATTTTTAGTCATAAAAAAGTTACAGTGGTAAAAAATGATTGACCATAGTATCAGTAAAATAATGCAGCATGTTAAAGTTAAATGGTAAAAGCATAAATTATCTAAAAATACAACCTTAAATGGTTGTTTTATGTGTTTATATACCATAAATATCCTTTAAAAAATAAATATCCCCAAAATGTTTTGGAATTAATTTCTCCCAATTGTGGTTGGATTTAAATATAAAATTATTATTATTTAATAACATATAACAACCCCTCCTCAAATATAAATACCACCCCCATTATCCTCAAACTCCATGAATCATTTTAAATATATAACAAAATATATCCCCCCAATATCCCCACTACCTTCTGGTACTATTTTCACACAAATACCAAATCCATATTCCTTAAGGTTCCCTTCAAGGAGGTGATATTCAATATGTAACTTTTTCAAACCACCTCTCTTAATTTTCGTTCTTCATATAACATCTTCTCACCTCAATCATCCATAACATAATAATAACATTAATATCTTTTAACTATTATATTTTTCTATTTATAATGGAATATATTATCTCCATCCCATTTCATATACCCTCTTATTCAGTCAAATGGAACCATTGTTCAAATTATCGTTGTTAACCATCTCAATGTATAATGAATTTTTTATTTTCTTATTAACTATATCAAGGATTTTCATAAATATTTACTAGAATTAAATAATAATTTAATAAGTATTTTTTTACCTCTTTCATTTTTTCTAACAAATAAATATACATAAAATTATACAAAATGAAACTATTTCACGATAGTCGAAAAAACTGGGAAAATAAACTAAAGTTTTATCATAATATTTTTATCAAATAAATAATCATCATGTATATAATTATTGATTTTAATTAATACAATTTCATTTCACTTTTGGAGTTTTATTTTCATTTTACATGATAATTCTTAATTATACATAAGTGAAACAACCTGGAAACCAAGATATGAACGCACCCTAATCAATTAAAATACAAAAATATTATAAATTAATGGGTGGTAAAACATTATAAAATGTTCATATAATGTATTATAAATATTAATATAGTTATTTAATAAGTTAATAATATTTTTTAAACCATTATACATGTGATTGATGTATGAAAATCTAAAGGTAAGTTTGAGGTATGGGTTCATCATCTCACTTTTACATTTGTAAGATTAATTATTTATTTACCAAATAATACTTATGTGTGGAGTATATAATTATCATTGATATATAATATCATTAATATCAATATATTACTAGAGTTTAATGTTTAATTTGATAATATTTTTATTTTATGGTGTATATGATTCGACTGATTACCAAGTGGTATGGGTTTTATTAATTGAATTTCTATTCAATGAGTTATACATCTACTTCCAAGATAATGTGGCACTAAAATTATTTGTGAAATTAAATTTAATTATATTATATTTTATATAAAATTGTTTTATTTTTATTTTTAATTAATAAATATAATTTATTCATTAAATTAACTCTCACATTAATGATATGATATGTATAGTGGACATTATTTTAAAAAATTATATTCTATTGTTTCCCTTGAAACTCACTTTTTCTTCCCTGATAATGTTTTCCAAAATTGTTTATAATTTTTTTTACAATTATCCTATGGTTATTAAATTTCTTTTTTCACTCATGTTTGAATTTTTAAAAAATGGATGGAAATGTATATTTTTTCATTTTGTGAACAATGTTGTATGATTATTTTCTTTCATAAATATAGAAAGATTTTTTTTTAATTATTTTTGTCGAGATGATTTTCCCCTCGTCATGTTACTATAGTGACTTAAATAATATATTAAATGTATTATTTAATATTTTCATCAGAAATTTATGATTTTAAAAAAATTTATAATTTTAAACATAAGTGATTCACATTATGAAAAAATATATGTTCTTTAGTAAATTTTCAACAATGTCATTTTTATTATTTTAATCTATTTTAACATAGTTGGGTAAATTTTATACTTGATTGAAGTTGATATCTTATGATATCGTAATCCATTCTTTAGTAATTGGTTTATGATAATTTTTAATAGGGGAGTAATTATATTTCATATAACTAGTTCTTCAAATAGGGATATTAATTGATGTTGTCATGTCTTGTAGATTTGGTTGTACTATTTATTCACGCAAGGAATTAATTGGACATAGTAAGTGACAGATGAGACACTCTATAGACCCATGATGCATCAGTGGATCTCATGATATAAACTAGATAGGGTTTTTTATGAGGACTTACACATTTATTTTCATATGTCTTGGATGAGGCCTCAACATTATTTCTTAGATTCACCACACTATGAATTCCATCAATATAAGATTAGTTATGGAATTCCATGGGATTATTATATTAGTATAATATTATTTTTATGTTTTCTTAATCATTCTATATTGTATATATAATTATTTGATCACCTTTTTTATGTCCATATAATTCCAACATTTTATTTAAATGGAATGAGTTTCAATAATTTAACATTCCATAATTATTATTATTTTTTATGATATCATCAAACTGTATACATAACCATACTAAGCATTTGATCTCACCCATTTATTATTTTTATATTTTTTCACCAGGATTCCATGAATTTTATTATGATTGATTTGTATTATTATGCAAGATGAATAATGCTATTCAAAAAGGATTCACTATGTTGTATTATATATTTTTAATTGTAATGTAAGATTCAAGAATGTAGATATTTTTATAGAACTAATAAACTATTAGGTCCTTTAGGATGTAAATCTGTGTATATTATGCTAATGTAATAAAGTAACCACTACATCTAGGCTATTAGAGTTAGGGTCATTATAGTTGGTATTAGAGTAATTTTGTAGAAAACATGGGATCATTATTTTGTAAAACATTGTTTAAAGAAAAATACCATATGATATAATTTGGAAAGACTCTCAATGAAACAAAATTTATTATTCAGTGGTTAGTTATAAAGATATTTTTAATTAATTTTAAGTATTTTTAAGATTACATAATATGCTTCATAATTTTATAATCTAATCTATTGTATGATATTTATTATAAATAGATCCTAGAAGAATGAATTGGAAACGTATCAATGAATGCAATCCATACAGGGATTTCCCTCTTGGGAAGAAAATTAAACTAGAGTTGTGGATGGAGCTAGAGTAGTAGCTAGATATTAATTACATAAAACTATAATGGTAAAAGTGACTCACGTTTTGAGAAATAACATTAATCCACAATGTCGTGTAACATTGTTATACATCTTCATATATCAACAATCCCCCATAATTTAGTCGGTCTAAAAATCCATTTATAGACAAGAAATGTATAAGTTCCTTTTAGATGATATTATCAAATTATTTACTAATGAATTGGTGAAGTTTCTCATGGATGATTATTATCACTCATCAGATGTAGATCAATACTTGTTATTAATTAAAAATATTAAGGGAGATAAAGAAATACAAAACATGGAATAAAAGGATTTTAAGAAACTTTTATTTGAAATATAATTTCCACCAAAATAGTGGGCGTATATGGAGAGAAAAGTATTTAGTAAGTGTAAAATGGTGTATGATAATGTTCCTATGTATAATTCCAACATTATAAGGTTATCAAGGAATTCCACAAACTATGTTATCTAAAGAGTTGTGTTGATTTTTTCTTTGATGAGACTAAACCAATACATTTTAGGGAACTTGTATACTAAACATTCTCATCATATGTGGATATAGTATCAAGTGCCATTAAGACAGAGAATTAATATTCTAAGTATTATGGTTCTAAAGGAGAGAAAGAGTGTAATAGGAAAAATGTGAAAAAACAGATAAATGGAAGAAAAGAAATAATGACATTCCCAGATCAGATAATTATGTAATGAAACCCCTAGTACTTATTTTAATAGAGTGAGAGTTTGTAACATGTTGAGAATAAATGGATATCAGGCTCCTAATTCTAAAGGAAATAAAGATTCTATGGAATTTTTAAACTCTAAGTAGATGGGAAACTTTTCCAATAAATTCCCAAAGCATCAATGGAATATACCATAGAAGGTTCAAAGGGATCAATGAAATGTTTATACTATTGATAAAACGAGTGTAGGATGATTACTATGAATTTGTATTTTAATCCATGAAATATGTTTTAAAAGTATTATATTGATGATATTATCATAATTTTTTAGTATTTTACTATAATATAATTTCTTAAATGATTATAAATCATGTTTCTAATAGTACCATGAAAAATGAATCAATGGAATGTTGGTCTTTTTATAACACATTTTGAGGGAGGATAACACAAATATAGCCTCATTAGAGAGATAATAATATATAAATGATTATGGGATAGTATTAGTGACCATTAAATTGGTTAGTGATTTGATTGTTTTATAGTTTTCTACATGTTTAGATTTATTTAATAAGGAATCATTCATGTTTTCACTGAGGTCTTATGGTGATTCATGTTATTATTATGTTTTTATATGATAAATGTATTTACATGTGACATAAATAGAAAATTTATGGGGGATTAAGGATATGTTTATTTAGTAACATTATTTATAAATTTTTAGAATATTTTCTGTAATTTTTTTGTGGTTCTTAAGATTTAAAACTTCTAGAATTGATTAATTTGATCCTTAGATATTTTTTTTGTTAATTTATGATTTATTATAATGGGTAACATGTTCTATAAATTTTGGTTTTGGAAAGTATTTATATAATGTATGAATAACTTATAGATCCTATGATTCATTAATAGTTATTTAGGGATAATAAAATATCTCTAATATTAATTTCTTGGCATAATAAATGTTGTGGAAATTGACTAAAGCACAACTAAAATATAAGATCATGCTTATGAAATAATATTTAATTAGGTGTGTTTATTTTTTGAAGTTCATTATCTATAGAGTAAGATAATCCCTCAACTCTAGGAATGATTTTTTTTAATAAAACAGTAATCCATCTACTTTTATTACAACAAAATCAGTGGCCTTTTAGCCCATCATCAATTTATGTTTTTGTGATGGTAAAAAATGAAACGGCCATGTTCTCTATCATTATCCATCAGAGTATGATTGTTATATTTATTTTTTATTTCTATTATTTCATTTCTGACTAATGTACTCTGATAAAGAAACCTATTTTTATGTTGACCATCAATTTTTTACTTTCCCTTCTTTTAAAAGGTTTTTTAATTAACATTCATACGATGTGGTTTCTCTATATTTTTTTTTAATTTCCAAAAAAAAAATCAAAGGGTTATTTCAAATTTAAATGACATAATTTAATGAAGGAGTGGAGAATGTAACACCTTGATATTTTATAATAACATGTTTTTCGATACCTTATGTGTCACAGAACCTCGAAATTAAATGAACTCAAAAATATCATTATTTTATCATGATCATTATAAACTATTAATTATATTGGTAGGCTTCAATATGATTAAATATACTATGAAATTAATATTATTTTTATATTCTATAAAAATATATTTATTTTTATTGAATGGCTACATAATATTTAGTAATGTTGTTTTATTCTTCAAATATATGCTTTCTTTAAAAATCAATTTTTTTAGAATTCTATGAGATAATAGATATAATTAATTTTATATAATTTCAAAACTTTTATTTGAAAAAATAGCCTTCATTTTTGGACTCATAATATCAAAATTATCTTTGGGTCTTTGTCTGGAAATTTTATAAATTTGTTTTCGGTTAAAAAGTGAAAGTACAGTTCTTATGAAATACCATCACTCTTATAATACATATATTATTTGATAATGATTTCAAATTTATTAGCCATTATTATTTATCAAAATTTATATAATTAATAACTTAATACATATTGTGTTCTATTTATAAAGACATGCTTAAGAATTCTTAAAACCACAATTTTATCCATAAAAACTATTTTTTTTAGTTATAGGTGTAAAATACATAGATTTTATTTTTATCACTTTTATAAATTTAATCATATAAAATCAATTCCATATTAAGAATCAGGAGGTCCAAAAAAATTTATATTTTCATTTTTATTTCTTGGAATAAAAGTTTATCATGGTAAAAAAATATTTACCGTCCTATAGGTAAAATAATGTTGTGGGTTAATGTTAAAAGGTAAAAGATCAAAATAACTAAAAACTAACACATAATAGGGGTGGTTAATGTGTTTATAGAACATAAATATCCTTTAAATCATAAATTATTAACCAAATTCATGGTAATTAATTCCACCCAATATTTATTGGCTTTAAATATAAAATATTCATTATTAAATCATTTAAAACAACCCCTCCTCAATAATAAAAAACACCCATCGCCAACCACTTTCTCCTCACAATTAGTGATTATTTTAAAATATATTTCAAATTATCTTATCCCCATGATCCAAATTTCTATGTGCTTCTATTATCACCAAAGTACCAATTCCATTTTCCTTATGGGGTCTTTCAAGGAGGTGATATTTAGGAGGATTTAGTTCTCAAACCACCTCTCTTAATTTCTTTTCTTCTTCAAAATTCTCCTCACCTAATTCATTCAAAGAATAAAAATAAATTTTGTATAAGGTATATAATGTAATATTATATATCTAATTGTATTTCTTATATCTAACCCATTTCAAATCTCATTTTATTCAATGATACAAAACCATTGTTCAAACTATGGAATTTAAATGTTTCTGTGGATAATAATATGGTTCATTTTCTATTACCTTTTCCAATAATGGTCATAAAAATATTATTATATTTAAATAAAATTGAATATGTATATTATAAGATATTTATCTTTCTTGAACAAATATATAGACATAATATTAAAGAAAACTAATAGAGTTTATGATGGTTGGAAAAACCGATAAAATAAACTAAACAAATATCATTAACTATTTATCAAATAAATCATCATCATCTCAAAAATAAAAATAATATATGGGAACATTTAAAATTTTAAATTTTAATTAATAAAATTTTATTTCCCTTATATAGTTTTCAATCCATTTTAAATGAACATCCATTATTATACAGAAGTAAACCGAACATGAAGCCATGAAATGAACACACCAGAAACAATGAAAATAATAATATATTATTCATGATTAAGAGTTATGATTTTATAAATTGGTTATATAAGGTATTATAAATATGAATATAGTTTTTTAAAAAATTTAAATTTTTTTTAAACAATTATATTAGATTTTCTAGAATGTAAAACTCATGGGAAGCAAGTGGTAAGGGTTCATCATCTCACTTTCACATCATGGATATATATTCCTTATTCACCACTTATTTCTTATCTATTGTGTATATATTTCCAATTGAAATATTATATAATAAATCTAATTATCATTCGGTTATTAAATTTCCCATTTGATAATTTTTAATACTATGGGGTATTTGACTTGACTGATTACAAATTGGTAAGTTATTTCCAAACACAAGTTCAATTAATTGGGATAACCTTCTACTTAAATTATTATGTCATAATAAGATTATTTGTGAAATAATTTTTGAATATACTATGTTCTATTTTTAATTTTTTATATTTATATATAGATAATAAACATATTTGATTCATTTTATAAATTCTCAATTCAATGGTATGGTATTTTTAATGAAAATTATCTTAAGAAACTATTTTTTAATTTTTCATTTAATTTTTCATTTTTTATACCATTAACATGTTTTTTAAAATTGTTTCCAAATAGGTTTTTTAAAATTTGATAATGTTTATTTAATTAATTTTTACTAAATTTTAATATTTTCCAAATGTTTTAAATGTTATATTTTATTGTTTTCTAAATAATGTTCTCTCAAACATTTCCAAAAAAAATATTGACGAAATGTTTTTTTACTAATGTAGTGTGAGTGGATTTTCCTTATATTGTTAAACCTTAATGCCTTAAAACATCAATTAAAATGTTTCATGATTATTTTCAAAGAAAAATGTTTTATTTTATAATTGTGTATTGTTTTAACAATAATCAATTTTTAAAGTGAAAAAGGATATTTTCCTTAAAAAATCAATGATCTCTTTTATAGTATTTTCATCTACGTAAACATGATTTGTTGAATATTTTTCTTCATTGAGGACAACCTCTTATAATACCATATTCCATTCATTATTCAATGGTTTGTGATCAATTTATCTAGGGAATTGCTGAGATTTTGTATGAAAATTTCTTCTGATATGAATAGTTATTCATTGGTTTATGGTGTGTTTTTTCAATTTTATTATATATTCATGTGAGTAATACATTGGAATTAATAAGTGATTCAAGGAGGTAATTATAGACCATTTATGCATAGGTAGGTCTCATTAGAAAATCTAGATTTATATTATCAATGAGTTCTTACACATCTATTATAAAATGACTTGGAGGAGTCCCCGATGATATGTTTTATATATCTAACATTTTGAATTCCATAATTATGATATTAGTTATTTAATTCCATGTCATTATTTGATATGTAGCATATAAATGGAAAATGTTCTTACCTCATTTGATTTTTATATTGAAATATTTGATCATCTTTATTTCTACACATATTATTCTCAAATTATTATTTAAATGGAATATGTTTTTATTATTTACCTTCCCATAATTGTAATTTATTATTTATGATAAATTATGTTGTATACATATCATTATTGAGAATCTGATCTCACCACGTAATTAAATGTTTTCTATATGATTTATATACGTATATTTTTATTATTATGAAGGGTTAAGCTAAACAAATAATTGTGTTCTCAAATTATTTTCAATGTTGTATTACATATATTCAATTGTAAAGTAAGGTTCAAGTATGTATCTTTTTTTCAAGACTATTAAAATTATTCGGTCATTAGGGATGTGATTAATTGAATATTATATCTATATAATAGAGTTACCAACAAATCTGAGCTACTAGTTTGGGTTCTTTTTAATGATTTTTAAATCCAATTTTATCATGTTATTAAATATATTTTTCGATGGATGGTTTGGTATATTCACAAGGTTTCTCAATCCATCACCCATTCTAATGGGTTTTTTCTGTAGGTAATATTTGTGTTATTCCTTTTACAAATTTTTAACTTGGTTTCTTTAATCATATTACATTACTAATCCCAAAATAGTAATTATGAGTTATGATAGATATAATATATTACCATTATTAAGCACTATAAAATGTAACCTCAAGATAACTCACATTAGAATATTATCATACTAGATTGTTTGTCATGTAACATTAAATTTATCTGAAATGGTGCAACCAATATCACTCTTATATTAACATATATCATTTTCTTCTAAATCTATGATACATTGTGTTGAGGACACTCATACTTATTAACCAAATTCTCAAAATAGTGATTGTAAATTACCTTGAATATTCTTAAAATATTTTGAACCAAATAGAATTGTAATCATTTATCTAAAAATATAACTTATCCTTTAACTAAGAAAGCACATATCTATTAATAATTATAATTACATTCTAATCTATTAATTTCAATCTATGTTATCTGTGGCTACTTTCATATTGGGTTATTTCGCCTTTTCATATTCAAATCCATTATGATTTTTTATAATTAAAATATGACTAAACCCACACATATCCCATCAGAGTAGAAAACCAAATATTAAGTTATGCTGCTTTATTAGGAACTATGTCATGATGGACATAATACTTAATTTACCTTTTTTGGGGTTATTAAAACTAGGTACATATGTTCCATAAACTATATCAAAATTTTGTCTTCAAAATTTGTTGTCATTGTTTGGGAACCTAGATTCTCAAAACATTCCAAAATTTCATTATATTATCTTATTCATTGAATTATAACTACGAATGATACCTAGGGTTTTATCATAAGATCTTTTATTCTAAAAATCATATAAAAGGTTCTTTGTTACCATAATATTAACCATCTAATATCACATAGGGATATTTATACCATTGAAATAATGATCAGAGATATCATATAAACAATAAATTATCAACATGAAATATATCAATATAAAATTTTATCCAATAACATCTCTGATATCATCTTTGATCCCTCAGACCCACACTCCCAAATCTGGTGCCATAAAAACATATATTCTTTAGTGGAATCATTACTAGATTTATATGTCCACAGATAACTAACCAATAAATACATTCCATATGGAAAATATTGAATTAAATACTATGACAACCTGAATTTTTTGAATATGAAAGTTTTTATAGTTTATTCGAAATACACCACATATCTTAAACGTGTCATGAGGTATTGTTATTTATATTTGACAGTTTTAACCAAGATATTAAATTAGTTGTTTTGAATCGTCTTAAATAAATTATGAGATATATAAATAGATCCTTCTAAATAAAACTATTTTGATTAATTATTAGTAAATGAGCATTCATTTTTTGGCAATGTATTATTATCCTTCAAAAATAAGATTTACTTAAAAATGATTTTATTTCATTCTACGAGATGATGTTATATTTAATTTTTGAAAATAGTAAAAAATTATTAAATTGAAAAAAAAAATATTTATATAAAAATATCAAAATTAACTTTTGATAATGATTTGAGAAATTTAATAATTTTTTGATTTTCTCGTGAATTATGGAAAATATTGATTTTTTTTGAAAACTGTATTTTGGATCAAGTTATGTAAAAATTAAAATTTTATTTATAATGGTTTCAAAATGAAATTATATTAGAAATATTTAAAATGATAAAATAAATTTCATTGTAATAACTTTTATGTCTGAATTTATTATAAATTCATTTTTATGTGTAAAAATGAATTTTTCACAAAAATGGTTTTTATGCATGCAAGTGTTTTTACTATAATACATTATATTTCTCACTATTGATGAAATATTTTAATTAAATTTATATATTATACATTTAACAAAATTATTTTCTATAATATTTATTTTATTTTATTTTTTAAAATGGATTTCATATTTCGAATTAAGTGTTTCTAATTCTGTAAATATTTCCCTTTTTTGTTAATATGATTAGAAACTGTGGAACAATTTATCTCATCACTAAAGGGTAAATAAGGACATTCTAGGATAAAAATAAGTTATAATAATATAATTTTGTATCCTAATTATTATCAAATGAATGAAAATAGTCCGTTATAACCTCAGGCTAGAAATTAATTTTTTTAATGGACACATGTCCATGAACACGATGTATATAATATTTAATGAAAATAATGTTAAAAAATGTTACATTCATAGTACTAAGTATTTTTTATTGTTCCACATATAGAAAATAGAATTTTTTGAATGAATTTAAATGTATATTTTTCGATTAATGAAATTATTTTCCAGATTTAAATTTATTTATAATTTTTATCAATTATATAATAACCATAACTGCTTAGACCACATTGATGTTGAATTTAATAAATTAATTTGAAAAATAAAATTAATGATTTTAAAAATAATAAAACAAATTTAATTAGAGTGAGTTATTATTATAAATGAATATTTTTTATAAATAATACATTCTAGTGAGTTTTAAAATGATTATAATATAAATCAAATTTGTTACATATCTTCATTAATACAAATTAAATTAATGGGGAAAAAATTAAATTATATAAAAACTATAAATATAACATAAGAGGATAAAGTGGATATAATATGGTATAAAATTTTATCATTATTCTATTTATGATCCATTATTCAAATTATATGTAAAAAATGTAACATTTTATGAGTGAAAAAGATTCTACAATGGTTGATGTAAGAATATGTTAACTATGCGTTTAAACCAAATGGTAAGGTCTAGAACAAGAAATAATACCATAAAAATAAAATTATTTTATGGGATTCCAACCCCTATAATACATTATCTCTTATTAACAACCCTTTTGGAATCTTTTGTTCATGATAATTACTTTATTATATTTTAATCTTTTATGAAATTCTAAAAGTGTACCTGACCTCAATTATAATAGGGCCCCTCTTATTTATCTTAATCACACCTCATTAAGTCATATATATCAGTGATACCCTCTAATAATCACATCTAAAAATCCTTTTATTCATTATATATGTTCTGGTTTTTTAAAAATACCAACCCTAAGGTCCTTAAGAGGTGATCTAAAAGTGTTGTTTCAAATAAAAGGTAATTTCCTTAGCTGATAACTTCCATTTTGATTCTTCTGTAGCACCCCTTAATGTATTATAGTCTTAATAAAATAATAAATTTATTATCATTAATATACTTAAATTTTAATATGATTATGAATCCACCTTTATTCACTATCTTGCCATTAAATATGATGTGAAAGTATCTATTGTGCATGCATACACCATACCATCTCCTCATAGTGATATAATGAATTTAACATAACCTTAATTTATGGGTGGGTATTTCTACTGGTTTAAGGATTAAATATGATACTTATGAAAAAATTATTTTGATATAATTATAATATAATATTTATCTTCTTATCATCTAAACAGTTGGAAGATGATAATGTTGCTTGTGTGTTTGTGTCGACTATCTCCACAACGAAGCGACATGATTATCTTTTCATTTCGATTATACATTGATGGAAATATGGATAAATTTAATGAATATATTTGATATATATTTTTTAATAATTACTATTTACAATATATTTAGTATTTATATTTATTTTTTTCCATCTGTCAAAAAATGAAAACATTTTTCATCAGTATGTATGACCTACCATCTCTAGGAATAGTTTAATTCGTATTTATATCCCTAATTTTATGGATAAATATATTAATGTATCTAATTAATATATATTTAATTTATATCATGATTAAAATTCAATAAATGTATGATATATGATCAAAGTATAAGGATTAAAAATAACGAACCAAAACATACATGAAGAACAAAACTGATATCAAACATAAATGTGATTTTAATAATAATTAATAATAAATTCCTAATAAAAGGTTATAAATAAATAATATAAAGTATTATATATATTTTTGTGGTTTTGTAATATATATATATAATTTATTTATTTATTATAACAAAGGTTCCCATGTGTACCAAGGATGTTAGACAATACCTAAGGGATTTTTGTCTCCCTTTTATTTCATTAAGAGACATGCCATATTCACCACTAATTTATTTTATGTAGTTTATAAACTTCCCATAAATATCATTTATGATGTTTATAATGAAATTTATATGTATTTTATTATCTAAATTACATTCATTATTTCATGGGGCTTACGATTCAAAAGTTACCAAAGTGGTTATAATTTGATGCCACTATCTCATTGTTTATCTATATTTTTTAGGATTGGATTTTCAATGATAGAATTTTAGGATATACCTATAATGAAATTTACGATTATATGGTTATTTATTAGAAAAAAATACTTTACTTTCATTTTAATTACCTTATGTAATCAACAGACTGAAAATACTTTTTTATAGAAAACCGATTTCATTTTCCTCTTCAGTAGAAAATCAATCCTTATTAAAGTACATGTTTTCAAAAAAATGTTTTGAACATTGTTTTTAATATTATACAAATATAATTCTATGTCATTTTTTACCATGTATTAATAATATAAATATCATTTAAAAATGAATCGTCTAACGATTTTTTGAACAATGTACATTTTTACTTGTTATGAAAAGTATGAATCAGATATTTTTTATCTTAAAGGGAATAATTAGAATATCCCTCCACAATGAATGCTTAATTATTTTAAATATTCCTTACAATTTTACATTGTAATTTTCAAAGAAAATATTTTCAAAATTATTAAAAAAATATTTGATTTTAAAGATTCAATTTCAAAATGTAAAAGATATTTTCCCAAGGAAAATTTTTATTGATATTTTAATGTTATTTAGATTAATCATAAATTAAATCCGTTGATATTACTTATGATTTTTTTGGGATATGATCAAAGGATACAATCCTTATTTTTTATTTTTATGGTTTATATTTATGATGGAAGGATTTTTATAAAACTGATTACTTTTCCATAGGTTACACAATGACGACTTGAAGAAATGTTAATGAAACCTATTTATTCTCCTTGGGTTATAATATGATTAAAAAGGTGGGTTTTTTTAAAAAAAAATTCTTTTCCATGGGTTACACTATGATGAAATTTTCCTGAAACCCATTTCTTATCCTGGATTTTGATATGATAAATATTTTATAATCTTATGGAATACATATGTAAGATATTCATTATGTTATGTGTGTGGATTATATCCCATTACAATGAATTGGGTAATTATTGATAACTAAAAATGTAAATATGACATGTACAAACCAGATTTCATGTTCCATTTTTCATGAATAGACAAGGTTTTCTTGTTAATAATACCAATTATAGACCTGGATATCATGTACATTAGATTCATTATGGAACATGATTTAATTTATATTATATTTTTTGTGGATTATGTTTTCATTTCCATGTGTTTATGCATGATCTTTGATTTCATGACCATAAGATTATGTATAGACTTGGTTCCATGGTTGTAAGTTTGAGCATGGTTCTGATTTCAGTTCCTTAACATGATGAGTAAACGTATATCTATTTATAAATGTTCATAAGGTTTTAATGTTATATGTATTTGAGACAATAAATAATTATGAAAATTTTATGCCCTCGTGATGGATGTTCTTTGATTTCATTGTGATAATTGTCTTACAAAATACAAAGCATTATGACACAACTCGAGATTATGATATATGATATGCATGGTATGAATTTAAAATTTTATAAAAAATTTATCATTTCCTTATGATCATGTTATAATCGACATATTATTATTTTCTCCCCTGCTTACACATACATAGAATCTTACCTGAATCAATATTATGTTTCCTTTTACCCAAGTTATAAGAAAATCATTTAGGGGTGATATTTTTAGGAATGGTTCTAGTTATGAAAACCCTAATTGGAGACTCTTGTAAACTAATTGTTTATGTGTCCATGTTTCCAAAGTCACTAGTGATATGTGAATATAGTTTTAATAGTAATGTTATGTGATGAATATTTATCTTAAAATAAGAAATATCTATGTGTGAAAAGTATGGTTTACTCTAAATGTTATCAAAGAAAGGTTTAATAAAATATTATAAACTACGATGATAAATATTTAGATGGAATTTTAGGGATAATTAAATTTATTGGATAACATTATAATGTTTTGTTAATGGTCATGGATGATCCAGGTTAAACCTAAAGATTCATATATTTCAATAATGGTATGTTTTTATAGACAATAAATAATTTATTTTTTATGATTATGTGGCTCTATACTATGATTATCCTTACATAAATTATGATTTTTTGTTTTAGTCAAAAGATAAAACATGAAGAAATTGTATGAATCATGATTATGACAACCAATGAAATCAAAAGCCTCATGATAAATCTAATTTCTTAGTATTTGTGATATAATACATATTGTACATGCTTAATCAACTCTCTAAAGATATTGGTGGTAGCATGGATCATTTTGAACATCTGAAAGCACCAACGATAGAGTGATATGTTATTAAATAATTTATTCAGTAATGTGTACCCTCTATTTATTGGTATTTTGATCAACTAGTTACTGAGAAATAGATTAATGTGTTATATATGATATTTTCTATTCCACAGTGGTTAGACAATTAAAGTATTTTTTTAGAATCTTATCAAATGGAATGGGAAGTTGATCAATGGTAAAATCACATTATGAATATGAGTAAGTAAGTGGTAATGTATCCATCTAAAGAGATGAGTTTAATGAAACATTTTTCAGTGAGTACTTCACTAATATTCTACAAAAAATTTATCCATAATTACATGAGGTTATAAAAAATGATTGTTAATCAATAAGAAGAAATGAAGATTATTTTACTAGATGAGAAAATTATGCTTTGAGTTTAATCCTCACCCATGAAAGAAAAATTTATTGATTCCTTAGGGGGTTGAAACCGTGTCTTAGAAATTCATAATCCATAATGGAATTTGGATTATATATTGTAACAGCCCGAGATTTTATGAAAAATATTCTTTTTATTCTACTAATGTCTTGTGTTATACGCTACACCAAAAGGAGCTTGCACAACACGCATCCTTGACTTGCCTTGCATTACACGCAATCGCAACCTTTCTCGATAGCGTGTGTGGTACGTAATCCTGAGTTTCACGAAACAATGATATGCTATTAAAAAATTATTAAAACTAGCCGTTATGAATAGTAATAACCACTTTTTAAATTTTAGAAATTTTAACTCTCAAAATGGACTTCATTTTTGGATTCGGAGTATCGAATTTAGCCTAAGGTGAAATTTTGGTATTTTTCGGATAACTTTCATATTCTGATGAATAGTGAAAATTACTAAATTATAATTAAAAAACAACTTTTTTTAATCGAAATAATTAATAGTGATAAATCATTAATTTGAGTGGTTTTAAAGTATATTTAGAATATATTTTTACAATTTAATACAATGTTGGTCATTGGATGTAATTTCACATTTAAACTAGACATAAACACGTGTCAATCTTTTGATAGATATTGTTTCTTAAAAACACGCTATTTGTTTTAACAGCGGGATTTAATTATAAAATTAATTAATGCAACTGTTATGTTATGAATTTGGTAAAATAGACTTCATTTTTGAATTCGGAATATGAAATATAGCTTGGGATGAAATTTTGGCATTGTTCTGAAAAACATCAATTTTTGATGAATAGTGAAACTACTAAGTGGTAGGTTAAAAACTGAATTTTGCATAAAACTTAATTTTACCGCTTCTGTGAATGGAATTTCGAAAATCCGAGAGACACGG
Source organism: Viscum album (assembly GCA_963277665.1). Classification (NCBI taxonomy): domain Eukaryota; kingdom Viridiplantae; phylum Streptophyta; class Magnoliopsida; order Santalales; family Viscaceae; genus Viscum; species Viscum album. Next base: position 859,559,862 of record OY728151.1, read on the forward strand.
TTAATATCAATGACTAAAATGTGGTTCAAAGAGATGAAAATAATTTTTTGGTGAATAGTAACTTTTTACTTTTTTTACCACGGTTAATAGTAAATAGGGTAACTAAGGGTAAATATGATATTAATATTACCCTAACACATGTCCTAATTCTATTGGACAACTGTAATTCGACCAAAAACAAACTTAGGAATAAAATATTACCATTTAGGCCCACTTGGATTAGATTAGGACATTTATTATTAATTTATTTAAAGAAGGGTTAAAATAGTTAAAATCAAAGTTTAATAAGTAAATCATTTTTAATATGGGGTTATACATAAGATAAATTCGACTATAAAAATTCATTAGAAAGATAAAAATATTTCCTACATGATGGTATTTTATTTGTAATTTTTAGACATCAAATAATATAATTTATGACACAAAGATGATGCAGTAATTATCTTATTAATGAAATATTGACATAATTGATAATATAAATACCAAAATAAATGTAATTTAAGACTTTTTATGAATTACACTAATTTTCTAGGTTACTATGATATATTAGTGTTGATTTAATAAACGTGGTTCGAACATATAATTCTGTTATGACTTTCACAAAAATCATATATCAAATAGTATCAAAATTGACACAAAATAGTTTTTAAATCAAATATTATATTATTAATTGTTATTTTATTCCTAAAAATCTAAGGTTCGGCAAAATGACTTAGATAAGGATATATGTATTAATAATATACAATTTGGGGTTCGTTTGGCATTTTATAGTAAGTTTATTAACCATATAGTGAAAGAAAACAAAAAGACACGGTAAAAGTTAAATTATTTAACTTAGAGTTAAATCTAATTGATAAGGTTAAAATAATACCCTAAACTTGTCTAAATCCTATTGGTTGATAGGATTTCGACCCATCCCCACTTTAGCTTCGAAATAAGACCCTTTGGAACCATTATAAACCGATTTTGACTTCAATATAAAATAATATTTTGAGATATTCCTAAGGTGCCCCTCTCCTCCCCTATAAAAGGACACCTCCTCCCCCTCCTCCTCACAACAATTTGAGCACTCAAGCTCGGCCAACCCCTGCCAATTTCTCCTCTCCACTTCCCTAGCAACATCCTAGAGGTTCTGGTCTTCCTCAAAGACCAATTTTAGTGCCCTAAGAGGAGGTCTCAAAGAGGCACTTCAAAGAAGAGGTAATTACCGTTACCAATTCTTTCATCTTTATTTCTTCTTCCACTTCTTCTTCTTAGGTTGTTTCATTATGAAGTAATAACATCAGTATCACTAATATACTGATATGTTATTATAAGTATGAAACAACCCTATTTCACCATCTATCCGTCCTACGGAAAAAGAAATCACCGCGCGTGCGTACGTACGGAATACCGTCTCCACGCCGTGGTGTAATATATTTTCCACCACCACCTTACATGGATGGGTATAATGGTGTAAAGAATAACTATACATAGTTATTACAACATCATATTGATTCTGATATATTGTATAATCCACTCCAATTCAATTCAATATTTATAGAAATGATATCATCGCTCGTGCGTACGTACGGAATACCGTCTCCACGACGTGATGAGATTCATTCTCCATGTTAACCATTTAAGAATGATTATAATGTATATATAAGAAATAATAATGAAATATATGACATTATAAAGCTACTGGATTTATGTATATATATACATATGTATGTCATCTACTTACTTCCATTTCAAGACAATAAGGAAAGGAAAACAGCGTTCATGCGTACGTACGGACTACCGTCTCCATGAACGGTGTTTTTCATTTTATTTATCTACCTATTATATATATATATATATATACTGAATATATATGATATATAAATCATATTTTATATTCTGGAAGTAAGTAAATCATGATATAAGTAATAATGATGTCAAGAACAACAAGTCAAAACACCTACGATAAATGAAACGATTTTACCCAAAACGCTTCTTTAACATGGAATTTACAAAAGAACGGGTAATATAATGTCATAAGTGAACCATATATGATATCATAACAATGAATATGATTCTGTAATAAGTCAATAACATTATTTAAACCATTATACAGGATCTTCGGACACGAACAAAGCAAATCGGACCTAAGGTAAGGGAAATATCACAATCTCATTTTTATCCGAGATTGTTTATTCGTAAGTATTTACTGGGGTGTATTTTATCATCCACATCCATGTTTACTCAATATGTAATATTATTTCCATCCACCTAAAATTTTTTAAATCCATTTTTACCCTTCAGTGAGTTTTTAGTAATACGTATGAAAGGAATCTTTTGTCGTTTTTCGTACGAGGTACTTTTTGACTTTTCCGACAAAAGTACGAAGAATGTTTTTTTTAACTTATACGGCACGAACGGATTTCTACTGTTTTATAAAGCCTTATTTTAATGAAGCTTCCTCTAAAATATTTCATGACTATTTTCAATAAAATCTCTTTCTTTTAAAATTGCATGATGTTTTGTGAAAAGAAATTGATTTTTAAGAAAAAAGGATATTTTCCTCAAGAATTCAATTCAAGTGTTTTATCAAAATTATTTTCCATCTAAGATAATAAAGGGTTCTGTTTCTATCCATATTTTTACATTGATTTGACTATGTTGTGATGAAATTATGTTTATGAATTCCTTTATCTTATATGAATTGATTTATGATGTCATGATGTTTCAAGAATCCCATTTTTGTTACATGTGTTATGCGATGATGTATGTTTTATGATTATGTGGCACACATAAGAAAGGATTCATTATAAGATGGGTGGGACCTATATCTCCCTCCAATGCATTGGGTAAAGACTTTATATCTCATGAGATATACATGGCTGGAATGGAAGGTTATTTCGGTTCAGTGATACAGGACTGAAACGAGGAGTGAACTCGGTTCAGAAAGGGACTTTATCCACTAAGATAGTCTTGGCAATGAGTCATGACTAACAAGAAATGATTTTCCATGATTATGTGTGCATTCCACAAAGTTTCAAGTTTTATGTTATGATTATGGGGATCTTATTTTCAATTCTATGATTTATCCCATGTTATGATATTATGAGCTCTTTTGCAGGTCAAGATTTCCAAAAGCTACGTTCTTATGTATATGATGTGATTGATATTTCTTTTGTTTACCCTTACTGAGCATTTGAGCTCACCCTTTTTTGTTTTTCTTTCCCCAGGATATAAAGAAAGGTTTTAGGTAAAAAAAAAAGGGGAAGATCTTTATGGGAGATATTGAAGATCTTTCACCACGTTTAGAAGATTACGTTCTGAGTTTCCAAAGACACTAAACTATTACGATCCTTGTGTGTGTGTTTTTGTTATGTACTAAGTATTCCGCAAAAGTAATGTAATATACGATAAGCTTCGGGTCTCTACAGTTGGTATCAGAGGAAAGGTTTAGTCAACCTTTGGAAACTAGGATGCGAAAACGTTAGTGAGATCCCTAGAGATATTTCTAAGGTATGTCTAGGGATGTCTCTAAGGTTAAGTATACGAATAGGTTATAGTCCTAGAATTGCGCTAACGATCTTCGAATTTAACCTAAGATGTTAGATATTGAGGGTACTACCCCTTTATTATGTTGTTTCCCTAGCATGATTTTTGCCTCTCACACTATTCTTTTGGGGTTTTAGACGATGGCTGGAACCCAAAGGAACCGTGTTGATCAATGTAATGGACAATGCAATGATTGTCCCCCTGAGCAACCAAACGATATGGGAGCTGGAATGCAAAATCTTGTAGCCATGCTCACACAACTTTCTCAAGCTATGAATCATGCAGGACTTCCAAACGAGCAAAGGAAGGAGCAACATTCTGTTGAATCCTTCATGAGGCAGTGTCCGCCTTCTTTCAGTGGGTCTACTGATCCATTAGTTGCTGAACAATGGATTAGTACTACTGAAAAGATATTTTCAGTTCTTCAATGTTCTGAACATGATAAAGTCATCTTAGCAGTATATCGTTTGGAAGGTGAAGCTGATCAATGGTGGAATCTTATCAAGAATACGAGGCAAAGAGATGAAATTGATTCCATGGAATGGGATGAGTTCAAGAACTTGTTTTTCTGTAAGTACTTCCCTCGTATTCTTCGAATGAAGATGGAGAAGGAGTTTCTTGAACTGAAGCAAAGGGACGATGAATCTGTTGGTACCTATGAAGCAAATTTTACAAGACTTGCAAGGTATGCATCTGGCATTATCATCCAACCTGAAAGTAAAGTTGATCGATTTTTCAGTGGCTTAAAACCAAGTCTTCGAAGGGCATTAGCTATAAGAGACTTCAGTAGCTATGAAGAAATTGTGCGTTGTGCTATCAAGGTAGAAATGGAAGTTGGTGTTACATATCCATCTCATGGTTTTGACAAGAAACGAAAGATGGAGTTAAAGGAGAAATCTCAGAATAATGGTGAAAAGAAGATGAATGTTTCCTTATGCACAAAGTGTGGAAAGAAGCATGGTGGAGATTGTCTTAAAGGGACTAGAAATTGTTTTAAGTGTGGAAAAGAAGGTCATCGAGCAGCTGAGTGTCGAAGTAATGGAAAAAGGGTTTCTAATGATGTGAATAAAGTAAACACTGCAGAGAACGCACCACCAACACTTCAATGCTTCAAGTGCAAGTAAATGGGGCATTATGCTAATAATTTCCCTAATACAAGGGTTAGTGATGATCAACATGAGCAACCACTGAAGGCAAAGGACAAAGGGAAATCACATGTGATCACTTTTGGCAATGTCGAATATGACAACGATGTGGTGGAATGATTAAGTGTTTATGTAATGGGATTCCAAAATAATGTTGTATCATTGAGTATTGATGTGGTATTCAAAGTGGAAATAAGATGATATGCGCATAATGAAGACGAGAAAATGAAATGTTTAATAGTATTCATGAGCTCATGATTGATATAAGGACTAAGTGATATCATGGTTTGGGTATATAGAATTTTGAGGATTTTGGTATGTGGAAAGTGTTAACTTTTAACTGCACTCATGTTTTCACTTAGGTATTCAAGAGAATACACGATTAAGGACTTTGAATGTTTGGAATGTGACCAACAAGACATATCTTATGATATGTGGGGATCAACGACAGTATTAAATCTCTGGTAATCGATGTCACTATATTATGAGAGTGGACTGCAGTATTATGTATAAGCCTAAAGATTAGACTTGATTATGTTGGACATAAGTTAGTATTGTTTAAGGATAGAAGATTTTCGATATTATTGATGGGATGTTATAGTAACGTAGTTTTAGAAAAAGGGACAACCTGCAGGACGGGCGACAGCCCATCGCTTCGGACAAGGCTGTAGGAATCGAACCCACAACCGAAGTGCGACTGGCCTTTATCGCCTACCACTGACCTACAGGAAGTCCCTGTTTAGTAGAAACTAGTTTTATTATATTAAGCAGTATGATATATGAAGTATAAGTCCATTTTAGGAACTATATATGATTAATCTCACTATATAATGACTTATGTATATTTAATAACTTTTGCTTACCTTTTGTTTGAGACAGATGGAATGACCCGTCATTCTATCACATGATCTGCTAACACTTCACGAATAACAAATTCAACTTCATTTATTTAAGAGATGAAGTAGAAATTGTTCAAGGCACGAACAAAAGTGAGATTGTACCAAAATAAAGTAAGTATTTATTCTAAGAAAATTTTCAACTTTAGGGAAATGATCTTGAAAACCAAAAATGTTGTCCTAGTGATCTTATACCTGATGAATCAGATGGTACCTTATATCATCACAAAACTATGGATTTGTGATTACTGGCTTTTCCATAGCCATGTTCTCTACCACTCTCCATCAGAACATGATGGTTAGATTTCTCTTCCATATCCATATTTTCACCTATTTGGAAACCCAATGATTAGTTTATTTGGGTAATCGTTACATTTCATACTTTAGTTTTTAAAGCCAAGTTTTGGTATTCCCTTTTACGATGTGGGTTTCTATTAAAGAAACTTTCGAATAGTAAACCATTTATAACCCCGACGAATTTCGAGGGTGAAATTCATTTTAAGGGGGGTAGAATGTAACAGCCCGAGATTTTATGAAAAATATTCTTTTTATTCTACTAATGTCTTGTGTTATACGCTACACCAAAAGGAGCTTGCACAACATGCATCCTTGACTTGCCTTGCATTACACGCAATCGCAACCTTTCTCGATAGCGTGTGTGGTACGTAATCCTGAGTTTCACGAAACAATGATATGCTATTAAAAAATTATTAAAACTAGCCGTTATGAATAGTAATGACCACTTTTTAAATTTTAGAAATTTTAACTCTCAAAATGGACTTCATTTTTGGATTCGGAGTATCGAATTTAGCCTAAGGTGAAATTTTGGTATTTTTCGGATAACTTTCATATTCTTATGAATAGTGAAAATTACTAAATTATAATTAAAAAACAACTTTTTTAATCGAAATAATTAATAGTGATAAATCATTAATTTGAGTGGTTTTAAAGTATATATTTAGAATATATTTTTACAATTTAATACAATGTTGGTCATTGGATGTAATTTCACATTTAAACTAGACATAAACACGTGTCAATCTTTTGATAGATATTGTTTCTTAAAAACACGCTATTTGTTTTAACAGCGGGATTTAATTATAAAATTAATTAATGCAACTTTTATGTTATGAATTTGGTAAAATAGACTTCATTTTTGAATTCAGAATATGAAATATAGCTTGGGATGAAATTTTGGCATTGTTCTGAAAAACATCAATTTTTGATGAATAGTGAAACTACTAAGTGGTAGGTTAAAAACTGAATTTTGCATAAAACTTAATTTTACCGCTTCTGTGAATGGAATTTCGAAAATCCGAGAGACACGGTTAATATAAAGGACTAAAATGTGGTTCAATGAGATGAAAATAATTTTTTGGTGAATAGTAACTTTTTACTTTTTTTACCACGGTTAATAGTAAATAGGGTAACTAAGGGTAAATATGATATTAATATTACCCTAACACATGTCCTAATTCTATTGGACAAGTGTAATTCGACCAAAAACAAACTTAGGAATAAAATATGACCATTTAGGCCCACTTGGATTAGATTAGGACATTTATTATTAATTTATTTAAAGAAGGGTTAAAATAGTTAAAATCAAAGTTTAATAAGTAAATCATTTTTAATATGGGGTTATACATAAGATAAATTCGACTATAAATATTAATTAGAAATCTAAAAAGATTTCCTACATGATGGTATTTTATTTGTAATTTTTAGACATCAAATAATATAATTTATGACACAAAGATGATGCAGTAATTATCTTATTAATGAAATATTGACATAATTGATAATATAAATACCAAAATAAATGTAATTTAAGACTTTTTATGAATTCCACTAATTTTCTAGGTTACTATGATATATTATTGTTGATTTAATCAACTTGGTTCGAACATATAATTCTGTTATGACTTTCACAAAAATCATATATCAAATAGTATCAAAATTGACACAAAATAGTTTTTAAATCAAATATTATATTATTAATTGTTATTTTATTCCTAAAAATCTAAGGTTCGGCCAAATGACTTAGATAAGGATATATGTATTAATAATATACAATTTGGGGTTCGTTTGGCATTTTATAGTAAGATTATTAACCATATAGTGAAAGAAAACAAAAAGACACGGTAAAAGTTAAATTATTTAACTTAGAGTTAAATCTAATTGATAAGGTTAAAATAATACCCTAAACTTGTCTAAATCCTATTGGTTGATAGGATTTCGACCCATCCCCACTTTAGCTTCGAAATAAGACCCTTTGGAACCATTATAAACCGATTTTGACTTTAATATAAAATAATATTTTGAGATATTCCTAAGGTGCCCCTCTCCTCCCCTATAAAAGGACACCTCCTCCCCCTCCTCCTCACACCAATTTGAGCACTCAAGCTCGGCCAACCCCTGCCAATTTATCCTCTCCACTTCCCTAGAAACATCCTAGAGGTTCTGGTCTTCCTCAAAGACCAATTTTAGTGCCCTATGAGGAGGTCTCAAAGAGGCACTTCAAAGAAGAGGTAATTACCGTTACCAATTCTTTCATCTTTATTTCTTCTTCCACTTCTTCTTCTTAGGTTGTTTCATTATGAAGTAATAACATCAGTATCACTCATATACTGATATGTTATTATAAGTATGAAACAACCCTATTTCACCATCTATCCATCCTACGGAAAAAGAAATCACCGCGCGTGCGTACGTACGGAATACCGTCTCCACGCCGTGGTGTAATCTATTTTCCACCACCACCTTACATGGATGGGTATAATGGTTTAAAGAATAACTATACATATTTATTACAACATCATATTGATTCTGATATATTGTATAATCCACTCCAATTCAATTCAATATTTATAGAAATGATATCATCGCTCGTGCGTACGTACGGAATACCGTCTCCACGACGCGATGAGATTCATTCTCCATGTTAACCATTTAAGAATGATTATAATGTATATATAAGAAATAATAATGAAATATATGACATTATAAAGCTACTGGATTTATGTATATATATACATATGTATGTCATCTACTTACTTCCATTTCAAGACAATAAGGAAAGGAAAACAGCGTTCATGCGTACGTACGGACTACCGTCTCCATGAACGGTGTTTTTCATTTTATTTATCTACCTATTATATATATATATATATATACTGAATATATATGATATATAAATCATATTTTATATTCTGGAAGTAAGTAAATCATGATATAAGTAATAATGATGTCAAGAACAACAAGTCAAAACACCTACGATAAATGAAACGATTTTACCCAAAACGCTTCTTTAACATGGAATTTACAAAAGAACGGGTAATATAATGTCATAAGTGAACCATATATGATATCATAACAATGAATATGATTCTGTAATAAGTCAATAACATTATTTAAACCATTATACAGGAGCTTCGGACACGAACAAAGCAAATCGGACCTAAGGTAAGGGAAATATCACAATCTCATTTTTATCCGAGATTGTTTATTCGTAAGTATTTACTGGGGTGTATTTTATCATCCACATCCATGTTTACTCAATATGTAATATTATTTCCATCCACCTAAAATTGTTTAAATCCATTTTTACCCTTCAGTGAGTTTTTAGTAATACGTATGAAAGGAATCTTTTGTCGTTTTTCGTACGAGGTACTTTTTGACTTTTCCGACAAAAGTACGAAGAATGTTTTTTTTAACTTATACGGCATGAACGGATTTCTACTGTTTTATAAAGCCTTATTTTAATGAAGCTTCCTCTAAAATATTTCATGACTATTTTCAATAAAATCTCTTTCTTTTAAAATTGCATGATGTTTTGTGAAAAGAAATTGATTTTGAAGAAAAAAGGATATTTTCCTCAAGAATTCAATTCAAGTGTTTTATCAAAATTATTTTCCATATAAGATAATAAAGGGTTCTGTTTCTATCCATATTTTTACATTGATTTGACTATGTTGTGATGAAATTATGTTTATGAATTCCTTTATCTTGTATGAATTGATTTATGATGTCATGATGTTTCAAGAATCCCAGTTTTGTTACATGTGTTATGCGATGATGTATGTTTTATGATTATGTGGCACACATAAGAAAGGATTCATTATAAGATGGGTGGGACCTATATCTCCCTCCAATGCATTGGGTAAAGACTTTATATCTCATGAGATATACATGGCTGGAACGGAAGGTTATTTCGGTTCAGTGATACAGGACTGAAACGAGGAGTGAACTCGGTTCAGAAAGGGACTTTGTCCACTAAGATAGTCTTGGCAATGAGTCATGACTAACAAGAAATGATTTTCCATGATTATGTGTGCATGCCACAAAGTTTCAAGTTTTATGTTATGATTATTGGGATCTTATTTTCAATTCTATGATTTATCCCATGTTATGATATTATGAGCTCTTTTGCAGGTCAAGATTTCCAAAAGCTACGTTCTTATGTATATGATGTGATTGATATTTCTTTTGTTTACCCTTACTGAGCATTTGAGCTCACCCTTTTTTGTTTTTCTTTCCCCAGGATATAAAGAAAGGTTTTAGGTAAAAAAAAAGGGGAAGATCTTTATGGGAGATATTGAAGATCTTTCACCACGTTTAGAATATTACATTCCGAGTTTCCAAAGACACTAAACTATTACGATCATTGTGTGTGTGTTTTTGTTATGTACTAAGTATTCCGCAAAAGTAATGTAATGTACGATAAGCTTCGGGTCTCTACATATATATAGACAACATATCCTTTTAAACAAATCAATACATGATTTTAATCATAATTATACATCAGGTTATATGCCAATGATTGTAATGTCTAGTTCCTTGTAAAACTATGTATATAAAACTGAAAACATGGGGCTTAAAAAACATTTCATTATTTAATATTCACATTGTGCTCCTAAATTACATTTTTCTCATACATATGCAAAGGATAACCTTGGTATAACATGTAAAAAGGGATGATCTAAAAATATCAATAAGGGAATAAGCATTAGAATAAAGCATTAGCACATGGTTGTGAAGGCTTGACATAATGATAAAAAAGGAAAAGAAAATATGGAATCATAACATATAAAACATGGGATCATATAAACATGGAGTCATATTAATGTGGAAGCAACCTAAAAAATTACATTAGCATTATTCAAGGCTCGTTGAACATATAGGAGCATAAGTCAAGGTTAACCACCAAGATAATTGTACATGGTAACAAGAGTCAAGGCTAACCACCAGGACCATTACACATAATGTATCATGAGACTTAACATTACACAATGAATTAGAGCACTATCTTGGTGCAACCATCGAAACATGTTCATGAATATGCTTTCCTCGTATATAATCATGAAAAATCAATCATACATAATCATAAGGGTTAACCGTTGTAAGAACTGGGTATCATAAACATGTCACAAAGCATAACAAATCGGATTATCATAAAAAGTACCATAAAGGTAAGGAATTAGACCATTCATAGAAAAAATTGCGTATAATAGGCATAAATCATGATTAGTGATGTCAACATGAAGTAATAACATGTATAATGAGTCATTATGAAATGTTAAACTTAAAACATTTTTGTGCAGTTAAAGAAAAAATATCAATGGTCATATAAATCATAAAAGGGATTAAACTTTTACATAAATCTATAACTGAATAAATATGAAATTCATAATTAAAATAGTGGTTTTAAAAAAATAATGATGTCTTGTAAACATGTTATATAGTGTACTTAAAAATGGGTAAGAATTCGGAAGGTTCCATAAAAACGGGCTAGCTTATCGGGATGAATTGATGAGGGAATCATTTAAAAACATGTATAATCCTGAAATAGAATGATAAATGGATCATTATACATTATTGTGGATTATATAAACAGAATTTATTAGATGTTTGTAAAAATAATAAATAATTTTATTTGGATAAAAAAAGATATATCAACCCAAAGGAATAATAACGTTTCAGGTATAATCAGTTACCTTAAGTTCGATGGTGCACTTCACTAAATATTAATGTCAAGGGAAACCAAATTATATTCATTAATTAATGATTACAAAAACTCTTTAATATTTAGTTGATTTATTATAACCTTTTTAACTTCATTCATGATGTTTTTAGGGGTTAAGAGGATCAATTTCATTGTTTTGGATCACTTGTTTCCATTGTTTTCATGATTGGTTAGCTAATACACATGTAAGATGTGATTGTTTGTCCAGAATTGGAGTTATATGTTATTTCTGAAAATCCAAAATATTTCATGGTTATAAAAATCATTTGATTATTTTGATTGAAGATGAATCATTATATAAAAAATTAATGATAGTCATTTTGGTTAATTGGTGGGTTTTTATCACAACAAACTCATTTTTATTTATAAATTAATATCATGTGTAAAAAAGATTCTAGAACCCTAAAAATATATACATATATTAGAGTCTTTTTAACCGTAAAAAATGTTTCATGACCAAAATTTATGATGGAAAGGTGAATTGAAAACTCGTCGTCTATGAATGAGATAAATTAACACATCTCGGATGGTGTTTTCATTTCTAGTATAAAAGTAGGGTAAATGAGAGATGATGGTGAATTATTCCATTATCAAAACAAAATTAAAATAAATGTATGGTATGGTTGATATCATAACATTTGAATGAAAGGAGGTGAGGAAAGAAAAAGAAAGAAATGAACATTAAAGAAAATAAATGAAATGAAAAATGAAATTTTCCTCTTGAATGTATCAACTATGAGAGCCTCTTTAGGGGGGTGTTTTTTGTCATTTTTGAGACCATGAGATCATGTACGTGAAATAAGTGCTTAATGGAATATTTTATCATCTATTCATCAAGTCACAAGGATTTATATGAGTGAATAGTAGATGGGGGTGAGGGTTGCTTTTAATGTTGATGAAAGGGTAGTTTTATCAATATTTAATTCATTAGTGTATTATTTTTCTCGAGACAGAAAACATTGTTGATTATTGAGATTAAAAATCTTAATTAGATCATTTGTGTTCTATCCAATGGTTCTTACATCATCCTTGGCTTAATTAATTGTGTATTTAACTCATTATTTATATATACTGTAAATTACCATAATTTACTATTCATAAAAAAAATCAAGTATTTTTGAAAAATCCCAAAAAATCACCCACACCATTTATCAATGTGTAGAATCTAAAATGAACTCCATTTTTCAAAAATAAATATTTAGCCATTAAAAATTTATTTTTTAATTAAAATCATAATTTACTTGAAGCATAAAAATTTTATAATTAGAGCTATTTTTCCAACATATTGAAAAATTAACTAAGGTCTCATAAAACTATCATATAATCATAAGACTTCAAAATAAAAATTTATGGATAAATTTTATGAGTATAGTTTTTTAAATTTATTAAATTTATCATAAAATTGTAATTAAATATATATGAATTGCAAAAATACCAACACTTAATTAATATTTTTTAAAATATTTATTTACTTATACGGTGATATAACTATATCATATGTAAACTTATAAGATAGTTAAATATTGTTTATAATTTCATTAGTGATTTTTATATTATATTGGTCATTTTATTATTCATTAGGTTTACACTACTGTTCAAAAGGAAATGTTACTATTTCATCAATATATGTTTCTTAACTTCTTGAGATGCCTTTTTTTTTCAATCATACGTCATTTATAAAGATTTTTTTGTGAACTATATGTAATCTTATGTTATTATAATATAGGAAAAAAATTATAATAATATAATTCCAATTATTAAACATTGGGTTATTATATTTTCCCCCCTTAATAAATTTCTCCCTCAAAATTTCATTTTATAGTCTAATATGAAAACAGGTTTGGGTATTTTTTCCTTCATTGCTTCCTCTAGTTTCTATGTTGACTCTTCTTACTTATGGATATTATATTATAATTTGACTAGGCTAGTAGTTCTATTACATAGAACATTATCCCTATGATCCAAGATCCGCACTAGATTCTCCTCGTAAGAAATATAATTCTCTAACTGTACAACCTCAAAAGAAATTACATGTGAATGATCTGGTATGTACATCCGTAATAAGGATACGTGGAATACATATTTCACTTTATATTTGGTAGGAGAAAATGTTATTAGATAGGCCATAAATATGACAAGATCAAGTATCTCAAAGGGGATGATGTACCTATGACTTAGCTTTCTATTCATCCAAAAACTCATTACCTTATTCCATTATGATATGTGGAGGAATACCATGTCTCCCAATTTAAAAATAAGGTCCTATAAATGATTGTTTACAGAACTGTTCTATCGACATTTGGATACATTGATTTGTGGCTAAATGTCTTTCACCTTCTCCCCCATTTATTTGACCATTTCAGGTCCTATTAGCTTATATTTAGTTACATTATCCTAGCACATCAGGGTTCATCACGTTTTCTCATAATGGGGTTCATATGGGGTCATTCAAATTCAGGAGTGGAAACTATTATTGTATTAGAAATTGACTAGGGGAAGATGTTGGTCCTATCCTTATTTTAAATATACTGAAAAATTCTCTCAACATATCTACAAGTTTCTAGATAGTTCTATCAAATTTTCCATCAGTTTGGGGATGGTAGGACGTACTTAAGTTCAACTCAGTGCTTAGATCATATTGGAGACCTTTCTAGAACATCAATATGAATCTCAAATCACAGTCATATAAAATTGATAGTGGTACTCCATTTGGCTTACCACATCTTTGATATATATTTGTGAATGATGATTCAATTATATGCCCACCCAAATTACAAAAAATTTAGTTTTCTTTATAAGAAGATATGCAATGACCCATATTAAAATGATTCCAATGAATGTACTTGAATGTCTAGTGAAAACTTCCATGGCAATTATCTCCCACTTCTATGTTATTAGGGATAGTGGTTGCATCATACCCTTATAATTTTATATTTAAATTTAAATTTTTCACTTACCAAGATTATTAATGTATATTCATTAATCTCCTTTTTCATATTTTCCAATTAATATTTCTCCTAGAGATCTCAATACATCATCATGATCATTGTGTGAATAGATATGGTCGAACTAGGTGCATCATTCAAAAGATACTTCTTTATCTATAGATCATATGGAACACTTTGTCCTGACCCAAATATTAAAAATACTTCCTCATCAACCTTGGACACAGATGATTTCCCATTTCTAATATCTTCCAAAATTTTCTTAATTTCAACATCTTTTCCTTGAGAATACATTATTTTCCACAAAAAGTATTGTTGAAAAACCATTTGAGAAAAGATTGATGATGTTCCTCACTTAATGATTCCCATGTCCATTCTCTATAAATCTATAAAGATTGGATCCTTACCAACTCTCAACAATGATAAAGATGTTGGATCCTTTATACATAGAGCATCCACCACCATATCTTTCTTTCCATGATGGTAGTGTATTGGTTTGTCGTAATACTTGATGATTTGTAACCCTCTTTGTTGGGGCTTATTAATCTCCTTCGGTGTGAATATATATTTGAAAAAATTGTGATCAGTATATAACTCACACTTCTCCCAAAAGAGATAATGCCTCTATATTTTTCAAATCAATGATCATAGCTTCCAACTCCTGATCATGTGTGTGATATTTTTTCCAACAAATTTTTAACTACCTTGAGGCATAGGCTATCACTATATTAGTTTACATCATTACATCCTAACCGATTTTATTAAGCATCGTTGTACACATAAAATAATTCTCCACTTGTTAGGAGTGTGACTATTGGTGCAGTGATATGCCTTTTTTGAGTTATTTATATATTTCCTCACATTATTGACACCAGAAAAACATCAACCCCCTTCCATATCAACTACTTTATAGGTTTTGAAAATCATGAAATTTTCTCCACAAATCATCGGTAATACCCAGTTGTGTCATTGAAGCTACAAATATCTGTTTAAAATTTTGGCATGGCCTACTATTCGATTATCAATGTCTTGGAAGTGCCCATATATATCCCTTTGATGGTGTTAACATGACCCATGAATGATACATCCTCCATCCAGAACTAACATTTATTGTACATTTCATTGTGTTTCACCCTTAACAATGTATTTAGCAATGTATTCAATGTCTCGTCATGGTCCTCCTTTCCCATAGAGTATATAAAAATATCACTGATAAATACTACCAAAAACATGTAGAGGTAATCAATAAATACTCTATTCATTATATCCATGAAAATTGATAGTGTATTAAAGATTTAGTAGGGAATCACAATTAGCTCATAATTTATATAACTCTTTCGAAAAGTTGTCATGGTAATATCATCCATCTTCACCTTCTATTGGTGTTATCTCGACGAATGGTCCGCCTTAGAGAAATGACATGCCCCATGTAGCAAATCAAAAAATAAATCTATCCAAGGCATGGGATAATTATTCTTTATCACAATTTTATTGATATCATGATAATTAATTTAGAGGAACATTTATCCATAATTATTATTAAAAAAGATGACTATTTCACCCCATTGTGAAGCTCATGGGTTTATAAAACCCTTCTACAGATTCTCTTGTAACTAATTCTTTAACTCTTATAACTATATAGTTTCCATTCTATAAGTTGTCTTTTATATTGGTAGAGATATAGGAATAATTTCAAATTATTACTCAACCTCTCAATTAGGAGGAAGACTAGGGAATTATTTGGGAAATACATCAGTGTAGTCCCTTAAAATGGTCATGTCTTCAAGTATGATTCTCTCCTTTGTCTCAATCATTTGAGCTGGACATGCTAGCTCATATGACAGTAATATCCAAAAATAAGAAAATGATTCTTTTGAAGATTCCACTTCTTCCTTACACTTATAATGAATTATAGGATGCTTTAGGTTATGAAGAGTGATATCCCTTTCCCGATAGTTGTTGTTTGATTTGTATAAAGGTATCAAATCCTTTCACAAGATAACATTGAACTCCACTAAAGGAAGTATAATGATATTTTCTTAGAGGATTAGTCCACAAAAGTTAACCGCAGAAGAGTTATATACAATGGATTCAATAATTTCCCCATTTTCTATTCTAAAAAATAACTTAATCTCCATATTTTGAGATTTAATTAGAATTGTTTTACTAAACTTGTAATATATTAAAGAATAAGTAGAACCAGAATCAAATAGTATGTTCTCTATTATTGAATGAATTAATAGCATACCTATACCCACATCATTTTCCAGCTCCACCTCAGCATTATTGATAGAATAAGACCTTCCTTATTTCCTTGTCAGTTTTTTTGGTTGCCTCTGACTAAACATGGATTAAAAAAATTGTTCACATAACTCCCATGTTCCTTACAGTTATGAGACAACACTACAGGATTAATTTTGATCTGAACCTTCCTTTCTTCTTCCACATTAGTATAATTATTTATATCTCTTTATCCCTTCATAGACATATTTCCCATATTTTTAAATTTGTACGAATTCCTGATTACCTTTAGAAATTTCCTAGTATTCTTATTCCCATAATTATGACATGTGGAATGTTCGATCTTCTTTCCATAATGGGATTTATTTTTTAAACCACTGATATTAGACTCCATTTTTTGTCTTTTTTTTCACTGTGCCCATGAGACCACTGAGAGTCTCTAATCTCCATTTCACCCATGATGTCCCAATGTAAAACATCATGATAACTAATAATGTCAAAAATTTCCAACTTTTTTCTTAGACAAAACTTTAGTCCACCAATGAAGTAATCCACCTTGCTTTCAGTGTTCATGAAAAATTCATAGGTGTATCTTGCAAACTATGTAATGTTTTGTTCATACCCCTCGATAGACTCATATTTCTTCTACATAAGTCTAAGGAAATCTCATTCCATATTGAGATATAGGGTTCGGGAAATATTTTTATTTAAAATAATAATTCATGAATTCCTCCCAATCCATGGAATCATTTTATTCCTAGGACTTTGTATTCATGATTAGTTTTCACCACTGAACAACATCCCCATCAAAATGATAGACTGGAAGCACCACATTCTCTTCTTTTGAGAACTAGAAGAAAAATAATATCTTTTCATTAGAGTTAATCCACTATTCCTTGAGGAGGGGATCATGATATCCACTAAACATGGGAGGCCTCTATTGTATGAAGGATTCTACAAAAACATTCTCTTTATTTGGAGAAGGAGGGAGTTCCACATGATCCCATTTATTATTCATAACATGAGCCAGCTGAGCCAGTACTACCATAATGTTTTGATCACCCGTTCAAATCATATCAAGAATATCATTAGAAAAATCATTATATTTCCTATCACATTGATTTTTGGAAGGTGTTAATTTATTTCCATATGCTACATAAGATAACGAAATTAAAATAGAGGGCTTTAATGCTTATCTAATAAGCATAAAAAGGAAACTATAAACATAAAATGATATACATGTAAAGGAAAACTATATCCAAACTTCTGATTCCATAGGTTTCAATACATTTTATCCATGATCTGGTTCCTATCATCTATTCTTATTTTCGTTTTTTGTTCCCTTAATAATGGTTTTTACTAATATTATGAATTTACAAAATCATATCCCCTTTGAGTGTCAAACCAGGAGTATAGCATGACATGTTGTTATGCACCCTTTCCCATTCAAGTTTAGCTAAAAGTGTAATTTTCAGTTTTTACCACTATATACATCTGTTCCAGATCCCCATCCACTTTCTCATATCTAGACAGGGATGTATTTTCTTCATAAACCACTTACTCTATAATTACAAAAATTTAGGGAGATTTTAATACAAATAGTATCATTCATAGGGTTTTTAATAATGTGCCAAATCCCTAATATCCAAAAAATAACAAGACCATCCTTTGATAACAACTATATAGACCCTATCATTTTACATATATCAATATATGATTTTAAGAATAATTATAAATCAGATTACAATCCATGGATCATAATGTCTAGTATCATGGATGACTAGGTACATAAAATTGAAAACATGGTACTAAATAAATCATTTATTTATTTAATCTTCATATTGATCTCCTAACATCCATTGTGCTCGTAAATTTTCATAGGATAACCTAGGGATAAAAAGAACAAAGGTATGAGCTAAAAATCACATTAAGGGAATATGTATAAGAATAAACAATTAGCATATGGGTTAGAAGGCATATCATAATGATATAAAAAGACATGGAACATATGGAATCATAAAATATAAAACATGGGATCATATAAACATGGAGTCCTAGTAATTTTCCAGTAACAAAAAAGTGACTTTATCATGATTCAAGGATCGATGCACATAGTGGAGCACAATTCAAGTATAACCACTAAGACCGTTTCACATGCTAGCACGAGTCAAGGGTAACCGCCAAGACTGTTGCACATAATGTTTCATTACACTCAAAATTACCAAATTTATTGAAGAAATATCTAGGAGAACCCATCATAACATGTTCATTGTCACGACCCATCCTCGGGGCCCGTACCGTGACTATCCCAAGCCTCGCTTCCATGGGCCAGGGGCTGGAGACTAGCACCAAAGTCGAATCCACGATAAAAAAGGGAAGGCATTGCCTTTAAACCTTTCACACACACAGTATGAACAGAAGCAGTAGAAGCACCAAGTATTAATATAGAAAAGAATGGTGTGCTGAAAGTAAGTGGGCCAGTATACAAACCCAACTGAACAACATGTAAAAGTAAAAGTAAAAAGGAAAAAAACTCCTGGATAATCCACCATGGAATCCTACCTGAAGGGTAGGTACAGATCTCGACAAACTCATACCAGAACTACATCCCATCTAGTCCATCTCCGAGAGCCTTTCATCTGACACCCTCCGCCTCGATCCCTGGTGACCGTCATCTGCACAGAACACAACAAGTTGCGGGTGAAGCCCATGTAGTGGTGAGTATAACAATACTCAGTTGGGGACCCCGAGACCCCCGAAGGTCTCCCAAAATCCACTAAAGATAAACCACAGAAGTAATATACAATCCAGAAGTATCAACAATCCCAACATAGGTATATGACCATACATATACCTAAGTTACCAATCACACTCTGCATCCAACACTCGATCCGAAGCACAACCCATTCCACAAAGTAAGTAATGTCAATTATTTCAATGATAATAACTAAAAGAAAAGACTCAGCTCACACAGATATACAACTTATTTTGAGGGGTTGAGATGATTAGGTGTAGCCACTAAATCATCTCCTTTTTGAAACCCATGTAGGATCCTAGAATAGTATTAGTACTTTCAAACCCATGGAGGATCCCGGTATTGAAGTCATCGCTATAGAACCCATGAAGGATACCTATATAGAAGTCATCACTATCGAACCCACGAAGGATCCTGGTACAATATATTCACTATCGAAACCATGGAGGATCCTTGTAAAATATCTTCACTATCGATCCAATGTAGGATTCTAGTACAGTAGTAGGTCCACATAGGATCCTATAATCTCAATCGCACCCAGCCCTAGGGTTCCCGCACACAACATGCTCGATTCCAGGAGGGTCATCTCCTAGATCCAAGTGTCGATACATCAACTACCATGATGTTTTTATTTTATGTATCTAGAAGTTCCGTCTGATCATAAAGAATCCATCACGACCGATGGCGCGTCAATCGACTGCCCGGTCTGTGAGTTATTTTCATTTTCGTTCCAGGGGTCTGATTGGTTTTTAGGTTAAAACTAACCGGACCATAACCCAAATGCATACAACCCTCATGTGTGGTTTTCTAAAAGAACAATCTTGCTCTAATATTACTGTTTCCATATACGGTTCGTTGATTGAACACTCGTAGCCCATGATATGGTCGGAAAGGTGAAATAGGTCAAACTGGGTCTGGGTCCGGTCAGATCTAGCAGGACCATCCCGACCCAAATAAGGACGACCCAACCCAGATCTAGATCCAAAATGGGGTCCGACCCGACCCGTCGGAAACCGGCCCGGCCCACAATGGGTGGCCTGGCTAGCGCGACGGCCCGACCCAGCAGTGGCCTAGCCCGTAGGTGGTGCGGCCCGCGTGGTTGGGAGGTGGACCGCCTACCAAAGCCAGCGATGGCCATGACTCGCGGCCCCCCGCCTTGAACATGTGGGGGGGGGGGGGGGGGTCGGCCCCCCATCTTCCAGTAACGGCCAGCGCGTGGCGCCCGCCTGGAGACTGGGGGAACCAAAGGGTCCCGCCTCTGTGCGACCGCCAACAGTTGGCTCAGCCGGCTGCCCACCTCCTTCTACCACGGCCTTTGGCCACGGTTCCTCATCACCGGTGTGGTGCGACAGCACCACACCCCTCGGCCACAACCCACCATGGACATGGATTCCATCATCTGCTGGAACTGCGTGATGACGCCACGCCCCTCCACCGTAGCCCGGTTGGTCGCGGCCCTCTGCTAGCCTCCATGCGGTGCGATGGCGCCACACACCTCTGCCACGACATGATGGTGCCACACCCTCTTGGTGACCTGGTGGCCTTGCGCCGCCGGTTTTCTTTGTTGTCGGACCAATGCAAGCTGCCATTTCTCTACCTCCACTGTCAACACAATGAGATCAGCAACAGGGGGGGGGGTCGGACCATTGTTCATGGGGTCCGAGACCTCCTCGTTATGTTGTTAACAATTGGAATATATCAACCATCATTTAGAGGATGATGATCGTAAATAATACTCATACATAAAACAACTCAAATCCCCTTACCTCGACTCAATGAACATTGAAGAACTCATAGAAAAAGGGTGGACGTCGATTCATTGATGTCGGGAAGCGTCCAGGGAAAAAGTGTCGTCAACATTATTTGCGGGAGGCTCCTTCTCTTTTGTCTTGGACAAAGATCGAAGATGGTGTTAGTCATTCTTCGATGGAAAGGGGGCATTCTTCGTTGGAAGATATCGTTCTCCTAGAACTCCTCCTCTCCTTAATTATCCCAACAAATATTATGAAAAACAAACATAAAATAAAAGCTCATCCCTTATTTAATGGTTGGCATTAATTGAAAAAGGATTTCATTAATTAATTTCAAGGGTTTAAGTAATTAATTGTGAGGGGGTTGGTACATTTAAACCATGGGTGAAGTTGAAGGGTTCCACTACTTAAATGGAGGTTAAAGAGGGTTAAAGCTCTTGTGGGCCCCACCTAATAATATCCTCCCCAAGGGAGGAAATGTGCAGGTGGGCCCCACCTCCAAACTCTACTTGGAGGATTATACCGCCATAAATAAAAAACAAGGTAACACTTTTATTTTTATTCAATTTAATTAAAAACCCCAAAACTAACATCCATTCTCGTTAAAATGCAACTATGGTGATGGTATCATTTAGAAATCACTGATACTTCGAGTTCAACGGTACCCTCAGATTTCAATTCCGAGCACCGGTTCAAAAGATATAAAATCTCACTCGTACGTTTACTGAACGTACCTGAACAAAACTTCAGAAATTGATTCCGGGCACACCGGGGATCAGAATCAAGTGCCGTCAAAAACTGTGGACTTGTAAAATTTCCATGAATTTAAGAAAAAATATATTTTATATTGAATTTCCAGTTCTTTACATTCTATCCACCTCAGGGCTTCACATTCTCATAAACTACAACTCACACTAAGGGAACAAATGGGGGTACTGAGTACGCATCTGAGCCTCCTGATCCCATGTGATATCCTGGAGGTTCCCGTGCTGCCATCGAAAAGGTACTAGAGGTATTGACCATTCACGTAGGACACACTGTTATTGATCCTCAATATCCACTAGAACCTCCATGAAAGTTACACCTTCTTCGATGTCCCGCTCCCCATGGACGATGATGAGGGATGGGTCATGCACGTATCTCCTCAGTTAAGATACGTGGAAGACGTCGTGCACTCGGTGCAACTGAGGTGGAAGAGACAGGAAGTAAGCCATCTCACCTACCCTACTAAGGACCTGGAATGGTCCGATGAATCATAGAGATGACTTGGTGCCTCAGCCAAATCTATGTAGACCTCATCGAGGTGAGACCCATAGAAAGACGTGGTCGCCATCCTCGAACTCTAGTGGTCTCCGTCTCCTATCAGTATAAGAATTATGCCTTCTATATGCAGTCTTCATCTACTCCTGGATGATCTGAACCTTCTCCGTCATAGCCTACACCATATGAGGTCCCATAACTACTGATTCCCCTAGGTCAGTCCCGCCCAGTGGCGATCTTCAAGGTCTGCTGTAAAGTGCCTCGAAAGGTTCCATCCCGATGGTGGAGAGATATATATTATTATAAGAAAACACTACCAAGGTTAAATGATCTTCCCAGCTACAACCAAAGTAGAGGACACATGCACGGAGCATGTCCTCGAGAGTCTGAATGGTCCTCTCAGTCTGGCCATCCTTATGAGGATGGAAGGCGGTGATCAAGAAAAGCTGCGTCCTGAATGTCTCCTGCAACCCCTTCCATAATAGGGAAGTTAAATGAGCATCTCGATCCGACATTATCATCGATGTCAAACCATGAATCCAAACAATATCTTGTACTTAGATGCATCCCAATCTTTCTACTGAAACCTTCTCTCTTATCGGTAGGATGTTGGCCGACTTGGTGAGTTGATCGACAATCACCCAGATAGAGTCATGTCCTCTTGATGTACGTGGAAGTCCCGTCCCAAACTCCATGGATATCCCATCCCAATTCCACTTTGGGACCTTTAAGGGATGAACCAAGCCTGTTGGAACTTGGTGCTCAGACTTCACTTGCTAACAAATGAGGCATCAAGAGACAAACTCTACTACTGCTTTCTTCATACCTGGCCACCAGTGCTGTCGTCGGAGGTCCTAATACATCTTCTCCACACTTGGATTTACCGCTAGAGGAGACGTGGGGAACTCCCTCAAATATTACTCCTAATGTGATAATAGTACCATAGTACTTCATCTAAAGATAATAATGTGCTCTCCACCTACAGAAAATTAATTAGGTGCCTTCCCTTCGGATATCTGTGCACGTCGAGCCTCACAGTTAACATCCCCACACTTTACCTCCCTAACTTTTTGAAGGATTGGTGGAGTGACTGTGAAAGACTATAGAAAGGATTCTACATCTCTATCCACAAAGGATATCTATAAATAAGCCTACTTCTCAGTCGCCTCTCCTAGCATCTGAATGCCTGATCTCAAACTGAGAGCATCTGCTGCAACGTTCCCCTTCCCAGGAGTATAGACTATCTCGAAATCATAGTCCTGGAGGAACTCAAGACAACATAACTGTTTCTGGTTCATGTACTTCTACGACAAGATGTACCTGAGACTCTGGTGGTCAGAGTAGACTATAAAACTCTCACCCATCAGAAAGTGCCGCCACATCTTCAAGGTGAAGACTACTACGGCTAAATCTAGGTCATGGGTAGGGTAGTTCTACTCGTGTTTTCTCAGCTGCCGAGAACCATATGCGATCAAAGATTGCTCCTGCATCAGGACACACCCAAGTATGGTTCCTGATGCACCACAGTAAACTATGTACCCAATTCCCTCCTCCGATAGCCTCAATATGGGTGCACTTATCAACCTCTTCCTCAGCTCCTTAAATCTATACTGACATCACTTTGACCACACGAAGGGTTTTCCCTTATTTGTCTATGCTGAAAGCAGTACTACAACTCTGGAGAAGTCTGGAACAAATCTCTGATTGTACCTAGCCAGTCCTAGAAAACTCCGTACCTCTTTCACAATCCTGGGTGGCTCCCAAGCATGTACTACCTCGATCTTCACTGGATCCGCTGCAACTCCTGCCTCTGAGATGACATGTCCCAGAAAGTGTACCTCTCGGATCCAGAAATGGCACTTCGAGAGCATACCATAAAGATTGTTCTCATAGAGTGTGTCCAGTACTAACCGAAAATGGTAGGCATGCTCCTCCTCGATAGCTGAGTAGATCATAATTTCATCAACCAAGACTCCCAAAAAGCAATCAAGGTATGGTTGAATGATCTTGTTAATGAGTCTCATGAACACTGCTGGTGCATTGGTTATGCCGAATGGCATAACCAAGAACTCATAGTGTCCATACCCGAATCTGAAGGCTGTCTTTTGCACATCCTCATCCTATACTCTGAGCTAGTGATAGCCTTACTGAATATCTATCTTAGAGAACCAATACACTCCCTTCAGCTGATCAAAGAGGTCACCAATCCTTGGGAGTGGGTACATGTTCTTCACGGTCAGTTGGTTCAGGCGATGATAATCAACACATAGTCACAAGATCTCATCAGCCTTCTTGGAGAACAAAATCATGGATGCCCAGGGTGAAACACTAGGTCGAATAAATCCTTTCCCCTAAAAGTCCTCCAGTTGTAACCGCAGCTCATGAAGCTCGACGAGAGCCATCCGGTTTTCTGGAGTACATATCAGTGTCGTCCCGGGGTACGGGTCATTGTAGAAGTCCTCGTATCTATGAGGAGGTGGTCCTGGAACATCGTCAGGGAAAACATCCACGTACTGATTCACCACAACAAGAAAACTCGAACTCTGCACATCAATCTCTCCATGGATGAGACTAGCCAACTGATGTGTGATCGGCCACCCCTCCTCTGTGTAAGTCCATCATGCGCTGTAAAGTCTCATTTTTTTCCAGTGAAGGTGAACCTAGTCCCATCCATGTGGAAACACTACCCTTTCTTCCTAATATAGTCAATCTGAGCATGGACTATAGATAACCAGTCCATACCCAAGATGACATCGTAAGGCCTCGACGCTGCTACGAGGAGATCCCAACTAAAGCTCTTCCCTCCTAGAGTAAGCTCACACTGCCGGCACTATTGCGTAATCATCGAATATTCTCCTGTAAGAGACTTTATCCATAAGGATCGAGCCAATGACTCCATCGGAATCACTGAGATTCGGATGAGTGCAGTGAAAACAAGATAATTACTCACACCTATGTCTATAATAATTGTATCTATGGTGGAGTAGACACAGATAGTACCTCAAATCATATTAGTTGCGCTGTGGTTGTAGGCCTCGACTCCCTGGAGATGAGCCTGCCTCTTTTCTCCTGCTCCGTGTGGTCGGGGTGGATCTCCTGGTGGTGGTGGTGGTAGGACCTCGAAACGTCATCCACCACCCGCTGCTCGGCCAGCTCCTCTGCCACGTCCGCCTGCTCCCAGAGGGCCACCACAGTCAAACCTCTACCTCTGCATAGGAGGTCCCTCTACTGTCTGCAGCTCATTTTCATAGTGGGTCGGGTAGTCACTGGCCATGTGACCCTGCCCGCCGCATGCATTGCACTAAATGCTCCCCATATGAATGGCTCTATCTTGTGTTCACCGCACAACCGAACATGTATCCTATTGTCTCCCACCTGATGGCCTAGACTTCTTGGACCTCTGCGACATATATCCACTACCTTCTATAGAAGAATATGGTACGTGACGCCCTGTGGTGGGTCTCGCTGCTGTTGACTGCTCCTCTAAAAAACTCTCCACAAGAAGGGCGCTCTCCAGCACCCCCTCCTACGTCGGAATGATGAGGGTGATCATCGAATCCCTGATCTCATGTATGAGTCCCTACTCGAAGGTCCAGGACCTAGTGAATGGGCCCTGTACCATATCCGTGGAGTAGCGTGAGAGGTCGGTGAAACTCACTATGTACTGAGCCATCGTCATGATACCCATCTATAGATGCAGTAACTCTTGAATCCGCACTGCATGAAGGGTGGCTGGAACAAACTCTGACCGGAAGAGACTCTCGAAGTCTACCCAGAGTAGTGATGCCTCGTCATGCACTTGGAACATCAGGCTCCACCATCTTCCGGCTACTGCATGCAGGAGACTCACAACAAGAAACACCATGAGGTCGGCTGGTGTCCCTACCAGTATGAAAACACTCACAATAGCCTCCCGCCAATCCTCATCTGTTTGTGGGTCTATCTCTCCCCTAAACATAGGCGGTCTCTAATTATAGAACTCATAAAACACACTCAGATGACGTGCACTCTCTACTTCTAGAGTTAGTGGTATCATTGGCCTTGTGGGTAGTGGTACTAGTGGTACCTCTGCTGTGATGGGGCCCTACACCGAGGCCTTTCCGCTCGGTGCGCTACCATCTCGTACAAAACTCGGAACCCTAGATGGATGCCTATGCGGGGCCATCATAAAAATAAATGGGTGCTCCAAGTTCAAAACAATATACCTGGTGAGCTGACACAAATTAATCATGAAGAAAACATTTCAAGGGAAACACACACACAATCAGTGTTTTCGTGCACTGAGTCAGAATTCAGAAGTCAGAGTCCTAGTGTATGGATACGTTGGCCACTGCACCAACACCGTTTTCCCTAAAATGATAACCACATCCAAAACACTTAACACTATTTCCATATAAAGAATTATTGTACAAGTTCAATGGTAGAACCGACTCCTATGATACCAATTTGTCACGACCCGTCCTCGGGGTCTGTGCCATAACTACCCCCAGCCTGCCTTCCATAGGCCATGGGCTCGTGACTATCACCAAAGGCGAATCCCCGATAAAAAGGGAAGGTATTTTTTTTAAATGTGTAACAAACACAGTCTGAAAACAAGAAGTAAAATAAAAAAGTACTAATATAGAATAGAATGGTGTGATTAAAGTAAGTGGGACAGTATACAAACCCAACTGAACAACAAGTAAAAGTACATGTAAAAAAGGAAAACAAATCCTGGATTTTCCACTGAGGAATCCTACTTGAAGGTTAGCTACAAATCTTGAACAACTCATCCTTGAAGTATGTCATGACTATTCCAGCTCTGAGTAGCCTCCTATCCATCACCCTCAGCCTCAATCACTGCTGACTGTCATCTGCACAGAACACAACAAGGTGCGGGCGTATCCTGTGTAGGGGTGAGTTTATCAATACTTAGCAGGGGACATAGAGACCCCTGAAGGTCTCCCAGAATCCACTAAGGATAAAACACATAAGTAAGAAACAATCACGAAGTATCAACCATCCTTACTTTAGGTATAAGCCCATACATATACCTACATTACCAATCACAGTCCGGCTCCAACACTCGAGCCCAAGCACAACCCATTCCACAAAGGATGTAAAGTCAATCATATTAATGATAATAACAGAAAGATAAGACTCATCTCACACATGTATACAACTTATGTAGAGGGGTAGAGATGATTTTGTGTAGCCACTGAATCATCTCCTCTATCGAACCCACATAGGATCCTTGAATAGTATCAGCGCTGTTGAACCCACAGAGGATACTGGTATAGAATACATCTCTGTTGAACCCCCAGAGGATCTCGGGATAGAAGTCATCATTGTTGAACCCATGGAGGATCCTAGTACAGTATCATCATTGTCGAACCCACAGAGGATCCTAGAATAGTATCGTCGTTGTCGAGCCCATGGAGGATCCTAGTACAGTAGTAGAACCACGTAGGATCCTATAATCTCAGTCGCAGCCTGCCATAGGGTTCCCACACACAACACACATGATTCCAGAAGGGTCTTCTCCTCGAGCCAAGTGTCGATACATCCACTACCATGAATTCTTGAGTTGATGTATCTCGTAGTTCCTTCTCATCATAAGGAACCCATCACGGAAGACGACGAGTCAATTAGACGCCCGGTATTTGAGTTATTGGCACTTATGTTCTAGGGGCCCGGTTGGTTTTTAGGGTCAAAACAACACTTAAATACCTCAAATACGTCCATACCTCAAGTGTGGTATGCCAAATGAACCGTCTTTCTCAAATCCTTATGTATCCGCAAACGGTTTGTCGATCAGACACCCGTAGCCCAATATATTGGAAAAAAAGGTGAAATATGTCATACTGGGTCCGGGTCCAGTCAGCCGTAGCTGGACCGACCCGGCCCAAACTGGGTGGACCCAACCCCGTTTGAGTCAACCCGACGTAGGTTCAGATCAGGACTGGGTTCCGACCCGGCCCGACAGAAGCCGCCCCGCCAGCGACGGGCGGCCCGACCCGCACGGTGGCCCAGCCCCGTGGCGGCCCGACCCACACGGTGGCCCAGCCCCATGGCGGCCCGACCCGCGACAGGCATCCCGACCCATGCAGCGGCCCGAACCGCGGGTGGCGCGACCCACTTGGTTGGTAGGCAGACCCCCAACCAACGCTAGTGATGGTCACGCCCCGCGGGGTCCATCCTGACTGAGCGAAGGGGTGATGGTAAGAACCCCCCACCCCACGTCTTCCAATAACAGTCGGGGTGTGACACCCGCCCAGAGACCGCGGGACCCAAAGGGTCCCTCCTATGTGAACATGCCGACAACTTCCCAGCTGCCAACCCAACTATGTGTGCCGCGGCCTTTCACCATGGTTCCACACCACCGATGTGGTGCGATGGTGTCGTGACCCTCCGTCGCGGCCCGCCCTGGCCACGACTTCCATCTTCTGTCGGCGTGGCGCGACGACGCCACGCCCCTCCACCATGGCCCAGGTGGATGTGGTCCTCTGATGGAGTCCACAAGGTGTGATAGTGCCACGGGCCTCCACCACGACCCGTTGTGGCCATGACTCCCCTTCCGCACAGCACGACGGTGTCACTCCCTCTTGACGACCCGACGGCCTTGCGCCGCCTAATTTCTTCAAGGTCGGCCCGATGTCGGCCGCCATTGCTCCACCTCCACCGTCAACACAACGAGATCAACAACAAGGGGGGGGGGTGTCAGATCGTTTTTCAGGATGTCTGCGCCCACCTCATTACATTGTTAACAATTTTCATATCTCAACCATAATTTTGAAGACAAAGATCAGAAATAAAACTCATACATAAAACTACACAAATCCCCCTACCTCGATTCGATGAATGTTGAAGAAGTCATAGAAAAAGAGCGGACGTTGATTCGTTGACATCAGGAAGCGTCCGAGGAATATGCATTGTCGGCGTTCTTTGAGGGAGGCTCTTTCTCTTTTGGATTGATCGAAGATCGAAGACGGTGTTTGTCGTTCTTCGGTGGAAAGGGGGCGTTCCTTATTGGAAGTTCTCATTCACTATGTAATCCTCCTCTCTTTAATTTTACAAATAAAGATTATTCCAACAAAACATATAATAAAATCTCATCCCTAACTTAATGGTTGGCATGAATTCAAAAAGGATGCAATTAATTAATTGCAAGGGTTTAATTAATTAATTGTGAGGGATTTGGAACATTTAAACCATGGGGGATGTTGAAGGGTTCCACCACATAAATAGAGGTTAAAGAGGGTTAATGATTTTATGGGCCCCACCTAATAATATCCTCCCATGGGAGGTTATGTGTGGGTGGGCCCCACCTCCAACCTCCCCTTGGAGGATTAAACTACCACAAATAAAAAATAATGTAACACTTTTATTTATATTTAATTTAATTAAAAACCCCATAAACTAACTTCCATTCTCATTAAAACGCAACTGCTATGATGGTCTAATTAAGCAATCACTAATTCTACGAGTTCAATGGTGGCCTCGGATTTCAATTCCAATCACCGGTTCCAATGATATAAACTCCCGCTCATACGTTTACTGAACGTACCCGAAAAAAACATCAGAAATTGATTCTGGCCACACCAGGCCTTGGAATCAAGTTCCATCAGAAACTACGGACTCGTAAAATTCCCATTAATTTAAGAAAAAGAATTCCATGTATTTTTCGGGTCTCTAAATACATGAATATTCTTTCCACATATAGAATCATATATATTAAATCATAAATAAACTTAAGGTCTACCCTATCACACCAAAGCCTCAAATGGATTCTTGTCATATCTTATGTTTGCTGATGATGATTTTGATTTTCTTAAGGGGTAGGAGATCTTCCATTTTGTATCTTATGAGAATTATGGAGACCTATGGTCGCTTAAGTGTACAGTGTTTCAATGCGAGGAAGAGCAGTGTTTTCATCTCTGATAAATGTTCCATAAGGAGATCTCGGGATATTTAGAATATTCTGGGAATCCAGAGGAAGCAATTTCCAATGATTTACCTTGGGGTATATATTTCTAAAGGGGGTGTTAAAAATTAATTATTTGAGGATCTCATTAACAGAATTATGGGAAGGATTCTATGTCGGAAGAGAATATTTTTTTTCCGTTGGAGGTTGCGTCACTTTGATAAATAGTGTGCTTTCCTCAATTCTGATGCATGTAATTTATATGATTTCCCCTCCAAAAGGTATTATTTATTTGATGGAGAAAACTATAAACTATTTCATATGGGATGACAATTCCATGGGAAGGGCACATTGGACTACATAGAATTGTCTTTCAAAACCAATCGAGGAAGGAGGAGTAGATCTCAGGGATATATCCTTAACAATACAGTCCATGCAGGCTCGCATGGCATGGTATTTTATGGTTGGCGAATCAATATGGGACAAATTCATAAGAGATAAATATGGATAATTCTAGGAGATGTGGGACAAGATGAAACTGTTTAGTCTGGTGAAGACTGTGTTGCATCATCTGGAGATCATTCAGGAGAACTCATGTTGGGTGGTAGGGAGAGGGGAGATTAGTTTATGGCATGACAATTGGGTAGGGGAGAAGCTTTTTTTTCGTGTTTTCCAGTTCCAAATATGACAGTTAATGAGGCTTCTCATTTCCCTAGATTTTTTGGATTCTATTATAAGTTTGGAGCAGAGGGTCATTTACCGGGAGATTGTTTTTAATGAGGAGGATGACCAGGTCTTTTTTTACAAGTTCTGGTTCTGGTTATTTCTGCGGGCATGATTATCGAACACTAATCCATTAGGGAGGGGTTCATGATGAGTGTGTGGCTCGGCTCTGGTGCAAATAGTCTCCTACAAAGTATAATTTTCTTCTATGGAGGGCCTGGAATAACGGCCTACCAACAAAGGATAATGTCCAGTGGAGAGGGATCTCCATGGCCTCACGATGCTTTTTCTATACTAATCCACAGGCTGAATCGATCATCCATCTATTCATCAAAAGTGAATGGGCCAATTATCTATGATCACTTATTGGTATATGGGGTGGTTTCATTGCTGGTTGCTCTTCTATGTAAGATTTCATTGTTAGCTAGTTTATGCATGTAGGGAATCAAGATATTGAATTCAAGAGCAGTAGCATTATTGTGCTCGCCATTTTCT
Source organism: Viscum album (assembly GCA_963277665.1). Classification (NCBI taxonomy): domain Eukaryota; kingdom Viridiplantae; phylum Streptophyta; class Magnoliopsida; order Santalales; family Viscaceae; genus Viscum; species Viscum album. The sequence goes on from OY728151.1 coordinate 859,591,529, forward strand.
AGACATTGTGGAAGGCTCGGAATAAGGTGAGGATAGAGGTGCGTCCCTCGACTACTTTCCTCCAAGTTAGAATTAAGGGGTTGGTTCACGAGCTATGTTCAATGGTGAAATGCTGAAAACAGTCTTATTTAACGTGCAGGTTACATAGCCAGACTCCTGACCCGAATATATCATAGGGAAGTCAGATTAGATGGCATCAACCGATGCTCGACTATAAGCTTAATGTGGATGGATCCTGTATTAATGGGAAAATTCATGGGTTCCATCTGTTGTGGGATGAGTACAGCTCAGTACTATTTTCCTTCAGTAGATTATATGGGCTGGGGAACTCATTGGGTGTAGAATTAAAGGCTATACAAACAGAAATTATTCATTTCAAAGGCTTCAAAATGATATGTTCTGAGTTTGAGTCCCTTTCTGGAATTGCGATAAGAGTTATTAACGGACAAGTGGATAATCCTTGGAATCTAGTTTATTTAGACCGTAGGTGAATCTTAGAACATAGATGTGTATTCTCACTTCGACATGTGAAAAGAGAGGCTAACTTTGCGGCGAATACACTTTCTCGAGGAGGTAGTCCGGAGGATATGTTGATTGTGTTTTCTAGTTTGGGGACATTACCACGGGAGTGTAATAATTTTGTATAGGGGATTCTCTCGGGCTACATCATTTTGGAACCCCGTGACATCCTCTTACATTATGAGCTGTTTCAAATTTAATTATTAATAAAAAATGAAATTATCAAAGAATTGGATATCATGATCATGTCATAATGCATAACAAATGGAATTATAATAAAAAAATTCATAAAGGAATGAAATTATATCATAAATAAACAATCATAGGGTATAATTGGAATATTTTGCAAAATTTGATCTCAATGTGAAGTAATAATATGTAAAATGTGTACTTATGAAAGAATAGAATAAAAGATTTTCGTATGGTTAAGGGAAAATATCAAAGATCATTTAAAACATAAAAGGTGATAATATTTTATATAAAACCAAAAGTGAATCAGGAAGGTTTTCATAATAAAATTTGTGGTTTTGTATAAATAAATATGTCTTAAAATAGATTATATATTATACTTGAGCATGGGTAAGAATTCTGAAAGTTCCCTTAAAACGGGCTTGCTTATCGAGAAGAATTGAGGAGGTAATAATTTAGAAACATGTATATCCCCAAAAGAGAATGATGAATAGATCTTAATATTTGATTTAATAGCATATAAATGTAATTGAGGAGATTTAAATAAAAAATAACAGATATCTTCATTTGGGATAAAAGAAATATTGAGCAACCTGAATGAATAATGATGGTTCGGGTAGTATCACGTACCTTAAGTCTGATGGTGTCCATCACATGATCTTAATGTCCTGGATAACCTAATTAAAATTAATAGTTAATATTTTCAAAACTTATTATTCATTTTATAAATTTATTATGACCTTATTAAGTTCATACATTACCTTTTTAATGGGGTAATAAGTACAATTTGTTTATTTGGGAGCACATGTTTCGTTTGTTTTCATGATTGTTTTATTAATATACATGTAATGATAAACATGTAAGATGTGAATAGTTGTCCAGAATTTTAGTTATATTATATTACTGAACATAATTAATAGTAAATGGTTATAAAATTCATTTCGTCATTTGGAGTAAAGATGAATAATTATATAAAACTTTAATGATAACCTTTTTTGTTAATTGGAGGTTTTTTATCAAAACAAACTCATTTTGATTAATAAATTAATATCATTTGTAAAATATATTACAGTACCTTAAATAATAAATAATACAAATATTATAGTTTGTTTCCACTATAATAATGGTTTCCTGTCAAGAATTAAAGTTGGTAAAAGAAATTGATAACCTGTCATCAATGATTGTGACAAATTAACACATCTCGGGTAGTGTTTTCATGTCTAGTTTAAAATGAGGTAAAATATGAGATGATTTTGAATTATAAAATTATCATAAAAAATTATAGCACATGTAAGGTAATATATTAATTATAACATTTTGAGGAAATGTGATGAGTAATGAAAATTAAATATGGGAACATGAAATAAAATAAAAGAAATGGAAATAGGAATTTACCTATTGAATATATCTTCCTAGAGAGCCTCTTTATGGGATATGTTTTGTTATTTTTTTGAGACCGAGAGCTCCTGGAAGTGGGAGAGTGGATTAGGGAGATATTTGAGCAAAATTCTGGCAAGGCACAAGGCTCGAGAGGAGTGAAGGGAAGAGGGGTTATTGTTGTTTTTATCGTGGAAGAGACGGGAGTATCCTCAATATTTGATTCATTAGTTTATTTTTTTTCTCAAGACAAGAAATAGTGCTGATACTTGTGAATAAAAAATATTAATTAGATCATTTGGGTTCTAAAAAATGGTTCTTAGAGAATCTATTTCTCAATAAATAGTGTATTCAACTCATAATTTATATATATTGTAAATTACCGCATTTTAATATTCATAAAAAATTCATGTATTTTCAAAAAATACCGAAAAATCACCATAACCATTTTTCCGCGGTGAAGAATCTGAAAACAAAATACATTTTCAAATAAAAATTCTAAATATGAGAAATTTAATTTTTAATTAAATTCATAATTTACTTGAAAAATACTAAATTTAAAATTAAAACTTCTTTTCTAACACATTGAAAATTTAACTAAGGTCTCATAAAACCACCATATAATCATAAGAAATAAAAATAATGATTTTGTAATAAAATTTATGAAAATTATTTTTATTATAATTTATTAAATTATTTATAAAATTATAATTAAATATACATCACTAACATTAATACAAACACTTAATTGATAATTTTTAAAATATTTATTCACTTATACTATGAAATGATTATATGATATTTATACATATGAGATAAATTGTTTTTATTTATAAATTCCTTGGTGATGTTACTATTACATTGGTCTATTTTCAATTCATAAGGCTCACACTACTATTCAAAAGGTCAAGTTACTATTTCAGGAGTATATGTTTCTTTACTTTTAGAGATACCTTTTATTTCACTCGTATATCATTTATATTGTTTTTTTGTGATATATATGTAATATTATGAGATTATAATATAGGAATTAATTATAATAAGGGATATCTATTGGTAAAACATTATCTTGTAACAATATAATGAAATCATTTGATGGCCTTAAAGGTGGAAATAGAATTTCGAAACCTAGAAGGTTTTGGTGATAATAAAAATTAGAGAGGGATTCATGGAATTTTTATTGGTTTACCACATTGAGGGAAGGAAAAGTTAAAAAACCCTATATTCATAAAATATGTCAAGGAGAATCGGATGAATTCTTGAAAGGAATTGGAATATGTTTCATGTTTCTGAAACCTAGAAATCAAAGAGAAGGTCATAGTGATGTGAATAGTCCAGTTACTGAAATGAATGGACAATGATCTCCACAAAATAAACCACTCACACTTTATTTTTATAAATGAATATATTTTTGGAAACATGTAAATCAATACTCTAATACAATGGATAATGAAGATAATCATCCACAACAACAACTGAATTCATAAAGAAAATGTAATGCTTATGAGATCAGAACAGTTAAATTGAAGCATAATAGTTATGGTGAACATATTATCCACTCTATAATTGGAACATCATGTCAATTATTGTATGAATAATACCTATGAAAATATTATCCTTTAGTAAAATTTTATGTGATTCTGAGAATTGATAGTCCCTCCATTCTAGGATTACACATAAAGTATTCAAAATCAACCTATTAATGTCTATCAGTGAAAGGATAATCCTAAACATCCCATGGATGTATTTTTGGGTAAGATTACTTCTTATAAGGGTTTATTCATATTTAGGAAACATATATGATTTTATTTTGGGAATTTATTAGTATATATACAAGGGAATATATTATCAACAAAATATATATTCTTATGAGAGTATATTAGTGATTAAAATTATTTTTAAGTTGATCGTGGAAGTATATTATATAAAAATTTATTATATTTCCATAATGTTTAGATACAATTTTGGGGATTTTTTATGAACATTTATGGAATGTATTATGTTGAAATTTGTGTGTTATTGTTTGTATTTAAATTATAATTTACCATATTGGATAACCTGTTCACATCATTTTGGATTTAAAAATTTATATACATAAAGATTGGATTATCTTCTTTTATATAATATATTTTCTGTAAAAAGACAATTCTTTAGGAAAGAAAAAATAATCATTAATATTAATTTTTTTATAGTAAGAGATAAAGTTGAAATTAATTAAAGCACATCCAATTGATGAAATTGTTCATATGGTTTGGAAATAAAAAATTATGAATATTTTTTTTAGTTCTCTATAATGAATCCTCAATGAATGGAATGGTATTTTAAAAAAAATGTCACACATTTACCATTATTTCTGATTAATTGATTGTATTTTCACTGATCACAAATTTTTGGTGTTGTGGTTGTTAACTTTATCTTGAAGATGTTCTGAGTCACTATCTTTAAATTCATGTGTGTTTGTATTCTCTTCAATTTACACATTTTTACTTACCACTAATATTATCCTATTTGGGAACCTAGTTATGTGTTATTAATGGTAAAATTGGTATTTTTTCATCCCTCATTTCAAGAGTATGTTTTATTTAAACATTTTACAATGTGGGTTTTCAAAAAAGGACATTAAAAATATCAAACACCTATTTATTTAATATAAATTCAAATTTCAAAGAATTAATTAATTAAAGGGGGTGTATGTGACACCTAGATATTTTACAATAATAACATTATGTTTGATAGTGTATAAGACATGAAACAGCTGACTCAAACGAACCATGAAGTATTATTATTTAAATATGAATATTATAACATATATACTAAATTAGTGGGTATAAATATGATTAAATAATTTATGAAATATTTAAAAATATAATATTTAATAAAAATATAGTGATTCATTTTTCAGAAATAAGTATTAAATTTTTAGAAAATTTATATTATTCTTAAAAATACACTGAAATCAAAAAAAAAATTACTTATAATTGTGAAAAAATACTTTATTTAATTATTAACACTTTTAAAAAATTGATAAAGTTATCTAAAATTTTCAAATAATCTTGTCAAAATTATCGCATTTTGAATTTTTGAGAATTTTCTGAAATGATTGATATTCTAGTAAATAGGGAAAAAAATATGATTTTTATTGAAAACACAATTTTTATTCTAGGGATGTTAACATTTTAATTTTGTTTCATAATGGTTTTAAATTTAAATTAGTTACGCGTTATTTTAAAAAATCCAACTATTATAATTGTAATATATTTTAAATTGGGATTTAGTATAAAATGATTTTTTATATGTAAATTGTTATTTTTTGGAAGAACTGTTTGTATGCTCAAAATGTTTTTGTAACAAAATAAATTAATTTGATCACAATTGGTTAGTTATTTTAATGATATTTTTATATATTAAATTAAATAAATAAATTTATATTAATTAATTTTTTTTCAATGCATGATATATGAATAAATCATATTTTTTTCTTAAGGTTTATTTTTTCTAAAAAGTGGGTTTCATCGAGTTTTCCACAATTATTTTAGAATTAATTTCATCAATTTATAACTATTAAATTTTATAAAATTGATTCCATATTATTAATTAGGTGGATAAAATTTGGTAAATAGTCCAATTTTATTTATGGTTAATATATAGTAACCATGGTAACATTTATAACCTTGGTAATAGGTAAATCAAGATAATATATTTTAAAAATAAGTGATAAGGGAACAATTTTTTATTCTAAATCATATTGGATGAATTAAATTTAACTCATATAAACATATTATATTAAATTTCTTTTTTTAATGGATTCTATTTCAGGAAAATAGCCTATAAAATATTTACTGCAATGAAAGATACAAATTAGAACTCTCATGTTTTTAAATATATCATATATGAACACATATAAGAAAAGGTAATCTTTGTATTAATAATACTGTACATATTTATATAAATGAAATTATGTTCATGGTATGAATTTATTTCTAATTTTAATAAATTATATAATTACCTTAAGTGCTTCTATAACACTAATAGTGTATTTATTTACTTGATAGACAAATAAAATAAATGATTTAAAAAATAAAAAATTTTGAATAATTTGTGGGGTATATAGTGTTACATGAATTATATTGATATATAAAAAATTATATTTATGTCTAAAAGGATTATAATCAAATCAAATATTTATATTTCTCTCATTTAAGTCAAATATAATGAATATTGTCGAAACTGAAATAAAAAATTGTTTATAAAAATTATATATTTTAAATGAAATAAAAGTCATAAAATTTGGTAATAGAACAAGGATGATATGATATTGTATTATATGTTATACCTTGTCCATTTATGATCAAGTTATCATCATAAATTTATTATTATAACATTTTTGAGTGAAAAAAATTACATTGTTAATGTGTAAATATATCAACTAAATGTTAAATAAGATGAAAAGTTTTAATACACCATATAGACCTCTGAAAATATTATTTATTAATTGGACTAATATCTCATCCAGACTTATCATTTATTAAATATCTATTTATAATAATTTCATTAAGATAATGATGTTATTGAAATTTAATTTTTATGAAATTATGTATGTTCTCCTCACCTAAATTGTATAAGGGGACCTGTACTTTTTCTTCATCACATAACATTGATTGTTATATGTTTAAAAAACCCATAAATATCAATTATAACCATTATTTCACACATTATAGTAGATTTTTTCGTCCCATATTTTTGACCATAGGGTCCTCAGGAGGAGATCTAAATGAGTTATTTGAAATAATAAGACATCACCTTAACCAATCAATTACTATTTAATTATTATTCTAAATTTCATTAATATAAAAAAAATAAGAAAAATAATTAATTCACTACCCAGAACATATATAAATGATATTATGATTTTGAAACCACATTTATTCAATATATTTCCATCAAATGGGATGTGGAAGTATCACTTAAGATAATGTATGGCTTACCATCTCCACATAGTGATAAAATTCATTTTTCAAAACCATAATTTATGAATAATTATTTTTATAGGTTTTATAAATAAATTTTATACTTATGAAATAATAATAAATTAATAATTATTTTATAGTATCTACACACTCACCTTCCAATAATTTAGAAAATGATAACATCACTCCTGTATATGTTTGGACTACCATAACCGTGATGTAATAAGATTATCTTTTTATTTTAATTTTAAAAGGATGGTAATAAGTATGGATTTAATGATAAAATATTATATATATGGTATAAATAAAATTTGATAATGTATATTTTTTATTTACCATTATTTTTTGTATCTATAAAAAAAATTAAAACAACGTTCATCCGTACGTATGGCCTATCATCTCCAAGAACAATGTAATTATTTTTTCAATATATACATATATGGATTTATATAAACCCGAATTATATGGACCCAACCTTAATCATTACTTATAATATTGAGTTTTGACTAGAATATATTTTCATTCATTCCAAAAGAAAATTTTGGTCTAAAGTTTTATTGAAATAATAAAAACACTTATAGAGTATACCCATACATTACAATTGTATACTTATACTCAGTATCCATTTTTTCCACCAATGGAAACCCATTTAAAATAAAACATGTTTTTATTTTTTCACATCATCAATACATTCATCATGACACCTTATTTGTCTTTAATAATATTTAATCCCTATTAAGAACTTTTTAAATCATGGGATGAGCAAAAAACGATTACAAAGGGTCATAAAGAAATAAAAATATTAGTCCAGTGAAAACCAATAAGAAAATTCCTTAAAATAAAACTTTCCTTTTTACCCATAAAAATAGATCATCATTTCCAAAATATAATTATCTTACTTTTTGAAAACAAAATCATGAAAACTAATAAGAAATCAAATAATATAAAATTATCTATCATTTGGAAATATTTATACTAAAATTTAATATCCATATGTTCTACTTCAAAAAAGGTCACTCTTACAAATGAAATATTCATACGGACGACTTCCATAAATGTCACTCATTTTAAAAGAATAACCATACTGCCGACATCAATACCCAATGCATTAGAGGTCATAACATAACCACCCATCCTGGTATATCATGTAACTAGACATCAAATTTCCATGTACTATTATATAATCTTACCACATAAAATATTGCAATTTTTATCATTTCACTCATAAAATATCAATTGTAATCACAAGAAATCATTTCAGTATATTAAAATAATTAATAAATTTTCAAACCCATTATAAACATATAAATAACTAGTAATGGTAATAAGGGGTGGATTTTTAAAAAACAGTTAGTGCTTTTATAGGAATCAAAATATAAAATAATGGTCATGGTGGCAGATATGTTGGTATCATTGTATACATAACAAAACATTCCTTTTTTATCGTTTGTAAAAAATTGTGCATAAAACATGAAAATTGCATAATTTATTAAAACCATTTAATGAAATTAAAAATAGACATAAAAATTCCTTCATAATCCCTTTATATCCATATAATTATATTTGAAAAATAATATCAAGAATATTGAAATATAGAAAAATATTTGATAATTAAATCATTAAACATTCAAGGTGTCTCGTAACACTATGAAAATTTAAATCTTATTACCTATAAAAGAATAAAAAATAAAAAATAAATAACAATAAAATAAATATATTAATGACCATATAAGTCAATTAGATTATATATACAACTAATAAAATAATAAGGGTGCATATCATCAAGAAATGGCTCAATGAAAGGGGATTAACACGAAATCTCTTACCTTGAGTCTGATTTTCCACATATGGTCTTTATCATCCTAAATAATAATATTATGTTATTTATTTACATACTTGAGAACCTTTTTTATGGTTATTATTACATTTATTTCACTTCTCACAATATTATAACAATTACATAATTATTTAATTTCATTAGGGATGTTGTGATGATATTTGGTACATGAGTCCAAAATCACTTGGTATGATGTCTAGAGACCTAAGTTGTGATTATTCCACCATCTACATAATAATATTTATGATGTAGTAGTCACATTTAAAATTTAATTATACTTTTAAATAAAACTATTTAGGTATTTTTATTAAAAATAATCATTGTTATATTCATGGAGATGGTAGGTCATACATTCGCATGAGTAATGTTACCATTTTTAACTGATCATTATAGAAAGAAGTTAATTACTATTTTATCATTAAATAATTACCGAAATATCATAATATAATATTAATAATTAATATATTCTTATATATATCATACACATGATTTGGGGAAGAAATACCAATCACATCACTTCCTGGAGGTGATAGTTTACACGTACGTATGAACGGCATTATAATTTTTATGATCACAAGAAGTTAAGAATTTAATTGATATAAAAAAATTTATAATGATAAATATTTAATTAATGTAATATATAAAAACTACTTCCATCATTATAAATAGTCAGGTTATACGGTAAGAGAAAAAAAAATATCAGTTTGTAAATGTGATAGTTCACACTAACACAAGAACCATTAATTCTTTTCAAATTTTATTGATGTGGATATACATTTAGGTTTTGATATTAAAATAAAAACATATAATTATATATATTATAATAGATTTATTATTTAATCATGATTGAAGAATATTTGAAGGAATTGGGAGAAGAAATAACACTGAAATACTTGATTAAAAGCGATACATTTTTGTTGGATGATCGCCTTTGATTAAAACCTTAAATCCTTTGATGAGGATATTATGAAAAAAATAAGGCCAGGATAATTTTTGGAGGGATTATTATAAAGTATTTTATAAGATATTTTTTAAGATCAAATATTTTTAAGATATGAAAAAATAGTAGGAATGAGTTCCCTTTTATAAGAGAGCGGAAGGGCACTCTTGAAATTCTTCAAAACGTTAAATTAATATAAATTTGTTTTTAATAAAATTGGGTTTAATTTTATTTATTTAGATTCTTGGATGAGTATGGGTCTAAATAAAATTATCCTATTAAAATTAGTAAATTTTGAATATTTTTTAATCTTTATCTTTTTGTTCTATCACTTTTTCCTCTAACTATTAATTAAGTAATTTACACATTAAGGGTCATTATAATTACCATAACATCAAAAAAACCAATAAAAGATTCATTTATGAAATTTGAGGACATATTAAAAATATTTTTTTTGAATAATTGGTTTTTATAATATTTATATCATTTAATAAAATATTTTATATTTCAAAAGACCATTAGTGTCAACTTCAACACTATTCATTTATTGACTTTTTAAAAATATCATAACCTCATGTTATAGTAATAAAACTTTTTGAACACATCAGTAAAAATAAAATTAAAACATAAAATGTTTTTATGGAATAAATTATCTAACATTATATTTATTTTAATATTTTTAAATACCATTTATTTGATTCTTCTATTAATTAATCAATTATTTCATCATCATTGTGCCATCATTTAATTTAATAATTTATTTCCAAAAAATTATAAATAAATTACCATGATATAAATAATAATTTTATATTTTAAATTACAATGTACAGTCTAATATATACCTTGTATAACCCCATATTAAAAATAATTTACTTTTCAAAATAAAAAGTGTAACAAATATGGTTTTTCATTGGATATAACATTATAAATGCAATAAAGTCATAAAAGTGGATGTAAGTCATCATAAAATGTACCCAAGGATGATACGGGTCAGGAAAAACTCATAAAATTAAATTAGGATAAGTTTTATGGTAATTTTATTTTTTTATAATATAATTTTTATCATTAATTACCGAATTTACCATTAACCATGGTAACAGAAATTATTACAAAAGTTACTATAGATAATGTCGAAAATTAAAATTGATATATTTACGTAATTTGGAACATCATATAAAAAATATGGAATCCATTTTCCCAAATTCAAAACAAGTAATTGGTATAAATTAATTAAAATCTAATCATATTGATGAAATTAAAAATGAGTTTTTAAAGTAGAACGTTCAAAAGACCATATTGTTTTTATATCCAATTTCAATGTGAAATTGATTCAAATGAACTAAATTGGATTTAATTATAAATCCATGATATAACTATACTTTAAAATTATTCAATAATATTTTTTAAAACTATAAATTCTTTTAAGAAAAAGTAGTTTTCAATTAAAATTCATTATTTTTTACACCATTCATCAAAAAATGAATCTTAACATAAAAATACCAAAAAGTAAACCAAAGTAAAATTTTATGTCCCTATTCCAAATGAGAAGTTTATTTTGTCAAATAAAAGTAATAAAAGTGACAAAAACTAAATTTTTAATTGTTTCTCCATCAAAAGGCGGTAAAACAACCTGTTTGGAAAAATACTCCTTTTATGCATAAAATTGAATTTGTTCTTATATCATGCATAAGAAACAGATAAAATTAATGTTAAAAATTAAATTTAATATTTTAAATTTTTATATAATTAATATAATCCAATATGAATTATTTTATTATTTATAAAACACACTTTTTCCTATTTAAATGTTTTTTCAAAAATACATTTCCTTTTATTTTAAAAATGGTTTTATAATCATTTATAATTTTATGGCCACCAAACAATTATATATACTTGTGCAAAAAATTAATTCATTATTCAAATAATAATAATTAGTTCCATTATTCTAAATACTATTGTAATTATAACATTTATATAATAATATCTAGTTGTTCATTTATGCTTGATATGGAATATCATGTACACTATCATACATAGTGTTATATTTAAAAAATATAGGATGTTACATATATATAATAGATATATATGAAACTTATATCATTATTAAAATTATATATATATTTTAACCATGATGAATATATAAGTGTCAAAACTAATGAACAAAAACATACATGAAAAACAAACCAGATATCACAAAGAACATTGATTTTAACAATGAAATATTAATAAATAGGTGATAAAAGGATATAAAAACAATATATGGAATGATATATTTTAATAGGATTATTTAATATCATTATAATAAATCTATATTTTTTATAAATTATTTTCATATGCTTTGGAAGGATGTCAAACATGATGTAAGAGATTTTCATTTTACAATTATTTTATTGAGACGCATACCATATCACCACTCGTTTCATTTATGTGGTGTATGTAATAACCATGAATGTATTTTATGAAAACTATTATTAATTTTATCATGATTTACATAATCATAAAAGGATTTATCATTCATGGGGATTTGTTTCAAATGATACCCAAACAGTAAGGATTTTTCCACAATCTCATTATTTATCTAGATTTTTTATGATTAAGTGTATAATAATGAAATATTAAAAACTATAACTCAATAAACTCATGAATTTAATTATATTATTTTTATTGTATGAAAATAAAATATTTTCCATTCATTTTCGTCACATTGTGTAATCAAAAGACCAGAAATATATTTTTAAGGGAAACTGACTACATTTCTCACTTTGGTCGAAAATCCTTTTTCATAATTTCTCTTGTTTTATAAAATGGTTTTGATGAATGGTTTTAACATTATAAATTTATTGTTAAAATATATTTATACCCATGTTTTATTTTTTACAAAATATTTTTAAAAGTAATCTACTTGTCATTTTTTGATTGAGGATCTTTTTGAACTTTTACAAAAGTATGAAAGGAATGTTTTTTATTTTATAAGTATTTAATGGAATTACCCACCAAAATTATTGGTCAATGATTTTAATATTCCATTAAATCATTACATGGATGTTTTAAATGAAAATTTTTCTATGGTATTTTTTAAAAAATTATATTTTCATGAAGTGATTCAATAATAGAATGGATATTTTCCTCAATAAAATTTTAAATATCTATTAATAGTATTTTTATTCATCAAATATAGAAACAATTGATATCAATTATGATTTATTAGGGTTATGATTCATGGAACTATCCTTACAATTTCTTGTGATGTCCTGACACGAGAGCCACTGAATGGCGCCCAGAGCCGGTTGGCCACATTCCATCATGCGGGCCTCCATATATGCCAGAGGGTGCTGACTAGCAACGAGGATTTTAAAAGTCTATCATATGGAGAATATAACCTCTATTATTAGAATAAAAAACCAGTGTAAGAAAATAAAAATATCTTTGTATTGAAGCATATAAATAATAAGAACAATTCCCTGACATATGATAGTAAAAATCGGAAAATACAATACTCAACTAAAAGGTAAATCAGGAAATGACAAAGAAGGTGTTATTTGTCTATTATGAAACTCAAAGTAATGACCCAACCACTCCAAAATGGGTCTCGAACTACATCTCATTACTTCTCCCTTGCTCCAATCCCAAACTACAACCTATCCCAGGGCCTTGCCATTTTTCTGAACTGAAATAACAAATTCTATTTTGGTGCCAATCAGGCAGCCCAAATAGGGAGTGAGTGAAACCTAGTAGGCTAACACTGATGGGGTCTAAAGAAATACAGTCAAAATATTTTCCATGAATATTTATGAAGTAAAAAAGAAAACATCATAATTTAAATAGTTATCACAATGTCATTTAATCATTTATCACCACATTAGTCTAATTCAATCTATGTTTCTCAATTGAATCACCATTCATTATTATTATTCATTTTCTGTAGAGATTCATGACTAGCACCCCAAATCTCTTTTAAAACATCATTCATTATTATCATCAATAATTTAGTGTAGGTCTTCATGCCTATCACCACAAATCTCATTGAGTGCATGCAGTCATGCCTAGCACTCTAATTCTCATTTGGTGAGGTCGTCATTCCAAGCACCCCATAATCCCAGGAATTGATAACTATTGGGGTGGAACTCCATGTCCATGACCCAACATCTAATTGGTCTAGGAATCCATGCCTAACACTACAAAATATCTTCCATTTAATCATTTATTAAATCATAATAATTTTTCACAGTATTCATTTACTAATCCAATGAATAGTTAATCAATTAAAAGGCTATTAGTAAATTCATCAATTACCTATGCACATAACCAATTAATTAATTCATCAGTTAATTAAACAATCAAAACAATTATCATTCCATATTTAATTATTCAGCATTATCTATACATTTCCAATCTCAACTTTTCATAATTAATTCTCACAATTAATTATCTTTGATCAACATCAGGACATTTAACTAATTCCCCCAATTAATTATCTTTTGTCACCTTCACAGAACATAATTAAATCTCAAAATTAATTTTATTTTCACATTTAATTAAATATCTCAATTAGAATATCAAATCACCAAGAGATCTATTTTTGGAAACCCCCCATCATTTGTTTCCTGATTCAATCATCAATTAAATCACCAAGAAATCTCAAATCAATTACATATACCGAATAACTCCAAATTAGGAAATTCAATTATCAAGAGAATCTACAAAATTCATAAACTAATACAAATTTCCCAAATCAGGGTTATGGGAGAACTATTTAGATGACCTACCTCGGTTTATTGAAGGATGTTAGCCCAAAAAATCCACAAAATCCCAGCGGCCCAATGTCATTGATCAATCTCCGAATCAAAATCCCTAAAACTAAAATTAAGATCATTGAAATCATGATCATACAAATCTAGATATATATTCAAAATTCTATATCTAGAACTCAACCAATAGTTTGAGATCCATGGAAATAATGATGATCCTTTATGAAAATAATTAAGAAATATGAGGGAAAGAATGGGAGAAGCATCGGGATGAAATTCACTTACCAGGAGGAGTGCATATCTTAAATCTAGGATTCCAATCTCAAATAATGGTGTTCTGATTTCCATGTAATCTCTCTAGGAGGCTTTGGAAATAGCTAGAATTTTTTAATCTTGAGCCAAGGTGGAAATATTGAAGTCTTGGGCGTTTAAGGTGGTTTTAAAAAGGATTTCCAAAATTAAAATCCGGCACGTATGGTTTCATGGGTAATGGAACATGGTTAGGAAAACCATGCACCATCCATGTGGACTTATATATTCTATTTTTCATGGTTGGAATGTTTTAGACACACAGTTTTTCAAACCATGCACAAACCGTACAAACCCCTTTGTAGAGTTTTGCATGTTTGGCATGGTTTGGTCGCACTATTTTTCAAACCCTGCACAAACCGTGCACAAAAAACTGTACATTAGTTTTCCTTATAAATTCACCCAAACAAACCCCAAGACACTACTCCATTTTAATGGAACTTAAATGCATAAAAAATTACCTGAAAATGCACCTTAGATGACTCCAGAATAGGTCTGGATCTTACAATCTCCCCAACTAATAATAGCTCATCCTAGATATTCATTCCTAAACTTTTATATGATTCCAAGCCAAAATGATTGGGCCATTGGTACCTCATGTCTGATTCTCATTCCCATGTTTCCTCTTGAAACATTTTCATGTTTCGATAAAACATGAACTACCAGAATGAACTTTCCCCATGACACTTTCTCACTGCAACCCAACACACGTACCAGATGCTCCTCAAAAGGTGCATCTCTATCGGGGTCAACTTCCTCCTCATCAATCACATGAGAAGGGTTGGGGTGATACAAATGTATTGTGACACATTGAAAACATCACGAATAGTTCTGAATTTATAAGGATGTGCTAATCGGTACACCACCGGCCCGATTCCCTCTATCACCTCTAACAGTCCCACAAACCAGGGCACTAACTTTCCCCACCACTATATCCTATGGTGACCCAATCTAGGAAACACCAAAAAGAATATATGATCCACCTCAATAAACTCTAGGGGTCATCTCCAACAATAAATATATGATTTTTTCCTAATCTGAGTTTTAACCCTATGTTTCTGAATTAATTGTACCTTCATTGATGTCTTCTAAATGAGACTTGGTCTTAAAAAATCCGACTCACCCGCCTCTAACCAACATAGTTGTGATCTAAAAGGTCTACCATAATTTTCCTCGTATGGTTCCATCTGTATCATTGTCTGATAACTGTGGTTATAAGAAAACCCCACTAAAGAGATGTGATTTTCCCAAGAACCACCATAGTCATGGACACATGTCACAACATATCCTCTAACGCCAGTTGGTACACTCGGACTACCAATCTGTTAGTGGGTGGAAGGACGTTCTCAATAGAAAATGTGTACCATGCGCCTTCTGTAAAACCTACCAGAAGCGTGAAGTAAAGTGAGAATCCCGATATAAAACTATAGGCTCTAGCACCCCATGCAAACGAATTGTTTCTCCCAAGTACATTTCTCCTAATTTTTCTACTATAATGGTTTCCTTGAGAGACAAGTAGTTTTCTACCTTTGTTACTCGATCAAAAATAACCCAAATTTGTTTCATTCATCCTAAGATTCATTGTAATATCCACTAAAAAATTTATTGTCGCATCATCCCACTTCCATTCTAAAATGGGTAATGGCTGTTATAGGCCTCCATGTCATTGGTTCTCTTCTATCACCTTTGATAAGTGAAAAATCTTGTTACATACCATGTTATCTCTTATTTCATGCCTGGACACCAAAACTATCATCGATGTTCATGGTACATTTTTGTCACCCCAGGATGTACCGCCCATCTTAAAGCATGAAATTATCACATGAGTTCCTCTCGCATTCTCGTACGCACAACAACTCAATTTTTCACATAGATGATCTCATCCTCATCAATTTTCCAGTCTGAAGGTGTCTCCCCAGCTTCAAGACATTCCCTCAAGGATAACCACTCTAGATCCTTGTACAACCAATCCCCGATCCGTCTTATGATTGTACACTCCACTGTTACAGAAACCAACGCCATCTTCTCCTGAATCTACTGAACTACCACATGAATTTCCACCAGCAAAGTCATCATCTTCCACTGTGCACTCAACCCATGTACCAATTGAGTATATGTTTTTCTTTTCAAGGCATATTTCATAATATTACCCTTTCCATGTGTATATGCCAATTCAAAATCAAATTACTACATATAAAATAATCATATTCAAATCTGAAGACTCAAGTCACACTGTGAAAAGATAAACATCAAGCTTTTCTTATCCCTAAAAACTGTAAACTTTTCACCTAAAAGATATCTTCACCAACACATATGATCATAAACTACTATTTCTAACTCTATTTCATGTGTTGGGTAATTCTATTCTTGGGGAGTGAACTTTCGAGACCCATAAGAAAATAATATAACATGTTGCATCAACAAAGCTCCAAATCTGACCATCGAAGCCTCATAATACACCATGTACTCCTAAACTACCTCATGTAAGATCAAAATTGGTGTTGAATTCATGGGCTTATTCAACCCCTGGAATGCATTCTCACATGATTCTATCCAAATAAACCTTATCCCTTTCTTGGTAAAACTAGTAAGTAGTGCTTCCATTCAAGAAAAGTCCTAGATAAACCTCATATAGTAGCCAGATAATCCCAAAAATCATTGAATATCCAAAAAATTTGTTGGATTCTCCCAAGAAATCATTTCCTTCACATTCTCTAGGTCAATATCCACACCTTATTTGGAGATGATTTTCCCCAAAATGTGTACCCTGTCAATCCGAAACTGAAATTTAGATAGCTTAGAATATAGTTTATTCTCTCTCGTTGTACCCAAGACGATGTCATGATATTGGAAATTATTATCATGAGTCTTAGAGTATACTAATATGTCATCTACAAACACTACCACAAACTTATCTATGTATGGATGAAAGATCTTGTTCATCATGTCCATAAAAAATTCATGAGAATTTGTAAACCCAAATGGAATTATGAAATACTCATAAAGTCCATACATGCTTATGGAAGCATTTCTTGGTATATCAGAAGTCCAACCTCTCACCTGGTGATACCCAAATCTCATATCGAATTTTTAGAACCCATTATGCCCTTTCACCTGGTCAAACAGATCATCGATATGCGACAGAGGATATCAGTTCTTCACAATCATTTTATTTAACTTCTGGTAATCGACACAAAAGCATAAAATCTCGTCGGGCTTCTTTTCAAACAAAACAGGTGATCCCCAAGGTGATATACTTTGATGAATAAATCATTTATCCTAAAAATCCTATAACAGTGTTTTGAGCTCTTGAAGCTTAGTCAGTGCCATTCTGTAATGTGTAATAGATACTGGCTCAGCTCCAAACATGAGTTCAATAGTGAAGTCCGCATCTCTCATTGGTGTAAACCCTGAAATTTTTTCAGGATAGTCATCCTGAAATAGTTCTACCACTGGTGGAAGAAAATCCTACATACCACACCCATATCCAACAGATTACTAGAAACATGGGCCATGAGCTCTATCAGTTGCTGTGTAATTGGCCCAACTATTCCTGCATTGATATCCCATTCTCTACTAATGACATATTAATCTCCCTCAAGAGATACATAGGTCAGTCTCCTGGGGTAACAATCTATTTGAGCTCGGTATGCGACTAGCCAGTCCATACCCATAATTAGGATGAAACATGATATATCAAAGACATTGATATCCCAATGAAAACGATAAACTTTGATATCTAGACAACATCTCCTTTATAAACAAATATCCCTAGTTGGTGTTCATAATGGTGTATCGATATTCATTATCCCGCTTACATAGTCCACCTCCATGATCCATCCATTAACATGGTTTGTAGATATAAAGTAATGGGAGGCACTAGTATCAAACAAGGTAGTAGCTAAAGTAGATGAAACTAGAATAATACCTCTGAATTTCGAAGGACTGACCTCTCTCTCCATGAGTGTAGGTTTCAATCCATGTAACCGTCCTTCCCCACATTCCTATGGTGTCTCTTGACTCCCTTGGGTAGAACTAATATTCTAATATGGGTAATCATACCCTAAATCACTAGACCCACTTCTCCTACTACCTTTTCTAGTAGAACTCTAGCTTCCAGAACTATATGGTGTAGGAGACGACCTTCCCACACTCTGACTCTGAGCATCAGCTCTCTTAGCACCAACTTATCGTTGCTCCCTGCAAAACATCTATAGGTGTCCCATATTTCCAAAAATCTGGCACCCCACTATTTTTTGAGGAAAATGTGTACGATAGTGTCCCTTCCTACCACACTGGTTTCAAATCACATATGAACGATCTGGTGTAACTATTCTGCCTAACATTCCTTCTTTCTTTCCACTATCGTAACTATGATTGTCATGAAATCGATTCCTATTCTCAGAAGGCACACTCTTTAATTATCTATCTTCCTATCAACTTCTAGAATCCTCTATCAGGTTCCCCTCTGAAATGATATCTTTATTAACCATTTCTGAAAATTTATTCATCCTAAAGATATTCACCTGGGACATAATTTCACAATTATGTCCATCCTAAAATCATTTTGACTAAGAAGCCTCATCTACCACCAAATATGGAGAAAAACACTATAAATCAATGAAATGTTCAGAGTAATACATTATGTATATTATCCCTTATGTCAGATGTATAAACTATGAATCATACTCTGGTCTCAGCGTATCTGGATAGAAGTGTTCCGAGAACTTCTCCAAAAAGTTCTTATATAACATATCATCTGTCTACCTAGATCATATTTGAATGTACCACCAGCATTTTGCAGAACCCCATAGCATATAAGCAGACAACATGACCCTTCTCTTAGAAAATTTCTCCAAATTTTCATGTATCATCTATATGGATTCAATCTAGAATACAACTCTCTCAGGTCTTCCCACTCCAATAAAAGTAGGAGGGTACTGCAGATGAAACTCCCTTGACAACTCAAACATGTTTTTCTGAACCCACCCTAGGTCCCTCTCCATGAATTTAATGAAACAAGAAAACTTATCTAGGAATTTTCTCCCTTCTTCTGCAGCTTTCACCAATGGTTCCTCGTGCTCCCTGTTGGGAAGTTCGTTCTGATCCATACCCATCAGTCTCTCCCTCAACAAGCATCATGGATGCATACTCTTATAAAACCAAACACGCATCCTAGGTATCATAGAACAACCTTATAACATTTACGAAAGATGATAAACTATCACAACAAGTTTCAATATATCTATTCCACCTTTTTCTCACCACATTGTCATCACTGAGGCCTTATCACTAACCTTAACCATCCTACTCCTATATCTTAGTTAAGAAGTGTATATTAATTCTCATTATTTTATCCAACAATTAATTAATCACATTATTTAAAATTAATTAATTAATTAATTGTTCACTTTTCATCAATCATGGTTCTCATTATACTCCCATTTATTCTCATTTTGCTTCATAGTTTCAGTCTCGCATCAAGGAAAATAGTTCATGTTCAAAAACATACCCATTACCCATTTTCCCATGAGTTCCTAGAATAATGGATTCCACAACAACCATGAGTGCCTAGAATGATGCATGGAGACCCAACTATTATGCCTCTTTAGGCCACAATTCAAAATTCAACCATTTTAAAAACAAATATCACATCACATCACAAGTGCATCCCTGAAGGTGAAATAATATGAAACTATAATAGAAAACAACATTCACAATAATCCCACTCTATGTACTCAGATTTTCCCATGTACATGGGTTTGAAACTCCCATGCACAATCTCAATACCAAACCTCAACTCTTCTTAGTCTTATAGCTACCATTACCAAATTTTTATTACTAAATAATAATTAGGAAAAGAAACCCCCTTTGATACCAATTTGTGATGTCCTGACCCAGGAGCCACTGAACTGTTTCCTAACCCGGTTTTCCACATACCAACAAGTGTGCCTCCACAAACACCAGAGGGTTCTGACTAGTAGTGAGGGTCTAATATATCTATCCTGGGGAGAATATACCCTCTGTTATAAGAGTAAAACACTAGTGGATGAAAATAAATATAACCAAGTATAGAAGAGTATAAATAACAAGAACAATTCCAGGACACATGATAGTCAAAACTAGAAAAGACAATAATCAACTAAATGGTAAATTATGCTATGACAATGAAAGTGTCATGTGTCTACAATGAAACTCAATGTAAAGACCCAATGATCCAAGACAGGTCCCAAACTACATCAGGTTCTCTCTCCCATTCTCTAATACTAAACTGAAACCTATCCATGGGACTTTCCCTTACCCTATTCCACAATAAAAATTCTTCTAAGGTGCATATAAGGCGGCCTAAATAGGTTGAGATTACAACACGGAAGTCCACCACATATGGTGTCTAAAATGAGTTCAGTCAAAAGATAGTACATGCACATTTATGAAGAAATAAAAACAATGACAAATTGAAACAGTTACCTCAAAGTAATTTAATCATTAATTATCATATTAGGCCAATTCAATCCATGTTTCCCAATTGAATCACCATTCATTTTGATCGTTCATTTGGAGTAGGTATTCATACATATCACCCCAAATCTTAGTTGAAACATAATTAATTATTATCAAAAATCATTTGGTGTAGGTTTCCATTCCCTGCTCCACAAATACCGTTGAGTTTAGGTCACTATGCCTAACACTACAATTCTCATTTGGTGTAGGTCATCATTCCTAGAACCCCATTATTTCAAACATGGATAACTATTTTGGAGGAACAGAATGTCGAAGTACCAACTTCTAATTGGTCTAGGATTCCATGCCTTGCACCAGAAAATGTCAACTATTTAATCATTATTTAAATCATAACAATCTTCCGCAATATTATTTTACTAATACAATTATTAGTTAATAATTTCTATGTATAATAGTTAATTCAACAATTAACTAATCACATAACCCATTAATTGATTCATTGATTAATTTATCTATCAAATCAATTCTCATTCCATAATTAATTCTTCACAATTAATTATCCTTTTCAAATCTCATCATGTCACACATAATTATCAAAATTAATAATTTTTGATCAAAATCATTACATATAACTAATTCTCCAAATTAATTATCTTTTTTCAATATCGTGGCACACAATTAATTCTAACTATTAATTATATTTTCACATTAAACTAAATATGTCAATTAGAATATCAAATCTCTACTATATCTCTTTGGGAATCCCCCCATAGTTTGTTCCATGATTCAATCGTCAATTAAATCACCAATGACACTCAATACAAATCCATATACCTAATTACTCCAAATTAGGAAATTCAATTGTTAAGGGAATCTAGAAAATTCATAAACTCATACACATATCTTAAATCATAACTATTGGTGTTTTATTTATACCACCTACCTCAGTTTACTGACGAATCTTATCCCAACAGAAATCCCCAAATTCTGAGTGACACAATGACGTTGATCAAGATCGAGATCTAAATCCCTAAAACGGACATTAATATCAAAGGCATCAAGATATTGAAAATATATATCTATATTCACAATACAGAAGATATATTTGAAACTGTATGTTTATATCCATGAATATATGAAGATCCTACATGAAATGAATTATTAAAAATGTATGAAATAATGGGAGAATCATCTAGATGAAATCCACATACTGGGTGGAGATCATATCTTTAATCCATGATTCCAATCTTGTAGAAATGTTTTTGTATCTCCTTGGAATCACTCTATGAGTCTTTGGAAACACATTGAATTCATAAAACATGATTCAAGGTCGAAATATCGGAGTCTAGGTGGGTTCATGTAGTTTTAAAAATGATTTTTGGAATTAAAATCCTACGTGCATGGTTTCATGGGCAGAGGTGCAAGGTTAGGAAAAATGTGCACCAACTGTGAAAACCTCTATGTCTTGGTTTCCATGATTTGCATGGTTTGACTACACGGTTAGTCAAACTATGCACAAACTGTGCAGACCCCTCGGTCTAATTTTTCATGCATGGAATGGTTTGGTCGCATGGTTTTTCAAAATTTCCACAACACTATATATATTAATTTTCCTTAAAAATTCACTCAAATTAACCCAAATTGACCACTAGAAGTTAAAGGTTCGAAAAAGCTTCAAAAAATACCCGAAAACACACCCGAAAGGACTCATGAAAAGGTCTAGATGTTAAAATTATCCATATGGTTTATGTTTATGATGATATGTTGTTTGTCAATCCTATTTCGTTTTAACATGTTATACTATGATGAAATGATTATATTTTTATGAAACCAATTTCTTTTTTAAATTCTATACTATGATTAAATGATGAAATATTTATAAAAAATATTTTTCTATATCGTTTATATTATGATGAAATGATATTGAAACCCATTTATTTTTATGGGTTATAATGTGATGATTTTTTGTGATCTTGTGGTACTTATATGTCTCCTAATCATTATGTTATGGGTTAGAACAATAGCTCTCCAAAATGCATTGGGTAATGATAGTTAACTCATGAGGATAATTAGTTATAAATGAACCGACATTCATGTTAAAAATATCATGTGTGGAACTATTTTTCATGTTCATTTTATTAAGAATTTTCCTACATTTAGTGTCCATATGATTAGGAGTGGACCTCATATAAATGTCCATAAGACTACATATAATCCCGGTAGTAATGTCTATAATATTATGTGTGCATCTAGATTTGATATCCATAAGATTATGCATGTACCTGGTTTTATGTCCACTAGATTATGTGAGGGTTTTATTTTATGTACTTCTCTTAGCGAGTAACCCTGTTTCAATTTATACATGTTCACAAAGTTATAAACATTGGCGTATTCAAAAAACTAATGAATTATGCCAATGTTATACTCTCATGGCCCATGATCTTTTATTACATTATGATTCATATAATAGGAACTTCTTGATTTATTCCATAATAAAATTATATGATATATTATAATAAATGTATGAATTTCAACTGTTATGATCATGTTAACACACATTTATTCTCATGTTATAATCAAGTGGTCATTAATTTCATCCTTTTTTACCATTATTAAACCTATAAGGACACCTTTTCTTATCATTACTTTCCCACAATTTATGAATAATGGTTTTAGGTATGATATTTAAATGATGGGTTAATGTAATGTGAAACTAATGGGAGACTCTTATGAAATAATAATATACGTGTCACTGTTTCCAATGGTACTAGAAAAATATGATTATAGGGTGGATAGTTATCATTTGTAATAATATTCATCTAAAAAGGAGAAATATATATGTATGAAAAGTATGGGTGGTTACCAATATATTATCAATACCTATTAGGATTAGATATTTATAAAATTAGAAAAAAACAGAAACTATAAAATCTTATGTACTTCTCAGCGAATGACTATTTTTTCCTCTATATATGAATGAAATTAATCGATACAGAGTCTTTAAGATCATCTATAAACACTCTATAGAATATATATTTTTAATAATATCATGTGTGATACTTATCTTCAAAACAATGGAAAATATAAAAATAAGATGGGTGAGATCAATTGATTAGTAAGGGAAAAATATAAGTGAATATAGAAAAACATATTCATGATATAGATGATATGACTGGAATAGATAATATGATTAATTCTATAATAATATAAAATTTAGAGCAATATATATAAATGATAAAAAAGAAAACATATATATCAATAATATTGATCTCATACTAATGTAATTCTCAAAACTAGACATCATAATATTAGGTCAAAGCCTTCTTCTAAGACACTATACTGATATGGGGAGTGTTATAAACTAAAACCAATTTTTTTTTACCCAGAGACCTGTCGATGCATCGAGAGGATATATAATTGGTGTCGCCCTCATTACATGTTTATGTCTAATTCATTCACCATATAATTATATAAGAAATTTTATACCATTACTTTAATAGCATTTGGCTAAATAAGAATATGTATATCTATATAGTAAAGAACACATAATATAAATACATGGACCTCTTATATTAGAATTCAATAAAAGTCAAGAATGCTAATGATTTTCCCCATGTTAATAAAAGTGATAACATGATCATAACCCATATTGAATAGAATGTGGATGGTCATATAATACAATTTCAAATTCCTAATAATCATCATTATTGGAATAAAAATATATTGTTCACTATTGATGTTACCCTTGTTAATAAAAGGGAAAACATGATCACAACCCATCTTGAGAAACAAGTTTCACGGTCATTGAACTTACCACTAATCATCATGATTGGAAAAATGATAAAAAGTATGCCATTACATTTCCTCAAGCCAATAAAAGTGTGAAAATTATCATAACCCATTAGGTGAAATAATGTGTATGATTTCAAATTCACAAAACCCAAGTGAAATGACGAAAACATAGATGGGATTTCATATAAGTGAAAATCACCATTATAAAAATAATTATTCATTTAGTATCACAAAAGATGGGATCGAGAATCAAGTTTTTTATATAGATATATAAATCCCATAAAATTTAATATATATATATATTAGTGAATAAATCATAAAAAATACAATTTGAGAAAATCCTTTGGAATATTATAAGGTAAATTGTAGGTAAAACATACAATATCAATTAGAAAAAATTTTTTATGTTGGTATAAAACAAATATTTACATGTAAAATTTAAAGAATATTTTGAAAAGGTGTTGATATGAATATTGGAAAAAATTAATATTAAATAGAATCTCTAATAATAGATCATTGAAATGACCAAAATATTATCTTATAGAATAGTGGAGAGGTGGAAAAAACGTGTTGATGTAAAAAAGGAAATCTCATGTTTATTATTTTGAAAATAACTATGTTCAAAACTCACAACTTAAAATGAGTAACAAATTTTTTTTTGTAAATATAAATTTTTCTATAGAGAGGTATACAAATTACATTATAATAAAATATTAGGGTGGGAGAACCCATTCTTGAAAAATCAATTTTCAACATGAAACATTATAACTCAGAGAAAATATATTTGAGATGTCAATATACCATATGGGTAAAATACTATATGATTAATGATCTCATTAAAAAGGTTATTATGTTATAAAAAGGTAAACAAGGAGAGAATACCACATAATAAAATTAATGATAAAATTGTACCCAAATTATTTAATATAGTTTCAAATAAACAATCATAAATCCATAAATGAATATTGTATTAAAAAAACTCTTATATATTAATTAACACATGAACCAAAATAAATTTTAAGAAAAGTAAATGATTTGGATTATTTTATCACATTATTTAAAAAGAAACTACGTATTGGAAATGCATGGTTTATATAATTATTATAACACGATATAAATGAAACATGACGCATAACTTGTGACATGTCTCACTGAATTAAATTTGAGACCATAAAAACCCTTACGAATTGAGTTAAATTTTAATACTAAACTAATGAAATAATGTTCTTGAAATTAATCATCAAATACCATGATTAAAAAATTTAATTATATGATACCTCCAATAATATTTATACAAATTAAATAAAAAAATATGTTATTAATATGAAATATTTCTCAAAAAGTTGAATTTAAGAAAAAAAATTTACCTCGATCGAAAATCATTTTAGAAAAGAAACTAAAATCTTAAATAGTTATATTTGGTTCATATAATAAATGCCCAATAAATTTATTCATACGAATAAAAATTCATAATCCACATTCTAAAATATATATATATATATATATGAGATATTTTTTACATATTTTCACCACTGTTGTAATTAAAAGTTAACAATTTGAACTAGATTCAAAAAAACAATGTTACTATTCATTGTTATTAAAATGATCATCACTACAGGATAATTATAGATAATATAATTTTTGTTCCATGATATTTTTAAATGAATAATTTCATTTCAAGTTATTTTTTGTCAAACACCACGAATACGAAATCATGGATGATCAAGTTTTAATGAATCTTAATGAGTGAAAATTGTTTTCTTAATTAATTATTTAATGTTTATTTAAACTTACCAGAACCAAAAAAATATTTATTTAAATATTTATTTCATATTATACAATTAAATGAGTTCTTATTGTCATCCATCAAATACTATCATATAATTGTTCAAGTATGTGGTCAAATTACCCCAACATTTTTATACTATGATTAATAGATTTTTTTGAGGGGATTTAGATGTAATATAATTATACCAGAATAATAAAGATATTATTTACTATTTATTCATGTGATATAATTTTCTTTTTATTTTTTTATATATATGAATATTTATATAATGTTATTGCTTTAAAACACGCGATTGTTTTCCTCTTAGTTTTCTAATATTAAATGATTGGAAAAACATTATACATTTGTTGATAACATCATAAATATGTCCTCCAATTTTTTATACTACAACCATAATGATATTATAAAAATCATATTCATCCATTAATCTCATCCTCTTGTCCATCCATTTATTTCTTGGATGAAAACAAAAATGAAAATCAATCGTTCAATGAAGGAGAAAATCCGCACATATATATGGTTATAAATTTTATTTTCCATAATAAATGGGAATGGAGTAATATGGGTAATTTTTTTAAAATCATAATATTTATATAAATATCATAATTAGTCATTAAATTTACCTTTTAGACATTATTTTTTTGGTGGTTATGGAAAATGAAACATGGGGTGTCACATATAAGGTAGTTCCCACGACACACGAATTATGATTTTTATTTTCATGATAAAAAATATAAATATTGATTCATGATTATTTATATTGAATAATAAAATTATTCATATATAAATTAATGAATTTTTGTACAATTTTATTGGAAAAATATAGTTTTAAATAAAAATTGAAAACAGATAATATAATTAATATTAATTATTCATGTTAGTTACATTGATATTTCCTTGTAAATGGATAGAATATGATAATTTAATATGAATATAATTTCAAGAGAGTGAAATTTATTTTTATAGGATATATAAATAGTACTATTTTAGAGTGAAATATAATTTTTCTGTTTTCCTTAAAGGGCTGGGGGTGGCCCCTTTTATCACTAGTGACAATTGAATTTTAGTTAATATGTCAATGTATTATAAAGGGATAACATCATAAAAATTTTACGTAGATAAAAAATTGAGAAATAATGGAGTGGAAAAGAAAATAGATTGATAAAAACCTCATAAAATCTGTTATATACAATTTTTTCATCATGTATCAAACATTTATAACATGAAATAATATTATTACCATTTTAGATTTTACCCAAAAATTGGTTTTTATATAAGGTAACATAATTAATATGAATTAAATTAGTGTATTATATAATAGAGAATTTGGAACCACTGATTTTAAATATGAAATCAATTACATTTTTTTTGTTTTATAGATGTAATAAAAAAATTAATATAAACATGTATTATGTATTAAAAATAATTTTTGATAGAATATTAATTAGGTTCTAAAATATTAAATATGGGATTACAAATTAAAACCAACATTTAATAAACTATAAGGTCCAATGAAAAATAAATACATGTTAATATATAAATATTTCCTGAATTTAAAATTCATACTTATATAATAATAATATCATAATAGTTATTTTATTTGTATGAATTTCATTTTATATTAATCATAGAATAATAAAAAAATTGACAAATCTGAAAATAACATATTAAAAAAATATGACCATAATGAGTTTTAAATAATCATAATTTTAAAGAAAAATAAAATTTTATATTTGATAAATTGTTTATTTAAATAAAAGTGTTATGTATAAAAATACATTTTTATAGGAAAATAATTTTTAAGATATTTACCATTTTTTATTTTATTTTTTAATGTTTAATAACTATATAATTATTTAAAATACTATTTAAATAAAATATATAATATAATCATTAATAATTGTTTTATAGAAATAAAAATGAATATTGGATAGAAAGGAAATATGTAGAAAAATACATTATCGAACCTAAAATGGCCGTATGAGTAATTTTAGCTATACAAATAAAATTTCCATTATATTAAAACTAGAATTTATTTTATATAAATAAATATTTACATTATAATTTACTCTGATTCATTACTTATAATTCAAGGACTATGATTTGGTGGCCTATAAAAAATGTATCTTTTTTGGTTTTGTGTTCAGTGTAGAGAATATAAACTTATATTAAAATATCAAGGTGATACAATATAACTATAAAATAAATTGTATCCTATAAATATGACATAAAATATCATAGTAATTATTATATGGATCTGAAAATTAATAATATTCCAGTATATGATATTGAGTTTATTTGGAATATTGAAAGAGAGTTATCTATAGGAAAAATTGTTATAATTCATTTATAAAGAGATCTTACCAATTCTAAATTTCACCTATAATTATAAAAGGCTTATAATATCTAGATATATAAGGAATAAAATCACAAAAAAAAAATTGAATATTATTTATATAATAATCATTGCACTGTTGGTTTGTATATATAAATCAATACTGAATAGTTTTTTTGGAATTAATTGACCTACGATACCAAAAAAATATTGATTTGAAACTCACAATCCACTTTATTTGATGTAGTTTCACAGGTTCTTCCTCATTTTCGTGCTTATTGGTTATTATAATTCACATTGGCACTTTTATGGGGACATTTAATAGTATAATTTCATACTCTATTATAAATGATTAAATACATTCTTATATATCTTCAATTTCAATTACACTTGTGTGTCTGATGAACTTCATCTCCATAGTAACATAATTTTCATATATATTTAAGAAAATTTTCCAAAAGATTCATCCAAAAATTTATATACATAGGAAAATAATTATTCGTTCATTCATAATTTTCATCACTTGATCTATTATGAGACTCTATCTTTCTCTAATTTTGTGTGTTTGGGACATTGGAAATTTTCATATTGTTAATCCTATTTCTTGACATCTGGTATAGCATAATCATGTGGTTTCTCACTTTAGATCACATTTTTATGGGGTTTTTGTTGAGATAATCCTGTAAATGTCCATCACACACATTTTTAACATGGTAACTTCATTATTCAGGAATTAAAAAACCAAAATAGTTAACATGGGTGATGATCACTAAAACAAAATTATTTAAAAAACCAAATTAAATTAAACCTCGATTATTCTCATGTTATTTAATTATATCTTTGGTATATAGTTCTTGAAACTCCAATTATCTTATACGTGATACATTAAATATCTCTCTCATATTAAGTTATATAATTATTGGGTCATCCATGGTTACATTGAGTTGGGTTTACTTAGACTGCATAAACAAATCCTCAAAAAAGATATCCCAAATTACCATGAACATTATTAATATATTTTATCCCCAAAATAATTGAAATATATGCTACCAAAGTAAATAAATTAATTTATAATGTAAATAGTATATCAATTTTTATATATATTATAACATATGATGCTCTAAATTATAGTCTATTTTATCCATGATCACATTCTTTTTAGGTTATTCAACCTAAACAAATATAAATCCAATTAAGCTATTTAATAATTGAATGTGAGTTAACATGATTATATCCCCTTAGAGTATCAACCTAGATATATAGTTAGAACATTTTTCATAAAGTATTTAATGTTCAATTTAATATTAAATTCCCCTTTTCCAAGGTTATTACACCTAGGTTTATTTTTACTAGACCCTGTATATATTTTTAGTATCCATATATGGATTCCTTTTATAAAAAAATCGTATACTCAAAACATTGAATAATTTTCATCTAATCTTGTACTTAGAATTCAAAAATAGCTATCTCACTATGTTTTTCCTTTAATTTATCTTATCCTAAATCTATATATAACGTACATTGTTACCTTTAGATTAAATCAATAGTTATCCCAAATTATTATCTAGACCATTGATATAATGATCAACCTTATCTTATATACCATTAAGGTAATCATAATAAATTTCATAGTATCCAATGTTTTATCTAATACCATCTATGAATCCGTAGACCCACACTCCCTGATCCTGTGAAATAAACACATACTTTACATACTAGCTTTGATACTAATAATAAATTCCAATACATAATTATCACATAATTAAATGCCTTAATGAAAATATATCATTACATTCATTCCCATATCCTTTATTTTATAGTGATTTAAACCAATAAAAAAACATAAAATAGAAAAAACATATTTCTTTCTGAACAAATTGATATTTTTTCAATATACAAGAAATATCTTAATTGATATGTTGTCTTCAATATCTCATGTATATGATATACATAAGAGATATTGTTTGACATATAATGGGTAATAATTTTCTTTATATCCTAGGGGAATAGAAACAAAAGAATACGTGACCTATTATTCTCATTAAGGGAAACATATAACTAATAAACTCAAAAAATAGGAATGTTATAAATAATAGTGAGAGAATAAATAATCAGAATAATTCCATAATAAACTATAACTGAGAGCGTTCTATATCAATGATTATATATAAAAACAAAAATATCAATAATACTAATCTCGTGCTGATAATGTTAATTATTTTAAACATCCAAAACATGTGTCTATGTCCTTGATCAAACACAATATAAAAATATGGGGAGATGTATACACCAAAATGGAATCTATTTTGTCTCACAAGATTATTTGATGCATCAAGGGGATATATAATTCTGGGACTCATCGATTACTTGATTATGATTAATCCATTCATCATATGATACAACAAGACGCCTTATGCCACTACCTATGAAATATTTGGATAAATAAAAACATGAATATCCACACAATTAATAATATTGAATATCAATACATGATCATACTATGATATCAATCTTTGATCATCATTAATTTCAATACTTTTCCACATGATAATAAATAGGATAATATATATAGTACCCATCCTCATAATTATGTTGGATGGTGAGGAAAAACATATTCAAGTTTCCAATAATCTTTCATTTTGGAATCAAAATCTATAACACCCCAATACTATTCCACATGTCCATAAAGGGATAAAATTATTATAAAAAACCCTAAGAAATATGGATGACTGTTAGTCAAATTTCCAATAATCATCCATCATGGAATAATTATATATAGTACAACTATACTCTTCCATGTATTAAAAAAAGAGATTATGTGATCAAAATAACTTTTTTATAAATAATGTTGATTTATTAAAATCAACATAACCTTATTGGAATAATCATAACATATAATTCTGTGGACATTAGATAAAAACACCATTGCAAAAATAATTCTTATATCGGTATCACAATAGAAGGGATCATGAATTGAATTGTTTTGGAACCACGAGTTTAATCCTAGAAAGTATAGCATATATATATTTATATTTATTTATATATTATAGGATCAATAATTAAAAATAAAACCCATTAGGGTAAATTATTCATAAAATTATAAGGTACATTAATGTTAAAACATAAAAGATCTTTGAGAAATCATTTTTATCATTGATGTATAATAAAAATTTACATGTTGATTTCAATGGTAAATTTTGAATAGGTAAGGTGAAATATTTTGAAATCCATTCCATTTCAATAGAATATCTAATAATATAATATTGAAATGAAAAAAAAAATTATTCTTGTAGAAAATATGATAGGAATAAAAAACTTGTGAAACTAAAACAAAAAAATCAATCTTTTTAACATTGAAAATAACATTATTAAAAAAATAATATTTTAATTTGTTTAAAATATTATCATGTATAGAAATATATGTTTTTCTATTGAGGAAGATAAATTATTCAAAATTTAAATATTATGTAAGTATAACCCAAGCATGATAATGAAATGTTCTAGATGAAACATTATAGTTCAATTAATAGATATTTTAGGCATCAATATCCCTTATTGGGATATAATATATGAAGCATGAAATAATTGAAAAATTTTTTATGTGATAAGAGTTTAAAAAATTATAAAATACTAAAAAAATAAAGCGAAATAATTTACCAAATGTATAAGACAAAGTATTTATTGAATGATCATAACTCAATGAATGAAAATTGTGATAAAGAAAACAATTACGTTTGGGGTAACACTTGATTCCAAATAAAATTTATGAAAAAACTGATATGTAATAGTTTGTACAATGAATTAAAAGGTATTAAATAATTAAAAAATCATCATATATTAAATAAATATTACACCCAAAAAATGAAACATGTTTAATAATTTGAAACATACCTCAAAGAATCAGTATCGATTATTAGAAAATCACTTCTAACTGAGTTACATTTTCATCAAACCCCAATGAAATAAATTGATAAAATTTTAAAAAAAAATATGTTGATGAAAATATATTTCATGATATGATCACTAAAATAGGTAGTATATTCCTCAAATAAATTTAATTAGGTGCGTAATAATAAATATGTCTCAAAGACATAAATTTGGGATGAAACCCTTTAACTTGGAATTGATTTATTCTACACATACCAAAATCATCATGAATAATTTCATTAGGATCATTAAATTTATACCCATGAACCATATTAATAACAATGACCATTTATACATCACATTAATAATCATTCCATATGTATGTATTAGTTTATTTTTACTTATTTATAATACTCCGTGTATATAATATTTGTAGCATAGAACTAGTTTCATAAAAATGATGTTAATATTTCGTATTGTTTTAATGATAACAATTAAATGATAATTAATGTTACTAGACTATATTATCCATGACATTTTAGTTGAATAATTTAATTTTTTTGATGTTTTTATTAAGAACATGGAAGATGAAATCAATGATAATCATGGTTTAGTTATTCTTAAACTATGAAATTTTTTTCCAAATCAATGACTTAACTGTTGATATAAATTTATCATATAAAATACCCTAATTATTATTTATACTATATTATAATATTAAAAAAGTTCACTTAATATTAGATTAAATATATTCAAAATATTGTTTAAGTGGTTGGTTAAATCAATTGAAACATGAGAATATACAGATTAATTAATGATTATATGGTATTTTAGTTTTACATTGATTATTCTTGATGAAATATGATATTATATAGTGTTTTATATTGAAAATCTCAATTACAAATATATATAATGAGAATAAATTTATATGATGTTGTTTCTTAGAAGTAAAAGATTATTTTCCTTTTATCTTGCTTATTTTACGTGATTGAATTAATGTAAATAATTTTTGATCATATCATTATTAGAATATATAATTTTTCATTCCATATAAGTAATTATATTAAAAATAATTTATTTATATTTTAGTCCTTCCCTCGACACCAACCATTTATGGTGATGATGAAAATTTAAATTTAAATCAGTTCTTCCACTCCTATGGAAGTCCACACATATGCATGGTAGATGGTCTTATTTTACAATGAATGGTAGAAACCTGTAAAATGTATTATTGTTTTCAAATCATAAAAATTCTATAAATATCATAATTGTTTTTTAAATTTCTCTTTTATACTAGCCTTTTTTTATGGCGATGAAACAAAACATATTGACTAGTGGAGGTGGTTGTCTATATAGTATACAAATTAGGTTTCCTATTTTCTTAATTGAGAATGATAGAAGTATATTAATGATTACTAACATAGACTAATCAAATTCATTATATAAAAAGTACCTATTTCATTAAATAAATAATATAATATTTTAATTGGAATGAATAATATAAATTAAATTAGTAAATTAAGAATGATTACACATGTTGAGAGCTTTGAGATTTCCATTGAAGACCCCTTAGAAAACAATAGAATATGATAACATCATATAAGTATATTTATAATAGGGAAAAATATTATTCTATTGTATAGAAAATTATAGGAATGTATGAGGAAATAAAATATTTTGAAGTTCTATGATGGGGTGGTAAAATGCCCCTTATAGATGCATCAATAGTGAATTTTTAAAAAATATATATACATAATATAATTAAAGTGGAAGATAAAAATATAGGGAATATCCAAAATTTAGAAATAATTTATTGGGTAAGAGAAAAGGTCAAAGACCATCCCATAAAAAATTTGTAAATTTTTATCATGTTTCCATCCTTTTATCCATTGAATGTTTACTTTTACTTTATTAGATTTTAACACACTATATAGTATTTACCTATGGTAACAAGACACTTATGACAAAAAATAATTTTATATTTATATGATTATTTGGGTAAACTAATTAGTAATTTGAAATATTATATTATTTAATTTATATATTTTATAAAAAATAATTTTTAAATAAAAATATGTAATGTGTAGAAATCATTTTATGGAGAAAATATTACTAATGTTATAAAATAAAAAATATTTATTTGTAGATTATAAGAAAATTTTAAAAAATTAAAATTTAACTAATAAAATACATAAGTTGTTATATAAAAACATTTTATGAATTTCAAATTCGTACAAATATATTAATAATGATATTAAATTGATGTTATTTTTAAAAATATCATTTTCCAAACATCACGTAAATTTTTTTTATTTTTAGAAAATTCTAAATTATCCATCATATTATATTATTTGTATTATAAATTCCAAAATAATATTCATATCTTTCAATTAAAAAAATACTTAATAATTTAAATTTTAAATAAATAAGTGAGATATAAGTATGAAAACATTTTATATAAAAAATTATTTCTTTATTTTATTGTCCATTATAATTATTATTTCCTATTACTTATTAAATAAATAATTATTAAAAAAATTTCCTACCCAAAAAATTGCGGATTTGGGAAAATAAGGTCCTAAGAAGATTAATAATAATAATTAAACATACAAGAGTTAGGCATTTCAAAGGAGTTTGAAAATCTGGGAGTGAACTACCCCTCACCTGTCATCACACACCAATGAAGTGCAATATTCAGGTTCCCTAAATCCCACATCATTCTTTCTTCAATGATTTTCTTATTTGAAAAAACATGTGTCACCTGGTTATCTTATCTATATGCATGTGGAACAATTAGATTGAGTTAAGTGACAAGATTCATACAATCAATCAAGTGGTGATAGAGCTTCAATGTGACATTCATGTATCTCTCTCTTATAACCATTAAAACATTTTTCATTATCATATTATATCCATAGATAATTATTATTATGGTGTACCACATATTTTAATGCATACATTATTTCCCATAATTCAGCTTCATATGTAGTTCCTATTCCAATGTAGTGATAAAAGTAGCCTTTGACAAAACTAAAGTATAATTTGGAAAATAACTCCATAGCCTTATGGTCCTAGCATACTAGAGGATTCTCTAGTAAAATATTATTTTATCCACAAGAAAATCTATGTAATCCAAATCATACTGATAAAAAGAGGCAGCTTGGGTCCACTATCACCTCCAAATAATAATAAAATTTTCTGTTCATCCATATTGTTATGCATTGCTCCCACAGGTACCTTTACTGAAGCATGAACCTCCTGGTGCATGTAAAATGTTTCTTAATGAATGGATGGTGCCATATCATCAATCTACTTTCTATTTTTATCACAAAAAATTTAATCTAGGATAGATTCCATAGATGATAGCAGAAGGTGTTGGTCTTGATCGTTTTGTCTAGTGCTACTGAGAAATTCCACATTCTTTTCAATCTTCAAACTAGTAATATACTCAAGGCCAAGAATATGAACTACATACATTCATAATTCCATTTAATACCCACATCTGATGAATAGATGACATGAATTTACATCATCACTTAATCATAGATTACGATTCGAGACAATTGATTGTCCAATATTCATTATTTGAGAATATGTTGGTATTTTATTCTTCCAGATTCTCTATAAAAAGATTTATCTCAAAGGATGTCAAAAAATTAACCTTGAAAGTTTATATCCATTATTGTATTCTAGTGTAACTATAACTTTTTATCTTATAATATTCCTTGTCATTAAATTGCTCATTGTTATTAATCATCTTCAATAGTGTATCAATATCCATGAATGTATAACATTTAAATTACATTAATACATATAGGGTAACAAAATAGAGTCTATCATATTTTCCAATAAAGTCATATATTATCATTTTCATTCTATCTTAATGAATGGTCAGACTATCCTTGAGTGTCTCCTCAATCCAACATCTATTCCGGTAATTTT
Source organism: Viscum album (assembly GCA_963277665.1). Taxonomy (NCBI): domain Eukaryota; kingdom Viridiplantae; phylum Streptophyta; class Magnoliopsida; order Santalales; family Viscaceae; genus Viscum; species Viscum album. The sequence continues at coordinate 859,628,602 of OY728151.1, forward strand.
GGTCTGAGTGCCTACTGACCATCCATTTAGTATTATGCCCAATTTCATTGAATGAGTACTTGATTGAAGTCCAAATTGATGTCCCATGATAGTGGTAGTACCTATCCATAAATAGTCCCCTGAAACTTTTTTTATAAAAAGCCTAGGAGGGGTCATTAGTGGTTAACAGGTTCCACTAGAATTTTCCAATCAAACCATCACTAAAGATTTGAATATCCTTAATTAAATGTACCCATATTTCAATGGGTAGGATTCACTCATTCTAAGAAACATGATGAATTTTATTTTATGCAGTGAGCCTATCCAGATAAAATTTCTAATCATGTATTATATCTCTATAATGAGTCCATTTGTCCACTTGTAAATGGAGAAGAAGTTTACAAATTTAGATGTGACGATTGAATAGACAATGTAGAACTTCCCATCTTGAGAAATGGACTTATTTTTACATTTTCCAATTGATTATTGATGATAGTGATAATTAATCTCAGAAATTTTATGTTCCCATTCCCCCAAAAAAGTAATACACCGAGATAGTTAAAAGGTAGGGATCACCCCCTAATCCCAAGCTTCTTAGCAAACCTATTATATTTTCTTATAGGTACACCATCACCGAACCCAATAAAAGACATTCCCCTATAAAAGGCATTCCCAAAAACATCATTATAGTGACAAAAGAGATCCTAATTAGTGGATATAGTTCTCTTTTATTCCTCTAAAAAAACATGTAATCCTTATATAATTAGTGTGAAGGGATGAAAACATTCCTTATATATTTAATCTTCTTTTAATGTCCAACCTGAGATAGATCATTAATAAACCTACTCTAATAGTCTAATGAAATAGAAATAAGAATCCCTATGAGTGTATGTCCTTGTCATAAACCTATGGTAAAATGAAAATATCCATTTCGGTTGCATTATTTATAATATAACACATTGATAATAGGAGTATGGATCTTATAAATCTCACAAGATTATTTTAGAATCCATATTTTCTAAGAACGGTTATTACAAAGATCTAATTATGGGTATCAAAATCTTTATATATGTCAATAGTGGGGGGAAAATTACTTCTTTCTTCTTTATATTCAATATATTAACACCTTCTGAGCTCGTGAAAATGAAAATTTTTATGCATCTTCCAAGAAAAAACCCATATTAGATTGTCATAATGTCAACGTTAATGCTTCCACCTACCATGGATATCATGATTTTATTGATTACATTAGGAATTTTATTCCCAAGTGATACTGGAATAAAATCCTTTATTTCAACTAATTTTTCTTCTTGTGGGTCAATTAAATAATGTTTGGTTTGATTACACAAGGAAATAAGGCATTGGTAATGATGTCCCTTACTATATTTACCAAGTCATCCTATAGAATGTTTCAATAAATCATTAATTTTTTTTCTTTCGAATCATCTAGTCTAGTAGAACTCTTTTTATTGAGAGGGATAACAGATTTTATGATTTCATCATTCTCAGATTCCATGGAAAGACATTGGTTATGTTTCTCATCAATACATGGGGAAATATTATCAATCAACTTGATGTGTTGACTAGTCTATCATCTGTATATAGTCTACTAATGTGATCCACCATTTCCTATGAATCATCTCATTAAAAATTTTATATAAGAACATTATTTCTAATTAAATTATTCTCTATATTAACTCTATATCCTTATGACATATGTGAATGAATTTAGAATATCTATCACCTTCCTTCAACCATTTCACATTCAATTTATTCATGTATAGCCTTTTATTAATTCTTAAGAGGTCATATATCTTTGTGAGAGCTTGAAATTCCTCTCTAAAAGGTTATTTATGACTCTGATCCATGTTTTTTATTCTTTCATGGTGCATTTCAGCACTCTAAATAACATGATCAAGCATAGAAAAGGATTTTATACTCCATTCCCTTAGGATCATTTTAGTATGTTTTAGTTTCTCAACAAGCCTTTGAATTGGGTTTCATATTAAGAATATATTCAAATCCTCTAGATTAATTTCCCTACATCCAGGATTGATAACCCATCCATTATTGAAATGAAAGAGATGTGGGGCTGACCTTGGCATGATATATAATACATATATTATAGGTAAGTGGTCAGAATAGTTCTTTGGAAGAGTGTATCCTAATAGTACATTAGAAACACTCATATAATTCAATTTTATAAACAAACATTCAATATTACTTTCATGTCTTCTTTTAAATGTGTGAATTCTCCATGTAAATTCATCTACAATAATTGGAACCTTAGTGAGGTGACACTGATCATGCAAAATAATAACTCCATTGTTTTTTTGTCTTATTAAAACCTAACATACTTTTTTCATTTGGTGTTAATACAGTGTTTAAATCACCCATCAATATCCATATTTGAAACAAATTTCAATATTTTTCCTCAATTCCCCTCCATATAGCTCTTATCTTCAATTAAGATGTATAGGCATACGCAAATGAGACCTATATAGAATGGCCTACACTGTTTAGAGTAGCAGTTATGCAATATTATTATGATTTCTTGTAACATTTTTTATTATTTCATTTCTAAGAAACCATATGTGGATCATTACACAATTGTAATGATTTTGATATACATAGTGATATCCCATAAAATCCTACTTCGTGGTCTTCTAGTTATAAAACAATTTTTTGGTCTTCTATTCTAATGAGAATTGGTTTTTTTTTCAAAATGAAGTTTTCATAGGGAATTGGCCATTAGAGGATTCCCTAGCCCTTGTAAATTCTAATAAAAGAGTTTCATTTTTTGGGGTCCCAACCCCGAGTCACAAGTAACCCCTTTTGTTCCATTTATGCATGGACTTTCCCCTTCCTGTTTTTTTATTTCTTCTTCCCATATTATGAGTGTGTTGTAATTCCGTTATTCTATATGCTTTCATATTCCCACATGTTTATCTTTATATGCATAGGGGTGGTTTTTCATCAACCTCATCACGATAAAATATTTCACATAGTGGGGTGAACCTATTTTTGTGCCATACAGACTAAGGTTCTTTGTTTGTAGGAATTTGCCTCCTGGATATATTTGCAGTAGGCAACTGTGAAAAGGGATCCTCTATGTTATTAATATCAGAATAATGAGTGTCTATTGATTTAGTATAACGAAAACTAATTTGGTATACACTAGGTATTTTTAGTAGTTTATAACATTGTTCGGTGCATTTGATGTCACCAAATTCCATCTATTGTATCAGTTGTGTAGCCTGAGGGATGTTTTCCAGTATTTCAGCACATCCTTTTAGATTAACCCCTAGAAGATCCTCTATTTTTATGTATGTAGAGAATATATAATGTTCATTCCTAGCATTATGTGATGAGAATTCTTAATTATTATCTTCCAGAATAGGTGTGAGCACATTTGCTAGGTTTAGATCATGATGATCCCCTCCTGGAAAATCCCTAGAGGTTCCATCAAAAGACATTCTAATAGCTAGATTCTTATGATTCCCACTTGTTTTAGTAGTATTATATGGAGTAAGTGAATTTTTGAGATTTTTTTCAATATTTTATTTGTTTTTATAGATACTCACCTCACTGGGAAAATTCTTCTTAGAACTATCCTTTACTTTTCATTCAGGTTGTGTTATCAAAATATTCACAGCCCTTGCATCTTTATTACTAGAGTTGAAATTTCTATATGCGTTTAAATGAGGAATACCTAAATTATCATTACTTCACTATATAGTGTATTTCCCCACATTTCCCAATTTCTCATTCACTTTAATATCATATAAATCATTAACAATCTCATTTTCCTCAAATGGGGAAGAGGTATTCTCATGGTTTCCATTCACAAATTTATTCCCCAACTAGTTCACAATGGAGGTCCCAACATCAATGGTTATTCTCAGATTAGAATAAATGATTTTTTTTCTTTCCCTTTACACTTTCTATAGTTATCAATGTCATTTACAATCATTTTAAAAGTAATAATCCTTCTCTCTATTTCATTCAGATAAGAGATTCCAAAAAATCATATAACCTATGCAGAATTTTTGATTCCTTTTATATGGGATCAATAATTTCTAAATTTGATCTCTTGTGTTTACCGCCACCTCATCCACAAGGGTAATTGAAATGTTGAATTCCAACAAGATCCTTTCATAATTCCCATACCTCAAGTTATCAGTTTGCATGTCCATACTAATTTGATTCACTATAACAGATGCTATGTCCAAGAGAATGTGAGGATTATTGTAAATATAAATCAACTTATAGATGTGGATCCAGACCTATATTTGATTGTTCCATTATATGTTTAGGTCAAAATTCCTATCCCATTCCTAGATTTTTAGGAATAATTATCCCAAAGATAGTGACCCAAATATCTATGCTCGTCGTTTGTGATCATCAGAAGGAAAACAATTTGGTAGTACCCTCACCCCATTGCAGTCATCATCCAATCAACAAAACCCAATATCTCATCAATCCTTCACATGAGATCATTGAATTTCCATTGTTTTTCGCCCTTATTCACTATAAATCCCATAATTATAGAGTACCTACACCAAATCACTCTTTTATTGACTACCTCCTAGTTTGCCGAGACATGTGACATCCTGCCTTATCCAATAATACACCCAAGAAGTGGGTGATCAAAACTAGAAAATGATAGATTGGAATTCAACATAACTTCCCCCAAAATGACTTTCATCAATCCATATAGATTATCTAGAGTGTGATCTTCCACATCCAGCTTTCTTGAGGCAAGATAAAACAACTACTTGTGTCGAACCTGATTTACTAATGATTAAAACATTACAATTTCAGTAGGATTCATCTTCCCATATCCTTTATATGATATGGGTTTAGGGTTTTCCCCATTATACATTTTCTATAACATCCTCTAAGAAATGAATCACTAAATAAATTCAAATACCACTAATTCTTCCTCGAAAATATAATTTATCATCAATGATCAAATTTTTTTAAAAATTTATATAAGAATTAAAAATAAATATATTTTTAGAAAATTAAATTTCCAATAATAAAATTTAAATATTAGAAATTTTATCTATACCAATTGACATTGAATTATATTCAGATTACAATGTATTTCCATTATACAAATATTTTAAAAAGTGGTTACTTTTATTCATTCTCATTAATTCAATGACAATGTTTAAATGGTATAAATATACCTTAGATTAATTTTAGTTATAAATTACATGTGTATTATTCCATGGAAATCATTATCTATATTTAATGTACTCATATCTAAAAAATTTGGGGTGCTAAACTTCATGTCATGTAGATTTACTTTCCCAATGATTAAGCTGGATCACCAATGACCAATCAGTTTGTCTCATACGATGTATAACTAATATATAAATGGGATGATATATTTATTGTACTAATGATTGTACTTTGTAATATACATAGTGGTAGGGATTTTATATTTTTAATCATAAATCAACTCACTAAATCTCTTTAATTATTTATAATTAAAGTGTCAAAATTATAGAAGACCATTGGTGAATGTATGATCCATAGAGTTTAATTCTATATTTTTTCCTTTCATCTATTATTTATGATAGAGAATCAATATTTAAATCATAATATAAATGAAATGACCCAATCTTTTTGAGTAGTATATTAACATACTCTTAATGATTTAATAATATGTTAATGGTTAATGCAGAAAGAGGAGTCGATGGCTTCATCCAGTAGACTCGACCCTTATGAAGCCCACTTATCAGAGCTTGGGAAGGAGGTAGCATCTGTGGGCTTCACTTTGGACCAAGCGCAAGCCGAACTCCAGCGTGTCAAGCTTGAACGGAAATGCCAACGGGAGACGTTCAAGTTAGTAGAGACTACAACGAGGGCAATTTTATCTGAGCCTCCCTCATATTCTCTCACCATAGAACACCTTACACTTAGGTCTTATGCCGGTGTTATAAGGGGCTATGTGACGAGACCCTAGCTTCCTTGTGTAATCCTTTCGGGTGAATAAATTGAGATTTCTTCCTTTAGTGATGTTTGTGAAATTTCAAATGTCCAGATAAGTTTAGAATGTATTTTATTGATGAATTTTTGAAAAAAGGGATATTTTAAAATATTTATGAAAACCCTAAATAACTAATGATGTGTAATGATTTTCAAAAAATGGTCTTCTAAAAAAGTGTTCAGTAAGGAATTTGGAGTCTAATAAGATCAACTTAATTTTTGATGAATAGTAAATTATGAATAGTAACTTTACGCTTAGGATTAGTAATGTGACCAAATGGATTAGTAATTTCACTCAAAGAAAGTTTTAATATAATTTAGACACCTAGATTAAGTAATGTGATTCAATAAAATGGGTAAATAACGGTTTCATAAATTATTAGTCAGGTATTAGTTTTTTCGGGTGAATAGTGTTTTTTAATTAAAAATTTAATTAGAAATAATAAGAAAATTATTTTTATAAAAAGGACTTTATTTTTGAACTCAGAGCATCGATATTATGTTAAGGTAATTTTTGGGGATTTTTCTGAAAAAAATGAATTTTAGATGAATAGTGTTTTTATTTAAAAATTAAATTAAAAAAATTTGGAAAATTATTTTTATAAAATGGATTTCATTTTCGAAATCAGAGAATTGATATTTGGTTAAGGTGAAATTTTGGGATTATTCTGAGAAAGTTGGATTTTTGATGAATAATGAAAATATAGTTTTTAAGTTATGGGTGTTTAATGACATCATTAAATGATGTATTAAGTATATATTCAATATGTTCGAATTGTTAATAGTAAGATAAGGTATGAGGTGTCCCAAGTGGCCAATACCATGGGTAAATACCATGGGGAAGCCCATGGTTTTGCCAAAACCACTAGTGAGGTGTCCCTTGGCCATTAATGCCTTGTCCCCTCACTTTCCCTATAAATACCCACCCTTTCCTCCTTTATTTTTCACTCCCAACTCTCCCCCAACGAAGTTCTGGTCTTCTTACCTTCCAAGGTGTCCTCCCAAGGTGCCCCCAAGCTCTCAAGGTCCAAAACATTGAGTTTCAAGAGTCACGTTTTAAGGTAAGGGATCCAACCCCTCTCTTTCTTTTCATGTAATCTCTTTTATGTCATTCCTTTTATGCTCCATGTTCTTATGTGAGATGATGTTCTTTTATATTCCTCTTACTGACCCTTTCATTTTTATATGATGAGAGATCCCCTATTACTCTCATAATTTCATTTTATGAAAGTTTAAGAGACGCCGTTAGGCTGCCGAATTTTTAAGGGATTCATTCACACTTCTCATTTTTCAAGTTTGATTTTCATGTCAAGTCTTTCAAGTTCCTTTTTATTATGTTGGGGTATGATCTCTATATCTATAATACTGATCTCTTATGATCATATGGTGAGAGTCCCTATTTTATCTTGTCAATTCATTTTTATTGAAGTTTAAGTGACGTCGTTAGGCTGCCGAATTTTCATAAGGGAAATCTAATTTTTGTCTTCCTTCGATGTTTTTCATTTCAAATGGTATGTCCTTCCAACATCATTACTATGTCCATATATCTTTATTATTCTGTCCCCCTACTGTTTTATTGATCAATTGTGAGTTGGTGACCCATGTCCCCTCTCTTTTCAATGTTTTCTAAAACCCCGAAACATAGTCATTATGCTGCAGAATTTTCGTCTCAAAATGCCTCTCTCTTTTCTCAAAATTATTTTATGTTTTAAAGTGAATACTCAAAGCTCTTATTTCTACAAGGGTATTCACATATATATCAAAATTTTCTATTTTAAATTCTGGGATTTACATACATGAGACCCGCTTTCCCTTTCCGTGGGTTTAAAGTGACGTAAGGATCTTGTCTTTAAAGCAGTTTTTTTAAACGTTATGATTATGAAATGAAACCCATTTATTTTATGCTATATGGGTTATTTATGAAATTTTTGATGATGATATATGTGGCTCACATGATAATAAAGGCAAATTTAAGGGTGCGCCCTGATAGCGCTCCAATGCATTGGGTAATGATGTAACCACTAGAGATTACAATTTTCACGATACCTTGGTGAATAACGTTGGTAATTTTTAAATGACACCTTGGGGATGGACCTTGGTGATATGTTCATGATTTTCTATGTTAAATGATGTTGCCACATCTTCAAGTTATGAAAAATGTTATTTTTATTATGAAATGCCTCATGATTTCTTTCTCATGCCTTAAAGTTCTTTTCATGTCCTTATTGAAGTATATAAAGTTCACATGTAAAATGTTCCTCTTGTTTCCCTTACTGGGCCTTCTGCTCACCCTTTATTTTGATGTATGTCCCCAGGTTATGAGATGCAGTAATGAACCTAGGATGAACTTAAGGAGAAGCCTTTCAAGTGTTTAAGAATAATGATTTATGTTGTTTTCATGTATTATGTTCCTGGTTTCCAAGACACTAAACCTTAAAGATCCTCAGTTTTGTGTAATGTAATGAAAGTTTATGTTATTAAAAGACGGGATGCTATAGTTGGTATCAAAGGATGGTTTAGTTATTTGTGGAAATTAGGATATAAAAACTTTAGGAAGAACCCTATAGAAAATTTTAAATATAGGAAAACTTCCTGGTATTTTGGTAAGTATTGAGTAAGTGGTTTATCAAACAAATACATCCCTGTCTGGATACGAGCAGGTAGAGGTGGCTCTGGCACAGATGTACATAGGGGTAAAACCCGAAAACACCGCTTTGAACTAGACTCGAATGGGAACTGGTGCGCGATAACGGGCTTTGCTTCACTCTTGGTTACGACACTCCTGGGGGATATGTTTGGTTAATCACAAGCTTTTTATGAATCATTATGAAGTAATTATAGAAAAGTGTAATTGTCTAAGCACGAAGCCTTAGTTAAAAGATTCATAAATGAAATAAGTTTCTCACTAAGGTTTTATTCTTTTAGAAAAAGGTGGGAAATAGGAGAAACTGTGCCAATGGTGACCGCAATGCACCATGTGCTGACGGCCCTCTGATGGAAGCCGGAATGGAAACATTCCTGTGAATGATGAACCAACTGACTCAAGTTATGAGTAATAACTTGAATCAAGCTGAGAGGCCGATCTCACCACAAAGGGAGCAACTTTCTATTGAGTCCTTTATGCGTCAACGACTGCCAACATTCAGTGGATCTACTGACCCATTGGTTGCGGAACAATGGATAAGCTCCATTGAAAAGATCTTTTCTATACTTCATTGTTCGGAACAAGAAAAAGTCACCCTTGCTGTTTACCGCCTAGAGGGAGAAGCTGATCAGTGGTGGTCACTGATCAAAAACATGAAGCCATGAGGAGATATGGAAGCTATGGAGTGGGAAGAATTTCGGGGAATTTTATTTAACAAGTATTTCCCTCGTTCCATGAGAACGAAAATGGAGAAAGAGTTTCTCGAGCTGAAGCAGAAGGAGAACAAATCTGTCGGAAGCTATGAGATGAACTTCACAAGGCTTTCCCGTTATACCTCAAGCTTTGTCATGGACCCTAATGGGAAGTTTGATAGATTCTTTGGCAGACTACAACCTCATCTGTGGAAGAATCTAGCCAACAGGGACTATGATAGCTATGAAGAAATAGTTCAAAGTGCCATGAAAGTTGAACTAGAGTTTGGGGAGACACAGTGGTCTCACAAATCTAATGAGAAGAAGAGAATTATAGAACCGAGCCTGGGAAGAATTTTTGATCAGGAAAGAGGTGAAAAGCATATGCAACATGCCACATGCAATAAATGTGGAAATAAGCATTCGGGGAACTGCTTGATCGGAAGTGGTAAGTGCTATAGGTGTGGAAAAGAAGGCCATATTTCTCGGAATTGTCGTAGGGATGTGAAGCCTCTACTTCCCAACACTAACGACAGAGGAAAGATGGTTCTGGACCTACCCGAAGTCACGTTCTTCAAGTGTGGACAGCTTGGGCACTTTGCTAATCAATGTCCAAATCCGAGGGCGGTGGAGGGGAATCACCATCAACCTCAACAGAGGCCAAGGGAGAAAGGTCATGCTTTCTCTATCACAACAACTGAAGTTGAAGTTCCAAACATTGTGGTAGCAGGTACTCTTTTCGTCCTCTCAAAACTAGCAAGTACATTATTTGATTATGGTTCTACGCATTCCTTTATTTCCTCCAAGTTTGCAAGGAATATAGAATCAATTCCCGAACTGCTAGAGGTAGAGTTGTCAGTAAAGACTCCAAGTGGGATTATCCTTGCATCAACAGTATTTAGAGACTCTAGTGTTTACTTTGGTGAGCACAATCTTATCACAAATCTAGTAGTCATTCCCATGATGTAATTTGACATTATACTAGGGATGGACTGGCTCTCAAAGTATAATGCTAAGATCAAATGCAGAAGTAAGGAAATATCAGTAGTCTTGAATGAACAACCTACAATTATCTTCCAAGGAGAGATATCCCGAACTGATCCCTATCTAGAAGCACCTCCTATAGCTTTCTTTATGGAGTTAATTAGTGATGATGAAGAAGGAAAAGGGAGCATACAAATTGAAGATGTTCCGATTGTTCAGGAATACATTGATGTATTTCCTGAGGAGTTACCTGGTCCTCCCCCAGAAAGAGAGGTAGTGTTCTCCATTTAACTCATACCTGGGTCTCAACCGATATCAAAGACTCCATATAGAATGGAAAATGTGTAGCTAGAAGAGTTAAAGAAACAACTCCAAGACTTGTTGGAGAAGGGTTTTATCAGACTGAGTGTGTCTCCTTGGGGGGTACCAGTTCTCTTTGTGAAGAAGAAGGATGGATCAATGCGGCTATGCATTGATTATAGAGAACTGAACGGGATCACATTGAAGAACAGATACCCTCTTCCAAGAATTGATGATTTATTTGACCAACTTCGTGGGGCTCAATTCTTCTCTATGATTGACCTTCGATCTGGTTATCATCAACTGAGGGTGAAGAAGGAAGATATTCCAAAGACTGCCTTCTGATCAAGATATGGGCATTATGAGTTTACTGTTATGACCTTAGACTTGACTAATTCTCCTGCTATTTTCATGGATTTGATGAATAGAGTCTTTAAGGACTACCTTGATAACTTTGTGGTAGTTTTTATTGATGATATTTTGATATATTCAAAAAGTCTTGAGGAGCATGAAGATCATCTGAGGGTTATTTTGAAAACTCTACGGAAGGAGAGGCTCTTTGGGAAGTTCAGCAAGTGTGAGTTTTGGTTACAACAAGTGGATTTCTTGGGGCACATCGTAACCAATGAAGGAATCTCGGTTGACCCTGCAAAGACAGTGGTTGTGGATGAGTGGCCTCAACCAACAACAGTAACTGAGATTCGTAGTTTCCTTGGTTTAGCGGGATATTATAGAAGGTTTGTGAAAAACTTTTCATGGCTTTCTAATCCACTAACCAAGTTGACTCGAAAAGGGGTTAAGTTCATCTGGACAAAGGAATGCGAGGAAAGCTTCCAAGAGCTGAAGAAGAGATTGGTTACTGAACCTGTGTTAACACTACCCTCTATCGGAGAAGGATTCGTTATTTTTAGCGATGCATCTCTGAAAGATCTTGGGTGCGTCCTCATAAAAAATGACAAGGTAATTGCTTATGCATCTCGACAGTTGAAGATTCATGATCAGAATTATCCTACGCATGATCTAGAGATGGCGGCAGTTGTTTTTGCTCTAAAGATATGGAGGCACTATCTTTATGGGGAGAAATGTGATATATACACTGGCCATCAAAGTCTAAAGTATATTTTCACTCAGAAAGAATTGAACATGAGACAAAGGAGATGGTTGGAGTTTATTAAAGACTATGATTGTTCAATTCATTATCACCCTGGAAGAGCAAACAAAGTCGCGGATGCGTTAAGCAAGAAAGATCCTGTTGTTCTGGCAACAATGAGGATCTTAGGAGATCCCTTGATTAATGATCTAGTAAAACTGGACATGGGAATTATAAGGAAAGGGACCTCATCAACCCTATCCCAAATGATTTCTCAAACTTCATTACTAGAGAAGATCAAGAAGGCTCAAAAAGAAGATCCTTTGCTATAGGAGAAGTTTGAGGCTGTAAAGGATGGGAAGTTACCTGATTTCAATATTGATCAAGAAGGTGTTCGTACAAGACTATGTGTCCCATCTATTCCGGAGATAAAGAAAGAACTGATGGATGAAGCTCATAGCTCTACATTCTCTATACATCCGGGAAGCACTAAGATGTATAGATCCCTTCGTGATCATTATTGGTGGGATAACATGAAGAGGGAGATTGCTGATTACACTACAAGGTGCCTGGTGTGTCAGCAAGTTAAGGCAGAAAGACAACTTCCTAAGGGGGTATTACAACCGCTACCCATACCAGTATGGAAGTGGGATAATATCACCATGTACTTTGTAACTGGTCTCCCAAAAACATCCAAAGGAAACAATGCGATATGGGTTATTGTGGACCGTCTCACCAAGACAGCCCATTTTATCTCTATTCGGGAAGATTTCTCTCTGGATCAGCTTGCCAAGATATACGTGAAGGAAGTGGTAAGGCTGCATGGGGTACCACTATCCATCGTATCTGATGGTGACCCAAGATTCACATCAAAATTCTGGAGAAGTCTGTAACATGCTCTGAATACTGAATTGAATTTTAGTAGGGCCTATCATCCTCAAACTGATGGCCAATCTGAAAGGACTATTCAGACACTTGAAGACATGTTGAGATTATGATCAATGGAATTTAAAGGTGGATGGGATCAACACATCCCATTAGTGGAGTTCTCCTATAACAACAGCTTCCATGCAAGTATTCATATGGCACCCTATGAAGCTCTGTATGGAAAGCATTGTAGAACTCCTACTTGTTGGGATGAAACTGGGGAGAAGAAGCTTCTTGGGCCGGATCTCGTGCAGGAGATGACGGAACAGGTTCATGCCATCCAACAACACATAAAGGCGGCTCAGAGTCGGCAGAAGAGCTATGCTGACAATCATCAAAGGGACTTGGAGTTTGGTGTTGGTGACAAAGTCTTCCTTCGAATCTCTCCATGGAAGAGAGTCATGCGGTTTGGGAAGAAAGGGAAGCTCAGCCCTAGGTACATTGGCCCCTATGAAATCCTTGATCGCATAGGAGCAGTGGCCTATCGTCTAGCACTTCCACCGAACCTAGCTCAAGTTCATGATGTCTTCCATGTATCTCTCTTGAGGAAGTACATACCTGACCCTTCATATGTACTGAACCCAGAGGTGGTACAACTGGAACATGACCTCTCTTATGAGGAGCAGCCAGTGGAGATCTTGGACCATAGAGACAAGGTTCTACGAAACAAGTCTACCCACCTTGTGAAAGTGTTGTGGAGGAATCATAAGTATGAAGAAGCGACTTGGGAGCCTGAGGAAACAATGAAGCAAAAGTACAATCACCTTTTCGACTAGGCCTCAAGTATAAATTTCGGGGACGAAATTTCTTAAGGGGGGAAGAATGTAACGACCCAATCTTTTTTAGTAGTATATTAACTTACTCATAATGATTTAATAAGATGTTAATGGTTAATGCAGAAAGAGGAGTCGATGGATTCAGCCAGTAGACTCGACCCTTATGAAGCCCACTTATCAGAGCTTGGGAAGGAGGTAGCATCTGTGGGCTTCGCTTTGGACCAAGCCCAAGCCGAACTCCAGCATGTCAAGCTTGAACGGAAACGCCTACGGGAGAAGTTCAAGTTAGTAGAGATTACTACTAGGGCAATGTTATCTGAGCCTCCCTCAGATTCTCTCACCATAGCACACCTTACACTTAGGTCTTATGCTGGTGTTATAAGGGGATATGTGACGAGACCCTAGCTTCCTTGTGTAATCCTTTCGGGCGAATAAATTGAGATTTCTTCCTTTAGTGATGTTTGTGAAATTTCAAATGTCCAGATAAGTATAGAATGTATTTTATTGATGAATTTTTGGAAAAAGGGATATTTTAAAATATTTATGAAAACCCTAAATAACTAATGATGTGTAATGATTTTCAAAAAATGGTCTTCTACAAAAGTGTTCAGTTTGGAATTTGGAGTCTAATAAGATCAACTTAATTTTTGATGAATAGTAAATTATGAATAGTAATTTTATGCTTAGTATTAGTAATGTGACCAAATGGATTAGTAATTTCACTCAAAGAATGTTTTAATATAATTTAGACACCTAGATTAAGTAATGTGATTCAATAAAATAGGTAAATAACGGTTTCATAAATTATTAGTCAGGTATTAGTTTTTTCGGGTGAATAGTGTTTTTTAATTAAAAATTATTTTTATAAAAAGGACTTTATTTTTGAACTCAGAGCATCAATATTATGTTAAGGTAATTTTTGGGGATTTTTCTGAAAAAAATGAATTTTCGATGAATAGTGTTTTAATTTAAAAATTAAATTAAAAATATTTAGAAAATTATTTTTATAAAATGGATTTCATTTTTGAAATCAGAGCATTGATATTTGGTTAAGGTGAAATTTTGGAATTATTCTAAGAAAGTTGGATTTTTGATGAATAGTGAAAATATAGTTTTTAAGTTATGGGTGTTTAATGACATCATTAAATGATGTATTAAGTATATATTCAATATGGTCGAATTATGAATAGTAAGATAAGGTATGATGTGTCCCAAGTGGCCAATACCATGGGTAAATACCATGGTCAAGCCCATGGTTTTGCCAAAACCACTAGTGAGGTGTCCCTTGGCCATTAATGCCTTGTCCCCTCACTTTCCCTATAAATACCCACCCTTTCCTCCTTTAGTTTTCACTCCCAAATCTCCCCCAACGAAGTTCTGGTCTTCTTACCTTCCAAGGTGTCCTCCCAAGGTGTCCCCAAGCCCTCAAGGTCCAAAACATTGAGTTTCAAGAGTCACGTTTTAAAGTAAGGGATCCGACTCCTCTCTTTCTTTTCATGTAATCTCTTTTATGTCATTCCTTTTATGCTCCATGTTCTTATGTGGGAGGATGTTATTTTATATTCCTCTTACTTCTCTTTTCATTTTTATATGATTATAGATCCCCTATTACTCTCATCATTTCATTTTATGAAAGTTTAAGAGACGTCGTTAGGCTGCCGAATTTTTAAGGGATTCTTTCACCCTTCTCATTTTTCAAGTTTGATTTTCATGTCAAGTCTTTCTAGTTCCTTTTTATTATGTTGGGGTATTATCTCTATATCTATCATACTTATCTCTTATGATCATATGATGAGTGACCCTATTTGATCTTGTCAATTCATTTTTATTGAAGTTTAAGTGACGTCGTTAGGCTGCCGAATTTTCATAAGGGAAATCTAATTTTTGTCTTCCTTCCATGTTTTTCATTTCAAATGGTATGTCCTTCAAACATCATTACCATGTCCATATATCCTTCTTATTCTGTCCCCCTACTGTTTTATGGATCAATTGTGAGTGGGTGACCCATGTCCCCTCTCTTTTCAATGTTTTCTAAAACCCCGAAACATAGTCGTTATGCTGCAGAATTTTCGTCTCAAAATGCCTCTCTCTTTTCTCAAAATTATTTTATGTTATAAAGTGAATACTCAAATCTCTTATTTCTACAAGGGTATTCACATATATATCAAAATGTTCTATTTTATATGCCGGGATTTACATACATGAGACCCGCTTTCCCTTTCCGTGGGTTTAAAGTGACGTAAGGATCTTGTCTTTAAAACAGTTTTTTTTAAACGTTATGATTATGAAATGAAACCCAATTATTTTATGCTATATGGGTTATTTATGAAATTTTTGATGATGATATATGTGGCTCAGATGATAATAAAGGCAAATTTAAGGGTGCGCCCTGATAGCGCTCCAATGCATTGGGTAATGATGTAACCACTAGAGATTACAATTTTCACGATACCTTGGTGAATAACCTTGGTAATTTTCAAATGACACCTTGGGGATGGACCTTGGTGATATGTTCATGATTTTCTATGTTAAATGATGTAGCCACATATTCAAGTTATGAAAAATGTTATTTTTATTATGAAATGCCTCGTGATTTCTTTCCCATGCCTTAAAGTTCTTTTCATGTCCTTATTGAAGTATATAAAGTTCACATGTAAAATGTTCCTCTTGTTTCCCTTACTGGGCCTTCTGCTCACCCTTTCTTTTGATGTATGTCCCAAAGTTATGAGATGCAGTAATGAACCTAGGATGAACTTAAGGATAAGCCTTTCAAGTGTTTAAGAAGAATTCTTTATGTTGTTTTCATGTATTATGTTCCTGGTTTCCAAGACACTAAACCTTAAAGATCCTCAGTTTTGTGTAATGTAATGAAAGTTTATGTTATAAAAAGACAGGATGCTATAATAAAGGGTAGGGGATAATGGCTTCGCAGATGAAGTTGACCATGAAGTATCATCCTTAGATAGATGGTTAGACTAAGAACTCCATCTAGATTATATAATATATTATTTGGGTGGGTCTTTTTTTACTTCAATGATTCATGGGAGAATCATTAAACATTGACCTAATTTTCATATAACAATATTTATTTTTGAATGATTAAAATGGATTCATTTGAATCGGTATACAAGCATACATGTAGATCACAATTATGTTAGGTAGATATTAGAAAGTGGTTACTTATGTGGCGACATCGTTTTCAGTAGAATAATGAAATACTACCTTTGATTTTTAATATTTTAGTTATAGATCATTGTTTCAACAAATTATATGTTGATCTTAATCATCGAATATTGGAATTCAATGTTGGTGATCATGTTTTTACTAGGTTTCCCCTCATCTATAACATTATCATTTTGGAAATTAGTGTATGTTGGATCCATCAAATATCAGTCATATCAATACCATTGATAAATTTCTAAAGGTGTCATATTAATTGAACTTATATTTTCTCTTGATATTGATTCTTTACAAGTTCTATGTTTCCTATCAATAGAATTATAAATCACACCCTTCACTTATTATTGAGTGGGAGTATGTAAATATAGATCCTAATACATAACTGGTTTAGTACCTTGTTCAGATTATGGATTTAAATTATAAATTGTTTCATGGTAAATTTATTTCCCTAGTCCATGTACTATATTTTTTTGTATGGTATAGACATGAGACATGGGAGTGTGAATCATTGATGAGATATTAGTGGCCTTCTCTTGTTTTGAATCTAGAATCTTGATTGCTCTCATAGGGAAGAATGATTCCTAGTAGGTAGATGTTTTATACCCATTGGGTCATAGTTATTTTTGATTTTGAGCTTAGTATATATATTTTTTAATTTAATGATTTTTTTGGGAGTTGGGGGTTGAAAATTTTGGAGACATGGGAGAAATAGGTCAGTCCCATGGTCTATGAATGGATAGTAGAAACTATTTTATTACCTTGGGATATATATATATTGGTTCAGTTATTTTTTCACAATTTGAGAATTGTTTTTCAAACCATGTGAGTATAATAGAAAACTATGTAGATGATAGTATTTGGATCCCAATGTTGTCACACAACCTTAAAATGTTTTGTTTAACAATGTGGTTTTTTATTGGAAATCGTAAAATTAGTTTTTCAAGGGAAAAAAATAATTGTATGGAGAGGGAACAATTTTTCTAATGGTGTGGAAAAAATATGTGATGCCTGAGATTTTCACAAAATTGGTAAATTTCAATGTCAAAAATCTTTATTGCATGTCTAATAATATATAATACTTCGTTCATTCAAAATGGACCCTCAAAAATACTCCATAGGAATCCTACATATTTAATCAGTTATTCTCAATCATATTGGGTGGATCTCATTGAGGTGTGTTTGGATTAACTCTCAATTTCTCAATTTCTCTCTAGATCGATCCTTTGTCTCTCTTGGAATTGATCCACTAGACCACTATTGGGCCCTAATATTTTGATATAGGGATATATTTTTAGAATTAATGGTGTTATATATAAATCTATGCTTGGGAGGCAAAAATCTCTACTATTCCTATCACTAAATATGAGTTTACTAACATTTCATCAATGTTTGAGGTTGGTTTCTCTATCCAATGTATTTATACGAATGAAATAAATGAATTATCTTATAAAAAAATATAAATTATTTTATGAATTAATTAAAATACATGAATCCTACATGATCTATATTACGGATAATTTTTATAAATGGGCGCTTCATTAAAAAAAAGTAAGTGTTCGGTAAAATAATATAATTTCAAAGACTGGGTACTAGATTTTATTTCATGTAATGGTATAATTTAGTACATGGGGAAGGATTTGGGATACATGTTTTGTTAGGGACTTTGGATTCAATATACTTGCTATAGATCCACTGATATGTTGGTGTCATAAACTTCATCTTTCAACCCATTTGTGCATGGTTATTTTATATTATAGGGATGCTTTTCCTTTAAATGCACAATTTTTTTATAGGAATTAATTTATCAATTAGTGACCTTTATTTAATCAAACATGTAATAAATAATGTATTTTTAGGTTTTAGTAATGAATTATTTTTTAAATGAAAATATTTATATTTTAATGAGAAATTCTTTCCAAATGAAATAAATTTATGCAACTAGCTTTATTGAGCTCAAACTAATGGTTTAATAGTGATATCTTTTGTATGGTTATATTCTAATGGGAATTTACCCAAATATACATTTTCCATTGGGTGTATGCAGAATTTATTTCTCTGCACTCAGGTAAAGGGAATTGAATCTTATAACTTGGATGCTCATTCTAGATGATGTTGTCTATGAGTTGTTTTCGATGGTGGTGACTGATTTTCATATGGAGATAGATAATTCTCTAATGGTTTTTAATTTTTGTAAAAACATTGGGGATTTTACATGTTATGTGTCTTTTTTATATTATGATATCTTATTTATAATATATTTGGTATATATATTTAAATACAATCAAGGGTAAATGAGACAAGTCATGGTGATGTTCAAGGAGAAATCATTCCAATTTTTTCAATATGAATAACTAGGATCTTGAAACTAGATCATGGTTATTAGGATCATGCTTCAGGTTATTTCTTGTTTTATCTCCTGCACCATATTAGGTCATCCTAAGAGGGTTTGTCACTGAGTTGATGTCATCAGTCGCATTAACTCATAAATAAATACAAAACACATAGAGCTCTATAAATATTTCACTACTTTCCAGGTGGGAGTAGTCAAATTATATTTAATCCCCAAGAAATAAATCATAAATATATGAAAATAACCCAATAGGTCTATATATATATGTGTATCTCAATGAAATTATTGTGTTCTTCTAAGTGAAAAAATGCTATCATATTTTTAGTAGAAACTACTATTCCCTATTTTGATATCTCATTCCAAAATAATTTTCTTTCATCGATCCAATAGCTTTACATTACATACATTTCATAATGTTTATAATCCTAAAGTTCACAAAAAATAATTCTTCAATAATTCTCATGCTTCTGTTCATTCATGTGAAAGACTAAAAAGTATTACGTGAATATCATGATGTTTAGGTTGAGGTATTTATCAAAAAATTAATTCATATGATCCACAAAGACTTCTATAAAATTGTTTTAACTAAACTAAAT
This sequence comes from Viscum album, assembly GCA_963277665.1. Taxonomy (NCBI): domain Eukaryota; kingdom Viridiplantae; phylum Streptophyta; class Magnoliopsida; order Santalales; family Viscaceae; genus Viscum; species Viscum album. The sequence goes on from OY728151.1 coordinate 859,648,120, forward strand.
TAGTATATATTTAAAGAAATCGTACATATTTCTAAACATAGTAATGGAAATATTAGACTCCCTTACTTAGAGTCGACGATATGAAAATCAGTAATTTATCCTTGGAAATCACCATTCCACTTTCAAATAATTAATGAGATCACTGATTTATAGAAATTAATAAATATTTATAGTGATAAAATGGTTATAAATTCTATAATAAATGATTAATGAAAGCTTCACATCTACTTCAAGAGAAACAAACACTAGGGGACCCATTAAGATAAAGTATAAAAACATAGCTTTCGGTTTCAGGGTCAACTAGTTTAATATTTAATTTACTCAATTCTATGAGTGCCATATGAATTGAAGGTAAGGTGATCAGCATCATTAATATTACAGGATAATTAAAAAATTCGTATTATAGGTTAGGTTGTGGGACCACACTATTTTTTTATAATTAATTAATTTTATATTTTATTCATATAATACTATAGATTTATTTAACTAGTATTATTATACACATCAAAATAACATTAATATGATATAGAACAATAATATTATTTTCTATTTGGAAAAGGAAATAGTTTTTGTTCTAATACCAAAATTCCAGGTGTTGTACATTTTTTTATAAATATTAAATTTCAACATTTTTGAATTTGAAGTTGTTTAAAGTAATTTATTTTTCATTTAGAATATCATTTATAACAATTTTTTAATTGAATAAGTAATCAAAAAGAAACATTTGTTTTTAGATTTGTAAAAATATCATAAAAAACTTTTTTTACTAATAAACTAATAAATGGTATGAGAATAAATACTAAAAATTATTTCATAAAAAAATTATTTTTATTCTTAGAAAATAATTTTTATAAAAACATTATTTTATTATTTCTTTGTGCATAAATATTAAAATTAATTTTTCATCATTTAAAAATAAGATCCTATTTATTTTTTAAATTATTTAGATTTATATGGTTAATTTTTGTTTTAATATGAACAATTTCATTTTTATTCATAAAAAAGATTTGATAAAACATGATAGTAACCATGATATATATTAAAAGGTTATGGTGGTTAAACTAATGGAAAACATTACACATAAAAATATATAATGTCTAAATGAATTTGGTTAGGCGGAATATTGACCCTCCTTATCATAGCATAGATATTTTTTTATTTTGGTTCAAAATTAATTGAGTATGATATTTATTATATATTATTAAATAAATAATTTTTAAGGGAGCCACTACCCTCACTATTAATATAATCCCCTTATCACATCCCTTATGTGCACACACTGAGAACCTTACTTCAAAGATGACTAAGAGAACTCACTTTCTAAATCCCATTAACATTCCTTAGATGTTCTCTTCTTCATAGTAGTTGAATTTAAAACTGTTTCTGGAAACACATAAAGGGGGATATCAAGTGAATGAGGTAATATTCCAAAGAGAGTTATTTCATGTTTCATTCATAATTCACTTCCTCAAAGCCTAGTATATCCATACTAATATAATGAAATTAACATCATTATTATACTATAATTTTATTATTCACATTTAACAACCTCTATCTATATTACTCTATCATTTTTAAAATGAAAATGTTACATGTGTTACGTGCTGACGATCACATCCATGAATGATGTATTTTATTTTTCATTAATTCATTATATAAATTATAAAATTGTATATAATGAATAAATATGAAATTTATATGTTTTGTATAATTTTGGAAGGATAAATTGGATATTATATAATGAAAATAATAATAATTACCCTTCATTAAACATAAACGATCAAAATAAGAAATTTGGGACACTTTTATGGTCATAACATAATTGCATCCTATTTCATTTATCCTATTTTTCTACCATATTTTGAATCTGATTTATCAGATTAATAAAATATTTTTAAATCAATAGTCTTAGTAAAATGTGATTTTGTTATATAAAATAATATATTTTTAGTTATTCAGTAGTTATAATGTGTTAATGTTTTTGTTTATTTTTAAATATAAATTAATTATGTTTTATTTTTATTTCTTCAATAATTATGAATGCACAAATACTATAATTTTTATTTTAGAAATATAATTTTAGGATTATTTTAAAATGTTTAAATTTGAAATCATCCATCATAATAAGGAAACTAAACATGAAAATTTTCGGTTACTTTAAAAAACATAAAAACATTTTTCGGTGATTAATTATTGAATAAGAACAATATTATTACCTATTAAAATCCTTTTATTTTGGAATGATATTAAACCGATAATTTTACATATATAGATCTTATAGAATAATTAGATAATAATTTATTACCGTTATTAATATATAGATGATTTCATCACGATTTTGAACATAACAACTCCAAAATGACCAATGAGATATATAATAATTTATAATTTATATAATAACTGTTATTAAATGAAATAAAATAAATGATAATGATTTAATTAACATGAAAATGTGTGTGAGGAAATTAAATAATTAATTAATGAAAATTAATATAATTTTATTAATATAATTTTATTAATAAATTTAATATTTTTACAATAGTGATAATTTATGTTCAAATTTATATAACTTTCTATTTATTCATGAAGTATTAAAATTGAATATTTTTAAAATTTTTTGAATGATTTAATTTAAAAACTAATTATAAATCTCTTAAAATAATGTCTTTTTAAATTTTAATCACATGATTGCATTTTCTATTAACTATACATGTTAATATTTTGTAGATTCATTTCAATGGTTTCATATTTTTAATGATGATCGTAATAAATTTGTTTATGAATTTTTAATTTTTAATTATTTAATAAAATAAAATGGTATTTCATCTTATTTTAACTAATTAATAGGAGATTTTATTTTTTGTGTGGTAATTTTTTTTGTTGTCATTACTATTATCTTGAAAATGAGTGAGTAATACTGAGAGGTTAAGGTTAGATTACATGGGAATTATAGATAATGATCGGCGGCCATAAGATATAGCCTAGGGATAAATATGGTAATTATTTAGCCTCTAGAGATAAAATATTAGAAGTATTCGGATTGGTTGTTGATATAAAAGGGGTTATATTAATGCATGATTTGAATCATATTATGAAGATAATTTTCAAAGATACCTTCAATGTTTTTCAATTCATTGATTTAGTTTTAGTAATTTCTATTGACCAATGATTGATTTCACATTTAATTAGGAGTTCAATGTTTATCATGTATAAAGAAAAATATTTTTATGGAATTTCATGTTTTTAGTGGAAAATGGATTTCCTTTATTTATATATCCATAACAGTGTTTTCTATACTCATCTAAAAATTTCATATGATTTTATTGGATTTGGGGATTATATTTCCTCTTTAAATTTATATATTATAGTTTTCAAGACTAATATTAAAAAAATTAATTGTTTCATAAATGAAAAAGGAGTGTCAATTTGAAAACCATCTTGTGAAAAAATGTACTCTTTGTGGGAATGTTTACAATCTAATGTAATTATTTTCCTAATTATCTAAAACACTAAACTAAAAATGTTATGGAAAATCTTTGAAATTAGTTCCTTTAATTAAATCTTGTAATAATGTTAATGATTTTTTAGGTGTTGTAGTCTGTATTAGAAAACATTTTAGATAACATTTTAGGTTATGATATATATGATGAGAATAAATATACGGATGGTTATTTACATTCATATTATCCTATGACATTTATTATTATTCTATGTGTTTCTATTTTAATTCATTTAACTTGGTATATATTAAAATGGGTTTCTATATAGGTAACATGATGAATGATATTATAAGGAAACAAGTGGACAATATCATTCTCAATGAACAACATGAAATGGATAGTGTTATAGCTGAGTAATTTATGGTTATGTAAACTCAACTAATATTATATTTTAATCATATAAACCTTGTAAATTATTCAATAAATCATCCATATATGAATATATAAATTGTGGAATATTTCATGAAAAAATGGCCAATGACATTTGGGGAACCTCAAACCCAATGGTGGATAAAGGATTTATTTATTCTATAGAGATGGTATTTGACGTTTCGGGCTGTTAAGTGCATCATAATCTAACTCATATAGTTTATAATTTTATAATGTCTTGGTTCTTAAATTAAATATTAAAATTCTATGTGTAAAAACTTAGGTACTTATAAAATAATTTGTTTTCAATATGGAATTAAATAGTTAAATTCGTTATAAATATATAATGAAATAACTAATATTTATTGAAATTAAGGAATATAAATTATTTGAATAGTAACCTCATCAGTTAGTGTATAATTAAAATTTATGTATCTTATAAGAGAAAATATGATATATTTATATCACTCATTAAGTAAATAAATGGATTTAAAATGATAAATTAAGTGTTGATATTTTTGTGACACATAAATTTTAATTAACTATATTTAATTAATTTAATTATTTAAATGAAAATTTTTCATCACAAAATAATATCATAAATTAATATTTTTCAATATTATGATTATAAGATAATTTTATAAAACCATAATTAAGTTTTCACAATGTTATAAAATCTTTTATAATCTATGAAATTGTATTTTTTGAATAAAAGATAATTTTAAATAAAAATAAAATTTCTCATATTTAAAAAACTATTTATATAAATTTGAGTTCAATTTTTAATTATACATTTCAATAATTTTTTAATGTGAATTTTTATTATTTTTCTGACATAGTTGAATTTTTTTTCAATAGTGAAATACAATAATCTACGGTATAAGATAAATACTATAATTATTAAGTCTAGATAATATATGGCTTATGTTATCCCATAATATCAATCTATCCTAAATTATTTTAATATATCTAGTGATAATTATATAACTATTCACAATCATCAGCCAAATTAATGAACTAATGAATAAAATAATGAGAAATCAATCCTCGCCTCTATTACAAATAACACCCCTCGCCACCTATTATCCTCACACCTTAAAGCCTTGTATGATGTTGAATTTATTCCAAATTACATTCCCAAGATTATTACCTATTTTTTATACCTAATTTACTCCCTAAAAGTCTGAAACAAGTTTCCTTAAAGAGGTTCTCAAGGGGATGAATTCAAGAGTTAAAATCGTTTTTCATTTTCATTTTCATTTTTTCTTTTAAATTAATATTATTTTATGATTATATCCTCACCTCCCCATATACAAGTTACATGAAAACACTGGTATTTTATATATATTGAAATTTATTTATTTTAAGGGAATATCAATCCTCAAACCTCTCCACTTCTTCTCTAATTATAAAAAATGAAAAAATAATATGTGATGTGTCGATTTACCATCATCATGGATGATGTGTTTTATTTTTCTTTACCACCTTCAAGGCTTGTCACAACAACATTATATTTGTTAAATAATATTTTATTATAGATATTATAAGTTATATAATGTTCTAGATCCAATATATATACATTATATTAAATAAAATGATATAAGTTGATGGTGGTTGTAAAAATCACAAAAAACAAATAAATTAAATCATTTTCAATAATGTTTTATCTATTTATTAATCCTAATATGAAAAAAATGTATATGTGGTATAATTTGAAGTTATTAAAACATATTAATAGCATTTTTTTCACTTATTTAATATTTCACCTATTCGATAAGATAATCCATAATGAACCAACCATAGAAACCATGAAAGGAACACATCTAAAATGGTGGAAAAAATATTTTTAATAAATGGGTGGAAATTTGTTATAATATATTAATATAAGGTTGTATAATCATGAGTTTAGTTATTTAATAAATTAATATCACTTTTTAAAAAATTACATATGAGGTTCGAACACGTTTTACATAAGACAAACATGAGGTAATAGACTTTTAAAAAAAATCCTCCTTTTAATTTCATTTTTTTCAAAATTCAAAAGGAATGATTTCATGATGTAAATATTCAATTTTTATAAATATGTTATCATTATTGGAAATTATTTATGATTAAGGGTATTTCCTATATCTCCATATAATGTATTGGGTATTTTTATTGTGGAAGTTCATCGTAATGGTTATTCCAAGTGTAACATTGATGGTTGCATCATAAGGTATTAATGAGGGTGACATTGTAAGGAATCCATGAGAGTTACAAATAATATGGTAGTTGAATGTTTTAACATCTTAAGTATGTAATTCCCTAGTTACCTATATTGTTTTATTTATTTTTTTCAATATATATGAAAATCTCTTGTTTTAACAATGTAACAATATGATACATTATGTGTGGGAAGTATGTATTTGTCAAAATGATTTCATATGAGTATAAGTATTCATTGAATAATGGTTTCTTTCCTTCTTTTTAATGTTCATTAGTGATTTTTTGTGCACATCCCTAGTTTTTAAAAAAAATCTTAGGGTATATGGATGGGTAATATAAAAGAAGAATACAATATGAATATCGTGATGATTTCTCGTGAAATGAATTCATGTTTTATTAAAAACATTTGTGATATGGATGAAATGGTAATTGTTTTAGTAGTATACACATTGTATGATTTTGGGTTTTCATGTATGTTTTATGAAATAATTCTTTAAAATTTTAAACAGAAAATATCTCTGTGAATGATGAAAGCGAATTCTAGTTGAATTAACTATAGTATTTAATGTTTAAGGCTACGTCCTTATATCTGGTATTTGGGCATGGTTTAGATAACAGTAGGGGTTGGGATGATGTCAATAAAATAATGTAAATGAATTTTTCCATTTGGTTATATTGAAATGATATATAATTTAAAGATTATGATGTTTATTCATATAATATATGTTGGTTCAGAATGGTTTTCTACATATGAAACAGGGAAGATGCAGTAGGAAGGAACCAAGAAAAAGATATCTATCTGAATACACAAAAAAGATTGGTGGGAGTTAGAATCGAGTAGTTTGTGATAGTAATGGATCAGTTGAACTAGTATATAAATGGTGGTGGAATCAATGAAAGGGAACAACAAGAGATACCACAAATGAACATAACTATACTGAAACATATTATGAGGAAAACACCTCCTACTTCTTGTGGATATTATAACCCAGTGGTGGATGAAGGGTGGATGAAATCCCTTGATATGATATTCCAGGTCAAGGGTTGTTCAAATAATTGAAGGTTAGTCTTTATATTTATCATTTTGAAGGTGATGTTGGCTATTGGTGGTCAAGGGAAATGAATTTCTAGGATAACAGGTAGATTAATTCCTTGGAATGGGATGATTTTGATCATATTTTATTTGAAAAATATTTTCCTATTATAGTTTTTTGTATAATAGAAATTGAATTCCTTGATTTGAAACAAAAATTATATATATTAATTGGTCATGTATGAAGAAAACATCACTCTATTGGAAATGTATTCTCCAAATATAATTCAATATCATGATAGTAAAATAAATAATTTTTTCTTTTCATTGAATATATGATATCAATGTGGATTGGCTACCCATGAATTAAAAATTTATGAGAAACATTTTTTATGTTCTCTGAGGGTAGAAATGTAGTTTATTTAATGATCACATGTACATTGACAAGATATAGAATAAATGGTCTAGATTGCAATAAATGTGTAAGAATCAATCAAATAAATTTTAAGGTAGTAAATCAAGTTTCTAGTTTATTTGATGTATGTTAAAAAGCTCTATCGGGCACGCCTTATCAAATCTAGGTTGTGTTTTCAATGTGGTATGTATATATATATATAAGGCTCAATTTTATAATGAAAAATATATTAGTGTTGGTAGGATTAATTATGATAAGAAAATATTAAAGTGTTTTAAATGTAGGGAGATAGGTCATTATGCAAATACCAACCCAAACTAATATCTGAATGATGGAATGCATCCAGATTATAATAATAAAGGTGAAATGAAATCCTTTTTGACAAATTCAGTAGATTTTGGTTCATCCAATAAGGTGGTATTAGGTACATTGTTTATTCACTTGTATTTTTCTATAGTATTGTTTGATATAAGGTCTAAATATTTCTTTTTTATGATAAATTTTCAAGTATATTCGAAATTTTACCTCATGAAGTTAAATAAATAGTTATGGTAAAAACACCATGGGACAATATCAAGGAGAATGGAATTATATGAATCTTCATATTTTTTTCTATGGAAATACATTACCAGAAAACAATATTGTTCTTCCATTAGTAGAGTTTGATGTTATTCGGGGTTTGGAATGAATTTCTTTTAAAAAAATTATGACTAATTGTAGAGATAAATAATTTTTTATCAAAAATAGTTTTAGTTTGTATAAAATAATTCTCCTATACCATTGATAACATATCAGGAATCTGTGAAACTATGAAAATATGGACAGGAAAATTATATTTAACATATTTTTTATGAAAGAGAATTGTTCTAATTAATGATGTTCCAATGGTAAATGAATACCTATGATGTTTTTCCTGATGAGCATCCTAGTTTTATACCTTATTTGAAATTTGAATTTACTATTTAATTAGGTATTGATGATAAGAAAATTTAAATACACCCTTATCGAATTTCTCAAGCTGAACTTGTAGAATTAAAAAAGAAGTTGTAAGAGTTACTTTATAAAGGTTTCATTCAACGTAGATCCTCAACATGGGGTACTCAAATTTTTTCATTAAAAAAAAGAGGGTTCCATGATTCTTATCATTGATTATAGGGCATTAAATAATATTAATTTTAGGAATTAGTATCAACTTCCTCATATAGATGAACTGTTTGATCAAATCTAGGGAGCTTAGTATATTTCCATGCTGGATTTGAGATTCGAATACCTCCAGGTAAAGGTGAAGGAGGATGAAAATCCAAAAATATTGTCCAAAACTAGAAATGGGAATTATGATTTTGTTGTTATATCCTTTGGTATTAAAAAAACCAATATGTATTTATGCATATTATGAATAGAATACTTCTTGAATATTTGGATAATTTTTTTTTTGTTCTTGTTGATAACATTTTGGTGTTTTAAAAAAGTTATCAAGATCACAAAAAAATTATGGATTGTTAGAAAAATTCCCAATGAAAATAAGTTATACAATAAATTTAAAAAATATTATTATTTGTTTCCATAGGGTACCTTATAGAGGAAATTTTAAATAAGGATGGATAAATAGTTGATACAAAAAAAAGAGTGGTTTATGAATAGAAAACACAAACAAATGATAATAATATTTTTAGATTTGATGGATATGTCGGATATTACTGAAGGTTTGTTAAACACATTAAAATGTTATCTATCCCACTAACTAAGTTAACATGAAAATGGGTGAATTTTTTGGGATAGAATACTTTGATATTTTTGCATGAATTAAAAAAAATATTGGTGAATTCTAAAATCATGGACATGCCATTCAAAAATAGTGATTTATTCATCTGCAATAATGCTTTAATGAAGATAATTGGTTTTTTCCTGGTGCAGAATGATCATGTAATTTTTTATGCTTCAATAAAACTAAACCCTAATGAGTTAAATTATCCCACAAATGATCAAGAACTATAAGATATGGTTTTCACAGTAAATATTTAAGCAAAACATTTATATTCATCCAAATGTGAAATATATATTGACCATAAAAGTTTTAAGTATATATTTAATCAAAATGAATTTAACATCAGTTAGAGAAGATGGATCAAACTAAAAAAATATTATGATTTCACAAACAATTACCATCATAAAAAAGGAAACAATGTGGTGGATGCATTGATTTGAATACAACATGCTACATCGACCATGTAATTTTTTGAACATCGCCCCTTGATTGATGATTTTATGAATTTTGTCTTTGAAATTGATGGTGTAAGAAATTCCTCTATTTTGTTTTATGTGTCTGTGTAGTCTTCTCTCTCTAAAAGAATTAAGAAATCACAGAATGAAGACCGTGAGTTATAAAAAAAGGTAGAACTGATTAAGAAAGGTAGATTTCCTAAATTTAATGTTGATAAAGATTATATCTTGAGATTTTGAAAGATTTTATGTGTGCCATATGATCCCAATCTAAAGAAATAATTGTTATGTGAAGCTCATAGTTCACTATTTTCGATTTATCCAGACAAAACTAAGATGTGAAGAGACCTTCATGAGAATTATTGGTGGGATGGAATGAAAGAATATATTTTTAATGTTATCTTGAAATGTTAGACATGTCAATAGGTTAAATCAGAGAGACAATTACTAAAGGGGATGCTTTATCCTTTTCAAATTCTAGAGTGAATATGGGACAATATATCGATTTACTTCATGGTGGGACAACCAAATTCATATTGAGGTAACATTGTGATTTTGTTTATTATTGATTGGCTGAATAAATCTATACGTTTTATTTTTATTCTTGATACCATGTATTTAGATCATCTTTCTCAACTATCGCTCAAATATATAGTCAGTTTATAGGGAGTTACTCTCTCCATTGTATCTGACCATGATCCCAGGTTCACTTCCATCTTTTGTAATGGCCTTCAGAATTTGATGCGAATTAAATTAAATTTTAGAACAAACTTAAATCCTAAATTTAATAGAAAATAAGAGTGAACTATTCATACATTAGATGATATACTTTGATCTTATTCGATGGACTGCCAAGGAATTTGGAATCAACATATTTATTTAGTTTATTTTTCTTATAATAATAGTTTTCATTTCAGTATACAGATGGAAACTTTTGAGAAATTATATGGATTGTGGTGTCGAACTCTATAATTTTGGGATGAAGTTGGGGGAAGGATATTTATGGGACTAGAATTAGTAGAGGAAGTAACTGAGAAAGTGAACATGATCCAGCAACACATGAGGACATCTTAGAGTAGACTGAAAGTTTATGTAGATAATAGGAAGAAATAGTTTTCATTCAAAAAATGGTGATTATGTTTTCCTTAAAATATCTCCATGGAAAAGTGTTATGTGTTTTAGTATGAAAATATAGCTATGTCTATATTTCATTGGACCTTTTAAAATTCTACAGAATGTTGGAACAATTTACTACCGAGTAGCCTTGCCTCCAAGTATATCTCAGGTACACAATGTTTTTCATGTTTCGATGGTAAGAATGTATGTTCCAGATTCTTGTCCTATTTTGACGCCAGAACACCACTATACAAAAATCCTTTATCAATGCTAGAAGTGGCCTTTATTATTTCTTAAAAAGAACTAAAAATTTGAGCGTGGTTAAAATTTTGAACTTTTTATCGCAACTAAAAATTCACTATTAAAGAAACCTTTTACAATTCTTATTTATCACTTATAAAAGTACAATCATTAAAGGGGATAAAATTATATTTTTTCAAACATCCATGTTCTTGACCCCTTTATCAGTGCTTCCACAACCCATTTAATAGCACTCCACCCACCCTTTATTTTTTTTTCACCCCACCACCCCTTTTATCAGCACATTGTGAAATATTACCCTCATACGCACCCATCTGGATTCGAACCTTGCACCTCTCCTTAAAATATGGAATAACATTACCACTAACCCAGGTTGTTTTTCTGTTATTTTAATGATATTTCTATTTATATATATATATATCTTTACATATATTTACATATATTTATATACTTATTTTTAAATACATCTATACAGTATATGTCTATGTGTGTTATATATATATATAATAATATTTATTTAAAAATATTTTAAAATATAATCATTTACATATTTTTGAATATAATATAAATATATATCTGTTTATTAATACACAAATATATGTATATGTGTCTATAATATGAAAAGGGTTAGATATTATTTTAAAACTATTTCTAGAGTATGTATTGATTTACATGTATTATAATATATATTTTTACGTAAATATGTTGATATATGTTTTTATATGAGTGATTTATTAGAACTAAATATAATATAACATGCATATATTTAATTATAAATAAAATTATGTTGTGAAAAATGATAAAATTTAATATCTATAATATCAATATGAATGTAAAACCAATGAAAAAATTCATCCTCCACCAAAAAAATGTTAATAAGACCATGTTAAATGAGGCTAAAAATCCATCAAAGGTTAAAAAAATCACGGTACCCCAAGTAAAAACTCAGTTTTGTAGGCATTTTGGAAATTTTTGAACATGAATATTTTGAAAAAGGTTTTCTTTGCCACTAATGGCGTAGAGATCTTCTCAAGCTTTGATTTTATATGTGGTAAAGCCTAAACGGACACTCAGATTAAATGTTTTTTCAATTTGATGTTTGAGTTACATTTTCAACTAATATTAGATTTTTTATTAATATTTTGTTTTTTATTATCTTCAAATTTATATTAAATAGCTATTACATTGTAATAATTAGATTGTTTTTTAAAAAAAATATATTTATAATTATTTTATTATCCATTTTCACTAAATATATTATATATTAACTATAAGTGCCTATTCACCTTATATAAATCATATTCTAAAATATATATGTTATATTTATATCAATATAAATATATTTATAAATTAATATATTAAATTTAATGAAATATAGTTTTTTTGAAGTATACTATTATCAGTTCTACTAAAAAAGTGATGAAAAAAGTGGGTGTTTATCAACGCTTCAAAAAAAGCATTGATAAACACCCCCACCATATCAGTTCTTTTTTACAAGTGCTGATTAAAATCCCATTATCTACACTTTTAAAAAATTTCTGAAATAGTGTGGGTATTTATCTATTCTTGTGAAACTTCTATGATAAAGGTGACACGTTAACCACACCTTTTAGGATTGTTAATTAACCCCTTTAAAAATGGTAAAAAAGCATTGTTAAATACCCCTTTTAACAGTGCCTCTTTAGAAATAACAAAAGGGGTCTTTAAAATAGATTATATCTACCGTTGTTAAATCCATAAAACTCAATAAACTAGGATTTGTAGTAGTGTAAATATTTTAGAAAGAATATAACTTTTCATATAAAGAGAAACATGTTTAGATTCTGGATCATAGATAGAATGTATTTTAGAATAATGTAATTCACTAGGATATGTTTTTATGGATAAACAACATGGTTGAAGAAGCATCATGGGAAAATAAAAATTCTAAGAATGAAATATATCCTCACTGGTTTAATAAGTGAATGAAAAATTGTGAGGATGTAATTTTTATAAGCGAGGATACTGTAACAACCTATATACATATAAAATAATTTGTTTTTATATTGAAATTTAATAGTTAAATTCATTATTAATGTATAATGAAATAATTGGTATTTATATAAATTAATGAATCTATACTAATATAACATTAACCTCATATATTAGATTATAAATAAAATTTATGTATCTTATTAGTGAAAATATGGTATATTTATATAATGCATTAAGTAAATAAATGGTTTGAAATTGACAAATTCAGTATTGATACTTTTTTGACACATGAATTTTTATTTATAATTTTATATTTAATATAACAATTTAAATAAAAAATATCATCATGAAAAATCAAAAATTAATATCTCATTTAGTTATGATTATATGATAATTTTTTGACACCCTAATAAAATATTCAATGTTTTCTAAAATAGGTTATAATTTTAAAATTGGTATATTTGAATAAACGGTGATTCAAATTAAAAAATTAAAGTTACCAAATTTAGATAATTATTTTCCAAAATGGTTTTCAATTTTGAATAAATAAAAATAAAAATTTTTAGGGTTACTTTTTATGATATTTATGAAATATTTGAGGTTTTGGTGAATAAATAAATACGGTAATTTGTGGTATTATCTAAATACATGAATTATTGGGTCATTGATTATATATGATAGTTAAAATCCCATAATCAAGAATACATATTCATTATTTTAAAATATTTATTGATAATTCACTAATTATTCATATTTTTTATCCAAAATAATAAACTAATGAATAAAATAATGAAAAAACACTCCTCACCTCCATTATAAAAATCACCCCTCGCCACATCTTCCCCTCAAACCTCAAAGGCTTGTAGCATGTTTAATTTCTACCCAATTAATATCCAAAGACTATTACCCACGTATAAGACCAAATAGTGACACTAAAATCCAAAACCATTTCCTTATCAAGGAGAAAAATTCAAGAGGTAAAATCCTCTATCATTTTCGTTTATTTTATATTCAGTTTCCTTTCGTTTCTTATTCAATCCTCACATCCACTCATCCAAGTGACATTATAATTCCATTATATTACATATATTATAATTTTATTTTTTTAATTGAATATCTATTATAAAAACTCTCCTCTTTTCTTTTTATTCTATAAAATTAGAACACCATCCATGATGTGTTGACTTACCGTCATCATGGATGATGGGTTTTCATTTTCCTTTTCCACCTTCAAGGATAGTCATAAAGGCATTATTTTTTTTAGATAAAATTTTATTATGAATATAATAAGTTATATAATGTTCTAAAACCATTATATATAAATTATATTAAATAAAACTATATAATTTCATGATTTTCTTAAAAACTGTAAAAAAATCATTTTTATTAATGTTTAATCTAAGGATTCGTCCTCATATCAGAATAAATGATATATGGTATCATTTAAAAGTATGGAAAAATATTAATAGTATTTATTTCCACTTCTGTATTTCTTCTTCCATTCGACCGGAAAATCCATAATGAACCAACCATAGAATCCTTGAAAAAAAATGTACCCGAAACAATTGAAATAAAACAAATATTATTAATAATTGGGTGGAAGTTTTTATAATATGGTTATATAAGGTAGTATAAATATGATTATAGTAATAAAATAAATTAATTACAAACTATAAACCATTATATAGTATGTTTGAACATGTTTTATGTATGATTAACATGATGTATGGGACATTTCTATAAAAATACCCTTAAATTTCAATTTTTACAAAATTCAAAAGGAATGTTTTTATGATGACAGTATTATAATTTTATGACAATGTTTTTGTTCTTGGGAATTTAATATTATTAAGGGTGGGACCTATATCTCCCTTCAATACATTGGGTATGTTTATGTTGCAAGAAGACCATAATGGTTATTCCAAGTGTTACTGTGATGGTTACGACATAAGATATCCATGAGGGTTACATTGTAAGGTACTCATTTGTGTTACAAATCATATGGTTTCTGTGAGGGTTAAAATAATAAGTAAGGCCCCAATATACTTATATGTTTTTATTTATGTTTTCTATGTATTTTAAAATAACTTTTTTTCACAATTTCAATACATGATACTCAATGGGTAAGAAGTAAGTCCTTGTGAAAATGATTTCATATGCATATAAGTACTCATAGACTAATAATTTTCTTCCTTATTTTAATTTTTCATACTAAGTTTTTTGTGGTCATCCAAATTATTAAAATGTTTTTCATAGTATTTAATGATGGGTAAGAGAAAATTAGAATCCAATATGAATATTGTAAATATTTTTCATGAAATGAATTCATGTTTTATTAACAAAATTATTATGGAAGAAATGGTTACTATTTTTGTAGTGTCCAGTTTTTGTACTTGTGGGTTTTCTTGTATGTTTTATGACCTAATTCTATAAAACTCTAATCTAAAAGGATATTTTGGAATGAATGAAAGTAAATTCTTGTTGAATTAAATAGATTTTCAAATGTTTAATGTCGGGTCCTTATATAATAAATTTTGTTTCTACCAAGGTTTTGATATTGTTTTAGTATATTTTTCTTGAAAAATAAATTTATAATGTTCATATGAATAAAATTAAATTGAAATTTTTATTGTTTAATTAATGGGTGGTGTAAAATATTTTGGATTCAAGTTAAATTTTTATTTAATTGAAAAGTCTTCAAATACTTTTATTCAGTGCTATGACAGAAAAATTGATAGGTTTTATACAGGTTTCAAATCATGTATTGGAATAGGGTTGTACAATCAAGAATTTATATGTTATGTGGAAACTTTATAATGTTTTGAGAGTGATGATATGGAATTTGATGAAACTTATTAAAACCATGAAATTGGGAATAAACATCATATATGTGTAGTGAAATGAAGAAACGAGAAAAAAATAATATATTTGGATAAGCCTCTAACATTTTCCAAATGTGGTAAAAATATTTAAAGGAATTTATAATAGGATAAGGATTTTACTAGTGTGGTTTTATTTGAAATTTTTAAATTGGATATGAAGAAAATAATAATGATTAGAACAATAATGGGAATCATGTTTTCAGCCGGTTATAAAATATTTTAATTACAATGAATTGGGTTACAACGGAAAAATTTTCACAATGATAGTTACTCAAGGATGTAATCATCAATATCGAATGAATAAAATCTATAGAAATGTAATTTATTTAATAAAATATCAAATTCATATTATTATAAATGAGTGGTGATGATTATATTACTTTTTTAATGAAACATTGTTAATGTATTTTTTGATTTGATAACTCGACATTCATTTATTTCTTATATATTTTCATAAATGGAAATACCATATCTATAATTAGGGATAGAACAATTTTTAAAACAGTAGGAGGATGTTTAATGAAAATAAAGATTTATAGGAACCATCCTATTGTAGTATATTGAATTTATTTTCCTAAAATTATTTTTTTTCATACCCTAACTAGAGTATGATTTCATTCGTGGTATGGATTGATATTCATGTTATAATTCTACTATATATTTCAGAAGAAAAGTTTTTTTATAAAATTTTTGGAATGTGATTCAATTTTTAAATATTAATGAGTTCAAAACTACGATAATATATCATTAATCTATGAAATTCATTAAAAATGGATCTGAAACATTTGTTATGAATTTTATATAATCTGAGGTAGATTTTTAAATGAGTGATGTACCAATGGTAAAGGAATATTCATATGAATTTTATGGTGATATTCAGGATGTTATTACTTACTAAAAGTTCAAATTAACTATTTTATTAGTTCAAAATTCTATGATAAATGAGAATACGTTAAATTAAATTAATTCAATAGATATACTAGTGATTAAAATTAAATTATTATAATTACATTATAAGGGTTTCGTTCATCCTACAACATCATCTATGAGTTCTCTTTTTTGATTTATAAGAGGAATGGTAGTTCAATGAGGCTTTTCTATTATTACACAACATTAAGAAAGATAATTGTTAATGGAAATTATTTTTTGGTTCATATAAATTACTTTTTTGATCATATTGAGGGATTTAAATATTTTTAATGATTGACATGATGTACGGATATCATCAGCTAATGGAATTGCAAGAATATATTTCAAAAATAGATATTTGAAATAGGTTGTCAGTTATGAGTACTGTCTATGATTTTTCATTTAACTAATGCACCGAATATATTTTTGGATCAATCAAATAATGTATTGTGCTATGTTTAGTTAAATTTTTGATTATTTTCATTGATGATATTATAGTATATTTGAAATGTTTTGATAATCATGAGTAAGAACTATTTATTTTCAACATACCCATAAATAATAATGTTACATTTAATAATTTATATATTTTAATTTTAGTTTTACTATATTTCATTTATTTCGAATATTATAACTAAATAGGAAAAAATATATGAACCTTTTTATACTATTGTGGTGGAAAAATGGTAAAGTCCTTCTAATGTCTCTGAGATTTGAATTTCTTTTACACTAATAGATTATTATCGATATTTTTTAATACAATTCTGAATAAGAAATATAATTAAAAATATTAAGATGAATTAGAGTTAGATTTATTTAAACAATTGAATTTGATTTTTTATTTTTGGAATTAAAAATAGGATTGATCAATGACTGATTATATCCCATGAAATCAAGAAATGGTCAAATTTTATTTATAATGAATCATTATTAACGAAATTTTGCAGTTATTTGATGAAAATGGAAATGAAATAATAAATGCATCATGATTATTGAAAACCAATGATGAAAATTATCCATTTCATCATCTTGAAAATGAGATTGTAATTTTTTTCATTAAAAATATTAAGGCATCATTAATAAGTGGATAAAATTGAAATATAAATGAATCACAAAATATAAAAGTATATTTTACCACAAATATTTTTTACCATGAACAAATTTAGATATTTGGAATAGATTAAGAATTATGATTTAAGATTCACTCTCATCCATATAAGGAAAACAAGGTGGAATATGTTTTCAGACAAAAGGATAATACAAAAATTTCTGTATTATGTTTTGACCATTATCATATATTTATTGATTTCACAAAACAATAATAAGAAGTTTTATATTCTAAATACCATTTCATTTTGGCTCATTAATATATACAATAATTCTTGTCGTAAAATAACCTGTATGCTTAAAAAATATCGTGGTTTTTTATAAAATGATTCAATTGTTAGTGGAATAAATGTCTCTAGAATTTAATATTCACAGAGATAATGTTATATGAATGGGAAAAAGGTAATTTTTACTAGGAGAATCTATGATTAAAATGTAATTATTTAGTGATTATAATAAATCTCTTTATCATATTCATCATGGTAGCTCAAAGATGCACAAATAACATAAAATATGGTCGGAATGACTGAGAGAGTAAAATGTTAATTATAAATTGAAATTTATTACTTTTCAATAGGATAAAAATGAAAACTAATTACCAATGGGGATGTGTCAGTTGTTTAATAATCCATAATGGAAATATGAGAATATATCCATGGATTTTGTAATATCTCAACTGTGACCCTTTGGCCTAGGTAAAACTATGATTCAAGTAACCTTTGGTGCCAATCACCAAAAACCATTGGCTAGAAAAAAATCCCTAAGATTTTGTAACTTCATAGAGAAAAATATAAAATTATATATAACACCACAAGCAACAAACATAATAAAACAGATTGTAATACATTATAAATGAATGAAAATAATATAATCCCCAATATATATAATTGCAATAATAAAAATACAATTTTAGTAGATAATAATAATATGATAGCTTGGACGATAGACCTAAAATAAAAGATATATTAGCAGAATGGCGCACTCCTATACCCCATTGAAAAAATTTCACAATGATCCCAATTCCATCAATACCTCCTAATCAATAAATACCAGTAGAATATATGGTTCCACCCATTACCTTTTAATAATAAACTCTAAATACATCTGCATTGGGTTTCCTATGTATGGGGTGAGTATATTGACTCATAAGGAAATCAACCAGACGATTCCCACCCACATCACTTAAACAATAATATGTTATATCTCATTTACATGAAATTTTCGAGAAGAATAATATGAAAAATATTCCTAGAAAAACATATATGAATCTCACACCAAATTTTAAATTTTTTTAAGTACATTAACACAATGAAATAATTAAAATCATAACCCAAAAACCCAGTCCATGAATGTGATGCACTTAAAATACACCCATATTAGGTACCCAACTCTATGATGTGCCTATCTAGATAGAATATCTCACATAAGATACATATTTATCCGTATATAATTCATCATCTAGTAGAATACTCTATTGGGTTCCCCAAATCCAGCACTGACATCATTACCTAAAATAATAAGGCCCATGTATTCTAGTCATGAGAACAAAAAAACAACCAAAATTCCAAACACATTTCCCAAATGAAATTCCATAATTTTTATTATGACTCCCCAAATAATAACTTTTTCTGACATGTTAAGGTCCTTATAGACATATGTCACCCCAAAAACATTTTTTCATAAAATAGATTCATTATAGGAAATTATAAAAACAATTATTATTTAATAACAAAATAAATTTACTTTAAAATAAAATAATAAAGTTATTTAAATAATTAGAGTAAGTGGATGTCCACATACCTTATACAAACTCAAAAGTATGTATTCAAATAGTAGCCTTATAGTTCTGATCACTATAAATCATCCAATGATTATTTGTAACAACACTCCAAGAACTGAATAAATGGGTCTCTAGAGAGATGATATTTTCTAAAATCACCAACCAGAACTCTCTAGTACATGAGATCTAGAAATAAGAGAAAGAATGAGCACTATATGGGAAAACCGAGGGTTAATATATAATATTCATAACCTTTTTTGATGAAAAGAAAATTTTTTCCACATGGTTTATAAAACCATGTGTCAATCATTTTAATAATAACTATTTTATATTATTCAATATTCCATGGTTACCACACATT
Source organism: Viscum album (assembly GCA_963277665.1). Lineage (NCBI taxonomy): Eukaryota > Viridiplantae > Streptophyta > Magnoliopsida > Santalales > Viscaceae > Viscum > Viscum album. Next base: position 859,668,252 of record OY728151.1, read on the forward strand.
TACTCAAATATTAAGACAAAAATGAATGATTATATTGGTTACCATTCCATGTAGATCTGTTATGTATGGAATATGTATTGTTTCCCATGAAATTTTCCTAATTTTACACCCTCTACAAATAGTCCATATAATCAAAAAATCGCATTAAAATATCCCGAAACCAACCCAAAAAATTTCATAATATAATAACTCATAGAAACTCAACTACAAAAAAATGGGGGTATTACACTCTCACCGCCATTATGATTTCCTTTCTTGGAATACTGGGAGTTAGTAGTGTCTAGAAAAAATTATGGTCTCTTGACTGGAGTAATAGTATTCTACTCCAAACATTCTGATATACCTAATTATTCTTCGACTAAAAATGTCTGGAACATATGGGAATCAAAGTATCCTCTGATTCCAATCCAAAATTATAATACATGGTAAAAAACAAAGTAAAATATTAATCTAGAGAAAAAGTTATTGAAACAACTACCAAATAAATTATGGCTCAAATATATGGATACGAGATATGTGAAGAATTAACGCAATTCCTGATCAAGAGCGTAATGTTTCCAAATAAGAAATATGATTAATGTTATATAACATCACAATGTTCCCAATGCAGCAAAGATCTAACTACTCTTACATACATAGAGGACCACTCCTAAGTCATTAAAATACAAAAATGTTTATATTATACCTTATTAGCAATGATAATGGAAATCTATGATAGTGATATTGACATGGTTGATTATAAAATAATAAAAATTAGGCCATATAGAGAATCCAAGGACAATCCCATGATGAGAATTGTAAGGTAATAATGATTGTGTATTGGAATTAATGTACCTTGAGACTATCACAACACTTGAATAAACAACCTAATAAGATCTTATATAGTATAATCACACCTAATTTGAAATAAAAGGCACTAATTAAATGTTTTGGAAATCTAATCTCTTGATAAAATCATTCATACGAAGATATGTTGGGGCCAAATAATATAAAAATTCATCTAGTGACTGTAGAATTATTATAATAGTCACAACATAACTATAGATTATTATTCAAAGACTATTACATTTTAATTAAATCAAAAATATTATAGGGTTTACTATTTAATTACATAGGACTTTGCCTCTGTCATCTAAAATGAGTACCACCTGACTAAAACCAATGATATAATCTAGTCCATACATGCCATGTTTATGTCGACAATTTTTCTGATATTATACATAGATAAATTAATTTTTTTATACGCACTACTCAATTTATCATAAACTATAAATATTAGTCAAAATGGATCTTGGAAAGTCCAAACATGAGAATATCAGAACAAAAAACTAAAAATAACTCACTAAACCCACACGGTGGAAGTCATCAACTTATATAAGATAAAAAATCACTCAAAAATAATGTTAGGGACATGAATATATAGAAAATAGTATTTTAGTAAATTTTAATAGAGGATACCTATCCTGGAATACTATGAATAACAACTCCTAACTAAGTTGTTTGATGTATGTAAATTCCTAAAAAATAATGGTTAATTTAGTTTCTAACTCTAAATTTAAATAAAATTTTCATGCCCAATTCACATCTCATCCCCATTAAAAACAATGAAACATCCAATCAGAAGATGTGGGAGTTACCCTCATTTTGTACAAATCACTATGAAATTAATTTCTACATACCCAATCATTCACAAGGTTATAGTAATTTCACTTAGAAGTTAGTATATACCCCTTATTGATATTAATTTTTAAATAATAATTGAGCATTATAACCAATTTATAACCTGGAATATCTTTATAACAATGGATTTTAATGATGCTAAACCATTGATAAAATATTTCGAAAATAAGTATTTTTTCCCATTTTCGGTTAACATACTAAACATAGGAAAACAATACAAGCCTTATTATCAAAACTGACACTTGTAGTACTCATGTGTAACCAGCTCGAATAGTACACTAGAAAAATGAACAGAAAAATAATACCTCTACAACATGTTCAATATCTATGGAAGAAGAAAAATTATATTTTTTTTAATTAATATGAAATTATCATCAAAAACATGTAACACATTATTTTTTCGAAGAAAATATTAGACCACCTAATTCATTAGAATATATATTCACTAATAATCATTACATTGAGATTTGATATGATCTCCACACATCAAATCACCTCATCATATGAAAACCATTGACAATATGAATATAATATCAAGATCCTAAAATAGTTAATATAATTTTATTAAATGTTTCCTTATGTAAAAACCCATTGTATGAATTATTTCTAAAATCCAATCACCAGTAAAACCTTTTAGTAACTATTTTGTTATAAAATAATCATTAAAAATTAAATGCAACAATTCTATTAATATAAATTACAACATATTAGAAAATATAAAATTAAATATTTCAATACAATAAAATGATTTAATTTCATTACTTATTTCTCTTCAAGTACATTAAACATAGGGTTTTAAAATAATTTTTTCAATATAAAATACATAAAAAATAGAAATTATTATATGAAATGTTTTTGTAATGCATGATTTAAATCAAAAAAATATTTGTTAAACAAAACCTGTTAGAGATTATTTATATTTTGAAAACCAATTTATTGCCCAAAAATGGTCGCATCATCTAAATCATGATAGAACAACTAAAAATTTCATGTAACCATTAATAAGTAATAATTATATAATTTTCACTGATTAGTTCATATTCAATAAGGGTTATTGTAATCATTATCAACTCTCGGTAAATAATCTAATTTAACTAAAAATATTTTATTCATTATTATTAAATTTAAATAAATAAAAACCAAAATATTTCAAATATTGTAATTTTTATAGTTATTGTCAATATAAAAAATAATTTCATATTCTAAGGTTTATGTCAAGACATGGAATATCTTAAAAAAATTAAATTATATGTTATTATAATTTTTGTATCATTTTAAAATTATTTCTATAATATATACATTGAAAAATTTATTATGAATGGATTGCAATAAACATGGAATTATTAATTTAAGTAATTATTTGAAACATATAGAGATCTTACTAAAATAATGTGCGTTTTACTTACCCTTTAATCAATTACATAACATTAGAATAATTAAGCATTTATATACCAGTTATATACCATTTTCATTTTCCATAAGAGAAGAAAACACTATAATTTAATAAAGACAAATCATTGATAGAAATAATAAACACATAACATATATCCAAAACATATTTAACTATGTTCATAAAATATTTTTTTGTAGAATCTGCCAGTATCATTCATAGGTAGGAACCACCATTTCCAATATAAAAATTTTTAAGTCGTAAATAACAAATTCATAATCAATATTATATAACATGAATGCTTTAATCCAATTGGGACACCTATCAACAAATGTATGATTATAAACAATCATTATATAACCCTATGATGATGAGTTGATGAAAATGTTGTCACTTGTTCACAACACATTATATTCTTCAACAACCCATGAAAACTAAAGTTCAACATAATTTGATTATCTATGACTTTTTATGAAAAAACTTTCAATTCTAGATACATTCTATATCCACGCCTACTATCCCATGGTTTGACCATACAAAAGTACTATAATTGTTATAACACATACTTTAGATATAGATTCCAAGATAAAATCACATCCCAACCTAGAAGATCAAACCTATTGGTTTGGGTAGGACCAATATTCATAGTCATTATATTAAAATCATCAGACATAGAAGGTAAGAAAAATGTTACAGGGTTTAGTAATATCATAAGAAATTATTTGGAATTATATATAACATCACCAAAAATAGACAAACTATAATAGTGTATAACACATAATTCATGAATGAACTCAAGACTACCCATAAATTTATTACACCAACAATTCAAATTATAGTCAATTAGTTGATTATAGTATAATTACAACAAGAAAAATAGACCTAAAAATAATGACATGTTTCCCACATATCACACTCCCATGATACATAGAAAAGCTTCAACCAGGCACCCAATACCCTTCCACCCAAAACATTAATACATCCTACTAACATATATTATTTACTCATTTTTATTTTATTATAATTAATGATAACAAAAAATGAATATGGTTTTATATATAGGGGTGACTTCCTTGATTCCCAAGGAAATCTATGAGAGGTTACCCACACATGACATATAATCAATAACAAGTTTAAATACATATATATGAAATAGGATGGGTGCAGAGCACTACACCCAATGGTTATAGATTTTTTGGTGGCATAATAAATCATTTAAAAATTTAATAAGAAAATATGGGTTATATTTTTCCATTTGAAAAAACACCTCATTTTTATCCTATTCAGGATGAAATTTTATCATAACTGCTTTTTAAACATGATATTAAGTGTATATTAATATTACATGTAGTTCCCATATCTATTGTATCTAATCATGAACAATGTTTTATATCCAATTTTTTAAGGGGACTTTAGTACTCATTTGGTACTGAATTTTGTCTCAGTAAAACATTTCAACCAATATATGATGGATAATTGGAGTTTAAAATTGAATCAAAAGATGATCTTCATTGAGATTTATTATTTTATTATAATGGTTATTTGGATCAATTCCTTTAATTAGGGTAATTGTTTTGTGAAAATTGTTTTAATTCATGTACACTAAGGTAACTACAAGAGGAATAATATGTGTGATATCAAATAACAACATGTTGGGATGAAGATATTGAGTGGAAATTAAAATGAATGTAATTGGTATAACAGGTGGTTAAAATGGTATTGATTATTACATACCATATTAATTCATTTATGTGTATAAAAAGTGTAATAATTATATCCTATTGAAAATAACATGTTTAAGGTAGGGAATAATTTATTTTATAAAATGTCTCTTTGGAAATGTGTGATCCCTTTTTGAGAGAATAAAAAATGAAATTCATTTTTTATTACTCTATATGGAATATAGAGATTTTGGGATGAATTGATTAATAAGTATACTTAACTATTATTTTATTTCAATTAAATTATGTGCTTTATGTTTCATTTTTAAGGAAGTCCATACCTGATTTATATAATTTATTGATCCCTAAATAAGTATAGGTAATTGACAAACTTTGTTTTGTTAAAAATGTAGTTAATATTCTTGGTCAATAAGAAAAGGGGACTAAGAATTATGTAACCCACCTATTAATGTTTTTTGAAATTTTTTTATGAATTATATAGAAATAGTTGAATCATAGAGTGTTAATAGATAAAATTTTACCTACAAATTTATCATTGAATAAAATTGTTATGATACAAATTTTTAACGGGAGAGTGTGATGATTTGAGAATTTTTTTCCACAGAGTGAAATATATATTTTATTTCTATTAAATATGTTTATACATATTTATATTTACTTTTATAACCTCTAAAATAATGTTATTATTATAAATAATAATAATACAACAATTCATTTGGAAAATGAATTAGATTTTATTCTAAAAAATTGTTTTATATATGTTATATTGTATTATTTTAAAAATAAATTCATATTTTTAGAATTTCTACTAAATAAAATAAAATTCATTTTTGAATTTTTTATATAATATGTTGAATAAAGTGAATTTTTTAAATTTTTATGAATGTTTTGAGGCTTAGGTGAATATGATCAAATACTACGTTCTCAACTACCATAGTATTTGTCACGAACCACCTTACTCAAGATGAGAAAGGGATAGAAAGATGTCGAGACCTTCAATCCTCAAGATAAAGTTTAGATAATGTCCCTTGAGTGTCACCTAAAATAGGCCCTGGGGTGGAAGCCAACAACAAGGGTATAAAAATCCCGCAAAAAATTGGATGAAATACACTTTCAATAGTAACCAAGATCGTGAGATATGATGTATCAACCTCAAACAACTCTAAGACACATATATATATAAATAAACCAAAATACATCTAATGTCTATGTTTAAATTAAAACTGTTACAAATGAAAATAAATCTCCAAATTAAGTACCAAAATAAAACTAAGCAGTGAAATAGTAACAATCACCAATGTCTGACCTATAAGAACCATCATGGCCCATGTAATCTCCTTAGAAACCTGAAACCAATTTTATATATATAATGTGGGAATTAAATTATACTTAGTAGGAAAACCATAGTCACTCATGCATAAGTGAGAGAAGCCTACTAATCCCCTCAGTAAAATAGCATAACAAAAAACCACTATCAAGGAATACTAAACACCCTATCCCCACAAAGTAACACTCCCCAAATAACACAAGTCAAGTGAATTAATAGTATAATCACATCGATGATTGGGTACCCTGCACAACTTCCTAGTAGTCAACATGCTCATCCCTAACAGATAACATCATGGTGCTACCACTCTTTAATAATCCCCACTGTCACTAACTTCCTGCACACACCTGGTCCACAACCACGTCATGTCCTACCTAAAGAAACCTAGGCCACAACCACCACACATCTCACCCGAAAAAACATAGGCCTCATCCAGAAGATAGGTGGGAAGGAAACCACCTATAACACAGTCAATAATATAATTCTATTAATAAACCTTAATCCATTAAATCCTACCCAAAAATCCAAAGGAGGTAAATTTATTGATGTTGGAGTAGAAAAAATTCAGTAACCAACTATCCATCCTCCCACAAAATGAATATAAAGAAAATATTTTAATTTTTAACCTCATAATGGTTTTTAGTATTGATAAAGTAAATTAATTACAATTAGTGAATGAAATTAATGAAATATATATTTTATATATTCAATAAAATGTTTTTTATATTCATCCTATAAAATTGATAGGCATAAGATATAGGAAACCCCAATTTTACACATAAAAACCTAAATTCTTATTAATGTAGTTTTACCACCTTTTAAAATAGATACTATTTTAATTACAATTTTATGAAATAATAATAAATTTATATGAAAAAATAAACATAATTGTATAAATATACACATCAAAATTAGCTCAGGGTGAATATTTGGTATTTTTTTGAAATATTTCTTTTTTGAAAAATAGTGAATATATACTAAATTTTAATTCAAAACTACTTTTTTGTGTAAATAAATTATTACGTTAATTTTTTAATTATAATTAAAGTCCAATTATATCAATAATACATATATTAATCTAATTTAGTTCATTTTAATAAATTTAAAATTGAAATTGGTTATAAAGACATTTCAATATTTTGAACATTTTTACATTAAAAACCCACTTTTTCATCTCGTTTGTGGGATTATAATTAAATTAATTTAAGCCAATTATGTGATTGGTATAAGGACCCAGCCTTAAACCTTAATTAAAATAGAATTAAATGAATAATTCACAATGAGGATCTTTTCAGGTTTAGAGTTTTAGAGAATTAGGACACAACTATTACATCTCAAAAGATTACAAAGTAGTCTCTTCTACTAAATTTCCATAAAATAAAAACTCTTAAAAAGAAACATGTCTAGTTTCATGTTTTAGGTAGCATGACATTCCCTTGATCCCATCCTTGACCCTATTCCATGCTACTTCCTGTGAAAAACGTTTCAAAAACTTGGGATGAGCATAAAAACTCAGTAAGGGATACACAAAAAAACTGTTAGTTTATCAAAACAAAAAGTAAACCATGTATACTTTATCAAGGTAATACTTTTCACCTTTATGAAGTAGTAAAAACTCTTCACGGAATAAAATATCATTACATACCTTTTTTTAACCAAAGGATTACCATAAAACCCATATAAAGAACACATAACATATATAAAGGTAACTTGGGACATAAACATACTTATGTGGAATAACCATACGGTCGACTCCCACACATATCACTTAATGGAATAGCCATACGGCCAATTTCCATACATACTAAATGGAATAGCCATACGGCCAACTTCCATACCCAATGCATTGGAGGTTATAACGTAACCACCCGTCCCAGTATTCACGGCACCACCCGTCATATGGTTTATAACGTAACCACCCGTTAAAATGTCCAAGTACCAATATAAAATCATAAAACATAAAACCAACATAAAGGAATGATAACATTTCCACATTTCAATCACAATATATCATAAATATATTGACATAATAGAATCCTTTATCAAAACCATTTTCAATACCTAAATACATAAAAGAGTATATGGTATTTATTTTATTCTAAAAACATTATGGCTTGTTGAGGAAGCCAAGGACCAAATAATACTCGCGGCGGCGGAAAATGTCGTTGTCACCGCGTACGTTAAAAAAACATTCCTTTTTGTCGTTTAGTGAAACACTTCGTATAAAAAGATTCCTTTTGTATAAAAGTAAAATTCAAAGGGGTTTATACACCGTATAAAAGAAAGTTGTGTATAAAATGAAATATGCCTCAATGAAAGGAGATTGAGACGAAGTCCCTTATAAAGACGGTATCCTTGGTTTAAGGATAAATCAATTGCATAATTATGTGTGACAAACGAATACACCAAATATAAGTGTATATTAAGTGTAAAACAATCATAGGTTATTCACACATATTCATAGAATGACATATTCAAGGAGTACAAGTTTATCCCAAAGAATCAAATTTGGGCTAAGAAGTTCCCTTGCAAAAATTTGACAGCCTAATGGCGTCACTTCAAAAATTCAGAAAATGAGTTGATGAGAGATAAAAAGGGAATCTCATCACTTGGACATAAAATTTACATCAATCAGGATATATAAGAACATATCCCAACATAATAGTATGTGAATTAAAAGACATAACAAACGAAGTCTTTTAAAAAGAGGAGGGTAAAAGGTTCCCTTACCGACTTGGGTAACTTTCGAAAAGTACACCCCATTGAAGAAGTGTCATACAATGAAAATGTAAATACCCATAAATGGAATTATATTACAAAAGGAGTGTAATAGTGGGCAGTATATAAACCACTCAATGGAAATTTTGGCAAACGTAGCATAAATCTCACGGGAATAAAAGTGAGATGAAAAATCTCTTATGAAAACTCGGCAGCCTAACGGCGCCACTTAAAACTTCCAAAATGGATTGATGAGAGGAAATAGGGTATCTCATCACATAAAAACAATGTTTAAATAAAGAGGAATATAAAATAACATCCCCTAACATAACAAATAGGAGCTTAAAAGAAGTGACATAAAGGAGAGTACTTTAAAAGAAAGAGAGAGGTTAGGTCTCTTATGAAAATTTGGCAGCCTATCGGCGCCACTCCAAACTTCCAAAATGGATTGATGAGAGATAATAGGGTCTCTCATCACATGAACATAAAAATTACAGTAAGATTAATATAAAAGAACATCCCAATGACAGTAACGATGAGCTTTAAAAGTAATGACATAAAAGAGTGTACTTAAAAAGAAAGAGAGGAGTAGGATCCCTTACCTCGGGTCCGACTTGACTCGATCGTTCTTTAATCTCCTGAATAATAAACTTGAGTTAATTTCTACTTCCTTAAGAACCTTTTTCAAGTTCATTATTCCTTTTATATCACTTATTACCATGTCATAAACATTATGTAATCATTTAAGTTAATAATATTTGTTTTGCCGATATTTGGTTCTTAAGTCGAAAGTGGACTTCTTACAATTACATGTTGTTCGTGTGGCCAAATTTTTATTATATCTAGAATTTTATTCATGATGTAGATATCATATATTTCATATATATACAGTACATGCATGAATTTATAACATTACATAATCATTTATAGGTAAGAAATGAAATGCACCGTTCATGGAGACGGTAAGCCGTACGTACGCATGAATGCTACTTTCATTTATATTTCGTATTTTATAGAATGGAATAATAATGATATAAAGGTATATTATAATTACATTATAATATCATATATAATATCATAGTTCCATCCTTTATACGTCCCACATATGGTATTTAACGAATCAAATCACTTTGAGGGGCGGTAGTCCGCACTTCCTTAAATGAAGATATCGCGTTTACCCATAATGGAAACCATAAAGGTATTCCAAAAATGAAAAAAAACAGAAGCTTAAGGAAACCATAAACATATTATATATCATATATAAAAATAGTGACATCATAATGGCCACCTTTGAAGGTGTTAAATGAGTATTGAACAATCATCGTTTCGGGAGGCAGAATTTCGCCATCCATGGAAACCGTATGTTCTTTAACCATTTGATGTAGTTGTGTGAGAGTGTAGCTCGAATAAATATTATAAAAACATCATATTATATTGAAGATACTGGTGTTGTTACAAAAGAAGTAAATAAAAATAGTTTAGGGGGTTGGAGAAGTAAAATAAAACAAATGAACATGAGAGAATGAATTACCTTTAAAAGTGTAACTTCCATTGATTTGATCCTAAAGGCTTCCTTTGAAAGGATTCTGCCCAAAGGGAATCCTCTAGGATGAGGAGAGGGATGTGGAGAGATTAAATGGGCAGGGTTAGGCCGATCCAAAGGCTTGAGGAGTGTGTGAAATGAGGTAGAGGTGGGGGCCTTTATAAGAGGAGAGGAGGGGCACTTTTGGAAAGTAAAGAAATATTACTTTATTTGAATATGTTTTTCGGTTTTAAAAGGTCCCACATTGATATAATTCGTGGATAAGGTGATAAGGGTTCGAAATCCACCCATAAAATAAGTTTTGGACATGTGTAGTTCATAGATTTTACATTATCTTTCCATTTTATTTAAATCGTCAAATAATGATGTCATCGCTGCATCATTATTATGTCATAAATAATTTAATTTATTTAATGTCTAAAAATTATAAAAAAAATTAATATGATGTAGGAAATCGTTTTATCTTTCCAATGAATATTTATAATAAGAAATATGACTTTTATAACCCCTTTAAAAAAATTGTTTTAGTAAAACATATCATGTTTGTGCCATTTTTTACATTAACATTAAATAAAAGGTATTTATGTCATTTTCCATCCAAAGTGGCTCCATGGGGTCCCCAAGTTGACCCATGGCTTTTCTTGGTCGGCCATGACACATCCAATAAGGGTAGGACATGTGTCAAGGTATTTTCATTTTATTATAATATCATTTTTTCCTTAAATTGCACTAATTACCTCTAATCGCGATTAAAAACTTAATAAGTTACTATTCACCAAAAAATTATTTTTATCTCATTGAACCACATTTTACTTATTAATGACAACCATGTATGTCGGATTTTTAAAATTCAAAACACAGAAGTGGTAAAATTTCATTTAAATGAAAAATCAGTTTAATATAAGTACCACTTAGTGGTTTCACTATTCATCAAAAATTGACGTTTTTCAGAAAAATATCAAAAATTCACCCTAAGCTATATTTGATATTCTGAATTCAAAAATGAAGTACATTTTAAAAAATTCACAACATATAAGTTGCATTAATTAATTTAATAATTAATTCCCACTGTCAGAGCAAATAGCATGTTTTTATTAAACAATAAGTATCAAACGATTGACACTAGTTTAAGTCCGATTTCAAAGTGAAATTAATTCCAACGACCACTATTGGATTTAATGGTAAAAATATTTTCTAATTTCACTTTAAAACCAATTAAAAAGATAATCTAATCATATAAATAAATTAGATTAAAAAGAGTTTTTGAATTAAAAAACAACATTTTACACTATTCATTAAAAAAATGAACTTTATCGGAAAAATACCAAAAATTTACACAAAGTACAATTTGATGTCCCGATTCTAAAGAAGAGTTTTATTTGGTCCAAAAGAATGTGTAAGAGTGATCAAACTATTTTTAATGATAGTTCGCCATCAAAAGGCGATAAGTGAACCTTTAGTAAAAATTAGGGTATAAAAGCCTAAAATTGAATTCTTTCCGTATTTTAAGCCTTTTGATAAATGTAAAAACATTTAAAAAACATATATAATCGTATTTTAGTTATTTTTATCCATTCCCTCCAATACAACGTCTACATGTTAACTACCATTTAAAATAATATTATTTTATTATTAGAGCACAACGTAAGATTCCCAAGAAACTCGTTGTTGCGTATTGGGTACGCCATCGAGAATAGCATCCCATTTAAAGTAATATTAATATTTGATTCACAAATATGGATAAATATAAAGATGTAATATTCTTTATTTACCTGGGGTGTTACATCCTTCCCCCCTTTTGGGAATTGCGTCCTCGCAATTTTAAAATTGGGCTTGGAAACATCCTTGAAATTCCCACATCGGAGAAGAGTCGGTAAAACAATCACTTTAAAATAAAGAAAGATAAGTACAAAGGTCACCCGAGTTAACCCATACTAGGATTCCAAGTATGAAAACATGGACATGGAGGAGAAAACATAGGGTCATGTTCTGATGGAGAGTGATATAAAACATGTTTAGGATAAAGTTAACCATGAGAAAATCACAAACTTGTGATGGGTTAAACGGTATTCGATTCCCCAGTAGGAAAAGTTAATAGACAACATTTTTGTTTTAAGTTACTTTTTATTGAGGAATTTATTCATAAGGAAACATAATCACTTATCATGTTGACTCTCAACTTTTATTAGATTCCTTACACAAACTCATATTTTCTCCAAAAGGCGAGTATTTAGGAAGACTTGTTCACATTAAGAGTACTATAATCAACTTCCAGAGAATTACCTAACCCAAAAAAATAGAACTACATAATTCCCAGGTCTTTAGACTTTAACCAAAACCAAAACCCAAAAGATTAGTACAAGATCAGATAACCCAGAAAAGGATAACCCATTAGAAAGAAAATCTATTCTTAATCTCCAAAATTTGTCCAACAAAACCCAAAGTTCAATTAGGACCATCCGATAAGAAATTTGTCCATAAAATTACTCAAAGTAAACCAATCTAAGATTGAAACCCAAACATTTGAAGGATTTAGTCACATAGTCTTCCAAGTTAAATCGTAACATTTATCTCCAAACAAAATCAGTTGCTCTTAAAGTCTCGCATTGAAAAGTAATTATCCTAATCACATATCCTCCATTATAGGTTAATCATTTTCATAAATAACCCAAAATCAACTTACTCTTAAAAAAAAGAATCAGTCAAACTAACCAGGTACTTCACGTAGTCCAGTGGTAGGCGATAAATACCAGTCGCACTTTGGTTGTGGGTTCGATTGCCACAGCTTTGTCCGACGCGACAGGTAGTCACACGGTCTACCTGTATAATTCTCAAATCATTCCCCAAAAAGGGATAAAATCATCAAAAATAACCATAACATAATTTAACATCAATTTTATCTCATGCCTTTCACTTCAATCATAACATATAGTAACCCATAATTACCTCAAAAGTAAGGATCATATAAACCCAAATGGTTCTTTATAACTATGTCCACAAAAGAAAAGATAACTATTACTTGAATAAAATTTGCCTACATTAAACATTAGGGTTACACATAATATAAAAAGTCTTCTAATGTAACCCCATCATCAAAAGAGACTTAATACTCTTAAGAATTTCACCATAACTCTTGAAGACCTTATATGTTGACATCTTACTCATTCAACATTCTTCATGATCCATTATCCATTCCTTTCCAACTTATTCCGAAATACCCCTTTCCTACAAACAAAATCATGAATCAGATCCTAAGATTCCAAAATAGGAAAACAATAGTCATGAAATGGTACATACCATTGATTGGTCATTTTCAGTTTCTTCATCCTCAATCGGAATGGTATTGGGTATTGGTAAACGAATATTGGTACGCTCTTGGTGACCCCATTCACAAAACTTCTTCATAGGACATGTGTTTGCATAATGACCATGCACACCACATTTAAAACATTCAATTGATCCCTCAGAAAGAACTTCTTTCCCTTTCCTCGAGTCAACTGGATGCTTCCTTTTTCCATGGCAGGTTCTTGCTTTATGACCTTCATTTCTACATCAATAGCATATTTCTGTCCCTTTGAAACATTTTCCTAGGTGTTTCTTTCCACATCTTTGACACATGGGTTTTTGAACACACTTACCTTTATGATTATTACCTGTACTTCCGTAGGGATTTGTTTCTTGCAAATATGATTCCTTAGAGAAATCTCCAAGGTTTAGGTGGTCAATCATAACTCCAGATAGTTAGTTGAGGATAAACACAAGAGTTCTCATTACAGCTCCCATATCAATCAGTTGCTTGCTCAGAAAACTGTCACAATTTCCTTCACATCCACCGTTACATTGGTGCCTGCTAGATCGAGCCATTTACTAAAACCAAAAAGGGTCAGTGTGAGTATAACAAGAAAACCAACATGTACTAATGAGGAAGATAAACACTAAGATATTCTTACTCATTCACATTATCTAAAACTAGGACTCTGTCTGAAATCCTAACCATTATGGTAATGTCACTTATGCTTAAAGAATACCCTAACCTCAAAAGTTATCTAAACCGACCTTTGATACCAACTATAAGGCCCCAGCCTTAAACCTTACTTAAAATTGAATTAAATGAATAATTCACATTGAGGATCTTTTCAGGTTTAGAGTTTTAGAGAATTAGAACATAACTATTACATCTCTAAAGATTACAAAGTAGTCTCTTCTACTAAATTTCCATAAAATAAAAACTCTTAAAAAGAAACATGTCTAGTTTTATGTTTTAGGTAGCATGACTTTCCCTTGATCCCATCCTTGACCCTATTCCATGCTAAGTCCTGTGAAAAACATTTCAAAAACCTGGGATGAGCATAAAAACTCAGTAAGGGATACACAAAAAAACTGTTATTTTATCAAAACAAAAAGTAAACCATGTATACTTTATCAATGTAATACTTTTCACCTTTATGAAGTAGTAAAAACTCTTCACTGAATAAAATATCATTACTTACCTTTTTGTAACCAAAGGATTACCATAAAACCCATATAAAGAACACATAACATATATAAAGGTAACTTGGGACATAAACATACTTAAGTGGAATAACCATACGGTCGACTCCCACACATATCACTTAATGGAACAGCCATACGACCAATTTCCATACATACTAAATGGAATAGCCATACGGCCGACTTCCATACCCAATGCATTGGAGGTTATAACGTAACCACCCGTCCTGGTATTCACGGCACCACCCGTCATATGGTTTATAACGTAACCACCCGTTAAAATGTCCAAGTACCAATATAAAATCATAAAACATAAAACCAACATAAAGGAATTATAACATTTCCACATTTCAATCACAATATATCATAAATATATTGACATAATAGAATCCTTTATCAAAACCATTTTCAATACCAAAATACATAAAAGAGTTTATGGAATTTATTTTATTCTAAAAACATTACGAATTGTTGAGGAAGCCAAAGACCAAATAATACTCGCAGCGGTGGAAAAGGTCGTTGTCACCGCGTACGTTAAAAAAACATTCCTTTTTGTCGTTTAGTAAAACGCTTCGTATAAAAAGATTCCTTTTGTATAAAAGTAAAAGTCAAAGGGGTTTATACACCGTATAAAAGAATGTTGTGTATAAAACAAAATATGCCTCAATGAAAGGATATTGAGACGAAGTCCCTTACAAAGACGGTATCCTTGGTTTAAGGATAAATCAATTGCATAATTATGTGTGACAAACGAATACACCAAATATAAGTGGATATTAAGTGTAAAACAATCAGAGGTTATTCACACATATTCATAGAATGACATATTCAAGGAGTACAAGTTTATCCCAAAGAATCAAATTTGGGCTAAGAAGTTCCCTTGCAAAAATTTGACAGCCTAACGGCGTCACTTCAAAAATTCAGAAAATGAGTTGATGAGAGATAAAAAGGGAATCTCATCACTTGGAAATAAAATTTAAATCAATCAGGATATATAAGAACATATCCCAACATAATATTATGTGAATTAAAAGACATAACAAACGAAGTCTTTTAAAAAGAGGAGGGTGAAAGGTTCCCTTACCGACTAGGGTAACTTTCGAAAAGTACACCCCATTGAAGAAGTGTCACACAATGAATATGTAAATACCCATAAATGGAATTATATTACAAAAGGAGTGTAATAGTGGGCAGTAAATAAACCACTCAATGGAAATTGTGGCAAACGTAGCATAAATCTCACGGGAATAAAAGTGAGATGAAAAATCTCTTACGAAAACTCGGCAGCCTAACGGCGCCACTTAAAACTTCCAAAATGGATTGATGAGAAGAAATAGGGTATCTCATCACATAAAAATTATGTTTACAGAAAGAGTAATATAAAATAACATCCCCCAACATAACAAATAGGAGCTCAAAATAAGTGACATAAATGAGAGTACTTTAAAAGAAAGAGAGAGGTTAGATCTCTTACGAAAATTCGGCAGCCTATCGGCGCCACTCAAAACGTCCAAAATGGATTGATGAGAGAGAATAGGGTCTCTCATCACACGAACATAAAAATTACAGTAAGATTAATATAAAAGAACATCCCAATGACAATAACTATGAGCTTTAAAAGGAATGACATAAAAGAGTGTACTTAAAAAGAAAGAGTGGAGTAGGATCCCTTACCTCGGGTTCGACTTGACTCGATCGTTCTTTAATCTCCTGAATAATAAACTTGAGTTAATTTCTACTTCCTTAAGAACCTTTTTAAAGTTCATTATTCCTTTTATATCACTTATTACCATGTCATAAACATTATGTAATCATTTAAGTTAATAATATTTTTTTTGCCGATATTTGGTTCTTAAGTCGAAAGTGGACTTCTTACAATTACATGTTGTTCAGGTGGCCAAATGTTTATTATATCCAGAATTGTATTCATGATGTAGATATAATATATTTCATATATATCTAGTACATTCATGCATTTATAACATTATATAATCATTTATAGGTAAGAAATGAAATGCACCGTTCATGGAGACGGTAAGCCGTACGTACGCATGAATGCTACTTTCATTTCTATTTTGTATTTTATAGAATGGAATAATAATTATATAAAGGTATATTATAATTATATTATAATATCATATATAATATCATAGTTCCATCCTTTATACTTCCCACATATGGTATTTAATGAATCAAATCACTTTGAGGGGGCGGTAGTCCACACTTCCTTAAATGAAGATATCGCGTTTACCCATAATGGAAACCATAAAGGTATGCCCAAAATGAAAAAAAAAAGAAGCTTAAGGAAAACATAAAAATATTGTATATCATATATAAAAATAGTGACATCATAATGGCCACCTTTTAACGTGTTAAATGAGTATTGAACAATCATCGTTTCGGGAGGCAGAATTTCACCATCCACGGAAACCGTTTGTTCTTTAACCATTTGATGTAGTTGTGTGAGAGTGTAGCTAGAATAAATTTTATAACAACATCCTAGTATATTGAAGATACTGTTTTTGTTACAAAATAAGTAAATAAAAAGAGTTTAGGGGGTTGGAGAAGCAAAATAAAACAAATGAAAATGACAGAATGAATTACCTTTAAAAGTGTAACACCTTTTTATTTGAGCCTAAAGGCTTCCTTTGAAAAGATTCTGCCCAAAGGGAATCCTCGAGGATGAGTATAGGGATGTGGAGAGAGTAAATGGGCAGGGTTTGGCCGAGCCAAAGGCTTGAGGAGTGTGTGAAATGAGGTAGAGGTGGGGGCCTTTTATAAGAGGAGAGGAGGGTCACTTTTGGAAAGTAAAGAAATATTACTTTATTTGAAATTTTTTTCGGTTTTAAAAGGTCCCACATTGATATAATACGTGGATAAGGTGATGATGGTTCTAAATACACTCATCAAATAAGTTTTGGACATGTGTAGTTCATAGATTTTACATTATCTTTCCATTTTATTTAAATCGTCAAATAATGATGTCATCGCTGCGTCATTATTATGTCATAAATAATTTAATTTATTTAATGTCTAAAAATTATAAAAAAATTACTATGATGTAGGAAATATTTTTATCTTTCCAATGAATATTTATAATAAAAAATCCTACTTGTATAACCCCATTAAAAAAATTGTTTTAGTAAAACATATCATGTTTGTGCCATTTTTTACATTAACATTAAATAAAAGGTATTTATGTCATTATCTAACCAAAGTGGCTCCATGGGGTCCCAAAGTTGACCCATGGCTTTTCTTGGTCGGCCATGACACATCCAATAAGGGTAGGACATGTGTCAAGGTATTTTCATTTTATTATAATATCATTTTTTCCTTAAATTGCACTAATTACATCTAATCGCGATTAAAAACTTAATAAGTTACTATTCACCAAAAAATTATTTTTATCTCATTGAACCACATTTTACTTCTTAATGACAACCATGTATGTCGGATTTTTAAAATTCAAAACACAGAAGTGGTAAAATTTCATTTAAACGAAAAATCAGTTTAATATAAGTACCACTTAGTGGTTTCACTATTCATCAAAAATTGAAGTTTTTCAGAAAAATACCAAAAATTTACCCTAAGCTATATTTGATATTCTGAATTAAAAAATGAAGTCCATTTTAAAAAATTCACAACATATAAGTTTCATTAATTAATTTAATAATTAATTCTCACTGTCAGAGCAAATAGCGTGTTTTTATGAAATAATAAGTATCAAAAGATTGACACTAGTTTAAGTCCGATTTCAAAGTGAAATTAATTCCAACGACCACTATTGGATTTAATGGTAAAAATATTTTCTAATTTCACTTTAAAACCAATTCAAAATATAATCTAATAATATAAATAAATTATATTAAAGAGAGTTTTTGAATTAAAAAACAACATTTGACACTATTCATTAAAAAATGAACTTTATCAGAAAAATACCAAAAATTTACACAATGTAAAATTTGATGTCCTGATTCTAAAGAAGAGTTTTATTTGGTCCAAAATAATGTATAAGGGTGATCAAAACTATTTTTAATGACAGTTCGCCATCAAAAGGTGATAAGTGAACCTTTAGTGAAAATTAGGGTATAAAAGCCTAAAATTGAATTCTTTCCGTATTTTAAGCCTTTTGATAAATGTAAAAACATTTAAAAAACATATATAATAATATTTTAGTTATTTCTATACATTCCCTCCAATACAACATCTACATGTTAACTACCATTTAAAATAATATTATTTTATTATTAGAGCGCAACGTAAGATTCCCAAGAAACTCGTTGTTGCGTATTGGGTACGCCATCGAGCATAGCATCCCATTTAAAGTAATATTAATATTTGATTCACAAATATGGATTAATATAAAGATGTCATATTATTTATTTACCTGGGGTGTTACAATTGGATTGTGTAAAATGGATTCAATATTTTTAATCATAATAATTCATAATCTCTAATGAGTTAAAATTATATTTTGATCAAAATTATTATTGAAGGTGATTAAATTTAATTACAACAATTAAGAGAAAAATTAGCTTAAAGAGGAACAAAATGATAATATTAAGGGCCTAATTGACCTAGAAAATCATACCAAATACATTTTATATCCATATTTAAACCCTATAACCCCTTGTATCAAATTGGGACCATTGCTAGATCAACATTACTTTCGAATAATGTGGGTGGAATTCACATTTCAAAAAATTATAAGAATGCCACTCCTCCTCCAATGTTAAAAGGCACTCACACCTCCCAAATATTAGAAACTATAAATCCATTTAACAGTCCAAAAATATGATCAAATAAGCTTTATACATCCCTCACATCAACGAAGAATCCTCCCATTGGGAATAAATCCAATCAAGGAATCCCTTTGGTGAAATGAAAGTGGAGTTACCCAAAGTAGAGGAAACGTCTTTCCTCAAGATCCTTTGTTTTATTTTCATTCTTCTAAAACTCAAATATACTTATTACATAAATATATAATATAATTATTATCAAAAATATACTTTAATGTTTTTATTATTTGGTTTATGCCTAATCTTACAAACACTTCCATCTAAGGGGTAACGAACTTATCGTTTGTGTACGATGAACTACCGTCTCACAAAACGATGTCGTTTGTATTTCATTTAACACCTATCATGGTTGTGAATTATGATAGACCAAAAAAATTATATGATATATACGATATTTATAATTTCATTATGACAATTTCATTATTATATAATAAATACCATCGTGTCTTCCAAATTTTTTGGATATGATAACATCGATTGAGGTCGTCAGGACTACCGCCTCCTCAAAGTGATGTGAATCATTCACGCTAAAAATTGAATGTTTAAATGTTGAATTTAATTAATATATGAGATACATATGATAATAATATTTTAATTTAATAATAATATACACATATATCATTTAATATTCATTATTTAGTTGTATTAATGAAATGGAAGTATGGTTCATGTATACGTACGGCCTAATGTCTCTATAAATGGTGAATTTAATTTCCTATATCCAAATATTATGGATTATTATAAATACATATAAGTAAATATATAATATAATTAATTTATTTTTAACATCCTTGATATTATTAAATCATGATATACATAGGAATAATAAAGATAACATGTCAAAACAAACTCAGAAAACTATATAATTAATACCTAAAACAATGAAAATAATAAATGGTTGTTAACAAATGTGTAAAAATGTAATGTAATAATATCATATATGAAATTATAAATATGATTATGGTTATGGTATAATTCTATTTTTATGTTTAAAACCATTATATAGGATGTTAAAGGATGTTCACCCAAAAGTAAATCCAAGGTAAGGGATTCTTGTCTCAGTTTTCTTTATTTGAGGCATATTTTATTATTGTAAACCTAATTTATTATATATGTTTTTCATACTAAAATTTTGACATGTAATGTCATGATTTATTAGTTATTCATGATATTTTTCATCTTAATTTAAATTATTTAATCTGTGGGTATTTACACTTAATGATTCCCACGTGGTATAGAAATTTCATAACACAATTCATTTTCATTGGGTTATATTACATCCTCATTATCATTAAAATTATATGATTTTTTATAATTAAATTGACAATATATTGATTTATTTTAACTTTACATAGTTTTATTTACATTTGATATGCATATTCAATAAATTTTTTGAGTCTCACTTCATCATTATGGTCCTTCCAAGGGTTTACTTCATATTTTCATTTTATTCATTATTTTTTACACTTGAATTTCTAATTGAGGAAATTATTATATAATTGTTTAATAAAACCATTATTTTTTTCCTATGGTTATTTGTGATTATTTAAAAGTAATAGTACAATTGTTCCACTCATTATTACTCACAATGATTTAGAAAATGTTTTTATAGAAACCGAACTTTATTTTTCTCTATATTGGGAGAACATGTATTCTTCTAAAAATATTGTTTCCTAAAAGGGTTTTCAAAAATATTTTCAACATTTTGAAAATGATTTACTAAATAAATATTTACTCTATTTTTATTTTATAAATTTTTTTATTGAATATTCTTGACGTTTTCTTAAAATTTTACTTTTCTAACATTCTTTACTTTGCAAAAGGAATGTTCTTTTTTACATTGTCCATCATGTACCAAAATAACCACCATTATTTCCTTTAAGATTCCATTGCATGATTAAAACAATAATTTTATAAGTAAAATTTATTTTAAAAGTTATTTTCAAAGAAATTATTTTTAATAGTTTTCTCAATAAAAAAATGATATTTTACTCAAGCATGTTTATAAAGTACTTATTTTATTTCATTACTAAAAACAACCCTTTTTTTACTCCACTTGTGATATTTTGTATTTATATCATCCTTATTCTACCTCGGTATTTGATTAGATTTATTTAGACATGCATAGTATTTATAATAACATCTCATGTACATTTTGGAAGTTCCCTTGAAATATTTAATTTCATATGATCATTAAATTTTCCCAAATTATCCATATCATATATCATGTATATTTTCATTTCCAAAAATCATATAAAATTTTTACAAATATTTTTTACATTTAAATTTATTTTATTTTTTGTGTAAATATTTATAAATCTTAATCTTTTACTCAATAAAAATATTTGGTTAGTAACATTGTTTATGAATTAAATATATTATTCTATGTATGAAGGATTTTTTGGATAGTTATGACACATGTTGGGCCCAATTATAGATAGCCCCTCAATGGATTAGTAGTCTAATGGGATGAGTCAGTTAGAGAGCCTTAGTAGGGTTTTCACCTAGTATTTTATAAACTGTCTTTTGAAATGTATTTATGATATAGGTACCATAAATCTTGGAAACATTGTGTCCAATAATTTAGAATTTCCTCCCTTTTGATTCATTATTACTTATCCATGTGATTTTCACTATTACAAAGTTTTTGTATGCATTTTAATCTTAGTTTATTGACTAAACGGAATGTGTTTTTAGTTTATCATCATAAAATATTGGTTATTCCTTATCTATAAATTTAAATAGCATGTATTTTCAATTATTTACCATTCCATATTTTTTATGAACTTCCTTCTATGTTTATTGATTACATGTTATGTCTCTTCAGCTATTAACATTCCATATTAACTATTCTCATTGATTCATTATTACTTCCTCTATACCCAACCGTTAATGAGAATTTGAGCTCACCCTTATTTTGTTTGCTTTCCCCAAGAATCCAACAGGTACACTAAAAAATCGATAGAATGATATTCTATGTTGGAATAATTTTTTACTCAAAAGTAATGAAATTATATTATAATCAGTGTATTAATTTTTAAAATAAAACTCTTGTTTGTTTCAGGTTTTACAGGACTACTAAACTCTTCGAAACTTTGGGATTTTATTTCGGTAATCATGGTAATGTATTTTATTGCAGAAACTTGCTCCGGGCTTACATGGGTTGGGTCACTATTTTCGGTATCATAAACAGTTTAGAATTAACCTTGAGAACAATATTTATGGAAATATAAAATTTGGAACATAACCCTATAGTATAATTTCTGTCTATGTATAGATGAACATTGTAGAATTTTGGGACGGTATAGATTTATAGGGTCTTCATAGAAACACATCATTTTATGGATACTACAAGTGGACATGGTTCTAGAACAGATGTTCTTGAGGGTAACAACTCTAAAAATGTGTGTTGGGCCTGACTCAAGAATAACCTGGTACACAACTATGTGCCTTACTGTGCAACAGATTTGGAAATCTCTAGGGATACACACTAGACATTCACATTTTATTTACAAACTATTATGAATTATTTAAAAATAAAATGAGAATAAATAACCTAGGTTACTATTTAGACGAAGGAAGGACCAACGTTGAAATAAAATGGATGAAGTATTTATTTTTATTCATTATATTGAAAACCATATTTAAAAGGCTATTTAGTGATTAAACTTATTTCAAGGTTTTCCATAATATCTAATTATTTAATTATATTATTATGGATTTACAAAATGATAACATGTATTATGGGGGACAACCCCACGTGTTTGGAAAGGCTACGGGACTTAAACCTATGATTGAAGGATGATAAGGGGTTCAGACCTACCACTGGTCTATGTGATGTCTTGATTAATGACTCATTAGTTTTTTCTAAAAAAAATTTTTTAATAAATTATTATTATGAACTTTTTATATCAATTATTAGGTTTAGATTTTAAATATATTAACAATATTAGTTTTAGAAAATAGTTCGAGACAAATGTATTTCTTTTTACTCTTTTATGGGCCTTATGATGTATTCAAACTGTATTTTAGGGCTTCTGGAAATAAATTTATTTTTTGGATATCCATTTCATGATGAAAAATTAAATTATGAATTTATCATAGAACAATATACAAATGAAAATTATGTGTATGTAATAAAAAAATATCATGAAAATATATTTCCTTATATTCATATGTAGTATTAGAATTTACCAACATTAGGAAAATAGTCTAGATATAAAATGGAATCCTAATACATTAATTATTATTGATCCTATTGTCATTTAAATCATCATTTATTTACGTTTTTGAGGCACTCCAATTTACATTGACCATTAACTTTTTTGTGATCAATGAACTCAATCATTCTCTAGTTCCCAAATTTGGGACCCATATGTAAAATGACTTGTTGGAATGTAAGATAGTATCTTTCCCACAATGTCTAGAAGGCCTCCTTTTATATTTATTTTGATAACCCCCATTGAAGGTGTGAGGGGGAACCCTTATAAGGCATATATGTTTAGAGAATACATGACCTGTAGGTCTTTTGAAATATGTAAACTATAATTGGAACTGCTCCTCCCTAGATTCATAATAGTGATATGAACACTTCACCTTTGCAGGACTAGTTTTTCTAGGCTTCCAGTTCATGCACAGGTTAGTCCTGATGGAAAATTTCATACCCTCCATTTCTGAAAAATCTGCGTAGCTTCGACTCTGGTGAATGCCCCTGCTATGAATCCCCTTTTGGTTTCTACTCATTCTAGAGTATGTCTGGTCATTTAAGAACAATTTTATTATGGCCAAAAGAACTTGAGGTAGCCTAAAAACCTTACTGGAATAAAGGCCTTGGGTTGTATAAAGGCCTTAAAAGACCTAATCCCCAAACTGGTTGTCTGAAAGCCCTAACAGATGAATATTTTTGTCTGCTACATAACTAATCAGTGCATGCTACCGTAATGATATAGTACGCCAAAAATTATCTCTCTTCCCAGTTTTGAACTCGGGACTCTTGGATGCACTTGCCAAGTCCTTACCAACTGTTTTGAAGCTCTTGTGCATGTAACATAGTCTATTTCCCTCTTGGTAACTTATCTTCCCATTTGTGTAAGACAGAACCATCAGTTGTTGTCTCGTCGCCTCTAAATGCTACCTATATATCTACATATAAACCTCCAATGTCTCAGAATAATAGATGTTGATGAAAAATAGGAAATTAGAGCCCTTTAATAGAGATTAAGCATGATCATTCCCTTAGCAATTTCATGCCACCCAAATTTGGATATGAACCCAAGATACGCCCATCCATGGACTATTCCTTGGACGAAGAGAAAGAATACCACACAATAAATTATTTTTAATTTGTGGACCTCTTCACATTGACCAACAATGAGAAATGCAATATGTACCCTTCGAGGGACTCTAGCCAACACCATAAAAGGGCAAGTAGATGAAATGATATCTGATAGAATTCACATTTTATTTCATCAAATCTGGATATTCATTCTACTAATACAAGAAATTAAACCTTACATAGGTCTTAGAAATAATATCCCTCTTAAATTGTTCCTTAAAGTACATATTTAAAGTCAATTGTATTATTTTACTATACATATTAGCCATGACCATTCCAAGATCAGCCAAATTCATCTAGGTCTCAAACCCATTTGACTAATACTTACTAAGAAGTTGTTCAAAGTAGACCAACAAGCTAGTAGTAAAATAGTTCTAGTACTATCCAAGATCCAATGGTTTAGTCTACTGCATCTGATTTTCACCTTACTAAAGAATGAACCTTTGTAGGGAAAAAAGTTCCTCTGGCATGGAAGTTCGATGTGGTAAAGAAACTCATGGACATAACGAAGGGTACTTTTAATATTCAGTCACTCCACCTGTCAAAGGAATTTTGTGAACCCCTTTTAAAATCCTTTAAAATCTCACATTAGTTTGAGGCTGAGGAAGTTTCTACAGAGGACTACTATAAAGTAGAGAATGAGAAAGAGGAATTTGAATCCATTTCCTCATTTTATAGAGATTGAAATGGTTTAATCATTTATGGTAAAATACAAAAAATTTATATCACAAGTTAGTTTAATGGAATAAAAATATGATGATACCTAGTGGATACTAGCTCTGAGATCAACATAATTCCATCCTAGACTCTCCACAATATGTGACATACATAATCATATATGACTCTCTCTCCAACATGAAAAATTCAGGGACTTGATAAAAGTCACCCAAAACAATGAAAAAATATTCAGTTGAAGACTCAATTTGATGTCCAGGTACCAAGCACTAAATTTATTTCAGCCTCACAAGATACATCCTATATCACACATTTAGGATGTCACTGACATCATTTGAATGTAGAGGCCCCCTATTTGTAAAACCAGTGCCTCAAATACTCACATGATGGTTGAGTAGAGATACTCCAAGGCATTGTGTTCCCCTTTGACTCCTATAAGGCTCGTTATTTGGGTTTTGGTCACTTTAAAAGGTGGGAATGCAGGTTCAAACCGAGGGGGTTGATCTCATAAATCCCTCTAATGATCTAACTACCACTGTAGAAGTTCCATGGGTAGAAATTAAATGAATATTTTTCCTCCCAATACATCAGTTAAATCCCATGATGCTAGAACTGTGGGGTTGTTTCATTTTTTAAAAATAGTAACTCTCATATATTAACTTATACTATTATATAAGAGAGTCCCAACTGATACCGGAAGTCCCTTGTCTCATGAAGTACTAATAATTTCTTCTAATAGACACTCATCCATGAACTTCCCTCATACCCCCCAATGAAAGGCTGACTGTAAGACCCAGACATTGCATAATAAAAATAACTCATAATATGATTAAATGTCTCATTATGTATATTTCTATATAATTTTAATCTTTGCTGGTTTTAGGTTTTTGGATTTAAAAACACCGTTATGAATTTTTATCGTTGATAATATTTTCAGTGAACAGTGATCACATTATTAATATAAATATAGGGCTTTAACAAATTCAAATTACTCAGACAAAGGAAGCAATGGCCTCATCTAGTAGACATTCTCCCTATGAAGACCATTCTTCAGAGATTGGAAAGGTGGTGGCATCGTTGGGCTTCGATCATGTCCATTCCCAAGCTGAGCATGACCACATTACGCTTGAGCGAAACCGACTATGGTAGAAGTATAATTTAATAGAGATTACCACCCAAGCGATATTATCCAAGCCACCCCAAGAGTCTGTCACCATCGCGCACCGTACCCTAAGGTATTATGCAGGTGTATTAAGGGGTTTTGTAATAAGACCATAACACTTTGATTATGTGCATTATTTTTTTATATAATAATGAATATACATTCATTTTATTATTATTACTTCGTAAATATTTTTTAAAGTGAAAATAAATTTTTTAATTAATATTCATCTAAGAAATGTATTTCGATGAATTAATGGATTTTATAATTAAATAATATTTGAATAAAATATTATCAATTTCCTTTTTTGTAACTATAAATGGTCGTATAATTTTTATGAATGCAATTGTAATTTTTATATAGGTTTGAAATCTATTTTTATCAAAACCCATGTTTTTTTTGATAAATGTCGGTTATTTATTATAAAATAAAAAATTCATATATTTATAAAATTATTTAGATAAATTGAATATTATTTTATGTATCATAATGTCTAAATTATCCAATGGTTAATTCTTCTTATTTTTCTAAAACGGTCAAATTTTTGGGTAAAAATTAAAAATCGTTTAAATATATAATGTGTATTATGACATCATAATGACCCAATAGTGATTAAAATAAGATACTATAAATGATTTTTTCGGCCAATATATTTTTTAACATTCAAATAATGTGATTTTAGGTTTGGTTAGTTTATTTAACAAAACTTTACTGGACCCTCCATGAGTTATAAAACATTTTCACTTTTTTAATGAATTTCCTTGAGAGTGTGACTCACCTCTACATAATCCACCCTATAATTTTAAGAGGTTCGACCATTTTCCATAAAAAATACTACTTTCCACTGACCTTTGGAAAAAACCATCGGAGAAAACATTGTCCAGTTTGTGGTATTGATTAGTTTAATGTGTGGAGACCCAAACCTAAATGATAAAGAATTCACTCTCCTTTCCTATATAAACCCACCAGAGATCCCACTTCCTCATCACTCAAAGACTTTGGAGATCATACATCATCTCACCTCCTATCTATAGAATCTTACCACGGTGCCCCAAGATCTCAAGAATCCACTCTCAAGCCTCTCTTAGACATTTGGGATCACACTTCCAAGTAAGAGATTTCTTCCTTTCTCTTTTTTGTTCAATTTTCTTTAAGTTGTTATGCCCTTTTTTCAATTAAAAATGTTGGGATATGATTTCTTACCTCCCCCATACAGCCCTATTAATGTTTTTATGATGGGATACCCCTTTCTCTCTCATTAATGCCTCCCATGTACACATGTCACCATGCCGAAATTCTATGAGGGATTTCTCTCTCCTTTTTGACATCCAAGTAATTATTTTTTTATTATGCATCTAAATTCCCTTATGTTTGTCGGGACATGTATCTATATGAACCCCATAATAACTATCTCATGTAAATATGATGAAGCACCCATTTCTCTCCCATAAAACATTTTTTTGAGTTGTTATTTCACGTCATTATGTTGTCGAAATTGCACTACAATTTTCCAAGGCAGTGTCATTATATATTAAATACCATGCCCATTTAACTGTCAAGGGTATTCACATTTATGCACATTTAC
Organism: Viscum album; assembly: GCA_963277665.1. NCBI lineage: Eukaryota > Viridiplantae > Streptophyta > Magnoliopsida > Santalales > Viscaceae > Viscum > Viscum album. The sequence goes on from OY728151.1 coordinate 859,696,639, forward strand.
TTATTGATTATAAAGATTCATTTATATATTCCACAACCCTTTATCTTGTAATAAATGATTATGGTTGATTCCATGTTGTATGATCCATATGACACACTTATGCATGAAATTAAATGTTTAAGATGGATGTGACCTGGTAGCACTCCAATGCATTGGGAAAAGTACAATATCATGATATATCATGTGCAATGAGTGTTGAATCATTGTAATTCAAGTGAAATTTTTGTTTACTCATTATTCTTCTGCAATGATGGTTTACTCATGCTCAATGTGCAATGAGCATGGGCTCAGGATAATTCCATGTTAAGTGTTGTTACCACAATTCTATGTTATGATTATCATGATTTATCATGCCTTTATGTTCATGTTTCTATTGTGCTCCATTTATATTCATATTACCAAACATGTATTTTATTTCTCATTTTATTCCATTTTTATTCCTTTACTAGGCTTTATAGCTCACCCTTTTCTTATGCATGTCCTCAGGTAATCCCATACAATGCTATGTAAGATGGAATGTTGAGGTCATGTAAAAGATGTTTTCAATAAAGATGTTGCATTTCATGTTTTATGATGTTATGTAACGATCCTATTTCCCAAAGACACTATAATTATTGATCTTCTATATGATATCATGTGTAGTTAATGTAATAAATCATATCTAAGTGTGTAATAAAAAGCAGGGTTATCAAAGTTGGTATTAGAGGATATGTTTAGTTAATTTTGGGATTAGGAATAGAAAATCCTATGAATACATAAAGAAAAGACTATGTATAATAAAAACATCCATTAGTTTTGGTGGGTATTGATTAAGTGTATTATCAAAAAAATACATCCATGTTATAATATGAGTAGGTAGAGGCGGCTCTCACACAGATGTACCTAGGGGTGAAAACCCCGACATGGATTTTCGGGCTTGACCCGGGGTATCCTGGTACACGACAACAGGACTAGCTGCATTCTTGGTTATGACACTCTCATGGTATATGCTTTGGTAAATTCAAAATCTTAGAATGAACCCTTATTAAGGGAATTAAAAAAATGACTCTATGAATATATGTTATAAAGTAGATCATGAATAGCATAGATTGAAGTATATGGATTCATAAGTTAAGGAAATTAAAGTCATTTATAAGAAATCAGTTTTGTCCTTGGATTACCCTTTATGTATTACCCCTAACATTCCTTTTATTCTAGCCAATGGCTGGTAATAGGAGGACTCATGCTAAAAACTAATGTGAAGATTAATTAGATGACTATGCTAATGAGACGCCCAATCCGATGGGAGCATTAATCGCGAACATTGTTACGCTCTCTCTCAATTAGCTCAAGATTTGAATAGTAACATTGGTAAAGAGGAATGTTCAACCCCCCTAAAAAAGAACATGTCTCTATCAAGAGCTTCATGAGACAAAGGCCTCCTACATTTAATGGATCATCCGATCTCTCAATAGCCGAACAATGGATCAACTATATTGCAAATATCTTCTCCATCCTTCAATGTTATAAACAAGACTGGGTTCTCTTGGATACTTATCTTATAGAGGTGAAGCTAATCAATGAAGTACATTGATCAAAAAATTTTAAGCCTGAGAAGGAGATCGAGGCATTGGAATGGAAGCATTTCCGGAAGATGTTTTTCGATAAATATTTTTTACGCACCCTCTAGCATAAGATGGAAAGTGACTTCTTTTACCTCAATCAAAAAGATGATGAATTAGTCAGAGAATATGAATCAAACCACTGAAGGATTGCATGATTCTCCTCCAGAATTTTCATTAACCATTAATGCATGGTTGACCGCATATTTGGGGGGCATAAACATAGTCTGTGGAAGGCGTTGGTGACCCTTGACTTTGACAGCTATAATGAAATTTTTTGATGTTCCCTCAAGGTCGGAATGGAGATAAGAGAATATTAGAGGTATTGTGGGGATAAGAATAATAAGGTAGACTTCAATTCTGGCGGCATTATGGATAAATCCAATTGTGCTATGAAAATCCAGTACACCACTTGCCAATGGTGTGGCAAAAATCACCCCAAAAATTTCTGAAAGGGGGCGAGGAAATGATTTAGGTGTAGATGAGAAGGACACCTATCTATTAACCATAGACATGAAAAACCCATGGTTGTGATAGAGGAGAGGTACTCTCCATTTGAATCTTAACACGTTATTCATTTCGTCAACTACAAAGAACCAGGGCACCTTGAAAATCAGTTCTATAAGCCAAGGGTTTTCGGAGGAAACCAAAAACCTCCAAGGCAACAAGGGTGAGATTTTTCCATCACTACCATTGAGGTTAACCCTAAAAACAAAGTTGTGCCAGGTACGCTAGTTATTTATTAAAGAATATAGAACACACATTTTTATTTTGTTTCAACGAATTTTCTATATCCATAATGTTTAGTAGAACAATCACATCACCAACAAAAAATCATGGAATTAATGATGTCAGTGAGAACGACAAATGGGGCAATCATTTAATCCCATGAATATAACTCCTCTTCTATCAAAATATGTGGATTGAATTTCCAGGGAAACCTCTTCATACTCCCTCTATGGGAAATTTTATTTAATTATTGTCATATATTAGCTTTCCTTATATAGATCCAACATAAAATTGCATAAGAGGGAAATCATTTTCCATGTGAAGAATAGACCCCTGATTCTATACAAGTGCAAGGAAGAAGATGAATCATCTTCAGATCCATCATCTCAAGTGTGGATAATAAAGCCATATGGAATGTATATTGGGATTAGATGATTGAGTCCAAGAAGGAAAATGTCCTTGAAGACCTACCAATTGTGAGGAAATTAGCTGATGTGTTTCCCGAGGAATTATCTTGCCTTCCTACTATACGATATGTTGAATACTCAATTGACCTTATACCTGGGATGTTTCCAATACCAAAGCCTTCATATAGAATAGCTGTTATGGATCTTGAGGAGCTGAAAAAAATACAAATACAGGAGAATCTACATAAAGGGTTTATATTCCCAAGTGCTTCACCATGGGGTGCACCAGTCCTCTTCATCAAGATAAAGGATCGGTAAATGTTCCTTTGAAACGATTATTGTGAGCTTAACAAATTCACGATAAAGAACAAGTATCCACTCCCATGAATTGATGAATTGTTTGGTCACATACGTGGAGCACAAATCATCTCCAAGGTGGATTTGTGGTTGGGATAATATCATGAAACAGTGATGAAGAAAGATATCCGCAAGACTGCTTTTCGTAAAAGATACAGGAACTATGAATTCATAGTAATGCCTTTTGGACTAACTAATTATACAACAATATTCATGGACTTGATCAATAGATTCTTTACAGATTACCTCGACAAGTTTGGGGTAGTCTTTATAGATGATATTCTAATATAATCCAAAACTAAGGAGAATCATGAGCAGAATCTAAGAACTGTGCTAGAGACTTTACTTAAGGAGAAGCTCTATGCAAAGTACAACAAGTGTGACTTCTGGTTGAAGGATGTCTCATTCATGGGACATATCATTGCATGAAATGTGATATCTGTGGATCCCTCAAAACCATATGCAATTGAGGGATGATCGAGGCCAACATTGATAACGAATAACCATAGCTTCTTGGGGTTAGCTGGATATTATCGGCGATTGTGAGAAATTTCTCCTGATTGTCCAACCCTCTTACCATGATATCATAGAATGGAGTAATGTTTTCAATGAGTGACTTATGGAAAAAAATCTTCAAGGAGTTGAAAATGAGGCTTATCATTGCGCACGTTCTCACAGTACCCACAAGTGGAGAACTCTTTCTGGTATTAAGTGATGCCTCGAAGAAGGTACTGGGTAGTCTGTTAACATAAAATGAAAAATTCAATGCCTATGGTTCAAGAACATTGAATCTTAATGTGTAGAATTATCCAACACATGAACTGTAGTTTGGTACAGTGATCATCACATTAAATGATTAGCGGTATTATATCTTTGGGGATAAGTGTGAAATATATACGGACCAAAAAATCCTCAAGTATATATTCACACAAAACGGTTTAACATGCGCCAATGAATATGGTTAGAGCTAATCAAAGATTATGACTGCTCAATCCATTTCCAACATGGAAATAGAACAAGGTGGCAGATGCTCTATGTAGAAAGGACCCAATGATTCTATCACTAATGAGAATTGAGAAGGATCCAATCTTCACAGATTCGTTGAAGATGGACATGGGAATCATAAAAAAGGGAACATAATCAATCCATTAACAAATGATTTCTCAACTGTCTCTTTTGGAATGGATAAAGAATGCTCAAAGGGATTATGTGGGAATTTATAAGAAATTGGAAGGTATCAAAAGATGGAAATCCTTGAGGTTCAATGTTAATGAATAAGGAATTGTTTGATTTGGTAAAAGACTATGTGTTCCATCAAGTTCATAGATTAAGAAGGAACTTTTGGATGATGCACATAGTTCAATTTATCTATTCACCCAGGAATCAAAAATATGTGTCGAGATCTATGAGAGAATTATTAGTGGGATAATATGAAGAAAGAGATCACTGAGTATACATCAATATTCTTAGAGCATCATTAGGTGAAGGCGGAGAGGTAGGTGTTTAAGGGGATTATGCAACCATTGCCTATACCAGCATGAAAATGGGAGAACATAATCATGGACTTTATCACTGGACATCTGAAGACATCCAAAAGAAAAGAATGGAATCTAGGTTGTTTTGGATAGTCTTACAAAGACTATACAATTCACTGCAATTCGAGAGGAATTCTCATTGGATCAACTGGCATGTATATACATCAGAGAAGTAGTAAGGATAAATGGAGTACCACTATCTATTATATCTGATCGAGATAAAATATTCACCTTTATGTTTTGGAAGAGTCTTCAAAATGCTCTGGATTCTGAACTGAACTTCTGTAATGGCTTATCATCCACAAACTAATGGCCAATCTGTGAAAAATATTCAGACACCAGAACAAATTTTATGATCATGTTCATTGTAATTTTAAAAAAAAGTGGGATCAACATCTTCCTCTGGTTGAATTCTCATATAATAACAGTTTCCACATGAGCATCTGAATGGAACATTATGAAGCCATGTATGAGAAGAGGTGCACAAAACATGCATGTTGGTATAAATTCGGTCAGTGTAATCTGTTAGAACTAGAAATGGATGAAAAAATTATGGAGAAGGTGAAAACCATTCAGCAGCATATCAAGGCAACCCAAAGATGACAGAAGAGTTTTGCAGATAACCATCAATGAGACCATGAGTGTAAAGTTGAAGATATATTATTTCTACACATATCCCCATGGATGAAGTTCATGAGGTTTGAAAAGAAATGGATGTTAAGTCATAGGTACATCATCCCCTTCAAGATTCTTGATCATGTCGAGGTTGTGGCCTATCGATTAGCACTTCCACCTACCGTGGGAAAAGTATATCATTTCTTTCTTGTATCCCTCTTAAGGATGTATATACCAAACCCATAATATATACTCTCTTCATAGGTGGAATAGTTAGAGGATTAACTTTTTTATGAGGAGCCACCAGTGACGATTTTAGATCGTAGAGAAAAAGTTCTACGAAATAAGACAATGACCCTCGTCATGGTGTAATGGAGAATCAACATGTTTGAAGAAGCGGTGTGGGTATTGTAGGAAATAATGAAGCATAGTTACACACATTTGTTTTAGTGTGGGAAAAAAAATTGAGTGTGGAATTTATTAAGGGGGAAGATTGTAACGACCCAAATATTATTTAATAAATATTCAACTTTTTCTCATTAAAGGTATCCTTATTTAAATATTTCATATAAATCTAAACATCAGTGGTTTTATGTTTTTGGATTTTAAAATAGAATTATGAATTTTGGTCATTTCAAATATAGTCATTCAACAGTGATCATATGATTAGTATAAATATAGGACTTTAACAAATCCAAATTTACTCAGAAAAAGGAAGTGATAGCATCATCCAATAGACTCGCTCTCTATGAAGCCCATTTTTTAGAGCTCAGAAATGAGGTGGCATCATTGGGCATTGCTCTAGACCAATCCCAAGCCGAGCAAGAAAACTTTAAGCTTAAGTGGAACCAACTATTGGAGAAGTGGATGTGAATAGAGATTACCACCCGAGTGATACTATCTGAGCCACCCCAAGAGTATTTCAACATAGTGCACCTTACCCTAAGGTCTTATGCAAGTGTTTTCTGGGGTTAGGTAACAAGACTTTGGAACAATGATTATGTGCAGTATTTTTGTTTATAATAATGAATAAACATTCATTTTATTATTGTTACTTCGTAAATAGTTTTTAAAGTGAAAATAGTATTTTTTTAGTTAATATTCAGCTAAGAAATATATTTTGATGAATTAAAAGATTTTTTAATTAATAATTTCTTAATAAAATATTACCTAATTAATTTTTATTAAATATAAATTGTCATATAATTTTTATGAATGAAATTGTAATTTTTATTAAGGTTTGAAATCTATTTTTGTCAAAACCCGTGATTTTTTGATAAATATCGGATTATTATTTTAAAAATAATAATTAACAAATGTAAAATATTATTTAAATAAAATTAATATTATTTTTGGAATCAGAACGTTGAAATTATCCTATGGTGAATTTTTCAATATTTTCAGAGACTATCGATTTTTTGGGTAAAAATTTAATATCGTTTAAATATAAAATATGTTTTTGGACATAATAGTTACACAATTGTTATGTAATAAAATAATATAAATTATTTTTCATAAAATATATGTTTTAACATTAAAATAATGTGATTTTAGGTTTGTTTTATTTATTGTACCAAACATTAGTGGACCTTCCAAGAGTTGTAAAACACTTTCACTTTTTAAATGAATCTTCTTAACAGTGTGCCTCACCTCCACATAATCCACCCTATTATTTTAAGAATTTATACCATTTTCATTGTAATATTTTCATTATCCCTCCTCTTTGTAAAAAAAACCATGGGAACAAACTGTGGGATTGTTTGTGGTATTGATTAGTTTAATGTGTTGTGACCCAAACCTAAATAATAATGAATTCTATCTCCCATCCTATTTAAACCCACCCAAGATCCCACTTCCTCGACTCTAAAATCCTTTATAGTTCTTCCAAACACTACCCTTATCTCTAAAAATTCCTCCAATGTCTCCCCAATCTCCCTTGAATCCCTTATCAAGCCTATCCCACGCTTTTCGGATCACACACCCATGTAAGGGATTTCTTCCTTTCTCTTTTTTGTCCAATATTCATTAAGTTTCTATGCCCTTTTGATTTCAATTAAAAATTATGGGTTATGATTTCTCACCTCCCCCAAACATACCTCTTTATGTTTGGATGATGGGATACCCCTTTATCACTCATTAATGCCTCCCATGTAGTCCTTTTACCATGCTGAAATTCCGTGAAGGATTTCTCTCTCATTTTTTTACATCAAAGTAATTATATTGTATTATGCATCTAAATTACATTAAATTTTATGGGAAATGTATCTATATGACTCCCTTAATATACATTTCATTTAAATATGATTATACATCCATTTATCTCTGACCAACTATTTTTATGAGCTCTTATTTCACATTGTTATGCTGTTTAAATTGTACTACGATTTTCCAATCCAATGTAATTGTGTAGTGAATACCATGCCTATTTATCTATCAATGGTATTAACCTTTATGAAAATTAATTAAATATTATAAAGCTTCATGTATGTATTCCACATACCATTATAATGAAATAAATGATGATGGTTGATTCCATGTTGTATGATCCATGTGGCACATTAATGCATGAAATAAAATGTTTAAGAACGGTGTGCGCTGATAGCGCGCCAATGCATTGGGAAAAGTATATTATCATGATACATAATGTGCAATTAGGGGTGACTCATTATAATTAAATTGTAACAAGATTTTACTGTTGCTTCATGTGTAATGATGGTTTACTCAGGCTCTATGTGCAATGAGCCTTGGCTCATGCTAATTCCATGTTAAGTTTTGTTGCCAAATTTCAATGTTATGATTACCATGCTTTATCATTACATTATGTTCGTGTTTTAATTTAGGTCCATTGATATTAAAATTTTCTAACATTTTTTGTATTCCTCATGTTATTTCATGTTAATTCCCTTACTGGGATTTATATCTCACCCTTTTCTTTGGCATGTCCTTAGGTTATCCCATGCAATGCTAAGTACGAGGGAATGTAGTGGTCATATAAAGGACATTTTCAATAAAGGTGTTTTATTTCATGTTTCATGTCTAAATGTAATGATCCAATTCCCCAAAGACACTAGACCACTTGATATTCTATATTGTATCAAGTGAAGTTAATGTAGTAATAAAATGTCTGAGTGTGTAATAAAAAGTAGGGTCGTCATACTGACTCGATGAAGGTCCACTCTTTCCCATAGCTTTGATATAATGAGTGGACCTCATTTTTTGAAACCAAATTAAATTTGATAAATAGATTTTATTTCCATAGTCTAAATATAACAGGATCACCTTATCAATGATTCCATATCATCTTGTGCACATTCTACTTTTCATATGTATTAACTAGCCTAGAAGAGCTTCATCCTCCCTCTAATTCCCCTATCTCTGATGATGAATTGGATTTTGAAGAAGCCCCTCCATTATTTGAAGAGTGTGTAACCACCATGGTTGATGAGTTAACTATGGTTAACCATGATAATAATGAATATTAGAGGACAACACTAGTAAGTATAACCATGTCTTTAATGGATAAGACGAAGTATGTGGATTCCTAAAATCAAACAATGATGTATTCATTTAGAGTTGTGATGATATGTTAGGGATATACCCACAGGTTAACATTTATCACCTTGAACACCCAGTGAGTCGTCATGGGTTCAAACAACCTCCCATAAATATGTACCCCGCTCATGGTTCAATGATGGAGGCTGAAGTTGAAAATTGTTTGATTATAACTTTTTCATGGAGTCCCAATACCCTATGTGGATAACCAACATTGTCCCGATTAGAAAGAAGAATGGGTAGATCAGAGTCTGTATTGACTTCTAGGACCTCAAAAATCGTATTTTGAAAGACTATTTTCCCCTTTGAGAAATCTATTGATTGTTGATAATGTTGGTTTTCATGCCATATTATTTATGGATAGATACATTAGGTAAAATTAAATCTATATAGACATCAAGGATGAATAGAAAACTACATTTAGGGTTCACCAAGGAATTTTTTTCAATCATGTGATTCCATTCATCAAGAATAATTATAGAACATCTTACCAGTAGGACATACAACACATCATTAATCTAATTCCCTAGATATTGGTGGAGTGTTACGAACATAATCTAGTGGTCAAGCCTCATCATGTTTCTGGATCTTATCCTGGATTGTAAGAAAGTGTTATGATTCTTACACTACTGACACATGAATATGCATCCCATGATGTCTTTATTTGGGGTTACCTATACAATATTTCTAATATTTTTTGTAAGATACAGAGACATCATGGTGGACAAATAGAAAACCCCATCCATAAATCAAATACATGCATCAATAAATCTTCAGGAATTTCTTGGCCTCTACGTTCACATAGAATATAGATACTGATTATTGCAAATTTTTCCTAATTTTGTAGTCCCTTATAGAGGTTAATGAAAAAAGGCTCCAATTATTAGTGGTATAATGACCTCTATACTGCCTTTGAGGATGTTAATCATTACCTAATATTGCATCTAATTCTGATACCACCCATATTAGGAAATCCATTCGTCCTCTACATGAGCACTCTAGAATTGTACCTCGGTGCACTCCTTTCCCGGAAATATAATGAGGGTTAGAAATAAAGCCAATACTATCTCTTTCACATGATTCTAGAAATGAAGACGAGATACACATCCATAGGTAAGAGTTGAATCAAATTGTTATCTATAGTGTAGAAACAATGACATTATGTGCAGTATCATGAGATATAGTTAGTGTCTCAACTAGAACCATTAAAGTATATTCCAAATTGCCCCATGATTATTGGATGATTTCAACATTGTGCAGTAATCCTCTAGTAGTTCAATGTTTGTGTTTTATTGTAAATGGAAGATAAAGGCTAGGTGTAGGTAGACATTCTGGCCCCACATCCATCCCCTTATGAACTTTCCCTTGATATTTATTTCCTATATTTGGCTATTTTCTCAGTGGATCAGGTTAGACCATGTTTTAATATTCATTTCAATGATTCCTCCTGATGTATAATCTGTAAAAGGCTCAATGAACCCACGCTTAACAAGATTTTCCTAAGAATAATTTTCATCACTCTGGAATGGTTCATCTGGAATGGTTATTCTTACTATAAACATTCATATTATCTCATTATTGTATGATCTTGCCTCCCCCAGCATCATGACATGGACTTGAGTAAAATTAGTTGAATTTTGTGTGTCAGAGGGTCTCTTTTTCCCTAATTTCACATCAAGTTGACACTCTTTCATTCCAAAAAAGAATACATATAACACCCATTCCATTCCCATAATCACTACTACCTTAAAATAAATGCTTCCCCAATGGTCTAAACATTATTCCATTAAACTAGTTATATTCGTAGTCCGAGTTGTATGAAATTAAACTACAGATCCCAGTATCCTCAACAAAAAATGATAAACTAAAACCTTGCCCCATATAAAATCAGTATAACTCATATAAAAACTATGGGATTAAAAAAACAGTGTACTTCACACATAACATTAAACTATAGCCTTACCCCATATAAAACTTGGATGCATCATATATAGAGTATGGGATGACTAGAAAATAATATCCACAGTACATGATCTTAAACATTATCCTTACTAAATATAAAACCATGATACCTCATATGAAATTTATTGGATTACTAGAAAAAGTGTATCAGTTCACGATGTTAAACTATAGTCTTACCCTATGAACTGAACATATGATTATTTATATGACCAATTTGATATTATTCAATATCCCCACAAGAGAGGATTTCATCCCTCTAGTTTGTGTCTCATGTCATGTTGTGTTCTAAAACTACACGTGTCTTGATTCCAATTCTCATGCGATATGTAGTGACACCCGTATCACTTATTCTATTCCCATACCTACAATCAACACACTATAGGGTCTCTCCCGTCAAGGCTAATATTGATCTTCTCCTGATATAAGATTCATCCAGTGAAATTTTAGAATGTGGAGGAATGGATCCTATGATACATAACATTCCTTTTTGGACATTCTCTACCACATCTTTCACACAATATTCTTTATTTGATTAAGATTATCATCATCCACCTGATATGAGTGGGGAACTTAAAAGAAATTTTTTCTAGACAAAATGGATCACTTAATATTCTGGTTCCTTTCCTGAAAGGATCCTCGGTATCAAATAGCTTTCTATGTGTTTTGGACATGGTCATTAATAAATCTTGTATTTTTAACCCCATCCTAAATCGATGATGGTGTGGAACCTGTGTTTTGAAAATAGTGTATAGTGGTTCCCCACCCATTGGTCATTCCCCATTCACTATAAAGGCATTTAAAGTCATGATCTACCCTCATGGTTCTTTCTTATGTAAGTCACTTGTTCCCCTTGTTGTGTTCCCCATTAAAATAATGGGAACATCATACAGCTCCATGTGTCTCATATCAAGCTTGGATCATGCAGTTTTATGAATTGGAATGGGGTTTTCATCAGGAAATGTTTAGATACACGGGTTCCCCATTTTAGTTTAGAACTCTACAAACATAAACCATGTGCTGGATAAAAGAATCACGAATTTAAACTATTTAAAACTCATCCAGGGAACGTGCCATGTGGACCGGGGCCTTCCTATACCTCAATTAATATAGGGTCACCTCTCATCCCATCCATGAATACTCCATTGAGATTCACAACCCAGGGTCTATGAATCATGAAATTTAATCCTTTTGCAACTTCTTGGTCAAACCTATGTGACAATAAAATAGGATCCATACTCAATTAATTATGAATATAAATTCTTTGTAAGTCACCCTAGGAATGGGTCATGGGGATTCAGGCCACCTTGGCCCCCAATTTATATCAGGATGTCACTCTATCATTCCATTCATATTCATTTTGATCATTCGCCTCTCTCGTGGTCCTAACTTTTTGACCTTAAACTATGTTCCTTGGTCAATGAATCTTGACCTTAAACTCGGTGAATGATTTCTCAAAGGTGTTCCATGTGGCAAGGGATGGAAAGGGTCATCCTTTATGTCAACATACATCACCTGTAACACCCCAAGGTTTTCAAAATAAATTAAAATGAGTGATACATTGTTTTTAATGTATAATTATAAACTAGATGGTAAACATAATTTTTCCACATCAATGATTTCAATTTCAAAAAACATTCATCAATAGTTGTGATTAGTATGTTATTTAGAGTCGGGTAGAAACCAATTGGTTTTTTTGGAATATTTAATTTCAATAATTTATTAAAAATGTTAAATAAATGATTTTTTCATAATTCATGAGGTAGGGATGATGTAAATATCCATTAGAGAGAACTAAAATGCACTTATTACTATTTTGGGTCATATTAATCAAGACTATTCATTTTGTGGAGAAAAAATATTATACTAATTATAAAATAATGGAAAACCCCTCCACTCCTCCAATATAAATATCACCTTCACCCCCACTTCCTCGCACACCTCTCTGGATTTGATCATTGTATAATGTTTTCCCAAAATCCTTCCCTAGGATCTTCCCAATGTCTGAGGCCTGCTAGTATCACCCAAAGTCCAAAATCAAGGACCTTAAAAGGATATAATGGATAAGAAATCAAGAGGTAAAAATCCTCTTTCATTTTCATGTGTTTTCTTTTCATTTCCTTTTCCTTTCTTATAATCCCACCTTATCCAAGATGCTTGAAATCTCAGTAATATTATATATTCTATATTTTATCATGTTTATGGGAAAATTCATCATCATTCTCACTCTCCACTTCATCTTATTCTAAAAATAGAAACCTCATCTGTGATGTGCTGATTTATCAATATCATGGATGTTGTGTTTCAAATTTCATTTAATTCCTTCAAATATGGTCATAAAACAATTTTAAAGGATGAAAAAGATTATAATGTGTATGATATAACCACTTTTATGTTCTTGAGTAAACATAAATACATAATATTAAGAAATATAATGCATCAATTTCATGATTATTGAAGAACTTCCAAAATGATCTAAATCGATATCACTAATGATTTATCTAATGATTCATCCTCATACCATATAACCAAAATGATATTTGGAATCAATAAATACTATAAAATCATATTAATATAATTTACTTCTGATTATGGTATTTTTCATCCATTCGACAAGGAAATATTTTAGGAACTGACCATGGAAAACATTTAAATAATGCACCTGAAACAATGACAAACAAAATATTAATTATTATTGGGTGAAATAATATTATAAAATGATCATATAAGGTGTTATAAACATGAATATTTATCTATAATATATTAATGACACTTTTTTAACCATTATAATAGAATATTAAACATGTTTTAAGTATGTTGAACTCAAGGTAAGGGAATTCCTACCCCAATTTCCATTATTTTGGTTAACCTTATACTTTATTAACAATGTGGCACTAAGATTATTTTGTGCAATAAATTTTGTTTATATTATATTATATGAAGGTTATTTATATTGTATATATATTCATTTCTTTATATTTGATTCTCATATCAATTATATGTTATTTTCAAGTGAATTTTCTTACATAAACTTATTTTAAATATGTAGTTATACAAAATTCATAGTGAATGTTTTTATAAAATTATTAGTATTTGATGAATTTTTTATGGTTATTGGGAATTTTTTAGGATGAATGGTGAATCCTATATCTCCATAAAATCAATTGGGAATGTGTAAGTTGGAGGTCGGCTGTATGGTTACTCAATGTGTAACTACGATGGTTACACCATAAGGTAGTCTTGAGGGATATATCATAAGGTATTCGTGAGGGTAACAAATCACAAGGTAGCCATGAGTGTTAAAACATTAAGATATTAATTCCCCAATATACCCTTATGAACAATTTTTTTTAATGATTTATGGAATCTCATGATTCCCAATTATATTATTCATTATGGGCGAGAATTATGTCTTTGTGAAAACAATTTCATATGTTTTTAAGTATTCATTGACTAATGGTTTCTATACATCATTTAATATCTCTTAATGAGATAATGTTCTTATCCCATGTATTAAAGTGTTTTTTAACAGGGAGTAAGGATGTTTAAGAGAATATGAGAAGCCAATATGAATGTTTTGATGACTTTTCATGAAAAGATTTCATGTTTTATTAAAAATATTTATATTATGAAAGTAATGGATATTTTTTTAATTATACCCACGTTGTATGATTTTGGGTAGATATGTATGATTTATGTAGTAAATTTATAATACTATAAATCAAAATGATCATTGTGAATGTGGAGAAGTGGAATCTTGTTGAATTAACTGAATTATTTAATGTTTAAGGTTAGTTACATATAGTTGGTATTAGATAATGATTTAGATAACATTGGGAGTTAGTATTATGTTAATAGAATACCATAAATGATTTTTACATTATGTTTATAAAGAAATGAAATATAATTTAATGATTACCATGTTTCATTATCTAAGATATGTTTATTCAGAATGGTTTCCATATAAGAAATAGGGGAGCCGATGTTGGAAGGAACCAACAGGGTGATATCTTTCTGAACCGCAACTGTGAATGTTGTGAATTGGAACTATGTAGTTTATTATAGTAATGGATCAGCCAATTTAGGAAATAAATATTGTATTCATCCATAAAATAGAATAAATAGAGAAATAATAAGGGAAAATGATGGTAGTGGAACATTTCATGAGGCAACACCCTCATACATTTAGTGGATCTTCTGACCATGTAATAGCGTAAGGATGGATTAAATCCCTTTAATAGATATTTGATGTTATGGTATGTTCAGATAATCAAAAGGTATGTCTTTACATTTATCTTCTTGAACGTTATTTTTATCAGTGGTGGTCAACGGTCAAGAATATCAGGGATAGAGTGGAGGTTGATTCTTTAGAGTGGGATAAATTTAAATGTATTTTCCTTGAAAATGATTTTCCTAAGGTTGTTTGATGTTGGATAGAGAATAAATTACTTGAATTGAAGTATAAGGAAAATGATTTAGTGGTTTTTTATGAATCAAACTTCACCCGACTGGCGAGGTATACTCCTAATCATATTATAGACATTGATAGAAAAATCAACCATTTTTACACAATATATAAGCCAATATATTGAATGGAATTGTTTTCTTGTGTGTTATAATGTTATGAGAAACTTCTCTGATGTGCTCAGAAGGAATAAATGAAGTTTTATAATTACCATGTGTACCTTAACAACAAATAGAAGAAGAGTTATAGATGGAAAGCAATGGATAATAATCAATCAAATAAATCTGATGGTAATAATGTTTAGTTTTCAATTTATGAAAAATTTGTTGAAAAGATCAATAAAAAATGTCATAGAAAAACTAGGAAGTGTTTTTGATGTGTTATGATTATTCATATTGCCCTAAATTGTAATGATAATGATCTTAAGATTAATCCTGGTAAGAAAACTATAATGTTTTTTAAATATAGTTTGATGGGTCATTATGAAAATTACTACCCAAAGAAATATTTAAAGGATGGAAAAAGCCTATATATAAGTATAAAGGTGTAGTTAGATTATTTGTTGTTATGTTAGTTGTTTTTGGTCCATTCAATGATGTGTTATCAGGTACTATGATTTTTAAACATATTTTTACAATGTCTTGTTTAATATTGGGTCTACATATTCCTTTATTTCTGAGATATTTTCTCTCAAATTCGAAATATGACCTCAACAAATGAGACTATACCTAATTTTTAAAACACTAGAAGGTAATATTACAGAAAAGTGGAATTAAAAAAAAATTGTTGTTTTCTATGGAAATAATTTACCTAAAAACCTTATTATTTTACCCTTATTAGATTTTGATATCATTCTCAGTATGGATTTCCATTCTGTTTATCATGTTGAGATTGATTGTAGAGATAAAGAAGTTTTTTTTCAGTAAGAGTCTCTGTTTGAATGAATTAATGATCCCATAAAATTGATAACATTTTAGGAAGTGAAAAAACTCTTGAAATACAGAAATTATTTTTATCGTGCTTATATTTTTTAAAATATGTAAACTATTTAGATTAATGATGTACCAATGGTAAATGAATATCATGATGTTTTTCTTGATGAGTTACTCTATGTTATACCTAATCGAGAAGTTGAATTTATTATTGACATGGTTTTTAATGATAATCAAATTTCAAAACCCCCTTATCAAATGGCTCAAATAAAACTTTTAGAGTTGAAAAATCAGTTGTTTGAATTATTAGATTATGTATTCATCTGACCGAACACATCACTATGGGGTTCTCATGTCTAGTTTTTTAAAAAAGAAAGATGGGTCAATGCAGTTTTTCAGATGATGAATGGCTAAGACCATAAAATATATTATATAATTTTAGTTATCTTGGATTATTAGGTTATTATCGATGGTTTTTTAAAAACATTTAACGGTTATCTATCCTGTTAACTAATTTAATGCAAAAAAGGGTTAATTTTTTTTTGATAGAAGAACGTGATTTTTGTTTTCAGGAACTAAAGATCAGATTGGTGAATACTCCAGTTTTGGCCCTACATTCTAAAAAATGTGAGTTTTTCATCTACAGCGATGCATCATTGAAGGGACATGGTTGTGTTTTGATACAAAATTATTAGGTAATTTCATATGCTTCAAAATAATGAAACCTTATTATTAAATTATCCCACACATGATTGGTATTATAATTCATGGTTTATGATTTTAAAATATAGAGGCATCAATAATACATATCCAAATGTGAAATATATACTGACCATAAATGTCTAATGTATATATTCAATTATAAATAATTACACATGAGATAGATAAGATGGCTTGAATTGATAAATGATTATGATTGCATGAACAACTACCAACAGGTATAAGAAAAAAAAATTGGTGGATACCTTGATTCAAAAACATGATGCATCATTAACCTTGTTACAATTATAAAATGACCCCTTGATTAATGATTTTATGAGTTTTGGCTTGAAAGTTGTTAGTGCATGAAATTCCTCTATTTTTTAGGTTTTAGTGTAGTCATATTTTTCAGAGAGAATTATGAAAGTGAAGAAGGAAGATTGTTAGATATAAAAAAGGTAGAATTTGTTAAAATAGAAAAGTTTCCAGAATTTAACCATGATAAAGATTTTGTTTTTAGGTTTGTAAAAAGTTTATGTGTACCTTTAGATTTCAAAATTAAGGAAGAATTGTTGTGTGAAGCTCATAGTTCTCCATTTTTAGTTCATACTTGCTGTAATGAGATGTACAATGTCCTTTTAGAGTGTTACTGGTGGGATGGAATTAATAGATATATTGATGATTTTTCAATGAAATGGTTGACATGTCAACAGGTTAAATGATAGCAGAAATTACTGAATGGGATGCCTCATCCATTTCTAGTACCAATGTGGA
This sequence comes from Viscum album, assembly GCA_963277665.1. Lineage (NCBI taxonomy): Eukaryota > Viridiplantae > Streptophyta > Magnoliopsida > Santalales > Viscaceae > Viscum > Viscum album. The sequence goes on from OY728151.1 coordinate 859,714,264, forward strand.
AATGGGGAAACATATCCATGGAATTCGTGGGAGGACTACCAATGACTTCATGAGGTAATAATTAATTTCATTTTATTGTTGATCGACGAAATAAATCTGAAAATTTTATTCCTATATGAGATACTATTTATTTAGATTATCTTTCTTGACTATACCATAACAAATTTTTCGAGTTTCGTGGAGATTCTATTTCTATTATATCTGATCATGATCCCATGTTTACTTATAAATAATGGAATGTAATTTATAATTCATTGGTCATAGAATTAAATTTCAACCCTACTTTTCATCCTCAATTTGATGGACAGACTGAGGATACAATCATACATTTGTGGATATTCTTCGAGACAGTTCAATGGATTACTTGGGAAGTTGGGATTAGTATCATTCATTAGTTGATTTTTCAAATAATAAAATTTTTCATTCTGGTATAACGATGGAAACATTTGAGTAATTTCATGGGATGTGGGGTCGAACTCCATATTTTTAGGATGATGTTGAGGAAAGGAAGTTGGTGGGACTATAATTAGTAGATAATGTGGCTGAGAAAGTAAAGATGATCTAACAACACACGAGGACCACTCAGAGAATGTTAAAAAGTTATGACCATAACAAGATGAAAGACTTTTCCTTTGAAGAAGATGCATATTTTTTTATTGAATATCACCATGGAAAAGTGATATTTGTTTTGGTAAGGAAGGGAAGATAAGTCCATGGATCATTGGACCATATGAAATCTTGGAGAAAGTTATACTAGTTTCCTATCACGTAGCCTTGCCTACGAGGTTATCTCAAATACACAATGTTTTTCATGTTTTGATATTGAGAAATTATGTGCACAATTCGTCTCATTTTTTGAGCCTTAGAAACTTTTCAACTGGAAGAGAACCTTTCTTATGAAGTGAAACCTATTTAGAATCTTGATCAAAGAGAACAAGTATTTCGGAATAAGGTAATCCCCCTGGTAATGATTTTGTGGTGAAACCATATTTTTAAAGAAGAAAAATGGGAATATGAAATTTCTATGAGGTAAAGGTACCCTCAATTATTTAATAAGTAAATAAAATTGCAAGGAGACAATTTCTAGAAGTTTGGGAGAATATAACACCCCATGGTTTTAAAAAAAATTGAAATGCATGAAACATTGTTTAAAATGGAAAGTTAAAAACTATAATTTAAACATAATTTTTTTAATTATTTGATTTTAATTTAGAAAAATGGTCATCTGCGGTTGTGATTAGATTGTTATTTGTAATCTAATAGAGATAACATTTTTTTGTGAATAGTTAAAGTTGATAATTTAAAAAAATGAAAAATAAATGAAATTTTGCATCATGATTGAGTCATGGATGAATTAAATAGACATTGGTTCAAACTCACATGAACGTATTACTATTTTGGGCCACATGAATCATTAGTATTCGTATTCTTTATAAAAAATATTAGACTAATGATTAATATAATTGAATCCCCTCCTCTCCTCCACCATAAATACCATGCTCACTCCACCATTCTTCCTCTCAAACCTCTCAATATTTTAGAATTGTCAAAATTATTCCTATTCCACTTCTCGAGGCTCTTACCCATGTCTAAGACCTATTAATCCCACCAAAATTCTAAAACCAAGGTCCTTAAGGAGGATCTCATGGAGAAGAGGTCAAGTGGTAAAGATCCTCTTTCATTTCCTTGTTTTTTGTTTTAAATTTCATTTTATTTCTTATAATATCCTCTCCTACCCATATCTAAGAGGAATGAAAGCTATAGAATATTATATATTCTGGATTTTATCATGATTTTGTAAAAATTCATCATCATTCTTACTCTCCTCTTCATCATATTCTAAAATTAAAAAACACCGTCTGTGATGTTCCAATTTATCAAAATCCTGGACGATGTGTTTTGATCATCATTTACTTCCTTCAAATATGATTATAAAACCATTTTTATTATTGAAATACATTTTAAATTGTATTATATAACCTATTTTATGTTATGGAGTTAACATATATAAATAATATTAAGTTATATAATAGAACTAGTTCGTGATTATCGAAGAACCACCAAAATGATCTAAACGAATTTAACTAATGATTTATATAATGATTAATACTCATACCATATAACCAAAATTATTTATGGAGTAATTTCATATTTTTAGAAATATAATAATTCATTATAATTACACTTCTAGTATTTTACTTCCATTGGAAAAGGAAATAATTTACGAACTGATCATGGAAATCATGTAAAGAACTCACCCGAAACAATGAAAACCCAAAATATTAACAATTAATGGATGAAATGATGTTATAAAATGACCATATAACCTTTTATAAACATGAATATGTTTTTTTAAGATATTTATAACAATTTTTAAACCATTATAAAGAAGTTTTAAACTTTTTTTATGAAAGAAAAACCTGAGGTAAGGGAATTCTTAAAACAATTTCCATTTATTGGATTAACCTTATACTTATATAATTATTGGGTAATACGATTATTTATTATAATTAATTTTGTTTATATTATGTTATATTATTTGTAATTATATCTGATACTCATATTTATTTCGTTCTATATGATTCTCATATCAGTTATATGTTATTTTAAGGGAGTTTTCTTATAAAATCTTCTTTTAAACTTCTAGTTTAACAAAATTTGAAGTGAATCTTTTAATGAAATTATTATTGTTTAATGATTATGTTATGGTCCTTGAGAATTATTTTTGATTAAATGTGGTACCCATATCTCCCTCCAATTCATAGGGTATGTGTAAGTTCTAGGTTGGTCGTATGGTTACTCTTAGTGTAACTGTGATGGTTACTCCATAAGGTAGCCATTAGAGTTACATTTTAAGGTAGTTGTGAGGGTTACAAATCCTAATTAATATGTGAGGGTTACAAAATTAATTAAGAAATTTCACAAAATACTCTTATGCTTTATTTATTATTTCTATGATTAATTGAAATCTCATGTTTTACAAGTTTATGATTATTTACGTTTGAGAAGTATATATTTGTAAAAATGATTTCATATGTTTATAAGTATTCATGGACTAACAGTTTCTCTCATTCATTTTATAACACTTATTGAGATTTTTTGATAATCTCATGTTTTGAAATGTTTTTCATAGAGAGTAAGGATGGGTAAGTGAAAATGAGAATACATGATGAATGTTGTCAAGACTTTTCATGATAATATTTCATGTTTTATTAACAACATTTTTCTTATTAAATAAATGTATATTATTTTAGTTATACACACTTTGTATTCTTGTGTGTTGATATGTATGATTTATGTCTTAAAATTATAAAAATCTAAAACAAAAAGATATTTGGGAATTAAAATATGTGTAATCTAGTAGAATTAACTAGATTATGTATTGTTTATGGTTGGGTCCTTATATCACCCCTATGTCACACAATTCCATTTAAAATTTCCAAACTTTGGTCTATGTATCATGATCATAAAATGTGTTTGACTCACCCTATATTCTTTAACATGGTGTATGGTCTCTTAAGAACACTATTTCTCTAACACCTCATGATTTTGAAAATAAATTTAATATTGAATGTATAAAGCACTGAGCCTCTATAAAACACCATTTGGTAATACCCTAGCCAATAAACATTGTTTTTACACCTCTATGATTTGAATTTCTAAATACTGACATACACATTTGGGTTCAGTAAGATATTTAGAGTCTGATAAGACAATATTAATTTTTATTGAATAGTAACTTACCCTTATTAATAGTAATGTTACCCTTATGAATGGTATTATACCCTTATAAATAGTAACATGACCCTTATAAATAGTAATGTACCATTATGAATGGTAAATTTACCCTTATGAATAGTAACATGAATAGTAATGCACCCTTATGTATAGTAACGGCACACATTTAAGTAAAAAAATAGTCACCTTATAAATGAGTATGAATATTTTATAAATTAATAATTAAGTGTTGGTATTTTTATGAGAAATGAATAATGAATTAAAACATTATAATTAATATATCAATTTGAAAGATAATTCATTTTCATAAAATGTATTCACGAATCAATATTTTGTTTTCTTATAAATATCAGATAATTTTATGAGACCCCTGTTAATTTTTCAATTTGTCATAAAATCAGTTATAATATTAAAATTTGTATTTTTTGATTAAAAGATAATTTTATTTAAAAATTAAATATATCATATTTACAAAATATGAAATTTTCATGACATTGTGATGAAATTATTACGATATAAAAATTTATATAACTATGTAAAAACTGAATAATTATATTACAAGTTTATTATTGTATAGAATTAATTTGTAACATGAAAAATATATTTTTTCATGAACAGAATAAAAACTATTGCCATATCGATGCAGTGCCTGCGCTGCGCTGACATTGTCAAAATTGTTAATTTATATATAATAATTGAGTGATAAAAATCACATTCATGAATTTTTTATTAATTAAAATATATTATTTATCTCTTTTATTTATAATTTCTCATTTTATTCTTATATAACAGGTGTATTATCCAAATTTTTGTGCAAAGATTGTGAAGGGAAAGAAAAGACAAAATAACAAAGTTAAGAAGATGTCTTATTTTATATTTGATTGAATATACATTATTAATAAATTCATAATTTTATTTTAAACCCTTTTAATTTTTGTTTATGATGGGGTTTTATTTTTAATTTTTATATATGAAATAATTAACATTATTCTTAGGCAAGGTTGATGTAGTGCTCCTGTAAGCATAACAAAAATAAATAAAATGTTTTAAATTAAAATTATATGAATTAATAAATAAACCATATTTTATATAAAATTAGTTATATAATTAATTATAGACTATTATATTGTTTTGAATCGAATTTGGGACAATTTGGACCCACATGAAGCACTTTAATGACTTTATAATATTTTATTTCAGAAGGAAATCAACTTTTCTCATTATAGTTTTTAATTTAATATTATTTTTATATGAGATTTTAAAAAGTTATTATTGGAACAATAATATTATTTTTAAATATAATAAAATTATATTTATTATGGAATTTAGTTTTTAGTTTTAAAAGAAATAATAAATACAATAATGGCTTCCAAAAAGATGATATAATATTAATTTAAATAAATAATAAATCAAATAAACGAAATAAAAATAATAAAATAAATAAAATTTTTTATTTTTAAGCTAATTCATGGATTAGATAGATTAATATTACATTAATATGATATTATATCTAATTTTATTCTATTTTTAATTTGTTTTTTGATGTTCTTAATTTCATAGATATAAATAGTTTTTATAATGAAAAAATTGTTTTCATGAGTAATTATTTCACTAAATTAACTATAAATACGAAAATTATTGAACAAACCCAAAAAATATATTATTACATCTAAAATATAATCCCACATTAGTTTTAATAATTTTTTGAGTCCTAAACCCTATAATATATTTATTATATTTTAATAATTTTGTTGATTCTTAAGTTACCTCTGACATCATTTATAAAAAGAGGTTTCTTCCTTCACATATTTTATAACAATAAGCCTTTTTGTTTGGAGAATTCTACCAAATTCCATCATAATCATCCCTTGACTCATTATTATTCTTTTGTTCTCAAAAAATTTCCAATTCCATGATCCTTAAGGTGGTTTCAAATGAGAAATATACCAAAGGTAAGATTTATTCTAATTCTACTTTAAATTGTTTCTCAGTTATACCGTATACCTGCCTATTATCCAATTATTCATGAAAAATCCTGTAACATATATGTACAGTAATTTTTTTATGATATTGATATATGTCATCATCATATCTTCTTTCACCCCCTTTTATAGTACAAATTATAATGTCGTCTGTGATGTGTTAATTATCACATTCAAGGACGATAGGTTTTCAATTTGTATTACTATCTTCAAGACTGGTCATGAAACCTTTATAATGGTTGAACCAGATATGAATATATGTATTTTATCTTATGTAACGTTATTTAATCCTTACAAAATCATAATATAAAATAATTATACAAAACAAGTTCATCATGTACAAAACCGCCAAGTTAATCCAAGTGTTTATCATTGACCTTTATCTAATGATTCATCCTCATGGTATATAAAAAAATAAATATAAGATCAATTATATCATTTTAAAGTCACTAATAATATATATTCACATTTATTTAGGTTTATAAACATTTTAACTGAACTTCTATTATTAAATAATGTTAAACTGATCATGAAAACCAAGAGAGAAATTGCTTCCAAAACAGTAAAATAGAACCTGTTAAACCCCTCAAAAGGCTATGAATAAACCTAATAAGGATAAAATAAATAAATAAAATGTATATTATGTTCTCTAAATATTAATTTATGAATCTAAATTTTATTATTCATGTCATTAAGATCAATCAAATAAAACATTCGGGCATAAAGTAAGGGGTTTTTTCATCTCACTTTCATTTTTCTGAGATATTTTGTGTTCACTACTCTTAATTTTGTATCATGTTTTTATAATTCCCATTGATATTTAATATATAGAATATATTTTTTTAATTATAATCAATATAAAATTTCATGATTATTAGTTTTGTGTCATACGATTAAATTGATTACAAAGTTGGATGGGTTTGCCTACCCTAATACTAATTTTATTTCGGGTAATACGATATCTATCATCATCCCAATTAATTTCTTACATATTATTATGTACTTTTAATAAATTCTATTTTAATTTTATATGTATTTTTAGAAACCGAAACTCTTCTTTATTTCATGGGTGTTACATGTTTTAAAATGAACATACAAAAATCATTCTGATTTACAAGCCCAATTCAAGGGAATTTCTCATATTCATACATATTTTCAAGGAAACTCTATAATATGTTTTTAGAAAACATTATTCATCTTAAATAACTCATTTAATTATATAAATACTATCTCAATTCACTTCTAGTTTTATAATAATATTTTTCCAATGTAACTCTTCTTTTCAAAGTAAAAGTGTAATTATCTCAATATATACTCGATGGTTATATAAGAGTATCTTCATCAGTTTCAACACTCTGGTTGATTATTATTTATTATTGGGATTAATTTTTTAAGAAATCATCTACCATATTTTGTTGAATGGTTTATGTTTAGTTTCACTCAGGATGTGTTATCTTAAAACCATTCACCAATTTACACTGAATGGCTAGTGTTTAAGCATAATGTTCAGGGAATGTTATTTGCGTTTCATATGTTAGTTTCAATATGAATGTTTATTTTTTTTATCCCCATTCATATCAGGAATGAAATTGATATTGTATTTAGTTTTTTTTGCCCACTATATCCCCTTGATTCATCGGTAGGTCTCATGAGACAAATAGATGTGGACTTGGCTGAGGCCTTAATCATTTTTATATGTTTTGGTCGAGGCCATGACGTTATGTTTTAGATTGTCTGGAATATGTATTTCCCTCACAATGGAAATAGTTATTAAATGTTCATGAGGTTATTATAATATTAAAATACCCATGTTTATTCTTTAATAAGGCATTATTCCTACCATAATGTGTTCATGTTCATTTGTTTATAGTCATGCGATTTATGTTATTCACTATGCCTAATGTTTATGTTTATGATATATTTCACTTTATTGTATACCCTTACTGATAATTTGACCTCACCCCTTTCTTATTTTTTTACCCTTCTATTTTACTAGGATGATTATTCTATAAATGAATTTAAGGTTTAATGTAATAGATTATAGGCTTTTTTATTGATGTTATTATGCTGTTTTTATTTTTGATTTGTAATTTTGAACTATCGTATGTGTCTTGTTTCATAAACTACTAAATTGATCGGTCCTTCAGGGTGAATGTTATTTGTATCTATGAAAGTGAAATAAAATAAGTTATAGACTACAATCTTTTGGGTTTGGGTCATTATAGTTAGTATAAGAGGATGTTTTGTATAAAACATGGAAACTAGATTTAGAAAGCCTAGATTATAGAAAAAACCCCTAAGATTGTATTTGAGGATAAGTATACATAAATATCCTAGAACATTGGAAAATATGATATTATTTGTATCCTTATAGAAAATACATCCATGTATGGATGCTACAATTTGACATCATTCTGGAACAAATGTACCTAGTAGTAAAATTTACGACACTGAGTTTTAGGCATGACTTTGGGTATCTTGGTTCACCACATCATGCCTTACTGCGCACCTAGTTTGACAATCCTATGGAATATGCCTTGGATAATTCACATTTTCTTTACCCACCATTATTAAGGACTTATTTTCCCAAAGTAACCAATGTATATGGTTCTAGGATAAACAATTCTTTAATTTATGCTATATTTAGAGTTATATTGAGTTCATTATTTAATGAGCTAATATATTATATTGAATTGAATAGAAATTGTCCCTAGAAAAAGGAATGATAACTTCACCAATGCATTTGATTCATAAAGATAGAATGATCATATCTCTTATGATTTTAATAAAATTTTTCGAAGGAATATTATATCCAAAGTATCCTCACTATATCAGAAAATATTATCATGTGATAACCAGATAAGTAAAGAATTATATGAGTCCTATTGCTTTGATGGGAACCAAGAAAATAAGAGGACGGCCAAGAAAAAATTTATATAAAGTAATGATGGGAATTAAGAGTTTTTCCACATGCGATAACTATGGAAAGAATCACCCTTGTAAATTATTGAAGGGAATGGGATTTTGTATTAATTGTGGAGAAAAAAGACATAAATTTCGTGGTTACAAGGGAAAAAAAGGTATCCAGTCTACAATGCTTCAACTACAAAGAGACAAAACACTATGAGAATCAATTTCCCATGAATCAATGGAACACACACCAAATGATGATATTGGATAATGTTCATGTTATTATGCTACCACATATGACGTTGAATGATTAATATGCATAGTAAAGAATCATGACATATGAATTTTGTTTGAGAAATTTATTGGTTATAAGAATTATGGAATATATGAGGATTATACTACAATAATTTTTCATTAAGTATTAAAAACTATAAGTTGAATGGTACCAAAAAATGATATTCAGTGGGATGTTATGCTTTTGGGAAAATTCATGATTTATTTAATTCAACCTTTAATATATTTATATTAATGAAGACAATGATGATGAAAATATTAATTTGGACAAGTATTGTCTACCTAAAAACTGATTTTGACTTATCGAAACGTGTTCTACGATATCATTGAAGGATTTTACAATAATTTTTTGAAAAATGGAATATATCCAATAGCATGTGTAAGGATAAATTCATGTTTCCAATATTTTTTTATGGTAATTTTAGTTATTAACATATTTCAATAGGACAGATGATGGGGATATCCACATGTTTGGAATATGAAATTTTAGGGATTCTTCATGTTGATTAATAGAAAATAAGGTTGGGGATGCATTTAGCATGATAGATCATATAGTTCTAAAAAATTTAGGATATCTAAGGACCCATTGTACATGGATCTCAAAAGGGTGGATATGATAATGTTTCTAAATTATTAGATCCTCATATTTTGAAATCTTAAACCATTTATTAAATGTTTTAAGTTGATCATTTTATGAGGATTTAGAGTTATATGTCACTACATGATGCATCATGTGATAAGAGATGATGTATATATAGTTCAAGGACCAGACAAAGGAAAACATTGTGTTTATGAAATAAAAACTTATATTTATACTCTTGTAGAGTGGAATAATTCATCAACTCTAAGAAAATATTCTTAAAAAAAATCATATTATCATTTTTTCATAAATGTAGTTTATGGTTTTGTGGTAATGATATTTCACCTGACCACGTTCTCTATCAAATTCCATCAGAATATGAGGGATTGATTATTCTTCCATGAGCATTATATCAAATTAGAATGTGTAGTTTTTTAGTAACCACACATTTCCTTGTCCCGGTTATTAAGAGAATAATTTATCATATTTATTATGTGGGTTTCCCATAATTAAATTTTAAAGTATAAACCATTAACATTCAAAATTAAATATAAAATTTTCAAGGACGAAATATTAGAAAGGAGGGGAAAATGAAACACCCCAAAATTTTGAGAAAAAATTAATATTGAATGCATGAAACACTGAGTCTCTAAAAACACCATTTTGTTATAACCTAGCCAAAAATAATAGTTCTTTCACCTCTATGATTTGAATTTCAAAAAACTGAAATACATGATTGTGTTTAAGAAGATATTTAGAATATGATAAGACAAACTTATTTTTGGTTGAATCATAACATACCCTTATGAATAGTAATATTACCCTTATGAATTGTAATGAAACCTTATGAATAGAAACTTGACCCTTGTGAATAGTAAAGAACCATTATGAATACTAAATTGAACCTTATGAATAGTAATATAACCATAAGAATAGTTACTTGAATATAAATTTACCCTTATAAATATTAAACTCACACATGTATGTAAAAATATAATTTAGGAACATTATAAATTAGAATGAATTTTTTAAATACTAATAATTAAGTGTTTGTATTTTTATGAGAAATGAATAATGAATTACAATTTTAAAATGAATTGATTAATTTAAAAGATAATAAATTTTACTAAAATGTATTCATGAATCAATATTTTTCTTTCCTATGATTATCAGACATTTTTATGAGATGCTAGTTAATTTTTTGAAATGTCAAAAAATTAGTTATAATATTAAAATTGGTATTTTTTGAGTAAGTGATGATTTTATATAAAAATTAAATTTCTCATATTTAGGAAATTATATTTTTTAAAATGAATTTTCTTTTTCGATTCTACAAATCCAAAAATGTTTTGGATGAATTTTTTGGATTTTCATGTAATAATTTAATTTTTGTTGAATAATAAAAAATACCGTTTTGTATAAAATATTGATTTGTTTATAGAAAAACCATTGGTACTGTCTATGCAATGCCTACACGCCACTGACAAAGTCTAAATTGGTAATTTATATATAATAATTGTGTTCTACAAATTAAATTCAAGAAATATATTTTAATTATTATCTATTATTTATCTATATTATTAGTAATTACAAATTTTAGTGTTATTTAACATGAGTATTATCCAAATGTATGTGCAACGCTTTTACGGGGCAAGAAAAGAAAAAATAATAAATTTAAGAAGATGTCCAGTTTCTTATAAGAGTGAATATACATGATGAAAAAATTCATAATTTTATTTTGATCCTAATTAAGTTATATTTATGATAGTATTATATTTTTAAATTTTAAATATAAAATAATATACATTAATGCTTATACAATTCTGATGCAGCGCTCGTGAAATAATAGGAAAAATACATAAAATGTTTTCAATTAAAATTATTAAAATTATTAAATGACCCATTTTTTGGATAAAACATTTTATATAATCAATTTTAGACTATTATTAACTTTTTTCCTAATTTGGGACATTCTGGACCCACATGAAGCACATTAAATCCTTTATAATATTTTACATCAAAAGGAACTCAAGTTGTCACATTGTAGTTATTATTTTAACAATACTGTTATATGATATTCTCCAAAGGTTTTATTTGAACAACAATATTATTTTTTATCTAATAAAATTATATTTATCATGGAATTTTATTGTTAATATTTATACAAAAAATAAATACCATAATGTCTTTCATAAAGATGAGGGAGTATTAATTTAAATAATTAATAAGTAAAATAATTGATATTAAAAACATTAAAATAAAATAAATTTTATATTTTTAAGCTAATTCACGGATTTCCTAGATTAATATGACATTTCTACGATATAATATAAAATTGGATATGATTTTTAGACATTTTTTTGATGTGTTTATAGTCATTGATAAGAATAGTTTTTATCTTGACCAAATTGATTTTCCAGAATAAAATATTTCACTAAATTATTTAAAAATTATAAAATTATTGATCAAATCAAAAAATTATAACAATACATTGATAATGTAATACACATTTAGTTTTAGGCCTTTTGGGAGTCTTAAACAAGATAATATATTTATTGTACTTAAATAATTTTTGTGATTCCAATGTTACCCCTCGCCTGACTTATAAATGAAGGTTCCTTCCATCACAAATTTCATAACCATATTTATTCTTGTTTAAGAAAACTCTTCAAAATTACATCCTATTGGTCCCTTGACACATTCTTGAGCTTCTTGTCTCACAAAAAGAACACATCCAATATCCGTTAGGTGGTTTCAAATGAGAAATATTCAAGAGTTAAGATTTCATCTTCTTCTCTTTTAAATGATTTCTCACTTATACCTTATCCCTGCCTATTATCCAGTTATTCATGAAAACTCCTCTAACTTATATGTACTGTAATGTATTTATGATAATTGAATATTACATCATCTCTTCTTTTCCCATCCTTTATAAAATAAATAAGAACATTGTCCGAGATGTGTTAATTATCACGTTCAAGGAAGACGAGTTTTGAATTTGCATTACTAACTTAATGACTGGTCATGAAACCTTTATAATGATTGAACTAGATCATAATATATGTATTTTATCTAATTTAATGTTCTGTAGTCCTTAATAAATCATAATATAAAATAATAGTAGAAAAATAAGTTCATCATGCACAGAACCACCAAGTTAATCAAAGCATTTATCATTAACCTTTATCCAATGAGTCATCCTCATGATATAAAACCAAAATTATTATAAGAATATTTATATGAAATTAATTTATTGAATAATATATATTAAAAATTCAATATATTTAACCTTATTTCAAATGATCTTCTATTCATTAATACAAGTAAACTTATCACGAAAACCACGTAATAAAATGCTTCCAAAATAATAAAATCGAACCTCTTTAATATATAAAAAAGGCCACAAATAATCATATTAAGGATAAAATAAATCATTTAAATGTTGATAAGTTTTTATAATTATTAATTAGTAAATAATAATTTTATTATTTAGGTCATTAATATCTATCGAATAACACATTCATGCATAAGGTAAGGGATTTCCTAATCTCACATTCATTTTTGTGATATATTTTGTATTCACTACTATTACTTATGTTTGGTGTATGTATTCTACCCATTGATGGTTCATATCATGAATCTGTTTTTATGATATTCAATGTATCATTTTATTATTATTAATTTTGGGTCATACGATTCAATTGATTTTAACGTTGTGATGGTTTCCCATCCCAAACCTCAATTTTCTTTCGTGTTACTCTTTATATCTCTTCATCTCAATTAATTTTTTAATTATTATTATTTACTCCTAAAAAATTTTGTGTGAATGTTCTATGTTTATGTAAAACATAATCCATCTATATTTCATGGTATTTATATGTTTTAAATGGAACTTAAAAAAATCTTTCCGAAATTAAAACCCGATTCAAGTGTATTTCTCAAATTCTCACATATTTTCAAGGGAACTCTATAATATGTTTTTATAAAAAAATTATTCCTATAAAATAACTCAATTTATTGTTAAAATAATATCATACTTCACTTATAGTATTATACAATGATTTTTCCAAAATAACTATTCTTTTCGATGTAGAAGTGTAATTATCTCAATATTTTCTCGATGGTTTTATAAGAATATATTCATCTATTTCAACACACATTTTGATTATTATGTATTATTGGGATTAATATTTTATGGAATCATCTACAATATTTAATTTATTGTTTTATGATTACATTGACTGTGGATATTCTATCTTAAACCCATTCTCCAATTTACTTCGAATGGTTAGCGGTTATTCTTAATGTTCAGGGAAATGTATTTATGTTTCATATGTTTGTTTCAATATGAATGTATTATTTGTCTATCCCATTTATATGAGGAATGAATTAGAAGTATTATGTGATGGGTTGGGCCATCTATAGCCCCTTGATACATTGTTATGTCTCATGAAACAAATATATGTGGACTTTGCCAAGGCCTTATTCATTTTTTTAGATATGGTTTTGGTTGAGGCCTTAATCATTTTTATATGACTTGGTTGATTCCTTGACATTATGTTTTAGATTTTATGGTATAAGCATTTCACGTTTTATTGAACTAGTAATTGAATTCTTATGAGGTTATTCAAAAAGTATAATACCCATGTTTATGCTTTAATATGGCATTATTCTTGCCAAAATAGGTTCAAGTTAATTTTTTTAAAGGCGTGTTTTTTTAGTTATTCCATGTGGCTAATGTTTAGGATTATGAAATCTCCAACGGTATTGATTAACCTTCAAATCACCCCTTTATTATGTTTTATCCTTCTAGGTTAGGAGGCTGATTATTCTATGAATGATTTATAGGGTTAATCTAAGTGATTATTAGATTTTCTATTGATTTTATTCTCTTGTTTTTTTATTCGGGTTGTAATTTTGAACTCTTGTATGTATGGATTACGAGGCTTCTAAATAAATCATAACACAAACCATGGTAGATAATAAATTTTTTATACCTCATAAATCCTTTAATTATACAAGAGATGTCTCCTCTCACACATTCATTTGATTAGGACCAACTCCTTTTATTTTCTATTATCATTCTCCACAACAATGCTCTGGAATTGGTACCAGATGATGAGTCAATCATTATGTTTCCCATACCAACACCATAATCCCCAAGGTGATGAAAATGAATCGGTTTTCCTATTTATTGAAACTTCTTTAGTGGAAATTGCATATCCTTCCGAAAAGTGGAATGTCAACCCATTTTATGCTTTCCCACCTATTTGGTCTGAAAAATTGAGTGGATTGGTTATGTTCCCCATAGGCAAATCAGCAATATAATACACCCTTAAAATGTTCTCAAATCCACCTACAATATATGGACATGTATAAACCATCTATGGTTGGTACCCTACTGAAGACATTCTAGTATAAAAAATGGTTCATGACCCAGATACTAAATATCATTAGCATAATAATCCTTAATGGCTACTCCTTAAAGTGTTATCTATTATGTGAAAATATTGTTGATAAACATTACCTTTTGTTACACCTCTATGAAAATGAACATTGTAAATGGGGTGACTACTCATAGGATATCGAAATACAAATATTCATCTAGATGATGTTTTATAAAATTCTCATCTTGAATGATATTAGGATATTTGAATATGATCTCCTTTAACATGATCCAAATATCATCAACACTCAAGATCCCATATTTTATAGAGATAAAATACTGCAACTGTTTTCTTTTATAACCAATGACAATAATTCCAAATGGAATTTTTGATGAAGGTTTGGAAACTATAAAATCCCTCATTGTAGTCTATATGATACAATTTCCACCCGTAATTCATATATACCCACATCTGACTAAATATCAATGATACCGAAAACATTGACTTGTATCAAGCGGTATGAATGTGATATCATGATATTCTGACCAGTGATTAGTCTCCATATATTAGATTCCCCCATATACATCCCAAAAATAATCATCCGATATGCTTTAAAATTCCTCTAACATGCCTCATAATAATATTTCATTCGGATCCTCAAACTAAAAACTAGACCTGCCTATCGAATCATTAAATCCTATGAAACTCATGAACAATGAATAGGAAAATTTATCAAAATTAATGGTGAAATCCTAATTAAAATAGAATGTATTTTTATAAAATATAATATCATTATTTCTTTATAATTTCCTTAAATCGCATGATAAGTCATGAAAAAAATCCATCGTGATTCATGTACATCTCTTAGGACTCTACCATGAAAATACCTAAATACTAACGGTTATATCAAAAAGGAAAAAGTCATGCATTGGATCATGGAGGTCCTAAAATCTCTTGCCCTAGACTATATCCCTAGCCTATTTCACACATCAAGATTAACAATATTTTTCCTCACTATCCAATGAAGTCATCACATTGTGTAACAACAAACATTATCCTATCCCCCAATAAAATCATTTGATACTACTTTTAAACGAACCCCTCCCTATAGAGGTACACCTCCAGGACAAACATGGATAATGGTATATAGTGACACATGAGTACCACCTCTAGTTGCCCCAAGATAGAAAAGGGTACTTTGTGTATTAAATACCAAATATATGATTCATGAAACATTATATAATATATTATTAATAGATGGAAAAATAAATCACCAAAATATATGGAAATTTATCTATATGTAATCCCAAAACCATTGAAAAATGTAAGGAAAATGACAAATAAAATAAATTTAAAATTCTGCAATTAAATATCCTGAAACAAGTTTTACGAAAATGACATAATGGTAACTCCAAAAAAGGATATAAATTCCCATTTTTTCTAGAATGTAATTTTAGAATCATTAAAAAAAATAGTTATCAATATTTTTGGTTACTGTAACATTTATACATGGTAGAGTCATATCTAAGTCCTCTAGTTAATTGGAGAAAAATACTGATGACATAGTCAATAAACATCATAAATCACAATAAAATATATATTTCAGAAAACTAATCTCAGTATCCCCATGGATTTATAACCAAAAGAAACATTCAATATAGTAACTTGGAATAAATAACATAAAAAATTACCCATGCATATTTTTTTCCACTAATTTTCTATTCCCACATCCCAATGTAAAACATCATGTCCTCTCATTCATTCCATATATAACACAGCACTTGTACACTCAACTATAATGTTATTACTTTAATAACATTACATAGCCTACCCTATCATGGCCTAGAATATTGTGTTAGAATTCGATCCACACATCATAGCTTCATCACCTCATAATAAAAATATATCACGTAAAAAACACATAATTATTTAATATGGGTATAATTAATTTGTTTGACATCTATCTATTGTGCTCCTACCACCACAAATGACCCCAACCACATATCCCATCATCATCCACACATGGAAATCTCGGTCACCAGCCCATATCATCACTTCTGATAGAATAGAATAAAAGGCATGGTTGCCAATCATTCATGTCACCATATTAATGGATGTTAGGGACAACACCCAAAATGAAAAAAATAAGAGGTTGTTTTGTTAACCATATCTAGTGGGGGTGTGAATATAAATAACATAGTATATATTATAGATATAAAATTCACACAAAAAACATATAGGTTCTGTGTTACTACACTTGATTACTCGATACCAACACCAATTTACCATCAAACATCATCCACAAGTGTACCCACCATAAATTCATCACACCATAAAATAAATACACATTTCCACACAAATCCACATTTAATTGAAGGGTTATCCATTTTCCTAATTTAACGACTTTCAAATTACTCTAAATTTTATATGCCCTTCATTGAAATTTAAAAGACCCATTAATTTATCAATATATTTATTTATTCTATTTTAAAAAAATAAAATCATGAAAATTCATATTAATTAACTATACCATAAAATTTAATTTCAGCATTAAGATTTATTTTGATCTTTTCCATAAAACTAAAACATCTACACCACACAACAGTCACCCATATTACATGAACCATTACCATAACACAACAAAATATAAAATGTCTCCCCATAAATAAAACTCATCTAAACCACCAAAAATAACAACCACATCACTTCAACACCATAAAAAAGTATCAATCATTACATCACATTTCATCCAACCAACACATCACAAACCCCTCCAATTCACAACCCAAACAATCACCAAAATCGCCACACATTATCCACATCACATAAAGAAGAAAAACAATAACAACCATACATTACATAACATCTTGGATACCAAAATTTAGGTTCAAGGTATTTCATTACATTAAATCATTATTGTGCATCATTATTCTAAAAAAATTCATTATTTCATTGGATATCCAATTAATTAAAAATATATATTTTTATAGTTTTGTTCGAGGCGACATTTAATAATGAACACCAAGAGGATCTTAAATACATATATGCTATATTAAAATAATATCTCTCTAAATATATAATTATCATACATGGTAATAAGAATATATAAGCCCAGTTGTAATAACTTCAAAATCCTAAAATGTGATGTTTCTCCCAATTCCCATCAATTATTGTTTATCCCATCTATAATAGTTATTATTCCAAGACATACTATATATCTAATGGTAAGAGAAAATGTGAAATTTTAAAAAATCACATAAATAGAGAGAGAATGTGTATCTTATACCTCAATGAATTATTAGGTATTAAAACTCAAAGTAGTTCATAAAAGAATCAACTGGAGAACCAAAAAAAATATAAGGAAACTATCAATCAACCGAGACCAAACTAAGAGATCATGAATATAAAAAAATAAACTCACGATTATCAAAAAATTCTTCATCATAGTGAATCCTCAATAGTATAATTAGTTGACGTTATGGGTTAAAGAGAAGAACCCACCATATATTTCTGATGACTATCCTCTGAGACCAAATGATTAGTGAAGGAGTATTGGGGAAACATGATATCTCAATATAACCTTGTGTATACGAAAAATAACAAGGAAGGGGATATGAATTGTGTAAAAATGTGGGCCCTTGATATATTTAATCAAGATGTATTTCAAACATTTATTGTTTGGAAACCCATATTGGTGGTTTAAAAATTTATGAGGCCCTACAATTTATGGTTAGATTAATTTTATTTCAAAAATTAAAATTCATAATCCTATTTCTATGGGGACATTTACTCGTTTTTTTAATTTTAAAAACTATATTCATGTAAATCATAAATTTACAATATAAGTACTCATCCAAATATAATATATAGTTCACCATCCACCTAACAGTGAATCTACCTATTAAGAGGTGATTACATATTCACATCAAGATACACCTCATACAGAAAAGATAAAACTCAAATTCCACTAAATCTTACTCTAACCTCATCCAAACACCTCAAACTACCAAGCCATTAATATAACAGGAATAGAAACTGTAGAGTGTTACACTCTCCTTATAAATGATCTTAATAAACTCATAAATTAATATGTATCAAGGTCTAAGAGAGATATAAATCTAGATAAATCTATTATTTATAGCCATAAATAAGACCAGGGAATTATTAACATAGTGAAATGAGAGTTTATATGAATATATAATATAATAATGTAAAAAAGTGAAGAATTATCCATGACATGTCACTCCTAAAGACATATAATGATCCTACAGTTACATCTTGAGAATCACACCCAAATGCATCAATAAGTCACTAAATTATTCCTTTAATGCACTTAATTCTCGCACCTACTATCTAATAAACAATCCTATTTCTACATATATAATAAAATTTACACCTTTAACATATTAGAGAATCCCATCCTTCCCCCCTTAGCAACATACCTAGTATTATAAGTGAGAAGGACCACAGACCTAGCTCCATAATCCAATCACATGGGAATGAATAATCCACTAATGAATACAGGAGATTACTTATTATTTCTTTTTATTATATTGCATGTAAAATGTATTATAAATCAATATCTATCCAGTATATCGAAATTTATTATTATGAACACCTAAAAAATATCCTCATTTTTTGTTATGATGTCACTATATCAATGAAATATTATCTTCTCCCTCAATCTAATGGACTTCAACTATAATAATACAACCATTATCACTATATTCACATCATACTTGTTGTATTAATTCAAAAAAAATTATTAGCACTTGAAGATAACAATATATGTTACATTTTACTTTTCAACAATATTTTTCATGTGTATCATCTCATACCATGAACAACAATTTTTTTCATCTTCTAACTTATTAGTATTTTTTATGATATATATATAATATAATAATCCTTCATCTTTATTAATCAATGTACAGGTTCTCCAATTATTATATTTATCTCCTAAACATCCCCCCTCAGTAATATTGATTTTCTCCATTGATATTCTGTATCTGGTTCTCAATAAAAATTTCAACCCTTCTTTTCAATATATATATTCATTTAAAAAAGTTGAAAAAATATACTTTTCATGTTGCCATTGATAGAATATTCATAATTCTAAATTGAAAATCCTACTATATTTATGGAACTAAAGTATTCTAATTTAAAACTGGATAACAATATCAATTTATTTTATCTCATTTTCTAAATCAAATATCAGAATCTAGTTGGGATACTGCATTATAAAAACATCTCTTTAATTAGTGGGTACTTAATCATTCATCATATTCATGAAGTGAAAACACTATGGTGAAGATTTCTCCTAATAAAATTGTTGTTCCTCTCATTAAAAAACCATCGAAAAAATGATTATTCATTTATAATCAAAGACCTTTTCAACGATATCCTTCTACATGCCCTAAAATTCATTTTTCTAATCTTGAATCTTGATTCTATATAATAATAGAGTTGTTTGAAACAATAAATAATAGCTATATAATTATCAATATTTTACTTATGGAAGTATATAATTTATATTTTCCATAAAAAAATATTTTATTAAACAATATACACATAAGTTTCTTTTTTCCATTATAGATGTGAAACATAATCACAAACAAATCTATGATTTCATTCACTTTTATTTTTTTAATCTGTATTATCACATGAGTAAGTGACTCCCTTGTTTCTTAGTTTATTATTGTATTTTTGAAAAGTGTGACTTATTAGAGACCCTTATGTGTGCGTTGGTTGACTTATATGATTCTCATTTTACCACCCATAATATTTCATAATATTTAAAAAATTACTAAAAATTATATAATGAATGGTTTTTATTACAATAAAATTCCACTATATAATAAAAAAATCTAAAAAATTTCATTCTATTGTTTTAATTTATATTATGGTTTGGCTTTTCATAAACTTTTATAACTTCATATTCTTATGATGGACAATTAAAAATTTATTAAATCAATTAAAATAATTTCAAATGAATTTATGTGAATTACAAAACTACAAAAACAATTCCAATCTTATCTTTGTTTAATTCTAAATAATACCACAATATAAATATTAATCATTCAAAATCTTGGTAAATTTTAATTAAATAAATCATTCCAATACTTAAACATATCATCAAAAATACTTTATCTAATATATTTTCATTATACAATAGATCATTCAAAATTTTAGACAATCATGGTACGTATTATTACTCAATGTCCATCATTTTTTAAATTAGTTATTGCTACTTGCTTCAATATTTCTAATAAACTATCAAACCAAAATTAGTGGAAGCCTGGGGTAGAAAGTGACATAACAATATATTCATCCCTGATAATTATTCCATACAAGAGTTCTCTAAAATCATCACAAGAATCAGGATACTCCTTTAGGGGTTAACATTAATTCATTATGTAGAGAAAAAAGATTTCACAGTATAAAGAAAATGATCATCTATCATTATTGGTATCATCATCCAATTCCAAAATTGTTCATTTATTCAATTTTATTTCCACATTGAGTTATTCTAATAAATATTAAGCAATTAAACTCTTAATCGTTGTTTAATTAAGCTCAGCAAGGTTATGGGGTGTGGTTCAAATGATATATGTAATTGATGAAGACAGATGATAAACACATAATGAAAATTAGATTATTTAATTGTGTAAATAGAAATTTCACCTTACAATGTAATATAAATAATATTTTTCTATCTCCAAATTTCTCATTTTAATTAAGGATCAAAATTTAACCAATAAAAAATTGATTTACTCCTGTATTATTTATATTTATATTTTATTTTATTTTTATATTATGAATTATTTTCATCTTTTAATGATTAATTACGAGAAATATATTATTTAATGGATGTGGAAACCCCATTTTCCAATCATATATAAATAATTACATATTAAATATATATTATTTCCTTTTAAATAATTACACTCTTATGAGAAATTATTATTAGATAAAACAAATAGTACAATATGGGAAATATTTTTTTTGTACTGGAAGTTGATTCTTAATCAATAATTATAGAAAGAGGAGGAATATATATTTGAGTAAAAATAAATTATAAAAATATAAAACACAATCAATATAATAAAATAAAAACCTACATAAAAATGGGATCACATATCCATTCATGTATTTTTTCAACAACATCCCAAAATCATAACATTGATATTAAAATAAAATCCCATCATCTAACCATTTTTTAATGTCATATAACTATTTTTTTATAGTTTTTCTAATTTTCATTTTATTTAATGTCCAGGAACATCAATATGTAGTATGTTACAAATTTCCCAATCAAAAATTCCCACATGTACAGTCTTCTACATAATGAATTACTTGCAATACCATGATATGTAATATCATCTTCAATAATAAGAGCTCACTATTTATATTTAATTCCATATTTGAGTAGGTGGTATGGGATTTTGAATTGTAATATGACTCGTAATAAGGTAATTCATAGTCTCTAAAAAATCAAATATAGAAAATGAACTATTCTTATATAAGTTAAAATAAATCGGGAATTATTTAAAAAAAATTATTCATTTATATCAATACTCATTACTCGTAGAATTTTTGTAAAAAAAATCAAAAAAACATCAACCATAAAAACTATCCATAAATGAAATATATCAATTACCTGTTTTCCCTGAATAAATAAAATCCTAAAAATTATATGGATTTTAATAAAATAGGATTCATGTGGATAATTGTAAAACCTAACTGTCTATTAAGGTATTCTATGGCTCCTGAACTAATGTATTTATATATATTTAGGATAAGAGATAGAAAAATTTAAATGATTCATTAATTTTTTTTCTAAAATAACTTTTATATAAATTATTAAATTTAAAAAGGAATATTGAAATGTTATAATTTATTTATAATGAATAACTAACATTCTACAATGATATAGTTAAAATGAAATCGATGCATGAAAGGCATAATATCCTCTTCGGTGAGTTACTTTGACATCATGGAGTAATCAAAAAAATTCCCTCAAAAAATTAGAACTATTTATTTATATATTTGAAAAATATGGAAATAAGAATATAAATAATCATTGGAATTTTAATTTAATATTCAACCACCATTTTTTATTAATAATTAGGGAAATAAAATGGAAAATTGTTTTAATCAGGATAAAACTAAAACTAAAAATAAAAAATTAATGATAACCATAATGAAAATATATAATAATATTTATATCTACCACCCCACAACTTTTCCATTTTTACCCCACATGTATTCAAAAAATTATTTCAATTCAAAACAGATTTTTATATGATGAAACCATAAAATAAATAATTTAAAAATTATAACCGTATATTTTTTATAATGATGGTATAAAACTACCTCTTAGATCTTTTTTATTGATCTACTCCACCATTCTCCATATTACTATAAAAAGGAACTACTAAATTCAATGAAAAGTATGAAAATATTAAATAAGTATATGCTTTTACCAATGAAAATCACTAGTATTTGATTTATAAATATACCCAAAAAAAATTTTATTAACCTTCCGAATTTAAAAGCTAATAAAAATACTTTCTTATTAATGAAATAAAAAATTTTAGTTTATAAAGTGATGTGATGATTATTATAGGGTTGGACAGAAATTTTTTTTGACTTCCATTATTTGTTTAGGTTGTTATCCATCATGTATCCTATATATGAGGTCACATAAATTTGTCCCCTATATGATAGATAAATGAAGTAAAATAAATAATATATGAGTTTGTATTTTGGGTTTAACCCCCAAAATTGGTGTAGTAGTTAGGCTATCCTTAGCTGGATAGATTCAGTGTTTAATATTCAATTTGACATTGTTGGTCTTTTTTGTGGTATGAAGAACCAAAACTTGTTCCTTCTAGTTTCCTTTAAAACCATGTAAAACTAAATTATTGGAAATAAATTATTTAATCAAATTTAAATCAGTTACTTTATATAATATTTATTGATAAATTTACATCAAATTATCTGTTGAAATATTTATGATGGAGTAACATGAGATATAATAGTCCCACATCAGGGACTTTTTCATGTATATATTCCAACTAATGGAACAGTTCATCTAAATCAACCATAACTACACATAGATATTTAACATTCAAATATATTTCAAAATGATTATAATCATTATAATACAAATATGAATTAACCATTAATTGGATTTATTCTTTCATGACATGTTTTTAGTTCACAAAAACATTAAAAAACATTGAATATAATTGTGGTAAGTCATAATCCTCCCCCTTTTTTAATAATTGATAATTTTAAATAATTGGTTTTTTTATAAAAAAAATCTAAATAAATGGGATTGTGTTGATGGTTGAGATACAATTGTATTTATATTTGGTGAATTAATAATTGAGATTTATATGAAAATGATATATAGTTAGAGGGAGGAAGTGATTGACGTGGATAATTTATTATGAATTTCATATAATGTAATTAAATTTAGGGTAAGTGTAAGACATTTATTGTTGGAGTGTTTTTTGATTTTCCATGTGTTTGATTGAAGAGAGAGATTTATAAAACTATATCATTTGGGGTTCCACAAATGAAGTGACCAATGTTAAATCTATTTAAATATAGAATTAATTTTACTAAATAATTTTATTCTTCATCAGTATAGTTTCCTAATATTAAATAACACCATCCCATTTTGTTTATAATAATTCTAAAAAAAATATTTATAAAAAATTTCATCTTTGTAGACTCATCAATGTTATTAATGTCTGTAGAACCTTTTATCCTTCAGTTTCAGCCTTTTTCCAAATCTATATATCCCTTTAAATTGTTCCATCCTATATTTTAGGGTTTTCCTATACTATGAAGCGATTATTTTCAATAATGAAAGACAGCTACACAGTTTACAATCCCTTATTTATGTGTTTTTATATTATATTATTATATATTATAATAATATAATCAAAATTGAAATCATTTTTATATATTTTTTTTCATTTGAATTATTACATTGGTTACATATAAAAAATATATTATTTTATAGAGAAATAATGAAACCAAAAATGAATAATCACTATGAATGGAAAACATATCCATAGAAATGGTGTCAAAAAGTTATAGGAGTACACATTTTGAAGTGTATTTAGTACACATAATAAATTTATACCCTTTTAGAATAAAACAATGGATATCCATTGAAATAATTCTATTGAGGAGGATTTAGTTCTTTCATAGAACTCCTTTCTTTATTTATATTTATATGACTTAATTTTCTTATATTATTACTTTTTTCAATGTCGAATGATGAATGAAATAATGGAAAAAAATAGAAAAATGTGTGGAGAATATGTTGTGGATATAACATGATGATTTGAATGTATGTTAAATGAAAATTCTAATCCTAAGGTTACTCTATAGAGAATTAGTAAATAATAAATCTACATTTAAAGATGCTTTTAATCTAAAAGTTAATTATTAAAAATTAAAATATAATGCCTCAAAAATTCAATATTCATTTATATATATAATAGAGGTTACACATAACTATAATTAATTTTATCATGAAGATTTCAGTATATAAAACTGTTTTAAACTGATAAATACATGGAATTGGTATAGGGTAATTAGCACAATTATGATATTGTTTAGGTGGCGAGGATCTTGGAGAATAAAAAGATCAATTAAATAGGGGGAATAGCTTGGACCACATTGAGTTCACATAAAAGGGAGTTCCAAATCATAGTAAATTAAGAGATATTATTGTTATAAATTGTCCATAGGCTTAAGAAAACATTCTTCTTAGTAGAGGGTTAAACAATGCCTCTCAAGTGTTTTAGTTTTCATATATACTACTCCTATGAAATTTATGTAATTATGGGTACTTTTTTTTAGTAATATAGAAGTAATTTTTTAATTTTTTTGTCATGAACCATCCTCAGGGCCCGTGCCATGACTAACCCAAGCCCGCCATCCATAGGCTAGGGGCTGGAGACTATCACCAAAGGCGTAAATCCCGATAAAAGGGAAGGCATTGCCTTTATATAAGAAAACAAACACCACATAGTACGCAAGATAAATTAAACATTAAGTAAAATGAGTACAAAAGTAAGTGATGGAAAGTAAACTGGCCAGTATACAAACCCAACTGAATGTAGAGTACAAATGAGAAAAAAAAGTTCAACAGTTGAAAAGTAAAGCAGCAACCACCAATTTGTCTTCCGGAAACCCCACCTGAAGGGTGGGTACAGATGGTCTCCTCTACTCCTCAAATTCGTACGTCTGCACCATGTGCGTCCCACCTAATAGTCCTCCACTGGATACCGTCCCGCACCATAAGCCTCAATTACAATCAGCATTTTCTATCGTCTGTCTCCAACACAATGTAGTGCAGGCATAGCCTGTGCAGTGGTGAGAATATGATAATTAGTAGGGACCTCGAGACCCCCGAAGGCCTCCCAGAATCCACAGAGGATATACCACAAAGGAAAGATACAAACACGAAGTATAAACCAACTCTACTTAGGTATATGACCATACATATACTTAAGTTATCAATTCTAGTTCTGCTCAAACTCACGAGCCCAAGTACATCCCTGTCCAGATAGGAAAGCATAACCCAATCCACATAGAAAAGCACAACCCAATAAACATAGGAAGGCTAGTCAATCACATCAATGATACTTATTGAAAGTCAAGACTCATCACACACATGTACACTACTCACGAAGAGGGGTGGAGATGATTAGATGTAGCCTCAGAATCATCTCCTCTGACGAACCGACGTAGGATCCAAGTACATAAGTCGTCACTGCCGAACCCACATAGGATCCAAATACAGTAACCATCACTACCGAACCCACATAGGATCCATGTACATTTTTCATCAATTCCGAAACCATGTTGGATCCAAGTACAGTCTTCCTCGCTGTCGAACCCACATAGGATCCAAGTACAATCGTCGTCATCGTCACAGTCTCACCCAGCTCTAGGGTTCCCGCACACAGCATGCTCGATTCTGAGATGTTCTTCTCCACAAGGCAAGGGTTTCGATACATAAACTATCACAAAGTACATATTCGATGTATCACAAAGTTCCATCTCGTCAATAGAAACTCAACGCGACAGACAGCGTGTCAATCTGACGCCGGGTCTGGGAGTTATTGGATTTTCCGTCCAAGGGGCTCAGTTGGGTTTTAAGCTAAACCACCTCGACCGTACTCTAGCTACATCCAAATAATCAGTGTAGTAAGACAAAATAACTGTATCACTAAGAGAATTCAACGTAATTGACGGCACGCCATTCGAACGTCCGGTCTTTAAGTTATAAGCGTTTCCGCTCCAAGAGACCAGAAGGTTTTGAGTTTGAACCAACCCGGCCATACCCAAACATCACTGAAATGTTGAGTGTAATATAATAATATGGCTGTGTCAATCCAAGGATCCCTATGCAACTGACGGTGCATAGGTCGGAGGTCTGTAGCCCAATATATGGGTGTTTGAAAGAACCTGGTCCGAAAATAGGGGGTATGGGCCATGTTCGACCCAGCCCAATACCCCCTAGGTCGGCCCGAACTGGGCGACCCGTCCCAGGTCCGGGTCTGGCCTGATTGGGCACGGCTCGGCCCAGCTGGGTGGGGCCAGCCCAGCCTGTGTGGCCTACAGCCCGGCTCGGAAGCCGGCCGTGGCTCGGTGCTAGCCGAGCGGGGCGCAGGGGGGGGGGGGATGCCCCCTGTTTTCGAAAACGGCGGACCTTGTGGGGTTCACCCTAGGATCCAGTCAGGGGGTTACGGACCCTCAGTTCCTTCGAACAGACGACCTTTATGGCCGACCAGCTGTGTAACCACGGGACCCCCTAGGGTCCCACCTCTAGGTGGAACAGGCGGCCGGCACAGCCAGTCGCCCCTCTGATGTCTGTCACGGCCTTAAGGAGCGGCTCTGGTTCGACCGGCGCTGCGCGACTACGCCACGCCCCACCGCCACGGCCCGCTCTTGGCCACGACCTCCTTTGGCCTCACCGGTGCGGCGCGACGGCACCGCACACCACCGCTGCAGCCCGCTCCAGTCGCGGTCCTCTTCGTCCCTGCGCGGTGCAACGACACCGCACTGCCTTCGCCAAAATCAACAACGAAGATCAACAAGAAAAATGGGAGGAGAAATCATCCATGTTTTTGCGGTCTTATCTCCTACCGTTACGATGATAAAATTTGACCAAAGTGTACGAAATACTCAACAAGAAAAAAACACAATATTAATTCATTAAAATTGATCTTAACCCCTACCTCGAAGGAAGTTTTCGGTTGTCAAGTACATCGGATGATGGCATCGTTTTCGTCGTCGTCGGTGTATCCCCCCTTATCGCAGAGGAAGAAGAGGATGGAGAAACCAAGCCACCGAGTTGATGTTCTTCATCAGAGAGTTGGCATTTTTCGTTGAAGAATAAGTTCTTTAAAAGGAAATAGAGCTCTCTCCTACAATTCTTAACACAACAAGCTAACCAAAAAAATAAAAATAAGTCTCATCTTATTTTATTAAAACATGCCATGCATTTAAATTACAAAATTTAAACACTTAATTCAATTAATTGATTAAGTGTGTGTTGGCATGAATTACTGTGGGGGAGTTGGGAGTTTCCTAATTAAATACAAGGGGTTTAATGGGTTTTAGGGAATGTGAAGGGTTGGGGCTCATGCGGGCTCCACCTCACATTTATCCTCACATGGGTAGTTAGGATGTTTGTGGGTCCCACCCTTACTCCCCCATGTAGGATAACACCACGTTAGAATTATAAATAAAATTGTACACAATTTTATTCACTTTTTATTTAATCCACATTTTTTTAAACAACTTCTCTAAAGCAAATCCATCTTCGGTAATGGTCCTATTAAGCAATTATCGGCACTGCGGTTTCATCAGTGCCCTCAGATTTGAATTCTAGCACCGGTTCAATAGATAGAGAAACCCACTCGTTCGTTCACTGAACGTACCTGATCTAAACTATGGAAATTGATTCCGGGAACATCGGGCCTCAGAATCTGGTGCCGTCAGAAACTGCGTACTAGTAAAATCCCAAAGAATTTAAGAAAAAAATTTCCTTTAAATTTACGGGTCAATACAGTTTTTTGAAATTTTTTCATTATTTTATCTTACCTTAGATCACACTATATCACCATCTTTCATTCATCCATGACCTTCGATATCTATACATGGCGACACACACTTCAAGATCCCATTCGACGAGCT
The DNA here is from genome assembly GCA_963277665.1 of Viscum album. Classification (NCBI taxonomy): domain Eukaryota; kingdom Viridiplantae; phylum Streptophyta; class Magnoliopsida; order Santalales; family Viscaceae; genus Viscum; species Viscum album. Next base: position 859,743,390 of record OY728151.1, read on the forward strand.
TCACACATTCATTTCACCTTCATACACATCGCTTTGTATTGTTGCCTCATATTTGGAAGTAGAAAATACTATTTGTTCTTCCTTTTAAAGAGGTCCTACCTATATTATAGAAGACCATGTTAGATGGAAATTAAGAACACTAATTAAGAATGCACAAAATTATATTTTTCTAGGTTGTCAGCTGATTTCTTGTCAGATTCATTTACATTCATTTATACAATGGAAAATTCTATTGATTATTTTCCATATAAAATTTTCATGTTAACTAGTTCCTAATATTCAATTGTTCATAGTGATTCTAGTTTCATGTCATTCCATAGAAGAAATCATTCCCACCTCGCAACTCAAGTAGTCGTTCACCACAAAATAGAAGACAGATATTGGTTAGATTCTGGGAGGTGTTCCATTAGGACCATCATCTGTGATGTTCGAATCACAGGAGGGGAGTTCATAATCAAGTATGACATTCAAAAAAATACATTAAAATTTTAATGAATAAAATATAGTTCTTACAATTCTTTTCTTTTTTGGTAGAGGAAAACACAATACCAAAAAAATTTGACACTCTATAGAAAACCATTAATTATTATTTTCCATCATTGATGCATGAGTAACCATTTTCTTATAGGAGTCTTTCATATCTAGACTATGTTAGTTTGGGTATGGTACACTCATCCTAAATTGTTGAATATTTCTTCCATACAGGTCGAATATATATTATATATTCTACTATGTATGTTGTTAATTTTTCTTCTAAATATTTCACTCATGGAGTTCCACGTGAAAATGATATGAGAATCATAGAAAATTTTAGATATATTCTTATAGAGGTCCTCAAGATTAGTCATGATACCTTAATTTTTTGTACTAGGTATGGATTCATTGATATAAAAAGTTGATTCTTTTTTCATGACATTAAAACTATGATTGAAATGAAAAAAACAATGGTGTGTGTTTGTATTTCATGTAATATAAAAAATTAAATTTTATGGAACAATATAAATATGATTTATTCACCATTGTGATCTCAATGAATTTATTGATGATAAATTACAGAGCCTCTAATGGTAATCCCATATATCCCTTTCAATATTCTCATCGATTGTAATATAGTTGAGTTCTTCGATCTTATAGGATCATATAAAAATAGGGGACGATATGAAACTTCAAAAGGATGTCTAAAAATAATGATGATGAAACCTCTAAAATGGTATTTGGTTGAACTAAAAAACAAGGAAGGCAAAGAAAGATCCATATCTATAATAGAGGAGAAATAGACACAATATAATGAGTCATCTCAAACATGGGGTTTTTTGGGTCACTAGAAACAACACATGTCACGCCTATAGTGATAGGAAAACATTCTAGTTTTTATATCAAAGTATAATATTTTATTTACAATCTAAAATGAAGTTGTTTCATACACAGTTTTAGTATAGTTCACTAAAACATACATGGGTCATTCTCTATGGAAGGAGTAAATGAATCATTGTATGATTCACCTTTATCTTCATAAATCCAATAATTATCCATGTGGTAAGAATTATAATTATAACGATTTCATCATATTGATACTAGTTACGGGAAATAAATAAATGAACACAATGATTTGGTCATATAACATAGACGATTCTTTGATCTTTCAAAAACAAAAAATGAGAGAGGAATATCTAGGTGATTTCATAGAATGCATATGTATAAATGGATTATTATACTTTATGTTTTTTGGGGATTATAGTTTTAGTTATATATGGTTATACCTAATTTAAAAAATCTAATTTGAATATTTGGAAAACATATTGGACAACATGCATAAAAATTACTTCCTTCTATAGTTAAAAGGATATAGATGTTTTCAAGCGGTGGTGAGGGATATAGACTGATAAAAACAATTTTGTAGTAATGATAATATGTTAAATAGATTTTTGAACAGAATCATAAATAATATTTTTTATTCTTGTGTAGGGGAATTAGATTTTCCCATAGAGAAGTTTTTGAATATGTAGGATGTAAATATATGAATTGTATACAGTATTTAACTTCTCATTCATTCCTAGTTTTGGAGTCATGTTTTATCTTTCTCCATTATACTAAAAAGGACATAAGGTTTCTTGTTTTTTTTCATCCATCCTCTCACTCAATTAATGTAATTTCAGTTCATTTGTCTATAATATATTTGTATTCTATGACTTTTTATTATCATTGAATCTCCTAAATGACTCTGTGAAGTGCCAATTCAAATATCCATTTTATTACATACCCATTCGTGAATTTATTATTAATGATTTATGCATTAGAATATAGTATAGGGTTCAAAAAATGGTGTAAGGAAAATCACAGTCCGTCCTAATAAAAAGAATCTTATCCAATGGGATTAGTAGATAAACTATCTATGAAATGCAGTAAAATGAATATTTAAACTTAAAACCACAGCAAAGGTTGACACATTTTGATAGATCATCAATCATACCTCAATGAAGGAAGTCAGAGATGACATAAAATTTAAAGAGAAGGAAAATTAAAAAATATATACTTTATGGTGAAACTCAAATTTCACATTAAAATTTTCAAAAAATAACTTGATGAATTTTGGGTTGGGGATGAAATAGATCTCAAAATATTAATGTAATAACACATCATGACTTCGATGTTAAATATATTTATGAAGAATAAAAAAATGAAAATATTAATGGAATAAAGATTATTTATAAATAAATGTGATCCTAAGAAATAGGGGAAAATTTACCCATAAGGGGATGCATTTACCATATATTTTATTATGGAATTTAAGGATTATAGAGGAGGAGGTAATTTGGTTTCCAATTTGTGCATGTGGCCCCAACAGGATCAACAACCTGTCGTGACTTCAATAAAAATATTTTCCAGATTCACTTCCTTTTTGGGTATTTGACATGATTCTAGTTGATTAAGGATACCATGATTTAAGGGTGAACATAAATTTTTGCATTACCCAAGGATAAAATTGTAACTACCAAATCATTTGGGGCCCACTTAACCAGCATATGGCCAAACTATCACAACCCAAATACATCCACCAATAGTATAGGGGTAGTGAAAACATTTGGGTTGGAGTAAACGTTATGGGAGGCCTTTTTTAATTTTTTTATTTATTCCCTACCAAAATTATCAGTTGTTTAGTGAAAAAAATATAAAATATATTAACATATTGGGTACAAACATGCATGAAATTACCTTTAGAAAAATATAACAGAGTATGACACTATAGTATAAACAATATAAATTGATAAAATACACAGAAATACATAAATAAATGGATAATCTAAAATTGAAAATTACTTATAAGAGTATATTAGGGGAGATTCCCACTAAATTTTCTATTATTTAACAACCGAACATGATATGCGTCACTAAATACTATTAAGATCTAATGATACCAAGTCCACTACAGTCATAAATATTATTTATTTTTTCTATATAATACATAATACATGTATGAAATCCCATGTAGGATTGAGTATATTCAATCCAAATATAACCCCAGAAATCACCATGAAATAATAATCAATAGAGATTATTCCTCTCATCACAACAAATTCATGTTAAGCCAAATTTGTGACAACAGCCAGAATAGAAATTGAAATCATACCTAACATGGATATTCTAAAAAACATGATCAAATATTATATATTAGGGATCTCTACCTCCTCATAAATACTAATAACTTAGCTCTAAATGTTTTTCTCCAATTGCTAATAAAAATTGATAACATGTATGGAATTGTGTGGAGTACTCAATGCTCTCTACTAAGATCCACACCATTAAGGGACATAATCTATATCCATGAATTGGAAACACATCACCAAAATATGAGTGGTGGGTCTGATCCCCACTATTTCACTATATGGAAATGGGATCCAAAACTCTCATATAGGACCAACAACCCACAAGAGATTGTTAAACAAGGAGTACCACTCCATCGGTACAAGACTTAAGACTAGTTTATAGTGGGGTTTTCAAACCCTACATGTATAACAAGTAATAGGTAACCAAAAAAAGTTCATTAGGGGGTTTCAAAACTTTATAAAACTCCTAATATCATAGTCAATCCCTAGTACATGTGTAGAGAGTGTGGGGGACCCATTCCCCTATGAGAATGGGAATCAGACTCTAGTATCTCTAGTGATCTAACATATGAACTGACATAGTCCTTGTAATTTAGATGAATGAATCCCACTCGTATAACCTTGTATCAAATTTATTATTCTAAAATGAAGGACACAATCCGGATATACATTAAAAACTACTCAGTAATGGTTGATAGTAGGACATAATTTAGGATGGAAAAAAACCTGAATAATGTGGAAGACGTTTCATAGGTCTTACAGGCTAAAATTTGAATCCACCAATATCTCACCATAAATAATCTTGAGTGGCCAATCATAACACACTATTGTGAAATTCATAAAACACAGTGTTTGGGATATTTAAATGGCCAAATTAGACACTAGTTAAAAAGTCACATTTAATCATTTATTGCATGAAAGACATTTCATGGGATTAATCTACAAGTCTAAATTAAATGAGAAATAAAATCCTTTAAACTTCCACCTTAATATTATGTTTTTATTCTATATATATTGTATCAACCTAACACCATATGAATGACTAACATCAGACACCCAATCATATAATAATTTAATTATTATTATTATTATTATTTATAGTATTGAAATTATAATTATTACAATATAATATATGATAATGGATTACGGGTCATAGTAGACCTCACCCCCTATCACACTTAACTTGTTTCCTAGCCCCAAACTAATTCCAACTAGCATATTCCAATTTTTTATTCTCTATCATATCATCATATTCTCCATTGATATATTCACATAGTTTCCTCACCACACATTATTTCATATGAAACACAGCGCCTCCCATATAATGCCTCCTCTAAAAAAATGAATCATTGTTAGCCTCCACCACTTGCACCACCCTCATCTATAAAAAATACTCATACAGACTATCACCATCTGACCATTTTTCATTCACTTACAAAATGAACCACTACTACAATGAAAAAAAATGAAACCATCCATCTGAATCATTCAATCCATCCCTTGTCATTCTTCTTCGGTCAAAAAAGATTGACCCACCTGATTGAAACCATTGAAAACAATCAGTTTCTTCTATAATATTATTCCTTCATCATCAACCACATCAATTTCTTTTCCCCTCATTAGGATTCATTCTAGATCTAACCAACTTCCAAATGATAGTCTAATGGTTATGATGAGAAGAGTGTGGGAGAAGCCTGTAATCATTAAACATTAATTTTATAAATGGATATAACTATTATGGTCGATGATTGAGTAAATTGAATTTAGATTACATAATAATGAAAAAAGAAACCATATTTAAAACAATGATAAAATAATTATCATATTCAACCATCAATTGGTAAATAAAATTGTTAAATAATTGATTTTTATTTTACATGGGATAATATAATTTAGGTTAAATCCAAAAAAACAATTCCTTTAGATTAAATTAATAATTGATGAAGATTCTTCATGTTCCATTATGGAAATTAATATTGACTTATACACTTAACAATGATCAACAATGCATGATTTCATATCATCTTCAAATAAAAATCATATTTGTATGACCCTCAGTCTGTATTTTCATGCCACAAACACTGAAATCATGTTATTATTGTGTATTTATATATTATTTTAGATCATTTTTATTTAATTAAATAAATAATTATTTTTAATTTTTTTAATTTTCTATTACCATATAGGTTCCAAAAACCAAACAGCATATGTTATCTAAGCTAATATTTTGGCTATGGTAAACCCCTTTTTCCGAATTTAGTTGTGTTGTCAAATTTTTTATCAAAGACTCAATTGAAAAGTTATTCTGATATTTCAAGTGAAATAAATTCTCCTATCATTAAAATAATAATTATTTTTACAATATTAAATTTTTTTCTAGAATCCTCAAAATCCTGCCACATATCGACAACTAGATATGATAATATTCGTCGAAATATTTCAAAGTCATACCCAACTAAAATAGAGTCACTACACTAACTACATCTTCTTGGATAATCATCACGAAAAAAGTGAACAAATACTAAAAATTAGGGAAATAATAAATCAATTGCATATCTCATCCCAGAAAGCACTTAATATAGTTATCATACTCTTATAAGGAACAAACCAAAGGGAAACGATTTCCAAATAAGGGAATTTTCATATATGGTTGCATACTTTACTGAGCTCATTAAACTATTCTATGAGGTATCTCTACCCCCAAAATGTACATAAAATTAGTTGAGATCACATAGTGGGTCATGGAAATGTATCCTATGAAATGATAAGAAGAAAATCTCAGTAACATAGTCTTATTTTCGCTATCAAGCCAGGTTTTATTCAACCTCATTAACCCAAAAGCATAAATAAAAAATTTCGTATCAACCCTGGACATAGCCTACCACACTAGCCAAGTCTCATTAAACATCAATATTCTCAAATATTTTATAACACCAGACCATATAATTGGTCAAAAAATTTCTCTATTATCAATCAATGTAGGACCCTGATGCCACTAGTCATTCCTCATAATACATTGGATAAAATTAACCTTTCAAATCAATCATTATGGACAACCCTAGCCTTATAAAATTGGTCCCCCACTAGCTCCACCCATTATGGATGTGGCATAGAAGGTATATTGTACTGGGATTCTGATGGATATACAAAAATATTATATTGGTATCAAAAATGATACATAAAATCCATATATGGTATATGATCATTCTTGTTATGGCCTAATGGTAACATGAAATCATGAATAATGTTCTCTTAAATATGAATTATCTTCCATACATGGTTATTAGTTTGGGATAGAAACATTGTTCTCAACTAAAACCCAATCTCAATGGCCTCTATGGTTCTCTATATAATTGATATGTATAGTGAAAATCATGTTTTGATGAACATTGAGGGAATTCCATGATAGTGGACTACCACATGCATTAATTGGTTCACCAAAACATTTGTATTCACTACTTTAAGATATTTAATTTCCTCCAATTTCCAATTCCAATATGTCACATTTTCCTAAACTTACAAAATGCTTTTCCAACAATTGTTTTACATAAAAATATGCTATGAAATACTTTCTCTCCCCCTCTAATAATAAATGATCATATTATATCATCACATTACATATATGTAATACTAAAGAAGGGAAACCAATTTAAAACCCCATATTTTAGAATGAATGGTGCCATCATCCATCCTCAAACGAGGACAACATGCACCACAACATCATAAAATCTCTCAGGATCATTCCCAGTGGATATCTGATCAAACACAATCTTATAAGTTTTTTCCCATAGGATCCTTCTTACATACTAAATAAACTATGGGGTAATAACTATAAATTGGACATACGCTACCCAATCCTCAAACACAATTTAAAACTATAAATATATCAACTATTATATCACTTCCCTCGACATTAGTGGATTTAAAATTTTAGTCTAACAATGTGTTTAGATATCCTCATGTGTCTCTAGTGATCCTACAAGGAGTCCAAACACACTCGTATTTAATTAATAATACTATAATGACATAATCATTGAATAACAACAGATTTAGTTCATATATCTTTTGAAATCATCTTGGTTGTTCAACACACCAATGGATTTTATGAGGGACTCATGGATATTGTAGAGGCATTAAGAAGCCACTTTTTGTACTTCATCGACTTGAACATAGAGTTTGTAATAATAGGTTCTGATTTCAAACTCATAGAACCAAATTTTCAATACCCACTAGTCAAGGTTTCCTATAGTTCACAATTGTTGATTGTTCTAAAATATAGTATCTCGGAAATGGTGATTTCAATTTATATGTAACCCCATGAAATAAAATTATTAATTTTTTAACAATAAAAGATTGATTAGGGGAACATATCATGTCTAAAAATATTCACCTACACATATCATGAAACTTTTCAATTATATAATGAAGCTCTTTGGGATAGAGGATATATTGAAAAAAATACCTTTCCCTATATGTAATTTATTTTCAAAAGAAAATACTAAATGAGGTAAACCTAAAACATCCTCAGAGAAGATTCCATCAAACCTATTCATGATCAGAGTAAACTTACATATCGTAGCTTCTAATTCTATATCTTTTATTCTATGAAATAATATATCTTTTATCCCCCTAAAAATGATATTATCTTAAACGTCCTTGGGTTCCTCATTAATAATAATAAAAACTAAATATGAATAATCTAAAGCAGTACAACCCTTACTGGTAATTGTATTATGATCATGGATAGAAGAAAACAAATCTATACTAAGCAAAACATCAAAATCTCTCACATCCCCAACATAAATATTCCACAAAAATATTTCCCTATCAACCTAGATTTTTCCACATAATCATTTGATTTTAAGATTACTAATTTTATCTACAGGATCCTCTTACAAAATAGGTGGGACAAAAGTGGTCCACTTGTATCACTATGCCATGAGTAGGAGATGTGATTAGTGAAATATTTTATATACCATTATTCTAAACATAAATCTTGATCAAGAAGATATATGTTTCACCTAAAATCCACACATGAACCATAAATTCATAATATCATTCAGTATGAATCTTCATATTACCACAGCCACATTATAACCTCGTCCAAGGATAACTCTAATTCTTAAAAAAATAACTAAAACAAAAATAATGAAGGAACGTTTATACAACACCAAGACACTATCCACATGGGGTGACACTAACTCACCCACACTGTTTTAGATCATGTCCCATTAATAGTTCTCAGTGTGAAAAGTATCCCTCTTCCTTGAATGAATGATTCAATGTTAAACATCCCCTACCCCTGGTTCCACCAAATCCTAACATCACTTGGTAGAAGTCTAATCTATTGGAAAATAATCAAGAGGCATCCAAACAAAGTAGTACACTCACAAAATGTATCACTATGAAAATTATATAAGAGTTACTTTTATTCAATGGTTCTTATGTCATGAATCAAAAAATGTAGAAATGAATATAACCTCTGTATACATTGTGGTATATTTTATATTTAATAAAAATTAATATATTATATATATTTCAAGGGATGAAATACTAATTTATCTTTCATCACACACAATAATTATTTTTTTTTGATATTTTTCATTACATGCATTACCCTCTTATAAAAAAACAACTATATATTACTAAAATATTATTATTTAATATAATAAGAAATTACCTACCTGTTAATTTTTAAATTATGAATCTTATTTCATATCGTAGTAAAATATATGGTTTATAAAAATAAAATATAAACTTATTGGTTACCAATTGATTATAAATGTTAATATAATCAAATTCCAATATAATATAAATATTTATTATTTCATGCTAGGAAATGTGTTTTATCATAATAAATTAAATAAATTACTATTATTGAATAATTTAAATGAAATATATATATTCTATATTCAATCAAATATATTTTATATTTCTTTGATAGATTTTATAGCCTTAAAATAAGAACAAACCCAATTTTACATATAAAACATAATATTTTTTAAAAGGAATTTTTGAAGTTACAACCCATCCCCTAGGGCCTGTGTCATGACCACCCCAAGGCCGCCTTCTATATACCAGGGCCTGTCTAATAGTACTGGAAATGCGTATCCCAAAATGAGAAGCATTTCCTTTAAACCTGTACAAACACACAATCCCTGAACCCAACAAGAAGAAACCATGATGTAAACTGTTGTAGTAATAATGTGCATGGAAAGTAAAGGGTTTGGAATACAATCCCAACTAGATAGTACATGTACAATTAAAAGATAAAACAAACCTTAGAACACCACTGAGGATCCTACTTTAATGGTAGGTAAATCTCACGATCAGTTGTCACTACGTCATATCACATCGAATTGTCCACCTGTGAGCACCATCCAGACCATGCCACTCAGCCTCCATCAATGTTGTCTGTTGTCTACACAAGACACGATAGGGTTCAGGTGTATCCAATGCAGGGGTGAGTATAACAATAATTTGTAGGGACCCCAAGACCCTCATTGGTCTCCCAGAGTTCCACAAAGAAAAATACCACAAATAAAGACTTCAATCACAAAGAATGAAGAAATCATCAACTCTACATAGTTATATTACCATACATATACCAACGTTATCCAAAGATACCATATCATTCATAAAGAAACATGTGGCTCCAACTTTTAAGACTTTTTCACAACTGATACACAATGGAAGAATACCACAATGGTAACACCATGAAGGTAACACCACGAAGATGAGAGGACCACAAAGAAAACACCATGATGTTAAGAGTAAAAAAAAGGTAAAAACATGAAGGTAACACCGTGAAGAAAAATGTACCACAAATGTAAAGGCTCAGCTAACAATAGGTATATAACTAATTATAAAAGGCACATATGATTAGAAGTATTGCTGGATCCTCTTATTATGTCAAGAAGCTCTGCTGCTGACCCACACAGGATCGATAGATACTAACCCACACAGGATCGATGTTCTTTCTTCACATTACAACCAGCCATGAGATTCCCACTGTAATCACACTTGATTCTGAGAGGATCAACTCCTCAAAACTTTTTTCCTACTTTAACTGCAACGAAGTTACAAGAAGAGGTGTCCCAATGAAATGAAATGTTGTTAGGGTTTGAATACGACATATAGTGTGTCAATCAGACACCCAGTCACAATGTTGCATGCATTTTAGTACTGAGGGACCGATTTGATTCGGGTTCGATCCAACCCGGTTTTACTCCATAATTATCCAAAACACATTTTAAGTATTCAAAAAGGTCTGTCTCCCTAAAAGTGTCCCATTTAAATAGACGGTACGTCAAACAGATGCTTGGATTTCCTGTTATAGTCTTTTAGGTGAAACTGGGTCTAATTGGGTCCTGTTCTCATCCGACTCAGGAAGGCCGACCCGTAGGGTCGGGTCGCGGCGGGCTCTGCCCGCTGGGCCACGGACTATCCCGGCCCTTCTGGGTAGGGTGTCCCACTATCTTTTCATGGCCTAACATACAGAGGGGCATGACCCGATTGAGGCGTGGCAAAATGGGGCTCCCGTGGCCTGGCCCGCGGAGCGGTGCGACCTGCTGGAGGTGCGGCCCGCTAGGGCCCATGCTCTATGGAACACGGGGGTGGGTTTTTCTCCCCACATTACACCCGAACAACTTTTATGTTTGGGTAACGGAGTATCGGTGCCACAAGGAACCTCTTGGTCGCTGAGAGACCTATAGAGGTGTGTCCCTTCTCCACTATTGCCGCATCATGTCATAGAAATCTACAGCATTGCACAATGGTAAGCCGCTCCGCCACCACCATCCACAAACAATATATGTCGACTATCGTCTTTTTACATCATGTCTATGACCAAAATATTCTCTGCTAGCATAATGTGATGGATCACCACCATACCTTCCACGACCGGACGTTTCCTACCTCCACTGTCTCCTTCCAGCGGCCTTCCGTGGATCACCAGGTGATCTTCGATGGCCCATATTTCCATCTGTTAGTACCATTTGCCTCCCCAGGATTCCATCATTTCTGCTTTACCCCCCATTCCATGTTACTTTTGTTTATAATAAAAAGGAATGCAATGAACACATAGATTAAAAAAGTAGCGAAGGGTCTGGGACTTCTTCGTTCGGGCCTCACCCATCGTGTTAGAGCATTATCAAGGTGGAAAGGATACATGATTAATTAATATAATGTCATTAAAACAAGATAAATCTATACCTCATGATCATTGGAGAATGTAGAGATTTAGGAAGATTCTATGATCATCATTCGGTGGTTCTCTTCACCTCCCTATAGAATAGGTTCTGTCCTCCATGTGATTGGCGTTTCGGTACATTTCTAGAGGTTTTTTGCTTGGTGATTCATTTCCAATACACCTCCCAATGATCCATATAAATAAGAGAGTGGGAGTGTGATTAACAGTAATGGAATTAATGATGTTCAATTAATTAATGAACCTTCTTAATTCTAACAGTGATGTAACAATGAATTTAGAAGTGATGAAAATTAATGGTTGGACACATCGTTGGTCCCAGAAACTCCGCATTTCTGTTTTATGAAAATGAAAGAAGAATAATAAAAAGAAAAGGTATTTTTATTATTCTTTTAAATGTCTAAAATCTAAGTTTTTCTCCTAAGATACTATTGTATAATTTATGCCTTCCTTAAGTGAATCTCTATTATACAGATTCAACGGTGCTCTTGGATTTTTAATCTGAGCACCAGTTTAGAATTTAGAAAACGATGCTCATGCGTTTACAAGATGTATCATAAAAATAGTTGAGATATTAATTCCAAGAACACCGAGACTTGGAATCATGATCTGTCAATTTTTTCAGAAACATAATAATTCTATATAATCAAAAATATTACAAGGAAAATCATAGTCATTACATTCTCCCCACCGTAGATCTTTTCATCCATGAAAACCAAAAAATAGAATAAGGAAACAAAGGGGGGTACTGAGCACAAATATGGTCCTCCCATTCCATTGTGCTCTCTTGGAGGTTCCCTCAATTCCAATGAACATGCACTCGAGGTATTGATTGTCCTTGAAGGACCTGATCATGTCAATCCTCAATCTCCACTGAAACCTCCGTAAAAGTCGCTTCATCATTGATTCCCAGCTCGCTATGGTCAATAATGTGAGATGGTTCATGCACATATCTCATTAGTTGGGATACGTGGAAGACTTTTTTCACCCTCTCAAAATGTGGTGGCAGCTCCAAGTGATATGCCACCTTGCTTATCCTCCGATGTAACAGAAAGGGTCTGATAAACCTCGGTGAGATTTTTCTTCTTAATCCAAATCTCAGTAGTCCCCATCAAGGGGAGACACATAAGAATACGTGTTCCCACTCTTAGAACTCCATATGTGTTTTTATTTTATCAGCATGACAATTTTTTCAACTCTATGAAGTCTTCACCCACTCCCATATGATATGCATCTTCTCAGTGGTATCCAGTACCAACTAAGGACCCATAATTGCTGACCACCTGAAACTATCCACCATATAGGTGACCTACATGGTCAACCAAAAAATGATTCAAATGGTTCCATACTTGTGGTGGAGTGTTATCTGTTTTTGAATGTGAACTCCACAAAGGGAATGTGGTCATTCCAATAGTGTCCAAAATTTAGGATGCAAGCACGAAGCATATCCTCTAGTTTATGAATGGTCTTCTCTGTCTGACCATCCATCTGTGGATGAAAGGTAGTGCTCAAACAAAGTTGAGTCTCAAACTCCTCCTATCATATCTTCAACAATTGGGATGTAAAATGTGTGTCTTGGTCAGAGAAAATCATCAATTTTACACCATGAATTCATAGAATCTTTGGTATGTAGATTCATATGAATCCCTCTACTTATCCAAACTCTCAGATGGGTAGGAAGTGGGATTACATGGTGAGTTTTACAATGATCACCTAGTTTGAATCATGTCCCCTGGACATACGTGGATGCTCTGTCATAATTTCCAATGAGATATCATCCCACTTCCACTCTAGCACCTCTCGTGGATGCTCTAAGCCTACTAGAAAATTATGCCCAGAATTCACCTACTGACAAATGAATAATCAATAAGTATACTCAACCACTAATTTCTTCATCCTAGGCCACCAGTGCTGACACCAAAGGTCCTGGTATATCATTTCCACCCTAGGATGAAACACTATAGGGGACGTATGGAACTCCCACAACACATCCTCGCATACCACCATTGGTAGCATGGTGCATCATCTGAAGAAGATGACATGATACCGACCTTCAGAGAATATGTTAGGTGCCTGTCTGTTGGATATATGAGCACGTCGAGCCTCACAGTCAATGTTCTCAAGATGTGCTTGCTGAACATGCTGAATAAGTGGGTGAGTGAAAATCATATAATAGAGGTAAGATGCTCTATCTCTATCCAAAAAGGATAACTACAATGTGGCTAGTTGCCCTGTGGCCTCATTGAGCAACTGTAGAATGGACCCCCTATTGAGTTTTTCAACTAATACATTCCCCTTTCCAAGAGTGTAGACTATCTAAAATTCCTAGTGCTGGACGAACTCTATCCAATGTCATTTTCTCAGGTTCAAATCCATATATGATAACATATACATAAGACTCTTTTGATGAGAGTATAATGTAAATCGTTCTCCAATCACGTAATGTCGCCACATCTTCATGGTGAAGACCACAACTGCGAAATATAGGTCATGAGCTGTGTAGTTTTCCTCATGTTATCTCAGCTGCTGTGAACCATAAGTGATCACTACTCACTCCTCCATTAGGACACATCCAATGATATTCCATGATGTGTTGCAGTAGACTACATATCCAATTCCCTCTTCTGGTAGCCTAAAGATGGGGGCACTCACCAATTAATGCATGAACTCCTGAAACCCTTGCTTTCATCCCTCTGTCCATGCAAAGGGTTATGCCTTCTTCGTCAATGCTGCCAAGGGTGCCACAACTCTGAAAAGTCAGGCACGAGACATTAGTAATATTGAGACAGCCCTAGGAAACTCCACATCACAGTCAAACTCCTTGGTGGATCCCAAGAGAGAGCATCCTCTATCTTTACCAGATCTGTCACTAATAGAGGCTCCAAGATAAAGTGTCTACATCCCGTATCCAGAATTGGATCTTCTGAGCTTACCATAAAGATGGTGCTCCCTGAGTGTATCATGAACTATCTACAGATGATAGTAATGGTCCTCTTCTGATGCTAAGTAAATCAAGTTGTCGTCGTGGAAGGCCACCACAAAGTGATCAAGGTCTGGCTGAAATATCTTATTCATGAGTTCCATGAACACTTCTCGGGTGTTGGTCATGCCGAATGACCTAACCACGAACTCATAGTGGCCATATTGACATCTAAAAGAGGTATTCTACTCCTCCTCATCTTATAACCTAAGCTGATGATAGCATGATCTAAGGTCTATCTTTGAAATAAATCTATCTCCCTTCAACGTATATAAGAGATCATCAATCCTCGGTAGGGGATACTTGTTCTTCGTGGTCACCTACTTTAGGCGTTGGTAATCTATAATGAGTCTAAAACTCCCATATTCCATCTTGGAGAACAAAATAAAGGCATCCCATGGAGAAACACTGGTCCTTATGAACCCCTTTATCTATATGTCCTCCAGACGAACTCGTATGTCACGAAACATTATGGGAGCCATCCGATATGCTGGTGCAGATATCAGTGTCATCCCTGGGTACAAGTCGATATAAAATTCAACCTCTCTAGGTAGGGGTAGTTTCATACCATAATCAAGGAAGACATCTACATACTAGTCCACTAAAGGATAGCTCGGACTCTCAACATCAATTAATCTGATGTTAAGGCTAGCCAAATGATGTGTGATCAGCTGCACTCTCCACTGGGTAAGTCCATCATGTGCTTTAATGGATCCCTTATCATAGATGAAGGAAAAAATAGTCCCATACTCACAGAAAAATCACATATTATTCCAAATACATTCAATACGAGCATGAACTATGGATAACCATTCCATACCCAAGATGATGTTGTAAGGCCTCGATACCTCTACATAATGATCCTAACTGAATCTATCACCTCCAAGAGTAATCTCCCAATGTTCTCACCCGTGTGTAATCAATGAATCCACTCTCATAGAGGTCTCTATCTGTAAGGAATGGTCTAATTTCTCCATTGTAATCTTCATGCTCTGAACGAGTGTCATGGAAATGAAATATTTAATGGAACTTGTTTCATAAAATAATCCAACTATGATGGATTATACCCATATTTTACCTAGATTCCTCTACAGTTCAATGTGGTCATTGGCCTCATCTTACATTAGTTGAGCCCATCCATGTCCACCAGCTCTCTATGGTCGGGGTGGACCACCTAGAGTTGGTGGCAGTAGAACCTCGAATCGCCTCCCATAGCCTGCTGAACGGTCAGCTCCTCTTCCACATCTGCATGTAGCCTTCATAAATCCTCAATCTAACATTTTCCTATGCCTTGATGACCCCTTGACCATATGCTGGTCATCTGTATGGAGGTTCATGCATTCACAACCCATGTTACCCAGCATGTCGCACGAGTAGCACTGCCTGCTCTTCATCTGTCCTTATCTATCCCGTGAGCCTCACACCACCGACCCTGTATCCTAAGGTCATCTAGTAGAAGGACTGTTCTATTTGGGTCCATGTGTCATTCGCCTACTACCTACAATGGATGATTGTGCTACCTGACATCGGATGGGGGCTCTCATTGTCGGTTCCTTCTTAGCTGTGAAGTTCTCCCCCAAAAGATCCCACTCTTGAGCCACATGATTCGTCGGAATGCTGAGCAATATCATCAATGCTCTGATCTCCCATCGGGGACCCCTCTCAAAGGTCTTGGCCCAAAATAAAGGGCCACATACCATTTTGTTGGAGTAGTAGGAGAGATCAGTGAACCTCGCCGAGTATTGGGCCATTGTCATACTGGCTTGTTGTATGTGTAGCAGCTTTTAAATACACAATGAGCGTAGAGTCGCTTGGAATTACTCTTCCCTAAAATGGCCCTCGATTTCCACCTAGATGTAGGTCGCCTCGTTGTGTAATTGGAGTTTCAGACTCCCCCATCTCCCAACTGCTCCATAGAATACACTGTTTTCTGGGATCACCATCAGATCAACTGGTGTCCCAAATAAGAGAAAAACATGGGCCAAAACCTCCAGCCAGCCCTCAGCCGCCTATGGATCTGTCTCACCTCGGAACATCAGAGGCCACTGCCGATGAAACTCTTAAAATGAGCTCATCCAGATTCCACCCTCTGCTAGTGGGGTTGGGTGTATCTGCTTCCCAATGGGCGGTTGTGCTACTGGTTCACCACCTGATAGTACTATCACCGTAAGAGGGCCCTACACCAGATCCTCCTCGTTCTGTGAGTAATCATCCTATACTCTCTCAAGAATCCTGGATGGCTATCTATGTGGCACATCATGAAAGAAACCCGGTGTTCTACGATCAATAAGTTATACCTGGTGAGCTGACTCAATGAGATCAAAAGTAATACTTTTCGAAACACACACAATTAGTGTTTTCGTGCACTGTGTTGAAAATTTGAATTCAAGGTCTTGGTTTATGGATACGTCGGCTACCGCACAAAAACTGGATTTCCCACATAAAAACCACACTCATTACAATTAACACTATTTAAACATTGAAAATATAATATTCATAGTTCTTATGTATAACCGACTCCTCTAATACCACTTTGTCATGACTAGTCACTCGGGGCTTGTGTCATGACTAACCCAAGACCACCTTCAATAGAGCTGGGGCAGGAGACATGCAATGGAATGGTGTATCCCTAAATAGGATGGAATTTCCATTAAACCGGTACAAACAAAAATTCCAAGAAGATATCTAGACAAAATTCACGATGTAAACTACAGTAGTAAAAAAGTGCATTTGAATGTAAAGGGGGCGGAATACAAGCCCAAAGGGAGAGTACAGGTACATGTGAAAGAGAAAACCACTCCTGGAACTTCAAATGAGGATCTTACAAGAAGGTTAGTTACATCTCACAATCAGTATTCATTGCGTCACTTCACGTCAAATGGTCCACCTCTGAGCACTGTCCAGACCCAGCTCCCATAGACTCGATCAATGATGTCTATCATCGGCAAAAGACACAACATGTTTCAGGTGTATCGCGTGATATTGGCAGTATATAAATACTCAGTAGGGACCCCGAGACACCAATAGGTCTTCTAGTGTTCCAGAAATGAAAATATTACAAACCAAGTCTTCAACCACAAATCACGAAGTAGACATCAACTCTACATAGTTATATGCTTATACATATACTTATGTAATCCAATGATACTCATCTCATTCATGAGGAAACATAAGGCTCCAACGGTTAATCTAATTGCACAACTGATCCATGAAGGAAGAATACTAAAAAGGTAACACCACGAATGTAACACCTCGAATGTGAGAGTACCACAAAGGTAACACCAAAAAGGTCAGAGTACCACAATGGTAACACCACAAAGGTAACACCACAATAGATAAAGTACCAAAAATGTAAAGACTAAACTAACACCAGGAATATAACTCAAGTACATAAGTATAGATCCTTCGATGTATCACTAAATCATCTCATTCTGTATAGAGGCTCTTCTACTGACCCACACAAGATAGAAAAATGTTGACCCACACATGATCGTTAGAAGCTAACCCACACAGGATCGATAGATATTGAAACACACAAGATCTCTATGTGTTGACCCACACAGGATCGATAGATTTTGAACCACACAAGATCAATGTTCTTTTTCACATTATAGCCAGCCACTTGATTCTTCCACTAAGCACACTAGATTTTGGGAGGATCCACTACTCAAGCCATTGAACATACATCAACTGGCACAATGTCCCACGAAGATGTGTCCCGATGTACTGACATGTCATAAGGTTTCCAATGTGACATAAGACGCATCAATCGGATGCATGGTCTATATGTTATAAGAGTTTTAGTACTGAGGGCCCGGTTGGATTTAGGTTCAATCAAACCCAGATCTACACCAACATTCTCCTATACTCATGTTGATTATATCAAAATAATTTTTTTCTAGAATGGTTCTAGCTTTGTAGATGCTTCATCAAACGGATGCTCAGATTTCATGTTATGGTCCTTTAGTTGAAACTGGCCCTAGATGGGTTCGGGACCGGGCTGAACAGACTCAGTTTGAGCCGACCCGACCCAGTTCGGGTGACCCAATCTGATTCGAGTCTGACCTGGAGGGGCTAGGTTATGGTGGGCTCAGCACGCTGGGCTGCCAACTGGTCGGCCCGACCCCCAGATGGGCGCTGCTCGCTGGGCTCCCGCGGCCCGACCTGTGGAGGGGCGCAGCCTGCTCGAGGTGTGGCTCGCTGGGGATCACGCTAGCTGCCACATGGAGAGAGTTACGCTCCCCCCTTTCTCCCAAATAGCTATGTCATTCATGTAATTGAGAAGAGGTTCTATGTGTCACTGCCTGGTCATAGGGGGACCCGCATGGGTTGGTCCCTCCTCCACCATCGTGGCTTTGTGTCGTAGCCCTCTCCATTGGCATGTGACGGCATGCCACTCTACCTCATCCTTCCACAGTCGTCCCGAGCCACCCACCTTCTTCACATGCACTGGCTACATCCACAACCTTCTCCACCGACAGTGCAAAATGGCCGACCACCTTCCCTTCTGCGGCCATACTTTGTTGGCGGCCGCCATCACCTGCCTGTACCAGTCTCTAGTGCAACCATTTAGGTACCACGCTGGCGGTCATCTGTGGGTCACCAGGTGAGCTCCGCTGGACCGTTTTCCTATCTCTAGGTACCCTCAACCTCCGCGGGATGCCCTATTCAATGCTCAACCCTCCATTACTTGTTCTGTACAATCTGAATAAAAAGGACCATAAAGAACACATAGATTAACAATGTAGTGTAGGGTCCAGGCCTTGTTCGTTTGGCCCACGGTCTCCCCATTAGGGTCTCAACTAGGTGGAAATAATACATGATTCAACAATATCATGAAATTAAAACAAGATAAATCTCTACCTAAAGATCGTTAGAGAACTTCGCCTTTAAGGAAGTGTGAGTGTTCGTCATTCAGTGGCTCTCATCACCACCCTTTGGAACGGATTCCGTGCTCCAAGGGTTTGGCGTCATGGTATTTTCCCAGAGCTTTGTCACTGGATGAAGCCATTCCAATAATCCTCCCTAATTTAAATATAAATTCTAGAAGGGGAGTCTGACTAACTCCCTTGGAATTAATGGGCATCAATTAATTAAGGAACCTTCCTAATTCAAATAGTGGTGTTACAATGAATTGAGGTGTGAATCCATTAAATGTCTTTACACGTCGTTGTTCATGCCACCGATGTTTGTTCGTTGGAGGAAAAATAAAAAGAGAAATAAAATAATAAAATTATTTTATGAATATTTTAAATGTCTAAAATCTAACTTTTTCTCCCGACCTACCACGGTTGATGTGAATCATTCTTTAATTGAATCCTAGTGTTGCAGATTCAATGGTACTCTCGAATTTTTAATCCATGAACCATTAAAAAAGATAGAAAACGTCACTCGTGCATTTACTAAATTTACATTAAAAAATTTTAAATATTCTTTCTGGGGACATCATGTCTCTGAATCATGTGCTGTCAATTTTTACAGACTCATACAAATACAATATAATTTAAAAAAATTACATGGAAAATTCGAGTCTTTAAATTTTATTGGTTCTATTGGTGAACCTATTCTAAAATAGACTTTATTCACTATTAAACGATTTATATTAAAAAAATATTCAAAATTGAAAAGATCAAATTATATTAGGGTGAATGTTTTTTTATTATATATTTCTTTTATTGATAAATAGTAAAAAATAATGAAGTTTAATTCAAAAAATATTTTAATATAATTTATTTTTATGATTAAATTAAATTTATCATTGGTTTTATGATTAAATAATTAAACTATAAACCAATTTATATAATTTAGATCATTTTAATAAATTTATAATTTATATTTCAAATAATAATGTCGAAAACATTTGATAATTTTTAATATAAAAAACATTATTTCAGATTCCTTTTGTGAGATTAATATTAAATTAACTTATGAAAAAATAATTTATTGGAATTTGGATATTTGGATTCCATATTTGGAATAATAAAAATATATTTTTTCTAATACATTCAAAATAATTTTTTAATCAAAATATTTGTGAATGAAAATAAAATTAACTATAGTAAATAAAGGGATTATTTGTTTAAGGAGGTACTAATCCATAAATCAAAAGGGCCAGAATGACCAAATATCATTCCAAAATGATATTTTATGGACATATATAGACACCAACGTCCCTTTAATAAAAATTGATTCATTATTAGACAACCATCACATTAGAAGAATGTGTGTTCAACTCCCTTTTAAAAAACATACAATAATGTCACTTCTCATCCACTATAAAAAGGCACACACTAACCCCCCCCCCCAGATAGTGACATGTATCAAAAACATTTTCTCACCCAAACCCTTCCCTAATAATCTCCAACATCCTAAACCTATTCCTAGAATCTATACCCAAGAAATAAGGTACTCTAAAAATTAATTTTGGAATAAGTAAAAAGAGTTACCTGAAAATGAGATAAAATTCCTCAATGATCAATTTCATTTTTTTCATTCTCAAACCATAAAAATATTTTTATTGCCTTTGTAACAGCCCAAGATTTTATGAAAAATATTCTTTTTAATTTCATTAATGTTTTTTCTTGTATGCTACACCAAGATTACCTTGCGCTATACGCAACACCGTATTAGCTTGCAGTGTACGCAAAACTATTCTTGGATCATGTTACGCACAATTTTGATAATAGTTATTCTATGCAACATTGAGTATATATATATATATTCAATTTATAAATGAAATATGGAAGGATTATGTTATACTAAACAACGAAGGATTCTTGCACAGCACACAACCCCGACTTGGCTTGCATTACACGCAATCGCGACCTTCCTCGATAGTGTGTGTTGTACGCAATACCGGGTTTTACTAAACAACAATATATTATTATAATATTATTATGAACTAGCCGTTATGAATATTATTAACTAAATTTTGAATCTTATAACATTATTATTCGTCTTACACATTTTCTAAAACATGGTATAAGAACAAAATAAATTTTTCGGGTAAAATAAGTATTTTTCAAAAAATGCAGTTTTACCGCCTTTTGATGGTGCACCCACTTTAAATCTAGTTTTTGACATGTTTATATGTTCAATTTGAAAAAATAAAATTCTTCTTTAAAATCAAGGTATAAAAATTTACTTTGGATAAAGTTTTCATATTATTCTGATAACTTTCATATTTTAATGAATAGTAAAAACATGCTATATTTTAATTAAAAACAACTTTTTTCATCATAATAAATTATGTGGTTAAATAATAAAATTTAATGGTTTCAAAGTATAAATAGAATATATTTTTATCATTTAATATAATTTATGTCATTATCCTTGATTTTACATTGAATTCGTAGGTTAAATAAATTCAATCATTGGCAATGTTTTAACTTTTAAAACCTGTTTTCTTAAACAACGAGATTTATTTTAAATTAATTACTGCAACTTATATGTTTTGAATTTTGAAAAATGGATTCCATATTTGGAATCAGTGGGTCTAAATTATGTTAATAGGTTACTTTTATTTTTTTGATATTATGAATAGTAACTACAATAATTTTTTTATTTAAAATGGTTAAAGGTAAATAGGGTAATTCAAGGTTAAAAGAATGTTATAATAATTCACAATTACCTTGAAAATTGTCCTAACCATATTGTATGAGTAGTGGACGACCATGGTCATCCTTGGGTCGATTTTGGGACTCCATGGAGCCACTTATGAAAGACAATGACAGATTAGATTAATTAATTTAATGTAAAGACAAAATTGACTTTAGAAAAACTCTTTTAGTAATTGATTTTTATAAGGGGTTATATAAGTTATATTTTCGACTATAAATATTATTTGGAAAGATAAAAAGATTCCGTACATCATGGTATTTTTTTCATAATTTTTAGACATCAAATGAATTAAATTATTTATGACACAATAATGATGTAGTGTTTAACTAATTAATAAATGATTTAAATAAATAAGATTAAAATGATTTAAATAAATAAGATTAAAATGATTAAAATATCATCCAAAACCTGTCCAATTCCTATTGGATGATTTTATTTAGAATATGAGTCATATTATCTTCAGCATTAATGTATTTTCGACTTCTTGAAACCGAAGATAAGTTTATAATAAAATAATGTTTTCACACTTTCCTAAAGAGCCCCTCCACTCCCTTATAAAAGGAGACCACTTATTTGCAATTCCTCACACCTATCAAACCTTTTGGCTCATCAAAACTCTGCCCAAATAATCTCCCTACATCCCTATCCTCCCCCTTGAAGTCTTACATTAGGCATAAGATTCTCCAAGAATTCCTTTTGGTTCAAACCAAAGGAAGTTACCAGAATTAAAGGTAACAGTTTCTCTTAAGTTGTTTTCTTTTACTCTACTTCTCCAACCCCTAAACTCTTTTTAATCCTTCATTTTCTAACAACAACAATATCCAAAATATACTAGTATGTTTTTATGAGAAGTATTCAAACTACACTTATACACACCTCCATCTAATAGATGAAGAACATAATGTTTCTGTGATGGAAAACTAATGCCTCACGAAACGATGATTGTTTGATTTTCTCCTACCGCCTCTCATGGTGGCCATTATGATGGAAATGTATTTATATATAATATATATTATTTTTATGATGTACCTATTCTTATTTACTATCTAATTATATCAAGCCTTTACAGTTTCCATAGTCGGTAAGTACGATAATCTCATTTGAGGAAGTGCGGACTACCGTCCCCTCAAACTAATGTGATTCATTAATACCTTATGTGGGATGTATAAAGGATGTGGTTAATGATATTATATATGATATTATACTGGAATTATAATATACCTATGTATCATTATTTTTTAATTCCATTAAAATAATAAATAGAAATGAAAGTAGCGTTCATGTGTACGTACGACTTACCATCTCCATGAACGGTGTGTTTCATTTCTTACCTCCATATGTTATGTACTGTTATGAATGCCTGTATATTCTGGAAATATAATGAATTTATATGAGATATAAATCATGATTCACATTTTGGAGTTATGTAAATCATGATATAAGTAATAATAACATCAAGAACAACAAGTCCAAACACGTACGATAAATAAGATGATTTTACCCAAAACACTACTTTAACATTAATTTACATAAGAATGGGTAATATAAAGTCATAATTGAAACATATATGATATCATAAAAATGAATATGATTATGTAATAAGTAAATGACATTATTTAAATCATTATACAGGAGTTTCGGAATCTTACGAAGCAAATTGGACCTAAGGTAAGGGAAATATCACAATCTCATTTTTATCAAATATTGTTTATTCATTGGTATTTACTGGGGTGTCTTTTATCATCAACAACCATGTTTCCTCAATATGTAATATTTATATCCTTCTACAATAGTTTATATCAAATTTTACCCTTCGTTTATTTGATAGTAAAGGATATGAAAGGAATCTTTTGTTGTTTTTCGTACGAGGTACTTTTTGACTTTTCCGACAAAAGTACGAGAAGAATGTTTTTTTAACTTATACGGCATGAATGGATTTTTAAAACAAAATTTCCAAGAATCTTACTTTACAAGTTTTCAAGTTTATTTTTAATCAACTTATTTTAGTTTAAAATTGTATGACATGTTAAGAAAGGAAAAATGTTTTTGAAGTAGAAAGGATATTTTCCTCAAGAATGGAGTTCAAGTGTTTTATCAAAATTATTTTCCATGTAAGATAATAAAGGTTTTTGTTTCTATCCCAATTATTACATTGATTTTATTATGTTGTGATGGAATTATATTTATGAATTCCTTTATCTTATATGAATTTTTTTATGATGTTAAGATGTTTAAGATTCCCATTTTTATTACATGGGTTATGCAATGATGTATGATTTATGATTTTGTGGAACACATAAGAATGGTATCATTATGAGATGGGTGGGACCTGTATCTCCCTACAATAAATTGGGTAAAGATTTCATATCTCATGAGATAGACATGGCTGGAACGGTAGGTTATATCGGTTCAGTGAAACAAGACTGAAACGAGGAATGAACTCGGTTCAGAAATGGACTTTGTCCACTAAGATAGTCTTGGCAATGAGTCTTGACTAACAAGAAATTATTCTCTATGATTATGTGTGTATGCCACAAAGTTTCATGTTTTAAGTTATGATTATTGTGATTTCATTTCACTACTATGATTTATCCCATGTTATGAAATTATGATCTCTTTTGCAGGTTAAGATTTCCAAAAGATATGTTCTTATGAATATGACGTGATTCATATTTCTTTTGTTTACCCTTACTGAGCGTTTGAGCTCACCCTTTTATGTTTTCTTTTCCCCAGGACATAAAAAAGGATTTAGGTTTAAAAAAAAGAAGATCTTTATGGGACATGTTGAAGATCTTTCACCACGATTTGAAGATTATATTCCGAGTTTCCAAAGACACTAAACTATTACGGTCCTTGTATGTGTGTGTTATTGTTATGTACTAAGTTTTTTGAAAATGTAATGTAATGTCCATGTAAGTGAGGATTCGGGTCTCTATAGTTGGTATCAGAGGAAAGGTTTAGTCAACCTTTGGAAACTAGGATGCGAAAACGTTAGTGAGATCTCTAGGGATATTTCTAAGGTATGTCTAGGGATGTCCCTAAGGATAAGTATACGTATAGGATATAGTCCTAGAAATATGGTAACGATATTAGATTAAACCATAGTTGTTAGATATTGAAGTTACTCCCCCTGTATTATGATTTTTGCCTCTCACACTATTCTTTTCCGGTTATAGAAAATGGCTGGAAACAAGATGATTCATGATAATGGAGGATATGATGGACAATGGAATGATATTATTCATGAGAAACCAAATGAAATGGGATTTGGAAGTCTAAACATCATTATTATGCTGAATCAGCAATCTCATAATATGATAAATAAAGTAAAATTTGGTAAGTTTCCTGACTCGGCTAATAAGAGAAAGATGGAGTTTCATGATGATCAGAGGAAAGAAAGTTCAATTTCCCCTATGTAAATCTTGTGGGAAGAGGCATCAAGGATAATGTTTCAAAGGAACTAGAAGATTCTTTGGGTGTGGAAAAGAAGGACACAAAGCCAGTAAGTGAAAAGGAAAAGGATCAGTTAACACTAGGGAAGAGGATAATGGTATTGCTACGACATCAACAATGGTTAAATGTTTTAAATGTGGAATGTACGGGCATTATGCAAACCAATTCCCTAAGGGAAAGTCTCATGAAGAGAATCAGTATGGTCGTATGAGTAGTATTTATGTTGATGATGATGAAGAGACTACAAATGATATGTGAGATGAAAGAATTGTTGAAGCTCGGTCAATGGTTTAAGAATATAGTGGAATGATTACATGTATATCATGTGTAATGTTGTATAAGTAATCTCAAGGTACTATGGAATAAAGAGACATCTAAGGATTGTTACACTGTTGTCTTTCCATGAGTTTTGAAAGTGTATGATTAATGGTACCGGTATCCATGAAAGGTTATTCAGATATTTATGGAATGTAGATGATATGCGCATAATGAAGGGATAAGAAGAAAATTAAATGTTTGATAGTATTCATGAGATCATGACTAATATAAGGAGAAAGTTATATCATGGTTTCAGTATATAGAATTTTTGGATTTTGGTATGTGGAAAGAGTAAACTTTTGACTACATTCATTTTTTCAGTAAGGTTCAATGGGTATTCATTCTTCAAGAGAATACATGATTAAGGTATTCACATGTTTGTAATTTGACCAACAAGATATATCTTATGATATATGGGGGATAAATTATGGAATTCACGTGATCATTTTCTTTATACGATGAGCTTGGACCAATGTATTTAAGATAATTCTGAAGATTGGAATGGATTAGGTTAGATATAAGTTAGTATTGTTTAAGGATAAAACTTTTTTGATATTGTTGATGGGATGTTATAGTAATATAGATTTATAAAAAGGAAAACCTGCAGGACTGGTGACAGCCCATCGCGTCAGACAAGGCTGTGGGAATCGAACCCACAACAGAAGTGCGACTGGCCTTTATCGCCTACCACTGGACTACAGGAAGTCCCTATTTAGTAGAAACTAGTTTTATTATATTAAGCAATATGATATATGAAGTATAAGTCTATTTTAGGAACCATATATGATTAATCTCACTACAGATGGACTTATGTATTTTTTTGATAACTTTTCTTACCTTTTGTTTGAGACAGATGGAATGACCCATCATTCTATCACATGATCTTCTAACACATCATGAATGGAAAATTCAACTTTATTTCTTTAAGAGATGAAGTGGAAATTGTCCAAAGAACAACAAATGGTGAGACTATACCAAAATCACGAAAGTATTTCTTCTAATTCCAATTTCATCAACTTTAGGAAAATGATCATGAAACCCAAAAATGTTGTCCTAGTGCTCTTATATCCGATGAACCAGATGGTACCCTAGATCATCACAAATTTATGGCTTTGTGATTTTTGGCTTTTCCATATCCATCTTCTCTATCACTCTCCATCAGAACATGATGGTTAGATTTCTCATCCATATCCATATTTTCACCTATGTGGAAACCCAGTCATTAGTTTATTTGGGTAACCATTACATTTCATACTTCTGTTTTTAAATATTGGTTTTGGTATTCCTTTTTACGATGTGGGTTTCTATTAAAGAAACTTTTGAATAGTAAACCATTTATAACCCCGACGAATTTCGAGGGCGAATTTCATTTTAAGGGGGGTAGAATGTAACATTTTGAGATGTTATGAAAAATATTCCTTTTAATTTCATTAATTTCTTCTATTGTATGCTACACCAAGATTACCGTGCACTATACGCAAAACCGTATTAGCTTGTAGTATACGCAACACTATTCTTGGATCGTGTTACACACAATTTTGATAATAGTTATTCTACGCAACATTTTGTATATATATATATATATATATATATTCAATGTATAAATGAAATATGGCTGGATTATGTTATACGAAACAACGAAGGATTCTTGCACAGCACACAACCCTGACTTGGCTTGCATTACATGCAATCGCGACGTTCCGCGATAGCGTGTGTTGTACGCAATACCAGGTTTTACTAAACAACGATATATTGTTATAATATTATTATGAACTAGCCGTTATGAATAGTATTATCTAAATTTTGAATCATATAACATTATTATTCGTCTTACACATTTTCTATATCATGGTATAAAAACAAAATAAATTTTTCGGGTAAAATAAGTATTTTTAAAAAAATGCAGTTTTACCGCCTTTTGATGGCGCACCCACATTAAATATAGTTTTTGACATGATTATAAGTTAAATTTTACAAAATAAAATTCTTCTTTAGAATCAAGATATAAAAATTTACTTTGGATAAATTTTTCATATTATTCTGATAACTTTCATATTTTAATGAATAGTAAAAACACGCTATATTTTAATTAAAAACAACCTTTTTAATTGTAATAAATTATGTGGTTAAATAATAATATTGAATTGTTTAAAAGTTTAAATAGAATATATTTTTACCATTTAATATAATTTATGTCATTATCCTTGATTTTACATTGAATTCGTAGATTAAATAAATTCAATCTTTGGCAATGTTTTAACTTTTAAAACCTGTTTGCTTAAACAACAGTATTAATTTTAAATTAATTACTGAAACTTCTGTGTTTTGAATTTTTAAAAATGGATTCCATATTTTGAATCAGTGGGTCCAAATTATATTAATAGGTTGCTTTTATTTTTTTTATATTATGAATAGTAACTACGGTAATTTTTTTTATTTACTACGGTTAAAGGTAAATAGGGTAATTCAAGGTTAAAAGAATTTTATAATAATTAAAAATTACCTTGAAACTTTTCCTAACCTTATTGGATGAGTAGTGGCCGACCATGGTCATCCTTGGGTCGATTTTGGGACACCATGGAGCCACTCATGAAAGACAATGACACATTAGATTAATTAATTTAATGTAAAGACAAAATAAACTTTAACAAAACTCTTTTAGTAATTAATTTTTATAAGGGGTTATATAAGTTATATTTTTGACTATAAATATTCTCTGTAAAGCTAAAAATCTTCCTACATCATGGTAGTTTTTTCACAATTTGTAGACATAAAATGAATTAAATTATTTATGACACAAAAATGATGTAGTGTTTAAGTCATTAATAAATGATTTAAATAAATAAGATTAAAATGATTAAAATAACATCCAAAACCTGTCCAATTCCTATTGGATGATATTATTTAGAATATTAGTGATCGTATCTTTAGCATTAATTTGTTTTGGACCTCTTGAATCCGAAGATAAGTTTATAATAAAATAATGTTTTCACACTTTCCTAAAGAGCTCCTCCACTCCCTTATAAAAGTAGACCACTTCTATGCAATTCCTCACACCTCTCAAGCCTTTTGGATCGTCCAAACTCTACCTAAATAAGCTCCCTAAATCCATATTCATCCCCTTGAAGAATTAAATGAGGCAGAAGACTCTCCAATAAGTCTTTTTGGTTCAATCCAAAGGAAGTTACCAAAATTAAAGGTAACAGTTTCTCTTAAGTTGTTTTCTTTTATTCTACTTCTCCAACCCCTATACTCTTTTTAATCCTTCCTTTTGTAAAAACACCAATATCCTAAATATACTAGTATGTTGTAATGAGAAGGATTCATACTACACTTACACACACCTCTATCTAATGGATGAAGAACATAATGTTTCTGTGATGGAAAACTAACGCCTCACGAAACGATGATTGTTCGATTTTCTCCTACTTCCTCTCATGGTGTCCATTATGATGGCACTGTATTTATATATAATATATATTATGTTTATTATTTACTTATTATTATTTACTACCAAATTATATCAAGCCTTTACAGTTTCCATAGTTGGTAAATATGATAATCTCATTTGAGGAAGTGCGGACTACCGCCCCCTCAAAGTGATGTGATTCGTTAATACCTTATGTGGGATGTATAAAAGATGTGGTTAATGATATTATATATGATATTATACTGGAATTATAATATACCTATGTATCATTATGTTTTAATTCCATTAAAATAATAAATAGAAATGAAAGTAGCATTCATGTGTACGTACGACTTACCGTCTCCATGAATGGTGCGTTTCATTTCTTACCTCCATATGTTATGTACTATTATAAATGCTTGTATATTCTGGATATATAATGAATTTATATGATATATAAATCATGATTTACATTTTGGAGGTATGTAAATCATGATATAAGTAATAATAACATCAAGAACAACAATTCCAAACACGTATGATAAAAACGATGATATTACCCAAAACACTACTTTAACATTAATTTACATAAGAATGGGTAATATAAAGTCATAAGTGAACCGTATATGATATCATAACAATTAATATGATTCTGTAATAATTAAATGACATTATTTAAATCATTATACAGGAGGTTCGGACTCTTACGAAGCAAATTGGACCTAAGGTAAGGGAAATATCACAATCTGATTTTTATCCGAGATTGTTTATTCATTGGTATTTACTGGGGTGTATTTTATCATACACATCCATGTTTCCTCAATATGTAATATTTATATCCTTATACAATAGTTTATATCAAATTTTACCCTTCGGTGATTTTTTAGTAAAGGATATGAAAGGAATATTTTGTCGTTTTTCATATGAGGTAGTTTTTGACTTTTCTGACAAAAGTACGAGAAGAATGTTTTTTAACTTATACGGCATGAATGTATTTTTAAAACAAAATTTCAAAGAATCTTACTTTAAAAGTTTTCATGTTTATTTTTAATCAACTTATTTTCGTTAAAAAATTTATGACATGTTAAGAAAGGAAAAATGTTTTTGAAGTAGAAAGGATATTTTCCTCAAGAATGGAGTTCAAGTGTTTTATCAAAATTATTTTCCATCTAAGATAATAAAGGGTTGTGTTTCTTTCCCAATTATTACATTGATTTTATTATGTTGTGAAGGAATTATATTTATGAATTTCTTTATCTTATATGAATTTTTTTATGATGTTACGATGTTTAAGATTCCCATTTTTATTACATGGGTTATGCAATGATGAATGATTTATGATTTTGTGGCACACATAATAATGGTATCATTATGAGATGGGTGGGACCTATATCTCCCTCCAATGCATTGGGTAATGATTTAATATCTCATGAGATTGACATGGCTGGAACGGTAGGTTATACCGGTTCAGTGAAACATGACTGAAATAAGAAATGAACTCAGTTCAGAAATGGACTTTGTCCACTAAGATAGTCTTGGCAATGAGTCTTGACTAACATGAAATGATTCTCTATGATTATGTGTGTATGCCACAAAGTTTCATGTTTTATGTTATGATTATTGTGATTTCATTTAACTACTATGATTTATCGCATGTTATGAAATTATGATCTCTTTTGCAGGTTAAGATTTGTAAAAGATATGTTCTTATGAATATGACGTGATTGATATTTCTTTTGTTTACCCTTACTGAGCATTTGAGCTCACCCTTTTATGTTTTCTTTTCCCCAGGACATAATGAAAGGATTTAGGTTTAAAAAAAAAGAAGATCTTTATGGGATATGTTGAAGATCTTTCACCACGATTAGAATATTATATTCCGAGTTTCCAAAGACACTAAACTATTACGGTCCTTGTGTGTGTGTTTTTTTGTTATGTACTAAGTATTCCGCAAAAGTAATGTAATGTCCATGTACGTCAGGCTTCGGGTATCTATAGACTTATTATATAATAACCTCAGTAAATAAAATATTCTAATATTTTTTATGATAATATTTGAATCTACACTTTCATGCACTTCTATCATATGAGATACACATTCATCATACATGTGTACATCGGTCTACTACCTTGTTAGTCGATATCGTTTGTTCTATCATTAACAATGATTAAAAGATGGGAATAAGGTTTGATTTATTGTTTATATATTATATATATGAAAATAATTATGTACAGATGCTTTTATAATTTTTATATAACATATACAATTATGATTTCAATTTTGTGGGAATATATTAACATCCTTTTTGGAAATGTGGACTATCGACTCATCAAACTGATGAAATTAATTCGCGTTACACATGGAATGTATAGAATATTGTTTTAATAATACAATACAACATATATGAAATAAATATGATACTTGGATTATAATATATATATAATATACTTTTCATTCTATAAAATATGTTAAGAAAATAGAAATCTTGTTCATCCGTACATATATCTTAACATCTCTATGATCAGATCACTTCATTTACTTTCAATAATCATTAATGATTATTAAAAATACATATATACTGAATTATTATTATATTAAAATTATGTTTTAAATCCAGTATATTAATAAATCCAGATAAATGTGTATCGAAAATTAATAAAATGTCAAATATACAATAAAAACTATGAAATTTACAAACGAAATAATGAAATTAATGAAGGGTTATTAACAAACGAATAAAAAAAATTTATTATAAGGTTACAAATAAAATTATAAATATATATTTGGTTAATGTATATGTTAGTTACATTATTAAAACCATTGTACTAGATGTTAAAATATGTTCACATGTTAGAAAAATAATAATATGGGGATTTTGTCCCACATTTTTCTTCAAGGGAGAATACATCATTTTCACAAATTATTTATTTAATTTTGGGTATGTATTTATAATATTTTATTTGAAATCGTGAATAAATTTATCATCCGAGTATTTATAGTTTCATTAAAAAATTATTTAATTAATGGGATTATAATTAATATGTTACAATGTCGTAAGGGACTTTTTCTCAATTTCAATTCTGTGATGCATAAATTGTAGTAGTGAACATAATTTTATATATATGGTGTATATAATACCATATTTACATGTAATATCAATATTAATAATTTAATATTCTTATCTTTATTTTTAATTTTAATTATTTCAACCAAGGGGATTTAAAAACAATGATACCGTAGTTGTTAAAAAATTTCTTAACCCAATTCGTTTTTATTGGGTTGTATTACTTCCTCGTTATTGATAATATTATATGGTTATAGGAATAATTAAATTGAATATATATTAATTTATTTTAACATAAATTTTTGTGAGATTATATTTTATACACATAATCAATTCATTGATTAATTCTCAATTCAATATTTAAATCATTTTAATGTTTTATTTTGTAATCTCATTTTAATTAAAAATTATCATTTTTTAAATTCCATAAATGCAATTCCCAATATATTTGGGTAATAAATGATTAAAATTTATAATCTATCGGTTATTCAGGTCATTTTTTAATTAATAATACCATTTTTACACTCTTTTGATGTAAAAATGTTTAAGAAAATGTTTTTTAGAAAACATGACATAATATCTCCCTTAAGTCGTAGAACCTGTTTTCTTTAAACAACCATATTTATAAAAAATGTAAATTTATTCGAAAATATATAAATAAATTAGTAAATAAATTTTTATACATTGTGTCTTTTAGGAATTTTTTCAAAAGAATCATATTATATCCTTCCAAACAAGGCACATTTCTAACATCATTACTGTACAGAAGTAATGTTATTTTCCCTTTATAAAACATGTATAAAATTACCCAATGGAATTTCATCGATGATTATGATAAACAGTTAAATGTATAATGTTTATAGAAATTGTTCCTTCAAAATTTATAATCAATGGAAAGGATTTCAAAAAAAAAATTAAAATCAAAAGGATATTACCTACATGAATGTTTTGAAAATGTACTTTTATAGTATTTTGATCCCTCATCAATGATAACCATATATTTTTACACCACATGGGAGATTTTATATTGTTGACATCATTCTTCATCTTCTGGATGGTTTATGATTTATTTTTATAACGACACTATTAACACTTACTTCCTTGATTCATTTTTTAGTCCCATTGAAATATTCAATTTCCCATGATCATTAGACATTGTATTTACCCCTTATGGTCCACATCATTTATTAGAGATATGTTCATTTACTATACTATATATCATTTTAATTGATTTTAATTTGAACATTACATGATAATATATAAAAATATTTATAAATCCAAGTTATATATTCCATACCAATACATAATGAGATGTAATATTTATCATTGCAATCTATTACTCGATACTGGGAATGATATGGATTGGCAGTTATTGGTGGGTACCATGAATTATATATCCCCTCAATGAAATTAATGGTTCTAATGAAAAAATAAGTAGTGAAAATTAAATGGTTTTATGCTAATGTTTTTAAACTTTATTATGAATTGTCAGGATAGTGTAGATTTTCATGTTCCTTATACATGACATCCAATGATTAATCTATTACTTCACCTTTATTCAGTAATAACTATACATTATATTTTGACAATAAAAAATATACAAATTCATTTCATTATGAATTTATTAATGAAATGAGATTTTTTAGTTACTTACTTTGACAAATTTATTCTTCCATATCTCATCGTGGTATTGATGTAATTTAAATAGATTATATTTTTACTTTTTTATAATTAAACATTATTAATGAACTATCATATTAGTTTATTGATTACATGTCATGAGTATTATGTTATTTCCATTCTATAATGAGTATTCTCTATGATTCATTATTTACTCTTCCATACATGACATATAATGATAATATGAGATCACCATTATTTTGATTACTTTCCCTAGGATTCATGATTTTTCATAAGAAGGATATTAGAGGATACAATAGATAGAATAAAGACTTTATGGGGAAAAAATTATGTTGTTATGTGTGTATTAATTAATAATAAATGAATCATGTATAAATCTAGTTTATTAATAAAACTAAATTTTTTTTCCCTTTGTGAGGTGATTTAATTGTATATTATTACAATGTAATAAGATCATGACAACAACTGTGTTATTTTCTATGGCTAGGGTGATAATATTATTAACATAGTTCGTTTATTATTATCCTTATGAACTAGATTTATGAAGACATTGATTAGAGAAAAGTACACTGAGGTATAATTTGAGGATAAGTATATATTAATATCCTAATGATTTGGTTATATAAGGGTATTGTGTTTCTACCGAAAATAAATCCCTATATGGATACTACAAGTGGATAAGATTCTACTAAATTTGTTGTCAGGGGTAGAAACTCTAAAAAGGTGTGTATGGAATGATTTGAGAGTAACCTGGTACACAATAAAGAGACAAAATGCATAATTGTTTTGAAACTCCTATTGGATATACATATAATAATTCCAATTTATTTACAAACCATTTTATATAATTTGAATATATGTTAATAATTAAGGATATATGTTAAATATATGGGGTTTTGGAATTAAAATAATGTATAGAGAGTAACCTATCCGAAAAACTATTATTCAATTTTCTCACAATGTCTATTGTTAGTAATAATATGAATTTTTTTATATAATTCCTAGTTATTGAAGGTTTCTTTTCAACATTGAAAATGATGGACATGAGGGGGGTGGGGGTTAATGAGAAACCAAATTAGGTGTTGATAATAGTGAACAACGTTCTTATTATGCCTATTTTTTTATAGAAATATGATTTTAATATACACCTTAATCAACTCTTGAACACCCCAATGATGATATGGATGGTTCTTGCTAATATATCGATTAGTGGAGACCATAGTTAAAATAATTAAATATTGAAATCATTCTATAAATGTGTAAGGTGACACCCATGAAAGTGTCTCAATAGAATTGTAAATTTATTTATTTGTGGGAATGAATGAAATAATAAAAATAATTTTTGAGGAGAAATGAATGATTTGACGAAAGAAAATAAAGATCATCATAAAGATCCATTTATGGTTTGTTTCCTTAATTGTGGGTATTATAAGAATAACCATATTAAATCTCCTATTCAAATGGATTAACTCTAGACCAATGAAGGACAATGTTTTAAATAAAATGGATGATGTATTTAGGTGTTCGGGTTGTATTGAAATACATTGTTAACAAGATATTTAATGATTAAATGTCATAAATGTCCATCATATTTATTTTACAAATTATAATAATATTTCTTTAGGAATGGAAATCATTTATGCTAGGTGACAACATGACAAGTCCAACAAAGGCCCCTAGACTTGAACCCATGAGCAAAAGATGTCACAGATTTAACGACAACTACTGGTCTATACAATATCCTTGTAAATATATCATTGTTTTTAATTAAAAACTTGATTAATAAAATTTAACAATGAACCAGTATTGTTACTTATTATATTTATATATTAATGTATTATCTATATTGGATTTCGAGAATTGTTAGAGAGAAATAGAATTGTATTTCACACGTTTATGAGCCTTATGTTGCATTAAAATAAAATTTTAGTCCTTCAAAAAATGGAGGTTCATTATTAGTTATAAATTTAATTATGGGATACATTAGAATTAGATAAAAAGATAACCAAAAGATTGAATCATTCATATGAAATGTAAAACCATCATGTTAGTATCTTTCCATATATTCTTTGTCAATAAATGAATTCCTCGACATTAGGAAATGTATCCTAAATTAAAATTTTATCCTACTATAGTTATTTTTGTTGAGCTGAAGGTATTTCTAATCATCACTGAATGATGGCATTAAGGCCCCCAAATAACATTTGTTAATTAACTTGTTTATGATCAATGACATCAATCACCATATATAATTATTTATTCTTCCCTTCAAGTATATATTTTCACCTTCCACTAATGTTCTCTAACATAGGAATATAGTGATATGTAATTTTATGTTAGCTATATAAATTTCATTCTCTTATACTAAGAGAATGTTTTATAAACTCATTTATGATGTTGGTATATAATTATGGTAAATTTAATATATAAACCCCTGGATTATCAATAACATTTTTAAAATTAATGGAATTAAATAATTTAAGCTGGGTAGAATATAAAAATCTGAAAATTTAAATTGAGTAACAATTATTCGATAGCATGTATGACACAAAAAAATAAACCAATAATGGAATATAACATCTCTAGAAAATTTTATATGTTCAATATATTTATAAATTTATTATATTTTGAATATTTAAATTCATGAAATACGGACTTATCATTTACCACAAAAAACTATGTTTTTCTTGAATAGGTTGTGTTATATAAAAGGCTATTTTTAACCAAATAGTAATATATTATTCTAGTGTTATTATTAAATATAATAAGATATATCATATGTACTAAATTTCATGTTATGAAGCGAATTATCTATATTAAGAAAATAAATTGTTTAAATATATATAATATGAATTCATTGGTTAATACTTAATCAGAAAGGGAAATATAAACCAATTTAACACAAAGGAAAACTTTTTTCATCAATGCTCAAAAGTGGTTTTACCATTATAAATAAAAAAATTTAATATTATATAATTATCCGAATGAAATATTTATATTATATATTCAATAAAATGTTTTTTATTCATAATATAGATTTTCTAGGCATATTAATTGAATTAACCTAAATTTACACATAAAAACATTATTTCATAATGGCACGTTAAATTCCCTTTAATTGTGAACCAATTATAAATTATAATTTTCTAAATTTTCTAAATTTTATATGTATAAATAAAATTCATTTCTTAAATAAAAATGTCAAAATTATTTTAGGTGGAATTTTTTGTATTTCTAAGTAATATTTAATATTATGATGAATATTAAAAAAAATCAAAATAATAATTCAACAATTTATTTTAAAATAATTTTCTCATAAGTTCAAATTATATATTTTATTTATTTTAAATTTTAACTAGATCAATTTTAAATAATATATTCATAATTATTTTATTGTAAAAATCCTTACATTTAAATTGGATATAAAATCATAGAAAACATTTTTTCATTTTTATATAAAAAACATGCTTGATCATTCATTCATTGAGATTAATTAAAAAGTAATATAAATTAATTCTATGATATAAAATTTGAAAAAAAAATCCACAATTTGAATAGGAATAATTTATTATTTCTAATAATGAAAATTTAATTTTTGACAACAAATGTTAGTGATTGTAATAAAAATTAATTGCATTGAGTAAAAGAAAATCTAGATTAACAAGTGACTAAACCATAAAATAAAGGCCAAAAATTGACTAGATACATGTATAAATGAAATATTATGATAATATTAAGACCATAAGTACATTTAATCTAATTTTTTTATTTATTGGATCCACATGAAATTCGAAGAATGTGGGTGGAATTTTTTTTTCGAAAATTTACATGGATTGCACTCATTCATTATAAAAATTTAATCACCCCTCCAACATATTCAAATATCTAAATCTATTATTATCACCCAAAATATACCAAAATAGAATAAAAAAATGCATCATCTCATCATTGGATCCTCACATTGTTCATAAATAATGATAATGAATTATTTTTGTATAAACTAAAATGAGTTGCCTGAAAATTTGTAACATTCTTCAACAACCATTTTCATTTTATTTCAGTCGCAATAAATTAAATAATTATTTTTCTAAGATTATATAAAAAATATTGTCAATTTATTATACTAATATATTGTTATGATATGATTATACCTGCATAATTCACACACATCCATCACACGGGACACACAATCATCATCTGTCTATACAACGGACTACAGCCTCATGAGCTAATTTCATTTGTACATCCATTTACCACCATTAATGTATAGAAATAATTATGCATTTATAGTTTATATATGACAAATTTTATATTAATTATTTACTTTTTATTTAATAATTTTAATATAGCATATACCATTATGATTTCCTTTTTGTGACAATATGACAACATCATTTCTGAAAGTGATGATAACCACATCCTCAAAGTGATGTGATTCCTTCATGTTATACATTTAATATATAATTTTTGATAATAATAAACATATGTTAAATATATTAAATAAATATTATAATTTCGTTATAATATATATATATATATATATCTCATTTAATTTTTATTATATGGAATATGAAAAGGAAAGGGATATAGAATTCATTGGTACAGGTGGCCTATCATCTCCATGAATGGTGAAAGTAATTTACTATCTAAAAACATTATGTATAGTTATAAATAGATATATATTACATATATATGATATTTAAATCATGTTTTACATATTATAGATGATTAAATCACAATCAAAATAAGATGAACAGAAATAAGAAGCCAATAAAACCCGAAAATCAAGGTAAATAATACACACAATAGTAATAATAATGAATGATTATTAACAAACGGGTAATAATATTATATAATAAATTCATATATGAAATTATAAAAATTATAATGGTTATTTTAGAAGTTATATAAATGTTTAAAACAATTATTGAAACGTTCAAGTGGTGTTCATCACAATGAAAAACATAATGTTTGGGTTTCTTCTGTCAACTTTTTCTTCTATAAGTTATATAATATTTTAACCATATAGTAATATAATGCAGTGTATATTATTCCCCAATTTAATTTAATATCATGAATAAATTTATATTCCTCATATTTAGTTTTGAATTTGAAATTTATTTCTTTCATGGGGATTATAAGAAAAAATTCACTATTTACAAAGGGAATTCATCTCAATTTACATTCAATAAGGAATTATTTTTTATGATGGAGCTAATTTATTATATATGGGAAACATACTGATAGTTTGGCATGATATATTATGATTAATTCATTAATCATGATATTTTGAACTATAATTTGAATTATTTAATCAAAGGGTATTTACACATAATGTTAACCAAGTGGTAATGAAATTTCTCAATTCAATTCATTTTCATTGGGTTATATTACATTATCATTATCAATAATAGTATATGACTATTGTTTTAATGAATTTTATTATATATTGACTTATTTAAAGTAATATTATATTTAATTATAGTTGATATACATATTCAATTCATTTATTAATTCACACATTATTGTTATGATTAGTTTAAGGGTATGTTTCACAATCTAATTATAATCAAGATATATCATTCATTAAATTTAATTAAAGAAATTTCAATGATAATTTTTTAATATAAAATTTATTTTTCTTATCTTATAGTAATTAATTACATTTTTTATGTAATAGTTCCATTTTTACACTTGTTGGTAGTACAAATTATTGGTAAGTTTTTTTTAAAACACTATGTAATTTCACTATTTAGTCATGCAACCTATTTTCCATCAAAAAAAATATTTCATAAAAAGGTTTTATTGAAAGTTTCTAACTCATATTAAATAATTAATAACAAAATTACCCTTTTTCATATTTGAAATGTTGTCTATGGAATATTTATATCACATTCCAAAAAAGGAACTTTTATAACATTTTTTATTGTAGAAGGGATATTATTTTAACCATGTACAAC
This sequence comes from Viscum album, assembly GCA_963277665.1. Lineage (NCBI taxonomy): Eukaryota > Viridiplantae > Streptophyta > Magnoliopsida > Santalales > Viscaceae > Viscum > Viscum album. The sequence continues at coordinate 859,783,650 of OY728151.1, forward strand.
ATGTGTAGAATTACCCACTAAATTTAAATGAGGATTAATTTTATAGTTCAAAGAGGTCATTTTTAATTTATTTTTTTAGACCACAAATTTTTTGAAAATAATATCACATTTTTTTCAAAATGGAATGTATATTTTCATCAAGAATTTTTTTTAAATATCCTTTTGTACTATTTCAATTCATCAATGAAAAATCCATTAATTTTAACTCTAATTTAGATATATTTTATTAATACCATACTTATTATTCCTCTAGGTGGTTTAGGATTTATTTATATAATAAAATTATTTATATTCACTTCCTTGATTCTTTTTTTTTGTTCCCTTTGAAATATTCAATTTTCATATGATCATTAGACATTGATTTTCCTTTATTATCAATATCACAAATGATGGATATGGGTTATTACTAAACTATTTATCATTTTTATGGTGTCTAGTAAAATAGTTATTAGAATATTTGGGAAAATATGGAATTCATTTTTCAATGTTGATATTTGTTAATTAATATTTTTTATTAATTAAATTAATTTCATGATATGAGTATATCTATGGACTGGCAGTGATGGATAGAGCTGAAACATTATATATCCCCTTGATGCATCTAATTTTTATCAAGAGAAAAATTATTTTTTTAAATTAGATTTAAATCTACATATTGTTTAAAACCATTTTTCGAATGGTATTGAAGATATATGTTTTCATGTGCCTCATACATGACATCCAATAATTAATCAGTGCATTCTATCTCATTATGTTTATATTATCCATGTGATTTTATCATTGAAAAAAATCAGTGGATGAATTTTGTTATTAGTTTATTGAGTAAATAGAATGTGTTTTCAGTTATATATAATCTTATAATGATTCTTACATATCATATAATGATATTCAGGTTTTTTAAATGCAATGTGATTTCCGTTAGTTACCATTCCATACTGTTTATTAACTTCCTTCTCACTTTAATATATAAATGTTATGAGTGTTATATTGTTTACCATTCCATTATTATTATTTTAATTGATTAATTATTATATTCAATATGCTTATACCTTATTGATAATTTTTATTACCCTTATTTTGTTTCCTTTTCTTCAGAATCTAGGATGAGTATAAGAAAGATATTCAAAGATACACTACATTGGATATATTTATTATCAAAAAACTTATGATGTATTGTGTGTAGAAATTTTTAATAAAACACTCATTTATGTTTCTGGTTTTCCAATACTACTCAACGACTTTGTTTTTATGGGTGTGATTTATTTATATTATATGAAAATGTAATGGTAGCACAAAACTAGATCTTGTAATTCTATGGTCGGGGTGCTATACACCATTGGGTTGAGTCATGACTATATTGCCCAAGAAGGGGGTTAAGATCACCATGAAACATTTGAAATATCAATCTATAAAACCCATGATTCTGAATCACCACATCAGTATAATCATCAGTTGAAACTATAACCAACTACTACTCCATACAGAATATTGTATACCATTATAACATTTTAATTAATTAGTTTCTGGAGAAGATAAACAACTCATAACACTACATCATGTCAAACCAATTAATCCCGAGGATTTGAATGTAAATAAAACATGAGTAGTTAAAATCAAATAAATATATGTAATGTGTTATGACTACACAAACAGATGCCTTATTCTATCAAAGTTATAATGAATTGAACACATGGAAGATGGTCCACCGAATCTACTGAATGATTCATACCTAGATCAATGGTTTTTAAAGTACTATATTCCCACGAGGAGAAAAAATATCATGAATGGGTATTTGAATTGTTGCCTCATTACTCAATTAGTTTTCATCACAAAACATTCTAAATATTTAAGCTATATTTAAAAATGAAGGTGTATCAAAAATTAACAATACATACCAAATTCCTAGATTATATACAGGGAAATGACATAAGATTAAAATACAAATGGTTTAACCCTATATAATGATTATACCATTTTTTCCCTAGAAGTGATTTATTGATATTCCATTCTGGAAATAAAGTATCTTGTGTTCTGGTGGTATTTGAGGATTAAATAAAAACGTCTTTACGTGAAACCATTTAAAAAGTGTTTTTAAATATGCTTTATAAATAAAACATTTTAGCACGGTTAAAGGATTATAATAATGGATTTGAAAGAAAAATAAAATGTTTTCTTTCAAAAAACCATAACTAAAAAATTGATTTTTCATGTCAAAATATTTTATTTTATAAGTTAAATATGTATCAAAATATATTATAGATGGAAATTTAAAATAGGTGTTAATTTGAGAAGTTCCTTGGATCAAACATTCATTTTGGAACAATTTTGGAATGATTATTTTAAAACATCTAACTCCCTATAAAATAACATAGGATTATTATTAGTACACATATATTGAAAATTCACAGAGAATATATGAGGTGTATGTATCAATAATATATTTATTCATTTCGGTCAGTAGAGAATAAGAGAAACTCGAATGAAAATGGATATTCAGGTAGAAAATAATTTTTTTTGTAATCAATTGAATTGTATACCCCAAAATTAATAATCATAAATTTATAAATTGAATATAATTAAAATAATGTGATTAATGATATTAAACATCAATCATAAGTATACATACACCATAAATAAGAAGTATTAGTGAATATGAAATATATCACAAAAATGGAAGTGAGGTGAAGAAAACCTTACAAACATTTGGGTATGGTAACAAGTGTTCTTGTGAGGGAATAATGGGTACTAAAGTCATATCCCATCATTTATATAACATAAGGGAAGTATGTGGGAGTTATGAATACGTAAACAATCATTAGGAATAAAAAAACAAAAGGACCCATGATAGGGGTATTCATGAATAAAAGTGAGAGAGGGGATCCGTTACCTTAAATTCAATAGTGTACTTCACTTGATCCTAATGATCTGTATAAAAAAATTAGGTTCATTAATTAACAATTCTAGTACACTTTATACATTTATTTGGGTAATTATGAATTTATTATGTTCATTCATGTCCTTTTCTATTGGTTAAGGGATTCAATTTCATTGATTGAGATTTCTCATTTTCATAATATTCATGATCAGATCACCTATAAAAGACTACAGTAGTTCATGTAAGGTGGGATTTGATGTCCATAATTGATTTTATAGGTTATTAATTAACATTATGAATATTAAATGGTTATAAATTTTATTTTTTTATTTGGTGCGAAGGTAAATAATTATATAAAAATATAACAACACACGCTTGGATTAATTTGAGATTATTCTCACAATTAACATGTTTTTATTATATTTCACATCATGAGTTAATTAGGATCCCATAATACAATATAAGATAAAATAAATATATCATATTCTAGTTTAACAAAAAAATGGTTACAAGACAAGAGTTGAAAAATATAAATCAAATTAAAGGCTTCATCTTCCTTGAATGTGATAAATCAACAAATCTCATATGATGTTTCACTTATAGCATAAATTATGTGGGAAGGAAAGATGAATATTAATTATCCAATTATAATAAAAAAATTATAGTACCTGTATGGTACTGGAATTTTTATACCATTTGGATTAGCAGATGTTGTGTATGAAAAGAGAACAAATGAACATGAAAATGAATGAAACGAAATGGGAAACAATACCTCTTGAATTAACCGTACTTGAGAGCCACTTAAGGGAAGAGAATTTTGTATTTTTATAATACCAAGGGGTTCTAGTCATGGGGAATAGGTTGGGAGTATATTTTGGTTGTATTTTTAGTAGCCACAAGTCTTGAGAGGAGTGAAGAGAATAGGGTGGAGGAGGAGGTATTTATAGTGGTGGGGAGAATGGATTCCTTAATATTTTAATCATTTGTTTATTATTTTTTTCTTAAAACAAAATATAATGATGATTCCACAACCAAAAATTGTAATATGTAAATTCTAGTTTGTACCATTTGTGATTACATCAGAAAAACCTCATTAATGTCTCCATAAATCAATTATTTTGAATTTATTGCAATTTATCATATTTTACTATTCAAAAATATTCGTGTATTTGAGAAAAATTCCCAAAATTATCCCTAACCATTATTCGATGTGTAGAATGCAGAAATTAAGTCCATATTTCATGAATAATTATATGAATATTGTTAATTTAATTTCAAATTAAAATTATTTTCTAATTGAAAAATAATGTTTCAAAATAATTTATTTACATTTTCCAAAACATATGAACATGATACTTTAACATAAATTCTATATATATACAATCATAGGTGAGGATACAATTCATATCAGTATGTCACTATTCATAAAGGCAACATTACCATTTATATGGTTATATTACTATTTAACAAAAATTAGGTTGGTCATATCATAATCTAAATAACTTATTGATCACAATTGTGTATGTCAAATTACCGAAATTCAAATAATAGGGGTGGTAAAATTATATTTACTAGCTATGTTATAACAAATTCATGTTTAATAAAGGCTAAAGGTATCATGAATTCAATATAAAATTTAGTTTCAAAATATTGGGGAGTTTAATTATCCCTTAAAAAAATTTGTCCTAAGAATATGAAATTTCAAATGGAATGGTATTGGTTGTTACTTGAATATTTCATTGTGAAAAATCGATATCAGAAATATGGTAAATAGAATAAAATCATTTAGAATGTTAAGGGAAATTAGGTGGACATAATAATAATAATAATAATAATAATAATAATAATAAATGAATAAATAAATTATCCATTCTAATAGAGTGACATTGAATGGTGTTTAAAACTTGGGCATATACGAAAAACCAAACTATAAATATCTAGTGATAGAAAATAAGTTTAGATGAAAGTTGATTTCCACCAAACCATAAACAACAGTTATGAAAAACTATATTAACATTATCAACGATTATGATATGATAATAACATTTAATATTTTTTTCATTAAATTGATTGATTATTGTACTCTATAATTGTACAAATACCGTTTTAAATTTCATAAACATGGTATAATCCTCTGATAGTTCCTTGAAAAACCTATACTTCATATCATAGCATAAGTTGCTTCATGTTGTGTCTGTATCCATTAATTCCTCATTAAATGATCTATTTAAACCATTTTGTAAGTGTTTTAACATTCCAAAAGATCAAGATCCAATAAATTAGAATCATTCCAATGGTATTTAGTACTATCCAATTTACTTTATCCATATTTATGATCTATCTATTCCAAAATTCACATCTACATATTATGACAATAATAAGGGTTGTCAATCCCTCGACCATGTATTTTCCAAATGTTTGATCTTCTACTGAGTAAATTTCCCTTCGTACTGTTAATCATATGGTCTCAAATCCTTATCTAAAATGTATTGTATTACAATGCTCATATATTCTATAATTCGTATAACTAGTGCATTGTAAATAAAATATACAAAATACATATTTCTTGAAATGGAATATAAATCATTCCATGTCAATGTGGTAGTATCATTACATGATCATTATCCAGTTACATCATTTAGAGTATATTCCATTAAAGCTGGGGAAGTTGATTTACATAGTGTCACATGCCCTTGAAAATATATCATTTTACATTGGAATCCATTTTCATACCCATTAAATCATGATCATGTTGTCCTTCTTCCCCATGCTTATAACAAACTCCCATTTCCATAAATAATTTATTAGTGTGATTATTTCACCAGTTATCACATGTGGGAAAATCCTTTATTCCCTTTAAACCCTTATATATGTTTTCCTCTACCACCCTATTCATTATTTCCTTCCATTCATATCCATATGAATCATATAATTCATTACATACCTTGTTAACTAGTGATACTATATCTTTATATGATTAGGTTACATTGGAAACTATATTCATTTGAAATGATTTCTTAAGACCATTTGATATATGATCATTCCTACTTGTTCCATCATGTGCATAGTTAAAGTTCTCATTCCTTCTCCAAATTTCCTTTTATAATCAATTCCACATAATATATTAGGTCATAAATTTATGAACTCTCAATGCCTATAAACATGTTATTACATAGAACATTAATTTATGCATCACAAATCCTAGAACCACACACATTGGTTATTTGGGGGGCATAAATCATTCATAATGGTTTGTAATAAGCTTATGAATTTATCAATAAATATCAACTGGTAGTGCCAAACCATGATTTCCTCATGGCTCATTGTCATGCACCAGTTATCATTTGATTATGTCTCAATGAGGGGTTTTTGTTTTTTACCCTAGATTCATGGGTCAAAGAACCACCTCTACTTGTTTGTATCCAGAAAAGGATTTATTTTCATGATAAACCACATAATACATTCCTTATCAAAATTATAGTATCACCTTGTATTCTTATCAACAAATTCTATCTTAGGGTTTTTTATCACTAATCATCTTTTTCTATATCTAGTTTCAATGTTTTCTACTAAACGTCTATTAATAACAACTGTAAATCCCCAAAACCCAATTCTCGGAGTCAGTGTCTTATTTTATTACATTGTCATAGATAAAAGGAATATGTATCACAAAGGACTGGTCAGTTTATTATTTTTGGAATGAAGATATGTATAGTAGTTCAAAATTACAACTCCAAACTAAAAAACACAATAAAATAAATATAAAAGCCAATGATCTAATATATTTACCCTACTATTCATTCATTGTATAATCAGCATTGTAAACTGTAAAGAAAAAACATTAAAAAAGGGGTGAGAACAAATTATCATTAAGTTTAAGAAATACAGTATAAGCTATCAGAAACATAAACATTAGGCATAGTTAATAACTAAAAACCAATGCCATTAGAAATAAAATTGAACACATTATTGAAAGAGTAAGAGTTGAATAAATGATGACATATTAAAGCATAAACCATAGGATTTTAATAGTTGAATAACTTCATGAACTTTTAATTATTTGTTTCATAATGAAGGAATACATATTTCAGAACATCATAACCATACCATCATGTCCTCATGTCAAGACCATAGTTGTCCCATGAGTTCTACTGATTCACTGATGGGCTATAGCGGTCCCCACCCGAAATGTCCTCAGTCTAATGAAATCTAATTATTAATGGGGATTAACATAAATAACATACACATTCATATTGAAACTAAAATATGAACTGTAAATAGCATTCCTCAATCATTAATCATAAACAATAACCTTTCAGAGTAATAGGGTGAATGGTTCCGAGATAGCATATTCATAGTCAAACTATTCATAAACCATTAAATAAATCATAGAGGATGATATCATAGGTGATAAACCTAAATGATGTACAATATTCAACAAAGGACTATGACATGTATGATGATATGTTTAAATGATACAATTGAAAATCCATTGATGAAATAATCCTTAATCCTTCAAAAGTGTCACATACCACCTTGAAAAATTCAAATAATAATCACATAAAATTTAATGAGAATAAGGATACACATAATATGAAATACAAAATTATAGTAAATACACCACATGGATGAAATATGTGGTGAATAAGTAATATATCTCATATAAGTTAAGGTGAGATGAGATAAATCATTTTTACTTGCGAATGAATATATCTTTAGGATAATCATTTGTATTTGTCACCAAATCAGATTGTTAACAATTATATTCTATAAAATAAACGTTAAATTCATTGATATAATATTTTATTATTAAAAATTCATTATTTAGGTGAAATTAGTTAAAAGGATTTTTGTAATGAAGCTTTAGAAATAAAACAGGTTACTGCAGTTTTAGTATGAAATTAATGGATTTTAAAGAACAAAGGAATGTTTGATTTAATCAAACCATAAATGAACCAAAACATATTTTTCATTTTTAATTTTTTGATTTTATAATGATAAATATGTCTTCAATATATTATATTTAGAACTTTAAAATATGTGAGAATTCAAGAAGTTCAATGAACCAGATATTCATTTCAAAACAATTTCTTGAAGATTTTTTGAAAAAAAAAGTCACTTTAAAATAAATAAAAATTTGGATTGGTACACATATATAGAAATTTCCACGTAATTTATGTGGATTATATATTAATAAAAAATATTTTCATTTACTTGAGTACAGAATAAGTTCAACCCAAATAAAAATTGATTTTCTAATAGAAAAAAATAAAACATTGTAATCAACTAAATCATGTGGCCCAAAATTAATAATAATAAAATTATTCATTGAATATCATTTAAATAAATAGATTAATTATACTAAACATTAATGGGATGTATACATGAACCATACACATGTAGTACTGGTGAATATGCAATATCTCAAAAAAAATGGAAGTGAGATGAAGAAACCCTTACAAATCTTTTAGTATGGTAAAGGGTGTTCTTATGAGGTAATAATGATGGGTAAATGGGGTTCCCATCATTTATATATTATAAGGGACGTATGGGGAGGTTCTAAAACATACCCCATCATTAAAAATTAAAAAATAAAAGGACACAACATAGGGGATATTATTGAAAAAAAGTGAGAGAGAGGATCCTTTACATTAAATATGAGGGTGTTCGTCAGTTGATCACAATGACCTAAATAACCAAATTCATTTCATTAATTAATAATTACATTACCTTTTAAAAAAATATGTTTATTAAAAAATTGTTAAGTTCATTCATCGCCTTTTATATGGGTTAATGGATTCAATTTCATTGTTCTTTAGTGATCGTTTCCATAATATTCATGATCAGCTCACTTGTAAAATATTATGGTAGGTATTGATGGTAGTTAAATTATATAATTTATTTTCTATGTTATTAATTAAAATTAAGAATATTATGTTTTTATAAAAAAATTAATTTATTTTGAGTGAAGGTGAATCATTATATTGAACATTAATGATGAACGCTTGGATAAATATATGTTATCCCATTAGCATAACAATATTCTAGTACATATTTTATACTGAAATTTTAATACAATTTTTATGAGGAGAGTTTAAGAATGAATAGAGACAAAAGGAACATGAAAATGAACGAAAAGAAAAACAAAATATTACTTCTTGAATTTACATTCGTTTAGAGACACTTAAGGGGAAAGGATTTGGAATTTTTTGAGACCAAGGGATACTGGTCATTGGGGAGGAGCATGGGAGGATATTTGTGTCGAGTTTTTAGAAGTCACAATTCTTTAGAGGAGTTAAGGGAGGAGAGTATCGAATGTGGTATTTACATTGGACGAGAGGAGGGGTTTCTTAATATATTAGTCATTAGTTTACTATTTTTCCTAAGATATTAAATTTTGATTATTCTATGATAAAAAATTTAATATGTGAAAGTGATTTCTAACCCTTGGTTCTTATATCATAATAAAATCATATAGGACTCAATAAATCAATTATTTAGCATTTTTAGTAAATTATCGTATTTTACTTTTCACCGAAAATTCATGTATTTCCAAAAAGTACAAATAATTACCCAAAACATTTTTGGAAATATAGAATACATAAATTAAGTCTCTTTTTCAAAACATATTTCAAAATATGATTAATTCAATATTTAAGTAAAATCATAATTTTTATGAAAAATGCAGTTTTTAAATCATTTATTTACTTATTCCAAAATATAGGAAAATAAAACATTCAGATAAATCATATATATATATATATATAATCATATGTGATGTTGATATTCATAAGGGTTTGTCAATATTCACTAGGGTAACATTAGTATTTATATGGGTGAGTTACTATTCACCAAAAATTATGTCGGGTATATCAGACTCTAAATAACATATTGAATGAAAGAGTGTAAGTCATATTTTCAAAATTCAAATCATATGGGTGGTAAAATTATATTTACTAGCTATGTTATAAAAAAGTGTTGTTTTAGGGACCAAATGTTTCAAGCATTCAATATTTAATTTATTTTCAATATCATGGTGTGTTACTTCAACATCCTCCCCCTCATTCTATATTGCTATAAAGATAGCCATAGAATGTGTTTAAAACCATGTATTTATATATATTTCAGTTTTACAATTTTTAAGATATATAATTTAATTACTATATTAAGTTTACATAATTTTTCCACCCATTATTGTTCCCAACCCAATCACTGAACTCTAAAAAAGGTTACAACATGAATATGGTCAAACCCATGTTGTTGATTCAATAATGGTTTCATATTTTTAATCTATGAAACATTTCAGGGGTTATTCATTTATTTTAGTAAAAAAGCATTAACGTGACATTAATTTATTTAATTTATTAATAATTTAAATATTGGTGCCACCAACCCTTGTAATCTCTATTCATCATAGCTTTGTCCCCAAAATATATTCATATAATTTTTTCAAGGTCGTAGGTTGAAAAAAAAAATCATTGTAACATTATTTATAATGTGGTGAGGCTTGGGAATGTTTTGGGAATTTTAGATATGTTTTCAGTTGAGGATCAATGGCCTTTCATCCTAATAGATTTTTTGACAAGGTTCTATTTATTTATTTTTTAAAGAACAGAGGTTGATATAATTCATATTGGGATTCATTTAAGGGTGGAATAATCTTTGAATTAAAATAGGCTCTTAATTCTGTTGAACAAATTAGGATGGTTTTATTTAAATTTCATGTTCATGGAAGTCTCATAGTATAATTGATGTGGTTTAGAGATGAAGTATTTGATTAAATTATTAATAGCTTATATCCTTTCCTTGGCTAGTATTATTGTCTTAACCTAAAATTTACTTTTTATTAAAATAAATATATAAACTAAAAATAATGATCATCCTAGCCTCTATTTTAGAAAATACATCCTAATTTAACATCCTAGAAAATTTCAGTATTATAAACCAAACATTATTTATAATAAATTATTTACAACTATTTTTGATCTCTTCTATATGAAACAATAAACAAGCCTCCATGAAGCACGTTTTGAGCTTCAATATTGAAATCATCAAAACAAGATAATATTTTCTTATATATCCCATTCATGCATCAATAATAGGAGGACTCAATATATATATAAAAAATTAGATTATTGAATATTAAACTATTTATTGAATTATATTATTACATAGATGGATACTACACCCCAAAAAAATGAATGGGGACAGAATTTTTATATAGTTTTGTTGTAAGCCCAAATAAACCCCCAAGGGGATGTCGATTTATGAGCGGTGTGTGTTTCTAAAAAAATATGTCCATGTATTTCGTTATAATCTTATCAACACATAATTTTCATATTTCAGTATTTGTTAGGAACATTGGAAATCATGTGGTAATATTTTTTAGGGTTTAGATTGTTAACATACAATGGTAATTGTTGTCTTTTACCATTTATTTATTTTTTCCTTATGTTAATAGGTGTAGTTGGTTGGTGTGCAGTTCATTACTGGTCATATTATTAAATCGGGGACAATAGAGTGTTAACTGAATTAATTTACCTTTTACATATTATGTTATGTGATGTGGAAACCATGGGAAGTATAACCATAGATTTTCCTAAGAGTGGTATCTTTAGTAGAGATTATCTTCCTCCCACAAATTCTTCTACTATTTCTCCTCCCCTTTCCGTGTTCCATTTTTATTTATCGTACTATTATAATTTCCATGTTCATGTCATTTCATCTCACTTTCCTCTCACAGGAAATCATGTTCCTCATAATTTTACGATGTTATTGATATATTAATTCCTTTAAAAATTAATATATATATATATATATATATATATTGGAGAACCATGTATTCTAATTTTTAGAGGATGAATAGTGTTTGATTTTCATTGGGAGGTTATTTTCAGTATCCTTAGTTGAAACAAGGAAACAAGGGAGATTCAGTTTTTTCTTGGTGAGGATTAACATTTTAGGGGAAGAAACAATTGTTGTTGGTGAAATACTGAATACTATTGGGTGAATGGTTCGTATAATGTAATGATTTATTCAAATGATTTGAGATCATTGTGAAGACAATATTCAATTAATTTATACATCCATTATGTTGGGATAGGTTCATTAGGTCTACATTTCGAAATCATTTTTTGAGGATGTATTACATTGAATAATGATGATTGATGATTAATATGATAAAGATAATCCCATGATATATGTTAACACCTATAAATAATCTATTCGACTATTAGATTAGTTTTTATGGAGAGTGGGGCTGTCTTTAATTTTATGGGATTATTTTTTTGATCTGATCATGTAAATTAAAAATTATATTTTTTATTTCCTGGCATAATATGATGTGAAACTACATTGGAAAAATTTTCATTATAGTGTATGTATTTATAGTGCTTCCTAAAATGGATGTGGTAAAATCATGGATCAGGAGGGGAGTAGTTAAGGTTCATTCTGATAGAGATATATGTGAATGGGGAGGAGAAATTATTTAAATCTATATAGGAGGTTCGAGGATTAGAGTGAGATCTTCTTGAACAAAACACATGCTTTCCTTAAATGTGTAATGAGTTGTGTCTAGAGGGATTTCCTATTTGTTCTACTATGTTATTTGTATAACTAGGAATGGGATAAGTGTATATAACATAACCTTGAGTGATTAATGATATTTTTCCATGAGATATTTAATAATTACTATAGGAATTGAATCCTCTTGATCATGATGAGGATTCAACATTAATTTTTACCAATGTGGACTATCATGAGTCTGATTCAGATCATGAAGATTAAACTGAAGAATATGTATATCTTATTGAGTTGGAATAAATAAAGTTAATATTGGGTGGTTACCCAAATGTTCATGAAATGGAAAAATATAGTAAAATTATGGAAAAAGTATTTCGATTTTTTGTGTAGAAGGGGGGAAATAGGAAAAAGATTCATGGTAAATTACATAGATTTCATTCTGTGTATATGATATCCAAGAACCTCTAAATAATATGGATTTACATATCATTCAATACTGTATGAATAATGATTTAGTATAGTCCGTTGTGTTCCCAATAATACTAGTTGGATTCTGAATAGATACTAATTCCTACATGGAGCTATTTGCAGAATGAAAAGAGGTTGGTTTACCTTTTTGTGCACTAAATGTCCCCATTGTTTAATGCTACTATGATGGTACATCCAATGAAAATCATTTTCTCTAATATAATATTTCATTTACTAAGTAATGATTATAGGAATGAAAATTTCATTGATATTTTACATCAATATGTTATGTATAACCTTTTTGTCTTATGTTATTTTTTATTTTAATGGTTTTCAATTTCATATACTCACTCCCTCTTTTATAATTCAACTATCTATAGTTACAATTAGAGGAACTATATTTTAGTGAAGGAATATCCTACTTTAGAAATATAGTATGAGATGTATGGACTATATGGTTTTTCATTTGATACGTTTGGGAATTATATTATAGTTCTAAATAATGATTTTTCACAAATATTTTGAATACGGTGTTAGATGTATCACTTGTGTGTTTGAGTTTATATAACAAAAAAATGTAGTGGTTGCATTAGAGAAGATTTTTTATAATATTTTTTATTATTTACTGGAAAAAATAATTTTTGAAGAAATTTTTAATGATATGAAGAGTAATCTTATGGTATGTATGAGATAATTTAAATTTTTACAATATACGCTATGGAATGAATCAAGGATGGTTTATCTCTCAAGAGACAATAAATTTTTGATTCAAACAGAATTATATATATGATGTAAATTTGTAGAATTGTGATACTATTATTTTATGTTGTACATATTTGGATATAATTATCTTTTTATAATAAGACATACTGAATGATGTATAGTCCATATATTTATATTTTCTAACAATGAAAAGTGAATGAACATTGTCTTTTTGTATATAAAATTTTTATAACTGAAAGGAGTTTAATTTCATAGATACCTATGTATATTCAAAGATATGTGAAGGACATTGAAACTTCTCTTCATCATAAAGAATAGAAAAATGATAAAATATTTCAATGGATGAAATTTAAATTCCAATTACAATTTAGATAGTGGGATATTGGATTTTATTGGTGATGGAGTATAGGGAGTCTTTTTAGGACATATTATATCATACATATATTACAATAATATAATTAAAATAATGATATTTCATTATTTTTGGGTTTAATTTATTCAATCATTCCATTTTACAAATATGAAAATTAAAAGATGGATTAAGATTAACATGATAAGCATTCAAAACAATCTATTGGAAATTTAACCAAAAATACTTTTATTAATGTAGAAATTTAATCTCCCCCACTTTACTGCCCTAATTGTCCTCTTTTTCTAATTATAGTTATATATATTACATGAATGTTTAGAAATTTGGATTATTAGAGTGACATACTCGAGAGTCCAAAATATTACTTTTTCAGCATTTTAAATTCCAAAGTTAAGGTTCACATGGGTTATAACGGGTCAGATCCATTTCTAATGAACCATAATTCATTGGAATTTGGGTGTTCTTATCAGAAATACATAGAAGTTAAAATTCATATACTTATAATAATGAGTAAATGTAAAGCACAAGAGCCTCGGCCCAGTTGGTGAGGGCTTGCTAGGTGCATCCAAGAGACCCGAGATCAAATCCGGGTGGCGACATATTTCTGGGGGTACTGTAGTAGTAATATAGAAATATTGTAGCAGGACTGTAGTAGTTCTTTGGCAGGCACTATAGCAGGCACTGTTTGGTACTGTAGTAGCCAGAACTATTCATCCATCTTGACCATCAGGCCACTGGTCTGGTCCTTGGGTCCTGCATGCCTTTCGGGCCACCCAAGGCCTTCATTCTAGTTGATTAACATGTCCTTCAAGCCACCTTATGGTCTTCGGGCCACCCCAAGGCCTTCGGGCCACATGAATGCAGGCCCCATAGACACTACAAAAAAAGACCAGCCCTAGAAGAGGATTTAGAGCAGGTGAACTCACCAGAGTAGAGCCAAATGGATTGTCAGAATGAGAGGGTATGGCTATGCCATAGGTACCAGCCTGTGCATGCATGGGAAGCCTAGCCAGATGGTCATGCAAAGGTGGAGAGTTACTATCAAGATGTAGATGTTGGGGTGTTGTAGTTCCTTGTTGATAGTTTGGTTAAATTCCCTAAGACCTTCAGGTCATGTAATCTCCTAAGCCTACGGGCTATGTAATCACTGATCATACTGGCCTTGTAAGGGTTCCCCCTCATCCCTTGAAATGTGGTTTTCAAAAATCAATAAAAATCAAGGCATTCGGGCCATTCAAGCAGTAAATGTAAAAGAGATAAAATTCTATGGGCTGTGTAAATTTTCTGATAATTTTGAGTGAAAATGGAAGTGATAATTATTAGTCCTATCCACCACTAATGAAAATGGAGTGAAAAAATATTTCTATCAGGATCAATATTTATCTACCATATCATTGATATTTATGTGATACACTACTAGAGTGGTGTATCTTGTAGACAAGGTTATATTTCATGTGTGTGGTATTGTTACAAAAATGGGGCATCTAGTTTTATTAATGATTGGGTGTTAGGAGTATAAATTCTAAGATATATGTTGTATTTTATTTTTTTCTAGTTTGATGTGTAAATTTTAATTCTAACTGTATTAGGTCTGAAGGTGGTCGGTTTATAAGGTGGTTATTAAAGAGGGTAGAAACTTGTATTAAACTAAATACATTACATGATTTCCTTAATTTTTTGGAGGTAAATATTTTTGGACGTGTCACCCTTAAATTTTAAAGTATTGGCTTCTTCAATGGGAATTTTCTACTTCCCCCATCATCCTTTACATTTACACATCTATCCAATTCCATCTCAAATTTTTTATACTCTTACTATAACAATTGTTTTCCTGATAATTCCCCTAACAAGAACTTATGAACATCACATTAATTCTGCGTTCTTACATGAGCTTGTCTGTCCAATTATTCAAGAGTTAAATTACATGTTTTAAAATTCGTTATAGTAAGGAGATGGATTATTTTACAATATTTATATTTTTATAATATTTTTATCATGTGTTTTACTGCTATTCACATGGGGGTTGATATAATATATTTATTTTTATTTTATTTATAGTTTTTTTATTTTTTATATCAATTTTATTTCTACATGAAATGGGAAGTAAAATTTGGTCCCAAAATGTATTATCAAATCATCTTTTTAGTATATTTGTATTCAGGTTATTTGAAAATAAATAATTTAAATAAATATTCTATAAAAATATTCACCATGGTTTTCCTTTAAATAATAAAACTTAAATACAAATAAACATGGTCTACTATAAGGATCAAATTTCACAAATTAGTTCTGTTGATTAACATATTATTAGTGAAACAAATTATAATAAGATTATATTTATTTATTTTATAGAGTTCCATAATATGTTTACCACTAATTATTTTATAAAGAGAATATTTTATTATGTTATCCATTTTTTCGGTGTATCTGTATGTGTTTTTCTAAATGTCCAATTGAGGATAATATTGTATTATTCCTTATCTCTTCAATTAGATCCAACATAATATTCTCTAAAGAAAATTAATTTCTAATATTAAAAATATTATAATGTACATATGTAAATGGAAATATTTTAATATATAAAACCATCAATTTTTTAGGCTATCCACTCAATGGACAACATTCACCATATTTTAGAATTATCTATCTAATAATAGTCATTTAAAATATATCCTTCAATTTTAATTAGAATTTATGACCATGGAGAACACATGAATCCTTTTAATATTTTATTCATATGATTTTAATCTGATGAGTGATATCTAGATTATTATTCACAGTAAAATAACAAGGTCACCCAATCTCTCATCCATAATATTACAAGATAATATTTTTCAAAAATGAAACTCATTATATTTTTTTCTTATCCCAATTATGATAGAAATAATTATCTTCTAAATTCATTATCTATAACTCTAAAATTACATTAATAATCCCTTAGTATTCAAAAAATGAGAATTACATTATATACTAAAATCATGAAATTGTGTATCTCATATAGAATATGATTTTTAAGTTCATCTAATATAGATAAAATAATGTATGATCATAACTCCCAAATATATGTAATAATATAGATATTTGGATTTACGTAGTATCTTCTCACCACACTATCCTTTCAAAGTAACCCTATGTGGATAAAAATGCAGAAATAATGATAATGATTCCATGATCTATCCTCTAATAATCTAATGGTTTCTGATTATCATAATGGGTAAATAATTACACACATGTGAGGAATTACCATAGAAAATATTGGAAATGTAAGAGATATAACTATAACATCAACAAAAAACATGTTCACCAAGAATCTAAATTGGTAATAAATGTTAATTCATGACATGGTGTCATATAATACTATATAAATAATTAAAGGCAAATACTAATGATATAATTATTAGTAGTTACCAAAAATCTCAAACAAATCTTGAACAACTCCTCAACTAGGTATCTCTAATCTAAATCACCATTCAACACTTATGGAATTGGAAAATAACTTATATACAAGTAGTTTCATCCAAAGATTTATAATTATTTGGATCGTCTATTAAACCTAAAATGTAAAATGTTAAGTAATCATAATAAATCCTAGTTAGTAACTAAATAAAACTTACATGTCACCAAAATATGTATACAATTATTTCCACATCTTCACCATCACTCATTAAATAACACATAAATGTATAACAAAAATATTGAGAATATATATATATATATATATATATATATATATATGAGTACCCTTTATCAACATACCCATTATATTTCCACTCTCACACTGAAATTCAACATGTCTTGAGTTCTCATCCCATCCATAAATCTAGTCCTCAAAAATGAAAATTGAACCTCAATCCAATCATCCTCAGCCCCAAACAGAACCCATCATCTCACAGTGGAATCAGACCCATATATAAATATCATCATAATCGCCAAAAAAGTATATAACAAAATGTAAATTTAAAAGCCACTAAAAAATGGAAATCCATTGTAATAAATTACACAAAATCTCATTACCTTACACTCATAACATGTGGGAGGCCCCATGACCTGATACACGCATTCACTATAACATCAATCCATCATACCCCACAAAACACATGTGTTATAAATCACCCATGTGTATACCCATACATAATAAATCAATTGATGAATTATTTGGTAGAATGGTTAGACAATAATGTGTATCCCTATAAACCAATATGTAACAGACAACAATGCCAAAACCTCTGCAAATTTGTTTCCATTATAAAATCGGTGGGGTGAGTAAGAAATAAAAAAAACATATAGAATAGATATATATTACAAACACACTAATGGAATAATCTATACCTTTTAATAATCAATAAATTTTATCACATTGGTCACCCAAATACCACCATTAAGTTATTGAAATGAAATATAAATAAAAGAGTCAAGATTAATATTAATTTATTAACTAGACATTAATTAATAATAGTTCATTTTAATTTTCATGATTAACATATAATATTCAATGTTAATTTTATCTGAAACTATATGTTTTTTCATGTATTATAATGTATAACATATTCATAAGGAAATGTAAATAAACAACCCCATTCATTCATTAATTAATTTCAATTTGATAAATATCTAGAAACAACATGTTCTGTAAAAATTACCTCCTTAAATGATGCACACATAGTTTAGATAGTCACACTATATCTAATATTTGGGAAATTTATTATAAAAATAACCACTATCAATCATTAAATTAGGAAGAATATATATAAAAACAAAATTTGATGAGCAATGCCTGCTATAAATTCATCCCAACCCCCATGGTTTCCAACAAAATTTAGCTTAATATCGCATTTTTTATGTCATGTTAAAGTAATAATCATAACATGAACCTAGTTCTACCACTATCATCTTAATTAATACCATTTCCACCACCACCATCATAACCATAACCCTTATGCTTCACCAATATCATGGTCAAGACCATGTTCCACTTCAATTATAATAAATGGCACATAGTTCCACCATTATCATCATTAATATAATTTCATGCCTCCATAATCATAATCATAATCTTGTACCCCCATAATCATCATTTTGGACACCCTATTCTGATGATACCATAATACCGATCCTATTAGATAACAAATCAGTCACTTCAACGAAATAAATTCCCGAAAATATATATATTTCAAATTTTCTTTTCATTGTAAAATTTTAAAGGAAATTAATTTCGTATCATCTAGGAATTAAAGCCTCCAATAGTCAATACTGGGAAAACACATCCACAAAAAAAACTATCTTTAACAGTAAAATTCGTACTTATATCCAGATTTATCATGATTATTTTGAATAGGTTCTCTATGATAAGAATCCTTTTTTGTAAATAAAAGTATCTAAAATCAACATAATATTACTAAATCAATATATCTATAATTATGAAAATTCTAGATGAGTATTAATTTTTATTCATGTACATCATTAATTTAAATATTAATATCATCCATCATTGATTTTGTTATCTCTTTGAAACAAATAAATATACTAAAACCAACAAATAAAAATAACAATTATAAATTATAAAATCTAATAATTTAAAGTGGTAAAATAAAAAAATTAACAAATTAAAGAGTGATAATTTAATTCTGAATAAGAGTTATCCATTAATATTAATATTTCAAAATCATGAATCATATTTTGTACTGTAGAATCCCCAGCCATAGTAACACATAGATGGTGTCTACATTATTACACTGGAATAACATAAAAGAAAATATATCTTGAATTACTGGATAGTTTATCTATATTGGTAAACTAGAAACATATGGGAATTCACATTAAATTTTAAAACATAAAATGAAAAAGTACATTTTTTTAGAACACCATTTACCCCATTGGATATCCCTAAATATAAATAATAATATAACTCTTACCATCCTAGGTAATATATAACATATGAAATGGTTAAGGTTAGCCACCCATTAAGTGTATCTATATAGTGGAATATATAAATAAATAATTAAAAATCAATATATAAAGGTAAATAACTAAGATACATACAATATTTTTAATAACATTAGCACAATATGGTAGGAATAAATAATAATCATATAATTTGATATAAATAATTACATGATATTTAAACTATAACAATTGATATTATTCTAAATCAAATTATACCACGGAATATAGATAACTAAATTCATAATGTTGAAATTCATATTTTTGGACATCAAAACAGACCCTAAAGTACATGTTTAAACACATATAATTCCAGCCCATGACTTATACCTGGAAATCTATATAAATGAGTGAGGAAACAGTTGAAACCAATAATAGTTTTCCGTAAGAGATATATTGATTCATTAATGGGATATAGCAGCCCCCACCCATCACGTAATAAGTCAAATTATTTCCTCATTAGAAAGGGAGAAAATAATTTAAATAAAAATTTATATTTATAATAGAATACATAATGTAAATACATTCTAAAATTAATAATCATATTTATAAATCATCAAATATAATGTGAATGTTATCAAAATAGTAAAATATTTTGTCAAACAGATCAAAACCAAATAGAAAAATAATAAATAAGGTATTTTTGGTGTATCATAACATTAAATAGAATATAAAATAAATTAATCTCTTCTTAGATTGGAAGTTATATTGATCGACACATGTATCATTAATTGAGGATAATATCATTTCATTGGATATCATCCTTCTTATTTAAAAATTATAAAATTCATCATATAGAATCAAAATTCATATCATTTAAAATAAAATCTAAAAAATGGATATTTTTTTAATATTATAATTTTTTTTAAAAATATCCACATAGAAAATATAAGTAAGCTTCTTTTAAACGACGACCATGATTGATGGTAATTCTATATATGTCATATAATTTAGAAACATCATTACTTTTTCACTTTAAAAATGATAAAAAAAATTCTCAATAATAAAATTACATTATGATCTCTTTAAATAGATTTTATTAGGATTCAAAAATGGAAAAAAATTATTTACTATTTTTGATAATATTAAATCATTTTTGTAAAATAGGGTTTCATGATGAATAAGGATATAAACTAAAGAGATAAATACAAGAAATCATTTTTATAAACAATTTCATTACCATTTTCAGTACCAATGAAATTAAAAAATGTAACCATTACATCAAAAAATATCATTAGTAATAAGATTATAAGAAGTTATATTTATTTTACTATAGAAATATCAAAACAATCACCCATGGGAAACTTAAATAAAAAAATCTTCAATAATGATGAGATTATAAAATAAAACTTCACGACGTTGGTATATTCTGTATCATATTAAAAATGAAAAAAATAACATTAAATGATAAAAATAAATAATAGGAAGATAAATTAATTCATTTTATAAAATAATAATTTTATTATTTTCACCACACAATATAAATAATTGAGGAATGTTTTGTATGTATTAAGATTGTAAAAGTGAGAAGATAAAATCTTACCTTAAGTCTCACTTTTCATGAACATTTTATATCATTAAAATTAATATACATATTATAATTATGTAAGTTGTATAGATATTTTTTTATTTTTTTATTATTTTTATTTTATTTGTTAAAAACTATATATATGATAATCAATCACTTTGTTTATGTGATATGTATCGATGATATTTGGTTTTTTTTTGAAAAAAATGATTTTGGTAGGGTGACTATATTCAATTTAATCATTATTTAAATATATCTAAAATAAAAATAGTGAAATAATTATTATTTTTATAACTGAATTATACATTAAAAACGGATCATAAAATTTTGTTATGAAATATTAACTATGGTACAATCATGTAGATGGTAGGACATATGTATGCGTTAGTAATATATTCCATTTTGATATTAATGATAGAAATAGGGTTAGTATTATGTTAAGATAATAATGTGATAATTATTTCTTTTATACGTTTTAAAAACTTTAAATATTCTTATGTGTATAATCCATGTGGTGTCGTGATGACAATAATTATATCATTTCATGAAGGTGTTAGTCTCCACATACATGATCTACGTTGTAATTTTTTAGTGTAAGAAAGAAAAAGATTTATATATTATATTTATAATGTTAAATATGTGATTATTATAATTATTATGAAATGCTTATCTTATATATAATTTTATTTTATCATTATTACCTTTCATGTGAAGATTTATAGAAAGAAGAATCACCTGACATCATTTGGTAATAGTTCGTTGTACACACGAGAAACACTATCATTACCCTTAATAAATGAAAAATAAAAAAGTTATATATGATATAGGGACTCCATGTGTATATTATTTTATAAGTATCATAAAAATAATTTATTTAATTCATAATATAACACATTAAGTGTTGTTAATGGAAAAATGAATGACATCACTTTGTTAGGTAGTAGTTTTATGTGCACATGAATAATAATTTTGAAACCAATTTAATAGATGTGGGGATGTTTATGTATTATGAAATTAACCTAAAAATATTAATACATATGGAATAAAATGATATTATTATATCATCCAATATTAATAATAATTTTTGGAGGCATAGGACGAATTAAAATATAAACGCTCGTTGAAGAATGTCACAACTTTTTTGGGTAGCCTCCAATGGTTTTTAATGAATTCATTCTGAAGATAGATTAATAAAAAAATGATTCATGGATTTGTGGATGAATGTTCATAAGTGATATGGGTATGTATTATCCAAAAAAACATTACGATGTTGTGAAGTAATTAGGAGAGGGGTGGCCATTAAAAATGAGTTGAATGACACACATATAATTTTTGAAAATAAAAAAGTGTAATAATGTTTCTACACATGCCACAAAGGGATAATAATGGAATATTATCAATAAATTTAATTTATACTATCAAAATAATGACACTATCTATATTTATTATAATTTTAATGACATTTAACCCAAATTTTTTTAACCTGGCCTCTTGTATATATGTATTTTCCTTAATCATGTCTATTAATTCTTAATATTTTCACTACTAATTATGATGAAAATTTATTTTGAAAGTATTTGATTATATAAATTATTATTATACTAAATATGGAGTCCATTTTTCAAAATTTCACTCATATAAGTGACAAATGTTTATTTAAAATTAATACTACAGTAGGAATGATAAATTTGGTTTTCAATGATAGAATGTTCAAAATATTATAAAGTGTGCATATCATAATTTACTATCAAAATGATTTTAATTAGTAATTTTTTATTAATATATAACCAATTTATATAAATTTAAAATAAAATAAAATAATAAATATTTTACGTTTATAAATTATTTCATGGAAAATGAAATTTTCTAGGAAAATTTTGTATTTTTCATAATTTATAAAATAATGAAACATTTCATAAAATTATAAAAAAAATTCACTATAGATATTTTAAAATAATAATTGATAAAATGATTTTTTTTAAAATATTTCTTATAAAATATATGAAAATTTATTTCAAATTATGTGAAAAATACCCAATTAATCAATCATTCAGTGAAATATTTTTTTTAAATCGTTTTTTCTCTAAAAAATTATTCTTATTATAATTATATTTTATAGATAAATATTTAATTTAATTTAATTTTTAACTATTATTTTTCATAAAATATTTATCAATATTTGTACTATCCATATTAATTGTTAAGTTATAATGGTCATAATAATATATTAATAAAATATCATGTTTTTTTCATACTCATTTATTTATGCATGGAAGGATACCTAAGTGAATTATTATAAATAAAAATAAATATATTGTACCATATTATAGAATTATATTCACTATTGAAATTAATGTTCTATGCCACAAATTATATGAATCATATTTTTAATATTTCAAAATATGTCGATGTTACATCGTAACATTCTGAATCGGGCTTCATTAATGGTTCCCCAAGACAAAGGTTCACATTTCAACACACACCTCCCCATATACCAAAAAATGTTGAACAGTTGTGAAGGCCTAAGGGGGTATAGTAAGGAGATAATATCTTCTTAATCATATTTTCATATTAGTGAAATAGATAAATATAAAATATGAAACAAAAATATTATAAAATTGTACTAGTAAATAAACATTCAAACTGTTTGAGTAGTAATCATTGGAATGGTTAATATCATTTGAAAGATAAATATGACATGTATCTAATTAAAATGGTAGAAAATACATGGGAATATAAATCCATTAAAATAAACTTCTCAAACAAAAACTATAATAAAAATTATTATCTCTATATATATCATCACAGTCTCTTCATGGACATGTGATCTACTTATCACAAGGAAATCAAATTATTAGAAAAAAATTAATCACTTTTCTCAGTCCCTACCATCTCCAATGAAGTCTATCTGGGTACACAAAGGCAACTTGAACTGGGTGTGACATACCACTCATTAGTCTACCAATAACTATTTTTTATAACATGTAAATTATTTTTATAAAATATGTATTAGTTTACAATATATAACAATAATATTAATTATTATGAAAGAGAGAATCAATATATCAAACAAGGACTTTAGTAAAAACGTTTTTGTAAATATTGGATAAATTTAAATCATTTTAAAAAAATTGAAAACTATGCTAATTAATAAAAATTTCGAACCTAGGGTCTAGATCTGATGTATAAAAATACAATGGAATCCTCCTTGAACCATAGAGAATTCCCATTGAAAATAGGAAAATAATTTAGTGTAGCCCGAGGTGCATGTCAATCGAGGATGTAAAAAGGTTTTCCAATTATGGAAAATCAAATTTGTATAAATGTCATTAGCATCCATATTAATTGGGATACATGGAGTATAAATTTATATGAAATCTAATGTAATTTGGATTAGTTGGGTAGAAATGTACATGAAATACAATGTAATTCTGACAACATAATTAATCATTTCATATCCCATTTCATATTCCTAAATGATCATTGAGTACATCAATCATATAAAGACCATGACACTAGCAGCTTATATTCGATGCCTTACATTAATACATTGGTATAGATAAAAGATTTGAATCACAATGCACTATTCAGTTTAGTAGTTTTGGAAACTAGATTACATACAGAAATTCAAATTTCAATAAAAAATGTCATATACATAAGGTATTTTCGTTGATTCTTCTATTACTCCCTTTATTGTAACCCTATATATCAAACAAAAAACACTTCGTAGAATCCCAGAACGAAATGAAAAAACATAAAATGGTGATATCAGATGCATAATAAGGGTATATATATAATGGAAGATATCATCAACAAGAATAAACTTTTATATTTAGGTGACTAATAAAATAATTCCAATTATACAATTCCATGAGTATAATAACGAATTGATTGAAGATGATGAAATAATTATATAAAAATAATCATAGTAGAATGAAACATATGTATGGATATTAATATAGTAAAATAATCACATGGAATATAAAATAATAATATATTAATAATTGAACTCATAATGCTTCATTTGTAAAACTAATCGTCATGTAATTGACAAAGATAACTGAAAATAAAGGGATATGACCTCAACAAAATCTATATTTGAAAGTATATTGTCAAGGCATCGACCAAGTACATATATCATTTTTCTCATTATACCAATTGATGCATCGGGGGGATATATTTGGCCTAACCCAAATCCTTCTATGTATAATTAATTACAAATTTGGTAAAATGTGAAACATATAAAACATAATAATTCATAATAAAAAACTAGAAAACAGAATGTGAATAAATAATCCATAAACTATGAATGGTATAAAAATAGAACATCCATAGTCAAAATAAATCATAAAACATTAAATGAAATATTGTAAATAAAATCATATTAGATAAACATCTATCAAGCATAAAATTCCTTGGAGGACTGTTAAATAGTTGAAGAAAACTAATAAATTCATTGGAAATTTCTTGAGAGAATCACCCCATTTTACTATGATAACATTTATTTAAAATAATAGAAAATATTATAAGAAAACATATTCATTACAAATAATTTTTTAAAAATGTAATGGATTATTTAAAACATTGTTTATTTATGAAAGCCTATAACGACACTCATTCTGTTTAATTTAACAAATATTATGTAAATATTTATTTTCAAAAAATCTTAAAATGGAAATGTTTAGAAAAATAAAATAAAATATACACTTTATGAAATTTTAAAAAGTCCAAATGTGTAAAAAATTTCATTAAACAGTCAATATTGATTACCAAAATCCATATGTTCTTTCTTATAATGGAACCATACTTGTATTTAGAATATCTTATATTTAATTATAATAATATCTTGTTATCGATTTGTTAACAATCATAAATTATTTTTACAATTATGTTTGTTAATTTCCTATACTTCTAAACCTATTTTGACTTGATACTTATTGTTCCTATTAATTAGTTCATTATTTTATCATCTAAAAACTAAAAATAATTATTATAATATCATATATATTTAGTATATAATTTTTTTATAATAAACCAATATATTTGTAAATATTAAATTAAATACATCGTTTATGGAGATGCTAGGCAGTTCATATGCATCAATGCTACGTCCATTAATTTTTTATATATAAAATAATGAAAATTAATTGATGTATATTATAATTAAATAATCATAAATAAATTTTAAATACAATATATATCATATAAAATCATAGTTTCAAACACAATTCCCAACCATGAGGTGAGGTAATGGAAAAACGAAGAACATCGTTCATTGAGGTGGTAGTTCAACATACACAGAAATGGTATATCTATTACCCATTAGATTTAAGTGTGTTTAAATTTAAGAAAAAATATTCATATAACAAAAAAACATAATATTTATGATTCAATTTTTTTATAAAATTATTTAAAAAATATTTGAATGGGTATTAACTATAAAATAAAAAACATTCAGTGATGAACATTACATATTCTTTTGGTATCTCATTTTTTTTAATAATTAGTTTGACATAATCCAAATTTAATACATATAAGTTGAATATATGGAAGTTATGCGATTATTATTTCAGGGTTTTTTCAATATAGAATGCTTAATGTGGTGTGAGGATGTGGGTGAGGAGGTTCCATTTTTTAATTAGGGTGGGGGCACTTTTGGAAACTCTAAAAATTCGAATATATAATAAGTCTATTCTAAAAAAATACATATAGGTGGTCTAGAAATTAATAGTGGAATACATTTTATAACTCATAATATCCCATGTGAAACCAATAAATATTATTATGATTTATAAATAATTTAATGAAGTATAACTTTATTAATGTATGATTATTGTCATATATGGTACTATTCATTAGATCCGACATTAAATATATTAATATAGAGTTGTAATTATAATATAATGATGTAAAAAATATATAATATGACTTATATATCAATAAAATTTTCAATAAACCTTAACTCATCTGAAATATATGATAATTAATGTTTTTAAAATAAATTTATTTATTTATCTTCTAATTAAGTAAATAATGTTTTTTATGAAACTTTTATGTCAATTATATAATTTCTAGAAATTATAAATAAATTAATAAAATGAAAATATTTTAATTATGAACTAATACAGATTTATTTTCTTTAATATCATTTTCTCCTCTATGAGGAGATATAAAATATATTAAATAGAAAGAGAGGCATATTTTGTAAGTATCTTTGATTTAAATAACATATAAGTTATTTTACTTGAAAAGTGTTCATTAAACCAATCCCAATATATATATAGATATATGTGTCAAATAATATTCATCTATGATTTTTTGGGAAATTTTTTAGTTTTTTAAATCCTTATCTTTTTCTTTTAACCCTAATTTATTCCCATTAATTTTTACCATTATATAATGTATTTTATACATTATGGATTAAAAAAATTATAAGATAAATGAAAAAATACAACTAAATGTGTCATTGATGATATTGTTTAACATTAAACAATTATTTTCTCAATATTTGGATTTTTTGATATTTTATATCAATTAATAAAATATTATTTTTTAAAAATATCAAAAGGTTCAACTTTGAAAATATTAATTTTCTTATCTTATACAAAAATAAAGAAAATAATATAAATTCAATAAAGAATTATAAAACACTGATAACATGTCATATTCATCCATAAAACTTTTTTCTGACCTTAAATATCTCAAATTTAATTTATTTTATTATATTAGATATCTTTTTTTATTATTACATTAATTAAGAAATTATTGCATCACTATTTTGTTAGAATTTAATTAAATTATTTGTTTCCTAAAAATTATAAATAAATTTTTATTAGGAAATTAAAATTTTCATATTTAAAAATAACAATTATAGATGAACCTATATTTTATATTACTCCATATTAAAATTATTCCCAATGTTTCTAAAATAAATGTGTGAAAAAATAGACTTTTATTTGAGGACAAAATAATAATGTCATACTCTGATCTGTGTGTCATAAAAAATATATAATCTTTACCCATGTGCTATTTTCTTCGGCACAGGCCCATAAAATTACATTAAGATTGGATTTAGGGTATTTTTATAATACTTATATTATTATTTTAACCCTTAATTATCTGATTTAACCTTCACCATGGTAGTTTGAATATTAGTAATCTAATAATTGGTAAAAAAATAATAGAAATCTACTTATAAAAAATGGATCCACTATTTAAAATTATTGATTTAATTTTTTATATTTCAGAACAATGATCTTGTAGTATTTAATTTAATATTATTCTCAATGATAGAATGTGAAAACGTGTTTTTAATTTGAAAAAGTAAAAAAATATTGTAATATATTTAGATTCATGTTCAAGATAAAATTTATTCCGATGAACTAATTTGTATTGAAATATATGAAATAAATATAATTATAATTTAAAACTACAAAATATATAATTTTAATCTGTAAATTGTTGAGATGAAAAATATTTTTTCAATTAATTTTTTTTATTTTATTTCTATTCATCCAAACATGAATCGTCTTATAAAATACCTAACATTCAACCAATGTAAAATTTTTAATTCATATTTTACAAAATAAGTTTAATTTTTAAAATAAATTATACAAGTGTCAAAATTGTATATAAATATTGTTCACCTTAAAAAGGATGGAAAATTTATCATTAAGAAAATTTATTTTTTAAGCATAAACTCAATTTATTCATTTCTTAGGATTATATATTGGTTTATTTAAAAATTATTTTATGGAATATATAAAATAAATAATTTATTAATATAAATCTCCAAAAGTAATCAATTTAATATATTAGTTTAGATATCGTGGGAGAATAAAAATAGTTCTTTGTAAATACATTTCCTATATTATCTGTTAGTTACATTCATCATTTCGAAATATTTATTACTCGATATATCCAACCATACATTTTCCTAATTTATTTAATATTATTCATAATCTCGAACTTAACTTCTATGTTATATTATGTTAAATAATAATATATAAAAAATATATCATTGCTCCATAAAACTCAGTCTTGAATGTAATGCAATATATAGAAACAAGTCATTATTTTAAGAAATGTATGATTAACATGGTGATGCATATTAATAATTCTATCAATAAAATTAAATTCCCTAAAACTGAAAATATAATAATGTCTTTGGTTGTTACACTCCCCCCTCCTTTAATATATTGCATCCTCACAATTTGAAATTAGTCATTTAAAATAAAATCATGATACTTGAATATTAGTTTGTGGGAAAACCACATAAAGAATAGAATTGATATAAAATACACATAATATGAGGGAAATATAAATGAAAATAATACCATATATTTATGATTTTTAATAGGATATCATTAGTGGGACATGAATCATGGAGATGGAATAAAAATGAAAACTTAATGTCAAGATGAAGAGTGTTAGAGAATATGGTTATCTTAAAATCTACCATCACAAAATAATGAATTTGTTATGGATTAAATATGACACTGATTTAACTTTAGGAAAAATAATCAGCAAATATTTCTGTTCAAAAATTAATATCTTATTTCTTTGGGATTATTTAACTATCTATATAAGAAAATTTAAAAAATAAACTTTTGTTAATTAATTCAGTGTTATAATCCTGATCATATTATTTTGATATTCTTCGATCTATTTGCACATTATCTCATACGCTATAAATGGATATTAATGTTTAATATTTCATATTTGATGAAGATTATTGAATCATAAAATCCACTTATAATTCCTTCAGCCTTAACACATTCACTAAAACAAAAAAAAATATAGTATAAAGAATTCAAAAATCATAATTTGTCCTCAAAAAGTTATATCAAATGTTCAAAATAACCCAATACAACCTAAAAACCCATCCAAAATACATCTTTGTAAATTCAATGTCAATCAATTTAGATGAAATTTGACTAAATTTACAAAATTCAACATAACATCTTAAATCCAAAAAGCAACATAATTTAGCTATATTGTAATGTACTAAGTATTTTATTACCCTAAAACCCTTAATGGAAAATTTTATTCTTCCAAATATATAAAGAAGAAGTAATTTAGTACAATCCAAATATATGTCATTATTTATATAAAAAAAAAGCTTCATTGAAGGAATAATTATTGAAACAAATATAAAATAACTATAATAATTATTTTCCTTCTTTAACCATTAACATAGATTCATCATTCTATTCCATAATACCTCATTCATATTTATTTATTTAATTTTATCATCATCTTTAGTGGTATGTATACTATTTATATAACATTTTTATTCTAATAATTTACCAAAACTCAAAGCACAATGTGAGGAACACTAATTATAGTGATATACTACTGAAGAATCATTCAAAGTATTTCAATATAAAGACACTTTCTAAATTAGTGAATCCATTGTTCTATCCAAGTTTATCCTTGGTTTTAACAAATCTAAAGGATGATATCTTATAATTGGAGTTTTCCTCAATGTCTGATAGATTTTTTTCTAATCTATGCTTTTCTAAAATTAGTTCCCATGGTTTCTCCTAAACATGAAAAGATACCAACTATAGTGACCCCAACCCTAGTCATCTAGAGCCAGTCCATTAAATTATTACATTATATTATATAAAATATTTTAATCCTTGGGTACCTATCATTTTAGTACATATTGAATCAAGATTATATATTTGTAAATCACATTTCACGATAAAACAAAAAGAACAAAAATTATTTTCTTTGAGCATGCTATTAATCCCTATAGTGTATTCTTGCATACAAAACACATAACACATCATTGAATCCTATGAAATAATTAAACATTTGGAAGGGTTACACATATATTATCAATAATACTATACCTAAAACATAAATTCAAAAAAAATCATAAATGATTATTGAATGATGGTTAACTGTAACACATTCAATTTAACCAATAAACCTAGCATTAAATGGTATAAAATGAATATATAAAAATAATTCCATATAAATAATCACATTAGCATTGAAATTTGACAATGGATATTCTACTAGTAAAATAATTAAATTTAATGTCAATAAATAATATCAGAACAATGGAATGATTAATTATAGACATCAATAGAAAATCATCAAGGAATCATCTAAGAAATATGAAAATAAATGTTTATTTCCTCCATGAAATACATAAGAGATCGACCCTTATTAAACATATGATTCAACATAGGTGTTGACATTGATGAAAATACACTAATAAAATCATTACAAATTTCTTGACCGAATTACACCATTTTACATTGAGAAAATTAATTTAAAAGTATGTTCAATTTGAATATAAAAAATTTTCATTGAAAGTAAATTTTTTATATTTTAATGGAATCTTCGATACATTATGGAATTATGACGTCCAAAAAAATAACTCCTTCTGTATATGTTAAAAAACTCCCTTCATATTTTTTGTCACAAAGCCTCAAATTTCCCTATTTTGAAAATTAAAAAATATACATTTATACAAAAAAATTTAAAAGACAAAAGGGGTAAAAATTGAATTCAAATATCCATTGGATAATAGTAAAAACATTCATTAAAACATTTCTAGAAAACATGGATATGTAGACAAATATGTGATGTTTAAATTATTAAACATTCAAGGTGTCCCATAAAACGTTGAATATTTATATCACATGCACAATGAAATAATAATATTTTAAGAAATTTAATATTATGATAATAATTAAATTAATAAAAATATATATATGGTTATATATATATATCTTATATTAAAAGTTTGGTGTATAACATCAATCTATGACTCACTAAAAGAAGATTTAGGCGATTCCCCTGGCCTAAAAATTTCAATTAAATGAATTTTTTTTAAATATCATAATAATGGACTGAATAATATTTATTAATTTATAATAAATCCATTATCATATTTATATTATCATTAATCTACTTATTATAATATCTAATTACCTGTTTGTTAACAATCATCAATTGTTTGTACTATTATGGGTGTTAATTGCCTCATTTTTTGAGTAGGTTTTGACTTGTTACATTTTGTTCATAATAATTAGATCAGATTATAAGTATATAAATAGTTTATATAATGATTTTAATAACAAATATATTTATTATATATCTATTAAAAATAAACCATAATATTTTTAGATTAGAAATTAAATACATTGTTAATTGAGATGGTAGATCGCACATACGCATTAATGGTACTTCAATTTCATTATATTATTTAAATTAATGAACACTAAATTATGTATATTATATTTATATTATGTTAATGAAATCATAAGTAACATATATATCTTATAAAAATAGAGTATCCACCATAATTCAAAATAATGAAAAGTTTTAAAGGAAAAACTAGCAACATTTTTTCGTGAGGCTTTTGTTCAACGTACAAAAAAATGATTTGTTCCTTGCCATTAATTGGATGTGTGTTTATGTGTTAGAATTTTAAAGACACAAAAATTCTATATATTTTTTTTAATATATTGAAATCTTACAAGTCTGCGAAAACTAACGACGCGTGATTCCAAGGCCTGGGGTGCCCATAATGAATTTCTGATCTGTTTTCGAGTACGTATACGAGCGGTTTTTTTTAACATTTGAACCGGTGCTCATAATTGAAATTTAATGACACCATTGAACATGAAGCACCGGTATTCGTTTAAGGAGACCTTCACCTTTACCGTCGTAGGTTGAGGGTGAATGATTGTTTTGGGGTTTTCTGTGGGATTGAAAAATTAAATAAAATAAACTTTTATTTTATTTTTAATAATCCTCTAATGGGAAGGCTATAGAGGTGGGGACCACAGGGTGTTAAAAACCTCCTATCTTGATTTCTTGGTGGTGGGGACCACCCAAGCTAGTAAAACCCCCAATTTGAAGATTGGTATCGGGGAAAACCCGAACCCCTCATTATGGGAGGAAAAAACACTCAACTCCCAACATTATTCATGTCAACTATCCTTAAATTATTAATGTCAACTCTCCTTTATTTAATTAATCCAACCTATTTTGTTCCAATATTAAATTAAAAAATATATTCAATTATGTTGGATACTTTTTATTTTGGTGTATTTGGGAGAGGATAGCCTTCGGGAGGATTAATCTCTCCAACCAAAAACACCATCTCCAACGAAGAACGCACTACCCAACGAAGAATGCCCATGTTGAGGAGGAATGTCTACGACAAAAACAAACTGGTAATTAGGGAAACATCAACGTCACAATCTTCATGCCTTCTAATATCAAAAAGTAATCAAGGTAGGGGTTTTACCTGTTTATGATTATATATTCCCATGTTCTTCCCTTCTGAAACAAAGAATGCGGATCAACACTCTAACTAGTTGATCCAAGGATGGTTTCTTCTGCGGGTTTGGGAATAATCATTGCGGGAGGTTAGGGTTTGATGTTCTTCATTATTTTTTTTGTTGATTTGTTTTCTACAGCTCTAACGCAGAGGGTGCGGGCCAAACAAACTTGGCCCGACCCCTGGTCCATTCTTCCTGAATGGTGTATTCATCAGGATGGAAGAAGGTGACTTTCTGCCATGACAATGAATGGATGCAGCAGCCAGCACATTGACGGCCATGACGAAGGAGACGGTGCAATAACACCACCCAACGGCCACTTCCTCCCCACGACCTCGTGTCGTCCGTGGCCACCGCCGCCCCACGGCCTCCCCCACCTGTGGCCGCTTCCATCCTACGGCCTCACGTCGTCTGTTCCCTCCACTACCCCATAGTCTCACTGCCCTGTGGCCCTCCGCGGTGCCATGCGGCCTTGCCGCCTTGTGCCGCCAACACGGCCCAGCATCCTCGCCACCCCGCGGCTTCACGCCTCCCTTGCTTCCCCGCATCCTTCGCACAACCCTCACATCCCCTCGTTGCCTCGCGTCACCCTCGAGGCTCCCCGCGGCCTCGCGCCGCCCTCACGGCCCCCGTGACCCCACCCCCTCTCGGCCACTAAGCCACCTCTCATCCCTCGCGACCCCTTGTGGCCCTCGCAGCCTCCGCACCGCCTAGGCCAAGCCGCCAGGCTGGACCACCTAGCGCCAGCAGGCCCACTAGGCACGGGTCGAGCTAGACTCAGCAGGCCTGGTCGACTCAATCCGGGTCGGACAAGGCTGGGTTGGGCCAGGTCAGTCTAACCGAGTCAAATGGACCTGAACCCACTTCTACTCATTTACCTTCTTTTGGAAATAACATTGGTACCAAGCATCCATTTGAAGAACCGTTAGTGGTGATAGAAACAATAGAGACAGATTGTCCCTTTAAGTATACCCACTAGGGATTTGGATAATGTTAGAGTACATTCGGGTTGGATCGAGAACAAATCCAACCAGGCCCTCAGAACTAAAAGTATAATAACTCACAGACTGGGAATCCGATTGACGCAACTTTCTGTTGCATTGTGACCCTTATGATGTGGCGATCCTTTGAAATATTTCTTCATGAGACTTCATGGCAGTTGGAGTATTGACCAGTTTCTTGAGGAGCGAACCCTCTCAGAGACGAGTAAGCCTAGTGTGGGAACCCAGTAGCTGGAAATGATGTTAATAATGAAGAGAGATCATGTGTTTGTAAGCACCTAGGGATCCCGTGTGCGTCAAAACCGAGTGATCCTATGTTGGTCATCACCTAGCGATCCTGTGAGGGCTAGCACTGAGCGATCATGTGTGGCTTAGCACCTAGTGATCCTGTGTGGTTCGGTACAAAGAGATCCTATGTGGGTCAGCACCGAGCAGTCTTGTGTGGGTCATCATTAGAGCCTCTTAACAGAGTAAGATGATTCAGTAGTTACATCTAATAATCTCTACGACTATACCTAATAAATTCCTAGTGTGAGATGAGTTTATACCTGTGTGGTACATTCTATTGTGGTAATACCTTGGTGTAATTATTCTGTGTGGCGTAAATGTGTGGTACGTACCTACGTGGTATTTCTTCCATTGATGAACAGTTATTCTTTGGGATTTTTAGTTGGACTCTATGTTTCCTCAGGATTGAGATGGGTTTACATGATAACATAGGTATTTGTATAGGAAAATATCTAAGTATGGTTGTCAGTTGATTCCATGCTGTGTGGTTTATATTTGGTGGATTTTGTGAGACATTGAGGGTCTTTGGGTCCATACTGAGTATCATTATACTCACCCATGCACGGTATATGCCAACACCCTATTCTGTTTGGTGCAGATGAAAGAAAATGATGATCGAGGCTGAGGGTACGAGGCTTAGACGGGGCCTGGAGGTGGTGGCTATGGCTTGTCGGTATGTAGAGGATATGGTCGGACGTTGAGTGCTGAGGAGGTGAACTGTACCTACCCTTCAGGTAGGAACCTCGTAGGACAACCCAGTAGCTACCTTTCTTTTTCATTATTTGTATTGTGCTTCAGTTGTACTTGTAATATTACTATGGGGCTTTTATTCCAACCCCTTTTTACGTACAACACTTTTTTTGTTGTACAGTTGACTTGTGTACATATCTTGTAGTGTGCTTGGTTGCATGTATATATAGTTTATAAAGGAAATGCCTTCCTAGTTATAGATAATACGCCTTTCGGTGCTAGAAGCCAGCCCCTGGCCAATGGATGTCAGGATTGGGGTAGTCACAGAATGGGCCCCGAAGGATAGGTCATGAGAAATTGGTATCAGAGGAGTTGGTTCTACCATATAACTTTGGACTCTGATATTTTTAATAGCAATACTGTTAAGTGTAGTGAGTGTGGTTATAA
The DNA here is from genome assembly GCA_963277665.1 of Viscum album. NCBI lineage: Eukaryota > Viridiplantae > Streptophyta > Magnoliopsida > Santalales > Viscaceae > Viscum > Viscum album. The sequence continues at coordinate 859,819,813 of OY728151.1, forward strand.
TTTTAGGGAATCTAGTGTTTGTGCCGCGACCGACGTATCCATACACCTGGACCCAGACTTTTGATTTCCAACTCCGTGTAAGAAAACACTGATTGGTTGTGTCTTTTCAAGAGTCTTCTTTTTTGAACTCTTTGAGTCAAATCACCAGGAATAACATATTGACTGTGGAACACCTGTTTCTTTTCAGGATGCCTCCACACAGACAGCCTGCTAGGGTTCTGAGAATAGTACGCAGTGAAATCCCACCGAGTGACGAGGCCTCTTTGCAGGGCCCTCTTCCAATAGAGGCACCAACAGAGGACCCAATTTTACCATTACCCATTGGGCCACCGATGCTAACAACCCCAGCAGTAGAGTTTTCACAGTGCTTGAGCACATTTCATGAGTTCCAGTGCCATCGTCCACCCATGTTCAGGTGATAGAAGGACCCACAGGTGGCGGAGGATTGGCTGGAGGCCATGGGGAGAGTCTTCTGACTAGTAGATAAACCAGCCAATCTCATTTTGATCCTTGTCACCAGCCTTCTATAGGCAGCTTTAGGAAGATGGTGGATCATGATACTCCACTTTCACAATGAGATGATGCTTCTCTAAGAAGACATCGAGAGCTTGTATTGTGCATAGTTTGTTCGAGCGACTCTTCGAGCTATGTGCATTCTAGAGCTACTTCATCTGTAGTAGGGAATCATGATTGAGGCTCGGTACTCAACGTGTTTCACTAACCTCTCACGCTACTCCAATGTTATGGTGCGGGACCCATTCTCTAGGGCCTTGACCTTTGATCAGGGGATCAAGCGAGAGATCCGGGCATCAATGATTTCTCTTAGCTTCCTGTCACATGTGAGGGTGTTAGAAAAAGCCCTCTTAGTGAATAATTTTTTTGCTGAGTAGTCTTCAGCAATGAGACCCACCTCGAGTTATCATGTAGAAAAGTCTTCTACAGCAGGAATCCAACATATGACATAGCGGTTCAAGAGGACCAATAATATAGGTGGATGATTACATGATTCAGGGTTGGTTATGCGGGGCACTTGAGGTAGATCCAGTCATGCCTAGAGCGGGAAATGTTACGCATGTGGCCGGCAGGGTCACAAGACTCATCATTGTCCAACCCGCCGTACGGATGACTAGAAGACGATCGAAGGCCCGCCCATGTATAGATATTGGTTTGATAAATTTTGTTTGTAAGTAGCAGGTAGACGTGGTAGTGGAGAAGGCTGAGCAGCTTGTGGTGGCTGAAGGTTTGAGATGTTACTTCCACCACCACAAGGAGGTCCACCCCTGATGGTAGGGAGAAAGAGGATAGAGGCGAGATCCTCTCTAGGCTGCTGAGGCCTACGATCATGGATCTCCAGAGATGATACAAGGTATGATATGTGTCTACTCCACCTTAGCTATAGTACTTATAGAAACTAGTTCCCATCATTATTTTATTTCCATCGCCCTCGTTTAGAGATCAGAGATTCCAATTGAGCCATTGAAATGTTCCTTACAGCTAGAGACTCCAACGAGAGCATATTTGACGATTATGCACTGGTGTTGGCAGTGCAAGATTACTCTAGGAGGAGAGAGCTTCGGCTGGGATCTACTTTTAGTGGCATTGAGTCCTTACAACATCATCGTGGGTATGGACTGGTTGTCTACAGTCCATGCTCAGATTGACTGTATTAGGCACAAAGTGCGGTGTGTCTGCATGGATGGGATCACATTTACCTTCAACAGTGAGAAGGGAGCCTTTAGAGCACATGATGGACTTACCCGGAGCAGGGTGCAGTCGATCACTCATTAGTTTTCTAGCCTTACCCTCGAAGCAGATGATGTGGAGTGTCCGAGTAATCCAGTAGTGGTGGAAGATTATGCATATGTTTTCCCGAATGATGTCTTGAGTCTACCTCCACATAGATAGGTGGACTTTTATATTGACAAATACCCTGGGACGACACCGATATCGACAACAGCATATTGGATGGCTCCCGTAGAGCTTCGTGAGTTGCAGGTACAACTAGAGGACTTGTAGGGGAAGGGATTCATTCAGCCTAGTGTCTCACCATGGGCAGCCCCAATTTTGTTCGCTAAGAAGATTGATGGGAGTTTGAGACATTGTGATGACTATTGGGGCCTGAACCAGGTGATTATGAAGAACAAATGACCACTTCCAAGGATTGGGGAACTCTTTGATTAGCTGAAGGGAGCACGACAGTTCTCGAAGATATACCTCCGATCAGGGTATCACCAGCTCAGATTGAGAGATGAGAATGTGCAGAAGACAACCTTCAGATGTTGGTATGACCATTACGAGTTATTGGTTTTGTCATTCGGCGTAACCAACGCTCCATAAGTATTAATTGGACTCGTGATCAGGGTATTCTAGTCATACCTTGATCTCATTGTAGTAGTATTCAACGACGACATACTAATCTACTCGGCTACTGAGGAGGATCATGCCTATCTTTTTTAGGTTGTACTAGACACACACCAAGAAGACCAGATTTTTGGTAAGCTCTTGAAGTGATAGTTTTAGATCTGATAGGTTCACTTTCTGGGACACTTCATCTTAATAGTTAGAGTTATAGTGGATACCGTGAAGATTGAGGCTTTACTTTCATGGGAGCCACCCAGGTGTGTCACAGAGATACAGAGTTTCATGAGTTTGGTCAGATACTCCTGGAGGCTTCTTCCAGATTTCTCTAAAGTTGTTGCACCATTATCAGCGTTGACAATGAAGGATAAACCATTCATGTGGTCTGAGAGATTCCAGCAGAGTTTTCAAGAGCTGAGGAAGAGGCTATCTAGTGCCCCTATATTTAGGCTTCTGGAGGAGGGTGTAGGGTACATAGTCTACTACGACGCATCATGGACTGGGCTAAGATGTGTTCTGATGTAGGAGTGAGCTTTTAACACATATGGTTCTCAATATTAGAGTCAACATGAGCAGAACTACACTACCAGTGACCTAGAGGTAGCAGTAGTGGTCTTCACCATGAAGATGAGGTGACACTATCTGATTGGTGAACATTTTACAGTATAATCAGATCACAAGAGTGTTAGTAATATCATCTCTCAGAAGGACCTGAACCTGAGATAGTGATGTTGGCTAGAATTCCTCCAAGACTATGACTTTGAGATAGTCTATACTCATGGAAAGGGGAACGTTGAAGTAGATTCACTCAGAAGGAGGTCAGGTATACAACTGATAGGCAAGGTGACAGAGAATCGGGCCACTTTGAAGATATCCTTTATTGATCAGGATGGAGTAGCCTTTCTTTAGTCTCTTAAAGTAACTCCCCGATTTCTTCAGTGAATCAGGGAGGCACGGCATGGGGACGCTGACTATGAGGTTCAACATGCTTTGATATCCATAGGGCATGCCTCTAATGAATTTTCTGAAGGTGGGGAGTACCTCATTCTCTTCAGAGGACGTACTATGGTACCAGTGTTACATCGGGAGGAAGTGTTGAGTTAGTTCCACACATCCCCTCTAGAGGTACATCCAGGAGTGAAGAAGATGCACATGGATCTATGATGACAGCACTGGTGGCTAGTAATGAAGCAAGTAGTTGAAGAGTTTGTCTCTTTATGACTCACTTGCTTGCAAGTGAAGTTGGATCATTTGGTTCTAGCATACCTGGTTCACCCATTATTGTTTCTAGAGTGGATGTGGGATTGGATATCCCCAGATTTCGTGACAGGACTTCCACACACACCCAGAGGTCATGATTCTATCAGGGTGATCATCTACCAACTCACCATGTCGGCCCACTTCCTACTGATCAGAGAGTAGGGTTTAGTAGAGAGTATGGGATACCTCTATGTGAAGGAGATTGTACGGATACATTGAGTACCCTCGATGATTATATCTGATCGTGATGCATGTTTCACTTACCGACTATGGAATGGGTTAAAGGAGGCTTTCGAGATACACCTTCATTTGAGCACCACCTTCCATCCTCAGTCGGATAGCCAGACTGAGCAGACCATTCAGACCCTCGAAGACATGATGCATGCTTCTGACCTCGCCTTCGGTCGTATCTAGGAGGTTCATTTGTCATTGGTGTAGTTTGAATACAGCAATATCTATCACTCCACCATTGGGATGGCTCATTTTGAGGCATTTTAATAGATGACCTTTTAGATCACTTTTCTGCTAGACTAACCCAGGGGAGTCAGCACTAGTGGGACTATAGATTGTACAGGCTACCATAGAGAAAGTGCAGATCATCCAGGAGCGGATGAAGAATGCACAAAGAAGGCAGAAGTCGTATTCTGATAGGAGACAAATACATCTAGAGTTTGAAGAAGGTGTCCATGTCTTTATACGGGTCTCACCCTAAGGTGGTTTACAATGATTTGGTCATGGAGAAAAGTTATCTATGAGGTTCTAAGACCTTTTTCCGTCCTCAGTAGAGTTAGAGAGGTTTCTTAACCCTTAGCTCTTCCACCTCAGTTTCACCGGGTGTACGACGTCTTCCACGTATCCCATCCAAGGAGATATGTGCATGAACCTTCTCACATCATCGACCACAATGAGCTGGACGTGGATGATGGAGTGACTTTTATTGAGGTTCCAGTATGGATTGAGGATCAACAGGAGTGGGTCCTTCATGGGTGGTCAATACCACTAGAGCACGTTGGTTGGCCGAATAAGAACCTCTAGGAGAGCACATGGGAGTGGGATGCGCATAAACGTGGTCAGTACCACCACTTGATCCATTAGTTTGAGTTTTTGCATACGAGGATGAAAATCCATGAGGTGGGGAGAATGTAAAGTCCTAAAAATTCCATGTAATTTTTTATTAATATAGGGGAATTCTACGTGTCTGGGAAAAATGACGGTATGTGATTCCAAGGCAATGTGTGCCAGGAATGAATATTTGTTCATTTTTTTCATGTACGTCTTATTAACATACGATCGGGTTTTTGAAACATTTGAACCGGTTCCCGGGATATAAATCTGAGGACACCGTTGAACTCGTAGTGCCAGTATTCGCTTAAGAACACCTTCACCTCGACCGCAGTTGGTCGAAGGTGAAAGATAGTTTTGGGTTTTATCGTAGGAATGAAAAATAAAATAAAATAAACTGTTATTTTATTTTTAATATACATCCCATGTGAATACTATAAGTGTGGGGACCATGAGGGGTTAAAAACAACCCAATATGAATGCTCGGTGGTGGGGACCACCCCAGTTAGTAAAACACCCAATTCAATGCTTGGTGGTGGGGACCACCCAAACCACTCCTTATGGGAGAAAAAACACTCTCAACTCCCTACATTAATTATGCAAACTCTCCTTTCATTAATTATGCCAACACTCATTTAATTAATTAAGACAACCAATTTTCTGCAAATATTAAATTAAACAACATATTCTATAATGTTGGATACTTTTCATTTTGGTGGATTTGGTAGAGGATGACCTTTGGGTGGATTACTCTCTCCAACGAAGAATGCATACTCCAACGAAGAGTGCACTCCCCAACAAAGAACCCTCAAGATGATGAGGAACATCTTTGACAACAATGATCCACCGATCGAGGAAACGCCAACGTCACCAACTTCACCCCTTCCAACGCCAATGAGGAATAAAGGTAGGGGTTTTGTTTTGTATGATTATATATTCCCATCTTATTACCTTATAAAATAAAGAATGCAGATAAACTCTCAAACTAGTAGATCCATTGATAATTTATTTCTTTGTTTTGGGAATAATCATTACTGGAGGTTATATTTTGACGTTCTTTATTCATGTTAATGTTGATCTGCTAGCTACCTCTCTAACGCGGAGGGTGTGGGCCAAACAAACATATCCTGACCCCTCTGTTGTTCCTCTTAAATGGTGTATCTTCATAATGGAAGAAGGTGATTTTGTGCCATGGTGACCAACCGATGCAGCGGTCAGCACATCGCCGACCGGGACGAAGAAGACAGTGCAATTGTGCTGCCCTGCGGCCGCTGCCGGCCCATGGCCTAGCACCATTCGTGACCCCCGTCACCCCACCGCCTCCGCTGCCCATGGACCCCACCGCCATGTAGCCTCGAGGCATCCGTAGCCTCCCCCGCCCTGTGTCCTCGCCACCTCGCCGCCCTCAGCGCCACCCCATGGCTACGCCACATCGGGCCTCCCTCACTGCTCGTTGACTTGCAACCCCGCGGCTTCGCGCCACCCTCACTGCCTAGTGGCCTTCGTGTCGCCCCCATGGCCCCCGCGGCCTCACGCTTCCATCACCCCCCCCCCCCCCCCCGCTGCCCACGCAGCCTCTGTGCCGCCACATGGACCCCGTGGCACCTCGCGGCCTCCACGTTTCCTAGGACGGACCAACGGGCTGGGTCACACCGCGGGCTAGGTTGATCAAAACTGGGTCGTCCGAAGCCTGATCAGACTGGACCCAGACCCACTTAGACCCAATTACACTCTTATGGCAATTACTTTGGCACCAAATGACCCTTTGATGAACTGTTATCAGCACTGGAAACCTTGGAGGGAGACGTTCTATTTGATTATATCCTCTAGGGATTTGGGGGTATAGTCGGGTTGGATCAAGCACAAATTCAACTGGGCCCTCTGGACTAAATGAAAAATAACTCACAGACCTGGAAGCTGAATGACACACCGCCTATTGGGTTGAGACCCCTATGACATGGCAGTCATTTGAGATACTTCTTCATGAGAATTCGGGGCTGTTGGAGTATCGACCAGTGGCTTGAGGAGAGGACCCTCTTGGAGATGAGAAAGCCTAGTGCAGGAACCCAGTAGCAGGATGTGACGTGAATAATGAAGAGATATCCTGTGTGGGTCAACACCTAGTGATCCGGTGTGGGTCATCACTGAGACATCTTGTGTGGGTCAGCACCTAGCGATCATGTGTGGGTCAGCACCGAGTGATCCTTTGAGGGTCACCACCTAGCGATAGTGTGTGGGTCATCACCTAGCGATCCTATGTGGGTCAGCACGAAGTGATACATGGGTCAGCACCGAGCGATCCTGTGTGGGTCAGCATCTAGCGATATTGTGTGGGTTAGAAGTAGAGCCTCTTAACAGAGTAATATTATTTTATAGTTACATATTATAATCTCTCCTATTATACCTAAGGAATACCTAGTGTGAGCTGATTTAGTACCTGTGTGGTACTTTCCTTTGTGGTAATACATTGGTGGAATTCTTCTGTGTGGCGTACATGTGTGGGACATACCTACATGGTATTCGTTCCTTTGTAGAATAGTTGATCATTGGGCTTTTGAGTTGGACTCTGGGTTTCCTCGGGATTGAGATGGGTTTACCTGATAACTATAATATACGTATGGGCATATACCTCTGTGGGGTTGTCAGTTGATTCCATTCTATGTGGGTTATCCTTGGTGGATTTTGTGATACCTTGAGGGTCTCAGGGTCCCTACTGAGTGTCATTATACTCACCCCAGGATGGGATATGCCCGCACCGTGTTGTGTTTGGTGCAGATAACAGACAATGCTGATCGAGGTTGAGGGTACTAGGATTAGAGGAGGCCCAGTGGTGGAGCATACGGCATGTCGGTTCGCCAAGGAGGCGGGCAGACGTGGAGTGCTGAGGAGGCGATCCATACCTAACCTTCAGGTAGGAACCTCGGAGGATGAACTAGTAGTTGCCTTTCTTTCGTTTTCAGTTGTATTATGTTTCATTTGTACATATACTATTACTATTGGGTTTGTATTCCAGCCCATTTTTACTTTCAACACAATTTTTTCTATACAGTTGACTTGTGCTTGTATCTTGTTGTGTGCTTTATTGCATGTATTTACAGGTTATAATGGAAATGACTTCCTGGTTATAGGTAATACTCCTTTAGGTGCTAGTCACCAGCCCCGGGCCTTTTGAAGGCAGGCTTGGGGTAGTCACGGCACGGGCCACTAGGGACGGGTCGTGATAGGAATAACCCATAATAAAAACACATATATATATATATATTAATGATATATATTTTATTATATAAACATGATGTAAAAATTATTTAATGTGGTTTAATGATGAAATAAAACAAAAACATTCATTTATGAACATTTCTTCTTCATTGTGTATCTTCTTTTTATTGGAAACAAAGATTTATTAGGCTGGATTTAATTCCAATGTAATAATTATTATATAAAGAGTTGGATGTTGGGAGATTATTATAGAATGGATTGGTCGAGCTATACGGCTCAATGTTGTTTGAGGAAGTGATGGAGGAGGTCCCTTTTTTAATTGAGGTGAGGGAAAAAATTAGAGACTCATAAAATATTAAAATATAATAAGGTTATTATATATACAAAGACAAAAAAGGTCATATAAATGTATAGGTTAATAAATTATCGACCATATATTATCCCATTGAAAATTTATCAAAAAATTTATGACTATTGAATAATTTTATAAATTATTAATTCAATAAAGTATCATTATTTTTAAATTTGGTACAATTTATTTTATTTGAATTTAAATATATCAATAAAAAGTGGGATTTTGAATCTTATGAATTTAAACAACGTTAATATATCTTATATATCTAATAAATTAATTTATAATTTATCTCATCCATAATATGTCAATATAGAATTATTAAAATGCTGATGTGGTATTAACAGAGTGGCACCCACTAGTTGTCCCCGATCATTCAACGAGAAGTAGCCCAATCTCCAGTCCTAATAGACTCAAAAATGGATCATTTTAAGTATATGGCGATTCAATGAAATTTTCTAACCTAGTTATTTTGTGTTATACTCTAGAAATGGTTGTTCCATTCATTGAAAGCTAATCATTTCCCTTACACATGTTTTGAACATAACAGAGGGGCTATTAGCTTCGACCGAGAGCTCTCTAGTTCCCTTAGTGGTATTCCACCGGCTTAGTTATTATCCATTACTGTATTCCCTATATATTCTACTAGTCCTTCTTGCATATTCCTTGGTTTTGGTGGCCCATAGTTACTGGTGAGTTCCGTGATGGATGACGCTATGTGGGACTGGCCACTGGCAGTTTGGAGGATTTTGTAGTGGACAGAGGCAACATGATGTGTAGTGGGGGATATCTCGATTAGGTTTGGATGTGTGATCCTTGGATCAGGTATTGGCATCTCACATGGTGTGGGATGGTGTCCAGATATTATTTAATCAATGGTTTGTAGGACAATTGTGGTAAAATATGATTGGGGGTTTTATGGTGCAGGCTTCTTGTGTTGGCGGACAGAAAATGGCCACATCCGGAGACAGTGATGTTAATTATTGAGGCTCAGTCATTTACGAGTTCACCAGTGGGGATGGGGGCTATGGTGACCCTCTAAAGGGATGAAATGGACTTCTAATGGAGTGAATTTCTCTCTGTAGGGTCTTGTGATTATGTTGTGCATTTATTTTCTACGAATCATTGATCATTTTGGGAATGTATTCCTTGTATTCTACAATGGTTTTTGTTCCACTAGGTTCTTGTGCAATTGATGTTTAAGGTTACATTAATCTAGTCCTTGGGTATTTTATTTGGTTCCCTTACCCTACTGAAAACATGTTCTCTTTTTTGTCTTTTATAATAGAGGGGATTTCCCCCAATCATTCTCCTACAATAAATTAATTTATGTAAATTGTAATTAAATTAATATTGTTTATGTTTTGAAAATGTTTTATGGTAATTATAGAATTTATAAAAATTATAAATAAAATGATATAATGAAACCAATTTCATTTGGACTTAAATTAAAATTTGTTTTTGTTCAAATATTAGTTTTCCATTTTGTGTACACATAAATGATCTTAAATACAAACAGTGTGACATTTTTTTATCTTTCATTGATTAAAATATTATTTAAGTTATTTTCAAAGACATGTATCTGTTAAACAAATCCATTCAGATCTTAATGAGATAAGGATCAAATATTATTCATTCAATAGATTTTGGACACGTTTTTATTATTATTTTTAATCCTTATATTTTTGTTTTAACCCTTATTTTACCTCAATAACTCATATTGTGATATCATGTTTTTATATTTTAAGAGTTACATTAATTAAAATAATATTAAAAAAACAACTAAATGAGTCAATAATGATATTTTGAGACCAATCCCAATTATTTAAAATAATTTCAGGTTTCTGTATATTTTATATCATTTAGTAAAATATTATTTATTTTAAAATAACCATAATTCCAATTTTGAAACTATTAATTATCTTATCTTCTAAAAAAATAAAAAAAATTAGATAAATTAGAAACTAAAATTCAAAAATATAAATAACCATTAATAGATATTAATTAAATTATTTTCTTAAATTTATTCTCTCATATCATATATATTTTAATATTTTTAATAACATTTATTTTATTCAATAATTAATTTAAAAATTATTGCATCATCATTGTATCACAATTATATATATATATATATATATATATTTAAGATTATAAATAAATAATCATGACATAGGTAATCATTTTAGATTTTTAAATAGCATTTATAGTCGAACATGTCATTTATATTACCCTGTATTAAAAATATGTCAATTGTTAAAAACTAAAATGTGGAAAAATTGATTTCTCACAATATATATCATTATAAATGTCATACTCTCATCCAAGTGGCCTAGAAATGTTTTCAATTTTGTTAAAAAACACTCATAAAAATACATTATAAAACATTTTTATGTAATTTTCTAATATTTATAATTTTATAAATACCTATAATTACACGAATTACCTTTAACCATGGAAATTTATATATTACGAAATTTACTATTGATTGGATGAAACATGAAAAATATTTATATAATTTGGACCCACTCACACAAAATATGGAATTAATTGTTGCAATAATAGAACATAGAAGTCTTAGTAAATAATTTTAAATTAATAATGATGATAAAATAAAAAAAATTATTTTTAAAGTGAAATGAAAAAGAAGATATTAATGTTTTTAAATTCATATTCAATGTAAAATTGATTCTAATGTCGTAAATTGTATTAAATAAAATAAAAAAAATCAAATTATTCATTAAACCCAACTTGAAATTTCATTTTACACTATAAATTATATTGATAAAATAATTGTTTTCAATTTAAATGCAATCATTTATCATTATTCATCAAAACATAAAAATTCTCAGAAAAATTCCAAAAATGAATCCATTGAAAAAAAATTTGGTCACATTTAATAAATTAAGTATGTTTTTTAATTAAAATATATAAAAGTTTTAAATTTTAATTTAAAATGGTTATTCCATCAAAAGGAGAAAATTTACATTTTAGAAAAATACAATTTTTAAGCATAAAATTGAAATTATTAATATCTTATGCTAATAAAATATTTTTGTTAAATGTCAAAAATATTTAATAGAATTAAAAATATACATCATTCATTAATATAATATTTCAATTTTATTTAAATTCATTTATTATCATAAACTATATTTGGGACAAAAAAATTAGTCAATTATAAAAACATTTCATATTTATTTATTTATTTTCAATACTCATTCCTAATTTATTTTAAACCATTCAATCCCCTCGTATATTTTCATGAGTTAGTTAATACTATTCTTAACCACTATCTAAATCAACATGTTATATTATATCAAATAATAATATATTAATAATATATATTTTATCTGTAAAACTATATCATATGTATAATGTAAGCAATCGTATAATGTATTTGTTGCATCAAATAATATTTTAATAGAGTTTTGAGTATAAAAAAATATTGCAAAAAATTAATCGTATTCATTAATGAAAATGTTATAAAATTATTGAGGTTTTACAGAACTCATTACAAGTATTCCATTTAACATATATTTTCCATTTTAATAACATGTAATCACATGGGAATAGAGGCATAAACCCTCTCCTAATATCTCATTTAATTCATTATGTATCTGAATAAGACTGAAATTTCAAACATACCCATTGGGGGTTGTTCATCATGGTGAGGATACATGAATACACATCACAGGTGGTCCAGGTTGTGTTAAAAACATCCAAAAATATCATGTTTATATGTGGGAAACCAATAATGGTTCTAATAATTCAGTCACGACATTTAATTAATTTAGAATCAATTCATTGATGGCTCAGCATGTTGCATAATGAGTACTAGCTATAAAATACCTAGACACTCGTGGAAAAATATATACACCACCAAACATAGTCACGTTGTAGAAAATTAATCCAATACTAACTCATATCTCAACATGTATAAGATGAAAAAGTAATAATAGAAGAATAACCTAATAATATTTAATATTACATTTCACTATAATAGTTTCATTAATAGTAAAGAAATCCCATAATAGAGTAAGAAGAATAAATAACTAACTATTCCACATCCAACAAGATGAATAATGATTTAATAGGACATCCGAGGGAGAAACCGTATTGAATCCTAGCTCAAGGATTATGATATTAAAAATGTAAAGGATTTACTACATGGTTGAATGAGGAGGGAAAAATTGTTTTGTTATAGAAATGATTAAGGAAAAAATGGTTATTTTACACAATATAATGGGGTTTCATGGTTTGGTCTCATGGATGGAAAAATCATGTTCCATCCATGATCCCTTCATTATCCAAAGAGAGAAATATAACATATCATTTGAATGATTTTTAAAAGTATGCATCATCAATGATTTTTGGATCTGTTAAATTTTATGGATCAACTACATGGTCATGCAGCCTATGATTCACATTTTCATATAACATTACAAACTACATATAATTCTTCAAAAACCACACATGGTTTTGTTATAACAATATTTTCTAGGATGTATGGCATTTATAAAATATGCATCACGAAATATTTATAAAAATAACAAGCCTAATGGTTCCAATCAAGCTCTAGTCACCCCCCAAAACTTTTGTGGTCTCAATATGAACTCAGATTAGGACTAGAGAATACATAAACTAAAATTTAAAATATCCCCAACTAAAAAAAATATTTTATCATACAATATCTCCCTCTTAAGACAACTAGTCCAGAAGTATCTCTTCTGAGGGTGGTATAGAATCTAAAAATAGTTCCATTCACTAAGTACTTTAATTTTCTTCTCTCCCCCAGTTTTCTGGAAGCATGTGTCCATAGTGTTATATCACCCAAAATAAATGAACCATCCCTACTAAGTGATATTTTTATGCTCTCATTGATATGACATATATGATACTCCTCAAAAGACCCAACCATCTATTACTCAAACTCATTTAGTTGTAATGAATTTGATGGTTTTATGTGATAACAACCTTATTTAGATTCATAGAAGACATCTTGCAAGACTCGATACCTCTTAGGTATCATAAACCTATGTTCCACCAACTCGAGTCTCTTTATAATCTCAAATGTTCGGACATATTATATTGAAAGATTACCCTTTCCATGAATCCATCTATTTCCCACCCTCGATGAGATACATAAAATTTCCTAAACCGTTACCTTAAATTCTATAGGTAGTCCATGGAAAAAAATAAATTATTTTGGTCTGGAATATTCATTATCCATACTCTTTTTGATCAAATATACCTAATAGTAATTCTCATACATTAGACACAGTCATATCATCACTGCATCTCCCACCTCTAACTAACTAATATGTGATTGACATGCCCTTCCATATAGTGCCTCGTATGATTCAATATGAAATAACTCATCTGATATTTTATTGTAATAGAAGTCGTCCAAGTGTATATTAATCTCCCAAGAGAACCAAAAATCATTTTAATGTTCCCAAATCATAACATATTGAATCAATATTTTAATATCTTGTTAAAAATCATTCATAGAGTGGTATATTAAACCCAAAATCACATGTGTAGCCAATACCCACTATAAGAATTTATAAAACCAAGAAGTAAACTTGTAATCCCATTCTGATATGGTATTAGGATCCCAATGAAGGAAAAATTATCATGGATATAAATTCGCCCAAACTAAACTACTAAGAAGGTATACCTAATAGAAAATAAGTGGGATACATTTTATAGCATGTCCACAATAACCCATACAACATTACTATGTTATGGTGACCATGGAACCTTGATTAAAAAATCAATCCCATCATCATCACATTTATACTTTGTAATTGGTAACTTATATAATATTCAAGATGGTAATTGGGGTTCTACATTCACCTGATGAATGCTGGGTAACCTAGTAAAAAATCCTAGAATATCCTATTTCAAACATGTTGACCAAAACTAGTGGTGTAAATTTCAGTATATCTTGGTGTCGTAGGGATGTAATTCTCATGATGGGTCATGCAAATATCACATCATCTCAACAGGGATGTTATCTAGAACCCATAAAAAACAATACATACGTATAATTTTAACCATTCGAATGGTCCAAATAGGAGGTGGGTCCTCACATACAATGCTCTACCATAAGTCTAAAACCTTAAAATCTGACAGTTATCTTTCCTTGCACTTTTTTGAATAGTGTAACTCTCTTCCATGGATTATATAAATCACTTCTAGTGACTATATCAAACCTCCAATGGGATCTCAAATAATAGTTACTTCTATTTCCATTCACCCACGGCCTCTTGAACTTCCAAAGACTTTGTATTCTACTTCAGATCAATAGCTACTCTGTTTTCAATACCAGATATATAGGTCATCTAAAAATAGAAGGACTTGAGATACTCAACCATCCTTCTATGCCGAAATTTCATGTAGTTATTTATAAATATGTACATTTAACTGTTGTGATGTGTGGACACCTCAAATGCATTTTTCAAAAAATAGTTCCTAAATAATTAAAGGTGCTATGAATGGCTACCAACTCCAGATTTAGTGTTATGTAATTCCACTGACAATGAATCCATAGGCAATGCTCATGAACAATGAATCTAGACCCCTTTATTTGGATTGATCACCTACTTGTAATTGATGTATTATAGTAAATAATATAACTTCAATAATTCCCTATAAGTATAATGATTTTTATGAAGTCGACACTAAATTATACTACTAAAAATACATTTAACACATTTCAATCTATACAATTTTCACAACCTTCATGGTTATTCCCATGACAAGTGTACCTAGATATGAAAATTCATGCTAAATTTCTTTTAATAACATTCAAATCCAAATATAAATTTAATATTAATTAAATTAGTGGGATAATTGTAAATAAATTCAACACATTCCCTCTCTGGGTCCACATATATATTTTTCCATGAGATGATCTATCCCATGAAGTGAAATTCAACTATCTGAAGCTAAAAAATTTTAGAAATTAAATTAAACCTATTATATATCATTATATATATAATATATTTAATGTTTTCAAATGATATTGTTGTGTTTCAAAATTCGCAAGGTTGGTTTCCACATAAAAAATTAGGAAAGGGTACGAATATGGGTGGATGTCCTCATTCATAATGTACGCGAAAACAGAGGGCACACTAGTGAGATAAAACAACATAACAAGATACCCATAAATATCATTCTTTTTATGAATCATTTTAATAGGTATGTATTTCAGCCTTATATGTACCTAGTAAAATCATAACCTAAAAACAATTTTTGACAAAATCTGAGCTCCTTGACGAAAATATAAAAGGATATATATACTAGGTAATGGATTCCAACTAAAAAATGTCAACTGGTACAATTTTTAGCAATCCACACATGGACGATGATTTTCATCTAGTTGGTAAAAAATTTATAGTGAACACCATATATATATATTGGGTCATATAAACCCCTTTTCATATATTACCTATAATAATATCTTGATCTCATGTAGCTCATTGGAGTCAATCATAATTGGAGGAATTGATATTGGTGAAACTCTTCGTAGATTGTCAATATAGAACACCACCTCTCTATTTGGATGTAACCCAATAAAGATGTCCAAGATAAAATCCCTGAAATGATATAATACTAAGTGTAATTCATCCTTTCGAATACCTGGATCATCCAAATGATGGTTAGAAATATGGGCTATCATGCTACTCATCCCATGATACTCTTGTCTAGTTATACCTTACTAGATATCACAGTATATCTATTTGATAAACCTAACACACTTAGGTGATGTGAAGGATACCCTCTAGTTATAGCACTCATCAAGTTGAAGATAATGATCCAACCAATCCATTTATTGTATGAAATAAAATCTTATCATCTTGTGAATAAATAGATTCCATAAGATGTGATACCCACCTATATAGAGGGGGAACTCCCTACATTGGAGTATATTATCTGAGTGAATGCCCAATGAAGTATTGAGATTCATAACACCGGCATAAAACACTACATCTAGCCCAGGTCTCCACAAAATATGTATAGATGTGATAGGCTATGAGTCACCTATATCAAAGAGTGTAGGTACTAGAGTAGAGGCTGTAATGATTGTTCCCCTCAATATAAACATTTATGTGATCTAATCATCAATTAATGGTTGTATTGCATATATTTATATCATGGATTGGGGACTAGAGAAATAGATTGACTATCCGAAACTTCCTCACTATGCAGTTATGGTGAAACTTGTTTCTAGATCCACCAACAACGAACACACCTCTGACTTAACTATAGGTAGTATTCCAGCTCACTTCCAGACATTGAGCTATGAATCCTGCACTAGAATTATGATTTGGTTTCAACCTCTTCTCACTATCTACTGAATTCAATTCCCTTAAAAATGATATATATTTCTCATCCATCCATTGTCTTATAACTCAATAGGTTCAATGTCACCGGGGTTCATTATTTGTTCCCTCCTCCCACATCGGTGAAAGAGGAAAAACATCCATCACTCACACTCTAGTAGTTATTTTCCTAAAAATGAGTCTAAAAATGATTATACCTACTAGTTATCCTATAACCACTACTTTGATAAGCTGAGATAAACTTCTTTGAACTACTATAATTATTCAAATTAAATATAGTTATCAATTTTTGATTCACTATCTTATTTATAATATTCATCCAAAACACATTCACCTTTGATCGAAGAGAATTATTAGGACCTTCAAAAATTAGTATCTTCTTATACTATTCATCAGTAATTTACATATGATCAAATTGAAAAATCTATATAATCAATGATAAATATACCATAACAATGACTGCACACTTCCCCATAAATATAACATCAAGAGTACATTCGTCATCAATATACTATTAAAATAATTAGTCATAAAATATGGATTTTTAATCCCTATTAACCATATCTCCAAGACAATTATACTTTATCAAAACATTATAATATTTCATAGTACCTTACCAAGTCATATATATCTTTTTAATAACTCTCCAATGTAGATGAGTCTCCATGTTTTATAAAATCATTATCAATGTCTCAAGACATAGGTGACCAGTCCGTAGAATTATATCTATAAAAACAAATGGGTGGATGAATTTCCTAGAAAAAACACATCATATCTTTCAATGAAAATTATTGCAATGTGGATATATAAATTATCTAAATAATGATAAGAAAAACATTCGATATTGGGAATAAATACCCACATTTTGAAAAACATGTTCTTGAAAAAGTATGACTATTATAGGTTCTACTGGAAGCTAAGGGACCACCTCCTCCAAAGAATGGTTCTAACCACCATCTTGGTCTATGATTGGTGGCCATTGTGGTGGCGTTTATGTACAAATTAAAAACACGCACATCAATAATGTCTTTGTAAAAACCATATAACATATTTACAAACATGATAGGAATAATTTGTCCAATTACTGAGCCAAAACCATATACATGGTCTTAAATACATGATTGCGCCATATTACCTATCAAAAATAATACTATAAAATCATCAATCTTCCCCTTACTAATGTTGATTCTCGATCATTCACTATAAAATAAGTCTTATGTTTCGGTATAGAAAGTATGAATTTCAATTTTTAGTTAAAAAATACCCTAAAATTTTAATTGGAGTCCCTATTTATTAATAAAAAGTCATTTTAGAATTCAATTTAAATTAATTTCATAATAATTTATATAAAAATTATCTCATAAATGTTGAATTATATATATCACCACTTCACCATTATAAGTGCCCACACACCCTATAAATTGAATTCTGGATCCATTAAATACATAAAAATTATTTATCATGTCCTTATAAGAAATGTGTTTTCAAAACTATTATATAACACAAGGTATCCAAAACAAAATTTAAAGGATTAAACATATTAATGAAATATAGAATGACATATTTATGGTATGTGAATCCTATAAGTTGCCTAAAGTGATCATTACCCATGATTCCTTTCAATATATATCTAATAAAAAATAAAATTCCTCATACTTATAAATAATTATGTCACATACCATGTGCATCACAGAAATGCATAAATTAAATGCACTATAATTGGAATAATATAGTAAAACAATTCCTTATTCTAATAAACATAGTAATTATATCGAATTTCAGTTAGCTACTATTTGGATAAGCTTATAACCAATTTATAATTCATTTGTAATATACCATCTATTTTATCAATATAGTAAGGAAATTAAATAAATTATTTGATACCACATTATAACATATAAATATGGGTTCTAAATAATGGTTTCACATGTTAGTTTGTTACATGGCCTCAAGCGCACCCCCTTATATTCCATTTGTTGTTTTGTAGTTATCCATGGTTTTCAGTGGCATAGTCATGTGACTATACACTCCAAATCATATTTTCCATGTTTATCAATTGATAAATAAAAGGGTGTGAGAATAGTATTATTATATATAATCAACAAATAAACACCCATGTAACATAAAAAATATAAAATTACAGGGGTAATATCTTATGGAAGATAAGTTTGTGACGTCACTTTAAAAAATTGAATCAAATACATGGAATCATGCATCCATTACAATACATTTTAGAAAAGTAGAAAAGTAAAGTAAAATTACCTCCCAATAAAATCATGAGATAATTATTTTAGAGAGATAATATATTTTGACTTATAATAAATTAATCATCAAAAAGTGGTTTCTCTCATCAGTCCCTACCTGAATAAATGAAGTCTATATAGATACCCAATTCTGTCTTGAATAAGTCATGAGATAACACTCAATAGGCCACCAACAATGGTGTTCATAATAGGACTAGTATATAAATATTTGATTGAAAGGTAAGAAATATATAATATAAATATAAATGAATAAGTAGAAGTGATACTATCTAGATGATAAGGCTCACTGTAAACAATATACTATAAACATGATATAAATTTATATCATGATAAAACAACATATGTGGAATATTCTGAGTAATACCATGTTATAAAATCTAAGAAATAATCAAGGTATAAAATGAACAAGGATGCCTATACATTTACATGGATAATATCGATATAAAACTCAGTAAAGCATTCAGTGGAGGCCATGCAGCATGTCCTATGTCATCCAGGCAAGATGAATCATAGGAGAAAAAAATTTCATTAACATCAAACGTAATAAGAATCCATTGAGTAGTAATGTACATGGAATCTAATTTAATTAGGTTTGATTTTTTATAAATATCCACTACATCCCTTGTAGTCATAACCATTTCAATGATAATTCTGTAACCCATAACATATTCATACATAAACCATGATTTCATTCAGATAATTCCACTTTTTATATTTAATATATTTTTCATTTTATTAACAATTAATCTCTATGAAATATTGGAATAAAATCTATACTAATATATCATTTTGTTCACTATAGATCCCAAATATATGGTGAGCCCACACAAACCAAATGGTGTGGTATATCATGGGTTGGATACATAGAAACACATTGGAGGTTGGGGTTGGGGTTGAAATCCTCCATCCATATAATGGTGTCTAGTGGAAAACCAGCCGAGGATTTGACAATTTAATCATCGATTTCAAAATAATATTTCAAATTATTAGATTTTCTAGTATGAGAAAAAAATGAAATCAAGCTATAAAACTTGTAGACATTGTCGAAAAGGGTATATACCACCTACCTAAACTATGTGTTAGAACACTCATCTAGTATCTACATCCAACTCAAAATATATTAGAATAAAATTAATAAGGGATGAATACCCTAAAAATGGGACTTATTATATTCTTCCAAAATAGTTCAACTGATTAAAATGAAAACCTATAAATTATCATGACAAATAGCGAACTCACTAGAAAGTATCAATCTAGATGAGTGATGTATAAACCAGAAGTTGGGTGGAAAAACCATGTCAAGGACTATATCAAGGATTGAGAGACTTACAATAGAATTTAATTTATGCTTTATTGAATGGAGTGGGAAACCATATTTTAGTTTATAAATATTTTGAACATAAGATGGTCAATTTACACAATTTAATGGGCCTTATGGTTTGGTCTCCTGATTGACCAAATAATTCTCCATTCATCACTATCTAAGAAGAGAAATCCCATAGGTCATGCACAAGATATGGGAGACTTTAATCAATCAGTGATTTAAGAGATAATGAAAATAGAGAGTAATTTCATGATATTTCATCTTCTGTTGAACAGTTTTATCAAACCATATGGCCTAGTTCCGCTTCCTAAAACATGGCACATAGTTTTTTATACCCATAGAAACGGGGAGTCACTATTTCTACTCAACATGCAGCATAACATATTATTCCAAAAAACTATATGAACTATCATCAAGCCCCTAAATAACCTATAACTTCTATGGACACATTATTCACTATCATTAGGCATAAAAACCATGAAATTAATATTTATAACTAAACCTTTCACTCGAATTATTAAATGATTTTATGAATTAATATCCTTAAAATACAACCCATGGATTATAATGTCTAGTGTCTTTCAAAATTAGGTACATAATTAAACATCATGAAACCAAAATAAATAAAACAACATTTATTTAATCATTATAATGATCTCCTAACTCCCATTGAGCCCTTTTGTCTACATAGGATAACATGGTAAATACATAAACCAAAAGAATTATCTAAAATACATGTAATTGAATATTCTTGGGAATAATACATAGAACATGGAATATATGTCATAAAATGATGACATAATGAAAAGGAAAATTAATTAACATAAGGAAGAATAACCAGTATAATGTGTAAACATATAAGCATGTTATCACAGGAATGTTAAAAAATATAACATGATATAAACATGATTCAATGTTAGCATCAAAGATGTGGTGTAAAAAGTCCCAAAAATGAATCATGTTCACTCTATGTCCCAACATAATATCTAACGTGACTAAAAATTAACCTTTTCATAAGGAAAAATTGTAATAGATCCTAATAAGTGATGTCACGCTTATGTGATTACATGTAAAAATATTGTTTAAGGAAAATTATAAATAAAACACCTTAGTCCTATTCATAAAATATATTAATGTTTAATTAAATTTGAAAATCCCTATTTGGTTGTGTAAAACCATAAATGATCAAAGATAGATTTTAACTATTAAATGATTGATTTTATAAAAATAATTCTGGGTTATATCATATAATAAAGATAACATAAAAATGGGTATGAAACTGGGATGTTCCTTTGAATTCGTTTTGCTTATCAGGAAGAATTACAATGAGATCCTTTTTATAACATGTATTTCCCCATCAAAGAAGGATGATACGATCTAGAAAGTTGAGTTTTAGTCATATAAATAGGTTATATAATAAATTATATTACATATAATAAATAATTCAATTAGGGTATACATAGAGAATGTGTAACATGATTAAAAGAAAATGTGGTTTAGAAATAATCCCTTACCTTATGACTCAAATTGTCATTCTCTTAAACTTCATATCAGGGATAATAAAAATTAATAAATTAATTATTAAACAATAATATTTTCTACATTAATTTTATTAAGTTCACATATGGGATTTTTGATGGGTTATAGTGTTCAATTTCGTCATTCAGTGGTGTTTGTTTTCTTAATTTTCACGATCAGTTAGCTTGATTATGAGTATGGAAGTTCATGGAAAATTGGAATAAATATCCAAAATTGATTTTATATCTTATTAATGAACCAATAAAATATTAATTGTAAATATAAATCATTTATCTTAATTTGGATGAAGATTAATCATTAGATAAGATGATAGTGATGATCGTTTGGAATAATTTGGACGATTTTCACTCACAACAAACATGTTTTGTTTTGTTATTTAATATTATGTTCATATATAGAATCTAGATCATAAATAATGGTATTAAATTAAGATTAAACTATTTATAAATCCTTTTAATGATTTTGAGACCACTCTTGAAGGTGAAAATGGAAATTAAAAAGACATCATCCTTGAATGTGATTAATTATCCCATCACAGATGAGGTATTATTTTTTAGAACAAGTAATAAAGGGAAAGAAATTATGAGGTATTATTCCTCTATAATAGTAAAATTAATTTTTTTAATGTGATATATTTTTTACCGTTTTAATGAGGTTATGTGTGTAGATAATAAAAAAATAAAATAAATTTAAAATAAATTAATCTAAAAGAAATAGGATTTTTCTGATATAATTTATACTCATAGAGAACCCCCTAGAGAAAGGGGTTTTGTATTTTTTTTGAGACCATGTGTTCTTTGATGTGTGGGAGAGACCATTAAATATTATTAGGATGAATTTGGACCAGATTAATGGATTTAGAAATATGAGTAAATGATTTGGTGAGGGGTAGTATTTGTAGTGGAGGATATGGGTGTTATCAGAATATTTTGTTCTATATTTTATTATTTTCCCTCAATATAAGAAATAGTGTTGAGTAAATGAATAAATATAGTAAATATAAAAGGATAATTATTGATTATGGTAATTAAATCAATATTGACAAATGGAATATTGTATTTAACTTATAATGTATATATAATGTAAATTACAGTATTTTACATTTCATTGAAAATTATTCTATTTTTAATAAATATCAAAAGTTAAACCTAATCAAATTTAAATTTTTATAATTAATAAATGGACTTAATTTTTTGAAAGTAATTTTAAAAATATGAAAAATTAATGTTTTAATTAAAATCATTAGTTATTTGGAAAATACTAAATTTAAAATGATAAAAAAATTTATAACACATTGAAAAATTAATCAATTTTTCATAAAATTATATTTTAATTATAAGAAAAAATATTTATTTAGGAATAATTTTTTTGAATTTAACCTTTTTTTAAATAGTTATATTATTTATAAAATTAAAAATAACATTTCTGTTTTATAAAAATATCAACAAAAAATTATTAATATCTAAAAAATTTATTTACTTTGAATATGATATACTTATGTCATATTAAAATCTATAGGATTCATAAATTTTGGTTATACACTAATGAGTGAGGGAACTATTCTATTATAAAGTTTACTATTCTTATGGTTCACACTACTATTACATTGGTAATGTTACTAATCCATTGGTTTAGGTTCATTATCATAGAGAAATACCTCTTATTACATTCATTCATAATTAAATTTTTTTTCATTATTCCCTTTATATGATTTAAATTTATTTATAATATATTTAATAATTATAATAATGAATATTCCATTGATAGATTGTTGGGTCATCACATGTCACGACACATCCCCTGAGCCCCGTGTCGTGACTACCCCAAGCCCGTCGTCCATAGGCCAGGGGCTGGCGACTAGCACCAAAGGTATAATTACCTAAAACTGGGAAGGAATTACCTTTATAACCTATAAACACACACTGCAGATACGATTAGGAGTAAACTGAATAACCAACAATTGAGTACAATAAGTAAAAAGGGGCTAGAATTATAGCCTAACTAGAAAGTACAAGAAACTGAGGAAATAAAAAAATCCATTGGGTTGTCCTCCGAGGTTCCTACCTGATGGGTAGGTATAGATCACCTTCTCATCACTGCACGTCCATCTGTCTCCTCCGTCTACCGATATGCAGTAAAGTCTGTCTCTGAGTACTGTCTAGTCCAGGTACTCTCGGTCTCGGTCAGTGATGTCCATCATCTTCATCCAACACAATGAGGTGCAGGCATAACCAATGTAGGGATGAGTATAATGATACTCAGTCGGGACCTCGAGACCCTCATAGTCTCACAAAAATCATCAATGATAAACCACAAATTATGAATCAAAAGATAACCCCACATAGGTATATGACCATACATATAACTATGTTATCATATAATACATCTCAATCAGGACGTAAACACAAAAGTTACTGACTCATATCACACTGGTATACAACTTATGTAGAAATATAGTGATGATTAGATGTATCCACAATAATTATCTACTCTGTCGAACCCACATAGGATCCTGGAACAGAAAATTGAGTTTTCGAACCCACGTAGGATCCTAGAACAGTAGTTAGAGATGTAAAACACACGTAGGATCCTGGAACAGTAGTTAGAGTTGTCAAACCCACGTAGGATCCTGGAACATTATTCAGAGCTGTTCTACCCACATAGGATCCGAGAACAGTATTCAGAGCTTTCTAACCCATATAGGATTAAAGAACAGTAGTTAGTCTACATAGGATCCCTTTATCACATTTTAGCCAACCGCAGGGTTCCCGTAAAAATCACTCTTGATTCCGAGAGGGTCCACTCCTCAAGCCATGTTTCGATACAACAACTTCTATTAAGTCCCAAAAAGAAGTTTCATAATGGTTTTCCATGTCATAGATGTCTCAATGAAATAGACGGCGTGTGAATCGGACGACCGGTCTGTGAGATATTAGCCTTTTAGTCCTGGGGGCTCGGTTGGATTCGTGCACGATCCAACCTAACCATATTTAAATTATACCCCAAAATCCCGTGGGATATACTCAAAGGTAAACCCATGCTCCATGATTACCTTCCCCACTAGTGGTTTGTCGAACAGACGTTCAGTACCAAAAATATGGCCCAACAATAGTAAAGTGTAGGTAGTAGGCCCGGGTCCGGTCCAACACAGTCGGACCGACCTGGACCGACTTAGTCTGGGCCAACCCAATTTGGGTTCGACCCAGCCTGACCTATTGGGTTAGCCTGTTAGATTTGGCTCGGCCCGCTGGGCCCCGCCCAGTGGGTTGCGAGAGTACAGAATGGTCGTGAGGGCGCGGACCGACCGCGGGTCGGCGCGAGGGCGGTTCAGCTCAGAGGGTGCCGCGTAGGTAGCTCGACCAGGAGGCATGAAGCTGGTAATGTCCAGAGCACCGCAGGGGGACTGTTCGAGCGGCCGTGGGCCAAGAGGCCGGGGCCGGTTCACCCTAGACCACCAAGAGGGACGCGGTTCTGGCGGCTCTAGCCAGGAGGCTGGGGGGCCAGCGGGGGGGCTAGGAGCAGGGAGGCGCGGGTCGGCCTGGTTTAGTCGGGGCACATAAGAGGTCGGCCGGTTGCCGGTAGGCCGACGGGCGGCCGAGCAGCTGGGAATCGGGTGGGCAGCTGGGAGCCGGCTGGTGGCTGGGAGGCCAGTGCGCGGCTGGGAGGCTAGCGAGCGGCTGGATAGCTGCGAGGCCATCAGGCGGCTGGGAGCCGGTACGGCCGAAGCACCGCGAGGGCTGCGTGGGTTGTGGTGTTCGCGGGTATGGTGGTTATTTCCTGTCTCCTCCGTTGCCTCTTCATTTCAACGCCATACCAAGGAACATCACAAAAGAGATCAACAAAGGGAGTCGGGCCATGTTAGTCTAGCCAACACCCTCCACGTTCAAGGTGATAGAAATCGATTCAAAACCGTCTTGATTTTTCAAATAATTTTCAGGAAAATAATAGAGGAGAATAACACCCCACATATTCCAACAAATATAGTTTCGGAACTCTAAATTTAAACAACCACACCGATACATTGTTTTGGAAGGAATGAAATATAAGAATAATATCATATTCAAATAAAATCCATTCTTGATCATTGTTCATTGACAGAGTCACAGGAAAGGAGACGGATCGTTGGAATGGATGGATGTCGATGTTTTCCTCGATTGTCAGTTTGTGCATAGGCTCATCATATTTGAAGACGTCCTACATTGAAGTAGGTTTCGGGGAATAAATTCGACGGAGATCGTTGTTGTAATTCTTCATTTGAAGAACATGTTCTTCGTTATTCGTTCTTCGTTGGCAAGAGCATTTCTCCCTAAGCTCTCTCTTCTCCAATGTTCCACCGAAAAAATACCAATGAAAGATTATAATATCCTATTAAATTGAAGGAATAATATTCAAATGGGTTGATTAATTAATTAAAATCGTTGGATCAATTAATTAATTAATATGATTTGGCGTAATTAAATTACAGGAGTTGGCACACTTAAGAAGGGAGGTGGTGGAACCATTAATTGGGTAGAGGAGGTCAAGAGACTCCCTCAATTATGAGAGAGTTTAGTGGTTTCCGTAATTTAATTGGGGGGTTTAGTCATGGGTGATCCCTACATTGTAACCTCTCATTGAAGGTTAGGTTGTGGTGGGCCCCACCACCATAACCATTCATGAGAGGTTAAGGTCTGGTTGTCCCCACCTCCAACTTCTTCATGGAGGCTTTAACCAACAAAATAAAAATAATGCTACACAACTTTATTTTTATTTAATTCTTTCACTAAAATCCCAAAACAATCATTTATTCTTGACCCACTGTAGACGAGGTGAAAATCTCCTTAAGTGAATACCAGCGTTGCGAGTTCAATGGTGCTCTTGGAATTTAATTCTGAGCATATGTTCAAAATTTATAAAAACATGCTCGTATATTTACTGAACGTACCCAAACAAAATGTCAGAAAGTGATTCCAGGCACACCGGACCTCGGAATCATGCATCGTCAATTTTTACGGACATGTAAAATTCCCATGTATTTATGAAAAAAAATTCCATGGAAATTCATGGTCTTTAAATTCTCCCCACCTCAGGGCTTTACGTCCCCGTAAGCTACAACTCTAACTAAGGGAACATGTGGGGGTACTGAGCACGCATTTGATCCTCCCACTCCCATGTGCTCTCCTGGATGTTCTCATGCTGCCAGCGAACATGCACCGGAGGTATTGACCGTCCATATAGGACCTGCTCATGTCGATCCTCAATCTCCACTGGAACCTCCGTAAAAGTCGCCCCATCATCGATGTTCATCACTCCATGGTCAATGATGTGTGAAGGGTCATGCATGTATATACTCACCTGGGATACATGGAATACATTGTGCACCTGGTGCAACTTAGGTGGAAGAGTTAAGTGGTAATCCACCTTGCCCACTCTACTGAGGACCTAAAAAGGTCTGAGGAACCTCAGAGATAATTTTCCACCTCGACCAAATCTTTGTAAACCTCATAAAGGTAAGGTCGTCAAAAGACATGGTCACCATCATCAAACTCCAATGGTTTCCGTCTCTAGTCATCATATGACTTCTTCCTAGTCTGTGTAATCTTTATCCACTCTTGGATGATCTGCACCTTCTCTGTGGTAACCCGTACCATCTCTGATCCTACTAGATCTGACTCTCCAGGGTCAGTCCAACACAAGCATGATCTGCATGTTCTCCAGTATAACGCATCAAAAGTTGTCTTTCCAATGGTGGAGTGATAGCTGTTGTTGTATGAAAACTCCACCAAAGGTAAGTGATCCTCCAAGTTGTGACCGAAGTCAAGGACACAATAACGGAGCAAGTACCTAAGGACCTGAATGGTCTACTCAATCTGACCATCAGTTTGAGGGTGGAAGGTTATGCTCAAATGAAGCTGCATCCTGAAAGCCTCCTGCAACCCCTTACATAGCTGGGAAGTAAAGTGTTCATCACGATCAGAGACAATCGTCAAAGGTACTCCATTTATCCTCACAATCTCATGCACATAGAGGCATCCCTATCTTTCTACTAAACCTTTCTCTCTGATTGGTAGGAAGTGGGCCGACATGGTGAGTCAGTCAACGATCACCAAAATCATGTCAGGTCCACTTGATATATGTGGATGTCCAGTCACAATGTCCATGGATATCCTATTCCACATCCAATCTCATGCCTCTAAAATATGAACCAATCCTGCTTGTACCTGGTGCTCTGCCTTGACTTACTGACAAGTGAGGCACCGAGAGACAAAATCTACAACTTCTTTATTCTTTCCTGACCACCAGTGATATCGTCGGAGATCCGGGTACATCTTTTCCACTCTTGGATTTACAACTAGAGGGGATGTGTATAAATCCCTCAACACTTCCTCCTGAAGTGACACTGGTACAATGGTTTGACCTATGTAAATGATGACGTGCTCCCCACCATCAGAAAATTCATCAGGTGCCTGCCCTGTGGATATCTGAGCACGTCGTGTCTCTCAGTCAGTGCCCCACACTATGCCTCCCTGACTCACTGAAGAAGTGGTGGAGTCACTGTAAGAGACTGAGGGAAGGCTTCTCTATCTCTATCCACAATGGATATCTGTAAAGCAGCCAGCTGCTCTGTCGCCTCACCTAGCAGCTGTATATTAGATCTGCTAATGATTGGACCTACTACAACATTCCCCTTATTAGAAGTATAGACTATCTCAAAGTCATAGTCCTAAAATAACTCAAGACAACGTCGCTGTCTCAGGTTCGGGTCCTTATAATAGAAGATATACCTGGGACTCTTGGGTTTAGTGTACATGGTAAAACGCTCTCCCATCAGATATTTTCGCCACATCTTCAAGGTGAAGACCACTGCTGCTAACTCTATGTCATTGGTAGTGTAGTTCTTCTAATGTTGTCTTAGCTGTCGTGGACCATAAGCAATCAATGATCGGTCCTATATCAAGACACATCCGAGTCTGGTCCCTGGTGTATCATAGTATAATATGTACCCAACACCTTCTTCCTGTAGCCTCAAGATGGGGGCACTAGTCAGCCTCTACCTTAGCTCCTAAAAGTCTATGGGCTTCTCTCCGACAAAACAAAGTTTTTCCCCTTCTTCTTCAAGGCTGATGGTGGTGCTGTAACTCTTGAGTAGTCTGATACAAACCTCCAGTAATATCCATCCAAACCCAGAAAACTTCATACCTCCGTAACACTCTTGGATGGCTCCCATGAAACTTCCACCTCAATCTTTTTTAGATCCACTGCAACACCAGCCTCCGAGATGACATGTCACTAAAAGAGAACCTATCAGATCAATAACTGTCACTTGAAGACCTTACCATAAAGCTGGTTCTCTCGGAGTGTGTCCAGTACTACCCACAAATGGTAGGCATGCTCCTCCTCAGTAGTCAAGTATATCAGAATGTCGTCGATGAAGATTACAACCAAGCAATAGAGGTATGGTAGAAATATCATGTTCATGAGTCCCATGAACCCTATTGGAGCAATGGTTACACCAAATGGAATAACCAATAACTAGTAGTGGTTGTACAGACACCTGAAGGTCGTCTTATGCACATCCTCATCTTGAACTCTAAGCTGGTGATAGCATGATATGAGGTCTATCTTAGAGAACCATCATGGTTCCTTCAACTGATCAAAGAGGTCATCAATCCTCGAGAGTGGGTACGTGTTCTTCATGGTCACCGGGTTCAAGTGCCGATAGTCAACACAATTCCTCAAGCACTCATCCGCCTTCTTAAACAGAATCAAAGCTGGCCATGGAGAAACACTAGCCCGGATGAATCCCTTCTACTGCAATTCCTCTATTTGTACCTGCAGCTCATGAAGCTCTGTGGGAGCTATCCAATACACTGGAGAAGATATTAGTGTCATCCTGGGGTACAATCAAAATTAAATGTCCACCTCTATACAAGGAGGTGGAATTGCGACATCATCAAGGAAAACATCCATGTACTGGTCCGCTACTGCAGGATAGCTCATATAAAACCCATACATTACATACATACATTATTACATCATCATTTAAGAAAACTTATTATAACATATAAAAAAACCATGAAAGGACCATATAGGTATAGTGTCTTTAGAAATTGGGAAACATAAACAACTGATTCATAAAATCAACTACATTGTCTCCCATTTATTTCAACATATCTAGAGTCCCTTTTTGTCATATCCTACTTAATATACTTCTTCCTGACCTGGGGAAAAGAAAAAATAAAAAGGGTGAGATCAAATGCTCATTAAGGGTAAACAAAAGAAATATCAGTCATATCATATTCATAAGAAAATAACATTTTGAAAATCTTAACCTGCAAATAAGGTCATAATATCATGCCATGGGTTAAATCATAGTAATTAAAAGTAATCCCAAATAATCATAACTTAAAAAAGGAAAATTTGTGGCATACACACATAATCATTGAAAATCATTTCATATTAGTCAAGGCTCATTTCCAAGACCATCATAGAGGACAAAGTCCCTTACTGAACCGAGTTCACTCCTCGTTCCAGTCCTGTATCACTGAACCGGTTTAACTTGTCGTTCCATCCATGTCTATCTCATGAGATATAAAACTTTACCCAATACATTATAGGGATATATAGGTCCCACCCATCTCATAATGAAACCATTTTTATGTGTGCCAAAAAATCACAAATCAAACATCATAGCATAACCCATGTAATAAAAATGGGATTCCTAAACATCATGCCATCATAACATAACCCATATAAGATAAAAGGACATCATAAAATTAATTACATCATAAAACAATAAAATAAATAAAAAATAGGGACAGAAACAGAACCCTATTTTATCTTAGATGGAAAATAATTTTGATAAAACACTTGAACTCCATTCTAGAGGAAAATATCCTTTCTACTTCAAAAACATTTTTCCCTTCTTAACATGTCATACAAATTTAAAATAAAAGAAGTTGATTAAAAATAAACTTGAAAACTTGTAAATGAAGCATCATGGAAATAATTTTCTAAAATCCATTCATGCCATATAATTTAAAAAAACATCCTTCTCATACATTGGACGGAAAAGTTAAAAAGTATCTCATACGAAAAACAACAAAATATTCCTTTCATATCTATTACTAAAAACTCACTGAAGGGTAAAATTGGATTTAAACAATTGTAGGAGGATGGAAATAATATTACATATTTTGGAAAAAATTATGTGGATGATAAAATACACCCCAGTAAATACCAAAGTACAAACAATCTCGAATAAAAATGAGATTGTGAGATTTTCCCTTACCTTAGGTCTGATATGCTTCGTATGAATCCGAAACTCCTGTAATATGGTTTAAATAATGTTAATTGACTTATTACAGAATCATATTCATTATTATGATATCATATATGGTCTTGTTTGTATCTTCTTACTAGTAATATTTCATTGCAACTTGTTATTCAGGTGTTTATTGCTTTATGTTCTTATGCATGTTTTGTCGAATAAATTATTATTCCTCTTTATAGGAGATAGATATATCATTTAAAGAATGGTATTAGTGTAATATATATCATATTCATTCATTAATTTCATTTATATAATCATTATTCAATTAAGATCATATAGAATGATTTGCATCACATCGTGGAGACGATAGGCCGTACGTATACATGAGCGATGATATCATTCCCATGATCGTGGAATTGTATTGAAGTGTATGTATAATATTTCAAAATAAATAAAACTTTACAATAATCATATATATTTATTTATTTACACCAATAAACCCATCCAAGTAATGTGGTGGTGGAAAACATATTACACCATGGTGTGGAGACGGTATTCCGTACGTACGCACGCGCGGTGATTTTGGTTATCATAGGATGGATAAGAGGTGAAATAGGGTTGTTTCATATTTATAATAAAATATCAGTATATGAGGGATACTGATGTTATTACCTCATAATGAAACAACTAAAGAAGAGGGAGTAGAAGAAGAAAGGAACATGAAGAAAAAGGTAGAAGGTATTACCTCTCCTTCGAAGTGCCTCCTTTAAACTTTCTCTTAGGGCAATACAGTTGGTCTTTTGAGAAAACTAGTACCTCTAGTGGGTTTCTAAGAAAGTGGGGAAGTGAAATGGGTAGGGGTTGGCCGAGCATGAAGGCTCAATGTGGTGTGAGGAGGAGAGGGAGGTGGTTCCCTTTTATAAGGGAGGAGAGAAGCACCTTTGGAAATTGTGAAAATATTATTTTATTATAAACATATCTTCAGTTTCAAAAGATCCAAAAATAATTAAAGATAAAGATAAGATATCTCATGGTAGAAATAAAATCATCCATTCAGAATTGGAAATGTTTTTGAAAATAGTTTAATCATTATAATCTTATTTATTTAAATCATTTATTAATGAGGTAAATACTGCATCATTATTATGTCATAAATAAATTAATTTATATGATGTCTAGAAATTATTAAAAAAATACCAAAATGTAGGAAATAATTTTATCTTTTCAATGAATATTTATAGTCGAAATGATAATTTATATATCCCCTTATAAAAATAAATTAATAAAGAATTGTTGTTAATTCCAATTTTGTCTTTACATCAAATTAATTAATCTAATGTGTCATTGTCTTTCATAAGTTGCTTCATGGGGTCCCAAAATCGACCCAAGGATTCCCATTTTCGTCCATTCCTCATCCAATAAGGTTTGGATAAGTTTTAAGGTAATTTTGAATTATTATAATTTTCTTTTAACCTTGAATTACCCTATTTACTTTTAACCGTGGTAAATAAAAGTAAAAAGTTAGTATTCAGAAATAAATATTTTTATCTAATTGAACCACATTTTACTCTTTGATATTAATCGTGTCTCTCAGATTTTCGAAATTCAACTCATAGAAGTGGTAAAATTAAGTTTTATGAACAATTTGAAAAGCTCCTTGGAGGTGGGTAAAAGACGGTGAAAAGTTCAATACAATATTTTTTAAATCTAAAATTATTATAAAATGATTCCAATGAATATTATTGAACTTATATATGTATTATATATCTATTTTGACATAAAAAATTTTAATTCAGATAAATTATTTTTTAAATAAATTTTCGGTTTTAACCAAAAACTCAGTGTTTTCACTATTCATAAAAAATTTAAGTTTTTCAGAAAAATACCAAAAATTCAGCCAAAGATATACTTGATATTCCGAATTCAAAAATGATGTCTATTTTTTCAAATTCAAAACATATAGGTGGAATTAATTAATTTTAATATAATTCCCGTTATCAAAACAAATAGCGTGTTTTTAAGAAACAATAACTATCAAAAGATCATCACTTCTTTATGTCCAATTTCAAAGTGAAATTAATTGCAATGACCAACATTGGATTAAATTGTAAAAATATATTCTAATTACACATTTTAAAAAATTAAAAAGATAATATATCCATATAAATTATTGTGATGAAAAAAAAAATTAATTAAAATATAGCGTGTTTTTACTATTCATCAAAATATGAAAGTTACCAGAATATTATGAAAAATTTATCCAAAGTAAATTTTTATATCCTGATTCCAAAGAAGAATTTTATTTTGTAAAATTGGACTTATATACATGTCAAAATGTATATTTAAAATGTGTGCGCCATCAAAAGGTGGTAAAACTGCATTTTTGAAAAATACTTCTTTTATCAGAAAAACTGATTTTGTTTTCATACCTCATTCTAGAAAATGTGTAAGATTATTTATAATGTTATAAAATTTAAAATTCAGTTAATACTATTCATAATGGCTAGTTCATAATATTATAATAATATATCGTTTTTTAGTGAAACTCGGTATTGCGTACTACACATGCTATCGAGGAAGGTCGCGATTGCGTGTAACACAAGGCAACCTAGTGTTGTGTGTAGTGAAAGATTATTTTGCATATAACATAATACATAAAAAATTATACTTCTCATAAAATATCAGGGTGTTACATTCTACCCCCCTTTAAATGAATTTCTCCCTCGAAATTCATCACTTCCTAACAAACAGATGAGGATACCTCTCTCTCATCATATCTGCAATCTCCCATGTAGCTTCTTCTAATTGGTGGTTCCTCCATAAAAATTTCACCAAACAAGTGGTCTTGTTCCGTAGAAATTTTTTGCTACGATCCAGAATATCTATCGGTTGTTCTTCATAAGAAAGATCTTTCTCCAGTGGTATAACTTCTTGAGCTTAGTACATGTGAAGGATTAGATATGTAGTTTCTCAGGAGAGATACGTGGAACACATCATGAACTTGAGAGAGATTCGGTGGAAGCACCAATCGATAAGCTACCTTCCCAACACGATCTAGTATTTAGAAAGGACAGATATACATAGGGATCAGCTTTCCCTTCTTCGCAAATCTCATTACTCTCTACCAATGAGATATTCGTAAGAACACTTTATCACCCACTTCAAACTCTAGGTCTTTTATTCAGTTGTCGGCATAAATTTTTTGTCGAATCTGAGCTGCTCTTATGTGTTTTTGAATAGATCGGACTTTTTCTGCCATCTCATCAACAAGATCAGGTCTTAATAGCTTTCTTTTTCCACCATCATCCCAGCAAGTTGGAGTTCTGCATTTTATTCCATAGAGAGCTTCATAAGGATCCATCGGAATACTGGAGTGAAAGCTATTGTTATAGGAAAATTCCACCAATGGTAGGTGTTGATCTCAACCACCTTTAAAATCCATAGAGCAAGCTCTTAACATGTCTTCTAGAGTTTGAATTGTCCTCTTAGACAAACCATCTGTTTGAGGATGTTAAGCAGTGCTGAAAATCAATTCTGTATCCAGAGTATGCTGAAGACTTCGCCTGAACATCGAGGTAAACCTCAGATCCTGATCAGATATAATGGAAATTGGTACTCCATGCAATCATACCACTTCCTTTACATATATCCTGGAAAGCTGGTCAAGAGAGAAATCATCCCTAATAGCAATGAAGTGTGCCTACTTCATAAGATGATCAACTATAACCCTAATAGTATTATTTCCTTTGGATGTTTTAGGAAGTCCAGTGACAAAGTCCATAGTGATGTTCTACCAATTCCATTCCGGTATGGGTAATGGTTGTTACATCCCTTTAGACTTTTGTCTCTCAGCTTAAACTTGCTGAAAAACCTAGCATCGAGAGACATATTCAGCCACATCTCTTTTCAGGCCATCCCACCAGAAGTACTCTTTCATGTCCCTATACATCTTCTTTCTTCCAAGATGAATAAGGAATCAAGAACTATGAGCTTTATCCAGAAACTCCTTCTTTAATTTGGATATTGAAGGAACAAAAACCCGATTCATGAACCTTATTATCCCATCGCAATCAAGGTTGAATTCAGGAACATTTCTCACCTTCTTTTGTAACTCTACATCTTCATTTTGTGCCTCTTTAATATTCACATGTACAGATGGTTGAACAATCATTTGATAAAGATAAGATTTTTCCCCTGCCATTATAATTCCAAGATCCATCCTTTGTAAATCCATAAATATTGGATATTTTGTGATCCTCATCATGGATAAGCTAGCATGGTCTTGTCAACTTAATTCGTCTTCCACCTTGTTTTCTTTCCTAGGGTGGTAATGAATTAAGTAGTCGTAATCCTTAATCATATCCAACCATCTTCATTGGCTCATATTCAGCTGCTTTTGTGTGAAAATATACATTAAACTTTTGTGATCAGTATAAATATCACACCTTTCACCATAAATATAATGCCTCCAAATCATTAATGCAAAGATTACCGCATCTAACTACAAATCATGAGTTGGGTAATTTTGATCATGGATTTTCAACTGTCGTGATGCATAAGCTATCACCATATCTTTTTGCATGAGAACACACCCCAATCCCTTCTTGGATGTGTCACTATAGATCACAAACATTTCTCCACTACAAGGTAGTGTGAGAACAGGTGCACTGGATAACCTTCTTTTCAATTCCTTGAAATTTTCTTCACACTCCTCCGTCCACACGAACATAACTCCTTTTCGATTCAACCTAGTGAGTGGATTAGATAATAGTGAAAAAAAATTCACAAAACGTTGATAATATCCATCCAAACCAAGAAAACTTCAGATCTCAGTTATTGTTGTTGGTCTCGACCATCTTTCGATAACCTCTATTTTTGCTGGATCCACAGATATCCCCTCTTTTGAGATTATGTGACACAAAAATGAAACTTTTTGAAGCCAAAATTCACACTTGGTAAATTTGGCATAAAGCTTCTCCTTTTTCAGGGTCTTCAATACAATTCTTGAGTGATTTTCATGTTCTTCCTTGCTCTTTGAATAAACAATAATATCGTCTATAAATACTACCACAAACTGATCAAGATAGTCTCTAAAGACTCTATTTATCAGATCCATGAAGATATCAGGGGCATTAGTAAGACCAAATGGCATCACTATAAATTCATAGTGTCCATACCTTGTATGGAAAGCCGTATTTTGTATATCCTCCCTTTTGACCCTTAATTGATGATACCCTGAATGAAGATCAATTTTGGAAAATATTGATCTCTGCGTAATTGGTCAAATAAGTCATCAATGCGTGTGAGAGGATATTTGTTCTTGATCATGATCTTGTTAAGTTCTTGATAATCAATGCAGAGTCTCGCCGATCCATCTTTATTCATAACAAAAAGAATAGGTTCTCCCCAAGGTGACACACTAGGGTGTATGAATCATTTATCAAGATTCTCTTAGAGTTCCTACTTCAATTCCTTCAACTCAATTGGGGCCATTATATAAGGTTTCTTTGAAATAGGCAATGCACCATGAGTGAGTTCTTTTGAAAACTCAATTTCACGATTTGGTGGAAGACCCAGAAATTCCTCTAGAAATACATCATCAAACTCATGTACAATGGGAATATTCTTAATCGTGAGTTTCTCGCCGACCATTTGAGATAAATAACCTTCATTTATTGGAATCTAGACCCATCAGATGGAAGAAATTTCCTCTGGAAGGTCATATTCATCCTTGCATCGATAGACGGCCATTGATTGATCTGGAATATTAAATGTGATTTCCCTTCATTGGAAGTTGATATGATCTCCGTATAACGAAATCCAATCCATGCCAAGAATCACATCAAATTCCACTATAGTAAGGATAACAAGATTTGCAGGAAGCACTTTCCCACAAACTACAATCGGTGAAGAATTATAAACTTTTGACGCGACCGTTGTGCCATTAGGATTTGTCACAGCTAACTCAACATCTAATTGTTGAGGTAATATGATGACACCCTTAGAAAATTATTCATAAATAAAAGAGTGGG
Organism: Viscum album; assembly: GCA_963277665.1. Classification (NCBI taxonomy): domain Eukaryota; kingdom Viridiplantae; phylum Streptophyta; class Magnoliopsida; order Santalales; family Viscaceae; genus Viscum; species Viscum album. Next base: position 859,856,827 of record OY728151.1, read on the forward strand.
TGGATCCATAATAAAATAAAACATTTTCTACTTTAGAGTGGATGGTAAGTGTACCATTCAACACTTCATTATCGTACTCCACATCACCGATAGTAATTTCATGTGACTTTCCTTTTTCTTTGGCCTTAAGAGTTTGTTGAAATCGATCATCATCAATAACCCTTGGATTTGGGCATTGATTTCCATAATGCCCCATCTCTTTTCACTTGAAACATTGAAGTATAGGTGGTGCATTCTGTGTATCCCTTTCTTTTTTCGCACCATTAGACATCTTCTTCCCATTATTTCAACATTCAACTGCCCGATAACCTTCTTTTCCACACATAAAATATTTTCTTGTCCCTTTAAGAAAATTCCCTCCATGTTTCTTTCCACAATTTTAGCATAAAGGAAAACTCATCTTCTTTTCAGTGTGGTTTTTATATTTTCCTTTGAATTTCATTATCTGCTTCTTATCAAACCCATATGAATGATGGGTTACTCTAATCTCTATCTCAACCTTGAGAGCACATCAAACAATTTCCTCTTAGCTATTGAAGTCCCTTATGGTTAATTCCCTTCAAAGACTTGGTTTTATTCCACCAAAGAATCGATCGATTTTACTCTCAGGTTGGATAATAATTATGAAATCATACCTTGCAAGTCTTGTAAAATTAGCATCATAGGTAGAAACAGATTCATCATCCTTTTTCTTCAGTTCATGAAACTCTTTCTCCATCTTTTTTCAAAGAATACGAGGGAAGTGATTATTAAAAAATATGTTTTTGATCTCATCCCATTCCATGGACTCAATTTCATCTCTTTGCCTCGTATTCTTGATAAGTTTACACCATTGATCAGCATCACCTTCCAAACGATACACTTTTAAGATGACTTTGTCATGTTCAGAACATTATGGAAGTAAAAATTTATTTTCAGTGGTACTAATATATTTTTCAGCTACTAATAGATCAGAAGAACTGCTGAATGAAGGTGGACGCTGCCTCATGAAGGATTCATCAGAATGTTTCTCCTTCCTTTTCTTACTTAGAAGTCCGGCATGGTTCATAGCTTGAGAAAGTTGTGTGAGCATGGCTACAAGATTTTGCATTCTAGCTCCCATAACATTTGGTTGCTCGGGGGGAAAATCATTTCATTTCCCATCACATTCAGCATTAACACGGTTCCTTCTGGTTCCATCCATTGACTAAAACCAAAAAGCATTGTGTGAGAAACACTAATCATAATAGGAAAACCACAAAATCAAGAATAAAATTTCACACTTAAGGTCTTATCATAGGTTGTTCATGGACATTTCTAAAACACTAATATTGTGTTCTATGCTTAGACTTATCCTTAGAGATCCTACTAAGGCTTTCACATCCTAGTTTCCAATGGTTGACTATACCTTTCCTCTGATACAACTATAATGACCCATTATTTACATACAATGTTATTACATCAGAGTTGAAGCATACTTATTACAACATATAACAAAACCATGAAAGGACCGTATAGGTATAATTTCATTAGAAACTGAGAAACATAACAACTGGTTCATAAAATCAACTACATTGTCTCCCGTTTATTTCATCATATCTAGAGTCCCTTTTTGGCATATCCTACGTAATATCCTTCTTCCTGACCTGGGGAAAAGAAAAAATACAAAAGGGTGAGCTGAAATGCTCAGTAAGGGTAAACAAATGAAATATCAGTCGTATCATATTCAAAAGAATATAACATTTTGAAAATATTAACCTGCAAAAGAGTTCATAATATCATGTCATGGGATAAATCATAGTAATGATAAGTAATCCCAAATAATCATAACTTAAAACATGAAACTTTTTGGAATACACACATAATCATAGAAAATCATTTCATATTAGTCAAGTATCATTGCCAAGACGATCATAGAGGACAAAGTCCATTACTAAACTGAGTTCACTCCTCGTTCCAGTCCTGTATCACTAAACCGGTTTAACTTGCCATTCCAGCCATATCTATCTCATGAGATATAAATCATTACCCAATTCATTGAAGGTAGATATAGGTCCCACCCATATCATAATGAAACCATTCTTATGTGTGCCAAAAAATCATAAATCATACATCATAGCATAACCCATGTAATAAAAATGGGATTCTTAAACATCATTCCATCATAACAGAACCCATATAAGATAAAAGGACATCATAAAATTAATTACATCATAAAACAATAAAATCAATGTAAAAATAGGGATATAAATATAACCCTATTTTATATTATATGGAAAATAATTTTGATAAAACACTTGAACTCCATTCATGAGGAAATTATTCTTTCTACTTCAAAAACATTTTTCCTTTCTTAACATGTCATACAATTTTAAACTAAAATAAGTTGAATAATAATAAACATGAAAACTTTTAAAGGAAGCTTCATGGAAATAATGTTCTAAAAATACATTCATTCTGTATATGTTAAAAAACATCCTTCTCATACTTTGGCCTGAAAAGTCAAAAAGTATCTCGTACGAAAAACGACAAAAGATTCCTTTCATATCTTTTACTAAAAACTCACCGAAGGGTAAAATTGGATTTAAACAATTGTATGAAGATGGAAATAATATTACATATTGAGTAAACATGGATGTGGATAATAAAATACACCCCAGTAAATACCGAAGTACAAACAATCTCGTATAAAAATGAGATTGTGAGATTTTCCCTTAACACAGGTCTGATATGATCCGTATGAATCCAAACCTCCTTTAATATGGTTTAAATAATTTTAATTGACTTATTAAAGAATCATATTCATTGTTATGATATCATATATGGTCATTTTTTATTTTCATAGTAGTAATATTTCATTGCTACTTGTTATTCGGGTGTTTATTGCTTTATGTTATTATGCGTGTTTTGTCGAATAAATTATTATTACTCTTTATAGGATATAGATAAATCATTTAAAGAATGGTATTAGTGTAATATATATCATATTAATTCATTCATTTCATTTATATAATCATTATTCAATGAAGATCAAATAGAACAAGTCGCATCACATCGTGGAGACGGTAGGTCGTACGCACACACGAGCGATGATATCATTCCCATGATCGTGGAATTGTATTGAAGTGTATGTATAATATTTCAGAATAAATACCACATTAAAATAATCATATATAGTTATTTATTTAAACCATTATACTCATCCAATTAAGGTGGTGGTGGAAAACATATTACACCACGGCATGGAGACGATATTCCGTACGTACGCAAGTGCGGTGATTTTGATTACCGTAAGATGGATAAGAGGTGAAATATGGTTGTTTAATATTTATAATAACATATCAGTATATTAGGGATACTTATTTTATTACCTCATAATGAAACAACTAAAGAAGAGGGAGTAGAAGAAGAATGGAACTTTAAGAAAACGGTAGAAGGGTTTACCACTCCTTCGAAGTGCCTCTTTTAAACGTTCTATTAGGGAACTAGAGTTGTTCTTTTGAGAAGACCAGTACCTCTAGTAGGTTTCTAAGGATGTGGGTAAGTGAAATGGGCAGGGGTTGGCCGAGCTTGAAGGCTCAATGTGGTTTGAGGTGGAGAGGGAGGAGGTTCCCTTTTATAAGGGAGGAGAGGGGCACCTTTGGAAAGTGTGAAAATATTATTTTATTATAAACATATCTTCGGTTTCAAAAGATCCAAAAATCATTAAAGATGAAGATAAGATGAATCATGGTCGAAATAAAATCATCCAATCAGAATTGGACATGTTTTGGAAAATATTTTAATCATTATAATCTTATTTATTTAAATCATTTATTAATATGGTAAATACTGCATCATTATTTTGTCATAAATAATTTAATATATATGATGTCTATAAATTATAAAAAAATACCAACATGTTGGAAATATTTTTAGATTTCCAATGAATATTTATAGTCGAAAATATAATTTATATATCCCCTTATAAAAATTAATTACTAAAGAATTTTTGTTAATGCCAATTTTGTGTTTACATTAAATTAATTAATCTAATGTGTCATTGTATTTCATAAGTCGCTCCATGGGGTCCCAAAATCGACCCAAGGATGCCGATGGTCGGGAATTACTCATCCAATAAGGTTTGTACAAGTGTTAATGTAATTTTGAATTATTATAATTTTCTTTGAACATTTAATTACCCTATTTACTTTTAACCATGGTAAATAAAAGTAAAAAGTTACTATTCACCAAAAATTATTTTTATCTAAATGAACCAAATTTTACTCCTTGATATTAACTGTGTCTCTCATATTTTAGAAATTCAACTCACAGAAGCAGTAACATTAAGTTTTATGAACAATTTCAAAAGCTCCTAGGAGGTAGGTAAAAGACGGTGAAAAGTTCAATACAATTTTTCATAAATCAAAAATTATAATAAAATGATTCCAATTAATATCATTTAACTTATATATGTATTATGTATCTATTTTGACCTAAAATAAATTTAAATCAAATAAATTATTATTTAAATAAAATGTCGGTTTTAACCAAAAACTCAGTGTTTTTACTATTCATCAAAAATTGATGTTTTTCGGAAAAATACCAAAAATTCAGCCCAAGCTATATTTGATATTCCGAATTCAAAAAAGATGTCTATTTTTTCAAATTAAAAACATATATATGGCATTAATTAATTTTAAATGTAATTCCCATTATCAAGACAAATAGAGTGTTTTTAAGAAACAATAACTATCAAAAGATCATCACTTGTTTATGTCCAATTTCAAAGTGAAATTAATTCAAATGAACAAAATTGGATTAAATGGTAAAAATATATTCTAAATACACTTTAAAAAAAATTAAAAAGATAATCTAGACATATTAATTATTGTAATGAAAAAAGTTTTTTTTAATTAAAATATAGCGTGTTTTTACTATTAATCAAAATATGAAAGTTAAGAGAATAATATGCAAATTTTATCCAAAGTAAATTTTTATATCCTGATTCCGAAGAAGAATTTTATTTTGTCAAATTGAGCTTATAAACATGTCAAAAAATATATTTAAAATGTGTACGCCATCAAAAGGCGGTAAAACTAATTTTTTTAAAAAATACTTCTTTTATCTGAAAACTGATTTTGTTTCTATACCACATTCTAGAGAATGTGTAAGACGATTTATAATGTTATAAAATTTAAAATTCAGTTAATACTATTCATAACGGCTAGTTCATAATATTATAATAATATATCATTGTTTAGTGAAACTCAGTATTTCATACTACACACACTATTGAGGAAGGTCGTGATTGCGTGTAACAAAAGACGACCTAGTGTTGTGTGCAGTGAAAGATTCGTTTGTGTATAACATAATACATAAAAAAATTATTCTCATAAAATATCAGGGTGTTACAGCTCGGACTCTGCATATCAATTTCTCTGAGGGTAAGGCAAGCCAACTAATGAGTGATCGGCTGCACTCTCCTCCGGGAAAGTCCATCCTGCCCTGCAAAGGATCCCTTCTCATCGGTGAAGGTAAACCTGGTTCCATTCATGTGGACACACCGCACTCTATGCCTAATACAATTAATCTGAGCATGGACTCTAGATAACCAATCCATACCCATGATGACATTTTAAGGCCTCAACACCGATACTAGGAGATCCCAGTCAAAGCTCTCGCCTCCAAGAGAAAGCTCACACATCCACCACTAGTGCATTATTATCGAATCTTCTCATGTATGAGTCTCTAGCCATAAGGATTGAGACAACGACTCTGTGGAATCTTCGAGCTCTGAACGAGGGTAGTGGAAATGAAAAAGTGTCGGGCACCTATGTCTATAAGTACTACAGCTATGGTGGAGTAGACACAGATCGTATCTCGAATCATCTCGGGAGCGCTGTGATCGTAGGCCTTAGCTAACTGAATCTGAGATCTCCCTTGTCCACCTGCTCCTTGTGGTTGGGGTGGACCTCTTGGTGGTGGTGGTGGTGACACCTCATAATGTAATCCACCGCCAGCTGCATGACCAACTCCTCTACCACGACCACCTGCACCCTGTGGATCACCTCGATCAAAGCTCTGCCTCTGACTGGGAGTCCCCTCAACCGTCGGTTGATCATATGCAAGTCGGTTTGGATAGTCTCAAGACATGTGACCCTGCCCGTCACATGCATAGAACTTCCTATTCCTCGTATGACTAGTTCTGTCTTGTGTGCCTCGCACAACCGAACCCGTGTCCTTAGGTCATCCACTAGATGGTCTGGTCTGGCTGGATCTTGGCGGCATCTATCTACTGCCAACTACAGAATACTTAGCTACATGACACCCGATGATGGGTCTCACTATTGGTGACTGCTCAGTGAGGAAACTCTCCACTAAGAGGGCTCGCTCCAACACCTTCACCTGCGTTGGGATGCTGAGGGAGATCATCGAAGGCCTGATCCCTCGCCTGAGCCCCTGCTCGAAGGTTTGGGTCCTAATGAATGGGTCCCACACCATATTGGTGGAGTAGCACAAGAGGTCGTGAACCTCGCTGAGTGTTGTTCCATCATCATTCTTCCCTACTACAAATGTCATAAATCCTGTATCAGGACTGCACGTAGGGTGTCTAGGATGAACTCGGCCTAAAACAGGCTCTCGAAGTCTGCCTAGAGAAGTGACGCCTCGTCATGAACTTTGAGCATCAGGCTCCACCATCTGCCTACTTCTTCCTGAAGGAGACTCACAGAAAGGATCACCATAAGGATGGCTGGTGTCCCAATGAGTCTGAATACTCTCACCACAACCTCCATCCAATCCTCAGCTGCCTACGGGTCCATCTCACCATTGATCCTGGGCGGCCTCTGGGGATGGAACTCGTGCAACCCACTCAGGCGGTGTGCACTCTCTGCTACTGGGTCTGGTGGCATCAGTGGACCAATGGGTAGTGGTACAACTGGTGCCTCTTCTGTGAGAGGGCCCTTCACTGAGTCCTCATCGCTTGGTGGGCTTCCCTCGCATACAATGCCTATAACCCTGGCTGGTTGTCTATGTGGGGCCATACTGAAAGTAAACAGGTGTGCCACGGTCAAAATGTTATACCTGGTGAGTTGACTCAAAGTGGTCACAAAGAAAACTTTTCAAAACACACACACAATCAGTGTTTTCATGCACCAAGTCAGAAATCAGAAGTCAGGGTCCTGGTGTATGGATACGTCAACCGCCACACTAACACTGGGCTCCCTAAACAAGAAAAACTCACTTATTACCCTTAACATTATTGCTTCACAAAATAGATTAGAGTCCTATGTTCTGTGGTTTAACCGACTCCTCTTATACCAATTTGTCATGACTTGTCCCTCGGGGCCCATGTGGTGACTACCCCATGCCCGCCTTCTATAGGCCAGGGGCTGGATACTAGCACCAAATGCGTAATTCCCTAAAACTGGAATTGAATTGACTTTATAACCTATAAACACACATGGAAGATACGATGATGAGTAAACTGAATAATAAACGAGTTTGTACAATAAGTAAAAAGGGGCCAGAATATAAGCCCAACTGGAAGGTACAAGAAAATGCGGAAATAAGAAAAACATCCATTAGTTCGTCCCCCATGGTTCCTACCGAAACGGTAGGTACAGATTGCCTCCTCAACAATCCAAGTGTTTTTGTATCCTCCATGGACCGACATACAATAAAGTCGACCTTTGGGTAACGTCATGTCCTGGTACTCTCAGCCTCGGTCAGCGTTGTCCATTGTCTGCATCCAACACAACGAGGTGTGGGCATAGCCTGTGTTGTGTTTAGTATAACGATACTCAATAGGGACCCTGAGACCCTCAAGGTATCACTAAATACTAAAGGTTAAAACCACAATGAATGAAATCAACAGATAACCCCACTTAGGTATATGCCTATAAATATACCTAAGTTATCAAGTAATTCATCTCAATCATGAGGTGGACACAAAAGTTACAGACTCAACTCGCATAGGAATACAACTTATGTTAAGAGATGGAGGTGATTAGATTTAGAAACTGAATCATCTACTCTGTCGAACCCACATAGGATCCTGGAACAATAGTCAGAGCTGTCGAACTCACGAAGGATCCAGGAATAGTAGTCAGAGCTGTCGAACCCACGTAGGATTCTAGAATAGTAGTCATAGTTGTTGAACCCACGTAGGATCCTGGAATAGTATTCAGATTTGTCGAAACCACATAGGATCCAGGAACAATAGTTAGAGTTTTCGAACCCACGTAGGATCTTGGAACAGTAGTCAGTCTACGTAGGATCCCTTTATCACAATTTATCCAGCAATAGGGTTCCCGTACAAAGCACACATTATTTCGAGAGGTATTTCTCCTCAATCCAAGTGTCGATACAACAAATGTGACTAAGTCCTATGTAGAAGTATCCCAAAGGTCCACCGCGTCATTGAGGTATCAACGCAATAGACGGAACGTCAATCAGACGCTCGGTCTGTGAGTTATTAAACTTTTAATCATGAGGGGCAGATTGGATTAATGCATGATCCAACTTGAACGTATATCAACTATACCCCCAAACTCTAGTGAGGTTTACTCAAAGGAACCAACACGCTTCATGATTACAAGCGCCACTAATGGTTCATCAAAATGAAGATCCGGTGAAAAAGATATGGGAAAAAGAAAGTAAAGGGTAGGTCGTAAGCCCGGGTCTAGTCCGACTTGGTCGGACTGACCTGGCACAACATAGTTTGGGCCAACCCAGTTCATGTTTGGCCTGGCCTGACCCATTGGGTCTGAAATGACCCATTAGTTGGGTCAGCCCATTTGATTTGGCCTGGCCCGTTGGTCCCATTCTAGTCGGTCGTGAGGGGTCATGGAGGGCCGTGAGAGCGCAGAACAATTGTGAGGGTGCAGACTGGCAATGGGTCAGCACGAGGGTGGTTTGGCCCAGAGGCGTAGGGCCGGTTCTTTCTGGAGCACCACGGGGGTCCGGTTTTGGCGGAACGGCCCAGGAGGCTAGGGTCAGGTCAGCCAGGAGCACTGCAAGGGGGTGGTTGGAGCGGCTCTGCCTAGGAGGCCGAGTGGCCAGCGGTCTATCAAGATCTAGGAGGTGTGGGCTGGTGTGGTTCAGCTAGGCCACGCAGAAAGCCGGTGTTGGCCAGGATCCGGGTGGCATGGGCCGGCGTGGTTCTGCTGGGGTGCATGGGAGGCTAGTGGGCGGGCGGGAGGCCTGAGGGTGGCTGGGAATCTGGATGGTGGTTAAGAAGCCGGGTGGCGGGTAGGCGGCTGGGAGGCGGCGGGTGGCTGGGAGGCCAGGAGGCGACCGGGCAGCTGGGAGGCCGGCAGTCGGATGGGAGCCAGTTTGGTCAAAGCACCGCGAAGGCGGCACGGTTTGTGGAGTCCGCGGGTAGCGTGGTCATTTCCGGTCACCTCTATCACCTCTATGTTTCATCACCTTGCCAAAGAAAATCACAAAATAGATCGGCAGAGGGAGTCTGGGCATTTTATTTTGGTTTGCACCCTCCGCATTTAGGGTGATAGCAATTGGTTCAAAACCTTTGTGATTTTTCAAAGAATGTTCAGGAAATGTAGAGAGGAGAATAACACCCCACATCTTCCCGCAAATAAAGGTTCCCAACCCACAAGGTAAAAAACAATGATACTTTATTTTAGAAGGATAGAAATATAGGATTAATATAATATTCAAATAAAACCTCTACTTGATCATTGTTCATTGACGGAGTCATGGGAACGAAGACAGATCGTTGGAAAGGATGGACGTCGGTGTTTTCCTTGATCGTCAGTTTGTGCATCGGCTCGTCTTAGTCAAAGACGTCCCACATCGAAGGAGGTTCCGAGGAAGAAATTATAAGGAGATCATTGATTGAATTCTTCGATGGAAAAATTCATTTTTTATTCTTCATTCTTCATTGGAAAGAGTTTTTCTCCCTAAGCTCTCTCCTCTCCAATGTTCCACCCAAAAACAAATGCCAATGAATGATTATAATATCCTATTAAATCATTGGCATAATATTCAAATGGGTTAATTAATTAATTGAATTCATTGGATCAATTAATTAATGAAGAGGATTTTGTATAATTAAATTAGGGGAGTTGGCACACTTATGAAGAGTGGTGGTGGCCCTATTAATTGGGTATACGAGGTCAAGAGACTCTCCCTCTTTTATGAGGGAGTTTAGTGGTTTCCCTAATATAATTGGAGTTTTTAGTCCCAGGTGGTCCCCACACCTTAACATCTCATGGGAGGTTAAGTTATGGTGGGCCCCACCACCATAACCTCTCATGGGAGGTTAAGGGGTGGTGGTCCCATTCTCCAAATTCCACATGGAGGCTTTAACAAAAAATAATAATAAAACAACACAACTTTATTTTTATTTAATTCATTCACTAAAAAACAAAAAAAAATCTATCTTTTATTCTCGACCCACTGTCATCAAAGTGAAAGTCTCCTTAAGAAAATATTGGCACTGTGAGTTCAACGGTGCCCTCAGATTTCAATTACAAGTACTGGTTCAAATGTTATAAAAATCTTCTTGTACGTTTACTAAACGTACCTGAACAGAACATCAACAATTGATTTTGGGCACACCAAACCTCAGAATCATGCGCCGTTAATTTTGGCGGACTCAAAAAATCCCCATGTATTTAAAAATATTGTACATAAATTCTGGGTCTTTACATAACATTATTCACCCATATGAAATTTTTCCCTCAAAATTTCATTTTACATAATATGCTAAAAAAAGTGAGTCTACATATCATATTTTCCTCCATTATCTTGAAAAAGAAAATGAAAAATAAGTGGCATTAATACAAATATAATATCCATATAAAAGGATACTTTTAACATATAAGGATAACCCTGTAAAGGATAAGTATATGCTAATATGGGGGTTCATATGTTCTAAGCTAGTTAATCAATGGATATATAATTATACCCAGAGTTATCACTATTTTTATAATTTCATAATATCCAAAAAATAACTAGAACATTATCTAATACCATTTATAGACAACCAATCCTTTTCACATATTATTACATGATTTTATGCATAATTATCCTCCAAATCCAAATCATGGATCCTAAATCCTAGTTTTTTTGAATGAATAGTTAAAAATTTAATCCTCGTGAAACAAAAATTTAGAATTTTTTTAATATTCATAATGATATCCTTACACCCTTTGAGCCCCTTTATCTTCATAAAATATTATAGAGAAAATATGAAAAACTAGATGAGAAAAAATCCTAGTGAGGGAATATTCATTGGAATAAAACATAGAACATGGGTTAGAAGGAATAACATGATTAAATAAAGTTATGTAACATTACTAAACCGAAGTAATAATTTCATGTCTTAAATGTGAATATATAACTTTGAAATCATTCAAATTGGAAAACAACATAACATATGACACAAACATGATTCATATCTATCTACTAAGACTTGATGAATAAATTCCCAAAACTAAATCAGTTTCTCTACCTATACCAAGACGAAAACTCAAGAAATTAAACATTAAACAATAATTGGAGTGATCTCTTGGTTCACCCATATTAAAATTTCCAGGATCATGTGTTCCACATGATGTATAAATCATTGGGGTTCCCCATTTAATTAACTGGGTATCATAATAAGGTCATTAGGCATAACAAAAGTGTATGTCATAATGGTGTCTATAAATAGAATGATTTAAATCATACTATGTCCTAAATAAGGAAAAATAGGAATATATCATGATAATCTATGTTCAAATTATGTGATACATTTAGAAATAGTTTTTAATGGACTTTTGAAATAAAACATTTTTTTGTAGTTTTAGGATAATATTAATGATTCATTAAAACACAAACGAAATAAAAATTTGATGAAAACCAGAAATTTACCAAAATATTTTTTCATGATAAAATGATTTATTTAAGAAAAATAATGGTGGATTAAATAATATTTTTTAGAGTACTTTAATATTTATAGTATATTAGTACTGTCCCTTGAATCTTGTTTTATTTTCACAAATAATTTAGATGGGAATGTTTTCAAAACACATATTTTCCCATAAAAAATGATGAAATTATCTAGATACATGATTTTTTTATAATATAAATAGGATGTATAAAAATAAAATTCCATGAAAAATTAATGAAATTTTGGAAAAGGGGGATACATTGTTACCCCTATGAAACAACATGGAGGTTGAGAACGAATTCATTACAATATGTCTAAATGTGAACGGTACTTGAACAAAATGTCTAGGTTAATCAAATTAATTAATTAATTAATTAATAACCTTATCAAAATTTATTTTATTTGTTATAATTTCTTTCCGTTCATTTATATCCTTTTTTATGGATTATAGTGTTCAATTTCATCAATTTAGGGTGTTTATTTTCTTTATTTTCCTAATCATTTCATTTGTTTAAGAGTATGGATGTTCATGTAAAATGGGAAAAAATAAAATAATATAAAGATATATATAATTATTTATCATCCATAATTTTGAATTATAATATATTTCATTTGGATATTTTGGATGATTATGAATCATTAGATAAGAAATTGTTGATAATTATTTGGATTATTCTCTATGGTGTTCGCACACAATAAAGTTGTTTTGTTTTATTATTCATTATTATTTTAATATGTTGTTTCCAGATGATAAATAATGTTATTAAATAATTCTCTTATTTTTTTATTTACCATTAAAATGGATTTAATACTATAATTTAATCTGATAATGGAAATTGAAATCTTGACATCTGGGAATGCAATAAATTAACACATCACGAAGGATGTTTTAATTGTTTGAAAAAAATGGAGGGAAACCAAATGATGAAGGATTATTAAAATTAAATAATAATATTAAAGTATATTTATAGTACTATATTTTTCATACCATTTAGAATAGGGGAAGTTAGTAAAGAATATTAAATCAATAGAACCTGAACTGAAATTAAATAAAAAAGAAATAATATTTTACATTTACAATTTATCCTCCTTGAGATCAAACATATGGAGTGGGGTTTCCTATTTTGGTGTGACCAAGTGATCCTATATGTGGGGTATAGATACAAGATGTTGTTTGGTAAGAACATTGAAATTTTCAATGATTTAGAGATGTGACTAAATGAGGTGGTGAAGTGTGGTATTTATAGTGCAGTAGAGTGGTGTTTTCTCCTTATTTGGCTCATTAATTTATTATATTTCCACAATAAAAAAATAGTGATGATTCTAGCTCTAAATAAATTATAGAGATAAGGATAATTCTATATAATTTTCCTTGCATTAGTTATGAATCAAGGAATAAATTATTTAACTTATAATGTCTATATAACATAGTTTATTGTATTTTACTATTAACCAAAAAATAAACTGTATAATGAAATTTTCAAATATTCAACCAAAAATTTTCTTGACATGTAATGTAATAAATTTAATCAATTATATATAAAATTTTTTTCTAAATATGAAAAAATTAATTTTTAATTCAATCCATCATTTAATTGGAGAAGTCCAATATTAAAATTTTGACAAATTTTAAAACAAATAAAAAATTTAGTATAGGTCTCGTAAAATTATCATATAATGATTAGACAAAAAAATTTATTTGTGAATAAATTTAATGAAAATAAATAATATTTTAATCCATTATATTAATAATAAAATTTAATATGACCATTTATTTTTTATAAAAATATAATCACATAATTTAATTTTTAAAACGTTTTCTTAGATCCTTACCTTATATGGAGTCATATCGGGAACATTATAAGGTAATTTTGGTTGATTTAAGTTCCCATTTTAGAGTTATATTTAGGTGTGCATTTGGGTGGGGTTTTAATAATGATGAAGGATAGAGGGTTTTGCATGGTTAGTGCATGATTTGATACACTGTGCTCCTACACATATATAACCATGCAGCCCCAGCCAATGAGGTCAACATTGATAGTGCGTGGTTTCCCTAACCATGTTCTCTATAAGGGAAAATTATGTGTTTTGTCATATTTCATTCGAATATTAATTTAAAATTTCCATGAACCCTCGAAACACCAACATTTTCCCCCCGACTTGGGCTTGATTTATTTTGGATGACCCCACAGCTTTTAGGTGTGGATCCAAGGTCATTAAAACTCTACAATTTAAGATTCAAATCCAAAATTGAGGATATTATATCCCCAAGAAAGTGGATTTCATCCCAATTCTTATCCAGATCATTATTTCTTCTTCTATTCATCATTGTTGGAGTTTATCATCTATTTCATTAAATCTAAATATATTTGGTGAAATCTATATCTATGGTTTTCGATCAAGGTGTTGATTTATTACATCTTGTATAATTTTATTGATATCTTTATTTAGGGTTTTAGATCTAGAATTGGAGACCTATGTCATTAATCTGGTATGGTTTTGGGAATATATGTTTGGAAAACATCCATAAATTAATCGAGGGGTGTGGTGTATATCTAATTCTCATAATCAATCATTTGATATGTACGATCAAAATTTATAATTTAGTAACATCCTTTTGAATTTTCATTCCACAATTTGGGTTAATTATATTGAAAATTTTATTTGTCGAGGATTTTTGGAAATATTTGATTAATTGGGGAAGTAATCCTGAGACTACAAGGTTGGCCTATTAGATAAATAATATTGGGAAATTCGTATAAGTGATAGGGGATTAATCTAGATAAATATTTGGGATTGTAATTATGAGATATCAAATTGGCTATGTTGAGATAATTAATTGTGAATTAATTATGTGCTTTGATATTATAATCTAAATAATTAATTGTGGTATTAATTTTGATATGTTATGGTTTATAATGAGATAATTAATTCTGGAAAATTAATTACAGGATACACATTGTGATATTGGTTAATACATTAATGGATTAATTAATGGGATTGAGGCTTTTAATTATTTTTTGTGTTAACTAATGGATTTGATATATTATACTAATTATTAAATAACTATGTGAAGTTATGTTGATAATTAATTGATTAATTAATTTTGTGTTTATGAATGGGAACATGGTCATTATAAAGTGATGTATACATGGTAACATTTTCATTATACTTTTGAGTAATTCAAATGTGGACATACAAATTTTATTGATGGGTATGCATGGTAACAAGGTCATTTTACTTACATTATTGTGATATTTTTAATTGGGGAAATGTGTTCTATAAATTAAAAATTTAAGAATGGAAATAATTTCACTCTGTTTTTTTTCTCATAATAGAATATTTGAACTCTAGGATGAGTCAAATCACGTTCTGAGATGTCATGCCACATTTAGTACATAACGATTTAGTAAGAATTGTGTATTACGATATGGTATTACCCAGGGAGCACTTCAGGATTTGGTATGAGATGAACATGATTTTGAGGTAAGAGTATCCTTTTGAACCATAGATTTAATATATTTAGATAAATTCAATGAAAATGTGATAAATTGTTTTTTATTTCATTGTCTTTATTTCTTATATAACTATATAAATATCTTTTCAATGAACAATTTTTAGACACCATTGGTGGTCACCTATTAAGTTGTACTATCACCCTATTCTGGATTCATGATCGGTACCTGAATAAATTATATTTTTGCTGGACTACATAAGGGAAAAGTCCCTGGGATATGTGGCTAATTTGGAATAGATCATGGACGAGGGAACCATACATTGTTCAGGACCTACTTGGGGAATCATTGGGTCTTTATATTCAGTTTCATCTTTGACCCATGGAAATTATATTGTCATATGAAGTTATCCATTTCAGTTGTTTATTGTATTTTTTATTTGGTTATCTGGTGACATGTGTATTTTTCTGGTTATATATTCTATCATTTTTTTATTTATTTTCGCTGGAGTTTTAATATAATATTTATGGTATAGTATCCCCATAAATGACTTATCATACCCTCACTAATAGTTTGAAACCTCTAGTGTATGTGGAGGCATTATTGAGTTCATATGGGGAACCCACATGGGGTAATTTTTCATGGAACACGGGTTGGGACGTCCAAAAGTGGCCTCAAACGTCCTATTTTCATTCGTCTTCTTTCTTCCTACTATTTTATAAATTGTAGACAGATGACTAAGAATCATAATGGCCTGTTAATGAGTTTTTTCATTAGTGTTATAATCCCATGTATAGTGAAATGTCCATGTACTTAGGGTGGGATTGTTGTTATTTATGTTTACTATAAAAGTTGAATATTATTTAACCTCGGGTGGGGAACTATTTGTATGATGTGATTATTATTTATAATAATTTATGATTACTAATTCATTGCCTAGAATGGAATGATATTTTGGCTTCCATGCATCAATCTATGCACAATGGGTTTTTGTGATAGGAATCATTTATGTAGACATTAATAATTGGACAATGAGTATGTTGTTAAACATTTATAGTTTCCCATTTTTTTAATACTAGAATGAAAAATGGTGCCTAAAAATAATTGAAAAAGTTTGTAAAAATAAAAATTATGCAAAATGACATTAATGGGGGGGTATAATTGAATAACTATTTAATGATAGTGTGTTTACCCATGGTAACCATATCCTATGAGTAGGATGGTAAAGGGTTGTGATAACGCCCCAGTTATGCTCGTGCGGTATGGAGGGAAAAAATTATTTTGATTATTTTCTTCTAGCATAAATATTACAAGGTTGTGTTATGAGATATGGGCCATTTTATTGGACTTGTAGATAGTAAGCCTCCGTAACATTTATTTATGTGACGGATTAGGGAAATTCCAAGGAATGACATTCCACATAGGGAATATTAGGAACTGATGTTTCCTACTGAAGATTAAGTGGAGCAGTTTCAATGGATCTTTTCTATCATCATGTAATTTATGAAATGAGACATTGGTTGAGTTGTGAAGTGTATGTCTATGTTTAATATGGAGTTTCAAATGTGGACCCCAATAAATTTTATTAGATATGGTGTAAATGATGGAGATTAATTCTTTGATGAGTCTGTAGTGACAATATTAGACCCCTTTGAGACTTCGGTTAAAAGGATGATCCATTTGTCTACTAAAATTATATGGGGATTAGTGAAGCGCTGGTGTTATATTCAGGAAAGAAATGTATATAAGGATGGTGTGTTTGGAATGACTTCTTAGAGATGTTCTAGGGAAACAGTTATACACAAATTTTGAGGCAATAGGATGCTTATGATTACATGCATATGAGCCAGGGGTGCATGTCAGTGATGGAATATGATGGGTGATACATAGTCCTAAAACTCATTGCTCCATAATTAGTAGGAGATGATGAAGCTATAGTGAAATTTTTTTTGGATGGAATTCATTGTGAGATTATGTCCCCGATGAATATCATAAGGATGAAGATTGTTTTATAAGTGGGGGTTCTGAATCTAATTGTATTAGTGGTCCTATGGGATGCATTCTATGATGGATATGTAGTTTTTACCAGATGATTTGGGGGTGTGAATTACATTTTTAGAAAGCGCCGTTATAAAAACATTATCCAATTTAGTTGGAATAAGAGTATGCAAATTGGTGTGTCAGTGAAATAGGTTCTTACTGTGGTGATCTTTTATCAGTGTGCTAGGCAAGGAAACTAATGTCGACATTGTTCCTAACAACCAATATAATGTTGATCTTGCAGTAAGAGGAGACATCTATGAAAATTCTACATATCGCAGTGACATGATGGTACTGAAAGAGATGTTGGGAAGAGTTAGAGTATGGGAAGAAGATTATATACACCATATATGGATTGATGTTTGAGTAATAATGTATGAGTTAGTATAAATAGTTGATTTGGTTCTTTTGGGTAGGATCACCAATATTATCAAATTGAGTCTACTCCGGGGAGTCAGAAAGCCTCATAGGTAAGAGGGGTATAAAATTTACCTATAGTATAACCTACAATTTTCGATAGTGCGGCTAGACTATTGATAGTGAGAGGTATTGTTCTAGAAACATCTACATTATCTTGTTCTTGTTTTATACTAGTTCCTCTTATTCATTTATATCATCAAAACATGTAATCGTTTTATGCTTGAATATGGATTTTTTGGGTGGGTTACTGACTATAGATACACTGTTTGGACTGTGGTCTAGTAATATATGTCAATGCAAGGGGTGTTCGCTAGAGATCAAGGAATATCATTATTTTTCTATCTCTATTACCTCTATTTGACTAGAATTATATTGATTATATTGATGGATTGGATGGACTCCTATCAGGACCAAATATTTTGTTATCCAAAGAGAGTGACCTTTCTATCTCCTGGGGGTGACTAGTACATTCATCAATGAGAGTGGGATATCCAAGTAGGATGAGCAAAGCCGATAAATTAGTAACTGAGAGAGCTCACAACCCAATTTTCTACTATATTTCTTGATGCATGGGGTTTTACGAATGATGTCCTTCCACCCGAAGTGGAATAGTTTCATGATTTCATAACTTATAACATCTTAAGGAAACCACATTAGAGAGTTGTGGAATTTACTATTTAGATCATGATGGAGAATGATCCATTAACTATTCCACTATGCAGAGTGACACTAACCAAGTTTCAAGAGCTTAAGAATCAGTTGTAGGAGTTAAAGGATACAGGATTTATCTGTCCAAGTATTTAACCTTGGGGATCACTTAATCTATTCACAAAGAAGGCTGCCTAGAGTTTATAATTTTGTGCTGATTAACAGAAGTTGAAAAAAATGACTATAAAGAATAGATACCATCATTAATGTATCGATGATATGTTTGACCAATTAACGAGAGATTTAGTGTTCTCAAAGATCAATATAAAGTCAGGGTACCATCAGTTGAGAGTATATAATATTGATATATTGATGACTACATTTAGAAGTAGTTATGGCCTTTATGAGTCATTCCTAATTTCATTTGTGTTGAGAAATTAATTAGTACATTTTATCAATTTGATCAAAAATATCTTTCAATCATATCTGGATAAGATTGTGGTGGTTTCTATGGATGACATCATGGTGGACTCCAATTCTGATGATGATTATGCAAAACATCATGACATCATCATGGGTACATAGAGAGATTATCAATTATATGCTAATATATCTATGTTTCATTTTGGGATAGTCCATGTCCAGTTCATGGGGCACATTATCTTGAAGTAACATGTGTTAGTGGACCCAATGAAAGTCCAGGAAGTGGTTTCTTGGGATAATCCCAAATCATTTTAGATATTTGATGATTTATAGGACTAACTGGTTATTAAAAGGGATTCATTCTAAACATTTCCCATTTGGATGTGCCACTTTTTAGCATGACCAAAAAGGATGTAATATTTGAATGGTATGAGGCTTTTGGTAGTGCATTTCAGGTTTTGAAGCTCTTAAAACTAGCACCAATTTTGACCATACCTAAGTTTTCTCAGGATTATATGTTTATTATAACACTTTTGGTATCAAAAATGTAGTTGTGCTGATGTATGAAGATCGAGTTGAGTCATATGGGTCTCAAAAGATGAGGCCTAATGAATAGAATGACCCAATTTGTGACCTCGAGTTGGCAGTAGTGTTTTATGATCATTTTTGTTGGTGACCCTCTCTTTTGGTAGAGAATTTTGATGTTCTAACAAAGTAAAAGTTCTTGAAATATATATCTTCACACCGTGATTTGATTATTCAGAAGTGTATATGGGTTGAGTATATGAATTATTACTATTTTGAAAATCAATATATTCCATTTAAGGGAGATAATTAGGAGGATTCCTTGATATTCAAACTCAAACAATGATGGTATAGGTGTTAACTATATATTATAAGATACTGACCTTGCAAGCTAAAATGAATCTGCTGGTTCTGGATTGTCCGAAGTAGATGAATCTGCTTTCAGTTTCACTGTATTATTCTCTATTGACATTGATCATGGACATACTGTATGAGGATATAGAGTGCTAATCTTTGAAAGAAAACTTTGAAGGTGTGGTGACTTATTCGAACTCGTTTACTGATGTAGATGAGATCTCCTTTGTAAATAATTGAGTTGTGGTACATACTAGCAGGTGAGAGGAGATCATGCGAGGATTTCATGCCTCGATGTGTGTGGTTCATCTAAGTGTAACCAAAATGTACTGGGACCATCAATTACAGTTTTGGTTTCCAAGGATGAAAAAGGATAGAGTAGTGTTTGGGAAAAGATGCTTCAACATTTAGTAGTTGAAAATGAGTCAGCAATGGCTTGAAAATTTACAAAAACCTTTGGATTTTGTATAATATTAGTGGGATGATGTGTCCATTAATTTTTTTATTAGTCTCTTAAAGATGATTTGGAGGAAATTATCTATTGGGGACATTATGGATCCAATGAAAGAGATATATCATTACATTCCTATAAAGGTGACATTTATGGTAAAACAATGGGATGAACTATATTTTCGAGATATAATTCATCTATATGGAGTGCGATAAACTATAGTTTCATATCATTATTCACAATTTACTTCAGGATTCTGGTAGTCCTTGCTGAAATCACATTTCATACAGTTTTATTGAGTGTATCTATCCACACATAGACAGATGGGATGTTAGAATGAACTATACAGGTGCTTAAGGATATGCCTTGGGCATGTGTGCTTGACAACATTGGATTTTGAGAAAATGATTTGGTCATAGTAAAGTTATCCTATAATAATAGTTATCATGAAACTATACAGAAGGAACCATACATGGATGTCTATGGTAGGCCATGTTGATCACTTCTATGCTGGATGTAGACTAGTGTGTTAGAGTTTTTGGGAACGAGTCCTGTATTGGAGATATTGGAGCAGGCACAACTGATTTGTAAATTAATGGATACTGCTCAAAGTAGATAGATGTTGTATGCTAATAGATGAAGATGACACCAACAGATTATATTTGGTGATCGCGTATTCTTTTGGGTTTCTCCAAGGTTGGGTCACCACATGATATGAAAATATTTCATGCTGGCACCCAAGTTTGTGATTCCTTTTGGGATAGTGGGGGGAATCAGGCTGGGGGATTATTGATTTTCTCTTCCATAGATATACATCGTTATTCATCATTTTTTTCAGGTGTCAAATCATTAGTGGTATCACCCTAACCCTTCCCATGTGATCTACATGGATGAGGTTGACCATGAGATAGATGTGTCATTTAACGAGCATTTGATACATGTGTTAGATCATAGTGAAATTGTATTGTGAGGAAAGGTCGTGCCGATAGTTATA
The DNA here is from genome assembly GCA_963277665.1 of Viscum album. Lineage (NCBI taxonomy): Eukaryota > Viridiplantae > Streptophyta > Magnoliopsida > Santalales > Viscaceae > Viscum > Viscum album. The sequence goes on from OY728151.1 coordinate 859,877,997, forward strand.
GTGTTATGAAAACAAGGATGTCTACAAGAAGAAACATGGGAGGAGAAGCACATATAAGGGAACAATGGACAAATATTTTTTGGATCGAAATACGATAATGTCTTTGATGTGAAGCTCGAAAAAGATTTGTGATAATATGGGGAGATTGTAGGATCTCGACCATCTCTAGATTGTTATCATGCATGTTTTCAGGTTTTTAGAAGGGTTTCAAGGTTGATTGAACCCCCTAAACACCACAATTTCAACCTAGTATCGGTCTTGAGGCATATTTGATGACCCTATAGGTTTTTTGAAGGGTTTCAAAGTTGTTTTACCTCTATTATTTAGGATTAAAATCTCGCATTGAAGGTTTGGTCTCCTATAGTAGGTGGATTTTTTCCAGATTCTTATCTCTATCAATCCTTCTTCTTTTATTGAACTTTTAGTTGATTTTAACCTCTTCTTCATCAAATATAAATTGATGTTGTCAAATATAGTCCTAGGATTATTGATATAGATATTGATTTATTAGAGCATGATTTTTTATATCTTTATTTAGGAATTTAGATCTAGAATCTCAGACCTCTATCTATGTACTTCTCGGTTTTGGGGGATTTCAATTGGGAACATATTGATAAAAAAATTTAGGTTGGTGGTCTAAATATAATTTCCATAGTCATGGATTAGATACATATACAAAAAATTTTAGAATTTCTAGCATCCTTTAGCAATTTAATTTCTTAAAAAAAATTAATTAGATTGATCAATCGATTTATCAGAGCTTTTTTTAAAATAGGTGTCTATTTGGTGAATTAATCATGAAACTAAGTGGATTAATTATTAGATAATTAATTAAGAGATATTGGTTATAATAAAAAGTGGTTTTAATCAAAATAATTAATTTTGAAATTAATTAGAGCTATCAAATTTGTAAAGTTGACAGAATTAATTGTGAATTAATTATGTGATTTCATATTAGGATCAAGAAAATTAATTTTGAGATTAATTATAATGATTTGAGATTAAGAATAATATAATTAATAATTGGAAACCATTTATCATATATGTATTGTGATTTTGGTTACTGAATTAATGAATTTATTAATGGTAGTGTGGAATTTAGTGATTTTTTTTGTTAACAAATGGATTTGATAAATTTAACTAATTATTAAATTATTAATGGAGTTGATGTCGATAATTAATTTATGAATAAATTATGTTTTTATTAAGGTTAAAAAGTTCATTATAAATAGGTATATACCACTGGTAACATGGTCATAATACATATGTGTATGTTAATTATAACATGGTCATTCTAATGTAAAGTATTCTTGGTAACATGATCATTATACTAATAATTAAAGTGAATGGGAACATGTTCATTATAATGAAGGGTATGCATGGTAACTCATCCATCTTAATTATGTGATTTTGATATTGGGAATTATAGAAATGTAGAATATAAACATGAAATTTATGAAAGTAAATAACTACACTATGAGTTATGGCCTCACAGGATAATATTTGATCTCGTGAGTGAGTCAGTTATAGCACTGAGATATCATAGTAGCTTGATTATTTATAGCTTTGGTAGGAAGAGGGTATTATGATATGGTATTACCTAGGGAACACATTGGTCTCCAAAATGATATGAAGTTTTAATTGAGGTATGGGAGCCCTTGGGATCCATGGAGTTAATTTTTTTAGATAAGAATAATGAAAATGTGATAAAATATTTATTATTACAATGTATTTATTCCTTTTAGAACTAGAAGCACTATCTATTGACTATACTAGGTTTACACACTATTGGTGGTGGCCTACTGAGTACTATTCAAACCCTATTCAATATTCCTAATCGGATTCAAAATATATTATATTTTTACAGGACTAGATATGGGAAAAGTCCCTAGGATTTGTGGCTGATTGGGGATGGAGCTTAGAAGAGGAACCCATACATGGAACATAAGACAACCCTACTTTTTATTACACACTTAGACATGATTTATTACATAAACTTCACATGATAAAACATAGAATATCAAGACGTATAGTGTCTTTGGGGCTTAGGATAATTACATAATAACATAAAACATTAAATAAAACATCTTTATTGAAAACATCATTTACATGACCACTACATTCCCTCGTACAAAGAATTTCCTGGGATAACCTGTGGAGATGCATAATAAATGGGTGAGATATAAATCCCAGTAAGGGAATAATCATGTAATAACATGAAGAATCAAATACATGTTAGATAATAGGAATATCAATAGAGCAAAAGATAAGCATAAACATAAAGGCATGATAAAGCATGATAATCATAACATGGAAATGTGGCAACAACACTTAACATGGAATTAGCATAAGGCAAGGATCATTGCACATGGAGCAAGATTAAATACTCATTGAACATGAAGAATGAGGAAAACCACATTTCACTTGAATTAGAATAAGTAAACATCCATTTCACATGACGTATCATGATACTATACTTTACCTAATTCATTGGAGTGCTATAAGGGCGCATCCTTCGTAAACATTTCATTTCATTCATAAGTGAGACACATGGATCAGAAAACATGGATTCATAAAACCTCATAATTTATTCCGCGATAAAGGAAGGTGGAATTCTTACATGAGTCTTTATAATCAGTAAGGAAGTTTTCATAAAGGTGAATACCCTTGATATAGATATGGGCATGGTATTCACTACACAATGACATCAGATTGGAAAATTGGTAGTGTAACGACGTGACGTAAGAATTCAAAAAAATGGTTGAAGAGAGACAAAGAGGTGTCTCACCATATGTACATGAAATGGACAGTAAGGGGGGTCTATAGATACATGTCCCAACAATTTTAATGGAATTTAGATTCATAATACAAAAGGATTACTTGGATGTAAAAGAAGAGTGAGAAATCCCTCACGGAACATCGGTATTGTAACGAGTGTTAATGGGAGGCATTTAATGAGAGATAAAGGGGTATTACGTCATTAAAAAATAAATAGGGATGTATGAGGGAGGTGTGAAATAGTACCCCAACATTTATTATTGAAATTAATACGGAATATCAACATTAAGAAAATTGGAAAAATATGAGAAAGGAAGAAAAAACTTTACTTAGAAGTGAGCTTCCAAAGGCTTAAGAGATGCTTGAGAGAGGCTTCGTGGGAGCATGGGGAACCTTGGGAGGATTCTAGAGAGATTATGGAAGTGTTTGTGCGAATTATAAAAGGCTATTAGTGAGGAGGAAGTGGGATATTGTGTGGGTTTATATAGGAAAGGTGAGGGAATTATTTATTATTTAGGTTTGGGAAACCTCACATTAAACTAATCCAACCAAAATCCATCCCACTGTTTTTTCCCATGATTTTTGTCAAAGGGTAGTGGAAACAATATTTTATAATTCCAAAGTTCGAACTTCTTAAAATAATGGGGTTACTTATGTAGAGGTGAGTCACACTCCCAAGGAAAACAATTTAAAAAGACAAGATGATTAATAAGTCTTGAAGGGACCATTAATGTTTTGTAAAATAAGTCAAACAAAACCAAAATGAGATTATTTTAATGGTAAAACATATATTAGGTGATCATAAAGCTTATTGTATTTTATTAAATCACTAGTGGGTCATTATGATGTAATAAAAGAAATTATATATTTAAACGGTATTTAATTTTTACCCAAAAATTTGATTGTGTCAAAAAATTATGAAAAATTCTTCGTTGGATAATTTCAAATTTCTGATTCCAGAAATAATATTCATTTTAACTAAATAATTTTCTAAATATTTTAATTTTCAGTTTTTAAAAAAAACTGACATTTATAGAAAATTCATGGGTTTTGACAAAAAAGGCTTTCAAACATTAATAAAAATTTCAATTGCATTCATAAAATTATACGATCATTTATATTTAATAAAAATTAATTTAATATAAATTATTATATTTCATTAAAATATTATTTAATACAAAAATCCATTAAATCATAAAAATAGATTTCATAGTTGAATATCAACTAAAAACACTATTTGTTCTTTAAAAACTATTTACAAAGTAACAATAATAAAATGAAAGTATATTCATCATTATATACAAAATAATGTACACAATCATGATTCTAGAGATTTGTTACATAACCCCTTAAAATAACCACATAAGACCTAAGGGTACAGTTCATGATGGTGATAGAATCTTGGGGTGGCTCATATAACAATGCTCACGTGGTGATCTCTATCAATATACACTTCTCCCGTAGAAGTTTTCCGTTCAAGCATAAACTATTGAAGCTCAGCTTGGGCTTCGTCAAGAGAGAAGCCCAATGATGCCACCTCTTTTCCTAGCTCTGAAAAATGGGCTTGTTATGGAGAAATTCTACTCGATGAGGCCATCACTTCCTTTGTCTGAGTAAATTGGATTGTTAAAGACCTATATTTATACTAATCATGTGATCACTATTCAATGGCCATATTAACAATAGTCATAATTCGAAAACATAAAACCAAGGAAGTGCATATGTTTTATAGAACCATTTTACATAAAAAGACATTGAAAAAGACCAAGAGTAATTTCCATTAATGAAAGTTTGTGTCGTTACAATCTTTCCCCCTTAAAAAATTTTCACCCTCAAAATTTTCTTTTCCCACACTAAAATAGATATCGGTAATTATGATTCATAATTTCCTCAGATTCCCTCATTTCATCATATAAACTTGTGGTTTCATCATAACACCTTGATGAGGGGAATTGTCTTATTTTGTAAAACTTTTTATATATGATCTAAGATCTTCACATGTTGCTCCTCATATAAAAGATCATCCTCTAGTAGATATTCTACAACCCTCACAAGATCAACAATCTCGAAAAGGCCAATGTACCTTGGACTTAACTTCTCTTTCATTACAAACCTCATGACCTTCTTCCATAGATATATGCATAGAAATACTTTGTCTCCAACATTAAACTCAATGTATCATCGACAGTAATCTTCATAACAATTCTATCAATTCTAGGATTCCTTAATATGCAGTTGAATGGTTTTCACCATCTCCACCATTTCTGGTCCAAGAAACTTACTATCACTGACCTCATCCTAACACGCAAGTGTTCTGCACATTTTCCAATACAAGGCATCATATGGTTCCATTTGGAAGCTCGAGTGGAAACTATTATTATAAGAGAACTTAACCTAAGGAAGATGTCGATCCCATCTTCCTTTAAAGTCTATTGAGAATTCTTTCAACATTCACTCATGTGTTTGGATGGTCTGCTCAGATTGGCCATCAGTTTGAGGATTATAGGACTTACTAATGTTTAGTTCATTATTCAGTGCTTGCTGAAGACCCTTCCAAAACATTGAGGTGAATCTGGGATCTCGATCGGACACAATAGATAGTGGTACTACAAGTAGTTTTACCTCTTACCTGATATATATTTGTGCTAGTTGATCCAATGAGAAATCCTCCTGAATAGAAATGAAGTGTTCTGCCTTTGTAAGACGATCCACAACAACCCATATTGCATTGTTGCCTTTGGATGTCTTCAGATGTCTGATGACAAAGTAAATGGTACTATTCTCCCATTTCCATTCTAGTATGGGAAATGGTTGCATCATCCCCTTAGACTTATTCCTCTCTACATTCACTTGTTGAAAAACCAGACACTTTGATGTATATTCAGTGATCTACATCTTCACATTGTCCCACCTATAATGATCTTGGGGATCAAAATACATCTTTGTGTTTCCTGGGTGAATAGAGAAATTTGAACAATGACAATCATCAAAAATTTCCTTCTTCTGCTTCGGGCATGATGGAACACAAATTCATTTCCCAAATCTCACAATTACTTCTTCATTAACATTAAACTCTGAGGATTTCCTTTTTCCGATAGCTTCCACTATTTCCAGAATTCCCACATCATCCTTTTGATCATCCTTTAACTTTTACAAAATAGATGTTTGATCAATTATTTTTCAATGGATTGATGATGTTCCCTTCTTTATGATTCTTATGTCCTTCTTCATCAAGTCAAAGAAGATTGGATCCTTCTCAATTCTCATCAATGATAGAGTTGCTCGATATTTTCTACTTAGAGAATATGCCACATTATTCGCTTTCCCAGGATTTAATGGATTGAGCAGTCATAGTCATTGATCATCTCTAACCATCTTCGTTGTCGCATGTTCAACTCTTTCTGTGTAAATATATACTTGATACTTTTATGGTACGTATATATTTCACACTTCTCCCTAAAGAGATAATGCCGCCAAAATTTTAAAGCAAAGATCACTGCAACACACTTGAGGTCATGTGTGGGATAGTTCTGTTCATGAACATTCAATTAGCTTGAAGCATAGGCAATGACTTTGTCATTTTACATCAACACACATCCCAGTCCCTTATTTGAAGCATCCATGAATACCACAAAAATTTCTCCACTTGAGGGTTAGGTGAGCATGGGAGCATTAATAATCCTCATTTTCATCATCATGAAGAAATCTTCGCATTCATCACTCTAATAAAACATTACTCCCTTCCGAGATAGCTTGGTATGAGGGTTGGAAAATCATGAGAAATTTCTCACATTCGTCGATAATATCTAGCTAACCCAAAGAAGCTACAGATATCCATGATAGATGTTGGCCTCGACCATCCCTCGATTGCATCTATTTTGGAGAGATCCATAGATATCCCATCGCCTGTGATGATATGGCTCAACAATGATACATCCTTCAACACGAAGTCACAATTACTGTACATTTCAAAGAGCTTCTCCCTCCGCAAGGTCTCTAGTACAGTTCTTAGATGCTCCCCATGATCCTCCTTGGTTTTTGAGTATATCCAAATATCGTCTACAAAGACTACCACAAATTTGTCGTGGCATTATCTAAGGATGCTATTCATCATGTCCATGAAGATTACTGGATCATTACTGAGTCCGAAAGGCATTACTATGAATTCATAACACCTGTATCTTGTACGAAAAATAGTCTTGGGGATATCTTCCTTCTTCACCCTTACTTGATAATATCCCGACCACAAATCCACCTTGGATAAGTATTGTGCTCCATATAGATGATCAAACAAGTCATAAATTTGTGGGAGAGGATACTTTTTCTTTATCGTGATTTTGTTAATCTCACAATAATTGATTAAAAAGCGCATTGACCCATCCTTCTTCATGACTAAGAGGACTGCTGTAACCCATGGTAAAGCACTTGGGCATATAAACCCTTTATCCAGATTCTACTGTAGTTTTTTCTTCTGTTCCTCATTCTCCACAACAGCCATTCTATATGGAGTCTTGGATATTGGAAATTCCCCAAGTATAAGATCAATTGAGAATTCAACATCTCTTCAAGGAGGAAGACCAGACCATTCCTCGGGAAACACTTCAGTGAATTCCCTCACAATAGGCATGTCTTCAATGATAGTTACCTACATAGACTCAATTATCTATGCCAGATATTCATGCTCACAGGGCAGTAATATCCACACTTGAGATGATAGAGCTAAGGAAGATTCATCTTCCTCCATGCACTTGTAATGAATCGAGGGTCGATTCTCCACATGGAGAGTTATTTCCCTCTCATGGAAATTTATGTTGTCTCTATATAATGAAATCCAATACAAGACAAAAATCTCATCAAATTTTACTAGGGGGAGTATGACGAGGTTTTCTGGGATGTTTAATCCATAGATTATGTTAGGGGGGAGTTATATTCATTATATGAAATTATTTCCCCATTTTCTGTACTCACCGACATCATCAAATCCATTTTTTGTGGTGGTTTTCTGATTGTTATACTAAATATTCAAGATATAAAAGAATGGTTAGAACCTGAATCAAAAAGTATGCTCACCATTCATGAATGAATAACAAGAATTCATTTCACCACTACGTTTTGGGGGATCACTTTGGCATTAGTGATGGAAAAAGCTCACCCATGATGCCTTGGAGGTTGTCGGTTGCCTCCAAAAACCCTTGGCATAGAGCACTGATTTGCAAGATGCCCTGGTTCTTTGCAGTTGTAGCAATGAACCACAAGTTGAGGTTTGAATGGAGCGTTCATATCCTTTGTCGCAGCTGCAGGTCTTTCTTGTTGATAGTTAACAACTGGGTGCCCTTCTTGTCATGACCCAACCCGTACAGGAGCTTGAGCCACAACTACCCTAAGCCCACATCCATAGTCCAGGGGCTATCGACTAGTACTGAAGGCACACAAAACTAGGGGAGGACTTTGCCTATGAAACTGTACAAACACACTCAGCTAACTCAATACAAAAGTTTAGAGAGAAGAAAACATGATACAATACTACTACAAAAAAAGGAAACCAACATACATGCATCGAACTCTAACCAGTACTAGTAAGATGCTGACAAGTAAACTGAACAATAAAAGGGGAAAACACACACCCAACCAGAATGGTTCCACAACCCGGCAACAGGTAAACGAATGTAAACAGCTATCGATTCTCACACTATGAAAGTCCTACTACGGCCATTATACGCATCCCAACCTCATGTGTCCTCTACACTCCTATGTAGTCTTGGCCGACCTGTCCGTCATCTACAATGGCACACCAAGTGCGGGGAAATCCCAAGAACGGGTGAGTATAAAGATACCCAGTAGGATTCCCCAAAAGCTAGAGGTAGCAACAAAGGAGGTACTAATACAGTGAGTAGTAGACAGAACAAAGAACAGTGTAAGTGTACAAAAGACAGAGTGCAGCTCAACCCAATAATAGAAAGTAAGTGGGATCATCCAACCAAGAGGAGCTAGACACAAAAAGAACGTGGCATACCCTGCACGTATTTGCCCCTCCTAGAAGGAGAGTAATTGAACCCATGTAGTGGGAAAAAATTAGGATGTATATTTATATGATCAATGAGAAACCCGAATGAGTGTGTAAGGGGATCTCGATCTCCAAGATCTGCCCAAGAAGAATCTCCAACAGTTCAAGGGATATCCATCACTGGGGACCACAAATCACACACGCCAAAGTTGCCTCATCATTAAACAATACAACCAAGGGTCCCGCTCTAGTAGACCCAGAAAAAAGTCACTGACTGGCCTCATAGAAAAGGGTTGAGTCTGAAATAAGTCATCAGTTAACCCACAGCCTAGCCCCGCTAGAGGGTAAACCACAATATATCAATGGTGACCCAATACCCATCCCTTCTATAGGTTAGACCATAATAAATCATCGGGTGGCCCACTACCTATTCTTGCAGAAGGGAAAACCCTAAATAGGTCGACAGTGACCCACTATCGAGCCCCACTAGAGGGTAAACTGTAATAAATCATCGGGTGACCCACTACCCAGCCCTATTGGAGGGTAAACCCAAAATTCAATGGGTATCCCACTACACAGGCCCGCAGGAGGGTAAACCCTAAGTTTAATGGGTATCCCACTGCCCTGCATCGACGAAGGGTAAACCCGGAACAGTTCCGAGAACTCCTCTCTACCCGTTCCATCACTAGGTATCACTAACACTACTACCATGCACAGGTTCGGAGTGCGTCAAAGGAACCTTCAACCAATTCTCTTTCATGTTTCCACATTTAATAAGATCTATAAAGGGGCTCCACTCTCCCAAATAGATTATACCATTATAATCCTCATAGAAAAAAAGAGAGATAGACTACTTACTCACTGGGAACAGCTCCCGATGAAAAAGTTATTCAACACCGCTTTATGCCCATATGACATCTCGTGGGGTCTACTCCTTGGTCCCAAAAGCAGTCGGGTGAACTATGCCATCACAATGCTCTCAAAAAAACACACCAAAATGACTACTCATATGCCCCAAACAGACACCTGAATAAAAAGTCACAGTACGTTTTACACAACTCAAAAGATGGCCCGTGGGGCCCACACCTCATGTCCAACCTCAACGCCTGAAACCACCCAGGTCAACTTTGCCTCGATGCCAAGGTGACAACACCTCTAACGGCACCTAAAACGGACATCGGATGTGGAAGCTACAACACCCCGCGTTACATGGAAGCGGGGCCCTATGGGGCCCTCACCTGAACCCCGAAACATGTCACGCAGATCGTACAATTGTGTTCCTTGCAGATAACCACGCGGGATAGGCTATTAATTTTTTTGAACTAAATTATGTAGCATAATTCGTAAAAACAAAGCATACGCCTGATAGCCGCCTCGTGGGGCCCCCACCTCGGGCCTGAATTTAGGCAGGCAGATTGCACTGTTGCAATACCTTCGAGAAAACACTCATAAACAAGTACCCAAACACCACAAATAGATGTCGTGTGAAAAATTGGTGTTTCACTATAAAACGTGCGAACTAGGCTGTATGGGGCCCAAACCTTTTCTCAAACCCGAACGCTTCAGAAAGAATCTCAAAGGGTCCGCATGGAGACTGGGGTCACGCTGCTACAGACGGCGCGTTAACCAGACATCTCAAAATGGAGTTAGGTCTTACACAAGAATAATTAATTATTTTTAGTAAGCGTTTTATGCCACTGAACAATGAAACCAAACCGAAAAGGGTCTGAACCAATATTGGAAGATCTGTCACAACTCCATGGCCATAGCGCCTTTGATAGCGCGTTAAACGGATGTTCGGCTCGTGAATCACATCTGTTTCAATCTTTAATAATTTAATATTATTAAATTAAAGCATCTTGGGTCACCTTCCCTCATGCAAAGAACTCAAAAACCCCGAAACACACTTCAGAATGTCTGTCACCCTAACACATACCTACAACAGTAGGTGGCATGTCAAACGGATGCGACGTTTAGAAAAAACGGCCCCCCTGAATGCAACGAGGCCCAACATTGCTGGTTCACCCCAGCTGGCCCGAACTGTCGTGCCCCATCGGCCACGGCCTACCTAGAAGCACTTGACCGGCATTGGGTCCAGTTTTACAAACAGACCGGCCTTTGGCTGGTCTTCTCTGCGTTTCCCAAAAGGACCCTCATTGGGCGGGTCCTCACCTCCCAGTAGAATAGCCTTTGGCTGGTATTTCTCAACGCACCAACAGGACCCGCAAAGTGTGGGTCCTTGCTTTCTCGCACACCCGAGGTCAAGCCTCGGGCTTCCCTCAGCCGGGCATGATAGGCCGCCACCCTCGGCCTCCGGAAGCGCACGGCTGCAGCAGCTCTAGCCATGTCCCGAGCCACTCCAGCTAGTCCCACCGACGCCGAGCTCCTCAGCCGCCTAGGCTCGGAACCTTCACCAGCTTCCCCTTCGAGCGTGACTGCCCGCTTGATGCAGGCGCATCCTGCAGCGGCCCGCCACGACGCCAGCCGCGCATGATGCGGCCTCCTGGACTCCTCGCTCCACCTTCGAACGACCTGCCACACAGGCTTCGAGATCTACCGACGATGGTCTTGCATTCCTCTACACCGGATCACACCCCCTCTCCCGCTCGACCGCGCTTCCCAGCACTGCATGACGCCTCTGCCCTGACCACTGGCCCCTATGCCCCACCTCTTGGCCGGTCTGCCGCGCTCCGCCGCCACCGGTGGCTAAACTCCGATGGTCGGTTCGGCAGATCACCGCAACTCGATCGGACACCTCATTCTAGATCCTAGGGTGTTTTTGCGATCCATGTAATGAGACCATCCCAACGCCTACCTCTCATCGATGATTCAATAGTTGATTGACGCATCTGAAAATTTTTGCGGGTGTTCATGAAGAACGGAACCAAGAATGGGGTTCCAAACATAGATCGATGGTCATGTTTGTGTAGCCATCGATGAAGATAATTAAAAAAATAGATAAACAAATCGACAACAACGGATAATTAATTTGAAAACTTGAATTTGAACTCTAAAGTAGAATAAATCCTCCCTCGTTTTTGATGCAAGTCGTAGGCGATGCGTCCGTGACGCTCCTGCATTGATTTTCCAAAGTTATGGTGAAGACTGCACCTCGATCCAACGATGAACGATGAAGAACACTGAAGAACGGATGAGAGAGATAGAGAGAAGAGGAAATGGGTCCCCTCCCTTAATTACAACCCTTGGAATTTATAACTCTTAGAAACTCCACCGACGGGCGCAGATTCTGAAACCTCTGAGCCCGCTCATTTTAGGTCGCGTCTAGGAAAAACACCCCATTTCGAACTCAACAGAAGTCTCAGATTTCCATTCCGAGGATTTTTTTGAGTAATACTCGAAATGATCGCCAGTGAAAAAAATCAGTAAGTCATTATTTCCAAAATGACGATATTCCCCTGAGTGACATCTCTCACATCAGGCCCGCACCCAGAACCTTTACACCCAGCTTAATGTAAAAGGTATGCTCCGGATGCAACAGTGCCCTCAGATTTCTAATCAAAGCTACCGTTTAAAAGGAAACACAACCCCGCCACATGCATAGTATAAAAACACTAAACATTTTTATAAAATTTATGTTGGGCACACCGAGTCATGGAATCACACGCTGTCTTCGCAGCTTGCACTGAAATTATATGTAGAAATATTCCAATGTCTTATAGGGAAAACACAGGGTCTCTACATCATTCCCTCCTTCATGCATTTAGTCCCCAAAAAAACTAGGAAAAACAACTTGGGATACAAATCCCACACCTAGATCTTCCACTCCCATGAAAACCTGCACAACACACGAACCAAGAGGATGGTTCATACTCATGAGTTCTGATACTCTCGAGGATGTGCATAGGAATAAGCACACACCTCATCAGCTGCGACACGTGGAAGACATAGTGCACCCACTCCTACTACTGGGAGGGTAGGGAAAGATTCTAGGAAACCTCTCAACCGCATGCACAATTACCTAACGGCCCAGTGAAACTCAGGGGACTTCCCCGACCGAACCTTTACTTTCCACGTCGCGATCGAAATCACGGTTTGTTCTCGAAACCTGGACTTGTGATTCCCTCATTCCGAATACCCATCTGGTGAATCACCCAATGATATCTGGTTGCACATGTTTTCACAGGTGGTGCATCACAACTGAGGCTCTCTACTAAGGGATCCTGGTATGACACTGCCATATTCTGGAACATAGACTACCTCGAAGTCATAATACTGCAAAAATTTTCAACCAGCACCATCGTCCCAGGTTCTGGTCTCTCTGGGTGAGTGCGCAACTAAGACACAGGTGGTCTGAGCAATCCACAAAGCACTCTCCCAGAAGGTTGCATCTCCACATTCTTAGTGCAAGGACTACCACTACCAGCACCGCATATTGAATAGCATAGCTCTATTTATGGGGTTTCCATCAGCTCGACATGTACTTGATAATTCTATCAAGATTGACATTGAGCACGCATGGTACCAACGAACAGGGCAGGTGAGAAAACTCCTCCAACCGTTGGAGGCTAGACACGGAAAGACCGTGGAATACCCCTTGTGTCTTTTCCCCTATTGGAATGAGATTACTCCCCAAAATAGGAACTCGGTCAAACCAAATAGTGGAACTGCATGAAAATGGAGGTCAATAAGAAAATACCCACTGGAAAACCCAGAAACTACTCTAACACTCCACCGCACCACCCCTCCATGAATGCACATGTTAGAGGGACTCATCCACTGCACTTCAATATTATCCACATTTGGGCATACTGACTCTCCCTCACGGTTTTGATCGCATCATAAAAATGCATCTCAGTGGGGGAAGAAACCCTCTTTCCCATGCATTCAATGCTACGTTGGACAACACCAACACAAGGTTACACTGATTCCCTGCATCACCCTTGGTAACCCCTCGAACAAGGAGTTGGACTGAAGGAGTACCTCGCACAGTGTCTAACATGTTCTACTGATAAAAGTAGAAAAAGACAGAGAGCATACCTCTTATCATATCTTGCATTGTAGGATTGTGGACATCCATAGAACATAGCTACATGTAGCCCTGTTCAGAAGCTCCCTAAACTAGACATGGGTCGCCTAGTGTCTATGGAAGGACCTCAAAACATCGTCCGCCAACCACAATTCTTCCATCTTTTTTGGCAACACCAGCTCCCTAGGGACCACCCTTTCCTCACCTGGGGGTTCTCTGATCATGAAACTTCTATTGTCATGATGGTGCACCTACCAACTATCTAGAAAACTCATCACATTTGGTCGGGTAGTCTCACGCCACATGACCTCGCCCATCAAAAACAAAGCAATAGTCCTCCCTGTGCCATCTCGGTGCTCTACACTGTCCCTAACCATGTGCCTAAGTCTCATAAAGGGGAGACTTCCAGCGTCGAGGCCTTTCCAATCGACATCCCTTTGACAGAAATTTCTCTGTCACCAGTGCCTGATCCAGAACCCCGAGATGGGTGAGGATGCATAAGGGCATTTTGCTGGCACGAATCTCCTCTAAAGATATCTCGTTCAAACATTTGTGCTCATAAGTTTCTGTCATGGACCACATCCAAAGAGTACCGAGTAAGGTCTGTGAACCTAGTCGCATACTCAGTTACTACCATAACTCCCCGCTAAAACTCCAGCATCTCCGGAAATTGTAAAAATTGAAAGTAGGAGGGGTAGTAATCTTCAAGAAACAGCTGCTAGAAGTCATTCCACGAGAGTACCAACTCATCGTGCATCTGATTAACCCTGGTTCTACCATGCCAAATTTCATGTTGGAAAAGACTGGCTGTTAAAGCCACCATCTTACTTGTCAATGTCCAAACAAGCCTGATGAGGCAGACCACAAACTCTAGCCAACCCTTTACTATCTGAGGGTATGGCTCACCATGGAACCTCAGCAGTCTTTGATGCTAGAACACACATAGTGTTCCTATCCCGAACACGTCATCGGCCCTCGCTGACAGTACTATCTGCTACTCCACAAGTGGAGGTGCTACTTCCTTTCCACCTGGAGAAAGGGTAATCGTATGATGGATCTTTAACTGAGGTCTCGTTGCTCACGGAGTCGTCGTCACAAACCAGAGCTAGTATCCTGGCATGCTATCATCACAGAGACATCCTGAATCGGATCAAGGAGTACCGTGGTAAAATGAGAATATATATCAACAACTATGGGGGGATGACCCAAGAAGGATAGTCAAAGACTCAATCCTATATAATGCACGAACCAAATTCCATGTAATAAGTGTCTCAGTGTAACGAGTCGACAAGCGGGTTATCAGGGTCATAGTGAATGGATATGTCAGCCGCTGCACAATCACTGGACTCCCTGGCCTGAGAGCCACTCTCGAGACATGTTGACACTATTTCCCCGAAACTCAACCAATTCCTTTTTAGGGATGTCCAAACAATGTCCCAAGGAATGAACAACCTTTAATACAAATTTATCACGACCCAACCCGTACTGGGGCTCGAGCCACAACTACCCCAAGCCCGCCTCTATAGTACAGGGGCTAGCGACTAGAGCCAAAGCGACAACAATCTAGGGGAGTCCTTTACCTAAGAAATTGTACACACACACGCAGCTAACTCAATGTTAAAGTGTAGAGAGAAGAAAACATGATACAACACTACTACAAAAAAATAAAACCAGCATATATGCATCGACCTCTAACTAGTAAAATTAAAATGTTGACAAGTAAACTGAACAATAAAAGGGGAAAAACAAGCCCAACCAGAATGTATATATATATGCTCCAAGAGAAACCTGAATGAGTATTTAAGGGGATCTCGAACTCCGAGCTCATCCCAAGATGAATCGCCAATAGTTCAAAGGAAATCCATCACTAATGCCCAGCAATCCTGCTCTCGAAAGATGCCTCATCGCTGAACCATACAACCAAGGGTCCCACTCCAGTAAACACGATGTGAAGTCACTGACTATTCTCAAAGAAAAGGTCTAAGTCTGAAAGAAGTCATCGATTAACCCACTGCTCAGCCCTGTTGGAGGGTAAACCCCAATAAGACAACGGTGACCCACTGCCCGGTCCAGCTGGAGGGTAGACCGTAATAAATCATATGGTGACCCACTTCCTAGCCCTACTAGAGTTTAAACCCTAAATAAGTCTATGGTGACCCACTCCCGAGCCCCGCTGGAGTGTGAACCGTAATAAATCATCGGGTGACCCATTGCCCAGCCTTAGTGGAGGGTAAACCCTAATGTCAACGTGTATCCAACTACCCAGGACCACTGGAGGGTAAACCCTAAGGACAATGAGTATCACACCGCCCAGCCTCGCCGAAGGGTAAACCTGGAACTTGTCGGATAACTCCGCACTGCCCATGCCATCACTGGGTATCACTAACACTGCTACCGTGCGCTGGTTTGGAGTGCATTAATGGAACCTATGACCAATGCCATTTCTTGTGTCCACATTTAATAAGATCTTGAAAGGGGATCTGCTCACCCAAATAGATTACACCATTGTAATCCTCACAAAAAAAAGCGAGATAGACAACTTACTCGTTGGGAATGACTCCCGATGAAAAAGTTATTCAACACAGCTTTATACCCATACGGTGTCTCGTCAGGCCCGCACCTTGGTACCAAAAGTGGTTGGGAGAACTGCTCCATCATGATGCTCTCTGAAAAAAAACCATCAAGACTATTCATATGCCCCAAATAGACACCTGATGAAAAAGTCACAGTACGATGCACACAGCTCAAAAGATGGCCCATGGGGCCCATGCTTGAAGTCCAACTTCAATGCCTGAAACAACCCTGGTCAACTTCACCTCGATGCCAACGTCATGACGCCGCTAACAATGCCTAGAAAGAACTTCAGATGTGGAATTTTCAACTCCCTGTGTTACATGCAATCGGGGTCCTATGGGGCCCACACCTCAACCCCGAAACATGTCACACAGATCGTACCATTGTGTTCTTTCCAGATAACCATGCGGGACATGCTATTCATTTGCACTAAACAAACTTATGTAGTATAAGTCGTAAAAACGCAGCATACGTCTGAAATCCACCTCATGGGGACCCCGCCTTGGGCCTGAATTTAGGCGGGCCGATTTCACCCTTGAAATAACCTTAGAAAAACATTCAGAAAAGAGTAATCAAACACCCCAAACAGATGTTGGGTGAAGAAGTGGAATTTCACCGTAAAACGTTTGAACAAGGCCCTATGGGGACCACAAGTTCGAACTCTTCAGAAAGCATCACAAAAGGTCCTCACGGAGACTGGGGTCATGCTGCTACTGACGGTACATCAATCAGTCATCCCAAACATCAGTTTTGTCCAATGAAAGAATAATTATTTAATTAATTAATTAATTAATTAATTATTTTCATAAAACGTTTTGTGCCACTGAGAAATGAAAATGAACCTTAAAGGGTCTGAACCCACCATGGAAGGTCTATCACAACTCCAGGTCCACAGTGCCTCTGACGACGCATTAAACAGACGTCCGGCTTAGAAGTACGTCTATTGAGATCTTTAATAATTTAATATTATTAGATTAAAGCATCTCGGGTCACCCGCCCTTGGGGGAAAAACTAAAATACCCAGAAACAACATTCAAAAAGTACGACATGCTGACACGGACTTGCAGCCACAGACGGAACATCAAACGGACGCGCCGTATTGATAAAATGGACCCCCTGAATGCAAGGAGGCCCAACCGGGCCGGTTCAGCCCGGTCGGCCCGGTACAAACCGCAAGTCCGCGGCCCAGCCGCAGGTCCGGCCTGAAATTCCATGGGCCATCGACTGCGGCCCGCCCAGCTACACATGACCCGCTATGGGTCTGGTTTTACAAACATATTGGCCTTTCGGTGGGTCTTCTCTACGTAGCCCAGTAGGATTCGCAAAGGGCGAGTCCTCGCCTCCCAGTAGACCGGCCTTTGTCCGTTATTTCTGGGTGCACCAGCAGGACCCGAAATGTGTGGGTCCTTGCTTCCTCCTCACACTAGAGGTCAAGCCTCAGGTTTCCTTCTGTCGGGCGTGACAGGCCGGTGTCCTCGGCCTCCCACAGCGCACCATCGCGCCAACTCCAACCGCGTCCTGCACCGCTCTGACTGGACCCACCTACTCCGAGCTCCACAGCCGCCTCGGCTCAGCGCCTCAACTAGCTTCCCCTTCAACTAAAAATCCCCACTAGATGCAGGCGCCTCTTGCAGCGGCCCGCCATGACACCGATCGTTCATGTTGCGGCCGCATGGACTCCCTGATCCACCTTCGAATGGCCTGCCGCACCGGCTTCGAGCTCCTCCAGCCTCGGTCTCACCTTCCTTCGCACTCGATCACACCCCGAGTCCTGCTCGACCGCACTTCCCAACACTGCGCGACACCTCCACCATGACCATTGGACCCTTTTCCACGCCTCCTGGCTGGTCTGCCGCGCTCCGCCGCCACCGGCAGCTGAACTCCGATGGTCCCTTCAGCGGATCCCCACGACTCGATCGGACACCCAATTCCAGATCCAAGGATGTTTTTGTTATCCCTGTGATGAGACATTCACAATGCCTACCTCCGATTGATGATTTGATATTCAGTTGATGCATCCAAAAATTATAGCGGGTGTTCGTGAAGAATGGTACCAAGAACAGGGTTCCAAACATAGATCGATGGTCGTGTTCGTGCAGCCATCAATGATGATAATTAAAAAAATATATGAAACAAATGGAAAATGATGGATAATTAATTTAAAATCCTGAATTGGAACCTAAATGTTAAAGAAATCCTACGTTGTTTTCGATGCATGTCATTGGCTATGCATCCGTGAGGCTCCTTCCTTGATTCGCCAAAGTTTTGGTGAAGACTGCACCTCAATTCGATGAATAACGATGAAGAACACTGAAGAAAGGATGAGAGAGAGAGGCGGAGATAGGGAGATAGAGAAGGGGAAGTGGGTCCCCTCCCTTAATTCCAACACCTAGAATTTATAACTCTCTGAAACTACGCTGACGGGCGTGGATTCCGAAACCTCGGTGCCCGCTCATTTTATGTCTTGTCTAAGAAAACAGACCCATTTTGAACTCCACATAAGTCTCAAATTTCCATTCTGAGTCTTCGTTCGAATGTTAATAAAAAATATCGTCAGTGATAAAAATCATTGAGTCATTATTTCCAAAATGATGATTTTTCCCCTGGGTGATATCTCATACCAGGCCTGCACCCGCAACCTTTACACCCCGCGTAGGGTAAATGGCCTACTCCAGACGCAACTGTGCCCTCATATTTTTGTTCTAAGCTACCATTTAGGACAAAAAATAACCCTACAACATGCATAGTATAAAAACACTTAACATTTTTATGAAAATTATTCCGGGCACACCGGGCCTTAGAATCGCACTTCATCTTCCTTCCTAGCTCTAGAATTATATGTAGAAATATTTCAAAGTATTACGGTTCAAAAACCAGGTCTCTAAACTTCTCTTACATGCTGAAATAATTTCATCGTCCCCTTCAAGCAATTTCCAGGGTGCTTCTTCCTCACCTTTGGCAAGTGGGGTGATCGATCTTTTTGTCAATGTTTTATTTATCCATCAGACCACCAGAATTTAGTCCACCGTACACTTTATATCCTCTTGATACTCTCGAGATTCTCCGATCTCCATTTCAACCTTGAGGGAACATCAGACAATTTTCTCATAGATGTTGAAGTCACAGATCACCAGCGCTTTCCACATGCTAGGTTTCGGCCCACCAAAGAAGCGGTCATCCTTGCATTTGGGGGTAATGACAAAGCTGGAGGAATATCATTCAAGCATTGTGAATTTTTCCTCGTTCTCTCTGAAATATTCATAATCTTTTTTCTTGATGGAAAGGAAGTCCCTTTCGATCTTATGTCGGAGGATGCGTGGAAAATATTTATCGAAAAACATCTTCTGGAAATCTTTCTATTCTAACGCCTCAATATTATCCTCAGGATTCTTATTTTTGATCAACAACCACCATTGATCAGCTACACCCACCATATAATAATCTTCTAGGAGAACCTTCTTTTGTTCAGAACATTGAAATATGGATAATATCTTTTCACTGGAGTTGATCCATTTTTCAGCAATTGAGGGATCAAATGATCCATTAAAAGAAGGAGGCCTTTGTCTCATGAAGATCTCTATAGAGAATTATTCTTTCTTGGGGGGGGGGGGGGTTGAACGTTCCCCTTGACCCATGATTCTATTAAAATCATCAGTTAGCTGAGAGAGAAGTGTGATAATGTTCGTGATTCACGCTCCCATTGGATTGGGAATCTCATTAGTACAATCATCACATTGATCTTTACATCATTTGTTAGCCAAAGTCCTCCTATTACCGGCCATAGGTTGGAATAAATAGAAAGTTAGGGGTAATACATAATGGGTAATACAAGGAAAAAACTAATGAATTATAAATAAATTTTACTTCCTTAACATATGAATATATTGGCTTCAGTCTAGGATATCCATGATCTACTTTCTAACATATATTCTTAGGGAATTTTTTTTGTCCCTTAATAATGGTTCATATTATGCTTGTGAATTTACCAATGAATATCCCCTGGTTTTTTCATAACCAAGAGTACATCAAGGACCATTGTCGTGGACCAGTTTCCATTCGAGTCTAGCTCATAGTGGTGTTTTCGGGTTTTACCACAAGGATACATATGTGCCAGAGCAACCTCTACCTTCTCGTATCTATATAGTGATATATTTGATTGATAAACCACATAATCAATACTCACCAAAACATAAGGATGTATTTTTTATATTTACTCTTTTCTATAAAGAATTAGTGTGTTTTTCTAATCCTCATCCCAAACATAACTAAACCTATCCTTTGATACCAACTATGACAACCCTGCTTTTTATTACATACATAAACATGATTTATTAAATAAACATCACTTGATAAAACATAGAAGATCGAGAGGTCTAAAGTATTTGTGGCTTAGAATCATTACATACCAACTTATAACATGAAATACAACATCTTTATTGAAATCATCCTTTAAATGACCACTACATTCCCTCATACTTAGCATTGAATGGGATAACCTGTGGAGATGCATAAGAAAAGGGTGGGCTATAATGCCCATTTAGGGAATAATCATGGAATAACATGAGAAATACAATACATGTTAGAAAATAAGAATATCAATAGAGAACAAGAGAAGCAAAAACATAAAATAATGATAAATCACGACAATCGTAACATCGAAATGTGAAAACAACACTTAACATGAAATTAACATGCGCACATGGAGATTGAGTAAATCTTCCTTACATAGGAAGCATGATTAAAACCTCATTTCACTTGAACTATCATGAGTAAATACCCATTACACATGAATTATCATGATACTATACTTTACCCAATGCATTGGAGTGCTATAAGGGCACACCCTTCATAAACATTTCATTTCATGCATAAGTGTGCCACATGGATCATATAACATGGATTCATAAAAAATCATAATTTATTCCATGATAAAGAAATATGGAATTCAAACATGGAACATTATAATCAATAAGTAAATGTGTATAATGGTTAATACCCTTGATAGAGATATGAGATTGGTATTCACTACACAATGACATTGTCTTAGAAAATCGGTGCAATTTCAGTAGTGTAATGGCATGACGTAAGAATTCATAAAAATGGTTGATGGGAGAGAAAGGGGTATCTCGTAATATGTACATAAAATTTATTGTAAGGGGGTCATATAGATACATATAAAAACCATTGTAATTGAATTTAGATGCATAATAAAAAATAAATACTTGGATGTAAAAGAAGAGGGAGAAATCCATCCCGGAACTTCAGTATAGTAACAGGTGTAAATGGGAGGCATTTAATGTGAGAGAAAGGGGTCTCCAATAATTCAAACATAAAAAGGCCAGTATGGGGGAGGTGAAAAATATACCCCAAAATTTATAATTGAAATTAAATGGGCATAACAACATATAGATAATTGGACAAAATGATAAAGGAAGAAAAATCCTTACTTGGAAGTGTGCTTCCACAGGCTTGAGAGAGGCTTGAGAGAGGATTTTTGGGAGCTTTGGGAACCTTGTAAGGATTTTGGAGAGATTATGGTTGTGTTTGGATGAACTCCAAAGGCTTTTTTTGAGGAGGAAGTAGGATGTTGGGTGGGTTTATATAGGAAAGGTGAGGGAATTCTTTATTATTTAGGTTTGGGACACCTCACATTAAACTAATCATAACCACAAACCAGACTAAGGTTTCTGCCCATGGTTTTTGGAAATGGGAAGTGAAATACAAAATTTTATAAGGCCAAATTAAAAACTTCTTATAATAATGGGGTTTCTTATGTGGAGGTGAGTCACACTCCAAAGGAAAACAATTTAAAAATACAAGATGTTTAATAAGTCTTGATGGGGCCATTAATGCTTTGTAAAAAAAGTCAAAAAAAAACCAAAACCACATTATTTTATTGGTAAAGAATATATTGGCCGAGCATAAAGCATGTTGTATTTTATTACATCACTACTGGGTCATTATTATGTCATAAAACAAATTATATATTTAAACGGTATTTCATTTTTTCCCAAAAATTTGATTGTCTCAGAAAATTATGAAAAATTCACCGTTGGATAATTCTGATATCCTGATTCTAGAAATAATATTCATTTTATCTAAATAATTTTCTAAATATGTTAATTTTTACTTTTAAAATAAAAACCAACATTTATCGAAAATTCAAGGTTTTGGAAAAAAATGGATTAAAAATTATAATTGCATTCATAAAATTATATGATCATTTAAATTTAATAAAATTTAATTTAATAAAAATAATAATTTTTTATTAATTTTTTTTAATAAAAAAATACATTAATTCATCAAAATAGGCTGCTTAGTTGAATATTAACTAAAAACACTATTTGTTCTTTAAAAACTATTTACAGGGTAAAAATAATAAAATGAAATTATATTCATTATTATTTACAAAATAACGTACATAATATAGTGCTAGGGATTTGTTAAATAACCCCTCAAAATTGTCGCATATGACCTAAGGGTAAGGTGCGCAATGGTGAAAGACTCTTGGGGTGGCTTGGATAACATTACTCTAGTGGTGATCTCTATCAAATTAAATATTTCCTATAGACGGTTCTGCTCGAGCATAACATGTTGAAGCTCGACTTGGGATTGGTCAAGAGAGATGCCAAATGACGCCACCTATTTTTTGAGCACTGAAAAATGGGCTTCATATGGATCAATTCTACTTGATGAGGCCATCACATCCTTTGTCTGAGTAAATTAGATTGTTAAAGACCTATATTTATACTAATCATGTGATCACTATTCAACGACCATATTAGAAATGGTCATAATTCAAAAAAAATAAAACCAAGGATGTACATATTTTTTACATAACCATTTTAAAAAAAATACCATTAAAAATACTGAGAACAACTTCTATTAATGAAATATTGGGCCATTACAGTTTAGGAGCTTGTTGGGGTGTCATGGTATATTATTTTGGTTTCATATTTTTAAATTGAAACTTATATTTAAATATCATGTTTTCCCTTTCAATTGTGTTTTGAATTTCATATCTTGTTTTCTTGAGACGTGAGTATTTCTTTGGTTATATATGGATCAATTTTTATTTGTTTGTTTCAAATTGTATTTTAGTCTTATATATAACGTTATAGTCTACCCCTAAATTAATTACCATACCCTTGATGTTATTCGGTTGCCTCTAGAATACAAGGTGAAATGATTGAGGCCATATGGTGAACCAATTTTGGGAACCATTTCATGGAACTTGGGTTAGGACGTTACAAAGTTGTAACATAGGTCTATTTTTCTTTCTTCTTGTTTTTTCTTACTATTTTGGTAATTTTAGATCGGAGACATGGGTGATTATGGGCTTGTTAATGAACATTTACATGGTATTTTAAAATACATGTATGGGGAAAAGCCTAAGTAATCAGTGTGGTATTTTTTTTGTTATATTATCTATCATAGATGAATATTATTTCACCATGGGTGATGCAATTGTGGTGTGATTTGATTATTTTTTCTAAAAAAAAATTAGTATTCATTTGTGGCCTAGAATTGTAGAAGAGTTCGTTATCCAGGCATCATTCTAGGCACTCAGGGTTATTGTCACATGAAACATTTAGGCACACATAAGAAAACATGTTATGGGTATGTCTAAAAATATGAATGGTTTTTCTTATTTGACAAATCTAAATGAAAATGGATCTTTACATGAATTGAAAATGATTTAAAAATAAAAATGATGATATATGATAAAAATTGGGCCTTATAATGGGAAACACGATAATAAAAATCATGTTTGGCTTTGTTAACCAAATCCTTGGAGTAGAATGGTTAAGGGTGGTGATAGTGTATTTGTTTTGACCTTGTGGAGAGGTGTAGAAAAGGCCTATTGTGAATATTTTCTAATTGCGTTAATGTTATAATGTTGTGTTATGAGACCTATGACATGGGTATGGCTATGTCGAGAGTATACCACCATGACATTTGTCGATGGGATGTTCGAGGGAAATTCCTGGGAATGATATTCCAATTTGGGAATAAGAGGAACCAATTGTGAAAGGAGAAGATAATGTGGATTAGCTTCAATAGAAATTTTCATTCTTCATGCAATTCATGGAATGAAACCCCTGCTAAGTTATGAAAAATATTTCTAAGTTGACTAGGGAGTTTTAGTTGCATCACCCTCTAAATATTACATTATGTGGTCGAACCAAGGACATTGAATTTGGGGTTTAGTACATAGAGGCAATAATAGACCATTTATAGACTCCAACTATGAGGAGGATCATGTTGGCTTCGTAAATAATAAGCGGAACAATGAACTAATGGTGATATATTTGACCACGAACTGGGAAGATAGATAGTATGTTATGAAAGGAATTAATGGTGAGGTTCTTGGATAATATTGGTCTAGAGATGTTGAGAAAAGAGAATGATTTTGAGTTCATTCATCTAACATATGGTATCATGTTGGTGGTGGACTGTGATAGATTCTACACAAACCCGATATGCATTCCTCCAACATTATATCGAGATGAGTAAGCTACGAAAAATATTTTTCTAGATCAGTTTATCTGTGAGATTAATTCCCAGGTGAATATCTTCAGGATTGAGATGTTTATAAAAGTGGTATATCCGACTATCATTGCTGATGTGAACATGAGGGAGGATTCTCATGCAAGACATGTAGTTGTTACTTAATAATATGGAGGTACAAATTTTGAGATCTGGAAGCCCCGTTATTATAACATTATCTAATTATATGGGAAGAAAAGTACATGGATATGAGGTTCGGTTAGATAAGACCTTACTGGGGTGATCTTTCATCATTATGGTAGTTTGGGAAATTATTGTCGACACTATTCCGCAACACCAGTAGAGTGTCTATATTGCAGAAAGATGAGACATCTATATAAATTGTGAAGTGTATCATAAAAGTATATCCCCTGTTAAATTGATCATTAAATATTAGGAGAAATAATAAGGAAGGTATAATATGATTATATACCAATTAAAGAATACCTATCACAAAATGATTTCTTTTAAAATGGAAAATTATTTACATATATCACATATATCATTACCTAAGGAAAAAACATTATTTAAAAATCACTATTTGAAAAAAATAAACTAAAACTCATAAAATCATTTAAAATGAATATAATTGAAATCACTAATATAATTTAGTAATGTCCATAATATTTGGAAAAAAATATAATTAAAAAAATATATAAAATTAAAATTTAATATTAATATAAAGATAGTCAAGATGAAATGAAATTCTAAACATGTCGTACTGAGTAAAATATAACATTAATTTTTTACAATGAAATTCTTTCGAATGTACCTTTTGTAAAAGATGAAAATAAATGTTTGAAACCATTTTGTAAAAATTAAATAACGGGTAAAATATATTTTCATAAATCATAAATATAATGTTATTATATCTTCTAAATCATTTTTAAAAAATATGCTTTTAGTATAAATCAGGTATTCGACCAAATATATAAATAAAGATAGATTTTTTTAAAAACATATTCTTAATAATTTGTAGTACTAAATAGAGGGAAAATTGTATGGTTACTTGAAAAAGTTCATTAATAACGATTTTATAAGAAAAAAGATTTAATTTACGATAAAAATATCTAATAAATCCCTTAAGGTAGACTTAAAGAAAAGAAATCCAACATAATGTCATGATTACAAAATAAACCCTTACCACATTGTTAACATTTGTTTAGTAATCCCTATAATATAAATAACATTAAATGAAACATTAAATAATAAGAATATAATAATTTTATTTTTAAATATAAAAAATTTATTTTATTCCACATAAAAGAAATATGTTTTTAATATGAATCATGTCTCAAGGATGTAAATGTGATATGAGAAACACAAACCTTGAGTTGGACATGTCATGTAAATTATTTATCCTTCTGGAAAAAAAAATCATAGTTATTTACCTTCTTAGGAACCATTTTCATGTTTTTTAATCATTTTATTAACTTATTACTATTTCATATTTTTTTACTTAATCAATTATGTTTAAGTCAATTGATTTAATGATATTTTTTATAAGTGTTTAATATGACATTTTAATGTTTACTATTTTCAAAGTGTTTGTTATATATACTTCTAGAGAATAATAATCATGAAATAAATTTAATATTTGTACATAAATTATAATTTTAAAACTTGTCATAAAATATTGTAATGAAAATTGGAATATGTTACAATCATAGTGATGGAAGGTCATATATACACATGAGTATTTTTTCCATTATTCAATTATCATTATATAAAAAAGGTAACTGATATTTTAACATAAAAATTTAAAATGATTTTAGGTATATATTATTATAACTTTAATTTAATTATAAATATCATTACTATTGTGTTGTGATGAAAATGGTGTCGTGTTGCTTTATTAAGTTTGTAGTCCACACATACAAAAAACGACACTTTAATTTTTTAGTGTAAGAATGAAAATGATATTTATTATTAGTTTACAATGATAAATGTGTCAATAATATCATTATTATGTAATTTATATAACTTTTATTGTTTAAATGTATTTTTATTACCTTCCATGTAATGATTTAGAGAAATAGGAATCACATCGACTCATGAGGCTGTTGTTTTCCAAACACACGGGCGATGATATGATATTCCCTAATGAATTGAATGTAGTAATGAATATTTGATATAGTGAGTCAATTTGTATAATTATATTATATTTATAATATATATTTTTTATCATAAATAATACATAACTATTATAGGTGGTAATGGAATAATTAGTGAAATCAATTCACGATGTTATTGTCTCCCATAATACGGAATGATGATTCTGTACCACATTTGATTGATGTGGGGATATTTTTAGGACATGTACATAACATATAAATGTATAATTATATTAAATAATCTTAAAATATATTATCATCATGGTTTTAAAAACAATTGGAGGTGGTGGAGGAAGAAATAAAATAAAAACCCTTGTTCAAGAATGTCATCTCTTCATAGAGTATCCGGTATATATTTTAACATAACTCCTTCCAAGGATAGATTCATAAAAAAATTAATTCTATTAGGATGATAAGATGTAATTTTTATGTAATTTGAGAAGGAAGTAGCTGGAAAATGTTATTAATATATGAAGAATATATGATACGAGGTTGTCTTTTATTAGTAAAGTGTGGGAGAAATTGTAATTTTTGAAAAGGAAAACATTTAAAACAATTTTCCCTAAGAAATATGGGTCAAAAATTGATTATTCCTAAGGAATTTACATTATTCTATCAAAATATTTCTTTAAAATATATTTCAGAATATTTTTAGTTCATTATTATTTGAATCATTTTAACATCAGCATTGTAAATTCATTTCTACATTCACCATGATAATTAATTTTTAATGTTTACAATATTCATTTTGTTTAAATAGTAAACTAAAAATATTAGGAAATATAAATTATTATTATTTCTAATATGGAATATATTTTTCTAATTTCCATTAACAAAATTGAAAAATTATTATTTAAAATTAATCAAACAGATGTGATGAGAAGGTAATAATTCAATGGAAAAAATTTCAATGTATATATAGTTTTTGTATAAAAATTTAATATTAAAATAGTTAAATTTTTTTAAAAAAAATTAATATATATATATATATAAATTTATTAAATTTAATCTAATTTAATATATAGTTTTTCTTTATAAAAAATTCAAATGAAATGACAGTTTTTTATAAAAAACTATATGTATCACAATTCATCCAAAAAATGAACAGTTTTAGAAAAATCCCAAATAATAAGGCTAATACAATTTTTGATATGATAAATAAAAAATTATGTTTATTCATTTATAAAAATCATTTTAAATGAATTAAAATAAATTAAATAATCTACACAATGTATGGCTATTTCGCCTCTCAAATGAGTAAGGGTTTTCCTGAAACATTTATATCTCTTAAAAATCAGTTTTATTTTACTTATAATTAATATATATCAATGGAATAGATATTATAAAATTCTAAAACATAACATTTTTTTATTTATTTATTAATATTTATAACATCTATCATTACATCTTGGTTATAATGGTCATAGTAATATTTTAATATAATATCACAATTTGTTCAAACTTGATGTTGTGTATATTGTATAATGTCCAAGAGATTAAATTTTTTAACAATAAATATATCATAACTTCTCAGGGTGTTATATTTTATCCTAATGTTGATGTTTCATATCAAATAATCAATCAAACATGATCTTCCTATTTTAAAATATTTGGTTGTTACATTTAATATCCATAATTATAAAATGATTCCCATAATTAGTTATCAAGTAGTTGTAATTTCATCATGATATTATTCAATATTAAATAACAATTTTTATTAAAGGACATTAAATTATCTATTTTTCCTCGTGGATAATTTGTAGAATAATTTTTATTTTTCAAGAACATGTACGCGAATTTTTTTATTTCATTGTGATAATGTTAAATATTATAAAACACTCTTTTTTTCTATAAGAGATCAACCTATTAATTCAATTATTTAAATTACTATGAAAAAATTATATATATTAAGTTTAACATTAAATATTATATAATAACAAGGTAATCAAAAATCTTAATTTCATGTCATAGTATATCTAATTCAAATATTTAAAAACAATTTTATTAAAAATATATAACTCAATGTAGTATGATTTTTCAATGTTTTACAATAATTTCCAAATTTTAAACAATGGAATTAAATTTTTTTAATGTTGTAGTATTTTTTGTTGAAAATAAAATATTAAATAAATGCAACAAATTTATATAAAGGCATATAAAAATCTATATAAGGCAGCCAATACTAACATTAAATTCAATTCATATATAATTATCATAATAACCCCTAAATCATGTGATAATGAAAGTAATTTCATTATTATAATTTTACAACATTAATATTTTTCATATTAAATTCATATTTTGTTAATATTGTAAATTATTACCTGCTAGTGATTCTTTTATATAATAATGTACTATTTATTTATCATAATATTTTTTAAAAAAAATCAACATGTGATAATCACCTTCCACTTTTGAAATTATTGATAATCAAAGAATAAAAAAATATATTTTACAAAATATTATCCAAAAAACATGAGATAAAAAATATTATTTCCTCAATATTAAATAAAGTAATATTAATTAGCTATTTACAGATAAATTTATAATATAGGGAAACAACATGCATTATTAATAGTCTTTGACATTTTCAAATATTTCTAGTTTATTTAATAATAACCCATTATTGGATTAGTTTATATATAATTCATTAATTATGGTTTACCACTATTATTTGCATAAAATAAACAAAGTAATAATATATTTTCAAATTCATTTTAAAACTAGGTCATGTAAGAGGTCATCTATAACTTTTTATCTCACTACAACAAAGAATTGGAGATGGAATGATTTTATACGCAATAAAATATCTTGTCTAATGCATGAGGATTAAACCTTGACTTATTGATGATGGAACATAAAACTATAGAGGAATGGTTAGATTAAATTTAATAGGAATAAATGAAATAATTGAAAATGGAAAATATGGTATATCATTAACATAGATACATGATCTATTCTTGTATTAAATTGGTTAATTCAAAAGTGTTATTTTGAATTTTATTTCTTTTGTATTTGGAAATCAAAAATCTTTTTATACTGTATTTTAAAATAAATGTATTACATTGAGTATGGTTCTTTTTCAAACATACTGAGTCTATCCATTTTAATGACTATGTAAATCATACTAACTTTGTCTGACGTACTGACTCTGTCTATCGAACTAACTATATCAATCATACTGACTATGTCTATTGGACTGATTTTGTCATTTGTATTAACTTTGTCTATCATATTAAATTTCTACACTACTGACTATGTTCATCGTATACACAATGTTCATCACACTCACTTTTCTTCATTGTAATACATTTCACTATGTAATATTAATCCTAATCATGTTTTAATTTTATCACAAGATTTCTTTTACTATCATTATCAAAACAAATTTTTATATCAATCCTAATCAAGTTATTATTTTTATATATATTCTGTTTTTAACCTAAACGATGATGTGGAGTTAGTTATAATATAATCAAAATGATGTTGTGGTTTTTGTTTCTATATGACCGTTACAATGGCTGGTGTCCCTATTCCTCGGAATTTTTAGAGAAATAGGGTCGTTGGAGAAAATATGATCATTAGAACTTGAGGCCTATAAATAGGAGGTCATTTGATACAAATAAAAAAACATTTTATCATCTTTAACATCTATCAATTTCTGTAGATAGATGTTGTGACTTCCCTTTTGCTTCATACGAAAGCCTTGAAATTACGAAATATGAATGGATCATTATTAACTTCTGTATTTCAATAAGTGCATTTTGTTTTGTGTGGCCAATCAGGTGATAACAATCGAGGGCTATCTGGGATAGGAAGATGATGCGAAAATCATCACTTCGAGGGATTTCAAGTGTTTGAATGATAGAGGTACCAATTACCTATATAACCGAGGGTTTGTGGGGATAGAAGGATAGACATGCAGATCATTGTATTGAGGGCTTACCAAGGTGGTGGAAAGACAGAACTTTTATCCTTAGTGAAAGGATACCCTTCTCATTGGGATAAAAGAATTTTAATACTTTAAATTAATACTATTATTTTTATTATAAATGGAAATGTATTGTGTCCCTTTTAATTTCATATTAATTTCAGTTTATATTATATCAATTATGATTCTTTTGATACATTATGTATCAATATATTCTATACGATATATGGTATAATGTTTTTCATTTGTATTACTATAATCATTGTATTCCATTAGAATACAATTGTTATACATTACTTATAGTATTACATCGTATCACATCTATTAGATCTAAGGCCACTCTGATCAATTGTATTGATTGTGAATTGTACTAGTTTAAGATCTATAAATCTGAGTTCATTTTTAAGTGTTTAAATACTATGTTTTTAAACCTAAAATTCCCCATCTTGTATTTTTCCTCATAATATAAATATACATCTATATTATGATCCTATAATTGGTATCCAAGGATGATTCCACTAATTTTTACTATTTTCATTATTTCTATTGATAATAAAATTTTATTTCTATTACAAATTTTTGTTTATAACTACTTACTACAATAATGTGTGGAGTTGAAATGTATTGTTTTATTAGATGATAGGAATTAATATTTGATCAATTTATAATCTAAATCCAACTAAACCACTAATATTTGATGGGAATGATTATTAGTATTGAAGTGATCGAATGAGGACATTTGTTATTAACATTGGAGTGGACTACATGATTAGGCTTACTAGAGGTTATAAAATCCCCTACAAGGATGTCAGTACTTTCACAGATCAGAGGTAACAAGAATATAAACTAAATTACAAGGTACAAAATACTTTTCTATGATATTTGACCAGGAATATATATAGTCATATATCATCATGTGAAGTTTCCAATATTATCTAGATGAAATTGGAAGTCACACATTTTGGTACATCTATTTTAATAGAAACAAGAAGAGAAACTCATTGAGCAGAATATCATGGGCATATTTTTCATTATGGACAACCAGTATGAAATGTGCAATAAAGGATTATGAAAATTTTCAATAGTCTACGGTCTCTGGGAGAGAAAGGAATAAATGATTAAAAAATTGTAGACAATAATATTGATATTATGCCTTACGAGTGGGAACAAAATTGAACAACTATAGATTAAAATTGGAAAGTTAATCAAATAACTCTTGATGATTAGTTGGCACTCCACTTAATCACAAGACTAAAATGAAAAGAGTAGATGATTTCAATAAGCATAATAATGATAATGGGTGTGTATTTCTTACTTCTACTAAATCAATGTCACCAGAAAGGATTACAAGATCTAATGTATAGAAAGGCTATATATCTTAATCAAGTGATAGCCATCACTCAATTAATGATTTATCCAATCTTAGTCAAAGGATGAACATGATTTTTGGAAATAAGTAAATTCAATACAGATTCAAAAGGAAATATAAAAAGAAAAAAAATATTTTGAGGTCACTTGTCAGGAATGAAAATGAGCATGTTATATTAAACCAGATTTTCCATTGCTAATACAAAAAGTCGGGAAGGAAATTTTTTTTGAATAGAACATGAAAAATTATTACAATTAAATTAATAATTAATTCTTAGAGGAAAATGATACTTGGGGTTCTATTGGTAGTGATTCATCAGATGATTCTTGAGAATATGAATCTTTCGGACATCGATATTTCAGACTTATAGCCAAACTACCTATTCAATGTTATTGTTTCATGGATAAGGATCACAATGTTGAATCTATTATATGATTTTATTTAAAATAAAATTACTAGGATGAGAAAAAATATTATTCTTCAAATGAATTATCTACCTTAATAGAATACAATTTTTGTTCTTTTGATAAAGTATCCAAATTTTCCAAATTACATGAGAATGAACATTCCAAACACAAGAAAAATCATGGGATGGAAAATTATAGAATAACTATACTTATAAAATAAATAACGGCTCTTTCAAAATATCTTGATAAGAAAACTCGTGATTTTTAATGTATTACAAAAAACTATGATAATGTTAATTATGAAAAGAATAAACATTATATGAAACATGCAGATGTAATTTCTAAGAAAAAAATTCTAGAGGCTAACTATATTTCTATAACTAATGTTTCTGAGGATGAAAACTTGGTTATTAAAATAATATAAGAAATTTTTTATTTAAGAATGTTCCTTTCAGATTTTTCCCTATTTAAAAAAATGTTTTACATGATGTGTTCTCAAATTCAACGATTAATGAATTATTCTAGATTTGAGTATATAAATTCTAATTCAAATTTCAGTAATAACTATTTGTTCCTCAAATTTTCTCATTTTGTACCCAATGAAAATGCAGTATACATTTTGAAACAAAATTTTCTCTTCATAGAACTCAATCATAAGGTTTTCATAAATCTCATTTTTCAAAACAAAGGTGGATAACCGAAATTATTTATCTAAAATTTTTGTATCCAAACAAGTTTATTTTCCTAAAAACTAATTATTTATGTTTCAGTAAAACATGAAGTGTGACAACAAAATCATTATGTACTTGTATAGTGGTTGTTCTCAACAAATGACTGGGAAAAAATATTTTTCTGAAAACATTATTGAAACAAAAGGTGTAAAAGTTAACTTTAGAGACTATTATAAAGGAACGACTGTTTTTATAGGAATTATTTTTTTCCTCGGTAATGTTTCTATTTCAAATGATTTGTTTGTTAATGGTGTGATGGAAAACTGTATAAGAATTGGTCAATTATGTGAAGAAGGAAACCATGTGAATTTTAGGAATGATAAGTGTTTAGTTCACAATTCCATGAATAAATTCATTATTTCTACCCATAGGCATGGGAATGTACTCAAAATTAACTTATAAGACATTAGGAGCTAAGAGTTACCTTGATTAAGTGAAATAAAAGACCAATCATGTTTTTGGCATTGAAGGTTATGACACTATAACCATAGAAACCTTTATAAACATTCATGGAAAGTATTTATTAAGGATCTACCAGATCTTAGGTGTGATTCTACAAAACATTGTGATCCTAGTAAATATGACAAGAAACATAAAACTAAATTTAAATCAGTCAATGATTTTTCCAATCTTAATGCATTACTGTTAGTTCACATGCATTTTTTCAGTCCTACACAATCTGGATGAATTGGAGGAAAATATTGTGTATTTGTTTTAGTTAATCACTGTACTAGATTTAGATGGGTCTATTTTATAGAAATTAAATATAAATCCTTTTTCTATTTCAAAATATTCAATACCCATGTTTAAAATGAGAAAAACCTACCACTGAAAACTATTCTTAATGATCATGGTGGTTAATTTTAAAACTTTGATTTTAAAACATTTTGTAGTAAGACTATTATTACTCATAACATTTAGCTCCAAAATCCCATAAGCAAAATGTTGTTTTTGATAGAATAAATCATATTCATCAGAAAACGATAAGAAAAATGATGAGTTAATTCTCAATTGCAAATAATTTCTACGGTGAAGCAATTAGTATTGAATGTTATACTATTAATCATTTTTTACCTAATCAATTTCGTAGTAAAACACCTTATGAATTGTTGACTATCCAAAAATCAAAAGTTTCATAGTTCAATGTATTTGGATGAAATGTATTCATATTGAATTAAAAAGATAATTAACATAAAATCGCACCCAAATATGTAGAAGGAATCATTCTAGATTATTCCACAACATCCAAGGCTTATAGAGTTTTTAACAAAAAATCGTGTATTGTTGAAGAAATAGTGCATGATAAATTTGATGAATCGATCCCATTTTTCTTTAAACAATCCTTATGTATAAAATATTTTTTTTTCAAAAAAAAATATTATCAACCTAAGATTGATATCTCTTTTGATTAGGGTAGTACACAAGAAATTGTTTCTATAACATTTACTCTTGATGTTATTCTATCCTATATTGATGAACAGGTTTTACGGAACCCAAATCAATTGTTTCTTATAAATCGTCCTTGGGATAATATCATTGGTGATGTAAATCAACCTGTTGGGATAAGAAATTACTTGAGTAATAAAATAGAACATCTTTCTTGTTTCTCTCAATTTGAACCTAAAACATCAAATGATTCCTTAATTTCTCATGATTGGAGTAATGAAATGCCAGATGAAATAAATGAGTTTTAAAAGAATCATGTCTGTACATTGGATGAAAGACATAAACAAACAACTATAATTGGTGTTAAATGGGTTTTTTGGGAAAAATGTGATGAAAATGGAGTCATTGTAAAAAATGAAGAAGAACTTATTGCTAAGGGATATAGTCAATAGGAGGGAATAGATGATGAAGAAACAAATTCTCTGGTAGCTAGACTTGAAACTATTTATATTTTATTAGACATTATAGTATACCTAAATTTAAAACTATTTAAAATGGATGTAAAATATAATTTTCATAATGTTTTCGTACATGAAGATGTTTTGGTAGAACAACCTCCTATTTTTGTTGGTCAAAAACATCCTGATCATATTTTTAAACATACTAATGAATTATATGGCCTTAAATAAGCCCCTAGAGAATGATATGATGGAAATACATGATTTATTATACAAAACAATAATGAAAATGGTACGACAGATCTAACTCATTTTACAATAATGGGAAACAAAAAATATTTTGATTGTAAAAATCTATTTTAAAGAAATTGTATTCGGATCAACATAGCAATCTCTAACTAATTATTTCTCACACTTATTGAAATATGAGTATGAAATGAGTATTATTGGAAATTTAACTTTCTTTTTAGGTTTTCAAATATTTCAAAAACTAGGAGGAACCTATATATCTCAACATAATTATATCAAATAAATTTATAAAAAACAATTGTTATGACATCACTACAATTACTAGCACTCCAATTGGTACTTCAATTACATGTGATCTTGAAGAATCTAGGAAACCAGTAGAAAAAATAACTTTTAGAGGTATGATAGAATGTTTGTTATACATGACAGCTAGTCATCTTCACTTAATTTTTTTGGTATTCTTACATTAAAGATATAAATCAAATCTCATTTAAAAGATATGAAAAGGATTTTTCGTTATTTAAATGGAACATTTGTATTTAGGCGTTTTTTATTAATCATGAAAATATATTTTTTGGAAAAAAAAATCAGATGATGAATTTGGTGGATGTAGGATGTATAGAAAGAGTATATCTAAAACATGTGATTTTTAAGAGATTATTTAGTATCTTGGTCATGCATGAAAAAAAAAACTCAGTAGCACTTTCCACTGTGGAAGCTGAATATGTAGCTGGTGGATGTTTTTGTGCTCAAGTGTTGTTAATGCAACCCACACTCATTAACTATGGAAAAACTCAAATAATATCTGAAATACTAGTTCAATATATCTTATTAAAAAACCATCACATCAATCACATGAAAAACAAAAAGATATTAGGAAACACTTTCTGAGGGATCAGACACAAAATGGAGTTATTATTTTACAATTTAACAAAATTCAATAAAAACATGCTAAAACTTTTAGAAAACCATTACCTTTGGATAAATTTGAATTTATTAAATATAATCTAAGAATGATTTCACAAAAATAATCATTAACACATATATATATTGTATTTTAAAATTTCTTCTTACATGAAGACACTACTTTTCAAATAGGAGATATTTTTTCGTTTTCTCTTTGTTTTACCTATTTTATATTATTTTGTTTAATAATTTATATTTTATTTCTTTAAAAATAGTTGTATTTTTACTTGATTATTTTATCATGTCATTTGGCATTAATTTAATTTTTACATTAAATTTTTGTTTATTGTTTTGACATTTTTTTAATCGGTCTAACATATTCTATTCGACATACTGGACAACTTATAGTAAAAACGTTGTCTTCCATTGGCTTGACAACCTATGCTAACGAATTTGTTTTCCATCAGCTTAACTACCGATGGTAACTACTTTTTTCGATTATCTTGACAACCTATGGTAACAACATTGTTTTCCATCGACCTGAAAACCAATGGTGAAGACTTTGTTTTCCATCATCTTGAAATCCTATGGTAACGAATTTGTTTTCTATCCTCTTGACAACCTATGGTAATAAATTTTTACCATCCTCTTGAAAACCAATGGTAATGATTTTTTTTCATTGTCTTGAAAAAAAAGTAATGATTTTTTCCCAACGGCCAGACAACCTAACCTATTCTTTTTTTTCGGATTTATCAATTTTTTCCATCCTCTTGAAAACCAATGGTAATGATTTTTTTTCATAAATAGAGGACCCATTCTTCAAACCTAGATTGGTTTTTTAAATTTCTCAACGATGATCTGTCTCTACTCCTTATACCATGGTACAATATTTTGTTTTATTCCATTCATATTTATATCTCTGTCTTCTTCCAATAATCCCACCAAAATTCCATCAAATAATTTCTCACATAAGTATTTATTCAGATAAATATTAGTTTCCTGTGATTTTTTTTTGATAGTTATGACTCAACAATTAAGAGGATAATCTTACTCCAATGCAGGGAAATTTTTTTTATTAAGATAACCATATCTGAAGAATAGATTCTTGTTGAAGAGGTTTCACAATTCTATAATATGATGTAATTTTATAATAATATAATGATTAACTTTGAAGTGTATGATTGAAAATTTTCAACATCTGAAAAACTAGCTGCACATTTTCTGAATGTCCCTACGGATGGTGACACTTTTTTTCATTCTCAAAAACTAATTGAGGATATTGTTACATTTAATTGGGAGAGATTAGAAAAAATTGTTATTTCTCATAAATGAGTAGAAAATGAAACTAGCACATTTTTCTCTTGTCAATCATTTTTTTGTCCTTTGTACGAAAGGGTTTCTAGTACCAAGGAAAGGGGACAGAGAAACTATACTGGTCTCTAAAATCTATATGTTAGATATTCTTGTGAATAGGATAAAGGTAAATCTCAGGGGTTAAATTTTGAAAACTATTAAGAATGTGAGGTATAGAGCGATCAAGACTTATCTTATCATGTACCCATCTATTCTCACAATGTTAATTCTTAAAAAGTTGAGGTTTTGTAATATTACTATGGAAGGAGAATTAAATGAGCTAAATAATTATTAAATATGTAAGAATACATTGAAGAAATTGTATGTTTTTTGATGAAGAATCAAAACACTTCATCAAATATGTGTAAGAATAATCACCATAAAATCAATTAGAACCAATTCTAATAAGATCATCTATGATTGCTTTTTCTTCTCAAATGTCAGCTCCTCAAATCAATGTAATGCTAAATATTAAAACCAAAAATAGTAATGTGGTTGTAGCTAAGTGTAGAAATGAGAATGAACAAATATAAGAAAGTGACCCTGAATTTGGTCTTGATCCAGCTGAAGCTCTAGATGAGAAGACAATATTAGTAGATACTCTACGGGCTAAAAAGAAAAAGAAGATTCTTTTGAAAATAAAATCTAAAGAATTTGATGATTCAAAAATCCAAAAATGAGTACATTTGGAAAGTGCTCAACTGACAAAATAATTTTAACAAGAACTGATTATAGAGAATTTTCTAGAGAAACAAGCTGGGAAAAATAATACAAGAAGTTTCAGATTGTGAATAAGAGGAATAAGACTTTCATTTAGAATATATTCAATGTTCTATTATGAGTGGAGATTAATATTCTCTTAAAAATAAAATTGAAGTAATACAACTGGATTCTCATGACGATCAAACACCATTTCAACCCATATAGACTCAATAAGAATGGATTTCTTATTTACTTAAGAAAATGGATTAATATTCACATACTTGGGAAGTAATTTTCATTAGTGATAATATAGAAGAAGAAAGAGCTGGAAAACAAGATGGAAGAGCTCAAAAGGAAAAATAGAAATGAAGAGGAAAACATCCAATTGATGACTTAAGCCAATACTATGTACATGAATTGTATGATGATGATATGGATTCAGAATATAAAATTTCTTTGATGAAAATAGATTATATTGTTAATGTTTAAAAAATAATTAATAAGACTATTCCTTATTTTCCTAGAATTGAATGAAAAAATTATTTTGTTACACATAATCAATGGATGAAATTCAGTACAGTAAGATATCTCAGCAATAGACTACTCTCAATAGAAGCTGATTTAAATGGTTTGAGTGATAGTTATATTTCTCATAAGAAGGCTTGAAATATGATGACTAAGTGGTGATGTTGATACTCTTTTGGTTAAATAATTTCAAGATTGGTTCATTAATTTATAGTTATAATTCTTGAATGTTTCATATTTCATAGATGAAAAAGTTTTGTTAAATATTAAAACCACAATGCCGACTAAAGAAAACAAGAATATTCACAACAGAATCGATAATCTGGAAGAAGGTATCATTGTTCCATAAGACACCATCAAAAACTATGATCAACATTTTGCAGATCTACAAGAGCTTCTCAAATCCCATGATGATTATATCACATATGATAAGAAATAGTCAATGAAGGTGAAGGCTATTATTGATGAGTTGATCAGGAAAGAAAAAAAAGATAAAACATATTATCTTTTTGTGGTATCTTACTTTCATGGAAGTTTTTTCAATTTCTATATACTTTTGACAGTCTAATGATTATTATGATTTCATTTTCATTGTTTTTTATTTGGTTTCTCTAATATTTTTAGGCAACTCAACATTATCCAATTCTTTTTTTAAATAAATAAGTCGTATAATGTTTTATAAAAATGGGATAAATTTCTATAAAAGGGAAGAATGTTTTACAAAGTGGAAGTATTATTAAAAATTTTACACAAATGTATACACCTAAATCAAATAATATCTATGAATATAATCTTTAATAAGGTCCATATCTATGGGGGAGATAGTGGTTTTAATTTTCTTGTTCTGAAGAGTTCGTATAAATCAGGGGGAGATAAGTATCTCTTCTCTATTTTACATTGTGTAGTGTTCCTTCCAAAAAGGGGGAGATTGTTAAGTCAAAAGTCTTATTTTTTACTTTAATTGCTTTTTTCAATCGAAAAAATTTTATACTCGATTATCAAATAAATTTTTTACATTGAATATGGTTATTTTTCAACAATATTGACTCTGTCTATTATACTGACTCTATCAATCGTAATGAATATGTCTATCATATTGACTCAGTCTATCATACATACTTTATAAATCGTAATGACTATGTCTATCATAATGAAAATGTCTGTCGTACATACTTTTTTTATCTTACTGAAATTGTCTACAATTCTTACTATGATCATCGTACCCACATTTTCCATCATACAAACTTTGCATCATATTAATACATTTCACTATGTAATATTAATCATACTCATGTTTTACTTTTATCTCATGAATGATTTAATTACTATTAGCAAAAAAACATTTTCTATATCAATAGTACTCATTTTAATAATTTCATATATCATTTGTTTTTATCCAAAATGATTTTATGGTTTTAGATATAATCTTATTAAAATGAGGTCGTGTTTTTTGTTTCAATTTGATCATTACAATTCCAGGTGTCCAAGTAACTATGAGTTTTTTTGGAGAAATATGATCGTGGTTGAAAATATGACTATTGGAACCTAAGGCCTATCAATAGGAGGTCATTTGAAAAAGAGAAGAAAAAAATTTGATCAAATTTTCCTTCTATGAATGTATAGAAAGAAACCTTGTGACTCCTCTCTTGCTTCTTATGAAAGCCTTGAAATTACAAAACATTAATGGATCCTTCTTAGCTTTTTAATTTTAGTATGTTCATTATTTTTCTTTGGGTTACTGATCAGGTGATAACAATCAAGAGTTGTTAGGTTTTAGAAGACAAGGTGACCAATATTTATATAGTGGGATTTCAAGTGTTTGAAAAAAAGAGGTACCAATAACCTATAAAATAATGTGCTTACAGAGATATCAAGTCAAATGTTTTGATCTTAGTTTTGAGGGCTTACCAAGGTGGTGGAAAGACATACCTTTTATCCTATGTGAAAGGATACCCATCTCTTTGGGATAAAATAATTGTAATTATTTTACTTTCTACTACATTTTGTATTAGAAAAGAAATTGAATCAGTTACTTTTTATTTTAATATTCATTTCAATTGTAATTGTTTATGTTATGATTCTTTTGATACATATTGTATTAATAGATTCTATACTTTTTATGGTAGAATAATTTTAATTTTTATTATTTTGAGCATTGTATTCTATTAGAATAAAATTGTCTTACATTACATACTGTATTATGTTGTGTCATATCTATTATATCCCAAACCATTGTGATTAATTTTATTTATTGTTAATTGTATTAGTTTAATATATCTTAACCTATGTTCATTCTTATGTTTT
The DNA here is from genome assembly GCA_963277665.1 of Viscum album. Classification (NCBI taxonomy): domain Eukaryota; kingdom Viridiplantae; phylum Streptophyta; class Magnoliopsida; order Santalales; family Viscaceae; genus Viscum; species Viscum album. The sequence continues at coordinate 859,919,325 of OY728151.1, forward strand.
TAAATACAATGTTCTTAATCATACAAATCATCCCTCTTGTATTGTGCCATTTAATATATATATATATATATACATTTATATTACAATCCAACAAAATCCCCATTAAATTCTAATTAATACTATATAAAATTTAATTCTATTTGGAATCTTTTTTAAAATAATAAAATTATTAAATGAAAAATATATACTTCAAAACTCTTAACAGGTTATAAACCACATAATTTCAACATTTACTTCATAAATTTATTTTAAACATGTGATTTTGGTAAAATTATGATGGAAAATTAAAAATTTGAAAAAAATGATAATAATATGGATGATTAATGCGTTCTGTAAGAGGAATTTTTTTTCCAACTTACAAGGGTATTAAAAAATCACTATATCCCCACATATTATGAGGAAAATTAATTAAACAATTATGTGGGACTTCAGTTACCGTTATGTGAGTAAGTAAAAGACTGATATACCATTATATGTCTATTTAAGAACTAATGACATATTTACATATCATTATTAACATAAATAATAAAATTAAACAATATGGGTAATACCTTTATTAATGATTGAAAACACTCATGGTAATTTACACAACATTGGGGTTACCAAAACAAGCATTTAGAGTTCTAATATTACCCTGACACAATTCCTAGAAAAAGTAGTTGGCATTTATATAGGGTAATACATTCCATTTTACATCACATATAAAACCTTATCCATTTATATATGATGAATAAAATTAACTCTTCACTTGTAAACCCTTTTATATATAATAATTATTCTTATTTATAACTAATTATAGGTGTTTTTTCTCAAATATCATTAATAATATTTAATATCCAATCATAAATAGATATTATTTTTTTAAATATTTATACTTTTTTTCTTAAAATTAAAAAACATATTATTAAATTTTAACCACATTTAAAAATTAACACATTATTTTCAAAATAACATTTATATAATATATAAATTATATTCACTATATGAAAATCCATTATTAAACAACATTTTAAAATACCATAAAAATATTGTAAATAACCAAAATATAATGTTTAAAAAAAATTATTCAAAATATTCCATATGATTATTATTTTATACCTCATAATCACGAATCATCAATGAGAATTAAGACCAAACTATGATGTATATAAAAAAATATAGTATGTTTTAGCTAACCCGCAATATAACCCAAAAGGTTCTCTCAGTATTGTAACCTAACTGATTCACTAGTGGATCAAATAATTTAACAATGAAACTTCATTAAAACAGTATAAAAACTATATCCATGGAGGATTCTTGACAAACATGGACAAGGCCTTCCAAAAAGTTGAATCATGGGGGTAAATCAATATTAGATACTAATAAGATATTAGATACTTCAACCAAAATAACCAAAATAAAAAACTAATTATATTGGGAATGAATTTCAAACACTCATTCGTAATTAAGGTATCATATTCACATCAGAGGTCATATAAATAGACAAAGAAAACCTATAAAAAGACACAAATCGATCTCAGAAAAAACAATAATGCATAATATAATATCTTCATATGAAAATCACATCACATTAATTTTATTAAAAAAGAATATAAATCCCCATAAAATATGATATTATTGTATATAGAACATCATTAATATCACATGGATGTTCTATCAAATGTAAATTTATAAAATATATAATATCCTTTATCATGATATTAAATTTAAATCCAAATCATTTTGAAAATATCATGATTAACAGGTCATGAAAAAAAATATTAACATGGTTTTTTAATGATTTATCAATAATATTTTATATGCTACTTACATTGATTCTTTAGGTATTTCAGGAAAAGGATTAAAAAATATAAAGATGTTTTCATGTATATTTATACATTCCTAAAAATTATGACAACATTTCATATTGAACCATGTTAAATTCAAAAACATGTACATAAAATGTTTTACTAATTGTCCTATATTTGAAAATAATGTAGTTTATAAATCATTAGTCAAAAAAATTAATCATTCTTTATAGGAATATAATTACCAAAACCATATTTTTGAAAACAATAATATACAATTTTTTAAAAGTAATTCTAAAATAAATTTTATTTCATAGAAGAACAAAAATTTTCTATTTTTGAAAAAATGATACAATAATTTTTTTTTACTAATCCATAAACTAATTTTATTGAAAAAATAATTTTTTAAATAATTATAAGACAATGGAATTAATTTTCTGACAAGATAAATTAATTACTAATGATTTCTAGTACAATATAAGAGCCTTAATATAATAACTATATCATTATTTTTGACTTAATTTAAAAATAATCAATGTTTTACATAATTATAGACTTGATGAAAAATTAAAATCATTGATTATATAAAAATGTAAATATCATTACCAGAAGATAAAGAAAATTAAATTTAATTAAAAATTTATTTATTATAATATATAAAATTACTTTAAAATGTAATTCCCTATTTGATGAAGATCTGGTTGACCAGATCTCATCGTATCATCATCAGTATAATGGATCTATGTGAATAATCCCTATATTAGTGACAAAAATATGGACCAAAATATCTGATAATTTCTTTAGAATAATATGGAGTTATGACGGAAAATAATTATATATTCAATAGTTCATGGTTGATCACAGAAAAAATTATTGATGAATGAAGAACTATTCATGTTCTCTTAATACATTGATTATGGAGGTGAGGAGAGAACTCTAGATATCCTGATCTATCTCTCAATCTTCATAGAGCTACATGGACAATCTATATTTCATAATAATAGTTATTATGTATGATGATATAATTAAATATTTATTGTCATAGATTTTAGGGTCGGAATGTTGCATGAATTTCGTTTCCACAATCAATAATTCATTGTTTCCAGAGGTCCCGTAAAAATAATACAATTAATATTAATCATATTAAATGAAAAAAAATATATGAATATATAAATAAATATCATTAAACTTTTTTTCATCCTAGCCATAAATCATTGTCAACTAATCCCTATAATTTTGTACGAACCCATTAATAATGGTTATATATTTAATAAATTTCATTTCAGTGTTCATTGATAAATACAATAAATATTATATTCATCGTGCCTTGAAATGAAATATTTATTATTATTTAAATTACTTAGATGATCTAATACCATGTGACTAAATCTTGTAGATCAAATAAAAAATAGAAAATATTATTTATTCTAACATGTCAGATTCAAAACATGAATCCAATAGATTTTGTGGAGAAAATTAGTGTGCGAGCCTCTAGGCCTCCTTCTTAGTGAAAAAATGGAAAATCACCTAAAATGTAATGATTGAATCCAGATTCATGCTAAGGATCCCATAAATAAAAACATTAACATTTAAAAACCATTAAAAATACATTTAATGATACGGATTTAATGAAACTATTTATCCCAATATCCCTAATACAGCAGGTTGAATATTGGATCCATCAACCAATTTTCTCGATGCATTTTTATTTGTCATTCCATAAATGTAAACTCCAATAAGAAAACATGGAAATTAATATATCTGGAAAGATCCTTTACCATTTAAGGGAAAAATTTGTAAATTCCTATTATGAGGCTGATGGGATATATTATTTCTGAGGTTATCCATTAAGTAAATATTACTCTTTACACACCCATAATATCTTACATCATCATGAGTATATGTCATTACATTTATAATCAATAAATAAATATTGGTGAGTCATGTTTTACAGTAATGATAACCATAAATTCTATGAACAAATAAATAAGTCAATAGTTATTATAATACAACAACACATGATAAAGTGTATTTATAATTGGCTAGTATATAGCAAAAGTATCATCTACTATAAATTTAAATTAGAATACACAAAAACATGTTACATAAATGATATCTCATTCTCCCACACATGACACATATATGATTTTTTTCACATAAAATTATACCATCCAGATATATAACATATATTTTATAATAAACAAGTGGAACCTCCAAGTTCTCATCATTGTAGGGAAATACTACAACCTTTCATTATGAAAAAACAATTTTAGGATGTTATCTCAAAAAAATCCAAATTAAGGAACAATCATGATTTTATTGAAATATTCAATATCTATTAACCATGTTATCATGTACTATTAATGTCATATATAGTGAAATAACTCCAAAATAATTTTACATCAACTAGATCAAACTACGAATAACATTCAATCCACTCACTCTCCAATGAATCTCATGTATCCAATATTATAAACACGTCATGAATTCGGTTTCATCACTGTCTCATTTGGATACTATAATAACTAGTAATTCATCTCATTTATAAAAATTCCACAAATGATGAAACATTTGATGATTTTTATATTCTATTAGATGTAAAAAATTGTTCTTTATAAAGAGTAATACTTAAAGTTTTGTCATAGTAAACTGTTATATGGTCTTTATTTCTAGGAACCACATCAAATTATTATAAGATTTTATAAATAAGAATATTATCAATTTATTATTTATAAGAATCTTTATCCTATAAATATAGTATAGAATTTGTAACAACATACTACATTTAACTCTTATAGATTAAAAATCCACCATTGTGGTTGAAGGAATATCCCTATTATTACATTACATGATTTTGATAAATCTAAAGGATTCAATCTATATAACCACTGATGAATAGATCTTCATGTCCTCCAAAATGAATACAATGTACTCTATTAACCACACATACATTCAGATATACTATATAGTTGACCAATATTGTTCACTTTGGTCTACTAGGTATTTTATTACCATGATAATATCTTTGGAAAGATTTTTACAGATATATATTATAGAACACATGATAAAAAATATCATATATGTGTGTGATATCTCACACATTTTAATTATTACATATAGATTCTGGGGAAACATTTTCTTAGAAAGATGTATTCCATGTGGCACTAGAACCAATACCCTTTTGGAGTAATTCATACTTAATCTAATAAAAATATGGTTAATGTATATATATTGACTTATTTCCGGAATGTTGTTATATTTTCCATGAATGATCTTGCTTCTGAGAATGTAGGTTTCCTCACTATATTTTATTATTGAGATGCACTTTCCTAACAACAACATAACCTATTATACGGCTTGAATTTTTTTCCAAAACATAATATGTCATCAAAATATACTACAATAAAACCAACAATACTCCCACAAACCATGTATATACACATGGATCACATTTATTCTTAATGAAACCAAATTATTTTTTGGCTTCATATAAACAAACATTACATGACATGGATGCATTATTTATTCCATAAATATATATCCAAAGTGTACATACCGTTTTAGAAATTTATAGGGTCATTAACCCTTCCAGATGGGCCTTTTACTAATCTTAATAAATTATTATATTATGTAAAAATGTTTTGAAATATTTATTTCAAACATTATTGTAATTGTATGGTTTTGGGGAAAGGAAGAATCTAATGGAATTAATAATATAATATTTTAAAATGACTAATTTTAGTAAATGATTGTATGTTTTTAAACTATTGAACAACCATCCATTTAGTATATGTATTTAAATTACCTTTTTATCATCTTTTCTATTTATTACCCATTTACACCAAATTCTTTTACAATAATTACATGATTGATTATAACCCAAAAATAATTTTGATATGTGGAATCCATCTTAGAATGCCCATGGTTTCCGACAAGTTGTGGGGGTCTAATAGTTATCATGAGGATACAAAACGATCAATATCAGAGTATGTAAAAATATATAATTATTAAAATAAATGAAACAAAAGTGAAAAATACATAAAATATGTAAATAAACAAGCCCCAAAACTGGGTATAATCATAAACAACAATAAATATGTCATGTCATGCTATAGTGTCAATTGAACCAAACCCAAATGAAGAAACAAATAGAATCCCCAAAATGGTTCGGAATCCATGTTTGGAACCTCAACCAACATGTCCCATATCCAACTCAATTCCTAATCATAGGGCCCTTTCTCTTGTCCTGACTTTCATACATGTAATCTGCTCCAGTACCCATTGGCGGCCTGAGAAAGGTGTGAGTATAACTTACTAGGCCTCCACCAACGGTATCTAAAAAATACCAAGTAAGGTTGATAGCGCATGTAAATGATAATTAATGGAAATAGAGGAAAAACATTTCTAAATAAATCTTTATTAGGTTCCCTAATCTTAACCCACCAAATACCCGAAATTCATTTCATTTATTATTTCACCCTTTATTATGTGTTTAATGGATTAGGAATGATCAACATTCTCAAAATGTGGGAATTAAACATGTAATATCTCACTAGGAACCATATCATATAAATAGTTATATCCTCACCTCAAAGACACTATATGCGTGGTATGAAACCATTATGGGAATTGAACTTTGTCGCCTTCCTTATCCTGTCCATTTAGGGGTGGAGATAGAGCCATGGTCCAAACCAACCCTTAGGCGTAGAACCTAAATTCAATACCCCACACATCCAAGCTATGTGAACATGATTATTTATAATTCACCTCAACTAACCACCACACAAAAATCATAGCCAATATCATTTACAACATCACAACAGTATCATTAAGTGGAAAATTAACATTATGCCTCAATCTGTTAACAAATTCATCATGTATAACAGTTACCCATTTAGATTCATTTCCCATTTCCCCCGCCTAACTCACTATGCACAATCAGGTGTAAGATAGTCCACTAGAATTTTCCCATTAATTCATTTTACCCATTTTTCATGCCATCAAAAAAACTTCTTAGGCCATTACCCAACCTAATGTGTGTTATTAGGACCCTCATTCACATCCGTCAAACCAAATGTCATATTCACCCAATTCTCTATGTTCTCACCCAACGTCACTACATTTACATAGCTCAAAATCTATGTTTGGGAATGTGGGCACACCCCATTGGTGGACCTAACATAGGTCACAACATCCTCTATGCATCCTGTGAGGATCATGAGTCTTCCACTTGGTGGTTTAGTCACCATAAACATCACAACACAATAATGGCACGAATAACTCTTCACAATAGGGCGTGAATAAAAAAACATACATGCAATAATATCTATAAAACTCAAGTGATATAACATGTGGGCCAACTACCTTGAATCCATTTATGAACACCCTCTCAAAAAAGGCCTTAGATCCCTATCCAACCCCACTTTGAAGCCTCAACCTAGATCACTCCTAAATTAGAGGTTTGAGAGTTTCATATGGAAATATCCCAAAATAGAATACCTAAACTGTAATTTAGTGGAGGTGAAAGTTAGGCTCACCCAGATCTTTGATTTTCATCTAGCAGCACTCCAAACTGTCGTGAACCAAAGAAGAGCGTTCCTTTGAAGCTCTCGGTCACTTTGGTTCTTGCCTTGGGTTACAAGGGAGGAGGAGGAAAACCCCAAGCGAAAATAAAAAACATAAAGTGGAAATTTTATAAATTTTTAAATGTTAATGGGCTGCATGGTATAACCACATGGTTTTCTAAACCATGGGGATTCCGTAGTCCAAAATTCCACCTCTATAACTGTTTCCCTATCCTGTAAGCATGGTTAAAACTAACAATGTGATGAATGTGTGACCAACCTAGAAAACACCCTTTTCTCCATTTTCGTGTCTTGAACCCCCAGAACACCCTCGATCCTCTTTAAGGGATTGGGTAAGCACATAATTAAAAATAATAAATGGCTTGAACATAATCATAAGAATAACATACCTTAAAGATAAATATATTATCTTACAGACCTAAACATACACAAATTATTAGAGGGAAATATTTGTCCCCTTTTTCATCATTACCAATTCCTATGAACTAGATCATAATTATATAATATGAATAATTTCATAATAATTAATTTACATTTTATTTTTTCAAAAATAGAAAATTAAATGTATATTTTAAACGAAAACCCCATTACATTGGGTTCTTCTTACATCAAACATGCTTCATACTTTTATATAATGGTTTACATAGTTTTATTTGTATATCAAATTATCATATTATTTTTAAAATAACTTATATAATATTAATATAACATATTTCAACACATTTATAAATAATATTTTGTTATTTTTGTTATTTTTGGTGATTTTATTTCAATATTTGAATGGATGGATCATTATAGTTTTCCAGGTCAAATTGAATCAAAACTCTAGTATTAAAAATAAATGTATTAATAAGTTTCCATATAAAAAAATTATAACTTTTAAAATTTATTAATATGCATATGGATAATTTGATAACACATTAATTAATATTTCTTAATTAATTTGGGTGTCTTTAAACACTATCGTGAAGTTATATGATTTTATTTAATAATAAGATTTTTTATTGGGTCTAAGTCATTAAAAACATATAAAATGATTCTTGATATCACATTTACCATTAATAAATTTTTGATGAATAGACATTATGGGGATAATGGAAAATGAATACAGATCATCCACAGTAGAAATTGAAAATAAAATAAAAAAAGAAATAGGGTTTTACCTCTTGAATTCTTTTCCTTTCAAAACTCTTTATGGAACTTGGTTTTGGCCTTTTGGTTATACCATCGAGTATTGGATGTTTGTAAGAGGAATGGAAGGATATATTTTTATAAATTAAAAAATCTACAAAAAATATGAGGTTGGAGGAGAAGAGGTGGTGAGGGGTGGTATTTATAGTTGAGTTGAGAGGTGTTTTTTGATTATTTTCCAAATTAGTTTGTTATATTTGGTCAGGAAAATGAATACATTAATAATTTTGTAGAAAATAGTTAAATACTTATGTAATGTTTGTTATTATGGTATTGTATCATCCAAACATCATCCAAGACACAATAATTCATTTATTCCGTAAATATGTTATCTTATTGAATTTTACAATTCAAAAAAATAAAGAAGTTTCAGAAATATATAAATAATTAACCCAAAACATTATTTGACATATATAATTAAAAAATGAACTTAATTTTATTACCATTTATTTTACAAATATGAGAAATTTAATATTTAATTATTATCATCATTTATTAAAAAACTACCAATTTAAAAATTATAACTAATTTTATAACACATTGAAAAAATAATTGATGTCTCATTAAAATATATTATATTCACAAGATAGAATACTATTAATATATATATATATATATATTATAAAGATAAATATTATTCTATATATATTATATTGATTATAATATTATTTTATAAAATTATGTTTCACAATAATACCAACAATTAGTTTATCATTTTCAAAAAAATTATTTACTTCATCCATTATATAAATATAAATTACTTTGAGTTGTGTGATACATAAATTTTATTTATACATTCTTAGGTGAGGTAATTATTAAATTATTAAACATTTAATAATTTAATAAAATTACACTTAATTCATTATATATTTAAAATGAATTTGGATATTAAATAACAAATAAAAACAAATTATTGTATAAGTAATTTGGTGGTAACATTATACCATTCTTCTGTAAATTACATCTTAAAAATTTCGATTCACATAATAAAAAAGTGTGGAAAAACTTTGGTCAAAGAATTTTATGACTCACATGTTGATTTATAAACCGTTTGGCTTTTATAAAAAACCTTTACATGATGAATTAACATTTTCCACCACACATGAACTCTACAATAGAATATTTTAGGATGTTTTTCTTTATAATAACAATTATCTTCTAACAAAAGAAAATCTGGTCTGAAAATATGAGATAAATTTGGCACAACATTTAATAACGTAGAAACATGAAAAACAATGTATACTTGAGAAAACACATTTTCAAGGCTACTGAGTAGTAAACTTTTACAACATTCTCATGGATTTCAAAAGATCCAATTATATGTTGACATATCATTCATTTCATCAAAAAATTCATAAACCCATTACATGGAGAAATTTTTAGGAAACATGGTAAATAACCACAAAAGAAAAGTTTTCACTTCTGTTATCTGCATGAATATTCAGCCTAATTCGAGCTATCCTCGTGTTTTTCTTGATCATATTCAATTTCTATAATACATTCTCTACTAATTATTTTCCTATAAACATCCATTCCCCGTCTTCTCTAAAAAAATTTGGATTTTGACACCTCTTTTCATATAATTCCTCAAAAGTTTCCTTCTATATATTGGAAGGAAAACATTTATTATGAGATATAAAAATTGATAAAATATAATGATCTTAACCACATTGGTAATCTATTTAACCAGCACGAAACATTTCTTACAATGTATAAATTATTTACATGGACTCTCAATTATATTGATGATGAAATGTTGTGTGGTAATTATTTTAGTTCCCATTAACTTCTAAAGGACTTTGAAAAAGTTATAAATGAACCTTGGATCACAGTTTTGAACAATAGAGAGTCAAAATCCAAGTAAAAATAAAATATCTTTGAGGTATATTCGAGAAATATCATTTAGGGATTGAATGTTTCAAATATGGAGGAAATAGGAATATTTATTTCGCCGATTTATAATAAAAAAATCTCATTTTCACCTGGAAATTCCTTTGGTAGTCCCACAATGAAATCCATGTATATATTTTTCCATTTCCACCTTTAATAATCCTTTGACCTCCACATGTAAGATTATACATCAAAATAGTTGATAAAAAAGACTAAACATTCAATTATGTAAAAATCACATGAAATAAAATATATTATCAAGGGACTTGATCCACCCTTCATAAACCACTAGGTAGGAAGATCCAGTGAAATAAGGAGGGTGATTCCTAATAAAAACTTCACATATCATCATGTTCCATTTTATTAGATCCATTTGTTATCTTGCATGGATTCTACCTCCAATTATTTCCTATGTCAATAAAGACATTACTCAAAAAACATATCAATTCTAATGACTCCAATTCCATAGTGCAGATTCAAAAAGATATCACCCTCTTGGTGCCATCATACATTATATCCTTTATTTATATAGTGGAAACCCATTATGAAAATCCATATCATATTTGAAAAAACTCGAAAATACATAAATTATATATTATATCAATATATCAATAATGTAAAAATAATTCATGGTATAATATTAACATCATAACAAATGATAATGATATCTAAACCATACCCTAATACAAACTATAAGGACATGACCATAAACATATTATAAAATAGTAATTTATTATAGAATCCAATTTCTTACATCCTAAAAAATAATTTCAAATTAGTGTTGTAGAGAATTAGGAAATAATTCATATATATCATCCGAAAATCATACAATGTGTGTGCTATAAAAATAGTATCCATTTCATCCTTAAGAAAAATTTTCTTAATAAAGGAAGATATCCTTTCCTGAAAAAAAATCATCAAAACATTCATCTTATAATCTTTTTTTCTCTTACCTATCCTTAAACCCATTTGGAAAAAAATTAAAAACGTGGGTTGTGCATAGAAATAAAAGTAAGTGACATAATGGAAATGAAATAATTAGTTCTTGAGTATTTATAAACATAAGAAAACATTTTTATAATGACATATTTCTAGACACTAAAGAATCATATACATAAAATTTGAAAAAATGATTACCATAAAGCATATAATAAATATAAAAACATAAAAAAATCATTGTAAATTTCTTATATAAGATTGTGAAACTCATGAATACATTTAATTTGTAACCTACATAGCTATATTAAAATTTATCCCTCACAACTACATTGTAATGTATCCTTCAACACAACCATATGGTGTAACCATTACAATTACAACTACAATAACCATAACAGTCAACAAACATCATAAACATATAAAATGAATTAGAGTGAGATATATATCTCACAATTCATCATTAAACTCCCAAAAACCATAATATAATTATAAAATCATGAATACTTGCACCATAAAAATATTCAATTTATTTTTTGTTAAAATAGAAATTTAAAAGAGGATTTTTAAGGTAATTTATGTTACCCCAGGATTGTCTTACATCAAACATGTTCAATAGTACTGTATTATGATTTAAAGAGTGTTATTAATATATTAAATAACCATATTAATATTTTTAATTAATGATATGGTATTATTATTACATAATTTCACCAATTTATTTCTATATATATTTTTAAATTCATTGCTTCAGGTGAGATTATTTCATGGTTTCCAAGGTTGGTTCATTATTGATTTTCCTGTCAAATGGAAGAAAACACCATATGTTTAAATATTTATTAATTAATAGGTTTGAAAAATTTTATATGATACCATATATCATTTTTTGGTGGAATAAGGTTGATTCATTAGGTAAAATTATAATGAAAATGAATAAATTTATTTTGGAGGATTTTACGACCACCACCCACTGATAACATTTTATTTATTATCGTGATTATATATTGGTAATAGACCATTATTTAAATTTTAATATGTCTAAATGGATATTATGTTTCCATAATAATGGATTCATGTTCAACATGGAAGCACCTAAATGAAAATGAAAACATATCTTCCACAATTATGATTAATTGAAACATCACAGAGGGTGTTTCCATTTTTTGATTAAAGGAGAATAAGAGAGGTTCAATTATGAATATTCCATTAATAGATAACATTAATTTGTATTTATGATACATTATTTATCATTTCACTTGGATTAAAGGATCTTATGACATTGTTATAAAAGAAAATAAATTGAATATAAAATAAATGAAAATTAAGGAGTATTTTTTCCCATGACTTTTTCAACTTGAGAACTACATTAAAGAACTGTGACTTGGCCTTTTGGTGAGAAAATATTTTCTTGAAAATAATGAATATATATTATAGTGTAATGGAGTAGAATTTTAAAAATAAATAAGGATTTGATGTGTGAGGAGAAGAGGTGGTGAGGGGTTGTATTTATTGTGGATTAGAGGGGTGGTTTTGTATTAATTTATTCATTAGTTCAGTATTTTGACTCAAAAAGATGAATAGTTTGGTCCTTATCACTAAATAATATTATATAATGAATAAATGTTTTTTAGTTTGGTCTTACATCATCCATATATCATCTATTACTCAATAATTATTGTAATTATCTTATATCATTAATTACAATATTTTGTTATTCACTAAATTTAAAATGTTTAAGGACAATTAAAACAGTTTTCCCTTACGATTTATCAAAGTGAATAATTCAAATTTGAACTAAATATTATGAATATTATTTTAGTAATTTGATATTTTTAATTATTAAATAAAATAATCATTTATTCAAAAAAAATAAATTTATAAAATATTTTGTAACCCCTTTGAAAAAATAATAATGATCCCGTAAAATTATCATAAAATCATAAGACGAGAGATATCAATCTATGAATATATTTTTCAAAGATAAATTTTTATATTAAATTAAAATATTAATTAATAAATTGAAAATTAAAATTTTTTTAGCACAAAAATTCCAAAACATAATATATCATTTACAAATAACATTATTTACTTATTCCATGTTATTAATATGTCATATTTTCACATATAAGAAACAAAAACATTATTTATAATTTCGAAGATATGGTTACTATTCAATTTTTATAGATACATTATTTTTTGTGAATAAATATTATATCATTATTATTTTATAATGAATTGTAATATTTAGTTCTATAATAAACAAATTTAGTACATATGTTGTTACACCAAGGACATGGTTGAAGATGTTATGTCAATCAAGTAAAATTTTATAACAATAATGGAAAAAAATTGGATCACAATCTAGGAGAATACTTATTTATAAAATATCACAAGGAAATGATATTATATTAAATTATATGTGTTCATATGACTTTATTATTGCTATTATAGAACATTATCACTTTCGGAGTGTTGATGGGATTATAAACTTTTATCTTCTATAATGTGTATTATATAATGAAACAGAATGGCTTGTGGGTCACACAGAAATATTTTTTAAATGCAATGAAATTTTCAATGAACATAAATTTAATAAATAAACTCCTTTTTATTTGAATGTAGAATAATATTTGATAAATTTATTTACCTACTATATCACAAAGTAATTCAATGAATATAATGAAAAATATTTATTCATAAAATATTATATATTGAATATTCAACGATAATTAAATATTAAAATTAAATGACATTCAGGTTAATGAAATATATTTTGGATTGTAACATTATTTAAATGTTACATGAAGGTGATAACATAATTACGAAATTTATAGAAACATTATTGTGTCTTTTGATTCATTTTCGGGTTTTTTTAAAATGATAAATTTCATAAGGACTTAAAATGAATTTATGGAAGTCACAGAATATGTATGTTAACTTTGTAGTACAAAAATATTATCGTGATAGTGTCTTTATGGAATTTTCACTCCTGCACCTCACATTTAAGTGCTAGAGGTAAATTGTTGGTAATTTCCGGAATAATTTAATCCATTTTTATGAATCGATAGTTTTATATCTTATTATTGTACTAACATATTTGAGAACAAAATTCTCTATAGTAAAACAAGGATTTAAAATATTGATATTTAAGCATGATTTTTATGCATGCCTGGATGATCTATAAGGTTACATGTTCATTTCCCAAATGTGATAATCATCTGGAGTAAACAAAAAGCACATTAAATCGAAATATAATGAGGTATGATTTATATTTTTATTATCTGTTTATATTAAATTTTGTATGATTTGATTAAATACGACAATATATATGGGTAAATAAGGGAGAGGGAAACCTAGTTTGATCATTCGACATAAATCTAAAACCAAGGATTTTTAAATAAAAATTTTCATGCATTCCCCAATTTTTGATTTCATTCAAATGGTATCAAAGAAAACCCTGGATTTAATTAAGGTGAGTTATAAATTAATTATTATTTAATCGAAAATAATACATTGTCAAGGTCTTGATGTTGTAATTGTTGAATATATTAGATATCATATTACAATTTTATGTTCATATAATAATAAATTTTATAATAGAGTTGTATTAAAATGAGGAAATAATAGATATTTATTATTATATATATTTTTTAAGGGGTTATTTCATTGGTCACCGGTGACATAGAGATTTTTCTGATAGTCGGAACACATCAAATGTGATGTCTTTCAATTTTCCTTATAGTATCTATAATGTTTGAGTAAACTTCGTAAAATTTAATACATATTATACATATAAATATATATTATGTTTAAGGTGGAGTGATAGTACTAATGAAACAATATATTTTAAAAAATAATAAAAATTATCAAATCATATAGAATAGGTTTTGAATTTTGGTTTATTTTTTTCATAGTATATGTCGCCCAGCCTCCATGATGTGCCAAAACATATGTCCATTTTTTGGGAGAGTGGATATAAACATAGGTTCTATTTTGTTTATTAGAAAAAAAAATTTATTAAGAGTAACCCAATGTGGACACCAATTTACTCCCACCTATGAGCCCTTTATAGTGTGTTTGAAAACTACAATGACCCATTTTTAACTAGTAATTCCATATTTAGTCCACCCAAAACCCTTCCAGGGGGCTTATAAAATAATCAAGAGGACTAAAAAATAATAAAACACAAAATAATTGTTAAAGAAATATTTCAGATTAATAAATATTAATTTGAGGTCAAGTGGATGAAAACATTTTGATGTAATATTTTTTTAATTTATTTTATTTCATTTAATATTTTTCTCAAGTAGAATTCATTGAAAATTTAATTTAGTAATGTTAGTTTAATACAAAAAAATGATTATGATCCATTAAAATAAAATGTATATCAAATATATATATATATATATATATATATATATATATATATTACAATGACTTATTTTCTTAAAATTATATAATAAATGTTGATCAGTGTGCCATCATTAACTATATTATATATATAATGGAGTGTACACATTGATATAAAAACAATAATTTATCCATATTTATCATTCATGAGATTATCTCACCTAAATATGAGAATTATTAATGTAAATATAGGATTAAATATTACATGGTTCTCAATGTGACATGGCGGCGAACCAGACACAAGTTTGATGCATTCGATGGGGGTAAGGACTATAACCCGAATAAGACGTGACATGTCAAAATGAGTTACATTTATAAATTAGTATGATCCATTATTTTCTAAATGGATCAACCAATAAAATAATATTATGATCATGTGGTTTATTTTATTTTTTCATTGTTTTGTTATGTCCAATTTTTATATTAGACCCGATCACTTTAAATAGTAATTAATCATGGATAAAAATATAAACACACATGATTAATGTATTTCATTAATAGCGTGGTTTAGTTTTGATTGTAAACATATATAGAAATATTGATAATATAGAAAAATATTTCATTCCATTAGAATAATTAAAACTTTTCAATTTAAATATTATGTCCTTAAATATTTGACATATCAGGAATTTTAACAAAACATTTTGTTTGAGGTACTCATTAGCCATAAATTAGGGTGTCTCTTACTACTATAATACTCATGTTTCTCTGTATTCTGAATATATGAATTGAAGCAAACTATTATTTGATAAAATTTAAAGATAATTTTAATATGAATAAACCAATAATTTTTAATAATTTTTTATAATGAATAATGTATTAATATTCAAATGTTTTATTTTATAGAAAATGGTTAGAAATTCAACATGTTCAATGGAATAAATTTTGAAAAAATTATAATTGGAATGAATTTCAAATAGTACTATAGTATATTGTTACAAAATTATGATATAAAATAAAATTGTATATGGTAGAGTCCCCACCAACTGTTGATCCACCTCTAGAATGGATGGTGAAAATGAAGCTTACAGAAGAAAAATTGGTTGTTCTATTTGATGATTATACTATAATATTATCATCAATTTACAATTATGTGTGAAAAAATAATTATGAAATTTATGGTATCAAATGTTTCCTCATCTTTGAGATTTCTAAAAAGAGAATATAATTATAGAAATGAATGGGATGATGATTAAACTGAAAAAGTGTTCCTTGAAAGAAGGAATCCTGAACATTCAATATTAATCAATCCTCCATAATAGTATCAATGATACTCTACTTTTAATTATGATTATTAATTTAATAGTATTAAGAAAATGATTCTATATATTTTTGTCAAGGTTCTCTAATATGATAATTACTTACTGAATGGATACTAATTTTTAATATGGTGAAAATGTGGGAATAAACAGGGAAAGGGCTAATGTAAACTGTGATTCTAAGGGATCCTCTACATATACCTTCAATAAAATGTTATAGTGAATCTTATATGGTTATATTTATCATATGGAATGATAAATACATGATTTTTAATTTATAATTTATTCAGATATTATAAAAATATATTATTTTATTTTTTGGATACTAATATTTTTTTAGATTATTTTTGTTTATTGTCTTGGTAATTTGAAAATGATTATATGTCACCCACTTGTGTCTAAATATAATTTACCTATTTATTTATAAAAAATAAAAAAAAAAGTATGATCAATTATACAAGAGTTTAATAATGGGACATTTATGTGATGAAAATATTAATAAACAAATTTTCTTCATTTTTTTAAACGCATAATCCTTTATTAAAAAATAGTCACACAAAGCAGAAAACTAGCAGTTTAGTGTCACAAAAATTTTGTGATATATATAAAATAATTATAAAAAATATTTTAATATTTATCCATAATAATGTGATAGTGAAATATTATATAGAATTATTATATGTTATATTCATCTATATAACCAGGGAAATGGAAACCATTGAAATGGGAGCGCATGAATAATCACTAAGGGAAAAAACAAAACATGACATAAAGGTATTGATTATAAGTATATGAAAAAAATTAAGAGGGAGAAAGAGCATATTAAAAGGAACATAAAAAAAGGGTTGTCTATATACCTCTATAGAATGAAATTTAATTTAAAAAATATATACAAACGAATAAACGAGTGAAAAAATGAGACATTAAAGCCATGTCATAGTGGTTAATTATAGACTTAATGATATTGAAAGTAATTTAAATAATTAAAATACTTAATAATAGAAATAACATAGGAATATAGATCATATAATATTGGGTTCATAATCATTAAATATTTTTCTCAAAATGACGGAGGATAGATCACTTCATTATTCTCATAAAATAGTAGAGAATGTATCTCAATTTGTTACTAATAGTGGAGATAACATCAATAATTATTTCTCATAATCATTATATTATCTAAAAAATCATTAATAAATAATTATAGGTTTATATAGGACTCCCCCCATCAAAATTTATATGTAGGTCTACGACATGAAATTAATCAGTAATCACATCATGAAGAACCCATGGAATGAATATTGTGTATCGTAACATTTTTAGATGGTATCACCAAAATTCACCAAAAAAATAAATAGATGATATCCAAAACTCAATCAACCTAAAAATTTATATTATAATAACATTTACATGGTGGTTCCTAAAAATATTGTATATTAAAAAAATCTATTAGTGATTTTTATTAAATGGATGTTAAAACATAAAAGATAATTTTGTAATATTTCATAATTTTTACATAAAAATAATACTACCGTCACATTGAAAATAATTTATAAAAAAATAATTAATTGAAAATAATTAAATTGTAAAACAAATATTTATAAATAAATATAAATAATGAATCTATAAAATATATAATGGATTCAAAAAGTTAATAATTTTTTTTATGAAAATATTTATTTTTAAAAATTATATCAAATTATTTAGCCTTGAAAAGGGTATAATGGTTTAAAAAAGGTGAAGTAAAAAATTTTGAAAACAAATTCATTAGAAAAGCACCTTCAATAATTGATCAATTATTATATTTATTTGATTTTGAAATAAATTTTTTCTAGAATATATGAAATTTTAATTGTAATAATGGAAAAATGTTTTGAAATAAAGTTTTAACAAAACATCAAATTTTTTTCAAAAAACCCATATTTTTAAAATTTCATAATGTAAATATTAAGGTCACATGATAAAAATAATAATTTTTTAAAAAAATATAAATAATATCATTGGATGTAATGTATAATATGGAAATATATGGGAAAATATTGTGATGGAAGATAATAATTATTCTCAACAATGATAATATTTTTATGGAGATGAAAATCATAAAGAAGTAAGATAAGGATGGTAAATATAATTTTACCAATGGAAAATATAAATTAACTTTAAATAAAATATAAATGCTTATTAACTCAATATTTAAAGAACAACCATGAACATGAAGTATTCTAACTAAATAAATTGAGAATCATTTACAAAAACTCTTAAATATTTGGTACCAATTGAATCTAAGGTCATGTAATGAAATATCATGATGTGTATTATAATATATTGGACATTCTATGTATTTTTTATTATGGGGAATTTTTTTAGACCATGTGTTAATACGGTGTGTCATTTCGAGGCCCGATGTTCCCGGAATTATCCAATAAAATTGTTTAGATTTAAATAGCAGCCTTGAACAGATTTCCAGAAAAAGTTTAATGACTCTTAAACAGGCTCTCATATTAGAAATTTGAGGGAACTATTGGAAGGCATGTTTACCTTTGGAGAGACTTAATTTTAGTTGGCGCAGCCCTCTAGTGAGTAATCTCGAAAATGGAATTACCATAAATAATATAAATAAATAAAGTTATCTTATTTTGAAAATGCTTAAAACTCACTAATGGTGCCTTGGATTAAGAATCTGAGGCTACCACTAAGATAGGGAGGGCATTCATTCCTTATGTTGATCCTAACATTGGCCAGTGCAGGCCAATGGTGAAGGTTAGTTTTATTACTCTAAATAAAATAATTAAGTAACAATTCCTTTATTGTCAAATCCTTATTACTCTTACGCATAAACTCAGATTAAAAATCTCAGAGTACTGTTGATCTCATGTGGGCATGTTTCCCTTAGTTGGAGCCTATCATCAACTGAAGCAGGTCGGGGGTGTTTGTTAAATTTTGAACATTTTGACGGTACGTTCAGTAAATGTGAGAGAGATCTTTTCTAACTATTGAACTGGTGATCAGATAAAAATGATAATGGAACCATTGAACTCAGAATGATGTGATATGACTAGAAATTACTTAACTACAGCTCACAAGGTCCGAGAGGAAATTTTATTCTTCATAATTTTATTGAAAAACAATAAAATTATTTAAAATAATTATTATATTTCATTTCTCACTATTATGTGGTGGGTGACGATGTTGTAGTACAGCAATGAGGTGGAAATGAGGATCATTAATGGAGGGTCAATAATGGATCATTAGACACCTTGATGTAGTTATCCTGATAGCCCGTTAAATGATTTTCATTAAATGTTGATCATATAATGAGAATCATTAATGGGTGCAACGTTTCTACACTTTTTTTAATAATCCAATGGGTTGAAGTTGGGGAATTATCAATTGAAAAAAAAAATCTGATGAACCGCTGGAAGAATACCTTTTCAAGGAAGAACGATGTTTGATGCGATGAATGTTTTAGGATTATATCTAGAGGATGGAAGACGACGATGAACACAGACGTCCGTGGATCGATGACAATACGAATAAAATCCTTCATCATCTACGGACCCAAATAATCCATGTAGGGGTTTATGCATTCTATACATTTGATGATTTATTCCTCATTTCTGAAAATTAATAATGAACGTGGATCAATTGACTTATGGGTTGATCTAAGAATATCTTGTTCTTTTTGGTGAATATTTTATGTGGGATTGATTTATAGTTTTACAAGTGGTGTGGTTATCAACATGATTATCCCCATCATTAACCTCTAACATTGATGGTGTATGCCAACCTAAAAAGGCTCGGTCCCTCTTCTATATTTTTTGTAAATTTGTTTTTTTTAATTTGACAGGTCAATATGTTATTTAGGTGAATTCATATGGATCAAGGTGATGATGGATCCCTATAGAGATAGTAGTTGCTGATGGCTCCAAAAATGGACCACTAGAGGGATTCTAGTGGCCCATCGAAGGCACCTCCAGTTGAGGTTGCGGGGGAAGGGTGGTGGTGTGCCTGTTGGTGTGTCCCGACAGCAAAAATCTGTGGTCAGATGGCCGTGACGGTGAGGATATGCGGTGTTGAGTGCCGCGTGAAAGGATGGTCTACGACGAGGTGGTCCGGGCATCTGGTGAGCCATAGTTTTTCAACCACAGATGGAAAAGGCCATGCCTCTATGGGGCCATCATGAAATCAGATGCATCATTGCTGCCGCTTCTCGGCTCGATAGACAAGACTAGGTCATCAGGTGACCTGGCTAGATGGACCCTTGGCCAAACCGTCCTAAGTCCAACAAAGCCCATTCGTCCTGTCCCAAAGGCTAAGTCGAACCAGACCGACCCTGACACTAACCATGTCTGGTCGAGTTGATCAAATTAAACTAGGGTATGTGGGACCACCAGGTTGGGATGGTTGGTGCAGGATGACAAGGTCTGACTGGGGCCAGTCATAACCGAACCATGTTTACTATAATGCTAATAACATACCAACATTGTGTCTTATTAATGCACCCTCTATGGTGTTGGTACCCAAGTGATGAGGAGGTCTTTCCAAGATACTCTACCAAAGTTTTGGAAAATATTTGGAGAATGGATGGCTTGGATAAGACTCAAATCCAATCAGTTCCTTTTAAAAAAAATCCCATATCTTACAGACTGGTAATCCATTCGACGTATCGTCTATTTCATTGAGACCCATATGAAATAACAATTCTTAGGGATTAATCTATGTGAGAATTCATGGATGTTGTGGTATGACTGATGGATTAAGGAGCTGATCCTCCTAGAATCAAGTGAGCTACGTGGGGGAATCTTATGGTTGGTTGTGACATGATGTACAAATAGTTATCCTGTGTGGTTCAATGCCTAGATATCATGTGGGGGTCAGCATGTTGCGATCATATGTGGGTCAGTGTATAGCGATCAAGTGTGAGTAAGTGCATAGCCATCATTTTTGGATCATCCCCTTGCAAACCAGTGTGAGTAATCACCTAGTGATCATGTGTCGGTCATCACCTAGTGAGCCTTTGTGGTTCAGCACCTAGCGAGCATGTGTGGGTTAGCACGTAGAAAAACTATGTGGGTTAGATGTATAGCCTCTTGACATAATAAGATGATCTATCTTTACAATGAATTTTCCGTACTTTTATACTAATATTAGACCTGGTGTGAGTTGTGTTTTTTTACTTTATTTTCTTTGTTGGAGGCCATGTTTGGTTGTATTACATCTGTTGTATTTCAATGTTGGTGTTTTAATATATGGGATATTGAGATAACTTCGAGGGTCTCATGGTACCTATTGTGTATTATTATACTCACCCTACACGGGCTTCTCCCTCACCTGCTATGTATTGTGAAGACGATAAACAGCTTTGATTGAGACATTGTGGAGCCATGACTAGACGGTGCTTGGAGCTGGATCAATAGATGATGTGTTCTGTAGTGACATTCAATAGAGAGAGAAACTACCCTTCAGGTTCGACCCCGAGCGAACAACCTCTAATGATATTTTTACAATTTCTGTACTTTCCATTCAGTTGGTATTGTATTCATACCCATAAAATTATAGTTTACATACTTTAGTCTCAGTAATGATACATTTTGGTGGTTTCACTACTTTTTTGTGGTTTTCTTTGTGTTTTATCCCCTATATATGTGTGTACAGGTTTAAAGGCAATGCCTTCCCTTTTTTAGATATTCCTTTATGGTGCTAGTCAGAATCCCCTATCCTATGAATATTGGGCTTGGGGTAGTCACGACACGGGCCCCAGGGGACGGTTGAAGACAATGTGGTATCTTATGTGGTAAATTTGACATTATATACTGAGATTATTTTGTGTTTTTTTGTGGAAAACAATGTAAAATGTTGTAATTCCAACTTTAATATTCGTAGAGTATAGAGATTGTGTGGCGGTTGAAGTATCCATACACTAGGACCCTGAATTCTGTTTCCAACTCGGTACACGAAATCTTTTATTGAATGTGTTTTGGAAATTTTTTATCTTTATCTCTTTGATCCATCTCACTAGATATATCTTATTGATAGTGGTTCATTTGATTTACTTTCACGATGCCTCTAAAATTATAACGAACAAGGATTACAGTGTGTGACCATAAATATGGCCCAAAATGTGATGGGGATTTGGAACATAGACATTTTTCTGAGGTGGTACCATCGAGCAGTGTCCCATCGATACCACTACCAGTTGTTTAGTAGTTACTATAGACACTACTGGTTAAGAACAGATATAGTCTCAGTGATTTAAAAGAGTTTCAATGATAGATACCCCTCATGTTCTGAGGCAAGCATGACTCACAAGGATCTATGAACTAGTATGATATTTTGACCGAGTTTCCATATATAATGATCACAATTAGATCTGATGATGGTCATGACATTGAACATTCAACGTGGCTCCGCAAGGGCGATGGCAGGGTTTATATTTCCCATATCATACATTGAGGTGAATTTTCTATCGATAGAGAATTAGAACCATTCTTAGAGAAGGGGTTTATTTCTATAAAAAGCTGAGGGGTATGTGTTCCCACAATCATCTAAGGATTCCACCAGAAGAAATGTCGGTATCAGAGTTTTAATCATGTCAAACCCACCATTCCATGTACTAGATTAATACAATATAACCCATGCTTCTGGTATTAGACCTCCAATCGAGATGTGTTGAGGGAAAACTAATCCAAGATTGTTCCTATGTATATTACTACATTATTTAGGGTGCCATAGAGAACCTTTTTTGTTGATAGATCTTTGGTTGAGCAGATACAACTAGTGAATTTCAGTAGTCGAAAAGAGGGAAATCGACATTAGTCTTGATGATTTGGATGTGTAAAATGTTTCAGGAAGAGGATGTGATAAGGACAGATGGATCTGTTGGGAAGTATATGTGAAATAAGATCTAGTAGAGTAGTATTAGGTGGCATATATTTTGAAATTTTACTACCACCACCCCATCACGGTCCCCACTAGGCTCAGGGTTCTAGAGGACAAAGGAAGGGAGTAGCTGTATGCGGTCAAGGAATATGAACCAAGCACTCTAATAATCATTCGAGGTACAGTATATGTCAACTTCTATATGTTGTATTAAGAGACATATGTACAAATCATTAATTCTAGTAACAAATCATTTTCAAGACCTATAGTTTCCAGTTAAAAAATTGATATGATCCTTAAATCAGGTAATACTAATGGAAGGAGACTCGATAATTACACTTATGCTGACAGTTTCATCTGAACTTATAGGTGACAATTTCGGTTGGAAATGCTTTGTGGATGCATTAAGGCCTTAAAAAATATTTTGGGTATAGACTGTTCAACCATATTTCATGCTCAAATTGAGTGTTTTAGGCCAAAGGAAGTGGTATATCTACAATATTGGAATGGGGTTTTCCTTAGTCAGTGAAAAAGGATACTTGGCAGTACTAGATAAACTCATGCATAAGAGGGTGCAACTAATCACTATTTAGTCGCCCAGTCTTACCCTGATGATAGTAGATGTTCTGAGTTTTTAGTTCCCAACAGTTGTGGAGGAGTGTAAAGAAACCATTTAAAAAAATGTTTCCAGGATTTAACGTCAAGCATGGAGATGTACATCTTCATATTCTACACCCCGATATGGCACTGATATCCACATCATGATATCAAAGGGCTTTCATAGATCTTCATGAGTAGGGGGTGTAGGTGGGGGAATTTTAGAGGAAGGGATTAGTAAGACCTTTGGTTTGATGATATGTGTGTATTACCACCACTATATGCAAGTGGTCATGGAGAATGAGTACCCTCTACCAGAGGGTCGAAGGGAACATAAATCAGTTAAAAGGGGTATCCTTTTGAATGTATGGAAATGTGTTTGTTGGAATTTTAGCAGTTGAGACAATAGTGATGGATCTAGATCCTCTAAGACTATGACTTTGTGAATGTATGTACTCCTGGAAAGGAGAAAATGGTGAAAGACATGCTAAGTCGTAGGACCAATTTTCAAATGCAGAGTGAGATGACAAAACATTTGGTTTTGATACAAATATCCATCATGGATATTGATGGATAAACATACCTCTAGTTTATGAATGTCACTACATCACACTTTCAATGATTTTGGGAGGCACAACTTGTGGATGTTGACTGTGGGGCCTGACGTGCTCAGTTATCCTCAGGATGGTCTATTGAGCAATTTTGATCAGTATGATCATGTCATCCTTTTCAGAGTTCGCACTATAGTACCAGTGATGTTACGGGAGGAGGTTTTGAGGTATTTCAATAAATCCCTTATAGTACTAGATACTAGAGTGGTGATGTTATATCTGGACCTCCTTCGTCAGTACTAGTGGCCAGGTATGATAAAACTGGTGGGAGAGTGCATTTTGTGATGCCTTACTTGTTAGCAAGTGAAGGCCAAGAATCATGATTTAGTAGGCTTGACCCAGCCACTTGAGGTATCAGAGTGGAAATGGAATGGTATCTTAATAGGCTTTGTGATGATCTTACCTTATACATCTATGGCCTATGACTCTATTTGGGTGATCGTTGACTGACTCACCATGTCGGCTCACTTCCTACAGATCTGAGAGTAGGGACCGGTAGCGGGGTGAGGAGCCACCATGGCGAGGATATTGTGCGGCTGCATATGATTTTTTTTATAATCATCCCAAACCATGATTCAAATTTTACATCATGGTTTTGAAAGGGGTGGCAGGAAGCGTTCTGGGCTCAGTTGTGCTTGAGCATAGCTCCCCCCCCCATGCAGATGGCCCGAAAGAGTGGAGTAGATAGACCTTGGAGGACGTGCTTCATCCTTCTATCCTTGATTTTGGTCGTAACTGGGATGACCGCCTATCACTAGTGCAGTTTTCATACTACAAAATCTGTCACTCCTCCATTGGCAGGGAACCTTTTTAGGCCTAGAACAGACGGCCTTGTAGATTTCCCCTATGTTGGATATACCCAGTAGAGTTTCCACTCAAGCATATTGAGTTTTTACAAGTTACCACCAAGAAGGTGATGATCAACCAAGAGCAGATGAAGACTACATAAAAATAACGATAAATTGTCTGGGGTGGAATGATATCTCAGAGGTTCATCAATCCTTTTCATACCTCGAGTAGAGTTGGCGAGGTGATGTATTACTCAAATAATCCCCCGCAGTTTCACTAGGTGCATGATGTTTTCCACATGTCGCAGCATGGGAGATACGTTCATGATACATCACAGGTTATTGACTAGGGCATGAAGAAGATTAACAATGGGGAGATGTGTGCATAGTTCTGCATGGATATTGAGTATCGAATTGATCAGGTCCTATGTGGGTTTTCGATTCCTCTAGTGTGAGTTTAGTGGAATCTTGAGAATCTCTATGAGAGGGCATGTTAGTGGGCAGTTGGGATTATTTCTTAGTATCACCATCTGCTTGATTACTTTTTTTCATATTTCTTTGACGTAAATCTCTATGTTGGGGAGAATGTAATTTCTCCAAAATTATTTGATTTGTTATAAGGAATTATTTCGAGACTAGGAAATGAGATTGGGTGCAATTCCAAGGCCCAGAGTGCCTTGAATGATCTGTCAAAAAATCTTAATCATTGAATAGCATGCATGGGAGGTTTTCTATAAAAAGTGTAATAACTCTTAAACAATTTTCCTGGTCAAATATCTGAGGGCACCGTTGTGTTTGGGATAATAGTTTTACGCTAGGTGTGACTTATATTTAGTTGGGGAATCCCTCTATTGATAAAACCCAAAAATAGCATAATCGTAAATATAATAAATAAAAAAATTATTTTATTTTTCTAATTCTTATAACTTGTGAAAAATGAATCATATAAAAAATCTGAGACCGCTGTTAAGCTTGTAAAGGTATGATTTCCTTAGAAAGACCTTATCCTTAGTCGTTCTGGGCCAACGGTGTAAGTTAGTTTTTTCCTGTAAATAATGAAATTAACTAACAATTAATAAATTGTAAAATATTTATAACTCCTAAATAGTAACTCGGATGGAATATATGTGAATACCGTTGATCTCGTGAGGGTGTTTTAAGCTTAGGTGGAGCCTATCCTTGACTGGCATGTGGCAAGGTTAAAGGTTAATTTTTTATCATTTTTAAGTTACGACCATTAAACATGAGAGCTGGGGTTTCTATATTTTGAAATGATGCTTGGATCAATAAACTAAGGGCACCATTGAAATTAGAATGTTGAGATTCCAATATAAATGACTTATCATCGTTTGGTAAGGCCTGAGTGGAAAAGTTATATTTCATACATTTCGACCAAAAATAATAAAATAATTAAAAATAATTATTTTATTTCATTTATCACCATTGATTGGAGGACAACGACACTGCGGTGAAACAACTCGAAGGAAATGATGTACGTTAATGGAGGGTCAATAATAAATATTTTAATACCAAGACACTTTTTTTATGACTAATTAAATGTCACTCATTTATTGAGAATCATTAATGGGCGCAACGTTTCTATAACATTTATTTAATTTAATAATCCTATGGGTTGGACTTTCATTATTAACAAAAATTGGGAAATATCATACAAACTACTTTCAGAATCCATCTCCAATGAATTCCAAATAATGAAGTGACCAATTTTGGATGATCGTTTCTAGATGTGGGAAAGTTTCCACCAATGCCAAAAACCGTCGATCATCAACGACGCGAATCACATCTTTCATCATCTACAGATACAACGAATCTAGTTAGGGGTTTTTGCGTTCTAATAGTTTTTTTATTTCTTCCTCATTCATGAAAATTAACAACAAACACAGATCTACTGACAAATGGTTTGATCTGTGAATCACTTGTTCTTGCTGGGGGATATTGTGAATGGTTTTGATTTGGAGATTTTCATGTTGGGAGGTTATCATCATGTTTATCCCCGTCATTAAACTCTAACGCGAAGGGTGAGGGATGACCCGGTCAATGCCCAGTCCCTTATCCATTTTTCTTCATGGTTCATTATTTGAAGTTGACTAGTAAACTTGTTAGGAAGGAGAATTTGAAGGTTTCATGGTGATGGTGGCTCCCAACGGAGACCATAGGTGCAGACGAGTCAAAAAAAACCATCAGAGTGACTCTGGTGGATAGTTGAAGCCACCAACCATGCGCCTGCGGCGAGTGGTAGCCACGAGAAGTGGACGAAAGTGCACCCATTGGTACACCAATATAGTATAAAGTCACGCAAGGATGGTCGTGGTAGCAATAAGAAGCGTCAACAGGCACCGCGTGGAGGGATGTCCCACGTCTAGGCCATTTGGGAGGCTGTGTAGCTGTGGTCCGTCGACCATGGATGGAGGACGTCAGGTGCCCATAGGACCCATAGTGAATTGATGTGGAACACTTTTTGCATCCCAACTAGATGGGGCACAACCATCCGCTCATGAGGTCGAGCCTTAGGCAGATAGGTCGATCCCACACCGGTGTGCCAGACCCACGGTTTAGCTAGCTAGTAATGCACACAAAGATCCAAACATGTGGTAGTGGGATGGACCCACACCTAGTGGGCTAGAACTATGCCCTTCACGTCGGGCCAAATTAGACCGAGTCATCAGGTGACTCGGTGGGCTGGACAATCAGCCAAACCAGACTCGGACCAACGAGGCCCATTGGGCCTAGCCCACAGGTTAAAACGAACTAGACTGACTCGACCCAAACATGGTCATGTTTTTTCGGTCAAATTAAACTTGGGTATGTGGGACCCCCAGTCTAGGTTCTTCGGGTCAGTTCAACTAGGTCGGACTGAGCCCTACGCAACCGGACCTTATTTACTAAAATGTTAATACCTTTCATACCTGATGTCTAATTGACACACCATTCATAGTATTGGGACCCTAGCAACAAGATAGTCTTTTTGAGATACTATACGTGTGTTTTAGATGGAAGTTGATGAATGGATTATTTGTATTGGACATAAATCCCACATAGACATTTTTACAAAAATTCATTTATCTTACAGGCATGGCGTCCATTCGATGCACCAATTATTGCATTGGGACCCTTAAAACAAGATAGACATTTGGGTTAATCTATGTGGGACTTCATGGAATTTTAATTATCACTGATGTTTTGAGGAGAGGATCCTCCCAGATTCTATCACTCTAACTAAAGGATTGATGGCCTCGATATGAAATGTAAAAGGAATAACGATCTTATGTGGGTCAACAGCTAGAGATCATGGGCGGTTCAACACATTGTTTTCCTATGTGTGTCAGTACCTATCAGTCATGTGTGTTTCATCACCTAGAAATGCAGTGTTGTCCAATTCCTTGATTTCCTATGTGAGTCAACACATAGAGACATTGTGTCTATCATTAGTAAATCCTTTCGACAGAATAATATAATCAAGCTTTACAACTAACCATCCATTAATTTGTACATATATTATACCTGTTGTTATATGATTCTTCTACTTTGTGCTATGAGTTTTAGGTCTTGTTTTGTGGTATTACATATCTAGTAATTCCTTATTGGTATTTTCCTTCGTGGGCTACTAAGAGGCCTTTAGTGGTCTCGGGGTCCTTGCTAGGTATTTTTATACTCATCCATGTTCGGGTGTCACACAAACCTGTTGTGTCTTGTGCAGATGACGAATAACATTGGCTAGGACATTGGGAAGCCTGGACTAGACTATTCTCGAAGGTATATCAATAAACAAATTGTGATTTAGTGACATCCAACATAGAGCCGTAGCTACAATTCAGGTAGGATCCTTAGAAGACATCCTCTAGAACATGTTTTTATTTTTTTGTACTTTCCATTCATTTGGGGTTATTTTATAGCCCCTTTACATTCAGTTTACACACTTTACCCTCAATACTGATACATTGTGTTTGTTTCACTAAATTCATTTCGTTGGGGTTTTTTTCATGTATTCTCAGTCTGTGTGTTTACGGGTTAAAAGGAAATGTCATTCTTTTTTGGGATATGCCTTTCTGGTGCTAGTCACCAGCACCTGATGTATAGAATGTGGGCTTGGGGTAGTCATGGTATGGGCCCCATGATATTTTTCATGACATGTATATTTAAATCCCATGAAATAATTTAATATATTATAATAAATTTATTTTTAAATCATCACACAATATCAATGATGTCATTTTTCTCAATAATAAATATGTATCTGGAATAAAATTTTACACAAAGAAGCCTATACATTTATTTATGGATTCAACTAATGGACATGAATCACATGTATACAAATTTTATTTCTTAGTTATATATTACAATTCCTTATAAATATCTATAACCTGATATAATTTTTATTTATATTTATTCTGAATTATAATTTCAGTTAGTTATTTCCTATTATCTATATCATCTATGAGTAATCTTTATCATTTTGATCAAGTTTAGAAATGAAGGTGTTATTCATCATTATTTTAATAACTTTCACCATTTCCATATCTTAATAGGTACATTAATTTATTTTTAACAATTTTTATAGAGTTGTAATATAAGGAACCATCATTATTACATACATAATCTTGAATTTAGACAAGAAAACACTTTCTTTTACATTGAAATTATTTTCATGTTTATATATTTGGAGAATTAGGAAAATACATTCATGACATTACACATTATTACAGAGTGGATACCATAAAAACAGCTTACATTTTTTTAAAAATAAATTAAAACATAAAACAAGACTCCTTGAAAATTCTTAAACATTTAACATGGATTCATTCCACGTATTATACATACATTAACCTGTGAAAAATCATTTAAAAGATTGGGATGAGCACAAAAGCTCCGTAAAGGATGAAAAATAAGGAAATATCACATTAGTCCATGAATACTCGTAACATGTGAAAGCATTTCCAAAATACATTCTTATCACCCATATATACTTACTTTGTGTAACATAAAATTTAAAAAAAATCCACAAAAAACATGAGAATATAACAATTAAAGTATCTTGTGGAATTAATTACATAATCTTTTTACCATTCTTGGCTACCATATAATTTGTATCCAGCATGACTACCTTACTTTGTGTAACCTTCGTAGTTACACTAGGAGTAACCATACTGCCGACATCCATCTTACTCATGCTCAATGCATTGGAGGGAGATATAGTTCCCACCCTTAATCATAAATAATTCCCATTAACTGAAACATAATCACACAACATGAATAATTCCATAAAAACATTAATTTGTAATTTCGTAAAACCGAATTTAAAAATAGGATTTTTAATGGAAATACCCTTATAAATATCATAAAATTGAAAAGAGACTTAATAGAGTGGATGGAGTATGTGTATATAATGTAAATGATCATAATTAAACATAATATAAACATAAACCATCACACAAAAAATTCAAATAGAACATAAATAATGAAGTTGAAGGTTGACCCAAAGAATAGATATCGGGTTAAGAATTCCCTCACCTTGGGTTTGTCTTACTTACAATTTGTTTAAACTTCCTGTAAAATGGTTAATATAGTGTTATTAATATTTTAAAGAAATATTTTCATGTTTATAATATATTATATCATCATTTCACATCATCATTTCACCCTTAATTTTTATTATTTTTTCCCTTGCACTATTTTTGGGTGAATTCTTTACGTGATTTCTATGATTGGTTCACGGAGGAAATTCTTTTCGATTAGAGGTGAAACTCTAGAATTGGAATGGAGTAATATTTAAATATATATAGTAACTTAAATTATTCAATTTATCATTTTGAATTCTTACATGAGTATGATTCATAAGTTAGAACATTAATGATGTTCGTTTAGATAATTTTAGTGGTTCTTTGATAATAACAACATCGTTTTGCCTTATAAATTAGAACCATGAGTACTAAAGAATTCCAGAACCATGGGTGAGTCATAAAAAATATATTATGACTTGGTACAACCATATAAATGGTTTCATGACTATACTTTAAAAAATTAATTGAAATTGAAATCACATCTTCCATGATGTCGATAATTCAACACAAACGGACAATGTTTTTATACTTTAAATAATAGGGAGAGGAGAAGAATAATGATGAATAATTTTACATAAACATTGTAAAATCCATAATATACATGATTTATATAGATTTCATTCCTCCTGGGTAAGTATATATGAAGAAATAATAAGGAAGGAACTCAAAATAAAAGAATAAGTGAGAAATATCTTACAAAAATTCGGCAGCCCAAGGGCTATGCGACAGGGTTTTAAAAAACATTAAAAAGAGAGGGGACAAGAGTCACCCATAAAAAATGTAACATAATAAATTATATATCAATAATAATAAGGAAATAAGAATGTGGTATGGAAACTTGAAAATTATACCACATAAAAGAGAACATGAAAGGAAAAGGAAATAAATTTAGAATTTATTTACCTTGTAGAGTAACCCTTAGAACATGAAGGTTGGGTCCTTAGTGGCATTTGAAAATCATTGGAGGATTAATATGAAGCTAAATAGTCCATATCTTTATTGAGGGAGAATTAGGAATTAATTCAATTGACGGAAGAGTTGGTATTTATCGGAAAACTGGGGGATTATTTTAATAATTTTCAAGGAACACCTCATGAGTGGTATTTACAATACCATGGGCTTTACCATGGTATTTTCAAATGGTATATTCCACTTGAGACACATCACATATTTTTCAACAATACACAAGTCTACCATATTTTTGACATCATTATTATTTCATCAATGATGTCATTAATACACCGAAACTAAAAAATGTATTTTATACTATTCACCGAAAAAATCAACTATTTCAGAAAAATTACCAAAATTCACCCTAACCTTTTATTGATGTGTATATTTCAAAAATAAAGTCCATTTTTTGAAAATAAGGTTTTAAATATTATTAATTTAATTTTTAAATAATATCATACTTAATTAAAAAATTAAAATTTTAATTCTGTAACTACTTCTATATAATAGAGAAAAATTAACCTAGATGATATTATTTTAAATCCTTAATAAAATATAGTAATAATAATATTTACTATTCATTAGGGTCATATTACTATTAATAAGGGTATTTTACTATTTACCAAAAAACAAGTTTGTTCTAATAGTCTCTAAATAACATACTGAACACAATTGTAAATTACAATTTCTTGAAATTCAAAACATAGATGTGGAAAAATTATGGTTAAAGGATAGTTATAAATACCCACTTAAAAAAAAAGTTCCATGCATTTATATTTATTTTTAGAAAAAAAAACATGGGGTGTTACCAGTAATTTCAATAAATGAGTATTCAGACATAGAAAAATAAATGTGTTTTCAGGTAAGATTCAATGATTTTTAATGGATAAATTATAGTATATTAATTAATTACATTAAAATTAATATTTCATCTAAATATCAATATAAAATTATTATTTCAATAATTTTATCTAATATAATATTTAATCTATATCTCATTTTTACCATGAAATTATTTTATTTATTTTTATGAGTTTGGACCAACTAGAATAAGATAATACCATCAGTAATGAATGATTATGATAATGAATGTGGATATTTTGGCATAATATCATTATTATAAAAAAAATATTGATATTATTTAGAAAACATTAATTTGATGTAATTATATTAAAATACATTTTAATTTATAGAGAATATTATATATTAAAAATAAGATATGCTATTACATATAAGAGGTCATCTATAAAACACATAATTAACGTTTTAATTAAAAAAAGCATTATAAGAATAAAATTTGGTTCATTTTTTACTCTTAATAATAATAAATATATGCTAAATTTAATATTTGTTAGTTAATTTCACTAATATAACAATTAAATAGGTGATGTGGTTGAAAATTGATATTGTTGCTTCATATGTATGGTAGTTTTCGCAACACATGATTGATTGTTTTTTAAGGAAAAGTTGAAAAGTAGAAAATAGTTATTCCATTATAATAATTAATATCACTATGAAAAAAATGATTTTATTGTCTAATAATTTGGAAATTTCTTTTTTAAAATGTTAAATAAAATTTAAATGAGATTTGGAAAAAAATATGTCTCTTGTTAATGACATATTTTTCCCTAAAGTACTCATTGGAAAATGAGGGAAGAAGGTAAATTATTTAAAAAAGAAGATAAAATATGTTAAAATAGATTCTAGGGGAAGTACAAAAATCATATATCAATCCTATAACCTAATTATTTTAGTGTCATAAATGGGTGGTGGGAGGTAATTTTGTTTGTTAGAAATACATTTTAATAAATATTTTATTTTAATATAAAGACAAAACATGTTTGAAATAACATATCGATTGAAATATTGATATTAATAGTATACATGATGATATATTATATAAAATACCCCATTAATTATTATTCCAAAATGTTTTAAATATGTGTTTCACTCCATTTCTCTTATAATTTTAACATTTACAATATTTTTTACCTTTTTAACTAATTTTAACTGAAAAAATTCTCTAATACTACCTATAAATTATAGTTAACTTATTAAATAATTTATACCTAATTAATATAAAAATTTAATTCATTTTATCTTATAATATATCATTTTCTATGAATAATTAAACTTAACATTATCATAAATAATGTATTAATACCCATTTTTGGAAATAGTTTATTTTTTAGATTAAAATTTAATTATATAAAGTATAAAATTATAAATGTATTTTATTATCATGAAATAAATTTTTTCATTAAAAAAGAATAAATTTTATGAGGCATTATATGTAATAATTTTTTCAAAAAAAATATTTAGTTTAATTATAAACAAATATAAATTGTATTTTTTATGGTAAATATTACTTCACTTGTAAAGTATATGATTTCTAAATTCATCCTAATAATAAAAAAAATTATAATTTTAATTACTAATATTTTTTTATTTGGGAAAATTGTTTTTTATGTTTTTTTGGATACACTAATATCATGGAATTTTCAAATACACTACAATTTTGAAAAAGATTGAATTGATTGAAATTCACCTAAAAATAACTTATTCCTGGAAATTATAAAAAAAAAATTAAAATTGTAATTTTGATATTTTGAATTTTTGAATTATATTATATTTATAAAATTAATACTATAAAACAATTAAATTTATTTATAATAAAAATAAAAAAATATAAATAATATTGAATTTATATGAAAATATCATTTTTATCATTAATTGTTTCTGGTATTTTTAAAAACTAATATCAATTTTAGTGAATCTTAATATATTATTTTATATATTATAATATAATACATCTATCATCATAATCATTTAAAAGTTATTTATTTTTTATTAACACTAAAAATAGAAATTTGATATAGAACTATTCGATTTTATATTAAATAATATTAATTTTTTATCCACAGTGAATTAGAAATTTTAAATTAGTACTAAAGGTTTTTCATTGAAGGTTTTTTAATTTTCTAATTTTATAATAATGCTTATATAATATTTCACAAATTTTTTTGGGTCTAGTTTTTAATGTGATGATATTTATTGAACAAATATTGTAAGAAATATATATATCACAAAACCAAAGTTTTTTATATTTACCCCCCATAAATAAATCACATCCTCAATATTTTAATTATCATCTACCAATTAAAATATATAAGGGTTTCTAGAATATATGTTAGATTCAAACTAAAATATCTTGAGATATATCGACCATAGAATCTAAGAGAATTTTTCATTTTCCTCCGAATATATTTACCACTATCATCATCTTTTTACCAAATATTTGAGGGATGAGTTTGTAATTATACAGTATAATTACTAACATTATATGATTTATGTATATAGTTGGTCATAATAAAATATTTATTGATAGAATAAAATTAGTTGATATGAAATGGGATCTCCCTATTTAAAATAATTTTTTCCCTCTAACTATATGAAAGGAATCTAATTGATTTCATGTTAAATACTGATAATAAGATTCAAACATGCCAAAAAAACATAATGTTAACCTATAAAAAAATAATTAAAAATTTACATGGTTTATACACTATTTAAATCATTAGGGTTATAATTAAGAGCTCTTGTAAGAGAGTTTATAAATAATATTGTTTGTATAATTAAAAACATAAAATAAATTCTCTACATGTTGTAGAAAATAATTTTTCCCATATTATCACATTCCAATATAATCATAGTGATTAAATTGTTATTCCCTTAATTCATTATCATAAGTCGTTGACGGAACCTATTATCCTTGATATTCCATGGAATATGGATTTGATTTATATAATTCAAAAACTCAATAAAATTGAGTAACATGTTTTTGGGAGGTGTTTATGATGAGACCTTCGCATCCTCTCTAATTTTAATTATTATTTTTCCTTCCATTGGTAGTTTTTATAAGACGGTCATATCATCAAAATTTGATACCTCCTCTAGATTCATTGAAATAATTACATGAGGTGTTATTTCCACATTAATTAAATTTTATTAATTTAGATTTATTTCCTCTCAGATATTTAGAATTTGGGTTTCTCTAATATTTTTTTTACATTTATTCTCTCATGAATAATAATAATCCCCATATTCTGTATCAGTATTATAAAAACATTCTAATTCTTTTTAGATAATTAAATAAATGATGGCTAATTTATTTTTGAATAAACTTGCTTAAACTACTAATGAATCATTTTATCATTCTACTCTGATTATTTTAAAAGTAATTTTAATTCATTGTGAATCACATATGTTTTATTAATATGTTCTAATGGATTTTTCCTCTATCTATTTCACCTCTATAAAACATTTATCAATTTTCATTTGTACATTTAGAGTCAAATATATGGTGATGAATATTTTCCAATACTCCTACAATTATATAGACCGAAAGCCACCATTTCTATTATATTTATAATGAGAGTCCACCATTATCAGCTTCAACATCCATATAATAGATTTCCAGAAAAAAAAAATTCATTTCTAGACCACGATAGAATTAAAATTGTATGTTATGTCTCTGATAATTTTTCTTAGTATAAAGCTATTATGACGATCCCCTGATAGTGGATGGATGTTTCCTTATGAAAGAATAGATAGAAAGTCTCTCATTACATAGTGCCTTTGGGATATCAACATGTAATTTGTTATAATTCTATGATTGGTACTGTTTAGAACAAATATACATAATATTATATTTCCCTATATTCTTCATGTTTTGTTTTTCAGTGGGACCATCCCCTCATTTCCAATCACACCCACTATAAACTAAATTTCACATTAATCCAAACATTAAAAAACAAAATGGTGAATAAATGGCTTCTGAATAATAAGAATCCTAAATTTTATATCAAATAATATTATGAAATCATATCCATGAAATATAATACCCTTTTAAACAATAGGGATATTATTAATATCCACCAAAATATATTCTAGATAAATTTGGGATTCAATATGTATGGTTCTATCATATCTAATAACCCAATTCATTTTAAAAATAAATTCATATTTATGTCTTGAAAATAGATTGTGATTATCCGAAGCATATCCTGGAGTATTCTCAATCATGGTGTGTAGTGTAGCATCACTATTATGCACTAGAAGGCGGTTGTTTTAATAAAAATAACCCATAATGCCATTCTCAGGGCTAGTAACTCTAGTTAAATGTTTTCTGAATCATCCAAAAAAAATTTACATACATAAAATTATTTTATTTCCAATGAAGTCACATGATCTACATATTAACATTAAAATATATATGTTAACATATAATTATAAATATCCCTTAAACCATCCATTTGTGTATTCAATATTTTTCTATAAACTAATCAA
The DNA here is from genome assembly GCA_963277665.1 of Viscum album. Taxonomy (NCBI): domain Eukaryota; kingdom Viridiplantae; phylum Streptophyta; class Magnoliopsida; order Santalales; family Viscaceae; genus Viscum; species Viscum album. The sequence goes on from OY728151.1 coordinate 859,957,137, forward strand.
TAAAATAACTAAACATAAATTTGATAACAACTAAGGTGACCTACACTAAATTATCAAATATATTTCATTATTTTACCTTAAAAAAATTTCTAATATAAATACATACAAATATCAGAACATAAAATATTTAATTTCTATGATGATTATATATATATATATAAATTATTTTAAAATACTTGTGAATTCTTTTCCATAATTGAACAATAAAAGACTCAGATATTTACAATATATTATTTTTAAACATATTAATAACCTTGGTAATGGAATCATTAGAAAGAGGTAATCATAAATTTTTTGAATGAGAAAAATAATGTATATTTCATCAAGGTTTAGACAATAATAACATACCAGGAATGTTCCGGAACCGAGCGTATATGACTGTAAACATTTATTAATGAACAATATATGTATAACAAGCACCAAACATATGGTGCACAAAACTACACCAAAGTAAACTAGTGGAAAAATGAAATCCACTAAAAACGATAACAGGAAAACCCCATTCAAAAATAAAAAACTCAAATGGCCTATTATGAATTGACCATAAACATTACATAATCATGAGTTATGTCAAGAATTAACATTTCAAATCCTTTAAGGTTTAGAGTTTTAAAGAATTAGGCTATACCTATTACATTACAAATCTAATATTACAAATTAGACAATTATACTCAGTATCGATTTTTTCATGAAATTTAAATTCTTAAAAGAAGATATGAATTATTTCCATGATAAAAATCTTCTTGAATTATTATTTTCACATACCCGTCTTTATAACATGTGAAAAAAATTTCCAAAACACGGGATGAGCATAAAATGCTTTGTATGGGTTATATATCAAGGTTAGAAAACATTAGTCCATCAATACATACAAATAAATGGAATATTACTTTTCAATCATTAACATACCACACAAAATCATATGATTTATGAATAATTCATGAAAAAAATAAATCATAAGGGTAACTTATGGAATACATAACATAATTATGTTGTATCTTTCAAAACTACATATGGAGATACATTGGAATTCCCATAACAATGTATTACTTAAATCTCTAAGGAGAAACAATAACATTTAACTCTTTCATGTTACCCAATGCGTTGGACAGTTATCGCGGGCTCACATGACCACGGTTTATTACGAAAGCACTCGTATATATAAACAATACCCAAGAACCATAAATTGATCATAATGGGAAGATAAAATTTCCGCATTGAAATCACAATATATCATTTCAAGATATTAAAATAATAAATGCTTTATCAAAATAATTTACAATTTTAAAATACATAAAATGGGTATATGGTATTTATTTTCCTTTTAAAAAACAATACATCTTGTTAAGGAAGCCAAAGATCTAATATTAATCATTCCAATAGAAAGTTCGGTGTTTCCACATATGTTAAAACGTAACATTAAATTTGTCATTTTTTAAAACATTACATTTATAAAAGATCACCTTTTATTGAAGGTAAAATTAAAAGGTTTTTATACACCGCATAAAAGATATTCATGTATTAATCATAGTATGCCTCAGAAAAAGCTGATTGTGATGAAGTCTCGTACCTCATGTCCGACTTGACACGTTCTTTCTTTAATCTAGTAAAAAATAAAAAAAAAAGATAATTTATACTTGAATCAGAACCTTTTCATGTTTATTATTCTTTTTATATCACTTATTACCGTGTTATAAACATTAAATAATCATTTAAGTTAATAACGATCATTTTGTTGATATTTGGTACTTGAGTAAAAAATGAACTCCTTATAATTAGAATTTTCACATGTATTCAAAATTCCATTATATCCATAAGGATATTCATGATTTAGATATCAAATATATCACATATATCTAGTATTTATATATGTATTCATAATAGTACATAACATTTGCAGAAAATAAATGAAATTCACCATTCATAGAGACGGTAAGCCATACGTACTCATGGACACAACTTTCATTTCTATTTCATATTTAATAGAATTATGAAATAATGATACATAGGATTATTATAATTACCATACAGTATAAAATATAATTTCATTAATTACTTCCTTTATACGTTCCACGTATGACATGAACGAGTCATATCACTCTGAGGGGGCGGTAGTTCTCACTTTCTCAAATGAAATTATCATAATTACCCATAATAGAAACCATGATGTTATGCTATACATGAAAAATAAAGAAGCATACTGATAGTATAAACATAATATATATCACATATATATACATTTCCATCATATTGGACACAATAAGAATCAGTAGAAGATAATGGAACAATCCTCGTTTCATGAGACAATAGTTCCCTATACACATATACAATATGATTGTATCTATTAGATGGAGGTGTATGGAAGTGTAGTTTGAATCATTCTCATAAAAAAATTCTAGTATATTTAGGTTACTTTTTTTATAATATAATGGAATAATGAGAGTATAGGTTGTTAGAGAAGGAAAATAAAAGAAATTAACATAAGAGAAGACGTTACATTTAAATCAAGTATCTTCGTTGGTTTAAACCAAATGACTTTTTTGAAGTTTATTCAACATTTGTTAAGGATTATATATGTAATAAAGGGATTTTGGGAGCTTATTTGGGTAGAGTATGGATGTGACAAGGGGGAATGAAATGTGTTAGTACCGGTTAGATTTGGTGTCCTTTTATAAGATGGCGGAGGGGATCTTTAAAAACGTAGGAACGTATTATTTTATAATAAACATATTTTCAGTTTGAATATGTCCAAAACATTTTTAATTTGATGATAAGGTTTATATAATTCGAAATGAAATCATACAATAAAATTTGGACATGTTTTCGATATTTTTTTAATCCTTATCATTATTATTTATCCCTTTGTTATGTTATTTCACTTTTAGTATGTCCTCTTATATATTCATTCTATACGGTTACTATATTTACTATAAAATTTAAGTGACCAAAAATGGATCATTGATAACATATTAACATCATTTTGGTCATTTTTTTAATACTATAATTTTAAGACTATTTTATCATTTAAAAAAATATTGATTAATTTAAAAACTCTTTTTTGTGAATTTTCATAAAATTCATATCACGAATTTTTAAAAAATTCAACCAACATGATTCTTTAAAAAAAACCGTTCATTAATTAAATGATAGCACGTAATCCTAATCTATAAAATTTTTGGACGACATAAATAGGTTCAAAAGAATTTTTTTAATATTTATAATATTGTTTATTTGAATATTTTTCAATGAATCATTTTCTATATAACCAATGTATCATAATTATATTTATTTATTTAATGTTTAAAATTTATAAATAAAATACCATGATGTAGGAAATTTTTTTATGTTTCCATAGAATGTTTATATTTTAAGATACCACTTATATAGCCCCATAAATATAGTTTTATTAAAAGATTCATGTTTATGATATTTTTATTATTACTTTAAAAAAAGATATTAATGTCATTATCTTACCCACTTGTCTTTCAGAGGCCCAATTCCCCATTGAAGGATTGTCGTGGTGGGCCATTACACCTAAATAAGGTTATTGTTGGTCTGAGTGGATACTCAAGAGGGGGGTGAATTGAGTTCCAATTAAAATTTATGTTTTAAAATCTTTTACCAAAATATCCCAATTTAAAATACTAATTGAATTGTATTGAATTTGAACTAAAGCAAACTTTTAGGTAGGTTCTCAAGGGATTGATTAATTCTCAGTTAATCTAATCAGAAGATCATATTAGCTTTTGAAACTAACATAATGATTTACAAATAATGCAAACAATTGCTAATTCAATTATAAGAGTAACTTTGAAAAACAATTTAAGTTTTAAAGCACTTGGCAGCAGAATAAAAGGTTTTAGATAAAACTAAATAAAGCACAGCAGATATGACCAAGAGGTTTAGTGTCAAGCCGAGACATAGTCCTCTCAACAATTTATATAAATTGGATCCACACCCTGTATCGGGGTTCACAACAGTTTACAACTGTCCAGGTCAAAGACCTCTACCACAGTTCTACGTGGGAAACAAAAAACAGCAAATACAGCTGTCCAGGTCACACACGACCTCTACAACTATCCACAGTGGGACATAGAAGGTGTAAGGAGTTTGAATGAGGATTTACAGATCCTCCAGTTAAGGTTCAGAAGACAGTGTATGTGTAAATTAAAACTGATGACACACACTTCTCGTAATGTAAATAATAAATCACTGAGCAAGATATAGAGTTTAGAATGGCTCTAGTGATTTCAGTGTAGCTCTGGACTCCTACGGATTTGATCAAAAATGGTTTTGAGTCCTCATCAGGTTTTTGTCCTAAAAACAGAGTGTCGTCTGCTTGACATCGAGGTACAGAGACAGTGAAGATATAGTCGATGAAGTTCTTCAAAGTCCTTGTGAATGTAACGAACTCTTCTTGAGTAATCATGAGTGTGTATGAACTTATGTGTCTTCTTGGTCGTGCATGTATATCTGTATGAGCTCTTCTTGTGTATTTCACTTGTATATCACTTCCGTATTGCGCTTGCGTATCTTCTCTTTTTTTTCAGCAACATGAACTTCTTGTATTTATGGCACAAGCTCCAGAAAAATAAATGATTTCTTTTTGCAGGTACGAGGTACGATTCCCTGACATCCAACAACCTTCATTAAATAAATTACAGAGAATTAAAATATATCTTATATGATCATTGGTTAGATTAAATAAAGATAAAGAAATTAATGCAGCGTCAGATTCTCTAGAACAGTAGCTTTGGATATCGGTAGCCTTGTGTATCGGTAAGTCTTTGTATCAGTAGCCTTTTGTGTAACGATGGCCTTTCTCTCAGTTGACTTCATGTTTTTCGATAGACTTTATCGGTAGCGGTATACTTAATGTACCAGTTACCTTTCATGTGACAGTAGCCTTTATGTACTAGTAGCTTCCTTAGTGTATCGGTAGACTTCCTTGGTGTATCAGTAGACTTGCTTGGTGTATCTGTAGACTTCCTTCGGTAACTTGTCTGCAATGGTAGACTTGAATAACGGTGACTTTTTTGTAACGGTGAACTTCACGTAATGGTAGACTTGTTCTATAATGGTGGACTTGTTGTACCGGTGCACTTGATGTATCAATAGGCATTCACGTAACAGTAGACTTTACAAATCGGCAGCTTTCTTCTGTAACAGTGACCACTTGTCAGTTTAACCATTCTAGTGGTAGAATGGGTTAAGTTAGAATATATATTCATGCAGTAACCGAATTCTCTGAAGATAATATAAATATTAAAATATATGAATATGTGCATGGTGAACAGAAATAATGAAATAAGTAAGTAATCATTAATCAATATAGGGATTATCAAACCATAATTGAGCATAATTGGGATTATCATAATATGAGTGAGCATAATTGGGATTATCAAAATATGAGTTCAACTAATTATCCCAGAGGGTTCAACAGTTATGAAAATGGTTAATGTAATTTTATATTATTATAAGACTATTTTTACCTTCAATTACCCTATTTACCTTTAACCACGATAAATAAAAATTAAAAGTTACTATTCACCAAAAACAAATTCACCCTATTGAACCACATTTTACTTACTGATACAACCATGTAGGTTGTGTTTTTGGAAATTCAATTCACATAAGTGGTAAAATTTCATTTAAATGAAAAGTATGGGTTTTATACCTACTATGTTGTGTTTGTCATGTTAATTAAAAAATTAACAATTTCTGAAAAATAAAAAAAATTCACCCAAAGATAATTTTTGTATTAAGAATTCCAAAATGATTTCTATTTTACCTAATTCAAAACATATATTTTTCATTAGATAATTTGAAATTAATTTCTATTGTCAAAACCAAAAGTTTGTTTTTAAGAAATAACAACTATCAAGAAATGTAGACTTGTTTATGTCCAATTTCTAAGTGAAATTACATTCAATGAAAAACATTGAATTAAACGGTTACAATATAATACATTTAAACTTCTATATCCAATAAAAAGAAAGACCTATCTATCAAAGTAAATTAGATTAAAAGGATGTTTTTTAATTAAAATGTTGTATTATTCACTATTCATTGCAAAATGAACATTATTAGAAGAATACCTAAATTTAATCTAATTGTAGTTAGTTTTATTCATTCCTACCAATAAAATGACTACGCATTCACTACCATTTAAAATTATATTATATTATTATTTTTCTGTATGACTTATCATTGTGTGCAACATAATACATTGGAGAAACCCATTGTTTCAGGTTAGGTATGCCATCAAACATAGAATCACCTTTAAAGTAATATTCATATTTCTTTCACCAATTTTAAAAAATATGAAAATGTAATATTATTTATTTACCTGAGATGTTACATCCTTCCCACCTTTTGGAAATTGTGCCCCCATAATTTTATTCACATATCAAATAAGTTGGAATATTTATCCGTCATAGTATTACCAGATTCTAATGTTGCCTCTTCCACGATATGGTTTTTCCACAAAACCTAAACCTGAAAAATTTCCTTTTTCTGAAAGACTTCCTTTATGTGGTTGTAAATTTGGACTCGTTGTTCTTCAATAATAATATTTTCTTCTAACTAAACTACATCTAGACCCAAAACAAGAGATGGATCTGGCATATACTTTCTAAACATTGAAACATTAAAAGCATTATGTACATTGGATAAACAAGGAGGTAATGAATCTATGTAGGAAACTGATCCAACTTTCGCTAGAATTTCATAGGGTCAAACGAACCTCAGACTCAACATTACCTTCTTTCCAAAACACATCAAACTTTATCGTGGAGAAACATTAAGAATGACATTATCACCTACCTCGAAAGAAAGTTCCATCCTCCAGTTATCAGTATAACACTTCTTCCTACTCTACGTTGTTCTCTTGTTTTTCTGAATCAATTGAACTTTTTATGGTATCTCCTCTACCAATTATAGTCCCATCACATTCCTTTTACCTAGGTCATCCCAAAAATATGCAATTTGACACCCCTTTCCATATAATGCCTCAAATAGAGCCATATGTATATTATAATGATAACATTTATTAGAAGAAAATTCTACACAAGTAATATGTTAGTCCCATATTCCATTTTAATCTATTAGGAAAGCACGTATTATATCTTCCAAATTCTAAATTTTTCATTATGAATACCCATCTAATTGAGGATGATATGCTTTACAAAAATTTAATTCAGTACCCAAGGACTTCTGAAGGCCTTTTTAAAAGATAGAACTGTACCTTGAAACATGGTCAGATACAATGGAGAGGGGAACACCATGAAACCCAACTATCTCTTTAACATAATAACAAGAAATTTGATCTAGATGAAATTTATCTTGAAAAGGAATAAAATGAGCAGATCTAGTCAATCGATCAACAATAATAAAGATTTCATTGTTAAGTTGGGATGTCTTCGGTAATCCCATAATGAATTCAATGGATAAATTCTTCCATTTTCACTCTATCACTTATAAAAGGAGACACACCCCTTCAGTAACTGCCACTCTACTTTTACCTATTGGCTTGTCAAACATTTCATATTAATGTAATCGATATCTCTTTCATTCCATCCCACCCATAATAATCGAGAATATCTATGTACATATTTGTACAACCAGGATGAACTGAAAACGGAGAACTATGATCTTCATAAAACAACTCATTCTTCAACTGAGAATCACAAGGCACATACAATCTATTTCCAAACATCACAGCACAATAGTTATCAATTTTGTACTCAGGTAACATACCTTTATGAACCAACTCTACCTTTTTCTATTACTCATTGTCTTCCTTCTGTGCATGTTTAATTCTGTCTGATATAGATGATTTCACTGACACCTAAAACAAACCACTGTAATTCCATGCACTAGAAATTTTAAAAAGGGGGGCAGAATATAACACCCCATGATTTAATAGAAAGTTATCTTCTTTAAAATAATTCAATAGCAAGTGCTACATGAAACACCAAGTTTGAGCACACCACGACTTACTGAACTAGTCATTCAAAAAGTGGTTATGAATAGTATTAACTACATTTTAAATTTTATATAGTCTATTTAAATTTATCATCAACATTATTCATTTCATAGACATAATATATGAAAAAATTTAATTTTTAAGATAAAAGATGTATATTTCATAAAATGAAATTTTACCACCTTTTAATGGAGAACAATTTTAAAATCCAATATTCGACACATTAATATATTCAATTTGACAAAATAAACCTTTTCATTAGAATAAGGGAATTAAAATTTTGTCTAGATAAATTTTAAGTTCTTCTCTGATAACTTTCATATTTTGATTAATAATGAAAAATACTAAATTTTAATTGAAAGAATCTATTTTAATCAAAATAATTTATAATGATAAATTATACATTTGAATGTTATGAAGTATAATAAGATTATAATTTAATCATTTATTCCAATGTTGGTTATTCAATGTAATTTTCAATTTTAATTGAACATAAATACATATCAATCTTTGTATTGTTTTTACTTTTAAAAAAACCTCTTTGTAGACTTTCCCATGAGAATATTTTTTAAAATTATTTTATAAAACCTCTATTTTTTGTATTTGGTAAAATAGAAATCATTTTTTAATTCTGGGCTCAGAAATAGCTTTGGGTGATGTTTTGGAATTTTTTCTAAAATCATTCAATTTTTTTTTTTGAATAGTGAAAAACACAGCATTATTATTTAATACCAACTTTTTTTTAAATAATTGATTTTAATTTAAATTTTTTTATGTCAAAATAGAAACATAATACATATATTTTTCTATTGTAATTCATTAATGTCATTTTATAATAATATTATGTATATAAAATTTTACTGAACGTTTTACTGTCTTTTACCCACCTTTTAGGCACATTTTCAAATTTTCATAAAACATAATTTTACTTAATCTGTGAATTGAATATCAAAAATCTGAGAGACATGGTTTATATTAGTTTCAATAGGATGATTTTTTTGGGTGTATGGTATCATTTGAATTATTTTTACCCTAGTTAAAATGAAATATGGTAATTAAAGTAATAATGATATTATAATTACCCTAACAAATGTAATAATTCTATTGAATAAGTGTTTTTAGACCATAATAAACCTTAGGAATAAAATATGATCCCTTTTTATCCATTGGTATTAGATTTGGGCATTTATTTTTATTTAATTTAAAAAAGTGTTAAAAGTTTTAATTCATATTTTAAAAACTATTTTTTTTAATATAGGGTTATAAATAACATAAATTTCACTAGAAATATTCCTTAGAAAGTGAAAAAGATTTCATATATAATGTTGTATTATTTAAAATTTCTAGACATTAAATAAATAAATTTATTAATGACACAAAGATGATGCATTAGTTACCTTTATAATAAAATATTAAAATAATTGATATTATAAATATTAAAATAAATGTAAATTGAGACTTATGAAGCATTACATTAATTTTATAGGTTAATATGACATTTTAGAGATGATTTAATGTATTTTTCTCTATGTAATCATGTATTGATGACATTAACAGAAATCAAACACTAAAGAGTGTTAAAATTGACATATTTGATTTTTTAAAATAAATACTATATTATTAAATCTTATAGTATTACAAAAAAAATATAATGATTGAAAAAATACTTATATAATGATTGATATTTCATTAATGAACCACTTTATGTCTTCTTACCATTTTATAGTATGTTTATTAACCATGTAATATAAAAATAAAGAAGACATTGTAAAAGTTAAACTATTTAACTAAGTGTTAGATATAAAAGATAATGTTAATATGATGACCTAAACTTCTATAAAACCAATTTTTGATATTATTTTGTCCCATACACAACTAATATTCGAAAAAACTCTATTTGGTCCATTATAAACCGAAATTTATTTCATAATAAAATAATATTTAAAACTTTTTCTAAAGTGACCCTCACCTCTCTAATAAAATAGTTCTTCCACGTCTCCCAAAATCACACCTCCAATACCATTTTTCATGGACTAAACCTCCTAAAATATCTTCAAAACTACCCTCACTTACTCCATAGACCTTAAATCGATCATAAATTCAACCTATGATTTCATTTTGATCATATCAAAAGAAAGAACCCCAAAAAGATATAATAATTTCCCCCAGTATTTCAAATTTTTTTTCTTCTTAAACTTAATCATTATTCATTTTTTCCATAACAAAATAATAACTCCATTAAATTATACATAATATGATTTTATTATAAATATGGTATTAAAATATTCAATATTCTACCCATCTTATGAATGACAATGTCACCATTCATGCGTATGTACGATTTACCGTCTCCACATCATGGTGTAGGTTGTCATTCAACACTTCATTATTTGGATAGGTATAATAACGATTATAATTGATGTTAATATAAAATATAACATGTTATTAATTATATATATATATGATATAACATCAAATTAACTATGATTTCACCATCAATATAATTGTATTGTCGCTCGTACGTACATACAGATTACCGGCTCAACGAACGTGATCAGATTCATTTCCCATCATAACCATTCAAGAAAAATGTTCATTTAATTATCTAAAATAATTTTTAATAAGATAATATCATTTTTATATGAATAAATTACATACTATCCCTAAAAAAATTACTTACATAAGAAAACATATAATCGAAAACAAATCTGTTAACACCTGAAACAATGATACAACAAAAAAATTATTATCAATGTAATATTAGAAGAACATGTTTTATATAATATTTCTATATTTTGTTCTTGTATTATTTAATATAAGTTATTTAAAAAGTATACCAGTGGTTAATTTACCCTTAACAAAAGGAAAAATACAACGCATGGGGATTTCATCTAACTTTTTATTCCTCTGAGATTAATGCAATATTTTCCACTATTCTCTTTTATTTAGTGTATGTACTACCCATGATTGTATTATTTGTGTAATATAATTTAATTTATGGGTATGTACATATTTATTTCATGATAATTCTTTCATGTATTGTATGTTTGGTATGTTACAAAATCTGTAAGGGAATGAAAAATTTCAATTTCCACTCATTTTGTTTTACTCAAACTTCATTGATTATTTTAATCCAATATTATGTATAGAATAACTATTTATTCATTTATATAGTAATAAAAAATCCCATATATGTGTATATACTTTTTATAAACATAATAAATCCATTTATAAATTCTTTAGTCATTGATATGAACATGTTAAGGTAATCTTAACTTAATTTCCATTCATTGAGTTAAACATTTAAGTCAATGGTCTGGTTTGTACAAGAATTTGTGTGAACGTACTAAGCTTTATTTAAACTGAATATCCAATAATATTTATTTTACATAAATTTTTTCACACACAATTATTTCATTTATTTATCCCTAATCTATGGATACAGTCTTTATAAGGTATTTCCTCTCAATTTTCATTCCATAGAGACTTCTTTGTTGTTATTCAGCATTTCTCTCTTATATGGTGAATATAATGTACTTTGACATATTATATCATGAATCCATTTATTCAAATGATATTATAAATTTTTTATTAATGTTATTCCTGTATTATTTTTATTTAAGAGTCTCTCATTTGGTTAGGTACTATTTATCTAAAATATCATTTAAAATGATTTAAAGATCTATTCTTCTATATCATTTCAATTTGATGTCCATATTTTTAAAATTGATTTAAGGATTTATTTATATAGACGTGAATGTTTTATGATTAAAATTACTTTCAAATTTTCAAATTCGTATGGGACACTTTGATTCAAAAATATATTTTAAATGGCTTCTTTGATAAATAGTGCAACTTTTAAATGTTTTAAAAAAAATTGGATATTTCTAAAAAATAGTATTACTAATTATTTTCATATATGTCAATATCCTTAATTATACTTAATTATTGACTGAGATTGATTGATTAAAATATAATCTTTCAAATTGTATTGAATGATTTCTGTTTGACTGTGGATGTGCTATTTTTATATCATTTATGGTTTGTGGATAAAGTATTGACAATTAATATGCTAGTTTTAATATAAATTTTTAGATTATGTTTCACCATTTTTATATGAGGAATACATTGGACATATTATGTTATGGTTGGATCCCAATATAGCCTCTCAATGCATCAGTATGTCTCATGAGACAAACTAGTTTCTTGGCACAAGGCCTTGAAAAAATATTATTTGTATTTGTGGCATGATGCCTTGACAATTTGGTTATAAAGTCTAGAATTATACATTACATCATTAAGAATTTAACTATTGATATTATCTAAGATTATTAGACTATTAAAATATCTATTCAAATAAGTAAATGGAATTATATAATTTATATTTTCCATATTTCACTGAAGTTTATGTTTAAAAGGCTTGTGGTTTACTCTTATAATTTTTCTTTAATTATTATGGTTATTTATGAATGTTTGCACTATATGGTTACCCTTACTAAGAATCTGAGCTCACCCCATTATTATGTTATCTTTTTCCCAGTATGTAAATAATAATATTATTATTGACCTGCTAGAATAGGCTGAGGGATACGAGTGTGTTCAAAGGGGACATAGTGTTGTATTTCATATTTAATGATGTAATGTACTACTTATGTTTGTATCTAGTACATACAAGGAAACTAAATTGATCGGTCATTTGGGACCTGATCTCTTGTGACCATTATAATGTTATTTAATAATGCACTGACTCGAGGTAACTAGGGTCAAGTCATTAAAGATGCCTTAATAGATCATAATCAGGATCCCTTTCCAAATTCATCCTATATTTTTAAAAATGATAAATATTTGTCACATAGTCTATTCATGGGGTGTATGTGATTATGTGTTATGAAAATAAAAATAATGTGATTGATATTTGATCCTCAAAGTGTTATTTTAAGGAATATTAATGGTGATATACATTCATTGTGAAGATATAATTTATATCATTGTTACTATATCAAAAATATTGTCTAAAATTTATGTAATATTTTTTAATAAAAATATTAAAAAGAATAAAATCATGTTTAGAATGTTTCCACTAACTTATATTTATTTGAATTTTTTTATGTCATTTTAAAAACATTTGTTTATCATGTTTCATTCTACTAGCCACATTAGGTAATATTCAAAGACTAGATTTAAGGAATTTTGAATAAAAATAAATTCACACATTATTACATAATTGTTGTTTCAATAGATGGTTGATAATTTTCAAATAATTGTTGTAAGAGATATGGACATATGATCAATAGTATTTTGGCAGGCATAAATGAGGTCTTCTAGTATCTTCATAAACTACTAATTACAGTACTAGTAGGGGATACATTTTATTTTTGTCTAGTACCTTATTTCATTATCCCAATAGGCATATCAAGGGATGAAATAGGTTATAAAATTTAGTCACAACATCTATATAATATTTGATATAATATTATAAGATACAACAATATTTCATTTTAAAATAATTTTCATGGAATGGATATTCGTTTTGACAATAATGTGTCATGACTCACTTATAGGAAATAGTGTTCAATTAGTGGTGGACTTATTATAATATATATATTGTGAATTTTGTTAATTCTTGGTATATATGTGTCTCTCTAAGCATGTAATTATATATTTCTCATCAATTAACTTACGATGGTAACCCTATGTTAATGTATTATATGTATTGATCACTCTAGTATTATTCTATAGTGGTCTATGAATTTTTATCAATGATTTTTTATTTTACTTTATCTGTTGATAAATAACTATGGCCTATGTTTTTACAAGTTGATTACCCTTATAAAGAAAAACCCCATCATGAATATTAAATGGTATAGGATAGCCTCACGAGAAGAGATTGAGGCTTTGAGGTCACATATTTTTCACATAAGGAAATACTCATAAAATACATCACATCATGGAAGCAATGATCAACACATCAAATAAAATTTTATCGAATATATGTACATTCTATTTATTGGGTATAAAATTTATTGTATTATAGATTTATTCACCATTAAATAAGAATTATAAATATATACCAGAATTTTTTGTTATATTTATTAAAAATTTAGTTTAATCATATATTATATTAAATATAAATGGTAATGATTATATCATATGTAGATATTTTGTACATCCTTTTATCAACTTTTTAGAGAAGCATAATTAAAAACATTCATTGGTGGTAATATTATTCCATATCAAATTTTAAATAGGTCAAAAAACATCCCCATTATTATATACAATTCCATCATCATACCTACTCTCCATCATATAGGCCTATATGTTATTGACATGTGTGATTTAGAATTTTTGTTCATCTATTCATTACATCCCCTTTTCATTAATTATGGAAAAATACTCAAAATTTTAATCTTTAATATTGAATGAAAAGGATTACTCTCATAGATTTATACCTTATGTTATTTCCCATGATTGATGGTGTAGTTGTGGAAGGTTAAATGGATAATGATTTATTTGAATTTTCTATGAGGCTATATGGAATTGAATTCCAAGATAATGGATGTCCCATCATAACATGATTGATTAACATGACATTGATATATGATACCATCACGTATCTGTATGAAAATAATTACAAGATTATTGTCATGATATATTGTTTCATATATGTTTCATGACATAATGGAAAAGAATATTTTTAGATCATTCTATGAAATTCATACATGTGATATATTTATATTTACTTTAGAACATTGGATTAATATTTAGATATATTTAGTTGGGTATTCATGTGTTTCATTATCATATTTTGAGTTGTGGTGAACAAGTCTCATAAAAATATGAATATTTTAGGATGAATTGTTCTTTTATAAATCATTTTATATGATTGTATACTTCACAGATGTCTACATATTTTTTCTCCATTTCTTGTGCATGTTATATAAGAATCTTTTGGTAGATGACTAAATGTTTATCCATACATATTTGATGAATTTCAAATATGTATATATTATTTTTTAAACTATAAATTCAATAATATTTTCAATTAGTATTGATGGAACTCTATATATGAAAATACAAGTAGACATTATGTCCACACATAGGGGCATATGCTAGACTATTTTCAATACAATGATGTATATGATTATGATTTATATACATAAACTATTATTGTTTTTAATAGGTTTTCGTATTATTTTTTTGTTATTACAAGAATCATGGATTTCATATTTTAGGACTATTATCTAGAGTCTCCCACTTTACTACATAATTATTATTTCTGTTAGTACAATGTGGTACCTATTATTCATTCCCATAAGGTTTAATGGAACAATTTTAGTGGAATTATGAGGAAGTTTATCTTACAACAATGCATTCAGGAATGATCAATTTATTTTCTTTAATTCATTCATTAAATATGTCAAGGATATAGAAGGATGCATTATGAGTTTTAAGGGATATGGAGAGAAACCGTAGGAGAAAATCAAAAATTTGAATGTGGAAATGATCAAGATCTAAAGTAGATGAGATTTTTTTGTATCAAATATAGAAAAAATTAATAATCTATCTATTTTCACATTCATTTGAAAAAACATAATGTAAAATTGAGAATTATTTCAAACTACATTCCCAAATGTGATTCCTTTTATAATTTTCAACATTGATTTCTCTATTTCAAGCATCGTAATGTAATAAATTGGAGGCATGTGATTAGATGGTGAATGAATTGGCCAATTAGTTCAAAAATACCTCTGAATATGATCTTAATGGTGTTACTCATCCTTATAAAATGAAAAAGGAGACACTGCACATGTGTAGAAATCATATATCATCGTTCTGTTGGGCATTAGACATTGAAGATAAATTCCAACATATAGAAACCATGAAACCTAGAATAAAAAATGAATATAAAAAATAAGTTATAAATAATATTATAATTTATGTACATAATTTAAAATCTTTTAAATAATACAATAGTAGGTTTTCTAGAATATTTTCATATGACATTGTATCATTTATAATATTATAGTGATGCCTATGGGTAAAAATACTCCAGGAATAACATTATTGTGGTTATAGTTTTGTAATAATAATTTAGATAATTTAAATTCACATTACATGGATTCTTGAAGAAACCATCACCAACATCGTGAGTTTATTAAAATATAAAACTGCAATTATGTGAAAAATATGTATACCAAATCGAATTATATGATCCCATAACAAATTTTGAATATGAATAACATATCCTATAATCATAATCTTATCAAAGATACATGTTCTATATGAAAAATTATATTAACAAGAAACATTGATCCCCAACATAATCAATTTTCCTAGTCTAAGTCGCCAATTAAAGGTGAATACATTAGATTGATTAATGATGTATAATGATATACAAAAAAATGCCACTAAAATATCATAGACTGTATACATATGAAAACATGTTGACATCAATATAATCAACATATGATAAATTGGTGAAGTCATAATATATCCATAGTATGTGTAAAATAATATATATAAAACATTTGTTATCTTATACCTCAATATTTACAACTCTATGATCCAGATCGAACCAATTCATAGTTATTCATCATGCAATTGCAACAACACCACGATAGAATATTCCAACACATGTTACACAACACCAACTATAAAATATATCTCTCCCACTAATATTAGAAAATTATAACTCTATGGAATCCATCTCTCTACTAGGGTTGCAATGATATATTGATAAAAAATAGTGAAATCGTGGATCACTATACTATAGAACCCTCGCATCAATGTTGAAGAATTATGGTAGTAGGGTGTGTGATGTGGTGGAATTTATGGGACATATGTATTCTCAAATATGTAATTGTAAAATCTTATACGATAATATAGTAATCATGTCTTTGTGGTAAAGTGAAAAAATTAATTCCAGCTATACTAAATACGATATAATTGATAACTTTTTATATAATGATTAAAATTTTATAAATTATTTTTTGTATAAACATAATTTAAAATATATATATGTGGTAAAATTTATAATGAAAGATGAAACAATAAAAAATAAAATAATATGTTTATAAAAAAATGATAACATAAATTTGATGAACACCATTGTAAAGTAAAGAATATAGGTTACAACATTGTAAATTTTTGTTATAAGTATTCCCTTCCATGTGACATAGGATTCATCATATCATTTATCCCCATTATTGAGGAAAATCCATCACATTCTTAATATGAGTTATATTTAGCCTTTCTTGGTCACTCAACCTGCAAATATTAGCAGTCATAGTTGGATGATCAACAAGAAATAATAAAAAATAAAAAATTTCAATAACCATCCTAAGAACACTATACTAATTAACTGTAGTTATCATGTGATGTATTGTATCAATACTGGATTCACATGATATAAAAAATTACCTAGATATGATGAAATGGTCTTTGGGATACACTAGTTCCTATATGAATCAATAATCATAGAAAGTATTTTCTATAAGTAATCTATAACTCAACGATTGTTTCCATTGAGTAGATTTTCAATCATTATTACCTCAATGACTCTACCTTAATAATAAATGATTTAATTATTAAATGTTATTGTTTTATATTATATCATTTTAATAATTCCATGGAGTTATTTACCCATGTTAATGGCATGCTACAGTCCTTGATAAGCCTTTTGACAGTATTTGACTATTAAATTTATAGATAGGTAAAATAGATAATGTACTATAACAATATTTGTTTGTTTACAAACTGCATTGAAGTTTCCATTTACACACTCCACAATATTAGTGGTTGTATGGTCAAATCTCCTACCACTATGGTATCTCAATGACCATTTATCCTTTGAAATATTCATCATGTAACCCTACATAGTGTTATTTTACCATTTAATTCCATAAAAATGCACTATTAATTTTACCTATCAATGTTTTTATACTAATCAAATATACATAAATGTATTGAAAAGGATTGTTAAAATTATTGAAATAGATATAAGTAACTCAACATGATGATTGAATTATTTATAAAATCATCCTTGAAATTCATAACGGCATTATGGGAAATATGTATGATGAAATATTGATTATAATAATAAATTTTCAACTATTTTTTTTGATTATTATTAATTATATTTATAATCACTAGATTATGATTTGATTTTATGAACCTTACGTGGATTTACGAAGCATTGTTTTGTATAGTATAACAGAACAGATAATATAATTCAAAAGTATCATTTTTAAAAATCCATAATGACTGTGGGATGGGAGTAGGATTATTCATTTTTGAGGAAGTAATAACAATAATAATTGTATAAGTTTAATAAAGAAAAGTTCAATTAACATGAAATAACTTTTCAAAATAATGAAATTTAATGATAGGTTTCATATATTCCCAATGTAGCATATATAATTTTACCCTTTTTAGATAAACCTTATTATCATAAAAACATGATCAATTGTTCCATTATGTTAAATAAACTATTATTACAAGAATACTATATCATTAGTTGTGTAAGAACATTATTTTACTAATCCCAATCACCATAAACATTGAAAATGGTTGTTTTGATTCATTCAAAAATCAACATAGCATATCCTATGTTTGAAAAAATATTCATGTTATTTTTCTGATGAGGGAAACAAGAACGTCCTTGAGTACTCATTTCATATCTACAATAATAGTCGATATAAATTATGAAAATGGTGTATAATGATCATATGATTTTCTTGGCTAAACAAAAGAATATTAGTGGTAAACTGAAACTATTATAGAATAGTCTATATAAAAATGTATTCTTATGTCATACAATCATGGATATTATACAATCGTGTATGTGATAAAATATAGACAAGGCATTGGTAATTATAAATTAAATAATCATTTTATTGTATATATGGAAACCTGATTACCTTCAACATAAATGTTGACAAAAATTATATATATTTTTGTCATATAATGAGATTC
The DNA here is from genome assembly GCA_963277665.1 of Viscum album. NCBI lineage: Eukaryota > Viridiplantae > Streptophyta > Magnoliopsida > Santalales > Viscaceae > Viscum > Viscum album. The sequence continues at coordinate 859,976,098 of OY728151.1, forward strand.
CGAAAATTATTTAACTAGGTAAAGATAAATTAATTATCTTCTATCTTGAGTCAATTTCAATGTATTAATTTATCATTCTATAAAAAACTAACAAAAAATAAGGGAAAATAGATACTATTAGATTAGTAAAAAATATCAAAACAACATTCCATCCTAACAAGATATATTATCTCCTTATTTTAAATAGACATTTAGATTAATTTATAAGTAGTTCTCAATAAAAAATAATTATTTAACTAGAGTCAATCCACATCACAACAAAAAATTTAATCCTACTATTAGAAAACTTATTAATAAACCTTTTTAGTCAACATATATATTTCACCTTACATCTAGAAATGATTATAAACACCCTTGTTTAATATATTTAAATATATATATATATATATTAACTACAAATTATATTTAAATACATATAATTTTATAAAATATTACATCCATTTGTTATGATACATGATGTAGAGTCATATTATTACTTATTCAACAATTAATTTTAGCTATTTTCAAAATTATCATTCAACACATGAAAAACAAATTTTATCCTATTTTTTACACTTCAAATAATTATTTTTTGTTTATGATTAATGTTTTAAGAAATTCCATTAAATTTTTATTGGTGATGTGTTTTTCAATATAGTGTTTTTCTTTGTCAATATAAATGGATGAAGAACCATGTTCTCACCATTCCTAGTCTTCTAAGTTAATCATATTAAAATGATTCCCATGATACGTATTTATATTATTCATTATATAATTCTTGATGGATATTGAGTATATTGGTGATGTGAAATATAATATGATATTCATGGGTTGCATCACACCTAATTAGAATCTAAATCATTGAAATTTTCCAATGAATTTAATCATATTGAATGTATAATTACTATAAAGGTAGATATATCCTCATCTATACTAGTGTAATAAATTTTTCATAAAAAATGTATTAATCCATTTTTACTCCTTTTCATGATATATTATATGAGATATCTAGATTAATGCATCCATATCATTGTATTTTTTCTTCATATCATCTTACATAATTGATATCATGATTTAATAGAAATTAGATGCATTAATCTGAAAACCCCAACCCTATTATCTTATATTTGATGGTTACATTATTATATTGGAACTTGATATAAGAGATCGCATCCAAAGGGATCATATAGTAATGTAGTATCATATATAAAAATAAATGATTGAATACCATATTATATTTGAAAACATAGCATACAACATTTTATTTAATTTACGAACATTTTTAATCCCTTTTTATTATTAATTAATTTCAATGATACTACACATATTTTCATACTACAAGAATGAAAAATAAATACATGGGTGAGCTCATATTTTTTAGATGGTAATATGTACGAAAGAAACAATCATATAATAAATAAGAAATGTATATATTTCTGGAATAAATTAGTACTAAATAACTCCACATAAATAGTCACATGAGCATCAAAATTATCATATGATATCATAACTATTTAATTAATTAAATGGATATCAAAAATATATTTCAGTATGATATAGGGCATAATTTTGGATATTTTAAACATACAGTTAAGGTATTGTTCCAGGACATATTAAATAAATGGGTAATGAATATTCAAAATACCTAAAACCATTTTTCCTATTATACCTACTAATGTATTTAGGGGATATTTAATTTCTTATCTCACTTGTCTGCTCATAAGTCCAATTAATTGATCATATGAATAAATATTGAAATATAATAAACCTAATTTAGTAATCAATACAAATATGTATTGGATTAACTTGGATATATATTTTTAATAATTTCCTTAGATTAATAAAAATAATATATATAGGAAAATATAATGGATGGTATCCTTGAAATATTTCCCTAATAAATCATAATATTCTTCAATTGATGTTTACATATATAATAAGACTTTTAAAATATGAATTAATCATTTCTTGGAGAATAAATCATGGTAAACTAGAAATAAATTATTCAAAATTAAAAGTTCAATAAATATGTGAAAAAAACTATATTTTTAAGGAATCATCAAAACCCATTTAAAATCATTATAAAAGAGTTCTCATAATTTTAGGAAAATTGTATCATTTAGTTTATGTTAAAAAATAGTTTATACCTTCTACAATAAAAATCATGTTTAAAAAATAATAATAATGTGCCATTGAAAAAATATATTAGAAATTAAAAACATGGAAAATATTAATTAAATAAATCATTGGATAATAGTAAATATATTATTGAAAATATTATAACAATAAATAAATATATATATATATATAGAAGAAAATGAATCTCGGTCGAATAGAAAAACAATTTTGGTCCTCCCTAATTCAATTCATTTAGAATATTCAGTACATTAGATAGAGTAAAATTATAGAAAAATAAAAATTTCTAAAAGTAAAAAAAATAGTGAAAATATAACGGGTTTAGGATTGAAATATCAAGTAATTCCCCCAATGTAAACATAATCATAAACAGTCTTAAATAAGGATGAGTTCTTAAAATAAAGCATTACCTCATGTCTGGACATAATCATTAGTGATTGTATCCTTAATAATTATAAATTTATAGTTATTATAATAATATAAAAACCCATTTAAAATATAAATATATCATATATTATTTAATTATAACATTTCAACACCCATTTATTCATAATTCATTATAAAATGTATTGTTTCAAAGTGTAAAATGTTTCATTTTTCAAGTGACTTTATACTTGTTAGCATCTTTCCATGCTTCATGGTCATTGTTTAAATTTTTAAAAGATATTAATAATTATATAAATATCATATATACACCTTATATTTAATATTTTTAATCAATATTTAAAATCATACACTGAAAATGAATTAAATTGTTTCATTGATATAGTTTTCCACACCTATGCTCAATCAACATTCTCATTTTTTAATTGGTGAATAGATAATATATTAAATATCATAAAGTATTACAAAATTTATGAGTATTTTATAATCATCATATATTTACATTATATGCATCATTATGAAAATCCTTCTGTGGTAGTGATGAAATACACAATACATTGCTTCACAAGGAATTAATCATTACATTGAAAAAAACAATGTTTTGGTTTCCCAGTTGATGGAGAAAGCTATTAAATAAGGTATCATTGTAAAAAAATAAAATCAATTTAGATGATATATATTAATTATATTATAGAATATTGTATAAAACAAACATTGAGTAGGTATATGAAGAAATAAAATAAAATGAATTTTTTTAGAGTAATACATGTTCTTTAGATAAACTCCTTCAATATAATCCTTAATCTATAAAAGATCTATATTTTGATATATTACTAAAAGCTTCATCATTATGAGATATATTAAAAATTTATTTTGGTATGTATTTCCAAAGATAAATTTCTTTTGAAGTTTGATAATGAGAGGAGATGTGATATCGTTTTATAAGGGAGTGAGAAGATAAACATCGTATTTTACAAAATATAAAAGGATATTAATGACATACTAGAGATATGTGACTCCGAATTATACTATAATAAAAATGGGGGAGATATATTATATATGTACATAGTTAAAATTATGTTTATAGATAATTTTTTGTAAATATAACAGATATCATTTAATTTCACAACCTGTAAATGCATTTTAATGATTATCATTGTATTGAATTTTTACCTCAGTTATTTTTTATAATATACAAAAATGAAATTAGAAACATTTGAAAATTTGGTAATTGTTATTAAAATTATTGATTCAATTTTATAAAATTAAATTTCTATATTGTATATATTATAATTTAAATACAAATTTTTAAAACATGTTGAAAATAATCATTTCAATTGTGTTTTATGGCCCGAAAATGAACTTTTAAAAATCATGTATAATATTTATTCCCACGTAATTAATTTTATTATAAATAATTAATGGTTAACAATATTAATTTATGAAAATATTCCAAACACAATGAGACATACGGATAATATTATTTAATGAAATAAAATTATACTAAAATCGATAATTTTTCACTATCAAAATTATGTTTTATTTATATATTGTCAATATTTAACACTATAAATATATTGAACTATGATTTATAAAATTATATTTTATTGTGAATTAGTTTTTTTAAAAATAGGTAAAAAAATGTTATTTTTTTCTGAAAAAATTTAATGGAAAATCATTTTTGAATAAAAAAAATAATTAAAGAATATTGTAGATTTTAAAAAAATTGAGAAATCATAAAAAAATTATTTAATAAATAAATTTTATTTATATTATAACATTATAAAATTTTATATAATATCATTATTCATATTCATATATTTTATTTATTGGATAGTTTAGAATGGTCACATTTATAATATATCACATATCACATAAGGCTAGTTGTTGCGTGTAAATAAAGATATCACACTTGTTATTTATTTAAAATAATTTTTTAGGGGGGTCATTATCCCCTCTAGAAATAAATTTAAACCTCAAAAAAATTAAAAATTTGTCAATTTCAGAATATTTAAAAATATTTTTGTTCAAAATATATATCATATGAATTAAAAATAAAAATCCTTTGAAAAGGGTAATTGAGAACATAGTGGTTTACTGAAATAACATGAAATTGGGTTGTTATATGTGAATAATAATATAAAACATGATGATTTTATTTGAGGATAAATAATATCCTACAAATAATATTAGTTTCTAATAGAGAAAATGATCATGATAATTTTAATATCTAAAGAAACATAATTCAATAAGGGGTAAGGGCGACGATAAATTCCTCAGAAATATAGTTAACGGTATAAAATATTTATTTCAAGATCTTGTTCCCCAACATTAGATAATCCAAAAATATGAGTATTTATAATAAAATTAAATTTACCTATATTATTTAGTTGATCCTTTATGAATTTTTTTATTGAATTTTTTTATCAGTTTCTAGATATGATTCAATTGAAGAATGAGAAATATGAATTTTTCATTCTTGAAGAAAAAACCTAAATCAATAATGAATCATAATATCCATAAAGAAAACAATTTTTTTCAATTTTCTAAAATAATCATTTTGAAGCTTATGAAAATAGAAATTAAAAATATATAATATCGATGATAAAAAATACATAAATTCATAAAAAATCAACATTAACACCCGTAGAAATAATAAAATGCATTAACATTTTTATTATAATCCCACTAGTTAAACATATATTGTTATATTATTAATCTATTAATTCAAAAATCCTACAAAATAAATATCCACACAAAAATTAAGAATATTTAAATGTGAAATATTGGTTTAACAAATATTATAGCAACTAGAGACAATTATTGTTAATTATTAGAGATATCTTGTTATTTTTTCATTCAAATTATATTTGAACTAAGTTTTTGTATTGGAAACATATTCCATATTGTGTTAGTGGGTGATTCTATATTAATTAAATATATTAATGAAAATGTTGTTATAGAATAAAATTATGCATTCTATGAATTTAATTTTGTTTCTAAATTACATAATATTATAAAATAATGTATTTAAACATTAGATATAACAATTTCATGAACCTGACCTTACTCCCTTTTACATTTATGAGGTAGATTTTCTTGTAGCATGTGGAATTAATTTGTGATATTCCATGTTTACTATTAGTTGAATAACTAGACAGAAGAGTCTTCTTGATTTCCCTTTTACTCATGAGCGTAATGGTTTATCTCGTCACACTTGAATAAAACACTCGTTCAATTTATGAATGTTCTAGGATGTTTAATTTTGTAATCATTACATGCTAGAAATTTCATTCATCCCTTTCCCTTTTCATGGATATCAAATTTCATATATATCATATATTCTCTTTTTCTCATTATTTCAATTAAATATATAATAATTTTTAAATTCCATATATACATCATGGTAACTATATCACATACTATCATATGATGAATTTTTATTATAGTAACAAACTTCAAAGGCTTGTATTTAACAAATCAAAAAACAATTCATATTACCCTCATTATTATGTACATATTAAATAATATTTATTTTTATTATTTTATTGTATTATTCATAAATATCAATATCAACATCATCCTTTTTTTTTGAAATATTAAATACTACCATTCCTTATCTACTAATTATTAGACCCTAGTTTTCATGGTTGGAAATTTCAAAAATAATTTGATCTTTAAACTACTATATGTGTTGAATTTATATTGGAGGTTATGAATGGGATTTCAATAGTTATAAGAATTAAGAATTATATTTTTATATTTTTATATAATAATAAATTTTAGGTCAATGGTTTTCATGGAATCCCATTTTTAGGTCATGTAGATTGACTTTTTGAAAAGTACATCACGAGACAAACACCTGACACCATGTTTGTGCTAGCTGTTAGACCTAACCATAAGTCTTATTTGGTAAGGGAATATTTTTTCATTAAACATGATAGGATACCTATAAAATAGTTTTTTTGGTGTAGTGTTTCATATAGAATATCATATTTTGAACGTGGTAGACTAATTGAGCACTGAAACCATGTGAGGTTATGGTGTTTGAATAGTAAATCCAATATGATTGTGGAATGGAATTTCATACTACCCATAATAACATTGTGTGAATTTATATGGGAAAATAATATTTTTTTCCTTATAAAGCATGATTTTTTTAATAAAATTTCATCCTCAATTAACATGTTATCTCGACCTCCCATACCATTCTTATTTTTCATTTTCTTCTATTGTGATATCATCTGCATTATTTTTTTGAATTGATTGGAATTGGATGTGTTAGAAGCCAAGAGGTATACCTATTACAAAATTATCGCATATTATATTTTTATATTAATTTATATTATATCATATTGTATTTTTTGGGTTTTAATTTTTGAATCAATGAGAACATTTTTGAATCAGATACTTGTGATCGTGGTTTTACTCTTCTGGGAAATAGGGTGACTAGGGAGGCACTCTTCACTCTTTCATAGTTCATATCATTGTGGAATTGTTTGTTTCTAATTTTTAAAATATTAAAATATATAGTTAAATATTACTAGTGTTTTAATTGATGTTTCATACTTGTTATTATATATTCAGTGATGAGGATGACTCACACATGGCTGTAGAGAATTTTATTTTAATTAAATGAAAAATAATAGATTTGTGTGGTTTCAATATTGATGTGTTGTTAGTTTATTTATTAATATTTTTTAGTTCCCAAATATTTATTATGTAATTATATTTTTATTGTAATTAATTACTTTATAGAGTTTCAATTTGATGTAGAGATTTGTGGGTCTCTGATGAACATGTATGTTCCTTTGATACTATTTTTTTCCATTGGAAAATAAATGGCATGTTTTCCAAATGTTATGTGTTCTATCATACCTTAAAAATAATAATAATATACTTTTAATGTTGAATGTTGATGTTAAATACCTCCTAGATGTTTAATCCCCCTAGTTAAATTAATCTAATGTATTTATATATAAAATTAAAATTTTTAACTAAAATTGATATATGTTATGGTTCACTAAAAACCCCATGTATGATAACTTCTTATCATTGATATGATGGATGAAATCGTGTTTCCGAGACCAACTATGTGGCCTACATACATCTTAGAAAGTGGGTCTTCTCTTAGTAAGGCATTTCATCACTTATATCATCCTATGTGGAAATACATTATGCATTACAAGACTTGTTTGGAAAAGGCGACACACATTGATCACCAAGATGGAACACATCCACATCAGGATTGTTTACTTTATTTCATAACCTTGTATTTCCAAAAAAGAACTGACTACCCCTATTATGATTTCATATGGTGGCACTCATTGTTTGTTTCATGTTGACTGGGTTTGTGACTCTAAAATAAAAGATCTTGAGATGGAATCCTATACTATGATACTATTTCTATGCAACCAAAGAGGCATGTCAGTACATCCGTTTAGACCATGAGGGTCATGAATGGTTACATTTCTTATTATTAACCTAGGGTGTCTTATAGGATTCCATAGTGTCTTACCAGACTTGATCTACTGTGTTATGGGTTTTTGTAGATATTTTGATTTGTTTCACCTTATAACTCGCACCAACCATGTTAGACACAATATCTATAGATGTATTGACGGTTTAAGAATTCATCCTAAAATAATCTTTTATTTATTAAATCACTTCACTAATGTTAATGATATATTATTTGGGATGTACTTCTGGAAACCCAACCCATGGGAACTGATTCAATGTTATTCCATTATGGGGTGACTATTAGTTCTACTTGGGGTCATGTTTCTATGAAAATTTGATTTATTTTTGCTTTATCAAGACAAAAAATGGTAATTAATTATATATAGGGTTTGATAATTGTTGATTGAATTTTATTTCATATGGATTCATTTGGTATCTAGGATCCATCCATGAATGGGGTGCATAGATGATGTTTCTGGGAGGGCCCATTTTCCACAAAGGTCATGTTTTTTTGATATTATTAGGTAATGATGATTGACCTCCTAAAATAATGACTAAGATTATCCCTAGGGTCTAGGTGGATGATAAATTAATTTTTTTTTAATTTCATGGGGACACGTATTTTTAGTCATTAATTTTGAATTAATAGACATGGTACACCTCATCGTTTATAAATACTTTTTATACAAGAATTTCAACACTCATTTTGATTAGTATAATTGACATGATGCTCCTATTTAATTATTAAGAATGGTTTAAAATTACCCTCAACACATCCTTAGTTTAGAAATAAAGAAATGGTGTTCCTCGTAATATATTTGGATTTGTTGAATAGGACACTCTATGTGTAATTATTTTATGATGGTCGGTGTGGTTCAACAAACCATTGATTGGAATTACCAAAAATTATATAATTCATCCCTAGCATTGATACATGAAAAATTAATATTAATTAAATTATGGTTTACATAATATATATCATATTGAAATTAAATTTTGGTCATAGAAAGTATTGTTTATCGAGAACATGGGCAATGGATCTACAATGTTACACTAGGGTTGTGTGATGTAACATCAAATTCAATGCCCTGTTTATAGGATGTCCATTCAATAAGGGTTATGAATTAAAGCATGGAATATGTATTGATTTTTTGAACCCATTCTAGTATTTTCTTTTTTGTTTGATAATATTACATGATCATGTGTGTATGATGGAATTCCATGGTGATACTTTGGTTGTATTTATCATTTTAAATAGTTAAATATATTTTTTATTTCAATCTTGATGAGTTGAAAACAAATAAGAAACTGAATTTTTTTGACTTATATAAGTCCACAATATTGTTTCCCTAATTATTCATTCACTAACATCCAACCCAGGCCATCATTTCATAGTGCTACCTGAGCATATATTCATTTGGTTGCTGGTTAATTATGGGACGAGGAATAAGAATGATCGACTTTGGTGGATTAGATGTGTCTGTGGAGTTTGAATATGTGGTAAGGATCATTGGTGGTAGTATAGAATTTTAATTTTAATTTTATTTCATTCATTTTGTTTTAATATGGGCACCATAGTATGTGATCTATGTTGTATGTATGCCATTATCATTAGGGACTTTTTTGAATTATCATATATTATATCTCTATTATATTTATAAATTATTCAATATTATTATTTAATTTTATATAAGATATTTTAACTATTTCATGCATTTTTATTACTATAATATGAGGTCAGAGTCCATACATAGACACACTAAGGACCCATAGTCGTTAGAAAAAGTATACATATCAGGAGGCACCCCTAAGGAATTTTCCCTTAGTTGTTCAGAAAGATATTGTTGGGTGAAATGGGTTGGGATATTACAAAGTGGTATTTGTGTAGTTACCTTACCTAGGAATTTCAATTGGTAATAATATGGAATATATATTTATTGAAAATGTGTAAAAATATATGATTAACATCAGACTAATTGGCTGAGAACACATTTTCTAATGATAAGACATGGTCATAAGGGAAGTGGGATTTATTTTCATCGATCTAAAGGTTATTATTGAGTTTGATTTAATCTAGAGTTATGTAAATGTGATAAGGATTTTATGATTTAGTAAGGGAATCTAGAACTCGAATCATAGGTGGGAGGGCATCGACTTATTTTGACTAATGACCTACAAATGTTATATTTGACTCATGAATCATATTATACACCTATAATAAACACATTATAGTAATTGTTTTGTGGAATTATTATTTGAAACTAAGGAAAATTAATTAATGTGCCATCCCCATCTTAATTTTTTTCCCATATATGGTTTTATGGAATTTTAAGCATTTATACACACTTTTTTATATTTATATATATCCTTTTTATGGAATATTATGTGGATTTAAAGTATGATTTTTGATGATGAGGATCGTGATGTGGTCATAAAATAGCATAGGTTAAGTATATATCGGGATAATGGTTTCTATGTGTGGACCCCTTAATATGAGTTTTTATATAGGTTCAATTTTTTAATGTTCCAGTAACAAAATATCTAATCTCATCCTATATAACATGGAATTAAAATGTAATTAACTGAATTATGGGATTTTTGATAAAAAAAAATATCATTAAAGAACATGGGGTGTGTGTAATTTTCACCCTTATAGGTCATAATTACTTTTTGAAACCTCTTTGATAGATCACTCTAGGTTTATGTTTTCCCTCTGAGGTAAACAAAATACTATTTACAACTTACATAGTGTTTTCCCACCAATCAAACTATGATATTTTACCAAAAAGACAAATACTTATAGTTACATAGTCATAGTCACATGATGTGTTGTCGATAGGATCATTATTGAAATTGAACCTAATGGGTTTGTATGATATATCAACTCGTAGTGTTCATCAGTTCTAATCTGTGTAACAATAAGAGCCTCTTAGGTGGAATCCCTTATGAGGATGCTTAGAGAGGATCATGGGATAGTAAAACTATGCTATGAATAAAATTCCTTAAATATTCAAATGACTAAATTACCAATATATGAAAAATATATAATGGATTTATAGTAAAATAGAAACCAATTGAAAAATAAACGAAATTTTTATCATTAAATAAAAAATGAAAAAAACTAACATTAGATACATGGTGACTATTATTGACTTTTTTTCGTTGAAGATATGTTTAACCTTCATGATTTTAAATATTTTAGAAATTTTTTATAGAAATTTTAGATGCTATGTAATTATTAACTTTGGTGTGTGTAAGAAACCCCAATAGATATTCCCTTGGTGAAATGATTGATGTTTTTTTCTAAGTGGGAGGACCCAATTACCTATTTTTCAGACATTACACAAAGGGATTGGTTGGAATCCAGGAAGCCCTTAGTTTTACCGTGATCCAATTTTGGTTGAAATCTTATCTTGATGAGGGAAAACTATGAGAGGGTTTGGAATGGTTTATATAATCATTTTAAGGTAGTGATCCTTTAAAGGATCTTGTTGTGACCGATTCATGATTGGTTATCTGTTTCTGTGATATAGGTAGGGTGATGGCTTGGTTTTTTGAGAAAGAATCAAGGTTTATTTTGTATAGATACTAGATTTACTAAGAAATATTTTTCTTAAACTATAATATATTAAGAATTGGTTTTCATATTGATGATTTAACATCATAAAATGATGCCCCAGAATGGGTTCCTCTAAATAAATTTCGTAAAAGGTAAGATGACTGATTATAAAGAGGTTTTCCAAGGGCCACCTAGAATTTTATGTCTTATGTGTCATATGGAAATATAGGATATTTATTTTTTATGATCATAAGTCAAGTCATGCTTTGTGTGGTATGAGAATGTATATTGACAATGTTTATATAGAAATGAATAATATGTACCGGTTAGACACGCAACACCTTAAATCATTAAAAAATGAGAAGTAATGTGATTTACATGAATTGATGGTTTACCTAAACTGTTGTGGGAATGGTCACATGAGGTTTGGGATGAAATAATAAATTTTCATCAAGGAAATTGGGTGAATCAAAAAATTATTGAGTGTAGTTGAATGACCATTTTGAAACAATTATGGAAAGGTATTGATAGAATGGTTAGTATGGTTCTTTATGAGTGACATATTTTTAGGTGTGAAACCAATCCAAGATCGATCAACTAGTGATGTAGGTGGATCATAATTGTAGGGAGTTCACTATTTCCCATTTGGGGGTGGTGACCCTTGTTATGATTTGATGGTCAACTAATTTCAAGGATGTAATTTCCATGCATCTATAATGGGTTGTGGGTTATTTTGTGGTAGCTTTTGAGAGTTAGTTGGTTCTAATTAATTCATGATTTTTTTATAATGAAATTTTCAATGAACACATAACTGTACACTTGAACATGTTTAATTATTGTAAATAAAAGGATGATTCAATGAAGGGGAGTGGGATGATGCTCTCTAGTGTGTAAAACTCATGTAAAAATGTAAATATGGTAATGGGACTAGTGATTGGATAGTCATTTTGAATTTTTAATGTTGTTAGATAAATATAATCAAGTACATCTATTTTTATCATCAAATGGGAGGTACAAGATAAATTATGGATGTTTGTGGGGATAGAGGTGTGCATCATGAATGATGATTATATGATTATATAATAGTATTAAATCTATTATTTGATAGTTTTATTCCTATAAAATTACAATATAAATGGATAGGGATGGGTTCATCCTTGAAATTTGACTAGAAGATGGTAACGACCATTGGTGAGTGTTCACATAATGATCATGATGGGCCATGGAAAAAGGCATATGGTTCAGGTTTTTAGGATGATTCACCTACTACAGAGACTATTTTTTAGAATAATCATTTAGGTGTTATTCAACATTATTTCTATAGAATAACTGGATGTGGTCGTTCAGGAACCGTAATAGTCATGCATTTTTGATAAGATAAGTGTAATCCATGAGTCCACCTATGCTTTTCAAGGAAAATTCTGGGAAACCAATATGAGATTCTCGATATGTAAATTTACCTTTCATATAAAATTAGATACTGAGGAAATTTTCATTAATTGTTTGATTAGGTTTATGTTTTTTATAATCATTTAGAGAGAATATTTGGGGTGAAATAAAAGTTATCTCATATTCAATAATGATGGTTGAAGGACTATGATTCAGAATTGTAAGATGAAATAATGAAAAGATGGTAGAGAGAACTATAATATGGTTATTATAAAAATCAATGAAATGATCATTTCTTATATTATAAAAATTATTTATGTTTTTTATTGATGTTTTGGAAGTCATTATGATTGTGTCTCTATTTTTATATTAGTTATAAACTTTATGTTTAATGATTTTCTAAAAATATGCATTGGCAGTTCATAACTAACATGGGGAGTTTGAGTTTGATATTTTCCACCAAATAGGTCTAATATATTTTTGTTTTGATTCCCATGACGTCCTCTGATGTTTTATGATCATTATAGTGGGTTTTTTTCAACATCCGATGTTTTAAGAGTTGTAAATTGATGAATAAATTTGAACATTAAACTAATGGACTAGTTGAGTATGCATAAGAGGTTTAGAATATAATTATTAGAGTTATAACTTCACAAAAAAAATTATATATGGTATGAGGATAAAATGGATTATTTTTGTTTTATTGAATCATAGAAATTTAGGTCCCACTATTTTATTCTTAGAAATTTGTATTCTATGATTCTTGTTTAGACCATGGTAATTGATAATTGTGCATCCTAACTGTATGGACTAGTTTATATTTGTACAAGAATTTTTCAAAAAATTTAAGGTGACCAATAAAAAAATAGGATTGGTGTGGTAGTATATAAGAACATAAATTTTTGTGAACAATAAGAGTAACCATGTTCTCTATCTATGTGAGATAATGGGGTTTTGAATGTGAATCCAACATAGTCTCTTAATTGTTTTTACATCTATGAGGCAAAAAACATGGTTATTTAAATTGGAAAATTGTACCATTTCCCCCTCTAATCCATAATATTATTTAGAATATTTTCAATTCATTTCAATTAGTTTTCCCCCTACATGTTTATTCCACCTTCTCACTTCCACTGAGGGATATCTCCATAATTTTTTCTTTTCTGAATCTAACATATTTGGTTGCATTAGAATCCAAGAGAAAATTATTCAACTCCATTATCCTCCTTTTTATTCTTATCTTATATACTCTAAAATTATCATGATTTTTTAGGGTTTTTCACCAGGATTTCACTTAATCATTGATGAAGCTGATACATGGGATGAGGTTTTTTGTCTTATTAAGAAGATGGTAACAAGGGAGTACATACACTCTTTATTGAATATCAATTAATTGTGATGTGATTCACTGGTAGTTTTAGAATACATTAATAATTTAGTTAATTCTTTTGTTTTTGAATGAAATATAATAGGGAATAATTCTATTTCAATGTTGAGGATTTTATTTTGGTTGTTCATGGAAATTTTGTCTTTGTTTTGGTGCACATAGATCAACTGGTGAAATTTAAAGCTTTATGAAATTGTAGTTTATCATGATAAATTTTTAATATTATATTAATATTGATTAATTAATTATATATTCATTATAATCAAGTAATTCTTGGTGGTTAGGTTATAGTTAGGAGATCATATGTGTTGTATTACCTTTTATGTGCCCTATAAATTATTATCAGTGCATTGGTAATAAATGGATACATTCCTAAATATAGGTTATTTATTTAATTTAATTTTTTAAAGTGGGTTAACATTTAATATATAATGTCCATTGTTATTCACAGAAGGTTATAATTCACTTTAGAATATATGTCAGACCTTATACGGGACTTGGAGGATTAAAATATGGAAGAGTGAAACTGGGGTGGATGAGAAGTCTGAACCTCAAAATTGTGATCTGTCATGGTACATATCACTATAATTTGTATTATGTAATGAACATGTGTACGAAACAATGATATGATTAAATTTTAATGATTTCATAGGGAATTAAATACTAGGTCATCGGTTGTTGACTCAATATCGTGACTCTATCATAAATAATCCAAAGAGGGATACCTATACTCATATAATAAATCTGAGAGTCCCAAGAGGGATTCCATTTTATTTTTACAGATCTCTAGGAACCAGTAATGGATAAAAATAAATATATTATCAAAGGGTCCATCATGTGTTTTTGGTGTTTTTCCAATGAATTCTTAATATATTTTGTTTTTGCTTATAGGTAATAATATCATCCTCCTTTGATCATATACAAAACTAGTAATACATAGGGACAGGGAATCGTTGATTATATTAAGAATTTAGCTATCCTATTATTTAAAAAATCAATTAGATACAATTTACGAAGCTAAAATTCAATATATGCATCTAGGAACATGGAACATGAGTTCTATTTCAATGTGATTCCATTATTGTGATTCACAAAAATGAACAAGGAATCCTAGTTTTGAGTATCGTTGATTGATATTTAATTTTTCAGGATCCCGTATATACTTCTGGGGATATTGATTTTGAACACTTTTGATGGAATTTTACCTCAACAAGAATCATAATGTAACATTGATTATTTCTTATATAATATACATAGATTAAGTTCACATGTATGATCATTTTCTAATGAGAAAATGTTAAATAAAATTATTAGGGATTGATGATGACATCATTGATTGATTCATATTATTCTATATAAGATCTGGGATTAACCACTATTACTATCATTCATACATGTTCCTAGAGATGGAAATTAGTTTCATTTTTTTTTTGGGAATTTAAGAAATGGTTCTCCTCTTATATTATTATCTATTATTCAAAATGATTCTTTAAACATCCTTAATTAATTATATTCAAAAAAATACACTATTTCTTTTATTAGTCATTATTGTACATGACTTTCCATTCCCCACTAGTGATGTATGATGGACATGGTTCTCCACACCATTTCTTTTGAATTTTTGGACATAACCCAACACAACATCTATGTTTAAGATCATGGAAATGACAATCCACATCATTGATTGGGATTATTAATCATTCCACTGCATATCATTAGTTTTTATTCATGGATTTATTATCCGTGTATTAAATTTAAAAAACTTATGATATATGTTGTATACTTACCTATTATACTAATGCATTTATGTTTGACCTAGATCACATACATATTGATTGAAACCATTACACAGGTATTTTGTGGTATGAATTACAGTTCAATTACCTAGTGATGTGATTTCTAGTTGAGCAGAACCCCATATTAAAGTGAAAATTGTCGATTAATTTTACCTTTTCATTTTAGTTGTATATTATTTAGGAAAAACAAATTTTATGATAAATATATTTTATGGCAGGCCTTGGTGTGACATTTTCTAGGGTTTTAGCAGTTTATTTATTTATATTATAGTTATCCAAATTAATAGATCAGACATACATACAATATATTAAGGGATATATATGGAACCCTTTTGGTGGTTCCCAATAGAGTTTTTACACACACCCTAATTATTTTACCACTGCACCAGGGTAACCAATACAATGTTACCTGGGTTATAGGATCAGGAAAGGATGTGTATGAGGGTATTTTGAGTATGATGCAACAAATGTGTATACATAGATGTGGTATGTGGTACCCCTCAATTTTTGATGTAGATCCTTATTAATTATGTTCAAATTAATTTTATTCTTGTATATGTTATTGACCTAGTTGGTGATTGATGTTGAATATTTTAAATGGTTGTTTTGGGAATTAATGAATTGTAATTTATCACTATCATGATATATTAATTACTTCTATAATCTTATTATTTATTTAAATAGATGTTTTTTATTTTTCAATAATTTATTATTCTCTAATATGAAGGAATATTATCCACAAAAAACAACACACATCCTTGGATTCTAGTAAAAATCCTCAAGTTCATGGAGATGTGTTCTTTTGGAGTTATTTTTAACTATTTAGGCTATTATTCATAATGTGAGTTTGGTTGTTACATGGCATAATTACCTAGGATGATTTATTTTTAAAAATAATATAACCATAAATATCTCTCATTATATTCCCTTTATTTCCTAATACTATTTAGTAGTTTTAATCAAAATCCAATATTTATAAACAACTCCCTTTAATAAAAATACTATCGTAATTACCAATCATGTTTCATTAGATCAAAATTCATGAAAATACATTTCATGAAAGTCAATACATTTTAATGTAAAAAAATCATAGTAGATATGTTAGAGGATATATGTTTATACATTAAATAGTAGTTCAACATCATAGTATAATGTGGTGAAGTAATAAGATGCTCCAAATAAGAAAATATTAATTTTTTGACATTATATAATATTTGAGTAATATGATTAGATCTAACTCTGGTCTTATATAATTTCATAGGTGGAAAATCTATTCTATGATTATGGGTTTTTATTTATTTTTAGTTCCATCAATTATAAATCCATTATAAACAAGGTAATAAATTATATTATGTCACACATTATGTATCATAATTTATAATTCTAAATCTATTGCAATACCTAACCGAAATTTCAATGTTGTGCATAGATAATCTATAAATCATAATCTTTTTAACATTGGGAATATCATAAGAAATAATAATTTAAATTTTTTCATATTTTATGGTAAAGACCACGTGATTCTACCAAACCATATTCTCCATGAGTGTCTACCTAGGTGTGATGTCTTATACCTATTAATTATGAATAGTGATAGTCGATTTGATACATAATATGAATCATGCAGAGTTGTTACCCATGTGTATTTATTTTCCATGGAGGCATAAAACATATTTAATACAAAAATATATATAAATTTTCTTATAAACCACACAATATTTATCTTCCCAAATATCATTATATTATTGTATACATAGACTTATTCATATAGTCTATCAATGTTTTGTGTTTTATAATGTATGATTCCCTAAATCATAATCCAATGGTTCCTACTAAACATTCTCTAATTCTAATTGACCAAAAACGACCAAATTATCCCATAGATAGTTACATCATTATTATATTTTCATATAATACATTATATTTCATAATAATTGATCAAATAGTTTATTAATTTTGAATAAATCGATACATAATTGAGTCAAACAATATATTTCAACCCCTAAAAGTAAAATATAGTATTTTTATAACATTATTATTCACAAATTCAAATTCATTTATTTCAATATTTTTAATTTTCATGGAATCATTTGGAATGAAATAAAAATAATAGAATGAGACCAGACGCACATTAAGGGAATGTATACATAAGAATAAATCCAATAATAAAAAATGCATGGATTATATGGAAAAAATAAATAATTATAAAATAATCAAATATAAATAATCACATGATTTTAAACATATACCTGGATATCATAACTATTCTATTAATCATATTAGTTTTAATATAGGACATCTTAAGGATAGAAAAAATAATGTTTGAAATATTAATCATACAATTCAGTCCTCATGAAAATACATTGTACATAAATGGAAGTGGTATATAAAAGATTACCAAAACATATCCTCCATAAGGAATCATGATGAATCTGGGGTACTATGTAATTATAGGCCACATAAATTACATAATATGTCCAATGAATTAATTATATGTATAAACAATAAAAATTAATCAAAATTCCTTAATAAAATTTAATTTCTATGTTCAATGATCTGTCATATGAAATGTCAACAAATTCCCTAGTAAAAATGATAATGAGTAATCCGTAGATATAATATGGATGGAATCAATCATGTAAATCCAATTTGAAGAATATCACTCTCCAAATTTTTTTGACATAGATAAGAAGTATTATAAATGATCAATAAAATATTACATCAGTAAAAAACCCTTCTAATTTTGAGTGAAGTTACTTAAAATCATAAAAATTACAAAATATATGAAAAATATACATTTTTATGGGAATAAAAATGGATACATTTAAATATAATTTTAAAAATAAATTATATCCATGAATTATGGATAATGTCTTTGTGTGATGTAGTTTAAAACAAGGGGCTTATTCATAAAATAGGTATTGTATTCCATGTTTAGAAAATTAAAAAAAAAATTGTATTAACAAATTTCATAAAAAGAAAAATCGGGTAAACATTACTATATTTTTCATTTTATAATCGTATAAATGTTTTTTTTTTAAAAATTAATGATATATAGGATGTGGGAGAATAAGATACCTAACTAAAGATAAAAACTGGGTAACTTTTACTTAAAAATATTCAATTGGATATCAATATAATTATAGTGGGGAGATGAAATTAAAATCGAAAATTTCAGAAAATAAAAATAGAATATCGATTTATATCATTTTTATGATAGAAAATTCATATAATTACAAACATAAAAACAAAAACCTAAATGGTATAATATATTTACTAGTATAAAAAATTAACCCTAACAACATGTCTGAAATGTAGTATATGCACATTCAAACTCATATGTAATAAATTTAAATTTATTATTCTTCAATAAAATAATAATCAAATAATAATAAAATCATATGTAATTAGAGAATAAACTTATAAATATTATTATTAATAAATAATTATTAAAACAATAATTTATAAGTGTTATCTGTTTCATTTTTCCATATAAGATTCAATTAGGTACATTCATTGCCGAAATCATTCAAAATGATCAATCATATAATTTTTTAAATCATTATATAATTAATATACATTTTAATTATATTATAATTTATAATAAACATTTAATTATAATCATAAAAAATTAATCACATTACTATGTTGAAGTTGTAGTCTACACACACACATGAGAGATGTTTAGATTATTTATTGGGGAAAGTATAAAAAGGTAAAAAAAATATGTTATTTATATATTATAAATTATATCATAAATATTATATATAAACATTATTATTATCCTGAAAATTATAAATGGATGGTGGTTATGAAATAAAGGCCTCATATCTCGATGCTATAGTCCAAACATACGAAAAAGAAAAATCTTTTTCTTCCTATTTGAAGGATACTGAGGTGAATAAATTATTTTCCATTAAGATAATAACATGAAAGTATTTTATGGATACACATTACACTATATCATAAAGGATAGAATAATATTAAAGGTGGTATATGGAGAAGTAAAATTTAAACACCCATTTTAGAACTCAACCTCATCATTAGACATCATTCATTATCAAACACCATAAGCATTATAAAGATAGTAATTTCAAAAATCCAAAATCCCTAGATAATGGTATAGGATTCAAGGATGGGATTTAGGAATTTATTGTAAACATATTAGGCTGATTATGTGTAAGGATGAGTGGATATGTTCATTTATTTTAATATGGGGGAGTGCAAATATTTGGAATTATTCCATAAAAAAATTATATTAATGTATTTGTTATTATATTTTGTTCAAATTAGAATATTTTTTAAGTATATATATTTAAATATATAGTCATAATTTTATTTTAACATGTTATTTATTAATTTTAACACATATCATTTATGTTGAAATCCCCTGTTCCATTTTTACAATAACTGTAGTAGTGTATTTTTACCTATGTAATTATATATAATGAATAAAATTAAACTAATCATTCAATGAAATATAAACATTATTATACCATTTATGGATTAAATATTTTAAAAATTAATTTCTATAAGTGTCTAATTGAAATTTAAAATAAATCCCATAAAAAAATGTTTTTTTTAATATATTTTTAATTAAAAAATGAAATTAAAAAATAATCTGACATATCATTGATTTTTATGTAATTAATTAAAGTAATTTTTCTAATGGAGACATAAATAATTTTTTAAAAGTTAAAGCATAATGAAACTTTTAAAATAATTGATTTAATAAAAAACGAACGTCTTAAAAAATTGATATTTTTCACAATTCATTAAAAATATAGAATTATTCCAAAATGTACACAATAAGATAAAACTATCTTTTTGATTTAAAAAATAATATTCATTTCCTAAAAAAAATATAAAATCGTTAAAAATTAATTATAATGTCTTCACTGATCATGTAATAAAAATATTTTTTGATGAAAATATATTTTTCGATATTGAACATTACGTTAGTGAAAATTGATCACATCATTAGTATAAATTAATAAATAAATTTTGTATACAAAACCTTAATATATCATTTTTTAATATGTGGTTATTAATTTTACTACTTCCAATTTAACATGATTTATAGTATATTGTTGTTCTCTTGAATCTTGTTATCACTAGTTAAGATATATACATTTTTTTAAATTCAATTAAATTTTATAGGTGTTAAAATTTCCCTTATATCTCTTTTAGAAATCAAATTCATATATACTCACTTAGTGAGGAGGTCAATCAAGAAGTGGGGATCCCAAAATAATGTAAAACATTTCATGGAGTATTTCAATGTATAAACAATGGTACGACTCTTCATAATTTGTGTTTGTAGGGAAACAATCTATTTATAATAACAATAATAGTATTAAACATTTGTTTTTTATATTTCTCCTTAATAAATAATAGTTTATTTTATTAATTTATCAATATTAAAAATACTAAATAATTAATTTTTTGGTTTATTTTTTTTATTTATCAGAGTTATATTGTGTTATTTAGTATATTAAAAAAATTAAAATATATTTTTTATTTTCATAAAAAAATGAATACATAAATTATTTTATAATTTGTGGATCCTTTTGAATTTATTTATTGACCCATATTAGTTTTATCTATGTTATATTAATTTTCCCTATTTATATTTATATACCTCCACCTAAATTTTTCTTGTGAGGAGTAGGGTTTTACACATACATTGTATCAATGTGCATGATTTGTTAACATCTCGTTGAATACAGTCTCCACTATATTATTACCTCATTCCTCATTCATCATCCATTATCCCTATTCAGACACATATTACACTTGAGAACATATCCTCATTGTGAATCGAATAAGTTTGAGGACCTTAGAAAAATATGGAAAAATGATCATTCATGTGAACAAGTGTGCACATGATATATAAAGATAATGTATCATCCCCACATCACGTGGGGATCAGGAATCAATTATCCCTATATTCACACCTCTATGTTTCATGTGACACCGACCTCATCATATCTCAGAAAATCCACAGGTTCTCTATAAGGCCCCAGCCTTAAAGCTTACTAAATCTTGAGTTATTACAAGATTACACATTGAGGATCTTTTCAGGATTAGAGTTTTAGAGAATTAGATCATAAAACGTGCATTACATTCCACATTTAAACAAAGTGGTTACATAAAGATAGTATTCATTTTTTCCCATCAATGGAACATATTTAAAATAAAAACATGGATTCTTTCTTGACACTTCCTTGACACTATCACCATATCATGTACCTTTCCCTTGACCTGTGAAAAAAATTTCAAAAAAAGACTTGGGATGAGCATAAAAAGCTCGGTATGGGTTATATAAAAAAAATATGTAAAGGAAACATGAGTTCATATATACATATGAATGAAATCATACTTTACCCATAAAACATAAGCACTTTAACATACCTCATCAAATCATGAATAAATCATAGAAATCATAAGACATAAAGGTAACTTGAGGCATTCATAACATTCTTACGTAGGGAGTAACGCTCTTGGTTATGTTTGGAATACCCATCACAGTATATTCCCTAAATCTCTTTGGAGAAACCTTAATGTTTCACTCCTTCACGTTACCCAATGCATTAGAGAGCTATATCGAGCTCACCTGCCCTTAGTCTATCACGGAACCACCCGTCTTCATAATAATGCCCAAGTACCTCAACATAATCGTATCACATAAAACATGCATAAAGGAAACAAAACATTTCCACCTTTCAATCACAAGATATCAATACCACACATTTATATAAAAATATTATGAAAAACATTTTCAATACCAAAATAAAAGAAATGTAATAAATGGTATTTATTTTTCTTTTAAAAAAAAGGTATGGCTTGTAGAGGAGGCCGAAACTCAATAATGGTCACGGCGGCAGAGAAGTCGTTGTCGCCGCATACGTACAAGAAAAACATTCCCTTTTTTCGTTTAGTAAACGCTTCATATAAATATGATTCCTTTTGAATAAAAATAAAAGTCAAAGGGGTTTATACACCGTATAAAATAAGGTTGTGTATAAAACAAAATATTCCTCAATGAAAGGAGATTGAGACGAAGTCCCATACCTCAGGTCCGACATGACTCGGTCGTTCTTTAATCTCCTGAATAATAAACTTGAGTTAATTTCTACTTTTTTAATAACCTTTTTCGAGTTTATTATTCCTTTTATATCACTTATTTCCATGTCATTAACACTATGTAATTATTTAAGTTAATAATGGTCGTTTTAACGATCATTGGTACTTGAGTAAAAAATAAGCACTTTATAATTACAAGTTGTTCATGTATAAATTATATCCAGAATGGTATTCATGATGTAGATATCATATATGTCATATATATCCAGTACATGCATGCATTTATAATATTACATAATCATTTAGAGGTAAGAAATGAAATGCACCGTTCATGGAGACGGTAAGCCGTACGTACGCATGAACGCTACTTTCATTTCTATTTCATATTTTATAGAATGGAATCATAATGATATAAAGGTATATTATAATTCTAGTGTAATATCATATGTAATATCATAACTCCATCCTTTATACGTCCCACATATGGTATTCAACGAATCAAATCACTTTGAGGGGGCGGTAGTCCGCACTTCCTTAAATGAAGATATCGCGTTTACCCATAATGAGAACCATAAAGGTATGCCAAAAATGAAAAATACAGAATATTAAGGAAAATATAAACATAATATATATCATATATAAATATAGGGTCATCTTAATGGCCACCTTTGAAGGTGTTAAAAGAATGTTGAACAATCATCGTTTCGGGAGGCATAAATTCACCATCCACGGAAACAGTATGTCCTTTAACCATTAGATGTAGGTGTGTGTAAGTGTTTCTTGTATACTTCTTATAAAAACATCCTAGTATATTGAAGATACTGGATTTGTTGCAAACAAAATGAATAAAAAGAGTTTAGGGGGTTGAAAAAGCAAAATAAAACAAAAGGACTCAAGTAAATACATTACCTTAAAATCGAGTAACTCCCTTTGGTTTGAGCTCAAAGTCTTCCTTGGGAAGACTTCTGCCCAAAGTGAGGCTTCAATTAGTAAGAGAGGGAGGAGGAGAGACAAAATGGGTAGGGGTTGGCCGAGCCAAAGGATTTGGAAGTGTGGGTAAGGAGGTATAGGTGGGGCCTTTTATAAGAGGAGAGGAGAGGCACTCTTTGAAAGTAAAGAAATGTTACTTTATTTTGAAATTAGTTTCGGATTTAAAAGGTTCCACATTGATATAATTCTAGGATAAGGTGTTAAGGGTTCAAAATATACCCACCCAATAGGTTTTGGACATGTTTAGGTCTCATATTTTACATTATCTTTCCATTTTATTTAAATTGTCAAATAATAAGGTCATCGCTGCATCATTATGATGTCATAAATAATTTAATATATTTAATTTCTAAAAATTATAAAAAAATACTATGATTTAGAAAATATTTTTATCTTTCCGATTACTATTTATAGTTCAAAAGATCATTTATGTAGACAAAATTAAAAATATTTTACTTAGGTGATACATTCTTGTTATATTTACTTTCTTTAAAAAAATAAAAAGATAACAAGTCACTTTCCACAAAAGTGATTCCATGGGGTCCCCAAGTTTGGCACAAGACATCCCATGGTCTGCCATGAGACAACCAGTAGAATTAGGACACATGTTGGTGTCATTTTTTTATTATTATGATATTATTTTATTATCCTTAACTACCCGATTACTCATTAATCAAGATAATTAAAGATAATTACCGTTGTTACTATTCATAATGTCCAAAAACAAAAGAGTATTGATTACATAATTTAGACATTCTAATTCCAAATATGTAATCCATTTTACCAAATTCCAAACACAGAAATTTCAATAATTGATTTAAAAATAATTCTCGTTGTCAAAACAAATAGCGGGTTTTTTTGAAACAATATCTATGAAAAGTTTGGAATTAGTTTATGACCAATTCCAAATTGAAATTAATCCTAATGACCAAAATTGGATTAAATGGTGAAAATATATTCTAATTTAACTTTAAAATCAATTCAAAAGATAATCTAATCATAAAAATAAATTAGATTAAAAAGCAGTTTTGATGTAAAATGCAGTATTTTTCACTATTCATTAAAAAATGAACATTGTCAGAAAAATACCAAAAATTCACACAAAGTAAATTTTGATGTCCCAATCATAAAGAATAATTTTATTTTGAAAAACATAGCTTATAAAATTGTAAAAATATAGATTTAAAAATGGATTTCCATCAAATGGCAGAAAAACAATCTTTTAAAAAAAATATTAGTGTATTCCATGCTTAAGATTGGATTTATTTTCATTTTAAGCCTCTAAAACACTATCTAATTCATTAATAGACATAGATAAAAATATCTATTATTCATTACTTACTTGGGATGTTACATCCTTCCCCCCTTTAGAAAATTGTGTCCCCGCAATTTATTTACTTATCAAATAAATTGGGGTACTAATTCCTCATTGCATTTTCAGATTCACATGTTGGCTCTTCCATCATGTGGTTTTTCCAAAAAACCTTTACCTGATTAATCACCTTATTTTGTAACACTTGCTCCCTGTGGTCAAGAATCTGGATCAGTTGTTCCTCATAAGATAGGTTCTCTTCCAGCTGAACTACCTCTGGTCTCAAAACATGAGATGGATCTGGCATATACTTTCTCAACATCGAAACATGAAAAACATTGTGTACCTGAGATAAACTCGGAGGTAAAGCCACCCGGTATGCAACTGATCCAACTCTCTCCAGAATTTCACATGGTCCAATGAACCTTGGACTCAGCTTTCCTTTCTTACCAAATCGCATCACACTTTTCCATGGTGAGACTTTGAAAAAAACATGATCACCTACCTCAAAAGTTAGATCCTTCCTCTTGTTGTCTGCATAACTCTTATGCCTACTCTGAGCTGTTCTCATGTGTTTTTGAATCAGCTGAACTTTTTCTGCCATCTCTTCTACCAATTTTGGTCCCATCAACTTACTTTCACCCACTTCATCCCAGAAAGCTGGTGTTCGACACCGCTTCCCATATAATGCCTCAAATGGTGCCATCTGTATACTAGAATGAAAACTGTTATTATATGAAAATTCAACCAAAGAAAGATGTTGGTCCCAACATCCCTAATAATCCATCGAACAAGCTCGTAGCATATCCTCCAAGGTCTTAATTTTTCGTTCTGACTGCCCATCTAATTGAGGATGAAAAGTTGTACTAAAATTTAATTCAGAACCCAATGACTTCTGAAGGCCCTTCCAAAAGTTAGAAGTAAACTTGTGATCACGATCGGATACAATGGAGAGAGGAACTCTATTTAACCTGACTATCTCTTTAAGATACAAATGGGAAAGATGATCTAGGGAAAAAGTATCTCGTATATCAAGGAAATGAGCAGATTTGGTCAAGCGATCAACAATAACCCAGATTGCATTATTACCTCGAGATGTCTTCGGTAATCCCACAAAAAAATCCATGGATATATTCTCCCATTTCCACTCTGGAACTGGTAAAGGTTGAAGCATCCCTTTCGGTAACTGCCACTCTGCTTTAACCTGCGGACAAGTCAAACACTTCACAGTAAAATCAGCAATATCTCTTTTCAATCCATCCCACCAGTAATACTCTCGAAGATATCTATACAATTTAGTACTGCCTGGATGAACTGAAACTGGAGAACTATGAGCTTCACATAACAACGCTCTCTTCAATTGTGAATCACAAGGCACACACAATCTCTTCCCAAATCTCAAAACACAATCATTATCAATGTTGAATTCTGGCAACTTACCTTTCTGAACCAGCTATACCTTTTTCTGCAACTCACTGTCTTACTTCTGTGCTTGCAAGATTCTATCTGATAGAGATGATCTCACTGATACCTGAAACAAAACAGATGAACATCCTGCACCAACAACATCTATGCCAAAGTTCATCAAATCCTTAACCAAAGGATCATGTCCAAACGCAACATTGCTAATGAAGCATTACTTTTTCGACTCAAAGCTTCATCCACTTTATTTGATTTTCATGGATTGTAATGAATTGAATAATCATAATCCTTGATTAATTACAGCCATCTCCTATGTCTCATGTTTAACTCTTTCTGAGTGAATATATACTTTAAACATTTGTGATCAGTATATATTTCACACTTTACTCCATACAAATGATGACTCCAAATTTTTAAAGCGAAAACAACAACAGCTAATTCCAAATCATGTGTAGGGTAATTTACCTCATGAGTTTTCAACTGACGTGAAGCAAAAGCAATTACCTGATCATTCTACATTAGGACACAACCAAGTCCTTTCAATGAAGCATCACTGTATATAAAAAACTCACCATTCCTGGAAGGTAGTTCCAAAACTGGAGCATTCACCAATCTTCTTTTCAATTCATGAAAACAATCATCACATTATTTTTTCCAGATAAACATAACACACTTCCGAGTTATCTTAGTCATTGGACTAGATAACCGTGAAAAAATTATAACAAAACTTCGGTAATAGCCTGCCAAACCAAGGAAACTACGAATCTCTGTTACATTTGTGGGTCTTGGCCATTCTTCAACAACCATTGTTTTTGCAGAATCAACAGTTATTCCATCTTTAGAAACAATGTGACCAAGGAAAGAAATTTGTTGCAACCAAAACTCATACTTGCTGAATTTTCCATACATATTCTTTTCTTTTAAATTTTGCAAGATAACCCTTAAATTTCTTGCATGCTCTTCTTTACTTTTAGAAAACACCAAAATATCATCAATGAAAACCACCACAAACTTATCCAAGAACTCATGGAAAATTATATTCATTAAGTCCATGAATACAACAGGTGCATTGGTTTGCCCAAAAGGCATTACTACAAATTCATAATGGCCATATCTTGTACGAAACGAAGTCTTCAGAACATCTGCTTCCTTTACCTCCAGCTGATGGTACCCCGATCTCAGTTCAATATTTGAAAAATAATGAGCTCCCTAGAGCTGATCAAACAAATCATCGATATGAGGAAAAGGATATTTGTTCTTAACAGTGATGTTATTCAAGGCTCTAGAATCAATACAAAGTCTCATTGAACCATCTTTCTTTTTAATAAACAAGACAGGAGCACCCCATAGTGATGTGCTAGGTCGAATGAAACCTTTATCTAATAACTCCTGCAATTGTTTCTTTAACTCTAAAAGTTCAACTTGAGAAATTCGATAAGGGGGTTTTGAAATTGTCTTAGCATTAGGAAATAAGTCAACAGTAAACTCAACTTCCCGATCTGGTATTATTCTAGGCAACTCATCAGGAAAAACATCAGGATACTTATTTACCACTGGCACATCATTAATCTGAACAGTTCCTGTGTTTTCAACAATATGTGCAAGGTAACATTCATTTCCATCTTTTACAAGTTTCTCGGCCTCTTGATATGTTATCAACAGTAAGGGTTCATTCTTGTACACAAATTGAAAGTCTTTCTGAAAAAAACTTCCTTAGATCTATAGTCAATCTTAGAATGGTAAATAGAGAGCCAATCCATACCCAGGATAACATCAAACTCTACTAGAGGTAAAATAATATGGTTTTCAAGTAGGTTATTTCCACAGATAAGGATAGAAGATTCTTATAAATTCTTTTTGCCTCAACATTTCCCCCAGGTGTTTTTACCACAAGCTCAGGATTCATTTCTTGAGATGGTATTCCCATTTTACTAGAAAAGGTTTCAGAGATGAAAGAATGTGTAGACCCTGAATCAAACAACACACTGGCATAATCTGAAAAAACAAAAAAAAGTACCTGATACAACTTCATTTGATGGCCCGACATCTACTGAAGTAGTTGCAAAGAATTTCACCACCCCTTTCTACTTGTAGTCTAACTGCTTCCATCACTCAAGCTCTTTGTCGGACACTCGTTTGCATAGTGACCCATCTCATTGCACTTAAAACATTTCACTAACTGTAAATCAAATTTGGTCTTACCTTTACCTTGATCTTTTTTAGTGAAATCACGAGCCTTATGTCCCATATTACCATATCGGTAGCACTTTCCAGAATTCGGAAGACATTCCCCAGCATGCCTTTTGCCACATTTTTCACAAACTGGAATCTTAGATTTCTTACCATCAGACTTTTTTGAAGAATTATTACCTTTCTCCTACCACCTCGGTCTCTTCTTCTGTTGGTTGTTATAGAACACTTGATCATCGGCAAACTCCATTTCCACCCTCTCAGCACATCGAACAAGCTTTTCATAACTTTTAAACTCCAGAGAATCTAATTCCCATTCTATATTTTGGATTTAATCCTAAGTAAAAATGATTGATTTTACTATCAAGGTCTCAGATAGAATTTGGAGCATACCTTGCCAATTGAGTGAACCTTTCTTCATAGGCAGCCACTGAGTCTTCCTCTTTCCTCAATTTCAAGAATTGTTTTTCCATCCTAAGTCGAACAGCCTTAGGAAAATACTTCTCAAGAAATATACCTTTGAATTAATCCCATTCAAGAGCATCAATCTCATCGGAGTTCCTGATATTTTTAACCATAGACCACCACTGATCTGCCTCACCCTCCAAATAGTAAATAGCAAGACTAACCTTTTGATTGTATGAACACCCCATGACATTGAAAATATTATCCAGTGATTTAATCCACCCTTCAGCTAACACAGGGTCAGATGATCCTCTGAATGATGGGGGATGTTGCCTCATAAAATGTTCCACCACTGACAGGTTCCTCTGTGGTTGATCTGGCTTATCTCGTGCATGGATACCACCACCATTTATCGCTTGAGTCAACTGCGACATTACTGCAACAAACTGTTCAGTTCCAATTCTGACCCTCTCGGGATGCTGATTCGGAAGGTTATTTCCTTCTACATGCCTACCTATCACTGCTTCCCTGTTTCCTTTGCATAAAACCATTCTGAACAAACATGTCTTAGATGAAGCAACATGCTAATATTCAAATACTATATCACTTCAATTTGACCATAAAAAAAATTGGATAATCATTTAATAGAATTCTAACTCCTAATGTTATCTAAACCGACCTTTGATACCAACTATAAGGCCCCAGACTTAAACCTTACTTAATCTTGAGTTATTACAAGATTACACATTGAGGAACATTTCAGGATTAGAGTTTTAGAGAATTATATCATAAAACTTGCATTACATTCCACATTTAAAAAAAGTGGTTACATAAAGATAGTATTCATTTTTTCCCATCAATGGAACATATTTAAAATAAAACATGGATTCATTCATGACACTTCCTTGACAATATCATCATATCATGTACCTTTCCCTTGACCTGTGAAAAACATTTCAAAAAAAGACTTGGGATGAGCATAAAAAGCTCAGTATGGGTTATATAAAAAAAATATGGAAAGGAAACATGAGTTCATATATACATAAGAATGAAATCATACATTACCCATAAAACATAAGAACTTTAACATACCTCATCAAATCATGAATAAATCATAGAAATCATAAGACATAAAGGTAACTAGAGGCATTCATAACATTCTTACGTAGGGAGTAACCCTCTTGGTTACGTTTGGAATACTCATCACAGTATATTCCCTAAATCTCTTTGGAAAAACCTTAACATTTCACTCCTTCACGTTACCCAATGCATTGGAGAGCTATATCGGGCTCACCCGCCCTTAGTCTATCACTGAACCACCCGTCTTCATAATAATTCCCAAGAACCTCAGCATAATCGTATCACATAAAACATGCATAAAGGAAACATAACATTTTCACCTTTCAATCACAAGATATCAATACCACAAATTGATATAAAAATATTATGAAAACCATTTTCAATACCAAAATAAAAGAAAAGTAAAACATGGTATTTATTTTTGTTTTAAAAAAAAGGTATGGCTTGTAGAGGAAGCCGAAACTCAAATAATGGTCACGGCGGCGGAGAAGTCGTTGTCGCCGCATACGTACGACAAAAACATTCCATTTTTTCATTTAGTAAAAGCTTCGTATAAAAAATATTACTTTTGAATAAATGTAAAAGTCAAAGGGTTTTATACACCGTATAAAAGAAGGTTGTCTATAAAACAAAATATGCCTCAATGAAAGATGATTGAGACGAAGTCCCATACCTCGGGTCCGACTTGACTCGGTCGTTCTTTAATCTCCTGGATAATAAACTTGAGTTAATTTATACTTGTTTAAGAACCTTTTACAAGTTCATTATTTCTTTTATATCACTTATTTCCATGTCATGAACACTATGTAATTATTTAAGTTAATAACGGTCGTTTTAACGATCATTGGTACTTGAGTCCAAAATAAGCACTTTATAATTACAAGTTGTTCAAGTATCCATTATATCCAGAATGGTATTCATGATGTAGATATCATATATTTCATATATATCCAGTACATGCATGCATTTATAATATTACATAATCATTTAGAGGTAAGAAATGAAATGCACCGTTCATGGAGACGGTAAGTCGTACGTACGCATGAACTCTACTTTCATTTCTATTTCGTATTTTATAGAATGGAATCATAATGATATAAAGGTATATTATAATTCCAGTGTAATATAATATATAATATCATAACTCCATCCTTCATATGTCCCACATATGATATTTAACGAATCAAATCACATTGAGGGGGCGGTAGTCCGCACTTCCTTAAATGAAGATATCATGTTTCCCATAATGGGAACCATAATGGTATGCCCAAAATGAAAAATACAGAATCTTAAGGAAAACATAAACATATTATATATCATATATAAATATAGTTTCATCTTAATGACCACCTTTCAAGGTGTTAAAAGAATGTTGAACAATCATCGTTTCGGGAGGCATAAATTCACCATCCACGGAAATAGTATGTCCTTTAACCATTAGATGTAGGTGTGTGTAAGTGTTGCTCGAATACTTCTTATAAAAACATCCTAGTATACTGATGATACTAGATTTGTTACAAACTAAATGAATAAAAAGAGTTTTTGGGGTTGAAGAAGCAAAATAAAACAAAAGGACTCAAGTGAATGCATTACCTTAAAATCGGGAAACTCCCTTTGGTTTGAGCACAAAGGCTTCCTTGGGAAGACATCTACCCAAAGTGAGGCTTCAAGAAGTAAGAGAGGGAAGTGGAGAGACAAAATGGGCAGGGTTTGGCTGAGCTAAAGGCTTTGGAAGTGTGGGTAATGAGGTAGAGGTGGGGCCTTTTATAAGAGGAGAGGAGGGGCACTCTTGGAAAGTAAAGAAATGTTACTTTATTTTGAAATGAGTTTCGGATTAAAAAGGTCCCACATTGATATAATTCTAGGATAAGGTGTTAAGGGTTCAAAATATACCCACCCAATAGGTTTTGGACATGTTTAGGTCTTATATTTTACATTATCTTTCCATTTTTTTTAAATTTTCAAATAATGAGGTCATCGCTGCATCATTATGATGTCATAAATAATTTAATTTATTTAATGTCCAAAAATTATAAAAAAAATACTATGATTTATAAAATCTTTTTAGCTTTATAATTACTATTTATAGTCCAAAATATCATTTATGTAGACAAAATTAAAAATATTTTACTTAGGTGATACATTCTTGTTATATTTACTTTCTTTAAAAAAAATAAAAAGATAACAAGTCACTTTCCACAAAAGTGATTCCATGGGGTCCCCAAGTTTGGCACAAGACATCCCATGGTCGTCCATGAGACAACCAGTAGAATTAGGACACATGTTGGTGTCATTTTTATTATTATTATGATATTATTTTATTATCTTTAACTACCCGATTACTCATTAATCAAGATAATTACATATAATTATCGTCGTTACTATTCATAATGCCCAAAAACAAAAGAGTCTTGATTACATAATTTATACCTTCTGATTCCAAATAAGTAATCCATTTTACCAAATTCCAAACACCGAAATTGCAATAATTGATTTAAAAATATTTCCCATTTTCAAAACAAATAGCGGGTTTTTTTGAAACAATATCTATGAAAAGTTTGGCATTAGTTTATGACCAATTCCAAAGTGAAATTAATCCTAATGACCACCATTGGATTAAATGGTAAATATATATTCTAATTTAACTTTAAAACCAATTCAAAAGATAATCTAATCATATAAATAAATTATATAAAAAAGCAGTTTTGATGTAAAATGTAGTATTTTTCACTATTCATTAAAAATGAACATTGTCAGAAAAATACCAAAAATTCACAAAAATTAAATTTTTATGTCCCAATCATAAAGAATAAGTTTATTTTTACAAACATAGATATATAAAATTGTCAAAAGATAGATTTAAAAATGGTTTTCCATCAAAAGGCAGAAAAACAATCTTTTAAAAAAATTATTAGTGTATTTCATGCTTAAGATTGGATTTATTTTCATTTTAATCCTCTAAAACACTATCTAATTCATTAACAGACATAGATAAAAATATCTATTATTCATTACTTACTTGGGATGTTACATCCTTCCCCCCTTTAGAAAATTGTGTCCCCGCAATTTATTTACTTATCAAATAAATGGGGGTACTAATCCCTCATTGAATTTTCAGATTCCCATGTTGCCTCTTTCATCATGTGGTTTTTACACAAAACCTTTACCTGATTAATCACCTTATTTCGTAACACTTGCTCCCTGTGGTCATGAATCTGGACCGGTTGTTCCTCATAAGATAGGTTCTCTTCCAGCTGAACTACCTCTGGACTCACAACATGAGATGGATCTGGCATATACTTTCTCAACATCGAAACGTGAAAAACATTGTGTACCTGAGATAAACTCAGAAGTAAAGCCACCCGGTATCCAACTGATCCAACTATCTCCAGAATTTCATATGGTCCAATGAACCTTGGACTCAGCTTTCCTTTCTTACCAAATCGTATCACACTTTTCCATGGTGAGACTTTGAGAAAAACATGATCACCTACCTCAAAAGTTAGATCCTTCCTCCTGTTGTCTATATAAATCATCTGCCTACTCTGAGCTGTTCCCATGTGTTTCTGAATCAGCTGAAATTTTTCTGCCATATCTTCTACCAATTCTGGTCCCATCAACTTCCTTTCACCCACTTCATCCCAGAAAGCTGGAGTTCAACACCGCTTCCCATATAATGCCTCAAAAGGTTCCATCTGAATACTAGAATGAAAACTGTTATTATATGAAAATTCAACCAAAGAAAGATGTTGGTCCCAACATCCCTGATAATCTATCAAACAAGCTCGTAGCATATCCTCCAAGGTCTGAATTGTTCGTTCTGACTGCCCATCTGATTGAGGATGAAAAGATGTACTAAAATTTAATTTAGTACCCAATGACTTCTGAAGGCCCTTCAAAAAGTTAGAAGTAAACCTGGATCATGATCGGATACAATGGAGAGAGGAAGTCCATGTAACCTGACTATCTCTTTAAGATACAAACGGGAAAGTTGATCTAGGGAAAAAGTATCTCTTATAGCAAGGAAATTAGCAGATTTGGTCAAGCGATCAACAATAACCCAGATTGCATTATTACCTCGAGATGTCTTCGGTAATCCCACAACAAAGTCCATGGATATATTCTCTCATTTCCACTCTGGCACTGGTAAAGGCTGAAGCATCCCTTTCGGTAACTGCCGCTCTGCTTTAACCTGCTTACAAGTCAAACACTTCACAGTAAAATCAACAATATCTCTTTTCATTCCATCCCACCAGAAATACTCCCGAAGATCACTATACATATTAGTACTGCCTGGATGAACTGAAAACAGAGAACTATGAGCTTCACATAACAATGCTCTCTTCAATTGTGAATCACAAGGCACACACAATATCTTCCCAAATCTCAAAACGCAATCATTATCAATGTTGAATTCTGGCAACTTACCTTTCTGAACCAGCTCTACCTTTCTCTGCAACTCACTGTCTTGCTTCGGTGCTTGCTTGATTCTGTCTGATAGAGATGATCTCACTGATACCTGAAACAAAACAGAAGAACATCCTGCACCAACAACATCTATGCCAAAGTTCATCAAATCCTTAACCAAAGGATCACGTTCTAAATGCAACATTGCTAATGAAGCATTACTTTTTCGACTCAAAGCATCAGCCACTTTATTTGCTTTTCCTGGATGGTAATGAATTGTACAATCATAATCCTTGATTAATTCCATCCATCTCCTATGTTTCATGTTTAACTCTTTCTGAGTGAATATATACTTTAAACATTTGTGATCAGTATATATTTCACACTTTACTCCATACAAATGATTCCTACAAATTTTTAAAGTGAAAACAACAACATCTAATTCCAAATCATGTGTAGGGTAATTTATCTCATAGTTTTCAACTGACGTGAAGCATAAGCAATTACCTGATCATTCTGCATTAGGACACAACCAAGTCCTTTCAATGAAGCATCACTGTATATAACAAACTCACCATTCCTGGAAGGTTGTTCCAAAGCTGAAGCATTCACCAATCATCTTTTCAATTCCGGAAAACAATCATCACATTCTTTTGTCCAGATAAACTTAACACCCTTCCGAGTTAGCTAAGTCATTGGACTAGATAACCGTGAAAATTTTCTAACAAACCTTCGGTAATAGACTTCCAAACCAAGGAAACTATGAATCTCTGTTACATTTGTGGGTCTTGGACATTCTTTAACAACCATTGTTTTTGCAGAATCAACGGTTATCCCATCTTTAGAAATAATGTGACCAAGGAAAGAAATCTGTTACAACCAAAACTCACACTTTCTGAATTTTCCATACAGATTCTTTTCTTTTAAGGTTTGCAACATAACCCTTAAATGTCTTTCATGCTCTTCTTTACTTTTAGAAAACACCAAAATATCATCAATGAAACTCACCACAAACTTATCCAAGAAATCATGGAAAATTCTATTCATTAAGTCCATGAATATAACAGGTGCATTGGTTAGCCCAAAGGCATTACTACAAATTCATAATGGCCATATCTTGTACGAAACGCAGTCTTCAGAACATCTGCTTCCTTTACCTTCAGCTGATGGTACCCTGATCTCAGGTCAATCTTTGAAAAATACTGAGCTCCTTAGAGCTGGTCAAACAAATCATCGGTATGAGGCAAAGGATATTTTTTCTTAATAGTGATGTTATTCAAGGCTCTATAATCAATGAAAAGTCTCATTGAACCATCTTTCTTTTTAACAAACAAGACAGGATCACCCCATAGTGATGTGCTAGGTGGAATGAAACCTTTATCTAATAACTCCTGCAATTGTTTCTTTAACTCTAAAATTCAACTTGAGCCATTCGATAAGGGGGTTTTGAAATTGGCTTAGCATCAGGAAATAAGTCAATAGTAAACTCAACTTCCCGATCTGGTATTATTCCAGGAAACTCATCAGGAAAAACATCAGGATACTCATTTACCACTGGCACATCATTAATTTGAACAGTTCCCGTTTTTTCAACAATATGTGCAAGGTAACATTCATTTACATCTTTTACAAGTTTCTCGGCCTCTTGATATGTTATCAACAGTAAGGGTTCATTATTGTACACAAACTGAAAGTCTTTCTGAAAAAACTTCTTTAGCTCTATAGTCAATCTTAGCATGGTAAATAGAGAGCCAATCCATACCCAGGATAACATCAAACTCTACTAGAGGTAAAACAATATGGTTTTCAAGTAGGTTATTTCCACAGATAAGGATAGAAGATTCTTATAAATTCTTTTTGCCTCAACATTTCCCCCAGGTGTTTTTACCACAAGTTCAGGATTCATTTCTTGAGATGGTATTCCCATTTTACTAGAAAAGGTTTCAGAGATGAAAGAATGTGTAGACCCCGAATCAAACAACACACTGGCATAATCTGAAAAAACAAAAAAAAAAGTACCTAATACAACTTCATTTGATGGCCCGACATCTGCTGAAGTGGTTGCAAAGAATTTCACCACCCCTTTCTACTTGTAGTCTAACTGCTTCCATCACTCAAGCTCTTTGTTGGAAACTCGTTTGCATAGTGACCCATCTCATTGCACTTAAAACATTTCACTAACTGTAAATCAAATTTGTTCTTACCTTCACCTTGATCTTTTTCAGTGAAATCACGAGCCTTATGTCCCATATTACCATATCGGTAGCACTTTCCAGAATTCAGAAGACATTCCCCAGCATGCCTTTTGCCACATTTATCACAAACTGGAATCTTAGATTTCTTACCGTCAAACTTTTTTGAAGAATTATTACCTTTCTCCTACCACCTCGATATCTTCTTCTGTTGGTTGTTATAGAACACTTGATCATCGGCAAACTCCATTTCCACCCTCTCAGCACATCGAACAAGCTTTTCATAACTTTTAAACTCTAGATAAGCTAATTACCATTCTATATTTTGGCTTTAATCCTAAGTAAAAACGATTGATTTTACTATCAAGGTCTCAGATAGAATTCGGAGCATACCTTGCCAATTGAGTGAACCTTTCTTCATAGGCAGCCACTGAGTCTTCCTCTTGCCTCAATTCCAAGAATTGTTTTCCCATCCTAAGTCGAACAGCCTTAGGAAAATACTTCTAAAGAAATATACCTTTGAATTCATCCCATTAAAGAGCATCAATCTCATCTGCGTTCTTGAAATTTTTAATAATAGACCACCACTAATCTTCCTCACCCTCCAAACGGTAAATAGCAAGACTAACCTTTTGATTGTCTGAACACCCCATGACATCGAAAATATTCTCCAGTGCTTTAATCCACCCTTCAGCTAACACGGGGTCAGATGATCCTCTGAATGATGGGGGATGTTGCCTCATGAAATGTTCCACCACTGACATGTTCCTCTGCGGTTGATCTGGCTGATCTCGTGAATGGATACCACCACCATTTATCGCTTGAGTCAACTCCACCATTACTGCAACAAACTGTTCAGTTCCAATTCCGACCCTCTCGGGATGCTGATTCAGAATGTTATTTCCTTCTGCATGCCTTCCTTGCACTGCTTCCCTGTTTCCTCTGCGGAAAACCATTCTGAACAAACATGTCCTAGATGAAGCAACATGGTAATCTTCAAATACTATATCACTTCAATTTGACCATAAAAAAATATTTTTGGATAATCATTTAATAGAATTATAACATCTAAAGTTATCTAAACCGACCTTTGATACCAACTATAAGGCCCCAGCCTTAATCCATACTTAATCTTGAGTTATTACAAGATTACACATTAAGGATCATTTCAGGTTTAGAGTTTAGAGAATTAGATCATAAAACTTGCATTACATTCCACGTTTAAACAAAGTGGTTACATAAATATAGTATTCATTTTTTCCCATCAATGGAACATATTTAAAATAAAACATGGATTCATTCATGACACTTCCTTGACACTATCATCATATCATGTACCTTTCCCTTTACCTGTGAAAAACATTTCAAAAAAAGACTTGGGATGAACATAAAAAGCTCAGTATGGGTTATATAAAAAAAATATGGAAATGAAACATGAGTTCATATATACATAAGAATGAAATCATACTTTACCCATAAAACATAATCACTTTAACATACCTCATCAATTTATGAATAAATCATATAAATCATAAGACATAAAAGTAACTTGAGGCATTCATAACATTCTTACGTAGGGAGTAACCCTCTTGGTTACGTTTGGAATACCCATCACAGTATATTCCCTAAATCTCTTTGGAAAAACCTTAACGCTTCACTACTTCACGTTACCCAATGCATTGGAGAGCTATATCGGGCTCACCCGCCCTTAGTCTATCACGGAACCACCAGTCTTCATAATAATGCCCAAGAACCTCAACATAATCGTATCACATAAAACATGCATAAAGGAAACATAACATTTCCACCTTTAAATCACAAGATATCAATAGAACACATTGATATAAAAATACTATGAAAACCATTTTCAGTACCAAAATAAAAGAAAAGTAAAACATGGTATTTATTTTTCTTTTAAAAAAAGGTATGGATTGTAGAGGAAGCCGAAACTCAAATAATAGTCACAGTGGAAGAGAAGTCGTTGTCGCCGCATACGTATGAAAAAAACATTCCCTTTTGTCATTTAGTAAACACTTCATATAAAAAATATTCCTTTTGAATAAACGTAAAAGTCGAAGGGGTTTATACACCGTATAAAAGAAGGTTGTGTATAAAACAAAATATTCCTCAATGAAAGATGATTAAAACGAAGTCCCATACCTCAGGTCCGACTTGACTTGGTCGTTCTTTAATCTCCTGAATAATAAACTTGAGTTAATTTCTACTTGATTAAGAACATTTTTCAAGTTCATTATTCCTTTTATATCATTTATTTCCATGTCATGAACACTATGTAATTATTTAACTTAATAACGGTCGTTTTAACGATCATAGGTACTTGAGTAAAAAATAAGCACTTTATAATTACAATTTGTTCATGTATCCATTATATCCAGAATGGTATTCATGATGTAGATATCATATATGTCATATATATCCAGTACATTCATTCATTTATAATATTACATAATCATTTAGAGGTAAGAAATGAAATGCACAGTTCATGGAGACGGTAAGTCGTACGTACGCATGAACGCTACTTTCATTTCTATTTCGTATTTTATAGAATGGAATCATAATGATAAAAAGGTATATTATAATTCCAGTGTAATATTATATATAATATAATAACTCAATAATTTATACATCCCACATATGGTATTTAACGAATCAAATCACATTGAGGGCGCGGTAGTCCGCACTTCCTTAAATGAAGATATCGCGTTTACCCATAATGGGAACCATAAAGGTATGCCCAAAATAAAAAATACATAATCTTAAGGAAAACATAAACATATTATATATCATATATAAATATATTTTCATATTAATGGCCACCATTGAAGGTGTTAAAATAATGTTGAACAATCATCGTTTCGGGAGGCATAAATTCACCATCCACGGAAACAGTATGTCCTTTAACCATTAGATGTAGGTGTGTGTAAGTGTTACTCGAATCCTTCTTATAACAACATCCTAGTATATTGAATATACTGAAGTTGTTACAAAAGAAATGAATAAAAATAGTTTAGGGGGTTGGAGAAGCAAAATAAAATAAAAGGACACAAGTGAATACATTACCATAAAATCAGGTAACTCCCATTGGTTTGAGCTCAAAGGCTTCCTTGGGAATACTTATGCCCAAAGTGAGGCTTCAAGTAGTAATATAGGGAAGTGGAGAGACAAAATGGGCATGGGTTGGCTGAGCCAAAGGCTTTGGAAGTGTGGGTAAGGAGGTAGAGGTGGGGGCCTTTTATAAGAGGAGAGGAGGGGCACTCTTGGAAAGTAAAGAAATGTTACTTTATTTTGAAATGAGTTTCGGATTCAAAAGGTACCACATTGATATAATTCAAGGATAAGGTGATAATGGTTCTAAATATACCCACCCAATAGGTTTTGTACATGTGTAGGTCTTATATTTTACATTATCTTTCCATTTTATTTAAATTGTCAAATAATGAGGTCATCACTGCATCATTATGATGTCTTAAATAATTTCATTTATTTAATTTCTAAAAATTATAAAAAAAATACTATGATGTAGAAATTTTTTTTAGATTTCCAATTACTATTTATAGTCCAAAATACCATTAATATAGATAAAATTAAAAATATTTTACTTAGGTGATACATTCTTGTTATATTTGCTTTCTTTAAAAAAAATAACAAGTCACTTTCCACAAAAGTGATTCCATGGGGTCCCCATGTTTGGCACAAGACATCCCATTGTCGGCCATGAGACAACCAGTAGAATTAGGACACATTTTGGTGTCATTTTTTTATTATTATGATATTATTTTATTAACCTTAACTACCCGATTACTCATTAATCAAGATAATTAAAGATAATTACCGTCGTTACTATTCATAATGTCCAAAAACAAAAGTCTTGATTACATAATTTAGACATTGTGATTACAAATATGTAATCCATTTTACCAAATTCCAAACACAGAAATTTCAATAATTGATTTAAAAATAATTCCCGTTGTCAAAACAAATAGCGGGTTTTTTTGAAATAATATCTATGAAAAGTTTGGCATTAGTTTATGAACAATTCCAAAGTGAAATTAATCCTAATGACCACCATTGGATTAAATGGTAAAAACATATTCTAATTTAACTTTAAAACCAATTCAAAAGATAATCTTATCATATAAATAAATTAGATTAAAAAGTAGTTTTGATGTAAAATGCAGTATTTTTCACTATTCATTAAAAAATGAACATTGTCAAAAAAATACCAAAAATTCACAACAAGTAAATTTTGATGTCCCAATCATAAAGAATAAGTTTATTTTGACAAGCATAGCTTATAAAATTGTCAAAAGATAGATTTAAAAATGGTTTTCCATCAAAAGGCAGTAAAACAATCTTTTAAAAAAATATTAGTGTATTCCATGCTTAAGATTGGATTTATTTTCATTTTAAGCCTCTAAAACAATATCTAATTCATTAATAGACATAGATAAAAATATATATTATTCATTACTTACTTGGGATGTTACATTCTCCACCATGTCTACATTCATATAGTGAAAATATTATATCCTAAATGTTAATCACATTGTTTTATTACCCTTAGAGGACTTGAGTTTTATATTCACATAAATGTTTGCACATTTAATATTACATACAACCTTTTATCATGAACACTTTTATGACATTGTTGAATTCTATGTGGTTTCCCTTCACTTCCAATTGATGTAGGCCTCCCTACAAGATTCTCAATTATTCATGTCAGCTTCCACCTTTCCCAACACTCTATATTGGCCCATTGGTTATTGTTTTACCATTCCATGTAACATATCTATCCTTGAATGTTCAAAAAATATTTAATAAAACCCTTTTATGTACGTCACTACATAAATTAATATTTCTGTTGAGAGTATTGATTCAAGAAACTAAAATAATTTGAGTAATTCAATAAAAATATCCATGAATGATATAGATATTTATACTCACTAATTTACCCTCCAACACTGATTTATGGTGTGAAGTAAATTTTTTGGAATCTTGAAGATATTAATTTTCTTTCATGTCTATTCTGTTGAAGAATCCAAAAAACTGTTATATGAACTATGATACCTATTATGTAAATTTTGGACTTAATAAACCTCATGTAATAAAAAAAACTTTTAATATTTCATGAGATCAATATTCATCAACATGTTTCAACCAATCATTAAATAAATCATCATTTTCCGATGTATGTCACCCAAACGGTGGCCCCAAGTAATGAGTTTCTTGTTTATTTGTTTTTTCCTAGACACCGAAGTCCTATTTGGATAAATGAAATCAATTATTTCTATTTTACTATTCTTCTAAACCTCGATCGAATGTTTTTTTAAACCATGACTATAATGTTGGATATTTCATCCTTTCTTAAGACTTCACTAGTTTGTAGTCACCTCATAAATGATCATTTTATTCATAATAGAACTGTTGATAAAATAAGTAATGACCATGAAATTCCCAATAAATATTTTTTAAAATTTTATCAAATTATATCAAGATGACACATATTGAAGGAACGTAATTTCGAGGCTCAGTGAGTTCGAAATGGAATTATGAATTTTTTAAGATCATTTAAATAAACATGAGAGATTATTTTTATAACATTTAATCTTGTTCATGGATCAAAAATATTATGGAACCATTGAACTCGGAATGATGATGTACACCTACAAAGGACCTAACATTTACCGATAAGGGTCAGAGAGAAAATTTAATAGTCTGACTTTTCGCCAAATAATGAAATAAATTAAAACGTTGTTTTTTTCTTTATCACCATTGAGAAATTTTCTATGGCGCTGTGGTAAGGTGAAAATGTGCATAAAATGAAGATCATTAATGAGAATTTTTTATTTAGTGTAACAATGTATAAATTAAGACATAAAAAATACATTGTTTCATAAATTAAATAGGGTAACGGCACGACGTTGCATCGTAAAAGAAACAATGCGAAATGATTTTTTTTAATAGGATAATGTGTTGTAGAAAACAAGAATTAAATCATCGAAGTTCTCTAAAGAACCCTCAGAAAGGATTCCCTCTAAGTACAAATAATGAATTCCAACAGGATCAGCAACAATGTCAATTTTTTTTAAGAACATGACCGGGAAGCGACGAATGCCGACAGAGCCTAAATCCTTGAGTGTGGAGGGCATCAACAACAAACATCGATCGAGGTAGGGGTTTTCTGCTAATGTTTTCCCAGTTCTTTTTCTAAAACAAGGAATGCAGATCAACCCACATATAGGTTGATCCACAGATCATGTGTTTAGGTGTTATGGTGTCTTTCTAGGGGTTTCGTTCCATGATTTAATTATTTTGTTGATGTAATTGAAACCCGAAGCCTCCCTGGTTTTAAAAATATATTCAAGAGGATGCGGGGTGGCACAAAAAAGGCCCAACCACTCCTCCGACTTGTGAATTCATTTTTTATGAATATTTTAAATGGTGGAAATTCAAATTCGAGGACTTCTTAGGGAAGGAGACACCCCACAGAGGCTAGAGGCATAGTAGGTGTGAAAAACCGACCACCGTTGTGGACCTAATGGCCTAGGTAAAGACCCACGGGCACACTAGCGTCAGTGGCGATGACTATGTGTGGGTTGCAGCACATTGGAGGAGGCTGTCATAGACATCTCAGGTGATGGAGTAATTGGAAGGAGCCACTGGCTGGGAGGGAACCCCTCTGTTGTGTCGGTGGAGTGTCCCACAACCACAGTTTCGCTAAGCACATGGTCCCTTGAACACGTTCGGCACCCCTAGGTGACTAATCTTAATAAGACCTTGGACACCCCTGGATGTGCCACATGTACGAGCAGAGTGGAAGCAGTCCGATAATGGCATACCAAGAAGGAGGTGGGTGAGACCCATCCTAGTAGGCTGGAACGCACCAGAGTGAGTCGAACCCATCCCAGTGGGTGAGGACCCAGCCTAGTAGTCCAGAAAAGCTCCAATGGGTAGGAACCAAGCCCGAAGTGTTGGACCAGTGCCCGGTGGGCTACCCTATGCCCGGCAGGCCGTACCCACATCCGGATGTTTGGACTCATTCCAGTAAGTGCTGAAATCAGTCTC
This sequence comes from Viscum album, assembly GCA_963277665.1. Taxonomy (NCBI): domain Eukaryota; kingdom Viridiplantae; phylum Streptophyta; class Magnoliopsida; order Santalales; family Viscaceae; genus Viscum; species Viscum album. The sequence goes on from OY728151.1 coordinate 860,020,358, forward strand.
AGAGGGCTAAACGGGTGCCTAGTGGGCCAGGTCAGATGAGACTGGGTCACCAGGTGAACAAGCGGGCTGAACCCTCAGCCAAGATGGTCCTAGTCCAGTGAGGACCAATTAGCCTATCCAAACTTCTAGGACTGACTAGACTATCCCATAATCGAACCGAGTTAGGTAAGGTTGGCCAAATCAATCTTGGTTAGATGGGGTCCTCGGTAATGGTTGGTAGGGTCGATTCGACCAGGTGATACTGGGCCTAGATGCAACCAACACATATTTACTAAAACATCAATAACATGCAAACCGATCATCCAATTGATGAGCTATTTATGGTGTTGTAACCCTAACATAGAGGTGAATCATTTGGAATATTCTATGAATACTTTAATGGATGTATAATTTCTATGATTGTCTTGGGGAGTGGTTATCCCATGTTCAACAATGATACATGTGGATCTGTTACTATGGAATTTTGGGAAGAATATTCTGTGTGACTCGGTAGGCCCACACTAGGGAGCATCATCTTTTTGAACTGGTAGCCACATGGTACTAGAGAGGTGGAGTACTTATATATGTCAACGGTGGGAACATCTTCTGTGTGACCCGACATTCCCAGAGTAGGGAGGGTCTTCTATTTGAACTAGCATACCCACGTAACTCATCATGTATGAGTACCACAACAGTCTCAAGGTTAGTTGAAAATGTCTTCTCTGTTACTTGGTAGGCCCACAAAACTCATTGAGAAGGAGTTCTCCATCAGCCCATAGTGCTCGACGTTATTACTAATGGTCTTACTTTCCTACTCAAAATTATACCTAGTGTGAGATGTCTTGTTTCTTTATAATTCATGGTGATCATGCCTTGTGGTTTGTTTCTGGATTTATTTTTTTTCTTAACCTGTTATTTTGGGGTCCTTAATGATTATAATTTTACTATCCCTTGCATGATATTCTTTTTCACGTGCTTTGTATGGTGTTAATGACTATGTTCTTTAAATAGGACATTGTGGCCAAAAACCTGGTGGTGCCCAGTGAAACTACACAGTAATCGGGTAATTTTATGGATTTTAGAATCTAATCTCCACATACCGATCAGGTGGGGATTCCTATAGAAAACATTCATATTTTTCCTTATAATTTCTTGAATTTAGAATTTCATTTTTTGGGTTTCTATTTTGGCGCATTCAACCTAAAATATGTACATTTACTTGGTGGGTTTTAGTTGAATATATTTTTAGTTTTCCATCTTCGGGATGTGGTTGTGAGTGCGTGCATACAGGAACATAGGAAAATGCATCCCACATGATGGTTGTTACATTTGGCACTAGTCTCCAACCCTTGGAAATTAAGAGGTATACTTGGTGTATGTCATAGGAGAGGCCCTAAAGGACAGGTTATGAAAAAGTGGTATTAGAGGGAGCTGGTTATACATCAAAGACTGAGAGATTGTTGTTTTGTTTTTGGGGAAGTGTTTTGAATGTTTTGAGTTCAGAATTCAGATTTGCGGACTCTAGTATTGGTGTGGATGCCGACATATCAATACACTAGGGTCTTAAATGATTCTTTTTGGTACTATATATTAAAACACTGGTTGCATAAGTGTCCCCTTATGAACATTATGAATATGAGTCTTTTCAGAAGGTATGTTACTTTTACTATGGTACATATTGATCTATTTCAGGATGCCCCCATGCAGACAGCCATCTATGCAAGCAATGTGTGATTTTATGTAGATATCGCCGAGTGATGATGCATTAGATCAAGAACAAGTGCTAGAGATGGCCCCGCCGTGTGGTACACCAATGTTTCCATAACTCGTTGATCAGAAATTAATATGGGTGTTACTAGTAGAGTACATACATAGACTCAATGCCTTTCATGGGTTGCTAAAACAGATAACTCATATGTTCATGGGAGAGATAGATCCTTAGGTTGCTGAGTACTGGATAAATGTTGTGACCCATGACATTCACTTAGTGAGGACCACGATTTATTAGATGGAAATCTTGGGAGTGATCCTTCTATAGGGATCGATAGAGAGATAGTGGAGCTTGACTATCCAGATGCATGACGATGCGACCATTACCTAGAAAGACTTCAAGTGGATTTTTCGTGAGGAGTTTTCCACATGAAATTTTACTCGATGTGTATATTGGTGCTTCTTAAACTTCCGAAGGGAAGAAAGTATGTGTATGCATACACTGTGAGTTTTAAAGACCTCTCTCACTACTCAACAGTCATGGAGCTGGATGCCCTGTTCAGGTCCTGAACCATTGAGCAGGGACTCGGACAGTAGTTCAGGGAATCCATGGGGTCCCTCCACATCACCACATATACTAGAGTGATGTAGTGATACCTTCTTGCAGAGATATTCCTAGAATAGCACTCACTAATATATGGATCCACCAGCATATCTCAGGAATAAGAGTCTTCATGGGTGAGCAGAAGACAAAATACGAGGGTACCCAACTGACTCATGTGTTTCTAGGGATGACCGCTGGGCTCAGGTTAGTATGTACAGGGATACCATAGAATTGGGAGTTAGCTCGTTACTCCGTTGTGTTTCACATGTAGCGGGAAGGGGCATATAGCATGTTACTACATGACACGCCACAAAGATGATCATCAAACAGTCATGGGGCCCCCATGGTAGAGGTAGCGGTAGAGGTTCGAGTGAGGATGTTCGAAGGGAGGCATACATGCTAGGGGATATGGCTAAGTGGAATGCAGTGGATGAATGATCACGGTACAACCTACACCACCCCCATTGTTTCCACCACGGGCTCAGGTAGCTGGTCGATAGGGGCAAGGCCAGCTTCAGGCGATGGTGGCCTATAATCACAAAACTCCAGAGATGATTAGAGGAATGATCTATGTCTTCCCCACCTTATTATAAATCCATACATCCATAGTTTCCATTATCTATTTCCTTACCACAGTCTGCGTTCTGGGTACGTAAATTCTAGTGGATCCTTTGTCTCAATCCTTACGATTAAAGACTCTTACAGGAAGAGATTCAATGACCATACACTGGTTATGGTAGTGTGAGATTACACATTGAGGTGATAGATTCAGATGATATCTCCTCGTGTAGGCGTCGAGGTCTAACTACATCGTCGTGGGTATGGACTGGTTGTCCACATTCCATGCCTAGATATACTATTTTAGGAGAAATGTGTAGTGTTCCCAAAATGATGGGACTAGGGTTTCCTTCATCAGTGAAAAGGGATGTTTTGCAATATAAGATGAAATTTCTAGAAGGAGGTTGTAGTCGTTCACTCACCAATTGTATAGCCTCAGCCTTAGTGCAGTTGAAGAGAGTAATCCTAGCAGTCCTGTAGTGGTAGACGAGTTTGAAGGTTTCATTCCTGAGGATGTTCCGGGACTACATCATCATAAGGAGGTATACATATGCATTGATATATACACATGGATGATGATGATATCCACAGAGTCATATTGGAAGGCTCCCATGGAGCTTCGTGAATTGAGGGTACAGTTGGAGGACATGCAATAGAAGGGATTCATAAGGCCCAGTGTTTCACCATGGGAAACCCCGGTGTTGTTTTCCAAGAATGCGGAGAGACGATTTAGGATTTGTGTGGACTTATGGTGCCTGAACCAGCTGACTTTGAAGAAAAAATATCCACTTATGTGGATTGATTACCTCTTCGACCCGATAAATGGAGAGAGGTGGTTCTTGAATATCGACCTTCGATCAGGCTTTCAATAACATTGGGTATGAGATTATGAAGTACCAGTTACAACTGTCAGATGTTGGTATAGTGAATATGAGTTCATGGAGATTCCCTATGAAATGAAAAATTCCCTAGATGTGTTTATTTAAATAATGAACATGATCTTCTAGCCTTATATAAGTCATTTCGTTGTAGTCTTAAATGATGACATATTGGTGTAGTTGACATCGGAGGAGGAGCACACTACACACCTACAGATAGTCCTAGATACACAATGAGAGCACGAGATTTATGGTATGTTCTTGAAGTACTTGTTTAGTATAAAAGAGGTCCACATTGTGGGACACGTTATCTCATAGGCCATATTTTTAGTGGATCTGGTGAAGATAGAGGCAGTTATTTCATTGGATCCACCCCGTAGCGTGCCTGATGTGCAATGTTTCATACGGTTCACCGGATACTACCAGAGGTCCATGCTAGACTTTTCCATTTTATCAACACCTTTATTATCCATAAAATTGAATGTAAATACATTTTTATGGATGTATAAGTTCTAGCAGAGTTTCATGGATAATATACAGAGACTAAAAATGGCCCCTATCTTGCTACTACAATATGTTGTCTTTGAGTATGAAGTCTTATACGATGCAACAGGGACCAGAATAGGATGTGACTTATTGAGGGACTATGTAGTGATCGCCTATGACTCATGGATGTTGAGGCATCATTAGAAAATCTACGTGACAAATGAAATGGAGTTAGAAGTAGTGGTCTTTTCCTTGAAGTTATGGTGGCACTACTTGTTGGATGAACTGTTTACCATATACTCTGACCATAATATTATTAGGTATATCCTTTCATTGACAGACCAAAACATTAGATAGTAACAATGCCTAGATTTCCTCCAAAACTATGACATTGATTAGTCTGGACTCCTGGAAAGTGAAACGTGGTGGCAGACATGCTCAGCAAGAGGTATGGATTATGGGTGCTGAGTGAGGTGACAAAGTAGTTATCCATGAATCATATATCCTTCATGGATTGTGATGGAGTAGCTTACCTTCAATCAATGACTGTCACTACCCCCACTCTTATGGAATTTTAGGGAGGCACAACTATTGGATGTCGACTGTAAGGCCCGATATGATTAGATATACTTAGGACACGCTCCAAATTTACATTTGGTATGTGGGGATCATGTATTCTTTTCAGAAGATGCATCAGTGTACCAGTGACATTACAGAATGATGTGTTGTGGTAGTTCCATACATCCCATTTGGTGGGACATCCTATTGTGGAAAAGATATACCAAGACCTCTGAGTTCAGTACTAGTGTCCAGGGATGAAACAATTGGTGGGAGAGTTCGTTCCACAATGCCTCACTAGTCATCAAGTGATGGTCGAGAATAGGGTTCCAGTAGGATTGGCCCATCCACTTGAGGATGCGAAGTGGAAATGGGGTGGTATCTATATGGAATTTGTGATGTAGTTAACACTCACATCCAGATTCCACGATTCTTTCTAGGTGATTGTTGACCAAAACACCATGCCTTCCCACTTCCTACTCATTCAGAAGTAGGGAATAATATGCCTCTATGTCTAAGGGATAGTGTAGCTATACAGAGTGATATCGATGATCATATTTGACCATGATGAATTCTTTACATCCGAATTGTAGAAGTTATTTTAGGAGGTGTTTGGTACTCAGCTACGCTTGAGAACAACATTTCACTCTCAGACAGACGGTTAGATTGAGTGGACTATACATACCTTGGATTACATGATTCTTTATTCTGTCATTGATTTTGGTAAAGATTAGGATGACCAAATACCATTTTTGGAGTTTTCAATCAATAATAATTACCACTCCAACATTGGAATGGCACTGTTTGAGGACTTGTATGGAGCGCCCATTAGAAAACCACTATGCTAGAGAGGACAAGGGGAGTTATCACTCATGGGACCAAATTTTGTGTGGGATACCACTAAAAAGGTGTTGATCAACCAGGAGTAGATGATGATTGTACAGAGTAGGAAGAAATCGTATGCTAATAGGAGGGGGTGACCATTGGATTTGGAAGAAGGTGACCATGTTCTACTTTGTGTCTCACCCTAATGGGGATTGCAGAGATTTAGCTGGGGCAACAAGTTGTCATTGATGTTTGGCGGACCATTCCAGATTTTTTCATTATTGTTGAGGTGTCTTACCGCCTAGATCTTCCACAAAAGATGCACTGAGTGACCTATTTTTTCATGTGTCGTAGGTGAGGAGGTATGTGCATGATCCATCACACATCATTAATAGGGACAATCTGGAAATTGACAATGGGGAGATATTTGTGAGGTTCCTAGTATAGATAGAGGATCGATAGGAGCAGGTCCTTCGTGGATGGTTGATTCCTATGGTGCATGTTTGGTTGTAGTAGGAGAGTCTACCAGAGAGTACATGGGATTGGGGGGCTCAGATTTAGGTTCAATACGCCACATTTGATTAATTATACTTTTTTTATTTTAGTAATGTAATGACCTATGGTGGAGAGAATGTAATTTCCCGATATATCCTCCTAATTTTTTTAAATTTGTGTGGAATTATTTTCAGACTTCATGCTTTGATGGATCTTGATTCCAAGTCCTGGTGATCCTGGAACAAAATTCTAATCATTTTTTACAATCGTTTAAGTAAACATGAGATCTATTTTTACTATCATTTAAACTGATTCTTGGATCAAAAATATGATGGAACTATTGAACATGAAAATCTGGAATTATTCAAGAAGGGGCCTAACATTGACCTTAATGGTTTGGATAGAGAAGTTAGTTTTCAGACTATTTGGAAAATAATAAATTAACATAAAAAGATATTTAATTTTTTATCCCTCACCATTGACTGACGAATGATAGTACTGCGGTGCGGGGATGGTGATCATTAAAGGAATGTTATTGATGGATCCTTTTTGAGTAGCTGAACAACACATTAATTGAAGCGTAATGACACGATGTCATAGTGTAATGGAAATTTGGCAACATGTTTTCATTTTAATAGGCTAACACATTGGAGAAATGGGAATTAAACCATGTAAATTCTATGATGAACCTAGGAAAAGGATTCCCTCCAATTATGAATGATGAATAATAGTAGGATCAACAACAATTTCAATACTTTACAATGAAAGGGACCGAGATGTGACCAATGTTGACGGAGCTTGAATCCTTTAGGGTGGAGCACTTCAAAGATGAACATCAATCGAGATAGGGGTTTGTTTTGGTTTATGTTTGTCCATTTCTTATTCTAAAATGATGAATGCAAATAAACCCATGGATAGGTTGAGATAAATATTGTGTGTTCTTCTAGAAGGGTCTCCTACATGGGTTTTCTATCAAGTAATAAATTACATTATTGATAGAATTGTAATCCAAAGCCTCCCATGTTTTAATCTTCGAACACGAGGGGCACTGGCTGACACAAAAAATGGCCAAACCCCTCTGCCTTTTTCATTCATGGTGGCCAAACATTCGAAATAGTATCAAGGAAATTTTGAGGCTTTTTTAGGGAATGTGACTCCCCACAGAGGCCAAAGGCGCAGTCAGTGTGAAGTGTGAACCACTGGTGCAGACCCCGTGGCATGTAGAATGTCCCGTCAGCACGTCGGAGGTGGCATCAGTGGAAGGCATGGGTTGAATTGAATTGGGAGGAGGTGATGGCTAGGATGGAAGATGGAAGAAAGGATGTGGCCCCCAACCATGTCGGTGGAGTAGCACCCAACTGCGGGCCCTGGTTTTTCCAAGCACGTTTTCCCCTGACTGTGGGAAACCCCCATTGGCAGTCTGGTTTGACTAGTTGGGTGACACCCCCAGTTTCAAAATGGGTTTGGGTTGAGGGGAACTAGTATGCCAAAGGGGTATTGTGAATGAAACGGTATAGAACCACCTCTTTTGGACCAGGCAGGATGACACCGGGTCATCGGGCGACCCGGCTGGATGGACCCTCGTCCATGTTAGGTTGCGTCTTGAGAGGCCCAATGGGTCTGGCCAACTTTCCATGATGGAACAGATATACCTAGACCCGAACTGGGTCAAGTGTGGTCAGTTGGAACAAATTGGGGTCATTGGGACCCTGAGCCAGGCTGGTCAGGTCGGTCTAACTAGTTTGGACCGGGACCAGACGTAACTGTCCGCAGTTTAGTAAAACACAAATAACCTACAAACCAGGCATCCGATTAAAGAGTCATTTACAGTGTTGAAATGATCACGATTAAGAAGATATTTATGAATACTCTATTAATTCTTTCATGGATGTTTAATTTTATCAAATGTAATTTGTATTGGGCTCTTTGTGATCAAGTGTTCTATATGTCGAAACCCTGTGGTTGGCTGAGACCTAATGACTACTGACAAGAGGCCATGTGTTTATTGGAATATATTACACAGCGGGAATCAGATTTTGTGTTCTCTGGTCGGCTAAATTGGGGAGAGGTTTTAATGTGTCCTAGAAGACCCATATAACTCGACAGGAGATGTATATCAATATGTCCTAGCTTGGAGGCAACTTCTGTGTGACACAACATTCCCACAGTGGGGAAAAGCTTTTGTGTGACCCAGCATACCCATGGTACTCATCAGGGATGAGTACTACAGATTTCCCAATGTTACTGGTAAGCGGCTTCTATGTGGTCTAACAGAACCATTGTACTCAATGAGAATAAGTTCTCCAGTGACCCGTGGTGTTCGACGTTATGACTAATTGCTCTACTTTCCAACACTAAATTATACCATGTGTGAGATTTCTTGATTCATGATCATTCTTGGTGATCATGCATCGTGGGTTTTTTTATGGATTGATATGTGGTCTTTACTTGTTATTTTGGGATCCCTACTATGTATTTTTTTACTCACCCTTATATGGGATTTTCCTGCGCATGTTATGTAAGGTGTATATGACCGTCACCTTAATGGAGGATTTGGTGTCCTAGGAACTAGTGGTGCCCAGAAAGACTAGGAAAATAGGGTTTAATTCAATGTATTCCAGTATCTACTCTTAAATTACACATCAGGTGGGGTTTCTAGATGATGGATTTCATAGTTTTCCTTGTACTTTCTAATTTTCAGTTTATCTTTTGTTTGGTTTTTATTATAAACCATTGGACCTACAACTTTTAATTTTAATCAGTGGTTATTTTGTGTCATGCTTGATTAATTTCCTATATTTGGGATGTGGCTTTGTGTGCATGCATACAGTTACTTAGGAAAATGACTCCCATAATCATGTTGATGCCTTGGGCACTAGTCACCAACTATTGGATTTTCTGGAGGCAGGCTAGGGTTATTTCATGACATGGACCCTGGGGGATGTGTCATGACACAACATATCACACAACACATTAAGGACATGGTTTTGGTAATTTTTATTAATCATTTTCATGATCATGGTGGGGTATAAATCATACCATGTTTTCACTCTATAATGAATATAAAACTATTTAATTTCTATTGCGATTTTCATTTCTATACAAGTCAATGAACTCAACAAACATGGCTCGATCAAGATGACTTATCATCTCAATCATCATATTTCTATCCCAATTTGGTTGTATCATTGTTTGGGATATATTTTATACATTTTTATTGGTAATTTTTGATTTATACTTCATCTTTACCCTCATAGTCATATACATGTGGTCTTACATTGAGCACATCTCATTATCTGACATATTTTATGATATATTTTTCTTATTCATATCATCTCTCTAAATATGTCTGTATGTATGTTACCCATCATATATACATTAGGGACATCAAAATCAGTATTACTGAATAATCCAATATTCAAGTTTATGGATTTGGAACATAGACATTTATTCCTTACATATATCTAAAATCTATGGATAATTTTTCATGTTGTACATTTAATAAACACATTATCGGTATGATTATAATAAATTTTAGATTTTAGTAATTTTAACATCCCTAGATATTCATTATTAGGATCATTTAAAATTTTGGGGCTTTTTTTGAGGTTATATTTGTGATGTGGTTTACATGTATAACTCATTGACATCCACTTATTTCTCAACCACCCCCACACATGATCTATATATTTATTTTCTTCCATCGTCATCCACTAGTAATAGTGTTACATAATATTTTCCCCAACTATTTACATATCATTCAATCCAATATGAGTCATTATAGTTTTTGAAACAACATCAAATGTCTCATATTTCTTAGTCATTCCCAAAATCCTTCAAACAATATTTTTATTATATTTTGATGTGTGGATTCCATGTGTGGTCTATTGACATTAGTTTATCATTATAATGTCACCATTAGTGATGATTTTTCTCAAATGATATCACTTTACATCCTTCGATAATGATCTAAAATATTTAACATTTTCATTTTATTTGATCCTAAAACTAAAAATCAATTATAAATGGATATAATATAAAAATGGTGCAACATTGACTGAGAATATTTTTCTCAATCAATTCAAAACTTTTTAATGAATCACATAGTCTATACAACATCATATCTAGATACCCCTCTATAGAATGGTGTTCCAAAGCATAAATATTTTCATTTCCTAGAAATTACTCCTATAAAATTATATTATAGGATGATTCTTATTCAATTTTGGTGGTGGTGTTACTCTTACATCCACATAACTCAATAAAAGTTTTTCATCCACTATCCTATTGGGGGAGAGTCTAGTTTGGTATCTACTTATCTCTATAATTATACACACACTAATATTCATCATGATTCTTGGAATTGTTATTATGTTCCTAATGTTGTCTTGAATATCTCCAAATTTTCCTAATGGCCCATATAGTTCATTTTTTTTATAGGAAACTCTCTAACCCAATGTGGATACCATTTAATCTCCCATGAAGTGAGTTGTTGTTGAATCATTATTATTGTCTCTATTACCATGGAATCTAAATTCACATACACCCCCACCCTATCCCTTCTCATATAAACTCATCAATTATTTACCCATATACCCATGAACCAATCACCAAAGTATTTTTACATAAGCAAACATCATCTCTTTGGGATTGTTTATTCTCTTCATCCATCCAAAATACCATTCCAAATGATGGTGGATTATATTTCCCTAACATCACCTATAACTCCTACCTTAACTCATGATGGATCTTATATTATATAATAAAAATGTAATTTATTGTTTCACTGACATTCAATTTATACATATTTCCATATAAATTTATCATTGGTTACTGACACTATCATTTTGATTATATAGTATATATATGTTCCATGTATAATTTTCATGGGTAATTAATATCATTATTACCATCAATAAATAAACTATAAATTATAAATGTTAGGAAATAAAAACACATCATATATTTTCCCCCTTCCAATAGTTAAAATGTTTCATATAAAAATATATAGCTATATTGTACATCAACATGTGGATATTACTTTTAGTCACTTTTAATCCTTCCTTATCGCTAAAGAATTTTCACAGAAATATGGTGTTGGTAATTAAAACACTTTATCCTCAATTTTTAAAATGTCCTATATATGAATATCCAATATCCTTGTAATTGATTTTCAATGGCCCCTCCATAAATTTGATTTAGTAATGCATTATTCCATGGTTTTCTTGATGTGTAATTTTATCTACAATAACCAAAAAAAATTATTTATTCATTGTATGAACACTATATATATTAGCTTCTATATAACTATGTAATTATATGTTGTTACCTCATTATTTGACTTGAATGGTTTTTACTATGGTCAATTACCATTAGAAATCCACTAAGAATCATGGTTAACAATATTTCTTATCAAATAAATTCCAATAATTTAACTATTTATTTATTTATGGTAATGATATAATAATCACTAGTAGTGAATCACATGTATGTACACATATCAAGTCTTATGATGATCAACATCTTCATACCAAAGCCTTTGTCTCATGAAATAAGTTTTCAACAATGATGTGTCTCAGTATACAAGAGTAATGATCCATTTATAATAAAAATATATTTTATATATATCATAGGACTATTGATTGTATCAAAAAACTATTTTGAAAAATCATATCATGTTGGTGGAATGGTCCCTCTTTGATACTAATGTTTTTTATTCATTTATTGATAATTATCATCATATTTTTAGGGAACTATATTATTTCTTGAATACATAGACCAGCATTTCTTGTGTCATTAGATAATTATATTATATAGTGGATTACCTGATTAAATATGAATTGAATTATTTTGATTTCTTCAACAAATACATTATATGGGACCCTAAATCTATTATTCAATATTCCATCAAATACATATGGACATTGAGTTATTTGGTGATGATGAATACATTAGGATTTTATCTACTATGAAGTCCATTTTATGGATTAATGTTTTTTCAATCAGGTAATTAATTATCATGGGGTAGTAAGAAATAAAATGTTATACCTTAATGTATTTGTAAATTTATAAATATATATATGGAAACTATTTATACAAAAATGTTTGGTATCAAAAACTACCTCTTGAATGTCTTTATGATGTAGTCTATTTCTCAAATATTGTGTTATATTCATGAATCCATTAATATTTCTTCCTATATGGGTATTTATGAATGAAAAAATCATATTGAAGTGGAAATTTATTTCATTTAATAACACATTGAAAAGAAAAAACAAATATACCAACATCCTGAACCACCAAACTTGGACCATTAAAAATGTCATGTTTCTGTATGGTTCCCCAGTAATACCTTGGTTTTCTTCCTAGAATACCACATGTTTTTACCTACCGAGGTAATGTATTAGAAAAGTGATCTTACCCATTTTATGTCCATTTAGATTTATTTTCCCTCAGTCACAACAACCTTGGAAATATCTTAGGATGTAACTCATCATCATAATACTCTAGGACATGGATCTCTTTAATATGGAGTACTAATTTTGTAGTATCAAAAATATAAAGGTTTACCATGTTGATATTTATTATAACATTTATTATATTACATCTCATTTTTTTAGGGTTTCCACAGACTCCCACCTTTAATCAGGACACCCGTATTGTTGTCCCCACAACTAAAACTAAATAATTTCCACTACACATCCATCTGGGTATAGAGAATCATATGATTTGTCAACACCAACCTCTTTTATCAATATACCATGTCAAATGACCTCATGGGCTTTGCGTAATTACAAATATTCCACTTCAAAAGATAATTGGTAGTGTCCCTCTGTGGTCATGTATCAAAAAAAGATGGTTCCCACAGAACATCAAATGTTCTTTTGTTGTGATTTTTCGTCACCCACACTCATCCTATGAATGATATAAGGATGTAATCCATCCTAGATGTTTTCTAGGAGAAGCCTATATTATCAGTTGATCTCTGATAATGAATCCTCATTAATAGAATATTAAATCTGAATTATAATTGTAGTAACATGTAAAATTTTATGTTTCACTTTTCATAGGGTGTTACACCTTTGGATAGAATCCCATGAATCATTAGCTTTTCAACATCTTTAGTAATGGAATTTATGGTTCTTGGTTAAACCATTTTTCTAAAATTATGGGATTACAAAAAATTAATCTAACCACATCAGGGGATGATTTTCTAATTATTCTGGTCTCTTTGAATTCATTTATTTTCTTTAGAGAATTTTATTCCACGATACACATGTTATATCATTAAGGATAGTGTTAAAAATAGTTTCCTGTATTTACAATACCCATTTTATTCTTTGTTTTTTTATTTTTATTCATATATAAATAACTATATTCCCCTCAAATTGATATATTTATTAGGATATTCTTCATATATATATATATACGATAAATTAAATTTAAAGACATTATAAATCATATATTTTAATTTTAATTTATTTATATTGAAAATATATCTGAATTGATTATTTATTTAAACCATTTATTTTTATATTATATTTATGAAATATATGAAAATTAATTGAATAATATATATAAATAAAAATAGTCAATATTTTTATTCTTAATTATTAATTAATCTATTCATATTAATTTTAACCAAAAAATAAACATTTTCATTAAAAACAATACAATTATCATTTTCTATACAGTTTGGTTTTGTTTTATCATAAAATGGTGAACCAACCAAATCCATCACTAAGGAAAAATAGATTATAGTAGTATTATTTTTGGAATATTTGGGGTATTGATTTCCTAAAAATAGGTATTGTGGAATTTTTTAAATCCACCGTAAATGTAATGGCCCAGACCTGTCCAGCCCATTAATTTGTGAAAATGTGGTGTTAGAGGTGTTCTGGGTGGTCAAGGTGTCTTGGGGGTTCATTTGGGTGGACTTTTAAGGAAAACTAAAGTGAAATAGATTTCGCAAGGGCGGCACACGGTTTGTCTAAACCGTGTGGCAAAACCGTGCATAGTTGGTCTAGGAGACAGTAGCTTCTGCATGAGTGGTGCATTGTTTGTCTAACCATGCGAGAGGGGTGGCCGAGGTTGCAACTAATGCATGGTTAGCACATGGTTTGTCAAACCATGAAAACTAGCCGTGCGATCACTTAAATTAGATCCTTAAATTGTGGATCTAACTCCTTTTTCCTCTAAAGGGTTCGTTTAAGCTCCAAGGCCGCCCTAACTCAGGATTTTATTTCTCCTAATGTCAAGGGGGTTCTCCCATCATTCTGGAGTCAAACCAAATTCTTCTCTTGGAAAATCGAAGCTAGATTCTTGAGGTATGTGATCGTTCTTGTTTGGTTTCTTAGATCCACTTGGATCTAATTCTCCTCTTCTCCCAGTTTCTTAGACCTACGTCTGTTATGGGTAGATATAAGTGTTTCGATGCCAAATATGAAGATATTTGGTCTTGATGTTTCTAGGACAAGAGATCTAAGGATGGTTTTTGGAGAATCAACTCAGGTATCTTGAGCGTTCTTCGACCGTCGTGGGTTTTGTCATAAAAACCTTTGAGGTAGGGGATTCATTGCTTCTCTTCTTCTTCGAGAAACTGTAATGTTAGCATGTTTTATCTCACTGGATGAAAATGAAATTTATATAATAAATATATTAACTGGATAAATAAATTGACATTGATCGTATGTTTTTTCCTCTTGTTTTGATAGATAGTGTGATATATATGCTTGCTCTAGGGGAAAATCGGTAAAGAATGTAAACCGAGATTATTTGATATTGTTTGATAAAGATAAAGAGGCATGTGAACGAATATAGTTCATGTTGTAATTTGATGTTAATAAAATTGGCATAGTAACCATGTTTAATCATTTTTGATAGCTTACTGATTAGGTTTCCTGAATTTGGAACCTACGAATAAAATCAGTTAATTCAAGATGGTTTAAAGAATGGACTGTTTGATAATTTCATGAAGTGTTCTGAATTAACCTCTTGATTTTTAAATGGCTAATATCCCAATTGATGTAATGTTTTCTTTCCATTCTTCTTGTGTTGTGAAGTGATCCCAAATGGGTGTTGTGATATGTGGGGGCATGGAGGCTTTTTGTTGTGGCAGCAGATGAAGCCTAGGGTGACAAGATGCATCAGTTTTTTCATGTGGGTATCGGGGAGGACACCAAGGATAATGGAATGGGATGTATGTGGTTGTTGGATGCATGATGATTCATATTGGTTGTTTGTATGCTTTTCATTTCCCCACTGCTCAAGTCAGTTGGTCTTGCTTATAATTCATCCGAAATAGGCGAAGATGCGCGGGGTATGCCATATGCTTTCTGTGTTTAGGTTCTCAAGGGAGGATGGGTCTACACACTTTCTATAGGAAGCAATGACTCTATGGTTAGTACATATACTCACCTTGTTGATCCCCCTTGTGTTAGTAGCATTAAATTATTTTCTAGAATTCCTGGGAATATTGAAAAGTGATTCTGTAATAAATATTTCAATAAATGGTGTTAACCCATGGGGTTGGAGTGGAACATAATGATGAGGCTATAATTTAAATGGGACAATGGACTATGGGTGTGATTCTAATGAAGTCTAATGTGGAATTGTTCATGGATAATTAATGTTTTAAGAATTAATTAAGGTATAGTAGAAATAATAAAAAGGGAATGAAGTAATCTAATAAGGTTCTTTAAATGGATTTGTGATTATAGGATACCTAGTCTTAGAAGTAGCAGTCCGTAGTCTGAGAGACATTAGCTGTAGTAGTTTCTAAGAATAGGTTATTCCCATAGTGTGTTTGTGAGATATAGTATATTCTAAACTTTTTGTGTTTCTATACGCTACTCCACCCTGTCAGTAAGGGAAACTAACACCCCAGGGATTCTGATCCATGGGGGTGTTTTCCCCAACATTCTGATTGGAGGGTGAATGGATGACTACCCCCCTTGGCCCTGCTCTCTTTTCTTGGTAGATAATTGTGATGGTAGGAAAAATGGTTAGTTTTCCCCATATATGAGTATAGAGGGTTGTAATGGCTTGTGTTTATTCCCACACATATATTCGAGATATAGTATTCTATGGACTACTATAGTTGTAACATGTATAGGCTATGAAGGCTTGGGGATCCTTACTCGGTATATGGGATGTAATGGCTTGAGGTATAATACCCGACCTATGATACACTTTATTCAAGCTATGGTAGCTCCCGGATACCACCTCGCTACTTTTGGATTTGAGGATGGTGTGGTGCTTTTCCCAAGTGTCTGTGGGCAAGCCTTTGTGTTGTACAAGGTTCACATTGTGGTTCTTGACTGAGGTGACTGCGAGCAATCATTTTTTGGAGAGAGATGCTCAGGACGTGTGACGTTGGGGAAAATAAGCAAACCAATGGGGAAGTAGTAGATGGTTAACCTTATATTCTTTACTATATGATATATTCATGTATGTGTTACTTGGTGAGAGTATCTATGGTGAGGCTGGGAACATAGTATACCTGCTTAGGTAACGGGTTAGTTTCTCTTGTTGTTCATTGTGCTTTAGCATGCTCTCTTTACTTTTGAATGAGAGGATTTGGGGAGGATCCTAATGAGTATATTGTTATACTCACCCTATGTATATATAAACTATTTTTCAGGTCACTTGGATTAGGTTGGAGATCAAGCTGGTTTCTACTAGCTTGGGGTTGCAGGAGCTTTTCCATCTTGTGGTTGCAGCTGTTTTATTTTTCATTAGAGTACGTGTTGTTTTCCCCCTTCAGTTGTAGTACTTTTTCATGGAATTACATATGTACTTGTGTTTCTTTTATATTCCAGTTCTGCGTTGGATTTGATTGGTGTCTATCTTATATCTCTCTTCTGTATGTGTTCTCTTAGAGGTCAATGCCTCCCATTTGTGTGTTTACTATACCCACGGTGCTAGTCAACAACCCGGGGCCTACTGGAGGCGGGAATCAGGGTTCATTATCTCCCATCTCAAATTTCTGTCCCAGGAGGGGTAAACTTTGTGGGGAAGGGGTCGTGATAGAGTGGTATCAGAGGTTTGGTTGAGAGATATAATGGAGTTGGATTTAGGCATTGGTGAGGTTTCATGGGTTGGTAAGGAAAAAGTGTCATTCATGTTTATCAAGTGAGGTAATCACTAGAGACCGGTTGTGGCATAGGTGTTTAGGTCCCCCTATGATCTGATGTATGGACCTTTATGTTTACAATAGACATCAAATAAGGTGATACTAGGTGCAGGGTAGAGACCTAGTAAAGGATCATTCATCATTATTCATTGTTCTTGTGTTTTAATGGGTAGACCTTGGGATAGGTTAACAAAAAATGAATAAAAAAATAATAAATTTATTAATCTCGAGTCTTCCATGTTCAAGGGTTAGGAGCTCTAACAGTTTGTTTTCTTATAGGTATGGCTCCATGTCGACGTCCTCATTAGTTTTGCGGAGAAAATTTCCATCAGGATGTCCTAGCAGGTCATTGCAGGGTAGAAGTTGATGAAGACGAAACATGGAGTAAGAAACTTTGAGAGTTTCAGCACCATAGTCTGCATAATTATGATGGCTCTGTTTTAGATCTAGTCATGGAAGACTGGTTATAGGAGGTCGAGATCGGCTTCAGTTTTATTCATGCTCTAAAGGGGAACTGGGTGTCCTTGGTTGTGACGATGCTATGTGCAGTAGTGATGAAGTGGTGGATATTGTTCCTCGGGGATCATGAGGAATCAGCGATATCATGGGTGGAGTTCCGAGACATGTTTAGAGTCGAGTTCCTTTCTTTGACTGTGAAGGAATCTAGTCACCAGGAGCGTCTTACCCTTAGACAGGGGAGCTATACTATTTGAGAGTTTGGAATCCATTTCCAGAACCTTTTAAGATATGATTCGGACCGATTACGAGATGAGGAGGCTAGGGTGAGGCATTTCAAGGAGGCTTTGCATCCAGAGATCCAGCACCATGGCACCCCTTTTATGCAGAAGACATATCTTGAGGTGATAGTGAGGGAAGAGATTGTCAAGAGGACATTGGCCAGGACCGGATCATCATGAGAGGGGGATCTTCATGATCCCTCACAAAGTAGAGTTGTGGTTAGGGTCCCTGGTTTTCAGGGAAGAAGATTTTTCATTCAGCCGGGGGTAGGCCCCAGCCCTTCACATATCATTTATCTAGAGGCATCAACTCTCAGGCTATGCCAAGGGATCAGACACTTGTCTTTCTTATGGTGGTTGTGGCCATCAGCAGAGGGATTTCCCGACCTTTTAGAGTGATCATCGTGCACCAGGTGCTATGCTACGGGTTCCTCCATTGAGGTAGTTCCATCCGAGGTAGTAGCAGTAGCAGGTTGCAGCAGTTTTAGATCACCAGAGGATAGATGGGGCAGGAAGAGGACATCCCCATTACACTCCACACCCTCAGAGAGTAGAGCGCAGCCGTGGTGGTGTTCGTCATCAGGGTCAAAGAGGCCATGGAGGAGGTGATGGTCAGCTTCATGCTATAGTGTTTCCAGCTCCAGGTGAACCAGATGTCATTCAAGGTACCCTTGGATTGTTTTATACCTTGGTGTATTCCTTGTTTGATTCAAGAGATACACACTCTTTCTTATAACCTACCCTTGTCCATGATTTGGGACTTGAGGTAGAGAGGCTTCCAGTACCCTTGGCATTGACTACGACAGTTGGAGATCGAGCTGACTTGTTTGAAGTATGCAGAGACTGTGAGCTAGTGTTGGGGAAACACCGATCTTGGTGAGATTTCCAATTTTTACGAATTCAACCATATTATGTCATCCTTGGCATAGATTTGTTTTATTCAGTGAAGTCTATTGTGGATTGCTTCAAGAAGAAGGTCGTTTTCCTTGGTGCGGATGGAGAGCCCGTGGTGTTTTTTGGTGAGCGAGATCCTTGGATGGGTCATAGGAACATTCCATCCTTATCATACATAGTGGCTGAGTTGATGCTGAGTTCTTCATAGGATTATCAGTTGGCGTTTCCTAGGGTCATAGAGGAGTACCATGATGTCTTTACAGAAGAGGTTGTAGCATTACCCCCTCGACGAGTGATCAATTTTGGGATCAAGCTATAGCCAGAAGTGTCTCCTATCTCTATGTCTCTATATAGGATGGCCCCTTTTGAGTTGAGGGATCTACTTATATAGCTTGATAGTCTATCAAAGTTCGATGTTGTTCAGCCAATTATGTCACCACGGGGTGCTCCAGTTTCATTTGTGAAGAAGTCTGATGGCAGTTTGAGGTTGTGCGTCAATTATCGTCGCTTAAAAAAAGTGACAATAAAGAATCACTATCCTCTTCCAAATATTGATGACTTATTCGGTCAACTGAAGGGTTCAATATGGTTCTAAAAGATTGACTTGTGGTCATGATATCATCAGATGCGTGTGAAGGATGAGCATACCTTGAAGACTACTTTCTGTTTTCTTCATGGGCACTATGAGTTCATTGTAATGCTATTTGGCATGACGAATTCTCCAGTTGTATTTATGGTATTGATGAATGATGTGTTCTGTGAGTTCCTGGACATGTTCGTGGTAGTTTTAATCGAAAAAATCATTGTGTAATCAAAATCTGAAGAGGAGAATGCATAGCATCTATAAGACGTTTTGGGAGTTCTTCATCGACATCAGCTATTTGGGAAGTTGTCGAAGTTTGAGTTTTGGTCTCGAGAAGTCCGTTTCATGGGGAATGTTGTGTCCCAATAGGGAGTTGCTATGGATCCATCAAAGATAGAAGCAGTTGTGTCTTGGGAAGCCCCCAAGATAGTTTGAGATGTGTGATGTTTCCTTGGTCTCGCAGGCTACAACAGGAGGTTCGTAGCCAATTTCTCATGATTTACAACTCCTATGACAGCTTTGACCAGGATGGATCATGCATTCATATGAACTGATCAGTGTCAGATAGATTTCTAGTATATAACGGATAAGTTAGTAAGTTCTCTATTCCTTTGTATTCCAACTGGAGGAGTTCAGTTTGATGTTTTTAGCAATGATTCATATATGGGGTTAGGTTGTGCTACCATGCAGTAGAGGTTATTTGTTTCCTATGGGTCTTGGAATTTATGTCCCCATGAATGCAACTATGCCACCCATGATCTTGAGTTGGTATCTGTGGTGTTTTCTCTGAAGTTGTGGAGACATTACCTAATTGGTGAGCGCTTTGTGGTTTTCACCGATCATAAGATTTTGAGGTATGTTTTCTCCCAGCGTGACCTGAACTTATGACATTTTCGGTGGATGGTGTTCTTACAGGAATAAGACTTAAAAATATCATATACACCTAGAAAATGGAATTTTGTAGCTGATGCGTTGAGCCGGAAGTCCGGTAGTGATGTTGTGCGTGAATCCAGATATTCCTAGAGAGTAATGGAAGAACTTTAAGCATTACATCTTGATCTAGGAGATTTTGGGGGTAGAGGCTATCTTTTATGTATGAAGGTACAATCATCCTTGATGCAGAATGTAGAAGAGTCTCAGTTGGGAGATCTATAGGTTGAGGTCTGAAGGGACCGAGTTGTTTGTGGTGAGGCCCTTGATGGTTGGACTGAATATGAACAACACTGAGTGTTGTATCATGGAAGGCTTTTTGTTCCCTTGGCAATGTGCAAGGAGGTTCTCAGAGATTTCTATATTTCACCTTTAGCAGTACAATCTGGCGTGACAAAGATGTACTGATCCTTGAGGAGTTAGTTTTGGTGGCCTGGGCTGAAGAATGCAGTTGCGGAGTTTGTGTCTCGATGTTTAATCTCCTAGAAGGTGAAGGTCTAACACTGTGTTCCATGTGGTCTTAACCATCCATTATAGATTCCTTAGTGGAAGTTAGAGGATATCTAAATGGAAATTGTTACTGTTCTACCTCAAGCTTCGGGAGGACATTCTGCTATTTGGGTGGTAGTGTATTGTTTAACAAAATCACCCCACTTTACAGCAATCAAGAAGTCATGCTCATTAGATTTTTTGTCGAGGAAGTATCTAGAGGAGGTGGTGAGACATCATGGAGTCTCTAGGATGATCATTTCTGATCGAGATCCTAATTTTACCTCAAGGGTGTGGAGAGGTCCCCAAAATGATTTCGGTTCTAAACTATTCCATAGCCCTGCTTTTCATCCTCAAAGGGATGTTCAGACAGAGCGAACAATTCAGACTCTTGAAGACATGTTACGCTCTTGTGTTCTTGATTTTGGAGGTTCATGGATGAGGCACATACCCTTGGTGGGGTCCTCTTAAAAAAATAGTTTTCACTCCACCATCGGTTTGAAGCCATTTGAAGCCTTGTATGGACGGCCATGCCATTCTCTGTTGTGATGGACTGGGGTCGAAGAGTTAGCAATTCTCAGACTGGAACTAGTGCAGAATACAATAGAGATGGTTCAGGTAATTCGTGAGAGGATGAAGATAGCACATGATCGTCAAAAATCATATGTCTATCAAAGAAGGAGGCCCTTGGAGTTTAATGTTGGCGATCAACTATTTCTAAAGGTGACTCTCCATCATGGGTAGTGAATTTTAGGAAGTGTAAGTAATATTTCTCCCTTGTTTTTTGGGCCTTTTGGGGTGTTAGCTCATTTTTGAGGTATGGCATATCGTGTAGCAGTTCCCCCACAGATAAGTCGAATACATGATGTTTTCCTTGTATCACAGCTTCGTCGTTATCTTCATAATGACTCTCACATCATCGATTGGGGAGAGATCGATGTTGATGATGAAGAAACCTTTGAGGATAGACCTCTGGAGATCCAAGACCGTAGGGATAATGTGTTGCACGGGTTTTTTATTCATTTAGTTCCTATCTTGTGGTGACACGATGGCTCTGAGGAGAGTACATGGGAACATGAGTCACAGATACATGATTAGTACCCGGAGATGTTTGATGTTTAACTCTTTTTATGTATCGATGTAACTTATGTGGTTATGAAACTTTCATGTTCATTATATGGCTCCATTTGCTGCTTTTGGGGCTTCCCCTCTTTTGAGAGGTATCTCGAGGGGTGGTTGTTCATACCCAGTTTCATTTTCACTTTAGGAGGGTTTTGGATTCTCGAGGATGAGAATATTTTGAGAGATATCTGATGTAATGGTCTGGACATCTCTAGCCCATTACATTCTGAAAATGTTCTATTAGAGGTGTTCTGGGAGGTAAAGGTTTCTTAGGGGTGCGTTTGGGTTGACTTTTAAGGAAAACTAAAGGGAAATAAATTTTTTACGAGCGGAACACGATTTTTCTAAACTGTGGGAAGTTGGTCTAGGAGGAAGTAGCATCAGCATGGGCGGCGCACAGTTTTACTAACCGTGAAGTCAAATTGTGTGAGAGGGGTGTCCAAGGCAGTAGCTAACGCACGGTTAGTGCATGAGTTGTCAAACCGTGTAGACTAAACGCGCGGGCACATAAATTAGATCCTTAAACTGTGGATCTAACTCTTTTTTCCTATAAAAGATTCATTTATGCTCCTAGGAGGCCCTAACATAGAATTTTTCTTCTCCTAAGGTCAAGGAGGGTTCTCCCATCACTCCAGAGGAGATCCAAAGGCTTCTCTTGGCTAATTGAAGTCGGATTCTTGATGTATGTGACCACCCTTGTTCGGTTTCTTAGATCCACTTGGATCTACTTCTCCTCTTCGCCCAGTTTCTTATACCTACATAAGTTATGGGTAGATCTAAGTGTTTCGATGCCAAATATGATGAGCTTTGGTCTTGATCTTTCTAGGATAATATATCTAAGGTGGGTTTTTGGAGAATCGACCCGGGTTTCTTGAGCGTTCATCGACCGTCATGGTTTTCTTCCAAAAATACCTCTGAGGTAGGGGAGTCATTGCATCTGTTATTTTACATGAAAATGTAAGGTTAGTATGTTTTATCCCACTGGATGACAGTGGAATTAAAATAATAAATATTTGAACTGGGTAAATAAATTGATATCGATCGTATGTTGTTGCCTCTTGTTTTGATAGATAGTGTGATATCTATTCTTGTTCCTGAAGAAAATCGGTAATGAACGTAATCCGAGATAAGTTGATATTGATTGGATAAAGATAAAGAGGCATGTGAATGAATCTTTTTCTTGTTCTAATTTGATGTTAATCAAATGGGAGTAGTAATCATGTTTAATCATTTGTGATAGCTTACTAATTAGTTTTACCCAATTTGGAACCTACTAATTAAATTCGTTAATTCAAGATGGATTAAATAATTGACTTTTTGATAATTCTTTTAAGGGTTCTGAATTACCCTCTTGATTGTAAAAGGCATAATAGCCTAATTGATGTGATGTTTTCTTTTACTACTGCTTGTGTTGTGACGTGATCCAGAATGGGTGTTGTGATATGTGGGGGCATGAAGGCTTTTGGTTGTGGCAGTAGATGAAGCCTTGGGTGGAAAGATGCATCGGTTTATGCATGTGGGTGTCAGGGAGGACACCAAGGATAATGGAATGATATGGATGTTGTTTTTGGATGCTTGTTGATTCCTATTGGTTATTTTATGCTTTAATTTTCCCCACTCCTCAAGGAATTTGGTCTTGCTTACCCTTCTTCCAAATGAGGCAATGACGCGTGGGGTATTCCACGTGCTTTCAGTGTTTAGCTTCTCAAGGTAGGATGGGTCTACACTCATGTAATAGGCAGAAAAGATTCGACGATTAGTACATCTACTCACCGTGTTGAGACCCATTGTGTTGGTAGCCTAGAATGATTTTTTAGAATTCCTGGGAATAAGGGAACACATTTCATTAATGAATATTTGAATAAATAGTGTTAACCCATGGGGTTGGAGTTCGCTGGAACATAATGACAGGGCTATAATTCTAAAGGGATAATGGACATTGGGTGTGATGAAAATGAAGTATAATGAGGAATTGTTCATGGTTAATTAATGTTTTAAGAATTAAGAAACGTACAATGGAACTAATAAAATTGTAATGAATTAATCTTATAAGGTTCTTTAAATGGATGTGTTCTTATAGGATACCTAATCATAGAAGTATCATCCCAGAGTATGAGAGATGTTAGCTACAGTGGTGTCTAAGATTTGGTTAGGCCAATAGTGTGGTTGTGAGAAATAGTATATTCTGAACTTTTTATGTTTCTATACGCTACTCCACCATGTCAGCAAGGGCAATTGACACCCTAGGTATTCTAAGCCCTAGGGGGTGTTTTTTCAACATTCCGATGGGAGGGTGAATGGACGAATACCCCCTTTGGACCCATACTCTTCTCTTGGTAAATACTTGTGCTGGTAGGAAAACGGTTAGTTTCCCCCATATATGTGTGTAGAGGGCTGTAATGGATTGTGTTTATTCCCACACATATATTCTAAATATAGTATTCTATGGACTACTATAGGTGTAACATGTATAGAATGTGATGGCTTGAGGATCCTTACTCGGTGTATGGGTTGTAATGGATTGAGGTATAATACTTGATGTATGACACACGTTATGCGAGCTGTGGTGGCTCCCAGAAGCCACCTGGTTACTTTTGGTTGTGCGGATGGTGTGGTGCTTTTCCTAGGGGTCTGCGGGTATGCCTTTGTGTTTCACAAGGTGCACATTGTGGTGCTTCACCCAGGTGTCTGCGGGCAAGCCTTTTTGGAGAGAGATGGTCAGGATGTGCGACGTTGGGGAAAAGAAGAAAACCCATGGGGAAGTAGTAGTAGGGTACCATTGTTATTCGTTACTATATGATATATTCTTTTATGCATTACCTGGTGAGAGTATCCATGGTGAGGTTGGGAACTTAGTATACCTGCTTAGGTAACCAGTTAGTTTCACTTGTTGTTCACTATGCTTTAGCATGCTCTCTTTGCCTTTACACGAGAGGCTTTGGGGAGGATCCTACTGATTAAGTTGTTATACTTAACCTATGTATATATAAACTGTTTTTCAGGTCACTTGGAGAAGTTTGGAGATTAAGCTGGTTTCTAATAGCTTGGGGTTGTAGGAGCTATTCGAACTTGTGGTTGCAGCTGTTATATTTTTCTTTTGGGTACTTGTAGTTTTCCCCCTTCCATTGTAGTACTTTCTCATGGAATTAAATATGTGGACTTGGTTTTATTTTATATTCTAGTTCTGTGTTTGATTTGATCGGGGTCTATCTTATCTCTCTCTTATTCATGTGTTCTCTTAGAGGGTAATGCCTCTTATTTGTGTGTTTATTATACCCTCGTTGCTATTCACCAACCCGAGACCTAATGGAGGCCGGACTCGGGGTTCATTATCTCCCTTCTCACATATCCAGCCCAGGAGGGGTACACTTTGTGGGGAGGGGTCATGACAGCAAATGGCATGTAATTTAATATTTGATGATGATTTCCATTTTTTGTAATAGTGATGTTATTTAATGATAATATTTATATTTACTATTAATTTTGTTTTAATTAGAAGATATTTTCCATCTTAAACATTTTTTACATTGGTTTTCTTGATTACTAATAGTCTTTCTAGTGAAAAATATTTTCATGCTATTTAAACAACAATAGTATATTGTAATTGACCATATTTTCTGGCATTTTGAACAGTCTATATTTTAATCATTGTCGTTAAAAACATAGAAACTTTATTAACCATGGTTAAAAGAACATCTATTTTTCAAATATTAAAAATAGTAGGATTTAAGGAATACTAATCCAAAAAAACATGTAAATGACAAATAAATTCAAAAAACATATACAAAATAAATAAAAAATTAAAATATAATATATACAACAATAACGATTAGATAAAAAATGTCAAAAAATAAAATTATTTCATATTATATAAAATATCATGTTTTAAAAATTGTCAACCCAATCAATTCTATGAGAAACTCTACAAATATTAATTCTTATTTCCATATATTACTCAGTTATACATCTTCCCATCACCTCCCTCCTCCCTATATCACCTATGGTGGCTAAATCAAATGTATGAAACCATTTATCTGTAATGTTCTTACTGAATGAATAATTAGTGAATTATAATCAACATAATATATGATTTGGTATAATTTTTTTTGTAAAAGTATAATATATAATAATTACAATCTAAAAACATGACTAGAAAATATTATATAACACAATGTGATTCTTAAGTGTAACTAATAACTGTAACCCTAAATAATTCTATAATATATGGACCTTAAATTAGTTTATCACATACTCATGATTTTCATCAATATTTAGTAAACAATAAATAATTAAAAAAGTAATGAATTCAAGTAAAACAATTTCAAATTTACCACTCCTACACCCCTATAGAGCGTTAATAATTCATCAAGAATACTAAAGATCATCTTCCAAATCACAATATTTAACACACACTCTAATGCTTTGACATAAGAATTTTTTATATTAAATATTTATTTCTAATCTTCAACAGTAATTTTTAACGCATTAATTTCTTTTTCTACAGTGGGATCTCCCAAACATATATCCCCCTCGTAATGAAGTAATATATGAAGATATATATACCCCAAATGAACACCCTCAATGGAAATGTCATAAAACCCTTCCCCCTGACACAACCAGAATGTTTTTATCTAGGATCTCAAGACACAACATTCTGGGAGGATATTGAAATTGTGATTGAAGGGTTGGTAATCCATTACACTATGAGTTTAAAATATTATTTGATTAATTTTAAATTGTAATTTACTTAATAAATAATAGCTAATAATTAGAATATTCTATAACTATGTTTTTTCATGGTTGTTGGAAAAACAGTAATATTTTTTATAACATCAACACCAAATTTTATCATTCCAAATTAATGAAATACCATAACATATTTCAAAAAATTAAAAATTTTATATTTTAAAAATTTAAATATAATTTGGTGTAGTATTTATATATGGTAATTAATTGAATGGGATATTTCCACGTGATTTACTCGTGGAATACATTGAGATAAATTATTATGGAAAAAATTACTTCTCAAAATTGATACAATTTCTCATTGAAATAATCTGTCTAAATTTAATATCATTAAAGAAATATTGTGTAATTAAATATTTATTATTAATATAAAAATATTAAATAAAACAACTAATGATGTTTTTCAGGATTATAGTCAGTGAATTGTTTCCATGTGTCTCTAGGCATGCCATCATTGACCTTTTCAATCATCATTGATTGTGATGGGGGCATTTCGTTGAATTCAATCAATAATAATCACCAGTAATATTTTTATTTATTCTTTAATTTGCGAAGGTCAATAAAGGTGATACAAAATTAGTCCTCTCAAAAAGGAACAACAGATAAAAATAAAAACAAAAAATGTATTAAATTAATAATAAAATAAGTTAAAGGTTTAATTTAATTGTATATGAATAAATATTAATGAATTTTCTATTATTATATAATCAATGAAATAAAATTATAGGAAATTTTAATCCATTTACACAATAAAAATATTAATATGGGATCTCTTTTATTCACATTCTGTGTACCATAGTGACATCCCAAAAAATGCGTGTTTTATCTTGGGTGGAAAACCTATATACATCGAAAAGAAAACTAACATTATGTTTTAAAATTTTACATCATCATAAATTATTATATTTGTATCACATATATCATTATCTACATAATATTAATATATAATTTATAAAAATTATCAATATTTAATAAGGAAATTTGATCACATTGAATTACACAATAATGAATCTGACAAATAAATAACATCTTGATGAAAAACTGACTATTAGATAGATTACAAGAAAAATAAATTACATATGTCATGACTTATTTTTTAAAATCATATGTTGATGTCATGCATGTGTATAAATTTTATTAATATAAGATTAAATTATATCATTAAATTTTTCAATGTGTTCCATTATTAGTAAACTCGAACATAGAGGGAGAATGAAAATCCTGTTACAAAGAATGTTTAATGTCAATACTCCTTTTTTGATGTAGAATATACAAAAATATTTTGCATCAATATATTATTATAAAAAAATATTCGATTCAGTTATTATTTTCGAAATTAATCATTCATTTTATGAATTAATATAAAAGAAAAATACAAGTTATATTCTAGGTTGCACATTTTTTATCCAGACCCTTTGTTAACATTATTTTATCATCATCTATTTGATCTTATTATTATTCAATATACCTCACACGACTATATGTTTCAATATAATGTAGTATGCAATATTTTGGTTGTTGTTGGGGAGTACTATGTATCATCTAGGGCAGGTAGACACTAAAATGGTTCCTTGATCTAGTCAGTTATATGGACTCAAGTGTGCCTCCATGTATGCTATAGGATACCGACTATCAGTGAAATTCCAAGGTGATATATTGAATAGAATATACCCTCATGTAATATTGGTATAATTGATAATAGAATATATAATAAATATCATAATAATGACATGAAAATAAGAATATTAAATATTGATAACATCAATGAGTAGTGAATGTGTAAACATCCATTGAAATACAATAATAATCAAAATCCAATGTCCACATATTTTATTAACGTTTTTTTGGCATGTATATATACAAAAAATGTAATCATGGGATATTAGGGAAAATAGTGTTTTGTATTATATACCAAAATACCAAAATTACCAAAATATAGGACCAATAGAATCTCTAAAATATGCTCAGTCCTCTTCTCTCATTCTAAATGCTAATTAAAAGTAGATCCTAAATCCATGTCTTGGAACAAACCCTTATCTCATCCCATAGTAATATTGTATAATCAGGTACCAAAGGAGTCCCATGTAGTGTGTGAAATAAACTCAATAGGCCACCTCCAATGATTTATAGTTGAATCCATCAAGTATTTATAGTATAATTGTGTAATGGTATTATAGATAACAATGAATGTATTACTTATAACAATTAGTGAGCTTGAGTTTTGGAGGAACCCCATGTAGACTCTAAATGCATCGATATTACCTAGAATAAGTCTAAACTCGATAACCTTGTCTATACATAAATATACATACATAAATGAATCTATATTTAAGATATATAATTTTTGTACATTTATATGAACTATATATGTGAGAATATCAAGTGGCATACACATGGATACATGGTACTATGTGGAATTGGGGTGTAACTCAAAAATCTCTATGTTTTACATTTATCTAATGGATCCAAATTATTTTTACATTCCCTAAATGTAATTTTAAAGTGATAAATAATTCCTCCCCACCCACGATGGTTGGGTGAGTCATTATTCCCACCACTTGATACAAATGATCAATAAGCATCATGCCCATCCCCCAAATGATGTAAATAGTGTGAGATGTCATGTCCAACATCCCCCAAAATGGAGCATGAAACACAGTGTTCAATTGAAATCATATCATTTTATTAAAAACCAATACTAATTTTATAATTAGAATAATAATTACGTAGTAACTTAAAGAATTTATAAACACTGAACCAAATCTAACTATGGGTACACAATTCATGTAATTCATTTTCATAAATATATAACATAAGAAATGAAATTTCCAAAAAATTAAAATAAATTTTAACTACGTTATTTAACTTAATAAATAATTAAAATAAGTTTTTTGGTAAATCCAAACCCTTAGACGGTCTTTATTCATTCATTCAATCAAATAATAGAGAAATTTTAAAATTCAATGTCATGTTGAACCTATTTCGAGGTGGAATGTTTTGTTAAACATTTATTTAAGGTGGTAAATTAAATTAATTCACCCAAAGGGGTGGAATGAAATGACTAGTAAACCTGTAATACTTTTTTATGTTAGTAGTCGGGGGATCATATCAACTTGTAGAAATCCTTTATTAATTGAATAAGGAACTAAATGGTGTATCATTTCATGGTTCATTTTAAAGGGATAGTAAACATAATTTTAATATAAATGAATGGAAAAGTAAAATGTGAAATTAATTGAACATGCCCAGTGTGGGTGTAATCAACTTGTAGAAATCCTTTATTAATTGAATAAGGAACTAAATGGTGTATCATTTCATGGTTCATTTAAAAGGTATAGTAAACATCATTTTAATATAAATGAATGGAAAAGTACATTGTGGGTTGAAACAAAAAATACTATAATAAAACCCATCAATTTATTACAATTTTATAGAAATCCTAGTATAGGTCCATGAAATACCACTCATCTAGAATCAACCATTTATTTGACAAAGCATATAATAAAGTAAATGAACGGACCAACACCATGAATACTATCAATATTATCCCACATGAAAATAGCATAAGAGAACTGATTATGAATAAGAAATTAAGTATTAGGAGTATAGTATCGCACAATTTCAGATCCAAAATGACTAATGCTGATTCAATCAGAGATCAGATGGAGAATGAATAAAAACGACTATGTGAATATATCTAGGAGTATCTATAATTATAATGAAATGGGATTTATTTAAATTTTATCTAAATGATGAAATAAGATTGATGATTAAAATAGAATATGGATCAATATTTCATTTCCATCTTTTTAAGGGGTCACAAATTTTGAAAGCATAGTTGGCCAAACCTAGCATAAACCATGCATTATCTACTACCTAAGAACCCCCATCACATAATATTGGTGATCAGTTTTCATAACCATTCCTATGTAGTGTTTAAATAATATGTAATGATGTTTGGATCACCCATACAGGATTGCATCCAAGCTGAAAAATTTCCCTAAAAACCAGGTGACCATAATAATACAATAAGTTCCTTTCATGGTTTTGTTGTACGATTATCCCTAACAGTGCACTAATAATTCTACCTTCATGTTTCACACTATATTCCATAACAACTATCACCAAACAAGCCTAGGATGCTCCTGATAAATTACACATACCAATCGAATGTTAAATAAGATATAACAATTAAACTAAAATATGAAAATAATGATCATTACAATTGTTAATAGCTACATCATTGCATATTATCACAAATTACAACGCCATAATTAAACATTTCATACATATATCTCAAGTTAATCATGTTGTTAAATTAATGGGAAGGTAGGATAAATGGATATTCAATGTTTCAATTAAATGATATGGATCACTACAAAAAAAATGAACTAATCATTATGGGAATATACAACCAAAGATGACATGATGAGTTTTCAAATCATAGGGTTTCAATACAACCGAGGTTTAATTACCCAATGATTTTGTGTGAGGTACATTAATCCTATCATAAATCTTAGCGGATTTTTTTTGAATCTGGATCCTCTCATTCTTTTATGTCAACCCTTTTTTCGATGAAAATTATACATTTATAGTTAAATTTATTATTGGAGCTATCATTCAATACTAATCAATGATGTCTTGTTGACATACATATGTGTTAATAGGTCCCCAATAAAATATATAAAAGTTATTTATTTCAATATCATATTATCATACTTATGTTTTAATTCATTATAAACATTTATATGAAATTCCCTTCGAAATATGATGCCAAAATATTTTTCATGTAGAAAAAATTAGGATTGTGGGGGAGATATAGAATTCCATATCATTCCAGAATAGTCTACATTATTTGAGTCACATATATATCCACCTCTACTATCCTCATTGAATTTTCATGGGTAAGAAGTGATAACATAATATGGGGATGAATAAGTTAGTCTTTAGCATGAGAATTTTCCTATTTTATAGTAATACAATGTTGTATTTCCTATGTAATTTCAAAGACATCCCGAAGTGTGTGAAGTTGAGTTCACAATTAATTTAATATATAATTCAATAACAATTTCAAAGACCCTCTATATAATTTACATTGTGTTATAATTCATGTAAAATAATCAATAAGTGGATATTATTGATAATATATTTACTCTCCCTAGTGTTTCACCATGGGTAACCCTTATTATATATGTTAATGAGAAACATGAATAAATGATGATGTATATTGACTATAGGGTGATTTTTATTTTCATAATAATAAAAATGTATAATATGCATTACATTGAAGAATTATTAAATAAACTTTATTGAGGTCAACATTCTTCCTATAGGCGCCTTCATTTTGGCGATCATCATTTACAAGTAAAAAGGATGATATTTTGAAGTAATGTCTTCAAATGATGTATAGACATTACGAGTTTAAAAAATGATAATTTTATTAATTAATACAAAATTTATTTTTATGGATCTAATAAAAAATTTATTCAAGTTATATCATGATGTTTTTTTTAGTATTCATTAATGATATTTTGATGTATTTTTAAAAGATATGAGGGCCATGAAATTTTTTTATAGGTCCTTCTTATTACTCTTATAAGGATTTAATAATTTAGAAATCTTGTAAATGTTATTTATGTATTCAATATATTCCTTTTCTTCTTTATATTTTAACAATGTATATAATATCAGTTAACCTTTAAAGGAAATACAAGTAAAATAATGTCCTATTCCAATAAATATTGCGACATAATATTCATTGCGTTGGATTGTTACAATTTTTTATTCATTCAAATATTTTCAAATTTGGATAAGACATTAAACAAGATTACATGAAAAGGTGTTATGTTTACCTGGACACAATAATAAGATGAATGTATTGATGGAAAAATGAATATATCAGCCAATGATATTATTTTGAATCCACCATAAAAATTTTAGTGTTTTTGATATTTTCTAATTTATCACAATAAGAGACTTGGTTGTGTCTTAAATCATAAGGATAAGGATGTTTACTATTCATCATTGATATTGAAGAATTACATAAATAACTAGCCTACCCTATATATTGATTTGGTAGATATTTTAATTACATTGAAGATATGGAAACATTATCTCTATGGGGATTGATGTGAGATATACATGAATAATAAAATATAGAAACACATATAATTCATATATATAGTTTTTCATGAGTTAAAAACTATGACTCATGAAAAAGAATTATTTTGATTTCCAAATACACTACATCAGATGAAGTAAAATAATGTTGTGGATGTATTGACTAGGAAAGACTATTTATTTCTGAAAAAAAATTGGATGGAATGAGATAAATTTTTCATATATATAGTAATGTATATTTTTTGAGTCATTGTACAAGGAGATAAATCACTCATTTTTCAAATGATTAAAAACAAATATTTAATATAAATGATGAAACTTATCAATATAATGGTGAGAAATTTTTGAAGTAAATTAATGATTTGGATGATCAAAATTTAGAATAATAAATTTGACAATATTGTGTTCGGAAATATGGAATGAGATTTTGTGTTCTGTATATACCTATGATATAAGTGTAATTATTGGATGATTATCATAAATTATATTTCCTTATTCACCCTGGTAGAAGAAAGTTGTATCAGGATTGGAGGGAATGTTTTCTATCAGACACCATGTTGTAGATAATTGATAATTATGTGTCTAGGTGTTTGGTTTATTAATAAATCTACAGTGGTGAGACAACAACCTTGAGGTTTCATGCCTCATATTACTATTCATAAGTTCAAATGGAATGGAAATAGTGAAGAATTTTTCTCTTAATTACCAAAGAACCCAAGAAAGAATGATGCAATTTGGTTTATCAATGTTCTCCTAACCAACAATATATATTTCATTGTTATATTATATGATTTTAATCTTGTGTGACTCACAATTCTCTATACTAATATATTTTTGAGAGATCATGGTACACTTGTATAAATTGAATCGAATCAAGATCCATGTTTTAAATCAATGTTCTAGAAGAGTCTTCAGAATGATCATGATACTGAACATAAATTGAGTACTTCCAAAAATCCTTAAATAAATGTATATTCCAAAATTACTATTCATAATATTGAATACATTTTTAGTTTATGATCACATTACATTTGATGTATGAGGGATCAATACTTACCTTTTGTGGAATTTTCAACAAAAAAACATTCAATTATTGTATTCCAATTGAATTGTATAAAGAATTATATTTCACGAGATACCTCACCAAAATATGTTTAAGATAATTTTCTGATACAAATTTTTATATCTAGAACATGTTTAGGAGAAAATATATATATATATATATATATATAATGGTTATTCCGAATCACAATAATGCATATAAAATCAAGAAAAATATTTATGTCATTAAGTTAATGGAACATATGGGATTCCACATGGGAGGTCATATTTTCATGAAGGTGTCACATTATAAGTGTATATTTTAACTTTGGAAAGAATAGTAACATGATCCATAGGAATATCATACCCATATAAATTTATGGAATAACTATTGATGTTTCTTATCATTTTTAAATTCGACCAAATCTATAAATTGGAAAATATGTATTCAAAATATCATATTTAAGGTAGTAAATGGTAAAACTAATTATTGTGGTCAACTATGATGAAGAAAATTTGGACCCTAATCTATTATAATTTGAATAACCCATAATCATTCATTATAGTATAGAGAAATAATTGGGAATAAGATGACTCTTCATTTAAGAGTATATTGGAGAAATAAACATTTGAGGTAGAAACATTGTAAGAAGAGGATATTATGAAGAATAACTAACCTAATATATTTATTAGTTAATATAAAAAAAATTATGAGTTATTAATATTCTTATTTGGAATAATGTACCACACCAAGACATTATAATATATTAATTTTAAAATAAACATAATGTTGTTAATATCTTGTTGTGTACGTAACAATGGGATTAAAAAAATATGTAAAATAATTTAAAATTATCATTTATCTCTTTTAGGAAATTTATTTTACAAATTAATCATCAATTTTTAAATCATCATATTTATATTAACTATGTCTATATTTTTTGTATTTCTCTAAAATGATTCATTTTCTTGAAGAATACTGGAAAATATATACATTAAAATGAAAAGTGTATTTTTATTTAGATAATTTTTAGTATTAAATTATATTTTAATTGTTTTTAAATTATTATTAGTATTTTTTTATATCAAAAAATATTATTTAGGTCAATTTAATATTTTTTATATTGAATTTTGATATAAAAAAATTCTAAATGTTTTGAATGTTAGACATTAAAATACCCCCTTCTCATCAAATTTATTGAATTAATTTGAAATTAATATTTTCTACTTTTGAGAATTTAATTGAGAAAATTGAATAAAATTATGGAATTTGATAATATATATTTTCTAATACATTCAGCATATTTTTTTCCCAAAATTAATTGTGAATTTTATAAAAATTAATTACCACAATTAAGGAAATAATAGGAATAGCAGGTGCTAAAATAACAAATAATGTAAAAAATAACATATAAAATAGTATAAACCATTTTTAAAATAAATATTTATACCAATTAACACATAATTTTATATTATTTCCCATTTTAGACACTTATTACTTCTAAAAAACATTACAAAATTCAACTATTTTAGAAAATACCAAGTATTCCATTTTTAATACTTATTAAAGTCCACC
The DNA here is from genome assembly GCA_963277665.1 of Viscum album. Lineage (NCBI taxonomy): Eukaryota > Viridiplantae > Streptophyta > Magnoliopsida > Santalales > Viscaceae > Viscum > Viscum album. The sequence goes on from OY728151.1 coordinate 860,055,823, forward strand.
CAGTACCCTCATATATTAAAACATTAAAAAATATTATGTTAATCTAGTACCAACCCAAATTATATCCAAAAATGCATCCCCAAACTGTATAATCAATTATTTTAGAAATCTAACCTATGAATTCTTAGTGAAACCCAAAGTATTATAGCATAATAAAAGGTAATGTTCATCAACAAGTGTCTTTTTTTATTTCATTCTCCACCATATTTTATTATTATGATTAAATTATGATATAGTAACCTTGTTATATTTCATGTACTAGGATTTTGATTTAATAATAATGAATTCAACATCCATCTCTGCATCCATCAAATGGGTTAGGAAATCATCATTAATGTGTACAGAATACTACAGACTCAAGAACCAATGTCATCTGTTATTCCATTAATATAGTTAATGGTTGGTTATGATGATGTAACTATGTTATATATATTACATATATTATATATTTATACATATATATTCATTATATAAAAAATATATTTTGACCTTCCATTCCATTGGAGATATGATAACATCTGTCGTCTGTACGTTGGACTGTCGCCTCTCGAATTGATGTGATTATTTTTTCACTAATGCTTCACATGGAATGTGATAAGAATACATTTGATGATAATATATGACACACATGAAGTAGATAATACATTCTAGACATATTTTTCATTACATAGTTAAAATATATCATTTTATTTAATACATTTTCACTCTTCTAAATAGGATAGCATCGTTCCTGTATGAATATACTACAACCATCAAGAAGTGACGTGACTATATTTTCATCACTACACAACATAGATGATATATATATATAATTATATAATATTATAATATGATATTTTTATGATTACATAAATATTAATTATTACTTACCTTCTATCGATAATGACCATTTGAAAATGGAAATGTTAATCATGTTTACAAATGGCCTACCATCGACATGAATATAACACACAAAAGTTTTCATAACCATAATTCAGGATTGAATTTGAATGTAGTATTGATGTAAAAAATATTATAATAATTTCATTGTAATCTTTATCAAGATAATGTTACAATATAATATTATCATGAACCAAAACATTCATTATAATACATAAATAAAAAAACCAAGAAATTAACACTAAAATCAATGAAAATAATTACTGGTTATTTAAGATCAGGTGATGTGATGTTATGTAAGGGTAATATATGATATCTTAAACACTAATATTTTTCTATTATAACTTAATCACTTTTTTTAAAACACATTATATGTGTAAAATCATTCTTTTTTAAAAAGAATCATGGGGTAATATATTTTTTACCCAACTACATTTCACCGAGGAATATTATAATGTTATTCACCTAATTTTCATATAGTATATTTAATTCCCTTTTTACATGTAATATAATTAATTAATTATTATTAATTTTTTGTTATGTTTCAATTTGAATTACCTCATTAAATTGGATATGGATGTAAATTTTAATTTTTTAATATTTATTTTGAAATCACCCTTCCTTTTTTGTTTGTTAAGATTCAATTGAAAGAATAACAATATTTTAATCATATTTCACTAAAATTAAATTTTAATTAAATATCCATATTCTTGTGTGATTTAAAAAGTTATTTCATAGATAATATATTATTTTTATAAATATTATTTTATTTGAATGTTATTTTTTTAACTTGGAAAATTTTGATGAATTTCATTCCTTTACTATATATAGTTACAATTAGATAAGGAATATTTTATATATCAGGAATGATTTAGACATGCATGAGATAGAACGGGGATAATTCATAGAAATCCTTTTGATGGGTCTGTAGTTTCATGAGAAGAATTTTTGTCCAAACCAGATGGGGTCTTATATAGTATTTTTAAACTTCCACGTAAAAGGTCTTCACGGTATGTATATAACTTTCGCTGGAAATTTTTTTTAGATAATTTTCCTTTACATTGATTAAATATATAGATATTATTATATAATATATTTTCTCAATTACATTATCCTTTGATTTATTTCATTCTCTTTTTAATAATTAGATAAAATTTAATTTTAGTTATTTACATATCCATATTGATTAGGCATTACCACTTTATTTAAGTGGAATGTGTGTTCAATAATTTACCTATATATATATATTATAGTTATTTATTTATAATGTGTGTTTGGTTATTTTTATTACCATATTTAATTTTATTTTTAATTCATGATTTATTCCATTGTATTGTCCATTATTGGTCATTTGAGTTCATCATTATATTGATTTCCCTCCACATATTATAATGAGAGATCCTTTGAATGATTTTTAAGTATGATGATAATTTTTTATGTTTTTTTTCAATGTAAAATGGGTATCATGTATGAATCTAGTTTTATAAAACTACCCAAATTATCTATCCATCGTCATTCGACTCAATGATCTTTGTTAATGAAATAAACTAAGTCACTAGCTCCATGATAAATGGTTTGAGGTCGTTACATTTATTTTTCACATAGCACATGAAATCCCTATGATAAATAATATTAAAATGTATAAAATTAAAAAATACAATTTTTAAATATTTATTATGTAAAATATAAGATTTTAATGAAAAAATATTTATATATAATTCTCATTTATTGGATACAAAGGCTGCTAATTTATGGGCTGTCAAATTTTATATTTTTTAGAAAAATTCATTTATACATGAATTATCATTGTGAATAATGGGGTAGTAAATAAAATATCATCATATAATTGGGTAATTTTAATTCATTAATGATGTTCATAAAATTTACATGTGTTTGATTTCATTTTAAAAAGCTGTGTAAATAATCTGATAAAATCTGCTATATTTGTGTTACTATTTTTAGTTAAAAAATTTCATTTCAAAAGGGAGAAAAAATCAATCAATTGAGTTGAGTCATTACATTTAAATTGATGAATATTATGAAAATTTAATTCAATAAATCATGAATTATTATCAGAATAAACATTTGAAACTTCACATTATTTATTCATTAAATGAAAAGATATTTCTGGTGATTTTTCATTGAGAAAATTTCATCTCGATACAATCAATTATTAATTATACACATGTGATAACTAATATTGATTGATTTTATGTCCTTAAAATATATTAAATGAACAAGTTTTTTTAACTAATTAGATTAATTATAACATCAAATTATTAAAATAATTATTATCAATGTGTATAATTTTATTATTATTACATACCAAATAAAATTTCCAATGTAGATGTTCAAAAATAATGAACTTTTTAGTCTGTTTTTGTTCTGTAGTGATAAATGATGTTGTAACATCCCAATATTATTAAAGGAACCATTATGTTTGATTGCCTTTAGGATAATCCCCATCGATCATAAATGAATAACTAAATATTATTATTTAATATGGTATTCATCACATAACTGTTTGATTAGCGTAAAGAAACATGATTAACTAAAATATGAATATATTATTTACACATGTATATATAATTATAATCACTATAAAAATTAATTATATATTAAAATATAATTCCTATTTAAATATATGTAAATGTTTTTATGAATTTTTTTAACTGTGTTCAAATGTGTTTTATACCAAAATATAAAATAATTATATATATTGGAATATATTTATGAAATATATATGTAATATATTCGTAATAATATCTTGCATTCATCTTAAATTTTTTCTATAGGTATTATAAGAATATATTAAATATTACACATCTAAGAAGTCTTTTTCAAAAAAAGCCAGTTTGGCTGCCTTTACATGGTTCATATATTTTAAATATAGTTTTTTACACATTTATAAATTTTATTTGAAACCAATAAAACTCTTGTTTTAAATTATATTATCAAAAATTAATTTGGTTGATATTTTTATATATTCTGATAAAATTCATTTGTCGATTAATTGTGAAGATAATAATGAATTTTAATTTGAAAATACATTTCGTCTAATTTATTTATAGAGATAAGTTACATTTTTTAATTTTATTAATATAAAAATAGATCAATTTTTTTATTTAATCCAATTCATGTCATTAGAATAAATTTCACAGTTAAATATGATATAAATGTATTTTATCTTTCAAACAATTTTACTTTTATAAATAATTTTCACATTCCGTCAGTAAGAAATTGTTTAATTAAATTTGAAAATTTATTTGTCTATAATTTAGTAAAAAAATTTCCATATTATTAATAATAAGTTTCAAGTTTAAAAAATAGGTATATTTCATTCTTGGACATTTAATATATTAACGTTAGTAATTTTGTTAAACATAATTTAAGGGTAAATCATATGAGTAAGGGTTTAAATAATATTATAAATATTATAAAATTATGGGAAAACATTTCGGAATTTAATTGTATTGAATTTAAAATCTTTAAGTATTAATATATATTTGTTGAGTCTATATATGTCTTTTGGATGAGAATATAACCTTAGTAAAATTATATACCAAATAAAGTGAATTTTCCATACTTTTGTTTTAAACCAGTAAAATATTTTTAATATGAAAATATATAGGTCATATGTATCACTATATAAATTTATTTTCAATTTTAAGGATATTACTTCTTCATTGTAATATATTTTTAATTTTTAGTGATAAAATAATTACCAAAAATGGGGACAAAATGATGATGCAGTAATTTATTAAATATTTGAAGACAAAATGAAATGATATTAAAAATGTTAAAATAAATATAATATGATATAAATAATGACATAAAATAATTTTTCATATGTTTGTGACATTTTAGTGATGTTTTAATTGAGTTACAGGAATATTAAATGTTGTTATGATGTTTTCAGAAAATAATCTGATGAATTGTTCCAAAATTGACTGTACATTTATTTTAAAATTAATTATATTTTATTACATGATATAAATTTTATTAAATTGAAAAAATTTACAAATAAATGGGATAAGACTTATGATATCAAAAATGATCATTAATTGTTCTGATTAAATTTGTTTTAATTACATTTACAATTAAATTGTAAAGTACATGTTATCCTCGTAATAATTAAAAAGGTCTAATAAGGGTTACAAAAAAATGATAAGGATTATAAAATAGTAAGAAGCTGTACAATATTTATTATATTATGGATATTAAACCCTAAAACATAATATCATAGAAATAAATCAGTTATAAACAATTTTTATATCAAATTTAATTCTTTTAATTTAATATATTGAGAAATTCTATGAATGCCTCTTCCCATTATTTTAGAAGTGAACCCATTATTCTCTATTAATCATACCTAAAAACTTAATTTTTTTGCCATGATATTCTTCAATAGATTCCTAGAATTCCTCATCACATTATAGTGAAGTTATATTCATAGATAAAAACATCCATAGAGGAGGAAAAGGTGTCAATCAAAGGATAGAATTTGAAGAAAAGGCATCATCACTAATGTGTTTCTATTTTATTTATTCTTAGACATACATAAAAATATATTAAACAATTATTAAATAATAAAATATCTATATTAAATACAATTATATTTTATTATGTTTATTTCATCACATAAATCCATCTCTATAACAATTAAATAAGGAATGAATTAATGTTCGTGTTTATGGAAAACTACCACCTCACGAACCAAAATTTTCTTCCATAACCATCTAAAAACGCATTATAATGATGTAATTAATGTTAATATAATATATCAATGAAATATTTTTTTATTATAAAAGGATAATATATCATTTATGTTTATACATTTCCATGAAAAAAATTATAAAGTCGTTAATGTGTATGTGTGAACTATCACCACCATGAAGTGATGTGATTAAATTTTCATCATCACATCACATTAATGATATATATAAGTATATTTAAATTATTAATACAATATTAATTATATTATTTAATTTTTTGACTGATTAATAATACTTAACTTATTTCAATAAATATTTTTTAAAAATTAAATAAGTGCACATGTGTATATATGGCATCCAGTCTCCAAGATTGTAATGTAAATAATTTTTCATATCCGTATTTAATTTAACAAATTTAAAGTATAATTTAAGTATAAAGTATATTATTATTTTATTAATATTATTATACATATGATGTAATAATTACCACTTTGTTTATTGACGTCATACCACTATCATTTTGGAATCAAGTATCAAATATCATCAAAACATCATAGATGAACATAAATGATAATGTATATGTTTTAACATGGTAACAAGTGGTATAAATGAAAAAATAAATATTAAAAAGTTTCTGAATAATGTAACTAATTAACCTATGTTTATTATTCTAAAAGTTAAATGACATGCCTGATGAATCAGAATCAAGGAAAAAAAACCCATCTCAATCAACTTTCATTAAGACATATCATGATTTTTTGTACATTATAAGTTGATTATACAAACCATTTGACATGTTATATCTTGAATTTTCACATTAATCATGAAAAATAATTTCTTATTTAATTTTATTATGTAACGATATTTATGATTTAAATATTTTAATGTGGTATAGGGTCTATTGATTTTAAAATAACCATTTAAAATGATTTACGATTTAATATAAAATTAATTTCCTATATGTAAATATTATTCCAATTATTTGATATATAAATGAATTTTTCTTTCTATTTTGAATTTAAATAATTTTTTTTACAATTAATATTCTTACAGGTCTTATATTGAACATTTGGACGAATGACCAAAGGAATGTTATATCCTTATTCTAAAAGGTGACAATGAATTTAATACCACCATGACCATTATTTTATGTATTTATTCCATTTAATGATTTAATGTTTCATTAAATGAAGAATACCTTTATATTTTGGGTATTTTAGTGTTGAATATGTTTTTTAAAATGAAATGATAATTTGGTTTTGAAAATGTGGCATTTTAATTGAAATTGTATTTTAATATCTGAATGTGATTTTCATATGAGTATAAAATTGTTCTCCAAATGAATAAATGTTTTATTACATGTTGTGTTTTATGGATATAATCAATTATGCATGCTACCATATAGAACTGGGAGAGCCCTTAATATCTTATGTTATGGGTTCGTCCATAGAGCGCTCCAATGAATTGGGTACTGAGGATATAAAAGTCAATCGTATGTTTATTCCTCTTGTTAGGGTTCTGTAAGGGTTCTTTAGGGTTTCTTTGTGATGATCTACCAAGGTACCTACATGAAATTTCCAATAATTGATAATGAGTTATTAAGGGAATCATTATTTTAATAAGTTAAAAAAAAAGTTATCTTTTAAAAGGAATGTTCTATTTTCATTAAATGTTTTATTCCATCGGTTTTTAGGTTTTTAATAAACTAACAGTTTCCTTGATAATTATATACCTTTCTGATATTTTGTGTTAATACCATGTTTTAAAAAAATTCATAGTTCTTATGATTTTTATGGAAAAATAACATTTCATGGTGAATTAATAAGATATGTATCTATAAATGAAATCATGTTTTATGTTAAAATTGATTCCATTTTGAAGAAATTTGATACAGAGTATTTTTATTCACTTGTAAAGATTTGGTTTACATTATAAAAGTTTTTCATAATTCACTAAAACTATAAACACAATCGATCTTCGAATAGGATTTCTAGTTCTAAACCATTTGAATTTGTTCTATTTATGGACATGTTAGAATAGTTGGTATCAATGGATGTTTTTTAAAATATTGGACATAACCATGTTGTAGTTACATTTATTGATATCATCATGGGTTTATAATTTTTAGGTTGATCATTAGCTCTGTTTCATATAATCCTTTTGAGGCATTATGTTATGAAATTTTCAGGCATTAACGGTAATTTTTGTGAGATTTTTTTGTATTTATGGTTTTTTAATTATTTTGATGAAAAATAAATGGTATAAGATAAACGGATGGTTAAAACATGTTATAGTTATTTTGTAGGACATCTTAGTATTATGGGAATGTCATAAAAATATTATTATATTTGAAAAATGATAACCCACAATTTGAGTGATAACTCCTCAAATCTAGAAAGGATGTGAATTTTGAACCAACAATGGAATTGTGGCAAGGCCACATCACTTTACATTGGAATACATGATGTCCTAGTTCGTATAACGTTTTCATTTTTGTTAACGTAGATGATAGATAAAGAAAATGTTTATTTTGGTAAAATATGATTTATCAAAAAGATATCCTTGATCATGTAAACTTATTTGGGGAATAATAAATTAATTTTTCATTCATAATGTGTTTACAGTTTTAGAAAAACTTTTTGATTATGGTGAACTGAATAATATGTGATTTTATTTTAGAGGTAATGGTTGAATTAAATTTTTTTTGAATCTATAAATTTAGTTTGAATAGATTTTGATTCTGGTTATTTATAGAAATTATTAGCATATATTGGTGATTATGTGTTTTAGGAAATTACATTTTAATATTGAGACATTAAGAGAGATTTATGTTATATTGGGATAAATGTAAATCTTTTTGGAAGAATATGATATCAAATACTTATTTATTTTGGGTTTCAAAACTATTTTTGGATTATTTAAAGAAATTTTAATGATAAAAAAAATTTTAATTGTCTATGTTGATCTTTTAGTTTCATTTTTAGATTTTCGTAATTAAAATAAGTTTGCTCCATATAAATGAATATTAATTTTTCTGAATTAGTTTATCATATAATAACCATTTTGGTTTTTTTAATTTATAAAGATATGAGGAATTTATTTTCAACCATTTAGGTATTTTTTAAACTAATTATATTGATATATGTGCTACAGGTATGAAAATTATTCTTAAATACTCATTGATTAGAGAAATAGATAGGTATTTTTTGGAATTTTATTAATGGATGAACATCTATTTGTCAAATATATATATCTCCTTATGTTCATTTACCATTTTGTAATGAAATTTTTCAACTCTATAGAATTAATCTTAAAACAAAAATGATATCTGTTTATATTTTTTACTGCGAAATCAATAATAATTTAACCCATTATAGAATTTTGGGTTTTTGATTACTAAATAACTCATGACCTTGTTCTCTATAACTCTTCATCTAAACATGTTAGTTATTTTATCTTTAAGGTCAATATTTTCTAACATGTAACCATTATATGTGTTGTCTCACTTAACCTTCTCACATCCCTTTCTATATATTAATGTGACATTTCATTAATAATTTTTCAAATATAGGATTTCAATAAAAATATTCAAAAAATCCAAACCCTATTTTTAGGTCATGAGTTATAATTTCAATAAAAAAATTTATTAAATGGTGGAATGTGGGATCCATGATTTTAAAGAATAATATAAGTTCAATAGTTTATGTGATACAGAACAATGATATAAAATAAACAACTATGTATTGTTATTTAATATAGAAGTTATTGTATAACTGCTAAAATATATGGAATGAAAAAAAATTAACTGAATTATCAATAAATGGTATACACATGTATATATTATATTTTTTTCAGACCAATTTATTATAAATGAAAATAAAAACAAATTTATATTAAAGGAAATGCTTTTTGAAAAACTATTTAAATGTGAACATCTGTGTTTTATACTAATAAATAATATAATCACTCAGTTTATATTATTTAAATGAAATATATATGTGATATATTTAATATATTATTTAACATTAATCTTAATTTTTTCTATTTAAAATACACGAGAAAATTGTTTTTAATCATATAAATGTATTTCTAAAAAAATCGTTTTCCTCCATTTGATGGGGAGTATTTTTTATATATTTTTTTGTGAACATATTATAAAAAATATTTTAAATAATTAAAATCATATTTGAAATATTTATATCAAAATTTACTTTTGTTTATATTTTGTTATTTTTCTGACCTGAATCATTTATTGATGAAGAGTGAACGAATTAATTCATTTTAATTAGAAACTACAATTTCATGAGTTTTATTTATAGTGCTAAAAAAATATTAATATTGTTTTAAGGTATAATAAAATCAAATATTTATCATTAAATATATATTTAATAATAATATTAAATTTCAAAGTGAAATTTGATATAAAAGCATTATGAACATTTGAACATTTTTACATTAAAAACGTGTTTTCTAGTTACTTCTACACCTTTAATTCTAAACTCACATTTGAAATTTTTGTTTTTTATATATTGAAAAATTCGTCCCATATTATTATTCTGAGTTTTCTAATATATGAAATATTACCCATTAATTTTATGAAATTTGAATACTAATATTATTAAAAAAATTATTACTATAATTAAGGGTATATAAGTTAATTAATTATAAAAATACTTTTATAAATGTAATAAAAAAACACTAAAAATTAATGAATTTTTCTTTAATAATATTATTCATCCATATCTATTAACTAATCGGTTATGTGAACATTTATTTCCTTTCAGATGAGAATGAAACCTTAATAATTTTATATTCAAAGGAAAATAAATTTGGTAATACTTTGTTGTTGACATGTAAAATATTTTTAATATGGAGTTATATAGGTAATATTTTATACTATTAATATTAATTTATAAATTAAATAACTTATATACATCATGAAAATTTATTTATAATTTTTAGTACTAAAATAGTTACATTAGATAGGGATACAATGATGATGTAGTAATTGTTTTATTAATGGAAGTGTAAAATAAATGATAATTGAAATATCCGATTAAATATAATATGATATGATTAGTGATTCAACACATTTTAATAAAGAATTTTTCATTTTATTTATTATTTAATCTATCTTTTCAAATATTTCTTCTTCTTATGATATTTTTAAAATTTCATGTTATTAATATTGTATAAATTAATATTTATGATATTTTTAAAAAATAATATTTTATTAAGTGATATAAAATTTATAAAAAATAACATTTATCCAACAAAACAGTATAAGTCTTAAATTTCTAAATTTACCTCATTAATATATGTTATGTTATTTATTATAATTATACAGACCCTCAATGTGTAAATTATATGAAAACATGGTATAAATTAAAAAGGTTAAATAATGGTTACAAAAAATTTATATTGTTCAAAATAATGGTCAAAAAATATCTAATTTATCTTGGAATATGTTTATTAGGACAAAAATTATCACATATTTTTGATAAATTGGTTTGTAATCAATTTTAATATACAATTAATTTATAATAATATAATATTTTTAGAAACTCCAAAGAGTTAAACCTCACTCTATTATAAAAGGTAACACATTATTCACTCTTGCTCACACTTCCAGCCCAATTTGTTCGGAAAATGATATTCTCAATTTCCATCCTAAAATCAATAGCCACATTCTAGAGTACGTATTTTACTGATAACACCCTCCTAATAGGTGTTATGGTCTTAAATAAATGAAATTATTTAATGAAGAGATATATTTTTTAATTATGTGTTTCAATTTTATTTCATTGTAAACATCATTAAAATATTTATAAAATATTATGAAATAACATCCACCGTATCATCAATATAATTATATTTTATTATGTTAATTACCTCATGTAAAACCATATCCCTATTTATATAATTGGAAAAAAAATGTGTTTATAAGGAACTATAGGATCGGGGACTAATAAAAGTAGTTCTCCATGACCATCTCTAAAGAATATTTATATTTATGTAATTAAAGTTTATATATGATATTAATTACATATTTATCTATATTAAATGATAATATATTGTTTACATAAAGATCCGTAAATTTCAAGGAAATTTTTTTCTTAATTTCATTGGAATATTACGAGTATGCAGTTTCTGACGGCACCTGATTCTGAGGCCCGGTGTGCCCTGAATCAATTTTTGATGTTTTTTTTTGGGTATGTTCAGTGAACGTACGTGCAGGCTTTTCTATATTTTGAACCGGTGCTCGGAATTGAAATCTAAGGACCCCGATGAACTCACAGCACTGGTATTCGATTAAGGGGACCTTTACTGTAGATGTGTTTGATCAGGAGAAGTGAATATTTGGAGATTCATTAAAAAATAATAAAAATTATGTGTACATAATTTTATTTATGTATTTGATGGTGGTTAATTCCTCAAAAGAGGAGTTGGAGGTGGGGCACACACCCCACATAACCTCCCATGGGAGGATAATGGTGGTGGGGCCCACATGATCCCCTAACCATTCAACTCCCCTATTTAACTCCCATTAACCCCCTCTTTTAACTCTCCACCTCCATCCATTATGTGTGCCAAATTCATCTTTTTAATTAATTGAGCAACCATAATTAATTGGTTCATTTTGAATTAATTTGAAGTCCTTGTCATTATTAAGTTTGGTGGCTTTTATTATATTTGTGTTGGAAAATATTCGATGGAGGAGGCTCTAAAGAATTAGAATAAAGGTGTTCCTCTCCAGCATAGAACACCGTTCTTCAACGAAGAAAAACTCCAACAAAGAACGCAAAAAACTTCTTCAATGACGCATCCCTTTAGAAGCACCTCGACGTCAAGGAATCTATGTCGTCTTTCAATTCTCTTTCTGCGTCATGACAATGACTCTTCCTCTATCATAGATGGGACGACACCTATCTTTCGCAAAGCCCGACTACCCCAATGCTCGTCTTCCGCAGCTTGACGATGTGCGATGTCAGTTATGAGGTAGGGGGTATTGTGTAATTTTATATATGTGATTTATACCTTTGATATTGGGCCATCATTTATTGGGTTATTTTTTGAACCACTAACGCGGTTGGTACGGTCTAACGAACAAGTTTGGACCCAACGCCAACTTGTTCGTGACGTTCCATTTGTTGGGTGATGGGTGAATGGAAGGGAAAAAACTTTTTGAGGCCGTCACAGTGAAGAGCGGGACCCGAGGAGGCCGTAGGCGCAAACAGAAGGTAAAATGGACCACTGGAATGACTCCGGTGGCCCGTGGAATATTGCGGCAGCGCGGGCCTCCAGCGGAAGACCATCGCGGCATCGGCCGCGGCGGAGGAGGAGCATAACCCACGTCACACGGGTTCCGGGAAGGTTGGGCCTCCCCAGCCTGGCTCCACCGTTATGAAGAACAGGGAGAGGCTGCACCCCCCACCCCCCTCCCCTCGCTCGGCCAGCCAGGTCGAGCCGCGACCAACCACCAGGCCAGACTGCTTGCGCACATGTCGGGCCGCCTACACGCGAGCCAGGCCGCCTGCCGCATGGGCCGGGCCGCTACCGCCGGGCTGGGCTTCGCCCGCTGGGCCGTACTCGGACCCGGGTTGGGTCGGCCCGGTTCGGGCCGACCTAGGGTGGGTTGGGTCGGGTCGGACCGGGCCTAGACCCCCCCTATTCGGACCATTTTCAGTTAGTTTCCCATAACATGAGCTACAAACCTTCGATTGATGCACCGTTAGTTGTGTAATATTGTTCGGATCGAGACGGTCATTTCGGTATATTACACTCAAGATTTTGGCCAAGTTTTAGTACAACCGGGTTGGTTCGTACCCAAAACTAACAGGGTCCTGGAAGAGGAAATGATTATAACATAAGGATCAGACGTCTGATTGGAATGCCGTCAATTATGTTGGATTCCTTTTGATGGGATGGTTATTTTGGCATACTCCACTTGAGGTTTGGATACAGGTGGAATACGGTCGGGTAGGTTTTACCTTAAAATCCAACCGGGCCCCTAGAACGAAAAATCCAATAACTCTCAAACCGTACGTCCGTTTGACGAACTATTGGCGGCGTTGGTAATATCGTTGAGAAACGGTACCTTGAGTACACCCCATGGGAGTTCTGGGTATTGTTGTGTTACGTTCGGGTTGGTTCGTACACAAAACCAACCGGGACCCCTGAATGAAAATGCCAATAACTCACAGACCAGGCATCTGATTGACGCACCGTCTGTTAGATTGAGACCCCTATGACGTGGTGGTCCTTTGTGATACATCTATGTGAGACTTCGTGATACTTGGAGTATCAGATTGTGGCACGTGGAGAAGACCCTCCTAGTGACGAGCGAGCAGATTGCAGAGACCTAGTAGCTTGCTGAGGCTTAACGATTATTGATCAATCGACTCAGAGTGATTTAGATGGCCCAGTGGGGAGTGCATGGTTGTAGTAGTAGACCCACGGCAGAGGAGTGCTTGGTTGTAGTGGCAGACCCGCGGTACTCGACAGAAGAAGTACCTTTGTAGGCTATGAGGGGGAGCGCTTGGTTGTAGTAGAAGACCCATGTTGGGAAGCGCTTGGTTGTAGAATCATGCCCACAGTACTCAACAGGTGGAATACATCAGCAATCCAAGGTTAATGGGGAGAGCCTGGTTAAAGCGGCAGGCCCACTGTAATTGATAGAGGAGGAGTTCTCCAGCAGCCGTGGTTTTGACTTCGTGAATAAAAATCCTGGTTTGATCTGAGTTAGTGACCTTTGTTTTTTCCTCATGATTTAGATGGGTTACTTGATAAATTTGGTATATATAAGGGTGTATAGATAAGTAAAAGTTATCCATTGATATCATACTTTGTGGTTTATCCATGTTGGATTTTGTGAGACCTTGAGGGTCTCGGGGTCCCGACTGAGTATCGTTATACTCTCCCCTGTATGAGAAATTCCTGCACCTCATTGTGTTGGATTCAAACGACGGACAACGCTGACCGAGGCTGAGTGTATGAGGACTGGACAGTACTCGAAGGTGGACCTCACGACGAGATTTTACCCAGAGGAGACAGATGGTCGTGGAGGACTGAAGAGGCTTTGTGTACCTACCCTTCAGGTAGGATCTGTGGTGGATGATCTAGGAGCTTCTAGACACATTCCAAATGTTTTTCGTTTTGTTGTACCTATTTTTCCATTCCTTGTAAATTACTTTTGGGATTGTATTTCCCTCCCACTTTACTTTCAACATACTTGTAACACAGTTTTTACTTAGTGTTTGCTTCTTCATGTACATTGGTTGTGTGTGTTTACGATTTTAAAAGGAAACGCCTTCCCAGTTTTAGACAATTACGCCTTTGGTGCTACTCTCCAACCCATAGCCTATGGAAGGTGGGTTTGGGGTAGTCATGATACGGGCCTCGGGGGATGGGTCGTGACAAATTGGTATCAGAGTACGGCGGTATTACCGCAGAACTTAGGACACTGATATTTATTTTCTGTGAAGCAATATATTTAAGGGTACTAAGTGTGGTTTTCAGTTCAGGGAGTCTAGTGTTGGTGTGGGTGGCCGACGTATCCACACACCCGGACCCTGTCTTCTGATTTCCGACTCAGTGCACGAAAACACTGATTGCATGTGTGTTTTCAAAAAGTTTTATTTAAATCAGATCAAACCAGGTCAGCTCACTAGGTATAGTCTTTTGACCATGTCACATCTGTTTCTTTCAGGATACCTCCCCACAGACAACCAGCTAGAGCCCCAAGAGTTGTACGTACTAACCTCCCGTTGAGCGATGAGGCTTCAGTACATGTCCCTCTTCTAGTTGAGGCAGCAGCGGAGGCACCAGCAGTACTACCACCAATTAATCCACTGATTCCCCCAGCCTCAGCAGCAGGCGATGCATGCCACATGAGCGCGCTGCACCAGTTCTAGCGCCATAGGCCACCCAGGTTCCGGGGATTGACTGACCCAAAGTTAGCTGAGGATTGGCTGGAGGCAGTGGTGAATGTTTTCAAGCTATTTGGGACAGCGACAGACTTCATGGTGATCCTTGCTGCCAGCCTCCTTCAAGAAGCAGCAGAAAGATGGTGGAGCCTGATGCTCCAGATGCATGATGAAGCAACACTTCTATAGGCAGACTACGAGAGCCTATTTCGGGTGGAGTTTTTACCAGCCACCATTCGAGTGGTACAAATACATGAGCGATTGCATCTATAGGAGTGTAGCATGACGGCGTCATAGTACTCAGCGAAGTACACTAACCTCTCACGCTACTCTAATTATATGGTACGGGACCCATTCTTTAGGTTCTGGACCTTTGAGCAGGGAATTAGGCGAGATATCAGAGCTTTAGTTATCTCTCACATCATCCCGACATAGATAGGTGTGTTGGAGTGAGCCCTCCTAGTGGAGAGTTTCCTTACTGAGCAATCTCCTGCAGTGGGGCCCACAACTAGTCAACATGCAGTGGAGTCTTCTGCAGCTGGTAGTAGACAGATGACGCAGAGGTCCAAGAGGACTAATCCCACAGATGGTCGACCGCATGACTTAGGATCGTGTGTGCGAAGCAGCTGGGGTAGAGAATGACTTATCGGGAGCAGACAGTGTTACTCATACGGCGGACTTGGTCACTTGGAATGTGACTGTCCGACCCGCCATACAGACGATCAGCAGATACATGAAGGACCTACTAGGCAGAGGCAAAGGTTCGATCGAGGCGGACCACAAGGAGTATGAGACTGAGGAAGAGGAGCTGGCCTTGCAGCTAGTGGTGGACAGTGCTTAGAGATGTTTCCAACACAACCACTAGGAGGTCCACCCCGACCATAGGGAACGGGTGGACATGGGAGAGCACTACTTTTGGCAACTGAAGCATGCAACTTTGGAGCACCGGAAACAGGTGGTTAGGAGCAGGAGTACTTCTAGGCATGGAGGCCTTTGTTCTTGGTGCTTCAATCTTCCTTGTTGTTGTTTTTTGTGGTTGTTATGTGTCTTTGTACATTGAGCGGCAGTAATAAAAGACACATTTCATTATGACATTTTATTTCCTACCTTTTGTGTGGTTAATACTAAGAGGTTCTAGTTAAAACTTTTGACTTCACCCTCACATTAGAGATTTCTACTGGAGGATACCCAATGACCACACATTGATGCCGAAAATGTGACTCAACCCTTGGAGGCAAGAGTAACATATGGATCTCTTAGTCGTAGCGTAGAGGCCTTACGACATCATCCATGGCATGAATTAGTACCATTCATGTCAGGATTGACTGTATTAGGAAAAGGATGTGGTTCATCCAGGGGATGAGACCGGAATTCTCTTTTTGTCAAAGGAGAAATCATAAAATCTCTTATAGAACGTAGGTGATGAATGGTGAATACGAGTTCTTACAATTTTCTAGTCTCACCCATTATTCATTGAGTGAATGGTTTATGGTTCACTCCAATATCAATAGACTCAGGTGTGTCTTTTTTCCGAAGAACCTGAACCTGAGACAGTGGTGATGGCTTGAGTTCCTTCGGGATTAGGACTTCAAGATAGTCTATACTCCTGGGAAGGGGAACGTTGTTGCAGATGCGCTCAGAAGGAGGACTGGTATTCCGCTTCTAGGAGTGGCGATGGAGAAGCTTCCTACCTTACATATATCCTTTGTGGATAGAAATGGTGCAGCCTATCTATAGTCTTTTATAGTCACTCTTCCACATCTTCAGCAGAGTAGGCATGATGGATTAGCGCATGGCCCTTCCACCTCAGTTGCACCAGGTGCACAACGTATTCCATGTATCTCAGCTGAGGGATGTTTACACAACCCGCCCCACATCATCGACCACAGAGAGCTAGACATCGATGACGGAGCGACTTCACGGAGGTTCCAGCGGATATTGAGGATCGACAGGAGAAGGTCCTATGTGGACGGTTGATTCCTCTAGTGCGCATTCACTAGCAGCACGGGAACCTCTAGGAGAGAACATGGTAGCGGGAGGTTCAGATGCATGATCAGTCCCCCCTTTAGTTTTCCTAGTGTGTGATGTAGCTTTACAGGGACGTAAATCCATGAGGCGGGGTAATTTAAAGACTCTAAAATTTCATGGAATTTTTTTTCTTAATTTCATTTGAATTTTACGAGCCCGTAGTATCTGACGGCACATGATTCTGAGGCCGAGTATGCCCGGAATCAATTTCTGAAGTTTTGTTCGAGTGTGTTCAGTGAACGTACGTGCGTGTCTTCCTATCTTTTGAACCGGTGCACGGAATTGAAATCTGAGGACACTGATGAACTCACAGCGCCTGTATTCGCTTAAGGGGACCATTACTGCAGTTGAGTTTGATCGAGAGGAGAAGTTATTTTTTGGATATTCATTAAAAAATATTAAAAATTATGTGTATATAATTTTATTTTCTTTATTTGATGGTGGTTAATTCCTCAAAAGAGGATTTGGAGGCGGGGTACACACCCCACATAACCTCCCATGGGAGGATAATGGTGGTGGGTCCCACAAAAGCCCATAACCCTTCAACTCCTCTATTTAACTCCCTTTAACCCCCTCTCTTAACTCTCCAACTCCCTCCATTAAGTGTGCCAAATTCATATTTTTAATTAATAGAGCACCCTTAATTTATTGGTTCATTTAGAATTAATTTGAAGTGCTTGGAATTATTAATTTGGGTGGCTTTTATTATATTTGCGTTGGGAAATATTCGATGGAGGAGGCTCTGGGGAATTAGTAGAAAGGTGTTCCTCTCCAACAAAGAACATTGTTCTTCAACGAAGAACAACTCCAATGAAAAACACAGTAGACTTATTCAACGACGCTACCCTTCGGATGCACCCTGACATCAAGGAATCTATGTCATCTTCAGATTCTCTTTCCGCGTCACTACAACGACTCTTCCTCCATCGTTGACGGGACGACACCGGTTTTCCGCGAAGCCCGAATACCGTGATGCTCGTCTCCCATAGATCGACAATGTGAGACATCATTTATGAGGTAGGGGGATTTTGTGTAATTTTATATATGTGATTTATACCCTCAAACTTGGGGGATTATTTGTTGGGATATTGTTTGAAGCACTAACACGGTGGGTACGGGCTAACAAACAAGTCCGGACCCACCGCCAACTTGTTTGTGATGCGCGATTTGTTGGGAAACGGGTGAACGGAAGGGAAACGATATATTGAGGCTGTCATAGTGAAGAGTGGGGCCCGAGGAGGTGGTATGCACAGACGAGAGCTAAAACGGACCACCAGAATTAATCTGGTGGCCTGCAGATGGTCTCGGCGGCGCGGGTCGCCGGTGAGGCGGTGCAAACGGTCGAAGGCGGCGGCCGACACCTGCCGGATGCCTGGGGGTAGCGGCGCCCCAGCGTGGCACCGGCGGAAGACCGCCGCGACACCGGTCGTGGCAGTGTTGGAGCGGAACCCACATCACACGGGTCATAAGAAGGCTGGGTTGCGCTAGCTGGGAGCATCCATTACGAAGAACCAAGGGAGGCCACACACCCCCCAGCTCGGCCAGCCTGGCTGAGCTGTGGCCGGCCACTGGGCCAGACTGCTTGTGTAACACCCCAGGTAAATAAAGAATATGACAACTTTATATTTATCCCTATTTTTGAATAAAATTTTAATATTAATTTAAAGGGGACGCTATGCTTGATGGCTTACCCAATACGCAACAATGAGTTCCTTTGAAATATTACGTTGCACTATAATAATAAAATAATATTATTTTAAATGGTAGTTAATGCCTAGCCGTTGTAATGGAGGGAATGAACAGAACTAACTACAAAATGATTATTTATGTTTGTCAAATATTTTTATTTTTACAATAAATGTTAGAGGATTAAAAATGTGAATGAATTAAATTTTAAGTGTAAACATTCTAATATTATTTAGAAGGTTGATTAACCGCCTCTTGATGGAGAAACTCTTTTAAATCCACTTTTTGACAATTTTATGTGTTATATTTGACAATATAAAATTATTCTTTAGAATTGAGACATCAAAATTTACTTTGTGTAAATTTTTGGTATCTTTCCGATAAAGTTCATTTTTTAATGAATAGTGAAAAATGTTGTATTTTAATTCAAAACCTCTTATAATCTAATTTATTTATATGATTTGATTACCTTTTGAATTGTTTTTAAATTAAAATTAGAATATATTTTTACCATTTAATCCAATATTGGTCATTGGAATTAATTTCACTTTGAAATTGGACTTAAACTAGTGTCAATCTTTTAATAGATATAGTTTCTTAAAAACACGCTATTTGTTTTGACAGTGGGAATTAATTATTAAATTAATTAATACATCTTATATTTTTTTAATTTTGTAAAATATACATCATTTTTGAGTTCGGAATATCAAATATAGCTTAGGGTGAATTTTTGGTATTTTTCTGAAAAACTTCAATTTTTGATGAATAGTGAAACCACTAAGTAGTAGTTAAAGAAACTGATTTTTCTTTTAAATGAAACATTGCCACCTCTGTGTTTTGAATTCCAAAAATCTGACATACATGATAAGAAATGACCTAGACACATTTCCTACCCTCATTGGATGTGTTATGGCCGACCAAGACAATCCATGGGTCAACTTGGGGACCCCATGGATCCACTTTGGTTGGAAAATGACATAAATAACTTTTTATTTAAAGTTAAAAAAATGTCACAAGCATGAAATGTTTAACTAAAACTATTTTTAAACGGGTTTATACAAGTCATATTATTTACTATAAATATTCATTATAAATATAAAAATATTTCCTATATCATGATAGATTTTTTATAATTTTTAGACATTAAATAAATTAAATTATTTATGACATCATGATGATGCAACGATTACCTCATTAATAAAGGATTTAAATAAAATGAAAAGATAATGTTAAAACTATAACATAAACTTTTCAAAAATCTATTGGATGAGTATATTTCTAACCCTTACCACCTTATCCTTGAAATAAATCAATGTGTGACCTTTAAAATCTGAAACTCATTTGAAAATAAAGTAACATTTTGTAACTTTCCAAGAGTGCCCCTCCTCTCCTCTTATAAAAGGCCCCCACCTCTACCACCTTACCCACACATCTCAAGCCATTGGGTCAGCCAAAAACAGCTCATTTCGCCTCTCCACATCCCTCTCTTACTCCTAGAAGCCTCACTTTTGGAATAAGTCTTCCCAAGGAAGCCTTTGAGAAAAAATCAAAGTGAGTTACCCGATTTTAAGGTAATGTCTCCACTTGTGTAATTTGATTTATTTTGCTTATCTAACCCCCTAAACTCTTTTTATTCATTTCATTTGTAATAACTCCAGTATCTTCAATATACTAGGATGTTTTTATAAGAAGCATTCAATCGACACTTACACACACCTACAACTAATGGTTAAAGAACATACTGTTTCTGTGGATGATGAATTTCTGCCTCACGAAACGATGATTGTTCAACACTTATATAACACCTTAAAAGGTGGCCATTAAGATGTAAATATATTTATAAATGATATATAATATGTTTATGTTTACTTATGCTTCTGTAGTTTTCTTTTATGGCATACCTCTATGGTTTCCAGTGTGGGTAAACACGATAATTTCATTTTAGGAAGTGCGGACTACCGCCCCCTCAAAGTGATTTGATTCGTTAATGCCATATGTGCGATGTATAAAGGATGGATTTAATGTTATTATATATTATTTATGTTACATATAAATTATGAATATAATTCTTTAATTAAAATATACATACCCCTCATTTAGTTTTAATTCCATTAATATGACATAGAATTGAAAGTAGCGTTCATGCGTACGTAAGGCTTACCATCTCCATGAACGGTGCATTTCATTTCGTACCTATAAATGATTATGTAATATTATAAATAAATGTATATTATGGATATATATGATATATATTATATCTAAATCATGAATATCATTCTGGATATAATGAACCTTTGACCACACGAACAACTGGTAATTGTAAGAAGTCCACTTTCGACTTAAGAACCAAATATCGACAAAGCCAACATAATTAACTTAAATGATTACATAATGTTTATAACATGGAAATAAGTGATATAAAAGGAATAATTAACTTTAAAAAGGATCTTAATCAAGTATAAATTAACTCAAGTTTATTATTCAGGATGTTAAAGAACGATCGAGTCAAGTCGGGCCCGAGGTAAGGGATCCCACTCCTCTCTTTCTTTTTAAGTACACTCTTTTATGTCAATCCTTTTAAGATCATATTTTTTATTATTGGGATGTAATTTTATATTACTCCTACTGTAATTTTTATGTTCATATGATTAGAGACCCTATTTTCTCTCATCAATCCATTTTTTAAGTTTTGAGTGGCGCCGTTAGGCTGCCGAATTTTCGTAAGAGATCTAACCTCTCTCTTTCTTTTTAAGTACTCTCCTTTATGTCACTTCTTTTAAGATACTATTTGTTATGATTGGGGATGTTATTTTATATTCCTCTTTCTGTACATTTTATTTTAATATGATGATAGACCCTATTTTATCTCATCAATCCATTTTTGGAATTTTTAAGTGGCGTCGTTAGGCTGCCGAGTTTTCGTAAGGGATTTTTCATCTCACTTTTAGTCTCGTGATATTTATGCTACATTTGCCACCATTTCAATTGAGTGGTGTATGTACATCCCATTATTATAATCTTTGTGTAATATAATTTCATTTATGGGTATTTACATATTCATTGTATGACCCTTCTTCAATGGGGTGTATGTTTCGAAAGTTACCCAAGTCGGTAAGGGAACCTTTCAACCTCCTCTTTTAAAAGACTTATTTTGTTATGTCTTTTAATTCACATACTATTATGTTGGTATTTGTTATTATATATCCTTATTGATGTAAATTTTATGTCCAAGTGATGAAATACCCATTTTATATCTTATCAACTTGTTTTTCTGAATTTTTAAGTGACGTCGTTAGGCTGTCGCATTTTTGTAAGGGAACTTCTTAACCCAATTTTGATTCTTTGGGATAAAATTTTACTCCTTGAATATGTCGTTCTATGAATATTTTTGAATTCCCTATGATTGTTTTTCACTTAATATCCACTTATATTTGGTGTATTCGTTTGTCACACATAATTATGTAATTGATTTATCCTTAATCCAAGGATATCGTCTTTGTATGGGACTTCGTCTCAATCTCCATTCATTGAGGAATATTTTGTTTTATACACAACCTTATTTTATATAGTGTATAAACCCCTTTTACTTTTATGTTTATCCAAAAGGAATATTTTTTATACGAATCATTTTACAAAATGACAAAAGGAAATGTTTTTGTTGTACGTATGCGGCGACAACGACTTCTCCACCGCTGTGACCATTATTTGAGTTTCGTCTTCCTCTACAAGCCATAACTTCTTTTTAAAAGAAAAATATATACCATGTTTTACTTTTATTTTATTTTGGTATTGAAAATGGTTTTCATAATGTTTTTATATCAATGTTTTGTATTGATATCTTGTGATTGAAAGGTGGAAATGTTATGTTTTCTTTATGCATGTTTTATGTGATATGATTATGTTGTGGTTATTGGGAATTATTATGAAGACGGGTGGTTCCGTGATAAACTAAGGGTGGGTGAGCCCGATAAAGATCTCCAATGCATTGGGTAACGTGAAGGAGTTAAAAGTTGAGGTTTCTCCGAAAAGATTTAGGGAATATACTGTGATGGGTATTCCGAACGTAACCAAGAGGGTTACTCCCTACGTAAGAATGTTATGAATGCCTCATGTTACCTTTATGTCTTATGATTTCTATGATTTATTCATAATTTGGATGAGGTATGTTAAAGTGATTATGTTTTATGGGTAAAGTATGATTTCATTCTTATGTATATATGTACTCATGTTTCCTTTCCATATTTTTATATCCCTTACTGAGCTTTTTATGCTTATCCCAAGTTTTTTTGAAATGTTTTTCACAGGTCAAGGGAAAGGTACATGATATGATAGTGTCAAGGAAGTGTCAAGTAAGAATACATGTTTTATTTTAAATTTGTTTCCGTTGATGGGAAAAATGAATACTATCATTATGTAACCACTTTGTTTAAATGTGGAATGTAATGCAAGTTTTATGATCTAATTCTCTAAAACTATAAACCTGAAAAGATCCTCAATGTGTAATATTGTAATAACTCCTGATTAAGTAAGGTTTAAGGCTGGGGCCTTATAGTTGGTATCAAATTTATGTTTAGATAACATTAGAGGTTAGGGTATTCTCTAAGAATAAGTGACATTACCATAATGGTTAGGATTTCAGAAAGAGTCCTAGTTTTAGATAAAGTGAATGAGTAAGTATATCTTAGTGTTTACCTTCCTAATTAGTACATGATGGTTTTGTTGATATACTCACACTGACATTTCTGTTTTAGTGAATGGATGGATCTAGCAGGCACCAAAGAGACAACAGGTTTGAAGGAAACTATGGTCGTTCTCTGATTAAGATACTAGATAAAATGGGGGATTCCAAGAGGAAACTCATGGTTGTTCTAAACCAACTAGCAAGGAGTCATGATCAACCACTTGAACCTTGGTATGATCTGTAATGCATAATGTACGAGATGACCAATTGATGTGGAAGTTTAGGTAATAATTATAAAGGTAACCATTATTGTTTAGATTATCCTTACTTTTGAGGTAATTATGGGTTATTATATGTTATGATGGAAAATGCAAGGCATGAGATAAAATTGAGGTTAAAATATGTTATGATTATTTTTGAATATTTTATCTTGTTTTGGGGAATGTTTTAAGAATTATATAGTTTTGTAAAAAGGAGAACACACAGACCGTGTGACAACCTGTCGCATCGGACAAAGCTGCGGGAATCGAACCCACAACCAAAGTGCGACTGGTATTTATCACCTACCACTGGACTACGTGACATCCCTGGTTAGGTTGACTAATTATTTTTAGTTAGATGATTTTAGGAATCAAGAGTAAGTTTATTTTGTGTTATCTATAGAAATTATTAACTTATCATTGAGGATATGTGATTAGGATAATTAATTTTCAATATGAGAATTTAGGAGCAACTGATTTTATTTGGAGATAAAAGTAAATTTGTACCTTGGAAGACTATGTGACTAAATCCTTCAAATATTTGGGTTTCAATCTTAGTTTGGTTTAATTTGAATAATTTTATGGAAAAATTGTTTATCAAATGGTCCTCGTTGAACTTTGGGTTTTGTTAGACAAATTTTGGAGATAAAGAATATATTTTATTTTTATAAAGGGTTTTCCTTTTCTGGATTATCTGATCTTGTACTACCCATTTTGGTTTTGGTTTTGGTTAATGTCGAAAGACATGGGAATTATATAGTTCTCTTTTGTGGATTATGTGATTCTCTAGAAGTTGATTATAGTGAACAAGTCTTCCTAAATACTCGTCTTTTGGAGAAAATATGAGTTTGTGTAAGAAATCTAATAAAAGTTGAAAGTCAACATGATAAGTAATTATGTTTCCTTATGAATAAATTACTCAATAAAAATTAACTTAAAACAAAAATGTTTTCTATTAACTTTTCCTACTGGGGAATCGAATACCATTTAACACATCACAAGTTTGTGATTTTCTTATGGTTAACTTTCAACTAAACACGTTTTCTATCACTCTCCATCAGAACATGACACTATGTTTTCTCCTCCGTGTCCATGTTTTCCTACATGAAATCCTAGTAAGGGTTAACTCGGGTGACCTCTGTACGTCTCTTTCTTTATTTTAAAGTGATTGATTTATCGACTCTTGTTCCGATGTGGGACTTTCAAAGATGTTTCCGAGCCCAATTTTAAAATTGCGAGGACACAATTCCCAAAAGGGAGGAACGATGTAACACCCCGGGTAAATAAAGAATATGAAATCTCTATATTTATCCCTATTTGTGAATAAAATGTTAATATTAATTTAAAGGGGACGATATGCTTGATGGCTTACCCAATACGCAACAATGAGTTCCTTTGAAATCTTACGTTGCACTATAATAATAAAATAATATTATTTTAAATGGTAGTTAACGCATAGCCGTTGTAATGGAGCGAATGAACAGAACTAACTAAAAAATGATTATATATGTTTGTCAAATATTTTTACTTTTTACAATAAATGTTAGAGGATTAAAAATGTGAATGAATTCAATTTTAAGCGTTAACATTCTAACATTCTTTAGTAGGTCGATTAACCGCCTTTTGATGGCGAACCTCTTTTAAATCCACTTTTTGACAATTTTATGTGTTATATTTTAGTAAATAAATTTTTCTTTATAATCGAGACATCAAAATTTACTTTGTGTAAATTTTTGGTATCTTTCTGAGAAAGTTCATTTTTTATTGAATAGTGAAAAATGATGTATTTTAATTCAAAACCTCTTTTTAATGAAATCTATTTATATGATTAGATTATCTTTTGAATTGTTTTTAAAGTAAAATTAGAATATATTTTTACCATTTAATTCAATATTGGTCATTGGAATTAATTTCACTTTGAAATTGGACTTAAACTAGTGTCAATCTTTTAATAGATATTGTTTTTTTCAAAACATGCTATTTGTTTTGAAAATGGAAATTAATTATTAAATTAATTAATGAAACTTATATGTTTTGAATTTTGTAAAATAGACATCATTTTTGAGTTCAGAATATCAAATATAGCTTAGTGTGAATTTTTCGAATTTTTCTGAAAAACTTCAATTTTTGATGAATAGTGAAATCACTAAGTGGTAGTTAAAGAAACTGATTTTTCGTTTAAATGAAACTTTTCCACCTATATGTTTTGAATTTCAAAAATCCGACATACATGGTTGTCATTAGGAAGTAAAATTTGGTTCAATGGGATTAAAATAATTTTTTTGATGAATAGTAACTTTTATGTTCTTAATCGCGATTAGAGGTAATTAGTGTAATTTAAGGTAAAAATAATGTTTTAATAATATGAAATGACCTAGACACATGTCCTAACCTCATTGGATGTGTCATGGGCGACCAATACAATCCATGAGTCATCTTGGGGACCCCATGGAGCCACATTGTTTGGAAAATGACATAAATAACTTTTTATTTAAAGTTAAAATAAAAATGTCACAAGCATGAGATGTTTCACTAAAACAATTTTTAAATAGGGTAATACAAGCCATAGTTTTGACTATAAATATTCATTAGAAATATAAAAAGATTTCCCACATCATGATATATTTTTTATAATTTTTATACATTAAATAAATGAAATTATTTATGACATCATGATGATGCAGCGATTACATCATTAATAAAGGATTAAAATAAAATGAAAAGATAATGTTAAAAAAATAACATACACTTGTTAAAAACCTATTGTATGAGTATATTTAGAACCCTTACCACCTTATCCTCGAAATAAATCAATGTGTGACCTTTAAAATCCGAAACTTTTTTGAATATAAAGTAACATTTTGTAACTTTCCAAGAGTGCCCCTCCTCTCCTCTTATAAAAGGCCCCCACCTCTACCACCTTACCCACATACTTCAAGCCTTTGGCTCGGCCAAACCCAGATCATTGTGCCTCTCCACATCCCTCTCTTAAACCTAGAAGCCTCAGTTTGGGCAGAAGTCTTCCCAAGGAAGCCTTTGAGCTCAAATCAAAGAGGGTTACCCGATTTTAAGGTAATGTCTTCACTTGTGTTCTTTTGTTTTATTTTGCTTCTCCAACCCCCTAAACTCTTTTTATTCATTTATTTTGTAATAAATCAAGTATCGTAAATATACTAGGATGTTTTTATAATAATAATTCTAGGTACACTTACACACACCTACATATAATGGTTAAAGAACATACTGTTTCTGTGGATGGCGAATTTCTGCCTCACAAAACGATGATTGTTCAAAACTCATATAACACCTTAAAAGGTGGCCATTAAGATGTAACTATTTTGATATATGATATATAATATGTTTATGTTTTAATTAAGCTTATTTATTTTTCTTTTTTGGCATACCTTTATGGTTTCTATTGTGGGTAAACACGATAATTTCATTTTAGGAACTGCAGACTATCGCCCCCTCAAAGTGATTTGATTGGTTAATGTCATATGTGGGATGTATAAAGGATGGATTTAAAGTTATTATATATGATTTATGTTACATATAAATGATTAATATAATTCTGTAATTAAAATATACATACCTCTCATTTAGTTTTAATTCCATTAATATGACATAGAAATGAAAGTAGCGTTCATGCGTACGTACGGCTTACCGTCTCTATGAACGGTGCATTTCATTTCTTACCTCTAAATGATTATGTAATATTATAAATACATGTATATTCTGGATATATATGATATATATGATATCAAAAATCATTAATATCATTCTAGATATAATGAACCATTGACCACACAGACAACATGTAATAGTAAGAAGTCCACTTTCGACTTAAGAACCAAATATCGACAAAACAAACATTATTAACTTAAATGATTAAATAATGTTTATAACATGGAAATAAGTGATATAAAATGAATATTGAACTTGAAAAAGGTTCTTAAGCAAGTATAAATTAACTCAAGTTTATTATTCAGGACGTTAAAGAATGATCGAGTTAAGTCGGACCCGAGGTAAGGGATCATACTCCTCTCTTTCTTTTTAAGTACACTCTTTTATTTCATTCCTTTTAATCTCATCTTTATTATTATTGGGATGTTATTTTATATTAATCCTACTATAATTTTTATGTTTATATGATGACAGACCATATTTTCTCTCATTAATCCATTTTGGATGTTTTGAGTGGCGCCATTAGGCTGCCGAATTTTCGTAAGAGATCTAACCTCTCTCTTTCTTTTTAAGTACTCTCCTTTATGTCACTTCTTTTAATCTCCTATTTTTTGTGATGGGTTATGTTCTTTTATATTACTCTTTCTGTACATTTTATTTTAATATGATGAGAGACCCTATTTGATCTCATCAATCCATTTTTGGAAGTTTTAAGTGGCGCCGTTAGGCTGCCGAGTTTTCATAAGGGATTTTTCATCTCACTTTTAGTCTCGTGAGATTTATGCTACATTTGCCACCATTTACTTTGAGTGGTGTATTTACATCCCATTATTATACTCTTTGTGTAATATAATTTCATTTATGGGTATTTAAATATTCATTGTATGACCCTTCTTCAATGGGGTGTATGTTTCGAAAGTTACCCAAGTCGGTAAGGGAACCTTTCACCCTCCTCTTTTAAAAGACTTATTTTGTTATGTCTTTTAATTCACATAATATTATGTTGGGATATGTTCTTCTATATCTTTATTGATGTAAATTTTATGTCCAAGTGATGAGATACCCTTTTTATCTCTCATCAAAAAAAAATTCTGAATTTTTAAGTGAAGTCGTTTGGCTGTCGAATTTTTGTAAGGGAACTTCTTAACCAAATTTTGATTCTTTGGGATAAACTTGTACTCCTTGAATATGTCGTTCTATGAATATGTGTGAATGTCCTATGATTTTTTTTCACTTCATATCCACTTATATTTTGTGTATTCATTTGTCACACATAATTATGTAATTGATTTATCCTTAATCCAAGGATACCGTTTTTGTATGGGACTTCGTCTCAATCTCCATTCATTGAGGCATATATTGTTTTATACACAACCTTATTTTATATGGTGTATAAACCCCTTTGACTTTTACGTTTATCCAAAAGGAATATTTTTTATACAAAGCGTTTTACAAAATGACAAAAGGGAATGTTTTTGTCATACGTATGCGGCGACAACGACTTCTCCGCCGCCGTGACCATTATTTGAGTTTCTGCTTCATCTACAAGACATAACTTCTTTTTAAAAGAAAAATAAATACCATGTTTTACTTTTCTTTTGTTTTGGTATGGAAAATGGTTTTCATAATGTTTTTATATCAATGTGTTGTATTGATATCTTGTGATTGAAAGGTGGAAATGGTATGTTTCCTTTATGCATGTTTTATGTGATACGATTATGTTGTGGTTCTAGGGAATTATTATGAATACGGGTGGTTCCGTGATAATCTAAGGGTGGGTGAGCCCGATATAGCTCTCCAATGCATTGGGTAATGTGAAGGAGTTAAACGTTGAGGTTTCTCCGAAGATATTTAGGGAATATACTGTGATGGGTATTCCGAACGTAACCAATAGGGTTACTCCCTACGTAAGAATGTTAGGAATGCCTCAAGTTAACTTTATGTCTTATGATTTATATGATTTATTCATCATTTTGATGAGTTATGTTAAAGTTCTTATGTTTTATGGGTAAAGTATGATTTCATTCTTAAGTATATATGTACTCATGTTTCCTTTCCATATTTTTATATCCCTTACTGAGCTTTTTATGCTCATCCCAAGTTTTTTTGAAATGTTTTTCACAGGTCAAGGGAAAGGTACATGATATGATATTGTCAAGGATGTGTCAAGGAATAATCCATGTTTTATTTTATATATGTTTCCGTTGATGGGAAAAATGAATACTATCTTTATGTATCCACTTTGTTTAAATGTGGAATGTAATGTAAGTTTTATGATCTAATTCTCTAAAACACTAAAGCTAAAAAGATCCTCAATGTGTAATCTTGTAATAACTCAAGATTAAGTATGGTTTAAGGCTGGGGCCTTATAGATTGTGCATGGGCCCAGCCACCTGCGCGCGGTCCCGGCCGCCTGAAGCTCGGGCTGGACCTCCCTTGCGCAAGCTGGGCCGCAACCACCGGGCTGGATCGCCTTCTGCGCGGGCCCGACCTCCCTCGCGCGGGCCGGGCCGCAACCGCCAGGTCAGGATGATCCCACTGGGTAGGTTTGTGCCCTGCTGGGCCAGACCTGGACTCGGGTCGGGTCATCCTGGTTCGGGACGACCCAGGGTGGTTTTCCCGGGTCGGACCGGTCCCAGACCCCCCCTCTTCGGACCATTTTTAGTTAGTCTCCCATAAGCTGATCTACAGACCTCCAATCGATGCACCGTTAGTTTTGTAGGATTAATCGGATCGAGGCGGTTGTTTAATTATATTACACTCAAGGTTCTGGTGAAGTTTTTGTACGGTCGGGTTGGTTCGAACCCGAAACCAACTTGGCCCTCAGAGCGAAAACACTTCTAACTTAAGGACCGGACGTCCAATTGACATGCTGTCAATTATGTTGGATTAGTTTTGATGATATGGTTATTTTTCATACTAAAATAGAGATTTGGAAACATTTGGAGTACAGTTGGGTTGGTTTTAGCTAAAAAATCAGTCGGGCCCCTGGAATGGAAAAGACAATAACTCTCAGACCGGACGTCCTCTTGACGAACTATCGGCGATGTTGGTAACCACATTGAGAAGTTTTAACTTGAGTATACCCCATGGGAGTTTAGGGTATAGTTGAGTTACGGTCAGGTTGGTTCATACACGAAACCAACCGGGCCCCTAGGACTAAAATGCTAATAACTCACAGTTCAGGCGTCTGATTGACACACTGTCTATTGCGTTGAGATCCCTATGACGTGGAGGTACTTTGTGACACTTCAACATGAGACATCATGAAACTAGGATTATCTGCATGTGTCATGTGGAGCGGACCCTCATGGTGACGAGCGAGAAGATTGCAGAGACCTAGTAGCTGGCTGAGACTTGATGACTTCTGATCGATCAACTCGGAGTGATTCGGATGTCCAAGTGGGGAGCACATGGTTATAGCAGCAGACCCACGGCGGATGAGCGCTTGGTTGTAGCAGTATACATGGTACTCGACATAAGGAGTACCTTTTTAGGCTATAAGAGGGAGCGCTTGGTTATATCAGTAGACCCATAGTGGGAAGCTCTTGGTTATAGCAGCAATCCCACAGTACTCGACAGGTGGAGTACTTCAGTAGTCCAAGGTTAGTGGGAAGCACTTGGTATTAGTGGCAGGCCCACTGTACTCGATAGAGCAGGAGTTCTCCAGCAACCGTGGTTTCTACTTCGTGAATAAAAATCCTAGTTTGAGCTATGTCAGTGACCTTTGTGTTTTCTTCATGATTGAGATGGGTTACTTGATAACATAGGAATATGTATGGGTGTATACCTAAGTAATGATTATCCGTTGAAATCATACTTTTTGGTTTATCCTTGTTGGATTTTGTGAGCCCTTGAGGGTCTTGGGGTCCCTACTAAGCATCGTTATACTCACCCATGCACGTGTAATGCCCGCACCTCATTGTGTTTGATGTCGACGATGGACAGCGCTAACTGAGGCTTAGTGTATGAGGACTGGACAGTACCTGGAGGTGGAAATCACGACGAGACAGTACCCAGATGAGACAAACAGGCATGGAGCACTACAGAGGCTTTATGTACCTACCTTTCAGGTAGGATCTGTGGTGGACGATCCAGGAGCTACTAGACACCGTCCAGTTGATTGTCTTTTATTTGTACATGTTTGTCCTTTCCTTATATTTTACTGTTGGGCTTGTATTTCTGGCCCCCTTTACATTCAGCATACTTGTTACACTGTTTTTACTTAGTGTTTTCTTCTGCTTGTACTCTTGTTGTGTGTGTTTACGATTTTTTAAGGCAACGCCTTCCCAGTTTTAAGGAATTTCTCCATTAGTGCTAGTCGCCAGCCCCTGGCCTATGGAATGTGGGCATGGTGTTGTCACGATGCGGGCCCCGAGGGAAGGTTCATGATATTTTATGTTGTAACATTCTCAATCACATAAAAATGATAATGTTTTTCATACGTACATTTTAACATTCACCATCACGAAGCGATCTAATTGTTTTTAAATCATCACGTCACAAGAATGATATATATATATATATTCAAATTATTAATATAATATTTATTATATTATGGTAATTATATATAGACAAATAATACATACCTTCTCTATATAATTGTCATTGAGAATTGAAAACTTCACTCATGTGTACTTATGATTTAAAATCCATAAGATTGTAACGTAGTTTATTATTAATATACATATATAATTAAATAATTAAAAATTATAGTTTATGTGTAATGTATATTTTTTTCATAAAATTTATTCTATATATGATGGATTAATGACCACATTGAATAGTGACATCATAAAAAATTCATGTTGGACTAAAGTATTGAATATCGTCAAAACATCTCATACGAACATAAATAATTATGTAAATCATATAAAAAGGTAAAAAATGAAATAAAATAAATAATAATCATTAAAACGGTAATATTTAATGTAAAAAATTATACTATGTTTATTAATCTAGATGTTAATGTAAAAATATGATAAATCAAAATGAAGGTAATGGACATCGACTCAATATAAACTTATTAATACATATCTTGATGTTATGCACTTTATAATGAGTATATATAACACCTTATACATTGTATATCAATATTTCTCTGTATTATCAACATATTTAATTTTTTAATGGTATTGTTTAATTATATTTTTGATTCTAATATTTCAATGTGGTATGTGACACTATGATAGAAAAAAATTCACTTTGAAAATGTTTTCAGATAAAATTAAAAATAATTTCCCCCCACGTAATGATTATTGATATTATTTTATATGTGAAGGAAATTTTACATTAATTTTTAATTTAATTAATTTATTTTAAAAGATAATCTTATTAGGTGTTTTATATGGAATGTTTTATCTAATGATAAAATTAATGTTCTATTATAAATGTACATGGTGATAATGGCTTTTCGGCAATAATGAAAAATATTTTATTTTGGGATTACTTTTATATATTTAATATTTCATTATTAGAAAATCTATGTCAATAATTTGGGTATATTGTACCAAAAAAAGTGTTTTGAAAATAATGTATAATTTTGATATGAAAATTTTCCTTTTAATGATAATGATATTTTAATATCTTAATGTAATTTTTATTATAATTTAGATTCATTTTTCAATTTATGATTTTTTCCATGTTGAAGTTCATAGACATTATAAATTATTTGTGTGCCCATATAGCACCAGCTAAACCCAGTGGAGTTTAAATGATTATCTTGACCACATAGAGAACTAATTAATTGGGTAATCTAGAGACGAAAGTCGACCATATGGTCATTCCATATGTATGTGTTCTACAAGAGTTCTATGTAAAGATATCCCATGTAAACTACATAAATGATTTTATACTTCCTAATTAATTTCAAATAGAATAATTTTTCTTCACATGTAATGATAAAAGATAATTTAAAATGAATTTTAATTACCTTTTGGGTAAAATATTATGTTATTAAAAATTTTCATTCAAATGAGATTTCATATTTTAATTGAACTAACAATTTATTTTATTATTATATCCCTTAGTATGATTTTGGGCTCATCCCATTTTTTAAAAAAAAATTACATTACATAGGATTGGTAATGAACAAATAATATTTCACTAGGAAATAATTGGAGATGTATCTCGACTGGAAACGATGTTTTATTTTAAAAGGGTTTTCTATAGTCAAAAATTATATAGGTTTAACTATCCAATTGAAATTATAGGGTTTACGTTGAATTATTTTTTCCATATTTACTAAAACTCCAAATTGAAATGGCACTCAAATGAAAATTCTATTTTAAAAACTCTATAATTTAAAACCTTTATGGGTTGGAACATGCATATGGTGTTCTAAATATTTTTCCACCATAATTAAACAATTTGTTTCCCAAACTACATACCAATATTATCTAATTATTTAAAAATTTAAAATTCATATAATAATTTTCGTCAATGTATTAAACTATTTTCCCATTAAAACATTCATCATTAGGACAAATTCAAGGAAGCTAATCATGAATTTTATAATGACATGTAAAACACAAGTTTTTGTAATAAGTTAACCACTTAGAATAAAAAATTAATGGTTACTAAATATACAATCAAAACATGTGTGAATTTCCCCTCAAGGCATATTACACATTCATGAATATCACTAATGGTGTACTTGAGTCAAATATTCATTTTGATAAGTTGCATTCTAGATGCATTATATGTTTCATCATCATCATTCTTCTACTGCTTTAATTCTATAATTAGATGCTAATGATAGAAATCAATGTCTTTTATATGTATTTTGTTTCCTTTAATAGTCATAAATATGATTAATGAATTTTTTTACATTCACCCCATGAGAGTTTGATTATAACAAAAAAAATAACTAGCCACATTTAGTGAATTCTAATAAATGTACTAAAAAGATTCAAACCATCATAATCCAATACTAAGATTACATTTCTAGGATTGGAAGATATATATATATATATATATAATTTATTTAATGTATTTTACCAATTTCAATCACATGGATGGTCCAAGTACTTGTTCGTATTATAATTAATGACATGCCATTTCAAATGTTCCGTGGTCATAGCTAACATGAATAATGTATGAAACAACATTTTCATTGAAACTTATTGTAAACCCATCACAACAATTTAATTTTTTATTTTTGTGGTAGAATGAATATTCAAAATCATATCATTATTTATATATTTTCATCTTGACGTGAAACCACTTTTTCAATTTTATCTTCTGTAATATTAAATCCTATAAAAAGAACAATAATTGACACATGCATTTACCATTTAATAATTGATTCAAATATTGATATTAATCTTCTTTATATCAGAAATTGATTCATAGATATTGTATTCAAACCATGAATCACACATTAATTAAAATATAAATGTAATTTTTATTAGTTATTATTCTACACACACAAATGTTCTTTTAAATTATCAGAAAAAAAATTCAAGTATATTATGAAACCATCAAGAAATTATTGATTTCCATCTACAAATAATTATTTAATCATTGTTGTTATCCCAAATTTGTTTTCCATATATTAGTCTTCTCATAATCTACCATTAATATGTTATCATCTTTATCATACCTTCATCTAGCTGTGAACAAATAATTAATATTAGAAATATCATCATTTGAATCAATTGATTTGTTACATTGTTTTTTAAAAGTCCCCAATATTCCCAAATAATCACTTACCTATTTTATAATTTCATTATTAATAATGGTTGAATTATCTTTTTCATTTTGAATATATAAATATGTAATCAAATTTTCTATATTTTCTATTCTATAAGTGAAATACAACATCCTTAATGAGGAGGTAATTATTTAAATATGATATTAGAAAATACTTCACTAATTTTAAAGAATTTACTTAATTTTCATCAAGGTCTTAAAAAATGCATTCATCAAACCAATGCTTAATTTTCATATGAAAAATAAAAAAAAAATCCCATAACATACTGACATGTGTTTAATGTTAACATATTACATGTATTTTCCCCATGTACCTTAC
Source organism: Viscum album (assembly GCA_963277665.1). Classification (NCBI taxonomy): domain Eukaryota; kingdom Viridiplantae; phylum Streptophyta; class Magnoliopsida; order Santalales; family Viscaceae; genus Viscum; species Viscum album. The sequence goes on from OY728151.1 coordinate 860,091,714, forward strand.
TTATTAAGATTCCATATATAAAATATACATATATTTTTATATATATAAAAAAATTATTTACGAGGATGACCTATTTTAAAAATTATGGAACATGAATCATGAAATAAATATATAAATCATGTTATGAAAAAAAGTAAGAGTTTGTCAATAAATCAATCTATACGATATTTTTATAAAATACATTTCATGAAATAATTATCATAGGAAATCTCCATTGTTATTAGATTATACCATGATTTAATGATAAGTTCTATATTTTATATCGATACAATCACTTTATAAATTGAATCATTCCAAATGATTCACATTAAAACAATATATAAATCAATTTATCTAAAAATATAAATACACCAAAATTGATAATTATGAACAACTACTACACAAAAACAACTATAAGATATAATTCCAATGTTGTTCTAATAATGTAAAAAATTATCGATATAATTAAAAATATAATTAATATATAATTATATAGAAAATAAAGAATCGAAATTATGACCAAAATAGCCATCATTTATCCATATCATTTTAAAAAGCCTATCCACTAACTCTTCTATGTTAAAATAAAAACAATCATGTATTTTAAATACATATATAGTTCCTTACTCATACAATAATTAATAAAACCTAGTATAGATACACACATATTGTGTATTAGTTATGTAAGTGAATATATGATGTAATATTTCAATGTATTCCAAATTTATAAAAATATAAAAATATACCATAGTATAATAATTTAAGAATCATGTGGAATGTTCCATTCCACATTTTCCAAAATCATTTTATATTTAATATAAAGTCTCTTACATTAATTTAATTTTCAACATTATATAATAGTTCAAACTCATATATACATCAATAACTAAATCATATATATATATATATATATTATTTCTACATTTCATGGGAGATTTCCAATTATATGATATATCGGTGCTCTATGACCCTATATCTAAAACATCCAATCATTAGTATACAAGCTACTTGTAAAAGTGTATTTTTAATATACCCAAAAACCAGTTGTTAACGATTCATAATAAACTAGTATAAAAAGAAATCAGACAATGGAACTATTTATAGAAGAACCCTTAACTATAATAACCTAAATTATATAAAGTATATACAATTAAAAAAATAAGGATTAAATTTATAGAATCTTAACATAGTAGTGTTTTTATCACTAGATTACCTATTACGGTAATATTTGAATTTACATGAGAATAATTTCCAATATAGTATGCTACTAAAAAAGGAAAATGAAATAATTACACACTAGTCCTCCAAAAAATGATTACTAAAATAACCACAAGAAATTTATCATTTAAACACACATGAAATAATTTAACATATTTGAATTTCATAATAATATAGTAAAATAATCCTATATATTTTAACATGATTACAGAAACAAGATATTCGTGAGTGGGGGAGCGTAGCGGTGATATTGTTCCATTTTAATGTGGGTTCAACAATATTTGGGGGGATAAGGTTTTTGTTGGGGAAGGGTATCATAAAATGGGTATATTTTGGTGGAATCGATAGTATTATTTGAGGAGAGTGGGAATCTTTTTGGGGAGATGATATTAGGGATGGTATCCAATTTCATGTCGAGTCTATGTTGAGTGGGTCTCTATATTGATGGGTTAGGAATAATGTTTCATTGAGGGTGGGATTATGTCATCATTGAGGGATTCTATTATGGGGGATTACAGTTTGGAGAATATAGGCGATAATATTACTTGTTTTTTTTAATATTTCGGTTGTGGTTAAATAAAAAATTATTCTAAATATCATATATAGAGGTATATTAATAAAACAACCAATATGTATTACTATTTATAATTATTTTCCCAAGAATCAATGAAAAATGGATGGAATATTTTTTATTTAGTATCAGTCTTGGAGATCATCATAATCTAGTTTTTTACAACATTACAGACATGCCTCTGGAGGGACTAGTGAATGGGATTCATTAATATTATCATCTACATAGAAAAAATACATATAATAAGTGAATTGGTTCATAAATAATTAAAAATATAAATATATCTAATTATTGAAAATGAAAATGAAAAATAAATAATCTTATATTGGTCAATATTATTCATGGTCATTCAATATTAATTGAAAATATTGGTAAAAGATATTTTAAAATCATGTACTTCACTGAATAATTTATATTTTATTTGTATCAGTATATTTACAATTAAAAATCATTAAATTATATTTAAATTACACAATAATAAAATTCAAGTTTTATAATTCAGGAAACACTATTTAATTCCCAATTCATCTTATTTAAATTATAAAAAATAATGTTTCTAAAATAAATAATTCAAAATAATAAATGATTCTAATAAAAAGAAAAAAAATTTAAAATAAATTATACCATCCATAAGGTTGTAAATAAAAATTTAAGAATGACATCTCAATCTATTATATCTCCACTTAAAAAATTAGAGGAAGGAAAAATAGATTTAGGTAGTGGGCTTCCTTTTAAAAAATTTACAATTATAAGGCATGAACCATGTTCACAGTTTCAACAAGAATATTATAAATAAATTATTAACCACAAGGGGGTGATTATAAGAGTCGAAATTAGAATGAAATCCTTAGTGATAAAGGCCTAATGGGAGTTTCCATGGCGTGACGTATGGGTGTAATGGGGTAACACAATCAAACTGAATCCCTAATCAGACATGGGTAGTTGATGGAAATGGTACATAAGTACCAAGTGCGCTTCACCCCATTATATATCATTTTTATATATTGTAGGTAGTAGTGGGACCCACTATTTGTAGTCATTCTTGTTGAATAATAAAACCATGAACCAACGATCCAATGTAAACAATATATTGTGATGTTTCTACAACCGCAATTATTCATAATAGAATTCATATATAAATTTTGATTATAAAATATGTAATATTGTCATGGGATTCATGTATAAGCCATATATTATTACCTGCAAATGGTCAAAAACATAACAAGGAATACTAAAATTCCCAATATTTATTTAATATCCAATAAATGTTTCTATAAATGAATTTAAATTAAAAAATATAGCTACAATTTAACCAAATTGTTTCATTAATATAAATTTTGTAGTTGTATCTGAGAATGAAAAAATATTGACATTTACCAATTGTAGTAATGAATATTTCAATATAGTTATATATATGATTGGTAGGTATATATATATATATATATATATAAATTATTAATTAGTGGTACCATTTATAATCATTTTAGTAAATTATGTAATTATTGTTAGGATCTTTGGAATATCTAAATTTATACGAAGAAATATGTCATCTATGGTGTTTTTTTAATGTTAATGTTAATTTCTAAAAATTGATAACTTATTATAAGATAATTCATTTTTCATATTACTTTTTTAGAACTAAAGTTTTAAAAAATATTCATTCAGAGGGAAAATTATACTAGGTAGTGCAACACAAGGTACATGAATAGATGAATAGTGTTGATAAAAACATTGCTGTTAAATAAAAAACCTTATGGGATTCCAAAAAAAATCATTGGGCCACCAAATTTTTGATGAAGTATATCAGTAATTTTCTAGATCATGTGTAGTTTTTTTTCTAACAGTGTAAGCATAGAATACCATTTTTATAAACCCTTTTAGGTTTCTTTGAGATCACCATTTCTTTAAAAATTATATAAATATAGAGTCCTTTTTATCAACTATACATTCCACCCCCTTAATCCCACTTTAATATACAAATTTTGTGGTTCACATGACATATTAAATCATGAAATTTTTTTTTCTATTTTATCCCCTCCATTATTTAATTAATGATTCAGGATAATATATCTTCATATTTAATGTTTTATTCCTAAAAATAATTGTTGGATTACACTGATTGAGATGCAATTAATTCAATATAATAAAATAAATATTATTAATAGTTAAATTTTTTTGATGATTTTTCATTTTAAAGATGGTTCATTATTTATTGGATTTCATTTTTAATTTTAATGATTCTTAATGAATATTGGTATTTTTTGGTTATGAAAATTTTGGATTTTTCATTTAGTAGTGTCTAGAATCAACAATATAAATCTATGAGTGTTTAAATTCATGTCAATGTTATAATATTCATATATTTTATTTACAATATATGAATTATTCATTGATATTAGATAACATTATTGGGAAATTCTTTGAGGTCACCATAACATGAAGACAATGTAAATGGTTTATAAATAAAGGGCTTCTCAATAACCCTAATGTTTAGTTGGGTAATTTCTGAGATATATCTTCCACGTTTTATATAACATTTTTGTAAAATTTTAAAACAAAAATTTACAAATTTTAAATTTATTTTCAAAATTTTATTTTATATTATAGATTTTGTTTTTATTTTATATAAATGTTATGGAAGAATGAATAATTATTCAATTTCATCAATTGATTTCCAAATTCCTGTAATTTTTCAAAATTAAAAGTAACTTCATTGAATGTTATTCATAAATATTATGAATATCCAAAAATTTAATTGAGATATTTAATTGATTTTCATAAAATGAAATTTGATTGATGGTGTTTATAACCCAATCACATTGGATACATTTTGTTATTTATGTAATTTCTTTTAATAACCATGATTGACTGTTAAGTAATATTTCTATTAATATATTATACGTTATTTAGAATGATTATATTACTATTTATATTTAATTTTATAATGTTAAATCTTCTGTTTCCCTTGATATCATGCATAAATTATATATTAGTGAATAATTCATTTCATTTTTAATAGATTAATATGATGGACATATAATGTCTTGGTTTGGTGTGTTTTATTTATGTAATACTATTTTTGATTCGAATAAATTAGATAAAATTATTTATTTATTAAAATAATATTTTTAAATTTAAACCTAATATCCTATCGATGTATGAAATTGGAAAATTATTGTATGGGTCATCTAAAAAGTAACCATTTTTTGTGACTTCGGATAAATCACTTATAGATTAACTCTTATATAGAATTTTTTACAAATCATGTTACATAATTCACATACTTTATTAATTACTTTTTATACATTTGATCCCTCATTCATTGTTAAATTTTAAACATTATTAATTAATTCCACTTACTTGATCTACATCATAATTTAAGATAATTTGTATTCATTTTAAATTTTAATTTTGGTTTTTCTAATGATTGGTTTATTTCATTGTTATATTTTTATTAGTGGAATATAAATGAAAACATAATAGGATTATAATGATTTTACTTAATGAAAATAATAATAATAAGTTACATGTAAATTTGTAAAGGTAGTGAAATTGAGGGGAACAACTGGGTGGTTAAATTGGTAATTTAAGGGGATAGTGGAATAAAATTAATAGAAATTTGAAACACCGACCATCATAATATGTAACCTATTTTTATGTGTTTTTTATTTTATATATTATTGAATGAAGACGGGTGAATTACCATTTTAAATTTTTAAAGAAAACTGTATAGATAAATTCAAATATTAGAGATATATAATGTATAAAAATTGAAATATATTAAAAAATTATTGATAAATTTATTTTAAATATATCAATGAATATTTCAATGTTATTTAATCATAATAATGACCTAATTGGATGTAAAGAAATATGTCGATCAATGTCAAAAGATGAAATATAGAAAAAGTAAATGGATTGAAAATGTTTCTATGTAGTGAAGACAAAACTCAATGTGGGACCATAAATATCAACTCTTTGAAGTCTGATGTATATTATTATAATATCATAATCTTATTAGTGATAATAAACCTATCACTCATAGTTTATGTTTATAAGAATACTCTATATATATTTATGTATCCTTGGAACATATACCCCACTTTTTTGGAGTGATACCATTTAATTAAAGATCATTAATAATAAAGAGGTATTGTTTGAAAAAAAACATTAGAATGTTACCAAAATATCTATTTGATTGATTAATATAATGTAAGAATAATGATTTTGGAGGATGGTTGTTATCCTTGAGATATTTTGAAATTTATATTGGATCATTATAATAATTCATGTATGTTTAACTTCATCATTGATTCGACCATTGGTGAATTGTTTTTAACTATTGTCACCTTTAAAGGTTCCTAGGAAGACCTTTTATATGCCTCAAAAGGACTGGGATTGTTCTATAATTTTACTAGATTCATAAAGATATGGAATTTTGTCTTTATGGATTTTTTTATAATATTTAGTGATACCCTGCTGGAGTTTCACTGAATTCACTGGCTACATGGTAGCCAACACTAGTTTTCCATTGGGATTCCTGGAACATAGACCATCTTTAAAAACACAAAAAACCATCCCCAGCTACATAGTGGGTAGATAAAGTCATTATAATAGTAATCAAGGAACCCACGAGAGCTGCCATTTAATTATTAAGATTTCTCAACGGTAGAGAATCCTCCACCAAGACATTGGTCAGTTGTTTCCCTAAACAGGTAGGGAAGCATTGTTTGTACACTTCCAACTTCTTCCAATTCAACCTCAACTCCACTTAAATGCCTAATACATAAAATCTATGGTGTTTAAAAGGTATCTAATGATGGATATAGATATTAACATTAAATTATAATGGCATAAAAAAACATTATGATTCAATTTGATACCACTATTTTAATATTTATTATAACTACTGAAATTCACTTAAAATGTGATTTTATCAATATTTGGAAAGGTTTTGTCATAATTTAATCCCCATCATAGAGAAAGTTATAAAAATATACCCAGTTTTATTATCCAACCCAATTATCCTAAATAGCTGATTTAAGAGTAATGTATAAAAAATAGCGTCATAAATAAAATTCAATTTATTAAAATGATATTAAATTATCCAGTTAGTAGTCACATTAATAATGATAGTAAAAAATTAAAGGAATTTTTTAAAGAACCCCATTATAATGCAAATTTAAATTAAATAATTCTTAAAATAAAATAGTTGTTTTGAAATTATCCCCTATTGTACACATATTTTATAAATTGTTATCTATCATTTTTCAAAATTAACACAATTCCCCAATTTAGGAAATTTTTTCCCCGTTGTGATTATCCAAAAATAAAAAATCAAGAAGAATAATGAGAAATATAACAATTATTCTAAACAGTATCTAGATAATGTTTTTCAATAACCCTTAAATTTATTTTGAAAATAAGTATTTATAGAGATAAAATTTTTCAAAATAATGAAAATAGTTTAAAAACATCATTTATTTTCCAGAATCCACAATTAATATGATTATTAGAGGGGTTATTGTTAAATTAATTAGATAAATATTAGTATTAATGTAAAAACATATATGTAAAAAAGAAAAAAATAATATGGTAAAAAATATATCTACATAAATAATGATATAATGTTATTAAAATAATAATTAAAATATATTTTCCACAAAATCAATTTAACTCACAAAATTACATTAACTCAATTGATTTATTTCTATAAAAAATGGTCATATAGAAGAAATTTTCTTGATGATAATAATACTTTAGTGTCATTCATTTATTTTAACACAATCAATTAAAATTCATGTTAAATATTAGATATGCATGTATATAAGATATTTTTTCATCTTCAATGTAATCTTTATGAAGGTGGAGAGAAAAGAAAAAATGAGATTTATTTACAGTGTGTACATAAATAAGTTTCATTATTTAAGAAAATATAATACAATAATATTTTAAAATATATGGAATAAAGGATATTTTTTATAAAAAATATCCAAAAAATATTAATATTTTTAAAATAAGTTTTTTAAATATTGATAGTAAGATAAATATATATTGGGAAAAAATAATTAACTAATTTAAAAAACCATAGATCATTCATAAGGAACATACTAATATTAAAAGGTATAAGAAACCTACCCAAATGAAATAATAGTGAGTTAAACATTTCATATCAATGTATTAATAAAAAAATAATAACAAGAATTTAAATAATTAAAACAAATATTTTTAGAATGAAGAATATAAAAATAAAAAATAAAATATCAATAGGTCAAAAAAATTATGTCCCAATAATACCATTATTGAATCAAATTTTATGAATTTTAAATGATCGCTTATAAATTTATTTTGAAAAATATATGGGGATTCTATTATATTGAAATCAAATTCTATATGATATCATATTTTTGTAAGTTATATAATAATATATGGTGTGGGAGATCAATGTGTTCACTATGAGAGTGATTTATAGTTCATTTATGGATACTGATTATTCTTATATTGTATCAATTAATTCTTATATTATAAAATGTATGCCCAAAATATACAAGAGTGTGTTGTTTCCATAGAATTTTTTCATAAAAACTCCCACTGTCTATATATTCCACATCATCAATTGAATGAGATAATCATGTATTATTCATAATAGTATTTGTTAAAAAATGATTTTACTATAATATTTAAATTTCAAATGATAATTTTCTTATATTGTTTGAATCCTCTAAAATCATCACAAAAAATGATATTAACTCAAAAGAAGTACCTTTTTAATAAAACTGAACATGAGTTTATATCTTTTTAAATAATAAAAATACCATTTTGGATGGCTTGAAATGTGATTCCTTCAGATTCGATATAAATTCAGTACAATGATAAAACATTAACATGATTTAAAACAAGGCCATAATAATTTCATATATACTATCAATAATTTTCCTATTAATATTATCATCAACAATTTTTCTGACATCATCCAATGTATTCCTACATTTTTTACTCAGGGGCATATTAATTTCCATAAAATGTTTCATTGTAAATCATTGTTTTAGTTCATCATTATGTGTTACTTTTTTATTGATTTTATCACATATAAGTTAAATTTGACATTTGGGAAAAAAATTAGTTCTCAAATTATCCTAACTCAAATTCATTTTTCATTAAATTATAAAATTTAAATTTTTTTGATTCATTGGTATAATAGGAAATAACATCATTAATGTAAATTTTAATATGTGAAAGATCTTTTGTGATGTGTTTCAAAAAGTGAGTTAAATTAGACTTTTAAATTCCAACATCATTGGAGAAATGAATAATTGAAAGGAATACATTAAAATCATGTGGGATTATTATAATCCATAAGAATTGTTTCCATAAATTCATAACATAATTTGGAAAAAATTTAATTTCCAATCCTCATAGTTACTAATTATTTTTAATTAAAACCATTTAGAATAGTTCATTTGATATCGATTTTAATTATTCTTCAATATATATGATATGAGAATACTATCAAGATTCTAATGGATACTAACACATGCCTAGAGTAAAAGATTCACTATTTTCGACTCATTCTTCTCGATTATAAAATATTTCACCTAAATGATCATTATGCACTTTTATTTTAACTCACTCATCAATTTTATTTCAAAAAACCTATTTATTTCATATAATGGAATAATCAATATATTATTTTATTAGAGTAATTACATCATTTAAAGTGAATTTATTTTTTTCCATTCCATTGAATATACCCAAATTTAATTGTTATGGGCATAGTTAATTTTGTTGGGTCTTTGGTGGGAGAAAAAGGCTATTTGTGAAACCTCATTAATGATTTAACTATGAGTAAAAGCTCTTAATTTTAAAAATATGATGAATTTTACAAGGGGATTGTATTTATATTATATTAATTCAGTAGAAAATTAATTTTTAGGATAATATTTTTCTTTGAAATTTCTATTTTCTTGAAAATATTAACTAATAACAACAAATTAAATCACATTTTTGGAATATTATTTGGGGTAAATTTCATCAAATACAATATGAATTGATTTTTCCATAAATTTTTTCTTCTTGTTAAAAACATGGTATGTCATTATTGAGTATGAATACCATTGAATGATATATTCATCTGATTCATACTCTAGTTTTTCATGATTTTATTTGTTGTTTAATATAACTCTAATAAAATAAAAATCATTCAAAAAGATGACATTGGTGTTTTTATTTAAGATTTTTTTAAAAAAATCAATAGAAAATGATATGTAAAAACAAAATTAACTATATATTATTTAGTAATCAGGGATTTAGAATAAAAATTATTCTATAGTAAACATTTATTTAATAATTTTATATTTATTTTTTTGATGATTTGATTTTTTCTCTATACAACACCATTTTGTTGAGGGGTTTGAGTAATAGAATACAAATGATTTTATCGTATAGAAGAACATATATTATTAATTTCCTTTTATAATATTATTCTCTGGGATCTCTTGAAATTGAATAATTATATAACCATTTATAGTTTCAATATTTTTTTATAGAATGATGATGTATTTTCAAGATTAACAATTATGAGTTAATTAATAATCCCATTTTAATCTTCTAATGTCCATAAAAATTACTAATGTATTTTATTTTAATAATAAAAAATATATTTTAGAATAACCAAAATGGTAAAGAAGAATTATTTTAAAATATTTTGATTATTAATTTATTTTTCAATATTTATTAGAGTATTTGTCTTCCTTTTCATATTTGAATGTATCAAACATAATTTCTTCACTGAAATGTGATTTGATAATATCTTCTACTAGTTATTAATTGTTCAGTTTAACCAGATATTTGGTACATTAATGATGATGGTTTCCAAGTCAAATCCAGTGTTTATTTTCTTTTTCACTGAAATATTTCACATTTTTTCTATTAATTTATTTTATATTAACTGTAAATACATTTTAAAATATGTAAGTGATAAAGAAATAATTAAATTTTTATTCAAAAACATTGAAAAATCAATTTTGATTGAAATTTTATCATTTCTATCACACTATTTACTAGTTTTTAGAAAATTGTGTATTGTATTAAATGAAATATAAAACATATTTTCATAATTGAGGGGGTGGTAAGTTTATAGGCGGTGTTATATAAGGTTATAGATGTATCGTTCCATTTTATGTGCCGGTGCATGCAAATGAGTATGGGATGGTTGTACAATGGAATTTTCAAGGAGATGTGGGCTATTTATGAAACATATAAGGGATTTGTTAAATTTTATAGGGATAATAAAGAGATAGAATTATTTTAGAGAAATGATAGAAAATTCATTTTAGGATTTATAAATCAGTGAACATGGAAGATTGAAAATATGTCTTGACATGGGAATTTATTAGTGTGGACTTCTCCTGGGGGTTTCTTCTTATTATTTCCCTATCTATAAATTATCATACCTTTCTAACTAATCTGGTAGTTCAATTATAAAAAAATTATATATTTTTCAACAGTAATTATTAAGTATTTATTTATATCTTACAATAAAATTTCATGACATCCTATAATTTCAACCAGTGCCACCAACCAATCATTATAGGTGCCGAAGTCGAGGTTCCATGGGGGTTGTTGGGTTGGGTGAGTTTTGTGTCGTGTGAGTAAAAATTGAATTTGTGATGGTAGAAAATTTGGATATGATTTTATACAAAACCCATTGGTGTATATTATTAATATTTAATAAATATATTTTTATAATAATAGGTAGTTCATTTAGATTTATCAGTGTTTGGGGTGCTGGAAAAGGGATGTCCGGTATTGGTGGGTATAACAATAATTCTTTCTTTAGACCTACTGTAACACCTGAGACTTTTATGATAAATATTTTATTTTTATGTTATATAAACCATCAAAGAAATCTTTCACTACACACAACACTAGCTTGGCTTTCTTTACACTCAACCACGGCCTTCCTCGATAGCTTGCGTCGTACGCAATACCGAGTTTCACTAAACAACGATATGCTATTAAAATATTATTAAAACTAGCCGTTATGAATAGTAATAACCACTTTTTGAAATTTTGTAAATTTTATTTTTCAAAATGGAATTCATTTTTTGATTCAGAATATCGAAATTATCTTAGGGTGAAATTTTTGTACTTTTCGGATAAGTTTCATATTCTGATGAATAGTGAAAATTATTAAATTTTAATTTAAAAAAACTTTTTTTAATCGAAATAATTAATAGTGATAAATTATTAATTTGAGTGGTTTTAAAGTATATTTAGAATATATTTTTACAATTAAATACAATGTTTTTCATTGTATGTAATTTCACATTTAAACCAGACATAAACAAGTGTCAATCTTTTGATAGTTATTATATCTTAAAAACACGATATTTGTCTTGACGGTGGGAATGAATTTTTAAATTAGTTAATGTAACTGATATGTTTTGAATTTGGTAAAATAAACATCATTTTTGAATTGATAATATCAAATATAGCTTAGCCCTAATTTTTGGTATTTTTCTGGAAACTTTCATTTTTTGATGAATAGTGAAACCACTGAGTGGTAGTTAAAAAACTGACTTTTTTCATAAAACATAATTTTACCGCTTCTTTGAGTGTAATTTCGAAAATCCGAGAGACACAGTTAATATCAAGGACTAAAATGTGGTTCAATGAGATGAAAATAATTTTTGGTGAATAGTAACTTATTACTTTTTTTACCACAGTTAAAAGTAAATAGAGTAGTTAAGGGTAAAAATGATATTATTATTACCCTAACACATGTCCTAATTCTACTGGATAAGTGTAATTCGACCAAAAAAACCATTGGAATAAAATATGACCATTTAGGCCCTACATGGATTAGATTAGGACATTTATTATCAATTTATTTAAAGAAGGGTTGAAATAGTTAAAATCAATGTTTAATAACTAAAGAATTTTTAATATAGGGTTGTACATAAGATAAATTCGACTATAAATATTCATTATAAAGCTAAAACATTTTCCTACATAATGGTATTTTATTTGTAATTTTTATACTTAATATAATTTAATTTATTTATGATATAATGATGATGCAGTAATTATCTCATTAATGAAATATTGACATAATTGATGTTATAAATACCCAAATAAATATAATTTGAGACTTTTTTTGAATTCCAATAATTTTATATGTTAATATTATATGTTAGTATATATTTAATTAAATTTTTTCTAACTAATATTTCTTTTATAATTTTCACAAAAATCAATTACCAAATAGTGTCAAAATTGACATAAAATAGTTTTTAAAACAAATACTATATTGTTAAATGTTATTTTATTCTTAAAAATATAAGGTTCAGAAAAATGACTTAGATAAGGTTATATATATTAATAATAAACAACTTGGGTTTCGTTTGTCTTGATATAGTATGTTTATTAACCTTATAGTGTAAGAAAACAAGAAGACACGGTAAAAGTTAAATTATCTAACTTAAAGTTAAATCTAAATGATAAGGTTAAAATTGATACCTAAACATTACTAAATTCTATTGTATGAGAGTAGTTTGACCCATCCCCACCTTAGCTTATAAATATATCAATTTGGAGCTATTAAAAACCGAATTTGGCTTTTTAATAAAATAATATTTTTAGTTATTCCAAAGGTGCCCCTCTCCTCCCTTATAAAAGGGAACCTCCTCCCTCTTTTCCTCATACCACTTTGAGACTTAATGCTCGGACAACCCATGCCAATATCACCTCTCCACTTTCCTAAAAACATCCTAGAGGTCCTGGTCTTCCTTAAAGACCAATTTTAGTGCCCTAAGAGGAGTTCTCAAAGAGGCGCTTCAAAGAAGAGGTAATGCCCGTTACTGATTCTTTCATCTTTATTTCTTTTTCCACTTCTTCTTCTTTAGTTATTTCATTATGAAGTAATATCATCAGTATCACTCATATACTGATCTGTTATTATAAGTATGAAACAACCCTATTTCACCATCTATCCATCCTGCAGAAAACGAAATCACCACGCATGTGTAAGTACGGAATACCGTCTCCTCACCGTGGTGTAATCTATTTTCCACCACCACCTTACTCGGATGGGTATAATGGTGTAAATAATAACTATATATGAATATTTAAAATTGATATTGATTCTGAAATAGTATACATACACTCCAATACAAGTCCACGATCATGGGAATGATATCATCGCTCGTGCGTACGTACGGAATACCGTCTCCACGATGTGATGCCACTCGTTATACATGATCTTCATTGCATAATGATTATATAAATGAAATGAGTGAATTAATATGATATATATTACACTAATACCATTCTGGAATTGAGGTATCTATAACCTAAAAAGAAAAATAAGAATTTATTCGACAAAACGCGCAGAAGAACAAAAAGTAATAAACACCCGAATAACAAGTAGTAATGAAATATTACTAATAAGAAGCTAAGAATATGACCATATATGATATCATAAAAATAATTATGATTCTGTAATAAGTCAATAACATTATTTAAATCAATATACAGGAGGTTCGGACACTTACGAAGCAAATCAGACAGAAGGTAAGGGAAAATTTCAAAATCTCATTTTATCTGATATTGTTTATACTTTGGTATTTACTGTGTTGTAATATTTTATCATCCACATCCATGTTTCCTCAATATGTAATATTGTTTCCATCCACCTACAATTGTTTAAATCCAATTTTACCCTTCGGTGAGTTTTTATTAAAAGATAAAAAGGAATATTTTTTCGTTTTTCGTACGAGGTACTTTTTGACTTTTACGACAAAAGTACGGAAAGAATGTTTTTTTAACTTACACGGCATGAATGGATTTTTAAAAAACTATTTCCGAGAATCTTACTTTACAAGATTTAAATTTTATTTTTAGTCAACTTCTTTTAGTTTAAAATTTTATGACATGTTAAGAAAGAAAAATGTTTTTGAAGTAGAAAGGATATTTTCCTCAAGAATGGAGTTCAAGTGTTTTATCCAAATTATTTTACATATAAGATAATATAGGGTTCTGTTTCTATCCCTATTATTCCATTGATTTTATTATGTTGTGATGGAATTATTTTTATGAATTCCTTTATCTTATATGAATTGTTTTATGATGTCATGTTGTTTAAGAATCCCATTTTTATTACATGGGTTATGCAATGATGTATGATTTGTGATTTTGTGGCACACATATGAATGGTATCATTATGAGATGGTTGGGACCTATATCTCCCTTCAATGCATTGGGTAATGATTTTGTATCTCATGAGATAGACATGGATGGAATGGCAGGTTAAACCGGTTCAGTGAAACAGGACTGAAATGAGGAGTGAACTCGGTTCAGAAATGGACTTTGTCAACTAAGAGAGTCTTGTCAATGAGTCTTGACTAATAAGAAATGATTCTCTATGATCATGTGTGTATGTCACAATGTTTCATGTTTTAAGTTATGATTATTGGGATTTCATTTCACTACTATGATTTATCCCATGTTATGAAATTATGCTCTCTTTTGCAGGTTAAAATTTCCAAAATGTTATGTTATTATGAATATGATGTGATTGATATTTCTTTTGTTTACCCTTACTGAGCATTTGAGATCACCCTTTTTTATGTTTTCTTTCCCCAGGTCAGGAAGAAGGTTATTAAGTAAGATATGCCAAAAGGGACTATAGATATGATGAAATAAATGGGAGAAAGTGTAGACGCTTTATGAACCAGTATTTTATGTTTCCCAGTTTCTAAAGACACTATACCTATACAGTCCTTTCATGGTTTTTTTATATGTTGTAATAAGTATGCTTCAATTTTTGAATTAATAACAATGTATTTAAAGTATGGGTCATTATAGTTGGTATCAGAGGAAAGGTATAGTCAACCTTTGGAAACTAGGATGTGAAAGACTTAGTAAGAACCCTAAGGATAATTCTAAGCATAGAACAAAATATTAGTGTTTTGGAAATGACCATGAATAACCTAGGATAAGACCTTAAGTGTGAAATTTTATTCTTGATTATGTGGTTTTCCTATTATAATTAGTGTTTCTCACACTATTCTTCTTGGTTTTAGTCAATGGCTGGAACCCAAGGAACTGTGTTAATGCGGAATGCGGCGAGCAATGCAATGATTGTCCCCCTGAGCAACCAAACATTATGGGAGCTGGAATGAAAAATATTATAGTCATGCTCACACAATTTTCTCAAGATATGAATCATGCAGGACTTCCAAACGAGGAAAAGAATGAGCAACATTCTATTGAATCCTTCATGAGGCAGTGTCCACCTTCTTTCACCGGGTCTACTGATCCATTATTTGCTGAACAATGGATTAGTACTACAGAAAAGATATTTTTAGTTCTTCAATGTTTTAAACATGATAAAGTCATCCTAGCAGTGTATCGTTTGGAATGAGATGTTGATCAATGGTGGAATATTATTAAGAATACGAGGCAAAGGGATGAAATTGAGTCCATGGAATGGGACGAGTTCAAGAACTTATTTTTCAATAAGTACATCCCTCGTATTCTGCAAACAAATATGGAGAAAGAGTTTCTTGAACTAAAGCAAAAGGATGATGAATCTTTTGGTACCTATGAAGCAAATTTTACAAGACTTGCAAGGTACGCTTCTGGTATTATTATCCAACCTGAGAGTATGATCGATCGATTCTTTAGCGGCTTAAAAAAATTCTTCGAAGAGCCTTAGCCATAAGGGACTTCAATAGCTATGAGGAAATCGTTCGATGTGCTCTCAAAGTTGAGATGGAGATTGGAGTAACCCATCAGTCATATGGGTTTGATAAGAAGAGGAAAATGGAATTCAAAGGAAAATCTAAAGAGCACATTGAAAAGAAGATGAGCTTTCCCTTATGCTCAAAGTGTGGAACGAAACATGAAGGGAGTTGTCTTAAAGGGACAAGTAAATGTTTCAAATGTGTAAAGGACAGTCATCGGGCATTTGAATGCCGCAATGATGGGAAGAAGATGTCTAATGATGCAAACAAAGTAAGGGACACACAGAATGAAACTACTACACTTCAATGTTTCAAGTGCAAGGAGATGGGGCATTATGCCAATAAATGCCCTAATCCAAGGGTTGTTGATGATGATCGACATCAACAAAATCATAAGGCTAAAGTCAAAGGAAAGTCACATGAAATTTCTATCAGCGATGTGGAGTACGATAACAATGTGGTGAAAGGTAGACTTACCATCCACATTAAAGTAGAAAATGTTTTATTTGATTCTGGATCCACTCAATCATTTATTTCTAAACATTTTTCTAATAGTATCACCGTATTACCTAAACAATTAGATGTTGAGTTAGTTGTGACAACACCTAATGGCACAATAGTCGCATCAAAGGTTTATTATTCTTCCCCAATTGAAGTTTGTGGGAAAGTGCTTCCTGCAAATCTTGTGATCCTTCCTATAGTGTAATTTGATTTTATTCTTGGAATGGATTGGCTTTTTTATATGGAGCTCATATCAATTTCCAAATAATGGAAGTCACATTTCATATTCCAGATCAATATATGATCATCTATCGATGCAAGGATGAACATAACCTTCCAGTGGAAATTTCATCCATCTTATGGGTCTTGATTCCACTGAATGAAGGTTATTTATCTCAAATGGTTGGTGAGAAACTCACAATTAATAATATGCCCATTATACAAGAGTTTGATGATGTTTTTCCGGAGGAATTTCCGGGTCTTCCAACAAATCGTGAAGTTGAGTTTTCAATAGAACTCGTACTGAGTGGTTTTCCTATTTCAAAGACACCTTATAGAATGGCCCTAATTGAGTTGCAGGAATTGAAGAAGCAACTCAAAGAGAATCTTGATAAGGGATTCATACTCCCTAGTGCATCACCTTGGGGAGCACCTGTTCTATTTTTTAGGAAGAAATATGGATCAATGAGACTCTACATTGATTATCGAGAACTTAACAAGATCACTATCAAGAACAAATATCATCTCCCACGCATTGATGACTTATTTGACAAACTACGTCGAGATCAATACTTTTCCAAGATTGATCTTCGTTCAGGGTATCATCAATTAAGGGTCAAAAGGGAGGATATACCAAAGACGTCTTTCCGTATAAGGTATGGACACTATGAATATATAGTGATGACATTTGGTCTTACTAATGCCCCTGCTATCTTCATGGATCTGATGAATAGATTCTTTAGAGACTATCTTGATCAATTTTTGGTTGTCTTTATAGAAGATATTCTTGTCTATTCAAAGAGCAAGTAAGAACATGAATATCACATTAGAATTATATTGATGACCCTGAGAAAGGAGAATCTTTATGCCAAATTTACCAAGTGTGAATTTTTGCTTCAAAAATATGCATTTTTGGGTCACATAATCTCAAAAGAGGGGATATCTGTGGATCCAGCAAAAACAAAGGTTATCGAAAGATGGTCAAGACCAACAAAAGTAACTAAGATACAAAGCTTTCTTGGTTCGGCTGGATATTATCGACGTTTTGTGAAAGATTTTTCACGATTATCTAATTCACTCACCAGGTTTACTTGGAAAGGAGTTAAGTTTGTTTGGATGGAGGAATCTGAAGAGAATTTCAAGGAGTTGAAAAGAAGGTTATCCAGTGCACATGTGCTCACAGTTCCTTGTAGTGTAGAAAGGTTTGTGATCTACAGTGATGTATCCAAGAAGGGGCTGGGGTGTCTTCTTATGAAAAATGATATGGTGATAGCTTATGCCTCAAGATAGTTGAAAATCCATGAGAAAAATTACCCAACGCATGATTTGGAGTCAGCTGCGGTAATCTTTTCATTAAATATTTGGAGGCATTATTTTATCGAGAAAGGTGTGACATTTATACTAATCATAAATGTTTAAAGTATATTTTCACACAAAAGGAGCTGAATATGCGCCAAAGAAGATGGTTGGAACTGATTAAGGATTACCACCCTGGGAATGCAAACAAGGTGTCAGATTCATTAAGTCGACAAGACCATGCTAGCTTATCCATGATGAGGATCACAAAAGATCCAATATTTATGGATTTACAAAGGATTGATCTTGGAATTTAAATGGAAGGGGGAAAATCTTATCTTTCTAAAATGAATGTTCAACCATCTATACATGTGAAGATTAAAGAGGCATAGAAAGAAGATATAGAGTTACAAAAGAAGGTGAGAAATGTTCTTGAATTCAACCTTGATTGTGATGGGATAATAAAGTTCCGGAATCGGGTTTGTGTTCCTCCCATTCCAGAATTAAAGAAGAAGCTGCTGGATGAGGCTCATAGTTCTTCATTCTCTATTCATCCTGGAAGCACGAAGATGTATAGGGTCCTAAAAGAGTACTTCTGGTGATATGGCATGAAAAGATATGTTTCTGAATATGTCTCTCGATGCTGGGTTTGTCATCAAGTTAAAGCTGAGAGACAGAAGTCTAAGGGGATGTTACAACCATTACCCATACCCGAATGGAAATGGGAAAACATCACTATGGACATTGTCATAGGACTTCCTAAAACATCTAAAGGCAATAATGCTATCTGGGTCATAGTTGATCATCTTACAAAGTCTGCACACTTCATTGCTATTATAGTGGATTTATCTCTGGATCAGCTTGCCAAGATATATGTAAAGGAAGTGGTAAGATTGCATGGAGTACCACTTTCTATTATATCTGATCAGGATCCAAGATTTACCTCGAAGTTCTGGCGAAGTCTTCTGCATACTCAGGATACAGAGTTGAGTTTCAGCACTGCTTATCATCCTCAGACAGACGGTCAGTCTGAGAGAACAATTCAAACTCTAGAAGATATGTTGAGAGCTTGCTCTATGGATTTCAAAGGTGGTTGGGATCAACACCTACCTTTGGTGGAATTTTCATATAATAATAGCTTTCACTCCAGTATTCAGATGTCTCCTTATGAAGCTCTCTATGTAAAGAAATGCAGGACTCCAACTTTCTGGGATGAAGTTGGGGAAAGAAAGCTATTAGGACCCGATCTTGTTGATGAGATGGAAGAAAAGGTACGATCTATTCATCAACAAATAAGAGAAGCTCCGAGTCGACAGAAAAGTTATGCCGACAACCGAAGAAAAAACCTAGAGTTTGAAGTGGGTGATAAAGTGTTCTTACGAATATCTCCCTGGAAGAGGGTCATGAGATTTGGAAAGAAGGGGAAGTTGAGCCCTAGATATATCGGTCCTTTCGAAATACTGGATAATGTTGGAAAGGTAGCTTACCGATTGGCACTTCCAACGAATCTCTCTCAAGTTCACGATGTGTTCCATGTATCTCTCCTGAGAAAGTATATACCGTATCCTTCACTTGTACTCATCTCAGAAGTTGTACCGCTGGAGCAAGATCATTCTTATAAAGAACAGCTGATAGAGATTCTAGATCGTAGTGAAAAAGTCCAATGGAACAAGACCACTCGCTTGGTGAAAGTTTTATGGAGGAACCAACAATTATAAGAATCTACATGGGAGCTTGAGTATATGATGAGGGAGAGGTATCCTCGTCTTTTGGTAACAAAGTGACGAATTTCGAGGGCGAAATTCATTTTAAGTGGGGTAGAATGTAACACCCGAGACTTTAATGAGAAATATTTTGTTTTTATGTTATATAAATAATCAAAGGAATCTTTCACTACACACAACACTAGATTGGCTTGCTTTACACGCAACCACGACCTTCCTCGATCGCTTGCGTCGTACGCAATACCGAGTTTCACTAAACAACGATATGCTATTAAAATATTATTAAAACTAGCCGTTATGAATAGTAATAACCACTTTTTTAAATTTTATTTTTTAAAATGGACTTCATTTTTGGATTCTTAATATCAAAATTAACTTAGGGTGAAATTTTGGTACTTTTCGGATAACTTTCATATTCTGATGAATAGTGAAAATTATTAAATTTTAATTAAAAATAACTTTTTTTAATCGAAATAATTAATAGTGATAAATTATTAATTTGAGTGGTTTTAAAGAATATTTAGAATATATTTTTAAAATTTAATACAATGTTGTTCATTGGATGTAATTTCACATTTAAACCAAACATAAACAAGTGTCAATCTTTTGATAGTTATTATCTCTTAAAAACACGCTATTTGTCTTGACGACAAGAATTAATTTTTAAATTAGTTAATGTAACTGATATGTTTTGAATTTGGTAAAATAAACATCATTTTTGAATTCATAATATCAAATATAGCCTAGGCCTAATTTTTGGTATTTTTCTGGAAACTTTCATTTTTTGATGAATAGTGAAACCACTAAGTGGTAGTTAAAAACTGAATTTTTTCATAAAACTTAATTTTACCACTTCTGTGAGTGGAATTTCAAAAATCTGAGAGCCACGGTTAATATCAAGGACTAAAATGTGGTTTAATGGGATGAAAATAATTTTTGGTGAATAGTAACTTTTTACTTTTTTTTACCACGGTTAAAAGTAAATAGGGTAGTTAAGGGTAAAAATGATATTATTATTACCCTAACACATGTCATAATTCAATTGGATAGGGTTAATTCGACAAAAAACAACCTTAGGAATAAAATATGACCATTTAGGCCCACTTGGATTAGATTAGGACATTTATTATCAATTTATTTAAAGAAGGGTTAAAATAGTTAAAGTCAAAGTTTAATAACTAATGAATTTTTAATATAGGGTTATACATAATATAAATTCGACTATAAATATTAATTAGAAATATAAAACGATTTCCTACATAATGGTATTTTATTTTTAATTTTTAGAATTAATATAATTTAATTTACTTATGATACAATGATGATGCAGTAATTATCTTATTAATGAAATATTGACATAATTGATGTTATAAATACTCAAATAAATGTAATTTGAGACTTTTTATGAATTAAAATAATTTTATATGTTAATATGACATGTTAGTATTGATTTAATTAAATTTTTTTGAACTAATCATTCTGTTATGATTTTCAAAAAAAAATGAATTACCAAATAGTGTCAAAATTGACATAAAATAGTTTTTAAATCAAATACTATATTATTAAATGTTATTTTATTCCTAAAAATATATGGTCCGGCCAAATGACATATATAAGGTTATATATATTAATAATAAACAACTTGGGGTTCTTTTGGCTTGATATAGTAAGTTTATTAACCTTATAGTGTAAGAAAACAAGAAGACACGGTAAAAGTTAAATTATCTAACTTAAAGTTAAATCAAAATGATAAGGTTAAAATTGATACATAAACTTGGATAAATTCTATTGGATGAGAGGATTTCGACCCATTCCCACCATAGCTTCTAAATATATCAATTTGGAGCTATTAAAAACCGAATTTGACTTTATAATAAAATAATATTTTTAGTTATTCCAAAGGTGCCCCTCTCCTCCCTTATAAAAGGGAACCTCATCCCTCTCTTCCTCACACCACATTGAGCCTTCAATCTCGTCCAACCCATGAAAATATCTCCTCTAAAATTTCCTAAAAACATACTAGAGGTCCTGGTCTTCTTCAAAGACCAATTTTAGTGCCCTAAGAGGAGGTCTCAGAGAGGCGCTTCAATGAAGAGGTAATGCCCGTTACCGATTCTTTCATCTTTATTTCTTCGTCCACTTCTTCTTCTTTAGTTGTTTCATTATGAAGTAATAACATCAGTATCACTAATATACTGATATGTTATTATAAGTATGAAACAACCCTATTTCACCATCTATCCATCCTACGGAAAACAAAATCACCACGCGTGCGTATGTACGGAATATCGTCTACACGCCGTGGTGTAATCTATTTTCCACTACCACCTTACTCGGATGGGTATAACGGTGTAAATAATAACTATATATGAGTATTGTAAAGTGATATTGATTCTGAAATAGTATACATACACTCCAATATAATTCCACGATCATGGGAACGATATCATCGCTCGTGCGTACGTACGGAATACCGTCTCCACGATGTGATGCAACTCGTTATACATGATATTCATTGCATAATGATTATATAAATTAATTGAGTGAATAAATATGATATATATTACACTAATACCATTCTGGAAGTGAGGTATATATATCCTAAAAATAAAAATAAAAATTTATTCGACAAAACGCGCATAAGAACAAAAATTAATAAACACCCGAATAACAAGTAGTAATGAAATATTACTAATAAGAAGCTAAGAATATGACCATATATGATATCATAAAAATAAGTATGATTCTGGAATAAGTCAATAACATTATTTAAATCATTATACATAAGGTTCGGACACTTACGAAGAAAATCGGACCTAAGGTAAGGGAAAATATCACAATCTCATTTTATCCGAGATTGTTTATACTTTGGTATTTACTAGGGTGTATTTTATCATCCAAATACATGTTTCCTCAATATGTATTATTGTTTCCATCCACCTAAAATTATTTAAATCCAATTTTACCCTTCGGTGAGCTTTTATTAAAAGATATAAAAGGAATCTTTTGTCGTTTTTCGTACGAGGTACTTTTTGACTTTTCTGACAAAAGTACGGAAATAATGTTTTTTTAACTTTTACAGCATGAATGGATTTTTAAAACATTATTTCCAAGGAGCTTACTTTACATGTTTTCAAGTTTATTTTTAATAAACTTATTTTAGTTTAAAATTGTATGACATGTTAAGAAAGGAATATGTTTTTGAAGTAGAAAGGATACTTTCCTAAAGAATGGAGTTCAAGTGTTTTACCAAAATTATTTTCCATATAAGATAATATAGGGTTCTTTTTCTATCCCTATTATTGCAATGATTTGATTATGTTGTGATGGAATTATTTTTATGAATTCTTTTATCTTATATGAATTGTTTTATGATGTCATGTTGTTTAAGAATCCCATTTTTATTACATGGGTTATGCAATGATGTATGATTTATGATTTTGTAGCACACATATGAATGGTATCATTATGAGATGGGTGGGACCTATATCTCCCTCCAATGCATTGGGTAAAGATTTTATATCTCATGAGATAGACATGGCTAGAACGGTAGGTTAAACTGGTTCAGTGAAACAGGACTGAAATGAGGAGTGAACTCGGTTCAGAAATGAACTTTTTTCACTAAGATAGTTTTGGCAATGAGTCTTGACTAACAAGAAATGATTATCTATGATTATGTGTGTATGTCACAAAGTTTCATGTTTTAATTTATGATTATTGGGATTTCATTTCACTACTATGATTTATCCCATGTTATGAAATTATGCTCTCTTTTGCAGGTTAATATTTCCAAAATGTTATGTTCTTATGAATATGATGTGATTGGTATTTCTTTTGTTTACCATTACTGATCATTTGAGCTCACCGTTTTGTATGTTTTCTTTCCCCAGGTCAGGAAGAAGGTTATTAAGTAATATATGCCAAAAGGGACTATATATATGATGAAATAAATGGGAGACAGTGTAGACGCTTTATGAACCAGTTGTTTATGTTTCCCATTTTCTAAAGACATTATACCTATACGGTCCTTTCATGGTTTTGTTATATGTTGTAATAAGTATGCTTCAATTTTGAAGTAATAACAATGTATGTAAAGTATGGGTCGTTATACCTACCCTCTTATTAGTATTCTTCCTATAATTCAATATCTTATTCACCTTTAAATAAGAACTATAATCCATCATATTTTGACATATACATGTTCCATTAAATTTAAACCTAAATGGGTTATATGGGTACATTTTTATTCAATGAAAATATTCAGGGGGAAATTAATATTTAGTAATGGATGTTATATGTGTTCTATAATATTCCCCCTAGTTTAGAAAACTCATATATGGTGTTGTCACAAAATACACATGAATGGTTACTGGGATTCAACGTAATCTTGTACTAGAGAAGGAAATGGTTTTTTTAGAGATACACAAATCATTATTAATTTATGGTGTGAGGTAATTTATAATACTTTAGTTAATGATATTATTTACTTAGATGTTTAACAAACATTATTTTTATGTAGCAATTTTCTAAATAGGTAGCTAATCAATTTTATAAATTTGATAATTTATTATCTTTGTTTTTACCCCCAAAAATATATTTCCAATTTTTATTGGAATTGGTTTCACTATTTGTATAAAACCCACCAAATTGCAAAAAATTAGAGATAACAAGTATGATGTGTTCTATATAATGGTGAAATACGGGATCACCTTCACTCTGAATTGCATTACACTGTCATCGATTTCATTGCATTAACTAAAACAAAATGTTATTTTTTCCAATGATTAGTTACATATAATTTTTTTTGAAATTAAACATTCTTTGGATTATCAATATTATTCCACTTAATCATTAATATTAGCTTCAATGATCTATTTTAAAAATTCACTCATATCAATATCTTTCTGGGGTGTTATTTTGTACATTTAATTTTTTTTATAATTAGATTATAGGAAAGTAGAAAGGAATAATGTATCAATGGTTTTGGATAATCAGGTTTTCGTAGGTGAATCCAAGGGTCCTAATCTATAATCATAGGCACTTTTTTAGTTCAACGAGATATGGTGATGGGGAATATGTTTAATTCCCTTGAACATATAAAAAATTCATGATATATACAACCATTAGTGTGTGAAATAATTATATTACATGAATTGAAAAAGAATAAATTCTAAATAATATTCATATGAAATAGAAAATATACTTCATAAATTAATATTTTAAATAATTTCTGTGGGAATTTAGTTTGTATGTGTCTATATGAATGAAAAATTATATAAAAAATGGTGATATGGTGATATTGTTAATTAAATTTAGTTTCTTTAACACAAAATAGAATAATTTATGTTTATGGGAGAGTTAACTATAAATCTATAAAGGTGGTAAGATAAAAAGAACAAAAATATACATTGGATGTTCAAGTAGATAAATGGAAGTTGAAATATTATAGGATATTATTATGTTGAGGGGGATTTATAATAGAAGAATTATATAACATGGAGGGAAAATGAATATTAAACATACTAAATTATTTGGACCTTGAGATTATAAATAATAAAAACTTTTTATTGGATATTATTTGTATAATTAGTGAAAATTTATTATATAATAATAAATGTATATTAAATTAATGATTGTTTCTTGAAAAAAATAACATAAGTAGGAATATTTTAAATATTAGATTATAAACTAATATTAATATTTTTGACTGTATAATTTTACAAATAAAAAATATATTTTTTGAAAAATAAGATTACCAATGTTTATAATATATTTATTATCAAATGATTCCATAAAAGTAAATATATTTATAAAAATCCTTTTTTTCACTATTATGATAAAAATAAATTATTATAGAAAAATATAAAAAAATTACCCTAAGATGATATTTTTATGCGGAATCCAAAAACGAGGAGTTTTTATAAAATTATCTCTCTAATTGTTTTGAATTAATGTTTTAAATGGACTAGTAAAATTTAATGAAAATTTATTTTGATACAAAAATGAACCTTTTGAATATTAGTTGATCATTTCATTGTATAAAATGAATTAAAAATAAAATTTATATTAACATCATATAAAAATTATCATAAAAAATTTTCTTATTTTGACCGTAATATATTGTTTTCCATTAATGAGAAATGAATTGTTCAGAAAATAGAAAATTTTAATCGATTAACTATTTTAAAAAATTATTATTTCTTATTACTTTAATAGTAATATATATCATTAATTATCATTATAAAACTCATCCATATTACGTTTCAATATATCACATTATTATCTCGGACTATGATTATTCTTTTTTGGGTATTCATAGTCATGGACTGGGTGGGGTCACATTTGTCTCATTTTTCAGCACTGTGACAATCTTGAGCATCTGGTTGATCGATTTTGGTCTTCCCCTGGCCACCCTTCTAGGCCACCTCATTAGGATCAAGTAGCTATTCTAAAATCAACACATCCACCATGATTCACTTATCCATATTTCTAACTATCATTGGATGAGATAAATCATAAGCACTCTCAATGAGTTGACTTAATTTGAAAAGCTTTTTCGTTCACTATCACTCGGACCCATGACCCTACGACCAATGTATATAATAAAAAACTAAATGGAAATTTTATTTTTGATATTTACAAAATATTACAAGTGATTAATTTTTTATAAATACCTATCATTCTCACACTGAAGACATTATGGACGCTAATGTTGATAACTATGGAAATCCTTTTGTGGGATTTTTACTTTCTCATTGAATCATTATATTAAAATGATGTCAATGTTTTACATTCCTTGATTTTCATTAAATATTTTCTCAATTAATAATATTAAAATTGATTTGAATTAAGTCATTGTTTTATAATCCATTTATTTTTTTTTAGTTTTGGTAGATGAATTAGGAGGTTGGAAGAGGTCATCTTTGTAATGGTGTTTACATATTAATTTCCATAGAATCCCTTGATAACACATCTAGATATCCATGTTCTCAATATGCTTATTTTCACAATATTTATCCTATTATTTCAGTATAACATATGACTTACCCCACATCTTATTATACGTCATACATTACACTATGGTTCTATTCCATCTTTTAAATACTATCTAATATATTATGTTCATTAGTAATTGTAGCATGCACAAAAACATTTTAATTTAGTATATTTTGATGTGTGGGGACCATGTGTAGGCCAATGTGAGTTTGCTTATAATTATTCTGTCCCCATTAATTTTTATTGACCTTAAATTAATTTTATTTATATAATTCAAGATAATTATAAAATATTTAATATTATCAATTCATTTTAGCTTGAAATTCAAATTTAATTCTCTAAGACTGTTAAATGTATATACTTGGGCAATAGACAAGAAAATTTATATTTATATCTTTGTACTTTATAATGAATCTTAGTTTCCAATATAAATCATCTTACCTTTATACACTTCAAAACAAAGTTTCATAAGATTACAAACATCATCATTTTAGAAAAAATATCTTACTATATCACATGAAGTACCATTTTATGTTTTGTAGCGATTCTATTATTATTGAAAACCGTATTACAAAACATATTATACCCTCTTCTATTTAGAAGGAGAGTGTATTTTAGTATTTTCTTCACATTATCTATAGACACCCTCTTCCTCTTAATGTGTTTTGTGTCCATTATATTCATTAAAATCATCGTAATCTCTCCACACATTTCATTTTTTTCCAATATTTCATCTTTCTTAGACACACACACACCCAACATGGCTACCATTGTTTATAATTGTCCTAATTAATTATTTCATTACTTCTAATGTCACGTTATTTGAGGTCTCTATATTCACATCCCTTAGTCGCTCTTTATTAATTAATACCCCTATCGTTGACTACATACATCTCACTATCAACAATCTACCACCCATTTTTTCTAAAACTGATTATCATGTCTTTCAACCTATTTATTTTTCATCATCCATCGTAAATTTCTTCAACATTGACTAATTATTCAACATCCTAAACATTTCATGTGGTCAATTACATAGCTCATTATATATTTTTCATTTCATTCCAAAATGGAACCCCCTCTTTCCACTAACACACATAAATATATATATATATACTTTATTATTAAAGGTTGTCTATGGCCATAAACACTCTTGTCTTGACGTTATTAATGGTTTTTTCTTCATAATTTTAGCTTGGATAAATATAAACATAATTTCCATTATTCGATGCAAGATGAGTTATAAGTGTTTATGGAAAATAACATATGTGATCTAGCACACCTTTTGGATGGTATATAGTTTGTTGGATGAAAAAATATTTATACATTTTATCTAAAAAATTGTTTCCCCTCATCAGCTTAAATTCCATCATGTTTATTTTTAGTAGGAGTAGCCAATATTTTTATGTTATAACCAAAAATAATCAACTAAAATTACCATTGAAAGGATGAAAAAAACCAATTAATTTTTTTAGAATAGTTATATTTTTAAAAATGTGACATGTATTTATACACTACAACTCAAAATCAAATATTTCTATTAAATTTTGAAATTAAACCTAATATTATACAAACATGTTCGAAATTATAATTATCAATCAAATGAAACATAACATCTATTTTTCACTATTTAGGTCAGAAATATATTTAATTAAATGTTTATAATAAATTTAAATTTTAAAACAACTAAATATGAATATTATCAATAATATTAATTTCAATGTATATAAAAAATAAAAAATATAATTAACATCACATTTTGAATTCAAGTTTGATTTTCCATAAAATATACCCTAATAAAGGAAATTCTAAATAATTATCAAATATGAAAAAAAATTACCAAAAAAATTCAAAAGTGGATATATTAAATAAAATTAATAATAAATACTGAAAAAATATGAAATTATTTCCGTGGTAAATAGTTATATAATACATTGAATAAAATGATAATGAAAATTTAATCATATAATCTGATAATAATCTCGAGAATTATCATTTTTACATTATACCTTCTACATCTCATGAAATTAATTAATATTTAGGTTATCTACAAGACATAAATAAAAATAGTGGGATTAAATCCTTAAAAGGGGTTCCAAAAAATTATGATTTTTTTATCAAGCATATTATTTGATGTGGTAATGTTATGATCAGAAGATAATTATCAAACATGTTTAGGATCCAAAATAAACATTTGATATATGTAATAAAGTTATCCATATGAGAAATAATTTACAAAGTGATTATTATTTACCATGGGTGAAAAAATGATCAAAATTATACATAAATAGAGATTCAATGATTATGAGACTAATGTTATAAAGGAATAATAAAAAAAACTAGAAATAAAGGAATCCCAATAAATCATATGCAATAAGGAAACATCTTGGTAAGTCAGTAAGAAAATAATAATGATTGAAGACATGAAATAAATAATTATTATTGTAATTTGATTAATTATTTTATTAGAAAAAAAATATAATTATAAATTATTATAATTAACTCATAGAATCCCATATTAGAATAATAACCTCAAATATCATAATATCATATTCATGTGGCCAATATGGCACCTACTATACGTCATGTCATAAAATTCACAAAATCATAAAGGGATCCCATGATATTCCCACTCATCATTATCATTTAACTATAATCATACCATTTAAATTCTATCTCTAGATTTTAATAATTTCAAAATATATGTGGGTGAATTATAATTTAAATCCCATAAATTTAATAAATTTTCAAGTGAAAAATGAGAACTAAAAATAACCATACATGATTGCATAACACTAAACATTCATTAAATGGGATCAATATATTTCGTATATATGTATTTTGACTATGTCCAAATAAAATAAAAGAAATCTATAATAGACTTTTTCTCAAAATATAAATCATTGCTTGCATAAAAAAGAATAATAACTTGTTCAGAAAAGTATTGTTTTAAATAATAAATGTAAATGTTATTTAAAGGGGGAGATTATTGAAAATTATACTCTGTCTCTTTATGATAATTCTGATGCTCACAAATACCCTTAGTTATTTTCTAATGATTTTATTTAGTATTTTTCAGGAATTTATTAATTTATTTTACTCTTGAAATAATGAGAATTTATTACTTATGCGGAATCTTCTTTAGCGCATTCCGGAATCACTGTTCATACCTTATGTGAATAAATATAGCGCAAAATCAACTTTAGTGCATTCTTGAATCACTGTTCATACCCTACGTGGATAAACGTAGCGTAAGGATGAAAAGCATGTATAGTTTTTGAGATAAGAGAAAAGTATGGTTAAAAAACCATATGTTTTCAGAAAAGTATGGAAGGAGAACCTTATGTTTGTAAGGAAACTTATGTTTTGGTTATCTGCAAAGTACAGAAGGAGAACCGTATGTAAATTCTAAGCGTTACGTTTGATTCTAAAAAGTATGGTTCATCAACCTTACTTTTGTAAAAAACCATACGTTTTAGGAAAAGTATGGATCAAGTAAAAGTATGGATCTTTTACCATACGTTTGAGTGTTGAAGAAAAATTATGGATGATCAACCCTACGTTTGTGTTCAACCTTACGTTGTTAACCTTATGTTTGAAGACTCTGTTATTAACCATACGGTTTTGAGGCCACGTCATCAACCTTACGTTTGGCACCGGAAATTTTGACAGATGATATTTATGTGCAGTGATCAGTAAGCTGATTTCTGGGAAAATTTCAAGCTGGATTTAAAATCCATTTTTAAAGTAAGACTTTGACTGATTCAAAGCTGTTTTTTTAATGGATTTAAGATTGAATTAAAAGTAGCTTTTTATGTCGAGTCTTAAGGGAAGTTACGACATTTCTGTAAATTCAAATTTTTGAAAATCGTGAATCAGAAGGTGAGTTTTATGGATCTAAATGTGCATGAGATATGTTTATTATATATGTTCTCTCAGAAACACCAGGTACATATGTATGGTGATCGATCTATTATTGAAAATGGTGGAAAACCAATATTGATCTGCTGATTCAAAAGGAGCGTCAAAGCTCTATTTGTTCAAGAAGAAGGAACTCGATTGAAGATTCACCTATTCCACATCGAATATCTACTTTAGATCTACTACTGCTAAAGTTGTGAACTATATCTCTATATCTACTACAACTGGATCAACTCATAACTGCTTCATCTTGAAGATCAATATTTCTAGAGACTTCGACCCATCTGTTGTCAATTGTATTCTGTTGCAATTGTGATGATCAACTGGAAAATTTCTTTCTGAAATTATTTTTTATTCTTGAGTAACCAGCATCTCGTTCTAAGATATGTAGGTTCGTGTTTGAAAAATAAGGCTTTGTTTTTCCTTGATTTGTAAAGGTGTCAACTACCAGTACTCAGTTGTGAATCAGTCTGTGGAAAAGAGGACCAGATAGTGATAATCACCAAGCTCGTGGAGTTGTGTGTTGGTGGAGTGGACTAGGGGCCTTCTGTTCCTCGAACCACTATACATCTTTGTGTTCTTGATTTTACTTATTCCGTTGCACGATCAAATCTGATAAAGTATAAAGGACAAAACTCATTCAATAAAAGAGTTGTCAAAAAATTGCCAAAGACACAATTCACCCCCCCCCCCCACTTGTGTATAATCTGTAGATTCAGATCCAATAATTGGTATTAGAGGTGGAGCTTCTGTTAGAGGCTTAGAAATCTAGAAGCATTTAAGGATTATACAACAGAGCATCATGACTTATACAAGAGTAGGGATGTCGATGGTCAGAGCACCATATTTTAATGGAGACAACAATGGTTGCTGGAAATCGCGCATGATAATATATTTGAAAAACCTCAAATATAGAGTCTATTCAAAGATTCTGACACCTTATGAAATTCTTGAAAATCCTGAAACATGGAGTGCTGCTATAGAGTCATAGTACGATATGAACTCAAAGGCTATTAATGCAATTATCTACGGTCTAGGACTAGATGAATTTAACAGAGCATCTCAGTGCCCGACAACATATGAGATGTGGGAAACATTAGCTATGGAATTTGAAGGAACATAAAATGTGAGGCAAATGAGATATGAAACTACCAAATTGAAATCTGATACTTTCAAAATGGTTTAAGGTGAGAGCATTACCCAAATGAATGGGAGATTGACAGAAATTGTCAATAACATAAGTGCTCTAGGAGAACCTATCAAGCAGGCTGATCAGGCTTTAAAAATATTGAGAGTACTTCCTACTTGATGGAATGGTATCTCTGCTGCAATCAGACAATCAATACCTCTCAAAGATCTAACTATGAGAGAGCTTATTGGTACAATGATGATGTGTGAAGCTGAAATGCAAGATGATGATAATGAATATAAAGTGCTTATCAAAAGATAAGATACTTCCTTAAAGGTAACTTCACAACAAAAGAATAGAAAGATGATGAACAAAGAACTCAAAACTAAATCAAAAAGCTCCGACTCATCAAAATCAGATGAAGAAATGGCACAGCTAGCCAGAAAATTTAGAAAATTCTACAGTAAGAAAAGAGGCTTCATAAAATCCTTTAAGGGAGACAATAAGGAAGTAAGATGTTATGAATGCAAAAATATGGGGCATATCAGACCAGATTGTCCACAATTTAAATATGCAAAGAAGAAGAAATTCTTCAAAAGAAATGACTTTGAACAGAAAGACAAGAAAGCTAAGAAAGCCACTTGGAGTGTATCTGAAGACTCTGGTAGCTCTTCTGAATCAAGCTCAGAGAAAGAAGAAGTTAATCTAAATGAAAACTTGTGTTTTATGGCAGAAAATGATGAGGTACACTCATATTACTCCTCTTAATCAAATTCTGAATCAATCTACACAAATGAAAAACTTGCAGCCTTCTAGAATATGCTTGAAGAAGGATATGACTCACTATTTAAGAAACATAAGTCACTAAAAAATATACATAAATCTGTTTCAGATGAAAGAGATACAATGATGAAACAACATAATTAATGAAGTGATAAATACAATTCGATTAACACTAACTATATTAATTTTGAATCAAGAATAAAAACATGGTAGGATGAAGTAGAATCTTACAAACATGTTGCATTGTTTTTTACAAAAGTATAGAATTCATTAAATGAAATTCTTGGAAAAACTATCATTAAAAAGGAGAGATTTGGAATTGGCAGTAATGGAGAAAAACCAAAGCTATATAAAAATTATTTTGTTCATAGATCTAAAAAGGATAATTGTAATTTTTGTGGGACAAAGAGACATGTAGCTAAAAACTGTTTCTTAAGACAACATCAAATTTTTGGTATTAAGAAATCCTATGTTTCAAAACACTTATATGATTCGGCTAATTTTAAAACAACAATGAAAATCTGGATACCCAGATCATTGCTAGCTAACACCCCTGGACCCATCAAAATATGGGTACCAAATCAATTTTTTTGAATGTCTTTGCAGGTAGCAGGCCACCAGAGAAGAAAAGATATATGGTACATGGACAGTGGCTGCTCAAGACATATGATTGGAAATCATTGAATTTTTCTTCACTCACTCAAAAGGAATGAGGACTTGTCACATTTGGTGACAATGAAAATGGAAAAATCATTGGTATTGGAACTATTGGAGATCCAAAAAGAGCCTAAATCAATAAAGTACTTTATGTACAAGGACTAAAACACAATCTGATAAGTATATATCAACATTGTGATGATGGATATACTGTTTATTTTACTAACAATTGTTGTACTGTTTCTAAAGATAAACTGTTTAAATATAATGCACCGAGAACTAAAAATGCTTATACTTTGGATTTAAATTCCTTGTGTAAACAACAATTAATCTTATTGACTGCTAAAGTAAGTGAATCATGGATATAGCATAGAAGACTTGGTCATTGAAATGTATATGTTTTACATAAGTTATCTAAGAAATATTTAGTTTCTAATTTACAAACTCTCAAATTTGAAAGTGACAGATTTTGTGATGCATGTCAACTTGGCAAACAACACAAATCATCCTTCAAATCTATTAATAAGGTTTCTACATCTAAAACACTATAACTTGTTCATATGGATTTTTTTGGACCTTCAATAGTAGCAATATTAGCTGGTAAATTATTTGTATATGTTTTAGTTGATGACTATTCAAGATTTACATGGATTTTCTTTTTGAAATTTAAAAATGAAGCTTTTACATTATTTGAAAGTTTCTGCAAATCTCTTAAAAATGAAAAAGGGTTCAATATTATCTCATTGAGAAGTGATCATGGTGGAGAATATGAGAATCTGGAATTTAATTCCTTTTGCTCAATTATGGGTATTAAAACACCTTCTCTGCACCAAGAATACCTCAACAAAATGGGATTGTAGAAAGAAGAAATAGAACTATTCAAGAAATGGATAGAACTATGTTAAATGAATATATCCTACCTATATATTTTTTGGAAGAAGCTGTGAATACAGCTTGTTATATAATTAATAGAGCTTTAATTAGACATAGATTGAAAAAGACACACAATGAACTATGGAATAATAGAAAACCTAAAGTAAATTACTTTAATGTTTTTGGATGCATGGTTTACTTCTTATACACCAAGGATAATCTTGGTAAGTCCGATCAAAAATCAGATGAAGGTATTTTCAGAGGATATTATGCTACCTCTAAAGCTTATTTAGTTTATAATAAGAATTCAAGGATTGTTGAAGAATCAATTCATGTGAAATTTGATGAATCTGATCCCTTTGAGAAAAGGACAGAACAAATGGATGAACTTGACTCTAATGATAACATGTGACTAAAGAATTTAAAGAATGATTTTGAAAATGATATAAAAGAAATTCAGTCTAGTTTAGAGGAACATGATACTGAAGAACCATTAAATATATTACCTAGACAATCTATAACCCTAAAGAATCACCCTTTAGAAACTGTAATAGGTGACCTTGAAACTGGTGTTCAAACTAGAAGAAAATTAGGAAACCTAGTGGAATTATCTGCCTTCCTATCTCAACAAGAACCCAAGACTATAGAAGAAGCTATAGATGATGAAAGTTGGGTAATAGCAATTCAAGATGAATTAAACCAGTTTAAAAGAAATGATGTTTGGGAATTAGTGGAAAGACCTAAGAATAATCCTGTAATAGGAACCAAATGGGTCTTTAGAAATAAATAGTATGACCAAGGCACAATAACTAGAAATAAAGCAAGATTAGTAGATAAAGGGTATAATCAAGAAGAAGGAATAGATTATGATGAGACTTTTTTACCTGTATCTAGGTTATAAGCCATTAAAATACTTTTAGGCTATGCATCTTATATGAATTTTAAATTATTTCAGATGGATGTTAAGTCTACCTATATAAATGGTTATGTAATGGAGTAAGTTTATGTTGAGCAACCTCCTGGTTTTGAAAACTCTCAAAAACCTGATTATGTTTTCAAACATACTAAATCTCATTATGGCCTTAAACAACAACCTAGAGCATGGTATGAAATATTAAGTTATTTTCTTTTTAAAAATGATTTTACTGTTAGAATGGGAAACCCAACACTCTTTAAGAAAACTGTGAAAAATAATTTTTTATTGGTTCAAATTTATGTTGATGATGTAATCATTGGATCAACTAATAAAACTATTTGTCATGAATTTTGAAAATTAATTCAAGAAGAATTTGAAATGAGTATGATGGGAGAATTAAATTTCTTTTTGGGTCTTCAAATATTTCAAAAATATTTTAGAAATGTTTTAAATCAAAGCAAATACATTACTAATTTACTTAAGAAATTTGAACATGAAAACAAGAATCCATTTACAACTCCTATGTGTACTAATATAAAACTTTATTTGGATGAAAGTGGGAAATCAGTTGACAACATGTTATATAGAGGTATGATTTGTAGTTTGTTATATCTTACTGCTAGCGGGCCATATTTAATGTATTCATTATGTCTTTGTGCTAGATTTCAATAAAATCATAAGGAATACCATCTAACTGCTATTAAAATAATTTTTAGATATTTATAATATTAATAATACACCTATTTTATGTGATAATACAAGTGCAGTTAATATTTCAAAAAATCCTATTAGACATTCTAAAACAAAGCACATTGATATAAGGCATCATTTTTTAAGAGATCATGTTTTTAAAAAAGATATTTTTTTAGAATTTATAAATACTTAATTTCAATTAGAAGATATTTTTAATAATCCACTTCCCACTGCAAGCTTTGATTTTATTAAGGGGGGCTAGGTTTATTTAATTTAAAATAATTGTTATTTTTAATTTACTTTTATTTATTTGTGTAATTTTTTATTTGTTTATTGAATACTATTTAAGATTTTCTTTCTTTCACCATATTAAAATTTTATTTGTTTTAAATATATGTACTGATTAGTGATTACACAAGAATCAAGGCTGTCAGAGCCTTTTCGACTTCTAAACCCTTTCACTTCTATCGAAACCCTTTCGAAATCCATAAATCACACTTCCTCTTATAATCCCTAAACATCGAACCTCTGAAACCCTAACCTTCAAACCTTCATAGAATCTCGCAGAAATGGTTTGGGCTAAATGATCCAGTGAAGCTGATCCAAGCAATGTCAAGAGACAACGCACTGAGGGAAGAAAAATCTTACAGGGTAAAGTAATCGATCTCGACTAGTTATTTTAGACAAATTTGTTGCCGAATCATGCACTGTCATCTCAAGATCATGAAAAAATGATCAATAGTAAAAATACATAATTTCTATATGAAGTGGAACTTATATACTTCTTCAAATCTGTACAGTTTAGTCTAGGAGATACCAAGGACAGTAAGGTGTCTATGATAGAGGATAGGGATTTCTCAATCTCTTTAGTAGAGATTAGTCAGATTCTCAACTTCCCTCATGAGGGAGTTTTTCATTTCGACTTGAAGAATATAGGAGATTCTTTGCATTAATCTGAAGAAATCATGTCTTTTATTTTTGGTACTAAGAAAATAAAGAAAATGTTTGTCAAGGATTTGGAGCCTGATCAAATGATTTTGGAAAAATTTATTTAGACTGGAATAGCTCCACGGATGGCAGAAATGGAAAATATTTTATACCCTGAACTGTATATAATGTTTCTTTTGTTAAGAGATATTAAGTTAAAAATTCCATGATACATGATAAGATATCTCAGTTACTGCTGTCAAAGCGAGGCTGAATGAATTTCTACCCTTTTGGTAGATTTATTTCTAAACTGTTGTTTAAGAAAGACATTGTGAGATTAGTGGATGCTCGTGTTAACTGTCATCACAGTAATACATTTAATGCTGCAACTTTGAGAAATTTTGGATATTTATGGAGCACAATTAAAGGAAAACTTTTTCCAGTAGGAGCTGAGGAAGACTCAGAGGGTGCTCAGGCTCGAACTGCTATGTCCATGGAGGGACAAGCTGAATCCAGAGTCAGCAATGTAGCAAGAAGGATTCTCTTTCATGTGGCAGATGTTGAGGAAGATAGGAGTGAGGTGGGACTTCAATCAAAAAGAAAGAGGCCAGTAAATGA
Organism: Viscum album; assembly: GCA_963277665.1. Taxonomy (NCBI): domain Eukaryota; kingdom Viridiplantae; phylum Streptophyta; class Magnoliopsida; order Santalales; family Viscaceae; genus Viscum; species Viscum album. Next base: position 860,129,482 of record OY728151.1, read on the forward strand.
GGAAGTCACTTCCCCTATTTTGGAAACAACCACAGAAGCTTTATTTTCTTATTATTTTGTAAGGGAAGATGTTGTTGATAAGAACATGGAAGATGTTACTAAATGAACAGTAGTAGTAGAGGGATCAGGAGTTCCAGAAGAATCTCAAAGGGATATTTAGGAACAGATTGTAGCGGATGTTGAAGTTTCACTTCAATAGGAATAAGATATGGAGGCAGTGACTGGTGAAGAAGTGGCCAAACCTCATGAAACTACTGAAAAAAAATTTCTTAAAATTCTAGTTGAAGACAAAGATGCAGATGAATGTGATGAGCATGCTTCTGAAGCTCAAACAGAAGTACATCAAGAAGATTTTTCTGTGGAGGATTTTGAAAACTCTAAGGAAAAATCTGTGGACCAACCTTCTCAGGACAGAGAAAAAGAAAAATCTGATGCTGAATAATTTCATTTGGTATTTCTGCATCACCCTGAGAATGTGAATCAAGCACAGGGTGCATCTGATTCAAGGAAAGAAGAAGTTAACGAACTGTACAGAAAGTTATCTCAGTTGGAATCTGAGAATGTTTCTCTGAGAAATGCCTTAGATTTAGAACATTTGAAGTTTCAAAAGCTGAATGAGTGTACAGTTTCAAGGCAAGAAGTTGAAATGTTTAAAGAGGATATGATGACTACTGTTACACAATAGAAATCTGAAATGGTTATGAATTCAGATTTATCAGATCTGAAGATGTTTATGGAGAACCAATTTGCATCAGTTTCAAATAATGCTATTAGTGGATTAGGTACTTCACCTGATTTAATCAGAAGGTTTCAGGCTATCACAGCTGCGATGAGCAACATGAATGATAGGATACAAGATATTCAATGTAACAGCGCTCCTTTGTCAGTCTTTCTAGATAATCAAAAGTTCTTAGTTGATCAACTGACATCTAGTGAGCCATCGATCAGAATTCTATTAAATCAGTTATCAGAGAAGCTTTCAGTATTTGTTGAAAAATCGAAAAGGTTGCATGAATTTTTTAGAGTCAATTTAATTGATGATATTCATATGACTCAAGAGAATAGAGAGATCATTATCAATCTTGGAGATAGGATGATGAAGAGACTTTGGGAACAGTTTACAGAAATCATGTCTGAAATCTAGAGGAGATAGAACCAGCTGCATATCTTATCCAAACCTTGATTCCTGTGTATATCATTGTCATGTATATACTGCTGTTTTTGAATGAAAATTTTCTTCATTGTTTATTTGGTTCTTTCATTATTTGTTTTACTGACATTCTTTTTGATATGTCAGTACTCCAGATTTAATTATTAATAAACAGTTCATAATAGCATTTACTAACAGTTCAGTGCAATATTAAAAGTGCTAAAATCCATGATTTTTCATTCTTTTTGATATCACAAAAAGGGGGAGAATTTGGATAAACACAACATCGAAACCTCGCCATTTTATTTAGAGGGAGAATTAAATGAAAAATTTGGATTTATAATTATCTTTATGGTGGAGAATTTTTTATTTTAAACTTTATAACTAGTTTTGAAAGTTAATTTTGTTTAAATAATATTAATTATTTTATGGGTTTTGTGATCATCAAAAAGGGGGATATTGTTGAGAAAGGTATTGTTTTTAACAATGCATGTTAATGTTATTTAAAGGGGGAGATTATTAAAAATAATACTCTGTCTCTTTATGATAATTTTGATTCTCACAAATACCCTTAGTTGTTTTCTAATGATTTTATTTAGTATTTTGCAGGAATATATTAATTTATTTTACTCTTGAATTAACGATAATTTATTACTTATGTGGAATCTTCTTTAGCGCATTCTAGAATCACTGTTCAAACTTTACGTGAATAAATATAGTGCGAAATTTATTTTAGCGCGTTCTGGAATCATTGTTCATACCCTACTTGGATAAATGTAGTGTAAGGATGAAAAGTGTGTATAATTTTTGAGATAAGAGAAAAGTATGGTTAATCAACCATACATTTTCAGAAATGTATGGAAGAAGAACCTTATGTTTGGAAGAAACCTTACGTTTTGGTTATCAGAAAAGTATTTAAGGAGAACGGTACGTAAATTCTAAGTGTTACTTTTGATTCTAAAAAGTATGGTTCATCAACCTTACTTTTGTAAACAACCATATGTTCTTGGAAATGTATGGATCACGTAAAAGTATGGATCTTTTACCGTACGTTTGAGTGTTGAACAAAAAGTATGGATGATCAACCCTACGTTTGTGTTCAACCTTATTTTGTTAACCTTCTGTTTGAAGACTATGTTATTAACCCTACGTTTTTGAGGCCACGTCATCAACCTTACGTTTGGCGTCGGAAATTTTGACAGATGATATTTATGTGCAGCGATCAGTAAGCTGATTTCCGAGCAGATTTCAAGCCGGATTTAAAGTCGTTTTTAAAGTAATACTTTGACTGATTCAAAAACGTTTTTTAATGGATTTAAGATTGAATTAAAAGGAGCTTTTTATGCCGAGTCTTAAGGGAAGTTACGACTTCTCTGTAAATTTAAATTTTTGAATATCGTGAATCAGAAGGCGACTTTTATGGATCTAAATGTGCAGGAGATATGATTTATTATATATGTTATCTCTGAAACACTAGGTACATATATATGGTGATCGATCTATTATTGAAAATGTTGGAAAACAGAGATTGTAACTATTCATGTTGATCTACTGATTCAAAAGGAGCATCAAAACTCTGTTTTTTCAAGAAGAAGGAACTTGATAGAAGATTCAGCTGTTCCACATCAAATATCTACTGTGGATCTACTACTACTGAAGTTATGAACTATATATCTATATCTACTACAACTGGATCAACTTAGAACTGCTTCGTCTTCAAGATCAATATTTCTAGAGACTTCGATTCATCTGCTGTCAATTGCATTCTGTTGTAATTATGAAGATCAACTGGAAAATTTCATTAAGAAATTATTTTTTATTCTTGAGTAACCAGTTTCTTGTTCTAAGGTGTGTAGGTTCGTGTTTGAACCAGAAGGCTTTGTTTTTACTTGATTTGTAAAGGTGTCAACTACCGGTACTCAGTTGTGAATCGGTCTATGGAAAAGAGGAATAGATAGTGAAAATCACCAAGCTCATGGAGTTGACAGTTGGTGGAGTGGACTGGGGGCCTTCTGTTCCCCGAACCACTATACATCTTTGTGTTCTTGATTTTACTTATTCCACTTCATGATCAAATCTGATAAAGTATATAGGACAGAACTCGTTCAAGAAAAGTGTTTTCGAAAAATTGCAAAAGACACAATTCACCCCCCCCCCCCTCTTGTGTATAATCTGTAGATTCAGATCCAACATAACTGACCTTTTATCATGTTATGAATTATTCTATATGTTCTTAATTAATACCATTGAATCCAATAAAAGGAAATCTAATCCCTTTATATCTCTATTTTTAAATAAATTACTAAAAACAACTGTATTATATACCATGACTTCCCATAATTAAAATACCATAATGTTTTTTTCATCAAAAAATTCAAATTGACTTGATTAATATATATTTATAAATTGAAAATAGATATATTTAAATTTTAAAACAAATTTATATCCCAATTATTAAAATCATAAATTCTATATAGAACAATTATAATGGAAAAATTAAATCTAATAAATGTTTTTTGAAATAAATAATAAATATTATAAAAATATATTTCTGTAAAAAATCAATAAATGTGAATAAAAATTTTCAATGAAAAATTCATGAACCACACAATATGAAATAAATAACCACGATGAAATGAATTTTTTAAAATGATATTTTTTATCTTGGTTATATATATGTTTTATATTAATGAAATCAATAATATGGTATATATTTTCATCAATATCAATCAAATATTATAATAGTAAGAATATTATTAATAATAATGTTGGTTTTCGAACAATAATATAGTGACTCTCTTGGGGTAAATCATTTCATGTTATAATGTTTCACAACATAACATTTGGGATTCAGGATGAGATACCTTTTAATCAAGTCCCAAAACAATAAATTTAGTAATTTCCATCATTCAATATATATCATAGTAGTTCTCCTCTAAATAAAAAATAATTTTCAAATATGGGAGGTGTAAGTGAGTCCCATGTGGGTAGTGAGCCCCTACAGAGAACAAATCATTATAATAGTGAGCCAAAGATTATAATATTTTGGTGGTGGTTCTATATCCCAAATTTATCAAATAATTTTGTGTTATATCCTTCAGGGAATCATCAGGTTTTCAGTGAAATAACATAGGGGGACATTATTGGAGTTCCAACAAGAGAAAATTTCATTGCCTAGAGGTGAAGTCCTACTCATTTCATGGCCTCACAATGTGATATATGGATTTCAGGATGTAATGACTTCAACCCAAGTCCGAAATCCATAATGGAGGGGTGTTGGTAATATAATATGATTCTAAATAGTTCACCATCCATCATAGTTCTTTTTTCAATAAGAGTATTTGAAATGATGCCCCTTGTCTGATGGGAGACTAATAAAGAAAAAAAACATGATTCAAGGATGCTAAATGGAAAATATTTTAGTGGAGGGTATACTTTAAAAATTGATGCTGACATTTTTTTATAAGAACCTAGCAGTTTTCCGTTGATTCATAATAAAATCATCTATTCAGATTATTTTAGAGTCTCAATTAAAATGCATTACATGGTGAAGTGGTCATGGGAAACCAGTTGCCTTGTGTATCGACATTAGATATGTGTTCCACAACATAGAAAAATCAAAAAAATTATTACATTAGGAATATAGGTGTAATGATAATGGTATATAAGTCCTAATTTTTGTCTTCCCAAATAAATGACTTCATTAGAGATGGAAGGTGGTAGTGAACCCCACCTTCATAATGTGAACACGCCTAAATAAAAATATCATAATGAAGTGAGTGAATGAAGATAATATTTTTGTTGATGGATATATCCCTAATTGATCCTAAAGAATATATTAAATTAATAATAATAAAACATATAATTTTAATTAATATAGATAAATATATTTATTAGATATTAATATCATCTATGTGTTGAATCCGAGTTCAATAATGGAAATATATAATTGATATATTTTATATCGAATAAACGAATCAACAACATGAACTATATTTAAAAACATTTTAGATACAATACCCAAATTATAATGGAATAATATCTTTCATATTTTTATCTACGAATGAATACAAAATAATGAAAAATAATTAATTATTTAATGAATCCTCCAATATAATTTACTTTGGGTGGTAGATATATATGAAAAATTATAATGAACCATGTTCTTATTTAATTAATTAAAGGAAAATTATGAATTAAAATTAGTAAATTTTTTAATGAATTTTAGTGTACTTTTGAATTTAATTATTTTGATAGATATAAATGCTTAATTTTGGTGTATTAAGTATTTTAATGTGAGTTTTTTTATAAGGATAACAAATTAAAAAATTATATAACATGGTTTTTCTAAAACATTGGTTTTAAATAAAATGATACAAGAGACTATTCAATTCATATTATAATTATATTAGGTACCCATATATAAGTACAATGAGGTTGAACTCATTATATTTAAATTTAAAACATGTTGTACATCCTCCATATTTTCAAAGAAGGAAAAAATATCTTATCGTGGGATATTCAATCTCTTGGTCTGAAATGAAGTTTTATTTAATCTAAATATGATATAATTTACTCCAAACTTGTTTTACCCCTTTTTGTTTCACCATGATCACATTTTATTTTATAAAACTGGTAAATTAGAAACCACTACATTCTATATTATTCCACCAAAATATTTCCCTTTTAAATCTGTCATGTTCGAGGGAAATATGAATCACTAAATAAATTTATTTCAGTTTTATTCTATTTTATATGATCAATACATAATATTTGTTTTTTCCAATCTATATTTTTAGTGTGATTCCACTAATGTATTAGGGAGTCAACCCTACTTAGTATACATTCATTTATATTCATAAATGGAATCCTTGAAAGTATGAACACGAGTAATTGATTTGTTATAGGGTGATTTTTTCATTACTCAATGTGTTACATAAATTATTTTAAGGAATTACTTTGAAAATTAATTTAAATAGGTTATATAATATCTATATGTTTCGGTAAATATTTTAAATAATTCATCATGAGAAATATATCATTTTTGAACATAATATTTTACAGAATTTTTCATATATTTTCTTTTCTAGGATGCAATTTAATATATAAATTATATTATTATATAGTGATATTATTTGGAAACGTTATTATAATCCAAATTATATTATTTGAAGATGAATCCTCAATCCCCTAGATTCTCTATCACTCCAGGAGTTATTCTCTTTTTGGATTGGGCATGCTTATTCCTTGGTGAGGTTCTCTCTCTAGGCCTCCTACTCCCTCGTTCAAAAACACTTTCATAGGGTATATTTTAGTTCTTTTATCAATATATGGAGGTGTGTTTGATATTTTGGGTTCTATTACCAAATCAATAGTGAGCATCAATGTCACAAAATGATTTTTTTATTTTATTTTTTTATTATTTTCATGTATTTTTATTTTTGGATCAAGATAATGTATACTTACCAGCATTAATTTTTTATTTTAAAATGTTTTAGGGTTTTTTTAGGTTGGATTTACATTTAACTCTAAAAATTTATGTGGATAGTGTATATTTTATAATTGAGTAAATGTGGCACATTGTTGCACATAGTTAGGGAAAATAGTGACCTCTATCTCATGGAACGAAGTGTAAAATGTTAATTTTGGATAGTGGTGACTGCATGGTTTGGAAAACAATGTAGTATAGTCATGTGGTGTGTTACTCTTGGATTGTGAGGGATTAACAGTTTTCACCTACAATGAAAAACCATTCAAGAAACCCATGTGGCATGTCTAGTTCATTAAAAGATAGAAATTACAATTTTTGGCCCTCGACTATTTTAACCATATTTCATGATTTCTCCAATTTCTCAATTTATGGGATCCATTGGAGCTCAAATGTTCCATCCTTTGGCCCTTATTTACCCACAGATACATTTTTAATGTTCTATGATGAGTTCATCACTATTCTTATATGATTTTCATCAATTTTATCACTTCAATATTGATTTCCTGGTTTCATAGAATAGAGTTTCACCTTGGGAAAATCATATGGATTATGGTTTATTAGTGTGTTGTTTTCATTGGATATTAAGATGTTGATATTTATCTCAGAATTTATTTTTTCTTCCCTCGATGTTTAGTTTTGTTCACACGTTGTTGGATTCGGTGTTTCTATCTGTTTCCTCATTGGACTACTCAATTTGGAACTTGAGATTTCCTATATGCTTTCTAAAAGTGTTTCCCTTTACTGTGATGAGTTTTTTTTAAATTTATTTTGTGTTTTCAGGATTGAAAATTGATGAGAAATGGGTTTTAATGGATTTTTATCAATGTTTGTAGTTATTCGAACAAAAAAAATTTTATAAAATGTTAATTAAAATTTTATAGTGAAATTTGGTTCGTTGGGTGATGATTTTACTTGGTTATTTTTTGAAAATGTGGATTGGATGTGAATTGGTTGTTGTATGTATAAATTTGTGAATTTAATATTTGGATGCTTATGTGTGCATTATTGTGCTGGTTTGAAAGCAAGTGATATTTTATTGAAAATGGTTCATGGGTGATTTCATGGATTCTTTAAGTGTGTCAAAAAATGTTGGTATGGGATTACATATATTTAATTCGAAGTGGTTTTTGAATTATAAATGACTTGTGGGATAATTTTGTAATTTTTGGTTTTTAATGGGTTATTGAGTCTCTCTTAAAACTTTGATGAAAATTGGTTATTTATTGAACAATGGTTTTCTAAAGGATTCTATTTACTTTATTATTATTAATATTTTAAAATGATCTAAGAATTTTATATGGTTAATTGGTGCTTAATGTCATATTAAATTGGTTTTCAAATGGGTTTGTTAATGTATATACCATTTATCATTTTATGATATGTATTGGTGAATAATTTGAATAAAGGATGATTTTGAATTTTTAATGTTTCTTGGTTTCTAAAGTGATATAAAGGGTCATTTGGATCTTCTCATGTTTATCCATGTTGTCACATTTTCATTGGATGATTTTTTATTGGGAAATGTAATGGCATGATTTCCATTTTTCATATGGAATTAGGGTTATATATTTATTTTTATGATCGTATGAATATAGGTTTGTATATGAATTTGGATTGGAAATGATAATGGCATGGTTGGAATTTTGTGTTATAATTAAAAATATGTGTTTTGATGTGAAATAGTTTGGTGTCTCAAATGGAATCTTGTGATGTTTATGAAATTTGTTTAGGAACTCATGTGACGTATGTGACTAATGGGAATGTTTCCATTTTTGGGAAAATGGGTTGAAAAATATGGTAGTGTGAGGCCCGTTGGGTATTTCAAAATAATTTGGTAAGTGTTTTTTGAAATGAAAATGATGTGATGGATCAAATTCCATTTATATATGTTTTTTGGAGATATAGAAACTATATGGTAGAATTTACTAGGATCAAGTAATCACATAAGAGGTGTCAGTGTTTGGGGTAATTATATACAATGGTGGTGGCTTCTATTGAGCCACACATACCAGGGCCTTCCAAGTTCACAATGTACTATTATCAAGGTATTTCAGTAAACTATAATGAGGGTCACGTAATTTTTTATTTTCAACCCTATGTTACATGGGTTAATAACCCTTCATTTTTCAGAGAGTCTAGGTGTGTCATGCCATTGTAATTTTTATTTTTTGTTTGTCTAGTTATTTTTTGATTGTGGAGATGCACCATATGCTTGTAGGTGATTCCGACCTGATTACGTCTAGGGATTTCCTCAAGATATTTTCATGAAATGATCATGATCTACTATATGTATGATCTTTTTATTTCTACTACTTATGGGATTTTGGATTCTATAGTTCATTATTCTTGTTAAGTATCCTTTACATTCTGCACAACCTAATTTTGGTAACTTAGTATAAATTCCACATGGGATTAGGTTTTGAAACATGATCTGAAAAGTTAAACTGTTTATAAATTATGAATCTTTGGGTGTGTTGTCATAAATATTTATGTTATAGAATAATGTGTTTGGTTGTTTAAAATGATAGTTTTTTTTTATTTATGAATTTTTCTTATTCTCATGTTTATTTTGTGTCTACAAAATATAAATTCATATATATAGTGGTGATTAGCTACTATGTTGATTAAGAAAACACGCTACTTGTTCCACTCATTATATGTAGACCCAAGCCGTTTAGAAGGTTTAGGTACATGGTTTTTTTCCATGGAGAAGGTTTGACTTATAGTTGGTGGTGACCAAAAATTCACATACATATCATTCTTTGTGGTTTTCTATCATTTTTGTATTCATTTTCTATTTTCCTCATCCGCAGTATCAGGATATTATGTTCATCTATTGATATTTAGTTATATTTAATTTATTGTTGCAGTCTATATATGGTTTATTTGATTATTTTATATAGTATTAATCATTCCCATTTGGTATTTAATACTAAAAAGTAGTTTCCAACTAGTGGGGACCATGAAAACCATTTGAAACATGTCTTTAACCAATTCAGGTATCAGTTTGAATCGCATATTGTTCTAGTTAATGAAAAAAGGTATCAAAGAAGACCATTGTAATTTGGTGTGTCATGTAAATTGGACATTATGACATTCAAGACATAAGATATATATATGGGAAGGACATCATAAAACCTTTCTAATTTTTATTCTCAATTCATGAGGTATTTTTTGGGATTTTTTATTTTTGTTTGGTTCATGGGTATATATGAGTAATGATAATAGAGGAAATATTGTATCATGTTTTGATAAATCAGGGATTAGTGTCCCATGTAGAGTCTAATATCATGGATCTTTTTCCTCTTAGTTTGGTATTATTTCATGGGGCATGGACCACTAACCATGTCTATTAGTTATTCATGCCTAGAAGTTCATCATTCTGAGAGTTTGGTGTGAGTTTTGATTTGGTTTGTTTTTAGATTGTGTGAGTCAATTTTTAACGGGAAAATGGTTTCTGTGTAAAATACTGTTTCCATAAAGGAAAATGGATTTTAATGATTTTATTTAATTCTAAATTTGTTTCGGTGTAAATAGATTGGATTATAAAGTGAAAATAATATTTCCGAATGAGGCATTGAAAGATGTCTATTTTTTAAATTGGAATGATATGGTTGTATTTGAAAAGAGAATGGTGGTTTCAATTTTTGGTTTTTGCCTTATGTGCAGGTTTTCTATCCTTGTATAGTGTTTTTTCTTCTTTTTTATCATTTTTTATTTTTGTTCTATGTTATTAATCTAATAAAAATATTCCACAAAGAAATGTCCCCCAAAGTATCCATTCAGTTTCTCTACCTATTGGATTCTTCTCAGACTACTAGAGGAGTGGTCGAGTCAAGGAATTACTGCCTATTTTATTTTTTATTATGCACTGATGTTGGTTAGAGTTAGTGGAATTGATTGAGGAAGTGGGAGTTTAATTAGTTCATCGGGAACTCTTGAAGTTGTGAGAGTGTGTGTTATTCTAGGATTTTATGGGGATCCATCATTTTATGAATGTATGATTATTGTTTTTACATTAATAAAATTTGGAATGATATGAGAGGTGTTTAAGGCCACTTAGGTCTGATGGTTTGTGATAGAGTGTGAGAATATGAGGAAGGTAGAAGAGTTCAGGTGTTTTTATGAAGGTCAGTGGATAACAATGGCCCATATTTACCACTCCATGGGGCTTGTTACCTTTTATATTGAGGTTACTTCCCACAATCTATTAAATGTTCAACTTTTCAGTGGGGGTATTCATCAAATGATAGTGGAAAGATCCCTACCCTACATGCATCTTCATTTTGAGATGTTTTTTTATTAACAATTTTTTGTTGAGTTGTATTTTTTATTTAATAAGATGTTGGAAATAGGATATCTATTACCACTCATGAAGGGTTCGCATCAAGTAATATGTGTGCATCATGAGAACCTATTTTTTATTTGTTTTTCATATCCAACTTCTCACTCTCTAGATCATTCAATTTTTTTTCATCCAGTGTGGTCAGTTTTGGAATTCAATGAAGTCTTGTCAAAATCATCGAAATTTGTGTCATTGTTGTCGTTGTTTTGGTCATCTAGAGAGTTTTTATAAGAATTATTACCCTTGTAAGAAATATTGATCAGAGGATATATTCTCATGAATGTAGGGGAAAAAATGCATCAAGACATCTTGTATCAATCCATTTTCCCCATATTGAATCAATACTCATATTTAGGATTTAGTAGGGGTGTCAGGAACCTTAGACCAATATTTTTCTATAGTTATTGTGTCCAGACAATTGATGTTTCTCTATTTTGGGTTTTATATGATTTTTGGATCTGTGTTCTATTATAAAATTTTGCATGTTATTCCCATTATATATTCAAATAGTTTATCTTTTTGGTGAATGACATTAATTAATTTTTATCCTTCATGAGAGATTATAAATCTTGTGTATGGGTTATTATTTCTAGTTCTGTTCATTTGAGAGATTCATGGATCTCATGGAAATGATGAATTTTATTTTTTTGTTGTTTTGTCTCAATATTCTCTATCAAAATTTCCTTTTTATTTTGGAGGTTTTTTTATTTGTGTTGATAATACCCATGTTTGTTGGCCAATGGTGTCTTTATTTAGAATTCTAGGTTTTGATTGAGTAGTTGTTCAGCTTGTGTAGAGGTTTTTTGGTTAGTTCATGTTTAGTTTTCATATATTGGACTGATCTAAAGCCATTCTTGAGTGTCTGTTGTGTTCATGTAGTGTGGATAACCCTACTCTTGTTCATTTTTATATTTATAGTAGTTTCTATTAGAGTTAATCAGGGGTGACTTATGGAGTTAATGGGCTCTTGATGTTCGTGGTTTTGATTTATTATGTTTGTTCTTTTGTTTTAGATTTTTCTGATGTGTCTGGGTGACATTACGTGGTCATAAACTATTTTTGATTGGTGAATTTTCACACCCAGATCATTGAATTTCAATTATTTTATTTCGTTCCTAGATTTTGATCGTTTGGATGATGTTCTAGTTGAGATCCTGGTTGGAGTTTTTTATTTTGAAAAATTACCTTTGTGGTTCTATATTTGTTCCATAGTTTCGCATGGATTGTGTGTTGAAGAGTTGGAATTTTTGGACAGATATTATATGGAATATAGTTGGTGCATGGTTAGGTGAAATCGTTTTCCCTCGCCTAGTAATCCTTGTAGAAAATGTTCATTTTGTTTAATGTCTACAACACATTTGTAACATGGTTTTTAAAATCATGTGTGGTAATCCAAAAAATCATGTGTTGTAATCCATTGGGAATGTTATTATTGGAAAGTGAGGGATTAAGAATTTCAGTATGTATTTAAAAACCAAAAATGAAAAGCATGTGACTTGACTTGGCCATTAAATGTTAGAAATTTTTCTTTCCCCCTTCAATATTTTAAACCTATTTCATGATTTAATCCCACAGTTCATTTAGTTACATAATGGGAGCTCTCCATTTTCACTTCTTTTTCCCTCTTTTTATCATGCTTTCATTTTGAAGGATCTATGGTGTTTTCTTCATGGTTTTGGATATATTTCCTCCACTTTTCACTTTTCTCTCTTTATTTCAGGGTTCTCCTTATGTGTTTTTTCCTTGGATGAACTATAAAGTTTAGGGATACTGGGTTAGTTTCATTCATTAGATACAAATATGTGTAGATTTTCTCTAAATTTTGGTTCTTCCATATACAATTATTTGGATTCATTCACAAGTAATTTATGTAGGAATCTCTATCCATTTCGTTTTCAGTACTTTCCATTTGATTTTTTAGTATTCCTACATGAATTATAAATTTTTTTCCCATACATGTCATGTGTTTTTATAAATTTATTTACTTTTTTCAATATGGTAAATTGGTATGAAATTGTTTTCAAAAGGATTATTTAACTTTGAATGAAATTAAATACCCACAAGGGGTTTGATAAAATGTCAATTGAAATTTAAATGTGAATTTTTTTTACATTTAGTGGTGTTTTCCTATCTTAATGATTAGATAATATTGATTAGTAATAAATATGATATTATATGTTGAAATTTTTGACTTTTATTTTGTGAAACATGTGTGATTTATTATGTCTTTCTCATGGATTTATGAAGTCTGTCCTAGAATGATTGTTTGAGGCTTATTAAATAAATTTCTACATGGATTTGGATTTTTAAATGTTCTATTATATTCTTTTAGAAATGTTTTATTTCAAATGGTTTCTTGAGGCCATCAAGGAACATTTTTGTATATTATTTCTTCCATAACAAATGATTTTCCAACGGATTCCCTATACATTATTTTTATTTAAAATGTATATGGTTCTCTTATTTCTCAATGGTATGTCAATTCTTCATGTGAAATTAAATGTGGATTCATATGTATTTTATAATTCATGGACAATTTTGGAATTTTATGTTTTTTTATTGTTAATAATTGGCATAAATTCCCATTTGGAATTTTATGATACATATTTGTTTCTAAATGATATAAAGGCCTGTTAGGTTCTTCAATTGTTTTTAAATGTTTTAACTTTATAAATGGAAGACATTTTAATATTAAAGGTAATGTATTATTTGGAATTATACATATAAAAGTTTTGTTTTATATTTATTTTTCAAGATATAATGGAAATAGTTTTATAAATTTATTTTTATTGAAAATGTAAAATCCCTTGATAAAACTTCATATTCACGTTGAAATATAAGTTTTTTTGTGATTTCATCTGATTCATCTATTTAAAACAAATTCACTTTTACAAAATTGGTCTGGAAGTCAAGTGATGTGTGTGACTGGTGGGCATGGTGAAATGTTTTGAAAAATGTGTTGAGAACCTAGGTATCATGTGTCCTGGTTGGTATTTAAAAATTACTAGGAATGTGATTGTATAACATAAATATTGTGACATTCCAGTTGGAACATTAGAATGTCTTGATAGGAGATGGGAAATTATAGTGTTGATTTCTTGATGATCTTATTATAACATTGGTTCTATTGGTGTTTGGGGATGGCACATAAGGTGGTTGTTGGTTCAATTAGTTAATACGATTGAGGTCTTAACCCTTTTATTATGTACTATAATGATATTATTTTCCAAATTTATCTAGTGTTTTATGTTATGGTTCCTTTTCAACCTCGGGAAATATGTGTTAGTACAACCTTTGTTTTCTAACATGCCAGGTGTAAACTGTCCCTGGTTTTTCCTATTTACATCATCTAGTGGGTTATTTACTATGGAGTTGCACCATATGAATTATGTTTAGTCTGAACTATGTACATACAGTGATTGCCTCAAGATATTTTTATAAAATGATCATGATATAATATATTTATTTTCTATTTATTAATTTTTCATGTTTTATTTATTATTTTCATATATTCATACATGTTTTGTATAATTTACTTTCTGAAAAACCATTTTTGGTAACATGGTATGGATTTTCCAATGGTTTTGGTTTTGAACCATGTTATGAAAAGTGAAATAGTTTTTATAATTTGAAGTTGTGTGTGTCTAGTTTTAAAATGGAAATTTTTGGAAGGATATGTTTTTTTGTTTAAAATGAATAAAATAATATTTTCTAAATGTTTTTCAAAATAATTTTTTTCCAAAAATCTGGGAAAATTAAATTTATAGAAACGGTGGTGATTAACTATTATGTTGTTTACGATCACTGCTTACTTGTTCCGGAGTTCATCATAATACCTTGTCTATTATAGAGTTTCATGTTCGCGGGTTTGTTTTCCATGAAGTAGGTAATTTTTGTGGTTAGTGGTGAAAAATAGGTCACATAGAGATCATATAGTGTGGTTTGATAATAGTTTTTATTCAAATTCAGGTTTGATCATCCATTCTATATATATTAGTTGTGTATCTATTGATATTCAGTTATATTTTTTTATTTATTAATGATCTATTTGGTTTATTTGACCATATTATTCATTGAGAATAATCATTCTAAATGCATTATTTGATTCCATGAACTAGTTTCGATCCCATGGGGATTTGGAAGTCCCTTTCATCTATATCTTGGACCAGGTTTCATGTTGGGTAAAATGAGATCAAGGCATGCTCTGTGAAATATCAATCAGATCAACCATGTTGGACCCATTTTATTTTTATGTTCAACATTATTCTTTATGGTAGAGGACGATGTGGTGGTTCAGGTCAGTAGTTTTTTATTAGTTTGGTTTGGGATCATGATGGGGTTCCTTGGTTCATTTGTGGGTTTGCCTCATTGGTCATCCACATGAATGACTCAATATATTCTATTATTCCAGATATTTTTTATTCTCCATTTTAGAATGATATAGTGGATTTGATCTATGTTTTGGGATGTGATTTTTGGTTTTCCATTATTCTTCATAGGATCCAAACACCCAGTTGGTTATTCTTGTTTCATTGGGTTTCTCTTCTCCCTATTTTTTTGGATTTTTCATGGTGGTTTATATATTTCATCCTCATCGCCGATGATGATGAGTCATTTGATATAGGTGATTTTTCTCATTTCCTATCAATTTATATGGGTCTTATTCACGATCGATTGAATTTTTATCATTATGGTACATTTATCATCCCTAGTTCAAGACATTGGATGTTTGGTCGTGGATTTTATTTGTTTGATGTTGATTATGGTGGTATCTAATTTCATTGTGGTAGACCCATTGAAGGGATGAGTTTCATGCATAGGTGTGACGCGTTTTTGATACATTCTTCCACTAAAATCTAATCTGACATAGATATCTATCACCCCTTCCAATTCATTTTATTTTGATGGGTACCTGACCAAATTTGTGGAGGTCCAACTAGTGTGGGCTTCTTATCCTTCTGGTATGTTTCTGGTGGTCAGTGATGTTATTATACATATATATTTTGGTTTTTAATGATGATTTTTTCCATGTGATGGTTCTTTCTAGTTTGATGGAAAAGATGGATAATTTTATATTTTCTAGTTTCCAATGAGAAGCATCATTTATAGTTGTTGGTTATTATTACGTATGTACTGATGACCGTGATGAGAAAATTATGATGATTATTTTTTGATGTTGTTGATGCCATAGTGGATAATTTTGAATCGAAATGACTTTCCTTGATTTATGAGGAGGCTCATAGATTAGAAATAGGTGACTTTAGGTGGTTCTTGGTGCTTGTATTGAGGTGAAAATTAACAATTTGAATTTTTGGATTTTGATGAAGTATTTATTATATTTTTTATATGGATTCCAACTAGTTTTTTTTTAATTTTATGATATGTGGTATTTTTTATTTGATTTTTTGTTTTTGTAGATTCCAATAATTCGTAAGGTTGATTATAGTAAATAAAATATATATATTGGATGAAAATTTTATTAGGTTATAAATGATTGATGTCTAAATACCATTTATTTTATATTTCTTATGAATATGATTCACTACCACCTTTGTGTCTGAAAAAGTAATATAGTACTGAAAATAATTTAATCATTTTTTATTGATGGTTTCGAATGTTATTTTCACTGATAAATCCAATTTTTTTATAGAAATATTTTTCAAACAATTTTAATTAATTTATTTCATATTTTATGATCCATATTATAGTAATGTTTCTAATTTGATTTCTAATTCATTCAAAGATATTTTTTAATTTTATAAATTCCATAAATATTTTTATAATTTACAATTAATTTAGTTTGAATATTATGTTGGTTAACAGTCTTTATAGTTATATCACCTTGAATTAAAAAATTTAATTATTTTATTTTTTTAAATTTTTAGTGATTGACTCTCATGTAAATTTTATATTAATCTATTTCACTATTTTAACAATGTCACATTTATTGTATTTACACTAGATTTGAGTAAGTAAAATAATATATTCCATAAATGAACTCAATAAATATAATTCTAAATATAAATTAATAAATATTGGTTAATAGATTGAAATCAATGATGATGAATGATATGGCATGGTGAGTTGTATATTTATTATTTATTATATGTATTGGAATAATTTAAATTTAAAAAATTAATTTATAAAACACAATTCTATTAATTATTAGCCAACTATCCCATTGTACAATGTAATTGAGAAATTCTTAAATGATTGGACTAAAAAGATTCAATTTTGGGTGACATTGTATAAATCACATGGAGGTAAGTAGTAATATGATAAGTTTAACTAATAAATTCAACATCCTTATTGATATTATTTTTCTAATTTTTCATTTTATGATCTATAATATAATAGAAAATAATAAAATATATTATTAAATAACCATTGGATGGGTGGTATCTTATTTTAGTGTATTTTTTAATCATTCAAGAATTTTCTTATTCTTGAGTTTATTATGTATTATTTCCTTGTACTGTTGTATTTTTGGGGTGTCATATTAATGAGATCATGATAGGGCTTCAGTGATTTTAGTTTCTAGAAAAGATAATTATATGTTACATGTATAATGGTAAATAATGTCAGATTTAAGAGAATACCATGGTTTATCAATGGGTTGTTTAAGGGGAGAAATGAATATATATAATGTGAATTTCCGATAATGAATATGGTAGTGAGTAACCTATTTGTATATTGTCTGTTCATTTGGAAAAATATTGATTGAGGTGGGGGTGGGTGGATTACCCTTTTATCAATATACAATTTATTTGAAAATAAATTTCAATATAAATGATATTTAATTGTTAAAACAAGACATAATATGAGCAATATTTAAATACATCGATTCCTGTTTATAATGAACATATTAATGAAAATTAATCAAAGAACTCAATAATTGAATTTATTACTATTTTTATATTGATTATAAATTATTCAATAAATAAAATTAAATCGAGTTTAATAAATAATATATTAATTTCATATAATTTTTGATGTAATCCTCAACGTCTCCACCTCTGAAGGGAGATGAATTTTGAAAAAATTATCATACTATTTTTAGTGATCGAGAATCCAATTTGATAAAATTGTGATATGTGATCACCAACATGAGTTTCTATTGTATCCAAGGATCCCATATTACACTATAATTGATGTAGAAACATTTTATAAATCTAGTCGATAATAGGGTTGGTTTTTATATGAAAAAAAATTCCTATTTAATTCTCATATCTCTTCTGTGGAATAATAAAATAAAGTAACAGTAATTTGAGATGATTTTTTAGGGCCTCAATATATTTTAATCATGGAGGTGTATCATTGAGAGAATTGAGAAATCTATCTATTAATCAACAATTTGATCCTTATATTGTTATTGGTAAACTGTATTTTTATCTATGGGTACAAAGTAGAATGTTTATAGGAACCAAATAGAACTAGATTTTTCTTGAATTCAATGTAGGTCACCAATCACTAGATAAATTCCATTAGGATATTTTTTTCACATTATGGAAAATGCAGTAATGATATATTGAAAATATAATATTTCTGATAGTCACCAATGGATAACAGCTAGTATTCCCGGAACTTAGGCCTTCTATATCATCGGGGGAATCTATTGGGAAGAATATATCCTTTTACAATCAATCAATAAGAAACTCATCATTAATATCCAATGTTAGTTCGATTGGAAATCTAGAAAAGTGAATAACTACCACTTGGGAACCGGCTGGCTGGTTCCATACTCATGTGAGATGTATCTATATGAACACTTCCAAATTCAATCAAGTCCACCTCTACATCACATCATAGTATTCCTTTGACCTTTTATGGTGTTTCCCTAGTATTGAATGATGGACAGTTGAATGACCAATCATTTATCAATGAGTAAAGAGATCATTAATATTCTATTCAATTACAAAAATTTATATTTAATGTTAACATTGAACGTAACAAAAAAAAAATTATTATTAATATATGTGTGTGCTTGTGGTCATGAAAACACCTTGATATAAATTGGTAAATCAATAACCCCTTTTTTGATTAACATAATCTCATAAACTTTAAACATAATATGATCGTAAAGAGAAAATAAAATTAATAATAATAAATCCATGAATTTTAAAAATTAATATTCGATGAGATCAAGAATTAAAATCATTTACATCACTCTTTAGAATAATAATAATTATATTTTTTTAAACAACAACTTCTTAAATTAATTATAAACATTAGAAATAGTGAAAATTAAAATATATTATTAACTACTCCTCTGTTGCAAAAATATGTTTCTAGAAATCTAATTATCTTTTATAGTTATAAACTCTTCTCTTATTTAAGAAGAATCTCCAGGTTTTGATTATTAAATATAAAAATAGGATAGGAATGAAAAATATATGCATATTTTTTGTTGAAAACTCAAAAACTATTTTTCATAACTAAATAATGATTTTATGGAAAAAATACAATATAAAATAAATCAAAAATAAAAAAATATTTGTATACACCTTTTAAATACCAAAAATCCCGAAATAATATTACTGTTAGAAATTTAGAGTAATTGTAAATAAATAATAGAAAAAGAGGTATCTGATGAAAAAGATAATATATGTTGAAAATATGAATATTTTATGAGATAGGATAATAGAAATGGATAGATAAAAATAAAAATAAAAATTCACATCCATTATCCAAGGAAGTACTTTAACTAAAGAAATAAATTTTATATAATTTACTAATTTATCATTTGAAACATCATGAATAATGAATTTAAAGAATTTAATAAATTAATATAATACATCACATTCATTCTTATATTTGAAAAACGTCAAAGATAAATCTGTAGGATATATGGAGGGATAGGTATATATGATATATTTTTTCTCATAAATAATACTCTTTAATAGGGATATAAAATTAAACATTCAGATTGAAATGAAATATAATGGTAAATACTATATTTTTTATGTAAATAATAGAAATAGCCATAAATTTTAATGTAATTAAAGGAATTTTATTAAATAATTACAATATAATTTTGAAGACCTAATATTTAGAGGAAAATAAATTGAAAATCAATACTTATATTTATTTTAAAAAAATATCTATCGAAAAAGAAAATTTTGTAATTTCATGTGATATGGATGCCCATCAAATGATACCAAAAATATGATAAAGAGAAAATATCCAAGAGTGAATAAAAAGGTAAAAATATAATTTTAAGATTAAAATAAAAATAATTTTCTATATTTTTTTAAAAAAAAATTAATATATTTATTGGTACAATTAATAGTGTTACAATTGATCAATTCCTAATACACAATTAATGAATTGTAACCAATATACAACTATTATTTAGAGAAAATATCATTGTGTTGTATTACAATTAGAATAATATCTAATTAGATATTACCCATTTGGAAGTGATCTTTTCAGAAATTGTGTTTATGATCAATGTTTTCCATTTCAGTGTTTTGGATAGTATTTTAATATATGATGATGAAAATGTTATTTTAATAATTTACAAATATATAGTCAAACATATTCCCAAAATATTTGACATTGTGTCCCATACATATAATTTGGTAACATAACATCCAAACAAATATTTATTCTACTACATATATAAAATGTGAAATTTAATATTTATTCTTACTACTCCTATATGAAAGGAATTTTATTAAATTATTTTCTATTACGACAAGGGTTTTATAAACTTGTTAAAAATACAAAAAATAATCAATAAAAAATAATTTACGTAATATTTAGAATAAATAATATGATAATTTTAGACACATTATATGGAAAAATATTATTAAAAAATATTAAAATTTATATTCCATTGTATTTTGTTGAAAATAATGATTGGGAAAACAATGAACATGGTGGTAGGTTAGGTTGAAGTTATCTAATGTAAAACACCAATAAAAATTCTATAAATCATGTAGTTGAACATTTAATCATTTTCAACCAATGTAAAAAAATAAAATTTGTATATATTGGAATACTAATATCATTATAATGATCCGTAAGTATTTGTTTTAAATGAAATATATTGTAATTCACATTGTTTAAAATTATTCCATCATTTCACTATGAAATTTTAAAACTAAGAATGATTTTCACTCATCCATCAAAATTCATATTCCATTGATTTTCTATTGAATAATAAAATTTATTATAGATATATTCACTGATACGTCCAAAAATCAGATCATCTATATAAATTTTTATTATTTAAATTCTTTTTAGATGTGTTTCAAAAAGTGAATGGATTCAAATTTTTTGATTATGAAATCATATGAAAGATTATAACTAGAAATAAGTTCATAAGAATCCTTGATACAGGTTCATGGGTTCGAAAAAAAAGGTGATTATATATTTTAGATAAACATAAATCATTTAATTACATATAAAAAATCACCCATATGATTACATGAAATGGAAATAATTTTAAAACATATTTTATTTTTCAACATTATATAAACACAATTAGTACATTATAATAATCACATTTATGAGTTATGAAATTGGGAATGTTAATATTTTAAAGAGGTGAAAAATATAATATTTTTGGTTTTTTCTTACTATAAATTCGATTTAGGAAAGAGAAAAATTGTGAAGATGTATTTATTCTATAAATTTTTATGCAAAAAAAATTAATATAAAAGATATTTTTTTCATACCATGATTACAGGATTAAAAAACTATACCATATATGAAATTATATTTTTCACTATCTCATACTAGTTTTAAATAGTTGAGTTTGAAAACAACATTTTCAATGTCATGAAACATTCACTAGTGCAATGAACCAATTTTCATTTACACTAGAACATGAAATTTCATATTAAATTTAATTTTATGAATTTTATGAATAATATATTTTTAAAATGGTATAGTTAGAAGAAATGTGGGTTCATTCACCTATTATATTAAAAATTTACTTATCAAAAAATTTGGGATTAACACCTGGAATTTTATCGAATTAATTAAATTCATAAATGTCACTACACTTATGTCTCGAGAAAACAATATCTCGGTACCAAAATTCTTCTTACGTTTTTCTCAGAGTATATTTTTTCCTATAAAATTTACATATTTAAGTTTTTTTACCCACATAATCATTCATTTTAGTATATTTTCAAATATAGTTTCAAATATCTAGATATTCGAGGAAGGATGTTATCTTTTTAAAAAATAAGAAAATATGTGGTTCACCTTGTGGTTTTGCATAATGATAATTTATCATATAATATTATTTAATTTAATGAATATTTATCTATTGATGATTTAATATTTATATTGAAATCACCCTTTATTATATTTTTTATTCCTTATGAGAGGTAGATTAATAATATGAAAACATAAATATGACCGGATCATTTTGATGTTTTTGACAGCGAAAAATGTTATTTACCTTCTCTACACCATGGGTGAAATTGGAAAGAAAACAGTTGATGTATTTAATACAAAATTAAATTTTCTCATCATCATTTTGACACGTTTTTTTGATGATATGATCCTTTTAATTAAAAAGAAGATCTTTTTCAATTTTTGGATTTTTATTTTCTGGAAGAAATTCCATAATTTTCACTGTTATTTATTAGTACAAATATGAGAGTTCATACAAACAATTTTCACGTTGTCTTATACAAAATTTCATGTCTTCATCAATTTGGTGAGTGATGACCAATAAAAGGAACATATAGAGAAAAAAAGATGAATAGGGGATTATATAGTAATAGTGATACGAACCTCGACGTCTTTATCAACATGTAATATAAAGAATTTGGGACTTGAGTCACTTGATGTTGACATGGAATTGGAATCCATATAGTCATTAATATGATGTCTTATTTTGATTTTACGAACCAATATACTGTATTTCCTTTCTGTAGGATTGATAGTGTATATGGGTCAATATGGATTAATGTTACCTCTATATTTAAATTAAATTAATCTCAGTTATGGTTTAAATATTTATAATGAATATTTCGATAAAAAAAATTGGGTACCCATTTCAATCATATTTTTTATCAATGATAACATGGGGAAAAGGTGGTAAAATAATTTTTTAATAATTTAAAGCATACACAAACATTAAATTTAAAATAAAAATGTTATTTAAATTATTACTCAAGAAAATTAATGACTGATAATAAATAAGATATAATTGATATGATAATAATTAAATAAATGTAGTTTATGAAAAAATATAAAAATAATATATTAAATGTATAATAATTGATATTAAATTATCTAATATGGAAAATAAATGGACGAAAAATATAATTAATAAAGAGATTGGATAAATCTTAAAGTGACCCCTTGTATCTAAACCCCTAAACTCTGGATTAATATTGTAAAAAAATTATGTTCATATTGAATTGGTTTCCCCAAACCTTTAATCATTGTTTGTGGAAACCCTCTTGATTTTCTCTGATAGAAAATGATCTAATCTATTACTTTTTTGAGTTATAACTCATGGGAAGGGTAGATGAGAAATGGCTGGTTTTCTTCATCATAAAATATTACAAATCCATATAAAAATTTAGCAGATTTCTTTATATTGTTGAGAGGGATATATTTATTAGGATATTTTAAAAACATGAATGATTTTAAAATTGAGGATTTCTATTTAACATAGTTGAAAAATATACTACTTCATCATCCCTCTGATCTAGGGAATATTTTTTGAAACATTTTTTTATATAAAGGACCATGGGATACCTTTTATTGGCCTTAATGGTATAGAAATAGGTCTATAACTCCCCAAAAGTCCTAAATTCTTGAATAATGCCTTTATGATTTTTTGAAAATATTTAATATAACCCTATTTTAATTTCAATGAAGCCACTAATTTATTGGCAATGACCAATGTGTAGATGGTGAGCTTAGTGGGTCATAATACATCTAAAAGTGAACCCAAAACTCACTTTTATTGGCCAATAAATAGAATTTATACCTTGAGAAACATGTATAATATCATGGGGATCCACTATCTAGATGATGTGAGTTCTTTAGAAAAGATTATCTACTATAATTCCCCCAGCATGTCGTTGATGTATGTTGACTTTTAACATCATCCAATGTCACATACTTGACTAATATGAAAGTTATGTTTTATTTAATTACTATTTATGTTTTTTTAGTGGGGGTTTTCCCTGTAGTTTTTGAGGAAACAATGTGTTATTATTATTTTGGCCAAATTATGATCCCATTTCATGTTTTAAAAACAAACATTGGTTTTTTATATTTCCTTTATTTTTCAACATTTAACACCCATTCCAATTCCAAATTGGTATCCCCTGGAATATTAAGATCATCATATCAACATGGGGCCACAATGGAATCCATAAAAATGTTGGATTTGGGTTTTTGTAAAGGTATTGTGCCAGCTTGTAAGGCCATTTCCTGCTTTAAATAAGTTTTTATTAATTTTTCAATATCTCATTAATTTTTACTATTTTTTGTGATTCCACATTCCATGTAAATCCAGAAACATACGGCGAACACCCATTATCATTTTTGCTTCTATGGAGCTCATATCCCCCACAGATTAGGGCAATTTTTCTTAGTTATTATCAAATAGTCTAAATTTGAAGAGGTAAAATGTTTATTTCATAACTACTTAAATTATAGCTCTATTTACCCATTTCAGTCCTCACGTGACATAATACGACTTAGTAGAGCTTCTAAACCAGGTTTGGCTACATCAAGATTCAACTATTGGTTGATTTGGGCCGATTTCATCAAGATTTCTAAAGTAAGTGGGTTTCCTTTTTTCCTTCTTTGACTTATTTTGGGTTTCCCCCATATCTATCATGAAGTAATTAAGTATCTTGAAGTTATATTACATACCTTGTCGTTATTATTTTTATTTTTTGGTGAAACCCTAGGGTTTTTGGATGGTTTTCACTTCCTTGTGGTGTGGTGGTGGAGTGATAGATGTGTCTCATAATGGTTTAGATTTTTTGGAACAAATGTTAGGTGGTTCCATGTGTAAGAATTATTGGATTATTTATTTTTTCTTGATATATATTTTTAGAAAGATTATTTTGTATTGTTTTTTTGTGAAAATAATATTTGGTAGCATATGTTAAGCGGTTGGTTTTTAAGTTGAATTTTTGTGCAAAAATTAATATGTTTGGTGTGTATTCTCGGTTGTTTTCATTAGAATTGTTTTCTAATTCATGGACTAGTTTTATCAAAGGATGTTATGGTAGAAAATTGTTTTTTATGTGATATTGGTATTATTTTGGTATTCATATAGGGGTTTTAGAATGATTTTTTGTGAAAAACGTGGTTATACTTATAGAAATTGATATGTGAAGGTTTTAAATGGTTTCGTGAATTATGTAAGAGGTGAAACTATGTTGCCAAACTATTTTGGTTGGAATGTACTTCTCAAATAAACTATTTTAATGTAAAATGGTTTTTATGTGATTTGTAATATATTAGAAAGGTTATATAAAATTGTTTAATCGAATTATTGAATTATGGAATAGAGTTGAAATGTGTTGTGGTTTTCTTTGGTCAGAGTATGATTTCAAAAATGAATTTTAATTAAAAAATGATCATGTGATTTTTGGGTGGTCTATTTGGTGTGTGTGTGACTTGGATATGGTATTTTCATGTAAAAATTTTATTTTGGGGCTTGTGGAACATGTTTTAGCAGTACTGCTAAAACCTAGGTATCTTGGTGGGTGGACGTGTACTAGTATGTTAGTGATCCTGTGGGGAATGACCCATGTTTCATGTTGCAAGTTTGTCAATGAAAATACCAAATAAACTATGATTATGATGTTAGGGTGTGACTAAGATATGGTAATCATCTGTACCAGTGGCTTCGGTGCATGAGAACAAATATTTTTATGGTTACTTTCACCTAGTACGATGTACATAGGACCCACAGTGAGCTAGTGCCTAAAATTGTTTTCCCATTGATAGTGCTTAGTAGATATTTTATATCTACCTTCATCATACAATATGTTTGTCTTGAGAAATTTAGTATCTTTATCATTCTATATTAATGTAATGATTTCTTTTAATGTAACCCCTTGAAGATATTTTTATTTAATGATTCATCATTCAAAAATTATTACTAGAATATCATGTTTACAAAACATGAAAGCTTTGTTCTTATAATTATTATCACTTTGAATCTATTTGTGGTATAATCCTACTAGGAATTGGATCATGCCCTAATTACACCCTTGGGTGTAAGTATACTTGGTTATTTTGTTACAGTTTTGGGTAATGCTTTTACTGCCAGTGGTTCAGGTTTCTAGTGGTCCTCCTTGGCGTATTGTTGTGAATATGTCATGAGGGTGGTGCCCCTTCCCATGGGGGGTTTCTTGGGATGAAATATTTTTACTTTGTTATTTTTTTATATTCATTGAGCTTTTTTCTAGATTATTTAATTCAAATTTGGGTTTTTTAAAAGATGTTTGGGTTTGAAAAATCCATATTTGTATTATTGTATTCGTTTATTGTTTTATGTTTATAAACTTAGGTAAATTGTTCATAAATTCCATTTTTTGTTAACTAGGTACTAGTGATACCTGATGGGGATTGAGAATTCCCTTAAGGCCTTGTCACATGCGAGGTTTTTTTATAGTTTTGATGATTACCTGATATGGTTTTTGACAAAATGGTATTAGAGGAGGTTCTAAATCGTTGTTCATGTTGTTACGGGAAGAGGCAAAATAGATTCAGGTTGGGATTATCAGGACGTGACATTCCAATTACGTGTATAGTGACTATCCATCACACCTCATGATGTGATTCAATTCTCCATGGGATAATGTCTTTTATTTGAGTCCTTGGGTTTTCTTGATTGATGATGATTAGAAGAAATGAAAAGAGAGTTCAGTTAGTGGTCTCATTGAGCTCACTGAACCTGTAATGCCATGTGGAGGTGTGGATATTGCCCAAGAACACTCTATGTGATGTTGATGTGATTGGTGCATGGCCTCCAACCATTTTTCCAGGTCACCCACTAAAAATCGTTTCATCTCACATTGTCTTTCTTCATTTTGTTTTTGAATTTTGGATGATTTGATTAAATGAAAAATTGAATTTGTCTTACAAAGTGTATAGTTTTTTAGAAATGATTTTCTCATAAATATGGAATGGTTTTATATATGAAATTTTGGAACTAAATATTACGAATTATTTTGAAAAGGTAAACTGTGTAGTTAATATCTTTTGAAAGTATAAATTACATAAATCTGCATTTTGAAAATCTATTTCAAATAAGACATTCTGAATTATTGAAAAACATTTTTTAATGGAATAAACTTTTTTTTTGAATTTTATTGTACAGTTTTTAAATGGATTTTTTTGGTATCTAGTGATAATTTTAAAAGATTTAAAAATCATTCAACACATGTCTTGAATAAGAATACATGAGTTTTCCAGTGAATTCTTGTTGATCAAATGGTGTTTTTGTCATGAATCGTCCTCGTGGCCCGTGTCGTGACTACCCTAAGCCCGCCTTCCATAGGACAGGGGTTGGTGACTAGCACAAAAGGAGTAAATCGCGATAACTGGGAAGGCATTGCCTTTATAAAAGTAAACAAAACACCACAGAGTACAAGAAGAAGTAAAACACTAAGTACAAAAGAATGTGCTGAAAAGAAAATGGGCCAGAATACAAACCCAAATGAAAGTGCAGCTATAACTGAATGAAAGTAAAACAGAAAAAGACAAACAACTGGTAGAAAGGAAGCAGTTCTTGTGTCATCCACCTCGGATCCTACCTGAAGGGTAGGTACAGATAGCGCATCTCCTGGATTGTCCACCACAGATCCTACCTGAAGGGTAGGTACAGATAGCACAACTCCTAGATGATCTCACCCGTCAACCTTCTCCGAGTGTCGTCTCGCCGTGAAGTTCACCTCCGGATGCTGACTCGTCGTGTAGTCTACCTCTGGGTACCGTCCAGTCCTCAAACACTTGGCCTCCGTCAGCACTGCCCTTCGTCTGCAACAAACAGAATGAGATGCGGGCATATCCCATGTAGGTGTGAGTATAAAGATACTCAGTAGGGACCCCTAGACCCTCAAGGTCTCACTAAAACCAACACGGATAACCACCAAGAAGATCTCAACAGATAACCTCTACATAGGTATATGCCCATACATATACCTAAGTCATCAAGTAACCCATCTCAATCATGAGGAAATACAAAGATTACGAAATCAACGGATAACCACTAGCCAGGTATACGCCCATACATATACCTAGGTTATCCAGTGACCCATATCAATCAAGAGGTAACACAAAGGTCATAGACTCAGCTCAAACCAGGATTTTCATTATCGAAACTGTAACTGCTGAATAGCCCCGTCTCTAGAGTGTACAGTGGTCCTGTCACGACTCTGAGGTACTACTCACTAACCTAAGACTGCTGAGGTACTCCTCCTGTCGAGTACTGTGGGCCTGCTGCTACAACAAAGTGCTTCCGACCATGGGTCTGCCGCTACAACCATGTGCTCCCCCTCATAGCCTCCAGAGGTACTCCTTCTGTTGAGTACCGCAGGTCTGCTGCTACAACCAAGCGCTCCTCCGCCGTGGGTCTTCCGCTACAACCAAGAACTCCCCACTGGGCTATCCAAAACACACCGAGTCGGTCGGTCAAGCAGTCTCTAGGTCTCAGCCAGCTACACGGTCTCCGTACTCCGCACGCTCATCTCCGAAAGGGTCCGCTCCACGAGCTACTGGTCGATACTCCAAGTATCACAAAGTCCCTCGAAGAAGTATCTCAATGGACTGCCTCATCATAGGGGTCTCAACACAACAGACAGCGCGTCAATCGGACGTCCGGTCTGTGAGTTATTAGCCTTTTCGTCCCAGGGGCCCGGTTGGTTTCGTGTGCAAACCAACCCGGCCGTATCTCAACTGTATCCCAAACTCACATAGGGTATACTCATAAGGACCGTTTCTCAACGTGATCACCAACGCCGCTGACGGCTCGTCAAATGGACGTCCGGTCTAAAAGATATCAGCTTTTATGTTCTAGGGGCCCGGTTGGATTTCGGGTACAATCCAACTCGGAAAAACTCCAACTGCATAAAAACCTCGGGCTAAGTATTCCAAAAGTTCCATCTCTTCAAGAGGAATCCAACCAAGTCGACGTCACGTCAATCGGACGTCCAGAGCTCAAGATATAAGCGTTTCCGCTCCGAGGGCTCGGTTGGTTTCGTGTGCGAACAAACCTGACCGAACCCAAAGTAATCTGAAACCTTGAGTGTGATATACTGAAACGACTGTCTCGATCCAAGCGTCGCATTACTGCTGATGGTGCATCAATAAAAGGTCCGAAGCTCAAGATATGGGCAAAAGACCGAAAGAGGTCCGAAAACAAGGGGGTCTGGGCCCGGGTCGACCCGAACCGGGTCCGGTTCCGACACGGAAGGGCGCGGCGCGGCCCGGTCTGCCCAATCTGGCCCGGCTCAGTCGGGTGGCTCGCTGGCTCGGCCAGCGAGCTGGCGCTCCGCGGACGTGGCGCGCGCCACGTCCCCCTGGATCCTGCGCGTCCACGAGATCCACACGCTCGCCGCCTCGGCTTCAGCCGCGACGGTTTCTCCAGGCAGCGCGCCGGGGCGCCGCAGGTGGTGTCTGCGGGAAACCGGAGTTGTTCTGGTGGTCCATTTTCAATTCTGTCTGTGCCGAAGCTCATCCCGGGTCCCGTTCCTCACTGCGGAATCAACAAATCATCTCTAAGGCCCGTTCCATCAATGCTCGTCGATCAGCACGTCAAAAGAATAAACTGTGGAGTCTTCAGTTCTCCTTCGTGGCCCCGACTACCACCACACTTTTTTTCGGCCTCAACGGTGCCGCGCATACTTGCCGCATCCCTCTAGGTTCCTGCGCGGTGCTGTCGCACCGTGCCACCATCTTCTGAACCACAACAACACAACAACAAAGGGGGAGGAGGGTCGGTCGTGTTCGTGCGGTCCGACCTCCTCCCGTTAAGTAGACAACAAGAGGTCCAAAAAAAAAGAAAAGATGAGGAAAGACAAAGGATGTTTCACGAACAAGAAGAAATAAACCCCTACCACTTCCCGCAAAAATTTAGTCCCAACCCGCAAGGAAAACATTCGCGAATCAACTAGATAATAAGTTGATCTGTGTTCTTTATTTTCCTTAGAATGAACGAAATGAGGGAATAAAATCATTCTCAAATTAATTCCCTACCTCAAGCATTCTCGTCGAAAGAGAGTTTGTCGCGGAATTAATCGTCATGGAAGAAGAGGATCATCGCAGAAGAGAGTGATCATCGCGGAAGAAAGCGTCACGGAAGTAACGTCGTTGGCGTCGCGGTATATGGAGTCGCGTAGTCGATCTCCGAGGATTCGGTGTTCTTGTCGACCTTCATCGGAGGTCGGCGTTCTTCGCGTTCTTCGCGTTCTTCGTCGAAGAAAAAGAACTTCAAGCCCCTTAACCTTTCCACCAAAATCCTCTCAACGCAACAAGACTAACTAAATAAAATAAGTGGTGTCTTATTTTATTTACACACAAACCAATGCTTGAAATTCAAAAAGGAAATAAACGATCAATTAATTGAGGGGTTTAAAACCGCCCAATTAATAGAGTCGTTTATTAAAAAATTTAAATGCAAGAGTTGAATTCGTTTAATTGGGGGGTGTGGGTGCGTTACTTAAGAAGAAAAGAAACGTTGGGGCACGTGTGGGCCCCACCCCACCTTAATCCTCTCAAGGGTAGTTATCAACATGTGGGTCCCACCCCTAACTCCCTTACATAGGATATAACCGCAAGAGAGAGGAAAAGTGTTGTGACATAACACTTAATCCACTTAACAAGAAAAGGAAAATATAATTGTAAAACAATTATATTATTATCCCTCACTTTAAAAAAAACAACCCATCCTGAGAAAACAAAACTCCTGAAAGGGGTATTCTTAAGCAATCATCGGCGCTGTGATACCATCGGTGCCCTCAGATTTCAATTCCGAGCACCGGTTCAAAATTTAGAAAAACTTGCTCGTTCGTTCACTAAACGTACCCGAGCCTAACTTCAGAAATTAATTCCGGGCACACCGGGCCTCGGAATCAGGTGCCTTCAGAAACTGCGTTCTTGTAAAATCCCAAAGAAAATTTAGAAAAAAAAAATTCCCTTGAATTTTACGATTCCTAACATTACTCCCACCTCTGGTCTTTACGTCCTCGTAAAGCTTTAACACAAACTAGGGTTACAAAAATGGTACTGAGCACGCATCTAAGCCTTTCGCACCATTCTGATTACCTAGAGGTTCCCGTACTGCTAGTGAAATCGTACCCAAGGAATCGACCGCCCTCATAGGATCCGCTCCTGTCGATCCTCGATCCCCACTGGAACCTCCGTAAAGTCACCCCATCTCCATCCTTCGGCTCCTCATGGTCGAAGATATGTGAAGGGTCGAGCACGTATCTCCTCAGTTGAGATATGTGGAAATTTTCATACACCAGGTGCAACTGAGGTGGATGGTTCAAGCGGTAAACCACCACGCCTACCCGGCTGAGGACCTAAGAAGGTCCGCTGGACCTCAGAGATAACTTGCCACCTTGGCCACATCTCCATAAACCAGATCGAGGTGAGACTCGTATAAGGACGTGATCGTCATCCTCGAACTCTAGAGGTCTCCAATTCCTATTAGAACTGAAACTCAAAATGACTGCTTCCATGAGGGTATGGTTGACCGACTCAAGAGTGATCGGTCGCACCCTTCTGTGCATTAGTTTATCCTTTGCTTCCTGGGGTTTCCTTTCCACCGACCAAGGAAAACGAATCCCGAAGTCGTAGTTAAACCACAACCTTATTGGCCAATACCTTCAATTTGTGTATGAAATGCGATTTATCAGTCCATACTCAAACCAACATTATAAGGCCTCGACGCTGCCACTAAGATATTCCAACCGAAACTCTCGCCTAGAGGGTCTAACCACACCGTCGGCGTATGTGTGATTATCGAGTCTTCTCCCAAGGTATCTCCAGAAGTGAGGGTCAAGTCTACGGCTTACCGGAAACTGTAGGTCTGGGACAAGATTTGTGAAAGCATGGAATGATTCATATCGACGTCTGTTACTACAGAAACTAGTAGTGGACACAGACTACCCCTTGAATCATTATTAGAGCCATTGGGTCGCTCTCCCTGACCGTAAGCAGCTACTCTCTTCCCTTGCCCTCCAGCTCCCTGATCCTGGTGGGGAAAACTAAGGTGGATGGTTGTAGTATGTTAAAACGTACACCACCACATGCTGCTTTCCTAGATCTGCCTCCATATCTGCTTCTTCGCAGACTCATCTCTCCATTAATCTTCCTCTTATGGAAACATTTAACACGTCCGAGTCTCTATGACTGTCGTCAGTTTCCCGCTTCTTACGGCACTGTGTAGTCTTCATCCGCTCCTGGATGGTCTGCACCTTCTTTTCCTACGCTTTGAAAGAGCAGCTAAAATTTCTCCTTTGTCGAAAAGAGAAACTCGGTCTCATCCCCTGGATGAACCACGTCCATTTCCTAATAGAGTAAATCCTGACATGAATGATGTATTCATGCCATGGATGACGTCGTAAGGCCTCTACGTTACTACCAAGAGATCCAACTGTCACTATCGCCTCCAAGGGTCGAGTCACACTGTCGGAAACAGTGTGAGGTCACTGGGTCTCCTCCAGTAGAAATCTCGAAAGTGAAGGTCAAGTCAACATTCTTAGCCGAGACCACTCAGCGTCAACCAAACAAAAGGATAGGAAAGAAAACATCACAAAGATAAGTGTATTTTTTCTTATTATTGCACCTCATAGTACAAAGAAACGAATAAAACAGGAACATGGAACTAGAAGTACAAGGGACTTATCCACTAGTTCCGCTCCTGTCCACCTACTCCTGGAGCTCTACTGCCTTGTCCACTGCTCGGATGTTACTCAAGAACCCGTCGCTGCTTCCACTTCGGTGGATCCTCTAAAGCTTGTGGATCGACTCTGAGGGGGGTCGGACAGTCACATGCCAGGTGACCCTTCCTGCCGCATTCATAACACGTTATGCTCCTTGTACGGCTGGCTCTGGTCCTCTTGGACATCTGCTTCATCTTTCTACTTCCCACAGATGAAGCGACTACTGATCGAAAATCCTACGGCAAAGGCAGCATCTCTTGTACACGCTCGGGGTGTAGAGCTACTGGCACAAACTCCGCCCTGAAGAAGGTCTCGAAGTCTTCCCATGTGAAGGTCATCCAATCGCAAAACTCGAACAAGTGGCTCCAACACCTGCCTACTGCTGTCAGAAGAAGGTTGGAAGCAAAGATCACCATGAAGTCTGCTGGCGTCCCCACTAGCCTGAAGACTCTCACCACAGCCTCTAGCCAATCCTCAGCCGCCTGCGAGTCCATCTCTCCCAGGAACCTGGTTGGCCTCTAGAGCTTGAACTCGTGAAGCACACTCAAGTGGCGTGCATCGACTACTGCTGGTGGCTGGTGGCATTGGTGGCCCAACATATGGTAGTACCGCTGGTGCCTCCGCTGGTGCCTCAACTGAAAGAGGGCCCTGTACCGATGACTCGTCGATCAGCAGGCTGTCAGTATGCACATCCATCTGGGCTCTAGATGGTCGTCTGTGAAAAGGCATTCTAAAAGAAACATATGTGACACAGTCAAACAATTTATACCTGGTGAGCTGACCTGGTTTGAGCTGACTTGTAAAAAAAACTTCTGGAAACACACACACAATCACTGTTTTTGTGCACAAAGTCGGAAATCAGTTGTCAGGGTCCTGGTGTATGGATACGTCGGCCGCCCGCACCAACACTGGACTCACTGAACTGAAGACCACACTCTGTACCCTTAACACTATTGCTTCACATAAAAGAAACATTAGAGTTATAAGTTCTGCGGTAGAACCGACTCCTCTGATACCAATTTGTCACGACCCGTCCTCGGTGCCCGTGCTGTGACTACCACAAGCCCGCCTTCTATAAGCCAGAGGATGGAGACTAGAACCAAAGGTGTAAATCCCAATAACTGGGAATGCATTGCCTTTATAAAAGTAAACAAAACACCACAGAGTACAAGCGGAAGTAAAACACTAAGTACAAAAGAAAGTGATGAAAAGAAAATGGGCCAGAATACAAACCCAACTGAAAGTGCAGCTAAAACTGAATGAAAGTACAACAGAAAAAGACAAACAATTGGTAAAAAGGAAGCATCTCATGTGTCGTCCACCTCGGATCCTACCTGAAGGGTAGGTACAGATAGCGCAGCTCCGGGATCGTCCACTACAGATCCTTCCTGAAGGGTAGGTACAGATAGTGAAGCTCCTGGATGCTCTCGCCTGTCAACCTTCTCTGATAGTCATCTCACCGTGAAGTCCACCTCCGGATACTGACTCGTCGTGTAGTCCACATCCAGGTACTATCCAGTCCTCAAACACTCGACCTCCGTCAGCACTTCCCGTCGTCTGCAACAAACACAACGAGGTGCGGGCATAGCCCGTGCAGGGGTGAGTATAACGATACTAAGTAGGGACCCCGAGACCCTCAAGGTCTCACTAAAACCAACAAGGATAACCACCAAGAATATATCAACAGATAACCTATACTTAGGTATATGCCCATATATATACCTAAGTTATCATGTAACCCATCTCAATCATGAGGAAACATAAAGATTATGAAATCAACGGATAACCACTACCCAGGTATACGCCCATACATATACCTAGGTTATATAGTGACCCATCTCAATCAAGAGGTAACACAAAGGTCATAGACGCATCTCAAACCAGGATTTTCATTATCGAAACCGTAACTGCTCAAGAGCCCCATCTCTGGAGTGTACAGTGGTCCTTTCACGACTCCGAGATACGGCTCACTAACCTAAGACTACTGAGGTACTCCTCCTGTCGAGTACTGTGGGCATGCTGCTACAACCAAGTGCTTCCCACCATGGGTCTACCGCTACAACCAAGTGCTCCCCCTCCTAGCCTCCAGAGGTACTCCTTCTTTTGAGTACCGCGGGTCTGCCGCTACAACCAAGAAATCTTCTGCCATGGGTCTGCCGCTACAACCAAGCGCTCCCCACTGGGCTATCCGAAACACACTGAGTCGATCAGTCAAGCAGTAGTCAGGTCTCAGCCGGCTACACGGTCTCCGTACTCCGCATGCTCATCTCCGGGAGGGTCCGCTCCACGATCTACTAGTCGATACTCCAAGTATCAAAAAGTCCCTTTAAAGAAGTATCTCAATGGACCGCCTCGTCACAGGGGTTTCAACACAACAGACGGTGCGTTAATCGGACGCCCGGTCTGTGAGTTATTAGCCTTTTCGTCCCAGGGGCCCGGTTGGTTTCGTGTGCGAACCAACCCGGCCGTATCTCAACTATATCCTGAACTGACATAGGGTATACTCATAGGGAACTTTTCTCAACGTGATCACCAATGCCACTGACGGTTCGTCAAACGGACGTCCGCTCTGAAAGATATCAGCTTTTCTGTTCCAGGGGCCCGGTTGGATTTCGGGTACAATCCAACTCGGTCAAACTCCAACCGCATCCAAACCTCAGGAAAAGTATGCCAAAAGTTCCGTCTCCTCAGGAGGAATCCAACTAAGTTGACGGCACGTCAATCGGACGTCCAGAGCTCAAGACATAAGTGTTTCCGCTCCGAGGGCCCGGTTGGTTTCGTGTGCGAACCAACCCGGCCGAACCCAAAGTACTCTGAAACCTTGAGTGTGATATACTGAAACGACCGTCTCGATCCAAGGGTCGCATTACCGTAGACGGTGCATCGATCGGAGGTCCGCAGCTCAAGATATGGGCGAAATACCGAAAGAGGTCCGAAAACGGGGGGTCTGGGCCCGGACCAACCCGACCCAACCCCCCCGGGTCGACCCGAACTGGGTCCGGGTCCGACCCGAAAGGGTGAGGCCCGGCCCGGTCTGCCCAAGATGGCCCGGCTCGGCATGGTGGCTCGCTGGCTCGGCCAGCGAGCTGGCGCTCCGCGGACGTGGCGCGCGCCGCGTCCCCCTGGATCTCGTGCGGCTGCGGGATCCACACGCTCCTCGCTACGGCTTTAGCCGCGGCGGTTTCTCCAGGCGGTGCGCAAGGGAGCCAGCGCCCCGCGTCGCCAGTGGTGTCCACGGTCCACCAGAGTTTCTCCGTTGGTCCATTTTCAATTCCGTCTACGCCGAAGCTCATCCCGGGTCCCGTTCTTCACTGCAGAATCAACAAATCGTCTCTGAGGCCCGTTCCATCAATGCCCGTCGATCCGCACGTCAAAAGAACAAACTGCGGAGTCTTCAGTTCGCCTTCACGGCCCCGACTACCACCACACTTTCGTTCGGCCTCAACGACACCTCGCATCCTTACTGCATCCCTCCAGTTTCCCACGCGGTGTCGTCGCACCGTGCCGCCATCTTCTGAACCGCAACAACACAACAACAAAGAGGGAGGAGGGTC
Source organism: Viscum album (assembly GCA_963277665.1). Classification (NCBI taxonomy): domain Eukaryota; kingdom Viridiplantae; phylum Streptophyta; class Magnoliopsida; order Santalales; family Viscaceae; genus Viscum; species Viscum album. The sequence continues at coordinate 860,165,918 of OY728151.1, forward strand.
GGCCGTGTTCGTGCGGTCCGACCTCCTCCCATTAAGTTGACAACAAGAGGCCCAAAAAAATACGAGGAACGACAAAGGATGTTTCACGAACAAGAATAAATAAAACCCAACCACTTCCTGCAACAATTTAGTCCCAACCCGCAAGGAAAAAATTCACGAATCAGCTAGATAATAAGTTGATTTGTGTTCTTTTTTTTCCTTAGAATGAACGAAACAAGGGAATAAAATCATTCTCAAATTAATTCCCCACCTCAAGCATTGTCGTCGAAAGAGAGTTCGTCGTGGAATTAACCGTCGCAGAAGAAGAGGATCGTCGCGGAAGAGAGGGATCGTCGCAGAAGAAAGTGTCACGGAAGTAACGTTGTTGGCATCGCGGTATACGGCGTTGTGTAGTCGATCTCCGAGGATTCGGCGTTCTTTTCGAACTTCATCGGAGGTCGGCATTCTTCACGTTCTTCGCGTTCTTCGTCAAAGAAGAAGAACATCAAGCCCCATAGCCTTTCTCCCAAAATCCTCTCAATGCAACAAGACCAACTAAATAAAATAAGTGGTGTCTTATATTATTTACACACAAAACAATGCTTGAAATTCAAAAAGAAAAGAAACGATCAATTAATTGAGGGGTATAAAACCTTCCAATTAATAGAGGCGTTTATTAAAAAGTTTAAACGCAAGAGTTGACTTCGTTTAATAGGGGGTGCGGGTGTGTTACTTAAGAAGAAAAGAAACGGTGGGGCTCGTGTGGGCCCCACCCAACCATAATCCTCTCAAAGGTAGTTATCAACAAGTGGGTCCCACCCCTAACTCTCTTACATGGTTATAACTATAAGAGAGAGGAAAAGTGTTGTGACACAACACTTAATCCACTTAACAAGAAGAGAAAAATATAATTGTAAAACAATTATATTATTATCCCTCACTTTAAAAAAACAACCCATCCCGAGAAAACGCAACTCCTGAAAGGGATCTTCTTAAGCAATCACCGGCATTGCGATTCCATCGGTGCCCTCAGATTTCGATTCCGACCACCGGTTCAAAAGATAGAAAAACTCGCTCGTTTGTTCACTAAACATACCCGAGCCTAACTTCGGAAATTAATTCCGGGCACACCGGGCCTCGGAATCAGGCGCCATCAGAAACTACATTCTTGGAAAATCCCAAAGAAAATTTAGAAAAAAAAATTTCCCTTGAATTTTATGAGTCTTTGAAGTTTTTCATAAAACTGAAAGTGTTTTGATAGGGTTTGATATGTTTTGAAATTCATTTGAATAGCTTGAAAGCATGTTCATATTTGAATGATTTGGACATTATAAGAAGTTTTTTAATATATAAATCAGGTTTTGATTTTGTGGATAGCGATCTTGAGAAAAAAAGTATTGGTTGACTATTTTGGTTTTGAAATGTGGAATGAATTCTTTTAACCTTTGGTATTTCCATTTGCGACCACATACATGGGGTTATATGGAATTATATATATATAATGGCATGAATGGATGAGTTCCCAGATGGATATGATGAGGGTGTTTGGTGTGGCACAGAAACATGCATGTGTGAGGCCCATGGGATAGCATTGCGGGATGCGCTAACCACCAACCAATTTTTTTTCAATGAAGTGTCTTTTTAAATAGAAAACCTAATATATTTATGACCATTTTGGGTGTTGTGTATAATCTGTTTTTTGAAATGTTGTTTTTGTGGGATGATTGATTCTAAGAGCCCCTATGGTTGAATTTTTTTCGGTTTCTATTTGGTTGGAATGTTGGGTTGAAAGGTGTGCAAGTGGTATCCTTATGAGAAATGTTCTAGGAAGCCTTTAAGGTGGATCCCTTCATGTTTTCGATACTAGTTTGTGGAAAATTTGACCAATGGACTATCTTTATTGGGACATTGGGTTCTCTTTTTTGAAAAGGTACACCCCATTAAAAGTTAATGCATGACTAAAGTGAACCCTAAATTGTTTCTCTATTGGAAAATCCTCTAGTTGATAAACAAAAAGAATATCTTCTTGTGTTTTTTAGATTGATTATACCCCCATTACATTTATATGTTTTGGGGGACCTCTTGTATTGGGAGAGTGTTCATTGAAGGTTGAAAAAGAACTTAGTTTCTTAAGATACCTGAGTCACCAATGGATAAAATGGATTGGGTTTGTTAGTGTGAGAAGTTGTCTGGGAGGTCCCATGGGTCTGTTGTTAGTCCAGTCAAAGGAATAGTTCATGTTTTGCCATTACTGTGGAAAATTTGGCCGAGTGAGGTTTTTATTGCCTCTTATAATAATCTTGTGGTGTTAGGGATTGGATATACTTTTCTTCTCCTAGTTATTTTTCTATTCGTCACAATGGTCAAGTTTGATGGTGCCTTGTCATGTTGTGTGCCCGTATAACTATAAAGGTGATGTTAGGGAAATCATCTAAGAGTCTCTGTTTTTTAGGTAATTGGAAAATCTCAACATCATATTTTTAGAGTTAGGTGTCTCCATATTCACTTTCCTCCTTCAATTTTTCTTCTGAAGAATCATGGTTGATGTGTGCACATATTTTGAGACCATGATTCGAAAAAATATATGTTTTTGGTAAAGTGAGTTTTGGTGTGTGTTAGGACTTGGTATACTGATCTGGGATTGCGGTGTAGTTGTTGGTAGAACTCGAAGAAGAAGAAACATTTAGAGGATTCCATTGAACGAGTGTGAGTCTGAAGATGCTTCAATATTATGAGCGCAAACCATAGGTCCTAGAGTGAAGTTGGTTTATAGTTAGGGGAAATCCGGGGGTCGATCAAAACCTTTGTCAAAGTCTGATACTTAGTATGAATTATGGGAGTAGTTTTAACCCTTGTTGTCTCCATATTATTTATGTTCTTCCCATTTGGTGATAGAGGTGGGAGGACCTTGTTTCTATGTTATATCCTATTTTCATGTTATTCCCATGTGTTTTCTTTGAATTTTTAAAGAAAATAATAAAATTTAGGCTAGGAATATTGAATGCCACAGTTTTCACAAGGTCAGTAGTAACCGTGCACTATCCTAGAAAACCAAGTGATTAGAGAAAGTAGCTATTGCATGGTCTCCACATGGTCCTCCACCTCGGCCCATGTAACCATGTGAAGCTTCCCATTGGGACGGAATGATTCACATAGTTAGCGCAAGGTTTCCCAAATAATGCGGACTAACCGTGCTTTCATGCCAACTCATTAAATTTTGGGGACTTGCCATGTCATCTCGTGCTGGTCAGTTAATATAGTTGGTTCATATTGGGGGATACCCCTGATGAGTCTCGTGTATGTTATTTTGTAAATTTTTAATGAAATTCTACCCATAATTCTAGGAGTCAATGTGGACATCCCCTATTAGTGTACCGAATCTATCTTGGAAATAAAATTAAATGGTCCTATATGGTGTGGAGTTTTTTTTTGTCTCCCAATATCATAAAGATGGTTTTGTCCCTGGTTTTGGTATAGAAATAGGTAGTCTTGTTTGGAGTTACTTAACCTCCAACATCTTCATTTAGTAAATGTTGGTATTGGAGTGATCCCAGCAGTTTTGATTAAGTAAGACAATGGTGGCCTTGATTCTTTTCGTTGTTCATTCCGGGTAAGTTCCTTGAGTCTTGATTTATTTTGTTTAAGGTTTTTTTTGGGATTTAGTCTGAATATGACTAATTATTTTTGAGACTAGTGTATGTTTTAGTTTATCAGAGTATTACTTCCATGATTGATCAGTTTGAAGTGTTCTATATTTACACTTGGGTTTAGTTTTTTCTTGTATCTTTGATGTGGCTTTCTGAGGAAAAAAAGTCATAGGGTGGAATTTTTTGTCACATCGATGATTTTTTTGTACGGTATTTTTCATTTAATTACTATTTTTTCTTGTTTTTGATTGTTTTCCATGTATATTTGAAGTTAAGGGTGTGTTCTCGTGATTTGGGTCCAAACCGTGAGCCCATTTCTTATATTAAAAAACATTATTTTTTATAAATCCTTCATTTTTCAATAGTTTAAACCAATTAGACTCCCCAATTTGATCCCCTGGTATATTGAAACATCCATATCAATTTAGACCCTATAGGAATCTATAATCATTATGGATTTGGGTTTTTTATTAAGGTATTGTGCCAGCGCGTTAACTCATTTCCTTCTAGGAATCTTTTTTTATGTTTCCAACATCTCATTTATTTTTTATAGTTTCCCCATGCTTCCACCTCCCTCCCAAATCCCAAAAACTAACGTGCATCTCCATTAGTGTGTTTACCTATTTGTAGCTCAGCTCTCTTGTTGAGTAGGACAATATTTCATTGTGTTTCTCAAATCTCCCATATTTAAAGATGTAAAATATTACTTTCATTACTACTTTAATTTTCACTTTTTCCCCCCATTTCAGTCCCAATAGGACCTATTATTACTTATTAGAACCTCCCATCTAGATTTTGATTCTTCATGATTAATATATAGGTGGATTTGTGATTATTTCATCAATATCCATCAAGTAAGTTGGTTTTCATCCTTCCTCCTCCCATTTACATAGGGTTTCTCCCATCTTTTTCATGATGTTCTAAGATGACCATATGTAAGGGTGCGTACATAGGATTTAACCTTGCATAATTTTGGTGAAATGTAGGGGTATTTGGTTGGTTTTAACTACCTTGAGGTGTGGTGGTTGTGTGATTGATGTTTTATAGAACATTTTGGACTTTTTGAACAAATAGTAAAAAATTCCACCTATAATAATTATTGGATTAGTTAGTTTTGTTTTATTTATATTTTTAGAATGATTCTCTTCCATTATTTTGGTTTGGAAATTATATTTGGTATCATTTGTTAAGAAGTTGGTTTTTAAGTGGAATTTTTGTGCAAAAATGATTATTTTTTATGTGTATTCCGTGTTGTGTTCGTTAGTCTTTTTTATGATTCATGTAATTGTTTTATTAAAAGATTTTATGGCTATAAATTCAGGTTTCGTGTGATATTTGTATTCTTTTTTGTTAAAAAACATATTTTGATAATTATTTTAAGGTAAAAACATGGTTACACTCCTTGGAATTGTTTTGTGAAGGTTTGAAATTGTTTATAGATTCATGTAAGAGGAGAAAATATGTTTCCAAACGGTTTTGGTAGGTGGGTACTTTGGAAATGGTATATTTTAATTTGAAATGGTTGTTATGTTATTTTTACTATCTTGTAGAGGTTTTATAATATTTTTTAATGGAAATGTTGAATTGTGAATTATTGGTGATTTGTGTTGTGGGCTATTTTGGTGTGAGTATGATTTTTGAAATGAATTTGAATGAAAAATTGATCATGTTACATGTGTGTGGGATGTTTGGAGGGTGTGTGACTTATATGTTGTATTTTCCAGAGATAATTTTATTTCATGGAATTTGGAACCTATTGGAGCACAAGATGTAAATCTATGGTATCTAGGTGGGTGGATGTGTATGAGAATTCTAGTGATCTCATGGGGTTTATACCTTGTTTCACATTTCAAGTTTAATGATGACCATAATAAATTAACAATGATGATGATGTTGGGGGGCCACTAGGATTTGGGTATGATCCTGACTAGTGGCTCGTGTTCACTAGAATAGATATTTCCAAGGATTCATTCACCAAGTACGAGGTATGTGGGACCCACAATGAGATAGTGCCTATTGTGGTTTCTCATTGCTATTTCTAAATAGATATGTTATACCTACCATTGGAATACAGTATGTCTAGATGGAGAAAATCAGTAGCTTTTTTACTTCATTTAAAAGTGTTGATTTCTTTTAAAGTATCCCACTTCAATGATGTTTTTATTTAATCTTATTTTTTTCATAAATTGATACTAACATTTCCAATTTATAAAACATGAATTCTTTTGTATTAAAATGTGTATCACATGTAATATTATTGTTGAGGAATCTTATTTGGATTTTTCTCACACACTACTTACACCCTTGGGTATAAGAGGACTTGGTTATTGTGTAGTAGGTATCGGTGAAGCATTTAGTGATAATGGTTTTGGTTTCTAGCAGTCCTTCGTAGCATAATATCATGGATGTGGCGCGAGGGTGGTTCCCCTAGCCATGAGGAGGTTATTGGGATGTCCTTTTTGACTTTGTTATTTTTTTATAGTCTTTGATATTTTTTCTAGATTAATCAATTCAATTATTAATTTTTGTAAAAGATGTTTTGGTTTGAAAAATCCATATTTGATTTATTGGATTCATTTGTGGGTATATGTTTGTAAAATCGGTTAAATTTTACCCATGTTTCAATTTTTTAAACCTCGGAACATGAGCCAGTCAGTGGGGATTGAGAACGACCTTTGGTCTTTTTCAAGAGCTAGGTTTGGTGTAGGTTTTCCTGAAAAGTAGATTCTATTTGTGACTACCAAGGCAACCTCTGAATCACATAAAGGTCATATTTGTATCTTCTATAGGGTTTCCATTGCCATTGTGGGTAAAAATGGATAAGAAAATCATTTATCCATCCTACATATATCATAAGATGCTATTAAATTCAACTATTTATAACTGAATGTAATTACTAAAACCTAGTTAAATTGATAAATTTAGAAACAACATTGAAGGATTTTTATCATAATAACACCATGAGAGGGAGATGGAAAAAATTATCATCTTATTGGTGATTTGAATCACTTAGAATATATTGAAAAATTAATATAAACAATGAATAAAATTGACGAGAATATCATTCAATTTTTTTGTGGTTTTTAATGAGGATAAAAAATAATAACATTTACAATGAAATTAAACAATAATTCAGTTAAAATTTATTCAGATCCCATATTAAAAAAAATTAAGCACTTTATAAGAGTAAAAATAAAATATGTTTTATAAAATACCTGCATTTCTAAAAGAAAAATTAGAAAATTTACCTCATAATGTTTTAACTAAACACACCACATTTTTTTGTAATTTCACCATATTTTTTATAATAGAAAATAAAAAAATTAGTAGTGGAAGGATAATCATAACAAATAACTTCAAGAAAAACAAGTGGAATTTTTTTTTAAATTATTTCTTAAAAAAGTAGAGATTAAATTAATTTATTATGAAAATAAATGTTTTGAAACCCCCTTTTAATTTATAAACTCACAAAATAATTTTTTTATTTATGGTAGATAGAGAGTATTGATAAGATTAGTAGATAATATAATATATCATAGGATAAAAAAAAGGTATGAAAAAAGAATGAAGAAAGAAGTACATTTATTAAGGAATAAAAGAGAAATAGTAAAAAAAATAAATCATCACATATTGTTTCCACAACATTAATTTTTATTATGAAATTAATTTTTCTACATTGGTTGATTTCTGCATTAAAATATGTTATATAATAAAATCGTTTAGTTAAAATAATAATTTAGTGTATTTCATATATTTTATGATCATCAATTAAAACTGAATAAAAAATATAGAGATACATGTATATAAGTTAAATTTTTACTCATCTTTAATCACAATTTAAAGATAGAAAATATAGTTTGTTATCGAAGAATTATATACATAAATTATAAGTTTTATTGGAAATATAATCTCAAAAACCATATTTTAAAATAAATGGAATAAAATTTAATATTAAAATTGAAATTCAAATAAAATTTACTTATATATTATAATATATTATTTTTATTTATTATAAGTAAGGAAAAATTGTATGAATATAAATAAATAAGTAATTTCGAAATCAAAAGATATCTATTAATATATATTGAATAAAAAGTGATAATTATCCCCCAAAATGAAAACGTATTTTAGATAAATGTATTAACTCCAAGAATAAAAAAATAAATGATAAAAATTTGAAGATAATTTTTTCATAAATAATATTTTAAAATAGAAGATAATGATTCATTAAAAGAAATGATTCATAGTAGAACAATTCATAATTCTCCTTAGATATATTTAATATGATTACTGTCTAGGGGATTGGTGAAAATCCAATAATATATCATGTTTTTGGAAGTGATTCTTATGAAATAGATTCGAATATAAATGAGTTTGGAAATATAGTGCTGGATAATAATTTTATAAATATTTATGGAACTAAAATTGTAATTTATTATAGTTATATGGTCAAATTTATAACATAATATTAGGGAGTGTGATTCATAAAAGTAATTTTGGTGATAAAAGTCTCATAAAATATATATTTTTCTTTGAATATATAAACAGATAAAAAAATTTCATGACTTTTCCTAGAGGGACCCAAGCCATAACTACACAAATACAAACTCTAATAAGATATAGGATATATACTATAAGCAAGTTGGCATATCAATGAAATGAGAGTAATTTTACTTAGTACACACACACACACACATCTCAAGGAACAAAATACTTAAATGTAAAAGCACTATGTAAACAATGCATTTATACACTACGATACCAAGAACATATTATGATAATAAGAAAATTAGAATGTAAACTAGACTACAATAGAATCCCCCCAAAATGAGTGTCTTCTAATGTGAATGCATAAGTTCCTAAAACTCATCTTTAAAAAACCCTAACTAATGTTTAGGTGTTAGATAATTGCCTGATGATGTAGAAGAACAACTCATCTTCCTAATCACTCTAAGCACCACCTGGTTCTATATCTCTATGAATGATTTGATCTTCTACATAATAAATGAACGATATAGTTAATGCACGACATAAATCCAGATCACACATGTATAAGTCTAAATCACAAATAGAATCATTTTCATTTGTAGTCCATATATCTCCCAGTTTCCATGACAGAAAGAGTATTGATAATGCCTGGAGCATCGATTGAACCCAGAAAATCAATGACGCATGTAGCGTCGATCTAACATGGAGTGAAAATGATATCAAGAGCATTGATGGTTCCTCAATGCATCGATGGTGCGTGGAGAGTCAATGAAATAGGGAGAGATGATGGAACACAGATTGTTAATCTCAAATGAAGCTTCAATGGATCACGCAGCCCCCAGGTCCCGTAGTCACCAAGTCACATCCAACCACAAGATTCTTCTCATAACACACTTCTTCAGAAATAACCTACTTCTCAAACCACTATCATCTGTGACAACTTCCTAAACCATCTACTAAGTGTATATAAAAAGGACTATCTCTTCGCAAGGGTCCCAAATCCCCAAACAGCTCATGTAATGAATAGAAAGTTGGAAAGATAATGTAGTTTTTGAATAACGGATCGATACAGTTTCAAGGAAGATCTGATGTGACCCATTCTAGCCAACCCGACCCGTTCTTTTCTGGTCATGCCTGAACTGGAATGGGTTGTTGGGTCCAGCCCCTGGCAGGCATGAATGGCCCGACGACTCTAGTCCGACCTATGCTGTGTGCATGTTTACTCTACCGGACACAGCCTATCCTAGTCACTCCCCCTGGTACACATGGTCCCCCCTATCTGTGTGAATCCCCCTTGTATCCCTATCAATATATTTCCAAGAAAAATTTCTCACAGAAAACCAATCTCATCTACATATTCCATGACTTTTCACTGCGGTTTCCTCTAAAGCGACATCAATATACATCCCTCCTCACCACAATGTCCTCCTTCTGCATCCCCTAGTTACCACCTAGGAATTCCACCTCTACATGATCCACATGGTCTAACCATGCCACTTGTATGGTCTGGCCATAGATGCCTGCTCCCACGGTCTCTACCATATAAAAACACCCTCCTTCATTGTGCTTGCACATGGTCATTACCATGTGTGCTGCTAGCAACCCTAGTTCCTGAGGTTTCCCTCATTTCTCCGGGGCTATGTTTTTTAAAACAGATCCTCATCTGAGATACTCGTGTCACGACCATCACTACATTGGGATTCGATCCAACTTGCTCGCATTAAGGGTGCCTGATCCTATTCGAAGCCTCCTAAAAAATTTCTCCATGACCATAAGGGTCCAACATCAAAGAACACCAAGAATGAGCATTTGACATACAGATAGAACACACGAAGAATGGATCCTTTCCTTGTTAATGTTAACCCAGATCCGTTCATTTTAGAAGGACTTACGAAGAACTAGTACATATAATCATAAATATCTCTCTCCCTTTTAAAACCACATGAAAATTTTTCCATCAAAAAAGAACGGACAAACCCCAGATCAACCTATTCATGGATTAGTCTGAATTCTTCTTTTTAATATAATAATATAAAATAAATCATTAATATATCAAACATCCTTCTTCATGGTTGGATCATTCATTGATGAAGAATGGAGGTATGTGTCTTCATTGATCCTCAATCCACCGATCATAAACCTTTAGAGAGTTTGTGTATATTCCTTATAAGAATTCTAGGTTTTTGGTGATAACCCTAAATTCATAATAATGGTTTTGTTAAAATAGAAAACTCTACTACGTCCTATGAAATATTTTTTTTAATGATTTTAATGAAGGTTATTTTTAAATTCTATTATTCATATTCGACTCACACAAGCTATTGTTATGTCCCACCATAGGTAATGTTGATGTTTTGTATGTAATGACGGCCTCTAATTTTTTATCTCAGAACAAATTTAAGAATCTATTGTTGTTTCAAATACAAACCTATCATGCACATATTAAATTGTTTTGTGTACATGAGGCCGCATAATAACACATCATCTCCACACCTAGTATCATAATTTTCCTAATTAATTAATAATAAAACATGAGAAAATATGAGATTGTACATTCTCCCCAAAATAGGACATTACATCCTAGAAATCCAAAACAATGACTTCTCGACAAAATTGTTAGTGTATTGAGCACTAATTTGAGAACCCTTCTACAAAGTGCTCTTCGGGAGATTTTAGTGCTACCACCTATTTCGTATTAGAGGAATTGGCCACCCATAAAGGATCATCTCATGAAATTCCACAATATCCATCAGGTACACTAAAAATAACACTCCATCATCAATTTATAGCTTTCCATTGTCAATAACCAGTGATGGATCATGCATGTTGTTCCTCATATGAGAGACGTGTAAGATGTCCTGCACCCAATGCAACTACGAGGATAGAGATAGGTTGTACACCACCTCACCAACTCTACTCTGAATCTGAAAAGGGATGATGTATATTGGAGAAAATGTGATACCCCGAACAAATCAGAGAAATGCACATCCAGTTGAGACTCGAAGAAACATATTGGTCTCCATCCCCAAAATCCAAGCGCCCCCATCACCCATCACTATAATACTTTTGATGGATCTTTGCAGGCGTCATCTTCTCCTGGATGACCCGTACCTTCTCTATGATGTCCCACACTAACTATAGAACCATGAGTGATGATTCTAATGGTCCAGTCTATAAAAGTGGTTACCTACAGGGTCTCTTTTACAATGCCTCTAAAATTTCCCAATCAATGGTGGTGTGATAGTTTCTTGATAAAAAAACTCCACTAGTGGTTGTTGCTCCTACAAACAATGATCAAAGTCTAAGTTAATATCACATTGTTTGTCCACAGTAACCATAATTGACCTCTCAATCTGGCCATCCATATTGTTTTTTAATGATATGCTCATGTGGAACAGAATCCCAAATTCCTCCTACAATCCATTCAATAACTAGGATGTGAAACGAGCGTCATTTTCTGAAAGGATGGTCAATGGAACTCTATAATGCTGAACTATATCATTCACATAGTGGCATCCCAGTCACTATAATAAACTCTACACTTGGATAGGTATGAATTATTGTGACTTGGTGAATTTGTTAATGAATATCCAGGTGTTATCGTTCCCCCTGTACATGCATGGAAAAACTATCACATAATCCCTTGATATCCTACACCACATCCACAATGGTACCTCCTGTGGTTGGTTCAAGCCCATTGGAAACTATTTCTCATCCATCACTTTCTAGAATATGAGGCATTTAGAAATAGACACTACCCCTACCTTCTTCATCCCATACCAGTAGAACTATATTTGAATGTCTTGATACATATTTTCCACACCTAGATGTACTGCCAAAGTGGAAATGTGGAACTCCCTCATGGCCTCCGACTGAAATATCACAGGTAGTTTTGTGTGCCTTTTGAAAAGGATGATGTGCTCCCCTCTTATTTAATTCCATGTAAGGGCATACATCGTGGACAACTGAGAATATCGGGTCTCAAAGTTAATATCCTTAAGTTGTGCCTCCTGAAATCATCGAAAGAGTGTAGGTAGGACAATAATTTATTGGATATAAGATGCTACATCTCCATCCACAATGGATCATTGTAACAAGACCAATTGCTCAGATTCCTTTCTCAGCATCTTCAATATGGATATTGTATTAATAGTGGTTACCACTACATCCCCCTTCCACTGAGTATAGATAATATCGATGTTGTAGTCCTAGAGGAACTATTTCCATCATGTATATCTCAAGTTTATATCATTATAGCAGAATATATACCTGAGTCTCTTATAGTCAAAGTAGATGATAAAACACTCAACCATAAGGTAGTGTCATCACATCATCAAGTCCAAGGCTACAAGTGGAAACTCATGATCATGGGTAGTGTAGTTCTTCTCAAGTAGTCTCAATTGTCTTTAACAAAAGGTAATCACTGCACACCCATACATCATGACACAAACAACAATTCAACCAAAAATATCATAGAACATCACATAGTCAACACCCTCCTCTTGTAATATCATGGAATGAGCACTCGTCAATCTCTGCATCAGATGCTAAAATCTCTCATGGAACTTCTCCATCCATATAAAATTTTTTACTTATTCTATCAAACCTATCACAGATACTACTACTCTATAAAATTATTTCATAAAACTCTAATAGTACCAATAGAACCGAAGAATAATCTCCACATTGAGAAAATTTGTTGGATGGATCCCAAGAAAGAACCACCTCATTCATCACCAGAGATAACACAAATCCAGTCATTGAAATGATGTTTCTGAAGAAGTGGACCTCCCGAATCCCGAACTAACACATAGTGATCATTCCATAAATTTAATTATATTAGAGTTTATCCACGACCATCCTATAGGGTATCATGTACTCCTCCTCAGACAATGAGTACACCATGATTTTATTGATGAATACCCTAAAGAACCGGTATAGGTAAGGCTGTAATATCAATTTTATGAGTTCCATGAACAATATCAGGGCATTCTTCCATCAAAAAGCAATCACCGTGTAATTATAGTGATCATAACGACATATGAAGTTTGTCTAAGGTACATCCTCATCATGTACATGAATCCAGTGATAGCCAGACCCGAGGTAAATCTTTGAGAATCACCATGATCCCTTCAGCTGTTTGAGGAGGTTGTTGATCCTTGGTATTGGATACATGTTCTTAATGGTACCTAATTTAGGTTCTACATGTCCCCATGTATCATTAATATCCTGTATTCCATCCTGGAAAACATCACTAGGTCCATATATAGGTAAACAATGTGTCTCACGAAGCTCGTCCTATGCAATTCCTCTATCTACAACCTTAACTCATCTCACTTCATGAGATCCATTTGATAAGCTGTTGTAGATATCAGAGTCAACCTGGGTAAAATGTCAATGCCTAAGTCTACCTCCCTATGGGAGGTAATCCAATGACTTCATCTGGAAAGGATTCCTCATACTCCATCACCACTATAGTAAATGGAGGACTCTTATCATCCACTGCATTGAGGGTCAGGTTAGAGAACATATGTGTGATCAGATGTCCCCTTCTATGAGTGAGTCAGTCTTGCACTATGTATGCTTCCTTTGCACTGGAAATTGAAAACAATGTCTCATTACTGCATACACATAGCACTATGCGCCTAAAATAGCCATCCTGAGACTGCACTGTAGATAACCAGTCCATACCAAGAATGAAATCGTATAACCTCAATACTATAACCAAGATATCCCAACTAAAACTCTCACCACCAAGAGTAAGATCACACTACGGGATCTAGTGTTTCTTAATATGATCCCCTCTCATATGATTCTCTAAATTTAAGGGTTGAGTCAAATGTTCCACTAGAATGTACGAGTCTCGAACAATGGACATAGCGAGAATAGAGTGATTGGAACCAATGTCTATCAAAACTAAATCTATGGTGGAAAAGATATAGAATAAAACGGTATCATTTGTGGAGAACTGGTTTCATAACCTTCCATCACTTGAACCTATCTTCATCCCTATCCACAATATCTCTAAGTCTATGGTTGACCACCTCTGGGGTGGTTGTAGTACCTCGAAACTTCGGCCCCCTCCTACTACCTTAACATCTTCTCTACCATGCCCACTTCCGTGCAGAACAACCCACTCCAACCTATGCCTCTATCTCGGTAGTTCAACCACCATCTTCTAATCATTCATACAATGATGAATGTAATCTCCAGCCAGATGTCCCATACCACCTCACGAGTAACACATTATATCCTTCAGTTGACACACTTTTCCCTATGATCCCCACTCTACTGATCGAGTGTATTGGGATCATCCCTGGGAGTTCATCACCCACTTGGTACCCTACTTCTATGGTCAGCTACCTACCATTGTATACTCATCTTCTTTGTTCCTGGTGGAATCTCCCACTACTAGTGTCTGCTCTGCTTGAATGCTCTCCACGAGTAGAGCTAACTGTTGTACCACATCATCTATAGAGATTCATAGGGATCACTTGGATTCCTGAATCTCCTCACGTAGACCCTTTTAAAAGGACTGATCCCTAACGAATGGTTCCCACACCATATTTTTGTACAAGAGAGGATGATATGTAAATCTCATCGAGTAATCTGCTACTATCTCAACACTCCTATATGGATGCACAAGATCATGTGTGTGTACTGAGCGTAATGTCATTGGAATAACTTCTTCATGAAGTGTTCTTAAATTTATTCCTAAGAGAGTTTCATCTTGTCATGCATCTATATTTTTATTTTCTACTATAGCTCTATTGAACCCTGAAGATTTCTTGCGGCAAGAACATTCATTTGGTCAGATGGCATCCTCACAAGGAGAATGATACATGTACCTATACACATCTAATCATAATCTATTTGGGGGACCGGCTCAACCAAAAAACATGGAGGTTTCAGCCTCTGAAACACATGAAACACACTCATCCTGCATGAATCTTCAACCGGTAGTGCTGTTAGTATTTTCTACTTGATATTTGGTTCTATTCCTGGTAGTTCGCCTTGAGGTTCTATCTCTCATACTGGTCTTTATCCTAATGCCTCATCTCTAGGTGGATCATCCTAGTGATCACACATCAAAATCCATGCTGGATGTGTATGTCAAGGCATCTTGAAATTGATCCTGATATACCCCATTCAATATAGTGTTCCTTGTGCACTGACTAATGAAGGACATGCGAAAATGAGAAACTCATATATGATACATGTAACTTTGCATCCCATGTATATTATGAATTCATGTAACATGTCATAAATCATAATTAAGAGTCATGATGTAGGGATACGACGATCACCGCACCAACACTAGAATCCCTAGCCTGAAATCTATACTTGAAACATTGATCATTGTTTCCACAAACCAATGTCACATGATCGTAGTCATTATGTAGAATATATCATCTCTGATAACACACTTTCAAGACCTATCCTAGAGGTGCCCATGTCATGACAACCCCAAGAACATCCCTAATTGGTTAGGGTCTGATGACTAACACCAAATAGGCATATCTGACAAATGAGAGTAATTTTCCTATGTATCTATACACACGAAAACATATCCAACCCCAAAATTTTGAAATATGAATAAAATAAGTAAATAATGCATGCATTCCCAATGATACCAACCACCAGATATCAGAAGACTCAGAAGCAGAAAAAACCTACTCCTAGAAAATTTTTATTAATAAAGAAGTAGAGACATCAAAAGAGGAGAAGCATGAGATCATCAAAGACGCGTGTACACATCACCACGCGCATTGGCATCAACCAAACCACAAAAAAGGTTGGTGTAACAATGGACCATAACGAGCAAACCTCCTCAATCGAGCACTTGGATAAAGCATCAGCAACCTGATTTGCCTCTTTATAAACAAGAGTGACCACCACGCAAATCTGCTCCCCAAGCCTAAGACAGTTGTCCCAGGTAGATAACATCCTCCACATGACATTCCTTGAACGAGTCCTAAGAATGTAAACCACCAAAGTGGAGTCAGATTCCATCCATAGGTTCACCCAACCATGGAAAGTAGCATACCGAACAGCTTTAATCATATCCCATAACACTTCCTCAATCGCCAATCCATTCCCTAAAAAGTGATAAAAACAACCCTTAACAAAGCCACTGAAGGTGCAAAAAACACCACCATAGCCTGAAGGTCCCGGAGCACCTAAAGCCGTGCCATCCACATTAACTTTAAGACATCGAGAGATCAGAAGGATCCATCATATATATTTCATCATAACCAGCTTCCTACACCTTCCAGAAACACCCAAACTTTGCAAAATGACCAAATCTAAAATATAATTCCATATCACCCCAATTCAATCTCGTTATGCATCAAGAACACCAATATGAATCTCCTAAATACCAATAGAAAATAGTGTACTTATGTTCTCAAAGACGAGCATTTCGAGTCCTCATGTTAAAAGAAAACAGCGTTGAAACTGCAGAAAAAAGTAGCGGCTTCACCTGAGAGCTGCAATCAGCTCGATAAATAGAGTCTATCAACCCTCCAAAACCCTCCATATTACGATGACATCCAAAAATATCCTGAAAATAATTCCATAGTCTAGATGAAGAGCAACAAGATATGAAAATATGATCAACAATTTCGTCAGCAAGAAGACAACGAAAGCAAATAGGTACAAGAGAAAATCCAGCTCACTGAATCAGGCACTGCAAAGGAACTCTACACTTCCAAATCCTCCATAACAGTAGATATTGAGCTGGTGGAATAAAAGAAGAACGTAAAATAATCATCCAAGATGGAACCATCAAAGGCTCAGAACACATTGCTCTATAATCCTCCTTAGTGCTGAAATTTCCAGTAAGACAGGGCAACCAAATCAGAGTATCCTTCGCAGAGTACTGATAACAGTCCACCTCCACTCTCAAAGATTCAGAAATAAACCCCTTAGCCATGCTATTATTATGAAATTCAGAAATAGAATGATCTTTCAAAAAAGAAGGGATCACCAACTCATCAACAATAGCACATGATAACCAAATAGTCTTCCAGCAGTTCAATTAAGAGTTTTGAGAAACCACCAATTTAGAGGAGTGCAAGAGGCTACCAAAAGCATGCTTAATTGAGGACCATATTGAGGAAGGGATATAAAAGAATAACCATTCACCAGCTTGGATCCAAATCTATTACATAGAAACTTCAAGGAAAAATCACTGGAGTTTACAAGTGATCAAGTAATCTTTTTAATGAGAGATTCATTAAAATTCTTAAGATCCTTAAGCTCCATTCCACCCATGTCAATAGGCCAGATGCAATCACTCTAGGAAACAGTAACAAGCTTCCTTTAATGAATTGACCCATTCCAAATAAAATTCTAAATAGCCCTTTTTAAGTCCTTAAGAAGAGTTCTAGGCCATCTGTATAAGGAAAAAACATAGACACACATGGAGGTGATCACAAAGTTAACAAGACAGACCCACCCTTCCTGAGACATAGATTTACCTTTCCATGAAGCCATTTGATTGAGAATTTTTAGGTAGATATTTTCAAGATGACACCTTTTCACTACACCCTAGAAAAGGGGGACCACAAAATAGTTTAAAGGTAGATAACCTCTGCACACCCCAAGCATGCGAGCAACCTTGTTTTTCGTTGAAACAGTACCACCTTCTCCAAAAAACATAGAAGATTTCTCCCAACTGATAACTTGGCCAGAAACAAGCTCATAATGCTCAAAAGACACCATAATGAAACAGATCATGACCTTGTCCGCCTTTCCAAACAACAGAATATCATCCACATAAAAAAGATGTGAAGGAGAAAAAAGGCCTCTACCAATAGTGATTTGCTAATACAATCCAGCATGCATAAGATCTGAAATACAGGTGCTCAAGTAGTCCTAAGCAATGGAAAAAAGAAAACCAGATAAGGGATCTCCTTGCCTCACCCCCTAGAACATTTGAAGAAACCTCTAGGAGAGCCATTAGCAAGAATAGAAAGCATTGAACTCTGGAGGATGCAGCCAATAAACATGATGAATCCATTAGAAAAGCCATGAATTCATAACACTGAAAAAATGAAACTCCATTTCATCGTATAAAAGGCCTTTGAGATGTCAACTTTTAGAGCCATATTCACATACCTCACCTTTTTCATCATAACATTAACACATTCTGATGGTGCATACAAAAATTTTTGAATATCCCTTCCTGGCACAAACCCAAATTGATTTGTGGATATAAAATCCTTAGCAATACTTCCCAATCTGCTCGCAAGGACCTTGCTGATTACCTTTGGAACAATATTCCCTGTGGCCACAGGCCTAAAATCCCTAATATCAATAGCATGCTCCTTCTTTGGAATCAGAGTAATAAAGCTAGCATTGACACCAAATGGGGAAATAAGAATGATAAAAGAAATATCTAACTGCATTAACAAACTCTGTATGTATAATATCCCAATAAGCCATAAAAAATCTGTTTGAGAACCCATCTAGCCCTGCAACACTATCAAAATTCATAGAAAACACCGCCTTCCTAATTTCTTCCTCTAAAGGAATACTAGTGAGCATATCATTCTGGGTGACCTCCACCGAAGGAGAGATATTCCTGAACATGTTATGGGTGGTATCATGCCCTGAATCAGTGTAAATATTTTCAAAATAAGTACAAGAAGCATCAGAAATATCAATTTTAGAAGTGATAAGAGCTCCATCAACTATGAGAGCATTCATACCACGTTTAACCTTCAAATCCTTGTGTAAGCAATGAAAAAATATTATATTTATATCCCCATATTTCAGCCAACTGACATTATATTGGGTCCTAGAAAGACTATCCCTTAAATCTAGGATCTCATTAAATTTTGAAAGGGCATGCACCTATTCCCTAGATATCACTTCCTGGCCCTCATTAAGCCTTTGACAATGTAGGATCTTGTCCTCAGCACTTTGAATATCATTATCCAGACATGAGAAATATTGATTACTCCACTCGCTAAGCTTTTCATTCACCGCCTTTAACTTCATAACCATATTATGAAATGGACTTCCAATAAAACCGGTTTCCCAAACTTCACTGACAACCTGTCTGCAAAATTGTATAGATACCCAGGTATTATTAAACCTGAACGGAAAAGGAGAGGATATCACACTACTAAAGCTCAAATCCATTAAAAGAGGATTGTGATCAGAGTTAGCCCATGGAAGAGTTCTAGGAGACAAAACAAATCTTGAGAACCCTCAGCCATATTACCAAAACACCTATAAATATTGCTAGCCTGTAACTCATTCCGAGTGTAATGTCGCCATGTAAAATCAACCCCCATGATTGGGACCTCAACCAGATTACAAACATAATTACATTCAGAGAATTCACTGGAAGCCAACCTATTAAAGCAACTACCTGTCTTGTCCTCAGGACGGTTCACCAAATTAAAATCACCAATAATGACCCAACTTTGTCTCATTGCAAGAGTAGTGTTCTCCAAAGATGACCATAAAGCATGCATCCCAGTATATTGATTTAAAGAATAAAAAAAGTAAAGAACACACCATGGCCACTTATATCAACCGAGAGAGTAATCGACTGCTGATCATAAGATGAAGAAACCAAGGATACACTATCATGCTTCAAAACTCAAAGAGACTCTGAGGTGTTCTGGCCAGCATTATGAGAAACCAATGAGTACCCAAGAGTTGAACATCTGATGGCTTTAAATTTACAAAAAGACATACAAGGCTCAGAAATTCCAATAAGGATCGGTTTGTTGTTCACAATAAAATGCCTAAGGGTTGTGACCATGGGAGAATTCCCAAGCCCCTGGAAATTCCAAAAGAGAATCTTCATAAGAGAGAGGATTTGGACGTACTGATAGGCCCTCCATCCCGTTTCTTAGGCACCGGATTAATCTTCTTCTTAATCATTTCCTATTTCCCGTTACTTCCTTCCAGGGATAATGAGAATGTAATAGGAGCTGAACCTTCCAACTGTGGTTGCTCATCACAATCAGGGTCCTCATTATCATCAGACAACAAAACACCACATAAAGGACTGAATTTATTCAATGAACCAATTGACTCTTGAGTACTTGACACCACAGTCTTCCTCATAATCTTAGATAAAGGAACCTGAGAGAAGGGCTCATGTCCATATTCATTACTTCATTTTTCCCTATCACTGAACTGGGAGTCTGAATTCTTTCCATAGCACACAACCAGATCCTGTATTTGTTCCTGCACAGATTCAGCAGGCATTCCCTCCATGGACGAATCTGTTTGAGTACCCAAATCAGATGATGCAGCTGAATCAGAAGCAACAAGCACTGCCTCCTGTAGTGCAGTCACAACAGGGGGATCATTAGCTATAGCCTGCCCATGTACAGAGGCCTACAAAACCTGCTCATCAAGAGGAGTTACATCCTGCCCTCGCATATGCACCTTCAGGGTAACATGATAGGACCCAGCACCACCCTGAGCAGAGTCACAAGGATCATCCAAAGGACCTGAATGTGAGACCACGAAACATCCCTACAGTGCCTTCAATGAATCAGCCACATCAATAACCAAAACCTGAGAGACAGAAGCCACAGACTGTTACACTGCACCCTGATCTGAAATTCCCTTAATTGAAATATTCTCATCCTCCTGTACTGGAATCTACTCATCATGAGTAACCTTCACCAGTCCATGAAATGTAGGCTGAGCATGGATTCCACCCTGGTCTGAAATATCCTTAATAGTAGCATGCACAACCTCATGAACTAGAAGCCTAGCAGTAGTTCCCTTCACCAAGTATTGAACAGCAGGTGCAACACTGGAAGAAGGGTCTCCACTAACAGGAGCATGCACAGCCTCCTAAAATGGAATCTTCTCATCAGGAACACCCTTCACCAAGCCTTGAACAGTAGGTGCAACACTGAAAAAAGGGTCTCCACCATAAATCTTCACAGAGGAAGTAATATATGGCCCAGCTGCAGGACGAGCCTTTTCCATACCCGTCCTACATAGATTGTCAGAATGGCCCTTCAACTTGCAAATACCACAAACCTATTTCCTATTACACTCAAACTCCATGTGACCAAAGAAGTGACAAGATAGAAAAAACAACGGCCGCATCTCATATTGAATTTTCATATTAAATTGATCATCCTTGGTTGTTAACACAACCTCTTCAACAAGAGTCGCTACCATTTCCACTTTAACCAACACCCTAAAAAAATTCCAAAACATAGGTTCATCAGAGTGCTTATCCATTCGAATGGGATTACCAACCTAGGAGGCAATATACCATATAATCTAGGGATGTCATTAAATCCAGTTTAACATTTGAATACGAATACAAACCTGGGCGTGTGTATCCTTGACATTCACAGGATCAAAGTTTCTATCCCACTCTTAAAATCGAAGTACCCCCGGCTTCAATGAAACCGACCCAAAGCTCCAAGCTCTTATCTTTTCTTCCTCAGAAGAGAACAGAATGTTGTAATATCCACGACCCATAGAGATCATTCAATAGTTAGCAAACCCGCAAATTTGAGAGATCCTTTTACAGAGATTATAAAATTTCTATAACAATCCAACCTCGGAAGAAGAACCCTAGCATTGATAGAGTATCGAATGAAGTTGATTCGTTCCTCAATATCTGTTTGATCCGCATCAACATGGGAAATATGTCCCTTCTTAATTATCCTCCCAGGTGGTGGACAATCGAATTCAGGTAACATACCAAACGATTTCACTACGTCTATGAATTTCCTCAAACCAGGTGCTGCAGACACGGAAGCCGGCGAGGGATGCTTCACAGGCAACCGAAACATTTCCTTATGGCTAATAAAATTAAACTTTTTACCAGAGAATGAATCATTAACAAGCAAGGAATCATCATCCTTCTTCGAGCTCAGCACAGGATAGTCGGTGCTAGGGTTCCCCCCTACTGCTCCACCATGCGACTCCAGCTTCAACACCCGTGATACAACCACTAAATACTATAGTCGGAAAACAGGAATTGAAATAGGGCCATAATACATTCCCACCAAAATGAGAGTCTGTCAAGGTGGATGCCCATGTTCCGGAAATTCATCAACAGAAAACACTACATAAAGGAAAGGTGTTTGAAAACTATTTGAAGCTATAGAATCACACCTCATTTTGTTGATCACTCTAGGCACCACCTAGTCATATAAATCAAACAATCATCAATTATTTTCACAAGACACGACATATGTGGTCAATGCCAATATAGAGGTGAGTAATACAATACTCAATAGAAAAATTTTGAAACCACATAGAAATAAAACTACAAAACACACAAATAATACCAATAATAAATATATGATGTACACCAAAATTAATTAAACATGGAAGAGTCTGATCACAATGGTATAATTTAAAATCCAAAGGAGATTTATTTTATTTTAAGTCCATAGTTATCCTAGTATCCATGAAACACATAGTGTTTATGAAAATTAGAGTTTTAATGGAACACATAGAGTTTATGGAGCACTAAGAGTCTATGGAGCACATATCATTGATAGCGATCAGAGCATATATGGCGCTCAGAGCATCGATAGAACAAGATGCATCGATAGGGAAAAGGAGCATTGAAAGAAAATTGAGTGCCAATGGGCCATGAAACCTCCCAGTCACATAGTAACCATGTTATCCCCTACCATAGGATTCCTCTCATGATGCACTTATACAGGGATAACATACTCTTCAATTCATTAGGAAATATTCCGCATTCCACAAAAACTCAATTATATTAACTCAATGGTACCATATCAACACAAGGGTCCCAATTCTGTAAACGGAACATCAAATGAACAGACGACTTGAATGATATGGTCATTATTTTAAAATGGCCCGACCTGACCCGAGACTTGGGTACATCCAACCAGGACACTATATCATCCATGATATTCTAGTTAGTCTTGTGCTGCTGGAATATTTACACCACCAAACACTGGAAACCCTAGTGGTTCCCAATGGTCCACCTCGTCTACTATAAGTGCATTGCTCCCCCAGTGTTTCGTGGTCAATGCATCATTAAGCTGTGTTTCAAGTGGCCAGCATGCCTCCACATCATGTCTGCATCCTTCCCTATAGGTTCCTCCAATATGGTTTTGATCCACATCCCTAATCACCACCGCGTTCTATTTCCACAGCTGCTGGTCACCGCCTGTGGGTTCTATGACCATGGGAACTACAAAATATGGTCATGCCGCATGCGTGGTCCATAAACTGATGCCTGATCTCATGGTCATTGTCAAGGGAGAGCACCATCCCTCATTTTTCCAATAGCTGGTCATATTCATTTTCAACAAGGTTCTTCTATGTGTCGTTGCCCGTGGCCCAAGTTTCACAGGTCTCAACTATTGTTCTGGTGGTCTATTATGGGAAACATGGCCACATATGCGATCCTCAAGTTATAACCTTCATTTATTTGGGCTTTACTCTATCCAGCATGAAATCTGGGTTCTAATCTCATTTTGAGCCTCCCGAAAAAATAATTCGTGATGACGGTGGTCAAACAGAAAATAATTCCACTAAGTAGGATATGAGAAACACATAGAAATCCCAAATAATGGATATTTTCTTTTTTCGTGTTAGCCTTGATCCGTTCACGTTAAATGGTTTAACAATGTACCTGAATTGATAATCACAAATATCTATCGACCTTTAAAAACCCCAGAACAATATATCGACCCAATTCGAATAGGAGAATAATGGATCTATCTATTCGTGGGTTGGTTAACATTTTTCATTGAATCTAAGAAGCTAGAGGAAATCATAAAGAGATAAAACATCCTACGTCATGGATATATTTTTAATTGATGAGGAACAATGGTCCATGTTATTGTTGATCCTCAATATTTCATTTCTCTTCATTGAGAGAGGTTTATACCATTCCATAGAGGAATTCCATAGTTATTGTGATAATCATGAATTTCAAAAAATGGATTTGTTAGAATGAATAACTCTTATGTGTCTAATAAATTATTTTTGTTAAAATATTTTAATGATGGTTATGTCCAAATTAATGCATTCACATTCGACCCACATTGGTCAATGATAATCCTCACTTAAGTAAAATTCAGTACTCTAACCACATTAGTGTCCATGGATTGCTGATTTGGTAACCTGTTTAAAATATATTCCCGTTTATAAAAACATCATGTGCACGACATTAATAAATCAACATTTTTCATCTAACTGTTCAGTTCACACCGAGAATTGAATCTCATTCTACCTCATCACTTGCTTTTGGAATTTTTAAAATTAATCTGGAGAAAATATGAGTCATTACCTTCTCTGCATCTTTGGGATTTATTTTCTTGGAATCCAAAACAAGTGCTACTCAATAAAAAAAAGTTAGGATAGTGAGTGATAATCTTAGCCTCTCGCTCCCATGTTCTCTCAAGGATATTCTCATGCTACCAAATGATGCACACAAGAGGAATCACCCACCTATGAAGGATCCTCTCTTGTTGATCATTAATCTATGATGGGTTCTCTTCAAAAGACATTCCATCATCAATTTCTATCTCTCCCCAGTCGATGATGTGTTATTGATCATGCACGTTACACCTCATCTGTGATACATGGAAGGAATCATGACCTTGGTGCAACAACCGGGATAGATCTAGGCACTACTGCACCTCAATAACATTACTCAAAATATGATATAATCATATTTATATTAGAGATAAAATTCCACCTCAGCCAGATATACACAACATGAATTAAGGTGTGACATGAAGGAACGTACGGTCACCCTCCATGACCTAACAGTTCCACCATCATCAGTCAACATAAGACTTATAACAGTTCAGTATAGTATTTATTTGCTCCTGGATGACCTACACCTTCTATGTGGAATCTCAAACAAACTCTGTACCCATGAGTGGTGAGTCTCCTGGGATAGTAAAAAAAATTGGCGACCTATAGGGTCACTCGTACAAGGCCTTGAATGGTGTCATATAAATGGGGGAGTGATCGATGTTTGAATATGAAACCTCCATCAGTTGTAGGCGATCCACCCAATTGCCTCCAAATGATATGATAAAATCATGTAGCATGTCCTCAAGAACCTAAATGGTCCTCCCCATCTACCCATCAGTCTAGGAATAAAACATCGTCCTCATGTGTAACTGAGTCCCAAATGTGACCAACAATCCACTTCGAAACTAGGTTGTGGAATGAGCATCACGGTCCGAAATGAACGTTGATGGAACTCCGTAAATCCGTACAATCATTTTCAAGTAGAGGTGTCCTATGATATTAACCAAACTATACTCTAAGATAGATAAGAAGTTGTCTCACACGATGAGTCATTCATTGATCACCGAGATTGTATTATCACCACTTGAAATGTGTGGAAAACCTATCATGAAGTCCATCGTTCTCCCATCCCACATACTCTATAAAAACTCAAGTGGTTGGGTCTATCCCACTAAAGCTGAGTGATCGGACTTCACTGCCTAGAAATTAAAGCATCTAGAAACAATCTCTTCAATTTCCTTATTCAACCAAGGAAACAAGAACTGATTTTGGAGGTTCTGATAAATATTTTCAGCTCATAGATGCACCTCAAATTGGTATTTATATAACTACCACAAGACCACATCCACTAATGACACTAGTACTGTTGTGTGCCTTCAGAAAAAAGATGATGTGATCCCCACCTATAAAATATTAATCAGTGGGAATTACAAATTGACAACTGATCATGCCAGGTCTCGCAGTCGATATTCCAATGTTGTGCCTCCCACATAGGCTATAAGAGTGGAGGGGTGACAAAAATTGACATGATGAACGCTACACCATCTCCATTTATAAATGATATCATTAATTTGACTAATTTCTTTGATGACTCACTCAAAAAATGAAATCTTCATCTGTAACACCCTATGATTGAATTTATGTTTTATGTTTTGTCCATGTTTCCAAGATGCAATAAAATATATAAATTTCTGAATGAAAATATATAAGTAGCAATCACTTTATTTGTACAAATACCATAATACATCCTTGACACACAAAAACTAACCCATTAACCCCACTACTATCGATAGTAAAACAATTGGAAGACCACTGAGAAACACCCCGATGCCGATCGAGTAGTTATCATCTTTTGGATCTGATAGAAGCACAAACATTATAGCAAGAACAATAGCAATGAATCTATAAATAAGAGG
This sequence comes from Viscum album, assembly GCA_963277665.1. Lineage (NCBI taxonomy): Eukaryota > Viridiplantae > Streptophyta > Magnoliopsida > Santalales > Viscaceae > Viscum > Viscum album. The sequence continues at coordinate 860,192,208 of OY728151.1, forward strand.
AACATATAAAACCATTTCTGAAAAGCAATGGCATGAGCATCATGATATTATTTCCCTGTGTTTTATCGACCCTTAGACATTCATATTTATAACGTTTTATCCAACCGTTATAAAAAACTATCCGTTAGAAATTTTAATATTTAAAAATGACACATGACAATAGTTAATAAAATAAATAGACAATGTTGAATTGTATATTATTATTTAACTTTTAATTGAAATACAATAAAAACACTTTGTGTATTTAATAAATTATATATATATATATATAATGTTAATTTGAGATATTAATATTAATCTTGTAATTCAACATCTAATTTTACATTGTTTTAAAATATAGTAATACATATAAAGAACTATATAAGTTTATGATTAAAATAAAACAAAAATAATGAAATTATAAAATCAATGTAGTATATTTTATATTATTATTAGTTCGGTAAAGATAAAAAAACAATAAGTTGAATTGGGGTAAATGGGGTTCGCGTAGAGGTAGGTTTTTATGGGTGAAGGTTGAACGTGATGCCAGCCGAGCTTGAAGGGCCGAGGGTATTAGACATCGGGGCCGGTTCTTTGAGGCTAATTCTTTGAAGTGAAGAGGAGTAGTAGGGTTTGTCGAGGGCGAGCGTGACTCAGAGCTGAGGTGAAGGTGAGGGATCTTCCTTGTATTCGGGTGTTTAGGATGAAAGATGAGCTACGACCAGTGCATGATGGTGGTTCGCCTTCAAATGCAAGATCGAGAGGTTAGCATCCCATCCAGATCTGAGTCGCGTGGATGAGATTTGGGGAAAACGACTCCTGATTTTCTTGAATATGCAAATAGGTTTTTTATATTCAATTTCTGTTTATAATAATCTCGTTTTAGGTTAATTTTAGGGTTTAATAAGTTACGATTTTTCATTCTTACTCCCAAAAAAATGACGTATACTCTAAATATCTTATCTGATGTCGATATCTTCTACAATTTTTCATTATTTTAATTTGTTAAATCATCTGAATCCTTATCTGTTGTTATGATTTCAGTAAATTAAATTCAATGTTATCTGAATGGATGTATCATTTTGATTTTTCTTTGTTGTCTTATTCTGCAATCTATCCCCTTATGACATCGATTTAGATTGTTATTCATTATTTGACAGTAATCACATACCTATTTCCATCATTTTTAGTATATTAAAATACACATTCTATTGTCTCTGTTTAAGATTTTATGATCTAATTGTGTGGTTGTATATTGAAAACTTCACAACAAAGATGTCGATCCAACCATATTATCCAATATAATATGTATCAATCAATTTATCAAACAATCAACACTATATCTTTTCTGTCCAGTTGCAGCAATATATGAATATAATATATATCATGATTTCTCAACAGAAATTTTAATAAAACCAATTTTTGGGGACAATGAATTGATTAAATTTAATAATGTTTTTTTATATTGTTCATATGATATTATAAATACATAGGGTATTGCATTTCCATGTTAAGGCTTTATGTACTTGCTGCTTAGAGGGGGCAGCAGTTTTTCAATCAAGAAACAAAATATATAAGGGATTTTAATTTTTATTTTATCAAATTACTTTCTTCTTCAATGTTTACATATGGGTTTATTCAAAACAAACCCAACATTTTTATTTTATTAATTAAAAGTTGTTTCAAATAATGTGAATTATATATTTGTTTTAATATATATATGGTATGGATTATATTTTTATTTAAATTAGTTTTAAAGGTGTTGCAATGAATATATATGGGTTTATGATGCTAAATTATTATTATGAAAAACCCACATATATATATATATATATATATATATATATATTTATGTATACATGTTTATATTCCTAGTATATTTTCAGTTTTTCAAAGATGTATATGAATCATTAATTAATGTTCTGGATTCGAACAATGTTTGCAAAGGTTTGTTTTGTTTTAATTTTTATATACAAAATCATTTAACATAATTATGTGTATATATGATTTTATACTTAAATCATAAATTGTTTTGGATTTTTGAAAGGGTAATTATCAATATATAACTGGTTTTTTTGATGCGAAACATACTCGAAAATTGTAAAATCATAGATATTCAATTTTATGTTTCATCCATATGTTTCATTTCTGATTTAACATAATTTTTTCTTGCAAACTATATTTAAATGTTAATATATATATTCATATGTGATTCATTTAATTAATTAAAGAATGTCTTTTGTAATATAAGTAGTGGCCATTATTTAAATCAATGACATGTCATGCACATTAGTTTTATTAAATGCATTTGTAAGTTGTATGGATTATATTTTTGCTTGCTATATTCAAAATATATAGATATACATGTTGTATGGGTAAATTGTTATTATGCATGAATGATTCTTAAAAGAATGATTCGTTAAAGGGAAAATTATGTACTGAAAAACCTGAAAAGATATGTTGATGCATAAATCGACTACTTCAGAACAAACTGATATAATCCTATGAATATATATATAAAAGGTCTAACTATAAAAGTATTGGTACTAACAAAAAACACAAAGGATGAAATGGAAATCATATATATATATAAATATATAATTATGGGTGTGTATTTTAATACATTGATGTATTTAAAAGTAAAAACACAAGTGACAAATACTAATATATATATATATATATATATATGTGTGTAAAGAAAACTTTATATGTTTTCAAAAAATACGGGTGCTTGTTCTTTGTAAAAATAGAAGGTAATTGGGGAGTGAACCCATCCTTCGCTAAGTGGGTAGGCCCAAGATTGCCCTCAATGAATTAAGTTGCCTCAAAATGATGTTTTGTTTTAATGATTTTTGCTTAATATTTTCCACATAAAATCACTAGATTAGTTTAAAAGTGTTTTCAAAGTATAATTAATTTTCAAAAGCAATACATTATTTTGTAAAGGTTGTTTTACAAATTTATTTGAAATTGAATTTTTCAAATGTATTATCGAAAGGATATTTTTTTAAATGCGGTTTATCAAGGTTTTTTGAAAGCCCTTACTGGTCATCTTTTGTGCTCACCCTACATTTTTGAAAATTTTTTCACAGGTTTCCATGAATTCCAGAGTTGGTCATCTTTGTAGTAGCATGCTTAGAAGCGTAGTATACAGTTGTTTTATTTTATTTTATTTTATTTTATTTTTTATTCTTTTAACCTTGATAAATGTAAGGTTATGTATAATTTTCCAAAACATAGACTGGTAAAATATCCCCACTTAATTAAAGTGTTGTGTAATAGTTTATTTTCTTTTATAAAAAAAATTACACAGCATTTTCAATCACCGAGTCCAGAAGATCGGGCTATGGGTGTCACACACATTTTTTATATAGTATTTATTTTATTATTTTTGTTGGGAATTATATAATTCGGGTCAAGGCCAAACATAAAATTTCTGAGTTTTATTTTGAAATGCACTTTTTGGCCTTTTCGGCGTTTAGCGCACCGCTATCAAAGACGCGCGACCTCGCTTGGGTCGCCGCGCGACCTCGCTCGGTTCTCCGCACACCTTCTTGACATGCAACCAATTAAATAAATGAGTTATTAATAAAGAAATAAAATTTAAAAGAGGGATAAAATGGAAGCAAAAGTAAATAAGAAACGTGATGAAATTTAATGGTTGGTTTTAATTTTGAGGGATGTTATCATCATCATTATTATTGTTTGTTTTAAAGATAATAATTTATTTAGGTTATTATTATTATTATCAGTTTTATTTTATTTTATTTCATTTCATTTTAATTTTATTTTCATTTATTTTCATTTTATTTTATTTTCACTTTACCTCTATCTCTATCTTTATTTTTATTTAGTTTTATTTTTTATTTTGTTCTTTTTTTCCCCTTTTTTTCTTCTCTCCCCGTTTTCCTCTCCCCCTCCTACCCCTTCCCGTCGTGCGGCTCACCCTCTTCCCCTATAACCCTAGCTGTCACCCTCCTCCCTCTCCCGGCCTGCTTCCCCCCGCCGTCGGCTCCCCGTCACGGCCGTCTCCTGCCAGCCACTCCCCGTCGGCTCCCCGTCGCACCCGTCGCGAGCCCACGCCGCCTCCCTACACCAGCTTCAACTTCCTCCTTCCGGAGAACCCCAACGCCCGTGCTCTTGCTCCGGCTCCCACGTTCGGCCACCCCGGCATCCTGCTACCCGCGCTACGCACTCACCCGGACCCCCATCCATCCGTCTGACAAACCCTGCGCCACCCCTGCTCGCGCCACACCCTCGCTGCTGGCCCCCTTTATGGAAAATTCCGGCCAGCACCCTCTTCCTTCCTCCGCAACAGCCGCACCACACCCCCCATCGTGCTTTCGGATAGCCGCCCCGCTCCTCCTCCCGCAACTCCTTCCGGCAGCCAACACCCTGGGTAAACCCATTCATTTTTATTGTTGATTTATTTCAATTTAATGGGTTTCAGATAGAGTTTGTGTAGTTTTTGATTTGGATTTGATGTTTTTTTGGTCCAATTCATGTTTAGGCTTTCCCCTTAAATTTGTTTGGTTCAATTTTGGTGTAGTTGGTTTGATGTATTTATTTAGGGGTTTTATGATTTTGAGTTAACATCAACTTATTTTGGGTGTGAAAGATGTTTTGAAAATTTATTAACATGTGGTTAATTTTTATATGGTATTCCTGTGTGAAACGGGGAGCGTTTTGGATATAAATCAATTTTGTATTGCACGGTTGTTTTTTGTAACTTGTGAACTTGATTTATTATATCATGTAAGGGTTGCAGATTTTGTTTTAGTATGGCGTCGATGGGTTTCGGTTCACCGTCAATGTTTTGGGGATTGTTGGGTTAGAGTTTTAGGTTGCAGTTGGTTTAATTTTGATGAAAAGGTTTTGGTATTTTGTTTTTAGGACATACCCATGCTGTTTGAGATGCGCTTGACTTGCAGTGGCCTTTGCGCACCAATTTTTAGGAGTTGTTACACGAGGTAGGTGGTTCCGCTCATAATTATTTCTTGATGAATTTATTTGCGTGTTTAATTACTTCAGCATATTATTTAATTAGTTTGCAGGGTGTGATGTGGTATTATTTTATTCTCTGGAAATCTCATATGCATTGATTTGTTATTAATGTGTTCTTGTGATATTAGTGTGTTTTTTTTGGAAACTGATGTCAAGCTGGTTTAGTGTTTTATAAATTGTTAATTTTTTAATTAAATGACATTTGTGGTGCAAATCATGTTTTGATAATATTAAGTCATGTGTTTGGTTCTAAAGTGTCTTTTTAAATAAAAACCAAATTTACCGTTAGTGAAAACATTATTGCATAATTTGTTATCACTTGTGTTAAACTACTCAAACGATCTCTTTTTAATTGGTGTAAGTGGTCTGGATTGAAATCTTGATGTGGCGTTGTGTGTGTTTGGTTACGAAAGAAGGTTTGGTTGGTTTTGTGTTTAAATTCATGCTCTTCTCTTCAAAATATTGTTTATTAAAAATCTTAAATGTTTTATTAAATAGTTATTAAGGATGCATGTTTTTTTAATTGGTTGTATAAGAAATGCAGATTGAGTTTTGGGGCATTTTAGTGTGTGTATTATTTCAAATGGCTTCTGTGTGTGTGAATGGTGTTTTTTGGTGTGCGTGATGTCCTGCTTGGTTTGAGTGTATCATTATGACACATGGCATGATCTTTGAATTACTTGGGCACAAACAGGAAGCCTGGGTACTTGGTGGGCGGACTAGACTAGTGTTCTAGTGATACGGGAGTGGCCTCAGCCAAGTTTCACTTAGCGGGATTAATGCTTACAACACTAACTAAACATTGGATGATGACTGAAGACCACTATGGTAGGAGGTGTTTCCCTACCATCGGCTCATGCATGGGAATGTGTGATATGGTTCACCGAGACATGAGGTTCTAGGGTCCTACCTTCTCGCTAGTATATTTAGGGTCTCCCATGTATTGTGCTCTTCCTTTGCTTTCTGCTCACCATCGGCACACAGTGTGACATTGGGGTTACCAAGAAAAGTGTGTGTGCGTGTGTACGTGTGTGCGTGTGTTTGTGTGTGTGTGTGTGTGTGTGCGTGTGTGTGCGTGTGTGTAAGTTAATTTAAGTTGTTTTCCTTTTAGAGAAGTTTCCTCTTAAAAACTGTTTTCATTAAAATTCTTTAAAAAGATATTTATTTTTATTCTGTTAATTTCAAATGTATTAGTCTTTTAATAATTATGTGTGGAACCTTTTCTCGGTGGCATCCTACTGGGATTTCAGCTCACACCCTACATACACCCTTGGGTGTTTGTAGATTTTGTTTTTTTTACTTTCCAGGTTGTGACATCGTGCTCAGCGACGGTGGTTCTGGTCGTTGGTGGTCTTCTCGTACAGGTTGGTGTGGTGGTGTGCGGATGCTGCATCTCTCTGGCTTCTTGGAGTTTTGAGATGAATTTCTTTTGTTGTCGCTTATCTTGGTTGTGGGTTCAGGTTGTAAACCTTTGATTTTTGTTTTCTATTTAAGGCCATGTTTGGTTTTTTACTTCCAGTTTCAGTGTTTTTATCTTGTTAGTTGTTTTTCTGTCTTTTATTTCAGGTAAAACCGTTCCCACTTGTTAATCATGATACTCGGGCACTTGTGCCAGCCTGTGGGGATCAAGAACACCCTTCGGGTCTTGCTGCGGACCGGGTCGGGTGCCGGGTCGGATGGCGACCTCGCCTGGTTCTTGACAAAATGGTATCAGAGTGAGGTTTTATCTCTTGGGTCTTTTTTTTGGGATAGAGTCACATTAGACTTGAGTTAATGTTTTAAGGACTCGACGTCCTGGCTACGAGTAAGGTTCATGGCCAGCACAACTCGTGGCGGGACTCAAGTGACCAAAGTATGTTGGGGTTTGTCTGAGTATTTGGTCCTTGCGGTTAATATTTTCTAGGGGAAACGAAAATGGAGTAAGGTTAGTGGTCTTAGTGAGCTTGCAGGGTCTGGCAAGATTTTTGGAGCCGGGGACACTGTCCTAAAATACTCTCCGTGGCTAGTGGCGTGATCAGCATATGGCCTCCAACCATATGTTCCAATCATCCGCTGACCATAGTTTCCTCCTGCATTGTTTCTCGTCTCTTTGTTTTGGATTCGTGGAAATTTGGTTTTTATGTAAAAATGTTTGGTCTTCGAAAATGTTTTGAAAAAAAAATGTTTTGAAATAAATCACTTTAAAAGGAAAATGAGGTATTAGGTTTGAAAAGTGTGGGTTGGATGTTTGGTTCTGAAAAATGAAATGGTTTGTTTTTGACCCTTGGTGTTCTCATGGGCAACCACATGCATGATTGTATATGGGAAAAAGAAATGGTTAATTGCACGAGTGGATGAGTGCCTGGATGGACATAAAGTAGGTGCCGATGCGGTATGAGAACATGCATGTGCGAGGCTCATGGGACGCCATTTGTGTTTGTGCAACCCACTAAGTTTGCTTATTTTCATAATGTTTTGTTAAAGGAAATAATAAATTCGGTGTTTTAGTAACCGGTGGTTGCGTAGCGTGTCCTTGTGTTTTGGAAATGTTGCGTGTTAGGCGTTTTGAGCTAAGGATCCTTTTTGACTGATTTGTGTCTTTAGTTTGATTTTTTGTTGGTCAGTTGGTGTGAAAGCCTGTGGTTAATGGTCTCTTTTGAAAAGTGCTTCAAGAAGCCCTTGTAGTGGTTCCCCCTGCACGTTTAGTGTTCGCTTGTGGTATGTCTTGACCATCGGACCTGTTTGATTGGGTCCACGGTCCTTCTTCTTGGCTAGTATACGCCCCAATAAAGAGTCAATGTGCGAATGACGTGTGGCCACAGATAGTTTGTTGTTGGCCGACCCTCCAGTTGATTAAAGTAAGGGCTCTACCTTTTTTGGTGATAGTGATAAGTCTTTTCTTTTCTCCTTTCGGTTAAGTAGATCCTCTCACAGCAGGGTGACATATGCGAGGGGAACTGAAGGGAGTTTCAGTCTATTTGAGTGTCTCTACCTGTCGGGTGTGATGTTTGACGTCTCCATGTTTGAAGGTTCCCCCTGGAAACGGCAAAAGGATATCCAGCAGGTAAGGGTGAAGGCCGTTCAGAATGTTCAGTGTTGACTGGTGTCTTGAATGGCTTTGTAGTATTTTCATCAGCTATAAGGGTCATATTCAGTGACGTCTTGCAGTGTGAGTTCTCTTTGACAGTCAAGAGTGATGTTTGACCTCGTTAGTTTGAACGTTCTATTTGGAAGTGGTGAAGGAGATTCTAGTGGGGAGAGGTGGAAGAAGCCTAGAGTGGTCGGTGCGGGACACTATTCTAAATGACCGTTGGTCCTTTGTTGGCTTCGTTTAAGAAAGGGTCTATGTTAGGCCACTAGTGTGGCAAACCCAGTCACATGGGGATGCTACGGTCGATTGCAGAAATCATGTGTTGTTTAAGTCTCAGTTTGAAGTCCCTCTCCAAATAATGTTCCTCTAAACAGTAATGGTCATATTCAGGTGACGATTTGTGGTGTCATGTTCTCATCCAGTGTGACAAAGGGTGATGTGCATGCACCATTTCAGCTCTTGTTTTGGTGAATGCTTTGTGTATGATCAGTAGGATGTTGTAATTTGCTATGTCTGATTGTCTAGTTTCAGATGTGGTGTGTTTGCGTGTGACACCAAAAGGAGAAGCTTCGTTCGGTAGTCTTCCATGCCTGACTGTGAGGCAGAAGATGCTTCAAACATCAGGGCTCCAGCCATAGGCCTCGGAGTGAAGATGGCACGTAGACAGGAACCCCGAGAGGGTAGGGGACCCCATCTTTATTTCTGTCATTGGTGTTAAATGTAGAGCTAGTTTAAATTTTTTCTATGGTTGTTTCATTGCGAACGAACCGTCTGGCTGCGTAAGGTTTCAATGACTATGCGGAGGAATTTCCGCCTCGACGCCTTAAAGTATTAGGGGTTGCATCCCACTGGATGCAATCACTGTAGTGGTCCTTATGGGAGGATGTTGGGTAGGATGGTCTCAAAGTTGGAATAATTCTCATCCAGAAAATGTGGAAATGCTGGTTTGTCTTGGGTCATGCTTTTGAAGCCCCGGTAGTCAGGCCCCTCCCTCCCTGCCCCTTGTGGTGGGGTGTTTGGTCACCATCGAGAGTTTTTCAATGTTCTGTATCCTCTGTTCGTTCTAATGGTGGCGAGACCCACAATGGGCCTCGCACAAAGGTCTATGTAATAAATCAGTTTTGGCATTTCCTTAATTGTGGGGGGTCCGCCTGGACCTCCCTATTTTGTTTTTCTAGTCTCGTCTTGGGCGTTGATAGGTTCTTAATGGTGGGGAGACCCACATTGGGTCTGCCCCATTGAAGGAATGTCTCTAGAATGAACCAGTGCTAGACTTTTCTTTAATGGCAGGGAGTCCGCTCGAACCTCCCCGTGTTGGCTTTCCAGTCTCGTTTCGAGAGAAAGTGAGTTCCTAATGGTGGGGAGCCCCTCAGGCCTCCCCATGTTGATCTTTTGCTTCTGTTTTTAATTATGGCTTGGTAATAAGTGATAAGAGTGTTCCTTGAACATGTTCTGACCTTGTCTGTTGATTCAAACCAAATGGTGTGGTTTCCGTTTAATAATGTTTGAGTTGTTTCGTCTTCTGAGGTTGGTTTCTGCAGGTGCGAGATTCGTTTTCCTTGATCAGTCAACTGGAGGCATTCTAGCTCTTTAGGGTGGGCGACAGATATCAGAAAGTCTTTATATGAGTTTATTGATGTTTCCTTTAAGTCACTTTCTTTGAGCATGATACTTTTGCCTCTCTTTGCTTGGTGTTTGTGGGGATCCTCTTTAAACCTTAGTGGGGTATCAATTTCTTCTTTGGGTCTCAGCCTTAGTTGTGGATTTCTGGGGATGGAAAGCTTTATGGTGGGTATAATTGTCACACCCTTTTTTTATATATTAGATATTTTTATTATTTTTGTTGGGAATCAGATAATTTGAGTCAACTTCGAACTTAAAATTTCTGAGTTTTATTTTGAAACGCACTTTTTGGCCTTTTCGGCGTTCAGCGCGCCGCTGTCAAAGCCGCACAACCTCGCTTGGGTCGCCGCATGACCTCACTCAGTTCTCCGCACGCCTTCTTGACATGCAACCAATTTAATAAATGAGTTCTTAATAATGAAATAAAATTTAAAAGAGGGATAAAATGGAAGTAAAAGTAAATAAGAAACATGATGACATTTAATGGTTGTTTTTAATTTTGAGGGATGTTATTATCATCATTATTTTTGTTAGTCTTAAAGATAATAATTTATTTAGGTTATTATTATTATTATCAGTTTTATTTTATTTTATTTCATTTCATTTTTATTTTATTTTCATTTATTATCATTTTATTTTATTTTCACATTACCTCTATCTCTATCTTTATTTTTATTTGGTTTTCTTTTTTATTTTATTCTTTTTTTCTCCTTTTTTCTTCTCTCCCCGTTTTTCCTTTCCCCCTCCTACCCCTTCCCGTCGTGCGGCTCACCCTCCTCCCCTCTAACCCTAGCCATCGCCCTCCTCCCTCTCCCGGCCTGCTTCCCCCCGCCTTCGGCTCCCCTTCACGGTCGCCTCCTGCCATCCGCTCCCCGCCGGCTCCCCGTCGCACCCTCCGCGAGCCTGCGCCGCCTCCCTACACCAGCTATGGCCTCCCCCTTCCGGAGAACCCCGACGCCCCTGCTCTTGCTCCGGATCCCACATCCGGCCACCCCAGCCTCCTACTTCCCGCGCTACGCACCGGCCCGGACCCCCAGCCTTCCGTCCGACGAACCCCACGCCACCCCTGCTTGCGCCACACCCTCGCAACTGGCCCCCTTTCTAGAAAATTCCGGCTGACACCCTCTTCCTTCTTCCACCACAGCCGCCCACACCCCCTTCACACTTCCGGACAACTGCCCCGCTCCTCCTCCCGCAACTCCTTCCGGAAGCCAACACCTTGGGTAAACCCATTCATTGTTCTTGTTGATTTCTTTCAATTTAATGGGTTTCAGATAGAGTTTGTTTAGTTTTTGATTTGGATTTGATGTTATTTTTTGTCCTATTAATGTTTTAGGGTTTTCCATTTAATTATTTTGGTTCAATTTGGGTGTAGTTGGTTTGATGTATTGATTTAGGGGTTTTATGATTTTGAGTTGACATAAACTTATTTTGGGTGTGAAAGATGTTTTGAAAAATTATTAACTTGTGTTTAATTTTTATATGGTATTCTTGTGTGAAACATGGTGCATTTTGGATATAAATCCATTATGTATTGCACAGATGTTTTTTGTAACCTGTGCACTTGATTTATTATATCATGCAAGGGTTGCCGATTTTGTTTTAGTATAGCCTCGATGGGTTTCGGTTCACCGTCAATGTTTTGGGGATTGTCGGGTTAGATTTTTAGGCTGCAGTTGGTTTAATTTTGAAGAAAATGGTTTGGTATTTTGTTTTTAGGACATACCCATGCTGTTTGATCTGCGCTTGACTTGCAGTGGCCTTTGCGCACCAATTTTTCGGAGTTGCTACACGGGGTAGGTGGTTGTTCTCATAATTATTGCTTGATGAATTTATTTGTGTGTTTAATTAATTAAGCATATTATTTAGTTAGTTTTCCTGGTGCGAAGTGGTCTTATTTTATTTTATAGAAATATCATATGCATTGATTTTTTATTAATGTGTTCTTGTGATATTAGTGTGATTATTTTTGGAAACCCATGTCAAGCTGGTTTAGTGTTTTATAAATTGTTAAATTTTTAATTAAATGACATTTGCGGTGAAAATATTGTTTTGATAATATTACGTCGTGTGTTTGGTTCTAAAGTGGATTTTTAAATAAAAACAAAATTTACCGTTAGTGAAAACGTTATTTCATAATTTGTTATCACTTGTGTTAAACTACTCAAACGATCTCTTTTTAATTGGTGTAAGTGGTGTGGATCAAACTCTTGATGTGGCGTTGTGTGTGTTTGGTTACAAGAGAAGGTTTGGTTGGTTTTGTGTGTAAATTCATGCTCTGCTCTTCAAAATATTGTTTATTAAAAATCTTAAATGTTTTATTAAATAGTTATTAAGGATGCAAGTTGTTTTAATTTGTTTTGTAAGAAATGCAGATTGAGTTTTGGAACATTTTAGTGTGAGTATTGTTTCAAATGGATTCTGTGTGTGCGAATGATGGTTTTTGGTGTGTGTGATGTCCTGCTTGGTTTGAGTGTATGATTATGATATGTGGCATGAAATTTGAATTACTTGAGCACAAACGGGAAGCCTGGGTACTAGGTGGGCAGACTAGACTAGAGTGCTAGTGATATGGGAGTGGCCTCGGCCCAGTTTCACATAGCGGGATTGACGCTTACAACAGTAACTAAACATTGGATGATGACTGGAGACCACTATGGTAGGAGGTGTTTCCCTACCAGTGGATCATGCATGATAATGTGTGATATGGTTCACCGAGATGTGAGGTTCTAGGGTCCCACCTTCTCGCTAGTATCTTTATGGTCTCCCATGTATTGTGCTCTTCCTCTGCTTTCTGCTCACCATCGGCACACGGTGTGATGTTGGGGTTACCAAGAAAAGTGTGTGTGCGTGTGTATGTGTGTGCATGTGTCTGTGTGTGTGCGTGCATGTGTGGGTGTGCGTGCGTGTGTGTAAGTTAATTTAAGTAGTTTTCCTTTTAGAGAAGTTTCATCTTAAAAACCGTTTTCATTAAAATTATTTAAACACTTATTTATTTTTATTCTATTAATTGAAAATGTATTTGTCTTTTAATAATTAAGTGTGGAAACTTTTCTCAGTGGCATCCTACTGGGCTTTTAGCTCACACCCTACATACTCCCTTGGGTGTGTGTAGATTTTGTTTCTTCTACTTTTCAGGTTGTGACATCGTGCTCAACGATGGTGGTTCTGGTCGTTGGTGGTCTTCTCGTACAGGTTGGTGTGGTGGTGTGCGGATAATGCATCTATCTGGTTTCTTAGAGGTTTGAGTTGTGTTTCTTTTGTTTTCGCTTATCTTGGTTGTGAGTTCAGGTTGTAAACCTCTGATTTTTGTTTTCTATTTAAGGCCCTATTTGGTTGTCTACATCCAGTTTCAGTTTTTTTATCTTGTTAGTTGTTTTTCTGTCTTTCATTTCGGGTAAAACCATTCCCACATGTTAATCTTGATACCTGGGCACTTGTGCCAGCCGGTGGGGATCGGGAACGCCCTTCGGGTCTTGCTGCGGACCGGGTTGGGCACCGGCTCGGATGGCGACCTGGCCTGGTTCGTGACACAGGTTGTTATAATTGGTATTGGAGGCATAGTCTCGATAACTCTGGAAAGATAGAACTCTTCAATAGATTGAGTTTCCTTAGTCAAAAAATCTTCTTTGTAATTTTCAGATGGAAGGAAGGAAAACTCAAACAAGTCTCTTAGGCCTTCGAGATGAATTACTTGGTATGATCATGGAAAAATCATTCAAAGAAGAATCTGAGCCCTATGAAGCCACGTAGCTTTCCTATAAACAGCTTTATAATATATTAGTAACACCTGATATACTTCATTTTCATCATGGTTCTGGTGTCATCTTTGAAGATATCAGACAGATTCAACGTCACTTCTATAGATTCCAAGGTGCATATTACGAAGGATTGTTTAGATGTTTTACCATGTTTGAATAGTTGGAATCAATGTCAACTTTTTATAGAGCAACTAAAGAAGCGAGTCTCCGCGCATCTTATATGTGTCAACTATTAAGCTTTTGCTTCACAGGAAGAATTTAAGATGAATTCAAAACTTTGGAAGACGGTGCAATGAGAATTTCTTATAGAAATCAAATTCAATATGAAATTATTGGATACTATTTTGATTATCATTCCTTGAGGACTGACTTCTAGTGCCTACATCCATACAACCTCTCTTTCAGTAGTTGCATTTGGGCGAAGTGAAAGATTTCAAAGCGACTTTGAACATTAATCTCATAAGAAGACATGACAATAGTGGAAGACAACTATACAGAGCTTGGGGACATCATGTGAGACTCAGAATAGATGAGAATTAAGAGCGATAAGTGTAAATGAATTGCGATGGCGCAATTCAATTAAGTTGGGGAGAATGTAACACCCCAGATTTGAATTTATGTTTGATGTTTTGTCAGTGTTTCCAAGATGCAATAAAATATAAAATTTTATGAACACAAATATATAAGTGCCAATCACTTTATTTATAAAAATACCATAATACATCATTGACACACAATAACTAACCCATTAACCCCACTAATATCGATAATAAATCAATTGTATGTCCACCAAGAAACACAATGATGTCGATCGAGTAAATATTATCTTTTGGATCTGATATAACCACTAACTTTTTAGCAAGAACAATAGCAATGAAACTAAAATTAAGAGGAACATATAAATCCATTTTTGAAAGCAGGGGTGTGAGCATCGCGATATTATTTCCCTATGTTTCATCGACCCTTAGACATTGATATTTATAAAGTTTTATCTGACCATTATAAAAACTATCCATTAGAAATTGAGATATTTAAAAATGACACATGACAACTATTAATAAAATAAATAGACAATGTTGATTTGAATATTATTATTTAACTTTTAATTGAAATACAACAAACAAACTTTGTGTCTTTAATAAATTATATATATATATATCTAATGTTAATTTCAAATATTAATATTAATGTTGTAATTAAACATCTAATTTTACATTGTTCTAAAATATAGTAATACATATAAGGAACTTTATATGATTAAGATTAAAATAAAACCGAAATAATGAAATTATAAAATTATTTTACATATTTTATATTATTATTAGTTTGGTAAAGATAAAAAAACGATATGTTGAATCGGGTTAATGGGGGTTCGCGCAGAGGTAGGGTTTTGTGGCGAAGGTCCGACGCGATGCCAACCGAGCTCGAAGGGCCGAGGGTGTTAGACGTTGTAGCCGGTTCTTCAAGGCTGATTCGTTGAAGTGAATAGGAGAAGTAGGGTTTGTCGAGGGTGAGCGTGACTCAGAGCCGAGGAGAAGGTGAGGGATATTCCTTGTCTTCGGGTGTTTAGGCCAGAAGATGAGCTGTGACCAGAGCATGATGGTGGTTTGCCTTCAGATGCGAGATCAAGAGGTGAGCGTTTTGTCCAGATCTGAGTCGCGTGAATGAGATTTGGGGAAAACAAATCCCGATTTTTCTGAATCTGCAAATAGGTTTTGTATATTCAATTTCTGTTTATAATAATCTCATTTCAGATTAATTTTAGGGTTTAATAAGTTTCGATTTGTCATTATTACTCTCAAAAAACGACATATGCTATGAATTTATTATCCGATGTCGATATCTTCTGCAAGTTGTCATTATTTTAATTTTTTAAATAATCTGAATCCTTATCTATTGAACCAATTTCATTATATTAAATTCACTGTTATCTGAATGGATATAACTTTTTGATTTTCTTTGTCGTCGTATTCTGTAATCTATCCCATTATAACATCAATTTAGATCGTTATTCATTATTTTAGAGTAATCACATACATGTTTCAATCATTTTCTGTATATTAAAATACAATTTCTATTGTCTACGTTTAAGATTTTCTTATCTTATTTTATGGTTGTGTATTGAAGACTTCACAATGAAGATTCCCATCCAACCAAATTATCCAATATAATATGTATCATTCACTTTATAAAACAATCAACACAATATCTTATCGGTCCAGTTGTAGCAATATATGAATATAATATTTATCACGATTGCTTAATAAACATTTTAATAAAAAAATTTTGTGAGGACATTGAATTGATTACATTTAATTATGATTTTGTTTATACTGTTCACCTAATATTATAAATAGAGAGGGTATTGAATTTCCATGTTAAGGCTTTGCGTATTTGCAGCTAAGAGGGGGCAGTGGTTCTTCAATCATGAAAAAAATATGTAAGGGATTTTAATTTTTATTTTATCAAATTACTTTCTTCTTCAAAGATAACTTATGGATTTCATCAAAACAGAATCAAAATTTTTATTTTCTTAATTAAAAGTTGTTTCAAATAACGAGAAATATATATATTTTTTAATATATATATGGTATGGATTCTATTTTTATTTAAATTTGTTTTAAAGGTGTTGCAATTAATTTATACAGGTTTTTTCTAAATTTTTTTTATTATGCAAAACCCATATATATATATTTATGTATACATGTTTATATTCCTAGTATATTTTGAGTTTTTCAAAGATGTATATGAATCATTAATTAATATTCTGGATGCGAACAATGTTCGTAAAGGTTTATTTTGTTTTAATTTTGATATACAAAATCCTGTTATATAATTTTGTGTATATATGATTTTATACTTCAATCTTAAATTATTTTGGATTTTAGAAAGGGTAATTATCAATATATAAATGATGTTTTTAATGAAAAACATACTCGCAAATTGTTAAATCATAGATATAAGAGTGTTTTTTTCATCCATATGTTTCACTTATATTTTAACAAATAATTTTCTTGAAAACTATCTTTACATATTCATATATATATTCATATGTGATTCATTTAATTAATTCAAGAATTTCATTTATAATATAAGTAGCGTCCATTATTTAAATCAATGACATGTCGCACACATCAGTTTGATTAATCGCGTTTGTAAGTTGTATGGATAATATTTTTGCTTATTGTATTCACAATATATATATATATATACATGTTGTATAGGTAAATTGTTATTATGCATGAATTATTATTAATAGAATGATTCGTTAAAGGGAAAAGTATGTACGGAAAAATAAGAAAAGATATGTTGATGCGTAAATCAACTGCTTCAGAACAAGTAGATATAATCCTATGAATATATATATATGTAAGGACTAGCCATAAAAGTATTGGTAGTATCCAAACTTGAAAATGATGAAATGTAAATCATATATATATATATACATATATAAGTATGGATGTGTATTTTAATACATTGACGTATTTAAAACTAAAAACACTAGTGAAAAATACTAATATATATATATGTGTGTGTGTAAAGAAAACATTAAACGTTTTAGAAAAATACGGGTTCTTGTTCATTGTAAAAATAGATAGTCATTAGGGAGTGAACCCATCCTTCGCTAAGTGGGTAGGCCAAAGACTTCCCTCAATGAATTACATTGCCTCAAAATGATGTTTTGTTTTAATGAAGTTTGCTTAATATTTTTCAAAGAAAATCACTAGATTATTTTAAAAGTGTTTACAATGTATAATTATTTTTCAAAAGCATTATATAATTTGTAAAGGTTGTTTTACAAATGTATATACAATTGAATTTCTCAAAAGTATTATCGAAAGGATATTTTCTTTAAAAGTGATTTATCAAAGGTTTTCAAAACCCCATACAGAGCATCTTTTGTGCTGACCCTACATTTATGAAATGTTTTTCACAGGTTGCCTTGAATTCGAGAGTTGGTCATCTTTGTTTTAGCGTGTGCGGAAGCGTATTAGACAGTTGTTTTATTTTATTTTATTTTATTTTATTTTTTTACCCTGATAAATGTAAGGTTATGTCTAATCATCAAGAACCTAGACCGGTAAAAGGTCCTCACTTTATTAATGTGTTGTGTAATTATTTATTCACTTTAATTAAAAAAAATTACACAGTATTTTCATGCACTAATTCTGGAAGAGCGGGCTCGGGGCGTTATATCATCTCTTACAGAGAGTGTCCACCACTACATTCTCCATCCCATGATTATAGGAAATTTCAATGTAGTAGTTATGAATGAACTGTACCCAAATCTGAAGTCAATATTCATGAAACACATATATACCTTCATCTGTTTGAATTGATTGTTGATCCTTATTAGTGGATACAAGTTCTTCACGATCACCTAATTTCGGTGCCGGATGTCCACACATAACCTCTAGCTCTTTTTTTTCTTTCTTGAATAAAACACTATGGCGGCCCAGGGTGAAACACTTAGCGTCATGATGCCCTTCATCTTAAAGTCCTCCTTCTGTAACCTCAACTCCTGATGCTCTGTGGGAGAAATCCGATATGAATGTATAGATATCAGTTCAATATCGGGATACATTTCAATGTCGATGTCTACCTCCCTATTGAGAGGTAATCTTGTAACATCTTCAGGATATACATCCTTATACTCCACCACAACTACATGAAATGGTGGACTCTTATATTTAACTGCAATGATGGTCATGCTATCAAACTAATGTGTGATAGATTGTACCCTAATATTTGTGAGTCTGTTCGGCTCCACATGTGGTTCCTTTCTACAATCAAAAGGAATCCTAGTCAAATCACTATGGACACCACACACACTGTTACTAAAATAGACAATATATGAATCGATTTTATTTAACTAGTACAGAATCAGAATGACATTGTAATGCCTCAATACCGCTACAGGATATCCCAACATAAACTCTCATATCCATGACTAATATCCCACTATCGACATTAGTGGGTAATAATCTAATCCCCACCAGTATAAGTCTACGAACGAATGCATTGAGTCAATGATTGAACTAGAATCTATGAGTATCGAACAAATCTTATCGAGAGAAAAGAGTGAATGAAGCCTGTGTCTATCAAAACTATAGTGATTATGAAAAATACAAAGATCATACTTGTAATCCTATTTGGAGAATCGGGGTTAGAACCCTCCGTCGCTTGATATTGGCCTCATCCATGTCCCCGAGCTCCTTGAGTGTAACATCCTAGGTAAATAAAGAATTATACATATATCATATTTATTAATATTGGAGAATAAAATATTAATTTTACTTTAATGAGGACACTATGTTCGATGGTATACATGATACGCAACAACTAGTTTCATTAAAATATTATGTTGCACCCAATGCTGAGTCATAATGATAAATAATAATATAACATTATTTTAAATGGCCGTAAACGACTACACGTTGTAATAGAGTGAATGAATAGAACTAACTAAAATATTATTACACTTGTTTGCTAAATGTTTTAACATTTTTTCAATAATATTTAGATTATTAAAATGTTAATTAATCTAATTTTATGCACAAAAAGTTTAATATTCATTAAAAGGTCAGTTTGCCGCCTTTTAATGGGGAACCCTCATCAAATCATGTTTTAGTCACTATTATATGTTCTATTTGACAAATTAAAAAACATTTTTAGAATCGGGAGGTCAATATTTTTTTTGGTAATTTTTTGGTATTTTTCTGATGAAATTCAATTTTTAATGAATAGTGAAAAATACTGTATTTTAATTCAAAATTGAATTTTAATATAATTTATTTATATCGTTATAATATTTATTTTAATTGGTTTTAAAGTTTAATTAGATTATATTTTTACCATTTCATTTGGTTTTGGTCATTGGGGGTAATTTCACTTTGAAATTGGATATAAACAAGTTTCAATCTTTTGATAGTTCTTATTTTTCAAAAACACGCTTTTTTTAACAATGGGAATTAATTAATAATTAATTAATGGAAGATCTATGTTTTGTATTTGGTAAAATAGATGGCTTTTTTAATTAAGAATATCAAATATAGATTATGCTAAATTTTTGGGACATTTATAAAAACCTTAAATTTTTGATGAATAGTGATAACACTCGGTAATAGTTAAAAAACAACTTTTTTATTTATATAAAAATTTACCATTTTTGTAAATTGAATTTATAAAATCTGACACACATGGTTGTCATTATTAAGTAAAATGTCGTTCAATAAGATGAAAATAATTTTTGGTGAATAGTAACTTTTGACTTTAATTTACCGCTATTAAAGGTAAATAGGGTAATTCAAGTTAATAATAATATAATAATAAAATAAAATTTCATTAACACTTGTTCTAAACATATTATATGAGTCATGGACAACCAATACTATCCTTGGGAGGGATTATTGTCATTTCATCGCCGTTTGGTTATGATAATGACATTAATAAATTTTTATTTATTGTGAAAATAAATATATCATAAACATGTATTTTTTTTATAAAACAATTTTAATGTAGGGTAATATAAATGTTATATTTTACTATAAAAATTCATTAGAAATATAAAAATATTTCCTAAATTAGGTTATTTTATTTATAAATTTTAGACAACAAATAAATAAAATTATTTATGACACAATAACGATGCAGTGTTTACCTCATTAATGAATTATTAACATAAAGAAGATTATAAAGATTAAAACAATATCCAAAACCTGTCAAATTATTATTGGATAATTTTATTTCAAACAAGAGTCATCTTAACTTTTACATTATTTAGTTTTGGACCTTTGGAAACCGAATATCATTATATAATAAAATCATATTTTAAAACGTTCCAAAAGAGCCCCTCCCCCCCTAAAAAAATCCCGCACATTTAACACATTACATACACCTCTCACTCCATTTTTATCATCCAAAATCTACCCAAATAAGCTCTCATGATCCCCATATTCCTCATAGAATAATTTCCTTAGGCAGAAGGCACTTGACGAAATCCTTTTGGTTCAAACCAAATGAAGTTATACGATTTAATGGTAACATCTTCTTTGATGTTCTTTTATTTTATTTTACTTCTCCAGCCCACTAAGCTATAGTTATTTAATTCATTTATTACAACACCATTACACTCAATATACTATTTAATTGATATGAGAAGGATTCTAACTAAAATTACAAACATCTCCATCTAATCGGAAAAGAACATATTGTTTCTATGGACGGTGAACTACTACCTCATGAAACAATGATTGTTCATATTCTCCTTCCATCTCTTATGGTAGCCAATTAGATTGAACTATATTTATAATATATATATATATATTATTTATATTGTCTCTATAATTATGTATTTTTTCATTTTTATAAAACCTTTATGGTTTTCATAATCGGAAAATACAATAATATAATTTAAGGAAGTGTAGACTACTGCCCCCTCAATGGGATATGACTCGTTCATGCCATACATGGAACGTATAAAGGATAGAGTTACCGAAATTATATATACGATATTATACTAGAATTATAATATACCAATGTATCATTATATTTTCATTCCATTTAATAAAAAATATAAATGAAAGTAGCGTTCATGTGTTAGTACGACATACTCTCTCCATTTATGGTGCATTTAATTTCATACCTCCAAATGTTATGTACAATTATAAATACACATATATACTAGATATATGTTAAATATATGATATATAAATCATGAATATCA
Organism: Viscum album; assembly: GCA_963277665.1. Taxonomy (NCBI): domain Eukaryota; kingdom Viridiplantae; phylum Streptophyta; class Magnoliopsida; order Santalales; family Viscaceae; genus Viscum; species Viscum album. The sequence continues at coordinate 860,213,371 of OY728151.1, forward strand.
TTTTATAGATATTGAAATTTTGACTATGTGGAAAACTTGTAATTATAAGTTCATTTTTGACCTGGGTACCAAATATCGACAAAACAATCGTTATTAAGATAAATGATAATATAATGTTTATAACATGGTAATAAGTGATATAAAAGGAATAATAAACATTTAAAAGGTTATTAAGCAAGATGAAATCAAAATTAGATTATTATTCATGATATTAAATAACGAACGGGTCAAGTTGGACATGAGGTAAGGGACACCATCTCAATCTCCTTTCATTGAGGAATGTTTTGTTTTATACACGAATTTATTTTATATGGTGTATAAATACAATTGAATTTTAATCTCATTCAATTGGAATATTTTTCTATGAGGGGATTTACTAAATGAAAAAAAATTCTTTTAACGTAAGCAGTGACAACAACCTTTTCCACCGCCACAAGTATTATTTGATCTATGGCTTCCTTACCATGCCATATTGTTTTTAAAAATTATATAAATACAATATAGTCTTTTACTTATTTTGATAATGAATATGATTTTGATAATGGATTTTTTATGTCTATATTTTTAAATGATGTGTAAATGTTACATTTCTTTTATGTTTGTTTTATGTGTTATGAATATGTTATGGTTCTTGGGCAATGTTTACAAATACGAGTGGTTCTGTGATAAACCTAAGGATGGTGAGCCTGAGACAGATCTCAAATGCATTGGGTAACATGACAGTGGTAAATTATAATGTATATACTATGAAATTTCAGGAATATATTGTGATTGGTGTTCAAAATGTAACTCCCTACATAGCTGTGAAAGCAACAACTTATGTATGTTATGGATTCCATAGGTTACCTTTATAGTTTTTGTTTTCTATTTGTTATTTATAAATATTTTTATTTCATAAGGTATGTTAAAAAGCTTATGTTTTTACGGACTAATGTTTTCATTATTTGTTTTATAACCATTACTGAACTTTTTATGCTCATCCGATGTTTTATAATATTTTTTCACAGGACATAATGATTAATAATGTCAAGGATGGATTGAAGGAAAATTCATGTTGTCTAAATCATGGAACTTGATATGAATCTTTTTTCAAAAGTTAATATTTAATGAAAAAAAATCAATACTGAGTAGAAGTGTCAACTTTGTAATTTTGGAGATCTAATGTAATAGTTATGGCCTAATTCTCTAAAATGCTAAACCTGAAAATATCCCCATTGTGAATTATTCATTTTTTTAGGATTATGTTATGCTTTAAGAATGGGTCATTATAGTTCGTATCAGAGGATGGTTTATACTACATTAGGATTTAGAATATTGTAAAAGTAATTTACATAAATTAATTTATGGTAAATTTTAAATTATATAGTATTTATATATAAATTTTTTTCTTCGCCTATGATATTTCTATGTTCATAATGGTTTTCCACAGATGAAACCATGTAACTATGATGGGATAACCTCAAGAGAAAGAAAACCTTCCAAATCAGCAACCTGAGATGGTTGGAATTAGAACTGAATAGTTTTTTTTAGTGATGGAAAAATTGACTCAGGATATAAATGGTGGTGGTATCCATGCATTAGATCATCCAGATCAACCACATAGGAACATTTTAGTAGTGGAGCATTTCATGATCCTACATCCCCCGTCATTTAGAGGATCATCTGACCCTATTCTAGCAGAAGTGTGGATTAAAGCAATGGAAAATGTTTTTAATTCATGATGTGTTCAATAAATAAATAGGTTAGTCTCGTTGTTTACCATTTTAAAGTTGAATCTGATTAGTGGTGGTCGATGGTGAAAAATATATGGGATAGTGAAGAGATTGATTCCCTTGATTGGGATGAATTCAAATGTATGTTTCTTGAGAAATATTTTCCTATGATGGTTCATCTTAGGATAGAAAAAAAATCCTACAATTAAGGCAAGAGGATGACTCAGTGGCTTCATATGAAGAAAAATTCACTTGAATGGCAAGGTATGATAGAAATTTCATATGATATCTTGATAGTAAAATATATCATTTTAACTCAGGATTAATGCTAATGTATCAAAGGGCTTTAGATTCACATGAGTTCAAAATATTTGATAATCATGTTTTATGTGCAGATAAGGTGGAAATGGAGTTTTCCAATGATCTGGTGTTATTTGACCAACAACAGAATAAGTGGTCGAGGTGGCAAACCAAAGGGATGAAATCATTAAAAAGGTCTAATGGTAAGAAAATTAAGTTTACACTTTTTGAAAATTGTGTTAAAAAGAATACTGGGGAATGAATTTTGAATTTTGGTATATGCTACTAATGTGGTAAATTGGGAGATAAATCTTGTAATTACGCTGAAAAATATCAGGGTAATGGTAAGACAAAATCCTATTTACAATCAGTAGAATGTTTTAAGTGCAATGAAATGGGTCATTATGCAAATGAGTTTCCAACGAAGAACTCAACTATGAGAAAACAGCCGGGCTACAAGCCGAAAGAGGAGGGGAAATCCTTTTCTACTTCTTCGGCAGATGTTGAGCCATCAGATGAAGTAGTATTAGGTACACTATTTGTTTGTTCAGATTATTCCAATGTGTTTTTTGATTAAGGGTCTGCACATTCATTCATTTCTATGAGGTTTTCAAGTAAATTGGAAATTACATATCAAGATATGAATCATGAACTTATGGTAAAAACATTGGGGGGGGGGGAAATGTTGAGTCAAAAAAGAAATGGTGAGAACCTTCTAGTCCTTGTGTGAGGAAACAATATACCTGAGAACCTTATGTTTTTGCTTCTAGTAGAGTTTCATGTTTTTTTGGGTATGGATTGGCTTTTTGTTAACCATTCTATGATTGACTGCAGAGCTAAAGAGGATTCTTTTTAGAAATAATTTCTATAAGTGTACTAGAATGAAACCTTAATTTTGATAAAATTTCAGGATGCAGAGACACTAGTAAAATATGGAAATTAATGCTACCTTGAACATATTGTTCAAAATAAAGTAACTATTCAGATTAATGATTTGCTGGTGGTAAATGTGTACCTTGATCTTTTTCCTTCTCAGTTGTCTCATATTATACCTAATTAGTAAATTGGTTTTACTGTTGACCGAGATCCTGATGCTTAGCCAATTTCAAAACCCCATTATTAAATGGATAAAATTGTACATTTAAAGTTAATGAAGAAATTCTAAGAGTTATTAGATAACAGTTTCATTCGACCTAGTACATCAACATGGTGTTCTCCCATCTTGTTTGTTAAAAAGAAAGATGCTTCAATGAGATATTGAATTGATTATAGAGCATTGAATATCATCACTATTAAGAACCAATATCTTTTGTCTTTTATTAATGATTTTTTTCATTAGCTCTAGGGAGCTCAATATTTTTCTAGAATTGATTTGAGGTCGGGCTACCATCAGTTGAAAGTAAATAAAGAAGACATTCTAAAGACCATGTTTCGTACTAGGTATGGCCATTATGAATATGTAGTTAGGCCTTTTGGGCTATCCAATGTTATTGTAGTATTAATCGATATTATGAATATAATTTTCCATGAGTTCGTCAATAATTTTGTGGTTGTGTTCATTGATGATATTTTGGTTTATTTTAAAAGTATAGAGAACCATGATAGTCTTTTATAGTTTTTATTGCAAACCATAAAAGAAAAGAAATAGTTTTGGAAATCATGCATGTTTGAGTTTTGGTTCCAAAGAAAATCATTCCTTGGTCACAGTATTCAAGAAAATGGCATAACTATTTATCTTGCGAAAAAATAGTTGTCGATGAATGGACAATACACACCAATATAACCAAGATATGCAGTTTTCATCATTTGGAAGGCTATTACTGGAGGTTTGTTGACATTTTTTCATTGTTATCTATCCCACTAACTATGTTTACTCGAAAGGTGTAATGTTCATTTAGACACTATAATATGATGAATTTATTCATGAATTGAAATGATAATTGGTGAATGCTCATGTTTTAAAATTACCCTCACGAAATGGTGAGTTTATTATCTATAGTGATGCTTTGTTGAATGAACATGGTTGTTTCCTAATGCATAATGATTAGGTAATTGTTTATGCTTCATGTCAGTTGAAACCCCATGAGTAAAAATACCCTACACATTATTTGGAATTATCTATTGTTGCAGTTGCATTAAAAATTTTGAGGCATCATTTGTATGGAGTAAAATGTGAAATATATACTGAAAAAAGATTAAATCATATAATCAATTAGAAAGAACTAAAAATGATATAGGTGATATGGATTTAATTATTCAAGGATTACGATTGCACAACCAATTACCATCCGAGAAAAACAAATAATTTTCCTGATGCTTTGATTTTAAAAATAATGCTTCATTAACCATTCTACATTTGAAACATGATCCTATGGTTTTTTGATTTCATGAACAAAGGAATAGATGTTGTTGTGCAGGAAATTCCTCTATTTTGTTTCATTTGACATTGACAGCATCTCTACCAGATAGAAATAAGCCATCGAAGAAGGAAAATAGTTAGTTGTAGAAAATGGTGTAGTTAGTTCAGAAGGGAAAGATTCATGATTTTAACATTGAAAATGATTTTATTTTGAGATTTGGAAGAAGATTATTTGTGCCTTGTGATTCATAGTTGAAGAATGAGCTCTTATGTGAAGCTCATAGTTCTCAGTTTTGAGTTCATCCTGGAAACACTAAGATGTACATAGATCTTTAGATGTATTACCGGTGTGATGGAAGGAAAAGAGATATTGCTGACTTTACTGTGAAGTGGTTGACTTGTCTAAAAGTTAAAGAAGATTGATAGTTACCGAAGGATATGATTTAGTATTTACCGGTGTAAGGGTGGAAATGGGAAACATATCTATGGAAATCATTGTGGGGTTATCAAAGACAACTCGAGTTAATAATACAATTTTTTTTATTGTTGTTCGATTGACTAAATCTGCTCATTTCCTTCCTAATAGAGATACTCTATCTCTAGATCTACTTCCTCAATTGTATGTTAAAGAGATCGTTAGGTTTCATTGAGTTCCCATATACATTGTATATAATCAAGATCACATGTTTGCTTATAACTTTTGGAAAGGCAATCATAAGTCATTGGGTAAAGACATAAATTTTAGTACACCTTTTCATCTACAATTTGATGGGAAGTCAGAACAAACAATTCAGACCTTGGAAGATATGCTACGTGATTGCTCAATTGATTACCATGGATGTTGGGACCAATATCATTGTTTGGTTGAGTTTTCAAATAATAGCAGTTTTCCTTAAAGTATACAGATGTCTCCTTGTGAGGCATTATATGAGAAGAAGTGTGAAACCACAGCTTAAAGGGAATAAGTAGCTGAAAGGTTGTTTATGGGACTAGAATTGGTAGAATAGATGCCAAAAAAATTTATGTTTATTCAGAAGCACATTAGAACAGCTCAGAGCAGGTAGAAAATTTACGCGGATAACTGGAGGAAGGATTAATCATTTGATGTTTGCGATCAGGTCTTTCTCAACGATACTCCATGGAAAAGTCTGATGCATTTTTCTATAATGGGAATGTTTTATCTGAGGTTCATTGGACCCTATGAAATCCTAGAATAGTTGGATCAATTGGATACCAAGTGGATTTACCTCCATGTTTATCTCTGGTAAAAAATGTTTTTCATGTTTGAAGGTTGAGAAAGAATATGTCAAATTCATCTCAAGTTTTGAGCCACGAGGTAGTTCAGTTGGAAGAAAATCTCTCTTATGAGAAACAACCAGTCCACATTCTTGACCAAAGAGGGAATGTGTTGCGGAATAAGGTATATCATTAGGTATATGTTTTTTGAAAAAATGTTATGTTTGTAAAGGCTACGTGGTAATATAAAAAATCAATGAGGGATAAATACCCCTATATATTTTAAAAATGAATAAAAATTGTGAGGATGCAATTCAAAAAAGGGGGGAAGGATGTAACATCGCAGGTTAATAATGAATAAGACATTTTCATATTTATTTATATTTTTTAATTTAATATTAATTTTTCTTTAAAGGGGACACTATGTTCAATGGAGAACCCGATACAGAACATTGGTTTTCCTTGAAATCTTATGTTGTACACAATTCTGAGTCATACTAAAAAATAATAATATAATATTATTTTAAATGGTAGTTAAATCATAGCCGTTGTAATGGCAGGAATGAGTATAACTGACTACAATATGATTATACATGTTTGTTAAATATTTTTACATTAATCCAATAAATTTTAGAGGCTTAAAATGTGAATAAATTTAATTTTAAGCCCAAATAGTCTAATATTTATTAAAGGATTGATTTACCACCAGTTGATGGAGAACCCTTTATGAATTTAGTTTTGATCACTTTTAAATGTTCAGTTTGAAAAAATAAATTTCTTTTTTACAATCAAGACATAAAAATTTACATTGGGTACTAATTTGGTATTTTTCTGAAAAAATTAATTTTTTTAATGAATAGTGAAAAATAAAATAATGTAAATCAAAACTACTTTTTAATAGAATATATTTATAAGGTCAGTTTAACTTTTTAATTGGTTTAAAATTTTAATTAGATAATATTTTTTCCATCTAATTCACTGTTGGTCATTGGAGGTAATTTCACTTTGAAATTGGAAATGAACCGGTGTCAATCTTTTGTTTGTTCTTATTTCTTAAAAACACGATATTTGTATTGACAACGGAAATTAATTTTAAATTAATTATTTAACTTATATGTTTTGAATTTGGTAAATATACATAATTTTTGAATTCGGAATATCAAATAAATCTTAGGCGGTATTATTTTATTTTTATGAAACCCTTCAATTTTATATGAATAGTAAAAACAATAAGTAGTAGTTAAAAAAACACTTCTTCATTTTAAGGAAATATTACTATTTCACTGAATTGAAGTTCAAAAATCTAACACACATTGTTTTCATCATTCAGTAAAATGTGGTTCAATAAGATGAAATTAATTTTTGACAAATAGTAACTTTTCACTTTTATTTACCGCGGTTAAATGTAAATAGGGCAATTCAATGTTAAAATAATATTATAACAATATAATTTTTTTTAACACTTGTCCTAACCATATTGGATGATTCTTTTCTGACCAATACAATCAATGGGTGAGATTTGTTTCCGTTGAAAGCCATTTGGGTAAGATAATCACATTAATAACTTTATTTAATGTAAAAACAAAAATATCATAAACATTTTTTGTTTCTCTAAAACAATTTTAATGTTGTGTTATATAATCGATTTCTTTGAAAATAAATATTCATTATAAATCTAAAATTAGTTCCAACATCAGGGTATTTTATTTATAATTTTTAGACATCAAATAAATAATATTATTTATGACATAATTATAATGTAGTGTTTATCTCATTAATTATTGATTTAAATAAATATGATTATAATGATTAAAACAATATCCTAAAAAGTTTCAATTATTATTGGATGATTTTATTTCAAATGAGAGTCTTCTTATCTATGACTTAAATATGTTTTGGTCCTATATAAACTAAACAATCATTATATAATAAAATAATATTTTCAATCATTCTTAAAGAACCCATCCACCCTCTTATAAAAATCCATCACCTCTAAAGCATTACTCACACCTGTCTACCATTTTCTCGTCCAACCACTTCCCAAATAATCTCTCGTGATCCCTCTCTTCCTCCAAGAATCCTTACTTATGGCAGAAGGCATTTCAAGAAGTCCTTTTGGTTCATACTGTTTGGTGTTAACTGATTTAAAGGTAATATGTCCTCTTAAGTTCATTCATTTATTTTACTTATCCAAACCCCTAAACTCTTTATATTGATTTATTTTATAACAACACCAGTATCCTCAATAGTAAAGGTTGTTTTATGAGAATGATTCAAACTACACTTACACACATCTCCGTCTAATGGGTAAAGAACAAACTGTTTCTGTGGACGGCGAACTACAGCCTCACAAAACGATGACTGTTCAATCTTCTCCTACCATCACTTATTGTTGAAATTAATATGGAACAATATTATATGTGTTATATAGTATATTTATATTGTCTCCATACTTTTTTATTTTTCTTTTATAGCAAACCTTAATGGTTTCCATAAAGGGAAACTAAGATAATTTCATTTGAGAAAGTGCAGACTACCACCCCCTCAAAGTGATATGAATCATTCATTCCATACATGGAATGTATAAAGGATGGAGTTATTGAATATATATATATATGATATTATACAGGAATTGTAATATAATTTTGTTTCATTATTTTTTCATTCCATTAAATACGAAATATATATGAAAGTAGTGTTCATGCGTACGTACAACTTACCGTCTCCATGAACGGTGCATTTCATTTCCTACATCCAAAATTTATGTAGTACTATAAGTACATATATATACTAGATATATATGAATTATATTATATCAAAATAACTAATATCATTTTGGAAATAATGGACTTTTGAACTCATGATCATCTTTTAATTATAAGAAGTTCATTTTTGACTCAACTACAAAATGTTGACAAAATGACCGTTGTTAACATAAATAATTATACAATTTATGAAATGATAATAAGTGATATAAAAGGAATATAAAACCTAAAAAAGGATCCGAAACAAGTATCAATTAACATTAGTTTATTATTCAGGTGTTTAAAGAAAGAACGGGTTATGTTGGACACGATGTAAGGGACTTTGTCTCAATATTCTTTCATTGAGGAATATCTTGTTTTATACATGAATTTATTTATACGTTGTATAATCACCTTTTACAATTTATTTCATTCAAGAAAAATCTTTCTAATAGTAGGCATTTTACTAAATGAAAAAAATAACGTATATTTTAATGTAACTGGTGACAACGACCATTTTTGCCACTGGGAGTATTATTTGATCAATGGTTTTCTTAACTAGGAAGAATGTTTTAAAAGGAAAATAAGTACCACATACTATTTTACGTATTATGGTATTGAAAATGGTTTTGATAATTGATTTTTTATGTCAATATATTTAAATATTGTGAAAATTTTATCTTTCCATTATATTTGTTTTATGTGTTATGAATATGTTATGGTTCTTGGGAATTGTTTATGTATATGGGTCATTCCGTAATAAAACTAGGGAGAGTGATCCTGAGATAACACTTTATTGCATTGGGTAACATGACTGGTGAAAAAATATAATGTTTATCCTATGATATTTAGTGAATATACAATGATAGGTATTCCAAATGTAACTCCCTACGTAGCTGTGAAAGCTATAATGTAAATATGATATGGATGCCACAAATTACCTTTATGATTAATGTTTTCTATGTGTTATTCATAAATCATATAATTTCACATGGTATGTTAAAAATATTATTTTTTTATTGACTAATTAATTAATTCATTGTCTTATAACCATTACTGAGCTTTTTATTGTCATCCCATGTTTCGAAATGTTTTTCACATGACTTAAAGATGAATAGGGAAAAGAATGGGATCAGGGTAATGTCATGCTGTCTAAAACATGGAACTAGACAAGACTCTTTTTTTAAGAGTTTTTATTATATGAATAAAATGGAGTCTGAGTAGAAGTGACTACTTTGTAATTATTAAGATGTAATGTAATAGTTATGGCCTAATTCTCTAAAACTATAAATCTAAAAATATCATTAATTTGAATAATCCATTTAATTCATGATTATGTAATGTTTTAAGGCAAGGTCCTTATATTGGGCCTGTGGTGGACTACCTAGGGGTGGTGGTAATAGTAACTTGAACCTCCACCCACCTCCTTCCACCCGCCATCATTCACTACCACACCTTCCACCCTTCAGACCCCACATGATCCTACCACTTCTTATATCTCGGATGTCCCTCTACTGTCTACTTATCACCCATATGATGTGTCGGGAAATATCTAGTGAGATGTACCTGACCACTACATGGAAAACATATTATATCCTTCAGTTATCACGCTATGTCCTATTATCTGCACACTAATGATCTTGTGTCCTAGGGGGATCCCCCATAGTAGTTGACCTGCTCGGGTCCCTACATCTGCTGGTTGCTACCTACTACCAATGGATCAACTACCTAGTGCCTACTGGTAGATCCTATTGATGGATTATGCTCCTACCAAAATATCACCATGATTAGAGCTGGCTCCAGTACCCCTACATATATTGGAATTCACTGGGATATCATGGATTCCACGATATCTCAGTGTATCCTTTTAACAAAGGTCTCTGCCCTGATGAACATGTCCCGCATCATATACTTTGTGTAGTGAGAAGGATTGGTAAATGTCACCATGTACTACGCTACTATCTGATTCCACTACTGTAGATGCATAGGATCCTGTAGTTATACTAAATGTAACATCACCATAAATATGTTCTCCCTAAAGAGGATCTCAATTTCATCCCAATAGTGAGTCATCTTATCACGCGTCTGGATACCTAAGTTACACCATCTCCCCACTCAACCCTGATGAATTCTCATAGTTAGAAATGAAATTGGGTTAGAAGTAATCCTCATAAGGTAAAAGGCATGTGTAACTACCTCCAACCATTCATCAACTATCTAGGGGTCTAGCTCACCCCAAAAGTTGGTAGATTTCATCCTCTTGAACTCATTCAACACACTCATCATACCTGCATCCTCAAATGGTAGAGCTGGTAGTAACTACTGCTCGATTGGTGTTGGTATCAATGATATGCCACCTAAAGGTTTTTCCACTAGTATTGGTCCCTATACTAACACATCATCGATAGGTGGATCATCTATGTGATCACACATTAGAATCTTGCTTAGCTGTCTGTGTAGATGCATTAAAAATGCATCAAGATTTATAACCATCAATAGAGTATACATAGTGAGCTAAATCAATAAGGACATGAGAATAACCCAAATTCAATATGATGCATCTATAATTTTTTCTACTAAAACTAATATTTTCATGTACCGAATCAAAAATTTTATTATAGAGTCCTGATGTATGGGTACATCAGTAATCACACCCACACTGGATTCACTGTGCTAAAATTAGAACTCAAAACACTCAACATTGATGCCCAAAACATGGCTCACATACTATCGATACATTAGTAGAATTGAGAAGCTATGATACAAGTCAATCCCAACCCATCCCAGAGGGATCTCTTCTAGGACTACCCTACGCATTCCTCCAACAGAAATGGGATTGACATCTTTCACCTAGTTGTAATATCTCACAAATGAGAGGAATTTTCTTAAGTACCAATACACATGCACAAATCTATGAGCCCAAAATTCCAAATTGTAAAAATAGTATATATCAAATATACCAACCACAGTGTATGACAATAGGAAAATCAGAAAGTAAATAGGGCTAGAATACAAACCCCCAAAGGGGCAGTCAGCCAATGTGAATTCCCATGTTCTAGAAACTCATCCGCAGAAAATCCCATCTGAAGGGTAATTTTAGGATAGTTGTTTGAATCCGAAGAAGCATACCTCGTCTACCTAATCATTTTGTGCACCACCTAGTCCCATAACACTATCGAACACATCGATCACCTACAAAAGCCATTTCATGTGCAGGCAATGCCTGTATATGGGTGAGTAAAACAATACTCAGTATGATTCCCTAAAACAACAAAGGACTATCAGTAAGAAACACAAACCATATACCACAATGAAATACATGTTGTACACCACAATAAAAAACATGAAGTACTGTCATCTCACTTATGTATAAGTCTAAATCCAGAAGAGAAGTATTTTTAGTTGTAGTCCACATATCTCCCAATTTCTATGACACATAGAGTGTCGATGATGAAAATAGTGTCAATGGAATAAGAAGCATCAATGGACCACAAAGTTTTGATGGCGCACAATGTACAGATGGTTCATGGAGTGTTAATGGTGCAAAAAGCGTCAATATCACATGATGAATCAATGGCGCATGGTGATTTTATGGTGCATTTACTGTTAATGGTTTATGGCGTGTTGATGGGTCATGTAGCCCCCAAGTCATGTAGTCACCAAGTCACTACCAGTCATAGGATTCAGCTCATAGAACACTTGTATTGGGAGAACCTAATACTCAAGACAGTTGGATATATTAAAAATTACAAAAAAAACTCACTTCTATTATATCAAAAGATCCTCTCATCATAAGTGTCATATCATCACATGAGGATCGTCAAACGAAGACTCAGTTCAAAATATGTGGCCATTTTTGCTAAAACAACCAATCTGGATGCGAATTGACCCCATCTGGATGACCCGACCAAGCCTGGCCTAGCCTGACCGACCTAGCCCACTGGAGCTGCCCGACGACTCTGTTATGGAATTCCCTTCTTCCCAGTTTACTCTACTGGACTCAACCCACCATGGTAGTGTCCCCCATGGTCAAAAAAATCTTCCTTAACCGCATGACATTCCTAGTGTCATCCGGTCCACCTAGCACAAAGCCACATTTCACACGACAAGCCTCCCTTCTCCACACACCCCACATCATGCCACATGAGGTTCCTCTAACGTGACTTTGAGCTACATCCATGCTCACAATCGCTACCTCCGGCCGCAACCCCCAGCCACCACCAGCGATTTATACTATTGTGGGCTCCACACAATTTGGCAGCACTACATGCGTGGTCTGGCTGCCACCACCACCTTCCCCAAGGTCAAATTCACAAGCAACCACCATCCTCCCCCGCACCCACATAGGGTCTCCACAGATCCTCATTCCAATGGTCATCCCTATTCTCTACTAATCTATATTTTGAAATGGATCTACATCTGCGATCCTCGAGATGCGACCTTCACTACTTTGGGCATCAAATCATCTTGATAGCAATTCAGGGGCCCGAAAAAGGTGTGAGAATATAAGAAGATTGTGATGTGACCATGAGGATAAAATAGAAAACATTGTTAGGAACATGAATATTAAAAGAATATAAAACATCCCAAGAATTGATCTTGGTATTGTTCTGGTCATCCCATATCCATTCATGCTAGAAAATTTAACAAAGAGCAAGAACAGGTAATCACAATGTTCTCTCTGCATTTTTAAACCCTGCAAAAATTTATACATCCCACAAGAATGGAAAATACATAGTTGAACCCATTTATGGGTTGGTTCATTTTTTTAGTTTAAATCTATGAAGGGAAAAGAAATCACCTAGAGATCGAAAAACATACCTCATGGTTGGATCAGTCATTTACAAAGTACATAGGTGTATTTTTTTGTCGATCCATGATCCTCTATTATTATTATATTATTGAATTTCAATCCATACCTCTGAGGAAGCCCACGTTTATGATTAAAACCATGAATTATAGAAAATTGATTCGTTAAAAAGAAAAAAAATATGCTGAGTCCCATAATTTATTTTAAAATATTTTAATGATGATTATTTCTAGCTTATATCTTTCAAAGTGGACCCACACTGGTCGATGATAAGCCTCGACTATAGAAAATTAAAAAGTTCAAACACAATGACTCCCATTGATTTCTAATACAAGAATTCATTTAGATGTTATTCCCATTTAAAAAAATAATAATTTTCACATTTTTAAAAACATAAGATATTTCATCAAACTAGTTCAGGCACACCGGGCCTCAGAATCTCATGCTGTCTCAACACCTAGTCTTAGAATTTTCCAAATTAATTTATAAAAAATAAAACTGGTGAATATACAATGCATTAGAATAATATAATTCCCACTACTCAAGGATATAATATATTTCCTAAGATTATAAAAATTCCAACTCTTACAATTCTAATTTAGTTGGAACCATAATAAATCAGGATCAGAAATAATTTAAATTAAACACTAGATAATTTTTTATAAAATAAAGTAGAAATTATTTATTTAAAATATCAAAAACTTTTTAGAAAATTTATAAATGTGATTCCATTGGATTTAGTTGAAAATGGAAATTAGAGACAAAAATGGACATGACATCCAGTCGTATCAGGGTTTCAAAATGAAAACTACAGTTCAAATACCAATAAATCATGTTCCCAACAATTTTATTGGAGATATGAAATGAAATCATACAATCTGAACTCATGGGTGAACTACTATCTTCATCATGATCCAGTTAGAATACCTTTCAAAAGTCATTGGTGTATTTTCATTTTTTTAAATGATACCATCATTTATATGATAAATTTGAACACAGGGAATTTGTTTCTATTTTTCCAAAACAGTCATATACAATTAATTTTATATTAATTTAGAAAATCAAAAAATAGAGGGATTCATTAGTAGAGGAAAAAATCACACCATCAATGTAAATTTAAATTATTATAATATAATTTGAGATGTGTTTAAAAAATATATTTAAATTATCTTTTCACATTTTAAAACCACTAAATTGAATATAATTGTATATTCATTAATACCATGAATGATGGTATTATTTTAAAACATATTGATATTTTATAAATTTTAAAATATAATTTTAATAAAATCAATTTTTAAATCTATTTCGTGGTTATAGAAAAAGAATATGGGAAAAATAATACATAGAAACATCCATTCATGCATCCATTTTAACGACATTAAAACTTATAAAAGTGGGGAATTTCAAAAATTCTGAAATGGAATCTAATAGAGTAATGAGAGAAAATATTTTTCCAAAGATGATTCATCTAATCAGTTATAATCATTTTCAACTAATTGATCATTATTTGTAGTTATATAACTATAATTTTCTAATGAATTTAATAAAAACCATTTATATATTATAATTGAATAAATAATATATCATTAAATAATAGTCCACACATAATATCATGTTAATTTATTTTGTTCTTATTTATGGTCAAATAACCAATTTTCACCATTAGGTGAATCATTATGGTTTTCAGATTCATGGATAGTTATAAATGAGACGTGTTCAAACTCATTTATGATCCACTAATGAGTATAAATTACCATATATAAATAAATGATGTAACATTTAAGGGAATGGTGTTTAGATATTTTAAAATCCTTAGGAAATGAGTTTCATGGTGAATCTTATTCTTTTATATATTCTCTACTTTCAAAATGATTATTTAAAATTATGTTTCCAATGATTTTTTTGAATACTATTTTGGAAAACATTTATCAAATAAAACACTATATAATTCGTCTACCATTTAATTATTTTTTTAATGACACAATATGTATTTATTGAGTTAGAACTCAAAATAAATATATCATTATTTAATTTAGATGAAATTTTTCCATTTTTCGGGGGTTTAAAATGAAATATCTCAAACCAAAAACAATGGAACATATGACAATGGGGTTCTTTAAAATAAAATAATCATAAGGGTTTTTTCATTTGAAAATGTATTAAGATAATGAGATTACTATTATAACATGATGTACTCATATCCTAGGACCAAAAATATTTTAGAAAATTAAATTAATATAAAAGGGTATAGTTGAATTCATTGATTATTAAATTTTTTCTTTCTACTACCACATTTCGGATAGGGGTTCACTGGGAATTAAAATAATGATTAAACCCTCGAAAAGAAAATTATTTACTAAAATAAAATATTTTAATATTATACATCATTATCACTGATAATTGAAATAATTTTAATATTTTATAAATGTTAATCCTTTTTTATATAATAATAAAATTCTTCCATGATAAAATTTTATGGCATAAAAATTTTATCAATGTGAATCATTAATGTTCTCCAATGATAATAAATCTAAGGGTTTTTCATTAATTTTTTTTTTGATTTTTAGAGGACTTAAATTGTCATGAATAACTATTTTAATATATTTTTTGTTTAAATTACATTATTATTTTTAAAATATGATTTTTTTCTCTTAACATATTGAAAGGTATAACAAATGAAGTAATAATTTTAAAATAAATTAGAGAAGATATCAAATTAGATGATAATAGTTGATCGTGACATGAGATTAAGTGATGCAGTGAACATGGAATCTATTTCAATTTCATAACACATTTACATCATAACTAAAATATTAATAATTTTAAAAATTAAATTATATCTAAATAATTTTTTCATAAATTTTTAAATTTGGAAGAAGTAAATAATTTTTTTCATGGTAAATTAAAACACTAAAAAATCAATTTTAATAGAAATTTTAAAACATGTATAAAACATTTACTCATTCATATTAAAAAAATCATTACATTGATATGTAAAATTATTTATAAGGATTTAGTTTTAAAAATTATGTAAAATTCAATGATTATCTTATCTATAGTGTTATAATTGAAATTGATATGAACTATTTATAATTTATTTATTTTATTGAATTCAAACACTTCATCACACATGATTCTCTTGAACAATTATCAATGAAGGAAAATTTTTCATAGGTTGTTTTTTAATAAAATCACATATAAAATTAAACAACTAATGTTTCTGGTACCCAAAGATGGAAATATTTTCTTTTGTTATCAAATAATTATTTTGGAATCCATTTTAATTTGTTAGGATATTTTCATTCAAAATTATTTGTAGAATAATTGATTAAATTTTGGGTCGTATAAATAAAATTATTTTAATTCCATTCATTTATAAAATTAATTATTCATTTTAATTGGATATAAAAATTAAGTTCGGTGTAATTTTTAACAAATGAATTTTTTGAATTATTTATAGAGGTTTTTCCAATAGTGGGCAACTGAATGCAACCAATTATTTTAAAAATTTTGAGTTTCTAAAACATTATTAATTTTTTTTCACAATATATTTATTTATTCTATTTTTTAATTTTATGATTGGATCATTAATTTCCATGGTGTTATTATCCTTGTATTTTTGAAAATTTGATTTTTTTAGCGTATTTTCTTTTGATTCATAATAAGTTATATTTGTAAATTGGGAGGTTGATGAAAAAAACATTCAAGTTTACATTGATCATATTTCAGGTATTCATAATTTAATTGACTTTATGTTCAAGAATAAATATAGAGTGGATAAAGAAAATAATAGGGGATAGGAAATATTAAGAAGGATATAAACCTCAATGCCTTTATCTACAAGATCCAAAAATAATTCAGGGAATGAGTCTCATTTTGTGGATGTGTATGTTGAATCCATGTATTCATAACCTTCATGGAATTTTTTTAATCTTGAATTCCTTTTTTACATTATTTATTTTTCATGGTTATTTTTATTATAGATGAAGAACTCCAGCTTAATGTGTCATTATTTTTTTCATTCATTTCACACTACTTCGGTTTCCACTTTTTAACACGACTTCTTGGATAACTTTTAAATATTTTTCTTCTATAATAAATAATTAATATTTTTTAAAATAATATCATGCTTCATAACAACACCTAAACATTATACATCATAGGTGTGTTAAAATATTACAGTTTCATAAATTGTATTACTTCACTAGCCTCTTTTACTCCATTTCATTTCATTGTTATTTTGTATGTCATAATGGAGCATATAATAAATCCAAAACACATTATTTTCATATCTTTTTCATTATGAATTTATAGGAATTTAGGATATAAGTATCATGGTAAAAACCAAAATATTTTCTTGATGATAATTTATTTGTATAATTATTCATCACATGTCATTCATCGATTATATATGTTAGTAAATATATTAAACATACTCTTATAATATTCATTATAATCCAAACATGAAAATTATAAAACATGATGATATATATCATATATTGTTTTGTTTATTTTATTCATTCCATCATGGGTGGAATTAAATTAATTCTTAATATAATGTATTTTTGCATGTGCAGACATGATTAAACTCATTTATATCAAGACCAATTTTATTTAATTGATTTCATTGTTATTTATTTATAAATTATTAGTCCTAGAGATTCAATTATTCATCATATTCTTTACTAGGAACATTATCCTTATTTTCAATATTTTATAAATGATATCTATTACCACAAAAAAAATTGATAGTGACTTCACACAATAGGATAAGTCAATTAAATAAATGTGCATGACAATTATAATTACATGCCTTAATAAAATCTATTATTTATATTTTATTCTAATTTCATGGACGATCTATGTAATATTTTTTAATATTATATGAATTATTTTTAGACCATTTTATGAGATGACATGCGATTCTAAGGCCTACTGTACCCATAATAAATGTTTGATATATATTTACTATATTAAATAGTATTCATGAGTAGTTTTTCTGAAAAAAGATGAATAAATTAAAAACAAGGGCCCATGTTCGAAATCAGAGGGCACTATTGAGCTCAAAATGTGGGTCTTACCCTAGGCGCCACATAACATTTGTTGGCATGGTTCACTTTTCCAATAGTTAGGACGACTGTTGAAATTAATTAAATTATTTAATAAAGCTATTTTAAAAAATTATTTTCTATAATTGTCATTGAAACAATGACTATAAATATTTAAATAGGTAGAAAAAAATACTTGGGTTAGACTCGTAACCCTACAACTATTAGAGAGCCGTTGGGGAGATATTTGAGCATTCTTTCTTTACTAAATGAAAACAGGTCATGGATCAACAATTACTGTATCTCAGGATTGATTGATCTTGTCAATGATAACGACAAAAGATTATTCTTCCTCACTGATCAAACATTATTGATGTTCGGAATGTGTTTTGGTTAGTATCTCTTCCCCATAATTAATCTTTATGAAGAATGAAAATCTACCAATGAATAGTTTGATTTGCAGATAAATTTTCATTTGGGATGGATTTTTTTGAGGGGTTATAAGGGGAGTTTTAATATGTTTTCTTATTTATTTTATTATCATTATAATATTTATGGATTGATTTCAACATGAGCATTGATTGAATTCCTTCCTCTACTTTGGTTTGTGCTTTTCTACCCCAATTATTCATTCGTCATGGGAATTATTCATTTGGACCATGAATCAACATTTCCCGATCAATCAGTCATTTCACACACATTTATTATTGCAATGACCTAATATTGTAGATCTTGAATTGTTTTGGTTCAAAAGAAGAGAGAAAATAGACACATACTGATTTGTATGATGGAAAGATTTTTGTATAGATGATCATTGGATCAAAGGTCAGAGGAACCACATTCAATGTGGACTATGGATCAGGGATTTTGAAAAATACTAAACAACACAACTTGTAAACTAGATCTAAATGTCGTGTGAGGCCCCCACATTGGCGGGTAGGGTTCTGGATGACGATGAAAATAACATGGTGTGTGAACCCCTATCACACCGTATGTGGTCCCTCCCTATATACCCATCATGTACATTGGGATATACATAGAAACATGGTTGAGTACATGGGTTACCTACACTGCATCTCCCCATACGACATGGGATGTATGATGTACATTGGAAAATACGTGAACTGGTATACCGATAGGGGTACACAGGCTATGGATCTATAGTGGCTCATATTTAGAGTATAAGGGATTTATATGTGGTGTTTAATAATACTACAACATTGTTTAAAGACACTGGCTACTTACATCGGCAGAAATTAGGGAAAAAGGGACATGGTGTGGAAACATTCTACATGATGTGTACTATTTTCTATATTCCATTAATCTCTTATTCGTTGTATAATGGACATGATACATTAGGTTACGTTACTCTTATACATTCAATGATGGTCGATATAGAATCATCTCATACTCATATGAAACCAATCACTTCAGCATGACATCTTAAATAGAGCCGTTGTAATTCCTCTGAGTAGCCCATATTGAGATACTCTATTCAACTATGTTCCCTAGGTGGAGTTCATCATTTTGATGTGATAAATACTATGTTGGCGTCGATCAACAAATTAGCGTGTTAATCGAAATTGAGTTTTTAGAATCACCCCATTACACTATAAGTGATCTTCATCTATGTATCATATCTCTTTGAAATATCATCTACTTCATCATGAAAAGACCTATCAAATAGTACATCTCGTATTGAAATCATCAGTGTTATTAGTCTCAAGAGTATGATCTATTGGATGTCTGCATCATGGAACCTTGAGATGGAATCCAAAGGCTGGTATTTTATTATTAGAACATACCTATAGACTGTGTATGTTTTTTTATTTTATATAGATATAATTTTTATATGTATTATTGACATATATATTTTGCGAGTTGATTTTAAATTCATTTTTTTGTGTTATTTGTTTATTTTGGGTGTCCTATTGAGTTTTATTATACTCACCCCTACACAGTCATTTCCCATATGTGTCACGTCTTTTATAGTTGATCAAACATTTGATTGAGCCCTAGGTTGCGTAGGACTAGACATTTCTTATTGAGACCATAGATACAGATGTGTTTTCTTTAGGATTTTAGAGAGAATTACTAGTATAATTACAATGAGGTTAGACTTGTGTTAATGAATCATGGTTTTGGTATTGTATTTATACCTTTTAAATTTTCATTACATCATGTCGTACTCTGGTTGTGGGATATTGTTATATACATGCAAGCATAATTTATTTTAATTTTATGATTTTTGGGGGGAACTGAGATGATTTTGTGTGTAAATGTACCTAGGAAGTGCCTCACATGTTAGTGACAAGACAACTTGATTATAGTCACCAGCCTTGGACCTATTGGAGTTGGGCTTGACGAGTCATGGAATGGGTCCCACTGGGACATGATGTGATAGAATGGTATCAATGGTTGTCAGTTCTACCATAAGAATGATAGTTTATGTGATTTTTTTGGGGTGATAATGTTTTGTGTTTCGAGTTCAGATTTCATGATATAGACACCAATGATGGTGTGGTAGTCAACGTATCTATACAGTAGAAAATGAATCACCTACATTTAGAATTGATACATGGTAAAACTGTTTATAGAGAATACAATCGTATAATAATCATATATTAATGGGATGTGTTTCCATTTCATTATTAAATTAGCTCTCCAGATATATCCATTTACCTTGTTATATCTTATTTACACTGAGTATGCCTACACTGTTTATACCATATATGTTTCAGCATGATGATCAAGAGGATGATCCACTCATGGATGAGGTGTTGATTCTGAGACTAGTTCTCATGATGTTAAACCCAGTCGATGCACCATCCATACCGCATGTAGAGTATCACAGGGAACCCATAATTATAGCGGATGAGGTTCATATTCATAGGTCTCTTCATAAGTACTAGAGGCGAAGACCATTAGGTTTCAGAGGCATGCCTAACACATTGGTTGTTGTGGACTAGCTTGAATAAGTGACTTGAGTTTTCCATCTTTTTAGGACATCAGCATATCAAACGGTGGTCCTGGAAGCAACAATTATTTATGGATTAGAATGTTTATGTTTGGAATTAGTTATAATGTTATATGGTTAAGCGACTCATTCTTATACATAGTTTGAGTTCCCTTTACAAAATATTTTTTCACAATCTACATTGTGGTCAGTACATAACTATGATATTATGCATCTCCACTTTAGAAGAAAGATAGTAGATGAGTGTTCATAGAGGTTTACTAAAATATCTATGTAGTCAACTTATATGGATCAAGATCTGTTCTTTAGGGATCAAAACATATAGTAATTACCACATAGTGACAACTAAACCAGAGTCATCCCTCTATGAATTCATACATATGTAAAGTTGTTATAGTGGTATTTGGTGGTTGATAGTTTCATGGATGATTAGTTACCACTTATAGTTAGTAGTAGTGGGGAAACCTGATCAGATACCTCAACAGAAAGAAGTTTATGTTTGTCCCTATGACATTAAAATGGGATATGTTTTCAGAGGAGGTCATAGGAAAACACATCTATTGATGAATTCTCACATCATGGGTCTAGTCATCCTAGATAGAGACAATAACAATAATGTGATGGTTGGGTAGATCAAACTAGAAATTTTCTAACTTACTAAACCTCTAATAGAAAAACTATAGATGGTCCACTATGGTACAGACAATGTCAGAATCATGAATGTATGTCGGGGGTTTGACATGTAAGTGTTTCTTGGTGTGAATCATAAGGTGGCCTATATTTTGACATATTACCACTTCCCCCTCCAAATAGTCTACTCCAAGCTCAGTGAGCGTGATCATTAGGGAGGGGACAACTGTAGGAAACTGAAGATTATAACCGATAGGCTCTATGAATGAATAGAGGCATGGTTGATGACTTTTCTACATAATCTGCAGTAATGATAGATATATATTTTATTAAATATTTTCTCAACACACTTCTTGTTTAATACATTGAGATTCTAGTTGAACAATAGATATGACTCTTATGCTTGGAGACTCGTACTGGAGAAGAATCGATGATCATGCAATTTTTTCGATAGTGTGAATGATTTCATAAGAATTTAGTGTTTTTAATGGTATCTCATTGTATAAATTTTGATTAATTATGAAATAATTCATGGTATGGATAAGTTATCTATTGTGCATTCTCAGATTGGATTTTTTATGTACAGGTCATGGTGTTTCCACCATGATGGAACTAGGAATTCTTTTGTCGATGAAATTGAAACGCATGAAATGTCGGGTGGAATAAAGAATGTGATGGTGATGTCAATTACTCATATGTTTTTCTAGCATGAATCGGGGAGAAATAGATGTTATGAATTCCCAATTTCTAGAAAATTTGTCGGATTATGAGATGTTATTCCTAAAAAATGTTTTAGGTTTACCTCACCACAGGTGATTGACTTATGAATTGATCTACACCATGTGATAGCTACACTATTTTTTCTAGTATATTGGATGGATCCTACAATATTTTTCACCACAGGGTGTATCTAATGGGATTGGGAAATAATGTATTTTTTATACATGATGTTTTTCTATTGGAATCCCCTGTTTTGATTACTGAGTGCCATATGAGTGGTTAAGGTTTTGTATGGACTATCAGTGTGACTGTGAAGAACATGTTAATAATAAAATTGATCAATGTCATATTTGAACATTTGAGAGTGGAATTATGGTTCTTAAATTCTGACCTTAGATCATGATATCACCAGTTGCTTTCACTTGATCGGGATATAACGATTATGGCATTCAATTTTCACTATAATCACTATGCATACTTGGTGATGACATTTTGTATTATGAATTTCCAAACAATGTTAATGGGATTCATGAACCATATCATTCAACCATTATTAATATGGTTCATGGTAGTCTAAATCCAAAAGATTATTATGTATATAACGACTGATAACAAGCACATCAGATACTCAAGTATAGTACTAGATGTACAATGATTTTACTGGCTTTACGGAAATATCTCAAAGTTGTTGTTATCAATTTAGTAGGTCCACATTTTAGTATATGTTATTTCATATGATGTATTGGTAGTAGACCCCACCAAGATCAAGGAAGGGTTAGCTTGGGAGCTACCTAGGAGTATCATATATGTGAAAAGTTTCCTTGGTAAGGAAGGATATTACTGAATATTCATTTTCGGTTTCACTATAAAATCAACATCCATGACATCTTTTACCAAATGAGGAATCATTTTTTGTAGAAAGGGAAGTTCTATAATGCCTTTCAGTAGTTCTATCAATTTTGGACAAGTAATCCAATCTTGAGACTTTCTGAGGAGGTTATAGAGTGTGTAGTTTTCAATGATGCATCAGGTACCAAGATATTTTTGTTCATGATGTTCAGGAATGTAGTGAATTAATGTTGTTCATGTGAGTTGAGACCACATGAATAGAACTATGAGACCTAAAATATTAATTTACCATTGTTATTCTTAAACTTGATGATGTGGAAAAAATTCTTGATGTGTGACCAATTATTCATCAACTATAATCAAAATATCCTCAAGTATATCTTCACTTAGAAAGATCACTACTTGAGATAGAGATGATGGATAGAGTTCCTCCAATATTATGACATTGATATTTTGTATACTCTTGGTAAGGGGAATGGTGAATTAGATCACCTCATTATCTGATTTTGTTCATAGTTTCTGAACAAGGAATAAGGGTAGTTTTCAAAATTGTAGTAATCATTTTTGGTTGAAGATGCAGAATATTACAACTAGTCGATGGTTGTAACCCTTCTGATCATGTAGTTAGTTAGGGAGGAATGTCTTGGGAATGTCTACTATAAAACTAATGTTCTCAAATATCATGTGGATTTGATCTGATGTATTTTCTAAAGGTAGGGATAATTTCTTTCATTTCTTGGGCTTCAAGATGATGCCAACAACATTTTGGGAGGAGGTTTTGAGGGAATTTAATACATCTATTTTTTTTGGTAAATTGAGACATTGAAATGATTTAATAGGACATCTAATGCCCTTTTTGGTGTCCATTACTGAAGAAAGGAGTAGTAGTGTTTGTCTCTTGATTCCTTACCTTTTAATATGTGAAGGATGATGACCACATTTCAACAGGATCAAATGAATCCATAGAGGTTCCATAATGGTGGTGGGATGAGATTTCTATGGACTTTGTGATATGACTAGCACGTATTCCTAAGATACATTATGACATATGGGAGATCATATACTGACTCACCATGTCATCCCACTTCCTAGATATATGAGGATAAAGTCATGTAGTGGTCTTGGGATGCCTCTACATACAAGAGATAGTCTCAATCCCGGGGTACCATCGATGATTATTTTTTTATTGCAATGCATGATTTACGTCCTGGTTTTGGAATGCATTTTATGATGTTTTTGGGATCTAGTTACACATGAGAATAGCATTTCAACCTGAAAATGTTGTCCAAACAGGGGGAATCATTTTGTTTCAATGGGAGAAGCTTTAACCTTGAACAATTGAAATTTACTTTAAGTGGGAGGATCATCTAAAAAAGTGGAGTTTGAGTAAAAAAAATAGGTACCAGTACATCGTTAGTGTTTCACCAATCGAGGATTTGTTTGGGAAACCTTGAAGGTCACCATTTTTCTAGATTGAACTAAGAGAGTCACGAATCGTGGAAATAGAATTTGATAGATATTCAATAGAGAATATGTAGATCATCAATTGGTAGATAAAAACTCCACAGAGCTATCAAAAGACATATATATAAGTGAAAAGGCCTTTTCAGTTTAGGTAATGTTACCATGTGTTCTTATGGGTTTCAACTTGATGTGGATTATTGATATATTGATATCCTAGAAAGCTATGTATGAGGTTTATCGGCCCTTTACAAATACATCATAGAGATGCGGAGGTGGTACACCACATATATCTACCTCCATAGATAGAATAGGTACATAACATCTTCCTTGTGTCCCAATTTAGGAGGTCAATGGATAACACACTGAATGTTGTCAACTAGAGAGATATGGACATTGATAATGGTGTGACCTTCTCTGACTAACTGATAATGATCAAGGATTAGCACAAAAAGATCCATTATTGGATATCGAGTCATTTATTTTGTATTATATGAAATAATATTTATCTTTAGGATAGAAAATCGTAGGGGGAGGATCATATTCATGAACAACACACGGATTTTTTCATGGTATCCCTTGTTTTTTATTTTCAATGATGTAAATCCACAAGGTGGGGAGAATGGAATGTATCGTATTTTATTTTTATTATTTTTAAAAATTATATAAATTATTTTTGGGACCATGTGTGGGTAAGGATTGAGATTCCAAGTCTCTGTGTGCCTATAAAAGTTGTTTGAAATATATTAAATATTTTATAATCAACATGTGAAATGTTTTCCAGAAAATGAGTTGCAATTTGTAAACATGTTCCTTGATCTGAAATCATAGGGTTCCATTGACATCAGACTATGGGTTTTACCCTATGTGTGACATAACATGAATAAGAGCATGTATATTGTATAAAATTCATCATAGATGATGAAATGAATATAGTAATTTCATAAAACATTTATTTCATTTATGTTGAAACATCATCTAAAAATATTTAAAAAGATTGTTATGGAGAATTTGTTACATTAGCTGCATAATTCTGGAAGCATTATTGATTCGTTAGAGAGATATCAAGGATTCAATATTAGGTGGATGGTTACATATCATGGATCAATTATCAACACACCTTGGGTTCAATGGATCCTACCAAAGATAATGATGAGAGATCATTATTGCTCAGCGATCTAATAAAATCAAGGTAGTTTTCGATTTTTATTTGAATTTCATCCATGTTCTCAAATTCTATGATGATCACAAATCAATGAATGTGAGGATTGATTTTTGGATAGATCTCCTTGCTGGATGTGCTTTTTTTGAAGGGTTATTATGGGTATTTTTTTGTGACTCATGAGTTCTTCATTTTTCATTATAGTATACATGAATCAAGATTTAAAATAAAATAAATTTAATTTCATTCCTCTATTTTGATTTTTTATTTTCTCCCTTGATTTATCATTCCTAATAGTCATTCTATGTTTGGAAAAAACTCAACCAGTCCTGGTCAAATGATATTAGTGCACTAGTTTCTCGGTGAAACTATCTAATATCAACATGTAATAATGGAGGTCCAAAAATGGATATAATGTTATTTTCATAATGGAGGATAATGAAATTTTTTTATTTTTATTTTCCACGTAATGAAGAACAAGTAATTTATCCATTTGTAGAGAATATATGATGATGAAATGCATTTCTCTATGATGGAATAGATTAGATGATCATGGATAATTTTTTTCATGGGATGAAGACCAGTAGACCAAGTGGTGTAGGTAATTGATTGAACGTAGATAATTGATAATTGATTTTTCAAAATAAAATAAACAACACAGTGTATAAACCAAATAAACATTCCATGTCAGGCACCTTGAGTTGTGGATAGGGTTGTAGAGGAAGTAAAACATCACACGGATTATGTCCCATGCGACAAGTCATGTGTTCCCTACCTTGATTCATATAATGAACATTATTAAGTACAAGGATCTCGGCCATAGTACATGGGTAGCGAATATGATGTTTATGTTGGTTCCAGGCACAACGAAAGCGCATTGGTGGGTTAGCCCAACTTTAATTTCAACGTTAAACAACGTTCAATCCGAGATCTGTCACGATATAAAACTCTGAATCTTCAGAATAGAACGAAGAACTAAAAGAAAAGAAGAGTCCCGAAACCCTTGAGGAGGATCATCATATGTTGATTATAATTAATTTAATTAATGCATAAGAATTACCTCGTTGGAATTCTTTCTTCGTTTATGTGTCTGGTCACGATTCGGTGATCCATCGTTGCGTCGTAGAATCCAAGGGTAGGATTCCTCTAGCGGTGATCCACACGTGTGTCACGTATCTCCGGACGTCGCTGAAGGGATCTCCGAGTGCTAGCGTGGAAGAACCTTCGCATGCGATGTCTGCCTTCGACCGCCTTGATCCGGTGGAGGATCTTACCCTTGTAACTTGAGGGAGTTCTTGGTGGAAAGGGAATTCTCTCTTGGCTTGAGAGTATTTCCAAATCCATTGTGCACAACAATGGCTCTCCAAAATTTAGGGCTTGTGAGGATATTTATAATCAGGTTTGAGGTTAATAGAGTTATGACAATAAATAAACGTGTTACACGTTTTATTTATTTCATTAACTCTTATTAAAAACCCCCATGTCAAATTATTAATTCCTTGACATGTGCCCACGCTGATTATAATAAATATCATTTAATAAAACAATATTAAATCCTCAAAATCCCAACTGGAAAAACTACACGGCGTGTAATAATTAATACACGGCGTGTACTTGTTTTTCCATAAAACTACACGGCGTGTATATTTAATATACATGGCATGTACTTTTTTTCCATTTTTCTCCACCATATTTATTAGACCTTGAGTAATGACTATTTATTTCTTAATTAAATGTAACTGCATTACTCACTAATAATTATATTATTTCGTGCACAATATATTCTCTCGAATAAATAGTGTCAAAATAAATGCGATCAGAAATCCTTAAATAATTATTAAACCACAGTCGGGAATAATATTTATTTAACTTGTTAAATTAATATTTAACTGAGATACATGGACACACCTAGTGTGTGACCCTCAAGGCCTCTTTCTCAGTGGCATTAGGCTGAGCCTGCCTAGAGTCCAAGGTTAGCGTCTAGCAACACGCCAAGGCACCCATAGAGAAAGAAGTTAACGCCGCAATGACGTGTCACCTCCTACGAACGCTTACCGTGTAATATAATCCCTTTTTCTCGATATCTCCAATCAAGCGGGTTGCATGCTAGTGCCATCAACCCATGTGCTTGATTATTCTTTC
This sequence comes from Viscum album, assembly GCA_963277665.1. Taxonomy (NCBI): domain Eukaryota; kingdom Viridiplantae; phylum Streptophyta; class Magnoliopsida; order Santalales; family Viscaceae; genus Viscum; species Viscum album. Next base: position 860,241,524 of record OY728151.1, read on the forward strand.
TTTGACTTCCCATAATTGAACATGCCCATACCTTACCATGGCCATGGATTTATTTAGGCTATATCAATTCCATCAAAGGTCCTGAGATATCTACTCCCGTTATGGAATGGAAGGGACAAATCCTTTCTAGCATTATCTATTAATGCGGTATTACTCGTGACGCACCCAACATATCCTACCTCGCTGCGAACAGCGTGTTGTCATAGTTTTCATCAATACATATAAGTGCACGAGTTGTAATACACATTAATAATAATCTTAAAGTCTAAGGACCAATACACACGTCCGCAGATAGGAACATCCAATGACACTATGAAATGTGGATTTTCTACTGGCGGTTCTCGTTCTCATAATATCCTCCTAGATATTACCAAGGGAACACACCATGAGAAGGTGCCTCAAAGTTTTATGAGTCCTCACCCCTAATGACCTGTATTATTTGTGTCCCTAAAATAATATCATCCGGCCATAGAACATACATTCAAGAACATTATTATGGCACTTCCGGGTTCTCATCATAGCAGGGATCCGCTACGACCCTTTAATGCAACAGCTGTCCTTAGGACATTATCACATGACATGTCATGCAGAAGGAAAATCAAGATGTGATAAGGCTTTTATTTAATGAATAAATACAAAGTAGTTGGTTCTAGACCACCAACTCCAAAAGACTCCCACTTGGACTAGAGCCAACTGCTAACAACCTTTAACCCGCTAGCTCTCACATGATATTCATGCTTCTGCTGAGATAGGCCTTTTTTCATGGGGTTGGCCATGTTCTCTTCCGTGGACACTCTGCTCACTGTAACTTCACCCCTTTGATAGAAATCCCTCAAGAGGTGATACTTCCAGAGTATGTTCTTTGTCTGTTGATGTGACCTTGGTTCTTTTGCAAGAGCCACTGCTACAGTATTATCACAATACAATGTAATGAGATCTTTACTGCTAGGCACCACATCAATCTCCTGGACAATGTTCCGAATCTAGATGGATTCTTTGGCTGCATCAGAAGCCGCTATATACTCAGACTCCGCTGTAGAATCAGTGACAACTGGCTGCTTTGAACTCTTCCAGCTCACAGATCCTCCATTGAGACAGAAAACAAATCCAGATTGCGACATCAGATCATTATGATCCGTTTGAAATCCAACATCAGCATACCCTCTGATGACAAGCTCCTCGTCTCCTCCATACAACAGGATCATATCCTTAGTTCTTCTCAGATACTTAAGGATAATCTTAACAGCAGTCCAATGCTGTTCTCCTGGATCTGCTTGATGTCTTCCTACCATGCTCAGTGCATAGGCAACATCAAGCCAGGTACATAACATGGCATACATGATGGGTCCTATAGCCAAAGCGTATGGGATCTTAGTCATCCTATATTTCTCCTATTGTGTCTGGGGACACATTTTCTTAGAAAGATGTAAGCCATGTGACACTAGAACCAATCCCCTCTTGGATTTTCCCATACTAAATCTCTTTAGTATCTGGTCAATGTATGTACCCTGACTTAGTCCAAGCAGCCTCTTGGATCTATCACAAATGATCTTGATCCCTATAATGTAGGCTGCTTCTCCTAAGTCCTTCATGGAGAAACACTTGTTCAACTAGTCCTTAACTGACTGTAAGGCTGGTACGTCATTTCCAATAAGCAATATGTCATCACCATATACCACTAGGATGACAACCACATTCCCATTAAACCACTTATAAACACATGTCTCACATTCGTTCTTAATGAAACCAAATTCCTTTATGGCTTCATCAAATCGAATGTTCCATGACCTAGATTCTTTCTTCAATCCATAAATGGATTTCTGCAACTTGAAAACCTGTTTGGCTTCACCTGGTGTCACAAACCGTTCTGGTTGTGTCATATAGACATCTTCGTGAAGGTTCCCATTAAGGAATGCTTTTTTGACATCCATCTACCAAATCTCGTATTCATGGTAAGCTGTTATGGCAAGTATGATTCTTATGGATTTAAACATGGAAACTGGCGAGAAGGTTTCATCATAGTCAATTCCTTGATGATGTCTGAATCCTTTAGCTACTAGCCTTGCTTTATAGGTTCTAACTTGACCTTCCATGTCTAGCTTTCTTTTGAATACCCATTTGCATCCAACAGGCTTTACATCAACTGTCTCATTGACCAGAACCCAAACTTGGTTTTAATAAATGGAATCCATCTCAGAATTCATAGCTTCTAGCCATCTTGCAGCTTCTAAGCTTTCTACTGCTTCCTTGTAGGAGAGAGGTTCATCATTGTCCAACAATAATGATTCACCATCCTCGGTGACTAGGAAACCAAATCTCTCCGGTTCCCTTAACTCTCATGAGCTCCTACACAATACTTGTGTTTCTGGAACCTCTTCTATGGGGACCTGTGGAACTTGTTCCTGTACCAACTTCTATATATCTTGAGCATCAACTTCGTCGAAGTCAATCATGCTCCCACTATCCTTCTTGAGGATGTGCTCCCTCTCTAGAAATACGACTTGTCTGCCGACAATCACTTTCTTGTCTTGAGGTTTATATAGGTAATATCCATCGTTTCCTTGGGATATCCTATAAAGATACACTTCATGCCCCGGGGTGATAGTTTGTTGCCTAAGAAGGCCATAAAAAACGCCTCCCATCCCCATACACATGTGTGCGACAAAGTGGGTTTCCTTCCATTCCATAACTTGGATGGAATTCCATTTTCCTCCTTAGTTGGTACTCAGTTTAATGTGTATGCTGCAGTTTGTAATGCATATCCCCAAAAGGATAATGGAAGATCCGCCTGACTTGTCATCAACCTCACCATGTCCAACAAGGTGCGGTTCCTCCTTTCACTAACACCATTCCACTGTGGTGTATAAGGAGGAGTGAGCTGAGATAGAATCCTAGACTCCCGTAGAAGATCGATGAACTCTTGGTTCAGATATTCTCCACCTCGATCCGATCGATTCTTCTTTATCTTCTTACCAACCTTATTCTCTACTTCATTCTTGAATTACTTAAATTTCTCTAAGGACTCTAACTTATAACTCATTAAGTAGACATAGACATATCTACTCAAATCATCAGTAAAAGTAATTAAGTAAGAATATCCACCTCTAGCTTCTACTGGAAATGGTCCACACACATCCGTGTGTACCAATCCAAGAAGCTTTGTGGCCCTTTCACCTTGTCCACCAAAAGGCGGCTTGGTAATTTTTCCTTGTAAACAAGCGTGACATCTATCAAGTGGTTTTAGCTCAGTAGAGTCTAAATAGCCATCTTGGCATATCTTTGTCAAACGCTTCTCGTTCACATGACCAAGGCGGTGATGCCATAACTGGGTGATGTACGAGTCATGTGAGTTTTTTTCGCTATTGATTCCCAACACATGGTTTTTGTAATTTAATACATACAAACCATTATTTAAATGTTCCATACCATAACATACATTGTTCTTATAAAAGAGACACCCCTTATTTCCAAATTTGAAAACAAATCCATCCATATCCAAACAAGATACAGAAATTATGTTCTTGGTAACACTAGGCACATAATAACAGTTATGTAAAACCAAAATCAACCTAGTCAGCAATGAGAGGTGGTAGTCTCCAATAGACAATGCAGCTAGCCTTGCGCCATTGGCAGCTCGAAGATTCACCTCTCCTCTGTTAATATTTATAAATCTACATGGTTCCTGCATTTGAATATAGATGTGAGCCCCACAAGCTGTATCTAATACCCAATGTGTAGAAATAGAAATATTGCACTCAATAACAAATGCACCTTTAACATCCTCACGCTTCTGGGTGCAGTTCCTCTTCCAGTGGCCCTGCTTGCCACATGAAAAACACACTGCCTCCCGTTCCTTTCCCTGCCTCTGGATCTTCCCCTTCTCGGAGGGACGGTGCTCGGGGGCTTCAGACCGTTTATAAGTCTTTGGCCCCTTTGCCTTGTCCTTACTTTTCTTGCTCACCATAAGGACCGCGGGTTTGTCACGCCCCATGTCCTTATCTACCTGGCGAATCAAGGTCAGAATCTCTGATAGAATCTTCTCATTTCTGCTTATGTTATAGTTGACAATAAAGCTAGAGAAGGTCTTGGGCAGTTATGATAGGATGAGATCTGTACGCAACTCATCCGGGAATTTAATCCCTATGATGTCCAAGTGTTCAATATAGCCAATAAGCTTGACTACATGAGGCCCAACTGGCGCAGACTCTCCAAGCTTCATGGTAAACAAAGCATTGGAGATCTCATACCTCTCCTGTCTCGCCTTCTCTTGGTAGAGATATTTAAGGTGAGACATCATGCTATACACGTCCATGTTTTCATGTTGCTTCAAGAGATCATTAGACATGGACGATAGCATGAAACACTAGACATCTGTGGCATCATCCATGTGTTTTATATAGAGAGATAATTCCTTATCACTAGCCTCTTTCCCAGGCATGACTGGAATAGGCTCTTCCAGCACATATAATTTCCTTTCGTGGTGAAGGACAATGCGTAAACGCCTCCGCCACTCTTGGAAATTGGTGCCGGTGAGAAGGTTTTCTTTTTCGAGTATGGTGCGCAATGATATGTTTGAAGTCATTTTCTTGCCGTTTCTACAAATTAAGATGAGAAAAGTTTTAGTACTTTATTATAAAAATTGAGACAAATAAATAAATTAATACTTATAAGTATCCCGCTATTTTATTGAAATCCAATATCCCTCACCATTGAAATCATAATATTCTGTTGCATGAATATTCTAGTGGAAAGGATCCATATTGCCCTCCGCATTACCCCAACTAGGGTTGGTCAAGCAACTTGAAGGGTTTTAGGTAGGCATTCCAAATGCCAACTGCATTAAATCACAGCTCCTTGATCCGCTGGGTGGACTCCCCAATCCTGAAATCCTTTTTGGATTTCCTCAACCTTTACCTCTTGGTCACACCAAGTCCTGCTGTGGCAGTCAAACCCTGATGCGAATCAAGTCAACTCAACCCAAAACCTTGAATTAGAATTCCCTGATAATTGAAATCACCCCAACTAGGGTTGGTCAAGCACTTTGAACTATGGTTCGATTCTAACCAAGATTATGGAAGGCTATTCTGACTTAATATTTCTTTTGAGGGATTTTATCCTTATACATAAATTTCCATTTTATTATCTTTGATTACATGATTGTTAATATTAAGTGGGAAATACTTAAGTGATTAACCATGTCTAAGATAATATTTACGTATAAGCCGGTTTTATTTTAGTTCCATCTCGAATGCTTGTTTAATTCATTAATTGTGTGATCATGACAACACACCACAATAAATAAACCATGCAACTGACATAAATAAAATAAATAGTATGATCATGAGATTTTCTATTGGTTAGTTTATCTAGCAGTTGATAAACTAATACAAGACCTAGGGGAGAAACACCTTGAACATTTCGGGTTCGTGTTTACAGCTTTCCACTTGTCCAACTTTGTATCTCCTTGGATTGGTTTCACCTTGGCTCCTGACTTGAGCCGCCTCCACTAGCTAGGGAGATCCATCCATTACATATGCATTTATCTCACACGCAGGTGAGGGGTAAAATGGGTTTTTATATAAAAGAATCCTTGGGCGCATAGGCCCTACATATTAATGAGGAGATGGCTCGTAGGCCAAAAATTTAATTTAAATAAATAAATTAAAAGAAACCATTCACATACAAAGGTCTCGGTCTATCTCATTATCATCCATACATGAAATGATATTTATGCATAAATAAAACTAGCATTAAATTCTTTAATCGTTCTTGTTTAAGATAAATCACGCTCGAATCAATTAATTATCTTTAATTAATCTATCCTTTTATCTTAAATCCTTTTTCTGAATTTCCTTAAGATTATTATCCATCATAATTTTAAACAAATAAATTCATTTAAAATTATCCTTGTATGTAACTTGTACCTTGGAGGCAACCCGATGAATTACCATTTATTAGGCAGATGTTAAATTAAACACATATATATATAAAACACCTATCACGTGTTGTGCCTCAGCTTTACGCCTGCACCATGGTACACGTCTCAAGGGTTTTTATAATATAATAATAAATTTTAATAAATCTGCATAAATTGGGTGAGTACACGGCATGTAGTTCTGACTACAGGGCGTGTACTTTTCTTCACCGTCCATCTGAAGTACACACCCGGGGATAGGGCGTGTTAATGTACTTTGGAAATTTTCGGAGTACACGGTGTGTATAGTGGCACACACGCCGTGTAGTTTCCGCGTTACACAGTTTCTAGCCGGGCAAGCCGTGTACGGAGTACACGACCCAACCCTGACCCGAAGGGACTACACGCCATGTTCATTGGACCACACTGCGTGTATTCCGGAAACCGTGTGCCACATGTTTCTGGTCAACACACGGTGTCTTAAATTCTTATAAATAATCCAATACATGGCCTAATTTGGAGGATCAGTCAATGCATTGAACCTAGACTACACGACGTGTACTTCCGAATACACGCCGTGTATTCTGGTGTTATACGGCCAGAATCGTTTGGCTCCTCCGGATGAGTTCCTCTATTTTATTTTAATCAAAATTAAAAGAAAAATTTGTTTCTATGAGGTGAACGAGAAACGAGGGAGGAGGAATAGATCTCGATATTCAGATTTCTAGAACGATTAAACTTGAATTAAAATAACTAAATTGTTAAATGCGTAAATTACCAACAAAAAACTAAATAATTATAATCAACGATATGACCGCTCTGATACCACTTTTTGGTTCCGGGCACAGCGGAAGCGCATTGGTGGGTTATCCAAACTTTAATTTTAACGTTAAACAACGTTCAATCCGAGATCCGCCACGATATAAAATGCCAAATCTTCAGAATAGAACGATGAACTAAAAGAAAAGAATAGTCCCGGAACCCTTGAGGAGGATCATCATATGTTGATTATAATTAATTTAATTAATGCATAAGAATTACCTCATTGTAATTCTTTCTTAGTTGATGTGTCTGGTTATAATTCGGTGATCCATCATTGCGTCATTGAATCCAAGTGTAGGATTCCTCTAGCGGTGATCCACACGTGTGTCACGTATCTCCGGACGTCGCTGAAGGGATCTCCGGGGGCTAGCGTGGAAGAACCTTCGCTTGCAATGTCCGCCTTCGACTGCCTTGATCCGGTGGAGGATCTTGCTCTCGTAACTTTAGTGCTTTCTTGGTGGAAAGGGAATTCTCTCTTGGCTTGAGAGTATTTCCAAGTCTGTTGTACACAACAATGGCTCTACAAAATGTTGGGGTTGCAAGGATATTTATAATCAGGTCTGAGGTTAATAGATTTATGACAATAAATAAACGCATTACATGTTTTATTTATTTAATAAGCTCTTATTGAAAACCCCCATGTCGAATTATTAATTCCCTGACATGCGCCCACGCTGATTATAATAAATATCATTTAATAAAACAATATTAAATCCTCAAAATACCTACTGGAAAAACTTCACGGCATGTAATAATTAATACATGGTGTGTACTTGTTTTTCCATAAAACTACATGGCGTGTATATTTAATATACACGGCATGTACTTCTATTTTCCATTTTTTCTCCACTGCAGTTAATAGACCTTGAGTAATGACTATTTATTTCTTAAATAAATGTAACTGCATTACTCGCTAATAAATATATTATTTCGTCCACAATATATTCTCTCGAATAACTAGTGTCAAAATAAAGGCGATCAGACAACCTTAAATAATTATTAAACCACAGTCGGGAATAATATTTATTTAACTTGTTAAAATAATATATAACTGAGATACATGGACACACTTAGTGTGTGACCATATAGGCCTCTTTCTCAGTGGAATTAGGCTGATCCTACCTAAAGTGCAAGTTTAACATCTAGCAACACGCCAATGCACCCATAGAGAAAGAAGTTAACGCCGCAATGACATGTCACCTCCTATGAACGCTTACCGTGTAATATAATCCCTTTGTATCGGTATCTCCAATCAAGTGGGTTGCATGCTAGTGCCATCAACCCATGGGCTTGATTATTCTTTCTTTGACTTCCCAGAATTGAACTTTCCCTTACCTTACCATGGCCATGGATTTATTAAGGCTATATCAATTCCATCAAAGGGCCTAAGATATCTACTTCCATTATGGAATGGAAGGGAAAAATCCTTTCTTGCAATATCTATTAATGCGGTATTACTCGTGATGCACCCAACGTATCCTACCTCGCTGCGAACAGTGTGTCATCATAGTTTTCGTCAATACATCTAAGTGAGCGAGTTTTAATACCCATTAATAATAATCTTAAAGTCTAAGGACCAATTCACACGTCCGTAGATAGGAACATCCAATGACACTATGAAATGTGGATTTCCTACTGGCGGGTCTCGTTCTCATAATATCCTCCTAGATATTATGAAGGGTGCACACCATGAGAAGGTGCCTCAATGTTTTATGAGTCCTCACCCCTAATGACCTGTATTATTTGTGTCCCTCAAATAATATCATCTGACCATAGAACATACATTCAAGAACAGTGTTATGGCACTTCCGGGTTCTCATCATAGTAGGAATCCACTACAACCCTTTAATGCAACAGCTGTCCTTAGGACATTATCACATGACATGTCATGTAAAAGAACAATCAAGATGTGATAAGGCTTTTATTTAATGAATAAAGTACAAAGTAGTTGGTTCTAGACCACCAACTCCAACAATTTACTCCACATGATAAATCCATTTACTAGAAAACGAATATAGTACCTTGGAAGCCTACATGGTCTGTATTACTATACGAGCATTGTTTGATGACATGGGTCATTTATATGGGTAGAAAATAGGGTCAAAGGACATAACATGTGGCCCTTCTACACGTTTTATAAACTTTTATACATTTATTGAATCTCTTATCCTCTATATCATATACAATTTTTTTAATGTTATTTCCCTTTATCCTTTCCCTAAAGGTGGGTATAGTATATTCACATGCTCATAGGACAAAAATCTCTTCCACAAGACTTCCAGGATAGAGTCGTTGGAATCCCTATGAGGAACCCAGAATGAGATCTTCTTTCTATCATCGTGTAATAGTTGGATTCATTGGAATCGACATGACCAAAACTATGTGGGTGTGTATCCTCAACTTATTAGAATCATTTAGATTGTGTTTTACGTATCACACCATGGCCGAGTTTGGGATCCTCATATGTGTATCATATCTACTCAGTGATATTAGACTCATAAATTTACACATTTATATAGAATTAATTATTTTGTGATAAATTAATTATAAATGTATATAAAACCATCTATTAAATTTTTTTTAATGTTTTTCCTAAATAATATTTAAATACACACATGTCAAAACACAAAAATCACAGTTCTTGGATGATATTAATTATATATATATAATATTCAATATAATTCTTAAAAAAATATTATTTTTTTCATGACATGATATAAAAGAAAAACCATTTTTAAATATAAAAGAGGTATTTGTCTAAATTTTTTTTTAATTTTTTTGATGGAGAACATGTTTTAAATCTATATTTTTTCACATTTATAAATTAATATTTTAAAAAAATATTACATTTTGATTTTTGAGTATCAAAATTTTTATATGTTTATTTTTTTTAAATTCCAATATATGATTCAATTTTTGATGAATATTAAAAATATATTTCATTTGTAATTGAAAAAATATTTTTCATCCAAATAATTTATAGTGATAAATTATATATTTGATTGGGTTAAGGAATAATTATATCTTTATTATCATTTAATATAATGTTGGTCATTTAAATAAATTTCATATTGAAATTGGGTATACAAACATTCTAAATTTTTTAACATTTATACATTAAGAACATGTTTTCTTTATTTGTCAATGATATTATTAAGGAATTAATTTTATCAACTTTGGTGAATTGAATTATTGAAAATTTATTTCACTTTTTATATTATAATTTAAAATTTTGTTAAATAATTAAATTTTATTTCTAGACAATATGAATAATAACATTAGTAATTATTTTTATTACCCTAATTATGTGTAAATCATGTAATTAAGGGTAAAAATTATATTATGAAAAATATTTTAATTGCCCTTAAAAATGTAAAAACTAATTTGGACGAGTTAATTTTGATCAAATTCATATTTTGGTAGTTTTTTGAGCTACTAGAGCCACTTGGATGACTTTAATACATTTATAATATTATATGAAATGGAAAGTCAATTTTTTCAATATTTTTTGAACAAGATAAATAATTTTTATATGGTGTTATATAAGGGGTCTTTTAGTCATTAAATATCCTTTGAAATATAATTTATTTATATTCATCGGGAGAATTTATTTATTATTTTTATAAATTAAATAATAATAATAAATGATGACACAATGATTTGTTTGTGATTAGTTAATTAATGGATATATCAAATAAATGATATTAAAAATATTAACATTAATATCATAAGATATAATTATTGTGATAATATAATATTTTTGATTAATTTAACATGTTTGGTATTGTTTTATATAGAGTTTACCAATATATCAATTTGTTATGATTTTTTTAAAATTCCATTAAATAACTTGTGACAAAATTGACACAAATCGTATTTTAAAATACAAAATAATTCATTAAATTTCCTAAAATTTATAAAAATATATTATTTTGCTATAAAATTTTGATAAATCCTAAAATTTCAGGAATGTTTATTTTATGATTCATTTTTCATATTATTGAATATATATTAACCCTCATTGTGTAAATTACATGATAGTAAGATAATATTTAAAAGGGTAAAAATATGGTTACTACAAAAATGTATGGATTAAATATTAAAAAAAAATTATATAAATTTAATTAAATGTACTTATTTATACCCATAAAAATCATATATTATGAATAAATTTATTTAGGGAAGTTTGTAACTGAAAATTAATATATATTAATTTAATACGTCAAAAAATTCCAAAAGTGTCGGAAGACTCTCTTATAAAATGCCATTACTTATGGTTATTTAATCAAACATACAATCCATGTTTTCTTAGATAATATCATTCAAAATACATTAATATAATCTCTCCCCATGTTATAGGGCCTTATTTTATTCATAAAATCTTCCTAATATGTGTTATGGTGTTAATCAATGGAGATTGTCTGATGAAAATGTATTGTTTTTAATTTAGTATTTCTATTTTATTTATTCTTACATAAAAATAAAATATTATTAAAAAATGAAGAAATAATAATTAAAGTAAAATCTATATAATGATATGTTATTATTTATATATCATCATCGAAATCTATATCCATTTCCATTAAATGAGAATATAATTAATCGTTTTTTGTATGTCTGAACCATCACCTCCACAAACTGATATAAATTGTTTTCAATAAAAAAACTCTATAGACTCATTATAATGATGGAATTAATATTTATATGTTATATTAATGACATTATTATTATTATAATATAATAATATATCAATTATTTTACATTATTATCGTGAACATAAAAATTATAACGATGTTCAAGCGTACATGTGAACTATTACCTTATTGAAGTGATGTGGTCCACTATTAATCACCACATCACCTGAATAATATATATATTAATATATTTAAATTATATTAATTATATTATAAAAATTAATTAATGTTATATTAATACATACTTTTTCCCATAATGATATTTGAATAATGGGCACATTACTCATTTGTTCATATGGATTACTGACACATTAAAGTTTACATAATTAATTTTTCATATACATAAATAGATGTATTGGAAATTATAATTTATGTACAAAATTCATTTTTATGTAATTAATATTATTCTATATTTGAATCGCTAATGGAAACTTTTACTCTAAACATCATGTAAAAGACAATTTTCACTCTAGTAACATATATTGTCCAAAAATTTCATGTGTACATAAATAATTATGTATTTTTTATTACATGATACGATGTTATATAAAAAGAATAATAATATTTAAATACATCCTCAAGAAATAAAATAATTTTCCTATATTTATTATTCAAGAGGATATGGATTTAATGTCATGAGTCGGACTCAATAAAAGGAACTTGATCTCAATATCCTTTCATGGAGGCATATTTTTATGTTTCACACCAAAATTATTTTATGATGTGTATATACATTATCATTTTCATATAATATAATAATTTTTTTATTGTACCGTTATTTAATTTCTTTCAAATTTTATTCATTCATGGACCTTAGGATTTAAATGTTCAATTTTGTATGAGAATATTTTAATAATTAAAGGATTGATTAACAAATATTTTCATCAATGTAAATAATCATGATATTATTTTACACATTTAAATACATGGATATAAATGTATTAAATATTTAATATCTTTTTTAATTTCATTAGGTGGTTTTTAAAAAGAATATTCTTATGTGTTTTATACAGAATGTTTTCACAGACAACTAAGTGAATGTTTCATTATAAACGTACACATCAAAAATGAATTTTCCCCACCGTGACAATTAATTTATATCTAGAATAATTTGAGTGATTAAATTTTTTCTTAATAGAAAAAATTTGTTTTACTTTTTTATTATTTTTTAATTGAATTGTTTTTATTGAAAAATGGTATTATTATATGAAATTTCATTTTCATATGGGATTAAAACATTTTTCCCTTGTGTTTGGTATTGATTTTTTTTATTCATAAAATGTTATGTCATAATTCTATGAAATGGGAGAGACAAATAAAGATGATAAAAAGTTTTGACATCCATTATGTCACAATGGTGAGCTCGATACAACTTGTATAAGGGATAATTGCAATTATAGCTCATGGGAGATCCTGATATATCTTATATGAAGGGTGGAGCCCCATTTTATCTCATGGGTGACAAATATATAGATTATACAAAGGGAAATATATGTTATATACCTCCAATTCATAAGGTAATAATAATTTTTGATTTTGTTCATATGGTTATTCTAATTGAAATGTGTTTTAAAAGGGTTTTATGTATATGATTCTCTAAGTCACCAATAGAATTTTCAATTTATTGCTATTGTTTTTAATTATTTTCTTTGAAAAAAAACATATATTTGTATTTAATGTAATTTTTTTTCACATTACCTAAAAAAAATTACATGGTTTGTAATTTTTTTCATGATACTAATGGGTGTCTTCCCTTTTACGTCCCATACTGGGATTTTTGTGCTCATCCCATTTATTAATTTTTCTCTTCATTGGGTAAGTGTATAAGTAGGGATGAGGATGTGGAGAAGATTAAAACTGTGATATTATAGAAGGAAACAATATTTTATTTCCCAATTGTTTATTTAGTGAAAAATGGGATACTAAGTATGATTTTCCAATTGTAATTTATGGGTTCACTTTGTAAGAGTTTTTTCAATTCTGTTAAAATATTAACTTAAAAGATCCATTCTGGGGAATTCTAACTAGGTCATGGTGACAGCACAGACACCCTGCCTTAACATGGTCATTGGGTCCTAGCCTGCCAGGTACCACTAGTTGCCCCACAGACATGTGGTCCCCACCATAGGGCCCACCCACATGCCTGAACGGGCCATCTGACTAATGATAGTCCCGACTGGCCAACACTTGTCTTTTCCAGTGTGCTTTGTCCTCACTCACACACACCCAGAGAAAAATCCTAGAAGTTCACCCATCTTGATCACGACTCCAGGCCATGCACGCTAAACTATGGAGTTCTAATCAGGTAGGCTCTCTAAAAGGAAGGTTCACCTTGTGGATATGAGTCATATCATTTTGTCATTTAACCCTTTATCATTTCACGGTGTTACAATTGGTGTATGTAATGTTTAATTACAGGGATTTAAATTTGTTATCGAACGATGGGTTTGACAATATTAGAGGTTAGGATACTAATAGTATCATTCCCATAATATATTTCACATTATTGTCATGTTGAAATGATGTGAAATTTTATGATTAACACGTTGCATCATCAAAACAATGTTGTATTAGAATGAATCTCTTTAGAGGATAGAATGAATCTATTTTGGTAAGGCACTAATAGTGGTATATAATTTACAATCACCAACCCAAAATGGTTCTAATTGAAAAAAATGTTTCTTTCATCGATGGATTAGTTTACTCAGGGTGATAAATGGTGGTAGTATCCATGATTGAGAAGAAACCCACATACTATGAATGAATGTTTATATTGTGGATAATTTTACGATTTAACAACACCCATAATTAAATGGAACATATAAAAAAGTGTTAGATGATGGAACAATTCCTTGGATAAGATATTTGAAGTAATTGGATGTTTGTAACATCAAATGATAACTCTTTCCCTCAATCATTTTTAAGGTGAATCTGATTGTTAGTGGACAATGGTTAACAATACAAGAGAGAAAATTTTTATTGATTACATGGAATTGAAAATAAAAAAGTATAATTTCCTTGAGAAATATATTACTATGGATGTTGAGATGAGGATGGAGAAACAATTCATTGAAATAATTTAATTTGAACCTTAAATTCATTGAGACCATAAGATTAAGAAATGTTCATGGTGGAAGGAAATTGAGAAGAAACTAATTAATAATTATAGAGTTAATCCCAAAAAATGCTCCAAATGTTTTAAAAAACATTTTGAGGAATGTATTTCTTGATTTGTAATGTTTTACTAGTGTGGTATTATTTCCCACTGGGTTTGGAAGTGAAAGTAAAAGAGTCATGAATAATACGTTAATGAGATAATAGATATCCGGTCTACAATAAGATTTGTTATTTCTAATGGCTTGGTGCATTATATGAATATGTATTTGAAGAATGCTAATTTGGGTGGAAATAATCATGAAAAAAATGATAAACATGTGGGAAAATCATTTACTTATTTTTTAGTTGATTTTGAGACATTTGTTTAAGTTATATATGCTCTCAATAGCCTAGTGTTTTTCAATGGTATTCCATTTGATCAAGGTTTTAGTAATTACTTTTGTGGTCTTATGTGTTGTGATCATTAATCATTAAGCACATTTGGAGAGAATTGTTATTGGGTTTATGTTTATGAATGGTTCCTTTTAATAAGAATAATACCTTTAATATTGGAATATAGTTTAAACTATTGATAAACATCAGGGTTGTTATGTTCTTTGACGATTAATGTTATTTTTAGGCTTGAACCTCACAATTCTGTTAATGTTATGTATATGAAATTATTCTCATTAAATATAAATGTATCATTTATATTTCATTATGTTCATATAACATAAATAAATTCCTCATCTTTATGAAAATAATCTTTAAAAAACGTTATTCATTTACAATTATTACTATGAATTTAATGTCATTTTTATCCCATGACATATTTATCATTTTATGATTGTTAAATGTCTCATAGACATGTTCTCTATCACTCTCTAGCAGAACATGATATCTTTTTTTCTTCCATGTAATTTTTTTACAATACGGATCCAATGTATATGCTATAACAGGTAATTTTTATACTTCCATTTGTTGATATTAACATGGAAGCCTCATTAATACTAATTATGATGTTGTATTCTAAAAAAAGTCTTTTGAAAAGTTAATCCCCAGTTACTTGACCTAATGTTCCTATTGTGAGGATTAAATTTTTTAAATGAGGAGAATATAACATGTCGTGTTTTTTAAAGGATTCACTATGTTTGATAACATACAAAATTCGACAACTGTAGTTTAAATGAATAATTAAATATTATTATTTAAACAAATGCATTATAACATTGACATTGGAATAGATGGAATAGAAGTTATTAAATAAATTATGGTAATTGTGTGTACACGTGTATATATAATTAATTAATAGGTGATCAATTAATTAATTATAAATATAAAATCCAATTTATAATAGAAAATGTTTTTTTTCAAAATATTATTTATATGAGCACAAGTGTAATTACCAAAATCACTATTATTGGAAGATATTAATGGATTATACATATATATATTTTTTATAATAATTATAATATTTACATTTATTATTATATTTTTTCAAGACATGATATATTAAAAAAATTAAATTTTAAATATAAATGAAGTATTTTTCTAAATAAGCACTTGTACCTCCTTTTGGTGGATCACTCATATTAAATCTTGTTTTTACACTTTTATGAATTATATTTTCCAAAATAAACTTCTTATTTTAATTTTGAGTTTCAAACTATAATATCATTAAATTTTATGAATTTTATTATTTTAATCTTTTTTTATGAAGATGAAAAATAATGATTCATTTATAATCACAAATAACATTTTCATATAAATAAATTATATTTTGATATTAAATTTTTTATTTATTTGTAGGTATAAATAGATATTGTTTTAAACTATTAATATAATTTTGATCATTGGAATCAATTTCAAATTCCAATTTGATATAAAAACATTCAGAACTTTTAAACATTTTTATTTAAAAACCATTTTTATTGATATGTCAATAGGATTTATTTTAAATTAATATTTCCCACTTATGTTAATTGTAATATAGAAAATAGATTCAATATTATGAATAATTCATATTATATTTAATAAATAGGCCACTTTTATTATTAAGAAATATAAATAGTATGTTTTGTATTTATTTTTATTACCATAGTTAATGATAAAATCAGTTAATTAAGGGTAAAAATAATATTATAAAAAATATTATAGTTACCCTAAACATATCAAAATATTATTTAATGAGTTATATTTTTTTAAAAGAAATATTTTCAATATGGGTTTATATATAGGATGTGTTCTAATATGAATAGTTTTTTTAAATATAATTTATTTATAATTATTTTTTAAATTTAATTACAATTTTTCAATAATAATTAATTTAATTAATAGAATAAAAAATGATTGTGTAGTGATTGTTTAATTATGGGAATAATCAAAGAAAATGTATTGTAATATTAAAATAAATATAAAATGTTATAATTTATGTAATTGAATAATTTTATGGATTAAATTGACATGTTATGGATGGTTTAATATAGTTTTTATAATGATATAATGGGTTTATGGTATTTTTAAAAAGGCACCAAATGAATAATTTCATAGTTAACAATAATCATATTCTAAAATAAAAAATATTTTATTAAATGATATAAAATTTATAAAAATATAAAATAAATCCCAATAATTTGGATAAGAATAAAAATGTAATAAATGACTCATTTATTTCATGGTTGAATTTTATTATATTTATATTAACCCTCAATGTTTAAATTACATGATAACATCATAACAATTGAAAGGGTAAAATAATGTTTAAAAAAAATTATATTGATTAAATAAATAATAAAAACCTCTATAATTTTCATTGGATGAATTTATTTAAACCCATTATCATCCAATATTTAACATAACAAAAATTTTAGGCATTTTTTATAGATAAATAATTTATATACATTTAATACTTTAACAAATACGCAGAGTGCCCCTCCCCTTTCTTATAAGAGGGCACAACTTCATATCATTTATTGAATCTTCTAAACTAATTGGGATCATAAAATCTCTACAAAAATACCATAATATAATATTTATCACTGTATTGTGGCCATATTTTTTTAATCAAACCCTCCTCAAAGATGTTATGTTGATAATCAATGGACATTGTTCAAAGAGAATGTCTCTTTTTTAAATTAGTATTTCTGTTTAATTTATTA
This sequence comes from Viscum album, assembly GCA_963277665.1. Lineage (NCBI taxonomy): Eukaryota > Viridiplantae > Streptophyta > Magnoliopsida > Santalales > Viscaceae > Viscum > Viscum album. Next base: position 860,259,208 of record OY728151.1, read on the forward strand.
TTACACTTCCTTAAAATGTTATTGAACCATGATAAAATAATAAACCTAGTAAACAATGTATTCTGAGAATATATTATGTTTATATCATCACCTAAATCCATCTCCACAACCATGAAATGGAAAATGTATTAATAATTAGTGAATACATATGAATTATCACATCCACCAACTGATATAATTCATTTTCCATCATTATCCATCAATACTGGTTTTAGTAATGTAATTAATGTTTATATATAATATTAATGACATATATATCAATATAAAAATATAAAACAATTATATTTTAAATTTCAATGCACATAAAAATAATAATGTCGTTTGTATATACCTGTGAACTATCACCTCCACGAACAAATATGATTCATTTTTTATCAACAGATCACAAGAATAATATATATATATATATATATTTAAATTATAAATACTACAATAATTATATTATTTTCATCCTATAATGTTAAAATAATTCCTAACTTCTTTATATAAATATTATTGAAAAATGGAAACATTTCTCATGCTTGCGTACGATTTACCATCTCCCTGATTGAAACATTGTTCATTTTACATATCTATATGTAATGGATGGATTTAAAATTAAAATTTCTATGAAAATGGTATTATTATTTCGTGAATTTTATTCCTAGGATAATGGACTCATTACCACATTAACAATAGACATCATTCTAAAATTTATTTAGGACTCAATTGCTGAATATCATCAGAACCACCAATGTGAACAAAAATAATTATATAATTGTTTTAATATTATAATAAGTAAAGAAAGGATAAATAAAATTGGAAAAGGACCTCAATATAGAAAATAATTATCCTATGTTTATTATTTAGGAAGATAAATATTTTATGTGATGATTCAGACTCACGGTATGTGAATTCATCTCAATCTCCTTTCATTGAGGCATATTTTGATGTCATAAACCCACAATATTTTATAAGGAATATATAAATCCCCATTGACATATATTATAATGAAAATAATTATTCACATATTATTTAATAATTTTGAAATTTTATTCATTCATGGAGATTATTATTTAAACGTTTAATGTGGTATGTGACACAATGAATGCTTGATGATTTAATTAACAAATCCCTTTATCTATATCAATGATCATGATATTAATTTATTTGTTTATATACATTGATATAAAATGATAATATATATTATAAATATTTTTAATTTCATTTTAATTTTTTATATTGAATATTTTTTCATGTTTTATATATAATGTTTATAAAAATTCCAGAAATAATGTTTTATTCCTAACATACACGATGACAACAAATTTTCCACCATTATGACTATTATCTAATTTCTAAAATCCGTTAAAATTACTCAAGTTATCATAAAATAAAATAATTAATTTTATTTTTGATTAGTTTACTTAAAAATTGGTTTTTAAATGAAAATTGTATTTTTATATGAATGTGTTTTCTATATGGGATAAAAAGAGTTTTTCTTAGGGTTTTGTGATGAAAGAGTTTTATTCATCAAAAGTTACATGAAAACAATATGATATTTTTGAGCCCGAGATAGCTTATATGATGGTTTATGACATATTATATCTAATAGGTGATCTTGATACAACATGTATGAAGGGTCATCCCCCATTATAGGTCACGAGTGATCCCAATATATATTATACAAAGTGTTGAATCCCATTACAGCTCACAGGTGAGCCCAATATAACTTATATGAAGGGGAATATCCATTATAGACCTCCAATTCATTTGGTAATAATAATATTTAAATTTAGACATTCATTTATTCCAATTTTAAGGGTTTTAGAAGGGGTTTAGGTACATGATTATCCATGTCACATAATATAGTTTTAATTCCATTTTATTGTGTTCAATGTTTTTATTTGAACAAAAAGAATACGTGTTATTCATGTGATTTTTTTTTTCATTTCCCCAAAGATAATTAAATTGGTTTTCATGTTTTTCATTAAACTAGTGGTTTTTTATCCCTTATTGATATTTTTTTTCTCATCACATTTTATAAATATTTTTCACTAGATTAATGGATGGTTAGGGATAAGGATGGGGATATGATTATAATATTTATTATGTAAAAAGAAACAATGATTTAATTATGAATTTTTTCATTGGTGAAAAAATGGATACTATGTATTTGTTTTTTCTTGGAATATTTTGGTTTACATTATATGTGGTTTCAATAATTATCTGAAACTATTAATTTGAATGATACATGAATGTGAATTATAATTCAAGAAACACTAGAATATATAATGTTTAGAACAGCAGCTTTAAACTAGGGTTTACGAAGATTTGGTATTCCCAATTTATTATTTTTATACCTTATTTAATGTAACACAATTATATATTCTATAAATCCACTAGATACCCAGTTTCCCCCACCGAGTAAGTGGTGGGATTCATATAACCTGATACTTATTTAAAAACACCCCCACTAAACCTATACTATCAAACATCTAGTCAGTGCCTTCAAATAATAATAATAACATCTAAAGAGACACTAGTTTTCTAGTGGGAATAATCATTTTCTTTATCCATGGAAATGTCTTGTGGGTTCCCTAAACAGCATAACCTATAGAGTCAACACACTCACCAAATAAACAAAGATAACCCCTTCTTCCCTTTAATAAATTCATTGTAATTTTTAATTGGATTCAAATGTTTGGAATGGTGTATAATCATATGACCAAGTAGTTATCAAGGATTCACAATGTATTAAAGATTACATTTAATTCCACCAATTTATATTAAATTTAATAATTGTATCCCAAATAAATTGATAATTTTAAAACATTACTGATTATATGTGATAATCAAGACACGTTGAAAGAGAGAGGTATAGTAGGTTTATTATATTAGAATATACCACAATTTTTGTTAGTTAGATGTATCCTGTATTCTCATAAAAAAATATTTACTTGGTTTACATCATATTTTTTATAGAAATAATATTTCATAGGATATAGTCTGGGATTATTAAACATTAAAAATGTAACTGTTCAATTTTTTGTCTTCCCATATAGAAATCTTATATTTTATAAATTCAAATTATTGTTTAGTTTTGAAAACGGGATTCAATATTATAAATCCTTGAAAAAAGATTATAACATAATCCTTTTAGTGTTGTAATTATATTTTGTAAAAATTGATTTTTTACATTATTATTTTATATAAAATAAGATAATATTTTTGTGAGATATGTGACGGGAGTAGTTGACTCCATTAGGTAATCATAATAGTTTTATTACATATAATTAACTATATAGGTTCCCATATAATAGTGATCTTAAAAAATATATATAGGAACATATATGTGTATAGACCTCAAGTCATATGTATTTACAGTCAACTAAGTTCCATAAATTTTTATTGGTGTCGTTTAAACACTACACCTATATGAAATACATTGTAATGATCCAATGTTAGGGTCCTAAAAAGATACCATCCTAGAAACATAATCATCTCATATATGTTTATTATATGTAGAAACATGTATCCTAGACATAAAATCTATTCATATAATAAAAAATAGATTTTATGTTTTTGAACAATCCATGATCAATGACGCATTGCCCGAAATCAACTATAGAATAGATATATTCTTTTATCTCTAGCTATAATATATACAATAATTTAAATTAATAATATTTATTATTTATCATATATTACAATATATAACATATGATGATTTATTTGGCCTTTTGTGTCATAAATTTGATAAAGGTTTGTGCATCATCTAATTATTTTTTTATTTTATTTCATATCTATTCATTTTTATCCTTGAGATTTTAATTCTCACAATATAAGGATAATTATTTATGTTTTTTTTATTTTTGAGAAACTATTTTCCCTAATAACTAGATCATATTAATTTTTAATTCTTCTATAATTTCATTTCATTTCCTTCAATGTCTAATGTATCATTGAATTATATTCATGAAAATTCATATAAGGCATCATAGATATTCAATATTTTTATTCACTTGTAAATTTGATATAGATGTTAATCAAGTGTGTGATTCTATAAATTGTTGTTCTAACTTCACTATAGGTACACTAGATGTATACTAATAATCAATAGATATATCATTTTATTCCCTCCATATTTTGTATTTAATTAAATTCCATATATATTTTCCATTCTCATCCATTAACATGAAACAATTAGCATCCAAGAGACCCAGGTTCAATTCTGGGTTGATACATATTTCTGGGCCACTATAGCAGTTCAATAGCATTACTGTACCACATAAAATAATAGTTATTATTCAATATTTTTGTAGATATAACTATTCACCTACGAGAGACTATTTTGGGATTGTAATATTTAAGGTGTTAAGGACATCCAGGACTTCAGTTCAGTATAGATTTTGGGCCCCCTCAATTCCCTTAGGACACATCAAGACCTTTAGGTTATCTAATGAGTACAGGTAAAACAAAAAAGGTTTAAAAGGAACAAACTCTAGAGGAGGACTTATAGTATATTCATTCTCTATAAAAGAGCATTCAAGTTGGAATAATGAGTGGGTATGACATTTTCCATTGGTACTAGTTCTTTTCATCTATTCATAGGATATCTAACCAATCATCCATGCAATGGTGGAGAGAGGATCACGATGTATACACTGAGGAGGGGGAGTTTAATTTAGTAATAGACTGGATGGATTCCATGTGGGCCACCGATTCCTATAATGTTAGGAACCATATGGTCATTTTAAGGTTTCCCCTTCTTCCATTAAATAGTGTATTATAAAAAAAATAATGAATGCCTTTATGCCATTAGGTAGGCAGGAATATATCATATTATTTTACAAATTTAAGAACAATTTATAAAAATGATTCATATGGCCTTTATTTACATCATATTATAATTAATTACAAATAAAATCCTCAAAAACATTCCTTACTCATAAAATTGGGCCTAATAAAAATTTATTTCACCTTATAATCATCCTCAGTCTTATGTTCCGATATTATAACCATGTAATAAACCATTTTCTTTTCAACTTGTACATTAACTATGATTTTTTCAATTTCACATTATTCCTATATTTAAATCGTAAGGTGTCTCCTCTTTTTAGTTATACCATTTATGAGCATCAAAATAAATAGTGTTTTGGGATGTTTATATCCAGGATCAATCATGGTGTTGTATATATAATTGAGTTTACAATAAATTTAATTATTGGGTTATAGACATTCATTTTAAAAGTGTTATACTGATTATTATATGTATTAAGTCACATATTTGTTCCACTATTTTTCCATTATAGGAAAGAAAAAAGTCTTCAATATTTCATAGGATATTCCAAAAAAGTTACATGGTTTAATGTATCTCTCCCAAATTCACAAATAATGGAATTCATATATTTTCATTTATAATCTTAATAATAACTAATTGAATTCACCAAAACTTTCTTCAGATCATTGGACTTTCAAACCAATCCTCAATGTCACCCCACATATTAAATCTAAATTTTTATAGTATTATTTTTAGTTTTATATTCCACACTGATAACATGGTTTTTTATATATGATTGTTTTGTTTATATCATTTTATTCTTCTCTAAATGTTTTTTAATTTTACAAAAAAATTCACACGTTTATTAATATTATGATGGTTAAAAAATAAACTAAGATAACAGAAGGTCCTAGAATATCTATTTATATGTGTTATTTGAAATATGATTATGAATATTGGTGGATTGGGTTTTATTAATTTAAACCCAAACTAAAAAATGTCTATAAATATTCTTATCCCATAATTTAAAATTCAATTAATTACTAAAATTGAATAAGAGAATGAATTAGAATTTTCTAATATAATTTCTCAAAATTAGTTATAAATTTTTCACAAATTATTTTAGATAAAATATATAAATGTTTAAATAATTTTGGTTTCAAATTATTTACAAGACACACTCAATGAAATACGTTACACAATTAAATCATGTTTTAGGTTACAATTTTTATTTCCAAAATAAATTTGTACTAATATATAATTTATTTAAAAGTACTAAAGATGAAATAATTGAAATCAGATTCATTAAAATACATGATGATGTATGAATATATATCATAGTAGATAATGAAATGAAAATAAATATTGGATAATTCATAAAATTTGTTGCAATATAATATTGATTTTAAACCCCTTTAGTTATCATAAACCACAACCATGAAATCATGTGTTCCGATGTGAAGATTTATATCTAATTTAAGGGACTACAATCTAGATTTAAAAAAACATAAATTATACACTAGTCATATATAATTATACAATATCCCTAAAAATTTTATGTAGAGATATAAAAAAATTAATGTAAAAAATAAAAAATTATTTATAGAATAAATAACAAAAAATAGTAAGGGAGTAACAGTTGTCTGTGATATATTTTAAAAAAAATCATAGTAATTTTAAAAAATAAAATAAAAATGAATTAATTTCTATAGAGTTATATTATTATATATTGAATAAAATAATCACATAATTAATTTTATAATAATTATAGAGACAAAAATTTCATTTGATATAAAGTAATTATATTTCAGTTCCATAAAAGAATGAATATAAAATATGTTTTCTATTGAAGAATTGTAAATGTTATTTTAGTATATGTTTTATGATATAAACATGAAATTCCTCTTAATATTTATAATAACTATTATCTAAAAATTTTATTTTAAGAAAAATGTTTATAAAATAACTTAGATTGAATTTTATGAGAAAATCTATATCCATCATTTTATCTCAAAGATAATAAGAAAATTGTATTTCACGATTTCACAAAGACTACTGATGATAAGTAATAAAAATTCTCTAGAATAATATCATCACCTTTTAAGGTACATAATAGTCAGTTCATATATAATTATTTATCAATTTAATGCATTGTTAAATTTATAGTCTTCATATAATATCTATTGTGAAACCAATTATTTTTGTTTAATATATTTATTTTGTATGGTTATTAAATTTATAGTTTTTTTGGCTTCACACCATAATATTAAACCAATTATTTAAAACTAATATCCCTTATTGAGATATTTTATCTATTTTTTAGAACTCAATGAACTTCTTGGTCGACTATGAAATTATACTCAATCCACTCAATGACCTTTACAAAAAACCAAAATAAATAATATATTTGACATTATTGAACTATGGGGTCAACTAATCCCATTTTATAAAATAAATAAATTTTTAATTTTTAAATTTATTTACTCAGATTGATCGACCATGACTCCAAAAAAAGTTCACATTATTTGAAAACATTCTAAAAAAATAATTTCATTTCCACTACATCATACAAACAAAATAATATTAAAACCATAATATATTTATGCGCTTAAAGTCTATAATTTAATTGGATTTGATGAAGAATATTAAATAATAATATTTGATAATGGTGGACTAATAAAAAATCGAGTACATGTAATTTATTGGAACAAATGTTGTTTTGGAATTCATAAAATAATTAATAATTTTACTCTCCACGTGTTTGATGAGTAATAAATTAATTATTTAATAGTTATAACACATTGAAAAACATATTTAATGGAAATATTATAATGATACATACATTATGCTGAATGATTTTAAATTTTAATATATTATTATATTTTATAATAAATAATGAGGGACACATGAATAAAATGTGTCCCGTGAATCTATAATCTTGGACATGTGTACAACTAGTTGATGAATGATATACATAATCTCTCACCAAGTTCATCATAATTAGAAGCCTTCTTGAGATATATTACATTTTAAATTTCATCAAAACATTGGGAAAGGAATCATAGGGAATGGTGTGCATAGATTCCCAGAAAGTGTTAATAAAGTGATATTTCAAAGATAACACGTGCATAGAATGAACATATGCATATAACAATATAATATAATTTAAAGTAATACAATGTATATCAAAAATGATATTGATTCATGGAATAAAGAATGGTATTTCGTAAGACATCGATCATAATTGAATCATTTTTCATGAGACATTAGTGTATAACATTAGAATTAGAATGAATTTTATATAATACACATAGGCATAACAATTCACTTCCTCAGTAGTCAATTATAATTTTCAATAATATCATTATCAAATTAGTTTAGTCCATAAACCATCATTCTAGTCCTTGTTGACTCCTTATACTATCATTGTGGAAACATTATATTACTATACTAGGTCTACTCCTCATTGCAATATTTTTTTGCATAATGAGTTAGTGATAGATAAGGGTTACACATATCAAATAATTAAAATCATATATAATTATTATAAAAGATCTCAAAAAAATTCAACATATAATAACCCCATAAAATGATATGTGACTCATAAATATATCATTATTTAATTATAGCTTAACCTATCGAAAATGAACATATTTCGTGAATATAATTTAATCATCGTTAGAAACCATTCAAAAAACGAATAGGGATAGAATCCATGGATATTATCAGAATTAATTATATTAGAAATGATGGGTTGTTGTCCTAGATGAATAAAAATAACATTAAATGATCATTAAATATTATTAATGAAATTATCCTTTTCATTATCAAAACATATCATAAAAATAACAGTGCACATATTAAATTATGATATTTATTTGAAAATAAACTTATATAATTGTAAAGGAATTATAAAAAATATTAGTTATGATATATATGAAATTTGTTTCTATAGTATAAAATTAAAAATATTCCTTTTACTTTATTTCCAAAAGTTCACAAAGTACCAATTTTGGAAAATGGAAAAAATTATTTCATTAATAAATTTTTTGTCAAAGTATAAAATGGAAAAAAATGAAATTAAAAAATGATAGGAAAATTTGATATACTATTTTGAAAATATTTCAATAAAATCTATATCAGGATAAAAATGATTTTTTGATTGAAGAGATAAATATCATGAATTATCCTTATAAATAATTTTATATGAAATGATTAAATAATAATTTAAAACAAATTGAATGATTTTTTATAAAATAATTAGTCATATTTTCAGAAAATTCAACACTTTATTGAGAGATATATCATATGACTCAATCATCGATGGCATAGTCAAATCCAATACTGAAAAATACAATGTCATTACTACATAAAACCCCTTAAAACATTGGTAAAATTTGAATCGTAAATCCCAATGAAAGAATTAATAAAATATGGAATTTAAAATTAGGGAAATTTAATATTAATAATTATTTAACATATTTATGTGTATTATATAAACCACATAAAATAAACAAGTAGTTAATAAAGTATTTATCTCCCTAATGTAAAAGTGTGATGAAAATCCATTACTGCTTTGGTAAAATGGGAATAATAAGACACATGAAAGAAAAAAATTATATATTTTTAAAAATAGTAATAATAAATAAATTCATTATATTTCATGTTATAAGGGCTTTATATACACCTCATAAATGATGATAGGTTCATAATATAACATAAATCCCAAAAATAATATTTTTTATAAAAATACATTACCATAGGTCCAAATTACATAATATACATTATAAACTCATAAATAATATATATAAATATATGATACATATTTTATATAACCATAAAATAATATATAGTTCAATATATTATTTACTTATAACATATTATCATTTTTGGTCTATATTTTAATTATAGCTCGAATGGCCTGATGTCCTTCATTTTTATTGATTTCTGATAACCCCCCTTTCAAGGGATGAGGGGGAACCCTTACAAGGCCCGTAGTATCTGAGATTACAAGGCCCGTAGGCTTAGGATATTAAAGACCTGAAGGTATTAGGGAATTCAACTAGACTATCTACAAGAAACTACCCCTCCCCAGCAACTACGTTATGATAGTAGCTTTCAAACATTGTATGGCCGTCTAGCTAGGCTTCCCGTGCAAGAATAGGCTGGTCCCGATGACATAGTTATACCCTCTAATTTTGAAAAATCCATTTGGATCTACTCTAGTAAGTGCACCTGCTCTGAATCCTCTTCTGGGGATTCTCCTTTTTTGTAGTGTGTCTGGGGCAACTGCATGTGGCCCGTAGGCCTTGAGGTGGCCTGAGGGCCTTAAAGGTGGCATGAAAGCCCTAATGACCCAAATGAAATGGAGGCCCGAAAGCCTTAAGGACTCTAAGCCCAATCCGATTGCCCAAGGTGAATAGTTCCAGCTGCTAGAGTACCGAATGATAACTTCTACAGTGCCTGCTATAGTACCTGCACAATGTACAGTTCTGTTACAGTACCTGTATTGTGTACAGTTCTCCTATAGTGCCTGCTACAGAACTGGAAATATGCCTCTACCTGGATTTGATCCTGGTTCTTGTGGATACACATAAAGATACCACACTAACATGGATGACGATCATGTGCATAATTCAATTATAAAATCATTGTTCTGGTTGATATCAACTAACATTTCCATGTATGATTTTTTCAGTAGTTTTGGTCCTTAAACTAATTAGTGACAAAAAGTATCCATAATATAAATCATTATATAAATATGATTTATATAAATTATATACATATTTTTAGTTATAAAAAAATTATAGAAATAGAAAAATAAAGGATTAAATTTATGAAGACTGTACGAGGTACGTATGAATGAACATTGTATTCATTTTTACTGATTAAATTAATATAAGGAAAAATAATAATTTTCCTTTCCAATATCAATATTAAATCATATATATAATATATATTAATAATATTCACTATTATTTACATCAATGAAAAATATTAATGAAAATCGACTCGCATATCTTGGTGGAGGTGGAGTCCAAATGTATGAGTGAGAGACATTATCTTTTCCAAAATGATTTGATGGTAAGAAATCATAATTGATATTAAATTTATATAAGATTAATTGTTTCATAAATAACATATGTAATAAATATAGTAATCATATTACCCATCCATAATTTGTTGTGATGAGTAATGAATTGTATCGTTATGTGGATATGGCAATCCATGTTAACCCACGATCCATATATTTACTTATCATTTGATGTGAAAGAGGATATCTAATGGTTATATCATAATAATCATAAAATTATAGAACATTTAGGGTATCTAATTTATTAATATATTAAAAATTCTATATATTTAGATGAGGTAATAAAAGTATAAAAGAAATTGAATGGTTATGACTTAATCAACATCATTGAACAGAATCATTTAGATCTTACTTAAAGGGGTATAGGATTGGTATGTTGGGAAGACCAAAACATATAAAATATTTATATTGAATTATATTATATATTTTTTAGTTATAAGGGTCAATATAACATGAATAATTTATGGAGGAGATTCCATTTATAATTTTGATGAGGGGAACTTTTTAAATTTTTAATTATACGAAATCATAATAAATTGAATCTCTAACCAAATGAAACCACATAATAAATGGTTAAAATATAATTTTATGTCGGGATGTAATACCATTTATAAATATATTTTTTAATTGTATTAGGGTAATTTTATACCTTATCATTTTTATTAACCCTTAGTTAGATAATTATGTTTTAAACAATGGTAACAAATTTTTCAATACTAAAGGGTTTTATTTTTGTACTTATAATATTATAATTTCCCATGGAATGCCCAATTATTCAAATTATATATCATATATCATCCTATTTTCAAATTTCATTATTTATATAATTCTTTAATAATTTATTAAAATAATTTTTTTTCAAATATAATTCATTTAAATTTTTACTCTATAAATTTAATTATACACTAAATAATTCATGAAATATAGTTATTATAGATATAATATTTTATAACATCCATAAAATATGATATTGATCGATAAATTTTGTAGGATACATTAATTATACCAAATATGATATTTTGACTTTTCTGACCCTCGTGTAACATTTTACACCAACGTGGATATACCAAATATTATATAAAACCAAATTATATTCAAAACCATAAAAATTATCAATAATAAATAATATTTAATTAAAATTTGACTAATGAATTAACCTATCTTGAATATTATCTTTATGGTAAAAAATTGACTTTTCCAATGCTATGCACACTCTACGTTGGCACTAAAATATTTCCCATATTGACGATAGAGTAAATTATAATTTATACTTTAAGAAAATACATGATTATGATATTTATGTATTTTAAAATTCTTTATTAATTCAATAATTTGCTTAAATTTTAATATATTTTATATACATGATGTATTGTAAAATATATCATATATCTTAAAAATGATATTATTTTCCTATTCAAATAAAATTTAAATTCTTCATAAAAATATCAAAAGAATAATCCTAGAAAACAATTGACTATTTAAACTATTAAATAAGATCTATTGCATTAAATTAATTTTAATATTTTCTATAAAAAATGAAATTCATTTTCTTGAATAAAATTTTCTTAAGGATAAAAACATTACCAAAAATTAGGTGATCATTTGATACGAATTTATCAAAAATATTATTATGTAGGAACTTTATTTATAAATTATGATTTTTTTGATAAAATTTATGTCAACCTTGTAACACCCCAATATTTCATAGTACGTTATTTCTTCAAAGTTATTCAATAACTTGCACTACACGCAACAACGAGTTCTAGGGCACCATGACTTACCAAACTAGCCGTTCAAAAGTGGTTATGAATATTATTAACTGAATTTTGAACAATATATAATCCTTATAATTTTAGAAACAATATTATGAGTTTCATAAACATAATTTAAGAAAAAATTCATTTTTTTTTTCAGATAAAAGAAGTATTTTTCAAAAAAAGAAATTTTACCACCTTTTAATGGAGATCCTTTTTTAAATACAATATTTGAAAATTTTATATATTCAATTTGACAAAATAAACTTATTATTTTGAATTGGGACATTAGAATATAGTTTAAATAATTTTTTGGTGTTTTTATGATAACTTTCATATGTGGTTGAAGAGTGAAAAATACTATATTTTAACCGATAACAAAATTTTTAATAAAAATAATTTATTGCGAGAAATTATAAATTTTAATGGTTTAGAAGTATAAAGATATTAAATTTTTACCATTTAATCCAATTCTAGTCATTGTAAATAATTTTACATTTAATTAACACATTCAAATCCATTTCGCTCGACCAAACCCTGACCAAATATCCTCCCAACTATCTTAAATTTATCCAAGAGTAATTACTTTGGTCAGAAATCCAACCTAAGGATCCCTTTTGATCCGATCAAAAGGAAGAACCTGAAAAAGAGGTAATGATTTCATCACCCTCTTTCAAGTTCTCTTATTCTTCCACTTACTCTTTATTTGTTGATTCTATTCAAAAATAATAACTCTAGTATCTTCTATATACTGTGATGTTATTATAAATATGGAAAAACTATATTCATTATCCGATCCATCTTATGAATGATAATGTCACCATGCGTGCGTACATACGACTTACCGTCTCCACGCCGTGGGGTAATTTGTTATTCAACACCATGTTATTTGGATGGATAAAATGATGTGTAATATGTATATAAATAATGAAAATAACATGATAATGTCTCTGTAAAAGGAATATACCATCCAATTCAACACCTTTAATGAAATGATATTTCTGCTCGTGCGTACGTACAGATTACCGTCTCCATGACGCGATGAGATTAATTTCTATATTCACCATTCATGGATGATTATAAAAATATATATTACTAATTAGAATTTAATATATGAAATGATAATTCTAATGGAGATATATATATATATATATGTATGTATTTATGTAGTTACAAATATATTTTTCACTTACTTCTGTTCGATATGGTATGAAAACAGAAACAACGTTTATGCGTACATACGGACTACCGTCTCTGTAAACGGTGTTTTCCATTTCATATATCTATTTTTTATAAATATTTATATTCTAAATTTGTATTATTTATAAATGAAGTTTTATATTCTGGAAATATTTAAATACTGATCGAAATGATACGATCAAGAATAACAAGTTAAAATATATACGATAAAGAAAGAGATTATTACCCGAAATGTTAATTTAACATGAAAATACTTATTAAAAGGGTCGTATAAAGTCATAAATGAATCATGTATGATTTAATAAATATGAATATGGTTTTTTTATAATCTAATAACATACAATGGTCATTATATAGGTCATCAAACATACCCTCGACCAATGGAATGTGCAAGGTAAGGGTTAATTTCACAATCTCTTAATTATTTGAGGTTGTTTTTACGTAAGTATCTACCGGGACATATTTATTATCAATGTCCATGTTTCATGAAAGAGTTTTCAAATCGATTCTTTTAAGGTAATTTAAAAAAAACATTATTTCAAATGTTATAAATATTTATTCTTCTAAATCGTTCTCATTAATTTCCATGTCTTCAAAATGGGTTTTAATGATTTATTTATATGGACATGATTGTTTTTAAAATGTTAATTATTTTCTAAAGATTCAAAGTGGTATGGGACAATTTGAATCAAAAATTTATTTAAATGTCTTCTTTACTATATTATGTTACTTTTAAATTTTTTCATGGAAAATGGATATTTCTCTCAAAGAGTTTTACAAATCATTTTCATCTATGTCAACATCCTTTGATGGATTTTAAACTTGTTTGAAGACGATTTATTATGATACAAATATTCCCTATTGTATTGAAGGTTTTGTGATATGATTGACTATGTATGTGTTTTTTTTACCATTCATGGTTTAGGGACAAATTATTGACATTTCGTATGCTTGTTTTAATACAAATGTTTATGTAATGTTTAAACCCTATCATATGAAGAATGCATTGGGATTAGTAAGTGATGGGTGGACCCCGCTATAGCTCCTAGATGCATCAGTAGGTCTCATGAGACAAACTAGTGTCTTGGCACAAGGCCTTAACAAAATCTTATTTGTAGTCTTAGCACAAGGCCTTGACTATGTGGTTATGAATGTATGACATTATGCATTCCATCATTATGAATGTAGCAATTGATATTTCATGTGATTATTAAACTAGTCGAGTATCCATGAGAGTAAGTAAATGGAATTATTTTGAGTTATATTTTCCATAATATGATGATGTTTATGTTCTAAAGGATTTTGTTTTAGTTTTATACATTTCCTTAAATTTTTATGCTTATTTATGAAATTTCTGATATATTTTTATCCTTACTGAGCATCTGATCTCACCCCTTTCTTATGTTTCATTTTTCCCAGGATTCCAAGAAATTTATTAAGAATGAAATGTGGGGTTATGTTAAAGGGAATAACAGCATTCTAAAATAACTCTTTATGTTGTGTTTTATGTTTTAAATTGTAATGTAATGTTAATGTATGTAATCTATTTTCCAAGACTAATAAACTGATTGGTCCTTCGGGAAATGATTCCATGTAATCATTCCATTGTATTAAAATAATTCACTGGCTCTTGGTAATAGGGGTCGGATCATTACAGTTGGTATTAGAGGAAATTTAGAAATAAAATTGGAAACTAGATTTAGATAAAATCTGATTAGAGAACATAACCCTAAGTTAAACTTTGAGGATTAATATAGAATAACTTACTAGAATTTCGTTATTGTAGAGATTTTGTGAGTTTTCCATTAAATAAATCCTTTTCTGAATACGAGCAAGTTGAGCCGGCTCTGGCACAGATGTACCTAGGGGTAAAACCCAAAAACACCTCTTTGATCTAGACTCGAACGGGAACGGTTTCATGACAATGGGACTTTCTGCACTCTTGGTTATCACACACCCAGGGGATATGCTTAGGATAATTCTCATTTTATTTAAAACCCACTATGAAGGGTTAATGAGTATATACCTCTTCCAAGATAAATTTTTTGTTATTATGGGTTATATCCATAAAATGTTAAATTTACGTTAGGTATTTTACATGATTGGAATTATGAATTATGATTCATAAGCTGACCTATAATATTCCAATGTTTAGAAATGGAGCCAAGTAGAAGGAATGAGAACTCTTGAAATACGCATGATCCAAAGGGTAAGAAGGGTCATATCATTCATGGTATTAAGCCAACATTTTGAAGGGAAATATTCCCCCCATGTATTCTCAACATATGAAGAAATAATATCACCTGTCAGTAATATAAGTAAATATTTCTCTGAGTCCTATGTATTTGTAGGGAAGCAAGAGAATAAAAGGATGGTAGAGAGAAAGATAGACAAAGGGTTGAGGGGAAAAAAGGATTTTCCTGTATGTGATAAATGTGGAAATAATCACCTTGGTAAATGCTTGATGGGAATATGAGTTTTTTATATGTATGGAAACCATGTATGTGATTTAAAGGGTAAGAAAAAGGATTAAAATGTAAAATTATACTACTACAAAAAGTTGGAACACTACGCAAATCAATGTCCTAGTCATCAAAGTATACTACAAATGATGGTATTGATAATAATCATGTTATGATACTACTTCAAATGAAGAGGAATGACTAGTGTTCTTATGTTGTTATTATTGAATTATTCCATTTGTGTTTTGTATCAATAATATACTGGTTATATGAATTATGGAGATAAATAAGGATTGTACTGTAGTACTATTTTATTAGGGATTTTAGATTATATGTTTCTAGGAAAAGTGACTTAATTGTAAGCTAAAAGTTTTGGAAAATACATGGTTAAAGGAAAGGTAATCCTTAATATGGTCCTAAAAATGAGGTATTGATTTTGAAATAAGAGGTGGTTGATTTGGCTAAATTACATTGGATATTATTAACTTCCTTGGAACTAGTTAATAGTTTTTTTATCTCATCATTGTTGGAATATTCAAAAAAAATTATATATGGAATATATATAGTATTCTATAAGGAATAAGGGAGCTATGATGTAATAAATAAAGTTGTTACCATGTTAGAAAGAATACATGATGAGTTTATACACATGTTATTACATGGTAAAAAGGATCTTCATTATTTTTATCTTGCTTATAAATTTTGGACTGTGATTTTGGATAGAATTATTTTGGATAAGTCTATAGGTTGGAATAGATTTTGTTTGAAATTGGATATTATAATTATGCATATTTTTGGATTGTTATAAAAAGAACAACATGCAGACCATGTGACAATCCGTCACATCGGACAAAGATGCGGGAATTGAACCCACTCCATAGTGCGATTGGGATTTATCGCCTACCACTAGGCTACCTGAAATCCCTGGATGGTATAATCTAGTTTTTTTAAAGGGTCTAATAGGTGAATTATAAATTCATTTTTTTGAAACCCTATAACATTAGGATAAATAGAATATTTTTTTGAAATATTTTAGAGTGAAAGATGTTATTGTTGTAAGAATTAGTTAAAGGATGTAACTATACTTTTCAATTATATATATGTATATATATTCCCTCTTATTAAGACTAAATTTTATTAACCCAATTTCCGTTGGTGGTTTTCCACCAAAGTAGTTATCAAATTCCAAACTTTTATTTTTGATGAAAAATTTGAAATTCTGAGGATGTAATTTATTGAAGGAAGGAAGAATGTAACACCCCAATATTTCATAATACGTTATTTTTTCAAAGTAATTCAATATCTTGCACTACATGAAATACCGAGTTCTAGCGCACCATGACTTACCAAACTAGCCGTTCAAAAGCGTTTATAAAGAGTATTAACTGAATTGTGATCTATATATTTTTTTTTTAATTTTAGAATCAATATAATGAGTTTCTTAGACATAATGTAAGAACAAAATCATTTTTTAGATAAAAGAAGTATTTTTTAAAAAAAGAAATTTTACCGTCATTTAATGGAGAACCATTTTTAAATACAATATTTGAAAATTTTATATATTAAATTTGACAAAATAAACTACTTCTTTTGAATTGGGACATCAGAATATAGTTTAAATAAATTTTTGTTGTTTTTATGATAACTTTGATATTTGGGTGAAGAGTGAAAAATACTATATTTTAACTGATAACAAAATTTTTAATCAAAATAATTTACTGTGATAAATTATAAATTAGAATGGTTTATAATTATAAAGGGATTATATTTTTACCATTTTATCCAATTCTAGTCATTGTAAAGAATTTTACATTTAAACTAGACATAAGTAAGTGTAAATCTTTTGATAGTTATTATTTTCTTAAAAACACGCTTTTTGTTTTGACAGCAGGAATTAATTTTTAATTAATTTCAGCCACTTCAGTGTTTTGAATTTAGAAAAATGGATTCCATATTTGGAATAAGGAGGTCCAAATTGTGTAAATATGTAACTTTTATTTTTATATATTAGAAATAGTTTAATAAATACTTTATTTACCGAGGTTAAAAGGGTAAATCAAGTAAATAAGATTAAAAAATAATATTATAATAATACAAAATTACCTTAAAACTTGTCCTAACCTTATTGGATGTGTCATGTCCGACAATCAAAATCCTTGGGTAGATTTTGGGACACCATGGAGGCACATGTAAGTGATAATGACATTATATATTAAATAATTTAGTGTAGAGACAAAATAACAAATGAAAATATCTTTTAGTAAATCAATTTCTATATGTGGTTATATAATTGATCCATTCGACTATAAATAGTAATTATAAAGGTAAAAATATTTACTAAATAATTATATTTTATTTATAATTTTTATACATAAAATAAATATATTTATTTATGACAAAATGATGATGTAGTATTTTCTTCATTAATCAATGAATCATATAAATGGTATTACAGATGTTAAAATTAATATAATTTTAAAGTTTTGATGTTGTAAAAAAAATTTATAGGTTAATATTAAATGTTAGGATTTATTAGATGATTTTTTTCGAATAAAATAATGCTTTTATGAATTTAGAAAAAACAAAATACCAAATAGTGTCAAAATTGACATAAAATAGTTTTTAAAAAAAATATTATATTATTAATTGATATTCTATTTCTAAAATCTAATGTTCAGACAAAGGACTTATATAATGATATTTGTGTCATTAAATGAACCACATTGGGGTCGCTTGAATGTATATAGTATGATTATTAACTATATAATATAAAAATATAAAGATACATGGTAAATGTCAAACTATTAAACTAAGAGTTAAATCGAAAAGCTAATGTTAATATAGTGACACAAAACTCTCTAAAACCTATTGGTTGAGTGTTTTTAGACCCCTACATACCTTATATTTTAAATAATTCATTTTTTATCCATTAAAAACTAAAAATTATTTTATTATAAAATAATATTTCTAGATTTTCCAAAGGTTCCCCTCACCCCTCTTATAAAAGTCCACTCCACCTTCTCTCTAATTAACAAATTCAATGCCATTTGGATTGGCCAAACCCTACACAAATATCCACCCAACTATCCTACCTTTTATCTTAAAGTCGGAACATTGGTCATAAAGCCAACCTAAGGAGCCCTTTTGATTAGATCAAAAGGATGAACCCGAAGAAGATGTAATGATTTCATCACCCTCTTTCAAGATCTCTTATTATTCCACTTACTCATTGTTTGTTGTTTCAATTAAAAAATAATAACTCCATTATCTTCTATATACTGTGATGTTATTATAAATATGGCCGACCTATATTCATTATCCTATACATATTATGAATGATAATGTCACCATGCGTGCGTACGCACGACTTACCGTCTCCACACCGAGGTGTAATTTTTTATTCAACACTATGTTATTTGGATGGATATAATGATGAGTAATATGTATATAAATAATTAAAATAACACGATAATGTCTCCGTAAAATGAATATACCATCCAATTCCCCACCATTAATGAAATGATATTGTCTCTCATGCGTACGTACTAATTACCGTCTCTACGACCCGATGAGATTCATTTCCACTTTCTCCATTCATGGACGAATATAAAAATATAAATTACTAATAAATATGTAATATATGACATAATAATGAAACTGGTGATATATATATATATATATGTATTTATTTATGTACTTACATATATCTTATTCACTTACTTCCGTTCAATATGATATAAAAACAGAAACAACGTTTATGCTTACGTACGACCTACCGTCTCCATAAATGGCGTTTTCCATTCCATATATCTATATATTATAAATATTTATTTTATAAATATGTATGATTTATAAATCAAGGATTATATTCTGGATGTATTTAAGTCATGATCTAAATGATACGATCTAGAATAACAAGGTAAAATTTGTATGACAAAGAAAGAGATTATTACCCAAAATGTTAATTTAACATGAAAATCATTATTAAATGGGTAGTATAGAGTCAAAAATCAATTATGTATGATATAATAAATTTTAATATGTTTTTTTATAATCTAATAACATACAATGGTCATTATTAAATAGGTTTAACGTACCCTCAACCAAAGGAAAGTACAAGGTATGGGTTAATTTCACAATCTCTTTATTATCCGAGGTTGTTTTTACGTAAGTATCTACTGGGACATATTTATTATCCATGTCCATGTTTGATGAAAGAGTTTTCAAATGTATTATTTTTAGAGACTTTTCTACAAAAAAATCATTTCAAATGTTTTAAATATCAATTCTTCTAAATATTTCTCATTAATGTCCTGGTCTTCAAAATGGGTTTTAAGGATTTATTTATATGGACATGATTGTTTTTAAAATGTTAACTCCATTATAATGTTTCAATGTGGTATGAGACAATTTGATTCAAAAATGTCTTTAAATGTCTTCTATTTTAAATTTTTGGACTTTTAAATGTTTTCATGTAAAAGGGATATTTCTCTCAAAGAGTTTTACAAATCATATTCATCTATGTGAATATCCTTTGATGGATTTTAAACTTGTTTGAAGATGATTTATTAAGATACCAATATTTCATATTGTGTTGAAGTTTATGTGATATGTTTGACATTGGATGTGTTATTTTTATACCATTCATGGTTTAGGGATAAATTATTGACATTTTGTATGCATGTTTTAATACGAATGTTATTGTTATGATTAAACCGTTTAATATAAGGAATGAATTTGACTTAGTAAGTGACTGGTGGAGCCTGATATAGCTCCTCGATGCATCGGTAGGTCTCATTAGAAAAACTAGTGTCTTGGCATAATGCCTTGACAAAATCTTATTTGTAGTCTTGTCACAAGGCCTTGACTGTGTGGTTATGAAAGAATGGCATTATGCATTCCATCATTATTAAAGTAGCTATTGATATTTTATGTGATTATTCGACTAGTAGAGTATCCATGTGAGTAATTAAATGGAATTATTTTGATTTATATTTTCCATATTATGAATATGTTTATGTTGAAAAGGATTTTGTTTTAGTTTTATACATTTCCTTAAATGTTTATGCTTATTTATGAAAGTTTCTGCTATATTGTTATCCTTACTGAGCATCTGAGATCACCCATTTCTTATGTTTCATTTTTCCCAAGATTCCAAGAAGTGTATTAAGAATGATATGAAGGGTTATGTTACAGGGAATAATGGCATTCTCAAAGAAATATTTATTCTATGTTTTATGTTTGAAATTTTAATTTAATGTTAATGTATGTAATCTATTTTCCAAGACTGATAAACTGATCAATCCTTCGGGACATGATTCCTTGTAATCATTCAAATGTATTAAAATAATGCACCGTCTTTGGGTAACTGGGGTCGGGGTGTTACAAAACTATTTAATGGCTAGTTTATAACATTAAATTTAAATATTAATATTTTACTAGTGTATTTAAGTTCAATTAGAGTTGTTTTTTTGTATCACATGCTATAAAAGAAATAATATTATTTATAGAGAAATATTTTCTAAAATATTTGTTAGTTACATTCTAGAAAAAAATTAAAATTTTATCACTGATCTTTCATCATGATTTTTAAAATCAATGGTTTTTTATTGGAAAAATAATTTTCTAAATAACCCACATCATCCATAAAATTAATAAAACATCCCCACAAAATAGGTGGACGTAAGTATGAAGGTCCTCAATAAACTACATTTTTGAAGAGGAACATCAATGTGAATTGGAAATATGGAAATTGAAGAGAAAAATAACACCTTGTGAATAACATTGTGTGTTAAAGAATATTTCCAAGAGAATTATAAACACCAAAAACCTAGAATCAATGAATTATTAAAATACCATCAATTCATCTAAATTTAATGATTTATGATTTTTTGAGCCTTTCTCCTAGATTTAAAAAATTATTTTACAAAATTAACAATGAACATAATGAAATATAATTTATTTATTAGTATAATCTCATAATTTATTAAATTTATACAACAATAACATTTATTTCTCTAAAATATTAGTATTCAAGGTGATTTTATATACATAATGAACTAAAATGTACATATAATTGATGAATTAGGTTTTCCAGGATATTTCTCTGATATTTAATAATTTATCAAAAAAGTTTACCATATGATAATTTTATAATGAAAAAAACCTATATATAATACATTTAACTATAATAATTTCTAACTAAGAACATGGGTTAACATATATAATTTTAATAAATTATTGCTTATAAAAAATTTCCAAAAAAACCTCATTATTAATTAATGTTTTAACCTAAAATTATATATCATACCATTAAAAATAAATCATAAAAAATATTATTTCATTCTTCCCAAATAATATATCATATTTAATCATTTTTTAAGACAATGGGTTATATACCTTATCCTAATGGTATATCTCCCAAATATGATTAATCAAAATGATAAATGTCAATATTATCATTTAATGTAGAAAAATTAAATGAAATATCATGATTAAAATTTAGATAATAACATGAAAGGTAATCCATAACATGACAATAAATATATTTTAAAATAACACATTTTCAATGAATCTCTGTTGAACCATCAAGACTATATGTATCACATAATCGAGTAGACTATAATCCATATAATATATAATCATATAGCAAGACCAAAGTGCTATTAAAACCACTATAGTATTTTTTCTAATACCCTTAAATTTTTAAAAATCTCTTCCATATACCATAACATAAAAAAATGAAAGAATAGTGATACATTTTCCCTTTTTATCAGCATTAAACCTATGAACCAATGATTTTTTTCCAATAATCTTTGAAAACCTCAATTCAAAAAAATATTCCTGTAATTTTATCTCTATCTTTCTTCTATAAAATTTTTCAAAACTAGTGAATATTTTTCATAATTCCCAAAATGAAATAATATTAATAAATGATAACCTAAATCAATTTTTTTACAAATAAAAAATCAATTTCAAGGTTATAAATAAATTCATTTTCTATCATATATTTATATAATATTAAAATTATTAAATGAACATTAGAAAAATGTTATTTATTATCTTTCCATTAATTATGTTATTTATAAAAATAAAACATTACTATAGAATGAAATTTTATTTTATCATTACCATTCTAGTATTTTAACAAATCCTCAAAGAATACAATTTTTGAAAAATTACATAGATGTTTCATTATTTTTATAACTTGTTATAATTAATATATGATTTATATAAAAAATTTCATGAATCCTAATACATAAACACCCCAATTATACCCTTTAATTCATAAAAAAATTTCTAGGCATGGCCATATTATTCTATAATACATTATTTATATAATATGATATATAAATAATATTATATGATTCATTGACTTAAATTTAATCAAACATAATAATTTTATTACTAGTAATATTCTTAAAACATCCCATACATTTCATATGAAATTCATAGTCGCATCACCATCATCGGTAATTCTATTAGCAATACATTCTTACTCATTTTTATTATCAATATTTCTTTTTGCGATATTTATTTCCATAATTACCTTATACTATATGTCATGTCCCGTCCAAATGTGGTCTGTACTGCGACTCCCCGAGTGCACCTCCAATTCGGCAGTTGATGGTGACTAGAACCGAGTAGGAATATCTCTGTCACGGGATAGATTGCCTATGCATCTATATAGGCGGACACATCTCCAGGCCATCAAAATATTGAAATGTAAAAAAGAACTATGAAAAAAAATAAATTCAATGTACTATATACTAACCAATACAGTATGATATGAATGTATTGTATTGTGAAATTAGGTCAAATACAATCCCCTCAAAGCAAGTTTTTGACAAAGGGTTCTTCTTATAAATAATGGTACTCAGACTACTGTCTATTTCTATAAGAACACATAGGCCTTCCTGATCTCACAAATAACCATTTGGTGATGTTCTATCTAGGACCCCATCAAAAGGTCTCTCATTTTCACAAGACACGACACATGTGGGAAATCCCATGTAAGAGTGTGTATAAAAATACCCGGTAGGACACCCTGGAACTACAAATCAATACACAATGGAAAAATACAATCATCTGTACACAAGTATATATCTACGTCACATATAATATGAATATATAGACATACGAAATCCAAGATATGCAGTCTAGAGGGAAGTCATAACTATGACATACCGACACTAAGGATTTATTTCAATTATTCCATGATGCACTCATCCTAGAGAACTCAATCCTAACTCAAATAAAACTGATGTCGTTCGGCCAAGAAGTACCGTTCACCTTAAACCATCATGAGAAATATACATAGATATATATGAAAATAGAGATATTATATAATATATGATTACATGTGGTGATAAAAAATATATAGATTAACTCTCTATTTATAGGATAGACATCTGATAGGATTTTTTGCATCAATATCCAAGAATCTACGTTGGGAATGAAGATTAATATAGGATCTTATAGCAGGTCTCTTAGTGGATTTCAATGACTCTATACTGTATTTCCCATTAAGGGATCATTATCTGATGAGTAGTAAACGATACCCCTTACATTCAGGGAAGCAATTAAGGGAAGAAACCCTAACTTAACCAGTAAAAGATATGATGGATAAGAGTTTCATGCCATGTAAAATAGTGTACATGATGTGTAGTACAGTCTCATGATGTGTCTTTTGTCTGAGGGTACATCTCTGGTACAATGGCATGTGTCATTCCTATTATTTCATGAATAATATAGGTAAACATATTGTAGAATAAGTCAAATATAATAACCTCCCATCTATGGTCCACTCTTGTACTCCAGTTATGTGCCAGTACATGGTGTCATCTCGGGTATATCTGCCCATGTACATAGAACATGATAAGTCGTGTGGGTGAGTACATGCTGTATATGCAACCCATTTACTCCTACCCATGTCCATGTACATCCTATACACATGTTGAGTAATCTATCACACAACACATTCAGTGTAGGGAGAGTCACATGCCATGTGATACATTTCTCATTTCTGAAACCCAATCCTCCATTTAAGGGGACCACACATCGTGTAATCTTGTATTACGTGCCATGTAGCATGTGATATTCTAGAATCCATGTTTCATGGTTCGATCATCTCATCCATGTAGTTGGCATCCATACTTGTCATTTATTTTTGGGAAATTCATGCTCCATCCACATTCATTTACGCCATCACCCAAAAAAAGTGTTTTAACTTCTGATTTGTTATCCCAATGAATTAAAATGCTGGTTATTTGTTTCGGCAAGGAACATTGAAGAACAAAGATTTGGGGATCCACAAATATCCCAAACACATAGTTTCTATATTCACACCTCCATTTTCCATGCTGATCCCAGATCTGTGATATCAGACCATTTCACCAAGAACCGAGTGTGAAATGATCGATCGATCAGGATATGTCAAGTCGTGAGCTACAAAATGTGTTGCTGCAATGAATGATGAATGGGGGAGGAAATAAAAAACCAAAAAAGTTAAATAGGCCTTCATATATATTCATGTTTATCGTGGGTCATTTTGTTAGAATTATAATCTAATTAGTCAATAAATAATCACCAGATCAATCTCTAAATAAATCACGCCGAAATAAATCCCATCCCACATGGTTACGATTGATCCATGAATCAACCTCTTCATTGGTTAGACTGAGTTCATCATTGAATTACAAAATGGGAAAGGAAATCCAAAATAATTCATCCTAACATTTATTTGGATGACTCATTAATGATGATCAGACACTGTGTCACCATCATTGACAAGATCTATCAAGTATTGTGTTTTTCGATCTTTGATATGTGATTCTGTTGTAGTTTGTGAGTTTTCTTAAAATTTGTTTCATATTGATCATTGATCCTCGTTCCATCACCATTTTTTAGGAAGTAATTCTCCACATCTAAAATGTATTTATTTGGTTATGGTGATACCCCAAAATTTTTGAAAAATTCTTAAATAAAATAATAGTCATTGCGTCATAAAATAATTTTTATTTATATTATTTAATGATGATTACATCTCGTGATAGCTTTTTCAAAAATGATCCTAACCAACTAAAGTTAAGTCACTTATAGGGAAAACAACACATTAAAAATAGAATAGTGGTCTCAGATATACAATCCATGTTATTGTTCTTGTATTACTGGTAGTATAAAACAAAATAAATTTATTTAACTATTTTATTTATAGTTACATCATTTTTGACATTTTCGATATATGGCTTGATCCAAAAAATATTAAGTTGCACATAGTGTAATTTCACCATTATATTATCAACAATACACTATGATTTATATTCTGAGAGCCCATTTAATAGTTATTTATCTTTTTCAAGAAAACCGTGTAAGTGTTCTATTAAAAGATTTATTTTTTTCAAACAGTAGTTCTCGAAAAACTAGGCCTCAAAATGTCACTTTGTTTCAATGAATCATCTCAAAATCTATAAATATAATATTTAAAAATAGTAAATTTAATATATAAGATGTTACATTCTTCACAAGATGATATTTATGTCTCAGAACCGGAAAAACAAAGGCTATTAAAAAATATGACTGTATTGAGAATAAATTTGATCCTCCTTCTCACAAATTCTCTCCTAAAGATTCCTGTAATTCCACTAGACATGAACCAAAGTAATCGATCGCCCATGAATGATTCTATCCATTCGACCCTTGATCTCCACTTTTTACTCAAAAAAGTCTCTCCATCAATGTTTCTAATCTCTCCCTAGTTGATGGTATCTGATATGTCATGAACATATATCCTCAGTTGAAACATGTGAAAGACATCATGCAAGCAGTCCAACAATGGGGGTATAGATAAGAGTTAAACCCACACTCCAAAATTACATTGTATTTAAAAAGGGATGATTAAACTTAGAGGTATCTTGGTACGTAGACCAAATAATTGGTATCCCTATAATGTTGAATCACATATGAATACAAGGTCTCCTTCTACGAACATAAAAGGCCTCTATCGCCTATTAGCATATGATTTTTGATGGATTGGGGAAGTCTTCATCCACATCTAGATGATTTAAACCTTTTTTATAGTATCTTTCTCGAACTATGAGACCATAAGTGCTACATCTATTGGGTTAGTCCTGTAATGTGGTGACCTACTGGGAAGCCCATACAAAGCCTCAAACTGTGCAATAAAAATGGGGGAATGGAAGTTGTTGTTATACTCAAACTCCCTTACTGGTAGGAGATCCTCCCTAATAAGTATGATGTCCATCATGAAATCTCATATCATATCCTCCTAATAATGAATTATCCTCTATGTTTGGATGTCCTTTTGTGGGTGAAATGCTAAGCTCAAGCGTAACTAGTTCCTAGATGCTTCCTACAATCCCTTCCACAACTGGGATGTAAAATGAGCTTCAATATCATAAAAAATCATTGATGGAACCTCATGGATTTGAACTCTATTGTTTACATAGTGGTGTCTACATATCTCTACAAAAATATTCTCTCAGATGGCTAGAAATTATGCTGACATGGTGAGTTGGTCAATGATAACTCATATTACATTATTTTCCCAAGATATACATGATAAATATATCAATAATTCCATATATATCACATCCTAGTAACTCATGGGGTTGTGATAAACTTGTCGGAACCTACTTCTTGGACTTTACTTTTTGAAAATTAAGGCACTAGGAAAAAATATCATCCACTACTTTCTTCATCGTGGACACTGTATCCCAACAAACATAGTATGATATGAATTAAATGTAATATGAAATGTGGGAAAATAGAATCCAAAAAATGTAATTATGTAACCAAATGCATGAATCTTTAACAATGGTACTTGGACCACTATCTATAGTTGTAGGAACACGTTGGAATGCCTTAGCTCACAAATCCCATTCCGATCCCGGTGTACAAAGGACTCAATCAAAAGGTTTCTCTTCAACATAAGACATGACATGTGTGGGAAAATCCCATGAAGTGGTTAATATAATAATACTCAGTAGGACACTCTAAAACCAGAAAGAAATACACAAATGAAATATAAAGTGGCAATATACAATTATACTTTTATAACACATATAACAAGAATATCTAGATATACTCAAGCCAAGACATGTATTCTAGAGGTAAGTCACAACTACCATATAACAACAATATGTATTCTCTTCAAATATTACACTAAGAACTCATCTTTGAGAACACACTCTTGAGATTGATAGAATTTATGACATCTATACAATAATATTGTCCATCGAGAACCATCTTGAGAATGATACACTGATAGATCTAAAAGGATAGATATGATGCAACAGAAGAGGATCATAGCTAGTTCCATGGTATAGCCACCGAAGATTGACCTCCATGTATATTATATCATTTTATATGAATATTTAGTACATTTCAAAAATACCTACTGGAGGATGTAATAGTTTAATGATTTTGGAAGCATGGTTACAAAATCATCTATTCTGGTGAAATATATTCACCATCTCCCATAAATATCTACACTATTAGTACTTATTCCTAAATCCATTCTTCATAACCCATATAAAGGATACATATTAATTGTGTGAGCTCAAATTATCATTAAGGATAAATAAATGAAATCTGTATGCATAACGTGAACATGTAGTGTGTGGAACATCATCATTAAATTTTATGATCATACCTTGTATATTAAATATCATTGAAAATATTGGTAGTTTATAATACATATATTTTATGATAATTAAAAGAATATGTCATGAAATCTTATCATTGGAATAATACATGGAATTTTTGGTATGCTTGTTGATTTATAATGTTGTGAACGTGTATAAGTAAAGAAATGTTCACTCATTTAGTTATGTAATTGATATCAATACCCACCATCAACTTATGGACATGCGATGAGGTCCATGCATAACATTGTTAACATGTAACCATGTTTATGAATAACCTTATGGATGTGAAACCATTTCCATTCATAACATTGTGAACCTGTAACTAGGTTCATGCATTATCTAATGAACATGGAACAAGGTTCATGATAAACATTGTGAACATGTAATCACAATCAAGAATAACATTGTGAACTTGTTATCAATTTCATTAATAAATGTATGGACAAGAAACCATGTCCATTTATATCATTTTGAACACATGATATTGTTTACTCATAACATTGTAAAAATGTAACTAGGTTCCCACATAAACATATGAATATGCATCCATGTCCATGATTAACATTGGGATGTTGTAATCAAGTTCAAATATAAAATTTATACTAATGATTCATACATTAGAGTTAGATGTTGGTCCCACCCATATCATTAAAAAATCATTCATACATGTTCCGGTAGATAATAAAACAATCATTGGATCATGACCCACAAAAATACACTAGTTTTATAAAAATCAAATCATAACCCATGAAATAAGATGGGTATCAATAAAATTTCATCACATAAATACATATGGAAAAGATATTGATTTTATAACCATTACATCAAATCAAAACCCATTAAAAATAAACAAGTATCATAAACATGTAACCTGTGGAAACGATATGGATTTTTAAAACATATAACCCATGGGAGAGAAATGAGTTTCCTAAATACCTTGACATTATAAATAACCCATTCATTGAATGTATATGAATGGAACCATTAGATCATGTCCAATAAAAGAATAAATATCAACTGATGTCATCCTAGGTGGAAAATAATTTGGAATATTTTTCCAAAACATTTTATGTAGTAAATATCATTTCATCATGAAAAAATACTACTTATAATGTCAAATAATATGATTTTTTAAAAAAAAATTAAAATCATAAACACATAAAGTAAGAAATGAAAAAAATTAAAAAATTAAAATCCTATTTCCATGTAGATGATATTCACAGATAATTTCAAAACATGTTTTAAAACATTTTTGAAAACATGGTTTTCTAATACGATAGATTTCCAACTAAATAGAGAGATTATTAGATTTTAGATAAAAAACATTATCTTAGGTACTAAAGGGCTGAAAAAATGTATTATTACATGAGGATTTATTTAATTAATATTGGATAAATAATATCAGGAGTGTTTTTGGTATATGGATCATTATATTTAATCAAAGGAAGTGTAATCATAAAAAATCTCAAAAGGCGATGACATTTCCCCAATAGACTCTTATAACTCAGTAACATTGGATCATACTCTCCATGTAAGGAATGGAAATTACATGAAGCTTATGGTACCATGAAAAGAATATATTACAGATATATAATGTAAAATGAAAGTATATACACCTCTAAAAAGTGATTATGTGGATAAAAAACTTGAGTATCAATGATGGAAAATTAAGTCAAAATATTTTAACCAGTTGTGTAACTTTTGAAACATAAATCCCCTAAAAGACAGTTCAAAAAATGGAAAATTTTAAACCAATAAATTTAATTATAAGATAAATATAATACAAATATGGGTAGAACATACACCACAAAGATGGAATGATTGGTGAACATTAAAGGTATCACATGAAAATTAAATGTTAGATAAAAGTCTCTTACCGTGTGCCTTGACTGTCTTTGTACTCGTACAAGATTCATGTATAATAAGTATATGTGTTTATACATATTTTAAACAATAATATTATTTTATATTAAACTATATATGGTTTTATTATGTCCTTGAATTTACCTCTTGTTAATGATCCAATGTTAATGTTTCACTTCGGGTAATATTCACATTATTCATTGCATGCGTCTTAATTGGTTATATAATTGGTCCATATACTTATATATTTAATCCAGGATTAAAAAGTAATATAAATATCAAGTATATAAAATATAAATATATTATAATAATATATAACATAGTTATGATCAAAATAGAATATTGTGTTCTAGAAGACGGTAAGTCGTAGGTATGCAAGAACGTTGTTTCTGTTTATATTGTCGTATTAAAAGAAGGTATATAAATGATACATGTATGTATATTAGTATATATATCATTATTCCAATAGAATTAATATATCATATATATCATGTAATTTCATTAAACACATCCTTAATGAATTTCATGTTTCATGTGAATGAAGGGGTAGACGTGGTGTCCTTTTATAAAGGAGGAAAAGTGGCACTCTTGTAAATATTTGATGAAAGACATCCACTCACATATTTTATGATGAATGGGGAAAAAATAATAGATAAAGGTTGTGAAATGTTATGATAGGGTCAAAATATGGTCAATAAATGGGTTTTTTAAAACATTCTAGGTCGTTTTTGGGTCTTAAATTTGTGTTTTAGTACATTATTAACCCTATTTTTATCTTAACTAATGTCCTTAATTTTAATCACAATCAATAATATCTTAGGAATAAAATAATTTTTAACACATTAGTCATTATAAATAATTATTATTCCAAATATAGAATCCATATTTTGATATTATAGTCACATAATTGGAAGAAATTAATTTAAAATTATTCCTGCTAACAGGACGACACAACATTGTTTTAACGTAAAATTGTGAAATAGTTTTCTAAGTCATTATATAAAATTTCTATGAGAAATTTGATCCAATGGACAAATGATATTACATGATAAAAATATAATCTAATTAATATTTGAAATCAAATTAAAATAAAATTTAACCATTTAACTAAAAATAATTAAAAATCAGTTTCAAATTAAGATCCAAAATTTATAACTATTCATCAAAAATTTATGTTTGTCAAAAAAATCCAAAAAATAAAAATAATTTAATTTTACATTATAAATTAAAAAATTATGTTTATTTTATAAATTTAAATTTTAAAATGAGTCCAAAATTAATTTTAGTATTTTTAATATAGGGACATTAAAAGTGGTTAATTTGATATAATAATATTTCTAAACATATTATATAATTACAAAAAAACTATCATAAACCCATTAATATGTTTCACATACAATTATAATATTTATTTGGACATATTTATTAAAAAAAATTTAATAATTGGATTTAAAATGGGTTCTTGAATAAAAGTTGGTAAAACTACCTTAATAAAAAAATCGGTTTTTATACATAAAATTGGGTTTATTTTTATCTTCAGTATATAGAACATATGGGTTGAATATTAAAAATATTTTATTGAAAATATAACATATGTATTAAATTGATATCACTTAACAATTTTAATAAATTTAATTTACTAGGATAACATGTATTTTTTACTATAATATTAGTTTCCGTTATATTCAATCAGTTTTCATATTCATTAGTAGGTAACCTGTAAATTCATCTTATATTTTTGTATACCAAATATTTTCATATATTAGTTAATAATATTAGAATTCATCAACTTAATGCCTTGGATATATTAAATTATAATTTTTTTTATAATAAGATATATTGTTATGAAACACTCAGTCTTACGCGTTAAGTAAGACATCATGGAATGTCAATATTGTGTATAATGTATGCTATCATTATAATTCCATGTAACATATACCATGATGGGATTGCATCTAACATACAACAAGTTGGTTTTGTGTGTAACATATGTTGATATATTTTTGTCTAAGAGGAATTTTTACCTTGGTGAAAAATAATGATAATGTTGCTTGAAGTGAAAAATAAAAAAATATTAATTAAATTGAATAAAATATTTCAAAAAATAATAGGGCTTTGCATTCTACCCCCTTACAAATTATTTATCCATCAAAACTCATCTGGCATGGAAAATAATTAATACATGGAAGTTTCATTTATATAAACCCACATAGTAATAAAGAATAATAAATCATTCCTTAAAAATGGAATGTTGGAACCATAATTGTTACACAAAGTAACTCATGTAGAGATTACTACATCATGTTCTGATGGAATGTGATTTTGAAAAAATTCAGGAGAAATTTAACAATCAAAGTGAAATAAATTTGCGATCAACTGAAGGACCTTATGATTCATTAGAATCCAATGTACTAGGAAATATTGTTCCTTGATGATAATTTTAACCAAATATAATGGATTTACATAAAAAGAAATAATTTCATAATTTTTGGACAACTTCACCTTTTGTATTTCATTGACCCACTACACTATTTCTCTAAAATGTATTTTTGAAATTTTTATTCCTAAATTATTATCTTTTCACAAGATCCATTATATTCCATCCCATCATTAATCAATTCTCATCTACATCATGTTTTTTAATACGTTATCCAATATACATAAATCCACATGTAGATAGACAACACTTTAATCATAAAGTCTTTATCTGGTGTCTCACTTAATGTTTCCTGAAATGGTTATCGTTATAACCCTTCTAAAATATATAAATCCAAATCATTAGAAAAAATGTTATGAAATCAGATTAACATTGATCTCCCATATTTTAGAAATTACAACTTTGTTGCCACATTCTAAACATGTGAATAACCTCATCATAAAATCCTCATGAAACATGGTAAGAACATGAATTTCCATAAATCTATTAAGAAAATATGCATGATTTCTTTTCCCAATGATCACTGGATACATTCCTTAAATCCAATAATATGTATACTTCATCCTTGATGACACATACCACTTTTTCAATAATCAAATACATAGTAATTTGTATCATCCTATTAACTTATTAATTTTAAACATATCCTTTTCCAAACATCATTATTTCAACATCAGGTACATATTAAATAATACATTACTTTAATATAAATATTATCATCCTCTAAAATTAGTTTTAAATTTCTTTATCATCATTAAACATGACATTTTCAATAATTAATGAAAACATTAACTGAAAATAGTTACATATTTCATGATTTATATAACATAATCATTGAATTCCAAAACACAATTACTTCATGAGTCACACCTTATTATTAAACCATTACATATTATTCATCAAATTATTCCTTAATAAATATTTCCTATAATTTGAAATATGAATCATTTCTTAAGGTTACTCAACCTCAATCCAATCATGCTACTTATGATCAATGTAAAAAATACTAGAAGAACATCAAAGACATTTCACATAATGTTTGTTGTCTCATTATCTTAAGATGTATAACTAATACTCATTCCACCTTATTGATTCTATTTATGAGATTTTTATTTTGGAAATCAATTTATCATAATGCCCATACCTTCCACATGTTATAAATTCAACATTAACAATGTTTCTTTTATTTTATTCAATTGACTAAAACCAAAAATCATGTGGTGAGAAACACATATCATATAACAAAAGCCACTTATTCATGAAAAATTTATTATAGGATCTCTAAATAAAGAAACCATCCTTAATACATGACAAGCTAGTTTCATATTATGTTATTCATAGCCAACATAGTTTTAAATCCTTAATTATGGTTTATGAAGAGATTGTGAATTCCAAAAGCATATCTTCCATGTGTGTTAAAATGGGTGTGTATTAAGACTCATTGTCATGTCATAGATTATCCCATGCTAGGCCTAAACCATGTTTTCAAAGTAGTTACCCTTAGATACATTTGTGGTTGAGATACATCCATAAATAGTTTCTATAAGATGATGTATTTCTTGGTAATCACTTACTCGACAATTTACCAAAATTAGAAGACATTATCCCAAATGTTTTCTCATCATTATACTTTTAAATAGACACATCACTAGGAATTTTATTAAAAATATACATAGGGATATCACTAAATTTTTTTCAACATGGTTTCTAATGGTTGACTGAACAATTCCTTCGATACAAACTATTGCAACCCATAATTGACATTCATAGATATTACATCATTTCATATGAATTTTTTGTACATTTAAAAAATAAATTCCCAAGGATCATAATAGTTTATTGTCATTGGAATCATGGAAACAAAATATTCTACCTTGGTGAAATATCTTCAACATTTCAAAAAAATATCTACATGAAAACATATGTAAAATATTCGACCTTGGTGAAATATATTGAACAAAATATTCTACCTTGGTATCACTATAATTTCATCACATGAAAAACAATGTAAAATAAATTGATTTCAAAACCATTATATAAGTTCATAACTTGTGAAAAGAACCAGGTTTCATAAACATGTAACATTTAGGAAAAAATGGATTTCAAAACATATAAATTATGTAATAGAAAGGGTTCCATAATGAACATGACATTAAGGATAACCAATTCATTAACATAATATGAATGGAAAAATTATATATACATTTATAGGAGAATGAGTGACATAATTGGATGTCATTGTAGATGAAAAATAATTTTGAAGTTTATTTTAAAAACATTTCACGAGGAAAAGATCACTTCATCATTTAATAACATATTTTTATAACATAAAACCTTTTGAAAAAAATATTATATGAAAATGGTTATGAAATAAATATAAAGTAATATTTAAAAAAAAAAGACAATTTTAAAAACCTTTTACATTGAAATTGATCTTCAAGTATTTTTTGAATGCATTTTTTAAATCATTTTCGAAAACATGGTTTCCGAATACTGTAGATTTCCCACCAATGGGAAACGATTTGATTTTACATAAAAAATTTATCATAAGTTCCAATGGGTGGAAAAAGTGTACAACGACATGAGTATATCTTGAAACAATATAGGATAAATAAATTCATTACTATTATTGAGATATGTATGATAATATTTCATCAAAGTAAGCATAAATATGAGTAATATCAAAAAGTTAATAGATTGACACAATAGACGCTTAATACTTGGTAAGTTGAGATCATATTCTCCATGTAAGGAAACGAAAATAAATTTAGCGTTAGGTATCATGAAAATAAGGATATTTGTGATATAACATGTAAAATGGAAGTATATACTCCACAAAAAATAGTTTAGGTGCATAACAAAACATGAGTCTCAATGAAGACAAACTGAGACAAAACATTTTTACCGATTGGGTAACTTTTGAAACATGAACCCCATGAAAGAAGGATCCAAAAAAATATTAATTCCCATAAATTGAATTATAGGAAATTTATAATACAATAATTTTCAATACCTATACCACACAAAAGTAATGAGAAGTCAACATAACATGTATATCATGGTAATTTAATGTGTGATAAATTTCACTTACCTTATGCCTTGACTCTCTTTATACTCGTACAAGATTCATGAATACTAAAGATATGTTTATTATAAAAATATTATTGAATAATATCATATAACTATTACTATATATTATTTTATTATTAACTTATATTACCCTCTTATTAACAATACTATGTCAATTATTCACTTTGGGTAATATTCGCTTTTTTCTTTGAATGTGTCTTAATATGTTATATCATTAGTCTTTATAATTATATCATGATACAAGAATGTATAAAATTATACAAACAGTAGGTATATAAAATATATTTATATTATTATAATATATTGAATAAAGACGAATGAAATGGAATAACACCCTCATGGAGATGGTAAATCGTACATACCCTTGGACATTGTTTCAATTGTTATTGTCGTATGGAAATAATGTTTGTAAATTACATATGAATATATATGTATATAAATATATATCATTATTCCAGAAGTATTAATATATCATATATATCTTATATTTTTATTAATCCCATCCTTAATACATGTGATGTGGTGTGTGCACGAATCACATCGCTTTGAGGGATCGATAGTCTACACATTCTCAAACGAGATTATCGTATTACCACCAAATGGAAATAAAAAATAATATTTTAAAGGAATACATAAGAATAAAGACATAAATATTATTAAATATAAAATATATTAATATATTTTCCTTCATAATGAACGTCATGATTGGTAGAAAAGAAGAAATGAACAATCATTATTTTGCGAGGCAGTATTTCATCGTACAAAAAAACTATATGGTCAGCATAAATTAGATAGAGGTGTGTAATTTTATGTATAAAACATAGCATTAAAAATCCTATTATCTTGTAGATACTGGTTTTTCACACAATAATCTAATAAATCGAGTGGAGGGGTGATTAAGGAATATTAGGGGCATAAGCTTTAGAGAAGACATTACCTTTTAATTGAGTAACTCCTTTTGGATTATGCCCAAAGGATTCTTTGAGAAGATTTATTTGAAAATTTAGGCTTCATGGTATTTGGTAAGAATGTTGGGAGGATATATATTATGTAGAATATAAAATGTTTTATTAGTGAGATGATTGGTTTGGAGTGGTGGACTTTTATAGTGGAGGATGAGTGGCAATCTTTTCAATATTTAAAGAGTGAATTACACCCACGTTTTTCATGGTGAAAGTTTACCAATAAGGGACCACGTACTATGAAATTGATAAATTAGTATAAATTTGGAAATAAAATGGGAGTTTTAAAAGTTTCTAGGTCGTTTTGTGTGTTAAATTTATGGGATTGAAATTTATTAACAAACATTTTAACTTAAATGATGCCATTAACTTTAATCACATTCGATAATGTTTTTGGTCAAAAAATATGAATTTATTTAAAATTATAAATTATTATTAATTAAAAAAAATTAATTATTTTTTATAAATTGTAGATATATAAGTGGCATATATTAATTTGAAATTAATCTTGCGGATGGGATGGAATTGCAGGTTTTATTGTAAAAATGTATCAACGGGTTTATAAGTCTTTACGTCCAATTTTAATGTGAAATTGTTTCTGATTAAAAACATTTTATTTCATCAAAAAAATATTATATAATTACCATTTAAATGAAAATAAATTTTTTATCCTTGTGAATAAATTCAATTAAAAATCATCTTTGAATTAAAATCCTGTATTTTTTTCCATTCATCCAAAAATGATGCTGGTTAGAAAAATTCCATAAGTTCACCATAAGAAAATTTTAACATTATAATTAAAAAAATGATTCTTATTTTTTAAAATTAAATTTTTTAATTTGTATAAAATTAATTTTATTATCACTCATAGAAGGAAATTAAAAGAAGTTCGTCTGATAAGATCATATTTTTAACAATATAAGGTCAGTGCAACAATTTATACTAATCTAATTATTTGGTTTATATTTCTATGATAATATGTATTGTGACATATTGAAACTATAAAAGTCATATAAATATGATTTAAAATTGTTTCCCCATTTAATTATTGTAAAACAACCTTTCATAAAAATATGTTTCTATGCATAAAATTGGGGTTGTTATTATGTTATG
This sequence comes from Viscum album, assembly GCA_963277665.1. Taxonomy (NCBI): domain Eukaryota; kingdom Viridiplantae; phylum Streptophyta; class Magnoliopsida; order Santalales; family Viscaceae; genus Viscum; species Viscum album. The sequence continues at coordinate 860,297,613 of OY728151.1, forward strand.
ACAATTGAATCGATTGGATGAAAAAAATATTTTATTGAATATATAAAGTATTTATTAAATTAATAAACATAAAAATTGTAATTAATTTTATTTAATATGTTAAAATATATTTTTTTATTATGATAATAGTTTCATTTATATTCAATCAGTTTCATATTCATTAATTTGTAATCTATGAATTTATCTAATATTCTTGTAAACAACATATTTTTATAATTTAGTTTATAATATTCATATTCATCGACATACCATCTAGGTTATATTATATTATTAAAATATTTACCAATAATATTTTTAGTTAGGTAACACTTGGACTTGTGTGTTATGCAAGGTAAAGATGAAGGTTAATATTTTGTGTAATGTATGCTAACCTTGTTGTTTCATGTAACATAATCCATGTTGGGATAGCATGTTAAATACACAATGTTGGGATTATGTGTAACATACTACAAGACATTTATATGTTAAATGATTTGTTTACATAATAAAATAAAATTTTTAGTGTTGTTTGAATGGAAAAATATCAATAAGATTAATTAAATCAAAAAAATATATTTCACAAAATATCAAGGTATAACGCATACGTTGAAATAAAAAAATCCATATGGATTATAATTATATGTTAAGGATCATCTTCAGGTGGGATTGGTCATGTTAATACCATGTTCACTACATATGGCATAAACATGAAGACAGGATCCCACACTAGGCCTCTCAGGGGACTCAAATGACTCTATGCAGGAAGTCCTTCTAAAGGGACCATAATCCTTTAAGTAGGAAATGATACCGACCAACATTCAAGGAAGGGATAATGGGAACTAAAACCTAATGAAACTAGTCTATGATAAAGTGGAAAATAGATTAAATCAAGTTTTAAAGGGGTACAGAGTGTGTAGTTGGGTCACACGTCATGTCCTTTGACCTCGAGTACTACCCGTGTACAGTGTCATGTTTCAATCAAACTATGTAATTTAAAGGATTCTTACAAAGTGTATAGATGAATTAACACCCTATTTCCTTACATCTAGGGTCCACCTATGTGCATGTACATGGTGTCAACCAATGAATATTTTCTTATGTACTATTTCTTGGGGAAGTCAATGTAATTTGTCAAGGACATGTTGTGTGGGGTTGTACATGCCATGTAGGCAACCCATGTACTCTACCTTGTTTTTGTGTACTTCCCATTTACACCCTTAGTTATTCATGAGAGACCACACACCATGTAGGTAGATCCACATGCCCTGTTATACTTATAACATACCAAAAACCCTTGTCGCTGGTTAGAGGCCCTGATACACCATTTTAGCCCATAAAACACGCGTTGTACCAGAGGATATTCCATAATCCCTGGTTTAAGCTTCGGTCATTTCCTCTATTTCACAAGAAACCACTTTGGTCATGTCAATTGTAGAAACCTAATAACCATCATCATTCAGTTTCTCCATCACCCAAACAAGGTGTCTCTTCTTCCAATCTGGTAAAATAATGGATTAAAACGGTTGTTCTTCATTACGCCGAAGAACATCAAATAACATGGATTCGGGCATCCACCGTCATCATAATCACTCTTTATTTGTTTTCTCACTTCTATTAAGTCATATCAATCTATGATCTATGATATTTGATTGTGGCATTATGAATCCGGTGCACAACGATCGATTTACCAGGATATGTCAAGTTGTGGGCTAAGCATAGAATGCATGAAACGAATGATTAACTAGGGGAGAAAGTAATAAATAAAACCATATTAAAAAACCTTGATAAATGGTAATTTTTATCATTTTTCATTATTTTTATAATTATAATCTAATTCAAAAAAAATAATAATATCATGATCAAACTCCAAATAAATCCCCCAAAAAACAAATCTCGCAATGTTACAGCAGAACCGTGTATCAACCAATTAATCAGCTGGTCTGTGTTCATCATTTAATTAAATAACAGTGAATGAAATCAAAAATAACACATCCTAACAATGATTTGGATAACTCACTGATGAAGATCAGTCCTCGTGTTTCCATCGTTGGCGAGATCCGTCGGGAACGACATTTGTCGATCATCGATCAGTGATTCCATTGCCGTTTGTGAGGTTCCATCAAATCAGATATGTGTTCATTATCTATCCATGATGTATTATTATTTGATTTATAGAGTTATTATCCAAGTATCTGTGTAATTTCCAGGGATATAGGGATAACCCTGATTTCATGACCAAGGCTTAATAAATAGAAAATTTGATACATCTGAAATATGTTTTATTTAAATTATGTAATGATAAACACATCTCGAGAATACTATTTCCCAAATGACCCACACTGAATAAAGATAAGTCACTCCTAGAGAAAACACCCTATTATGAACTCATTTTACATCTCGTATTTCCTATCCAAGTCACCATTCAAGAATTATTTTAATTTAAAACAATAATAATTTTATTTAATTATTTTATATATGGTTATGATCCTTGGGACATTTCCTACAAATGAACCATGCTTACCAATATTAGGTCTTTCTTAGGTAATCCCACAATTATGGTCTCAACTTTGCCCTTGTATTTTTGATATGGTTACTCGTTTATTATTTTTTCCACTTTTTTAAGAATATAGTGTCAAAGTGCTATTAAAAGTTTTATATTTTTCAGAAAATTGTTCCCAGAAAACCATGTTTCGGAATCCCACGATGTCTCAGTTCATGGTATTGAAATCAATCCATATAATATATAAAAATATTACATTTGAAATAAAAGATGTTACAATATTTGTTTAAATTATTCATCCATCATCGATACATTAGGGATACAATTGTTCTATTACACTAAATTAACTAAATATTTCATTTTTAGGGGAAAATAATTGATATATTTCCTTCATTCAAAATACAATAAATTTTTTGGATGCTATAAGAAATTAACTTGTGTACATCATCCCATATTCTTTACATATATGAATTTAAATCTTGTATCCTCCACGATTATAATGAAAAAATATCATTATATTATTATTTTTTCCATGATACATATCATTGTGGTTATTTTTATTCATATATAGATATTTATTCATTATCGTTATGATAAGGGTTAACATTAAATCTCTAATTTCAATTGATTTATCATCAGAATATTCATTCAATTATCTTCCATGTTCAAATATAACAGAATTAATTCATGTTCTACCCTTTAAATAAAACAAAACACCACAATGTGAGAGACATTAATTATAGTGGATACTGTATATTAAGGAAAATAATTTAATGGTTAACTAAATCATAAAATTTTATTTTGTAAAACCATTGATATAACCTAGGAAACTCATGATCATTAAAAAAATATTTATGATTTTATCCTATACTTACACTTATCCCCAATGTTCTCATAAAACTATTATCATCTAAGTTATAACGTCCCGATACCAGAAGCCTCCTAGAGTCACCCTGTATCCGGTTGGTCACATGGCCTCAAACACATTTCGCCTAACTCCAATGGCTACCGACTAGTAGCGAGGGCCTTGGGTGTGATGGTGGGGAAACTATTCCCTCATTGGTGGAGTTACACCGAGGAAGAGAAACAGAATACAATATCAGAAGTAGTAATACTGGCATACAATACTAAATCATGGAAGACAAAAAGTAATAAGCAGCTGGAGCACATATATATAATGATGCATGATACATATGTCTAGGAAAATATCCAAAAGTCTCAATGCTTAAATACATTACCAAAACTAAGTAAAAACAAAAATAGTAAACATCCCTTCAACATTTCAAGCCTCTGCTTGGTCCCATGCTCTCCAGCTCCAAAGAAGTCATGTACCTAAAGTAGAAGGTCGCTTTACCTTATCTATACCTGTAGCAATATAATATGTTTGGGCACAAAAGCATGACCCAAAAAACACGTGAGACTAAATACCACTAGGAAAACACCATGAAATCTATGCCTAACAGTCAATAAATTTATAATGGAAGGAAAAAAAGAAGCAGTAAACATGGATGTACTCAAGAGAAACAATTCCACTATTTCAAAGAATTCAGTTTCACAAAGCAAGAAAATAGATAATCACAAATTTGTAACCCTAGGGGATATACTCACACACTAAACCCCTCTAGTCCTACCTAAAAAACAAATGAAACCATATGGGAAGTACACATAATCTACCCCTCTAGTTCAGCTTTAGTATAGAATATCTGGGGAAGCAATCATTGAAAATTCCCCATATAGTCTCATATCTATATCAAAAAGGTGATTTGGGGAAGCACTTACATCACATTCTCCTTATGGCCCACTTCTAGGAACAAAAAATATATATAAAAAAGCACTTTTTCCAATTCCCCCTATGGTCTCACATTGTAACAGAAAAACATACACTATGGAGAAGCCATTACATCTATTCTTCCTATGGTCTACTACAACAGGTTCTCACGGCCCTGTGTAAGTCAAATGATCATAGCAATGAAAAGCGTCCAATGTAAACCTCACAAACTAATTGGCTAAGCAGTCTATGTCATATCATCATGTCAGACAATAAACACTTCGTCCTACAATAATAGGCAAGGGAAACAAACAATGTAGTCAAACAGGCTAATCCAGACCAAACGGTCATAATCAAAACATGCATGGGAAATCAATTCAAAGGCATACAAATTAACCCTATTTGCATTCAATTAACCTTTACTCAAGAATTCAATCATAACAAGAAATTAACAGGGCTAAAATCATAATCACTCAATACCCTGTTCCAGGTTATTGAGAAATTTAGTGGATATAACTCAAAGAAGTTAAACGGAAAGGCACAAACCACCTACCTCAGTGTTGTAGGATTGTTATACGTGTACCTGATGTCTTTAATCGCCTATGTACATCGTATATCTACAAAAAAAATCTAAAAATGCTCAACTGACGATAACCTGAGAAAGAGGAGGAATCATAAAATAAATCTGTACAAGAAGGAAGAGATTACAGAGGCGATCCCAATGCAATCAACTTTGGTCAAATCAAAGAATTGATGCTCGGTCTGGGGCTTAGAGATGAATCGTGGTTGTTTGGTCACTCTAGGAAGAATTAGGTCAAGAATGAGATGGTTCTCTCTGTCAAACATGACACCAGTACGTTTAATGAAAAAATAAATAAAGTACACGATGTGAAATTTATATTTACTTGACGTATACTTGCCTTCACCAGCCCCCAAATTAGACGATATCCTGGTCACCACAGATACCCCTGTGTAGGGTCGTTACACGGCCAGCACCCGGCTACCGGTGGTAACTAAGTACATGTCATGTACTCATAAAGTACTTGGCGTATACCTTTGAAATTTTCAGAAAGACCTCTTTTTCCTAAAAACCCAATAAAATGTGATAACATATATGAAAAAAAGACCATGGTTCTTATAGACAACCCCCTTAAAGAAATTAATCACCGAATTTACCTACCTAGGTGGCGTAGAAAAAAAAATCCTCTGAAGGCTCTGAACATTGTGATCATACATCAGCCTCCCTCTCCCAAGTCTCATCTTGTACTCGCATGTGTTGTCATAGAACTCGTATCGGAGGAATAAAACATCCACAGAAAACCTCCATACTACGATTAATAATCTGAATAGGATACTCCTCAAATGAGGCATCCACCTCCAACTCAACATCGTAGCATTGAAGAACATGAGACAGGTCTTAGATGTAACGTTGAAGTTGAGAAACATGAAAGAAGTTGTGCATTGCCCTGAACCACTAAGGTAACTTCAGCCAATAGGCAACTAGAAAAACTCTCCCCCAATCCTCAAAGAGCCCGACATACCTTGGCGAAAGATTACCCTTTCTCCTAATCCTCTTGTTCCCAAACATTGGTTTGACATGCAAGAAAACCTGATCCCCAACCTTGAAATCCAGAGGTTGTCTCCACTCATCTGCATAAGACTTTTTTCGAGACTGTGCCGAAGCCATCCACATCATAATAAGCTCTATTGTCTATGTTTTCTCCTGGACAAGACAAGGTCCCTACATAGCTACCTATACTACCTCCAGCCAAAAAAAAGGTGATTGGCATGGCCTACCATACAAAGCCTCATAAGGTGACCTCTAAATAGATTCTTGGAAATTATTATTTAAGAAAACTCCTCATGAGGTATGTGATTCTCCCAAGAACCTCCAATATATTGGATACATGCTCGATGCATGACGTCAAGCACCTGAATCATACAATCAGACAGGACATCTGTTTGGGGGTTGTAAGCTATACTCAAAAGTACCTATGGGCCCAAGGCCTTCTATACCCCTTGCGAGATTTGAGATGTAAAATGTGCATCCCTGTCTGAGACAATGGATTGTGTAACCCCATGTAAATGTACAATCAATCAGATGTAAAACCTTCCCATCTCATCAATACTAATGGTCTCTTTGATCGTCAAGAAGTGAGCATCCTTCATGAGTCTGTTAACAAAAACCCAATCTGCATCAATTCCTTGAGGAGACCTTGGTAAACCTTTCATGTAATCCATCACGACATTGTTTCATTTCCAATCGGGAATGGGTTACTGTTGCAAAATCCTTATTCGTCACTGATGCTCTGACTCAACTAGCTGACAGGTGGAACACCTCAAGATGAACCCAAAAACATGTTTCATCATACCCACCCACCAATACAGATAGTTTAGATCATGATACATCTTCATGACACCAGGATGATCATCCATGAGGAATGAAAGTCTTGCATCATCTCCTTGTGGATGTCTGCTGGAATCCATACACGCCCACGAAAATGTATGGTCTTATCCTCTCCTACGGTCCATCCAGGAGTAGGGTCCTCTCCAGACAAGCTTTCTCGTAGAACAAGGCCTTCTGAATCTGATAGCTTTATCATTCACACTCGATCAGGTAGAGTAGAGGTAACAGCTACAGAAGAAAAAATATCTGTCCCTATCTATCGTGCACTGCGAAATTCATCTTAGATAGAAGATTCATAAGATTTTACTCAATTATAGCCTTCTAAACTGCATGTATCTGAGTCCTCCTGCTCAGTACATTATCCAAAACATTTACTTTTCCTAGTGTATAGGGAAGCTCAATGTCAAAGGAAAGAAGGTACTCTACCCACCTTTTCTGTCTCAAATTCATATCATGCTAAGTGAAAATATACTTGAGACATTTATGGTTGGTGAAAACACCCAAATGATCTCTCAAAAGAAAATGTCTCCAACAACACAAGGCATGAACAATTGCAGCCAATTTGATATCGCGCGTTAGGTAATTTCTCTTATGTGGCCTTAACTGTAGAGACCCTTATGTAACGACTCCTCCCTACAAAAGAACCGCTCCATGATTGATACCGGAAGCATCATAGTGAACAATGTTTCTCTTTATTGGCTCTGGAGAAATTAATATCAGTGCTGAATTAAACCTCCCTTTCAGTTCCTAGAAGGATTACTGACAATAATCTAACCATAAGAACATTCCACCATTCTTAGTCAGGCTCATTTCTGGCACTGTTAAGTGAGATAATACTTGTATAAAACGTCTGTATTATACATCCCTCCATAGAAAACTTCATACCTCAATGATGTTCTTCATATTATCCCAAAAATATACTTCCCTCACCTTCTCTGGGTCTACTGATAGTCTTTTCTTTGAGATAACATGACCCATGATGTGAATTTGGTCCATCCATAAATGGAATTTTGAGAGCATAACATATAACTGATTCTCTCTCAATTTACTCAAAATTATCTCATGATGGGTAGCATGGTCATGTCGAGTCTTAGAGTACTACAATATATCATCTACAAAGACCACCATGAAATAATCTAAGTATGGATGGAACACTTGGTTCATCAGTGCCAGGAATACTGTAGGTGCATTCATGAGACAGAACGGCATTACCACCTACTCGTATAGACCATACATTTTTTGAAAGGTTGTAATAGGTACATATAATGGTCTAACTTGAAACTGATGATAACTGGATCTCAATTAAATTTTCAAGTACACCCGAGCTCTTCAAAGATGATCAAATAGATCCTCAATCCTCAACAAGGGATATCTATTCTTCACTATCAACATGTTCAGCATCCGATAATCTACACAAAGTCGGAGGGTATCATCTACCTTCTTCAAAAACAGGATAGGCAAACCGCAAGAAGATGTACTAGGTCAGATGAAACCCTTTGCATGAAACTCCTCCAACTACTTCTTTATCTTCTGTAACTCAAGTGTATCCATCCTATAAAAAGGAATAGACACCAATACCACTCCTGGAACAAGCTCGAAAAAAAATTCCACCTCTAGCTCTAGAGAAAAACTGGAAATGTCCTCTGTAAAGACATCCTGGAAATGATCCACCACTAGTGGAAAGTCCAACTATGATGTCCCTTATTCATCCAGATATATACTAGAAAACTGGGTTGTATCTACTCCTAACCCATGATGCTCAGGTCCTACTCTGTTCTCCTAGATATAATGTTTTCCCTTATGAAGAATCAATCTTCCCTCTAGTGATGTGAACCTCACCCTACGATGATAAAAGTCAACATAAATATGGAAGAGAACTAACCTGTCCATTTGGAAAATGATATCATAACCCATCATCTCTAGGACATAAATGTCCCATAAAAAGTGACACCCACCAACCTATAGAGGGAACTCCTTACAAAGATGTACAAATTCCATTTTTGTCCCCAACGGAGTGTATAATGTCAAGATATCCATAGAAGAAAAGTCACAGAGCCAAAGGCACTCCACAATATTAAAAAAATATAAAGCTATTGGAATCCCATATATTGAAAAGATCATAATATAAAACTAAGGAAACTTGGATCGTACCTCGAACAATAGAGGGTTTGGGATCTTTCTTCTGTTGGGTTTTCTCCACTACAATGGTTTGACCTGCACTGCAGCCCTGGGACAATACCTAACCACTCTGAGTTAATCCACCATGTTGTTGCTGAAGACACGGTGACTGACTACCACGGTACAACCACCACATCGTCTTAAACAGCTAGAATAACTCTTGTTCCCAGACTAATGAGAAATTGGTGGCCCAGATCCTGAACACGGATTCATAGAATAACCCCTGTCACCAGCTACTAGTGAGAAGATATGACAGATGCACTAATGATGACCCATCTTCCTACAAGATCGGCACTCTACTGGGTCTCTCAGGCTATGAGGCCTCATATTCGCGCACAACCCACACTGGTAGCACACCACCAGTATATGAGAAGGAGTGTCTCGCATCCTTGGATCACCATGTGGAGACCCCTGTGGAGCTTCCAGCTGTCAGTAGAAGGGATACTGACTCCAGATGTCGAACCACCCTGGATCACAACTCTAGAATCCCTCATATCATGCTATGTGATCAACACCTAGTTGACGATTGAAGTGATAGACATCATCCTGAATATATTAAACTAATATGAAATGTCATGCCTAAGACCATCCTAAAAAATCTTTATTAGGAATAACTCATCACGCACTGTAATAGACATGAAGCATTGCAGCTCTGTAAAGCATGAAGAATACTTCATAACAGAAAGAATACAATTCTCTAGACTCATGAACTCTTGGGATCGATTGTCCTTCAATGTATAGAGATTAAAGTAGTTATAAAAAGCCCACTGGATGTCATCCAAAAAAATAACTGTTCGGCATCCTACCTGTGAGATCACATCCCACCATCTCTTGGTGGAATCCCAAAGCATATATGTAATAAGCTTGTCCCTCCCCCCCGAAGGTTTCTCTAGGGGATAGAATATAGAAATCATAAAATCTAACCATGAATCTATAGCCTGAGGTCCTCCTTCTCTTATGAAGGTGGGAGGATGATGCAGCTTGAAATCCCATGGGAGCTCTACCATAGACGGGCAGAATGAGTTACTCCGTGAAAGGTCTGCATGAACCTCATGAAGCCCTCTCAAAACTGTGCATCTAGAACTATGTCTGGAATGACGATCAGTGCCAATACTAGCTCAACTGAAGGATCTACTAGAAGTCCTTGATCATCCATGTCTGCTGTTTGGTCACTGCCTTGCAACTGGCATACAACTTGAGGACGTCTCGCTAGCATGACTCTACAAGTTCAAACACACAAATTTTATCATGATTATCAAGGAAAGTAAACTATAAAAATAACACAGGAATAAGATATAGAAAGAATTCATGTTTTACAAAACAATGTTACAGGATTGTATAATGCCTACATGGCGTTCTCCCTTATGCCTTCCATGTGGGAGTTTACCCTTGCCCAACATGTGGTGTAACACCCCATACACGGTGTGTTGTCCTTAAACATGGCATGTACTTGAATCCTCTTACCCTTCCCCGAGTTCTCTTATAAATCTAAGCCACACGACTCTCCAAGAATGAGACTACACGACATGTTAGTGCTAGAAACGGTGTGTACTAGATGTGCTTCACCGACCCGTGTTGTTAGTGACATAGCTGGATATACGGCTCACAATACACGTCATGATCCAAAGAGACACGACATGCACTAAAGGGTTCCCACTGACCCGTGTTGTTAGTTACATTGCCAGATTCTAGGGATTACACTACATGGAATGCTCGAGACTGACACGACATGTATGGATTATGTTTTTATCATCTGTGTTGTTAGTCACACGAGTGGAAACATGGTCTACACAACACATCATATACAACCGGTACTCAATGTCTTCCCCCAAGGATTTCCCAACCCTGTGTCTCTACCCCCCCACAGCTAGTTACATGGTTAGAGACTACACGGAGTGTTCATACAGTACATGGTGGGTACTTAAGAAAAACAGTATCTTCCCATGCAAAAGAACACATGGCGTGTATTCATCACTACACAGTATGTATTTTGGATTTTTCTCGACAGTAAGCCTTAGAATATTCATAGAAACCTAGAAAAACACTAAAAAAAACTTTAAAGTGACAAATTCCGATCCTTAAGGACCCATACTCCCCACCAATCAAAACTTGGAATCTATTAAATTTCATAAATAAGGGAAAAAGGCAATGATACACCAAATTCCGGTCCATGAAGGCCCATGACACCTCAAGAACCAATGTTTGGAATTCATTAAAAAAAACCTTACACAAATCAAAACCCTATCAAACAACAGGTACATTATCAAGGAATCTATCACAACAACATGCATATCTAGCACAACATCTATTACAACAACATGAAATCTCTAATGCACCCATAATGGAATGGAAAGAATTATTGACATGTGATTTCTATCAAGTTCTTATATTCTGAATGAGATGGAATACCCTCATCTCATTGGGTTTCAACGAAAATATAACCTCAACAATATCTACAATAACAACACAAAGCATGTGAATACCTCAATGGTAAAATCAAATCGACTGTAAAATTTAAAAACCATAAAATTGCAACAATGAGGTATATTGTATTTTCCATGTACATGGGTTAGCTACTCACGGGAAAAACTTATTACCAAGTACATATTTCTACCTATCCCGAGCTATAGGCTCCAAATAGTAAGTAAAGAATAAAATAATTCCTCTGATACCAGTTTTTAGTGTTTCTATTCCGGAAGCCACATAGAGGCACCCCGTACCCGGTTGGTCACATGGCCTCAAGAAAATTACCCATAACGCCAGAGGCATCCAACTAGCAGTGAGGTCCTTGGGTGTGATAGTGGGGAAACTATTCTATCATTTTCAGAGTAACACAGTGGAAGAGAAAAAGAATACCATAGCAGATGTAGTAATAATGAAATACAAAAATAAACAGCGGAATATTGAATGTAATTAGTTGCTGGAGAACATATATATAATGATGCATGATACAAATGTCTTGGAAGAAATCCAAAAAGGTCACAATTCTGAAATACAGTACTAAACCAAATTATAAAAGATAACAGTAAACAAATATTCATCATTTCAAGGCTATGTTTGGTCTCATGCTCTCCCGCTACAATGCAGTCAAGTACCTGAAGTAGAAGGGTGCTTTCTATTATCTATAACAGTAGCAATATAATCTATTTGGGCCTAAAATCATGAACCAATCAACGTGGGAGACTAAATACTAGTAGGAAACCACTAAGAGATCGGTTCCTAATAGTCAGTTGATATATATTATAGGCAATACAAAAAGAAGCAGTAAACAAGGAAGTAATCAACACTAACAATTCCCCAGTTTTAAAGCATTTAGTTCCACATAGAAATTAAATAGATAATTACCAACAGGTAAACCTCTATGATATACTCAGATCCTAATCCCCTCTTTTCATACCTAGGAAATACATTCAACCCTCTAGTAAGTACATACAGTCTAACCCCTCTATTTAAAATTAGTATAGATTCTCTGGGGAAGCACTCGCCGTTAATTCCCCCTATAGTCACATATCGGTAACAAAAAAAGTGATCATGGGAAGAACTTACGTCACATTCCCCCTATGGTCCATGTCGAGGAAATAAAAACACTCTGAGGAATCACTTACATCAATCCCCCCTATGGTCTCACATCGTAATAGAAAAAGAGACACTCTAGAGAAGCCCTTACATTTATTCTCCCTTCCGTCTACTACACTAGGTTCTCACGACCCTGTGTAAGTCAAACGAGCATAGAAATGCAAAGTGGACAAAGTAAAACTGAAGTAATACATGGCTAACCAATCTACAACCTATCATCATGTCAGATAATAAACACTCTATACTACAATACTTGGCATGGGAAACAAACAAGGTATCCTAACAGGCAATGCAAGACCGAATGGTCATAAACATAACATGCATGGTAAATCACTTCAAAAGTATAAATATTTACCCTATTCACATTCAATTAACCTCTATTAAGGCATTCAAGAATAGAAGTAAATTAATAGGGATAAAACCGTAAACATGCAATACCTCATTCTAGGGTATTGGGGAATTTATCACATATAACTCAATGACATTAAACTGAATGGCACAAACACCTAACTCAGTGTTGTTGGATCATTATATGTGATCCCCAAGACTTGAATAGCCCAAGAACCCCATATATCTAAAAAATTTAACAAAATTCTCCAAAAAAACATGGGAGAGATGAGGAATTAGGAAACAAATCTCCAGAAGAAGGAAGATCTTACTGAGGTGATCTCAATGCAATTGACGACGGTCAAATCAGTGAATGGATCCTCGATCGGTGGAACGGAGAAGAATTGTGGTCGTACAGTCTCTCTTGGATGAACTAAGTCAAGAAAGAGACAGTTCTATCTAGCAGACACTACCCTGGTATGTTTAATAAAAAATAGAAATTACATAACATGTACATTATAAGTACATGTCGTGTAGTTGCCTTCATCAACCCCCATATTAGGTTGTCTCTAGGTCACCACACAAGGCCATCTGCATGGCCGTTACACGACCAACACTTGGTTACCCTTGGTAACCAAGTACACGATGTGTATTCATAATTTTTACAACATGTACATAATATATTTCAAGAAACTCATCTTTTTCCAAAAAAACACCAGAAAAAGGAAAAAGATACCTAAAAATTGATCTGGGTTCTTACATAAGATTCTAGTGGTTTCCTAAACAATGATCGGATAACAACTATAAAAAACCATACATCTAAAACATTGATAATAAATTTAAATATACTAATATTATATAAATTACATAACTATATCAACCATAATCAAATAGGTTTAGGTACATTGGATACATGGACACAACAACAACTGGTAATAACTAATCTACATCATCTACCACTATATTCGTCATAAATAACACCTTTAATTGAAATAACAGATATTAAAAATGTAATTATGATGTTAATGATAACGTGGGTATAGGAAACATATGAAATTATGAGCCCATATGCCCAGTAAGGGGAAAAAAGAAGATGTTAAGGATCACATGATCATAAAATGATATAAGGGTATAAAAACATGTGAATAAAATTTTAAAATAATATAATATATATCATAAATCATGTTATTATGTCATTTAATAAGTCATGGATGTTTATAAATCATGAATCATAATTGAATCAATGAATGTGTGCAATGATATCACACCATTGACATAAGACATCTGATTGTGGCATACACATAAGCGTAAAAATACTATTTTCATAAAATTAATGGATGATTTGACAGAATATAATATTTTAATGGTTTAACCCTTAAAACTATAATTTTATTCAAAGCTTACTCATGAATATCCTAGTTGAAATGTCTTGAACTAATATGCTTTTACTACAGATTCCTCTACTATTAATATTGTGGGATATATATCATTACACAATTCATTAGAGGAATATATAGGTACCACCTGTCATATAATTAAAATCATACATATTTATTCCAAAATATCATAAAATATTCATTATATAAGAACCTATTAATCTATAGGGACATCATTAAAACTTCATCATATCATCATAGCATAACTGAAAAAATATTGATTTAATACATATAATTTTATCACAAACCCAATATATCTAGAGAAATAATAAGGATTGTATAATTGGATGAAATCTCAAATAAATATTAACATAAATCAAGGTTTTATATCCTTGATGAATTGAAATACCATTAAAATATCATTAAACATTCTCAATGTAATTATTAATTCTATTTTCAAATCAATTCTTAAAAAATAGTTCATATATAATGGAAAAAATTATCATTTAAAAAACCTTCTAATCATTTAATGGATTAATCAATAAAAATAATATTTATGATATATGGAAAATAAATACATATAATCTATGTTAAAAAAACATTCCATACATATGTTTTTAGAAAATATTAAATAGTACACAATTTGAAAAATCCAATTTTTTTTTTCATTAAACCGATTTTGTTACAAATCAATAGAATATTAAATATTAAATTATTTAATAATATTTAAATTTTAAATATAATTATTAAATAATTTCTATAAAATATTTCTATTAAATAAGTTCAGTTTCAACCAAATTGAGAAATTATGAAAATTTCATTAGGGTCATTTTGACTGTTCCAAGAGTACATTAAATAAATGAAATTAATTGAACAAATATATTTTTAAAAAGGAATATCTTATAAAAAATAATGATTTTTCATAAGAGTTATATCATGAGATTTATTAATTGGAGTCATAGTCATAATCTATCCTAATAATCTTGGAGATTGTGACATATAAACCCTTACTGTTATAGTAAAATATTGATCATATTCTACATGAATGAAATATAAATAGATGGATTTTTAACTTACCATTAAATTAATATGAATCATTATAGAATAAATTCAAGGTAACTATATAAACAACATAAAATAACAAAATATAAAAATTAATTATGTTTTTTATTGAAACGATATGATATTTGTATACATGAAAATGTTTTTTTTATTTTAAAAGATGGAAGAAAATAAATTTAAAAAATAATTCATCAATAAATGATAATTATTAAATCGTATATATAATATATTTTAATAATTTCAGTCTTCAATACCAAAATGAGTAATATAAATGAAAAAATAATAACATTTATTTGTGGATGTGGTAGAAAAAATGTCGGCATGAATGACATTATCATTTCAAAAAAGTATTGTATTACAATATTTTATACACGATATCATCAATTCATAAATATTTTGAAAACATTAATATCATATAAGATAAATAAACCCATCCAAAAACCCATCCATAATATAAATATATGAAAATTTTATTTTATACCTACATGGAATTGTTATGTTCTATGTATGCATGGGACACAAATTCAATACATAATTACTTTGAAAAGGAGAGTATATAGAGTGGAATAGGCTTAATATACATGGATATTATATCATTTTATCTGAATAATTATCAAATATGAAATGTATATTCATAAGTACCTTAATATGTTATTATAATTTGTATCATGGAGAAATACTTTTCTATCTTGGAGAAATATCATCTACTTCTTCAATAAAGATATCCCCATTCTATAATCCTACATAAAACCATTATTCATAACATTGTGAGGGAAAATATAATGGCGTGACATCGAATGATTAGTTTGTGTTTACAATGAAGATATATAAGAATAACATGCGAATAAGTGTAAAATAATATGATTATAACATTATATGATCAACCCATGCCTCTAAAATATCTTAATCATGATTCGTGGAATAAATATTTGATTCTTAAAAGAAATGAGTCATAAGGATATCAATGAACATGACTCATGATATCAAAACATTGACATAAGACATATCATTATTTAATATCGAAAAATATATAAAATCATTCACAATAAATCAAGTATCATTGATAGAGACTTTCAGGGAACATAATGGGGGTAACACCTATATAGCAGGAAAAACTAATATCCCATGTTTTAGACCATTTTTATGGCATACATAGTTATTCATGATTCCCACAGGGGATCAACCTCGTCGACATTTTCCCATCATTTTATTCTAATATATAAATATTTTCCCAATGCATTAGTGGGAGTTAAATGTATCATCATTCATATGTGCTATAATGGTATTTCACATCGCTATTTGGGCCACCCTATCATATATGATGTAATGTGTTAACCCAGTGCTATCTATTCCACCCAATCATATAAGCTATAATAGTCTTACATATCACTATTTGGACCACCCTATCATATAAGTTGTAACCTAAATAATCACTACTATATGGGACACCATATCATATATGTTCTAATAGGATTTCATAGTGGTATTGAGGACACACAATCATATAATCTATTTTATATTACCATTCTTTATATAGAACACCCCTTTGTATATGCTAAAATAGTCTTACCAAATGTTATATGGCCAGACCAATCGTGTAAGATATGATGTGATTACCTTGTTCAATCGAGGCCACCCATAATGTAATATATAATGTCATTACATGATGATATATAGGGTACCAAATAATATAATACATTTCTATGAACCAAAACATGATTAAAGTAAAAATTGTTTTCATATCATTATAAAATCATATAAAAAATAGTTATTTCATAACTTGATTAAACTAATGATTACAAATGGGTTTCCTATTTATAACGACCAATAATTTACATACTTTGTTATTACATCAGTGTTGAAGAATAATTATTACAACATATAACAAAACCATTAAAGGACCGTATAGGTATAGTGTCTTTAGAAACTGGGAAACTAAAACAACTGGTTCATAAAATCTACTACACTATCTCCCGTTTATTTCATCATATCTGGAGTCCCTTTTTGTCATATCTTACTTAATATCCTTCTTCCTGACCTGGGGAAAAGAAAACATACAAAAGAGTGAGCTCAAATTCTCAGTAAGGGTAAAAAAAGAAATATTAGTCATATCATATTCATAAGAACAAAACATTTTGAAAATCATAACCAACAAAAGAGGTCATAATATCATGTCATGGGATAAATCATAGTAATGAAAATTCATACCAAATAATCATAACATAAAAAATTAAACTTTGTGTCATACACACATAATCATAGAAAATCATTTCATATTAGTCAGGGCTCATTTCCAAGACCATCATAGAGGACAAAGTCTGTTACTGAACCAAGTTCACTCCTCGTTCCAGTCCTGTATCACTGAATAGGTTTAACTTTCCGTTCTAGCCATGTCTATATCATGAGATATAAATCTTTACCCAATGAATTGGAGGGAGATATAGGTCCCACCCATCTAATAATGAATCCATTCTTATGTGTGCCACAAAATCATAAATCATACATCATAGCATAACCCATGTAATAAAAATGGTATTCTTAAACATAATGCCATCATAACATAACCCATATAAGATAAAAGGACATCATAAAATTAATTCCATCATAAAACAATCAAATCAATGTATAAATAGTGATATAAATAGAACCCTATTTTATCTTAGATGGAAAATAATTTTGATAAAACACTTGAACTCTATTCTTGAGGAAAATAACCTTTATACTTCAAAAACATTTTTCCTTTCTTAACATGTCATACAATTTTAAACTAAATGAATTTTATTAAAAATAAACTTGAAAACTTATAAAGTAATATTATTGGAAATAATGTTCTAAAAATCCATTCAGGCCATATAAGTTAAAAAAACATCCTTCTCGTAGTTTGGCTGAAAAATTCAAAAAGTATCTCGTACGAAAAACGAAAAAAGATTCCTTTCATATATTTTACTAAAAACTCACCGAAGGGTAAAATTGGATTTAAAAAATTTTAGTAGGATGGAAATAATATTACATATTGAGTAAACATGGACGTGGATGATAACATAAACCCAAAAAAATGCCAAAGTACAAACAATATCGGATAAAAAAGAGATTTTGAGATTCTCCCTTACCTTAGGTCCGATATGCTTCGTATGAATCCGAACCTCATTTAATATCATTTAAATAATGTTAATTGACTAATTAAAGAATCATATTCATTTTTATTATATCATATAGGGTCATATTTGTATCTTCTTAGTAGTAATAATTCATTGCTACTTGTTATTCAGTTGTTTATTGCTTTATGTTCTTATGCATGTTTTGTCGAATAAATTCTTATTCCTTTTTATAGGATATAGATACATCATTTACAGAATGGTATTAGTGTAATATATATCATATTTATTCATTCATTTAATTTATATAATCATTATTCAATGAAGATCATATAGAACAAGTCGCATCACATCATGGAGACGATAGGCCGTATGTACGCACGAGTGATGATATCATTCCCATGGTCGTGGAATTGTATTGAAGTGTATGTATAATATTTCAGAATCAATACCAATTTACAATAATCTTATAGAGTTATTTATTTACACCATTATACCCATCCAATTAAGGTGGTGGTGGAAAACATATTACACCACGACGTGGAGACGGTATTCCGTACGTACGCACGTGCAGTGATTTTGTTTGCCGTAGGATGGATAAGAGGTGAAATAGGGTTGTTTCATATTTATAATAACATATCAGTGTATGAGGGATACTGATGTTATTACCTCATAATGAAACAACTAAAGAAGAGGGAGTAGAATAATAATGGAACTTGAAGAAAATGGTAGAAGGTATTTCCTCTCCTTCTAAGTGCCTCATTTAAACATTCTCTTAGGGCACTAGAGTTTGTCTTTTGAGAAGAACAGTACCTCTATTAGGTTTATCAGGAAGTGGGGAAGAGAAATGGGAAGGGGTTGGATGAGCTTGAAAGCTCAAAGTGGTGTGAATAGGAGAGGGATTAGGTGCCCTTTTATAAGGGAGGAGAGGGGCACCTTTGGAAAGTGTGAAAATATTATTTTATATAAACTTATCTTCGGTTTCAAAAGGTCCAAAAATCATTAAAGATGAAGATAAGATGACTCATGGTCTAAATAAAATCATCCAATCAGAATTGGACATGTTTTGGAAAATATTTTAATCATTATAATCTTATTTATTTAAATCATTTATTAATGAGGTAAATACTGCATCATTATTGTTTCATAAATAATTTAATTTATATGATGTCTAAAAATTATAAAAAAAATACCAACATGTAGGAAATCTGTTTAAATTTCCTATGAATATTTATAGTCGAATATACAATTTATATAGCCCCTTATAAAAAATAATTACTAATGAATTTTTGTTAAAGCCAATTTTGTCTTTACATTAAATTAATTAATCTAATGTGTCATTGTCGTTCATAAGTGGCTCCATGGGGTCCCAAAATCTACCCAAGGATGCCCATGGTCAGCCGTTACTCATCCAATAAGTTTTGGACAAGTGTTAAGGTAATTTTGAATTATTATAATTTTCTTTTAACCTTGAATTACCCTATTTAATTTTAACCGTGGTAAATAAAAGTAAAAAGTTACTATTCACCAAAAATTATTTTTTTCTAATTGAACCACATTTTACTTCTTGATATTAACCGTGTCTCTCAGATTTTCAAAATTCAACTCACAGAAGCGGTAAAATTATGTTTTATGAACAATTGCAAAAGCTCCTAAGAGGTGGGTAAAAGAGGGTGAAAAGTTCAATACATTTTTTTATAAATGTAAAATAATTATAAAATGATTCCAATGAATTTAATTGAACATATATAAGTATTATGTATCTATTTTGACCTAAAATAAATTTAAATCAAATAAATGATTATTTAAATAAAAAGTCGATTTTAATCAAAAACTCTGTGTTTTCACTATTCATCAAAAATTGATGTTTTTTCAGAAAAATACCAAAAATTCAGCCTAAGATATATTTGATATTTCGAATTCAAAAAAGATGTCTATTTTTCCAAATTCAAAACATAGAAGTGACATTAATTAATTTTAAATTTAATTCCCATTATCAAAACAAATAGCGTGTTTCTAAGAAACAATAACTATAAAAAGATCATTACTTGTTTATGTCCAATTTCAAAGTGAAATTAATTCCAATGACCAACATTGGATTAAATGGTAAAAATATATTCTAATTACACTATAAAAACAATTAAAATTATAATCTATCCATATAAATTATTGCAATGAAAAAAGTTGTTTTTAATTAAAATTTAGCGTGTTTTTACTATTCATCAAAATATGAAAGTTACCAGAATAATATGAAAAATTTATCCAAAGTAAATTTTTATACCCTAATTCTGAAGAAGAACTTTATTTTTTCAAATTGAACTTATAAACGTGTCAAAAACTATATTTAAAATGTGTGCGCCATCAAAAGGCGGTAAAACTACATTTTTTAAAATATACTTCTTTTATCTGAAAAACTGATTTTGTTTTCATGCCTCATTATAGAAAATCTGTAAGATGATTTATAATGTTATAAAATTTAAAATTCAGTTAATACTTTTCATAACGTCTAGTTCATAATATTATAATAATATATCGTTGTTTAGTGAAACTCGGTATTGCGTACTACACACGCTATTGAAGAAGGTCATGATTGCGTGTAACACAAGCCAACCTAGTGTTGTGTACATTGAAATATTACTTTGCGTATAACATAATACATAAAAAATATGCTTCTCATAAAATATCAGGGTGTTACATTCTACCCCCCTTAAAATTAATTTCGTCCTCAAAATTCGTCACATCTTAACAAACAGATGATGATACCTCTCCCTCATCATATCCTCAAGCTCCCATGTAGCTTCTTCTAATTGGTGGTTCCTCCATAAAACATTCACCAAGCAAGTGGTCTTGTTCTGTAGAACTTTTTCACTATGATCCAGAATCTCTATCGGTTGTTCTTCTTAAAAAATATCTTGCTCCAGCGGTACAACTTCTGAGCTTAGTACATGTGAAGGATCCGGTATGTACTTTCTCAGGAGAGATACGTGGAGCACATCATGAATGTGAGAGAGATTTGGTGGAAGCGCCAATCGATAATCTACCTTCCCAACAAGATCCAGTATTTCGAAAGGACCGTTATACCTAAGGATCAACTTTCCCTTCTTCACAAGTCTCATTACTCTCTTCCAAGGAGGTATTCATAAGAACACATTATCACCCAATTCAAACTATAGGTATTTTCTTCGGTTGTCGGCATAACTTTTTTCTCGACTCTGAGTTGCTCATATGTGTTGTTGAATATATCATACTTTTTGTGCCATCTCATCAACAAGATCAGGTCCTAATAGTTATCTTTCCCCAACTTCATCCCAGCAAGTTGCAGTTCTGCATTTCTTTCCATAGAGATCTTCATAAGGATCCATCTGAATTCTGGAGTGAAAGCTATTAATATAGGAAAATTCCACCAGAGGTAGGTGTTGATCCCAACCACCTTTTAAATTTATAGAGAAAGATCATAACATGTCTTCTAGAGTTTGAATTTTCCTCTCAGACTGACCATCTGTTTGAGGATGATAAGCAGTGCTGAAACTCAACTCTGTATCTAGAGTATGCTGAAGACATTGCCAGAACTTAGAGGAAAACCTCAGATCCCAATCAGATATAATGAATAGTGGTACTCCATGCAATCTTACCACTTCCTTTACATATATCCTGGCAAGATGATCCAGAGAGAAATCTTCCCTAATTGCAATGAAGTGTGCCGACTTTGTAAGACAATCAACTATAACACAGATAGCAATATTGCTTTTAGATGTTTTAGGAAGTCCAGTGAAAAAGCCCATAGTGATGTTTTCTCATTTTCATTCTGGTATGGGTAATGGTTGTTACATCCCTTTAGACTCTTGTCTCTTAGCTTTAACTTGCTGAAAAACCAAGCATCGAGAGACATATTCAACCACATCTCTTTTTAGGCCATCCCACCAGAAGTACTCTTTCAAGTCCCTATACATCTTCGTGCTTCTATGATGAATAGAGAATGAAGAACTATGCGCTTCATCCAGGAAATCCTTCTTTAATTCAGGTATTGGAAGAACACAAACCAGATTCCTGAACCTTATTATCCCATCACAATCAAGGTTTAATTCAGGAACATTTCACACCTTCTTTTGTAACTCTGCATCTTCTTTTTGTGCCTCTTTAATCTTCACATGTATAGATGGTTGAAAATTCAGTTGATAAAGATAATATTTTCCCCTTCCATTATAATTCCAAGATCCATCCTTTGTAAATCCATAAATATTAGATCTTTTGTGATCCTCATCATGGATAAGCTAGCATGGTCTTATTGAATTAATGTGTCTGCCACCTTGTTTTCATTCCCAAGGTGGTAATGAATTGAGTGGTCGTAATCCTTAATCAGATCCAACCATCTTATTTGGCGCATATTCAGATCCTTTTGTGTGAAAATATACTTTAAACTTTTGTGATCAGTGTAAATATCACACCTTTCACCATAAAGATAATTCCTCCAATTCTTTAATGCAAAGATTACCGCAAATAACTCCAAATCATGAGTTGGGTAATTTTTCTCATGGATTTTCAACTGTCACACAACATAAGCTATCACCATATCATTTTTCATGAGAACACACCCCAATCCCTTCTTGGATGCATCACTGTAGATCACAAAACTTTCTCCACTACAAGGCAGTGTGAGCACAGGTGAATTGGATAACCTTCTTTTCAATTCCTTGAAATTTTCTTCACACTCCTTCATCCACACAGACTTAACTCCTTTTCGAGTCAACTTGGTGAGTGGATTAGATAATTGTGAAAAATCCTTCACAAAACGTCAATAATATCCAGACAAATCAAGAAAACTTCGGATCTCAGTTATTGTTGTTGGTCTCGACTTTTTTTGCTGGATCCACAGATATCCCCTCTTTTGAGATTATGTGACACAAAAATGAAACATTTTGAAGCCAAAATTCACACTTGGTAAATTTGGCATAAAGCTTCTCTATTCTGAAGGTCTTCAATACATTTCTCAAGTGATCTTTATGTACATCCTTTCTCTTTAAATAGACAAGAATATCATCTACAAAGACTACCACAAACTGATCAAGATAGTCTCTAAAGACTCTATTCATCAGATTCATGAAGATAGTAGGGGAATTCGTAAGAACAAATGGCATTACTATAAATTCATAGTGTCTATACCTTGTACGGAATGCCGACTTTGGTATATCATCCCTTTTGACCCTTAATTGATGATACCCTAAATGATGATCAATCTTGGAAAAGTATTGAGCTCCGCATAATTGGTCAAATAAGTCATCAATGAGCGGGATAGGATATTTTTTATTTATCATGATCTTGTTAAGTTCTCGATAATCAATGCAGAGTATCATTGATCCATATTTCTTATTAACAAAAAGAACAAGTGCTCCCCAAGGTAACACACTAGGGCGTATGAATCCTTTATAAAGATTCTCTTCGATTTTCTTCTTCAATTCCTGCAACTCAATAGGGGCCATTCTATAAGGTATCTTTGAAATAGGAAAAGCACCCAGTACGAGTTATATTTAAAACTCAACTTCACGATTTGGTGGAAGACATGGAAAATCTCCAGAAATAAATCATCAAACTCTTGTACAATGAGAATATTCATAATCATGAGTTTCTTGCCAAAAATTTGAGATAAATAACCTTCATTTATTGGAATCAAGAACCATAAGATGGAATAAATTTCCTCTGGAAGCTTATATTAATCCTTTCATCGATAGACAATCATAGATTGATCTGGAATATTAAATGTGATTTCCTTTCTTTGGAAATTGATATGAGATCCGTATAAATAAATCCAATCCATGACAAGAATCACATCAAATTCCAATATAGGAAGGATCACTAGATTTGCAGGAAGCACATTCCCACAAACTTCATTTGGAGAAGAATTATAAACTTTTGATGCGACTGTTGTGCCATTAGGAGTTGTCATAGATATCTCAACATCTAATTGTCGAGGTAATACGGTGATACCCTTAGAAAATTCTATATAAATAAAAGAGTTGGTGGATCCAGAATCAAATAAAACATTTTCTACTTTAGAGTGGATGGTAAGTGTACCTTTCATCACTTCATTATCATACTCCATATCACCGATAGTAATTGCATGTGACATTCTTTTTTCTTTAGCCTTAAGAGTTTGTTGACTTCTATTATCATCAACAACCCTTGGATTTGTTCATTTATCGGCATAATGCCCCATCTATTTTCACTTGAAACATTTAACTATAGGAGGTGCATTCTGTGTATCCCTTTCTTTAGTCACACCATTAGACATCTTCTTCCCATTATTTCAACATTCAACTGCCCAATGACCATATTTTCCACACTTAAAACATTTTCTTGTCCCTTTAAGACAATTTCCTCCAAGTTTCTTTCCACAATTTGAGAATAATGGAAAAACCATCTTCTTTTCAGTGTAGTCTTTACATTTTCCTTTGAATTCCATTTTCCTCTTCATATCAATCCCATATGACTGATGGGTTACTTCAATCTCCATCTCAAACTTGAGAGCACATCGAACAATTTCCTTGTATCTATTGGAAGTCCCTTATGGCTAATTCCCTTAAAAGACTTGGTTTTAAGCCACCAAAGAATAGATCGATTTTACTCTCTGGTTGGATAATAATTCCAGAAGCGTACCTTGCAAGTCTTGTAAAATTAGCTTCGTAGGTACCAACTGATTCATCATCCTTTTGATTCAGTTCAAGAAACTCCTTCTACATATTTTTTCGAAGAATACGAGGGAAGTACTTATTGAAAAATAAGTTCTTGAACTCGTTCCATTCCATGGACTCAATTTCATCTCTTTGTCTCGTATTCTTGCTAAGATTCCACCATTGATCTGCATCACCTTCCAAACAATACACTGCTATGATAACTTTGTCATGTTCAGAACATTGTAAAACTGAAAATATCTTTTCAGTGGTACTAATCCATCGTTCAGCTACTAATGGATCAGAAGACCCGCTGAATGAAGGTAGACGCTGCCTCATGAAGGATTCAACAGAATGTTTCTCCTTCCTTTGCTCATTTGGATGTCCTGCATGGTTCATAGCTTGAGAAAGTAGTGTGAGCATGGCTATAAGATTTTGCATTCCAGCTCCCATAACATTTGGTTGCTCAGGGGGACAATCATTACATTTCCCATCGCATTCAGCATTAACACGGTTCCTTCGGGTTTCAGCCATTAACTAAAACCAAGAAGCATAGTGTGAGAAACACTAATCATAATAGGAAAACCACATAATCAAGAATAAAATTTCACACTTATGGTATTATCATAGGTTTTTCATGGCCATTTCTAAAACACTAAGATTGTGTTCTATTCTTATAATTATCCTTAGGGTTCTTACTAAGGCTTTCACATCCCAGTTTCCAAAAGTTGACTATACCATTCCTCTAATACCAACTATAATGAACAATACTTTACATACATTGTTATTACATCAGAGTTGAAGCATACTTATTACCACATATAAAAAAACCATGAAATGACCATATAGGTATAGTTTACTTAGAAATTGGGAAACATAAACAACTTGTTCATAAAATCAACTACATTGTCTCCCATTTATTTCATCATATCTAGAGTCCCTTTTTGGAATATCCTACTTAATATCCTTATTCCTAACCTAGGGAAAAGAAAACATACAAAAGGGTGAGATCAAATTCTTACTAAGGGTAAACAAAAGAAATATCAGTCATATCATATTCATAAGAACATAACATTTTGAAAATCATAACCTGCAAAAGAGGTCATAATATCATGTCATGGGATAAATCATAGTAATGAAAATTAATCACAAATAATCATAACATAAAACATGAAACTTTGTGGAATACACACATAATCATAGAAAATCATATCATATTAGTCAATTCTCATTGCTAAGACCATCATAGAGGAAAGAGTCTATTACTGAACCGAGTTCACTCCTCATTCCGGTCCTGTATCACTGAATCAGTTTAACTTTCCATTCCATCCATGTATATACCATGAGATATAAATATTTAACCAATGCATTAGAGGGAGATATAGGTCCCACCCATCTTATAATGAAACCATTCTTATGTGTTCCACAAATCATAAATCATACATCATTGCATAACCCATGTAATAAGAATGGGTTTCTTAAACATCATGCCATCATAACATAACTCATATTATATAAAAGGAAATCATAAAATTAATTCCATCATAAAAAAATAAAATCAATTTAAAAATAGGGATAGAAACATAACCCTATTTTATCTTAGATGGAAAATAATTTTGAGAAAACACTTGAACTCCATTCTTGAGGAAAATATCCTTTCTTCTTCAAAAACATTTTTCCTTTCTTATCATGTCATACAATTTTAAACTAAAAGAAGTCGATTAAAAATAAACATGAAAACATATCAAGGAATATTCTTGGAAATTATGTTCTAAAAATCCATTCATGTCGTATAAGTTAAAAAAACATCCTTCTCGTACTTTGGCAGGAAAAGCCAAAAAGTATCTCGTACGAAAAACAAAAAAAGATTCCTTTCATATATTTTACAAAAAAAGCAACGAAGGGTAAAATTGGATTTAAACAATTTTATGAGGATGGAAATAATATTACATATTTAGGAAACATGGATGTGGATGATAAAATACACCCCCGTAAACACCAAAGTACAAACAATCTCGGATAAAAATGAGATTGTGAGATTTTCCCTTCCCTTACGTCTGATATGATTCGTATGAATCCAAACCTCCTGTAATGTGGTTTAAATAATTTTAATTGAATTATTAAAGAATAATATTCATTTTTATGATATCATATATGGTCATAATTGTATCTTCGTAGTAGTAATATTTCATTGCTACTTGTTATTCGGGTGTTTATTGATTTATGTTCTTATGCGTGTTTTGTCGAATAAATTCTTATTCCTATTTATAGGATATAGATACATCATTTAAATAATGGTATTAGTGTATTATATATCATATTAATTCATTAATTTCATTTATATAATCATTATTCAATGAGGATCATATAGAACGAGTTGCATGACATCGTGGAGACGGTAGGCCGTACGTATGCACAGGCGATGATATCGTTCCCATGATCATGGAATCGTATTGAAGTGTATGTATAATATTTCAGAATCAATAACACTTTAAAATAATCATATATAGTTATTTATTTACACCATTATACTCATCCATGTAAGGTGGTGGTGGAAAACATATTACACCACGGCGTGGAGATGGTATTCCGTACGTACGCACACGCGGTGATTTTGTTTACCGTAGGATGGATGAGAGGTGAAATAAGGTTGTTTCATATTTATAATAACATATCGGTATATGAGGGATACTGATGTTATTTCCTCATAATGAAACAACTAAATAATAGGGAGTAGAAGAATAATGGAACTTGATGAAAATGGTAGAAGGTATTACCTCTCCTTCGAAGTGCATCCTTTAAACTTTCTCTTAGGGTACTAGAGTTGGTCTTTTGAGAAGACCAGTACCTCTAGTAGGTTTCAAAGGAAGTGGGGAAGTGAAATTGGTAGGTTTTGGCCGAGCTTGAAGGTTTAATGGGGTGTGAGGAGGAGAGGGAGGAGGTTCCCTTTTATAAGGGATGAGAGGGGCACCTTTAGAAAGTGCGAAAATATTATTTTATTATAAAATTATCTTCGGTTTCAAAAGGTCCAAAATCATTAAAGATGAAGATAAGATGACTCATGGTCAAAATAAAATCATCCAATCAGAATTGGACATGTTTTGGAAAATATATTAATCATTATAATCTTATTTATTTAAATCATTTATTAATGAGATAAATACTGTATCATTATTGTGTCATAAATAATTTAATTTATATGATGTCTGAAAATTATTAAAAAAATACCAACATTTAGGAAATATTTTTATCTTTCCAATGAAAATTTAAAGTTGAAAAGATAATTTTATATCCCATTATAAAAATTAATTACTAAAGAATTTTTGTTAATAACAATTTTTGTCTTTACATTAAATTAATTAATCTAATGTGCCATTGTTTTTCATAAGTGGCTCCATGGGGTCCCAAAATATACCAAAGGATTCCCATGGTTGGCCATTACTTATCCAATAAGTTTTGAACAAGGGTTAAGGTAATTTGGAATTATTATAATTTTCTTTTCACCTTGAATTTCACTATTTACTTTTAACCGTGGTAAATAAAAGTAAAAAGTTACTATTCACAAAAAATTATTTTTATCTAATTGAACAAAATTTTACTACTTGATATTAACTGTGTCTCTCAGATTTTTTAAATTCAACTCACAGAAGCGGTAAAATTACGTTTTATGAACAATTGTAAAAGCTCCTAGGAGGTGGGTAAAAGACTGTGAAATGTTCAATACAATTTTTTATAAATATAATATTATTATAAAATGATTCCAATGAATTTCATTGAACTTATATAATTATTATGTATATTTTTTTACATAAAATAAATTTAAATAAAATAAATTATTATTTAAATAAAAAGTCAGTTTTAACCAAAAACTCAGTGTTTTCACTATTGATCAAAAATAGAAGTTTTTCAGAAAAATAAAAAAAATTAAGCATAAGTTATATTTGATATTTAGAATTCAAAAACAATGTCTATTTTTCAAAATTAAAAACATAGAAGTGGAATTAATTAATTTTAAATGTAATTCCTGTTATGAAAACAAATAGCGGGTTTTTAAGAAATAATAACTATGAAAAGATCATCACTAGTTTATGTCCAATTTCTAAGTGAAATTAATTCCAATGACCAAAATTGGATTAAATGGTAATAATATATTCTAATTACACTTTAAAAGAAATTAAAAAGATAATCTAG
The DNA here is from genome assembly GCA_963277665.1 of Viscum album. Taxonomy (NCBI): domain Eukaryota; kingdom Viridiplantae; phylum Streptophyta; class Magnoliopsida; order Santalales; family Viscaceae; genus Viscum; species Viscum album. The sequence continues at coordinate 860,326,737 of OY728151.1, forward strand.
CCATATAAATTATTGCGAAGAAAAATGTTTTTTTTAATTAATATATAGCGTGTTTTTACTGTTCATCAAAATATGAATGTTACCAGAATAATATGAAAAATTTATACAAAGTAAATTTTTATATCATAATTCCAAATAATAATTTTATTTGGTCAAATTGAACTTATAAACATGTCAAAAACTAGATTTAAAATGTGTGCGCCATCAAAAGGTGGTAAAACTGCATTTTTTTAAAAAATACTTCTTTTATCTAAAAAACTGATTTTTTTTCATACCTCATTCCATAAAATGTGTAAGATGATTTATAATGTTATAAAATTTAAAATTCATTTAATACTATTCATGACGTCTAGTTCAAAATATTATAATAATATATCGTTATTTAGTGAAACTCGGTATTGCGTACTACACTAGTTATCGAGGAAGGTCGTGATTGGGTGTAATGTAAGCCAACCTAGTGTTGTGTGCAGTGAAATATCCCTTTGTGTATAACATAATACATAAAAAAAATATATACATCTTATAAAATTTCAGGGCGTTACAATGTCGATCACATTGAATAATGTTTTCCTCATCGGAATGAAACGGGTTCCATAAAAATCATTTAATAAAACATTAACCATTAAGATGTTGAATATGATTCGTATCCTTGTATCATATCTCAATTAAACAATTTCTATATCATGGGATGTCATCTTAGATGGATAAGTATTATGAAAGTTGACAGAGACAAATTCTTATTGAAAATTACCTTTATTTTAAAATCCAATATCATTTTCAAAATCATTTTCTTTTAAAATCACATATAAATCATATGAAGTGCTATCTAAAAATAATTTACAAAATTTCATGAGGAAAATATCAATTCAACTTTGAAAATTATTTTTAAAACATAAATCATATTTAAAACCATTTTCTTTAAAAATTAATTTGGAAAAATATAATAAATGATTTCAAAAAATACCAACACTTTAAAACATAAAACATTTAATTAAAATAATTTTCCCTGAATATTATATTAATTTATCATTTAAAATTTATCTTGGAAACATTTATGAAAACCTTATATTTTGATAAATAATATTTCCTACTGAAGAATTAAATAGAGTTGAATATTCATAAAAACATTTTCATAATCATATATTTATGAATAGTATAAATTGGATCATTTATTTGAATATTTAATACATAAAATATGGATAGGAAAGTTCATGAGTTTTCATTCCATATGGATCATAATTGTTTTCAATGGAAACATAATAAAAAATAATGCAGAGAAATGATGATATTTTAGCAATAAAAAATTACCACCTGGGAAATATTGAATCATAAACCCCATGAGATATTAAAATTAATGAAATTTTTAAATAACATTAAAATAAAAATATTATTTATATAATATTTAAATGGGAGATATATACACCATATTGAATAATATAGGTGCATAACATGGCACTTGTCTCAATGTTGGAAACATGAGACAAAATTACATTACTGATTTGGGTACTTTTGTTCCATAAACACCAAGAAATCTATTTCATAAAAGGGATATATAATTTACCATAAATATAAGGATAGTAATTTTTTTATAAATTAATTGAAACTATATACATCACACAAGATAAATTATGGTGAACAAGATATATGTCTCAAAAAAATTGAGACTAGATCTCCCTTTACTACCATAATAACTTTTGAATCATGAAAAAATTGAAACAATACAATAAATTGAAACTTTTAATCTCTTCAGTTATTGGAAATTTAAGACATAACAAGTCATAGTATACTATATACATCATAGAATAAGAATATGTTGAGAATTATTAATATATCTCATAGAAATAATTATCAGAAATTATACCCTTACATTAAGTCTATACTATCATCATTCACATTTGAAACTATGTTCTAATAAATAAATGTTTTTTTAAATAAAAAATATTAACTTATTATTATATATTAGACCATATATTATTTCATTATGAGTTTATATTTCTGGTTTGTAAATAATTACACATTAATGTTATGTTTCAGTTAAAAGTTCCTTTGTTTCACATATTTGTTTTTAATTGTTATTCAGGATCATCTTACATATATAATGATTTAATTATTTCTTGAATGTAATAATCTCTATATATATCATATATATTATTTATATATGTATTTATTATAGTCTACTAATTATAGATAATGGAATGGAATAATTCATTTATGGAGATGGTAGGCCGTACGTATGCATGAACGTTGTTTCCATTTCATAGTCTTAATCAGTGAAAAGAATGAAATGACATATATCTATATATATTTTCATTACATTATAATTATTATTTCTTAAATATTATATATGTTTACTATACCAATATACAATACATGAGTAGGCAGTTGTCCATATATCTAAAAAAGATATCGTATTCCCCCAAAATGGAAATGATGAAGGTATGGGATATATTATATATCTTGGATGATAAATACATAATAAATATCATATATATAATATAATATAGTATTTAAATCATTATTACCAACCTTTATGGGTGGTAATGGATGAATGGTCAACATTGGGTTGTGAGGCGCAAGTCTACAATATACACGAACGATGATTGTATATCCCATTTTATGGAAACATATTTAGGTATAGATCAAATCCATAACATTAAACCGACTTGCTATATTTATTATACTGATGTTGTTATAGAGTAATTGAATAATAATGATTTTGGGGTTGAAGAAATAAATAATACAAATTTTATTATGGAGGTATTTTACATTTTCGTGGGATAATTCATTTTTTTTGCACCAATAGAATAAATTTGATTCATCTCTACCAATTTTAAGGATTCAAGGACAATATGATGTATTTTTTTGCTTAATTGGGTAGGTATTGGATAAGTAAAAGGTCTTGAGATGTTTTTACAAGTGACTGGAGTTGAGTTCCCATCATTATGGTGGAGGAGTGACATTCTTATAAAAATTAATGTCAAAAACTCTATAGAGATGTATCCCTTACCTAATGTACCTCCAATAATTCTACCCTTTAGATCCATGGGATGATATTTTTGAAATATTTTCATAAAATTTATTTTGGACATGTTTCTATGTCATATGAACCCTTTTGATTATATTTATCCAATATGTAAAATCTTCTATAACATAATTGTTGTAATTATTTTAATTACATTCACTAAAATTTATGGTTAGACACTAATTTTACCTTAATAGACATAATAATTTTCTAGTGATTCAAAATATTGAATCTAATTATTCAAATTATAAATAAAGAAGTGGTAGAAAATAATTTAAAAATAATCTTGTGGATGGGATGAGACAATGAGTTTCTAATGTGAAAATTTTCAAAACAATGATATGTTTTTATATCCAACATCAGTGTGAAACTGATTCAAATGTCCTAGATTGATTTAATAGATTGTTTATTATTCTAGATTTATAAAATAACAAATTTAAAATATTATATAACTGTATAAATAAATTATATAAAATACTACGTTTATATAAAAAATCCATTTTTTCATTACATATAAAAAATTGAACATATAAGGAAATACCAAAGTTCATTATATAATCCTTTTAGAAGAATATAGTTGCAAAACATGGCATGTTCATTAAAAAATGATATTGATAAAACATAATTTTTTGATATGTAAAATTTTGAACCATAAAGACCTTGAATGATATGTAAATATACATAAATTTGATAATAATAATAATATAATAATGGTTAGTATATACACCATACTAATGAAACTACTGGCGAATAAAGAAAAAGTATCGTAGAAAAAAAGTGAGACTGGAGATCCCATTACTACATGAGTAAATTTTGAGTAATGATCCACTTGAAGGAATAACATCAATTGAAACATTTGATAATATTAAATAAATAATATTCATGTTATAACATGTAATAGGTCAGAATATGAACTACATTACAATAATATGTTATGAATATAGTATATATATCATGAAAATTAATGTGAGATAAGAAATACCTCAATATAAGTTGTTATTTTTGTCATGAACATTCATATCTAACGTATAGTAAATATAAGTTTATTATAAATATTCCACATAAAAATGATCATATATATTAAAGCATATATTATTTCATTACAACATTATATTTCTTGATTATTACTAATTCAATGTTAATATTATTTTTTTTGGAAATAACCACTGTGTTTTTTGTATATGTATTGACATGTTATTCATGATAAGCTTACATAGATCTTTATTTAATTATTCTGAAAATTTAAAAGATTATTTTAATATAATGTATATTCACTATATATGTATTTATAAAAATCAATAAATGATTGATATATGAAATGATATACACCATTCAATGAGACGGTAGATCATAGGTACACATGAATGTGGTTTTTATTTCCTTGTCATAATGAAATAATGAAATTAAATGACTTATATGTTTATATAAATTATCATTATAGTATAATTAATATTTTATACTTATCATATATGTTTAATAAACCCATATTTAATTCATTCCATGTATAGTGTAAATGATTCACATCTCTTGGATGAGGCTATATTCCACACATCCACAAACAAAGTAATATTATTCCAACGAAATGGAATGCATGAAGATATGTGTAATATAAATATTTAAGAATCGTAAATAAATCATTATATATATATATAATATATTATTAATATTATTTTTAACAATTAAATTTGGTTTTGGAAGAATGAAAGTCATCTATTCACGAGGCAGTAGTCTGTCGTACGCACGAATAGTGGTTTTGTATCCCATTTAATGGATGTGTGTGTAGTTTGAGGATGAAACCCCACCATAGAAACATAATATTATATATTGGATATCTAGTTTATTATATTTTCATGGAATTGTAATATTTTAGCGGTGGAGAAATAAATAAAATAGATGTTTTTGTTCAAGTATATTACATTTTCATTGGAAGATTCCATTCATTTATAACCAAAGGGCTAACTTGGATTGCATTATTCCCATCATGAGTATTCCTATATGATTGGAAAATATTTTTGAGCATATTTAGGTAGTTTTTTGTCACAACATAGTGTTTTTTAGTGTGAATTTGTGAGCGGGTGTGAGTTCCATTTTATCGTTTTGGATGAGTGTCAATCATGTAAATTTAAAAAGGTAAACAATAGGGAGAGGTCTCCCTAACCTCATGTTCCTCCAATAATAGATAATTGTCTTGAAAATTTACTATATTTTATATATATGTCAATACTATGGATTTTTAATAGATTATAGGTTATTTGGAACCATAATATAATGTTTAACCATTACATAGAGTCGTTTTTATGTTAACTGTGGTAATTAATTTTAATTACCTTCACTAATATTTTTGGTAACAATTAATTTAAACATACTATAAATTATAAATAATAATTAACAAAAATACTAAATCCATTTGGAAAAATTAATAATTTATAATGGTAATATGGTAATATAAAATTAAGCATGCAGATGAGGTGAGACAACTGGTATTTAAAGGGAAAATGATCAAATATATGAAATGTTTTTATAAGAAATTTCACTGTGAAATTTATTAAAATTAAATAAATTTTATAAATGTTTCAAAAATTTATCATAATATATTTTATCAATATAAATAAATTAGATCAAAATGTAAATAAAAATCACAATTCATCATTTTTTACTGTACCTCAAATAATGAAACATCTAAAAAACCCAAAAAATTAACCAAGAATTTTTTTGATATTCCTATTTAAAAATTGAAGCATATTTTAAGAATTAAAATTTTTAAAATTTTTTAAAAATAATTTAATATAGGTGGACCATTAAAAATACATAATATAACATTTAAAAAAATACATATTTCAATTCAAAAAAACTGGGTTTTATTATCTTATAGCTAAAAAATATGTAGGATTCATGTAAAAAATTATGAATTATTATATAGTAAATATGGTTTTTTAAACCCATTTATGAAAATTGTTTTTGATAAATTAGTCTAGAGAATATTGTGTTTGTATGTAGAAAAATAGTTGTCTTATAAAAGATATTTCATTACTTTCAAATAGTTATTACATTTATTTGTAACTAATTGATAACCAAATGACCAAATTTATAGAAATATGTCAGACATTGTTTCATAATATAGTTAATATAGTATATTTATTAGATTCTAATAGATAAGTGATAACTATTATAATATTTTAAAAATAATATTAATAGTATTATGTAGTTTGGTAAATCTCATCTTTGTATGTAACTCTAGAAATTCATGGATGTTGATATTTTGTGCAACACATGAAAAATAGTGTGTTTTTCTGTACCAATTTTTGTTCTATTTATTGTGGGTAGTGAAATCCTATCATGGTGGTGCATGAAACACATGACAGACATAGTTATTTCATATAACATAAGAAATATTCAGTGTTGCATGAAATGCAGATTATTGAGAATATTAAATTAACTCAAAAAATTCCAAAAATATAAATGTGTCATATTATAATGGGTTTTTAATAATCTAGATAATATATCAATATAATTAGGATATTGGAATTATTATATAATGTATAATTTCATAGATTTAGAGGTTGTAAGGATTAGTAGAAAAGAAACTAATTGGTGAATGTGATTACATATTCTATGAAACGACACCTTTAGATCACCTATAAAATTATCTTGGGATGGCATATTGGGAAGAAAAAAATATTATAATTTTTAAATAGTGGTTTAGATGATAAATTATCAAAGAATTGTTTTTGAACAATGTAATATAAATACGTGATTGTGGAAAATCTTATTGATAATTGTGGTGAATGAAAATATTCAAATTTCACTAAATGTTTAATTATAACATTTTCATTATAATCCAAAATGCATCCAAATGTAATAGTAATCATTGAAATGTTATTATAGTTTTGAAATACCATTAATAACTATATCTTATACATGTTTTTATGTCATTTTAATAGATATTATTTTGATTCACTCTTATAAAAGAAATATTAATTTTAACAATGAGAACAAAAATCCATTTTTAAAGGGTAGAACCTTATTACTTATAAGTTTAAAATATGACGTTAAATGAAAATGTTGTGAAATTTTAAGATTTATATTATGAACATTCAATTTAAATATTTTTATAATTATAAAATAATAAAATACTGTATTATATTGATAAAATATTATTAATTTCAATATGGACGCTATTAATTCAATTTGAATTTATATACAATAATACAGAAGTGGTATTATAATATTACCCACTAAATGAACATCAAAATAACATATTCAGAAAGAAAATTCTTGGGATGTATCTCTTATTTCAAATAAATTTAGTCTTTGAATTATTGAAACCATTTTTTTTTCTATTAATAATATCAATGTTGTATCGACATTAGGAATCAGGTTAAGGTATGTGTTTAATTCCATAAAATTAAAAATAACTTACAATAATGATTTTATGTTTATTATTCTCAATATACCCGTTTATATTGATTATATATGTATTATAAATCTTATAAATGTCATTAAAAATTATTTAATATTTTATTTATTCTTTTTTGCTTTGGTCTATGCATTACAAGAGCATGTAGATAATCCACTTGGAACAAAAATCCAAAATTCACATATAGGCATAAAATTACTCTATAATACATTCTATTTTATAAAAAAATATATTAATCACTAATTAAATTTTTAATATTATATTTATCGTAAAATAAATTTATATTTTGAGAGTTTCACATGCTCTACATTGGCACTGAAAATGATATTCCTATTTATAATGGAAATATATATAAATTATATTTTTTGAATTATTTTCGAAGTATTTTTTTGTATTTTATCATAATTTAGTTATACTAAAATTAAAAAAATTAAGAAAATCTGATGATGTGATATCATAAATGATAACATATTCCATAAAAACTACATAGTTTTATTATTCATAAAAATTTAAATTCATCATAAAAATGTAAAAACATTCATCCTATGATAAATTTTACATGATAAAAAAAAGATTATATTTCATAAAATAATATTCAAATAATGGAAAAAATAAAATTAATATTCTCTCACCTAATGAAATAATTTTTTATGGAGATGTATTTTTGAAGCATTAACTAAGAATACTAAAAACTTTGTGATTATTTAATAATAATTTTCCAATGAACATATATTGTGCAGGTAATTTAAATATATTTCATAAACTAGTAAATAAAATTCATATCCTCCAATTCAATATCTATAATATTATTATCCCACAAATAATAATATAATAATAGTGTATCATGACTCATATAATCATAATGATTCTTAAAACACAATATATTTGAGAAATAAACATATTTAAAGAGTAATATTTTATAATATCTTCAGGGTTTTCAATTATAGTTACTCAATAAAAACATGTTCTTTGTTTTTATTCAACTATAAACTAAATAAGATGCGTTTAAATCCCTAAAAAAACATCTAATGAAAATAATATCAATGTATTATAGATTTATATAAATTGAAGTGAAATAGAAGGTTTCGATGTCCCTTATTGTTTCCATGTTTCACTTAGTGATATTCATACATTTCAATAATTGATATATATTTGATAATAACATTTAAATAAGTTATAATCATAAATAATAATTGAAATTACAATATGAGAAATGAATCATTACGAATGTTGAAAGGATTTAATCACCAATAACTATAGTAACTCATTCCAAAATAGTTATTTCTGGGCCATTCAATCCAAGGATTGTTGAAAAAATTCATATGTTGTTAATGGGATATTGGGATTCTATACTACTATATATTCAATATAAGAAATGTTTTTCAACGTTCACTCCATAATTTTATTAAGTATCCAATCCTTTGATTTGTGGATTAAAAAAATTCTTATATTATAGTTACCAAGGAGCAATTTAATGGATCATGAAGCTAGTTTTGGACTCCAAATATAATAAATATAAAAAAAAATTCAACAACTTAATAAATCATCAGAAAAAATCTTAACTTACCTCCATATATGAATATACTATGAACTATCATTCATACATTGAAACCTAACTAAAAACCTCCGAAATAATTAATGTAATTGTTTTTTCCTAAAATAATCTAGATTATTAATAATTATATAAGAAAAAACAGTAAATGTATTAAGATCTTAATAGTACATTCATTACCTAGACACATTTTTACACGATTAAATCATTCATATTATTGTATTTTTGAATGTAAATTATATATAAAATCAATGACAAATTTATCTAAAAAATTCAATTAAAATTCATATTTGAAACATTAATCTTCAATGAAATTTTTGAGGAACTATTCAATAACTAGAAAATATCTGATATGAAATCCATTATTGTGATGTAGATAGTTAAATTAAAATTATACCTAAAGATTTCAATATAAAATCCTTAAAAGAACAAATTAAAAACAACTTTAAGTTGTCACTGCTCTGTAGAGGTGGTCTATTTTGCGGTCATCTAATAGGGGTCTTGATCTTTAGTGACGGGGAAAGACCATGAGTGGGTGAAAGATGATGTGGATTATGGGTTGAATGGCCTCCTACAGGTGGATGATGGTGAATTTGTATATTGTAGTGTCATTGGTTTTTATGACCTAGTAGTAGTGTCAGGGGTTATCATGTTGATAATTACATGATCTAGCTACGACCAAAGCGCTGAGGTGGAGATACAACTTCGATGGGTTGGTAGCTGTGACACTTCATGTTGTTTCCAGTCAGTTTCATATGGTTCAAGTGTCTTAGAATTGATTATGGGGTTTTGTGTCTATTTTTTTTGTGGCTGGATGTGATTTGAATTTGTAATTGGATATGGTTTTGTAATTGGGATTTCCCTACAAATATTTTGGGCCACATAAGTTTGAGGATATGCTTCTCTACAACTACGAGCATGTGATGGGTTTTCCCTTATCAACATTCAAAAGTTGTTCCTTTTTCATTATTCTTTTCTTAATAAAGAATTTCCCATAACCTTTTCATTAAATTAAAAAATAATTCCTATGATTAGAAATCAATTAATTGAAGAATTATAATAAAATCCATTAATGAAGACAATGAGCTATTCTAATGTCCATGTATTAATTCTTATATTCCATTTGTTGAGTTGTAGATATATTTTTCTATTTTGAACATGTTGTATCTATAAAATTAATACATATAAATATGAATTAACCCTATATCATCGTCACCTCCTATGTAATGGATAATGCATGATACTCATGGGAAGAGGTAGGACTAAAAAATGTCATCATAGAAATTCAAAATGGAAAAAATAATAAATGGAATAAAATGTAGGAATATACTCATGGGAATAGCTAAATACACCTTATTCCTTTAATGAATATATTTTTTCTAATGTAAACTCTCCCTGATAGAACCCACACCAGATTTTCTAGGAAAAGCGATGTTCTCTAGTATCCCAAAGTGATTATAGCCTATAATAATGAGTCAAAAAAGTGGTCTTTAGTTTTGTTGAAATTAATTATTAATAAATATCATTATGTTATGAGGTTTACTATAATATTTAAAAAAAACAACTGTGGATAATAATTGATATATTAAAAATTACTTACTCATATACATGATTTGGACTACATTGTCTGTTACCATGTTTAAAATATTTATAACCATATTTGTTCTTATTGGTTTCCTACTCCATTGTATAGTTTTTAATGCTACCATAATAACTATGAATATATAAAAATAATCCGAATTTCCTTAAAAAATGTTCCCAATAACATTAATAATCCATTGATCCATGATACCAATATGTAGTTTTTTCTGTAGATATAAAATATTGAACATAGGAAAAATCTATTATTTGTGGAGACATCAACTGATTTTTAAACGAAATTTAATCTAATATTAGTTCATTAAATTCATGTATCATGATATTACATGAATAATCAATTTATATTAAAAACTAATTAATTATACCAATTATATTGAAGGATTTATTAATGAAATAATCATAAATATTAATATTATTTATCCTAAACAAATGGGTTATTGAATAAATAGTTATACAAAATTTATCATTCACCTTTCATGATTCACAAATTCCAATATAAACCATGAAAATTAGTTTCAATGTAATATTTATAGTTTCGAATATTAATTTATATATTATATAAACAATATATTTAAATTATTTCACTAAAATAAAATACTTATTTCTAAATACTTTTTCACACACCACACTTCATGTATGAAAGGACCTCACTACCACCATTTGGTGGGTTAAAAAAATTAATTAGTCACATATTACCATTGATTTAAAACATTTAGAAAAAATGTTGGTCCTCATTATTTTGGTAGTTCATCTTGATATATCATTATTTTTATTATAATAAAATTTTAAAAATTATATTTTTATTCTATGTTTTTGAAATGATTCATCTTTAAAATTATAAAAAAATCAATAGATTATGAAATTAAGACCCTATAATAACTAATACTATAATATATATAATTTCAAGGATTCTACTTCCTTAATTACTATAAAATGATTTAATATCATGAGTATAATAAATTTTAACTACTATATCCTATTTTTATTTTAAAAAAATATTATGGATTAAATGTTTGGAAACCTATTTACTGGATTTTACTAGTCCTATAAGGGAAAAAAATTCAATTATTGTATTTATAAAATATGAAAACAATTCACCCAAATCACAAAAATTTAATTCATATAAATGAACAATAGTTTTAACCATAATATAATTACATTATAAAAACACATTTCATCCAATGTCATTTGAATGGTGTCGACTAAATGGGTAAAATTGAGTTCCTACACCCACAAATAATTACAACATGAACTCTATTTACAATAATTAGTCAGGAAAACTAAATGATAAGATTAAATGATAGGGAATATTTGAGTGGTTATTCAAAATTATATTCATAATTATATAAAATAATACTTCACTACAATGTGACTAACAACCATATAATTTTTGTGTGTTAGTACCCACCATGAAGGGAAAAAAAATCTAATTGAATTTAAAAAAACCACAGGACAAATTGTGACAGTAATGAATAAACATGTATTTAAATAAATTTCATGGAATAGATACCATGTTGATTAATTGAAACTATATAAAATCAGACCAACACATAGTAAGTAAAAAACCCAAGGAAACAATTTTTTTTAGAAGGTAATGAAATCAACAAATAATAAATAGAGTCTTGTCGGGGTAAATTTTGTTTTTCAAAACATTATTTATAGTATCTTAAGTAGTGAAAAATTACCCAAACAAATAATATCAATATTACTATCTTATTATTATACTTATTTAATACATCATTCTATAGGTATCCATGTATACCTCATCTAGTTTTGGATAACATTTCACCACAAAAATTACAAAAAATATTGATAATGAAAAAAACTCATTCTTCATGTTCTTACTACATTAAACCCTCCAAATTCATTACCATTTTCCACCTACTCCACACAACTTATCTATATTTTTTATTGCAGTTTTGCTTTGTGAGGTGATTTTGTTTTGGTATCATTAGTGTTTAATATATTGAAATTGAAATCAAGATAGAAAAATTATTTGATATGAATTTATTCAGGCATTATCTTAGTATAATATTGATTTTTTTATTGACCATGTTATTATAGTCCTTGGAATTGTATTTAAATTGACCTAGTGGTGGGTAAGTGGAATTGGATTGTGGGTAAATGGTTTGGAACAACATGAATCCCATATACAATGTTGTATTATTTTTAAAACTTCTTCCACTCCTAAAACATCATCTTAAAATTTTATCTATTAATACCATCCATCATATTTTCAAATATTCACGCAGTATACAATTGAAACAACCCAGACATTCATGTGGTCATTATTGGACAATGTAATGATATTAAGGGGAATGTCGTGGATTTTGGATAAGGAAGTGTTAAGGGGTCCATCATACACCCCCAAATTATATGAATTTATATATATTGTGTGATCTCTAAAAACATAGTCATGGTTAATGGGTTTCCCCATAATCATTCCATAGAGAATGAAAATGAATCATTTGGATAATAATACATCATTATCAAGAAAGTGAGTGAGGTATTTTAAAAATATGTGGTAATGTATATATTATATAGAGTTGGTAAAACTATATTGATTAGATGTTTGAGTTTTTTGTATATGTAAGTTAGTTTGAAATAATTTTCTAATCATTTTTCTCTTAGATATTATAATAGATATTTTTTCAAATTTAATTGACAAGGGTTTCCTTATTTATATACAAGAAACTAAATTAGTTAAATTTTGATAGGGAAATAGTTATGTTTTTTAGAAAATAGAGAAATGATAAACCACCATCATTGTCAATTATTTACCCTTATCCTTAATGATACAATGTTCTGTTATAGTTATGGTGGATCTATTCTTATGTATGAGTTCATTTTCAATTTTTTTGATATAGTAGAAGATTGGAATTAGAACTATGTTCCATGTAATCCTTAATAGTAGATTCAATGAGGAGTTTGGAATATAAATTTATCTATAAATATTTATTCAGGATAATGCTATGCATTATATTTTATGGTAATTACAATATAGATTAATAGTAAGGGGTAATGTATCTTGGGGTTTGTTCAACCAGGATGGGGGGTCAGATCATGTGGTCATGAAGAAAATTCTTAGTATCTTATAAAGGTTTAATTTGATATAGTGATGAATAATGTGTTGATGTCCTTGAAAAAAAAATTAATCATGTATATATATTTTTAATTCAAATCACCCCATTATGGGAAATCATGTAATATAATTCTAAAATAAATTCCCATCCAAATACAAAATCTATTTTTTAAATTCGTATTTCTTTGAATTATTGGTCAAAATTATTGTTTCAGTATGAAATTGATATAAATTTATATGATAAATGATTATAGAATGATATATAAAAATAAAATAATTTTATAAAATAATAAATTGATGAAAACTATTTCTTTAGTTAATAAAATCTAAATCAAGAGATGTTGTATGAGAAAATAAAACCAAATATTACCTTGGATGCATTAGGGGAGTACTAATTGATGAATGATGGATTGATATGAATGATTAGTGGATGATTTATATAATAATATTTCTACATGAGGGAGAGGAAAAATAAAATGGTCCTCATTACAAAAAATAGATATTATGATTTGAAAAATTATATCAATTTTTTTAGATTATAGTAATAAAAGTGGTAGAAAATATTTCTACTGTAAAATATATGAAATTCATTAAAAATTATTTATGGAAAAAATTAACTTTTATTAAAAAATGTTTAATATAGGAAAATAAACATAAATTAGAACATCAAAATCTATATTTTTACTTTAAAAATTCATATGATTCGAATAAAAATGTTTTATAAATATTATGCTATGATTATATTGTCATTATTTTATAAAAGTCATTATATTTATAAAAAAATATTTTTCACTTTCAACATAAAAATAAATCATTAAAGAAAATTTATAAACTATTTATAAGCTAATAGTTTTCTACTAATTCAAAAAAAAATTATCCAATTCAAATTTTAATATTCATGCATTTAATTTTTTGATTGAAACAATAATTTCTATGATAAAATTTTTTAAAAGGAAATTATTATTTAAAATATTAGAAAATACTATTTTTATATCCTATCATTTAAAGATTTAGTTAGTGTAAATATATTATTCCCAATAATAATATAATTTCTCACCATTTAAAAATAGTATATTTTGTTTCTTAAAATTAAAATTTTATGCATCAAAAAAATATTAGTTTTAAATAAAATTTGTGCATAAAATCAATATATTCATATTACATAAATAGAAATACCTATAAGTATGTATCATAAGATCATTCCTCAATATATTGATTCAACATATCATAATATAATATCATTGTGGTGTTGTTTTGGTTTCTAGGCACTCATAATAGTGAACATAGTGGGGGCTAAAATCATACCTTCTGTCATCTATGTGAAAATCCAATGAATCCATTTGATCGTAAATGGATATCAATGCCTATATCTCTCAGCCACCTTGGGAAACATGGGTAGCACTGGTCGAATCCTCACACAAACCATCAATCCTCGATCCCAATTTTGTGTTATCATTTGAGAAGACAGAACATATAAACTCTCTTTGGACTGCCTTGATTTATGCCTCATGTTTATCCTTTATAACTCCTTTTAATGGTCCTAAGACTATTTTCTCCCATTAACTATCTCCCAGGATGATAGATTAAAAATCAATAGATCAACACACTTATAATTTATATATAAATACTACAAATCTGCAATACAGTAGTGATACTAGGATAATTGTTCTGATTAATTTATATATACTATTGTGGGACATAGGACATTCCCATTGAATCTATTCATTCTGATGAAATCAATGGAACATGTTTAATGAAATACATTTAATATTTTTTCCATTATTAAGCATACATATGACATGAATTGTTTTTTTATCATTATCTAATGTTGGTTTATTGGATAGTTTGATTAATCAAGATATTAGTTGGGGTGAAATATATAATGGGGTTTTCATGTTTGAGTCTCTACTAATCATTTTGTGATAATCCACCTCAATACATGCTCTATATATATATATATATTAATTGTTTCTTTTATTATCCTCCTAATTGAGTATTAATTAAACCTTCCACCCATCTCAGATAGTATCATTCAATGAACTGTGATTCATGCCCTCTTGTTAAACACCATCATATAACCTATGTTCAATGATTATAAGGAAATTCCTTAAAAAAATTTAATTTATTCAATTCTAATTTGTGGAGAACATATTATATTCAATGTAAATTTGTTTATCTTTATTATATATCATTTATTGATTATAGTTACCAAATGAACATTTTTATCTTTTAGGATCATTAAAAAACAATTAATAAATTCTAGTCTTTTTGTCAGGAAATTCATACTTAATTACCCATGATTATTAAATTTTTATGCTCGAGAAATGACTGAGAACATTTATCTTCATAACATAATGATTTTTTATGAATAAAAGTGGCATTCATAAAATTAAAATATTATCCAATTGGTTTTTTAATGGATACCTACAACATGATAGAGAATTATATTGCTTCTCTTTTGTCCATTATTAATCAAATGATGTTTAAATCCACTAATCGTGACATTTTTTGATACAAAAGATAATTTTTAGGGATCCTATAATATTTATTTCCAACACTTCATAGAATACAAACATTAAAATGATAGGTTAAATATGATGTGTCTATATGAATGGGATTGAAATAAGAAATTTTTAAACTCACGTAAAATGTTATTGAATGATTTTAGGCCTCTCAAATTACGTAATGATGGTGAAAATGTTTTTAATAATAAATAAATTCATTCATATAAATTTGTTTCTCAGTTTACAATATTTTTAAATTATCATGATCTATATAAGGAACTTCATGTAGATATCTTTCAAATAATTTTTGTTACAGAGGATAATACCTTAATTACTAGTATTCCACCTTATTTTAAAAATAGATAAAATTAAATTAATCAAAATAATAATAGTTCCAAAGTCCTAATGGGTATTCAAACTATTTTTCTAAAAATTATGTAATGTAATATAATTGAATATGTTAATATTGGATAAATAATTTTTCCTATAGAAACCCTACCACATGTCTTGTAACTAAATCTCTCACATTGATTCCAAAAGATAAAAATGCCTCTAAGATAGAATTCATCAATCCAGTGACCATTATATACACCATGTAACAATTATTTCCATGATCATATCCAATACTGTTACAAATATTATGAATAAAAGTGTATTTTTGAATCATTTTAGTTTTGTAAATGGTAGTTATATAAAATATTACATTACATTGAATTATGAATTTATTAATCTCTTAAGGAATTAAAATATAGGTGGTTGAATTTCACTAAATAATTATATTAGGATACATTTAACAGTATGAAATGGAACATCATTTACAATGTTATTACCAATTTTGGAACCAATAAAATTTTCTAACTATTTTATCAAACCCATTGTCTATTATCATGTTTTTATTATTTTTAATGGTTCTCCTAAATTATATTTTAAATGTTTAATCAGATATATATATGTATATTCTCTTTCCATAATCCTATTATAAATAGATGAATTTTATCTATGTATGATAACCACTCACATGGTGGAATAATGGAAGCATAAACCCAATCATGAATCACCGAATCTTTTTATTCATACCCATCTCCTCTACGCTGATTACGTCCTTATTTTTTCACAGGTGAAAAACCAATATCCAAAACCATAAGGTGGACCAATCCCACTATGAATATTATATAGGGAATGATATATATTAAATTTTTTATTTAATATAGTTTTGGAAGGGGTTGCCTAATCTATAAGATCTCATTTTTTATTGGACCTAGGAATTGAAGAAGCCTATATCAAAATTAATTTCCTTGGTGTCTTTTTATTTTGGGGAATACCAAATAATACTAATTTCAATGGATTTATTGATAATATAAAATAAATATTTCATATAGGAAAAT
The DNA here is from genome assembly GCA_963277665.1 of Viscum album. Lineage (NCBI taxonomy): Eukaryota > Viridiplantae > Streptophyta > Magnoliopsida > Santalales > Viscaceae > Viscum > Viscum album. The sequence continues at coordinate 860,344,298 of OY728151.1, forward strand.
GGAAGTCTATCTCCATTAGTATAAGATTTTTCCTAGTCTAATTTAACATCATTTCAAATTTGGTTCATTCTTATTTTATTTATAAATGGAATATATCATCTAAAAGATCTCATTTTCTGAGTACATAATTTTTTTAGAGTGGTAATATAATTTATGGAAAAATATTCACCATAAAATGGAACAAATATAGAAATCCTCGAGAAAATGGTGATTTGGGAATAAAAAACATCAAACTATTTAATGATTCTCAACAATACACGACCACATGGAAACAACTATAGAGTGGGTCAAAGACACTTGGTATTCATAATTGTAGAATAATTAAATAGATTAAAATAGGAAACATTTAATATATTAAACTTTTATTTTGATAGATATCGTGTTTTAATTTTTTCCATTAAAATGACACATTTCATATGGATTTCTAGTATATAGTAATATGTTATCTTGTTTCTCAAGAAATTGATGTGAACTCTAGTGATATGTCATTTAATTCCTCATTAACTCCTCCTAGATGAACAAATATCAATTGATGATTTTATGGATATTCCCATCATGGATATTTATATTACTCTAAAAAATATACAAATGGGTATGTTGATTAATTTTATTTGTGACATGATAATATGTGAACCTGTCTAGAATAGTAAACCTGATTCCAATATTTTTTCCCATTTTATTGATTTTGATAGTTATTTTTCATTGATTAAAAACATAGTTTCCCTTATAGTAGTACATCTCATGTTAAACATTTCTCAATGCTTTCATACAAAAGATTTCATATTTATGATTTGTTAAAATATTTTGGTATTCCACTATGCTCCACATACTTGCATTGCAACATCCACAGGGATAATGGTAACTATCATTTTATCCGTTATAACACTAAATATTTATTATATATATATGTGTGTGTGTATTGGATATATTTGATTTAACACATTAAAAATCCCATTATCTTTCTTCTCATATATCTAATATTCCATTTTTCATCTTTCTCCCTAAATCAAAAATCTCTTTACGGAACAGATGTTAAACCGATGAAGTCATATATTTTTGAATATTTTCCCTCATTCAAAATTGAAATCCCTTATAAATTTAGGAAACCATTGTGAAAATTGTAACCATAAATAAGGAGGCATACCTTCTTTATAATTGGACTTGTTATTACACTATCCATGACTTCATGGTTCTGTGCAGGCTAGGAATTTCCTTATTCTACCAGAAACCAATGACTATTCAAGATTTATTCTGGAAGGTTCATACTCATAGATGTATAAAAATTTATGTTTCTTGAATTAAAAAAAATAATCATGGGCTGGAGGGATATGGTGCTATTATTCATGACTATAAATACAAAATTCTTGGATTCATTTATAGTACACACTACATATCCCCCTACATAGTGGATGAAATGTTCAATGTCATTAATGTGGTATCTTTATCATTAAATAAATGAATTAACAATATTGTTCTTGTAAGCTACTCTACCACTATAATTAATGTTGTTTGGAATGATCTTCTCCACATATCCTGGAAACTCATAGATAGAAGAATGAAAGGTCTTTTAATTCATTGTGGCCTCAATTATATCAACAACCACATTTACCAAGAAGCTAACATAGTGACATAGTTTATTTCCAAAAATTGAGTTATAAGTGATCATATATGGTTTGATGAAATAACAAATGATCTAATTTTACTTTTTGAGAATTAATTTAATTAAATGTCATCTTTTAGACATACAATTTTCTTTATTTTTATCATTAAATGAGTCCTATCTTATTTCTCTATGAAATCACCTTATTCCAAAAATTATAATAATTTTCTTCCCAAATAACTTAAATATAATTTTATGGTCAAGAATAAACATCATCAAATCATTGAAACATATCATGACACATTATTGTGCCTGTAGTTACCCATTCAAATTTATCATGTTTAAAATTAACGGAATCATTTATAACCCTTATTAAGAGTTATACAATCATTTTGATATCTGTGAATATTATCTTCATAACCCATTTTAATCTCATTCAACAAATTACTAGAACGTAGTTAAATCCAGAAAAGATAACCTCTGGAAAACAAAACACTCTTCACTTTAATGATAAAGAACATTAATAAATGTAATGGAGTTCTATCTCGGCACGTCCATATTATATGCTATATTGGGATCAACCATTTTTAGTGGGTTTTTGTAGGAATAAAATCTTCTAATATGTTATATTGGGATCTACCATAAATTTTGAATTATAAAAAAGTTCCTTTTATCAATAATACATTTCAAATCATTCAATTGTTAGTATAATTACAGTCATAGATCATTCATATTATGACTTACTGGTGTAAAATAATTAAATTACATATCAATCTCATAATCCCGGAAAAAAACTAATAGTTATGGTATATTTAAAACACATCCCTAGTGGATTGTATATAACATCATGAGGTCTTAATTTTGACAAATGAATATAAAATTAAACAATCATTAAATTCATTTATGAGGAAAATAAATATCTTATATTGAAAACCATTTTTAAATACAAAAAAATAATAAAAAATTTTAAACAAAATTTCATATGAAAATGAACATGTAAATATATTATGAAATATTTAAATACAATATTTATTCAAGATAGTGGGATAATTTGTTAATGTTTTTAATATTAGAAATAAAAATATCAATTTAAAATAATTTTAATTAGAGTATAATGAATCCCATTTGGATAAAATTTAGAATTTACTTTTTCAAAAATCTTGTAATACAATTTCACATGCCATGTGAAATAGATTTTTGAAGTCCGTTAGGTTTAGAAAATATTGTTTTTTAATTTTTTTAAAAATATTTTTTATATAATATAATGTTTCCCTACAAAACATAAAATACATGATCAACATTACCTAAAAATGACATTGTTAATGTTTTTTTAATTAATATGGGAGAAAATGTAAGTTAATGTTGTAAACCAAATTTATTACTAGAGGAAAAAATAGATGTGTTTCAGGGATAAAATAATACATCATTTCCCCTAATGTATTAATGATAATAAATAATCTTAAAAGGAAAGTTGATTATAACATAAAACCTTTTCCACAATGGTAAAATTTCACTAGTAATATCCATGATGAAATGAATTGAAATACAACATTAAATATCATTATAATAATAATAATTATTATATAAAATTTCATATAAGAAATTATATACACTCTATAAAAGAATATAGGTTCATATCATAATAATATGGCCCAATGATGGAGAACATGGCATTAATTTCACATAAAAAGCTCACATAATTGAACAGAGAGTTAATAAATTGGGTGGTAGAGTGTAAAAATTGAATAAAAGCAGAAATATTAGAAATAAATAATTAAAAAATATATATCATTTAACACATAATAATGGAATACCAAATCCATTTAAAAAGTGTAATAACCCAACATAGAGAAATTGAGTTAAGAAACCCTTTACGACATTGTAACTTTGAAATCAAATCCCATTAAGAAGAAATAATTAATATTGTAATTTATGTTAATATGAGGCATGGAGGATTCCTGATATAACATTTTATGGGGTAGGATATACACAATATAAAACACATTCCATGCATAATATTATGATATGGCACAATAAAAGGAAATTGAGATGAAATCCCTTAACTCGATTTGAGAAATTCCATATATGTCTATCAAATAATATAAAATAATATGATATTAATTGTTAGATATCATAATAACCTATTAAAAATATTATATCTTATCCTTTAACAACTTATTAATTTATATTAATGGCATAGTTAATTACATAGTCAGTAATGTCCCCCTCGGGTGCAATAAAAATCATCTACCAATAATTTCAAAATTTTATATCCTTGTTAACATTAGAGAAAAGTGGTAATGATACATCATGTATATAATAATAATAATAATATCAAGATCATTTTTTAACACAGATATACCATTAAATTAAATAATTAATTTTTATGAAATAAGAATAATATATCAATCACATATAGGGAAGGTCATAAATATGAATGAGTATAATTTTCAATTATAAATTATCATTATAGAAAGTAGTAAAGTATTATTATATATTCCATCAACATAATAATATCATAAATATCATATTTTTTAAAATAAATTTATATATATGAACTCTGTGATGTGTTGATGTAAAAAAATCACATTGCTTTGTGCATGTGGTAGTCGACATGTTAGAGGGACCAATGTTAAAATGATTCATTGAAAGGAAAGGTAAGGAATTAAATTGAATATTTAATTTTTATACTGATAAATAATTAATTATTATTCTATATAATAATTAATTAAATTACTAAATTTATCGAAGAATTATGGTGGTGGATAATGAATTACATCGGAACGTGATGTAATTGTCTGAGGTACAAACGGATGAAGGATTCCAATCTAATTTGATTAAAGATAAGATGGATATAGTTTTTTGTAATTTAAATGAATAATATTTTTATATGTAAGATATTTATAATATTATTTCATCATGGTTTTATAAAATTTCATGGTTATATAAGATGAAATAAAAAATATGTTAAATTCTATAAATCTTATTCAGACACTCTCTTTTTCATTACACCTTAAGACCTTTATGATTTTTATTTTTCCAGAACTAAGGACTCAATAAAATAATAATGTATGTTAGTAAATAATTATTAAAGGATTTCATGAGTTAAACTATTCATGAGGTCAGATAATATGGGAAGAGTATGTTCCTATTTATAACATAGGGGAGTTGAACTCATGGAATTTAATAATATATTAAAATAATGAAAATTAATTTTCATGTAAAAATTACTCCAAAATATTATAAAAATAAAATAAAAATATATGTGACTAAATACTTTCAACTTATAAAATTCAAAAAAAATTCTACATTGTTCATACAATTATTTTGTTAATCCTGCATTATCTATTTCGACACTTTCTAAAACAACATGGTTTTATACACAATAAATGTCATGGTAATTAAAATAATTAGTAAAAAGTCCAATAAATGGTACAAGATTGATATTTTAGACCATATCCTAATAAATTGGATGAGAAAAGACATTTTTGTAATTTTATATTATTTAATAAAGTATTATTTTTCAAAATATATATAATGTAAATTTTATAATAATTTATTTTATTTAACAGAAATAACATCAATATAAAAATATAAATTTAAATGAAAATAATTAATATATATCTAAAATGTTATTTCTAAATATAAACTTCCTTTATCATATAAATTTTCTTATTTATATATCTTTAATTATTATTTGTATAATTTATTTTATTTTTACATTAATTAAAAATATAATATCTTAGTGTTTCAGACACATTTATGGTAATTATTTTTTATCTATGAATTTAAAATAACTTACCGTTATTTATTATGATAATCTATTATTTCAAAAAAAAATATAACTACACATATATTCTATTTCTCCCAATGTAGATATTACTATATTTATTAGAAACTAGAGTGTCACATTTTTTAATTTACTTAAAATATTATAAATCACGTAATTAAATCCAAATGGAACATAAATGTCATTTAAACAAATCGTTGATGAGTATGAATGAAGTAAAATCATCTAACAAAATTTTCTTTCGTGTTACGGTAATTTTCTAGTTTATATCATATTATTTATGACCATTAATTACCCAATTAAATCTTTAATGTGGAAAAAGGATTTCTTTGGCTACAATTAATAATTAATAAAAATAAAAAGGAACCATTATCTAAATATAGAAAACCTAATCAAATATATGGAATCATTTTCATTATTTCAAAATGATTATGTTGTATAATTTAAATTTAAATTAACCTAGAAGAAACATATTAAAAAAATTACAATCTTAATATAAAATTGGATTATACAAATTTAAAAAATAAAATACATTTGAAAAAAATATTTAGAAAAATAATATCAAAGAAAACTAATGAAAATTTTAAATTATTAAATAATTTTCTTTTAACAAATGAATACATCAAATAATATATTTTTTTAAGAAATAAATATTCTTCAACATTCGTTGTAAAATATTACTTTTTAGAAAATTATAAAAATAACACATTCTAATCCCTTTTATATGTTGATTTTAAAAATGTCGTTAATTTATTGATTTTTTAATAAAACTTTTTAAAATAATTATATTATTTTTTTATTAAAATGAACAAAAATTATTTTTGAAGAATAAATTGATTATAAGAAAAATGGAAAACTTATACGCATGAATAAAATCCATAAATTTTTATTGATTTGAAGCATTATATATATTTCCTAAAGTAATTAATAATATTCATTACTATCATTTTAAAATATTGGTTATTTCAATTAAATAAATATATTTCAAGTTTCATTTGGTCTTCTGGTTTCATGTAAAATAAGTAATTGAACATAGAAATCCATTTAAATCAAGGGATTTACATCATCACCACTTTTATAAAATTCTTTCTCTAAATTTGAATTTGAACATGGTAATAAATGGTTTGAAATATGAAAATATTGTTTTGAAATCCCATATCAATGATATAGTTAATAATATATCCACATGAAATGAAATGTATGTACAATAGTCATACTTAATAAAAAATAAGTTGGATTACATGTAAAAAAACATTGGTGGGATGTGAAAATGTTGACATTGTAGAAAATAGTAAACTAGAAATCATGATATAGATTGACATGATCATTGAATGAAATAATGTGAAAGATCCTCGAGATAACTAATGAACATAAAACCTAAAACCCATGAGGTGTTAAAAAGAATTTAGATTCATTAAAGATGAATGAAATAGTAAAAAAAATTATTTCCAGATCCGTTTCCCACTATTTGGGTAATTACATTACTATATATACTAATTACATATGTAAATATATTTAATTGACAAAAAAATTTCATCCATTAATATATATTAATAAACATCATCTCATTCTCTCCAAGAATAACTGTGAAAGTAATTTTTTTATACCTGATGAAAACAATTCCAATTCTAACTGATCATAAAATTCAATAAAAGGATTAAACTATATTCTTATAGTCATTACAAATTAAAGAAATCCATAAATATTATCCCATATAATTATAATTTCCAAAAAGAATAATCCTTCATATGAATAAATACCAAATTAATATCTTATGCCTCAATAATATCACATAATTTTCAACATAGATCATTTCATACATAACTATAATTAATTTTCATAAATAAATTCAAAACAATAAATGAAACTCGTTTATCAGAATGATTTGGTCATATATTATTCCAATTTAAATTTAACAATTACTATTAAATTAGATTATATAATGATAAAGTCATATACCAAAAAGTTATAACCCTAACCATACAATCCTAAAAATATTCAAATCATTACAGTGATTAGTGAAATTTGTATTAAGACACATTTAAATTATAAGCTAATTTAATATTTTATTTAAAGATCATTCCTAAAATAAAACAGCATTTTAAACACAATGGTTACATATACATCAACCAAAAATAATTTTTCCCAATTTATATTAAGTCATATTTAAATTCCATCACATATAACCACAAATGGGATATCAATAAAAATGAACATACGATCAACCATAAGCATATATTCTTATAATGTTATACATAACTCTTTAGATAACCTCTTATGAAAAAATATTCACCTAGGAAGATTAATAAAACATTCTTTGATACCAACTATAAACACACGACCATGCACTCTCAAATTCATTGCTAAAAACATAAACATTAAATTTCATGAATTCATACTAATTAATGATTGTCAATATTATCCATTACATATTTTCAACATAAAATTGAAATATTGGATCACTTACCTAATAAAAAAAATTATATTCACAATATTAGAGAAATGATAAAAAATGTAACAAAATCAACAATAATGAATCCAATATATTATTTTCCCATTATCAATGAATTTTGATATTACAAATGATTTATTAAAAACAAAATATAAAATTATTCATATATTAATCTCTTTCTATTTAAATATAAATTAAAATAATTCTTGATAATCAGGGGAATAAGAAACATATAAGGGTGTGGAGAAATTCACAAGTTTGTAAACATAAACATTAATAATTGAATATCATTAGTTTTTATAAAATTATAATTAGAGTATTGTCATAGATTCATCATTCAATATAATAACATAATACAATTCAAACACTTAAATACCTATATACATAGACCTAAAACATGACTCAAAATGATACCAATAGAAAGAGTTATCGAAATTAGCAATCATGATCTATGTAATGAAAATATATATAAAAAGAAACTATTATAAGATATAAAATTATATTAAAGACTTTTTTATCCTATAACATGATATACAAAAATCATTTTAAAATCATGTTTACTATAACTATATACTAGTTAAATCCATAGGGGAATCCCACTAACAACACCATCTTTTTCATTAAATAATAATAACACTACTCAATGAATTAGATCTCTATGTGGGAAAAACCATCATATAATATATATTGGGATCCCCCATTCCCCATGATATATAATATGGGTTATTACATTGTATAAGATATATTTTTTTCTCACCCATTAATTATAAATAATTTCCAACTACAATTTATGAGTAAAGAATTGTGAATCATTCAATTTTGGAGACAATAATAATTATATTTCCTAAATTACATAATTCATCTATAGAAAAAATTGGTTATATGAAAATCTACTAATAAAATGAAAGAAATAATTAGGTTGAAATTATTACAATGTACCCTCTTTCATGTGTATGTGGAAATTTTTTTTAGATGTTGATGATTGGAAATATCATTAAAATACTGTAAATAAAAGTATGAAGGAAAATACACTATTAAAATATAGAATAATGTTATGAAAATAAAAAATAAAAAATTATAGTTGAATTATTTTTCATTGGAAAATAACTTTTATAATTAAAAAGAATGATTCAAATAATAAAATGTTAATGATAGTGACAAAATCCATTCATGTTGAAATGGATTAAAATATAAATATAATTTTTAATTGTTTGTAAAGGGAGTATAATGTTACCCATTTGAAAAATATTAATATATTTCCATTTTTAGATCATTTAAAATAATTTCTTATGTTTATATGAAAATATTAATAAAATTAATTTTTTAATAAATGACCGTTTTTGTATTGTTTTTTGTAAAATATTGACATGAAAGATTATGATTCTAGATCTTAAAGAATATACAAGATTGATATTACATGAAAACAACTTGATAAATTTTTCATTGATAAATAATGAGTAAAATATATATTAAACCTGTAAATAAGATTAAAAACCATATAAAAATAAAATTTATATGGTTGATGAAAAAAAGGATCATGTGATTTTCCCTGAAGGATCTCTGATCATAAACAATACCAAAATGAAAGAAGATTATAACATAATGTAATTTCCACCCTGGTAAATTTTCAATCGAAATCATAACATCAAATGAAACAATAAATATAATTAACATATAAAGATTCATTATATTACTTTCCATAAATGGGATTATATAATAAAAATAAGAAATAATGGTACATATGATAAACATTTGTAATAATGATATAGAAATTATGGAAAATAATCCATATAAATATCATTTAATTGAATTTGAAGTTAATAAATAGATATATTGTTGATAAAAAATGTAAATCCAATCAAAATAATTGGAAATTTATTATAAAATTATATAGAGATCAACTAACACATAATCATGGGAAAACAATGACAATAAAGAAGAGTTATAATCCAACTTATGGAAATTTATTTATGTCACCATTTACCTCTTGGTAACATTCATATGAACTAACATGAGATAAAATAATTAATTTCGAATGATAAATTACCAATATTAATGAATTTTTTATGATATAAAATGTATGTGGTATTTATATACACCACATAAACGAAATTTGGTACATGACATTGAAATATACATCAATGAATGAATATTTTGTTAAAACAAGTTTCCATGAGTCTAGAAATTCATTGAGTATAATTTAAATAATATATAATAAAAAATTATAGAAAATTTTATTTAATAAGATCATTTTTAGTTTTATGATCTTTCACTAAAACCATATATTATAATCATCTTTAATACATGGATAATTATTTAATCATTTTATTACACATCATGTTGTTCTAAAAATTTCAGTTAATAACTTCAAAAGAGATTTAGTTTTTTAACCATGGTCAAAATGGGTAATTGTTTTATCATATCTAGAATAATAATGGTAATATCCATATAATTAAAATGATATATTGTGTTCATCTTCAAGTACTCATTGACACTTGTCTCAATTATATATTGGTATTTTTCTTTATTTAGGGTTGTTTCGAGAAACAATTTGAAATTTTTAAATGTATTTGGATGAAAAAGTGGAAATGTATAGTTTTTTAATTGTTTTTCAATCTATCTAAACTCATAGAAAAAATCTTGGACCCCTATGATTAGGCACACAATTACGGAACTTGTTCTGAAATATCATGTTCCCCTGCCTAGCGAACCATGAAAAAAAAGGTTCAATTAAGCTAAAAAATTATAAAAAATATAGACCCCCACCCTATTAAAACATAATCCTATTGTCTTGGTATAAACCAAAATAATAAATTTCTAGAATATCATGGTAGGATCCTGTGGCTCTGTGAAACACTTTCATGATGAATGGAGGATCCAATTGAAGGATCGCCACTCATCCCAAACATATTTTCATCCCAGATTATTCATCTCTCTCTTAATTACCACATTTTAGATGAAGAGGAATGATTTATACTCCCTTGTAAATTTTTTAGATCTATTTTTTGTTGTATGTAAATACATTGGATTGTTTTTTAGTTTTTAGTCAAAGTTATGCCCCACTACTGTGTTATTTATTTGTCTAGTTCAATTTGGGGATTTCTTGTTTCCAAAACATATATCAATGACCCTTAGGTATGTGGTATAATTAGGAAGTCACAAAGTTATAATTTTAGTTTCATGTATTTTATCATTACTTTAAGTTTTCATTTTTATAAATCAAATGTTGAATTTAATTAATTTATTAGAAAATAGATTAATGGGATTATGGAATTGGTGTAATTTTTGGATTATGAAATTGGAAATTTAATGGGATTATAAATTAGTTGATAATGTGAATTAAGAACTGTTTTTATCAAACATTGATCATTAATGTATTATATGTATAAATGGTCATAAATGGATTAATAGTGAATTGTTCATATAATTGAATGTAAATTAAATTGATGAACCATAAATTTTTTTATAAATTGAAATGGTTCAATGATATTTGAAAAATTTATAAGAAGGTAAATGATGATGAACCTTTATAAATGTTATATATGTGTTATATATGATTGATTCATAAATAATTGTTGAACAAGTGATGATTCTCAAAATTACTGTATGTGATAATTATTATTATAAAGAGACTAATACTCCAAATATATATATATGTGTGTGTGTGTGTGATAATAAATGTCGTATGTGGAATGATTATTGAAATACTCATATGTGATAATGAGTGTGGTATAATTAATGATGCCCCATATACCCCTGGTCTATATATTCAAATAGTTTACTTTTTATTTTTCAATACCATTGGTTTTTGGTATCACAAAATCTTTATTAAGTACATAATTACTATATTTTTAAGTGAAAAGTTCTTCATTTATATATTTTTTGAAAACATATATTATACCATACAAATAATTAATTATAATGTTTACATGAAATCTATCTAACATTATTTATTACAATTATCAAAATGTGGATGTATCAGATAATCATCATATTCATATTTATAATTGAGATAATGTTATAACTGAAAAACATCTTATTCACACTCATAAAAAATATCTTAAGGATATTTTATGTGGAAATACCTCACAATGAACAATTTTGAAATAATAAATACAGAAAACTAATTTCTATCTTAATGGGATAAAATTTATATTATCATAGTGTAAGTCAATATGATGCATGACTTTCTATTTCAGTAAAGCCATTGAATTTTCATATATCCATTTCACTCTAACAATATATGAAAAATATACTTGTTTGAATGGTTTTATATAAATACTAAGTCATTCATAGAATTTAGACCATGCACATTGCATATGCATTGGTGGTTTTTTTGTTGTGTGAGGGCTCTAAATATTATCAAATGTTTGACCAACTTGTTCATAGAAATTTATAATCGTTTAAAGTGTTTGAATTTTAATTTAATTGTTTTCAGGGTCTTTTCCTTTATAATTTTATCAAATTTTGTTTGACTGGGATTATGTGAATATGATAAAGGACTTATGTGTGTTGTATGGTAAATAATTAGATCATTGTATTGATGGAGGGAACACATGGATAGTGTGAAACAATACAACCCATCAGATTGAGGTTAGTCGGGGATATGCATATAGAGGAGAAGATCAACATATCAGGGTCCTTACTTTGTGGATAAGGATTGACATTTTTATATGTATAAAATAAGGTATCCATCATCATTGGTTATTGTATACCCTCTATTTATGTTATAACAAGCGTAATCATTTGTATTAATATTTTTTCATAAAATTCATTTATTTTTAGTACAAGTAATAGAATGTGAAACATTTATACTCAACATTATATTTCTATATTTTTTATCATTATATGTTTGATTATGATAAATTTGTTTTTCATTGTTTAAATTGATTCATTTATGAATACAATATTACTCAGATTATGATTCTATACAGTTTTATGATAGAATCATCAATAATTAAATTATTTTGTACACTCTGATATTATTTAAACTGCTTTGATTATTATTTTAAACTGTGTAGATTGAATCATCCTTTATTAAAAGAAATGGTATATTATATATCCTAATTAACCATGTTATTTCATCGATAAGAAATTTTATTGAGAGTCATATCTGAATAAAATAATTTATAAAGAGGATTTTGAATTGTTAAGATTAATTCTTATTAATGTGATGATTTTAATATAAATGTAATCCCCTCCTGTAGTAAATCCATCTAGAATAAATTCTGTAAATCAAAATCCATTTGTCTCATATATACAGATTGGAAAAATGGAATCATATCATATTTACACTACATAAGTAATTTCATAACCATTTAATATTTCAAGTTAGTTTAATTTCATTATAAAATTTTTGTTTATACAAATTTGTTACATTAATTTTAATGGTGGAAAAGAAATTTGTCATATTTTTTTAAATGATGGAAGGAATAAGTGACAAATAAATAGGATATATGAATCCAAATAGACCTCATATTTTTCGTGGAGTGGAATATGAATATTTGATAGATAAATGAATGACCAATGATATCAATGTTGGAGCTTACAGTTTTGTAATTCAAACTGTAGATTTCAAAATATGAGATAAGTATGTTATAAAATTTATTAATAAAAAAAAACTGGAATATTAGTTGTATTAAAAATTATGAAATAATGTATTGTTCTCAGTGACTAGAATCATCAATAGTAAAATTTCATCATGGGTAGTATCCAATATAATTTGGAGAAAGATAAAGGATACACACATTAGTATAGGGAAGGTGGTAGAATCATGGATATCTATTCATAGAGAGGACCATCACCCTTTCAAATTCTTACAAGGTGAATTAGTTGTTAATATTCATAAATGATTTCTGACTAATATTTAATAGACTTTAAGATATTGGTGTATAAGGATTTGATTATAAGATTCTTCTTGAGAGTATCATACATATCATGGCCAATGAATTGGAATCTATTTGAATAACTATTGATGAAATAATAAAATATTGTAATATAAATCTATATGATATTATTCTAAAAATGATTACCTATGAACGTCATAACATGTGATGTAAAGAAAATGAAAATAAATTCATCATTATTTTTCTTTTACTACATCCTTGCCTCATAATGTTCAATCAAAAAAAAAAAAAAATTATATCATTAGGAAAGAAGACTATGGTCGTTCAATCTGATTCGGTATCATCTATGCTTTATGAAAATTATCTAACTAGTATATTTAAAGGAAGAACATGATAGTAGGTAAGAATGACTTTTAGTATCAATATTAGAAAATTAAAAAGGAAAAAAATGTAAAGAATGAATTTGAAGTTACTTTTTATTAGAGTAAAAGAGATGGGCATATCATACCTTATTCTTCATAACATAAAAATAAATGATAGAAGGAGAAGAATTAAGATAGGAATCAGAAAACATATTATAAGTCAAAGGGAAATAAATTTCTTAAATAATATGATTCTTGTATTGAATGTGTGGAATATTTCTCAAATAATACTCCTGATAATAAATATTCTGATCATAGGAGAACTAGTCTTATTATAAGACTACCCATTGAAATCAATGATTTATGGATAATGTATGAACAATTGAAAACATCAAAAATAAATCTTTATATTAAAATTATCATTAAACATATATTAAAAATCTTTAAATATTCCTATAAATAATCTTTATAAAATATTGAATATAATCATTTACCTTCTTATGAAGATTAATCTCATTTCACAAAAACATTTTAAAATTTAAATTCAAATGTTAGTAAAAAACCTGATAACGAAATGATAAGAATAAAAATATTAAATAAATATGTTTTAGATATTTATAATGATAATGATAAGAAATATTTTGAATAATAATACTTTTCCAAAAACCACGAAGAAGCAATTTTTGTGAAATATACATTTCATATAATTTTTGATAAATTGAGTTCCATAACTATTAATAGTAATAAAAGGAAATAAATATTAAATAGAATATAGAAATTTTTTCTCTTATGGAAAATTTATCAAAACATTTCTATGGTAATAATTTTTTTAAAAAAAATAGAAATAAAAACATCCTAAAAAAGAATGTACAATATTTTTTATTACAAGTAAAACCCCCATTATCAATAAAAAAGGATTTTTTACAAAAAAATGATCTATATTGTATGAAATTCCCAAGTAGTGGTCAATAGAATAAATTTATATCTTTAAGAAAAATTAAATCCTTATGATTTCATAGAGCATGTTTTTTAAAACAAACATGGATACATATTATTTAGTTTTCTTACACTAGACCTAAGAAGGTTTGTTCTACCAATGTCTAATTTTTAAATTTTCAATAATAATAAGGAAGTGATAATACAAATAATAATTTACGTATGGATATTGTGTATTCTCAACATATTCCGAGACACAAATATTTATTTTGAAATATTATTATGATATACGGTGGGAAAGTTACCTTTAGATATAATTATTTTGGAGAAATTATCAATATAGGTAATATTATTCATCCTGGAAAAGCATTAATTTCAAAAAAAAATATTTTTTAAAGGCCGTAAGAACAACCCTATAAGCATAAGTTAATTATTTTATGAAGTTTACACTAATTATTTTATAATTTACATGTTCTTAGTACAAAATTATAATGATGACACCATCCTTTCTGCCCATCGACATGAGAATGTATAAAATATATAATTAAAAAACCTTAGATGAAAAAAATTATCATCACATAGTGAAATAGAAGATAAATATTGGGTATGGTATTGAAGGATAAGACACTATAACCTATGAAACATATTTATGTTGTCTATGAATATAAATGTTGAGGTCTACTAGAACATATATTTGATTCTTCAAATGTATGTTACATGTGTAAATATGATTAGAAACGTAAGTAAAGATTAAAATTTATTAGTAATGTATCCTCTTATGATGATTTATAGTAAGCTCACATGGATTTATTCAATTATACACAAACTCAGAATGTTGGAGGAAAATAAATTGTACATCTCATGGTTGATTATTACACTATATACAAATGAGATTATATATTAACAAATAAATTTGAAACCTTTTTTATTTCAATGAATTTTTTTCCAAAGATGAAAATGAGAAAAACACTCTCTTGACTATTATTTAGAGTGATCATGGTGTAGAATTTTTAAATTTTGATTTTGATACTACTTAAAGTAATAAAGTAATTACATAAGAACTTAATGCTCCTATATATACTCTATAAAATGAATTTATTGAATGAAGAAATAAAATTTTTCATGAAATAACCAGTATGATGTTGATTAAATACAAAAATACTAAAATATTTAGACAAAAGTGGTTAGTTCTGCTTATTATACAAGAAATTGAGTTTTAATAAGAACATTTATTAATTAAAATCCTTATGAATACTGGACTAGTTGAAAACAAAATGTATCTTACATCTGATTATTAGATAAAATGTGTTAAATATCTATAAAAAAGATAATTTACTCAAATTATCATCCAAATTAGAATAATGAGTATTATGTGGTTATTCCACTACATTTAAGGCATATGTTATTTATTAAAAAAAATACTCTACTATTAATAAAAGAGTGTACGTAAAATTTTGTGAAATATAATTTCTTTTTGAAAACCCAACCATCAACCTCAGATGCGTTTTATATAATTGATTATCAACCACTGATAAAAAATCATTCATAAAAGGAAAATACATAAGAAATAGTTTTTGATGCATTTACTCATGAATATTTTCTACCTTATGTTAATGAAAATATTTTTCAAAACCCAAGTCAGTTGTTTCATAGTAACCATCCTAGTGCTATTGGCATCGTTCCTAAAAATAAACTAGTTTGGTCAATAATTTCATTATAGAATGAATTAGAACATATTTTTTTATTATACAATATTTAACAAAAAATCCTAAATATTTTTTAGGTGATTCGGATTTTATTAAGTATATTCATGATAAACAAAATTAAATCTAGGAGAATAATGTATGGATATTGGTTAAAAGATCAATTAAAACATACATAATATGAATAAAATGGATTTTTAGTAACAAATTTGATGATAATAGAATAATAATTATAACTAAATAATTTATTTTTTGAATAAGGATTAAACCGATGATAAGGCATAGAGTATGAAGAAACTTATGCACTAGTTTAATGACTAGAAGTTATTTATATTCTTCTATCCTTTACAAAAATCATTAATTTCCAACATTTTCAAATGTATGTGATGAATTCTTTTCATAATGGTTATGTTCAGGGGGATATTTATATTGAA
Organism: Viscum album; assembly: GCA_963277665.1. Classification (NCBI taxonomy): domain Eukaryota; kingdom Viridiplantae; phylum Streptophyta; class Magnoliopsida; order Santalales; family Viscaceae; genus Viscum; species Viscum album. The sequence goes on from OY728151.1 coordinate 860,361,421, forward strand.
AAAATCTACATTTGAAAAAAACCCCTTGACTACATTTATAAACTAACAAAATCATTATATGGACATAAAAAATCCTCTAGATATGTGTATAATAGGAAAAATTTATTTTTGTTAAAAAATAATTTTTTAGGGATATTTATATCCAACACATTATATAAAATTATTTATTCAAAATTTTATGACTTTTTAGAAAAATGATTCTCACATTATATTTTGATCATGTAAAAACATTTAACAGATTAAATTGGGGATTTAATAAAATATGAGTTTGAGATGAGTTTGATAGGTTTTTTAACATTTTATCTTGGTTTTTAAATTTACCAAAAAATACAAGGTACTAAAATTTCATAAAAATTATATAAAATATCATCCTAAATATTATGGATATAAAAATAATGAATGCATCAGTACTCCCATCAGTACCTCAATTACAATTGATCTTGATGAATCGAGACAACTGGTTTATCAAAAAACATTCAAAGGTATGAAAATAAGGTTACTATACATGACTAGAATCCTAACATAACTAGTGTTTTCCATATTCTTATGTGCATGATATCAATAAAATCAAATAGAATCCCATTAAAACATGTAAAACATTTTATTCATTATCAAAAGTGATATATGGATTATTTAATTTTCAATTCTTCTATAAATTATTTGAATTGTAATGTTTCTCAGATGTTGAATTTAGTGATTATTTAATAGATAGAAAAATAAATTTCCAAGCTCATAATTTCATAGGATATTCTATATTTTATATTTATTTTATGATAAAACACATATTACCAATTTTCACTATTGAAGGAAACACATAGAGGATAAATGTGGTTATCCTCAACTATTGTGGATGCCACACATACTCAGAAATTATGGCATGAGTTTTAAAAAAACAGAAATACAATGTGATAAAACTAGTTTTATAACATGAAGTAAAAACCCTAAACACAACACTCGTTAAATACACATAGATATTAAGAATATATTTTTTAGCTATCAAATAATTAAAGGATATACCATATTAAAATTTATTGAAATTGAAGAAAAAAATTATGATGTTTAAATAAAACATTACATTTTGATCGATTTGAATACATTAAATAAAATCTATAAATTATTAATGTAATGTGATCATTCATATATAAGTATTCTGTACCAATATCATATCAATATGTGACATCTTTTCATAGAGGGAGTACATATTTTTTTTATAAAAATTATGTTTTTCAAAACTACATATTTATTAAAAACATTAATGACATCTATACACAGATGTATCTTTATAAAATTTTTAAAAACATTATTATTAAAATAATTATTGGCTTTAAAATATTTTAAAATTTTCCCAGACTCATATATTTAGAAACTATTATATTCATGAAATTTCTTATTCACCTTATTATTTCTAATCTATCATAATCCATTAGGATAAATTGTTTTCTTAATGAACATTTTATCATACCAATAGATCAGTATTATGAAATGTATTATTCAATTCATTAATGTTTTTACACTTTTCCAAAACAATTAATTATTATATTTATCTTTTCATTCCATATTATAGTTTTAATTTTTTTTTCATTTTTGGAATCATTTGCATCATAATATGATAATTATTTAAAACAAGGCTCAAGAGTTTTTTTTTTCTCTGGATAGTTTTCAACCATCATGTCAATACGGTTTTAATATTTTTCACTAGATCTATTTTTTTTGATATAAAAATTCTATCAAAACCATTATATAATGAGGAACCCACTTGTGTTCTACATTAATTGATTCAAGAATTTAAACTCAAGGTGATAAAACATTTAATTCTCCCAATTTGATAAGATCATTATGTCTGATTCCTCTATATAAATACCTATTATGATATATCCTATTATAGATTAAAGAAAATATTTTGTTTTCCAGGAATGGTTAGATGGAAAAAGTGTTTTATGATATATAAAAATCATCTCTGAGATGGATTATATATTTTTCAAGGATAACTATAACTATGTGTTAAACAATGAAACAAAAATTATGATTTAATTTTTTTAGATATTGTAAGAGAATTCAATTATTCTAGAATTTTTTATTGTATATGCCTAGGAAAAATTCCTTTTAAAAATTTACGAAAAATTGTATAAGATTTCATATAATGTAGTTTCGCGTTTTCTTGCTATTTCATAATAAGAGAATTGTTTTCCCTTTCTCAACAACTATATATATACCTAGATATGTTAAATAAGGACAAAGTTGAACAATAATTGCATAATATTGTCTCATAATATTCACTAATGAGAAATGATACACTTATATCACCAGATAATAGCCTTATAGCCCTTTGGAAGCAACGATTTATGATTTAAATGAAGGGATATAGAGATACATTGAATTAATTTAAAATCATTATATTGAATTACTTGTATTACATGTGGAATACTAATTTCATGGGATTTATTTTCTTAATAATTATGAATGTAATGTTTAACTTTATCTAGTATAATATTATCAGGTTTTCTTCTTTGATATTCATGTTGATATAAGAATGTATGAAGCATTTGAATATTGTAAAAAAATATGATGTTATTTGAATAATATTATGTTTATCTCTAATGATACTATATCACCCCCTGTTTGAGGTATGTAACCTTTGTTTATTATTTTTTATGTTTTTTATGTGGATTTGATGAGTTGAGAAGATGTTGTGGGAGTATGGATTGGTTTTGAATAAGTTTGGATTATTTTATTAGGGAGCATGGTTCGAGCACGGTTAGGGAAAACCATGCGGGTTCTCCAGGAAATAGTGCAGGGGGAGGCAGTAGGCTTTGCTCAGCCTGCACACGGTTTTTCAAACCATGCAAGGAAACCGTGTGGACCCCTCCTCTCGAGAAAGTGGCGTGCACAGGGTTAACACATGGTTTGTCAAGATAAACAGAATAATCGTGCAACACATAATAGAAGGGTTTTATAAATTCAGTTTTCTTCAGGCTAGACCTATCTCTCTCCTAATCTTCTCCCACTCATGCCTCACTCGAGATTTTTGGGTTCTCATAGGTTGAAGGTGTTCTTCCACTCATTTTTTAAGGGATTCAAAGAGGTTTCTTGGTGGATCTAAGGCATTTCTCCTCAGGAATGTCCCTTTTTTGATTCTGTTAGGTTTTGGGTTAGGTTTATCCCTCTCCCTCTCATAGTTTCCTAGATCTACACGGTCTGAATGTAGATTTATGGTTGTGTTTCCTTTGTGTGTTAATGGTTGAGCAAGTTGATTTTAGGGAAGTGTTTTTGAGGTGGATTCGAGGAGGTGTTAACCTTGTTTGGAGTGCGTTTGGGAGAAGGATCGATTTTTCCAAACCCTAAGAGGTAGGTGGATTCTCTCTAGACTCCACATGTTTAGAACTAGTGTTTTCAGTTAAATTAATTTTTTTTCTTGAAATTAATTGTTATATTTATGTTTTAATCTTGATGGAAACCCAATCGTTGATGATTTTGGGGATTTTGAGATAAATGGGTTATTTTTGATAAAGGGGGATTTACTGTGTGATTTTAAAATGTTGATTTTGAAATCATTAGTGGTAGATTACGAAAAATGTATTGTGAAAGATTGTCATCAATAAAGATGTTGTTTTATTGAAATGTAGTTTGTCGTGGAAAATGATTTAAGGGTGTTCTCAATAAATTGGTGATTTATTGAAGTGGATTGACATGTGATAGAAATGGTAATTTTCATGTTGTTGTTACCTTAGTGGGTTATATGCTTGGTTGTGAATTGTTTGAATATTTTGGGAAAGTGGGCAGGATGTCCCATGATTAAAGGTGATGGATAGTGGTCGGAAGAACCACTATATCAGAAAGTGTTTGGGATGCATCTCAAGCTTAAAACGGGGTGAACGGGATGGGAGGAAGTACCACCGTTATGGTTGGTTTGTTGTGCATTGCTTTGCAATAAGTAAATTTTCATGCTAATGTTAAATGGTGATATGGATTATGGAATGGTTGTTTGGATTACCCTTGGTTATCATGGATTAGGTAGGGGTGACTTCGTAATGGTGTGTTTGGATTATTGGTAATTGTGGAACTGTTTAATGTTTTATATAAGCTGTTTTATTTAAATGTGCTAATGGTTTTAACCTAGTGATATGTGTATGGAATTTAGTTGGGGAAATCTTATTGAGTAGTTGTACTCACCCCATGCTTTGACACTATGGTGTCATTGCAGATGTCGTGTACCGTGACGTGGGAAAATGTAAGGCATCACCCTCCATTATTGGTGCATAATGATGTTTTGGTGGAGCTTGGAGCTTGGATCTTGGTGTGGAGCTGTGGTGATGTCTTGTCTTGTGGGTTTTTGTTGCTTAGTTTCCACTTTATAATCTGATGTTTTGTGGAAATGTCTAGTAGAATGGTTTTGGGGCCTGTGATGGATTTTTAGTATCACACTGTGGGGTTGAAAGTGCATCCATCTTTAGTTTTTGGTTGGTTGAGTTGGGTTATATTCTTAAAGGAAAATAGTTCCCACAATTCCTTGAATCCCTTGGCATTTATTTCCGCCTTTTACCCCTTGGGAACATCGGTAAAGGCCATGTAACCCTCACCGCCTCCTCATGCCAATGAGGTAGGGGCGGGGTGTTACATGTGGTATCAAATTTTTCGATTCTTTGGAGTTGATTCTCGAATTTAGAGTAGAAATTCATTGTGGCATATTCCATGAGTTGGGATGGTATCAAGGCAAAGGAAAGTTGGAACATGTAATGTATTGCATAAAAGGACGTAGCTAACCCTTTGATGCAGGTCTTCAAGTTACTATGGAGTTGGGTACAAATGTGTTTTGGAGACACTTATAGGCATTGGAAATCTCATTATCGTGGGGGTAACCAATTAGATGTGCATGGCGTATATGGTAGAAATGACTTCCCTCTAGGATGCATATTTCATTGGGCGTAATGATTTATGGGCTGAATTGAGAAATGTATTTTCAAATGTGAGAAATAGTAATGTGAATAAATTTGTTATTTTGAAAATGGTTTGGTTTTCAAAAATGGCGAAACATGGAAAATGGGGAATGGTGGAAAGCCTCGTTCTGATAGTTTTGTGTACTGTGATTTGAAATGAAAATTCATGATGTATATGGAAGTGATACTCATGGTTGTCTATTTTACATTGATATAAATGGCACCGAGTAGGCATCATGGAGACTAACTGGAAGTGGATGAAGAGAAAATTGTTTCATCTGAGCCCCCGGTGAACTAGTAGTTAGTCCAGAGCATAGTGCAAGCTTTTCAAGGTATGGGAAGTGTGAATGGAGAAGAAGAGACAAATCATGTTGATTATGCAGCTCAGTTTCTAAAGCAATATCCACTTGTCTTTATGGGTGATTCATACATGGAATGGGCAGAGGCGTGGCTGTCCATATTGAATAGAATTTTTGAATTCATGGGGATGCTGGTAGAGCAGAAAGTAAAGATAGAAATGTACAAGCTAGAGGATCTTTCTCTTAAGTGGTGGGAGTTGGTAGTCCATTTGGGAACTAATCAAGGTATGATGTGGGAAGGCTTTGAGGAATTGTTTAATAAACAATTCTACCCACATACGTTCACAATTCATCACACAACTAGTTTCTTCAGTCTGAAGCCAGATCATATGTATGTGATAGAGTATGCATCTACGTTTATGAGATTTGTGCAGTTTTCACCATAAGTGGTGGGTATCACATCGTTAAAGGCGAGGATCTTTGAAGTGAGGTTAAGGAAATAGTTTCATTCAAAAAATAGTTGTGTTGTGTATCAATGATTACACAAGGATGGTGAATCAAGAATTGGTGGCTGAGCAGGATTTGTTGGGAGCACTGGGTAGAGGATGCATGGTGGTACCCAAGGGGAATATTGGGAACTCTAACATTGGGCTCAAGCGGAGGAGGGACACTTATTCCCAGGGCGGGAGTGTTGGTGCCAAAACTCGGAATAGAGAAAAATCCAAAACGAAGGCACAATTTCCTGACTCACGAAGCTATTTCGCAGAGTCCCCCCAGCACCGCGGCCGCCACAAAGCAAGGAGGATGGATGCTCTACGAACACATTTTACATTCGTGAGCCCACCGTGAAGCAAGGAGGTGGGATGCTTTGCAAACCCATTTGACGTTCACGAGCTTGCCACAAACCAATGAGGAAGGATACTCCACGAATTCTTTTGACGTTCATGAGCCTGCCGTGAAGCAATGAGGCGGGATGCTTCACGAATGCATTTGATGTTCGCGATCCCACCACGAAGCAACCAAGTCCCTCTTCGCACCGAGTAAGATTCGCTTCATGGTGCCTCTTACCAATAAATATCGGGCTATCCCTGATTCCAAAGGACATACAATCTGACCTTTCGACTTCCTAGCTCCCGAATCATGAAGCATCATTATGCTCTGTAAACCATGAGTCGTGCGAGGTACTTATACTCCGCGAAGTGCCTCCCCTTTGTCTCGTATTGATACCCTCTTCTGAGAGGGATGCCTTCTGCGAATCCTAAGGGCCTTCGCGAAGGAATGGGATCCCCTAGGGGACCCGGGTCATCACAGAGCATTTATGCTTTGCGAAACACCCTTCATGTACACATGATCCTCATGCTAATGTAGGGTCACTATACATCACGAAGCACATTACTTCAAGACACCTTACATCGCGAGGCTCCTTTTCTCTATGAGTTAGTGCTCCATTAATTCCTTTCCACTTCAAGAAGAACCTCCCATATACACCTATTCAACATGCTTAGGATAAGGAACCCCACTTCGAGAAGAACACCCCTTCACAAGTGCCCTCCACCAAGCAAAGCAACAAATCTTTACATGGACCCTGCCTATGAACCCCTCTGCTTGGAAATTCCTATTCTCGTGCGACCCTCCAAGTTTGCACAATGTGATTTCAATGTCCATTGGATTCCACTAACCTTTGCGTTGCGTGCATCATTCTTCTTCACATAGGCACGCTAATGGATATTGATTATTTACATAGTCATTATAACATGGACCGCTCGATGGTTCGCTCCACAACACCCCCTCATCACAGCTTTTCTTATCCCCTCTATGAACCAAGGAGAAGATTTTAATAGTTATGTAAGTCCAAGGGGTGTGGAGAAAACCCACCTCATCTGAGCAGCAGGATGTTAAACAGCCAAGCTCTATCTTCCTCAGTACATGACGTTAAAATATGACCTCGCCCTGTTCCTCGCACGTGGGGTGCCCCCACCTTTGACATTCTTCACACCTGCTGGTCTCCACAGAGGGTGAAATCCTCCTTTTGGGAGTGGTGTTTTTCCGTGGGGGAAGGGTGACCATCTTAGTCTAAGCCCCCAGTTTTCTTGTAGGAGTCAACATCTCTGCTCCTCCTTTCATCTTCGGTCCCCAAGTCCAGCGAAGAGCGTGATGGTGGACGGTGCTCCTCCATTATTCGGTCCCAAGTCCCTCCGCCACTACGCTTGGTCACCATTGGGACTCCATCCTATAGTATGTCCCAATATTTCTCTCCCTGGGCCGCCTAGATCATAAGCCCCACTCCACTTCCTAGAGACAAACCTTTCATGACTAGATCGTTGGGTCTCTGCAATCTCTTGTTTCTCACACCGAGCATTACTCACATGAGCTTAGAGTGAGCACCGACCATGACATCTACACTGGGAAGCCTCAGAGTGTAATCCCCACACCCACCTAAACTACTTTGTCATTGATCCTTTCCAGGGTAGGGTACGTAGGAATCCTCCATGATGTTCAATCCCACCATCCACCAATCGTTCTGACCCCCTTCACGTCAGTTCACCAACACTGGGCAGCCTCAGAGTGTAAGCCCCACACCCTCCTGAACTACATGGTCTTTGGTCCTTTCCATGGTAGGGTACGTAGGAATCCTCCATGAGGATCAATCCCAACATTGGCTAGCCTCAGTGTGTAAGCCCCACACCCACCTAAACTATGTGGCCTTTGATCCTTGCCAAGGTAAGGTATGTAGGAAGCCTCCACGAGGTTCAAGACCACCACCCGGTCATTCCTACCTCCTTCACGTTAGTTCAACTACACCTGGGAAGCCTAGAGTGTAAGGACCAAACCCTCTTGAACTATGTGGTCTTTGATCCTTTACACGGTAGGGTACATAGGATGCCTCCCTGAGGTTCAATCCCACCACCCGTTGGTCGCTCCGACCCCCTTCATGTCAGTTCACCGATATCTTGGGAAGCCAAGAGTGTAATCCACATACCACATGAACTATGTGGTCTTTAATCCTTCCCAAGTTGAGGTACGTAGGAAGCCTCCACAAGGTTCAATACCAACACTAGGCAGCCCGAGAGCGTAAGTGCCAAATGACATCTGGACTACGTTGTCTTTGATCCTCGCCAAGAAAAGGTGTGTTGGAAGCCTCCATGAGGTTCAATACCAACATTGGGCAACCTCAGAGCATATGCACCACACCCATATGAACTACGTGGTCATTGATCCCGACCAAGGAAGGGTACTTAGAAAGCCTCCATGAGGTTCAAGCCCAAAACCGGGCAGCCTCAGAGCGTAATCCCCAAATTCCATCTAAACTACGTGGTACTTGACCTATGCCAAGTAAAGTTACATAGGAAGCCTCCACGAGGTTCATACCCAACATTGGGCAGCCTCATAGTATAATCCCCACACCCATATGAACTATGTGTTTTTTGATCCTTGCTAAGGGAGGGTACGCATGACGCCTCCATGAGTTTCAAGCCCCAGACTGGGCATCCATAAAGTGTAAGCCCCACACCCATATGAACTACATGGTAGTTGATCCCTGCTAAGTCAGGGTACATAGGAAGCCCCGACGATGTTTAAGACCAACACTGGGAAGCCTCAGAGCGTAATCCCGACACCCATCTGTACTATGTGTTCTTTGATCATTGCTAAGGCAGGGTACGTAGGAATCCTCCACAAGGTTCAAGCCCAATACTAGGCAGCCTCAGAGTTTAATCCCCACACCCATCTGAACTGCGTGGTCTTTGATCCTTGCTAAGGCAGGGTATGTAGTATGCCTCCATGAGGTTCAAGCCCATCACTCATGTCTCATCTTAATATCTCCCTCGAGCCAATGTGTCTCTTGAAGTTCATGCACCAAATCAGAGGTTCAATATCCTTTGGGTCTCATCCATGCGTCCATTCACATGGTCCGCCTCCTTAGGTGTCCCATCGTCCCACTGAACTAAGTGGAATTTGATTCCCTCCCACAAGGATACGTAGGATGTATCTTCAAGGCTCAAGAACAACACTACTGTCACCTTCACTATGGTCCCATGTCATTCCCCCTCCACTACATGCAATTCTCCATCATCCATATTCATTCTTACCCGGGCTGCCACATCTATGTGGGATCATGACACCCCATTCACCATTCTGTTTGATAGAATTTGGGAATCCACCCACGTGTTGGACCTAATATCGGAATTCCCTCTAGGGGGTTCTTCCATCGGATCCACTCTAGTCAGTGTTCTGATCTGCCTGATCTGTCTCTGATGGATGTTAAACTTTCGGCATACCCCGTGTTAAACATGGGAAGTTGAGAAAAACCTAAGATACATGCCCATGGAATATGATTCTCTTCATTATATGTGGGATGCCTTGGGTGTCCATGCCCTCGAGAAGACCAATAATAAGAGACAGAAGACAGACACACCAATCCCCCAGCATCCATACACATCATTGATGCCCATGTGACTACTCCCATAACCAATGGTTGCTGCCCTGATCGGACCCCTTGGAATGTCTTTCCAGAAGTAGTGTAATTAACTGGAGTCCATGAATATATCGCGTTGGGAAGTGTTTCCTGAACAACATATTAAGTCTATTAGGGAGACCCGGACTGGGTGATGATTTCTGAGGAGGAATCTATGGAAGGAGGATTTGATATCAAATCATCCTGTTTCGATCAAGGAGCAGAATCACTAAATAAGGTGTGGATGCCACCCACCTTTGGAAAAAGGGAATGCAGGGAAAACGAAAACCACATCCCTCATCCCTGAATGAGATGGATGTGCGCGCCCCGGAGAAAGCGTCGAAAACAGGGAGTATGGCACATAATCTGACGGCATGATCGACAAATCATCCTCTAAAGCCCCAGATAAAACCAGGATGTTTTTAGTATGGATCTAAGGAACACATAATGAGGTACTGTACATAATAACCTCGAGCATGTCAAAATAGTAAGCATATGGGGCATCTTTAGTGCTATTGTAGGAATTCTCCGAGTTCAGGTGTGCGTGACACACCTCAAGGATCACAGACATCATATGCTTAGATGGGACAAGGATAAAAACATACCCCTCATCAACATAGAAAATTCAGTCATGGTTATTCTCTGAATACCACAACTCCTCAACAGGGAAATAAAGAGAAGAGTGTGGAAACCAAGGCATTGTTCGGAGCCCAGAAATTTGTGGTGGATGATCAGTTGGGACCATCAACGGTGCGAGGTAATATTCTATTAAATTATACCTTGATGAAAGTTCTATTTGATTATGGTGCTTCACACTCTTTTATTGTTTCATGTGTTGTTGAGTTGTTGGGTTTAAGGATAGAAATGACGCCTTCAGTTAGGAAACATAAAACTCCTCTGGGTCGAAGAGAGTGTCGATCCTTCTTGTATAGATCATGTTGTATCGTTGTGGGTGAGGTTGATCTAATGTGGAATTTCTTATTGCTTGATATGGATGGGTATAATTTAGTCTTGGAAATGGATTGTCTGGTGGCGTTTAAGGACCACATAGACTGTAATGCATGACCAGTGGCTTTTACGACACTCGATGGGGTGATAAATATCTTTAGAGGAGAGATGCAAGAAAGGCAGGGTGCAACATGTTTTTTGGCCTCAACATTGGGAAAATTAGCATATCCGTTGGTGGCATTGTTGTTGGAATATGTAGAGGGTGTTGAGTTTATTTTTCTTCCAGCAGTGGTGGATCAGTTCATGGATGTTTTTCCAAATGAATTATCTGGGTTACCTCTTGTAAGTGAAGTGGAATTTACAATTGATCTCCATTCGGAGAGTAGCCCTATCTCACATCAGTTTTACTGAATGGATCCTGATGAATTGTGGGAATTTAAAGTCTAGTTGAAAGAGTTTGAAAACAAATGGTTTATCTGGCCTAGCACTTCATTGTGGGCAGCACCAGTGTTGTTTGTGAAAAAGGTGGATGAAACTTTGAGGTTTTCTGTTGATTATCATATACTTAACAAAGTTAAGATAAAGAAAATATATCCACATTCATGAATTGATGATTTTTTTGACCAGTTGAAGGGAGCCCAGTGGATCTCAATGAATGACCTGAGGTTGGGATATCATTAATTATGGGTGAGGATAAAAAATATTCCTAAAAAATCTTTCAGAAGTAGATATGGCCATTATGAATATGTTGTTATTCCCTTAGGTCTAACGAATGTTCCAATGGTTTTCATGGTATTGATGAATCAGATATTTCAGAGATATCTGGATTCATTTGTGGTGGTGTTTGTAGATGATATTATTGTGTTTTCAAAGTCAATGGTGGAGTATGAGCAGCACTTGGCGACAATGCTGGGGATCTTGAGGGATCACCGGTTGTATGCTAAATTGAAAAAGTTTGACTTTTGGATACAGGAAGTCCGTTTTCATGGCTATTTGATTTTTTAAAGGGGAGTTTCAATGGATCCAGAAAAGAATGAGGCTGTTATCTCATGGAAAGCACCAAAGAATTTTTTTGATATACAAAGAATCCTTTGTATTCCTGGGTATTATCGACATTTTTTTCATGATTTTTCATGATTGGATTTGCCGATGACAGCATTGATAGGGAATAATTTCCCATTTTAATGGGATGGGAAGTGCCATAAATGTTCTGAAGATCTAATTTTTCTCCTTACGTCAGCTCCAATCATGGTTTTTCTAGAACCAGGAAATGGATACGTGGTGTATTATGATGCCTCAGGATCAGGGTTTGGGTGCGTTCTCATGAATGGGAATCATGTGGATGCGTATGGCTCATGGTAGTTGAGGGTGGATGAGAAGAACTACCCAAAACATGATTTGAAATTGGTAGTAGTGGTCCATGCTTTGAAAATGTGGCCTCATTATCTCTTTGGGGAAAAATTCACGGCATATACAGATCATAAGAGCTTGAAGCACATTTTCTCTCAAATGGATTTGAACCTGAGGACAAGGAGATGGATGGAATGTCTACATATCTGTGATTTTGACTCTATGTACACACAAGGTAAGGGAAATTTAGTGGGAGATGAATTAAGTAGAAAATTATATACTCAGGTGGTGAAACATACATTGGACCAATGGAAATTGATGTCAGTTGTAGCTGACATGCGGTTAGAATGTGAGGACCAGTGCGATAGATCAGACTTCTTTCCGATTTTGTTGACTCCTTACTTGGTTGGCCTGGTTAAAGAGGAAAAAATATAAGATTCTGAGTGTGTGACTATTAGGTCGAATCTCAGTGCTGGGGAGACCATTGTGCGTTGGCAACTGAATGGAGATTCATTTTTTTGTTTCCAAAATCGGAGGGTTGTACCTGTTGCTTGTCAGAAGGATCTTCACATTGCATATCATAATTCCAAGTGGGATGTTAATCATAGAATTTAGAAAATTTATAAAGCATTGAAATCATATTTCTTTTGTGCTGGCATGAAAAGAATAATGTATTAGTTTGTTTCGAGATGCTTCTCATGCCAGTAGGTCAAGGCAGAGCATCAAAGGCCTACGGGAATGTTGTAGTCTTTACCAATCCTTATTAGGAAATGGGTGAAAATAGGGAAGGATTTTGTCACTGGTCTCCCATGAATGGTTAGAAATCATGATGAAATATGGGTGATAGTATCTCAGATAATGAAGTCGGCCTATTTCATTCTAATTTGTGAATCTCATACGGTGGAGGATCTGTCCAAAATCAACATCCGGGGGGTAGTAAAGAGGCATGGTGTTCCAATTTTGATCGTATCCAATAGAGATATGAGGTTTACATCTCATTTCTAGAAATCATTACAGAAACCCCTTGAAACTAAGTTGACCATGATTACGGCGTATCACCCTCAGACAGATGGTCAATCCAAGATGACGATACAAAAATTAGAGGATATGTTGACAGGTTGTGTAATTTATTTTAGGGGATCGTGGGAGGATCACCTGTCATTGGTTGAGTTCTTTTACAATAATAGTTAGCAGGCATCAATACATATGGCTATTTTTGAAGCGTTGTATGGGTGTTCGTATCGTTCTCCACTATGCCGGGTGGAAACAGGTGAGTCCTCGATGGTAGGACTGAGCCTTCTCTATGAAACACCAGAGAAGATCATGTTAATTAGGAAGATAATGGAGATGACTCAAGGTCATCAGAAATCGTATACAGATCATTGTCGATGGTCATTGTCATTAGAGGTGAGTGATCATGATTTCTTGAGGATCTCTCCTAGGATGGGACATCGTCAATTTAGAAAGATGGAAAAGTTACCATGAGGCATATTGGAACTTTTGAGATTCTTAAGCATTTTGGTGAGGTCGCTTACAATTTGTCTTTGACAGCTTGGTTCAGTCAAGTGCACAATGTGTTTCATGTGTCGTAGTTGAAAAAGTATCAACCCGATCTGGGCCATGTTATTCGATGGGATCATGTTGATCTAGAACCGGATGCTTAGTTGGTGCACGTGCAAGTGTAGGTTGTGGATAGGCAAGAGAAAGTCTCATGTGGTAAATGCATCAGTCTGGATCAGTTTTTGTGGTAGCATGACCCGATCCATGAGGAGACTTGGGAGCGGGTGAAAGATATGGTTGAGGAATGGCTTGATCTCTTTCGGCAAAGGGTGGGTTCACTACTTTCCAGGGACGGAATGTCTAATGGTGTTGAGAAAGTATCACCCATAGTTGGAGGTATGTATCCTTCGTTTATTGTTATTTTTATGTGTTTAATGTTCATGGGATGAGTTGATAAGAGGTTGGGATATTTTGGATTGCTTTTAAATAATATTGGAGGCTTTTCTTAGGAATCACGGTTTCAGGATAGTTAGGGAAAACCGTGTAAGTTCTCCTGGAAACCGTACAGGGGGAGGCAGTAGGCTTCGCATGGCCTACGAACGGTTTTCCAAACCGTGCGAGGCGACCGTGCAGACCGCTAATCTCGATATAGTGGTGTTCGCATGGTTAGCACACAATTTGTTAAACCGTGCAGACTAACCGTGCAACAGCGTAAATGAAGGGTTTTTAAATTCGAGCTCCTTAGGGGATGAAATATTTGACTCCCAATCTTCTCCCTCTCGAGCCTCACTCTGGATTTTGGGTTCTCAGTGGCTGTAGGTGTTCTCTAAATCTTTTTGGAGGTGATTCAAAGGGGTTTCTTGGTGGCTAGAAGGTGGTTCTCCTCCGGTAAGTCCCTCTTTTGATTCATTGAGGTTTTGGGTTAGGGTTATCAATCTATTACTCTTAGTTCCTTAGATCTATAAATGTTTCATGTAGATATAGGGTTGGGTTTCCTTTTTGTGTTAAAGGATGAGCTTGTTGATTTTAGGGTAGGGTTTTTGAGGTGGATTCGAGGAGGTGTTCACTTGGTTTGGAGTGTCTTTGGGTGAAGGATCAATTTCGCCAAACCCTAAGAGGTAGGTGGATTCTCACTCAACTCCACTTGGTTAGAACTAGTTGTTTTTGTTACAATTAATTTTTTTCTTGAAATTAAATGTGATATAGATGTGTGAATCTTTTTGGAAAATCATTCGGTGATGATTTGGGGGATTTTGAGATAAATGGGTTATTGTTTCTAAAGGTTACTATGTTGTATTATTTTTAGGTGTTGATTTTTAAATCATTACTGGTAGATTATGAAAAATTGTTTCTAAAATATGGTATTCAAAAAAGATTTTGTTTTATTGAAATGTGGTTTGACATTGAAAATGATTTAAGGGTGGTCTCAACAAATGGGTGATTTATTGAAGTTGATTGACATGGGATGTAAATGAGTATTTTCATGTTGTTGTGAAATTTGTGGGTCATATTCTTGGTTGTTAATTGTTGGAATGTTGTGTTAAAGTGGGCAGGAATTCCCATTATAAAAGTTTATGGATAGCGTTCAGAAGAACCACCATATCAGATATTGGTCTAGAAGCACCGCTTGCTAAAAATGGGTTGAATGGGATGGGAAGAAGTACCATTGTTATGGATGCTTTTTTATGTAATTATGTTCAAGAATTAAATTTTTGTGCTAATGTTTAATGGTGGGATGGCTTATAGAATGGTAGTTTGGATTACCCTTGGTTTTCATGGATTGGGAAGGGGTGACTTTGTAATGGTGTGTTTGGATTATTAGTAATTGTGGATCATTTTAATGTTTTATATAAACTATTTTATATAAATGTGCTTATGGTTTTATCCTAGTGGAATATGTATGGATGTCAGTTGTGGAAATCCGACTGAGTTATTGTAAACACACCCTGCTTTGGAACTTTTTTGACTTTGTAGATGTCATGTACCGTGATGTGGGAAAAGGTAAGGCATCACCCTTCTTTAGTGGTGCATCAAGATGTTTTGGTGGAGCTTGGAGCATGGTTCTCAGTGTGGATTTGTGGTGGTGTCATGAATTGTGGTGTTTTGTTGTTTAGTTTCTACTTTATACTATGATGTTTTGTTGAAATATCTAGTTGAATGGTTTAGGGGTTTGTGATGGATTGTTTGGATCACATTGTGTAGTTGAAAGTGCATGTATCTTTAGTTTTCAGTTGGTTGAGTTGGGTTATCTTCTTAAGGTAAAATCATTCCCCACTGTTCCTTGATGCCCTCATCATTTTTTTCTAGACTTTGGCACCTGGGTAACATCACTTAGGGCCAAGTAACCCTCCCCGCCTCTTCAAGACAATGAGATAGGGGTGGGGTGTTACAAATACCATCAATAATATGATGGTTTTATTTGATGTGAGATCACAAATGTTTGTTTTAAATAAATATCATTCCACAGAGGAAAATTATCCATCCTTAAAATAAAAAATTCCCAAAAAGGGTTTTTTGGAGAGAATAAAAATAAACAAGAAATTAAAATAAATTAACATTCTTTAGAGACTTATAAATCCATCATACCACTGATTGTGCTAGATGATTTTTTCTAAGAATGAAGATAGAAAAATAAATAGAGGAATTAAATAGAACCTCAATTCGGATTATACCTAGTATAAGAGTTCGATATTAGGTTCCATGACCCTAAATAATTAGAAATTCAATAAAAAGTTATGAAATAAAATAAGAAATAATTGTGTCTAAGAATTGTAGAGTATTTTATGAATGGGGTAGTGGAAACATTCATAAATATTACCTTACCACCACCCCAATCTGATCAATTAAAACCCACTTTTGATTTATCTTTTTTTGGGGATTGTAGTAGTTTATGTGGATCATTTTTATTGGTTAGAAACGTTAAAAGAAAAAATTATGTGAGAAATCATTAAATCTTGGAGATGAAGGAATATAATGGGAACTAGTACTCATTGTTTCCCACGATTTAAGATTAGAAAATCAGCTTCATGAAGAGATTAGTAATCAAAGGAATAAAATTCTTCTAGAATTGATAATTTATAAAAATATGCATAAGGTCAAGTAGGATGAAAATGTGAATATGAAGAAGGATTCTTGAAAGAATAAGTGCATGAATAAGAAATTTAATTAGGATATAAATAAAAATAATATTATTATTATGATGAAAATGATGTACATGATGAAAAAAAATAAATAGAATGATTTAGATGTTATATCTGCAAATATTTCCATAATAACTTCATAAGAATCCTCAATATAATTTTGTTCCATTGAAAATCCAAATTGGAAAAACCCAAAAAACCTGGAGAAGAAAAAGGCTGCATCAA
Organism: Viscum album; assembly: GCA_963277665.1. Classification (NCBI taxonomy): domain Eukaryota; kingdom Viridiplantae; phylum Streptophyta; class Magnoliopsida; order Santalales; family Viscaceae; genus Viscum; species Viscum album. The sequence continues at coordinate 860,378,270 of OY728151.1, forward strand.
TTAATAAAGATGAACATTTGTTAAAGAAGGATGAAAAAGGTTCGAATTCAATAATATAAGGTTATAAATTTATTTATTATAAATGAATTTATGATAATGATGATATAATTGAAACTTATAATGGAAATCATGAGAGAGATAGATTTGAAAAATAAGTTTCAATGAAACATGACAATGAGAAGAGAAATAAAGTGGATGTTGGCACCTATCATCACCAATTTCATAAGACTTAATTATTTCATTCATTGGATATGTTGATATTTCAGGGAGTGAGTTATATTTTTCATGTTTTATAGAGAATTTAAGAAACTATTCATTTCTTTTGTAGTATATAAGTAGTGGTTGATTTAGTCCATGAAAATAAAATTCAAAAATCAGAGTCCATTAAAGTGTTATCTGACAGAGTAGTTCAGATTAAAGCAGATGTCAAAATCCATAATGAGTGTTAGAATTTCTAGGAAAAGGAATGTAACAATGTTATCAAATGGTCACACAACATTAATTTCAAAATAAGGATACATGATAAATCTATGAAGATTTAATAAATTACATGTATGAATCTATAGAATCCTACAATGGATTATCCATAAGCATGGATGAAATGGTAATGTTTGTGGTGAAATTTAAAAGTATTTCCAAAAATCAGTCTCCAGATATCAAATACATCAATGGGAAAATGAAATACATGGTCATTTAGATTTCATGGTTTAATGTTTACAAAGTTGAAATCATCAGTATGAATAATAATAATAAATAATTATAAGAAATACTTTTTATCTTAGAAGATAATAGAATATCTCATGATGCTGTGATTGTAAGTATTCTGGATGAAAGAAAAGTGTTCAAAAAAATAATACAATTTTTAGAACCATGATAGATAATATAAAATAATACATTGATCTCATGTTTTGTTTTTTTGTAAAATGGTTTATCAATTAATGAGATTTTTATCTCAATACAAATTGATCTAATATCATCTAATATTGATTGATTAAATGTAATTTTATTTATTTTAGATGATCAATTACATCATTATTTTGTTAATAATATATTATTCTTTAAACCTTTTCAATATGATGATGATTTTCCCCAAACAATTTGAAAATAATAAATGTGGACAAGTTATACCATGGTGGAGAAATAATTACATTAAAAATATTCCTCGTTACTTAAATACAATGCAAAAAAAACGAAGAAATAACTTTAACGAACTGAAAATGATCACAAGGGGGAGTTATTAACCAATTTGGAGGTTATTCATATTTATCAATATATTCATATATGTTTTTAATGCTTAGAGAGAGACATGTTTTTAATTTCAATAATAAATATGATGTACTTAAATGATAATAGACTAATACAATTCCATTTTATTTCAATAAAACCATTTTGGTTTGTGTTCTCCAATTATATACTGATTTTTTTGTCAAAATTCATAATTGTGTATTTTACATTAATTTATTTTTTGAAATCATTGAATCATTATTCAATACATATTTACTATATTTTTATGACTAATCTATTTTTTTAATGTTTGTGTATAAATAATATATTTTACCTTACATTGAATTGTTTTGACAGAATTCATGAAATTAAATAGAAAATCTGCATTATGATTATCATAATGTGAATGAATTTTATAATCATCCAATTCATCTATATAATCGAATTTATGTCAAATCTAATAAACATCATATTCACAGTCATAAAGAATATTTTAATGTAATTTTATGAGTAAATCCACTAGATAGACCAATGCAAAAATTCAAAATATGGGAAACTAATTTCTATAGTAATTGAAAACGTTTTACACTATAATGGAATAAATCATTATGACATCAAATATTCTATTATAATATATTCAATGATGTTCTAACTATCCAAGTCATTGAAAAAAACTCAAATAAATATGTTTGTTGATGAAAATATGAAATGTTGAAATGTTGCCTATAAATACAAAGTCATTTTATGATTTTGGTGATAAAACTTTCTGTATTCCTAGATAAATTTTCTACAGTGCAAATGCATTGAAAATTATCAAAATCATTATCAACTTATTGATAGACCTTTTTAAATTATATTAACTTTTTTTAATGATTCCATGTCCATGTTGTTTCCTTTTGACTAATTGTAAAATTTTTTCCATCTGATTGGTTGTATATAATCATGTTATTATAAGGATTGGAATATAGAGAATCCAATCATTTTATTTATCAAGGGCACACTGATATTGTGTGATAGAATATTATTCATCGAATCAAGGAAACATATGATTAAGATACAGAGAAGATGATCACCTTATTGATGGATTTACTAGGAGAGTAAGGAAATACATTCTTTTATGGATTAAAAGGTAACATTTATCCTATGTTATTGGATACCCACTATATAAGTTGTAATATTTTTATTCAATGATATTACTTTTTTTCCATAAAAGTTATTTATTTTTGTGGCATGTAATATAAAGTGATACTTTTATATTTAACATTATTATTTAATATTATATATCATAAATTATTTGATTATGATACATTTGTAATACTCTGTTCAAATAATTTATTTTATGAATACAATCTTACATTTATTATGATTATATATTATTTTATGATAGAATGATTAAAAATTACATTTTCTATATACTCTAACATAATCATAACTATTGTGATTACAATTTTACACTATGTCTATTTAATCATATGTCACTACGAACAGGGATAAATAACATTATATAATCTAACTGATTACAATATTCATAACTAATTAGACTAAAGTCAAAGTCTGAATTTGATATTTAAAGTAAAAATGTTTTGGAATTGTTTGGTTTAATTCTTATTATAATAATGTTTTTAAATATAAAATGCACCCCCACTTGTTTTTGGTGCATATATAATACATTATATCAGTCATAATCAGTATAATTAATATATAATAAAACAAAATGAGGTTTCATACATGATGTTTTGTACCCATGATACTGGCATTATAATAGCATTATTAGTAGGCATGTTATGAATTTGGATACAAATGAATAATAAAATATCTTGATATAATGAATTTTTAATCCCTATATGATATGGTTCGTAATATGGAATGGGAGGAAGTATGTATAGAGGGGTTTGGATTCATTATGAACATGAGATATTTATGTTTTTAATTACTGAAAAAAGAAATCTGATGACAATTTACTTAGATTATTACATGTTACTCATTAAAAAACTGCATAAATAGGATATTATTTTAGAAATTTTTAGTGGTGGCCTACTCAGTTTTACCCTCACCCAACATCGGATACCTATACAATAACCAAATTGAATTCATGTTTTTAGGACATGATAAGGAATAAAACCCCTATGATAATCTGATTTGGTGAGATGTTTCTTGTGCGAGGGAAAAGACATTATGTTGGGAACAACATCATGATTTTCCCGTGTGTACTTTTTTTCATTTTGACGCATCACATATATATGAATGGTATATCTACTAAATTTAGGTATGTTTTTCTTGTTATAGTTCATCATGTATTATTGGTATGAATTAACTGTAATAATATTTTGGGTATTTTTTATTATCATATCGATATTAATTATTTACTTTAGCTATATTACAGTGTTTATAAATAAGGTATAGTCTCCCACTGTTATATAATAGAACCTCACTACTATTCAGTAGCCTCTAGTGTATAGGGAGGAACACTATAAGACATGTGAACAACTAACGTTGGGGAATAATATGTGTCACTAGGGCTAGAACATTACAAAATTGTATCAATGTTAGTTGTTTTCATTACTTTTATATTACTTTTTCAGAATTGAATACAGGAGGAAAAGATTTTATGGGTAATTTTCATGAGCTTCATAATTGGACTAACTAACCAATGTATGGGGGAAAGCTACGTACCTAGGGCAGGATTCATGTTATTTATGTTTGTCAGTATAGTTTGATGTTATTTTACATATAGTGACACACATATAGTGTGATTTTATTAGTTTTTTTCTATGAGTTTTTCTCTATGGTATGTATTTTCATAGGGGTTGGGTATACTTGTATCAATTTATAAATTCATAATTATTATGTAAATAGATTCCTTTTGGGAAATCCCATTAAATAACAATTTTGGTATGTTGTTTAAATGTAATTTCTCTTCCTTTCTCGTGTAATTAAAATGAATAGGTTCCTAATAGGAAATTTATAAATGTAATAATTTATAATATTGTCAATGAATTAAGAAAATGATTTTTGGATGAGATATATGATATATGGATATTTCTTATATTATATTGTCTATACCATAGGTTATTGATGATTGAGGGTAGTATTAGAGCCATAATTTAAACATTGTGGTGTAGTATGGGGTTGAAAGATGAAGCCTCTATGTGGATATATGTTATTTAAATATGATAATATTTTAAATATTCACTAATAGGAATGTTTTATATTTTTTATATATACCTCCACGTTAAATCCTATTGATATGAAGAGAATACAACATGACTGGGAATGATTCTCCAGTAGTGGAACCTGAGGCACTGATACTTCACCATGAGGAATATTAAGAGATTTTCCCTGAGAAATTTTATCTCTTTTAACATTTTAGGGAAATAGACCAATAGATAGTTGTGATAATCATGTCTAACCTGACATAGGAATTCATGTAGTACCATAATCTATTGTTCACCAAATAGGGTGGACCTATGGCCACTGAGATCTGGATTCAGTCTATCTTGAAGTACCATGACAACTTAAAGACTCCGACATAGAATATATTAAAACAAGAGTCTTATATGTTAGGTGGTTAAGAGAATCATTTGTAAGATATCTTGAATCTCAATGGACATGTGGAGATTTTGGAGTGGATATAAATTTAGGAATTTTTCATGGAAACTTTTTTCCAAAGATGCTCTTAGAGGATAGGGAGTCTGATTTCATCAAGTGGACCGTAGATAGTATGTCAGTGATGGAATACATGCGAAAAATTTCAAATTTGAATCAAATTATTCTAAAACTCTAAGGGGATGATGATATAATGATGAAATGTTTTCAAGATGCATTTAAAAATGATATTAACAACTAGGTTAACATATATAGGATTAAAATGTTTTTAGACGTGGTGGCTAAGGCTCTCATATTGGAGTGGAACCTAAAAATGGATTCTAGTAGATAATTGGTTGTTTCCTTTGGAATACCAGGAGGTATGTCATCCAATAGGATGAATTGTACATCTACAAATTTTAATGAGACATATAGCTAAATGAGTGGTGAGGGGAAGGATTAGTGACACATGACACTACTCGAGTGATCCTCCTCATGTGTCAATGGTCAGGTCACATCCATAGATTGTTCCCACTACCATCAGTAGAGTGTCGATATTTTGGAAAGATGAGACATTTATAATAGTTAGACATGAGCCCGTGACATGTGGGTAATGGATGATTATCTTGGAAAAATAAATATGATGAGAGAGGATCTTCACTCTATATAATTTTGGCAATTAGAAATCAACTGGTCATGTAGATCATGCATGAGGATTTCGTACATTATGGGAATAAAGATATTATCAGCAATGTCAGGGGACATAGACTATAGCATATGGAAGTAGGGATGTGTAGTTTCATGAATTTCATCCCCCATATTTGGGAAGCGAGGCGAGGCCAGAAATGGTTAGAGTTATTATTAGTGAATATTCTATTTCTTATAATGATTTATTTCACAAATGATCATTTAATTATTTTCTATTTGAAGAATGTGTGAATAATTTGATTCTTATGGGGGAGTTTGTGAGCAGTGTTATGATGATCGACACACCTTTGGGGGTACAGTCGATTTAAATCTAATTATAAAAGGGGATATCTCTTAAGGTTAGGGATTATTGGTTCTTGTTTGATCTATACATATGTGATATATAAGTCTTCAACATGATTTTGTGTATGGATTTTTAGTTTGGATACTGATCCCACAAAAATTGGTAACACATGAGAGTTACTTATACATCCCCAGTGGGTAACAATTATGTTCATCATGAGGAGTGGGATATCCAGGAAGTCCATATAGGTCAAATTCAATTGAAACTAAGGGATCATACCTCCCATGTTTTTTCTCTTTTGTTGGATGATGTGGGAGTGTAAAGTAGGATTTCGTACCACACATTAATATTAGTTCCATGACTTGTTTCTGGAACACATAAATGGGCTGCCACGTGGGAGGGATGAGAATTTTATGATGTAGTTTATTCCTAGAGCTTATCCAGATTTCATTCAACCATAGTGAATAGTTCAAATCATCTTAAGGAGACAAATACCCAGTTATATGAATTTATTGATATGGGATTTATCCTTCTGAGTATGTCACTATGGTGATCTCCAGTTTTTTTATCTAATAAGGTTGGGATGACTTTTCACTTATGTTTGGATTTATATAATATTAACAGGATGAAAATTAAAAACATGAAACAAATTCTGCATATAGATGTTCTATTTTACATGTATATAGGATCTTATGTATTTTCCAATATTTACTAGAGGTTGGGGTATCATCACCAGATAGTTCATACTTCCAATAAAAACATAAAACTTTCATAAGTTGGTATGGGATTCATTAGTTTTTTGGGATGATTCCAGGATTGGTGAATGATATAGTAGTGTTTTATAGACCTGATGAATAGAATCATCCAGCCATACCTATATAATTTTTTTTGTTTTTTGTATTAAACATTGGTGTGCTCCCATTCATATAAATATCATGCCCAATTACATGAAATCATCCTATTTACATTATGGTAATATTATCTCAACATAATGATATCTAAGTTCCAATTATAGATTTACCATGTACATTTCATATTCTACCTAATCATTCAAGAAAATGTATCAGTGAACCAATATATGGTTTAAAAAATTGTTTCTCTGGAGAACCTAATGAATTTTTTCAATATCAATTGATTTACCAGGTTGGTGGGATCATATCAGAGATTCATCGAGGTATTTTCTTACATGGAAACACACCATTATAGATTGAACAAGAAGGGCGTTATGTTTGAATTTCAAGGATCATATGACAATTGATTCGATAATTTGATGAAATTTCTAACTACTTTAAAAATTTTTGATCATACCCAAGCTATATGAGGAATATATAGTGTTTTTTGGGGAATCTGGGATAGGATGTAAATAACTGTTGATGTTTGGGGGCAATGTTGTGGGGGTATGGTTCATGAATGTTGAGTCCACATATATGAAATTACCATATGCACAACCTCTATCTTGCTACAATTTTTTAAATTATGTGTTTGCATCATTATTTTATGGGAGAAAATTTGATTGTGTATATTATTCAAAAAATAATAAAGTATATTGTTTCATTGTGATATTTGAATATCTGATAGAGGATATGGATTTAGTATATTCATTAATTTTATTTTGACATGGAATATGCATAGATTAATGGAAATATTGATGTAGATGAATTAAGATGAATAACATAGACTCAAGAAGTTTAGGAGTCTAGTTTTGAGATGAGGATGTTGGTGTTTTGGGATGATATGCATATTTTATTTTTGAAGGGCTAAAAAAATATGTCCCTAATATCAGTATCTATTGAGTCTACAATTTTGATCTTGAAAAGGGAGACTAAATATGATGATACAATGTGAAGGTCATTGTGAAAAATCCTTGAAGGTGGGGAGTCACCATCCAATTGTCCTATAAATGAAAATGATATCATATTTGATTGGAACTGTGTTATAGTTCCTATTATTATGCATTAGGATATGATAAATTTATTCCATTCCTAAAATGGGGTAACACATCAATAATTGAATAAAATGTACCGTGAAATGTGTCTATGATATTTTTGGATGAATGAAAGATTATACGGTGGTAGACATAGTGCTAATATTATCAATAATTGAAGGTTGGGAATCACAAACCAATAGTTTCTAAATATCCATTTTCCATTCTCGATTAGAAGTAATATGATATAAATATGTACTTTTCATAGAGTCATCAAAGGAAACCCAGAAATAATGATGATATTTTGGTGATTAAGAAAAATCACATAAAAGTATCTCAATTATTTCCTATCTATGAGACTTTACCAGTGGATCAATTAGGATACTTGTACATTTGGATGATACTTGTTCTACACGGGGTGTTGTGGAGTATAGCTTCATATCATGACTCATGTTTCACTTAAAAATTATGTCAGTTGTTCCATAATGTACTTGGTGTGTTTATATTACATATTACATCATTTCTTCCATAGACAGATGAGAAGTAAAAACATACAATAGATGTTTTGGAAGATATGATACAACTTTATATCATAGAACGTGGTGGTAATTAGGATAAGCATGATCACTTGTTGTGTTCAATTATAAAAACAATTATAATGAATTTATTCACTTGGTACCATATTTTGTTCATTATTTTTTTATTTTGATAACATTTTATTGGATGGATGAATTTGAATCCGAGTTTTTGGGATATATTATGATGTTGGAGACATCAGATAAGGTAAAAAAAATTCTAATACATATGGGTATGGGTCATTATATGAATATTTCATATTCTGATTGACATAGATTGACAATTGAATTTATATTGGGTGATAGCGTGTTCTTTAGAGTGTCACCGAGACTAGTTCATCGAATGATTTGGTGATATGTAATGTTGGAAAACATGTTTCAAAGAGTATTTGATATTTTGGATAGAAACAAGATGGTGGTAAATCAATTGGTTTTTCCATAGATTTATATTTCTATGCTTCATTATTTTCATGTGTAACATCATATGTGGTATCACCTCTACCCTTATCATGTGATTGATCATATTTATATTTATATTTGCACTGATGTGACCTTTTAGGGGCATCTCACACATTATTTGAATCAATTGGAGAATATATTTTGATGATTGAAAATACTGGTAGATTGAGTATTTTGTAAAAATGGACATGCACAGGAGGAATCATGTGAGAGATAATAATATCTTTCGTCTCATTGACTTGATATGTTTACCCCATAATCATAGAGATACATTGATTTACATGTTGGGGATGAGTTGGTATATGTTGGTAAGATAGTAATGTCCAAACCATTCTGGAGATGTATTATTTTCATTTTAAGTTAAAATTTCTCCTTTATTTTTTGTATATAATGGTTGAGTTATTGTTAAAGTGTTTTCATGATGAAATTTGGAATGATTTATATGTTTTTGGAATAAAAATAGAAAGTTCACGGTTAGTTCAAAATTTTTCAAACCATGGGCCTTACCCCACTAAATACTGAATTCTTATTTAGAGGTTATTTTCACAAATGGTGCATGGATTTTCAAACAACATTTACCCTTAGTTGATATTGTTCACCCCCAATAAGAGAAGCATCGTTTGGAAAACAATGTATCCCATCCCATGAAATGTTGAGTGTGTGGTTTAATTCCCTAAAAAATTTCAAAATAAATTCCAAAACCCCAGAGTATTATAACATAATCAACAAGGATTAAGAAACAAAAAAGTTCATGTTTTCTTAATCTATTGGGAGGATTTTAAATCTTCAAGAATCTCTTTCATTATGAATTAAATATCCAATAGAATAATTTTATAACATATGTTATCTATTTTCTTCCATAATTGGTTATATATCTCTCATATATCTCTTTCAATATGATGATTAATGAATTATTACACATTAGAAATGGTTTAAATCTATATTTTATGAATGTTAATCCATTGGATCTTGTTCATGGGATATTCTCATAGAAAATATACATTGTTTTGTTCTTGGTTGTTCTGCATCAATTTTGGGATTTTTTATTTTGAGAATGTTTTTAACAACCTCTAGGATGGTATTATAATTTTCCATTCGAAAAGTATTTATTTTAATTAACTGTTTTTAATGGTGAATTTAAAATTTTAAAAATTTGTAAATAGAATTTTTAATTGAATTTATTAATTAGTTAATTAACTAAAATCGTTATGTAATTGGTGGAATATTGGGATACAATAATTTGTTAAGTAATGGGATTATGAATTGGATGATAAAGGTAATTAATGAATGCCTTCAATAGACTTTAATGGACAATGGATGGTGTGATTAAATGTTGATATATGGTTTAATCGTGAATTTTTCATATAATTAAATTTGAATTAAAGTGTTGAACCCTGACTCATATGTTAAATGAAAATAACGCAACATGATGTGAATACTTTTTCAGAGTGTAAGTGATGATTACACATGATTAATATGATATTTATGTTCTATGTGATAGGTTGATAAATGAGTGTGGGATAAGGAATGATGCTCCAAATACCCATATGTGAACACAAGTGTTGGAAATTGACTGATTCCCCATATGACCACATATATTATCGAGTCTAGTATGAATAACGGTGCACTATATATGTCACGAACCGTCCTCGGGGCCCGTGCCGTGACTACCGCAAGCCCGCCTACCAGAGTCCAGGGGCTGGCGACTAGCACCAAAGGTGTAAATCCCGATAAATGGGAAAGCATTGACTTTATATACGTAAAGAAACACAACAGATTACCCCAGCTGTAGTAAACAATAAGTAAACTGAGTAAAAAAGTAAGTGCTGAAAAGTAAATGGGCCAGAATAAAAACTCAACTGAAAGTACAGTACAACTGAAAAGAAAGTACAGTAGCAGTAATATAAATCAGCAACCACTGAGTCGTCCTCCGGCTATCCCACCTGAAGGGTGGGTACAGATGGTCTCCTCAACTCCTTGGGTCTGGTCGTCTGCTCCATGTACGTCCCACCTGATAGTCCAACCCCGGATACCGTTCCGCTCCACAAGCGTCAGCCACGCTCAACGCTGTCCGTCGTCTATATCCAACCCAACATAGTGTGGGCATAGCCCGTGCAGGGGTGAGTATATGATAATCAGTAGGGACCTCGAGACCCATGAAGGCCTCCCAGAATCCACAAAGGATAAACCAAAAAGGAAAGACACAATCATGAATTATCAACCAACTTACATAGCTATATTCCCATACATATACCTAAGTCATCAAATCCAGTTCGGCTCCAACTCAAGAGCCCAAGTACAACCCAGTCCACACAGAAAATCACAAACCAATCCACACATGAAAGCATAACCCAATCCACACAATAAATCAAGTCAATCATATCAAAGATAATGAATGAAATTAAAGACTCAGTTCACACAGGTATACTACTCACGATGAGGGGTGGAGATGATTAGATGTAACCTCTGAATCATCTCCTATACTGAACCCACGTAGGATCCAAGTACAAAACTCATCATTTCCGAACCCACGTAGGATCCAAGTACAGTAACCATTGATGCCAAACCCATGTAGGATCCAAGTACAGTCATCATCATTGCCGAACACACTGACGATCTAGGTACAATCATCCTCGCTGCCGAACCCACATAGTATCCAAGTATAGTCGCCATCGTCTTTGCAGTCGCAGCCAACTCTAGGGATCCCGCACACAATACGCTCGAATCTGGGAGGGTCTGCTCCACGAGACAAGGGGGTTGATACATCAACTTTCACGAAGTCTATTGTTTATGTATCACAATGTTCCATCTTGTCAATAGGAACTCAATGCGACAGACGGCATGTCAATCGGACGGTCGGTCTAAGAGATATTGGATTTTCTGTCCTAGGGGCCCGGTAGGTTTTTAAGAAAAACCAACGCAACCATACTCTAGCTACATCCAATCCTCAAGTGGATTAAATCAAAATAACTGTCTCACTAAGAGGAATCCAACGTAATTGATGGCACATCAATCGGTCATCCGGTCCTTAATCTATGAGTGTTTCCGCTCCGAGGGCCCGGTTGGTTTCGAGTTCGAACCAACCCGCCCATATACAAACTTCACTGAAAGATTGATAGTAATATACCAAAATGACCTTCTCGATCTGAGGATCCCTATGCAATTGACGGTACATCGATCAGAGGTTCGTAGCCGATGATATGGGCATTTGAATGAACCTGGTCCGAAGATAGGGGGTTTGGGCTCGGTCCGACACAGCCCAATACCCCCTGGGTCGGCCCGAAACAGGTCCGGCCCAGTTGGGCAGGGCCCAGCCCAGCTGGAGCGGCGCGGCCTGCCCCGCGGTTGGGCACGGCCTGCTGCCTGGATCATAAGCTGGCCGAGGGTGGTGCGAAGGGGGTGCCGCCCCCTTGTCTCTGAAACGGTGGACCTAGTGGGGTCCCCCCTAGGGTTCTGTCCGGGGGGTTACTCTTCCTTAGTTTTCTAAAACGGTCAGTCATAATGGACGGCCTTGGGTGTAACTTCGAGACCCCCAGGGGTCCCGCCTTCTGGTGGCATCGGCGGCTAGCTTAGCTGGCCGACCCTTTGAAGACGGCCACGACTCCTGTCTAACCGGCGTGGCGCGATGGCACCGCACCCCTCCACCGCAGCCCACTCCTAGCCGCGGCCTCCTTCGGCCTCACCGGCGTGGCGCGATAGCGCCGACCACCATCCCCACAACCCACTTTTTCCATGGTCCTTTTCTATCCCACGCGGTGCAACGAAACCGCGCCACCTTCGCCACAATGATCAATGAAGATTAACAAGTTAAGGGGAGGAGGATCGGCCGTGTTTGTGTGGTCTGTTATTCCCCCGTTATGTTTTTAACAAGCGGCCAAAACAATCGAGATTCTCAATGATAAAACAAGAACCATTTTAATTCATTAAAATTGAACTAAACCCCTACCTTGAAGGAAGTTCGCGGTTGTCAAGCGCCGTGGATGATGGCATCATTTCCGTCATCATCAGTTTCTCCTCCCTTGTCATAAAGGAAGAAGAGGATGAAGAAAACCAGAACCACTGATTCAACGTTCTTCGTTGGAGAATTTGGTGTTCTTCGTTGAAGAGTGACATTCTTCGTAGAAGATGAAGATCTTCCAAATAAGAGGAAAGTGATCTCTTCCAAAAGTCCCCACACAACAAGCCAACCAACAAAATTAAATAAGGATTCTCCTTATTTAATTAATTCATGCCATGAATTCGAATATTATCAATTCAAATTCCAAAACACTTAATTAATTATACATGAGTTGTCTAATTAATTATGTGTTATGCTGGAAAGCTTTAAAGAAGGAGAGAGGGGAGTTACACAAATAAAGGGGGAGTTAGGGAATGTGAAGAGTTGGGGCTCGTGTGGGCCCCACCTTACCATTATCCTCTCAAGGGTAGTTAGTAACTAGTGGGTCCCACCCCAACTCCCACACCTAGGATATAACCACTTAGAAAAAGAAATAAAATTGTAACTAAAATTTATTTTAATTTTCATTTAATCCACATTTTAAACAACTCTTCCCAAGGAGACGCATCTTCGGTAAAGGTCCTCTTAATAAATTACCGGCGTTGCGGTTCCATCGGTGCCCTCAGATTTCAAATCTGATCACTGGTTCAAAAGATAGAAAAATCCCGATCATTCGTTCACTGAATGTACCAGAGCTAAACTTCGGAATTTTATTCCTGGCACACCTAGCCTCGGAATCAAGTGCTGTCAGAAAATGCGTACTCATAAAATCCAAAAGAATTTATGAAAAAAATGTCCTTGAAATTTATAGGTCTTTACATTACTCCCACCTCCGGGCTTTACGTCCCCGTAAAGATATATCATAAACTTGGAAAACAATTTAGGGTAATGTGCATGCATCTAAGCCTCCCGCTTCCATGTGCTCTCCTGGAGGTTCCTGTGCTGCCACCTAATTTGTAATAGAGGAATCGACCATCCACGTTGGACCCGCTCCTGTCGATCCTCGATCTCCATCGGGACCTACACAAATGTCGCCCCGTCAACAATGTCCAGCTCCCCATGATCAATGATATGCGTTAGGTCATGCACGTATCTCCTCAGCTGAGATACGTGGAAGACATCGTGCACCCTGTGCAACTGTGGTGGAAGAGACAGGCGATAAGCTACCTCACCTATACTAGTGAGAACCTGGAATGGTCTGATGAATCGTGGAGATAACTTTCCACCCTGGCCAAATCTCCATAATCCATGTCGAGGTTAGACCCGTAAGAAAACGTGGTCGCCATCCTTGAACTCTAGTGGTCTCCACCTCCTGTCATCATAGGACTTCTTTCCGCTCTGAGCAGTCCTCATCCTCTCCTGGATGATATGTACCTTCTCCGTTGAGTCCTAGACCATCTTTGGTCCTACGAGTGCTGACTTCCCAGGGTCTGTCCAGCACATAGGTGATCTTCAAGGTCGGTCGTACAATGCCTCATATGGTGCCATCCCGATGGTGGAGTGGTAGCTGTTGTTGTACGCAAACTCCACCAAGGGTAGGTGATCCTACCAACTGCGAACAAAGTCAAGGAAACATGCACGAAGCATGTCCTCATTAGTCTGAATGGCCCTCTCAGTGTGTCCATCCATCTGAGGGTGAAAGGAAGTGCTCAGGCGTAGCTGTGTCCCAAATGCCTCTTTCAACCCCTTCCAAATCAGGGAAGTAAAGCGAGAATCTCGATCGGAGACGATAGATGATGGCACACCATGAAGGCGTACGATCTCTTGAATGTAGAGGTGTCCAAATATCTCCACTAATCCCTTCTCTCTGATGGGTAAGAAGTGGAACGACTTGGTGATTTGGACTACGTCCACGCAGATGGAGTCGTGTCATCTGGAAGTACGTGGATTCTGTGTCATGAAATCCATAGATATCCTGTCCCACTTCCACTCTGGGATCTCTAAGGGCTATACTAAGCCTTCTGGTACCTGGTGCTTCGCCTTCACCTGCTATCAGTGAGGCATCGTGAAACGAACTCTGCCACAACCTTCTTCATACCTGGCCACCAGTGCTGTCGTCTAAGGTCCTGATACATCTTCACTACTCTAGGATGTATCGCTAGAGGGGAAGTGTGAAAATCCCTCAGGACCTCCTCCCATAATACAGCTGGTACCATGGTACGTACCCTGAAAAGGATGACGTGCTCTCCTCATACAGAAAATACATAAGGTGCCTATCCTGAGGATTTCTATGCACGTCGCGTCTCACAGTCAACGTCCCCACACTGTGCCACTCTAACTCGCTGAAGTAGTGGAGGAGTGACTGTGAGTGACTATAGAAAGGATTCTCCATCTATATCCACGAAGGATATCTACAACGCGGCCTGCTTCTCATTCACCTCTCCATGTAGTTGAATGCCCGACCTCATGCTGAGAGCATCAGCTACTATGTTTACCTTCCCACAAGTATAGAATATCTCAAAGTCATAGTCCTGTAGGAACTTGAGTCATCGCCACTGTCTCAGGTTCAGGTCCTTCTACAAGAAGATGTACCTGAGTCTCTGGTGGTCAGAGTAGACTATAAAGTGCTTGGCCATCAGATAGTTCCGCCACATCTTCAAGGCGAAGACCACTACCACTAACTCCAGGTCATGGGTAGCATAGTTCTGATCATGCTGCCTCACCTTTCGTGAACCATTGGAAATCACTGACCACTCCTGCATTAGGAAACACATGAGTCTGGCCCCTGATGCATCGTAGTAAACTACGTACCCTATGCCTTCCTCCGGTAGCCTCAAGATGGTTGCACTAGTCAATCTCTGTCTCAGCTCTTGGAAGCTCTGCTGACATCTATCCGACCACATGAAGGGTTTACCGTTCTTTTTCAAAGCTGAAAGTGGTGCTGAAACTCTGGAGAAGTCTAGCACAAATCTCTGATAGTACCCAGATAGACCTAGGAAACTCTGCACCTCCATCACACTCCAGGGTGGCTCCTAAGCTAACACTACCTTGATCTTCGCAAGATCCACTGCAACTCCTCCCTCAGAGATGATGTGTACCAAGAAGTTGACCTCTCGAATCCAAAACTGACTCTTCGAGATCTTACCATAAAGGTGGGGCTCTCGGAGTGTATCTAGTATAAACCACAAGTGGTAGGCATTCTCCTCCTCAGTAGTCGAGTAAATCATTATGTCGTCGATGAATACTACGACAAATCTATCAAGGTAAGTTTGGAAGATCCTGTTAATGAGACTCATGAACACTGCTGGAGCGTTGGTTACACCGAAAGGCATAACCAAGAATTCATAGTGGCCATACCGACACATGAAGGCCGTCTTCTGCACATCCTCATCTTGAAATCTGAGATGATGATAGCTTGACCTGAGGTCTATCTTCGAGAACCAAAGAGATCCCTTGAGCTGATCTAAGAGATCATCTATCCTCAGATGTGGATACTTGTTCTTCACGATCACCTGGTTCAGGTGATGGTAGTCGACACATAGTCACAAGATCCCGTTCGCCTTCTTGGTGAACAAAATCAGGGAAGCCATGGGTGAAAGACTGGGTCGAATGAATCTTTGGCCATGCAAGTCCTCCAGCTGTACCCATAGCTCACGAAGCTCAGCGGGAGACATCCGATATGCTGGAGTAGATATCGGGTCTATCTTGGGGTACATGTCACTATTGTAGTCTACCTCTCTGCGAGGAGGTATTCCTAGAACGTCGTCTAGAAAAACGTCCGCATACTGATCCACCACAATAGGAAAACTTGGAATCTGCACATCAACTGCTCCTACGATGAGACTAGCCAACTTATGGATGATTGGATGTCCTCTCCTTTGTCTGAGTCCATCCTACACTACAAAGGCTCCCTTCTCGCTGGTGAAGGTGAAACTATTCCCATCGATGCCGACACAAGCACCTTGCGCCTAATATAGTCGATCTGATTATGGACCATTGATAACCAATCCATGCCCAAGATGACATCATAAGGCCTCGAAGCCGCTACAAGAAGATCCCATCCGAAGATCTCACCTCCTAGAGTAAGCTCACACTGCCGGCACCAGTGCATAATCATCGAGTCTGATCCCGTAGGAGTTTCTAGCTATATGGATCGAGCCAACGGCTCCGTCAGAATTTTCAAGCTCCGAACAAGGGCAGCGAAAATGGAAGAATGACTCGATATTTTGTCTATAAGAACTACAACAAGGGTGGAGTAGACATAGATAGTACCTAGAATCATCTCAGGTGCACCATGGTTATAGGCCTCCACTGCCTGAAGCTGAGCATGCCTCTGTCTGCCAACTCCCTGTGGTCTGGGTGGACCTCATGGTGGTGGTGGTGGTAGAGCCTCAAAGTGTTGCCCACCACCTACTGCTCGACCAACTCCTCTTCCTCTTCCGCCTGCTCCCTGCGGACCACCACTGTCGAACCTCTACCTCTGCCTGGGTGGTCCCTCAACCGTCTGCTACTCCTTTTCTTGGTGGGTCAGACAATCACGAGCCATGTGGCCCTGCCCGCCACATGCATAGCATTGTCTGCCACTCCTATGACTAGAACTGCAGCGTGTGCCCCGCACCTCCGAACCAGTATCCTGAGGTCGCCACCTGATGCCCCTGTCTGCTTGGACCTCTGCGACATCTGTCTACTGCGGGCTGCAGAAGACTCCGCCACATGTCGCCCTGTGGTAGGCCTTGCTGCTGGCGTAGGATCAGCAAGGAAGCTCTCTACAAGTAAGGCTCGCTCCAGTAATCCTACCTGAATCAGAATGACGAGGGAGATTATCGAAGCCCTGATCTCATTCCTCAGTCCCTGCTCAAAGGTCCGGGACCTGAAGAATGGGTCTCGTACCATGTCTGTAGAATAGTGTGAGAGGTCGATAAATCTCGCTGAGTACTTGGCTACTATCATGCTGCCCTTCCGTAGACGTAGTAACTCCTGGATGCGCACCACATGGAGGGTGGATGGATTGAACTTCGAGCAGAAGAGGCTCTCGATGTCTGTCCAAATAAAAGATGCATCGTCGTGCACCTGGAGCATCAGGCTCCATCATCTACCTACTGCCGCGTGCAGGAGACTCTCCGCAAGGATCACCATAAGATCTTATGGTGTCCCTACTAATCTGAAGACTCAAACAACATCCTCCAGGAAATCCTCGGCTGCCTTCAAGTCCGTCTCTTCGCAGAACCTAGGCGGCCTCTGATGCTAAAACTCGTGTAGGGCACTCAGACCACATGCACTCTCAGCTGCTGGGGCTGGTGGCATCGATGGCTTGGTGGGTAGACGTACCGCCTGTGACTCCGCTGTAATGGGGCCCTGCACCGAGGCCTCGTCACATGGTGGGATGTCGTATCGCATAAATCTCGGAACCCTAGCTGGCTGCCATCATGGGGCCATCCTGAAAGAAAATATGTGCGCCACAGTTTTTATAGTATACCTGGTGAGCTGACACAAAGTAATCACATAAAAAATTGAAACACACATGAAATCGATGTTTTCATGCACTGAGTCGAAAATCAAAAGTCAGGGTCCTTGTGTATGGATACGTCGCCTGCCGCACCAACACTGGACTGGCTGGACCGATAACCACACTCAATACCCTTAATAAAATTTCTTCACACAGAAGAAATTATCAGAGTCCTGAGTTCTGTGGTAGAACCGACTCCTCTAATACCAATTTGTCATGACCCATCATCGGGGCCCGTGTTGTGACTACCCCAAGCCCGCCTTCCATAGGCCAGGGGCTGGCAACTAGAAACGAAGGCGTAAATCCCGATAAATGGGAAGGAATTTCCTTTATATATGTAAAGAAACACAACAAAGTATGCAAGCTGTTATAAACACTATGTAAACTGAGTACAAAAGTATGTGCAGAAAAGTAAATTGGCCAAAATACAAACCCAACTGAAAGTACAGTACAACTGAAAAGAATGTACAACAGCAGTAAAGTAAATCAACAACCACCGAGTCGTCCTCCGGCTATCCCACCTGAATGGTGGGTACATACGGTCTCCTTAGCTCCTAGGGTCCGGCCGTCCACTCCATGTACATCTCTCCTGATAGTCCACCTCAAAATACCATTCTGGTCCACAAGCCTCAACCACGCTCAGTTCTGTCCGTCATCTGCATCCAACACAACGTAGTGCGGGTATAGCCCATGCTTGGGTGAGTATACGATACTCAGTAGGGACCCTGAGACCCCCGAAGACCTCCCAGAATCCACAAAGGATAATCCAAAAAGGAAAGATACATTCACGAAGTATCAACAAAATCTACTTAGGTATATTCCCATAAATATACCTAATTCATCAATTCCAGTTCAGCTCCAAATCATGTGCACAAGTACAACTGAGTCCACACAAGAAAGAACAACCCAATCCACACAGAAAATCATAACCTAATCCAAATAGGAAATCAATTCAATTATATTGAAGATAATGATTGAATTTTAAGACTCTGCTCACACAAGTATACTACTCACGAAGAGGGATGGAGATGATTAGATGTAGCCTCTAAATCATCTCTTCTACCGAACCCACGTAGGATCCAAGTATAGAAGTCATCATTGCCGAACCCACGTAGGATCCAAGTATAGTAACCATCACTGCCAAACCCACATAGGATCCAAGTAAAGTTGTTTTCACTACCGAACCCATGGATGATCCAAGTACAGTCTTCATTGCTACCGAACCCAGGCAGGATCCAAGTACAGTCACCATCGACATCGCAGTCTCAGCCAACTTTAGGGTTCGTGCATACAGCACGCTCGAATCAGGGAGGTCCGATCCACGAGCCAAGGGGGGTCGATACATCAACTTTCATGAATTCTATAGTTGATTTATCAAAAAGTTCCATCTCGTCAACAGGAACTCAACGCGACAGACGACGCATCAATCGGACGCCCGGTCTGAGAGATATTGGCTTTTCCGTCCCAGGGGCCCAGTTTGTTTTTAAGATAAAACCAAATTGACTGTACTTCAGTTGTGTCCAAAACAAAAGTGGAGTATTCCAAAATAAACATATCACTATGATTAATCCAACGTAATTTATGACACATCAGTCAGATGTCTGGTCCTTAAGCTATGAGCGTTTCCGCTCTGAGGGCCCGGTTGATTTCGAGTTCGAACCAACCTGACCATATCCAAAATTTGCCTAATGCTTTAGTGTAATATACCAAAACAACCGTATTGATCCAAGGATCCCTACGCAACTGATGGTGCGTTGATCGGAGGTTCTTAGCCCAAGATATAGGGATTTGAACGAACCAGGTCCGAAGATAGGGGGTTTGCGCCCGATCCGACCCGGCCCAATACCCCCTGGGCGGCCTGAACCGGGTCGACCTGACTCGGGTCCGGGTCCGGCCTGGTTGGTCGGGCCCAGCCCGGCTAGTGTGGTTGGGCCCGCATCTTGGCTCGTGGCCGAGCGGGGTATGAAGTGGGCACCGCCACTTGTCTCTGAAACCGGGGACCTAGTGGGGTCAGCCCTAGGGTTCTGTCGGGGGGGGGGGGGGGGTGGGGTTACTCCCCCCATGTTTTCTGAAACAGCCGGCTGTAATGGCCAGCCTTTGGTGTAACCGCGGGAACACCGCACCCCCCATCGGCCATGGTCCTTTTTGTTCCTGCGCGGTGCAATGGAACCGCACTGCCTTCGCCACTACGATCAACGAAGATTAACAAGTTAAGGGGAGGAGGATCGGCCATGTTTGTGTGGTCCATTATTCCCCTGTTATGTTGTAAAAAAGTGGCCAAAACAAACGAGATTCTACATAATAAAACAAGCACAATTTTAATTCATTGAAATTGAACTTAACCCCTACCTCGGAGGAAGTTCGCGGTTGTCAAGCGTCGCAGACGATGGCGTCGTTTCTGTCGTCGTCAGTGTCTCCTCCCTTGTCACGGAGGAAGAAGATGATGGAGAAAACCAGAACCGCCGAGTCAACGTTCATTGTCGGAATATTTGTATTTCTTCGTTGAATAGTGACATTCTTCACGGAGGATGAAGTTATTCCAAATAAGAGGAAAGTGCTCTCTTCCAAAATTCCTCACATAACAAGCCAACCAACAAAATAAAATAAGGTTCCTCCTTATTTTATTAATTCATGCCATGCATTCAAATATTAACAATTCAAATTCCAAAACACTTGAATAATTAAAAATGAGTTGTCTAATTAATTATGTGTTAAGTTGGAAAGCTTTAAAGAGGGAGAGAGGGTAGTTACTCCAATAAAGGGGGGAGTTAGGGAATGTGAAGAGTTGGGCTCGTGTGGGCCCCACCACACCATTATCCTCTCAAGGTTAGTTAGTAACTAGTGGGTCCCACCCCAACTCCCACACCTAGGATATAACAACTTAGAAAAAGAAATAAAATTGTTACACAATTTTATTTTACTTTTCATTTAATCCACATTTTTAAACAACTCCTCCTGAGTAGATGCATCTTTGGTAAAGGTCCTCTTTAGTAATTATCAGCGCTGTGGTTCCATCGGTGTCCTCATATTTCAAATCCGAGCACCAGTTCAAAAGATAGGAAAAAACCACTCGTTCGTTCACTGAACGTACCCGAGTTAAACTTCAGAATTTGATTCCGGGCACACCCAGCCTCGGAATCAAGTGCCTTCAGAAACTACGTACTCATAAAATCTCAAAAAATTTAAGAAAAAATTTTCCTTGAAATTTACGGGTCATTACAATATATCCATATGTGATATGCAGTGTGTGATAAGGTCAGATTATTCAAATACACATGGAGTGCCAGAAATTATGTTTTGTGCTAATAAAAAATAAATTAGGCTGGAATACTATGTAGATGTGTTTGGAAATTATGTATTAATGAATAATGAAATTCCATGATCAAATGAAGTGTGATTACTTATGTGATGTGGTTTAGACCAATTCATTGGTCTAAATATTTATTCATGTTTCGGGTTTCATCATGATACTATAAAATTTAGTGTGGTTGATTGATGAATATGGAAATGTTATAATAATTTACATTTTTCGTAAGATTTTATTTATACAGCTGTTAATATTTTATATACTGGATTTTATTTTACATGTTATTGTAATTGGAATATTGATTTGTACTCACACCCTGCTCAATCTTCCTGCTAAGTATGAGAATTGAATTCATTTTTTCATGGATGGATATGTGAAAAATTTCTCTGTCAAAATGTTATGTTGAGATAGATCTTGGTTGACGGAACCAAAGAGTTTTTCAGGACCCACATTGGGGGTTGTCTGTGAGTCTTTATTTTGGTTTTTCATATTGACACAAGGCACTTATATAGAATGACATATCTATTATTATTTTTAATATATTGAATTTATTTTCTTATTCACTGTTTAATATTTTCCCTTTTTTTAGTTATGGTATCAATCATGTTATTAGTTATTATCATTTCTCAATTGATTATTTATTTTCCACGGTAATTATTATATTATAAATAGGTTATAATCTTGCCATATTATATATTAGATCCTCATTTATTTTCTTTAGTCGTTGGCATATAGGGAGGCCCAATAGTAATCATGTGGAAAACCAGCTCAGGGAACTGATATGTGGATCATAGGTTATTATTTTTTAATAATCCAGAAATAATTAACAATTTTATTCATGATATTTAATTTTAAAATAAGTAATCTTAAATTGTTATGAAAAATGAAATATTTTTAAATCCTCAACATCTTAGGTCGTATATACCCATGACTAATCCATTAATTTTTTATAGAACATTATTGGAATATTTTCGATATTATTATATATTTTCATAATGATAATAAAATCCTAAAAGGAAATTACATTTTTTGGGTGGTGTAGTCCACCTCACACAGGAACCATGGATTCCTTTAATTTATGATGAAAGATGAGATAGATATAGGTGGTTTAATTAACTCAAAAAATTCCACATATGTGTGGCATTTTGTTTTCATTTCATCAGGGTTGAATTAAATCTTATGAAGGAATAATTCAAAATAAATTAAAACCATTCTATTAAAAATAATACCTCTTATTTGGGAAATATCCATTAATTTTTACCTTAAGACAAAAAATATTATTATTATTCCAATATTAATACCGTTATATTGTGGGTATAGATTTTAAGAAGGTAATTTTTATGTTATTTTTTTAATCAAATAGTTCTTGAAGAGTGTTGAATGGTGAAGTGTACATGCAATTTTTGGTTTTTCATAAAATATTAAATTAATATCAATTAATATTCATTTACAAAAGGATCTGAAATCATAGGATTTGATGTTAATATGAATTGATATCTATATAATTTCACAAAATAAAATTTATACATTATTAAAAAAAATAAACCAAATATGATTATTTTATGTATTTATTAATTATTTTTACATTTATCACAACAACAAGCATTTTTTACTTTTGTGAGGGTCAATATAGTAATTATAAATAGATTATCATCCCATAAATGGAGAAATGATGAAATTTACAACCCTATACAAATCACATGGAATAAAATATAAATTTTAATAATTGTATATTATTTACTAAAATACTTATCTTATAATAATCAATAATTTAGATTTCATAACTATTTATATACATTAACATACATACTATATTGGAAACATATGAATATATAATAAAATTAATAATACATTTATATCATCATGTTTCTGTGTAAAATATTGTTGGTTCAAATTAATTCTTTCTAATTATTTTACATTTAAAATTTACAAAATCATTGACTTCAATTTTCTATTAATCTAATAATTATGCATCATCATTACGAAATAATATAATGTAATTAATTATTTAGCAAAAACTATAAAAATAATATGATGAAGGAAAATTATTTATTTATAGAATGGAAATTATATACCAAACATGTCATCATGTTTTTACCTGTTTCATAAATATAATAGTCATTAAAAATAAGAATGTGACATTTTGTAATTTTGTTTACATTAAATATTTTTAAGGACATAATAACCAAAAAATTGAAAATTATTATCATATAACTAATTATAGGATTATTATGAATGTTTTTAATTTATCAAGTAAAATTTTATCAAGTTTTAAATTCAGTTTATAGTCATTTTGATATTATTTTTAACACTTAATTTGTTAATTTAACCTTTACTATGGTAGAAAAATGAATATGGTTAATATTAATGAAGATAAAAATAAATGACAAAAATTTAAAATATTTATACCTCTCAATTAAAAATATGAAGTATAATTTCAAAAATTCAAAACACATAATTTGATGGCTTCAATATAGAATTGAACTAACAAAATGGATCTATAGAAAAATGACATATTAAAATATTATAAATTATTAAAATGAATTCCAGTGTAAAATTATTTTCCTAACTTATTACTGTGTTATATAAAATTATATTGAAATAATTACAATTTACGACAAAAAAAAATCAATATGATTTTATATATTATCCTAAATAAAGTACACATTCTTTAAAAATCATAATTTTTCATTATTTATTGAAATATCAATCTTTTTCCGAAAATGATCAACACTGTACCTTAAGATAACTTTTACATTTTTTAATAATAAATAAATTAATATTATTATATACATTTTTAAAAATTCATATAAATTATTTATAAAATTATTCAACAAAAAAATTTGGAAGAAAATTTATTTTAAATAAATAAAATGGCCTTATGAAATACTACGTTATTATTTCATTGTCAACAATCTACAATTTTTTTTGATTGTAACATATATATATTTATAAATTATCAATTTTTATTCATAGAAACAGAATTAATTTCTTTTTTATAATAGTTATATAATAATATTTCATGGTACATTTGGGCATAGTGTGGCATCTAACATAATCTATTAAAAATAGTTCTCTTCTATAATCCTTGGATGTTACACTTATCTACGTTGTTGTCCACTTCTAGGTTTTTTTCATTATAGTAATTTATCCTCATTTCATAGTAAAATACAAAATATTATCCCTCATAGAAGTGCTTAATCTGAATATTATGTTGTTGATATTATCCCTACTAATGTTATTTCAGTTTTCCAACCCCTTAACAAAAGTAGCCTTCAGACATTGTCTGTTTTTCCTATTTTTTTAATTATGTACCCACAAATTTGGTTTCTAATATATTTTTTCCTAAATGAAAAAATATATTTAATTAGATTCTCATTTCCATCAATATAACATTGAGAAAAAAACAATTAAGATTTTTATAAATTTACACTTATAATTAGCCTATAGATAACTTTACAAATGAAATATTTAACACTCTATCAAAACATATATTATGCAAGAAAGGAATAAAAAATCTAAGATTGGAATTGTGAGATTTGTTTCATTATTTTTTCTCATTCTATTAATTTTATTCATTTTTTGGGATGTTGATTTTAGGTTTCAGATGTTCTATCCCGGGGATTGTTTTTGGAGCCATTTTCATGTCTTTATAGTTCCAAATTGTTATTATTTATGGTATTATATATCTTCATATATTAAAAAATAACAACAAACCTTATTATATTATATTGAACAGTTTTAATAAAATATATATCTAAATATATTTGATAAATTTTACTTCCTCATTTTTTAATAAATGTATATTGATATTCGTACTATATTGAAAATAAATATTTATTATGGATTTCCTAAAAATTATTTTAATATTATATATATATATTAAAAATTTCATTATATATTATAAATGAACAATAAAATATGTTATTTTAATATTTTTTTTATATTTTTATGTAATCTCAATTTAAAAAATTAACATTTAACATAAAAAAATAATATAATGATCATGAGATATATTTCATGGGTATGTTATATCATAAAATGGAAAATCCACCACGTCCTAGGAGAAAATTTTCATACATTTTGATTTAAATTACTAATAAGATATATAAAGGTCACTATCCATCCCCTGGGGCCCATGCCATGACTAACCCAAGCCCGCCTTCCATAGGCCATGGGCTGGAGACTAGTACCAAAGGTGTAATTCCATAAAACTGGTATGGCATTGTTTTTATTACCAATAAACACACACAATAGAGCACACAACTGGAGACAAAAGACAGGGTGAACTGTAGAATAAAAGAGTGAGAAAAGTAAATGGGGTCGGAAATACAAGCCCAACAATAAAGTATAAGAAACTGGAAGTACAAGTTCAACTAATGAAAGGAAAGAAAGTTACTGGGTCATCCTCTGGGATTCTTACCTGAAGGGTATGTATAGATTTCTTCCACAGCACTCCACGTCCGTGAGTCTCCTCTATATACCGACTCGTCGTTAGGTCCACCTCCGATTACCATCCAGTCCTCGTACTCTCAGCCCCAGTCAACGTTGTCTGTCGTCTACATCCAACACAATAGGGTGTGGGCATAGCCTGTGAATGGGTGAGTATAACGATACTTAGTAGGGACCCTGAGTCCCTAATGGCCTCACAAATCCACCAAGGATGAAACAAAAAGTAAGGAAACAACATATAACCCTACATAGGTATATTCTCAAGCATATACCTATGTTATTAAGTAATCCATCTCAATAATGAGGAAAAAAAAACAAAAGTACTAAGTCTGGTCAACTAGGATTTTATTCTAGTGGTAGTATCAAGTAACATCCCCACACATTATCGAATCCTTGACTACTGTAGAACTTCTACTCTATCGAGTACAGTGGGATTTCCGCGACACCAAGCTTGCTTCCCACTATCCTTGGACTGCAGAGGTACTCCTCCTATCGAGTATCGTGGGTCTGCTGCATCACACAGAGGCTCTCCCCATCACAGTTTTTCCACCCACCCAGGACCTCCCCCTCATAGCCTGCAGAAGTACTCCTCTTTTCTATTATCTTGGCTCTGCCACATCAACAAGGACACTCATCCACTATGGGTATGACGCCTTACCCAGGCACTCCCCATCGGGCCAGTAGATTCTTTCCGACTCAAACTATATGCAGTTGTTAGGTCTCAGCCAGCTACTAGGTCTCCACACTCTGCTCATGGGTCACTAGAAGGATCCGCTCCACGAGTAACTGTACGATACTCCAACTACCAAAAATCCCCACTAAGATATATCTCAAAGTTCTTCCATGTTATAGGGGTCTCAACGCAACAGACTGCGCATCATTCGGACACCCGGTCTGTGAGTTATTAGCCTTTTAGTACCAGGGGCAAGATTGGATTCATGCACAATCCATCTTGACCATATCTCAACTATACCCCAAACTCAAGTGGGATATACTAAAATGGACTTTCATGCTCCATGATTTCTAGAACCATTTATGGTTTGTCAATCAAAGGTCTGGTCCCAAAGATATGGCCAAAGGAAGGTAAAAAGGTCGTAGTGGCCCTGGGCCTGGTCCAACCCGGTCAGCCCAACCCGGCCCGACCCAGTCTGGGCAGACCCAGTTCGGGTTGACCCAGCCCGTTGGGCGGGCCTTCCCATTAGTTTTGGCTCATCTTGTTAGGCTGAACCCTGCCAACTGCGATGGCACAAATCGGTCGAGAGGGCGTGAACCAACCATGGGTCGGCACGAGGGTGGCTCGGCCCAGACGGTGTTGCGAGGGCGGCTCTGCTTGGAGGGCCATGAGGGGCCGATTTGGCCAGGGCTACGCAATTTCGTGAGTTCGGCCGGGGGATTGGGAAGTCGGCCGACTGGCACGAACGGGGAATCTCGGGATTCCGGAGGGCCGAGGTGGGGTGCGGTCGGGGCGCGGCGCGACTAGGTCCAGTTCGGCTAGCGGATGACGCGTCCAGGGTGGCCCGGCCCAACCCAGGGACGCTCGACTGGAAGGGTGGAGACCATGGGGGCAGTTTGATTGGTGCGCGGAGAGGGGGCATGGAAGGTTCGGTCGGCGGCAGCGCGGAATGCCACGCGGGCGACACAGGTCATGGAGGCCGCCGGTGGCATGGTCGTTTCCTTCATCGCCTTCACTGACATTGTCACGATCCTCCGTTTCAAATAACACAACAAAATAAAATGGCGGTGGGGTCAGGCCATGTTGGTTTGGTCCGCACCCTCCATGTTTAGGGTGGTAGCATTTTTCTATCTAGAACGAGGCACAACCAACCCTCCCAGAATGAATAATCCTAAAACGCGCAAAAGGAAAAAATGTGCAAATCAACCTAGTTAGATGTTTATCCACGTTATTTTTTTAGAAATAAATCATCATGGGAATATAAAATCAATCACAAAAATCCTCTACCTTGTTTGTTGTTCATCGACAAAGTCACGGGGAAGAAAACAAAATTTTCTTCATTCATCGCGTCCTCCACACACCTCAAATTCCGTGCTCATGTGTCGGTTAGTTGATGAAGAAGAGGAGGGAAGGTCGGTCTTTGAATACATCCCATGTCGTTTGCCTCCACAAGGTGCTTCCGAGGATGATGTCGAAAACGGTCCTCGCTGGAGTTCTTCGTGGTCGTTGGAGAAAAAATCTCCCAAGAGATCCTCCTCTCCCCAAATTCCCCCATGCATGAAAGGTGTTCCAAAATAATAGATTAAACAATCTATTATTTTGTTGGAATGAATCAAAAAGCCTAATTTATTTAGGTGGGTGGTGTAATAAAATAAGGGAGGTTGTGGCACCATTACAGGAGGGTTTGGCACAAATAAAGGTTGAGGAGGTCCAGAGGCTCTCCCTCATTAATGATGTAAGTTGAGAGTTTCTATCAATTAAATGGGGGGTTTAGTCCCAGGTTGTCCCCACCACCATAGCCACTTCTGGGAGATTAGGCTCAGGTGGGCCCACCACTATAACCACTCATGGGAGGTTAAGGTCTGTTGTTCCCCACACTTCACCTCCCACATGGGTGGTTACAACAAAAATAAAGTATGAGATTATTTTATTTTATTATTTACACGTAAAACCCAAAAACTAACATCCACCCTCGACCAACTGCCATCGAGGTGAATGTATTCTTAAGAGAATACTGGTGCTGTGAGTTCAATAGTGCCCCCATATTTTAATTCTGAGCACTAGATCAGATGTTATAAAAACCTTCTCGTACATTTAATGAATGTACTAGAACAAAACATCAGAAATTGATTTTCGGAACACTGGGCCTGATAATATTGTGCTATCAATTTTTTAGGACTTGAAAAATTCTAATTTAATTAAAAAATTACATGGAAATTCCAGATCATTACATTAACCCCACCTCAGGGATCTATGTTGTTTTATGCCACAACTCAACTAGGGAAAAAGTGGGGGTACGAAGCATGCATCTGAGCATCCCACTCCCATGTGCTCTCCTGGAGGTTGTTGTGCTACCAACGAACACACACCAGAGCTATCGATATTCCACGAAGGAGCCGCTCATGTGGATCCTCAATCTCTACTAGAACCTCCATAAAATTATTCCCATCATTGACATCTGGCTCTCCATGGTCGATGATGTGAGAAGGGTCGTGCACGAAGCTCCCCTATTGGGATACGTGGAAGACGTCGTGCACTTAGAGAAACTGAGGAGGAAGAGCTGAGCATTAAGCCACCTCGCCAGCACTACTGAGGACCTGAAAAGTTCCGATGAATCTCATAAATAATACACTACCTTGGACAAATCTCCATATACCTCATTGAGGTGAGACCTGTAAAAGGACGTGGTCGCCATCCTCAAACACCATAGGTCTCTGTATCCTATCAGCTTATGACTTATGCCAACTCTGGGCAGTCTTCATTCACTCCTGGATGATCTGCACCTTCTCTATGGTAGCCCATACCATCTCTAGTCCCAAAAGTGCTGACTCCCTTGGGCCAGTCCAGCACAATGGTGATCTACAAGGTCACCCATATAACGCCTCAAAAGGTGCCATCCAAATGGTGGAGTGATAGTTATTTTTGTATGCAAAATTCACAAAATTATCTTGATCCTCCCAGTTGCAACTGAAGTCGAGGACAAAAGCCCACAACATATCCTCGAGGGTTTGAATGGTTCGCTAAGTCTGACCGTCCGTATGAGGAAGGAAGGCGGTGCTCAAACGAAGATGTGTCCTGAAAGCCTCCTACAACCCCTTCCAAATATTGGAAGTAAAATAGGCGTCTCAATCAGAAACAATCGTTGAAGGTAATCCATGTATTCGTACAATCTCTTTCACATAGTGGTATCCCAAACTCTCTACTGAACACTGATCTCTGATCGGTAGGATGTGGGCCAACTTGTTGAGTCAACCGACGATCACCTAGATAGAGTCATGATCCCTGAATGTAGGTGGAAGTCCTGTCACGAAGCCCATGAATATCCCATCCCACATCCATTATGGGACCTCTAAAGTCTGAACAAAGCCGGTACCTGATGTTACACCTTCACTTACTGACAAGTGAGGCATTGAGAGACAAACTCTGCTACTTCTTTCTTCATTCTCAGATAGCAGTGCTGTCGTCGGAGATCCGGGTACAACATTTTCCACTCCTGGATGTACTGCTAGAGGGGATGTGTGGAACTCCATAAACACATTCTCCAAAAGTGACACTAGTACCATAGTATGTTCTCTAAGGATGATGACATGTTTCCTATCTTCAGAAAATCCATCAGGTTCCTTCCCTATGGAAATCAGAGTACATCGTGTCTTGTAGTTAGTGTCCCCACGATGCGACTCATTGACTCACTGAATAAGTGGGGGAGTGATTGTAAGAGACTGAAGAAAATCTGCTCCATCTCTATCCACAAAGTATATCTTCAAATTGGATAGCTGCTCCATCGCTTCGCCTATCAGTTGTATACTTGATCTCATGCTTAGTGCATCTGCAACAACATTCCACTTTTCATGAGTATAGACTATCTCAAATTCATTGTCCTTGATAACCTCAAGACAACATCATTGTCTCAGGTTTAGGTCCTTATGAGAGAAGATATAACATAGACTCTTGTGATTAGAGTACATGGAAAAATTCTCTCCCATCAGATAGTATCACCACATCTTCAAAGAGAAAACCACCACTACTAACTCCAAGTCATGTGTTTCATATTTCTCCTCATTTTGTCTCAGTTTTCAAGAGACATAAGCGATCAATGCTCACTCCTGCATCAGGACACATCCGAGTATGGTCCCTGATACATCTCCATAGACTACATACCCTATTTTTTCCTCTTGTAGCCTCTTGATGGGGGCACTATTCAGCCTCTTCCTCAGCTCCTGGAAGCTCTTCATGCATATTCCTGACCACACGAAGGGTTTTCCCTTCTTCAAAAAGGCTTATAGTGGTGCTAAAACTCTGGAGAACTGTGGAAAAAATCTTTGGTAGTATCCATCCAAACCCAGGAAACTTCGTACCTCCGTCACACTGCTAGGTGGCTCTCAAACAAGTACTACCTCAATATTCCCTATATCCACTTCAATTCTATCCTCTAAGATGTCATATCCTTTATAGTGAACCTCTTGGATCCAGAACTAGCACTTTGAGAGCTTACCATAATGTTAGTGCTCTCAGAGCGTATCCAGTACTACCTGCAAATGATAGGCATGCACCTCCTCAAAAGTCGAGTAGATCAGAATGTCGTCGTTGAAGACTATGACAAAGCGATCAAGGTATCACTGAATGATCCTGTTCATGAGTCCCATTAATACTGCTGGAGTGTGGGTTATTCCGAACATCATAACCAAGAACACGTAGTGGTCGTACCGAAATCTAAAATCCATCTTCTGCACATTCTCATCTTGAACTCTGAGTTGCTGATATCTAGATCTAGGGTCGATCTTTGAGAACCATCGTGATCCCTTCAGCTAATCAGAGAGGTCATCAATCCTCAAGAGTGGGTAATTGTTCTTCATGGTCACCTGTTTTAGGCATCGATAGTCAACAAAAAGCCTAAAGGTCCCATCCGGCATCTTGGCGAAAAAAATCAGGGCTGCCCAGGGAGAAACACTAGGGTAGATGAATCCCTTCCGCTGCAAGTCCCCTAGCTGTACCCCCAGCTCGCGTAGCTCAGTGGGAGCCATCTGTTATGCTGGTGTAGATATCAGTGTCTTCCCAGGTTCCAAGTCAATGTAAATGTATACCTCTCTACAAGGGGGTCGACCAGGAACATCATTAGGTATGACATCTGCATAATGGTCAACCAATACAGGATAGCTTAGACTCTCCACATCATCTGCTCTGAGGGTAAGGCTAGCCAACTGATGAGTGATCGGTTGTACTCTCCTCTGTGTAATTCCATCTTGTGCTACAAAGGCTCCCTTATCACTAGTGAAGGTAAACCCGGTCCCATCTGTGTGGAAACACTACACATGGCACCAAATACAGTAAATCTGAGCATGGACTATAGATAAATAGTCCATACCCAAGATGACATTGTAAGGCCTCAAAGCAGCTACTAGGAGATCCCAGTAGATGATCTTTCATCCTCGAGTAAGCTCACACTGACGCCAACAGAGCATAATCGTCGAATATGCTCCCATAGGAGTCTCTATCTGTAAGGATCGAGCCAACGAATCCATTAGAATCTCTGAGCTCTGAACAAGGGTAGTGGAAATGAAAGAGTAACTGGAACCTGGGTATATAAGTACAACATCTATGGTGGAGTAGACACATATCATACCTCAAATCATCTCCAGAGCACCATGATCATATGCCTCAGCTACCTGGAACTGAGCTCTCCCCTGTCCACCTGCAACCTACGATCGATGTGGACCTCATGGTGGTGGTGGAGATAACACCATGATTCATCATCCACCGCCAACTGCACAACCAACTCCACTACCACGTCCTCATACTCTCAACGGACTGCCTCAAATGGATCTTTGTCTCTTCCTGGGAGGTCCTTCTATTGTCTACTGATCATCCAAATGACAGGTCGGTCAGTCACGAGCCGTGTGAAAATACCCACCACATGCGTAAAAATGCCCGCTCGAGGCATGTTTGTCTCTAGTTCGAGTGCTTACACAATTGATCCAGAGTCATGCGGTCGTCCACCTATAGGTCTGGTCCTCTTGGACCTCAGTGACATCTGTCTACTACCAGCTGCAGAAGACTATGCTATGTGTCGACTGGTGGTGCATCTCGCTGCTGGAGACTGCTCAACAAGGATACTCTCCACTATTAGGTCTCTCTCTAACACCCCCTCCTGCGTCGAGATGCTGAGTTAAACGATAAAAGCCATGATATCCCCCATGAGTCCCTACTCGAATGTCCATCCCCTAATGAATGGGTCCCACACCATATATGTGGAGTAGCGTGAGAGGTATGTGAACATCCCTGAGTACTGAGCGACAGTCATGCTGCCCTACTGCATATGAAGTAGCTCTTGTATACGCACTGCGCGGAGAGTTGCTGTAACAAACTCTACCCAAAATTGGCTCTCGAAGTCTACCTAGATAAGTGTCACATCATCGTGGAATTCGAGCATCAAGCTCCACCATCTTCCTCCTGCTGCCTGTAAAAAGCTGGCAGCATGTATCACCATGAGGTCGGCTGGAATCTCTACTAGTGAAAAAAATATCACCAAAGTCTTCAAGCAATCCTCAACTGCCTCTGGGTTTGTCCCAACCCTGAACCTAGGTGGCCTCTGGTATTGGAACTCATGAAACGCGCTCAAGAAGTGTGCACCATCTACTACTAGGGAGGGTGGCATCGGTTTCCCAATAGGGAGTGCTACCACGAGTGCCTCCGCTAGAAAATGGCCATGCACCAAGGCCTCATCGGTCGGTGGGATATCAGTGCATACAAATCATAAAACTCTAGTCGGTTTTCTATATGGTGGAATCCTAAAAAGAAACATGTGTGCTATGGTTAAAAGTTATACCTGGTGAGCTGACCTAGTTGAGATGACATAAATAAAACTTTTGAAAACTAACACGGAATCAGTTTTTTCATGCAATGAGTTGGAAATAATAAGTCAGGGTCCTGTTGTATGGATACAACGACCGCCAGACCAACACATGACTCCCTTAACTAAAAACCACACTCACTACACTTAACACTATTAATCCACAGAAAACATTAGAGTCCTAAGTTCTATAGTATAACTGACTCCTCTAATACCAATTTCTCACGACCCCTCCCCCAGGGCCCATGCTGTGACCACCCCAAGCCCACCTTTTAGAGGCCAGGGGCTGGCGACTAGCACTAAAGGCATAATTCCTCAAAACTAGGATGGAATTGCCTTTATAACCAGTATAAACACACAACATGGCACACAACTGGATACAACCCACTAGGTAAACTGTATAACAAAAGAGTGCTGAAAGTAAAAGGGGCCAGAAATACAGGCCTAACTGTAAAGTACAAGGAACTGAAAGTACATGTACAAAAGAAGAAATGAAAAATAGGTACAGGGTTTTCCTCCGTGATTACTACCTAAAGGGTATGTACAGATTGCCTCCTCAGCACTCCACATCTGTCAGTCTCCTTTGAGTACCGACTCATTGTCAGGTCCCCCTCCGGTTACCATCCAGTCCTGGTACTCTCTGCCTCAGTCAGTGTGTTCTTTCGTCTACATCCAACACAACAATGTGTGGGAATAGCCTGTACAGGGTTGAGTATAATGATACTCAGTAGGGACCCCGAGACCCTCAAGGACTCAAAAATCCACCAAGGATAAACAACAATGTAGAGAATAAAATAGATAAACCTACTTAGGTATATGAACATTCATATACGTATGTTATTAAGAAATCTATCACAATCATGAGGAAAATACAAAAGTAAAGACTCAAATCAAACATGATTTTATTCTAGTGGTAGTATCAAGTTACATCCCTGACACATTATCGAAACCTCAACTGTTGGAGAAATCCTGCTCAATCAAGTATAATGGGTATGCCGTGACACCATGAATGCTTCCCACTAACCTAGGATTGTTGAGATACTCCTCCTGTCGAGTATTGTGGGTCTGCTGTGTCAGATAGAGGTGATTTCCATCGCGGGTCTGCCGCCACAACCAGACGCTCCCCTTCGTAGCCTGCAGAGGTACTCCTCCTGTCGAGTATTGTTGGTCTGCCATGTCACCAAGCGTGCTCCTCCACTGTGGGTCTACTGCCACACCCAGGCGCTCCCCACTGGGCTAGTATATTTTCTCTGAGTCAAATGGTATGTAGTCATCAAGTCTTATCTAGCACCTAGGTCTCCACACTCTGCTCGATTGTCACTGGAAGAATCCATTGCATGAGATACTATTTGATACTCCAATTTCCACAATGTCCCATGAAGATTTATCTCAAAGGTCTGCAATGTCATAGGGGTCTCAACACAATAGAAGGTGCGTCATTCGGGTGCCCAGTCTGTGAGTTATTTTCTTTTTAGTCTTGACGGACCAGTAGGATTCGTGCATGATCCAACCTGAACGTATCTCAACTATACCCTATAATCTAATAGGGTATACTCAAAGTGTCCGTCATGCTCCAAGATTTCCAGCGCCGCTGACGGTTCGTCAAACAGACGTCTAGTGCCAAATATATTACCAAAGGAAGGTAATAAGGTAATAGTGGCCCCCGTTGCTATCCGACCATGTTGGACCGACCGGCCCGACCCAGTCTGCGCTGACTCGGTTAGGGTCTGGACTGACCCATTGCGTGGGCCAGCCTGTTAGTTTAGGCCCGGCCCACTGGGTCCAGCCTAGCGTGCCTCGAGCGGTGGCAGAGGGCCACGAGGGTGTGACCAGTCACGAGGGCACGAACTAGCCGTGGGTCGATGCGAGGGCGGGTCGGCCCGGAGGGCGCCGTGAGGGGCCTATTAATCTGGGGTGCCGCGAGGGCACAGGTTCGGTCAGGGGCTCGGGAGGTCAGCGGGCTGGCGCTACTGGGGCGCAGAGCGGCTGGGGGAGGTTCGGACGATGGACAGCGCAGCCAAGGCGGCTCGACCCAGCCCAAGGTTACTCAATATGAAAAGCGGAGACTGCGTGAGTGATTCAGCAATGGCGCTATGAGGGGGCACTGCCAGTTCGGCTGGTGGCAGCATGGAATGCCACGGGGGCAACACTGGTCGTGGAGGCCGCAGGTGGCGTGGTCATTGCCTTCGTCGCCTTCATCAGCATTGTCACCTTCCACCGTTTCGAAGAACACCTCAAAACATAACGACGGAGGGGTTAGGCCAGGTTGGTTTGGTCCGTACCCTCCGTGTTTAGGGTTGTAGAATATGGCTCACATGAAAGAGGCACAACAAAACCTCCCACAATGAATAATCCCAATACCCACAAAAGGAAAACATGTGTTGATCATCTAGTTAGTAATTGATCATTGTTCTTTGATTTAGAAATAATGCATCATGTGAATATAAAATCTATCACAAAAATCCTCTTGTTCATTGTTCATCGAGGAGTCATGAGGTAGAAGACAGAAATGTCGTCATTCGTCACTTTCGTCACACACCTCCAATCCCAAGATCGTGTGCCAGTTAGTTGGCGACGACGAGGAGGGAAGGTCGCTTGTCGAAGACTTCCCATGTCAGTTGCCTCCACTAGGTGCTTAAGAGGAAGAAGTCTAAGATGCTCCCCACTTGCATTCTTGATTGTTGAAGTTCATCATTCTCCTATGTAGAAACATTCTCTCAAAAGCTCCTCCCCATACCAAATTCCACCCAATATGAAAGGTGTGCCAAAATAATAGATTAAACCATCTATTATTTTGATGGCAAGAATTCAAAAAGCCTATTTAATTAAGGTGGGTGATGTAATAAATTAAGGGAGGTGGTAGCACCATTAACAGAGGGGTTAGAACAAATAATGGTAGAGGAGTTCAAGAGGTTCTCCCTCATTAATGAGGGGAGTTGAGAGTTTATCTCAATTAAATGTGGGGTTTAGTCTCGGGAGGTCCCCACCACCATAACCTTCATGGGAGGTTAGGATAGGGTGGGTCCAACCACTATAACCTCTCATGGGAGGTTATGACGGTTGTACCCACACTTAAACTCCCACAAGGGTTGTTACAATAAAAATAAAATAAAATATGAGCTTATTTTAATTTTTTATTTCCACATAAAACCCAAAAACTAACTTCCACACTCGAACAACTCTAGTCAAGGTGAAAGTCATCTTAAGCGAATACCAGCGCTACGATTTCAATGGTGTCCACATATTTCAATTCCAAGAACTAGTTCTAATGTTATAAAATCCTGCTCGTACGGTTACTGAACGTAACTAAACAAAACTTTAGAAATTGTTTTCGAGTACACTGGGACTTGGAATCATGTGCCATCAATTTTTTCAGACTCGTAAAATTCCCATTTAATTAAAAAATTACATGGAAATTCCAGGTATTTACAGTAAATCCAAAAAATTATCTTATATATATATATATGAAAAAATGAACTTCTTATAGTCATTTTAACATTAATTATTTAATAAAACTTATCACATCCAATTAAAGAGTACCCATAGATTTTGATACATTAAATGTATAATATACAAACATGTCATACATATAGGGAATGTAGTGATACACAGATCACCAAAAAAATTAAAACAAATTATTTAAAATTTGAAATGATGATATAAAAATTAAAATATACATTTTTCAGTGTAATTATTGAAGTCTAAATTTTTTGGGATAGTTAAAATATTAATTTTCAAAATCCATTACATCTTTTGAAAAAAATAGTTTTTTATATAATATTCCATATATATTCAATCATTAATTTGAAAATATTTAAATCATTCATACATCATATGTATTGTTTTGCAGACATTCCATAAAAAATTATACCATTTTTATTATTTATATTATACAATCATATAGTATATAAAATGGAATCATCAAAAAATAATAAGAAATTTTTTTGAGAAACATAAAATTTTAAAACTAATTTTTAAATTCTCGATGACTGAAAATAATATTTTTAAATATTTGATGTAATATTACCCAGGGAATATAATTTGGGTGGTGTTCTATTTTAATAACGTTACCTATTTGGACTCATAAGCCACATTCACACATCATGTTTGGTTGTTTCATAGAACTAGTGAATTGTGAGGTAGTGGAGAAAGTGGACACTGCATCCAAAGTTCCTCTCCAATTTATTTTTCTAACAAATTTTAAAAATTCTTTAAACCGAAAACCATTTTTAAAATCATTTTTAAATCAAATATAAAAAAAACAACCCATGATACTACATAATATATATCAATAAATTTAACATATTATGGTGAATCACAAATTACAATATATGAACAAGTATAATAGACTCCAAATTCGGAGAAAATATCATATACTAACTCTACCAATAGAGAGTTATCATTGACTATCAAAGGGACTTCCATTGACAAGATTGACTATTACAACATACATGAACCTGGTTGATCCTGTAGTTGTCAATTACAAATTTAATTTTAGATAATTTTTGAAATTTGAAAAAAATATGAAAATCCTATACCATCTTAGAATAATCTGTTATTTCAATCATTAAGCCCTCAAAATCAAACCAATAAATTCTCCAACCCATGATCATTGAACCATTAATATCGATGTATTTTTTGTGATACAAATGAACTATTGTTTACAATAGTGGACATAAGATCAATATTAAAATATAAACTTATAATAGATAGGAATTGATATATTTTAGTAATGTTCCCAAATATAGGTTTCTACCAGAATCAGTATTGAGATCTCGTCTATTTATTCCATTAGATAAATCATGTTTTATTATGTATGGGGTAGTTTATGGTTGGATAAATCATGTTTTCCACTAGAATATATCATTTATAGTAGACATAGTGGATGGATTATCCAATAGTTTCATCCTGTTATAAAACATTAAAACTAATATTCACTTTTAAGGGGATCATATAATCATATAAAATATAAATAATGACAGTTTTTTAGATATCTGACAAGTATATCCAATCTAAAATACCAATCCATATATTTCAAATCCATTTTAATATTAGTCAAATTTAAATAAGTTCAACCTAAAAAACATAAATTCTCAACTAAAAAGAATTGAATACTATATTTTCTCAGTATTAGTTAGAAATATATTAAACATTATAATTTATACTCCTTGTTAATTTTCAAAATAATACAATTTAATTTATAAGTCCATTTAATTTCAATTTATAAAACCCCAAAAATATAGTCAACATATGGTCTTATAATATTATATAATTTTCAAAAAAATATTAACTATGTTTCAAATTATTTTAAAAAATTACAACTCAAGAAAACTTTTTTATTGAAATTTTTTCACTGAAACATTATATAGACAATGAATTTTAAAATAGATTTTCAGAATAATTTAAAATTATCATCAAGGTTAAAATATAAGATATATGTGATGAATAATCTACAAAAATAATATTATAATGATCCTTGTAATTCACATTTTTACCTTATATATTCTACTTCGCATGATATGGTACCATTTTTTCCTTATACTAGGAAACGTAATTCAATGGATTTTGATTGAATTTTTTTCATAGTAAGGGTTTCATAAAAGAATGATTGTGTGAAGAAAAATATTCATTGACAAGACATGGTAATTCTCAGGAAATAATTATTTATAATTTTTATTACCGTAAATATGGATAACCTATAAGTAATGAAGGTATTATATTCCAACATAAATAAAAAATAGATCATTATTATCTGTAGGAGATAAATTGATGATCATGGGACAAAAATAACAATGGATTCATGACGATAAAAACATAATATAGAAATAAACACAATGAATGAAAAATGATGTATTCATCATAATACATAAGAAATAAAGATTCATCATAGAAAACGGGTATGTAATGATTAATCATGAAATATTAAAAATAAATAAATAATAATGGAATATATGTAATGATGCAATAATAAATATATTATAAT
The DNA here is from genome assembly GCA_963277665.1 of Viscum album. Lineage (NCBI taxonomy): Eukaryota > Viridiplantae > Streptophyta > Magnoliopsida > Santalales > Viscaceae > Viscum > Viscum album. The sequence goes on from OY728151.1 coordinate 860,417,733, forward strand.
TGGAAATCATGATCATGTATAATTAAAATCCATAATTATAAGGATTACCTCGAAAGCCAAGTAATCATAATCATGTTTTCAATCACCAAAATATTATTTTCCATGTCATCAATTTCACTATATCGTAAAGGTATATGATGATAGTGTATTCATCAATATCTCTATATCATAATGATACCCTATATATGGTATCTCCATATATGAAATACTTACCATCATATCAAGGATATATATAATATCAATCTCATCCATTACTATAATCTTATAATACACAATTAAAAAAATCATAAATTATTTCATAACATTAATCATTCATAACAAGTGAATAGTATATTAGGAATTGACTGACATATCTAACATATCTGTAAATCTGAAGAACATAGTAAATTTTCTTTCACAAAATTATTATCATGAGAGGCTAAAATAAATAATATTATGTTAAAAATGTGACAAATATCATATTAAGAATTAATATATATATATATATATATATATATTAACAATTATGTATTCCAAATACTATAAAATGAAATCATTCCTCTATAGGTATAAAATCGTTATGTGAATTCGGAAACAAATAAGTTGGATACATCATGACTCTATGTAATGCAAGTACCTTGGGGGGGGGGGGGGTCATCACAAATATTCTCAAAGATTGTCGGAAAATAGTTTGGAAAATTTAAAAATGTAATGATTAATAGATTAAATAATTTCCAAATCCCATTAAATATAATAAAATATTCTTATTTTGAAACGATAGTCAGTGAAATTGGATTTTATAATAGATTCATGAATTAACTAATCAATACCATAATAAATATTTTAGTGATATATATATAATGTGAATTGATTATACTCACATAAAATTCCAAAAAACCATTTGAGTAAATAAGTCACGATTTTTAAACATATTTTATATAATAAAATTAATATCCAAAATGAATAGACATATATATGAAATTTACCTAAAATCGCTAAGTTGTAAAGGATTTATATTAATACCCAGAACAAAAAAAAAATAAAAAAACAATGAAATTAAAAAATGGTAATTTTTCAAAAAATAATATCAACAAGGTGTTTAGATATATAGAAGAACATAATAATCTCTATGTTATTGAATCCACAATAGTGAAAAATTATTTAAGAAATCCATATTTTACAACATATAACTAATAAAAAAAATTATCAAATTTGAAAAACTATAATAGTCTCTCTAAATAAATTCAACAATAAGATGAATTAATATTAACTATCAATGTATTATCATAGAAGGGAAACAATGTAATGGAATTTCAAATGGATTTAAAGAATTTTTAGATTTAAATATTTGTGAGTGATATATAAATACAAATGATAAAATAGAAAAAATGTTTTATTTAATTAATTTAAGGAGAAATATTAAATACATTTTGTATATTAGGTACCAAATTTTTGGCAGCATTCAAACTTATAAATTTATAATGATATAGTGGTATATCATTTTTAAATTTTTTATGATGTTTAATTGAATTTTATGGATATGGTGATTTGATTATAAAATCTTATACATGATGTTTTTCAATGGTTAAAAAAAATTATAGCGGACACCACAAGAGGCCTTGTAATAGATTGTTGAATTCCCTTAAGTACCGGATAATAATACTTGAATGGGTGAACCCATTAAATTTATTTTTAAAGTTGATGAATTCGATTTCATTTTTAAGGATTCACAAGATTCCATGTGGAGTAATAACCATTATCTACAGGATCACATGTTCTTTTTCTTAATCTAGGGATGGAATATCATTCCCCCAATTTAATTTTAAGAACTTGGTGGTTTGATGGTTTTCAATTGTTTGTAAATATATTTAGGAATTAAGAAATATCTATACTTACTATCCTCCAAACCACCTCATTTAATCCACATTATATCTTAATTAGGGTTAAATTAATTCATTTAATAAACATATTTATTTCCCATTAACATCAATCTTTTACATTGATTAATTTTATATTTGGGATAAGTGATCTTGAGATTTTATTTTGTTATCTAACCAGAGCAAGGTGGAATAAATTTTATAAAGAGGAAACTCATGTATTTTATAAAGATAAATAATATGAATTAGGAAAAGATGTGATGTATTTTTCAATTATATAGTTTCTAGGACTAGGTTAGTTCTTATAAGTCATGACCCACTATGATTTTTTGTCTTAATTTATGACTACTCACTGAAATTTATTAAAATTAATTCCATGAAATATATAATTCAAAGATTATAGGAATATATTAAATGGTTGAACCAAATGATGATGATTTTTGAAATTAATTTATATTTATTATATAATCATATCAAAAAAATACATGAACAATTAATTATTTCTTCATTGAAGATCTGGTATGCTTGATCTAATTGTAAAATTTGGGGTTTTCAGATCAATGTGCAGAATACAACTAACGATGATCCCGATATTCATTGTAATATATGCAAGTAATCATGGAATAGATGAGATCTAGAATGGTTGATCAATACTGCATTCATCAATCATGGTTGATCACAATATTATTATTTTATGAGGATGAAAACCTCATTATATTCTCTCGTAGACATGAGAGAATAGTATGAGATTGAAAAAATTTAGATCTCTAGGACTCTATATAGAGAATAAAAGAGTGTTTTCATATCTATAATACACAAAACGTTTTTAATGGAATTTTATATAATTAGATACTAAATATTATTGGATTAGGGTTTCATAAATTAACACTGTTTCCACTCCAATTCCATAATTCCTATAAAAACCCATTTCATAATTAAAATGTAATATTTACTCAATTCACATGTGAATCACATAATAATAAGTAAATAATAATTTTAATATTTATAATCAAACCATGAATCACAATTAACTATTTTTTCATGGAATTTCAACAACATTTAATACTGAATATTAATTTAATAAATAGTTATTACTATATATTCATTAATAAATAAAATAAATAATATATTATCCAATCCCTAAAAATGAATAGTTATCATCAATTAACTATGTAATTATTTCTATGAAATTATTATTAAATCATATAGGTCTTCAAATAGTAGATAATTTTTATCCCCCAAAATAAGTGTAAAAAAAAAATAAATCTTAAATTTATAAAAATATTTTACCATGAATATATATAAACATATTTTCTGAACATATAGCTCTATTTTTTTAATATGTGGAAAGGCTCAATGTATAAGGTAAGTATAAATAAAAACATCCCATCAACCATAGAGAATCTAGTTAATGTAAAACTTGAAATACAACCTATGTTGATTTCGTACTATATAATATTATACCTATGAGGTAATTTAACAATTATAGATGGTTTCATTGCCTTGTTCGTAACATATGTTCTTGATGTATCATTCATTGATATTTATAAAATGTAAATTCCCATAGAAAATTGTGGACCTGGATTTATTTGGGGAATTTTAATTCCATTGATGGAATTGAGATATTGTATTATTTGAAGATACACAATGGGTAAATAAATTTTCATATTCTCTATTAATGAAATTAAATTTTGATTATCCGAACATTTCCTATATTTTACAAAATATATGTCACTGTATTTTTTATTAATTAATAAATATACACAACTTATGGTCTTTATTAATGATAATAACAATGTATATGGATCAATAAAAACGACATATCCAAGAAGCATACAATGAAATAAAAAATATTGATTACTAACTAATTTATATCCCTCTATACCTATTTTCATAGATAATAAAAATGGAGAACAAAATGGGAAGATTATCAATGGTATATGTTCCTCATACCCTTATTATCACACAACGTCCGTGTCCGGTCATAAAATTCCATCTTTCCATATAACCTATATTCAAGAATGATATCTTCAATCCTGTTGATTTTCATCGTAATGTGAAAATTATATAATGATTTAGTGACACATATATTATAAAACATTATCACATGAATTTTCATGCAGATTTATAATGATGTTTAGATAATAAAATTTATTATTATTCAAATTAATGAACACATGTTATATTCATGTTCATATATGTCTTATCCCGTGAAGACACTTCAACATACACCCACTTACCCTTGACCCAACTATTAAAGACCTTTAGTCCACTAGTTTTAAAGTGATACTTATGCATATTCTGAGGTATGGCCTTCTATATGAAAACTATATTATTTTAATCTAATAACACTCTAATAACTATAAATTTGACTCATTGAGAAAAACTCGCAAGGTATAGATCTTCTGATGTAAATTGATTTCCCATTCATGTGACCAAGTATATTTAGAAGGATCTACAACTTAATTATTATAATAGAAAACAATTATAGATTATATACCATTAGAAACAACATAATTATGTGAAATAATGTTTTCAATTAAAAATAATTAGTTGAATGCATCAGAATATAATATATAAATATAGTTCATTTTATAATTTGTGTCAACTTTCTAAATGAACCCTTCCTACTCACATAACTAAAATTGAGAAAAAAAATATCCTGACTATTAAATTAGGTAAATCTTTTCAATTTTAAATCTATAATCAATTTAATCCATAATGAATATATCTTCATCACCTCTACAGACTAGGAACATATCATTGGTTCACAATATATACATAATTATCACTATAATAATAGTACAATAATGTTCACCAATATCTTGTTTCTTATCTTCCTAACATGATTATATAATATGTAAAATCAATCATAAAACATAATATGTATTACATGATAAATAAAATATAGATGAACGTGGGATCATAGTGATTATTTCCCTTCCATATCTTGTATGGGGAAAGAAAATTTTTGAAATATGTATACTGTGTGTTTCTAAAACCCATCACCAATTTGATTTTCCAATTCCTATCCCCATTAGTATATGGTAAATGTGATTACTTTCACATAGTCAATGCATTGTCTTTTATTTATCACAAATGATCTTGTTTGATAGAATATATGACACTTCCCCAAAAACATTTATATAATTTCACTTTGTCAATGACGCTATGAAATCTTATAGAGAAAATATCATGTTTCTAATTATTAATATGTAATCAACACATACATAAGTGAAAATTACCATACACCCATTAAATTTATAGTAAACACATGGATCTCATTCATTCATAATAAAACTAAATTCGTTTTGGATGTGATTCAAAGGGGTTTCTTCATGGATAGAAGGTGGTTCTCCTTAGTTCAGTCCCTCTTTTGATTCATTGAGGTTTTGGGTTAGGTTTATCCCTCTCCTACTCATAGTTCCCCAGATCTACAAGGGTTTCATGTAGATCTAGGGCTGTGTTTACTTTCTGTGTTAAAGGTTGATCTTGTTGACTTTAGAGAAGGGGTTTTTAGGTGGATTCGAGAAGGCCGTCACTCGGTTTGGAATGTCTTTGGGTGAAGGATCGATATCACCAAACCCTAAGAGGTAGGTGTATTATCTCTCAACTCCACATGGTTAGAAATAGTTGTTTTGGTTACAATTAATTTTTTTTCCTTGAAATTAATTGCAATATTGATTTGTGATCTTGTTAGAAAACCATTCGGTGGTTATTTCGGGGATTTTGAGATAAATGGGTTATTTTTTTAAATGGTGGCTATGTTGTATGATTTTTAAATGTTGATTTTGAAATCATTACTAGTAGATTATGAAAAATGTTTTGAAAATATGGTTTTCAATAATGATGTTGTTTTATTAAAATGTGGTTTGTCATTGAAAATGATTTAAGGGTGGTCTCAACAAATGGTTGATTTATTGAAGTGGATTGACATGTGATGGAAATGGTTATTTGAATTTTGTTGTGATCATAGTGGGTCATATGTTTGTTTGTGACTTCTTGGAATGTTGGGTGAAATTTGGTGGGAAGTCCAATAATAAAAGGTGACGGGTAGTGGTCAGAAGAACCACAATATCAGATAGTGGTCGGGATGCACCGGTTGCTGAAAATGGGGTGAAAGGGATGGGCAGAAGTACCACTGTTATGGATGATTTTATGTGTAATGCTTTGGAAGAATGAAATTTTTATGCTAATGTTAAATGGTGATATGGCTTAGAAAATGGTAGTTTGGATTAACCTTGGTTTTCATGTATTGGGAAGGGGTGACTTTATAATGCTGTGTTTGGCTTGTAGGTAATTGTGGAACTTTTTAAAGTTTTATATAATCTATTTTATATAAATGTGCTTACAGTTTTATCCTAGTGGCATGTGTAGGGAAGTCATTATCTTAAATCTTATTGATTAGTTGTACTCACCCCCCGCTTTTCCACTTTGGTGACTTGGCAAATGTCGTGTACCGTGACGTGGGAAAAGTTAAGGAATCACCCTCATTTAGTGGTGCGTCATGATGTTTTGGTGGACCGTGGAGCATGGAGCTCGGGGAGGAGTTGTAGTGGTGTCATGGCTTGTGGTGTTTTGTTATTTAGATTTCTCTTTATAATATGATGTTTTTTGGAAATGTCTAGTTGAATAGTTTTGGTGTTGGGATGGATTGTTAGGATCAAATTGTGGGGCTGAAACTGCATTAATATTTAGTTGTTGGTTGGTTGAGTTGGGTTATCTTCTTAAGGGGAAATCATTCCCCACTGTTCCATGAATCCCTTAACATTTATTTCCATCCTTTGGCACCTTGGGAACGTCGCTTAAGGCCAAGTAACCATCACTGCGTCATCATTCCAATGAGGTTGGGGTGGGGTGTTACAAATACCATCAAGAATATGATGATTTTATTTGATACTAGATCAGATATGTTTGTTTTAAATAAATATCATTCCACAGGGGAAAAGAACCATCCTTAAATTAAAAAAAATACCCAAAAGAGTTTTTTTGGATAGAATAAAACTAAACATGAAATTAAAATAAAATAAAATTTTTAGAGCCTTATAAATCTATGATACAAATGATTGTGCCAGATGATGTTTTCGAAGAATGAAGAAAGAATAATAATTAGAGGAATTAAAGAGAACCACAATTCAGATTATACCCAGTAGAAGAGCTAGATATTATATTACATGACCAAAAGCATTAGAAATGCAATCAAAATATATGAATCAAAATAAGAAATCTCAATGTATGAGAATTGTAGAATATTCTATAAATGGGGTAGAAGAAACTTTCATTAATATTACCTTACCACCACCCCAATATGATCAATTAAAACCCACTTATGGTTTATAATTTCTGGGGATCGTAGTTGTTGATGTTGAGTATCTGTATTGGTTAGACATGTCAAAATAAAAAATTAGGTGAGAAATAATTAAATCATGGATATGAAGAAATATAATGGGAACTAATAATCAATGGTGCCCCCGATTTAAGATCAGAAAATAAGCTTCATGAAGAGATTATTAATCAATGTATAAAAATTCTTCTATAATTTATAATTTAGAAAGAGAAGCATAAGGTCAAGAAGCATGAAAATGTGAATATGAAGAAGGTTTCATGGAAGAATAAGTACATAATTATGAAAACGAATTAGGGTATAAATAAAAATAATAATATTATTATTATGAAAAGGATGTACATGTTGAAAAAAAAACGAGAATTATGTACATGTTATGTCTGCAAATATTTCCCGATTAAATTCATAAGTATTCTTAATAGAATTTTGTTCTATAAGAAATCAAAATTGGAAAAATCCAAAAAACCTGGAGAAGAAAAAGTATGCATCAATTAATGAATATGAATCATCGTTAAAGAACGATTAATAAGGCCAGAATTAAATAACATAAGGCGATAATGGTAATTATGAAAAATGAAGTTACGATAATGAGGATATAATTGAAACTTATTATTGAAATCATGAAAGAGATATATTTGAAAAATAAGTTCCAAATAAACATGACAATGAGAAGAGAAAAAAAGTTATTGTTGGCACCTATCATCACCAGTTTCATAAGACTTAACTATTTCATTCATTAGATATGTTGATATTTCAGGGAGTGAGTTATTTTTTTCATGTTTTATAGTGAATTTAAGAAACTATTCATTTATTTTGTAGGATATAATTAGTGGTTGATTTAGTCCATGAAAATAAAATTCAAAAATCAGAGTCCATTAAAGTGTTATCTGACAAAGTTGTTCATATTGAAGCAGATGTCAAAATCCATAATGAGTGTTTGAATGTCCATGAAAAGGAATGTAACAATGTTTTCAAATGGCCACACAATATTAATTTTAAAATTAGGATACATGATAAATCTATGAAGATTTAATAAATTAAATGTATGAATCTATAGAATCCTACAATGGATTATCCATAAGAATGGATGACATGGTAACGTTTGTGGTGAAATTTAAAAGTATGTCCTAAAATCAGTCTCCATATATCAAATACATCAATGGGAAGATGAAATACATGGTCATTTAGATTTCATGGTTTAATTTTTACAAAGTTGAAATCATCAGTTTGAATAATAAGAATAAATAATTATAAGAAATTCTTTTTATCTTGAAGATAATATAATGTCTCATAATGATGTGATTGTAAGTATTCTGGATGAAAGAAATGTGTTCAAAAAAATAATACAATTTTGAGAACCATGATAGATAATAGAAATTAATACATTGATCTCATGTTTTGTTTTTTTGTAAAATGGTTTATCAATTAATGATATTTTTATCTCATTACAAATTGATCTAATATCATCTAATATTGATTGATTAAATTTAATTTTATTTATTTTATATGATCAATTACATCATTATTTGGTTAATAATATATTATTCTTTAACCCTTTTCAATATACTGATGATTTTACCCATACAATTTGAAAATAATAAATGTGGACAAATTATACCACGGTGGAGAAATAATTACATTAAAAATATTCCTCATTACCTAAATACAATTCAAAAAAATATGAATAAATAACTTTAACGAACTGAAAATGATCACAAGGGGAAGTTATTAACCAATATGGGGGTTATTCATATTTATCAATATATTCATATATGTTTTTAAAGCTTATGGAGAGATATGTTTTTAATTTCAATAATAAATTTGATGTACTTAAATGATAATAGACTAATACAATTTAATTTTATTTCAATATAACCATTTTGGTTTGTGTTCTCCAATTATATAGTGATTTTTTAGTCAAAATTCATAATTGTGTATTTTACATTAATTTATTTTTTGAAATCAATGAATCATTCTTCAATACATATTTACTATATTTTTATGACTAATCAATTTTTTTATTGTTTGTGTATAAATAATATGTTTTACCTTACATTGAATTGTTTTTATAGAATTCATGAAATTAAATAGACAATTTTCATTATGATTATCATAATGATAATGAATTTGATAATCATCCAATTCATCTATATAATCGAATTTATGTCGAATCTAATAAATATCATATTCAAACTCATAAGGAATATTTTAATGAAATTTTATGAGTAAATCCACTAGATAGACCAATGAAAAAATTAAAAGTATGGGAAACTAATTTATATAGTAATTTAAAACGTTTTAAACTATAATGTAATAAATCATTATGGCATCAAATATTCTATTATAATATATTCAATGATGTTCTAACTATCCAATTCATTGAAAAAACTCAAATAAATATTGTTGTTGATGAAAATATGAAATTTTTAAAGGATGCCTATAAATACCCAGTCATTTTATGATTTTAATGATAAAACTTCATGTATTCCTAGCTAAATTGTCTACAGTTCAAATGCATTGAAAATTATCAAAATCATTATCAACTTATTGATAGACCTTTTTAAATTCTATTAACTTTTTTTTAAATGAATCCATGTCCATGTTGTTTCCTTTTGACAATTTGTAAATTTTTTTCTATCTGATTGGTTGTATATAATCATGTTATTATAAGGCTTGGAATATGGAGAATCAAATAATTTTATTTATCAAGGGAAAACTAAGATTGTGTGACAGAATATGATTCATCGAATCAGGGCAACATATGATTTGGAGACAGAGAAGCTGATCACCTTATTGATGGATTTTCTAGGAGAGGAAAGAAATAAATTATTTTATGGATTAAAAGGGAACCTTTATACTAGGTTATTGGATACCCACTATATAGGTTGAAATATTTGTATTCAATTATATTACTTTTTTTCCATAAAAGTTATTTATTTTTTTGTCATGTAATATAAAGTGACACTTTTATATTTAACTTTATTATTTAATATTATATATCATAAATTATCTGATTTTGAAACATTTTTAATACTCGGTTCAAATAATTTCTTCTATGAATACAATATTACATTGATTATCATTATATATGATTTTATGATATAATGATAACAAATTACATTTTATATATACTCTAACATAATCATAACTATTGGGATTACAATTTTACACTATGTATATATAATCATATGTGACTACGACCAGGGTTAAATAACATTATATAATCAAACTAATTAAAATATTCATAAGTAGTAGGACTAATGTCAACGTCTGAATTTGATATTTAAATTAAATATGTTTTGGAATTTTTTGGTTTAATTCTTATTATAATAATGTTTTAAAACATACAATTCACCCCCTCTTGTATTTGGTGCATATATAATACATTATATCATTCCTAATCAGTATACTTCATATATACTAAAAAAAAATGAGGATTCATACATGATGTTTTATACCCATGATACTGGCATTATACTAGCATTACAAGTAGGGAAGTTATGAAATTGGATACAAATGAATAATAAAATCTCATGATATTATGAATTTTTAATCCCTATATGATATGGTTCATACTCTGGAATGAGTGGAAGTATGTATAGATGGTTTTGGATTAATTATAAATATGAGATTTTTATGTTTTTAATTACTGAATAATGAAATTTTATTACTTTTGGGAATTAAATTTAAATAAAAATTTTGGTATGTTGTTTAAATGTAATTTCTCTTCCATTCTTGTGTAATTAAAATGAATAGGTTTCTAAATGGAAATTTATAACTGTAATAATTTAAAATATGGTCAATGAATTAAACATTGGATTTTCTAATGAGATACATTATATATAGATATTTTTTATAGTATATTGTCCATATGATAGGTTATTGATGATTGAGGGTAGTGTTAGAGCCAGAAATTTTGAATTTGTGGTGTAATATGAGGTTGAAATGTGAAGCCTTTATGTGAATATATCTTATTTAAAAATGATAATTTTTTAAATTTTCAGTAAGTTTTATGCTTTCTATTTTATATATATACCTCCACGTAGAATCCTACTGATATAAAGAGAATACAAAATGACATGGAATTATCCTTCGGTAGTGGAACCTGAGGATCTGATACATCCCCATGAGGAATATTAAGATATTTTCCTTGAGAATTTTTTTGTCTTTTAACATTTTAGGGAAATAGACCAATAGATACTTGTGATAATCATGTCTGACCAGACATAGGAGTTCATGTAGTACCACAATCTATTGTTCACCAAATAGGGTGGTCCTATGGCCACTAAGATCTGGATTGAGTCTATCATGAAGGACCATGACAACATAAAGACTACGACATAAAATAGATTAAAACAAGCGTCTTATATGTTAGGTGGTTAAGATAATCATTTGTAAGATATCATTAATCTCAATGGACATGTAATGATTTTGGAGTGGATAGAATTTTAGAAATATTTCATGGAGGAATTTTCTCGGAGATTCTCATACAGGATAGGGAATTTGATTTCATGATTTTGAACTTAGATAGTATGTCAGTTATGTACTACACGGGACAAATTTCTAATTTGAATCAATTTATTCTAGAACTCTAAGGGAATGATTCTATAATGATTAAATGTTTTCAATATTAATTTAAAAATTATTTTAACAACTAGGTTAACATATATAGTATGAAAATGTTTTTAGATGTGGTGAATAAGGCTCTCATATTGGAGTGGAACCTAAAAAAGGATTCTAGTGGAGAATTGGTTGTTTCCTTTGGAAGACCAGGAGGTATGTCATACAATAAGAAGAACTATCCTTCTAAGAATTTTAATGAGATATATAGCCAAAATAGTGGTCAGGGGAAAGATTAGTGACACATGAAACTACTCAAGTGATCCTCCACATGTGTGGAAGGTCGAGTCACAACCATAGATAGTTCCCTCTACCATTGGTAGAGTGCCAATATTTTGGAAAGATTGGATATATACAATAGTTTTACATGAACCCATGATTTGTGGGTAATGAATGATGATCTAGGATAAATCTCTATGATGTGAGTGGATCTTCTATCTATATTATTTTGGAAATTGGAAATCAACTGGTAATGTAGATCATGCATGAGTGTGTGGTACATTATGGAAATAAAGATAATATTAGCAATGTCAAGGGACATAGAATATAAAATATAGAATAGGGGAAGGGTAGTTTCATTAATTTTAGCCTCCATATTTGGATAGTGTTCGGAAAAATCCCTCAAGGCATCATTGAAACATTTTTGAGGTGATTGTGTTTGTTGACAAAATGGGCCTCCATGTTGTGTTTGTTGAAAAAGAAAACCATCTATGTATGAGTGTGTCGACAAAGGGGGTTTACATGGTGACTTGTGGGGTTCATGGGATGCTTTCAGCAATCAACGATTGATTGAAGAACCTTGACAAAGGATTGGACGATCTAGAGGTGGTAAAAAGGGGCGTAACATGAAAAAGGAAAGTGAAGCGCGGAGAATTTAGTGTGGCATGAAAAATCAGTGGGATGAACGAAATAATGTGCGGTGTGCAAAATTTGAAAGATGATCGCAAAATATTTGTGGGATGCACAAAATAAAGGGATGAAGTTTTTCGTGCAAGAGGTGTTTCGAGGTCCCAAGCTCGAAAATTGGAAAAGGCATGAGGTGCGTGAAAAATTGGAGTAGTGCACAAAAAACGATGTTGCGTAGAAGATGTGTTTTTCACGCTCAAAATTAATTACATGCTCAAGGAAGTTTTTTCTCATGGGAATCATTTTTCCTATAAATATGAAGTGACCCTCCCCCATTCGGAATAGAGTTCAAGACATAAAAAATACCCAAGCTCTTGTGCGCGAAATTGATGTTCTCAAGGGAGTTGCGCATAAAGTTTAAGTTTGCATGTAAAGTATAGTGCTACGAAAAAAGCTAAGGATGAGTGTAAAACTAGTGGTTGTGGGCAATAGATGTCAGTTTAGCATAAAAGAGGTGTTTCGCAAAATGTGGATTTTGTGCAAGGAAAGAATATTATGCGCAAGGCAGCGTAGCAGCTGCGCGTAAAATTTGGAGGTTGCGTGTAAACATTGTGCTGCATGAAAATTGGATTTCGCACAAAAGAAGAGAGTTAAGCGCAACGCTGTTTAGAGGCTCCGCGTAAAAATAATAGGTTTTCCGTAAAAGAGGTGTCATGCAAAAAGTGGATTTCGTGCAAAATAAGTGAATTATGAACACGGTGCAGTAAGAGCTGTGCGTAAAAATTGGGGTTTCCCAGTACACTCGGTGCAAAGTGAGATTCATTTACGGGTGAATGTTGTACGTCAACAGAGCATCTATCAACTGTTATGGATGCAAGTTTTATTAGAGACAATGAAGAAACCTACCAGTCTATAAACTGTGAGTGGATATTCTGAAGATGCAGTGAGCTCACTTCAGTTGAGAGAGCAGTGATATTTCACTTTGTGAGTGGTTGTAAACCAGGAGGGAAAGTGAGTCCACTCCAAACTTATAAACAGTAGTGCACTTATAGTGGAATTGGTACATCGGCACACAGTCGATGTATGCTCCTTGGACATAGCCCATTGAGGGTGAAGCAAGTAAAAATTGATGTGTCCCGTGCATGCTTTATGTTTTATTCATACTCTTCATTGGGAAGTATCGAGAAGAAGGTTTATTCTAACAAAAAAACAAGTTCAAAAGTGGCAGTTGTTTTAATATGTCATACCCTGATTCACCCCCACACTCTAAGACTATCTAGCCTTGTGGACCTAACAGATAGCGAATAAAGACTATAAATGGTTAGAGGTACTATTATTTCATATTCTATTATTGATAATTCCTTATTTCACAAAGGATCATATAATTATTTTCTATTTGAAGAACTTGTGAATAAGTTGATTCTGATGGTGGAGTTTGTGAGCAGGGTTATGATGATCGACACACCTTTGGGGGTACAATCAAGATAAATCTACTTATAAATAGGGATTTCTCTTAAGGTCATGGATTATTTATTCTTGTTTGATCTATATATATGTGATATATAAGTCTTCAACATGATTTAGGGTATGGATTGTTAGTTAGGATACCGATCCCCCGAAAATTGGTACCGCATGAGAGTTACTTCTACATCCCTGGTGGTTAAAATTTTTTTCATAAAGAGGAGTGGGATATCCAAGAAGTATGTGTGGGAGAAATTCAATAGAAACTAAGGGATAATACCTCCCATAATTCCCCTCTTTTGTTGGATGATGTGGGAGTGTGAATTAGGATATCTTACCAACCATTAATACTAGTTCCATTACTTGTTTCTGGAATACATATTTGGGATTTCACGTGGTAGGGATGAGGCGTTTATGATTTAGTTTATTCCTAGAGCATATCCAGATTTCATTCAACCATAGTAAATATTTCAAATCATTTTAAGGAGACAAATACTCAGTTAGAAGAATTGCTGGATATGTGATTTATCCTTCTGTGTATGTCACTATGGGGATCTCGAGTCTTGTTGTCTAATAAGGTTGGGATGACTTTTCACTTATGTGTGTATTAGTATAATATAAACAGGATGAAAATGAAAAAAATTGAACATCTTTTCCATAAATAAGATCTATTTTACATGTATATAGGATCTTGTGTATTTTCCAATATTTAAAAGAGGTTTGGGTATCATCACCTTATAGTTCATACTTCCTATAATAAACATAAAACATTTAGAAGTTGGTATGGGATTCATTGGTTTTTTAGGGTTGATACTAGGATCGGTGAATGATATAGTAGTTTTTTATGGACTTGATGAATTGAATCATCCACCCATACCTATATCATTTTATGTTGTTTTATGTATTAAACATTGTTGTACTCCCATTCTTATAAAGATCATGCCCAATAACAAGACACCATCCTACGTACATTGTGGTTACATTATCTCAACGACATTTTATCTATGTTCCAATGATAGATTTACCATGTACATTTCATATGTCACCTAATCATTGAAGAAAATTTGTTGGTGGACCAATATATGGTTTAAAAAGTTGTTTCTTTGGAGAACCTAATGAATGTTTTCAATATCAATGATTTATGGGGTTTATGGGATCTTATCAGAGATTCATCAAGGTATTTTCCTACATGGAAACACACCATAATAGATTGAACAAGAAGAGCGTTATGTTGGAATATCTTGGATTATGTGACAATTGATTCAACAATTTGATGAAATTTATATCTACTTGAAGAATTTTGATCCTACCCGAGCTATATGAGGAATATATAGTGTTTTCTGGGGAATATGGGATAGGATGTAGATAAGTGTTGATGTTTTGGGGACAAGTTTGTGGGGCATGGTTCATTAATTTTGAGTCTACATATACAAAATTACTTTATGTACAACCTCAATCTTGGAACATTTTTTTACATTATGTGTTGGAATCATTATTTGTTGGGAGAAAATTTGATTGCATTTATTATTCAAAAAAGTATAAAGTATATTTTTTCAATGGGATATTTGAATATCTTATAGAGGAGTTGGATTTAGTATATGCATTAATTTTATTATGATAGGGAATATGCATAGAGGAAGGGAAAGAGAGTTGTATATGATATAAGATGAATGTCTTAGACTCAAAAAGTTCATGAGTCTAGTTTTGAGGTGAGGATGTTGGTTTTTTTGGATCATATGCATATTTTAGTTTTGAAGGGATAAAATAATATGACCCTCATATCACTATCTATTCAGTTTACAATTTTGAACTAGGAAAGCGAGACTAAATGTGATTATACAATGTGTATGTCATTGTGAAAAATCATTGAAGGTGGGGAATCGACTTCCTATTGTCCTATAAATGAAAATGATAACATATTTGATTGGAACTGTGTTATATTGCCTATGATTATACATGAGGATATGATTAAATTATTCCATTCCTTGAAGGGGGTAACACATCAATAATTGAATAAATTGTACTTTGAAAAGTGTCTATAGTATTTGGGGATGAATGAGAAAGTAGATTGTACGGTTCTAGACAAAATTCTAAAATTATCAATAAGTGAAGGATGGTAATCACAGACCTATAGTTTTTAAATATCCATTTTCCATTCTAGATTAGATGTAATATGATATAAATATTTACACTTCATAGAGTCTTCAAAGGAAACCCTATAAAAATGATGATATTTTGGTGATTATGGACTAGCTCATAAAAGTACCTCAATTATTTCATATCATTGAGACTTTACTAGTGGATCAATTGGGATAGTTGTACATTTGAGAGATAATTTTTCTACATGGGGTGTTGTGGAGTATAGTTTCATATCATGACTCATGTTTAACGTCAAACTTATATCAGTTATTTCATAATGTAATTGGTATGTTTGTATTACATATTACACCATTTCTTCCATAGATAGATTAGGAGTAAAAACATACAATATATTTTTTGGAGGATATGATACAACTTTCTACATAGAACTTGGTGGTTATTAATAGAAGCACCTAGCACATGTTGAGTTCAACTATAAAAAAAATTATAACGAATCTATTCACTTGGTACAATATTTTCTTCGTTATTTTTTCCTTTTTGATAATATTTTATTTGATGGAGGCATGTGAATCCAAGATTTTGGGATAGATTCTCATCATGGAGAGATCAGATAAGGTAAAAAAATTCTAATACATATGGATATGGATCATTATATGAATATTTCATATCCTGATTGACATAGATTGACATTTGAGTTTATATTGGGTGATAGCGTATTCCTTTGAGTGTCACCAAGACTGGTTCATCGTATGATTTGAAAATATGGTCTGTTGGAAAACATGTTTCTTCGAGGTTTTGATATTTTGGATGGAAACAATATGGTGGTATATCAATTTGGTTTTCCATATATTTATATTTCTATGCTTTATTTTTTTAATGTGTAATATCAAATGTGGTATCACCTTTACCCTTATCATGTGATTGATATTATTTATATTTATATTAGCACTGATGGTACCTTTTAGGGGAATATCATACATGATTTTAATCAATTGGAGAATATGATTCAATGATTGAAAATATTGGTAGATTTATTATTTTGTAAAAATATACATGCACAGGAGGAATCATGTGAGAGATAATAATTTCTTTGGTCCCATTGACTCGATATTTTTTCCCCATAATCATAGAGAAACATTAATTTACATGTTGGGGATGAGTTGTTATATGTTGGGAAGATAGTAATGTCCTAACCATTCTAGAGATGTATTATTCTCATTTTAAGTTAAAATTTCTCATTTATTTCATGTATATAATGGTTGAGTATTTGTGGAAGGGTTCTCATTTTGAAATTTGGAATGATTTGTATGTTTTATGGAATAAAAATAGGAAGTTCATGATTAGTTCAAAATTTTCCAAACCATTCACCTAGCCCCACTAAATACTAAATTTTTATTTATAGGGTATTTTCACATATGGCGCATAGAAATTCAAACAACATTTTCCGTTAGTTGAAATTGATCAACCCTAATAAGAGGAGAATGGGTTGGGAACAATGTATCCCATCATAAGAAACATTGAGTTTGTGATTTAATTCCCTATAAAATTTCAAAATAAATTCCCAAACCCCTGAGTATTATAACATAATCACCGAGGATTAAGAAACAAACAAATTCATGTTTTTTAATCTCTTATGTGGATTCAAAATCTTCTAGAAGCTCTTATGATATGTATTAAAGACCCAATAGAAGAATTTTATAACATATGCAATCTATTTTCTTCCCTGATTGGTTATATCTCTCTCATATCTCTCTTTTAATATGAAGATGAATCACATATTACCCATTGGAAATGGTTGAAATATATATTATATGAATGCTAATCCATTGGATCTAGTTCATAGGATTTTCTGCTAGAAATTATAAATTTTTTTGTTCATGGTTTTCCTCCATCAATTTTTGGACTTTTGGTTTGGAGAATGTTTTTCAACAACCTCGAGGATCTTATTATAATTTTCCATTCAAAAATTATTTATATTAATTAACTATTTTTAGTGGAGAATTTAAAATTTTACACTACTGTAAATATCATTTTTAATTGAATTGATTAATTAGTTAATTAACTAAAATCGTTATGGAATTGGTGGAATATTGGGATACTATAATTTGTTAATTAATGGTATTATGAATTGTTTGATAATGGGAATTAATGAATGCTTTCATTGGACATTTTTGGACAATGTATGGGGTGATTAAATGTGGATATATGTTTTAATCCTGAATTGTTCATATAATCCAACTTGAGTATAAGTGTTGAACCATGACTCATATTATAAGTAAAAAAGACGCAACATGATGTGAATATTTTTTTCATAGTGTAAGTGATGATTACACATGATTTCTGTGAAATTTGTGTTCTATGTGTGTCACGACGTGTCCCCCGGGGCCCGTATCGTGACTACCCCAAGCCCACCTTTCATAGGACAGTTGCTGGCAACTAGAACCAAAGGCGTAACTCGCTAAAAACTGGGAAGGCATTGCCTTTATAAAACATAAACAAAAACACACCCAGAGTACAAGTGGATGCAAACACTAAGTAAAGCAGTAAAAAGTGTGCTGAAATTACAAAGGGGATGGAAAAACAAGCCCAACGGAATGGTCCAGTTACAACTGAAAGAAAGTACTACTGAAAAGGAAACCAACAGAATGATGAAGCAGCTCCTGGATTGTCCTTCGGATTCCTACCTGAAGGGTAGGTACAGATTTCCTCCTCAACACTTCACTTCTATCGGTCTTCTCCGTGTGTCGTCACGCTGAGTGTCAACAAGCTGGTACCGTCCAGTCCTCGTGCACTCTGCCTCGGTAAGCATTGTCCATCATCTTCATCAAACACAATGAGGTGTAGGCATAGCCCGTACATGGGTGAGTATAATGATAATCAATAGGGACCCTGAGACCCTCAAGGTCTCACTAAATCCAACAAGGATAAACCACATGAAAGATCTCAACAGAAAACCTTTACATAGGTATATGCCCATACATATACCTAAGTTATCATGTAACTCGTCTCAATCCTAATAAAAACACAAAGGTCATTGACTCAGCTCAAACCAGGATTTTTATTCACGATGTCGAAACTACGGCTGTTGGAGAACTCCTCCTCTATCGAGTACAGTGGGTCTGCCGCTAGAACCAAGCACCTCCCACTAACCATGGACTGCTGAAGTACTCCACCTGTCGAGTACTATGGGCCTACTGCTAAAACCAAGAACTTCCCACCATGGGCCTGCTGCTACAACCAAGTGCTCCTCCACCATGGTTCTGCTGCAAAAAACCAAGCGCACCCCACTGGGCCATCCGAATCACTCCGAGTCGATCGATCAATAGTCGTCAAGTCTCAGCAAGCTACTAGGTCTCTACAATCTGCTCGCTCTTCTCCATGAGGATCTGGTCCATGAACCTCAAGCTGATACTCCAAGTGTCATGAAGTCTCACGTAGATGTATCACAATGGACTGCCTCTTCAAGGGGTCTAAACGCAATAGACAACACATCAATCAGACGCTCGGTCTGTGAGTTATTATCCTTTTTGTCCCAGGGGCCCGGTTGGATTCACGTACAAACCAACCTGACCGTATCACAACTGTAAACTGAACTCCCATGGGTTATACTCAATGGAACCGTTTCTCAATTAGATTAGCAACGTTTCTGATGGTTCATCAAACGAACGTCTGATCTGAGAGTTATTGGATTTTCCGTTGGAGAGGCCCGGTTGGTTTTTAAGATAAAACCAGACCAAACATACTCCAACTGCGTCCAAAACACAAGTGCATTATGCCAAAATAACTATCTCATAATAAGTAATCCAACGTAATTGATGGCACTTCAATCAGACGTCGAGTCCTTAAATTAAAAGTGTTTCTGCTCCGAGGGCCCGGTTCGTTTCGGGTTCAAACCAACCCGGTCGTACCCAAACATTGCTGAAAGCGTGAGTGTAATATACCGAAACAACCGTCTCGATCCAAGGAATCCTACTCAACTGAAGGTGTGTCTATCAAAGGTCCTTAGATCTTGTTATGGGTGTTTAAACGAATCTGGTCTGAAAAAGGGGGGTATGGGCCAGGTCCGACCCAGCCCAACCCACCCTGGGTCGGCCCGAATTGGGTTGACCCGACCCAGGTTCAGGTCCGGCTTGGGAGGGCGTGGCTTGGTCTGACAGGTGCGGCCCAGCCATTCAGGGGGCACGACCTCCCCAACTCACACGGCTTAATGCCATGCCTCCCTGCTTCCGGAACGACAAAATCCATTCTGGTTCCTCCTGACGCGGCGGCGCACCGCCACTGCCTTCCGCGGACCACCGGATGCGCTCCAATGGTCTGTGTTTTCCACCATCTATGCCAGCGGCTCTCCTGGGAACTGCTCTTCACAGCGACAGCTTCAAATTTCCATTGTGGCCCCGTTTCGTCATCCCTCGTCAATCCGCGCACAGACAAACAACCCGCGGAGGGTCGTCTGGCAGTGTTTGTTTGGCCTGCGCCCTCTGCGTTATGCGTTATTAATTTGCCAAAGATAAACATGGTTTCACATAGAACAAATAGAAATTTTTTTCAAATAAAATTGATGCAATCCACCCTACCTCTATTATGACTTTTCACGTCATTGAGCCACATAAAGAAGCAAGCGTCGCGATTGATGTCGTCGGAGAATGGAATCGCAGAGAGACGACTTCAACTCGTTGACGTCGAGGAAGAAATGCCGAAGATGGAACGTCGTCGACGTTCCTTATGAGTTCCTCCTTCTCTTTTGGTTTGGATGAAGATCGATGGCATTGAGTGACGTTCCTCGGCGGTTCATCGTTGGAAGGATGGTATTCTTCGTTGAGAGAAGAACACCCTACATTATTTCTCCAAAGCTCTCTCACCCAAACCCCTCAACACAACAAAAGCCCCATAAATAATATAATAGCAAAGAAAATATATTTATTCACACATTACATTCAAAATTAAAACCACTTAATTAATTTAATAGGTTGAACTCATTAATTATAATGTGTTGGAATGCATTTAAGAGGGGGAGAGGGAGGTGAAGAGTTCTCATTAAATGGAAGCTCAAAGAATCAAGGGGGTTAAAGGGGGTTTGAAGAGAGTTGTGGGAGGTGAATGGTTGGGGCTCGTGTGGGTCCCACCTCTCAAATATCCACAAATAGGATGTTGGGTGGATGTGGGCCCCACCAAAAACTTTCCATGGGAGGAAATTACATCCATAGATATATAAAATTGTTTCAACAATTTTATTTAACTATTTCCAATTTCCCCAAAAATTAACTCTCGACCCCCATGAAACGCTACTACGGTAAAGGTCCCATTGAGCGAATACTGATGATGCGAGTTCATCAGTGTCCTCAGATTTCAATTCTGAGCACAAGTTCAAAAGATAGAAAAAAACCCGCACGTACGTTTACTGAATGTAACAGAACAAAAATTCAAAAATTTATTTCGGGCACACCGGCCCTCAGAATTAGGTGCCGTCAGAAACTGCGGACTTGTAAAATTAAAAAGAAATTAAGAAAAAAATTTCCTTGAAATTTCCAGGTCATTACATTACCCCCACCTCAGGGATTTACGTCCCCGTAAAGCTACAACAGATGCTAAGGGAACAAAAGGGGTATTGAGCACGCATATGAGGCTCTTGATTCCATGTGCTACCCTAGAGGTTCTTGTGCTGCCAGCGAATGCACACCAGAGGAATCAATTGTCCAAGTAGGACCCAATCCCATCGATACTCAATATCTAATGGAAACTTTGTGAAAGTATCCCCGTCATCAATATCTAGCTTTCCGTGGTATATGTTTCGGAACGGGTTGTGCACATATCTACTCAGCTTAGATACGTGGAAGACATCATGCATCCAGTGCAACTGATGTGGAAGAGCCAGGCTGTAAGCCACCTCAGCTACTCTGCTAAGTACCTGGAAAGGTCCGATGAAACACAGAGATGACTTGTCACCCCAACCAAATCTTCGTTGACGTCGTCGAGATGAGAACCGTAGGAAGACGTGGTCTCCATCCTCGAACACCAGTGATCTTCATCTCCTATCAGCATAGGACTTCAGTCTACTCTATACAGTCTTCATCTACTCTTGGATGATCTGCACCTTCTCCATCATAGCCTGAACCATCTATGATTCTACACATGCTGACTCCATCACTATCTATAGTGGATATCTGAAACCTGGCTAGCTACTGTCTCGCCTCTCCTAATAGCTAAATGCCTGATCACCTACTAAGAGCATCTGCTACAACATTCCCATTCCCCTCAATATGGACTATCTTGAAGTCATAGTCCTAAAGTAACTCAATCCATCACTACCATCTCAGGTTCAGTTCCTTTTGGGAGAAGACACTCCTGATACTATTGAGTTTAGAGTAAACTGTAAACCGTTCGCTCAATGAAAAATGGTGAGTCTAGGAAATTGTATGAACTCATCTCCACCCTTCTTCATCTACGTTCTATAATAGCTGCTGAGATTTATCCTCTGCCAAAAAGAGAAATCTGGTCTCATCCCCTGGATAAACCACGTTCTTTTCCTAATACAATAAATCCTTA
This sequence comes from Viscum album, assembly GCA_963277665.1. Taxonomy (NCBI): domain Eukaryota; kingdom Viridiplantae; phylum Streptophyta; class Magnoliopsida; order Santalales; family Viscaceae; genus Viscum; species Viscum album. The sequence continues at coordinate 860,440,503 of OY728151.1, forward strand.
CATGAATGGTACAAATTCATTTCATGGACGACGTTGTAAGACCTCAACGTTACTACCAAGATATCCAACTATTACTCTTGTCTCCATGGGTTGAGTCACACTATCGGCATAAGTGTGTGGTTACTGGGTCTCCTCCTATAGAAAACTCAAAAGTGAGGTTCAATTCAACAGTTTTAACCAGAACCTCTCAGTATCAACCATACAAAAACGACAGGCTAGTAAACATCACAAAGATAAGTGTCTTTTATTACTGAAGATCAAAGTACAAGGACACATAACATCCACAAACTACAATAACATCAAGGAAACTAGAAGCACCAAGAACAAAGGAATTTAGGCATAGAACTAGTTCCACTCCTGTCCAACTGCTTCCGGAGCTTCATAGTCATATGCTTCAGCTGCTTAAATATGTGGTCTCCCATGTCCACATGTTCCCTGTGGTTGGGGTGGACCTCCTGGTGGTGGTGGTGGAAACCCCTCAAAGTGTTGTCCACCTCCAGCTGTACGACCAGCTTCTCTGCATCGGTCTCCTGCTCCTTGCAGTCCTCCTGGATCGAACCTATGCCTTTGATTGGGAGGTCCATCGTGTATATGCTGATAATCTGTATGGAGGGTCGGACAGTCACGTGCCATGTGACCAAGCCCGCCACAGGAGTTACATTTTCCGCTCATGGTAAGTCTTTATCCAGCCCAAGTTCCTTACAAACACGATCCTAAGTCATGGGGTTGACCACCTGTAGGTCTGGTCCTCTTAGACCTCTACGTCATCTATCTAATGCCAGCTATAGAAGAATATGTTTCATGTCGACTAGTGGTAGGTACCGCTACTGCAGTTTTCTCAGCAAAGAAACTTTCCACTAGGAGGGCTCGCTCTAACACCCCTGTTTGGGTCGGGATGCTGTGAGAAACAACTAAAGATCTAATCTCTCGCTTGAGCCACTACTAAAAGGTCTGAGACCTGAATAATGGGCCCCGTACCCTATGAGTAGAGTAGCGTGAGAGGTCGGTGAACCTCGCTAAGTAATACGCCACCGTCATGCTACCCTGCTGAAGATGCAGTAGCTCCTGTATACGCATCGCTCGAAGGGTGGATGGTACAAACTCTGCCCGAAACAGGCTCTAAAAGTCTTCTGATAGAAGAATCACCTCATCATGCATCTAGATCATCAGGCTCCACCATCTTCCTACTTGTGCCGGAAGGAGGCTGGAAACAATGATCACAATAAAGTCTGCTGGCATCCCTACTAGCCTGAAGACTCTCACCACAGCCTCCATCCAATCCTCAGCCACCTGTGGGTCTGTCTATCCCTGGAACCTGTGTGGCCTCTGGCGCTGGAACTCATGCAGCGTGCTCAAGTGGCGTGCATCACCAGCTACTGGGGATGGTGGAATCGGTGGCCCAATGGGTGGTAGTACTTCTGGTGCCTCTGTTGGTGCCTCAACTGGATGAGGGACCTGTAATGAGGTCTCATCACTTAGAGGGCTGTCAGTACATACAACTCTTGGGGCTCTAGCTGGTCATCCGCGGGGAGGTATCTTGAAAGAAACAGATGTGACACGATCAAAAGACTATACCAGGTGAGATTACCTGGTTTGAGTTGAGTTAAAGGAAAACTTTTGAAAACACACATTCAATTAGTGTCTTCGTGCACTGAGTCAGAAATTAGAAGTCATGGTCCTAGTGTATGGATACTTCGGTCGCCCGCACCATCACTGGACTCCCTGAACTGAAAACAACACTTAATACCCATAACACTATTGCTTCAAAGAATGAAAATATCAGAGTTCTATGTTATATGGTAGAACCAAATCCTCTGATACAAATTTGTCACGACCGGTCCCCCGGGGCCCATATCGTGTCTACCCCAAGCCCTCCTTCAATAGGTCAGGGGCTGTAGAATAGCACCAAAGGAATAAGTCCCTAAATACTGGAAAGGAATTGCCTTTATAAAACATAAAAACACACACAAACAGAGTAAAAGCGGAAGAAAACACTAAGTAAAGTAGTAAAAAGTGTGCTGAAAGTACAAAGGAGCCGGAAATAGAAGCCCAACGGAAAGGTACAACTACAACTGAAATAATGTACAACTAAAAAGACAAACAACTGAATGGTGAAGCAGCTCCTAGATCATCCTCCAGGTTCCTACTTGAAGGGTAGGTATAGATGAACTCCTCATCACTCCACATCTATCGGTCTGCTCTGTGTGTCGTCATGCCATGTGTCCACCACTGGGTATCGTCCAGTATTCATACACTCTGCCTCAGTTACCATTGTCTGTCGTCTGCATCCAACACAACGAGGTGCGGGCATAGCCCATACAGGGGTGAGTATAATGATACTCATTTGGGAACCTGAGACACTGAAGGTATCACTAAATCTAATAAGGATAAACCACAAGAATGATCTCAATAGATAACATTTACTTAGGTATATTCCCATACATATACATATGTTGTCAAGTAACCGATCTCAATCATGAGGAAAACAAAAAGGTCATTAACTCAGCTCAAACCAAGATTTTTATTCACGATGTCAAAACCACGGCTACGGGATAACTCCTCCTCTATCGAGTATAGTGGGCCTTCCGATACAACCAAGAAGTTCCCACTAACCTTAGACTGCTGAAATACTCCACCAGTCGAGTACTGTGGGCCTGCTACTACAACCAATTTCTTCCCACCATAGGTCTGCTGCTACAACCAAGCGTACCACCTCATAGCCTAAGGAGTTACTTCTTTTGTTGAGTACTGCGGGTCTGACGCTACAACCAAGCACTCCTCCAGCGTGGGACTGGTACTACAACAAAGCGCACCCCACTGGGCCATCTGAATCACTCTGAGTCGATCGATCAACAGTCGTCAATTCTCAGCCAGCTACTCGGTCTCTGCAATAGACTTCCTCGTCTCTGGGAGGGTCTGATACATGTGCCTCAAGCTGATACTCCAATTGTATGAAGTCTCACGTAGAAGTATCACAAAGGACCACCTCGTCAAGGGGTCTCAACGCAACAGACGGTGCGTCAATCGGACGCCCGGTCTGTGAGTTATTATCCTTTTGTCTCTAGGGCCCGATTGGTTTTGTGTATGAACCAACTAGACCGTATCTCAAATATACCCCAAAATCCCATCTGGTATACTCAAATTAACCATTCCTCAATGAGATTACCAACGCCACTGACGGTTCGTCAAACGGACATCCGGTTTGAGAGTTATTAGCTTTTCCATTCCAAGGGCACAATTGGTTTTTAAGCTAAAACCAACTCGACCGTACTCCAACTGCGTGAAAAACTCATGTGGAGTATTCCAAAAGAACCGTTTCATCATAAGGAATCAAACTTAATTGAAGGCAGATCAATCAGACATAGGGTCCTTAAAATATAAGTGTTTTCGCTTTGAGGGCCCTGTTGGTTTCGGGTTCGAACCAACCCCGCCATACATAAACATTGCCGAAACCTTGAGTGTAATATACCAAAATGACCATCTCGATCCATGGAATCCTAAAAATATGACGTTGATTCGATCAAAGGTCTGCAGCTCATGTTATGGGCGTTTAAACGAATCTGGTCCGAAAAAGGGCGGTCCAGGCCCAGTACGACCCGACCCAACCCACCCTGGGTCGGGCCGAATGAGGTCGACCCGACACAAGTCCGAGCTGGGCCCAGTAGGGTGAAGCCTGACTTGGATGGCGAGGCCCAGCCCGGTTGGCACGACCCGACCCAAGTCAGGCCGCGGCTCGCCCAGCCTGGCCGAGCTAGGGGCGTGACCTCCCCAGCTGGCGCGACTTAATGTCGTGCCTTCCTGCTTCTGGAACGGAAAAATTCGTTCCAGTTCCTCCTGCCACAGTGGCTCTGCCGCGACGGTCTGCTCCGGCGGCGCGCCGCCACCGCCTTCCGCGGACACCCTGACGCACTTCGGTGGTCCGTTTTTCATACCGTCTGCGCCAGCGGCTCTCTTGGGACCCGCTCTTCACTACGACAACTTCAAATGGCTGTTGCGACCCTATTTTGTCATCACCCATCAATATGCTCACAAAAAAACACCCTACGGAGGGTCGTCGGGCCATGTTTGTACGGCCCGCGCCCTCCGAGTTAGGCGTTGTCAATTGGCCAAAGATAAACATCGTTTCACGTAGAATGAATAACAATTTTATTCAAATAAAATCAAAGCAATCCACCCTACCTCGATTATGAAATTTCACATCGTCAATCCGTGGAATGCGGCAAGCGTCGCGATAGATGGCGTCGGAGAAGGGCGTCATGGAGAGACGGCGTCAACTCATTGACGTCGAGGATGAAAGGTCGAAGATGGCATGTTTTCGGTGATCCTTCCAAGTGGATCCTTCCCCTTTGGTCTGCCTGAAGATAGACGTCATTGAGTGACTTTCCTCGACGGTTCTTCGTTGGAAGGTTGGTGTTATTTGTTGAGAAAAGAACACCCTACACTATTTCTCCAAATCTCTCACACTCAAACCTCTCAACACAATGAAATCCCCATAAATAAAATCCTAGCAAAGCCAATATTGATTTTGACACATGCCATTCATAATTCAAACAACTTAATTAATTTAAGAGGTTGAAATCATTAATTAAAATGTGTTGGAATGCATTTAAGAGGGGGACAGGGAGGTGAAGACTTATCATTAAATGGATGCTCAGATAATCAAGGGGGTTAAAGGGGGTTTGAAGAGAGTTATAGGAGGTGAAGGGTTGGTGCTTGTGTGGGCCCCACCTACCAAATACCCACACATGGGATGTTGGGTGGATGTGGGCCCCACCAACAACTTCCCATGGGAGGAAATAACTTCCATAGCTATATAAAATTGTTCCAACAATTTTATTTTACTATTTCCAATTTCCCCAAAAATTGACTCTCATCCCGCATAAAACACAACTGCGGTAAAGGTCCCTTTAAGGGAATACCAGCGCTGCGAGTTTATCAGTGTCCTCAGATTTAAACTTCAAGCACCAGTTCAAAATTGTTGGACCAATTTTATATATCTATGGAAGTTATTTCCTCCCATGGGAAGTTGTTGGTGGGGCCCAAATACACCCAACTTCCCATGTGTGGGTATTTGAGAGGTGGGGCCCACATGAGCCGCAACCATTCACCTCCCATAACTCTCTTCAAACCCCATTTAACCCCTTTGATTCATTGAGCTTCCATTTAATGAGAACTCTTAACCTACCCTTAACCCCCATGATTCGTTGAGCTTCGCGGTTGTCAAGCGCTGTGGACGATGGCGTCGTTTCCGTCGTCTTTAGTGTCTCCTCCCTTGTCATAGAGGAAGAAGAGGATGGAGAGAACCAGAACCACTGAGTCAATGTTCTTCATCGGTGAATTTGGCATTCTTCGTTGAAGAGTGATGTTCTTCGTGGGGGATGAATTTCTTCCAAATAAAAGGAAAGAGCTCTCTTCCAAAATTCCCCACACAACAAGCCAACCAAAAAAATAAAATAAGGCTCCTCCTAATTTTATTAATTCATGCCATGCATTCTAATATTACAAATTCAAATTCCAAAACACTTAATTAATTAAACATGAGTTGTCTAATTAATTATGTATTAAGTTGGCAAGCTTTATAGAGGGAGAGAGGGGAGTTACTCAAATAAAGGGGAGTTAGGGAATGCGAAGAGTTGGGGGTTGTGTGGGCCCCACCACACCATTATCCTCTCAAGGGTAGTTAATAACTAGTGGGTCCCACCACAAATCCCCCACCAAGGATATAACCACTTAGAAAAAGAAATAAAATTGTATCATAATTTTATTTTACTTTTCATTTAATCCAAATTTTTAAAATACTCCTCCCGAGCAGACGCATCTTTGGTAAAGGTCCTCTTATGCAATTACAGGCACTGCGATTCCATCGATTCCCTCACATTTAAAATCCAAGCACCGGTTCAAAAGATAGAAGAAACTCGCTTGTTCGTTCACTGAATGTATCTGAGATAAACTCTGGAATTTGATTCCGGGGACACCGAGCCTCGGAATCAAGTTCCTTCAAAAACTGCGTACTCGTAAAATCCCAACGAATTTAAGAAAAAATTTTCCTTGAAATTTATGGGTCTTTATAATATATCCATTTGTGATAAGGAGTGTGTGATATGGTCAGATTCTTCAAATACACATGGAGTGACAGAAATTATGTTTTGTACCAATTAAAAATAAATTTGACTGGAATTCTATGTAGATGTGTTTGGAAATTATGTATTAATGAATAATGAAATTTCATGATCACATGAAGCGTGATTACTTATGATATGTGGTTTAGAAAAATTCATTGGTCTAAATATTTATTCATGTTTTGGGTGTCATCATGATCCTGGAATATTTATGTGGTCAATTAATGAATAAGGAAATGTTATAATAATTTACATTTTTGGTAATATTTTATTTATACAAAATAAATTTTTTTATATACTGGATATTGTTTTAGATGTTATTGTAATTGGAATACTGATTTTTACTCACACCCTACTCAGTCATCCTGATATGTACCATAATTGAATTCATGCTTTCATGGTAGGATATGTGAAAAATCTCTCTGGAAAAAGGCTATATTGAGATAGATCTTCGGTGAGGGAAACAAAAATTTTCTCAGGAACCACATTGGGGGATGTCTGTGAGTCTTTATTTTGGTATTTCATATGGACACAAGGCACTTATATAGATTGAAATATATATTATTTTTGTTTATATATTGATTTCATTTTCTTGTTCATCATTTAATATTGTCCGTTTTTTAGTTATGGTATCATTCATGTTATTAGTTATTATCATTTCTCAATTGATTATTTATTTTCCATGGTAATTATTCTATTATAAATAGGTTATAATAATTCCATATTATATATTATATTGTCATTTTTTTCCTTAGCCATTGGCATATAGGGTGGCCCAACAATAATCATGTGGAAAACTAGCTCTAGGAACTGATATGTGGCTCATAGGTTAGGTTTTTTTAACAATCCAGAAATAAATGTGAATTTTATTCATGAAATTAAATTTTAAAATAAGTAATATTAAATTGTTATGAAAAATGAAATATTTTAAAATCCTAAATATCTTAGGTCGTATATACCCATGAGTAATGCATTAATTTTTGACAGAACATTATGGAATGATTTTCGATATTATTATATATTTTCATAATGATAAAAAAAATCCTGAATATAATTTTTTATTTAAAGAAACAATAATGTACCAACCATGTGTTGTGGTGGGTAAAAATGAATTACATCACTTTTTTGTTGTGGTTCACCACAAATATGATAAAAAGAAATTGCATTTTTTTGCAGGGTGGTAGTACACCTCACACAAGAACCATGGATTCCTTTAATTTATGATGAAAGCTGATATAGATATAGGTGGTTTAATTAACTCAAATAATTCCACATATGTGTGAAATTTTGTTTTCAGTTCATCAGGGTTGAATTAAATCTTATGGAGGAATAATATTAAATAAATGAAAACCATTCTATTAAAAACAATACCTCTTATTTGGGAAATATCCATTATTTTTTACCTTAAGGCACAAACTATTAGTATTATTCCAAAATTAATACCGTTATATTGTGTGTTTAGATTTTATGAAGGTAGTTTTTATGTTATTTTTTTCTATTAAATAGTTCTTATAGAGTGGTGAAAGGTGAATAGGACATTCCATTTTTATTATGTCTTAAAATATTAAATTAATATAAAATAATATTCATTTACAAAAGGATCCAAAATCATAATATTTGAAGTTAAGAAGAATTGATATCTAAATAATATCTCAAAATAAAATTTATACATTATAAAAAAACCAATATATTATTGTTTTAAGTCTTTATTAATCATTTTGACATTTATCACAACAACAAGCATTTTTACTTTTTTGAGGGTCTATATATTAATAATAAATAGATTAACATCCCATAAATGGACCAATGATGAAATTTAAAACAATATATGAATCAGTTGGAATAAAATATAAATGTTAATAATTTTATATTATTTATTAAAATACTTATTTCATAATAATCAATAATTTAGATTTCATAACATTGACATAAATACAATATTAAAAACATCTGAATTTATAATAAAATTATTAATACCTTTATATCATCATATTTCGGTGTAAAATATTATTGGTTCACATTAATTATTTCTAATTATATTACATTTAAAATTTATAACATCATTGAATTGAATTTTCTATTAATCTAATAATTACTGCATCACCATTACGTAATAACATAATGTAATTAATTATTCAGTAAAAACTAAAAAAAATAATATGATGAAGGAATATTATTTATTTATACAATGGAAATTAAATACCAAACATATCATCTTGTTTTTAACTGTTTCATAAAAATTATAGTCATTAAAAATAAGAATGTGACATTTTTTAATTTTGTTTACATTAAATATTTTAAAGGACATAATAACACAGAAATGGAAAATAATAATAATATAACTAAATAATGGATTATTATGGATGATTTTAATTTATCCAATAAAATTTTATCAAATTTTACGGTCATTTTATAGTCATTTTGATATTATTTTTTACATTTAATTTGATAATATAACTTTTACTATGGTATAAAAATTAATATGGTTAATACTCATGAAGAGGAAAATAAAATACAAAAATTTAAAATATTTATACCTCTCAATTAAAAAATATGAAATATAATTTTACAAATTCAAAACACATAATTTGATGACATCAATTTAGAATTGAACTAACAAAATGGATCTTTAGAAAAATGATATATTAAAATATTATTAATTTTTATACTAAATTCCAGTGTAAAATTATTTTCCTAACTTATTATTGTATTATTTAAAATTATAATGAAAAAATTACAATTTATGACTAAAAAAATTGAATATGATTTTATATATTATCTTAAAGAAAGTACACTTTCTTTAAAAATCATAATTTTTCATCATTCATTGAAAAATCAATCTTTTCACAAAATTATCAACACACCACTTTAAGATAATTTTTACATTTTGAATAAAAAATTAATATTATAATACATATTATTAATAAATCCTATAAATTATTTATATAATTATTCTGCAAGAAAATTAGGAAGAAAATTTATTTTAAATAAATAAATGGATTTATGAAAAACATAGTTATTATTTCATTGTCAACAATCAACAAATTTCTATTGATTAAAAAATATATATATTTATAAATTATCTATATTTATTCATAGAAACTAAATTAATGTCTTTGTTACAATAGTTATAAAATAATATTTCATGGTACTTTTGGGCAAAGTGTGGAATCTAACATATTCAATTAAAAATAGTTATCTTCTATAATCCTTGGATGCTACACTTATCTACCTTGACGTCCACTTCTAGGTTTTTTTCATAATGTCAATTTAACCACATTTAATAGTAAAATACAATATTTTATCTGTCATAGTAGTTCTTAATCTGAATATTACATTGTTGATATTATCCCTACTAATTTTTTTTAGTTTCCCAACCCCTTCGCAAAAGTAGCCTTAAGACATAGAATGTTTCTCCTATATTTTTAATTATGTATCCACAAATTTGTATTCTAATATAATTTTTCCTAAATGAAAAAATATATTGAATTTGATTCTCATTTACATCAATATAACCTTGAGAAAAAAACATTTAACATTTTTATAAATTCACACTTATAATTTTCCTATAGATAACTTCACAAATGGAATATTTAACTCTCGATCGAAATATATATTATTCAAGAAGGGAATAAAAAAATCTTAGATTTGGATTGTGGGATTTGTTTCATTAATTTTTCTCTTTCTTTTAATTTTATTCATTTTTGGGATGTTTATTTTATGTTTCAGATGTTCTATCCTGAGGATTATTTTTGGAAAAAATTTCATGACTTTATAGTTCAATTTTTTTTTTCTTATTGTATTATATTTCTTCATATATTAAAAAATAACTACAAATATTATTATGTTAAATAGAATAGTTTCAATAAAGTATATATCTAAATATATTAGATAAATTTTACTTCTTTATATTTAAATAAATGTATATCGATATTTTTAATATATAGAAAATAAATATTGATTATGGATTTCATAAAAAATATTTTAATATTATATATATATTAAAATTTTAATTATATATTATAAATGAACAATAAAATTAGTTATTTTAATATTTTTTTATATTTTTATGTAATTTCATTTTAAAAAATTAAAATTTATCATAAAATAAATACAATGATCATGAGATATATTTCATGGGTATGTTTTATAAAAAAATGATAAAGAAACCACGTCCTAGGAGAAAATTTACATAGATTTTGATTAAAATGACTAATATGATATAGTAAATGTCATGACCCGTCCCCCGGGGCTTGTGTCGTGACTACCCGATGATCGCCTTCCATAGGCCAGGGGTTGTAGACTACCACCAAAGGAGTAATTACCTAAAACTGGGAAGGAATTTCATTTATTACCAGTAAACTCACACAAAAGAGCACACAACTAGAGACAAAAGACTAGGTAAACTATATTACAATAGAGTGTAGAAAAGTAAAATGGGCCAGAAATACAAGCCCAACTATAAATTACAAGTAATTTGATGTACAAGTATAACTGAAGAAAGGAAAAATAGCTACTGGGTCATCCTACTGGATTCCTACCTTAAGGGTCGGTACAGATAGCCTCCTCATCACTCCACGTCCGTCAGTCTCCACTGTGTACCGACTTGTTGTAGGGTCCACCTCTGAGTACCGTCTTGTGTAGGTACTCTCAGCCTCAGTTAGCATTGTTCGTCGTCTGCAGCCAACACAACAAGGTGTGGGCATATCCTGAGCAGGGGTGAGTATAATGATACTCATTAGGGACCCCGAGACCCTCATGGTCTCACAAATACACACAGGATAAACCAAAAAGTAAAGAAACAATAGATAACCAAACACATGTACATGCCCATAAATATATCTAAGTTATTAATTTGTCTGTCTCAGTCATGAGGAAAACACAGAAGTACTGACTCTGCTCAACCAGGATTTTATTCTAGGGGTAGTATCAAGTAACATCCCAACACATTATTGAAACCTCAGATACTGGAGAACTCCATCTCAATCAAGTACAGTGGGCCTGCCGCGACACCAAGTTCTCTTCCCACTATCCTTGGACTACTGAGGTACTCCTCCTGTTGAGTACCATGGGTCTGCTGCGTCACATAGAGGTGCTCCCCACCGTGGGAATGTTGCCACACCCAAGTGCTCCCCCACATAGCATGCTGAGGTACTCCTCCTATCAAATACTGTGGTTCTGCCGTGTCACCAAGCGCACTCCTCCACCGTGGGTCTGCTGCCGCACCCAGGCGCTCCCCACTGGGCTAGTAGAGTCTTTCCAAGTCAAACGGTTAGCAGTATTCAGGTATTATCTAGCTACTAGGTCTATGAAATCTTCTCGACCATCACTTGAAGGATCCGCACACAAGCTATACTCCAACTACCACAATGTTTCTTGAAGATGTAACTCAATGGTCTGCTACGTCATCGGGGTCTCAATGCAATAGATGATACATCATTCAGATGTCCGGTCAGTGAGTTATTAGCCTTTTAGTACTGAGGGCACGATTGGATTCGTGCACGATCCAATCTGCCTGTATCTCAACTATACCCCAAACTCATGTGGGGAGACTAAAAGGGATTGTCATGCTCCATGATTTACAGCATTGTTTATGGTTCATCATACAGACTTCTAGTGCCAAAGATATGGCCAAAAAAGGTGAAATGTTCGTAATGGGCCTAGGTCTCTCTCGACGTGGCCGAACCGACCCGGCCCGTTAGGCCCAACCCAGCCAGCCGCGAGGGTGTAGACCGGTCGCGAGGGAGAGGACTGGCCATGGGTCGCCACGAGTGCACTTCGGCCCGGAGGGAACTGTGCGGGAGGATCGGCATGGAGGGATCCACAAGGGGCCGGTTTGGCCCAGATGCCACAAGGGCTGGGGTTCGGCCGGGGCTCAGGAGGGCGGATGGCTGGCGCGGTCCTGGCACCTCGAGAAGCATTCGGGCTGGGGCGTGGTGCGGCCAGGGTGCAGCGCGGCTGAGGCCAGTTTGGCCAGCGGATAGCGTAGCCTGGGTGGCTCGGCCCGGCCTGGGGCCGCTCGACCGGAAGGGCAGAGACCGCATGGGCAGTTCGACAGAGGCACGGTGAGGGGGCGTGACTGGTCCGATCGATGGCAGTATAGAATGCTGCGGGGGCAGTTCCGGTCACAGAGGATGTGGGTGGCATGGCTGTTTCCTTTGTCGCCTTTTTCGATGCTTTTTCCTTCCATAGTTTCAAAGAACATTACAAATGATAATGGAAGAGGGGTCAAGCCATGTTGGTTTGGTTCGCACCCTCCAGGTTTTGGGTGGTAACATTTGGCTCACAAGAATGAGGCAGAACAAACCCTCCCACAATGAATAACCCCAAAACCAGCAAGAGGAATACATGAGTGGATCAACTAGTTAGAAGTTAATCCATTTTCTTTTTTTAGAAATAATTCTTCATGGTAATATAAAATCAATCACAAAAAACACCAACCTTGTTCGTTGTTCATCGACGGAATCATGTGGAAGAAGACAGAATTGTCTTCGTTCTTCACGTACACCACACACCTCCAATTTCATGCTTGTGAGTCGGTTCATTGACGATGATGATGAGGGAAGGTTGGTTGTCAATGATGTCCCACGACAGTTGCCTCCGTAATGGGATTCCGAGGAAGAAGTCGAAGACCCTCCTCGCCAGCGTTCTTCATGGAAGATGCTCTTTGTTCTTCATTGGAGAAACATACTCCCAAAGCTCCTCCTCTCCCCAAATTCCCCCATATATGAATGGTGCACCAAAATAATAGATTAAACCATTGATTATATTGTTTTATACAATTCAAAACGCCTAATTAATTAACGTGTGTGGCATAATAAATTAAGGGAGGTGGTGGAACCATTAAGGGAGGGGTTAGAAAAAATAATGGTAGAAGAGGTCCAGAGGCTATCCCTCATTAATGAGGGGAGTTGGTAGTTTCTCTAAATTAAATGGGGGGGGGGGGGTTAGTCCTGGGTGGTCCCCACCACCATAAAAACTCGTTTGAGGTTAGGTTTGGGTGTGACCCACCACCATAACCACTCATGGGATGATAAGGTGGGATGGTCCCCACACTTCAACCCCCACTTGGGTGATTACAAAATAAAAATAAAGTATGATCTTATTTTATTTTATTATTTACACTTAAAACCCAAAAACCAACATCCACCCTCGACCAACTGTCATCGAGGTGAATGTATTCTTATGAGAATACTGGCAATGTGAGTTCAACGGTGCCCTCATATTTCAATTCTGAGCACCGGTTCAAATGTTATAAAAATCTGCTCGTATATTTACTGAACGTACCCAAACAAAATATCAGAAATTGATTTTGGTCACACCAGGCCTCAGAATCACGTTCCATCAATTTTGGCGGACTCGTAATATTATTATTTAATTAAAAAATAACATGGAAATTCAGCGTCTTTACATTCTCCCCACCTCAAGGCTCTACTTCCCCATAAGACACAACTCAACTCGGGAACAAGTGGGGGTACTGAGCACGTATATGAGCCTCCTACTCCCATGTTCTCTCTTGCAGGTTCTTGTGCTGCCAACGAATGCGTACCAAAGGTATCAAATGTCCACGAAGGACCCGCTCATGTCGATACTCAATATCTATTGGAACCTCTATTAATATCTCCCCATTGTCGACGTCTAGATCGCCGTAGTAGATGATGTGAGAAGGGTCATGCATGTATCTCCTCAATTGGGATATGTGGAATACGTCGTGCACCTAGTGCAACTTAGGTGGAAGAGCTAAGCGGTAAGCCACCTCGCCAACTCTACTAAAGATCTGAAATGGTATGATGAATCTCGGATATAACTTTCCACCTTATCCAAATATCCATAGACCTCATTGGGGTGAGACCTATAGAAAGAGGTGGTCTCCATCCTTGAACTCTAGAGGTCTCTATCTCCTGTCAGTATATGACTTCCTCCCTGATCTGTGTAGTATTCATCTGCTCCAAGATGATCTGCACCATCTCTGTGGTAGCCCGTACCATCTCTGGTCCCACTAGGGCTGACTCGCCTGGCGCAGTCCAGCACAATGGTGATCTACAAGGTCACCTGTATAACGCCTCAAAAGGTACCATCCCAATGGTGGAGTGAAAGATGATTTTGTACGAAATCTTCACCAAATGCATGCGATCCTCTCTATTGCGACTGAAGTTGAGAACACAAGCACAGAGCATGTCCTTGAGGGTCTGAATGGTCCGCTCAGTCTGACCATCTGTATGAGGATGGAAGGCAGTTCTCAAATGAAGTTTCATCATGAAAGCCTCCTGCAATCCCTTCCATAGTTGGGATGTAAAACGGGCATAACGATCAAAGAAAATTGTCGAAGTTACTCCAAGTATCCACATAATCTCCTACACATAGAGGTGTCCCAAACTCTCTAATCAACACTGCTCTATGATCAGTAGGAAGTAGGCCGACATGGTGAGTCGATCAATGATCACCCAGATAAAGTCGTGACCCCTAGATGTACATGGATGTCCTATCATAGAGCCCATGGATATCCCATACCACTTCAAATCTAGGACCATTAATGGCTAAACAAATCCTGCTAGTACGTGATGCTCCACCGTCACTTGTTGACAAGTGATGCATTGAGAGGTAAAATATGCTACAGATTTCTTCATTCCCAGACACCAGTGCTGTCATAGAAGATCCGGGTACATCTTCGCAACTCCTGGATGTACCACTAGAGGGGATGTGTGGAACTCTCTCAACAATTCCTTCTGAAGTGACACTGGTACCATATTACATCTTATGAAGATTATGACATGCTCCCCACCTTTAGAAAATCCATCAGGTGCCTGCCCTATGGATATCAGAGAACATCATGTCATAGAGTCAGTGTCCCCATGATGCACCTCCCTGAATTGCTTATGAAGTGTGGGAGTGACTGTAAGAGACTGATGAAAAGATTCTCCATATCTATCCACAAAAGATATCAGCAAATCGGATAGCTTCTCCCTCACTTCGCCTATCAGTTGTATAACGGATCTCATGATGACTGCATTTGCAATAGAATTCCCTTTCCCAGGAGTATAGACTATCTCAAAGTCATATCCCTAGAGGAACTCAATACAACATCGTTGTCTCTGGTTCAAAACCTTCTGAGAGAAGATATACCTGAGACTTTGGTGATCAGAGTACACATATAAATGATCACCCATCAAATAGTGTCACCACATCTTCAAGGTGAAGACCACCACTACTAACTCCCTATCATGGGTTTTGTAGATCTACTCATGTTGTCTCAGGTGTCGAGAGCCATAAGTGATCACTGCTCGCTCCTCCATCAGGACACATCCGAGTCCATCCCCTGATGTGTCACAGTATACTACATACCCTATTCCTTCCTCAGGAAGCCTCATGATTGGAGCACTAGTCAGCCTCTTCCTCATCTCCTAAAATCTCTACAGAAATATGTCCAACCACTCCAAGTTTATCCCCTTCTACGTCAAGGAAAATATTGGGGCTGCAACTCTGGAGATGTATGGAAAAAATCTTTTGTAGTATCCAACTAATCCCAGGAAACTTCGTACCTCCTTCACAGTGCTGGGTGGCTCTCGAGCAAGTACCACCCCAATCATTGCTAAATCCAATGCATCTCCATCCACCGAGATGACATTTCCTTGAACATGAACCTCTCATATCTAGAACTGGAACATAGAGAGCATAACATAAATTTAGTGCTCTCGGAGCATGTCCAGTACTACCTACAAATGATAGGCATGCACCTCCTCTATAGTCGAGTAGATCAGAATGTCGTCGATGAAGACTATACCAAAGCTATCAAGGTATAGCTGGAAGATCCTATTCATGAGTCCCATAAACACTACTTTAGTGTTTGTTATGCCAAATGGAATAACCACGAACTCTTAGTGGCCGTACCGACATAGGGAAGCCAATTTTTGCACATCCTTGTCTCGAACGCTGAGCTGGTGAAAGCCTGATCTGAGGTTTATCTTCAAGAACCAACACGACCCCTTCAGCTGATCAAAGAGGTTGTCAATCCTTGGGAGTGGGTACTTGTTTTTCATGGTCACATGGTTGAGGCACCGATAGTGAAAAAAAATCCTTATGGTCTCATCTTCCATCTTGGAAAACAAATCTGGGGCTGCCCAGCGAGTAACACTGGGACAGATGAATCCCTTCCCCTACAAGTTCTATAGCTGTACCCACATCTCACGAATCTCATCGGGAGCCATCTGATACACTGGTGTAGATATTGGTGTCTTCTCAGGGTACAGGTCAATGTAAATGTATACCTCTATATGAGGGGGTAGACCTAGAACATCATTAGGGAAGACATCTGCGTACTGGTCCACCACTATAGGATATCTCTCACTCTTTACATCATTTGCTCTGAGGGAAAGGCTAACCAACTGATGATTGATCGGCTGCACTCTCATTCGAGTAAGTCCATATTGTTCTGAAAATGGCTCCCTTCTCATCGGTGAAGCTAAACCTGGTCCCATCTGTGTAAACACACCACACTTTGTGCCTAATATAGTCAATCTGATCATGGAATATAGATAACTAGTACATACCCAAGATGGCAATGTAAGGCCACAATGTTGCTACTAGGAGATCCCAGCAAAAGCTCTCGCCTCCTAGTGTAAGCTCACACTACTTCCAACAGTGTATAATCGTCGAATCCGCTCCCGTAGAAGTCTTTATCCGTAAGGATCGTGTCAATGTATCCATCGGAATATCTGAGCTCCGAACAAGGGTACTGGAAATTAATGTGTCACTGGCACCTGTGTCTATATGTAAAACAAATATGGTGTAGTAGACACATATCGTACCTCAAATCATCTTCAGAGCACCATGATCGTATTCCTCATCTTCCTAAAGCTAAGCTCTCCCTTGTCTACCTACTCCTTGTGGTCGGTGTGTACCTCATGGTGGTGGTGGCGATAACACCTCAAATATTCGTCCATCACCAATTGCATAGCCAGCTCCACTTCCACGTCCTCCTGCTCCCTGTGGACCACCGCGATTGAATCTTTATCTCTACCTGGGCTGTCCATCGACCATCTACTGATAATTTGAACAATAGGTCGGGCAGTCACAAGCCACGTGACCATACTTACCACTTGCGTAATAATGCCTGCTCTGGGCATGTTTTATCTTTAGTTTAGATTCCCCGCACAACCAATCTAGAGTCATGCGATCGTCCACCTGTAGATATGGTCATCTCAGACCTCTTTGAATTCTATCTACTACCAACTGTAGAAGACTCCACTACGTGTCAACTGGTGGTGGATCTTGCTGCTGGAGACTGCTCAATAAGGAAACTCTCCACTAAGAGGGGACTCTCTAACACCCCCTCCTACTTCGGGATGCTGTGTGGGACCACCTAAGACGTGATATCCTACTTGAGTCCCTACTAGAAGTTTCGAGCCCTGATGAATGGGTCCCACACCATAATGGTGGAGTAGCGTGAGAGGTCTGTGAACCTCCTTGAGTACTGAGCGATAGTCATGATGCCCTACTACAGATGAAGTAGCTCCTTTATGCGCACTGCCCAAAGAGTCATTGGAACAAACTATACCCAAAACAGGCTCCCGAAGTCTTCCTAGAGAAGCGTCACATCATTGGGGACCCGGAGAATCAAGCTCCACCATCTGTCCGCTACTGCCAATAGAAGGCTGAGAGTAAGTATCACCATGATGTCGGATGGTGTCCCTAACAGTTGGAAAACTCTCACCACAGCCTCCAGACAATCCTAAAATTCATGAGGGTCTATCCCACCCTTGAACCGGGGTGGCCTCTGGCATTGTAACTCATGAAACATGCTCAAACGGCGTGCACCGTCTACTGCTGGGGTTGGTGGCATCGGTGGCCCAGCTGGGAGTGGCACCGCTGCTGCCTCTGCTAGAAAAGGGTCATCCACCAAGGCCTCATTTCTCGATGGGATATCAGTGCGAAAAACTCTCAGAACACTAGTTGGATGACTGCAAGGTGGAATCCTAAAAGGAAAAAGGTGTGGTACAATTAAAAGTTATACTTGGTGAGTTGACCTAGTTGAGATGACTTAAAGAAAAATTTTGATAACTCTCATGCAATTAGTTTTTTCCTGCATTGAGTTGGAAATCAGAAGTCAGGTCCCTGGTGTATGGATACTTCGGCCACCACACCAACACTGGTCTCCCTAAACTGAAAGCCACACTCACTAAACTTAACACTATTTCTTAACAAAAAATATCAGAGTCTTAAGTTCTGCGGTAGAACTGACTCCTCTGATACAAACTTGTCATGAATCATCCACTGGGGCCCGTGCCTTGACTACCCCAAGCTCGCATTCCATATGCTAGGGGCTGGAAACTGGCACCAAAGGAGTAATTCCCTAAAACTAGGAAGGAATTTCCTTTATAACTAGTAAATGCACACAACAAGGCACACAACACGATACAAAAAACTAGGTAAACTGTATAACAATAGGGTGATGAAAAGTAAAACGGGTGGTAAATACAATCCCAACTATAAAGTACAAGGAACTGGAATGAAAAGTACAACTGAAGAATGGAAAAACAACTACTGGGTCGTCCTTGGGGATTCCTACATGAATGGTAGGTACATATAGCCTCCTCAACACTCCATGTCCGTCAGTCTCCTCCATGTACCGACTCTTTATAAGGTCAACCTCCGATTACCGTCCAGTCCTGGTACTGTCTTCCTCAATCATTGTTGTCTGTCTTCTGTATCCAACACAAAAAGGTTCCGGCATAGCTTGTGTTGGGGTGAGTATAACGATTCTCAGTTGGGAACCCGAGACCCTCAAGGACTCACAAATCCACCATGGATAAACCACAGAGTATAGAAACAACAGATAAACCTAAATTTGTATATTCCCATTCATATATGTATTTTATTAAGTAATATGTCATAATCATGAGGAAAACAAAAAAGTATAGACTCAGCTTAACCTGGATTTTATTCTAGGGGTATTATCAAGTAACATCCCCAACTCATTTTCGAAACCTTAGCTGCTGGAGATCTCCTTCTCAATCAAGTATATTTGGCATGTCGCAACACCAAGCATGCTTCCCACTATCCATGGACTACTGAGGTACTCCTCATGTCAAGTATCGTTGGTCTTCTGTGTCATACAGAGGTGGTACCCACCGTGGGTCAATCGGCACACCCAGGTTCTCCCCCTTGTAGCCTGTAGAGGTACTCCTCTTGTCGAGTACCGTGGGTCTGCTGCGTCACCAAGCACACTCCTCCAAAGTGGGTCTACCGCCACATCCAGGCTCTCCCCCTAGGGATAGTAGATTCTCTTCGAGTCAAATGGTCTGCAGTTGTCAGGCCTCAACCAGCTACTAGGTATCCACACTATGCTCGCTCGTCACTAGAAGAATCTGTTGAACATGCTACTGGTAGATACTCCAACTGCCACAAATTCCCACGAATAATTATCTCAAAGGACTGACACATCATTTGGGTCTCAACACAAAATAATGTGCGTCATTTAGATGCCCGGTCTGTGATTTATTTGTCTTTTAGTCTCGAGGGACCAGTTGGATTTGTGCACAATCGAACCTGAACATATCTCAAGTATACCCCAAAATATAATGGGGTATACTCAAAGGGACTGTCATGTTCCATGATTTCCAGCACCTCTGATGGTTCTTCAAACGGACTTCCGGTGCCAAAGATATTGCCAAAGGAAGGTAAAAAGGTCATAGTGGGCCCAGGTGTGGTCCGACCCTACCCAACCCCATATGGGCCGACTCAGTTCGGGTTTGGCCCAGGCCGTTAAGCTAGGCTCATCCCACTAGGCCCCACCCAGCGGACTGCGAGGGGTGGAAGAGGGAATCGAGGATGCGGACCAGTCACAAGGGTGAAGACCGGTCGCAATGGTGTGGACTAGCCACTGGTTGGTTCAAGGGAGGCTCAGCCCAGATGGTGCCGCGAGGGCCCGGTTCGGCCAGGGTGCCGTGAGGGCATGACTTTGTTCGGGGGTTCAGGAGGCCGGAAGGCCGACGTGGCTGGTGATCGGAGTGGCTGGGGGCAGTTCGGCCAACATACAACACAACAAGGGTGGCTAGGTCGAAAAAAATGAGTTTGTGGGGGCAGTTCAGTTTGGGCGCCGTGAGGGGGCGCGGCCGGTTTGGTCGGCAGTAGCACAGAACGCCGCAGGGGCGGTGCGGGTCATGGAGGCCACTGGTGGTATGTCTATTCTCGTCATCACCTTCATCACAGTTGTTGCCTTCCTCCGTTTCAAATAACAATGAAAAGGAAAATGGCAATGGGGTCAGGCCAGGTTGGTTGGGTCCGCACCCTCTGGGTTTCGGGTGGTAGCATTTGGCTCACAAGAACGAGGTACAACAAACCCTCCCACAATGAATAATCCCAAAACCCGCAAAAGGAAAACATGTGTGGATCAACTAGTATGAATTTGATCTGCATTATTTGTTTTTGAAAGAAATAATCACATGAATATTAAATCAATCACAAAAATCCCATTGTTCGTTGTTCATCGATAGAGTCATGTGCAAGATGATGGAATTGTCTTCATTCGTCGCATCTGTCAAACACCTCCAATCCCAAGACCGTGTGTCGGTTCATTGAAGACAATGAGGAGGGAAGGTCGGTTGTCAAAGACGTCCCATGTCAGTTTCTTCCATAGGGTGTTTCAGAGGAAGAAGTCAATGACGCTCCTCATCAGCGTTCTTCATGGACGATGTTCTTCGTTCTTTGTTGGAGAACAATTCTTCCAAGAGCTCCCCCTCCCCAAATTCCACCCAATATGAAAGGTGTTCCAAAATAATAGATTAAACCGTCTATTATTTTTTTTTGCAGGAATTCAAAAATCCTAATTAATTAAGGTGTGTGGCATAATAAATTAAGGGAGGTGGGGGCACCATTAAGGGAGGGGTTGTAACAAATAAAGGAAGAGGAGGTCAAGATTATCTCCATCATTAATGAGGGGAGTTGAGATTTTCTCTCAATTAAATGTGGGGTTTAGTCCCGAGTGGTCCCCACCACCATAACCCCTCGTGGGAGGTTAGGTTTAGGTGCATCCCAGCACAATAACCTCTCATGGGAAGTTAAGGTCGGGTGGTCCGCACACTTAAACTCCCACATGGGTTGTTACAATAAAATAAAATAAAATAAAATATGAGCTTATTTTATTTTATTATTTCCACGTAAAACACAAAAACTAACTTCCACACTCGACCAACTACAGTGAAGGTGAAAGTCTTCTTAAGCAAATACCAGCACTGTGAGTTCAACGGTTCCCTTTGATTTCAATTATGATAACCGATTCCAATTTTATAAAATCCTGCTAGTACGATTACTGAACATACCAGAAAAAAACATCATAAATTTATTCCGGGCACACCAGGCCTCAGAATCACATGCCATCAATTTTCATAGACTCTTAAAATTCCAATTTAATTAAACAAATTACATGGAAATTCCAGGTCATACAGTAAATCCAATCATTTATCTTATATATATATATATATATATGAAAAAATGAACTTCTTAAACTCATTTTAACATTAATTATTTAATAAAACTAATCACATCCAATTAAAGAGTAAACATAGATTGTGATACATTAAAGGTATAATATACAAACATGTCATACATATATGGAATGTGGTGATACATAGATCATCAACAAAATTAAAACAAATTATTTAAAATTGGAAATGATGATATAAAAATTAAAACATACATTTTTTAATGTAATTCGTGAACATACTACATTTTTAGGATATTTATTACATTACATTTCAAAATCCATTAAATATTTTGAAAAAATTTGTTTTTTATATAATATTCCATATATATTTAATCATTAATTTGAAAATATTTAAATCATTCATACATCATATATAATGTGTTGAAGTCATTCCATAAAAAATTCTACCATGTTTATTATTTAAATTATACAATCATATAGTATATAAAATGAAATCATCAATAAATAATTAGAAATTTTTTTGAGAAACCTAAAATTTTAAAACTAATTTTTACTTCTCGATGACTTAAAATATTTTTTTTAAACACATGATGTAAAATTACTGGGGGAATATAATTTTGGTTGGGCTATCCTTTAATAAGGTTTGCCTCTTTGTACTCATAAGACACATTCCCACATCATGTTTGGTTATTTCATAGAACTAGTGAATTGTGAGGTAGTGGAGAATGTGTACAATGCATCCAAAGTTCCTCTATAATTTATTTATCAAACCCATTTTAAAAATACATTAAACAAAAACCCATTTTGTAAAATAATTTTTAAATCCAATAAAAAAACAACAACCCATGAAACTACATAATATGGATCATTGAATTTCACATATTAAGGTGAATCAAAAATTCCTTTATATGAACATGTATACTAGACTCCAACATTGGAGAAAATATCCTATACTAACTCTACTAATAGAGGGTTATCATTGAATATAAATGGGACTTCCATTGACAATAATGGCTATATCAACAAACATGAATGGGGTTGATCCCATAGTTGTGAATCACAAATTTAATTTTATATAATTATTGAAATTTTAAAACAATTTGTAAATCATATACCATCTCAGAATAATCTATTTTTACTATCATTGAGCCCTCCAAATCAAACCAAACAATTCTCCAACCCATGATCATTGAATCATTAATATTTACTGTATTTCTTGTGATACAAATGAACTAATGGTAACAATATTGGACATAAAATCAATATTAAAATATATACTTATAACAGATTGGTGTATATCTATTTGAGCAATGTAGCCGAATAGAGGGTACTATAAGAATAATTATTGAGATCTCATCTATTTATTCTATTAGATAACTCACATTTTATTATGTATTGTGTAGTTGAAGGTGGGAAAAATCATGTTTTTCACTATATGATATCTTTTATATTAAACATTGTGGATGGATTATCCAACAGTTTCATCCTGTTATAAAACATTAAAACTAATATTCACTTTCAAGGGGATCATAAAATCTTATAAAATATAAATAATGAATTTTTTTTAGAAATGTGACAAGTATATCCATTCTAAAATACCAAGCCACATATTTCAAATCCATTTTAATATTAATCATATTAAAATAAATTCAACCTCAAAAGCATACATTCTCAACTAAAATAAATTTTATAATAGATTTTCACAGTATCAGTTTGAGATATATTAGAAATTATAATTTATACTCATTGTGCATTTTCAAAATAATAAAAATTAATTTTTCAGTTCATTTAAATTCAATTTATAAAAACCCAAAAATATAGTCAACATATGTTCTTAAAATATTATATCATTTTCCAAAAAAATAATAAATCTATTTCAAATTATTTAAAACAATTAAAACTCATGGAATATTTTTATTTAAATTTTTTCGCAGAAACATTGTATACCTAATGAATTTTAAAATAAAATTTAAAAATAATTTCAAATTGTCACCTAGGTTACAATATATAAAATACATGATGAAAAATACATACAAATAATATTATAATGATCCCTATAATTCACATTTTGACCTTATATATTATACTTCCCATGATATGGAACATTTTTTTGTCTTATACCAGGAAATATAATTCAATGTATTGTGATTGAATATTTTTCTTAGTAAGGGTTTCATAAAATAATTATTGAGCAAAGAACAATATTCATTGACAGGACATGGTAATTCTCGAGAAATAATTATTTATTATATTTATTACCGTAAATATGAATAAACTATAAGTAATGAATGTATCATATTCCAACACAAATAAAAAATAGATAATTATTATCTGTAGGAGATAAATTGATGATCATGAGACAAAAAATGACATATTCATGAGTATACAAACATAATAAAGAAATAAACATAATGAATGAAAAATGATGTAATCATCCTAATACCTAAGAAATGAAGAGTCATCATATAACATGGGTATGTAATGATTAATCATGAAATATTAAAAATAAATAAATAAATAATAATGGAATATATGTAATGATGTAATAATAAATATTTTATAATTGGAAATTGTGATCATGTAAAATTAAAATCCATAATTATAAGGATTACCTCGAAAGCCAAGTAATCATAATCATGTCTTCAATAACCAATATATTATTGCCCATGTCATCAATTTCACAATATCATAAAGGTATATGATGATAAGGTATGCATCAATATCACTATATCATAATGATACCCTATATATGGTATCTTCATATATGAAATATTTTCCATCATATCAAGGATATATATAATATTAATTACATCCATTAGTTTAATATTCCAATACACAATTAAACATAAAAAATTAAATTTCATAAATTTTTTCCTAACATTAAACATTCATAACATGTGAATAGTATATTAGGAATTGACTTACTTATCTAACCTCTATGTAAATCAGAAGCACATCGTAAATGTTCTTTCACAAAATACTTATCATGAGTGGCTAAAATAAATAATATTATTTTAAAAATGTAACTAATATAATATTAAAATTTAATATATATGTTAATAATTAAGGATTACAAATCCTTTTAAATGAAATCATTCCACTATAGTAATAAAATAGTTATATGAATTATGAAACAAATAGGATGGATATATCATGACTCTATGTAATGTTAGTACCTTGGGATGGGGGGGTCATCATAAATATTCTCAAAGTGTGTCAGAAAATAGTTTGGAAAATATAAAAATGGAATGATTAATGGATTAAATAATTTTAAAATCCCATGAAATATAATAAAATATTATTATTTTAAAATGATAGTTAGTAAATTTGGATTTTATAATAGATTTCTGAATTAACTAATCAATACCGTAATAAATATTTTAGGGATATATATATATACACATATATATAATGTGAATCAATTATACTCAAATAAAATTAAAATAACCCTTTTAAGAAATAAATCATGATGATAAAATATGTTCTATATAATAAAATTTTTATCCAAAATGATTTGACATGTATATTAAATTTACCTGAAATCACTAAGTTTTCATGTATTTATATTAATACCCAAAACAACAAAAAAATTATAAAAACAATGATATTAAGAAATGGTAATTTTACAAAAAAATATCAACACAGTGTTTAGATATAAATAAGATCATAATCCTCTCCATGTTATTGAATCCACAAAGTGAAAAATTATATATGAAATCCATATTTTAAAACATATAACTAAAAACAAAAAATTATCAAATTTTAAAAACTATGATTGTCGCTCTACAAAATTCAACAATAATATTCACTATCAATGTATTATCATAGAAGGGAAATAATGTAATGGAAATTAAAATAGATTTATAGAATATTTAGATTAAAATATTTTTGAGTGATATATCAATATAAAGAATTAAACAGAATTTTTTTAATTTAATTAATTTAAGGAGAAATATTAAATACATTTGGTATATTAGGTACAAAATATTTGGCCACTTTAGAACTTATAAATTTATAATAGTATAGTTATATATCATTTTATTAGTTTTTTAGGATGTTTAATTGGATTTTATGGATATGGTTATTTGAATATAAAATCATAAACATGATGTTTTTCAATGGTTTAAAAATAAAATTTTATAGGGGATTCCCCAAGAGGCCTTGTAACAGAATGAATAATTCCATTAAGTACCTAATAATAAAACATGAATGGGTGAACCCATTAAATTTATTTTTAATGATGATGAATTCTATTTCATTTTTAATGATACACCAGATTCCATATAGAGTAATAACCATTATCTACATGATCACATGTTTTTTTCTTAATCTAGAGATGAAATATCATTCCACCAATTTAATTTAATAACTTTGTGGTTTGTTGGTGGATAATTGTTTGTAAATATATTTAGTAATAAGGAAATATCTATACTTACTCTTCTCCCAACCAACTCTTTTTATCCCCATTATATTGTATTAAGGGTTACCTTAATTCATTTAATCAATATATTTATTTCCCTTTAACATCATTCTTTTACAATAATTAATTAATTTTTTGGGATAAGTGATCTTGTGATTTTATTTTTTTATCTAACTAGACTAAGGTGGAATCAATTTTTTAAAGAGGAAATGCATGTATTTTATAATGCTAAATAAAATGAATAGGAAACAGATGTGATTTATATTTCAATTTAATAGTTTATGTCCTAGGTTAGTTCCTATAAGGCATGGACAACAAGGATTTTCTGTCTTAATTTATGACTACTCACTAAAATTTATTGCAATTAATTAAATAAAATATATAATTCAAAGATTACATGAATATATGAAATGGATGAACAAAATTATGATTATTTTCAAAAGTAATTAATATTTAATATATCATCATATCAAAAAATACATGAAAAATTAATTATTTCTTCATTGAAGATCTGGTATGCTTGATCTAATCGTAAAATTTGGGGTTTTAGGGTCGATGTGCAGAATAAAACAAATGATTATACCGATAGTCATTGTAATCTATGAAAGTCTTCATGGAATTGATGAGATCTAGAATATTTGATCCATACTGCATTCATCTATCATGGTTGATCATGGTATTATTATTCAATGAGGAATAAAACCTCATTATAATCTCTTAAAGACATGAGATAATAGTAGAAGATAAAAGACTTTTAGATCTCTAGAAATCTATATAGAGAATTAGAGAGAGTGTTTATATCTATTATGTACAAAAAGATTTATTATGGAATTTGATATAATTGGGTACTAAATATTGTTGGATTAGGGTTGCATAAATTAACACAGTCTCCACTCCAATTCCATAATTCCTTGAAAAACCCATTTCATAATTAAAATGTAATATTTATTCACTTCACATGTGAATCACATTATAATAAGTATATAGAAATTTTAACATTTATAATCAAACTATTAAACATAATTCACTATTGTTGCATGAAATTTCAAAAACATTTAATATTGAATATTTATTTAATACATAATTATAACTAAATAATCATTAACAAATAAAATAAATAATATATTTTACAATCCCTAAAAAAATAATATTTATCATCAATTAACTATATAATTATTTCTAAGAAATTATTATTAAATTATATAGGTCTTCAAATATTAGATAATTTTTGTCCACCAAAATAAGTTTAATATAAATTAATAAATCTTCATTTTATAAAAATATTTTACCATGAATATATACACACATATTTTTTGAACTTATATCTCTCTTTATTTTCTTTCAATATGTGGAGAGGATAAATGTCTAAGGTCAGTATCAATAAAACCATCCCATCAACCATAAAGAATCTAGTTAATGTAAAACTTGAAATACAACCTACGTTGATTTCTAACTATAAAATATAATGCCTTTGAGGTAATTTAACTATTATAGATGGTTTCATTGCACTTTCGTTAACATATGTTCTTGATGTATCATTCTTTGAAATTCAAAAAATGTAAATTCCCATAGTAAATTGTGGAAATGGATATATTTAGGGAATTTTAATTACATTGATGGAATTGAGATATTATATTATTTTGAGATAAAAAATGGGTAAATCATTTTTCATATTCTTTATTAATGAAATTTCACTTTTTATCATCCCAATGTTTCATAAATTTAACATAATATATGTCACAATATTTTTTTAATTAATAAATTTACCCAACTTCTATTATTTATTAAAGATAATAACAATGTATATGGATCAATACATACAAAATCACCAATAAACATACAATGAAAAAAAACTATTGATTATTACTAATTTTTTTCCTCTATACATCCTTTCATAGATAATACCAATGGAGAACAAAATGAGAAGATTATCAATGTTATATGAGCCTCCTACCCCTAATATCATACAACGCCTATGTCCAGTCATACAATTTCATCTATCCATAAAATATTTATTCAAGAATTATATCTTCAATCAATTTGAATTTCATCGTAATGATGAAATTATATAATGATTCAGTTGCACATATATTGTAAAAAATTATCACCTGAAATTTCATCCATAGTTATAATTATGTTCTGAAAATAAAATTTATTATTATTCAAAATAATGAACTCATATTATATTCATGTTCATATATGTTTTATCTAGTGAAGATAATTCAATATAATCTCACTTATCATTGACCCAACTATTAACAACCTTTAGTCCACTAATTTTCATGTGATACTTATGCATCTTTTTGTGGTGTATCCTTCTATATGGGAACTATATTATTTTAAACTAATAAAACTCTACTAACTATAAATTTACCTCATTGAGAAAAACTCGCATGGTATGGAGCTTCTAATGTAAATTGTTTTCCTATTCATGTGACCAAGGATATTTAGAAGGATCTACCACTTAATTACTATAATAGTAAATAATTATATATTATATACTATTAAGAATAACATAATGATGTGAAATAATGTTTTCAATTAGAATTAATTAGTTGAATTAATCAGAATCTAATATATAAATATAGTATATTTTATAATTTGTGTCAACTTTGTAAATGAACCCTTCCTGGTCACATAACCAACATTGAGAAAAAAACCTATTCCAACTATTACATTAGTTCAATATTATATATTTTAAATCAATAATTTGTTTAAGCCATAATGAATCTATCTTCATCACCTCTACAAACTAGGAACACGTCCTTAGTTCAAATTATATACATAAGTATAACTATAATAACAATAAAATCATGTTCACCCTGATCTTGTTTTTTATCTTCCTAACATGATCATATAATACGTAAAATCAATCTTAAAACAAAATATTTATTACATGATATATCAAATATTTAAGAACATGTAATCATAGTGATTATTTCCATTCTATATCATGTATGAGGAAACAACATTTTTTGAAATTTAAATACAGTGTGTTTCTAAAACACATCTCCAATTTTGTTTTCCAATTGCAATACCCATTAGTATATGGTATATGTGATTAAATTAACATAGTCTATGTATCATATTTTATTTATCACAAATGATATTCTTCACTAGAATATCTGACACTTCCCCAAAAACCATTATAGAACTTCACTTTCTCAACGACGCTCTGAACTCTTATAAAGATAATATCATGTTTCTATTTATTAATATGTAATCAACATATACATATGTGAAAAGGACCATACACCCATTAAATTTATTCTAAACATACAGATCTCAATCATTCATAATAAAAATAAATTCTTTTATATTTAGATTGAACAGAATAATCAATGACATAGATTCTTTGGTAAATCCATAATTGGATATATAAAACTTATATAAATTTTCGGAATATCATAGTGTTTGAATCCACTCTATTTGTATCGAATTCATATATTAATAATGGTTCCCATTATAGAAATATGTTTTTACATCAATTTTCCAAATCTTATAGTCATGGGACGCTATAATGGAATGTTGGATTTGGTTGGATTTAAACCTGGAAACTATATAAAAGAAGATATCATATTCCTTTAAATGATTATTACAAAACTACATAGTAATAAGTTATTCATTTTAGTTAAAAATCTGACCATATAAATCAATGTTTTCCTTAAGCAACCATTTACACAAAATTGATATTACATCTAATAGAAGATCAATCAGAACAAAAATTTTGTTAGAATACCTAGGATCCATCTTAAAATTCAAACCTTCATTTCATCATAAATCTTATAATCTCCCTATTAAATATTTTATGAATATATGGTAATTATTATTAACCAACAATGATTCTTTGACATCCATTACTAGAAAATTATTACATTCTGGTCCTATTACATATTTATTTCTCCTACAGAGTACATATGATTTTGGAATATAATCATTCATAGTTTATATTGAAATATACTCTTATACCAAATAATAAGTATCTAGAGAATAAATTTTTTTCAAAACCATTCTTGATCCATCATTCCAACATTCTTATGTGTTTCCTCTATAATAATACAAAATTCTTAATAAATATATAATTTTTATCTGAGGGTTCATATCGTCAGTATCCCTTCTTTTCCTTGAGTTTTCCTATAAAGATAGAAATTGTACCTCAAGGTGTATAACATCATCTTGAATAATGAGTGTATGATATTCCAAAATTTTGTTATCATTATTGGTCATATAATTATTCCCATTGAAACTAGGGATGGTTTTAGGTAGTTGGGTAAAAATGATATTTATGAAAAAAAAAATCGAGGATCATATAACCAAAGTTTTTTATGAATACTATATAGATAATCATCATGAATATAATAATAATAGATAGTTTTTACTCTTAAATATTTTTCATGCTAAATTATTTCAGATCACATATATCTCTGTCATAACTTTTTAATGATAATGATAATGAAAGGGATAACTAAAATTATATTCACCTGTATCCTCATATTTTATTAAAATATAAATGTATATGGAATATGGTGTAAAACATTTGAAATATGTCTCATTATACACAAGATTCATGTATATAGATACATCTTCCTCATGAGCATATTTTTCAAGAGTCTAAGGATGTGTGTTTTCTGAAACAAATAATTTATGTTCTATGAATAGTACTTTGTGTATGTGACTATTCCATTATATGAAAGTAAATAAAATTAAGCAATTTTATTTATCTGGTACCTTCACATTGGTATCATAAATAACATGTGGTTTTTCATTTTACAAACAATTTGTGCAATTTTTTTGTACATGTTTGGTTACCATAATAGACTAATAAATTAATTTCATATTAATCCCACATTATTTTTTTGAAACGTAATATCAAAAAACATTAATTTTAATATATCATATTAAATATATATTCGAGTGTAAAGAATCCTATTAACTTATCATTACACAGAAATGTGCATGTGAATTTACATTAATGGATTTAGGTAGGTATAACATGAAAATTGTGTAGTCATAAACTTACATGAACTATTGAGTTGACACGCAAATCATGAAACATTATAAAAATATTTCATCAAATCCTTCCCACATTCTAATCCATTTTTATCTAGGGATATTATCCCCTGATTTTAACCATGTTATATAAACACAAAAATTAAAACTAACCGTTACTTTATTTTGGTAAGCACCCTGATGTGGGGTGGTCAATAACGTTGAACAATGGGTTCAATTATAAGCTATGTAATATAAGGATACTCCATATAAATAATTTAGTAGTGGGATTTTTATCCTTATGTTCCAATTAATGTTTTTCTTTATCACATATAATATTAATATTAAAAAAATTACAAAAGTGATTTACCACATGTGGTAAAAGTTACATAGATTCCAATTTAATTGTATTTCATCTTGTATTATTACAAATTCATTAATTAATTGAACAAACAAAATATTAAAATGAATATAATAAACCATATAGTTTATAGAATGAAAATACATGTGTGATGGGGAAGAAATTATCGTTATTTTATATTATGTTGAGGATGATAACTGGACCTCGAGTCTAGTGGAAAAAAGAAGAACTGTTGAATGATTTATATTATTAAATTCCCCTAGGATCCTATGTATTAACAAAAATTGTTTCCTATATTTTATTAGTATGTTTAATGATAAATACATTATGAATGAAAATTTTTCCAGAATAAAATGATTATTTAATCAATAAAATTATAACCAATCAATCAAAAAATAATCAAATAGGAGTTTCATTCATTAATAGGGATCATTCCATTAGAAAGAAACTTAACACATTCAAGTTAAAAATATTATAATGGAAAAATTTATAAATAATAAAATTATAATGATAAATCAATGATCATTCCAATATGTTTGAATTGTCAACACAAGAAAAAATACCGTTGAAATGAAATACAATTTAATAAAAAATTGATATATAAAAAAATATAGAATCATTGGGGTAATTTTATTGAATATGTAATGAATGAATGAGTCTGTAATTATAGGTGTTTATGTTATTTTTAAAATTTAAATGGTACAATTTGAATAGTA
The DNA here is from genome assembly GCA_963277665.1 of Viscum album. Classification (NCBI taxonomy): domain Eukaryota; kingdom Viridiplantae; phylum Streptophyta; class Magnoliopsida; order Santalales; family Viscaceae; genus Viscum; species Viscum album. The sequence goes on from OY728151.1 coordinate 860,472,550, forward strand.
TCACAATCATTAAAAATAAAAATGTAACTATTGGGAATAGTAAACATGTTATTTGAATTTGAATGTGACTTCAAAAAAAATGAAAAAAATGATATTATTTATAATGAGTAATTTAAAAAATTATAAAAATTATAAAAAAATAAAATAAATAAAAATATTAAAAAGCTGAATTATTTTAAACAATAATTTAAATAAACATAATTTTAGTTTATTTCAAAACAATAATATTTTTAATGCCACTAATTAAATTTAGATAATGCGAAAAAAATTATAATAAAATCAATTCGATTTATGGAATGATCATGTTAAAATTTTCTAAATATAAATTTTTGATAACTTTTCAAGAAATTTCAATTTTTATAGGAATAATACAAATAGAGTTATTCAAATACTACATTTTTAAAGAGATAATGCTGATGTAATAATCACATAATAAAAATTAATTTTTTTTTTCAAAAAATTAATTTAATAAAACTAATGTTCAATTATAAAATAAATAGATTATTTTTTCAAACATAAAAAATTATTTTCAATGGCGAAAAGTCTATAGTGTCAATATTAATTATTTTTTTCATTATTATCTATTTCATTTGATTAAACTAATAACGTTTTAATATAATTTCATTAAATTTATTAAAATAATTTCATTTTATTAATATATATTTCCAAATGTAAAAAATATTATTTTTGGATATTTTTTAATGGGTATAATAATTTATTTTATATTTTATCCTTAAAATTCCATTATCATTATGTATAAATAACTCTTCCCCCAATGAAAAACCACATAGTTTATAGTTATTAAATCTATGTATCCACCAAAATCCCAAATCCTAATCCCCTTATAATCTATAATGATGTATTTGAGGCACTCTACTCTAAGAACACAAGGATTTTAGTTCTATGTAAAAGAATAAACTTTGAGAAGTGTGGATGCTTTCATGTACATATCTTCTCAATTTCCTCTTCAATTCAGCATTTTATAAAATAAATTACAATTAAATTAATTAAATATTAATTAAAAAATATATTTCAATGACCTCAAAAAACTATCATGATTATATTTATTATGTATTTTAAATTTTTTACTCTTCTTTATTATTCTTTAGATAGTGTCCCGTTAATTGTCAGTTAACCATAAACTATAAAATTTCCAAATCCACTATCATGATAGTTACAATAAATTAATAATGATATATTAATTTACAATTATGATTATATATAATTACATAGGGAAGATAATAATTGTATATATGTGAGAAAAAAATCATGCTAATTAAATCAATGTAAGATGGGGTATTTTACGAAACATATGGTATCAAAATGATTCAAATTAAACATTTGAATTAATTAGTCAAATACAATTACTACAACTGACCAAGAGTGTAAAATTTGAAAAAAATATACTTGTATTTATATTTATTAAAAAAACAAATCTTATTATTCCTGGGGAAGAAATGTGACAAAATATACAAGGGTTTAGGTGAAGTGGATTCTCAAACCTAATTTCTACTTTTTTGGGTTGCCTCTACATTTACATTATTTTTATTGTGGATATTACTATTTTGTACATAATGTTTCATTCCTATATTAATTTACCTTTATCACATGGGTTTTATATGATTATACTTCTTCAAAATGTCTTTTAATCCAAATATATTTTTTATTTTTAAGAGAAATAAATTTCATAGACATCATGTCAACTACTCTTGGATTTTTTTCCACTACAAAATGTTGTAGTAAAATTACAAAATATGTTATTAATTACATTAATTGAAACATAAAATGTTATTCATGTAGGTAATTCTTACGATTTTTTTTAAAAAATTATTTCTTTCAATTAATTTATCTCATGAAAATAATTGTTCTCTTTCAACATGGCTTGCATTATTGTGATCATTTTGATATGTTATGGGTGAGTTTAAAATGACATGTACATAAAATTAATTTTTTAATGTTAATTATCTATAGTTTTAGTGTATATTATTGATTGACATGCTACTATAATATTACATAATTTTGATGATATTATTTATTCACATAAGATATGGGTGAACATGTTGAAATATCTGTTAACAAATGATTGTGGTCTTTGACAACTATATTATTATTTCCTTATTCTTTACATTACATATCGAACAAAATTATCAAATTTTACAATATTTATTATGATTATGATCCATATCATATGATATTATGATGATTATTATTATTATTACCCATGTACAATTTATTCATATGCCTTATCTCTCCCATCATATTCCAACCCTTATAGGGATTTTAACTCCACACTCTCTATTATTTATATCCTCATTTGATTTTATGTAAAGTATAGAATTTGAAATACTGTATAATCATAATGAAGATTTATTCATGTAATGTTTATATTTTATTATGTATAAGATATTCATGTGCCAAATTTTCGAATGATTTTAATACTATTGAGTCAAAATTTTATTAATATTTTGTTTTTTTGAAAAAATTATATAATAGTGTCATAGAATATTTTTTCACCATAGTTGTTACCAATGATCTTTTTAGGAAATTTTGAATATTATACTATATAATTTTATTAAAACCCTAAATATAGTTGAATTTTTAGGTAAATATCATATTTGTTTAATGTTTTATGGGAATTTAAATTCCCTATAATTAAAGCAGTGTCTGGATGCTAAATAACTATATAGATCCTGAATAGATAAAAATAGGTGTAATAATAATGAATATGCGGTATTGAGTATTTTTCCAATCATCACTTGGTTCCTGAAAAAGAATCATTTTCATATATTTGGTGTGATACTTTTGGGGGATATATTTATGTTAATCACAAAAATATTTAAAATGCATTATGATATATGTATATATATAATGTAATTATATCATTTAATGTAATTAAATGATTATATTTCATGATCCATGATTAATTGTTTTAGAAAAAAATATAGGGATACCATAATATATGACATTAGAATTAATTTTTATATATGAATAAATTATTTTTTCACCCTTTGTTGACTTGTGTTTTTGTCTAACACTTAGTATTTTTTAATATTGATTGAACTAGATGAAAAAATAGGAACAACCCAGGTAAGGTATGATGTAATGATTATCCAAAAAACATTCCAAATGAAATTGGAGGTGGAGTTCAAAACATCTAGTGATGCTAACAAAAAATTCCCATTCTATTAAAAATAAACATCACTATTTGGAATTTATTCCTTCACCTAAGAAAGAGATACTTGACACCAAGTCATTTTGTCTTTAGTGGTCCACCATCTATTAACAGAAAATATGATCCTCTAATCATTGGATAGTGGGTTAACTAAATGGGGTGGATCTTTTTCTCTCTAAAAATTAGTAAAGGGTAAATTAACAAGGTGATGTTATCATTTTGATGTTGAGTGTATTCAATGGTGGGAGTTTATATTGAATACCATGCTAAAGGAACAAATGTAATAAATTCACTGGGAATACATTAGGAAGATATTCCTTAAAAATTATTTTCGACGAAATATTGAAAAATATAGATATATAATTTCTATCTCTTCATAAAACTCATCATGAATATATAAATAATAACTATAATAATTATACAAGCATTGAAATACAAGCCTCATGAATTGTTTTCAATAATGATAGAAAAATTTATTGATACATTAGTGGTTTAAAACCACACCTCTGAATGGATCTATCCATATTTTTCTTTTGGATATATGATTAAATAGTTTCTATTTATATAAAATTAGAAATTTTGACAAGATAATAGCCACATATTCATAATGTTTTAATAACCATCATTTAAAGTTCTTTAATTTCATTGAAATTTTTTCTAATGTGGTAGAGAAGTCCACCAAACTCATGAATGGAGAAAGGGATGATGTAGTTATCCAATGTATGGGATGAATAGAATGAAAATCCCTGTTTACCACAAATATTACAATGCATCGACTAATGGGATAAAGGAACTATATATAATTGTGAACTAAATAATGAGGCTTTGATGTTAGTTAGCCCCAACAACCACCAAATACGGTATAGTGTTGGAAATATTATAACCTCACTAGCATTGAGGTCGATCATGAAAATGAATTTATAAATGGTAAACTTCATATTCCATAATTAAGGGAAATTATTTATTCTATTATGGTTATGTGAATTACTTTATATCATGAGTGTTTTCTGGATCTATTTAATAAAACCCTCATTAACTTATTGAAGATATATCATAAAAAACACATAGTTTTGTGATCATTGCAACCAATGAGTAAAAAAATTATCAAATATTCTTTTAGGGGAAGTTTCTTTAATGGAATATTGTAATTCATATGTTGGTGGTTATTTTTTTTTATTTGGAATATATTTAATTCCATTATATAGAGAACACATAAACTGTTAGGAAAAGAAAATCACATTTTATATTGCAATGCATTCCATGATACAATAAAAATTCAATGATAATCCTAAATATCATCTGCATAATCCCACATTGATATGTGTGTTGACAAACAAGGAAGAATAACATCCTTTCCTAATAGATTTGTAAAAATAAAACAACAACCTTTAATAAATTATAATTAAAAAGATATATATTTATTTACTTTACAAAATCATACCCTAAAATACCCTAGATATTGAGTAATAATTTTTAGTAAATCTTATTCCCAAACCCACTCATATCTCTTATTGAATATATAGGATTTCCTCGACTGAAGAATAAGTGTTAAAGAAGAAGCTAAAAAATAATTTAGAAAATGAGTTCGTATTACCCAGTGCATAATCATAGGGTGGGTATGTTATCTTTATCATGAAAAATGATGTATCAATGTGGTTGTGTAATGATTCAAAGGTTCCCAAAAAAATAAACATAAATAACAATTACCCCTTTCATGTATTGATGAATCTTTTGATCGATATCAAGGAGCTCAATACATATCCGGTGTGGGTCATTATTTCAGATATCCTTAGTTGAATGTGAAATAAGAACATATTCTGAATATTTACTTCCATATGAGGTATGTAAAATATATATTTATAGTAATAACTTTTATAATTACTAATATACCCGAAATATTCATGGATTTTATAAATATATTTAATGGATAATGCAGTGAAAATATGTTGTATTCATTATTGATGTTACTCTCCATCCTTGAAGCACTATGACATACAACGATCATCGATAGAACATCTGGTGGGATAATATGATGAATAATATCATTGATTAAACCACATTTTTTCTAGTATCATAGAATGTTATTGATGTCCAAGAGGATTGTAAATCCATTTACACTACCCATATAGAGATTGATAAATATCATCATAGAAATTTTTATCCATATACCAAATACGTTGAACACGAGGAATCTGATATAGGTTGTGTCAGATCTACTCACCCAGACATCCAATATCATCAATATTCATTAAAATTTATAGCATAAATACATCCAATAAAATTATAGATGAAACCACGGTCTTACTTAAGGAACCACCTTTTATTATTGATAATCAATATGGAATGATCAATTTTAAATTTTTGTTAATTTTATAACATAAAAAGAATACTAAATTTAATTTTGGTATATCCAATTTTCCATAATTTTGTGGCCAATATTAAAGGACCATTTGGACACATAAGTCATAATGAGACCCCATTAAATAAAATTTAAATGATTATGTGATCAATATCTCCCATTAGTAGAGTTCCCATAAAAAATTAGCATCCACATGAGTATTCAAATGGTTGCAATAACCAGAATATACCGAAGGCCTTTAGTATTTATTTTCATGTTTATAATACACCTTTACACGGTGAGGGGGAAAAATTACATAACCTGATGTCTTAAGAGGCAATTACATAACACGCAGGGCTTAGAAGAAATCATCCATACAAGACACCATGAAACTACTACTCCCCAACATCTTTTATGATGTCATCACTCCACCTTCATAAGGAGGGTGTGCTAGTTGTCTAGTAAAGATCATTAAAATCTTGGTAATGATGGATATTCCAGACCCTATCATTCATATGATTCCATTTAGCTCTACTTTGAGGGATACACCTGATATAAATCCTCATATAGAACCTTTTCCCCTGTAATCTTCTTGGTTTTATCTTCAGTTGTTTTTTCATGTGTCCTGATGGCCTTGGGATGGTCGTGGATTTGAGGTGGCTTAGAATTCCTTAATAGACAAATAGATTAAAGTCATTTCAAGACCGGATGACTAAATTATTAGACCAAAGGCCTAATTGTATGAATAGTTTTTACTGCTATAGTACTGAATAATGTCTTCTACAATTCCTACTATAGTATTTTTTCAATTACTCATAAATATATCTCCACCAGAATCTGATCTTATCCCTCTTTGATGTACTTGCAGAGTCATCACTAATAGGCCTGAGTCTCGTGTGCAAATTTATCCTTATATAGCTATTCATAGGAAATAATGTTTATATATACATTTATGGATGATTATAGTGAATGAAATTTAATTAATATCGATATCGTGAAATAGACGATAGTGGATTTTCAATCTCTAAAATAATATAAATTTTTTTATTATAGATTCATGTTGGTTGTAATGAAATGGAACCTTTACCCTTGGATTATGGGCCCATTTGTTATACATCTTTTCATATGAGTAGTGGCCTATCAGTTATCACATCCAAAAATAATGAATCATGTTCATGATGAATTGCACTAATCTATCAATATAAAGTGAATACAAGATCACTCAAATTAATTCATAGGATGAATAATTATAGTATAAACTCTCTTATGTAGTTAATATTTTGATGATCTTAAAACATGGAGAAAATTTTCACTCATACAAGATGTGTATCATTGTCAATATTCATGGGTGGTATCATAAATATGAATAGGTAGTTTGGGATCTAGAGGAAATGATGAACAAATATTACCATCATATTTTATCAGCTGATAATATGAGTTAAAAGTTTGGAGTAAAATTTATATTAGTATAAGAATATTTATACACAGAGTTTATAAATTATATTAGTTTCTGGAATTGATGTGGGATTTATTATACAACATTATAAAAATATAAAGAATAGAGAAACAAAAAATATATTATATAATTAGTGGAAATCATTAAATTATTGAGTAACAAAACCCATTAAAATACCAAGTATTTAAAATAAAAAAATATAAAATATAAATGGATGACTGGGAAAATTTTGATCATTCCACTCTACTATAATTACTTCCCCTAGAAATAACTAAATATAAAATAAACACAATTTTTAACACCAACAGAAATATTAGAATATAATAATATATAACCTTAGGAATAATTATATTATATAATGTAAGAAGGAATGAATAGGTATATATAGAAGGTATTGTGAACACATTAAAAGTAACAATCCTATTTTAATTATAATTTAACCACTAGGAATAGTAATATGAACATTTATAATAATTACCCGATCACTGAAAAAGAAATCAAACCTCAAAATGGATTTTTTTTAAATAAATAGTTTTTAAAATGATTAATTTATGAAAACAGAATTATTATAATAAAATTAAATGAATATGAATTTTTAAAAAGAAACAAAAAAACCACTTTTTAATTAATTAGATACTTATGTGTTTTGTAAAAATAATATTATGAGGTTATTTATTATTATAATATATGATAAAAAGTTATTTTGAAAAAATCAATGCCATTTTTAGAATCTCCACATCAAAATTTCCAGTGAGATATTTATTGATACAATTTTTTGATAAAAATGTATTTTTAAATAAATATTTAAAACCAATATTACAAATTCCCTCATGTCTTATGACATATTGATGACAGAACTATAAAAAAATAAAATTTAACTGTAATAAATCATTAAAAAATAAATTTAATAAAACAAATGGGCTTTTAAGAAACAATACAATTAATTTATAAACCATAACTGTGTTTTTGAAATCCAAATAGTCTAAAGAAACCCATTAAAAAACATTTTTATCAATTTTAACCATTCCATATAATTTAGAAATAAAATTTAAATTATAAATATATTAAAATTAAAAATATCATGTTATGTTTTTCATATATATTCTTTGATATCAAAAAAACATTATTATTAGTTTTACCATAAATATAATAATTTATGATATATTTTACTCTCAAAATTTATATATTCTTAATTATAAATGAAAACTCACCCCTAAAATGGAAATATTAATTCCTTACACATATGAATCCATGTATGTACCAACATCTCCACTCTTATTTCCCTTATAATCCCATTGGATTTTGTGGATGTACTCCATATAATTAACTCAATGAGGTGGGTTTCGTAGAAATTCGATACATGTAAGAAGATGGTTTATTTTCATCTCATTATCCCAACATTTTCTTTTTATATTCGTAGTTTCCCCTACTTCATTAATGAAAAATTCATCTAATATTAATTGAGGTTTTTAACAGAAATTTTATTATATTAATCTAATTTAATGATTTTATTTATGATATATTTTTGTTTCATACATCTCTTTATTCTTTTTTGACAATGTCTTATGAATATTAAGTTAACTAGAAATAATGACATTTCAAATTAATTTCATATATCTAACCTTATAGAAAACCATCATAAATTTTTAATAATATATAAATATATGTGTATACCTATTTTTAATCTCCTATAATTTATTATAATAATTTATATGAATAAATAAATAATGTTCATTTAATTGAAGTGAGATGGTAAATTTTGCAGAAAAATAATAAGATATAAAAAAATTTCACAATTTACTAAGTTAATTAAATAATTAATCCAAATATTATAAATGAACACTAGTGGGAAAAGTTTACATAATTCACATCTAGTTCTACGTTTATGTATATATCAATTTATTATTTATGAGGAATAAATGTGAAGACATTAATTTTGATTTAATGTTTGTGTATACTTAAATCCAATTCATTATTTATGAGATATATCTTTTTTTACATTATTTTTATTAAGTATTATCCTATTACAAAAATTAAATAACTTTGTACAATTATTTATATTTTATTTTCTTTATATATAAGTTTCTAAATTTTCAATAAAAAACTAATACAACTAAACTTTGTTGCTCAAATATACTTTTATTTCTAAAAAATGGGACCTTATATAGGTGGATTCTGTGGTAATTCTGCATATCATTTTCATTAGCAACAATAAATTTTATTTGGGGGAATATTTTTTTTTCAAACTACTCTATCACATATACATGATACTATAAATTGGGAAAACCCATCTCAATCAGGATTCATTGACAACACCCTAATTGTTTTTATTGTGCTCAAATGATTTTTAATCACATGTACATATCTCCCTCCAAATGGTACCTTATACAACATAAAGAACTATTTTTTTCCTAACTAGATGAAATATGATACAAATATTTCATCGAGAGGTAATCCAAGTAATGAATTGTAGAATAATATCTTCAATGACCACACTAGGAATGCATGGGTAAATCTTCGTTGAAATTCTTGTATCTATTCATCTTTAGACGTAGAAATACTTGGGGTCCTCAATGTTGTTGAGGAAGTACAGTGTATGGTACAATTATTTATTGTAATGTGACTTGAACAGTATGGTGAATGCAATTAGATATTGCACAATTCATTTTTCATACAATATGTCCACCAGGTGGATGAGATTTCATGAATCTATATTGTAAATGAATTACATTATTATAGATGAATTAAATGATGAGAACATTGTGGTTGATGTACTAGAAAAAAATGGGCGGATAAAAATTATATTACATGGAAATTTTTTGTTTCTTGTGAAATCCTTTCATTTGGAATAATTATTGGTATAAAAACTCACACTTTGGACCTATGTAATTATCTTTTATTTTAATATAGTTCACAAAAACCTTTATGTAGATCCCCATTCAACCAAAAAAAATTACATAACATCAGGTTGACAAATCTTGTAATATTTATTCTCCACATAATAATGGTTCTGTTTTATAAAAAAATATTATTTACATTATAAATTTGGGAAAAACATATTTCATTAATAAATTTATGACATAGAATACCATTATGAAACTGATTAATTTATGTGGTGTAATTCCATCAATATAATTTTTCTTATTCAATATAGAGTGTTTTATTTATGTGAATTTTATTATGAGTTGGGTGAGCCTAGAATTATATGTTAATTAAATAAATTGTGTAACATGAAATATCTCATGATATTTTGTCTTTTATACAATAATATTATGTGATATTTTTTTTCATAATTATGATATAATGATTTATTCACATATGTTATTTATGGAAATGATGTTATATTTATTCAATATTATGTATGTTTTTTAATGTCCATGTTATGATTTTTAAAAATAATACATATTACACATTCTGTGCCATTTTAATATGAATTCATCAAGATTATGGTAATGATAAAATGTTTATGATATAATAATGTTTATAATTGTCACCAATTTCCTATTGATTCATGTCCCTTATTCCATGGATGCTATTTATGTCCTTATTTATGTTTACGATCAATGGGTTATGTGATGTGTATCTTCATGCGATTAAATGTACTGTAGATATCATGTTACATTTTCGGCATATAATGAAAAATGATTTAAAGAGTTTTTAATATTTATTATGTATAAGTGATGCATGTGACTAATTATAGAAACATAATACAATTGTTCATCATTGAATTTATTAATATTATCTTTTTTATTATAAAAATTATTTAATATCAATGTATGAAAATGTGGTGTCACTATAGAATCATAATACCTCCTCTCACCAATGAGATACTAACTTACAGAATCATTTACTTACATGAATTTTATGAGATCCAATAGAAAGGATAAAGGGTGTTCACATTGATGAAATAGTTTAATTATGTACCCTCACATGATAATTATAAGGGGATGACATGTTGGACACCAATTTAATTAAATAATAATATATAAAAAGAAATTAAATCACATACCCAAGTCCTTTCTAAACTCATGATCATATATATTGCATGAAATGATCCTAAAATTACAAATTAGTTATATATTACATCAATTCATTAGTTTAATTTTGATAATAATATATGAATTAATCTATTAGATATGATTCATATTTATACCATATTATAATCCTCAATGTTTCATAATTTTCAATTTTATACAAATCAAAAAAAATCATTTTATTTAAATTTAATATATTATTGTGGTGTACTTAAAGTAAATGAAATATAATTATATAAAATACCTATCATGATCCTTGTGATTTGGTGTTCCCATTTAATCCGACTCACATTTTAAAATAGGTAATTACATTGGTGGTATAATCAAAAAATTGACCCACATAAGATATGTCAACTACCCTAAGTGTTTGATAAGCCATATCTTCTATACACTTTATTTCATGTATTACTACATAATTATACATGTAATAAAAAATATGATCATTAAAATTCATAGTGCATATGGGTATTTAGATATATAACACAAAAGTATGGAATTGGAATAAAATTACATAAACTAAAACTCCATAACATTCACTTAAATATAATTTTCCTTTTAAAACTACATCAGATAATCGGTGGACATACTTAAGTGGGGATATATATATCATAGTAACTAAATAATGAAATATTATCATTATGGGGGTAATACATTATAGTTAATATTCATATCATGGTTACATAAAAGTGGTGAGAATCCAAAACATGGTCCATAATGCATGATAAAATATAATAATACCAATAGAACATAAGAATGTGGGAACTACATAAAACAAGGAATCACTAGAAACATTCAAGGACAACCACTAACAAATTATAACATAGTGTTTATATCATAACCTATAATTCTCCATATATTTAATCTTATGAGATAAAACATTCCTCAATGCATAAGAGGGATATATAATTATGGTCTGACCAAACAAATTCATATCTTGTACACGCATATGCATTCCACATAGATCAACAAAATACAATGATGCATTTCATTATATTTAATTCAATCATTATGGAATGTTGAAAAAATAAATGGATATTTAATGAAAATTAAAGATAGTTACATCCAAATTAATATAGTTGACAAAAATGGGGAAGGATATTAAATGTTAAAATGTTTATTCAAAAAACTGACTTGATAATTTTTGCAGCATAATGTGGGTAATTAATATTTCATCAGTGGGTTCAATGGAAGTGAATGTGATTTATAATCACATTGGATTATTATGGATAGTAAATGGGATGTTTAAAAACATATTATAACATGTAAAATCATGAATCTATACGAATTATATAAAGATTTTTCTTGAATAAGTAGGATATAAAGAGGACTCATTACCTTGAGTAGGAACATTTAAAAGAATTGTTATATATTCATAATAAGTTTTGAATTCTGTTGTAAGAGTATAGAGATGGAATGTATGACTATCATCTTTAATCGAGGGTCTTGAATAAATAGGAAGTAGGTTGTTGGGAGGGGATTCTAGTGTAAAAAAATATATAATTCATTATTAATTTCTAAACGGATGTCTGGGTCTCTATATAATAAATTAATAACAACCAAAAACAAAACAAATTATTTTTTACATGGTTTATACTATATAGATGTGTATTTCATTAAATTTTTATTGATAAAAACTATCTACATTAAATAATTCCCATGGTTATATGGATATGAGTCATCTTAAAAAATAATTTTATCTAAATTCATAATCATTAATATATATATGTGAGGATAGTTTCTGGGTTAATAAAATTATTTAAATAACTTCAAATAAACTTTATTTTTATTAATAATGTTAATTTTGTTCTTGGATACTGTTTATATAATGTGTTACATTTATTTTACTATTCATTGTTGTCATAATACGCACTGTATAATTATAAAATATTTAATTTTTACCAATTATTTATAATAACTCATAATATTATAAAAAAAATATATTTGATAATTTTGGCGTGATGATTTTTAAAAAATAATAATTATATAAAAATTACACACTATGTATGATAATATTAACTTTTATTAAAAAAAAATTATTGAAGAATACTTGTTTTTTTCAATAATATCTTTCTGACCCATATAGAATTGGCAATGGACATTTTTAAATTATATCACCATTAATTTTTTATATATATAATTTAATAATATTATTTTCTAAGAATAAATATTAATTACAAAAAATAATTATATTAATCAAATTGAGTGTCTAGATTCAACAATATATTTTCCTTCTATTGAAATTGATTTATTTATTATACGAAAATATTATTATTATGAAACTTAATATTTAATTATTATAAATAAATATCTAAAATTGATAAATATATCAATTATTTTATCAAAATAAGTATTAAAAAATATTGTTATTGTCAAGATATATTTAACCTTATTACACCATCATATTCTTTAATGTTATGGTGAGTTATGGTGACACATTCATAGCATAGTTTGTCAGAATGTTTTTTATGTTTTATCAGGATATGCTTGAACATCACATTTAAAATGTTTCAATCAAGCATTAGATGTAAAATATAATATTTAAATTGGATAATGATAAATTTCAAGGATTCCATATCTATCATAAGAATCATTAAATCAGCATTATTGGGTATAATTCTACTACTCAAGGGCATCTATTATTTTGGGTTTCTGTGTTGGACTTGATCATAAAAATCAAGATTTATTAATTATAAATGTATATGTAATGTGACTATATTTTCAAAAACTTTTATAGAATATAATATATAATTGAACAACAAAACCAATTGAGTACACATAAATTCAATAATTACATTTCGTAATCATGAATTAATATTTTTATAAAATAATTTTCATTAATAAATGTGTTGGTCATTATGTAATTCCACATTGATAAATTTCATCATTGAAATTTCCTCCATACACAAAAATATATTAGGGTACTTCTATGTCATTTTCGGTTCTAGTTCGAAAGTCGCTTCGTCAAACATCTGGTTCGACCAATGTACATTCACCATGTGAGTTTTCATGTTCTATAGAACTTTATCAACACAATATAAGATCATAACTGGATTTCATATAAAAGATAATTCTCCAATGGTACTACATATAGATTTTTTACACATGAGGTGTATGATATTTACATCATCAGAAGGGATTGATGAATCACGACATGTACATTTTATAGGTTGTAGGGTGCTAGCCAATGGACAAACACTCCGACATGATCCAGGATCCCAAAGGGGGAAAATATAATACATTAATCGACCCCTTATTCCAAAACCTACAAACTATATTCCATATAAATATACGAATGAACACTTATCTCTTGCCTCAAATAAAAAGTAATATAAATGAATGTATTCCCAGTCTTTCTATTCACTATTAGAAGATTTCATAAGATAGTGAATGGTTTGAAAATTCTCTATCATACCCTATATAAGATTAGGTCCATTTATCTTCCACCCTCCAACATCAATATAGATTTTTAGATTGTAACACCTCCTCTGATTAAAAGCCTCACAAATTTCCATTTGAATGATAAAATGGAATATTTTGTTATATAATAACATATCTATTGGATGGTGAGGATATAAAAATTATTTTAAATTCATTAATCATTTTCCCTTCATACCATTAAGAGTTTGAATAGTTCTATCAAATTAACAATCAATCTAAGGGTGACTAGTATTGTTAATTTTTAGTTCTATATCCAATACATACTATAGGATTCTATAAAACCTCAAGGTAAACATCATATCCTGACAAATTACAACCAAGAGTGGTACCCAATTCAAACATACCACATACCATATGGGTATAATAGATAGTTACTCAATGATAAATATTCCTTGATAAAATTAAATAGTACTCAGACAATAAGTTTAATGACTCCTACATAGATTGATTTATTATATTTAGGGGTCCTAGTAAGGCATACTAATTAAACCATTGTTTTATTTTCTTACTTATATATTGGTATGTAAAATGGTGAAGTCATAACCATATACTTATTTAATTCATCATTGAATCTTTTCATACAAATCATCGAGATACAAGTCCCACAATCTGCCACAACATGTTATCAAACTAGAAATCATACATCAATTATATATATATATATTAGTTATATTTTTATTAATATAGAAGGTTGAACTATGGGAATCATTCAGTAGTTCCCTCTACGATTCTAGTTTTTATTGTATATGTATCTGGTTTCAAATTCATATTAATCATTCACTATAGAAGATAAACACTGGAATGATTTTTATCAATTTATATTGATATTAATCATCCAATTTATATATCATGATATTCTAATAAGTAAATGTATGTAGAATATTTTTAGAAATTTAGAATTCTTATCATTTTATTACTTTTATTATCATCCATTGTATGTCCAATAAGATTAAATCCCTTCAAATTGTCTTCATGTATAGGGTTTTAGGATCCTTTCTACCTAGATAATTTTCAACATTGTTCAACATATTAGGATTTTAATAGATTAAAAAATAATAATAATTGATCAATTATAATGACTATCATCAGTTAATATTGTCCACTTTTATATGAATATTTGTGTGAGTATTTTATGATCTAAATACAATTGGCACCATCCCCCATAACGACAATGTTTGAAAACATTCAATGTAAAAATAATTGTATCAAATTATAGATTTGGTAAAGGGAATTTATTTTTGTAGATCATTAAATAATTGGAGGCATAGTCCATCACATTTTTATTGTGTATGAGTAAAGAAACATATTATTTTTTGGACACATCACTTTAGATCCTGTATCTATCCCCACTAGTAAGAAATGTGATCAACAGTGAAATGATAACACTCTTGTTTTGGTTTATAAGTAATTCTTAATATTATTCATTCTATTCTATATTCCAAACATATTTTTTATATTTTTTAATTTATCTAAATATCATTGGATGATTATAACTATGTAGTTTTAATATGATGATAATCCAAGGAAACTATGATTTTCGATTTTAGAGGACAGTATGTGCCATCTTTCTGTGGAATTTTTTTTGAAGGATCCATAAATATCTTTTTTTTTTCTAATAAAATACACTAATTATTTAACCTAACTAGGTGTATGTTTTATTTATAATTCATCTACTAATATAATTTGAATAACATAACATTTATTGAGCCACTTTTATCTCTATCAATGGGAATTTCATCATGGACTACTATTTCCAATCAAAAAATCATTTTACATAGAAAAAATTTATTATAATTAACTAATATCATGTATTTTAATGATAATTTCAATGGATATCCATCATACACTATAAAATATTATAAAATATAATGGAGAACCTTGGTAGGGTGGGTTAAATCAATATCCCATAACATTATGTGATAATTATAAAATTAAAATCAAATCTATATATTGGATAAAATAAAATTACTATAAAGGGAGATAAATAATATTTTCATGATATAAATTCCGTAAAATATTAACATTTATATTAATAATCATAGACGTTTTCACCAATGTTATCAAATAATTAGGGGAGGGGGTTCAATGATCATATAAAAAATTCAATATATTCTATTGTGGGATAAATTAAAACTAAAGTAGACATATACAAATCTAGAGAATATGATATGGGTACATCAATCATAATGATCCATATCTACATATAACCTTCCTTTATCCAACATTATTGGAGATTTTTAGTGGTCATCATCATTTTTATCCCTTTTAATATAGCATTTTATGAGATAAATCTCATGTTCATAACAATATTGACATAGAAACAAAAATTTTATATTTCATGGAACATTTTTTTCGATAATGTTTTATTAATTAATAATTTTAATAGGTAAATTTGTTAAATTATGACAAATTCTTACATAGAAAAATATTTTCTGGTTCTATTATTAAATATCTAAATTATCCTCTTTCCATATATTTGTGAATTATGAAATTGAATCACCTTTCCATTATCACCTATATCATAGAAAAACCTATGAGATAATTTACTACACATATTTGATTTGTGTGGAAAATAAATTTTGTGCTATTTGATTTAATTATTTAGGATAATAGGTTTATCATGATCATAAGATTTCTTAATTTATCCCTCATCATATTTTTCATCTCATTTGGGAAATCATTTCAACACCTAACACCATGGGTTTTTACTCAGACCCTCATTGTTTAATATAATGACTAAAATAATGGGAAAATTATGATTGAGAAATATTTTACTATTAAACACATAAATGTGAACCAATAAAAATTAAATATATAACTAATAAATGAAAAATATTTATTATCCATTAGAATTTTAATTTTAATATAATTTATTTATGTTAAAAATTCAAAAATAAATTTTATGGTGAATTTTTTAACCACTTAGTAAGGGTTTCTAATTACATTGTAAATTTAAAATATCATATCCTAGATTAGTTTAAGATTAATTTTTCTCATAAAAAAATGTTTTTTAGGCACCAATTAATGATCAGGTATTGATTAATACACCCTTTTTAGAATTATTACCCTCATGTACAAAACTTTTAGTGCAATATCAGCTTATAGTATCCCGACATGGATGTATTTTATTGTTTAAAATCTTGCCTATAATTTACCAAAATTAAATGATATGTCATTTTTTTCTTATTTATATGGCTTTAACTAGAGTTTTCTGATACTAATAATGAAAAATAATTATACATTTCCTAAATACCAACTACCGAACCCTTATATTTAAAAAATATTGTTCCATGATTATTACATAAGAATAAAAAATATAGAACATTAGAAAATTTGATGCATAGTGTCATTGGGTAATTAGGTACATATAATAATAACATGTAATAGGAATAATAATATATAACCTAATAATCAATAACAATTCCTTAAATTACATTCCTCATTAATAATTCTGTGGGATGACATGGGGATGTATATATGAAAGTTGTATGCTATAAATTCAGTTAAGGGAATAATCAAAGAATGAAATGATGTAATAAATACATGTTCATCAATATGAATATAAATGGTGCTGAAAAGGGGTGGTAATCATAAACATGATCTTCTAAGCATGATATAATATGATAACATTATAATAATACATGACCTTGGACACCAAAGAAAATATGAATTAAAAATAACAATGGCAACACAATAGTAATGACATCATGTCATGGTATGAATAGAAAAACCTCCCAAGAACCATAAATGAAATATCAATAGTTTAAAACACTATCCAATGGATTGGAGGAAGATATAATTCATGGAAAATCTATGACAATAATATCATGTACATATATTAGTTTTCCACATAGATTATACAAAATAAAGATGTATTTCATCATTATTAACTCATGATTAAGGGTTTTGGATTATAAAAATGGAATCCACCAATAAATTATGCATTTTAATAACCATATAAATACCCTTGAGTCAAAATGGGGATGACATTTCAGTACAAAATTTTTTGGTATGGAAAATCAAGATAAAATTTTGGTAGTCTAATGTGGGTACAATAACATTCATATAAGTGTTTAATGAGAGTGAATAGAGAATATAATCAGAGCAGAATCATAAGAACATTAATTTTTACGTGTAAAAACCAATTCCATCATGGAAAATAGGAATTAAAAAGGCATCTTATAATTAATGTTATAGAATAAAGATGAAAATGAAAGGATAACTTACCTAGAGAGGGTGATTCTAATACTTTAGGAAGAGCTACATAAGGAATTGGGGAATCATTGGGAGGGACATATTGGTGAAGAAAATAGTGAATTCACTCTGCAAGGGTTTTTAGAGAAAAATAATGAATGATTGGGATGTTTTTTATTTTGAAATATAAGAGAATTTATAATTAATTTATTAAATTTTTTATAATTTTTATCTTAAATAAATCCATACTACAAACAATTAGGTGGTTATTTCCAATTTATTATATTAATAATATATTGATTTAATTATATTATATGTCTAGAAAATAAAATCCTTCACTCAATACCCATTATTTATTTTGTTGTTAGATCTCTTTATAATGAATTGATATAAAAAAATGAAAATATAATAATGGTTTTTTTGGGATTCATAATGTGTTGATAAAATTGATAATTTTTTTATAACAAATTATTTTTAATGGGAACCATATTTTCTAATGGGTTAACATTATTGTGCTTATTAAATAAAATTTTAGGATATTAGGTGGTTATAATACACTCTGGGTAATTATGATATAAATATTTAATACCAAAATTATTTTTTGTGTAACTAAAATATAAATAAATAATTTCTTCATTATTTAGAAGATATAAATTCAAAATTAAAATTTATTTTATAAATATAATTATATATATATGATAAAATAAAATTTTAATTAGAAAAATAACTATTTATTAATAAATTTAGGTTCTCTAACAATAAAAATTTTTTAACCCATATAAAAAGAACATTTAACAATATAAAATTATTTCATAATTTATATTAAATTATGACTATTTACTTATAATATGTTATTAAAATATTATTTTTTTTCTAAAAATTATTGAATTCATTAAAAAGGAAATCTTCATTGAATCTATATATATCCAAAAAAATATATTTCGTTATACCAAAATCTAATTTTTAGCGAACTAGTTTTTTAATCATTATAAACTAACAATAAAAATATTATATTTAATAATTATTTATTAATAAATAAAAATATAAAATTATTACTATATCTGCATATATACCTAACCCCTAATTTACCAATGAATGCCGAATGAGTAAGGTGTGTGATAGTGACATATTCCGGGGGTGGTTTAGGAAACATGGGTTGGGTTGTAATCTCAATAATATAGAACTTATTACATAAATGGTTCTAGTCATGGTTTAGATATCGACACTCATTATGGGATACATAAATGATAAATCAAGGTTATTAGATCTCCCCAAGAATCCCCAAAAATGGGACTCATAGGGTATGATCCTACTATTCTACGCCATCACTTCTTCTATATTTTCTAATTTGAAATTATCATAACCCCTAATAGATACTAATTTTTTTTTCACAATACTAATGAAATATTATCACTATCTGGGTTTCATTATGGTATTTCAATCATGAGATGATATAACATAAAATGATAAAAAGTAACCGAACTAAATCATGTTTTTTCTCAACATTCATTTATTAATATTTAATATACACATTAAAAAAGAGAATTTCATTTATCAAATTTAGTATAATTATAAAATCTGATTCTATTGATATAAGTAGATCACAATTTAAGAAAATATTATACTCAAATTTATTTAGTAATCTTTAATATTGAAAAAAATTAAATTTCTCATAACAATATAATAAAATGGGATGCAATTCAACATATATGTCATAAATAACACATTTTAATTGGTTCAATTAATTAATTAATATTATTTTTTTGTTTTAAAGTTTGGACTCAATTTTAGCTATACTACATGGTGTGTATTTTCTATGACGGTGTGTGGCATATTATGTTTTTGTTAGTTCTACACCCATATGGACTGGTTATGTTTCCTACCATATACATGTACATGGTACACGACCTGTGATAATATTAAATAAAGTGTGGTTTCAAATATGCATATTTTTTTTATCGAACACATGTAATAGATATATGACAATCCTTGGACCCATTTTTATTTATTATAAATATATGAAGATTATAAATCATGTACAGATGTTACATAATATGTGTTTATTAAAACCATATGTCATCGTATTTCATTATATAAAATTGTCTTCTTTTATCTGAAAATTAATCTAATTTCACTAGTATAGTCCAATACTATCATGAGATAAATTCAAGAGAAAATGGTAAATAGTGTAGATTAGTGATAGACACCATGTATTGATGTGTTACCAAGATATAACATTTATAATTTTTAGATTTAATTTTTGGATGTCTCATTAATTTATTTTGACCCACTAATTGGTAGTGTGAAAGAACATGTAGAAATAGAAGAGAAAAAATCTTCATATTTAATTAATGAAGAGCTCTAATGTATGTGATGTTTAAAATTAATGTCACTAAAGGATAATTAAAAATATGTTAACCATGTGAACAATCAAATACTACTATCATGTTCTGGGAACATCAGAATCAAATGAATTGAATAGATAACTCAATTTTTTAGTCTTCATTTATGAATCATCTTTTTTGTACATAATTGTTGACATCGTGAGAAATTAAATTCATATATTAAATTACTTGATTAATAACAAAAAATGGAATATGTTGATCTCCATATGTAATTTATAATTAACATATGAGAATATATATATATGTATTTTAATAAATTATTTATTCTTCTTAATGGTTTGGTTGAATTGATCCCATCTTAATTTTATTGTTTTCATGGTTCCATGAGTAAAATTCCTCTAGCAGCGTTCCTCATGTGAACCACAATATATAAAAATACTTATGGAATAATAAGGGTCTAGAATGATGGATCCTAATCAGTAGCATAATTTTTGTTTCATCGTGAAATAATTATTATATGAAGAAAATAACTCATCATGATCTACTCAGTGGATTGGGAGCTGTTAATGAGATATCAAACAGTTACATCTCTAGAACTCTCATTAGTGTGTTTTATTTCTTCATTTTATATACTGTGAACATTAGGTGTTTTCATTTAATTATTTATAACTCTATATTTTATATTACTTTTTTAGGGTTGTAAACATGCACCGATGTCTATTTCCATATTTTTATTTTTTAGAGAAACTTATTTCTTAATTATTATATAATTTGTTTTTAGTTGACATGTGAATAAAATAAGAATTAACAAATAACCTTAATATAATTTTCAATAAGACCATAAATCATATTATAGTTATCTTCTTTAACTTTATTAATGCATGAATAATAAAAATTTACATAACAAATAAACATCACTATATTATTCATCGATAATATAAATAATGATTATTTTTTACAAACCTTGAATGTAATTATTTATTATTATTTAACTCATTTATTCTTTCATATTACATGTGATCAAATTTTGGGGATTAAAAAAATAATTTATAATTATTAAAACAAAAAGAATCAATAATATTTACTCTATGATGGTAAATTCACCGTAAAATTAAATAGATATTGTGGATACACTAAGTATGTGACCCTATAGGAGTCATTAATTGTGGTAATAGGTAAAGGTACCTAAATTCACAAGATATCATATATAAACACACCGTGGTTCCTATAGATATATTTGTTAATATATCATTATCCTGAAACCTCAATTTAATATTATCATATTAATATAATCTGTGTTAAATGATATATCTAATGAATCATGTTGGATACTGATTTTATCAATCTATGTTCTTGATGTCTCGTTCAATGATGTTTTAAACATGGGAATTCCCATAAAACAATATTCTATGGATTTATGAGTAGAAATCCATTTTCATTATGAGGAATAATATATCAAATTATTTCTAAATATAGAATGGATAATTTCTTTATTGATTTATTCATTAATGAATTATCACTCATGATGCATCTAATGTATCCCAATTCATCGAGAACATTTTTCACCATTTTTATTGTAAAAATATCAAATTATGTGACTTATGATTTGAACTAATGAAAATAATAATTTATATTCATAAATACCCATGCCTGACTATATGAATATCTAATAACATTGAAATTATGGATTTATTATATTAATTTCCCTTATCATAATATCCATGTTTTGTGATTTTCTAGGAAAAACCAAGTGAAGTTGTTTTAATGTTTTATGAAACTCCACCCATGGTATCCTATATCATCATTTTCACATAATATTATATCATATATTCGTTGACCTATTATTCAAGAATACTTTCAGGGATCCTCTAGTTTCTCATCATTTTAGGGAACTATTATGACCCTTCATCATGACATATATTCCTATAAAATTAACAAAAACGTCATTATTGAGACGTATGACAATGTAATGATAATAAAATTATTAATATTCCAAATAATGAATAAATATAGTCATCCTATAATTGTAAATTTGTTCAAGGAATCGAAAAGCAACATTTTTTTGTGGGACTATTTTTCAATGGATTAATTTATGAATTTTACATATCTGTGTTGAAAATTAATGGTCCAATTAATTACCTAATTTGGGTGCTTTCATTTAATAGTGTTTAGAGTGTATTTATAGAAATTAATGAGGCATTATGTTATCATTTGGGTTATGTTATTTATTGGATTTTTTAGGGTTTATTGATTTTGGGAAATAATTTTTTTTATTAGCATTTAAATTTAGATCAATATAGTATGATGGTACTTATATTTGGATTTATATTAGGCCATCTCAATGAAGATTCTATTTAGGTATTCTATAATTGTTATGTTCCTTCACCATTTATTTTAAATTTTAATAGTGGTTGAAAAAAATATTCATGAAATGTGAAATCCCATATTGTAAATGTATTTTCTATAATAAATTAACCTTTTATTTTTTATAAATGATATTAGGCCATGTCAAATTAATATGTTGTCTTTTTTGTTTTCTATTTTCTAATAATTTTGGTAAATTTATTTTCAATTCACTCAATTTTATTTTTTAATATAATAAATATTATTTATTTATATTAAATTTATAATTAATAAATTATGTTTACATGGAATGTTTATAAATGGTGTTTATTGTCATATCACCTTTAATACGTGAAGTTATTTATGTTATATATTGTATTATCTATGATTTAACAAAGATTTTTTTATTAATATGTTGTGCCATTATTTAAAATATTCCTATAATTTATTTTATTTACTTTGAGATAGTAAATAATGATTCTAAATTTGTAAAATTAACAAATTATATGTTAATGAACAATTATTATATTTTCATTCAAATAATGTAACACTGTATATATATATACCTACCAAGTTTCATGATACTGATATTATCGATTTTTTATGTTTTCATTGGCATAATTTTGATTGATATACAATATCCTAGAACCAACACAATATAGTTGTTTTTGTGAATTAGTGGTCACCAATAACATTGATTTCATCACTAATATAAATCAGTATTTCTTCCACATCCTTCTACAACACATTTTCATTAATTATGAACCATATTGATAATTTTTTTTGATTTTATTACTCATTTATTAAAATGTTAAATTAATGAACTCACCAATATGTGTTATGTTTTACTATCAATAATAGTAATCCTCTTTATTTTTTCTAATGGTATTAATTATATGGATATCACTGATGATTCCTATATAAGAGGATATGATAACCTCATATTGTGTATAAGGACTACATAATAGTGTTGATTAATTTTCAACCCAGCTTAAAATATCTCTTAATACCTAAAATCAATTTCATCAATCGATGATGGTTACCCATTCGAGCATTTAGGATTCCTCATAACATATTCATTGATCTATTTAATTGTTTATAACACTAGGATTTACAAGGTCTTCATTTTATTCTACTCATGATCACACACAGGATAACTCCAATAATGATCAATTATTTAATCAAATGATGTTTTTTTATTTTAGGTGAACCATTATTATTCTCTATTTTCGGATACCCTATCATGTTTGATTCATTTTCAGTAGACTATAATTGTTTTAGATTCTTGTAAATTGTAAAGGATCTTTAAATAATCCCAAACAAACTCATCAGTGGTTTCATAGTGAGTGTCTTAAATATATAAATATTATTTTTCATTTTTTAGAGAATATGTGCCATCAATATTACTTATAAGTTCATTTGGTATAGTCATGGATAATCCCAAACACCCAGATCATTTACACCAAAAAATATAGTTAGCCATGGAGGTTTTATAGAAGGAATCTCAAGTAAAAAAAAAACTAGTTCTAAGACACCATAGTGTGGTGATGACTACTGTGTTATATTATGGGGTACTCCTGGCACCATAAGACACACCATGAAATGGATTCCTTGTGGATCAAAACATGTTCAATATCTTAGTAGCTCTATCCAAATTGGATAGAAAATAAACACTATTGTTTTTTATCATGTATAGGAAAATATCAAATTATTTTTCAACTTTATATACATTTTTGTTTCAATAGTTTCATATATGTTTATAAATTAATAAAGACATAATTTCACGATGTTTAAACTAATAAATGGTCTATTATTTAATTTAATATAATTTTTTTTATAATTAATTAAACTTTTTTAATCATGTATAATATTCAAAAAATCCCTATGGCGTGCAGTTTAGTTGTAATATACCTATTGTACCCATCGTAGGGAGTTGAAAAGGTCCTGGTTTTGAACCATAATGATTATCAATTTAAATCCTTTCTCACTATACCCTGAAATTACCACATATAATACTCCTAAAATATTATATGTGATTTTGAAAATAAATTTTATTAATTATATGTAATATATCATGGTCTAGAAATAAAATTATTATATATAAATATTTAGGAATCATTTTTATTGTATATAAATAACAATGCTAAAATATAAAAGTGCTTATATGTTATATATATGATTTTTTCTTAAAAAATATATTTGATTTTTAATAATTTAAAAGTATCTATTTTAAAAAAAATTAAACAATATAAAAAAGGATTTGAGGACTAATATGACTAAATGTTTAAATAATATTTTAAATTATATATAAAAATATTGTTAAATTGTTCATAATATATTTTAATGAAATTTTTTTGTGTTCTTATTATAGATAAATAATTTATTTATTATAATTATTTTTACTTATTAAAATTTCATAAATATCTACTATTTTTGTAAAGTTAGAAAAACATTTATTTTTTACCAAATTTAGTTGATGTTCAAATCTTGTAAGTGGTTTGTTAAATATCATTATTTTGTTTGTTATAGTTTAACATATAATTTATTTATACGGTAGTTCCATTCACAATAATAGGTTTCATATCATCAAATTTAGTGCTCATATACTATGTACTAGGTATTTATTTATAGTTATGAGCATTAGCATATTCAATGATAATTGTTTCTAAATATAGGGGTTACTTGTATTGCGAATTAAATTCTATATATAGTAAAGATTATTTATATATAGGAAAATTTGACCAGAAAACCAAATAACCAAGAGGTGATTCCTTTTATAGATAGGTGAATGGGGCTATCTATCTATTTCGATAGGATTACTCATGTAGAGATAATCAATCACATATAACCCTCTTCCTTTACCTAAATAATTTATGTACATTATTGATGTTATGAATTTTGTTGTGTATGGATATAATTGGCTTTAGTTTGTGGGTGAATAACAAAAATATGGGGTCAACATAAAAGGGTTTCACATTAATGTCATGTTAACTCATTAATTTTGTGGATGGAATAAAGAATTTAAAAATAATCATTACAATCCAGCATATAAGGATATTTGTAAAACATTAAAAGTTATTTATTTTAAATGTTGTAATAGATTTGGAATTAATATGAATCTATTTTATATTATATAGAGTGTGACCTTAAATTTGAGAAACCCCAAAAATACTATGTTTGAGATTCCTTCAATAGGAACACGTATGAAACATTATATTATTCAATAGTGTATTCTCAATTTCTAAAGTTTTACTTCTAAATTACCTTTTTTATCATATGAATTTTTTTACTAAATATGGATATTCTTACGGTTAGGTCATCCCACACATTATTATCCATTAAGTGTCATTTTTATATCATTAAATTATTAAATTTTGTGTTGTAGTTTATAGGAATCTCTATTAGTTAGGATACAATGGAAATATTGAAAAATTCTTCTTTATGATGGATTGGGATATTTAATTATCTGATGAAATATACAAGAATCACAATTTTTGTCTTTGGGATGATCACTTTAATAAATATTAATGGTATTATTACACAATAACATGTTAATATCATGAGGAAATAAGAATGTTATCAAACTAAGAGGATATTATTACTAGTGTGTTCAAATTGTTGGAGCACATTAATTTAATTTAATTAATTAAATTATATTATATATGATACTAAATAAAAGATATTTCATTATTATTGTTAATTAATGACTGTATAATTAGTGTTCTGAGATCACTAAAACGAATCTCCTATAATTTAGAAAATATACGGTGTATAGGACCGAGAATTGTACTCATGAAAACCCATTTAGAGTACCTAAAGATGAATCTTACTAATTTTATTTAAACTATTTATGGAACATGGTTATTAGATTATTGGTGTGAATGAAACATTTTTATGGAGACATATATATTTACAAAAAATATGTAATTAACAATGGTTGAATAAAAACATCACATTGGTAATGAAGAAAGTGTTTCTTCATTAATGGATGACACCAATATTATTATTCCACAATGTATATGGATTATTGAATATATATAATATTATTTTATTTTAAATAAATTGATTTATATTTATGTATCATGTTTGGAAAATTAAGGATTTTCAATTAATATTATTAGTAAGTGTTTTTCTATATATTTAGATGAAATTATTTATTGTGTTGGGAGTGTAAATAGTTATTTATATATTACTAATAGGTATAATATTATTTATAATATTCAAAATTACATGTTCATGGTTGATTCTAATTATTAATACCTTTGAAATTTTCACCTTTGATATATATAAAAGAAATTCATTTATAAGATTCATAGAGATAGATTGTTTGAATTATTTGATTATGAATCATTTGGGAATTTTGTTTCCTTTTTTGAAAAAATTGAAATTTTATCATTTGGATGAAAATTTGACATGAATAGCAGTGTATTAGATATCTTACATAGTGATGTATGTGACCTAATGAATATAGATTAAAATAGAGGTTTTAGATACTTCATTGGTATATCCAATTATTTTAGTATGTATGCATATGTGTTTCAAATAAAACACATGTATAATACTATGTAAAAGATATAAAAGTATTAAAAAATGAACAACATCAATTATATAAGAGTATTATGATTCCCTAATCAAATACGGGTGGTGAATACATATGATAATAATTTATAACTAATATAAGAGATTGTAGAGTGTTGCAGAATAATCTCCTCCTATAATAGTAAAATGAAAAGTTGTGTCTAAAATGAATAATCTTACATCCTTGGATATGGATCTACTAATTATGTGTCTATAAAATTTTCCAATTTCATTTTTTTACTATTTTGTAATTATGTGAATCTATTAAATCATATACTATATAATGTAGTCAAAATGTCACTATACAAGACACGATATATGAAACCTCGTATTATTTATTAAGTAAACATTTTGGGATTTGAATAACACTTATAAAATTGGAATTAAAAAAATACTAGCTTGAAATCTAATAAGTTATTATTTATTAGTTATCCCAAAAAATCTATATGATATTTAATTATAATACTACTAAATAGAATGAGTTCGGGACCTAAAAGATAATTTTCCATGTTAAGGAACACATTAGCCAACAAGTTAGTAAGTGGAATCATAAAATTAGCGGAGTTTAAAACAAATATATAATAAAATAATTTAGTTATATATAGTGTTAGATACATAATTGTTGTTGGATGAATATATGTATAAATTTACAAAACATACTCAATATTCTATTAAGATTTTTCATGATCTAGTGACATATAGATTTAATATTGTAAATGAAGTACTAATCATAGGTGATGAAATTTAACAACATTATATTTTAAAAAATTTCTCACAATTATTTTATATTATAACCAACCATTGTTACAGAAAAAAATGAGTTTCTTTGATATCTTGAATTATACATGATAGCAAGCTTCAAGGAATAATGAGATAATATTTTTTAAATAATTATTTTTAGAACGTTGCAATTATATAGGAAGTTACAAGTTGTACGAGATAATTTATGTTATATAAATATAAATTTCCTAGTCAAAATAAATTCATTAATAAATTCATTGTTAATAATCAATCATTTTTTCGTAAATTAATAACATTCATTAAAAATATTTTTTGACCAAAGATATGTTTTTTTCCTTTTATTATAAAATATTATTATTAATTTCGATAGATTTTGGAATATTATATTATAAAATGAAATCAATTTTTTGGAACCACAATATATATTATTATTATTAATGAAATTGAGTGATTTTTTAAGAATACATTTATTTTTTAGTAAATAGTAATGTATTTCGATATTTCAAAAAATAATTTTTTAAAATAAATTAATTATATTAAATTAATTTTTATGATTTAAAGTGTCATATGTATTTAATAGTAATATTTATTCGACATAATTAATTTTGAATCAACTTTATATCTAATTTTAGTGTATGTTATGTTTTTTTGTTTAAATGGATTTCTTGCAATCTCTTTTAATGTGAATAATGTTCCTCAATTTTAATGACAAAAAATAATTCCTAATGAGAAAAGATGAAAATGAATTGAATTTATTATAAAAAATTATTTTAATTTAAAATCATTTATAGTTTATTATTATACATATATTTAATATAAATCAGCTGGTTATGGAAAATATTACACTTCACAAATACAATCATCATTCTCCCATCTATAGGTATAGTTTTAAATTTAATTTTTCTTCTATTATAAATTTTATTAGAGAAAATAAACATCAATATTTAAATAAAAATTTAAAAATTATATTAGGGATATTTTTAAGAAATATATGAAAATAATAATAAATTTAAAAATATTGAAATATACTGAATTTTAATTTCAAACTACCCTTGTATATATATTATTAATGACGTTAACTTATATTTTAATTTTTCTATAATGAACACTTTTATCAATTATATATATATATATATAATCCAAATATTAATTTTTGAAAACCATTATATTAAAATTGCATATAGAAACCATGTAAACTTTTAACAATATATATATGAAAATATGTTTTTAATCTATGAGATTATTTTTAAAGTGCATTTTCCACATCTCTAAAATGAATTTGTATCAATTGGATGCATATTTTGAATCCTACTAATTTAAATTATATAGAAATGTAAACATCATGGTTTACAAAAAATTATTGAGAAATTTGTAAAAAAAATTAATTACCAAGATAAAGAAAGAAATAGGTTTAAAATGTGGTTAGAGTAAATGGAAAGGGATAAAAAAACTATAAAAATTCATAAAATATATTTTCAGGATATAGTTTAATTCTATATTGTTTAAGTCTCTAGAATAGTTAATTTTACAGCATTGTGACATGTGAAATTCATATGAATGTATTTTCCTTTTAAAAAAATCATGATTTTCCAATTCACCTCACTTATAAAAGGTTGTCCCATCTCCTCCCATATTAACACATTCAAATTCATTTGGATAGAAAAATACCAAAAAAAATCACTTCCAATGTTATATCAACATTTAATTGAATAATTATTTTGTGTTGACTGCTAATTTGGATGGAATTCAGTGAATACCTAAGGAGGTTACTAGAAGAAGGGTAATGTTCTCTGATGGGTATATTTCCAATTCAATCATATCCTATTATAATAATTATTAAAACATTACAATATCTTGTACTAATTAAAATACATAAAATTTTGTTTTTATGTCATATTCATGACCAAGAAATATCATTTATTCCATCAAAAGTGATACAAAATTATCATTTATGTGCATGGGGGACTAATACCTCACAAACTTAAGTTATTTTTTTTCATTAACAACTCTAATGATAGGGTCTGACTATGGATATAAATAATATAAATGATATTTATAACATATTTATACCCATGGAGTCATTATAGAATATATAACATTTTAATTTCTATTCCCTAGTGGTTATGATATGGTCTCTCATTAGTACATAAGTCTATTGTCTCACAAAGCGATATGATTAATTTTTTAACTAATCATTAAAATATAAAATAATAATTATAAATATATGTGATTTAGATGACATAATTATAATAGTCATGAAATATTTATCATTATTAAAATATAATTTATCATTCCATTTTGATACTTTTTACTCAATGATTGATGATAATTTTATTCTGGTATGTGTGGAGTGATGCCTTCATGAAGTGGTGATACTCTATCTTTCATAACCATGCAACATGGATTATATTTACAAGAATATATAAACATTTAATAGAAATGTTTTTATATTATCATCATTTTGTAATATAAAATATTACATACCTCCTTTCCATAACGATCATTGAAAATTGAAATGTTACTCATGGGTATGCGCAACATACCATCACCATGATCAGAACACATTACATTTCATAAATCCATTATTAATTAATAAATTAATATTATTATTTTTTAATAATTATGAAAATTTTATATTGATTAATTTTTCTTTGGATTATAGAACCATGATCATATTTTGTTACCCAAAAATAGTTAATCAATTCACATATGAAAAAAGTGGTTATATCCAAAAACATTATTTTTATAAGGAATTGTTAATTAATGGATAATAAAATGTCATTATTAAATAACATATGGTATTATATAATTTTTTTGATACATAATATATTTATTATATCATTTATTTATTATACATGAGTCTTGAATGTGTATGAAGGATGACTAGACTTATGGTTAGATATTTCAAGCCTATTAATTATTCTTGGGTGACATATGCTGATTCACACCTCTTTTATTTTATGTTGGGTATATAATTCCCCTTTATTATTTTAAATATTATTATTTTTATGATATTAGGGTTTAATTTTTTATTCTTTATGGATTTTTACAATCCATAAAATTACTAATGTGGTAAGAGATATTCATATCCCTTTTTACTTATATAAGAAACATTCCAAATTAACCAAATGTTTGTTATATGTTGTGTTTTTACATCCAATTAATTTATTATATTATTAAACCCCTAAAATTATTAGGATTTATGTATCCATTTTTTTATATCTCTTTTATGTGGTTTTCAGTTGAAAAGTTGTCACCGAAGAATGGTATTTTTGTCTATGTTTTCCTTCCTTGAGAAACATGTAGATTAAGCACCGATATTATTTTATGAGGTACATAAAAATAAAAATAAAAATTTATTCTAATTTATTTATTTATTCAAATTAAATTTAATGTTTTATTTAATGATATTATTACATGTGACTTATGTTTTAATGTTACCAATTTTTTTAATATTGTATGTTACAGTCTCACTGTTTATCAATATTGGTTATGATTATTTAGATGATGTTAAATTCTAATAATCTATATTTCATGAAACTCATGAATTTTATTCAATTTTTTTTTATAATAAAATTTTTACCTTTATTTTACCCTCCCGATTTACATAAGAGTTCAGAATAACTTATTTTTTCAAAAATCTTCTAAAATTTTCTTTTTGGTCAAAAAACAATTTTTCCAAGCACATGATTTATTAAAATGTTTTCAAAAAACTAATATTATTTTAAAATGATTTAGTAATAAAATTTTTACCCTAATTTTACAGTTTAAAAATGTATTGATCGAATATTCAAATCATTTTCTGAAATTTTGTTTGAATTTTACTAAAAATTTGATAACAATAATTTTTATTACTTTCATTGAATGAAAATTATTTCTTTTGGTAGTTAATTATATTTTACTTTTAGTATTTCCTAAAATGTTTTTAGTGTTAGTATCAATGCATATTTTTCAAATTAGAATGGATATTTTTTAGAATACATTGTCTAAATTATTTTTAAAGTTTATTTTATAAGATTTAAAATTCTATTTTCCATGAAAATTATTCCCAAAATATTTTATATGGCATTTTTTGAAAATTGTATTTTCAAAGACATGTTACATTCATTATAAAAATTACATGTGATTATTATTTAAAAATCATTAAAAATATAATATTAAATCTTTTAAGGATACATAATAATTTATGGGGATATGATCAAAGTATATCATTCTAATTCCTTCTCATATTAGTATATTTTTATGATAACATGATGTATAATGAACCTGTTTCTTTTTTCATAGGTTATACCATAACATAATTCGTATGATACTTTCATCTTATTCAATGGGATATTTTATGATAAATTTATGAAATAGTTTTGGAACCTATCTATTATCTATATTTTATGGTAAGGTGTATGGTATATTAAACCAATTTCACTTCATGGGTTTTGATATAACATATTTTTTATTATCATTTGGAATGCACATAAATTATTCACATTATACGATTGGAAGTACTTGTATCTTCATCTGTTGAATTTTGTAATGATTTAAATCTCATGAAATAGAAATGGACGTAATTAAGAGTGAATGTGGTTTAAAAAGGTATGTTTTCCTCTATGAAGGTAATGGGAGTGATAATTTAATTCTATGATGGTTAGGGGAGTGAAACCATTACAATATTATAGACTTGTAAATGATCCTAAACTACAATGGATATAATTTTCTACACATTTTTCTATGCCATGATTCGATGTCTTATGCAAATTTTATTCTCTTTTGGATCATGTTATTTTATTTCATTAGGAATCATTTATTATAACCTATAAATATTTTTCACTTGAGTCATGATTAAAATATTTTATATATACGGTATGGTTAACAATGTTATTCCCGTTTTTAAATACCTTATGTTCATGGTGTGATTATATAACCCCCTTTTATTACCCTTATTGAGAATTTGAGCTCACTATTTCTTATGTTTCATTTCCCCATGTTATAAATAATGGTTTTATATTGATTGATATTTTAAATATTATTTAATAAGATTATCTGGATGGGTGATATTGAGGATCATTCAAAAAATATGATTATTGTATTCATTGTCTCTAATTACACTAAACTATTATAGTAATTGGTCATGAGTTCATGTAATGTATTGAATATTAATCTAAAATGATGTAATATCCATGTCTGAGAATCCTAGGTCTCTATAGTTTCCTTCATATGATTGGTTTATTTATCATTTTTAATCTATTATGAATAAATTTTTGAAACATCCCTCGGTATATTTCTAGGAATATGTTTAGGTATGTATCTAAGGATATATTTAAGGATAAATCAATGTTTAGGAAATTTCAATGTTTTTTTTGAAAATATTATATTTTGTGGCTTACATAATATTAGGTCTTTGACTTTGTAGAAAAATTGGATGAAGATCGTGAAGAGAGGTAGCATGGTGTAATAACATTTTAAATGTTGCGTTGAGCTAGAATCGATAATTACTAGGTGCATAAAAATGGTCTTTGCTTCACACCTACTATGAAAATCGTGGTTGAAATACTTTTTAAATTATAAAAATATTTTCAAACCATATTGATGTATTTAAATATATTATGATCATGAATTTCCTAGGATAAACCTATGGTTTCATATATTATAAAATATTTTCATTATTTACATATCATATAAATTATTTTTCATGATTATGTTGTTTTCTACAGTTATTAGTGTTACTCATAATATGATTTTCAATTTTTGAAAGTGGTTTGAAAAGAACGAATAGTTTTATAAATAAATA
The DNA here is from genome assembly GCA_963277665.1 of Viscum album. Lineage (NCBI taxonomy): Eukaryota > Viridiplantae > Streptophyta > Magnoliopsida > Santalales > Viscaceae > Viscum > Viscum album. The sequence continues at coordinate 860,506,974 of OY728151.1, forward strand.
TATTAGAAAATTTTGTTACAATGGTCAACCAAATTTCATATTGACAATAGATAAAAATATAGGGATTATTCCCAATCATCTTCCAATATATATGTTTAATAACATGATCTTCTATCTGATTTTTAATGAATCAAATAATAATAAGACAAAATTTTATGAAAGGTAATATGGTATTGAATACAAAGGAATGAATATGTGTCTTATCACATATCGATAATGATATAAGAGGCACTTATAATAATTTATCAGAGGAATTAAAAGATGTTTTGGGTGTGGATTAGAGGGACACAATGAATGTAATTTAAGAAGAAAAATTTTGGCATGGTTAAAGTAATTTATTATAATAAGGTTCTTTCTATTATATCATCAATTTTTAAATCATTAAAATGTTTAAATTTGGTACTTATTTAAGTAATTTTCTTTATTTGAATGGACATGATAATAATCGACAAGCTCATACGAGTAATGGTTTTGTAGGTGAAGATGAAGAAATATTCACTTAATTATGTAAGGATGGGTGTATTAAAGAAATTTTTTATGGATCATAGAAGAGGATTTTAAATTGATGATTTATTTTTTAGTATTAATTTATTATAATTTAATGATTATATTAAATGACTCATGAAATATTTATGGATTGTGTAGAATATATTATTCATTATAGAATGTGATTTGTTTTAAAATAGAACTACCAAACTAGAAAGGGGATCTATTTGAATGATTCAATATTGATTTAGAGAATATACCCCTAAATATGTTTATGATTTAGATAAATTTGGTGTTTATATATGATAATGAGATGATAGATATGGATAGTGTAAATAGGATATTATTGATTACCTTGGTACTAATTAATAATTTTCTGGAAAAGTTATTTATGTTTTCATTGATGAATACTATAATCTTTTTGGATTTTTGAAATATATCCATTAATATATAATTTATTATATTAATATAGAATAATTCATGTTTTTATTAATATTTATGTTAATTCTTGTTAGTTCCATGATCTATGAAAATGTCTGACTATTTCGATATTATACTTGGTATAAGAAAATCAAGTGACAATTTGTGATAATTCAGTGAATAATGTTAGGTTTATATTGATAAATTTAGTGGCTCTATTAATACATTTTTTATTTTTTATATGTAATAAAGTTAAAAGTTTATGGATGTATTTAATTTGACTTTTAGAAGAGTATTTAATGATTAAGGTAATACAACCAAAAATGATGATTTATTCATATTGGATGATCATTATTAACCTTTTATAAAACTATAGATAAATGGAATGGTTTACCATAATATGTATCTATGTCATGATATATTGTTTAATTATGAAAAATAAATTAACCTACATTTGTTAGAGTTACATATTATGTGAAAATTCATTTAAGACTAACCATATCGAGATATTGGGCATATAAAATGGAATGAAATCATGGAATAATATATTTTGATAGAAATTATTTAAATTTAAGAAATGTTCCTGAAATAAAAAAATAATATTATAGTCATTTATGATGATATCAATTACCAATTCCATGCTTAATGGGTTAATGTATTTGTTCTAATTATCATTATCTAGAATAAGTTCTTTATCACTCTCCATCAATATTTCATTGTTTATTTTCCCTTACATGTACATTTTTTACATCTGACTGTGTTATCCTATTTTGAAACCCATTATGGTCTATTCGACATTAATTCTTAATATGATTTTATTATATTCAAGTGGAAGTGTTGTTAACCCTTTTTACGATGTGGGTTTCTATGATGGAATTCCCCAATGTTAAACATTTGATTAATAATAATAATTTCATGGGAGAATTTCATTTAATGGTGGGTATAATGTAGCACCTTATGATATTTATAATCGATTTCAAATTATTTTAATTTTTTTTATTTCTTGACGTATACATAATAAAGAGTTCTTTTGTTAGTGTACATGATACACGCCACCGAGAGTCAATGTAACATTAAATAATATTAATTTAAATATTAATATAATAACCTAGTCATTATATTGATATATATGCATACTATTAACCACATTATAAAATATAAATATATATGTAAAATAGGATATAAATTTGTTTATACAATATTATAAAATTACAAATCATTTTTTTGTAAAGTAATTATATTCATCGAATATATGTTTTCATTAAAAAATATTTTTCCCTTTTATTTATAATATATTATAATTAATTAATGAATATTTATGAAACATTATTTAATAAAAATAGGTTTAGTTTTAAAACCATAATATATAAATTTACTTATTGGGATTTTTTTTATTTTTTTGGAAAACATGCATTTTTCAATAAATAAGAAAAAATATATATTTTTTAAATAATTATAATTTATTTTCAATAAATAAGGTAATTAAAATTCCCAATGATGCTTTAAAATAACATATATATTATTTATTAATATTTAGAATAATTTATTTAATTTGAATAAATATTATATTATTTTTAAGTCTATATTTATTTATTTATGTTTAGAAAAGGATTTTTTTGAACTATTTTAATATGCATAATGAATATAAATTTTAATTAATTATTATAATCCAAAATAATTTTTTTTTAATTTATACTTATATAAATTATATCAATTTATTTTACTTTATATTTATTTAATCATTATTTATAGACATATATTTAAAATAAAATCATCCTGTGTGTGAAAAAGTACACTTCCCCAAAAACGGTTATTTTCATTGTATCTAACAGCTATGTTTAAAAATTATTTTTTCCCAATTATTGATAATTAATATGAATAAAATATTACTTTTTTAATTCATATTTTATAAATTATATGGGGTTAATTCTCTAAAAATTATCTAATATGATTTATTGCATGATGAATCACGAAAATATTTACCTCTAATTGGAAGATGATATTTCATCTAAATTATTTAAAGCATTAAATTATATTTTAAATTTAAAATAAAGTAAAATAAGATATTTTATATTTATAGTATAAAAATATTTCTGAATTTTATAATTTGTTATTTAAATTCGTTAAAAATCATTCTAAATAGTTGATTATTTTCTCTTTTAAAATTCGTATTTCTCATCACATTAGTAAAACTAATTTTCAATTACATTTTTAGCATCTATTAAATTTAATTCGAAAAAATTGATTGATTATTATTTTTAGAGTAATTTATACAATCTAATAGAGTCATTTTAATTTTTACCAAAATAAATTGGGAAAATAATAAAAAAAATTAATTATCATGATTATCATAAAAATGGTTTTACATTATTGTTAAACTAAAATGATATTTCTTAAAATCTCATCAAAAGATGTATATAATATATTTAATGGAAAATTTAATATGATATTATTTATATGTGTCTATAAAAGGTCATTTTGAAACAATTTGTAATGTAAAAAATGTGGGTGAAGCATTTTAATTTAAAAAATTACATGTTTTCCGCTCACCAAGTTTATAAATTGACACCACCACTCCTCTACTCATAAGACCATAAAACAATTTCTTAACAATTCCTACCAAAATAAATTCCATAATTACATTATCTCATCATATAATCATTATTTTGTTGATAACAACATCTTTTTAATAATTTTGGTTGAATTCTAAGGAGATTACCCAAAGAAGAGGTAACATTCTTCCATGTAAATTTTTATTTTATTTCATCCATATCATAATTAAAATACATGAAGATAATATAACCCCTATAGGCTCTAGACTAACATGAATATTTATTCTATGTGTATAAAATACTATCATTTATACATTAATCAAATGGATTATGAAGTCACTTTTTATGGGTTCCACGGACTGCCACTTCGCAAACTATTGTCATTCGTTTTTACATTTCATCCACTCATAGTTGTGTATGATATTGGATATTTATATATATTATAATTATAACTATAGATTAATTATATCATATTTACATTAAATAAAAATTACCAATCTATTGTGGATAAGATATCGTCGCATGTGTGTAACGAGGAATACGCCTCACGAAGGGATGGGATATTATTTTTACTAACAATTTACATGGAATATAATATGAGAAAATATATGAGATATAAATGAAACATTTATTATATTCATGTAATATATAACATTATTATAAGGTAATATATAATTTTTTTTCTTATATTTTCACTCACTGAATTATAATAACACAATTCGTGTATGTGTGGACTCCCACCTTGTCGATGTGGAGTGACACTGTATTTTAATAACCACACAACATTGATGATATTTATAAGTATATTTACTGATATTATTTGTTATTTTTTATATTATCATTATTATGATTAGATATTATATTACATTCCTCTTTTAATAATGATCAGTGGAAAATAAAAATGTTACTCATGCGTTCGTAAGACCTACAGTCCCCATGACTATAAGCTATATAATATCAGAAACCCATCATTTATGATTGGTTTTAAAATTTATAATTCAATTAAATTTTTTAAAATTATTTCAATATTATTATTATTATTATAGATATTATCAAATAATGATCAATGAAAACTGACCGAAAATAAGAAATCAATACATATATGAAAAACAATCGGTTATTATGTGAAACGTGATTTTAAAAAAGAATTGTTAATAAATAGTTAATTAATGCTGATAAGTATATAATATATGGTATAATATACAAATATATATTGTTCTATAAAATATTTATAATCAAATTATATGTATTATATAGGATCTTCACACATGTTGGATGGAAGTCCAGACATACGGTAAACGATTTATATTCCCTCTTTTATTTTTGGGAGACACATGAAAAATCAGTACTAGTTTATTTTTTATGGTGTATAAATATCCAATTTTACATGATATATCATGAATATAATTATTTTAATAAAATTTTATTGTTTAATTTATATTTCTCTTTATTGGAGTGTATGATCTAAAAGATTACATAAGTCGTAATGGATTTCACTCTCATTTTTTACTTTTGTGAGACACATCCCATTTTCACCACTTATTTTTTTATGTGTTATATATTATAAAAATTAATTTATTAAATAATCATTCTCATGAAATTTATTGCATTTACCAATCCATTTTGGATCTCTCTTTATGAGGAGTAATGTACAAAAATAACCAATGTTTTAAAGGATTTGTTTCTCAATTTAAATTATTTAAGAGACATTATATTTTATTCACCAATATTCATTTATGAGGTGTATATACATAATAAATGACATTTAAAATGATGTATTTGTTTTATAATAAAGATTATTTATATTAGTATAACGTTATAAATTTATGGGGCTTATAATTCAAACCAACCAAATTAGAAAATATTTAATGTTACAATCTCATCATTTATCATGCTTGTATATGATTAAGTTTTTTATGATACAATACTTCAATACCAATCTCAAAAAAATAATTAATTTCATTATCCTATTATTATTTCACTAGAATATATATATTGACTTAATTTTCCTCTATCTATGAAACTATGAGATCAAAATATTTTTATTTTCAAATTAATTTATTTCACTTTTTGATAAAAGAACCTTATTCATAAAAAACTATGTTCTATTAAAAAAAATATAATTTTTTTATTATATTATCATATTATTCTATAACGACCTATGTAAAAATGCTTTAATATTTAATATTTTATTTTATAATTTTAACATCGTTTTAAAAAAAACACATATAGGGATTTTTACAAATAATGATAAAAAAATATTTATTTTCAGTATTCAAGGAATGAAAGATATTTCAGAATATCATAACCACATAGTGATTTTAATCCTCCAAAACATGTTTTAAATACTCATTTATAAGAAAAATTCATCCCCAAAATTTTAAAGACATTTATATTTTAAAAAATTTATTTACATATTCCAATGATAATGAAAAGAGTTATTTAAAAAAAGGTTTTTAAATGTAAAAGGTTATATTCATCAAGGAATGCATTAAATTATTTAAAATAATTAATTTATATGTTTTCAATGTTTTTTAAATAAAAAATACTTCCCAATAATTTTATAATGAAAATTTTCAATAATTTATTTCTAAATGATGTTTAAATTTGTCATGGAAACTTCCAATTGATTGTGATTTCAAAAAAAATCTCCTTTAAAAATGAAATAAATTGAAGATAAATATGATTAAATATGGATATAATCAAAGGATACCATTATAAATCATTATCCCAATGTTTCATTTTGTTGATATAATGATTTTTATTAAACCTGTTTATTTTTTCATAAGTTACAATATAATAAAATTTTTATTGTACCAGCTTCTTTTCAATGGGTTATGTTATGATGAAATAATTGAATTATTAAGAAATATATATCATTTCCAATAGTTTATGATTGGATGAAATATTAATGAATCTCTTTTAATAGAATGGGTAATGATATGATGAATTATTTATGACCTTATGGCACACATACATATGAAATTAACTATCTTAGGTGTCAGACACATATCTCCCTCCAATTAAATGTGTAAGGATTATATATCAGGTGATATCTAGGACTAGAATAAATTGTGAAGTAGTATTATTATGAGACTTTATCTATAATTATTCTATTGGGAGTGAATGTTGACTACTATGATTGTTTGAGGAGTGACCCCATTCCACTACGATATCCTTCTTAATGTTCTTTTAATTCAACAGAATTTATTATCCCTGCATATTTTTTGTCATAATTCAATGTATCATGAAATTTTTATTATCTCAGAGATCATAGTATTTTATTTCCATATTACTCTTCCATTATGAACTATCAATATTTATTCTAGGTCTCAAGATAATATTCATTAATATGAGGAGAATGAGGTCAAAATTCTATTATCATATTCTCATATCCTTATTATCAATTTATTCTTATGTATCTACCATAATTACCATTAATGATCATCTATGGTCACTATGTATTTTTTCCTTTCTCCAAGTAATATATAATTGTATTAAATAAGGAATTATTGGGAAGAGTAAAATAGGAGAAGATCGTTAATATATATGACAAAAATATCTCACAAAATTAGATGATTCTGTATTTAGACTCCAAAGAAACTATAATATTATTCTCCTTAGGAATTCGTTATTACAATGTTATGAATGTGCATCTAAAAATATATAATATCTTTTCTAAGATAAAAGAGTCACTATATTCCCCAAAAACATATTAATAATCTATTGGGACATTTTATAGCAAGATATGGTAAAAAGTCATTTTATTTTAGATGAACACTAAATAAACTAAAAAATCCTAGAAAATATTGTATTCACATAAAGGGGAAAAAAGATAATTTATAAGTGGGGTTTTCTTTGAAAAAAATCATCGATGTTGATTCCTTTAATTAAAAAAGCACACCTCGTGGAAATTATAACTTAATATGAAGATATAATTACTCTTATTTTTATAATAAATTATATATGTTTGTTTCCTGTGATAACAAATCAATATTATTATGACATATATCACAAGGATGTTAAAACTGATTTCAATAATGTTAATTTATTACAGGATGTGTAAATGATTAAAATTTGATGTTATAAAAGTCCTAATGTGTCTTCAATGTTTTTAATGTTACAAATATACAATTTTAGTCTAAAGACAGATTCTAAAAAAATGAAACCACATTATAATAAGAAAACATTGAAAAAATATATCACTATTTCAAATGTTTTGAAGGAATCCTTATGGATCAATAAGTTTATTTATATTATGAAGGTGGTTTATTTAATCAAAGGAGTAACTGAGCTACATTATTATAATAATGGATCTATTTATCACACAAAGGAACCCTAGTTTCCCTAGTGGACCACACTGATACTTCATGAATACTATCCCGATTGAGTGGTTATTGATAGGGGTTATATAAATATCAATTGTGTTCCAATCAAGTAACATATATTAGATCTATTAATGAAAAAAATATCGTGTCATGTGGGTGATAATGAATCTATTGGAATATGATAATTAATGAATTAATTTAATCAAATTAAAGTAAATCATGTTACTATAATAAATATTAAATTAATTTATCATTAATGTATATACATAATTGTTTATATATCATTTTTTTAATCACAATTTCCACTAAAAGTGTGACATTGAATTTTCCATATTCAATTATCATCATAGAATATTATGGGTTGTGTTGATATCTATTGGTTATCTTGAAAAATATTCTTATAATAATTACAATGATTTCAATTTAAGTTAAACATAATTGATTAATTTGGAAAAAAGTATATACATATTATTTTGATTGATCGAAAAATTACATCTCATGGAATGGAATAAAATTATTGATATACATAGGGGTGTTTGTTTCACAATAAACAATGTTACCTTAGGTTGGTGGGATACCTAATATGATGTCCCTCATAATTTTATACCCAACATATGACTTTTATTTTATGAACATCTCTAAAAATGGCTGGGTGGGAATGATATTAAATATTTCGTCACTTGGATCACAACTAAGATGAGATTTTTCCACAAGTATGATAGGCATAGACATCAAGCCCTTCACTGAATTACACTAATCAAATTTATGAATTTTTTATTTTTTTTGTATATAGTGTGATAAAGTACACATAAGTCACATGTTATGTGATTAATATGTATATATAAATTAAATATGATTCATTAGTTAATATGGTTTGTGATTTCCAATGAATCATGAAATAATGGGATGCATATATTATATAAACATGTTTGATGTATTTTGTTCACTCGATGAAATGAAAAAGGGAATATATAAGTATTTATATGATATTTATGGTACATATTTTGGTGTAATTTTTCATATAGATATATGAGTATTGTTGAGAGAGATCACACTAGAACCTATAGTAGATTTAGTAGAAATAATTGTTTATAAAGAATTTAAATTACTTATATCTATGAAATTTAGATTTCAGATTTGTTTTTAAATATTTCATGGCCTATAGTGTTGAAAAATTAATTCATTGGTTAAGAAATAGGTTTTTGAAAAAATTAGATTACTAAAATTAAGATAATATTTATGAAACTATATTTAATATGGGTTTTTATGGATTTTCAATGAGTTATGACATTTTTTATGTAGTCCTTATAATATTTTAGTGATTTTGAAACAATGTTATAAATGAACTAAAATGGGAACCATCGCACTATAATGGTGTATATAAATCAATTAATTATTAACACATAAGTTTTATAATTCATAATATTAATTCTTAGGGATATTTCCTTCTCCAAAAAATTTTATTTAGTTACAAACAAATTTATTTGATCAATTATAGTTGTTATACCATATATATTGTTTTTACAATAAATTAACTCTATAGTTGGATTAATATTCGAGTGCCATCAACGAACAATATATAAAAATAGGTCAACTAGAGGGGATATTCATTTAGAGGGTGTAACAAAATCCTTAAAAAAATGATTTTTTTGATTCCAATAATCTATTTATAAAGAGGATTTCTAATCTAATTATTGGTGGTCTTATTTAAACATTGTTAAAAATAGCTAGCAACCCCTAGACCCACAAAGACACCCTACACCTCTAGAAAACCCAACAAAAAATCTATAGAACAACCCCATAATCCCCCAGACATCCTTGGGAAATCCACCCTAACCCCCACCACCACCAATACCTGTCAGACACCAAAAAACCCCACTCTAACACCCCACATGATACCCCGATACCACCCCCCATAACCTCCAACACACCGTTCGATAACCCAACCATACCGACCAAGAGAGTTAGAGAACACCCAGATTAGCTACTAAAATATTATAATATTCATTGATTATAATTTAATATTGATGTGTTTCAAAGTCCATAAAAAAATTAAGTGCATATTATAAATTGAACTTCATTTTTTTATCACTTCTCTCATGCATTTTTAAAGTGAAAATTTTGGCCCAATCACAAATTGAATACTACAGAAAATTATATTCATTATTTGAATATTATGTTTTTTTATTTTATTGATAAGTTTTTATGGAAAATGATTTATTTTAAGATAAATGGATGAATTAAAATAAAAGATGGGAATTTATTATGATGAAAACAAAAATTTACTGACAATCCATAATTATCATTAAGCCCATCAAATAAAAGTGGACCCTATAATTTATGAAAATGAATGAAAAATTTTATCGGAAAAAATCTAAATTTATGGATATAATTTCATTCAACTATTTCTAGAGCTAAATATATTGTTTTTAAGGATATATTGGGATCCCATGATGGGGAAAATTGTAATGGCATGATCTGAATTCCCGTAAATGTAGTCCAACAATTTCATTATTGCATCGAAATTGATTTTACAAATTGTCCCAAAATATTTACATCTATTAGAGGATATATAAAAGATCTTATTTCTCATATATGACTCCAGAATATTCTTACATCTTCAATTTAAAATTCTCTCTTAAAAAATGTATATGAATCATGTCTAGTTTTTGTGGTCATCCTTGAAAAGACAAATTTCCATTGATTTCAATCCCTCATTTTTCCACTATTAATTAATGGGTAAATAATTAATTGATTTAAGATCTACCATAGAACCCAAAATTCACAATTAATAGTGCTATTTTTTAATGTATTTTATAATTAATTTATTTTTATTCAATTGTATTTTAATGCATTCAAATTGTAATGTCTCTAATTTTCTTTTCTCATATTTAATTTTCATTCATCTTAATATCATAATAAAATTTCATAAAATTATTATTATTCAATTTTTTTCCAATTCGTTCATAAATTTATACCCTTGATTATAAGTTATAATTTATTCACCTCGAAAATAGAGAAATTCCACCTATAGTGGTGTAGTGTTTTTCATTTTATTGATTTCACTTCATCAACATCGAATGTATAAGTCATCATCCCGTATCTATTGATAGAACAACATCAATAAAGGTATAAAATATTAAGTGTTGATTTAAGGGTGTTTCATGAGGAGGATTGAATTATATTTTTTAATATTATATTTTTTAATCTATAAATTATTTAGTAATTCATTCCTAAATTAAATCTATTCTAGTAGGTTTATTTTCATCTTTTTAAAATTCAGCACCATAGTTGCCTAATTCAATTCCAATCCACCGCCATCACTAAGTGTCTAATTATTATATCTTCAGTCCATATGGTTTCGACCCATACATTACTATAACAAAACAATCTAAATATAGGGTATGTTTGGGTGACCCCACATTTTTTCACCATTTTAAATGACCTATATATGTTATCATAGACAATAGAATTAATTTCTCACCCCTAAATATATTTTCTCACCCCCATTTCTCTTATTTGTTCCCTATTCAATTTTCCTATGTCCAATGAATCATATATCTAACATTATATGTAATCTTATGGAGTATCTCCAACCATACACCGTAATAAAATTCAGCAAGAATAAAATGGGAAATTAATGTTGGGAATCCACACAATTAGAGAATTAATTTGATTAAACATATAATGAATATCCACACACAATGAGATGTGTGGTAAATGTGTTGAAGATTCTTTGAAATATATACTTTCATACCTCTCATGGTTGGTTGAATAGATCAATCATATGGAATTATAAGATTTTCAGACTTTTACACATCCATATCTAAAAAAAGTTCTTTATCAATTGTTTTAAAAATTGAAAAATGAATTAAGAAGTAATATGATTGAGATTAGAACTATAATTATCTAAAATAATTATGGAACTAATTACCATTAAGATTTTCCCTTCCTAAATATTTATAGAAGAATATTATAACACAAAAACAATAATGATGAAATTACAAACATGAATATTTATAATAGTGAAAAATATCAAGAAAAAATAAACCATTAATTCCCAAACCATCAATGTGTTCAATATCACATGAAAATACTGAGGGACCAACATTAGAATATTGGAAATAAAATATAGAAAATTATGTCAATTTGTAATCAAAATATGAATGTCAACATGGGGAATAAATTGTAATTTTTAAAGGATTTATTAATTATGATGAAATTGATTTTCACTATTCACATGAAATAAAATTGTATCTAACTATAGAGTTAATTTTAGATGGACCATATGATGATTTTTGAGAATCATCAATCACTTGACCCATTGTTGAAATCACAATAATTTTTTCCACACCAATTTTAAACACTCTTCATTTAAATTTGGAGGATGATACTTTCGTTTATATGGATCTGATTATGTTGATAAATTTATAAAATCAAATTGAGTTCTTTTCAATGTCCATATATTTGTATGATAGAATTAGCTAATCTGATTATGAATTGAATATCCACTCCTCATATCTCAATACATCCTTCATATGTGATAATCTGTTTTTATCATCATTTAGTCATCTATTAAATAAAATAAATACAACTTTATCCTTAATATCATAATCTATATTTGAATATAAATTTAGTGGTCACTTTTTGAAATTCATTGTATTATTTCATTCAATGTGATATATATGATTTTCCTTGAATTAATTTCTGAACATTCCAAAAAACCAATAGAGTCCCAATATCAATCTTATAGATGTGGTGATTAATTTCGTCCCTAGAATGTTGAATGTTGTTATTGGTTATGTTATCTAGAGATAATGAATTTAAAATAAATTCTTTCCATGAGGAAGCCTTTCTTTTTCATTTATTTTTATTATTATGTATTATTTTTTGGGTTTTATTATCAAGGGATCTCACTTTGAGTTTCTAATGTAATCTAATAATTCATTTGAGTGAAATTTTGAATCTAATTCATTTTATTCTTTACCAATTAAAATCATGTATTGTAATGATCAAATACAATGTTCAATCATCCAAATGAATCTATATGTGATATGAATACTTGGTGATCAATTACTCATTGATGGGTCATCAACTATGGATCAGGCTATCCATTTCCATGAATTCATTTGAAATAACATCTACCCCTCTTTCATTAAATTTCCAATTACTCACTTGTATTATATTTCTAAACTATGGGTTGTCTCATTTTATTTTTTGGGTAGTTAAAATCATCGATTGTGAAAATTAATTGGGATTATATGATGAAAATTTAATTAAATTAGGAAACAATGAATTAGAAATCCTTTCTTGAATTATTGTACATTGTGAAACCTGAAAACAGAAGGTAACATGATTTTGAATACCTTGGTTATGATTTTATTGCATGTTTATATTCATTATAATTTTTTGGAAATTACTATTGACTGATGTTATTTTTCAATGATTTCATTTAATTAATTAAATTAAAATTCTATGATGCATGTCAAATTGATTTTAGGTGTATGTTTGAGTTCATGGATCACATTCATCATATCATGGGGATGGTGGTAAATTTTAGATTAATTGTATTATCCAAATAATGACCACATAGCTAAATGTATTGTCCAAAAGTGTGGATTTTGACACTTGGGGACTATGAATCCATATTTTTCATTCCCACGGATTTTGTTTACATATTTATTATATGGCATGAAATTTACAATATGTATAGAGTTATACAATTTATGATTGTGAATATATAGTTTCCTTTCCCAGAGTTAGTCTTCTCATCTCAATTTTGGTTACAATGGAAAAAAAATAAAAATGTTCAAATTGCATACCAATATTAAAGTTTATTGTGATTCCCACACAACACATCCATTAATTTACCTTGAAAAATAAAATGGTTTCTATGTTTTTTGTGATGCAGAAAACAACATCATACTTATTGGAAATTGGATAAATAGTGGGATCGATTTTTTAAAAGGAATGGGTTGGTCTAGGGATATTGAAGTGAACATAACTTGTGTTTTGTTATTTTGATAATTTTAAGGATATTTTTGAATGATTTTTTGTTAAAAACTATATGTTAATTTTTTTAAAAAAACGGAATCTAATTTAATATTTTTTGGGGTATATATTTCTATGGAATATAAAAAATCATGTTGTTTGTGTGATGATCTATTTAGTGAGTCTAACAATCATTGATAATATTTTAATATTCATGTTATTAAATGTACATTAACAAAAACATTAATTTATTTTCTAAATTTTACATAATTTCTCATCACATGTGAAATTTTTTTTACAGTAAAATATTTTTCCCATTTAATCATTAGTTAGAGGAAAATATTAGGATAATTATTTCAATTTTATATTTTTTTATATGGTGGAACACATTTGTGAAACATTTTTTTTCATTTAGGATCAATGGATGAATCATAAAGGAATATGTATATATTATTCAATGAATATAGTAATTTATAGGAGAATAGTAATAGGAATTATGGGCATTATATTGAAATGGTTCCCACAATTAATGACCATTAAAGCAGAAATTTTAAATATATATTGATAAAATTATGTAGATAAGTTCACTAAAATAAAGGAGATATAGTTATGAGGATTTCATGGAAATTTCAGGTGGACATGTTGAGGATTTAAATAATGGGAGCATATGAAGGCCCAAAAAGTCAGCCCACCAAATTAAACATGACATCAGAATTAATGATTAAAATGGAATTAATTTATTTTAACTATTAGAGTACATAAGGAAGATAAAAAATGGTGATGAATCTGGTCCTATTTTTGTTTTCAACATTGAAAAGTGAAATTTACTTTTATTATTCTCAATACTTTAGACCCTCCTAGGTAATTTAGAATGAATTGAATGATAGGTTCTCAACCTGCCATAGATTTAAAATTTAAGGAAATGGTGGTGAAGTTATTTTGGGATGAATTTTTTTCATTCAATTTTAATTTTATGCTTTGGATTATTATTCTCATCATTATTTTTACCATTTATTTCTTCAGTTCACCTTATTTTCATAATAAATTTTATTCACATTCGTCATTATAATTTCTTTTTAATTTTTTAACAAGATGACACCACTGAATCATGGTTTGAATTTATTCATATTAAAAAACGTCAAAGTAATCAAATAGTGGTGGAGTGTTCATTGATTATTTATTTTAACTACTTTTATCCCACATGTTTAATTCGACTTCCTGCTTCCATTGATAGAATCACATCAATATAGGGATATTATTTTATTGGATGATCAAAGAGAGTTTCATGGGGTTTAAAGAATGTTATTTTCTGATCATTAATTAATTAATCAGATAATTGTTTTATGATTTCCATTAGAGGGATACATTCATTCCCATATCCATAAACATTAAAAACTACTCATATTGTGTTCATTTTACTATGAATTTCCATGTAGTAAATATAAAAATGATCATATATGTGAATTAGCGATTAGCCTTGGAATTTAGTAAGGATTAATTATTGAATGACATTAGTGATTTATCTCATTTTGTGGATAATTATTGATTTTTTTATTTGAAATATTCTTAAGAAATAGATACATCAAATATATCCCTAGTGAAAATTAGGATCTAATCAGCTTCATTAATTATTTGTATTAAAATATATATTGACTGATGATTGAATTAAATCCATTTTTTGGTATGTTAGTTTTCATTTTACAATCAATACCATAGTTTTCCACTTCATAGCCAAACCACCAACACCGTTGTGTTTTTAGAGGTTACATCTTCAGTCCCAACGGATTACACCCCTATAAGTACAATAAGAGTCACATCTACTAGTATGCTAAATTTGGGAGTCACAATCCCCAAACACATCCAGACAACCCACTATGCACACTGACAACCTGTAACCCCACGAATTTGTCTACAGGCCCTGAACCCCCCCCCCCCTCTATCACAGTCGGATGCCATCGCTCACGCACAAAGCATGCTGACACACATTTTCCCTCACTTGTTCAGAGAAAACAATTCTATGGGGATTAAATCTTCTGGTCCAAGGAACAACTCCACATCACATAACTTGTACATTAGATGATATTTTATTTATCATATACCATAAATTATATTTATTTGTATATTGAAAATTTAGAATGTTTATATATATATATTAGTATATAAAAATTAATAATAAAATATATTTGGGTATATATAATAATTTTTTACACATAATATATTTTTTGTATAATATTTAATATATTTATCAATAATATATATATATATATATATATATATATATATATATATTATTTTTATAAAATATTATATATAATTCTGTATATTTTATATTTTATATATTTCTATATAATATATTTATATAATAAACTTTTGCATAATATTTTTATACACATTATATATATGTATATATATTATATATAAATAATTATTTTTACATATATAATATATATATATATATATACATAAATTTATAAGTACACTTAAATTTATTCGTGGTTGTTTTTTATTTATATATTAATTATAATCATAATATTATTAAAATATATCTATTTATATAATTATTTTTATGAATTTCAGTATATGTGAATTTATATGTGTGTGTATAGTCATAATATTATTAATTATTATAATTATTATTTTCAATCATATTCTTTTAACAATAAAAATTATATTTTGGTTTTATAAATATTATAAATCAATATATTTTATGATTTAAATTACAAATATATTATATTAAATTCATTTATATATTATATTATTGTTTTTTATTATATAATTTTCTTCATATCTTGTATACACATAAATATATACACAGATAATTAAATACAATCATATAATTGGAAATATATTATATTATAAAATGAAATAAAAGAAATTACTTAATATTTTATAATTAATATTTTATACTACAATATATATAATATAATTATTTTATAAATATTAATATATATATAATAAAACATTTATAATATAATATATAATATGATTATATAACATGTATATTTTTTTCTTCAATATTGTATATATTTATTTACAAATTACAATAAAAATGTATTTATCCATAACTATATAATACAAGTGTATTTAATATGTTATATGATGAATATAAATTCCAATGTAAACATACAATATAAAAAAACCCAAATATAAATTTTCGGTATTTGAATGAATATTTTTATAATTACATTGAGTTTATATATACAAATATTTATATATTTATATAATTTTGTTTATAAGTATAATTAATTATGTAAAGTATTAATATAAGGTATATATATATATATGTCTAATCATAACGTATTTAAATATATTTATATATTTTTTCAATTATATATATATATATATATACACATATGAATATGCAAAAATTTATATTATATTATTTGATTTTATCGGAGAATCATTTTAAAAAAATAGCTGGTTTCCAAACCCACTATATTACAAGGGATTATCAGATGTTCGCGAACACCTAAAATGCAATAAATTAGTGGGGGCCATAATTTATGTTAAAAAGGGTTTCATGGTGGTTCATGAACACACTCTAATTTAATGAATTATTGGATATTGAAAACCCCCTTAAATTAAGTTAATAAGGGGCGGTTAAAACCACCACAATTTTTTTTAATTAATTGTGATTTATTACCACCAATAATTTAGGGTTTCAATGGAGGTTGATAAACACCCTACAATGGCTTCAATTATAGAAAGTTATTAACTTATTCTATTTCCATTACCAATTCTATTTGATCTATAGATCCTAAATTCCAAATAAATTATATATATATATATATACTACCTCCAAAATATAATTCAACATAAATTTGTGTTAGATATTAAATTAGAACATGTTTTGAAAAAATCACCTCTAAAATAAAATATATATTTATTTAAATATAAACATGCCAAAAAATTTAAAGGGGGTTTTAAACAACATAAATTTTTTATGAATAATGTGTGTTTTTAATAAATACTCTAATTTATATTGAAAAATAACATATAGGTTATTTTCATAACCCCCTCTATAAACTGCCAATAGTCTGCTATTTTTTCAATTTGACAATATAATTGTTTCATATGGACACTATTGTTCATTCAATAATGATTGTAGGTTACAGATATATAATTAGACATGATCCAATCTTATACATTGTTGAAGGTGTGCATGATAGTTATGAGTTGATCACAGGACTACTGAAGCTATTAATTTCACTCTTGATGCAAATCCATTCCAAATTGAATAACCTAGCACACCTTTGATCATTCAAAAGTTCTCATGATATGTTCCTACGTACAATGAACCATGTATTCCAATCAGAGGTAGGCTGCTACCATGATCATCATTGTGTGTAATCCATTGAAGAAAAATGATAAAATAGACAAAGGTTTTTGGATTTCTGGTATTTAATTATTATTATAAATTTTATCTGATACACTTGTATATCAGATTACTAGGAGATTGATTCCACATTTTTTGATAACAATGACTACAAATGGTTATTTAATGATCCATAACAGGAGAATATACTGTTATAAAAATTAAAAAAATTAAAAAAAATATTGTTATATTAAAAATTCACTTTCGTTATTGTCACAAACTAACTCAGGTACCATAGTAACCTAATAACCTAGATGACCCTAACATTGACTAAAGAGTGTTCCGAATCAATACAAGTTGGTGAATTCTACTTTTCATCATACAACATTCATATGGGAATATTTTTTCCCTAATTAAGTTGATTAAAAAGGTAACCAAACAGTATGCATATCAAAATAAAACACCAGTGAGAGTAATGAACCAGAATACAATGAGGAACAATATCCATATGTATTGAAACCAAAGTAAAAAAATGGGAAAAATTCACAAGGTCCTAAATGATAAAACTCACCATGACTGTGGTTCAACCACTATATTCACCTCTAAGAGATCCCTTTCCTTCTCTTGAACTTAGAAGAAGAACATCTACAATCACTATAAGGAAAAATGAGGGTGTGAGACTAAACCGAGTAAGATACCAACAATGATTTCACAACATATGAAAAATATATATTATAAAAATTTAATTAGTTCAACTTTCAAGGTAATATATGTGTGTAAATTTCAATAGAACATTTAAAGACAACATTTAATACATTTTCAAATGATGGAAAAATACCATTAAAAATTGGTTATATATTACATGAAATGGAATATTTCTAAAAATATTGAATAAGTTAAACATTTATATAAATTTAGTAGGCATTTAAAAATGTTCAAAAAATATTGGATAATATTTATATCTTATATATAAATAAACAAGTGGGAACATTATCATCTATCAAAATGTATGATTGTATTAACCACCTATTGGATTCAAAACTCTCTATATGAACATAGAAAAATGATTATAATCAAATACCTCTGAAACTAGATAGAGATGAATCATCACTATTCCATCAGGTTTTTGACTGACCACATGTTTGTTTTAGAATGTATTCATAGCATAGAGTGTGTCCAAATAACATACCAACTACCTTGGGATGTCATGGTCTATTACATGATGTGCTATATTTTAGGACTTCTTAAAATAAAATAAAGATCATTCTTCCATTTCTAAAATACTATATTATTCTCAATTATAATAAAAACATTTTTTATTAAAAAACATTCATTTTTTCACAAGATAAAACCACTGATTTTCAATAAAATCATTTTAAGCCATGTTCATGAGTTTGAAAACCATTCAAAATAAATTCCATCAATTTTAAAATTTCACTTTCATAATTAAATTAAAAAATTTAATATAAAACTTTTACATAAAATTCACATTTCAAATTAAATAATTTTAATCATAAAATATTCATAAACCCACCTTAATTAAATTGAATTGGGAGACTTCTAGATTTCCTTGCCAAAACCATTTCATATTTCCCAATTTACATGAATTGGATTTTTATAAAATAAATTGTAAATAATTTTTTGAAATTGAATTTAAATAATCAGTTGAGGGAAATCATGCAGTATAACGGTAATAAATTTTTCCAAATCCAGATAGAACAACCTACATATAACACGAAAAAAGACACTTGAAATGATAATCCTTAATAAAAATTTAGGTGAAGGAGATATTAAATCCAATGCTATAAGAAAGATCCCACACCATAGGGAATGTATCTATCAATCCCATGGTGATCCATAAAAAAATAGGATTGAATGAAAGATACATGAATAACAAGGAAAAATGATTACCCATGAATCACACCATAAAAAAAATGATGGTCCAAAGCCTCTTGAATCGATTAGTAAGGAGGGGCACCTATAAAAAATCATAGTAAGGGTTCTAGGTTCGAGATAGATGATGAGTTGATATAAAAAATGATGAAAAATAGTTGCACATATGTTTAAATATTAGATGAAGGATGGTTCATGATGTGTTCTAAAGGGTCACAACGTGTATTCCATGTTGGATGAGTTGTACCAAAAAAAATTCACCTCAGATTAAAATCTATCATTTTCGTGATACATGACATGTACCCACCATTCATGATGAGTAAGTTCTCACAGTGTGCCCTCACCCTTCACAACATAAATCCATCAACCAGAACACGATATGTAACTCATGTACAAAGTGTGTACCTGGTCTGTAGTTTTCAATAAACCCCAAAACACCTCTAAATACATTTAACAAAATAGGAAGCATAAGGAATGGAAAAAACATACATGATCAGGTAAATGAATTTTACAACCTCCATGCAATTAAATATATTCCCCAAGAAAGCCTATGAATAGGTTTTTTATGACAATAAAATGAGGCCACTAATCTCTCATTAGTGACTCATGTTCCAATGTCTTTTAAAAATTAGAGGAATTTTGTTATAATAAAATAACCAAGGTATCATCCTCCCATGAACTATCCCGACTAGTCACTCAGTCCAATATAAATCATGCTAAATCTCAAGATCACTCCATTTTAAAATTTTAGATGGATCAAAATGATTCTTTCTCAGATACAATACATGTAACACATTATGTATCAATGTTAATTTCGATAGAAATTACCAGTGGTACAAAACCGTTACACCCAGTTAAAAAACATCAAGAGGTCCCACAATGAGAGGAGCAAGATTCCCTTGCCTCCCATGTCATTGATGACCCAATTGAGGTGAAACCTTTAAGAAAACCTGATCAAAAACTGAAAATTGCATAGGACAATGGTTTTGATCAGCATAAGACACATATCATATTTTCCTGATAACATCCTATGAGGAAATAGTTTAATCATAGATGTTTTCTGTTGAACCAAGCTTGTTCCAACCAATGATCATCCACCATCCTTCGACCAACACTATATTGATTTACAAGGCCATCCATACACGATCTCGAATGGTGCCATTCTAATTAAGGACTGGTAACCTTTGTTCAATGAAAACTCAACCATCCCTATTTGATCATCCCAATATCCAATAAAATGAGGAAAGCTGGTGTGAAATATATCCTCAAGAATCTATATAGCTCTTTATGTTTGGTCATCTTTCTGTGGATGGTAGTCTATGCTCAAACGTACCTGAGATCACAATGCCTCCCAAAACCATATCCAAATGATTGATTTAAATCGAAGATGACAATTAGATACTATATAATATGGATATACATTCATGATATCAATCTATTTTATATAGATATTTCCTTCCTTATGCCTAATGGAACAACGAAGTGATTCTGATAGTATAGAACACATTGTTTGGAGAATGACAACTATGCAACTGTCTCCCCACCACAAACATTATATTTACCATTATAGAACTGATTCTCGTTCTCTTGACCTTGAATAATCATCTAGAGAAGATTATATTTCAATTAAACAATGTCCAAGGAAACCATATCCCCTTCCTATTGAACTCCTATATGGGACTATGAAAAGAGATCCATCAAATTACACGCATATGGAGATTCTATCACTGGATGATGTGAAAGTTTACTACCCAAAAAATTTTAAATGACATCCCCTTTCCATGGTGCATCGGAATTTTTAATTTTGAATAACTGGAGAAACTACACCAAATGATACTTTTGAAGATTCAAATCTTTTTGACAAAATATATAATGTAGGATTTTGTGGTCTAAAAACATCGTAAAACAATATCCAAATACGAAGGACCCCCAAATAATAATCACATGCATCATAGATACATTTTCAATGTCATGGGTAGGATAAATCATCTTGTGTGGCCTTGGATGATAATATTTAGAATCCATTTCCTAATCATCCTACATATGAACATAGCCAAATCCTGAAACTGATGCATAAAAATGACCTATTAGACAAACCCGACATATGGATGTGTCAACAATTATGTATTAGATAAATATGCTCCATCTCAACAGAAGAAATATCACATTTATCTTCCCATTAAAACACCACCACATTCAGATTCAGAGAAGTCATTATAGAATCCTTCTTCGACAAGTCATTCACGAACCTATGGTAATATCATGCTAATACCATCAGACTTCTGATTTCATTGATATTTCGCAGTTTCTCCACACTTATAATATCCTTATCCATCATTGGATCAATCGATACACCCAGTATAGACATCACGTGTCACGACCCGACCTCGGGGCCCGTGCCGTGACTACCCCAAGCTCGCCTTCCATAGGACAGGGGCTGGCGACTAGCACCAAGGCGTAAAATCCCGGTAAACAGGGAAGGTATTGCCTTTATAAGTAACAACCACCACAGAGTCAGCAAGCGGAAAGTAACTACCAAGTGTAGAAAAGTAAAGGGGGCCGGAATACAAGCCCAAATGAAAGTACAACTGAAAAGGTAAAGAACATCAACTGAAGAAAAGACGGCGGCCTCGTGTCGTCCACTGGCAATCCCACCTGAAGGGTGGGTACAGATAGCCTCCAGGCTCCTCGGGTCCCACGTCCGCTCCGAGCACGTCCCGCCCAGTGGTCCACCTCCAGGTACCGTCCTGCTCTACGCCCCAACCGTGATCAGCACTGTTCGTCGTCTGCATCCAACACAACAAGGTGCGGGCATAGCCCGTGCAGGGGTGAGTATAAGCTACTCAGTAAGGACCCCGATACCCCCGAAGGTCTCCCGAAATCCACAAAGGATATAGCACAAAAGAAAGATGCAATCACGAAGTAACATCTGACTCGACTTAGGTATATGCCCATACATATACCTAAGTCCCCAATTCTAGCTCTGCTCACAAGCTCAAGAACAACTCAATCCACGCAGGAAAGCAAGACTCAAATCCACAAAGGAGAGTAAACAGTAAAATTCAGCTCAACCAGGTATACTTTTTCAGATGACGTCAAAGATGATCACTGATCCATCTAAGTCGTCGGACCCACGAAGGATCGATAGGTACTAACCCCCGCAAAAGACCCACCCAGGATCGGGCTCACACAGAACCTGTAGGCAGTGGCTCACACAGAACCGGTAGTAAGGACCCACACAGGATCGGGCCCACACAGGACCTGTAGCACTGATCCACGTAGGATTGCTGAGTGCAGTAGTCGATGCAGTCCACTGAGGATCTCTGCACAGTCGTCGCCGCAGTCCACGAAGGATCTCTGCTCTGCCGTCGTCGCAGTCCACGGAGGATCTTTGCTCTGTCGTCGAAGTCACAGCCAGCGCTAGGGTTCCCGCACACAGCGAGCTCATTTAGGAGGGTCCGCTCCACGAGCCGAGTGGCTGATAAATCAACTGACACGTAGTCCGAAGTTGATGTATCCAAAAGTTCCGTAACGACAACAGGATCTCAACGCAACAGACGTCGCGTCAATCGGACGCCCGGTCTGAGAGTTATTGGCATTTTCGTCCCAGGGGCCCGGTTGGTTTTTAGGGAAAAACCAACCCGACCGTACTCCGCTTGTGTCCGATCCTCGGGCGGAGTATGCCAAAGGTTCCGTCTCACTTAGAGGAAACTACCACAGCTGACGGTACGTCGATCGGACGTCCGTAGCTCAAGTTATGAGCGCTTCCGCTCCGAGGGCCCGGTTGGTTTCGTGTACGAACCAACCCGGCTGAACCCAAAGTCTTCCGAAACCTTGTGTGTAATATACCGAAATGACCGTCTCGATCCAAGGATCGCGTAGCCGCTGATGGTTCGTGAATCGGAAGTCCCAGGCCCAAGATATGAGCAAAAGACCGAAGAAGGCCCGAAAACGGGGGTTCTGGGCCCGGGGCGACCCGGCCCGAACCACCCCTAGGTCGGCCGAACCGGACTGGCCGGCTCGGCTTCGGCCGAGCGGCCGAAGAAAACCGCCGCAGGTTTGACCCGCGGCTTGGAGGAACGCGGCCCGCGCGGGCCGCGTGCTGGGTGGCCGGACCGCGGACGCGGTCCGGCGGTTCGCCGCCGCCGCGGCCGAGCCGCGGCGGATCCTCCGGCGGCGCGCCGGGCGCCGCCGCCGCCGCCTTCCGCGGGCCGCCGGAGTTGCTCCGGTGGCCCGATTCCTCTCCCGTCTGCGCTGTTGCTCCTCCCGGGGGCCGATCTTCACTGCGGAATCAACGGATCGCCCCTGCCGCACGGTTCGTCGTCGTCCGCCAAATCCGCACAACAAAAGGATCGGCGGAGGGTTGCCGGGTCTTGTTCGTTAGACCCGCACCCTCCGCGTTAGTCATAAAATCATCAGGAGGGATTAAGGCAGCCACAATTTTATCCAAAAATAAAATTGTTCAAGTTTGGTTCTTTAATTAAAAAGAATTAGATCACGGGAACGAATCACCAAGAAAAATAAAATCCCTACCTCGATGTCGCCGTCGGACGTGAGGTCGTCGCGGAATCGCTCGTCGCGGAAGGAGGGGATCGTCGCGTCGTCGCGGAAGAGACGTTCGTCGCACCGCGGGAAAAGCGTCGCGCCGACGATCTCCGGATCTAGAACAAACGGATTTAATTAATTAAATCCGTCGTCATTGAAATTAAAAAGGGAGAATTAAACGATCCGTTTCTCACCTTAGTTGCCGAACGAGGATCGGCCGCGGAAGAAGAGGCGTCGCCGAAGAACGTCGCGGGTAGAGCTCGTCGACGTCGCAGATCACGGTGTGCGTCGTCGAATTCCGGTCACCGGCGTTCTTCGCGTTCTTCGCGAGGAGGGTGGAGGCTCAGAGAATTTGCACAACGATAGCAATCCTCCAAAATAGACAAGTTTGTCTATTTTATTAATTCGCCAACGAACACAAACGCGTAAGTAACGACCCATTAAATTCGTTGAATTAATTCAACGAATGAAACAGCCCATTTAATTCACGAAATAAACCGCCCAATTAAATGGTCTGTTAAGAATTAAAGAAAACGCGCCGGTTGACTTTTCAGTTACTTTGACGGGTTTTCGCGGGTGCGTTACTTAGCGAAAGAAACGGCGGGGCTCGTGCGGGCCCCACCTCACAAATATCCTAACAAGGGGTAGGATATTTCCGGATAGCACCCTATCCGCTTTAACTCAGTTCAAGTGGCTTCCAAGTGACTTCCAAGCAGCTTAAGTGAAATAAAATAAAGTTGTCGCACAAATTTTATTTTATTTCTGACTTAAAGCCCCAAAATTTAAAAACCACGTCTGAGAAAACGCAACTCCGGAAGAGGCGTTTCTAAGAAAATACCGGCGCTGCGATTTCATCGGTGCCCTCATAATTCGATTCCGGGCACCGGTTCAAAAGATAGAAAAACCCGCTCGTCCGTTCACTGAACGTACCCGAGCCAAACTTCGGAAAATGATTCCGGGCACACCGGGCCTCGGAATCAGGTGTCGTCTGAAGCTGCGCTCTTGTAAAATTCCAAATAAAATTAAGAAAAAAATTTCCTTGAAATTTTCGGGTCTTTACATTACTCCCACCTCAGGGCTTTACGTCCCCGTAAAGATACATCAAAAACTAGGGGAACAAATGGGGGTACTGAGCACGCATCTGAGCCTCCCGCTCCCAAGTGCTCTCCTGGAGGTTCCCATGCTGCCATCTGACGCGCACAAGAGGAATCGACCGTCCACGTAGGACCCGCTCCTGTCGATCCTCGATCTCCACTGGGACCTCCGCAAAAGTCGCCCCATCGTCCACGTCCAGCTCCCCAAAGTCGATGATGTGCGTCGGGTCGTGCACGTATCTCCTCAGCTGAGACACGTGAAAGACGTCGTGCACCCGGTGCAACTGAGGTGGTAGAGCCAGGCGATAAGCCACCTCTCCTACCCTGCTGAGGACCTGGAAAGGCCCGATGAAGCGTGGAGACAACTTGCCGCCTCGGCCAAATCTCCGTAAACCACGTCGAGGTGAGACACGCAAAAAGACGTGGTCGACATCCTAGAACTCTAGTGGCCTCCGCCTCCTGTCAGCATATGACTTCTGCCGGCTCTGAGCTGTCCTCATCCTCTTCTGGATGATCTGGACCTTCTCTGTCGTGGCTCGGACCATCTCTGGTCCCACGAGTGCTGACTCCCCAGGGTCTGTCCAGCACAACGGTGATCTGCAGGGTCTGCCGTACAACGCCTCGTATGGTGCCATCCCGATGGTGGAATGGTAGCTGTTGTTGTACGCGAACTCCACCAAGGGTAGGTGGTCCTCCCAGCTGCGACCAAAGTCGAGAACACATGCACGGAGCATGTCCTCGAGTGTCTGTATGGTCCTCTCCGTCTGACTATCCGTCTGAGGGTGGAAGGCTGTGCTCAGATGGAGCCGCGTCCCAAACGCCTCCTGAAACCCCTTCCAAAGCCGGGAAGTGAAACGAGCATCTCGATCAGAGACGATAGATGATGGAACACCGTGAAGCCGTACGATCTCCTGGATGTAAAGACGTCCCAAGCTCTCCACTGAGCCCTGCTCTCTGATGGGTAAGAAGTGTGCCGACTTGGTGAGTCGGTCGACAATCACCCAAATGGAGTCGTGACCTCTGGAAGTGCGTGGAAGTCCAGTCACGAAGTCCATAGATATGCCGTCCCACTTCCCCTCCGGGACCTACAAGGGCTGTACCAAGCCTGCTGGTACCTGATGCTCTGCCTTCACCTGCTGGCAGGTGAGGCATCGCGAAACGAACTCTGCCACAACTTTCTTCATGCCCGGCCACCGGTGCTGTCGTCTGAGATCCTGGTACATCTTCGCCGCTCCGGGATGTACCGCCAAGGGAGAAGTGTGAAACTCTCTCAGCACCTCCTCTCGTAAAGCGACTGGTACGAAGGTACGTCCTCTGAAAAGGATGTCGTGCTCTGCTCCAAGGGAGAAACCATCAGGCGCCTGACCTGAGGATATCAGTGCACGCCGGGTCTCACAGTCAGCGTCCCCACGCTGAGCCTCTCTGACCCGCTGTAGAAGTGGAGGAGAGACTGTGAGAGACTGAAGAAAGGCTGCTCCGTCTCTATCCACGAAGGATATCTGTAAAGAGGTTAGCTGCTCCGTCGCCTCCTCAAGTAGCTGAATGCCCGTCCTCCTGCTGAGGGCATCGGCTACCACGTTCCCCTTCCCAGGAGTATAGACTATCTCAAAGTCATAGTCCTGGAGGAACTCAAGCCATCTCTGCTGTCTCAGGTTCAGGTCCTTCTGAGAGAAGATATACCTGAGACTCTGGTGGTCAGAAAAGACTGTGAAGCGCTCGCCCATCAGATAGTGCCGCCAAGTCTTCAGAGCGAAGACCACTGCTGCTAACTCCAGGTCATGAGTGGCATAGTTCTGCTCATGCGGCCTCAACTGACGTGATCCGTAGGCGATCACGACCCGCTCCTGCATCAGGACGCACCCGAGTCCAGTCCCTGATGCATCGCAGTAAACTACATATCCAACTCCCTCCTCAGGCAACCTCAAGATAGGTGCGATGGTCAATCTCTGTCTCAGCTCCTAGAAGCTCTGCTGACATCTGTCTGACCACACAAAGGGTTTCCCCTTCTTTGTCAAAGCTGAGAGTGGTGCCGCAACTCTGGAGAAGTCTGGAACGAATCTCCGATAGTATCCGGCTAGGCCCAAGAAGCTCCGCACCTCCGTCACGCTCCTGGGTGGCTCCCAAGCTAGCACTGCCTCGATCTTCGCGGGATCCACTGCAACTCCCGCCTCAGAGATGACGTGCCCCAAGAAATGGACCTCACGTAACCAGAACTGGCAGTTTGAGAGCTTGCCATAAAGCTGGTGCTCTCGGAGTGTGTCTAGCACAACTCGCAGGTGGTAGGCATGCTCCTCCTCAGTCGTCGAGTATACCAAAATGTCATCAATGAAGACCACGACAAATCGGTCGAGGTATGGCTGGAAGATCCTGTTCATGAGGCTCATGAACACTGCTGGAGCATTGGTTACGCCGAATGGCATAACCAAGAACTCATAATGGCCATACCGACACCTGAAGGCCGTCTTCTGCACGTCCTCGTCTCGAACTCTGAGCTGATGATAGCCTGACCAGAGGTCTATCTTCGAGAACCACCACGCTCCCTTGAGCTGATCGAAGAGGTCATCAATCCGTGGCAGCGGATACTTGTTTCTCACTGTCACCTGGTTCAGGCGACGATAGTCGACACACAGTCACAAGCTCCCGTCCGCCTTCTTGGCGAACAAAATCGGGGAAGCCCAGGGTGAAACACTGGGTCGGATAAACCCCTTGATCTGCAAGTCCTCCAACTGTACCCGCAGCTCTCGAAGCTCGGCGGGGGCCATCCGATATGCTGGAGTAGATATCGGGGCTGTCCCGGGGTATAAGTCGATGTAAAAGTCTACCTCTCTACGAGGAGGTAGCCCTGGAACGTCGTCGGGAAAGACGTCCACGTACTGGTCCACCACTGCAGGAAAAACTGGACTCCGCACGTCCACTGCTCCTAGGATGAGGCTAGCCAACTGATGAGAGATGGGCTGCACTCTCCTCCGCGGAAGTCCATCCTGTGCTGCAAAGGTTCCCTTCTCGCCGGTGAAGGTAAACCTGCTCCCGTCGGTGCGAACACATCGCACCTTGCGCCTAAAACAGTCGATCTGGGCATGAACCGTGGATAGCCAATCCATGCCCAAGATGACGTCGTAAGGCCTCGACGCCGCTACAAGGAGATCCCAGCCGAAGCTCTCGCCTCCTAGAGTAAGCTCACACTGCCGGCACCAGTGCGTAATCGTCGAGTCTGCTCCCGTAGGAGTCTCTAGCCGTAAGGATCGAGCCAACGGCTCAGTCGGAATCTCCGAGCTCCGAACAAGGGCAGAGGCTATGAAAGAGTGACTCGCTCCTGTGTCTATAAGTACTGCAGCAAGGGTGGAATAGACACAGATCGTACCTCGAATCATCTCTGGCATGTCGGGGTCGTAGGCCTCCACTGCCTGGAGCTGGGCCTGTCCCTACCCGCCAGCTCCCTGTGGTCGAGGTGGCCCTCCTGGTGGTGGTGGGGGTAGAGCCTGGAAGCGTCGCCCACCACCCGCTGCTCGGCCAGCTCGTCTGCCTCATCCGCCTCCCCCCTGCGGACCGCCACGGTCGACCCTCTGCCTCTGCCTAGGTGGCCCCTCCACCGTCTGCTGCTCCTCTGGTTGGCGAGTCGGGCAGTCACGAGCCATGTGACCCTGCCCGCCGCAGGAGTAGCACAACCTGCCTCTCGGAAGGCTGACACTCCGCTGTGTGCCCTGCACCGCTGAGCCGGTGTCCTGAGGCCGTCTGCGTGGGGGTTTGGTCTGCCTGGACCCGAGAGTCATCCGTCGGCTACCTGCTGCCGAAGACTCAACTACCTGCCGCCCTGCGCTAGGTCTCGCCGCTGAAGAAGGCTCTGCCAGGAAGCTCTCGATCAGGAGGGCTCGCTCCAGCACTCCCGCCTGGGTCGGAATGCTGAGGGAGATCAGCGATGCACGAATCTCCTGTTGCAAGCCCTGCTCGAAGGTCCGAGCCCGGAAGAAGGGGTCCCGTACCATGTCGGTCGAGTAGCGAGATAGGTCAGTGAACCTCGCCGCGTACTGAGCGACCGTCATGCTGCCCTGGCACAGCTGGAGAAGCTCCTGGATGCGCACCGTTCGGAGGGTGGCTGGGACGAACTCAGAGCGGAAGAGGCTCTCGAAGTCCATCCAGAGCAAGGATGCCTCATCGTGAACCTGGAGCATCAAGCTCCACCATCGTCCTACCGCCGCCTGCAGGAGGCTCGCCGCGAGAATCACCATGAGATCCGCTGGTGTCCTCACTAGCCTAAAGATCCGTACCACCGCCTCTAGCCAGTCCTCGGCGGCCTGGGGGTCCGCCTCACCGCGAAACCTGGGCGGTCGCTGGCTCTGAAACTCATGCAGTTCCCTGAGGCGACGTGCATCGTTAGCGTCTGGTACTGGTAGCATCGGTGGCTCGGCGGGTAAAGCTACCGCCGGTGCCACTGCTGGCAAAGGGCCCTGCACCGAGGCCTCGTCGCTCGGTGGGCTGCCGTCGCGCCCTACACTCGGAACCCTAGCTGGCTGTCATCGCGGGGCCATCCTGAAAAGGAGAACAAGAGCACCACAGTCAAAACAGTATACCTGGTGAGCTGGCACAAGTAATCACAAGGAAAACTTGAGACTTTCATGAAGCAGATCAGTATACCCGGTGAGCTGACACAAGTAATCACAAAGAAAACTTGAAACACACACGCAATCAATGTTTTCATGCATTAAGTCGGAAATCAGGGGTCAGGGTCCTGGTGTACGGATACGTCGGCCACCGCACCAACACTGGGCTCCCTGAACTGATAACCACACTCAATACACTAAACACTATTGCTTCATATAGAAAGAAAAGACGATCAGAGCCTGCGGTAGAACCGACCACCTCTGATACCAATTTGTCACGACCCGACCTCGGGGCCCGTGCCGTGACTACCCCAAGCCCGCCTTCCATAGGCCAGGGGCTGGCGACTAGCACCAAGGCGTAAAATCCCGGTAAACAAGGAAGGCATTGCCTTTATAAGTAACAACCACCACAGAGTCAGCAAGCGGAAAGTAACTACCAAGTGCAGAAAAGTAAAGGGGGCCGGAATACAAGCCCAACTGAAAGTACAACTGAAAAGGTAAAGAATAGCAACTGAAGAAAAGACGGCGGCCTCGTGTCGTCCACTGGCAATCCCACCTGAAGGGTGGGTACAGATAGCCTCCAGGCTCCTCGGGTCCCACGTCCGCTCCGAGCACGTACCGCCCAGTGGTCCACCTCCAGGTACCGTCCTGCTCCACGCCCCAACCGTGATCAGCGCTGTCCGTCGTCTGCATCCAACACAACAAGGTGCGGGCATAGCCCGTGCAGGGGTGAGTATAAGCTACTCAGTAAGGACCCCGAGACCCCCGAAGGTCTCCCGAAATCCACAAAGGATATAGCACAAAAGAAATATGCAATCACGAAGTAACATCTGACTCGACTTAGGTATATGCCCATACATATACCTAAGTCCCCAATTCTAGCTCTGCTCACGAGCTCAAGAACAACTCAATCCACACAGGAAAGCAAGACTCAAATCCACAAAGGAGAGTAAACAGTAAAATTCAGCTCAACCAGGTATACTTTTTCAGATGACGTCAAAGATGATCACTGATCCATCTAAGTCTTCGGACCCACAAAGGATCGATAGGTACTAACCCCCGCAAAAGACCCACCCAGGATCGGGCTCACACAGAACCTGTAGGCAGTGGCTCACACAGAACCGGTAGTAAGGACCCACACAGGATCGGGCCCACACAGGACCTGTAGCACTGATCCACGTAGGATCGCTGAGTGCAGTAGTCGATGCAGTCCACTGAGGATCTCTGCACAGTCGTCGCCGCAGTCCACGAAGGATCTCTGCTCTGCCGTCGTCGCAGTCCACGGAGGATCTCTGCTCTGTCGTCGAAGTCACAACCAGCGCTAGGGTTCCCGCACACAACGAGCTCGTTTAGGAGGGTCCGCTCCACGAGCCGAGAGGCTGATACATCAACTGACACGTAGTCCGAAGTTGATGTATCTAAAAGTTCCGTAACGACAACAGGATCTCAACGCAACAGACGGCGCGTCAATCGGACGCCCGGTCTGAGAGTTATTGGCATTTTCGTCCCAGGGGCCCGGTTGGTTTTTAGGGAAAAACCAACCCGACCGTACTCCGCCTGTGTCCGATCCTCGGGCGGAGTATGACAAAGGTTCCGTCTAACTTAGAGGAAACTACCACAGCTGATGGTACGTCGATCAGACATCCGTAGCTCAAGTTATGAGCGTTTCCGCTCCGAGGGCCCGGTTGGTTTCGTGTACGAACCAACCCGGCCGAACCCAAAGTCTTCCGAAACCTTGAGTGTAATATACCGAAATGACCGTCTCGATCCAAGGATCGCGTAGCCGCTGACGGTTCGTCAATCGGAAGTCCCAGGCCCAAGATATGGGCAAAAGATCGAAGAAGGCCCGAAAACGGGGGTTCTGGGCCCGGGGCGACCCGGCCCGAACCACCCCTGGGTCGGCCGAACCGGGTCGACCCGAACCGGGTTGACCCGGCCCGGCCCGACCCGGCTAGGCCGGGTCCGGTTTGGCCTGGGCGCGGCCCGGACAATCGGACCGGCCGGCTCGGCTTCGGCCGAGCGGCCGAAGAAAACCGCCGCGGGTTTGACCCGCGGCTTGGAGGAATGCGGACCGCGCGGGCCGCGTGCTAGGTGGCCGGACCGCGGACGCGGTCCGGCGGTTCGCCGCCGCGCCGGCGACCCGCGCCGCCGCCGCCTTCCACGGGCCGCCAGAGTTGCTCCGGTGGCCCGATTCCTCTCCCGTCTGCGCCGTTGCTCCTCCCGGGGGCCGATCTTCACTGCGGAATCAACGGATCGCCCCTGCCGCACGGTTCGTCGTCGTCCGCCAAATCCGCACAACAAAAGGATCGGCGGAGGGTTGCCGGGTCTTGTTCGTTAGACCCGCACCCTCCGCGTTAGTCATAAAATCATCGGGAGGGATTAAGGCAGCCACAATTTTATCCAAAAATAAAATTGTTCAAGTTTGGTTATTTAATTAAAAAGAATTAGATCACGGGAACGAATCACCAAGAAAAATAAAATCCCTACCTCGATGTCGCCGTCGGACGTGAGGTCGTCGCGGAATCGCTCGTCGCGGAAGGAGAGGATCGTCGCGTCGTCGCGGAAGAGACGTTCGTCGCACCGCGGGAAAAGCGTCGCGCCGACGATCTCCGGATCTAGAACAAACGGATTTAATTAATTAAATCCGTCGTCATTGAAATTAAAATGGGAGAATTAAATGATCCGTTTCTCACCTTAGTTGCCGAACGAGGATCGGCCGCGGAAGAAGAGGCGTCGCCGAAGAACGTCGCGGGTAGAGCTCGTCGACGTCGCAGATCACGGTGTGCGTCGTCGAATTCCGGTCGCCGACGTTCTTCACGTTCTTCGCGTTCTTCGCGAGGAGGGTGGAGGCTCAGAGAATTTGCACAACGATAGCAATCCTCCAAAATAGACAAGTTTGTCTATTTTATTAATTCGCCAACGAACGCAAACGCGTAAGTAACGACCCATTAAATTCGTTGAATTAATTCAACGAATGAAACAGCCCATTTAATTCACGAAATAAACCGCCCAATTAAATGGTCTGTTAAGAATTAAAGAAAACGCGCCGGTTGACTTTTCAGTTACTTTGACGGGTTTTTGCGGGTGCGTTACTTAGCGAAATAAACGGCGGGGCTCGTGCGGGCCCCACCTCACAAATATCCTAACAAGGGGTAGGATATTTCCGGATAGCACCCTATCCGCTTTAACTCAGTTCAAGTGGCTTCCAAGTGACTTCCAAGCAGCTTAAGTGAAATAAAATAAAGTTGCCGCACAAATTTTATTTTATTTCTGACTTAAAGCCCCAAAATTTAAAAACCACGTCTGAGCAAACGCAACTCCAGAAGAGGCGTTTCTAAGCAAATACCGGCGCTGCGATTTCATCGGTGCCCTCAGAATTCGATTCCGGGCACCGGTTCAAAAGATAGAAAAACCCGCTCGTCCGTTCACTGAACGTACCCGAGCCAAACTTCGGAAAATGATTCCGGGCACTCCGGGCCTCGGAATCAGGTGCCGTCTGAAGCTGCGCTCTTGTAAAATTCCAAAGAAAATTAAGAAAAAAATTTCCTTGAAATTTGCGGGTCTTTACATCACGTGTCCAAATAATATCACATCATGAATCTAAATATCACACATTGAAATATTGCATAATGGAGGAGATTTCTCCATACACTCAAAAATGTTATATGATGTTCCACATCATCTTATTTTTGACTTGGAGTAGGCATGAATGACATTTAAAAATACTACCAAATGGTTTATAGATACTAATTTAATAACATTTTCATTATGTCTATGAAAATATATAAGGCATTGGTAAGACTAAATGGAAGAATAAGGTACTCATAATGCCTGTACCTACTCCGAAAGGTGGTTTTCTGAATGTCGGATTATTTTATCCCCAACTAATGGTAACTAGATCGAAGGTCAAACATAAAAACAACTTTGAACCTTTTAGTTAATAAAATACTTCATCAATAAAAGGAAATGAATATTCATTCCTTATCATAACACTATTTAGCTTTTGATAATAGTCACATTAAAAAATTGATCTATCAAAATTCTTTGTGAAGAGAACAACATATTCCCATGGTGAAGCACTCGAGCGGATAAATCATTTCTCGAGAAGATCATCCTGCTAGGACATTAGCCCAATCATTTTAGTTGGAATCATTCAATAAGAGGGAATAAAGAGGGGTTTAGTTCTTGGAATTATGTCAATAGAAATTCTACCTCTCTCACTAGTGGTGGACCAAAGAAATCTGAAAGAAAAGTAGTGGAAAACATGATAATGAATGTAGGAATATCACCACTTAAGGAATCTCACTCAATATCAAAAGAAAAACTGATTGAACTTTCACAAACAATGTATTATAATTTATGTCTTTTTCTCAACCTTGGGTCCCATTCTCATTGAATGTCCAGAGGCACAACACTAGGAGAAGTTAATTATAACCATTGAATATACAAATAAATTAGGATGTTGTTGAAAATGAGCCTCTCTATCTTGAATATTATTTCTATAGATTTCATATTTAGAACGAGGAAACTCCATGCTAGCTCAAAATCATATAGAGTGAAAGGATAGGCAAGAGTATGGAGACCCTGATCTATCTTAGTACTAATGGGTGTAGACATATAGATTCCACAAGGGAATTCCTAAAATGAAATATTTAGAATATTTACAATATGGGTTGAAATTATAGAGTGTGATGCACCAATATAAAATAGACTTGTCAATAATGATGAAGAAATTGTATTGGCACCTCTCACATTTCTAGGACCCATGTATGCTTCCTCTGGATAATCTATCACTATGTGAAGAAACTTCATTATGGTTGTCTATTACTGTATCCCATTGGAATGAGAAGCATTTGATTTTTCTAATGTTTTATGAGGAGAAAATTATTATTCCACTTCATAGAGTATATAAGTGATGGAAGAACCAATGTAATTGTCCCAAACATCCGCTAGAATTGCATTCTTTGGGTGAATCTGTGTGAAACCCTCCTTCAATGTATTATATTTCAACACTAATATTATAACAAAGAACTCCCTTTTGATGTTGTATGAGGTCTGTAATGACACTTCCATCCATAACTATCATGAGAAACAACATGATCCTATTTTCGATTAAAGTATCCAACACTATCACATAATGAAAAATGAACTATTGTATTCAATGACTACCTAGACAGGTCCTTCTCACCCATTATCTCATTATCCATCATATTAGTATAAGTGGGAATATCCATCAAGAATCCTTGATAACATATATCTGATTATACTTTCAACTCGTGTCATTGAGCCTTCAACCACTCATTAGATACAGTGTCAGGATAAAACTGCACCTGCTCAACAAAGCAATTTGAGTACTCTATCACAGTATTGTCATCCAACAGAATAATGAAGAATTATATAGCCTTAGACAACACCACTGACTCTAGATAGAATAGGTTGTCCAAATTAACATTGATGTATTTCCACTCTATTCCCTCGTGTTTCCATGCCTTCTCCATCCTGTATCACCATCTCATACTCAGTCCCTCGAGTAAAAAGGTGGAACACTTCACCCTTTTCACTTTTGGTGTCTCCTAAAACACAAACAAACATTCTATCATTCCCAAAAATTCCTCTTCATGTTTAGGGACAATGAAACACTTAAATACTGGTAGATTATGGATTAGGAACACATGATAATAATTCCAATTAATATCCTCCTAAGGATCCACAACTGGTGCCTGAGCAGAAAAGTGAGGTTGTTCTTATCCCAATGATTAGACAATGTGTACAATCACCTCAACCAGATTCAGATCAACTACATGACTCTCTGGATGTGGTTCAGTAATAACCTTTACCTATATAATATTCACACTTCTTCTCGATGGAAGTATACTTGTCAACATTGGCATCTAAAGGAATACATTTGATTAATGCTCAATGTTTGTAACATGCGATATTATACTCTACATAAAGAAAAAATTGGATTTCAATATATCCAAATATCAATAAATAAAAACAAGAACTAATCCACAAGACACCATTTCCAAACCACACATAGTGACCTCATGTCTATTGTAGTGAGATATGGCCATGCACTCAATAAGAACTACCTCTTATGTCCCGTCATGATTTGAAAAATGAATACATAATTCAAGACAGAAGTTGTATAACCTACCATTGATACTAATTTTTCATTAACTAACCTGCATAACCTGGTAACACGATAACCCAGATGACCCAAACATCGTCTGACGGTCATTCCTAATTCCCATGGGATGGAGACTTAGACATAGAATCATACAAGATGCAAATGGGAACTATTATTTCACATGGAATGGGTAGAAAATGGTAACCAAAATAGTATGTGTATCAAAAGAAAACCTTACAATGAGTAATGTTCTAAAATACATCATGGAACAAAATTCCGAAAAACTAAAACCAAGTAGTAAAACCGTAACAACCCCCATGTTACCTAAGTAAAAATCCTACCAAGACCATATTTCAATAGTCGGATCCACCTCCAAGAGACCCTTTCCCTTTTCTTTAACCTAGTTAATGAATGTCTAAAAACACACAAATGAAAAAGTATGATTTGATCCTAATCACAGTAGGATACCTCCAATTATTATATAATAGATGACCAATATATAGTAACTAAAGGAAATGCTTTCAATTTTCAAGGAAAACAGGTTTGGAACATTCAAAATCGCATTTAAACAAAACATGATATGCTTTTTCAAATAATGGAAAAAATAATATTAAATAATAGGCTATAGTTTAGAAGAGATGGAATATTTTTAAAATAATGTCTAATTAAAAACATTAATATAAAATTGTTTATATTAATTCACTAACTACCTATGTCATTAATTTCCTCTTACATGAAAGGGCTATTTATTTAACGAATGTTTATAATAAAATATATCACATTCATCTATTACAAAAAATTCCAATTTCATTTCATTTATATACAAAAAATACTTTTATTCAAAACATGCATTTTCACAAGATAGACCCATGGGGTTTCTATCAAATCATTTAAATCCATTTTTAATGATATTTAAATCCATTGAAAATAAAGTTAACCCTTTTTAAAATTTCATGTAAACATTTAAATTCAATAATTTAATAAAAAACATTTCCATAAAATCCAAAATTTAAATTAAAAAATTTAAATTAGTAAATTTTATTAACCCATCCAAATCTAGTAGAATTTGGGGTTTTCCATATTTCCATGCCATAACCAATTGAATTCCCCAAATCCATAATAATGGGTTTTTTTATAAAAGAAATTTAATAAAAGATGAATTAATTGAATTTAAATCTGCAATTGAAATAAATCATGCTTTACAATGGTAATCTATTTTGGAAAATAAGGACAGAAACACCAACCATTTTCATAAAGAAATTAACACATAATGTCACCCATAAACATGAAATAAGGTGAAGGAGATCATGAAACCCATCCTATAATCAATTTCTAGAAACATAGGGAACATATCTATTAATCCCAAGATGATCCATCAAAATCCTACGAGTATAAAAAGAGAGAAAAATGAAGATAAAGGGAGAACACATACATGGGAAACACACCATAATAGAAACAACGACCCTATTCCGCATAGATAAATATGGAATGAGGGGAGCCTCTGACAATTCATTAGGAAGGGTTTTGGGGTTGAGAGTGATGAAGAGCTTATGGAAGGAATCAATAAAAACTACCACACGAGTGTTTTAAAATTGGATGCGGGATGGGTCATGACTTGTACACAAGGGTCATTATGTGTAGTCCACTTTGGATAAATAACACCAAAAAATAATCTCTTTGGATTAAAACCCATCATTTTAATCCTACACAATTTGTACCCACCATTCGTGACATGTATATGATCACAGCGTGACCGTCCCCTTAACAACATGAATCTAGAAACAAGTGCATGATGTGTACCTATGGTGAATGATGTGTACCTTATCTACATGCTATAATAAACCTAGAATACTTGTCTAAAGACATTGAACCAAAGGGGAAATGTAGAGAATATGTAAACATACCCGATAAATGTAATAGGATGCCACACTCACAGTGTATGTAATTGTTTAATTCATGTTTGGGTGGTATAAAATTTGTTATATTATATACCATTGGATATGTTAAAAAGATATAATTAATAGTGGTTATTTTTAAATAATAATTTCCATCTCATTATAATTCTTCAATTAAAAATATTTCAATTTACTATCCATCATATCTACATATATATATAAATTAATTCTTGAATACCTTTTTATGAAATAGTAGCAACATTTATGATAGTTTTTACTCATTCATTATTTTATTTATTCATAAAGTTTATATATAAAATGAAACATTTGTTTGTGTATTATATTAAATAGATTGTTTATGGTGATTTTTTTAAGTGACCATGAAAATTATATGTTTCATGAACTATCGCAATGGTTGTAAAATTGATGGGATTTTTGGGGATTAAACAGTTTTTCTAAGGAGATATAGGAATAGTTATAATGGGAATTTGGTATACCTCATGTGGTAAGGTGTATCCTATCTAGGATGTTTATGATATTTGAATATTATAAAGATATTATTTGATTGGATGACGTATATCATCAAATGAAAAATTAGTTATTTTCAATCATGTTTTTGTTTGTAAAGTTATACAATTGGATAAATTATTTTTCAATTAAACATTGAACATGGTATTGTTCATATTTTTTCTTTTTATTGATATTTTTTTTCTTTCAAAATCATTTTTAGTTATTTCAATTGTCTATTATTTTAGAAATTACTTTTTTTAATTTCTTGCATTGTCTTTTCACACAACTGAAGATGTGTTGAGATTTCAACTTGGGTTATTCAATATTTAATAAATATATAAAATTATTACTTCTTAAATACATAAAATGAGAGTGGTGGAATCCATTTGTTATGTAAAATTATAATTGAAGATACCTATATTGTTGTTTCAATGACAGGAGGGGTGAATCAATGATATCCATTTACAATTTCTTTTTTTTTTTCAATAAACCTTCATGACTTGTTAAAATTTAAATCCTTTCTATTGATAATATCTAATAAATAATAATATTTATATTTATGATATCATTATAAAATAAATTATTATTTAAAATGTTTCATCCCAAATTGGTTACCTAATATATTTGAGGTATCAAATGAGTTCTAAGATGTAGATTTCTGTTAGATGACACATGTTGTACAGTTACAAGATCTCTAAGCAAAATATAAAAAACTCATAGTTTTAGTAGAATAATAATTTACAAAAATCCCTTACACACCACCCAATTGGAAATTTATATTAGATCTCACCAGTGTGAACTACATCCCAAAAAGATATAGTTGTCTCCTATGATGTTAATTTCAAATCATCTAGATAAATACTTAATGAATCCTTCAAAAAAGACATGAAAATGTATTCTAAATATTCTACCCATGTATTACAGAGTCATAATTGTTCATTAATCATGTCCATGAGTTTACATATAAGGAATACTAAACTCTCATACAATTTTACTACTATATATATTATGATATCATAGGTAATAATGGTTTCATTTCATCTCACCTCTTCATGAGTATCAATAAAGAATCTACAATATCATCATTTTTCCATCATAAATAACATTTTATGATATAAATGAATCAAAATAATTATTAATATTCATCCCATTATATGAAAATATTATGTATGGGATAAATTTTTCTTTCTCCTACTCTAATAAAAAACACTCCACTTTAAATTCACCATTGTTTTCTACATTTTTATCAAGTTCACTAAATATCCATGATGTAGGAAACATCATATTACCTAACTTATTATTCATTTCCAACATCTATATTCATAGAATATCATGAATGAGGTTTCTATAATTAAAATATTCGCATCATCAGTAATTAATATACAATTAAACTAATTACATAAAATTGATTTTTGTTTTCCATTCAAATTTAATTTCAATGTAATTTTAATCATAAAAAGATTATTAATATAAATAATTATGTGAATTATGAAAAATCCATCATAAAACACCCCCATGAAATCTATTATAATTTAATAACTATCCATATTTCAATATATGGGTGTATGAAATGGTCCCTCTACCATGGATTCATTCATCATGTGAAAAAAAACACAATTCTAAATGTAAATCATTACTCTGTTCCTCATTCGCAAAAAAAATCACGTTCTCCTTTGAATTATTATTATTATTTAAACCTCATAGAATACATCTTAAACAAAATATTTTTTTTCTAGAAGAGTGTTTTAATGGATTTATTATCAACTCAATTTTACAATGAATCAAGTGGTTAGGATTTTTAGGTTACTATTTTGATGTTCACAATACTCTAAAAAATCTAATAATCACCTATATGAAGCCTATAACATTTCATTTTTTAAAATTATTATGATATTCACATAACAATATTGAATTTATCAAATGATCTACCAGAATTATAATGTCTCTTACAAAGGATCTTTATAATTTTCAATTCCCACATTGAGTCAAATAGTAACACATCCCATGTTACTTATCAGATTTATTAATTATCCATTCCATTTTAATATCTCTACATACATTATATTTCATAATATTTCATAAAAATTATAGAATAAAATTAGAAGCATTTAAATATAAATGTTTTGTTTGAAATGTTTCCCTATTTAATTATTTCATAGGGGTAAACTTATAATGTCATATATAAACTAAATGAAGTACAAGGTCAACATTAAGAAGTGATATTTGAAACATAAAAAATTTTCATAACTATATGATGTTTTGGAATAAATATTATAAACATAACCCATTTCCTTTTTCAAAAATATTTTTTAAAATTCCACATTTATCTATCACAATATCAACCATAAAAATTCTAGTACAGTTACTAACTATTTCAAAGTGACTAAAAACATTAACTTTCAAGAATGATTCAACTCAATTCAGAACCATTTCAAAGTATTTTAAAACACATAATATCGATAAGAAATATCATATATAGTGTCTCATTAACTTGATAATGGAAATTTTATTCTACGATCTTAGTGGATGGATTCTTATACTTCAATATAACTTTGTATTTTAATTTTTAACTCAATGTAGTCAGTGAAATACACAACTTTTTCATATAATTAAAAATGGTTATCGACCATGATAAACATTTATACCAAACATATAAGTCATTATATGTTATTTTGTATTATCCCACAAATTTAAATTTTCTTACTATATATTGTTTTATTTATAAATTCAACGTATATGATATTTATTCCAAGAAACAAATTATTCATTAACAAAAATAAAAAATGTAATAGTTGTAAAAACAAATGAAGTTATTTAGATCGTTCTATATATCAAATGATCATTATACATTTATTTCAATTTTTAGAGACATATTAACAAAAATAAAAAACTAATTTGTAATATTCTCATGGTTTCATGATCTCCACCCTCAGAATTATTTTAAAAAACACATCACATTACAAATGAAATGTTCTACTCACACATGTTTATCAAATGTATAATGTTGAATTATATGTTAGGTTCATATTCAAAATTAACAATATTTTATTATTTTCAAAATAAATATTTGTTATCATCTTTATTAGAGTTATATTTCGATCCTATTAAGTGAAAGGAAGATTCAAATTGCAGTCTTAGGAATGGGACATCACATAACAACTCAGTCTTTTGGGTAGTCCCAATGTTGAAAATAATGGCAATTAACATAAACCATAAATAATTCCATGAGTAATAATTCATTTTTAAAAACTCATATATCTATGTAAAAGGGATTTTGAAAATAAATTAAGAATAAAAATAATAAATTCAGCTGATATTAAAAAATATCACAAATTACATTCATTTAAAGATAATTTATCTTTCTAGATCTTATCAATAATCACCAAACAATTGATAAATATATTTTTTGTAATAAAATAAATCATAGAATGTGTGATTCAAAAATATCAGATTCTATTTATTTTAATTTAAATTAGATCATAGATTCACACAAAAGAATACATATATGGAATCATGATTGTATCAGATCCCCATCAAGGGATATACTAAAATAACATATTATCATGATCATTATAATACCATCCTAAAAAACACATATTATATTAAAAAAAATATAAAACTAATTAATATCAT
Organism: Viscum album; assembly: GCA_963277665.1. NCBI lineage: Eukaryota > Viridiplantae > Streptophyta > Magnoliopsida > Santalales > Viscaceae > Viscum > Viscum album. The sequence goes on from OY728151.1 coordinate 860,549,364, forward strand.
CTTTAACTAATTTAAATAATTTATTTACATGATAGTTTGAATATATAATATTGGAATCGTAATTACATTCATAGTGACTTAGTTAAAAAAACAAGGATAGGAGTTTCCTCTCCACCAAGATTATATTTTATTTCAATCATTTCTACTTAAATATATTTAAATAATTCCTATTTAAATTTTCTATTAACTTTTCTAAAATGGATGATTGAAATTATCCTCTATAGAACGATTTATTTCTATACATACTTATTTTTTAAATATAATCCATGTAACTAGATAAATCTCTTAATATTTTCTTCAATTTATTATTTAACATTAAATCATATGATGATATCATTTTTATATTTTTTTTATCCAGGATTAATACACCTCCAACCCAACACCTCATGAGGAAACTTATTTCCAATGTTTGATAGTATCAAATAAACAATGAATTTTTATTGAAAATAATCTTATCCACCAATAGCAAAAAAAATATTTTCCCACATACCCATTTTGAGAATATGTGTCATTCCTATAATAACCAGATTTTCTACTTCAAATAAATCTTATAGTATATGGTTTGTCTATATGATGTATCGTTAACAAATCATTCACATAGTGGAATTGTTGGTAATGTTTTATAGAAGTTAAATATATTAATTCAAATTTATTTTGGTAAAAAAATGTTAATCATTTTTCTACAAACATCTAAATTCTAATACTATTTCTTCTTATAATAGAGCGGCTTATATTTCTTCTATATTTTCTCTTCATTGATTAATTAAAAATATATAATAGTAAAATTATATTCTAGTGGTTGAAAAATTTGATAAAAAATGTTGTCCAATATAAAAAATGACATATGAAGTTTAATATTTCTTAATTTTCCATGTTTTGTCGGTGGAAATCTATTTTAATCATATGAAAATTAAATTCTTTTCATTTTATATATCTTATTGAACATTTTGTGATCAATTTATCTCAATATTATAGTGATATATGTCTGATTGTTTCTTTTTCAGGAATTCATCTCATATCATTCATATTTTGGTATTATAATATTTACTACAAGGTGGATAAAATTTATCCTCAAAAGATTAATATAAAAAAATATTTTTAATTATATTTTAACTAATTTCAAAATAATCCTTGGATGATTTAATGTGAACATCCATAAAATTCATATAGTTTTTCTGATTTTTAATATGGTGTCATTAACATTTAGACACATTCACATTATCTTCATTAATTAACCGTATTTTTAGCCAATATTATAATAATATCCTTTAGTATCATATCTTATATTGTAATAGGTTCCCTGAAATGCAAGACCTTCTGAACATAAAAATTCTCTATCTGGTATTACTTTTTTCATCTTTTAAAAGTTTTTTATTAGTGATCATAGTTTTATGATAATTACATGTCATTAGTTCATACTTATATGTTTTTTCATTGAATCACTCTTCCTTTTATCCTTCAATGCTTGATGTTGCTTCGTGACCATAAAATTAATCTATGAATGTTCTATGATCTCTATTAGTACATTTATATTATGAAAAATCAATATTTTTTATCCATCATATCATTCTATCTCATAAAGTTTATTCAAATGTTTTTCAAGAAATCTGGTTATTTCCAATGTCCCCCATTATGGTTTTCCATTTCATTGTATAAATAAGTCATATCATCATTCATCGCTCCATGTTTCACCATATCCCTTCATTGGATAGCCAATTGAAATGTTTTGAATATCACTATGAATAATGAATATACAAGGAAGTGTAAATTATTATTATCTCTTCCTTTTAAGATATTTTTGAAATTGAGTGACATGACTCTGTTATATTCTTCAGTCCCTTCTTTATAACCATATAATTCCAAAAAAATCATCGTTATTTTCTCTAAGATTGTGTTCAATAATGAATTTGAATTTCATTGTGTGATAACACTGTACGTTTTTCAAATAAATATTACTTTTATTTTATACATAATAGCATTATAAATTTATATTAATATTTATTATTATAATAATGGAAATAATTTTTTTAAATCATTGAATGAGTAAATAATTTTTCATTTTAAAGAGAGATTTGTTTATATTCATACTATATTGTCATCCATGGGTTATATGGTTTCTTTTTGAGAAATTATATTTCTATATTTTAGAAATATAGTTTTATAAAATTAAAATTATTTTATAATAATTATTATCAAAATAATCTTAGAGTTATTTTAGGGGATTTTTTCTAAATATAATTATTTTTTATTGAATATAGAAAAATATAGTTTTAAAAAATATGATAAATTTTATTGAATAATTATTATATAATAATGACACAAAAATATGAATGATTTTCCTCTTGGAAAAAAAATTTAGTTATAGAAATAATTTATTTTACATTAATATATTGTATTTAAAAAAATATTATTTTCTTTCTGGAACCAATGTAATAATTTATTCTAATAAGAAACAACGTTTTCTCCAATTATTATAATTACATATTCAAAAATATTCATTCTATTTTATATTTTTTTATAGCAATATAATATTTATTTGAATAAAAATACATAAATTTAATGTGAATAAATAGAATATATGTTGGGAATCCATTTTTTCTCATAAAATAAATTTATATATATATTGGTTTTTTTTCATTATTCATTCCAATTTAAAAATTCATTTAATACAGTACTAGAAAAATATTATATTATAAATGGATTTAAAATTTTAAATTATCATGTTCAAATTAATAATATATCGTAATTTCAATTTTATCCATAAAAATAGTTCACAAACATAAAAATCATATCATCACAATGAATATTAAAATGATGTAAAATGGTTAAATACTGTGTGATAATGGAAAAATATATCATTAATTGATTATATAAGTGGATTATTTAACCCCCAAATCAAAAAAATGGTCTAATTTTGTGCCACATTCCATGAGTATAGAATTTAATATAATTTTAAAAACCTGTATTACCAAGAGTTCCACTCATCTAACATAATAATATAATCCCTTAAACAAGAGACTCTACCACCAACCATGAAAAAATTATCTCAACCAATATTTGTAAGAATATCTCATATAATATATTTAACACGTCGTAATTTTTTATTATGACCAAATAAGCGATATAGGTTGCCTTTTTAACACTTCTAATGAAAGATACCATTGAAAAAAGTAATTTTCTTCATTGGGATCTTATATAATTCATTCTTAACCCACATTCTCAAAAAATAATAAAAAATATTATTTTAATGAAATTATTTTCATTAGAAAAAATAAATATTATTATTTATATGGTAATATATATACACCTTCCATCCATAAATTGTAAAATGATAACATCACCCCTATTTAGTGCGAACTACCCCCGCTATAAGTTACACATTTCATTTTTCACCACCACTATACATGGGTGGTAATAAAAATAATCATATTGAATTAATATAATTTTGAATAAATTATTTAGTTTATTTAATGTTGTATTGGAAAGTATTAAATAAATTAAAAATAAATGGTGCTAAAAAAATTTATCCACCTCAAATTACTATATCATGTAATATTTTATGAAACAATTTCATTATATTCCATTTTATTAATATTATTAATCTACCAACTCATTAATCTAATTCCTCACTATAATTAAATATTTTCTAATTAACTTTTACTTTTTAAAAATTATGATAATACAATACTAAAAAAATATTCTTACTCTTTTGGTCATTATATCGAGTTCTTTTATCAACCAGTTTTACCACAAACAATAATAATGTTTTAATGATTATGTAAATAATGATAATAAAAATTTAAATAAGGATAAAAATGATAAATTTAAAATACATTTTTTATATAATTTGGAAATATATATCATTAAAATTGAATAAATATTTGAAGATTCGTAGTTATTTTAAACCATCAAAAATAAGTTTAATCAACAATGATTCACAAAAAAAAGAACTACATGACAAATGTAATTTTGGACACTATTCGTTAGTTGAATTTTATAAAAATCATAACACGATGATAATTTGAAAAAACCTACATTAAATAATTATAAAACATGTCAAATGTATCTAGAAAATTCATGTAAATCATAAATTGTGTTATATAATATTTATATTAATATATATTATATCATTTATTCTAATATTCCTTTAATAAATCTATTATTTCATCATCATTGTGTCATAATTAAATCAAAATATTTATTTATTGAAATTATAAATAATATAACATGATATAGGAAATAATTTTTTCATTATAATTACTATTTATAATCAATGTTATCCAATATATTTCAAATAATAAATAATTTTATTGTATGAAAAGATAAGATAATGACATTTTATCCATTACATTAATTTAAATGTTATAAATGTCATTTATCAAATAAAACATATAAAATTTACAAAAAAATATATTTTAAAATGGTTCTCCATAAAATAATTGTAAAACTACATTTAATAAAATATTAGAGTATTTATTATTAAAATTATATTTAATCTCATTTTACACCTATAAAATTTATTAGAAGAAATTAATAAATTCTAAGAAACTTGTACTCCTAATATAAAAAGTTCTGTTCATTCCCACCAACACAATAATAAGGATATAACCACGATTTAAAATAATAATATTAAAACATATCAATTTTATTGTATGACTTTGTCTTGTGTGAAACATAATATTTCAGAGAAAACCATTGTTTCATGATAGGTTTCTTATAATACAAAGCATCACCTTTAATGTAAAATTAATATTTTATTCATAAATATGAAGAGATACAAAAATGTATTATTATATAATAACTATGATGTTACTTCCTTCCCCCATTTTCAAAATTGTGTCCTCACAATTTAACTCATTTATAAATTAAGTGGGGGTATTTTTCTTTCATAGGATTTTCCAATTCCCATGTTTCCTCTTCAACAATATGGGTTTTCCAAAAAAATCAAAACCAGACAAATCATTTTATTTCAGAACACTTTCACTATATAGTCTATCATATCAACTTGTTGTTCCTCATAAGAAATATTATCTTCCAAATTATCTACTTAAATAATCAAACCATGAGGTTAATTAGACATATACATTCTCAACATTGAAACACCAAACAAATTGTGTTTATGGGATAATGTTAGAGGTGATTCATATCGATTGGAAAGTTATCCATCAGTCAACAATATTTCATAGTGTCCAATGAATCACGTACTCATCTTCCAATTCTTACAAAAATACCTCATAATTTTTTATAGAGAATCATTGAGAATGACATCATGACTTTCCTCAAATGAAAGATCCTTCCTTCAGTTATCTGCAAAAAATTTATTCTTACTCTATATTTTCCTCATGTGTCCCTGATTAACTAATATTTATCTTCCATTTCCTCTACCATTTTTGGGCCCGTCAAATTCGTTTCACACACTTTATCCCTAAAATATGGAGTTCAACACTGCTTTACATATAATACCTCAAATGGCCCCATCTATATACTCAAATGAAAGCTGGTATAATAATAAAAGTATAACAAAGAATGATGCTGATACTAGTATCACTGGTAATCTATTGAACAGGCATGTAGTATATCCTCCATGGTGTGAATTGTTCATTCTGACTGACCATCTTATTGAAGATGATAAGGTGTATTGAAATTTAATTATGTACCCAATGACTTCTGATGGCCATTATAAATGTAATAAGTGAACATGGGATCACAATATGATTAATTGAGAGAGGAAATCTATGTATCATTAATATCTCGTTATGATATTGTCGAGAGTGTTTATCTAGATACATAGTATATTGAATAAGATGAAAATAAGAATATTTATTCAATCGATCAGTAATAACCCAATCCACAATGTTACCAACAAACGATTTAGGTAATCCCACTATAAAATCCCATGATATGTTATCTCATTTACACTCTCTTACTAGAAAAGGATATAGAATCCCTTTCTTTAACATATGTTCTGCTTTAATATATTTTCAAATCAAACATCTCACTATAAATTAAGCAATATCTCTTTTCTTTCCACCCCACCAGTAATACTATTGATGGTCACTCTTTATCATAGTTCTGCTCGAATGAAAAAAATGGAGAACTATGTGGTTCACTTTAAAAATATTAGGTTTGTTTACGAATCATAACTAAAAATAATTCTATTACCAAAAATTCAAAACACGGTCTTCATTAATGTATAATTTAGGTAATAGACCCTTCTAAATCAATTCTACTTTTTTTTCAACTCATTATCTTCCTTCAACGCTTTTTTAATTATGCATGATAAATTTGATTTCATTAAAACATAAAATATTTTTGATGAATGTCATGAACGGATAACTTCAAATCCCTAATTTATCAAATCATTTACCAAAGTATCTTATTATAAATATAGCATGGTTAATGTAGCATTACTACTTCGACTATAATCATCAGCCACTTTATTTTCATTTCCAAGATAGTAATGAATTGTGTAATCATATTCCTTGATTAATTCCATACGTCTCTTATATATCAGTTTCAATACATTCTATGTGAATATATATACATAAAATTTTATTGATTATTATTTATTTTATTTTTAATCCATACATATGACGCGTCCTAATTTTTAATGCAAATAGAATAAAAACTAATTTTAAATCATGTGTAGAGTATTTTAACTCATGAGGTTTTAACTGACATGAATCATAAGAAATTACCTGATCATTATACATCAAGAAAAATCCATGTACATTTACAGAGGAATATTTGTAGTTAACAAAATCACCATTTTATGAAGGCAGGCCCCAAAATTAGAGTATTTACCAATAATATTTTTAGTTTCAAAAAACAATAATAAAATAATTTTTTCTAGAAAAACCTAAATACTATGCATGTTAACATAGTTAGTGGGATAGATAAAAAAATTTCATTAAACTTTCTGTAAAACCCAACTAATTCAAGAAAATTATAAATATCTATGATACTGGTAGGTGTTGGCCACTCTTCAACAACTTTCTCTTTTGAAGGGTCTACAATTATTCAATTTTAGAAATAGTATGAACTAGGATTGAAATTTTTTCAACCAAAATTCACTCTTACTAATTATTAAATATAGTTTATTTTCGTTTAAGGCTTGAAAATACATCCTTGTGTGACATTGATATTCCATATGGATTTTAGAATATTCCAATATATTATCTATAAACACAACCTCAAACTGATCCAAAAACTAATGAAGGACACCTATCATGAGATTGAACAATATTATAGATGAATTAGATATCCCATAGAGAATAATATCAAACTCATAATTCCATTATCTCATTCAGAACATTTTCTTGGTAATGTCATCCTCTTTCACATTCAGCGGAAGGTACCCAAGCCCCAAATCAGTCTTCTCAAAATACTACAGTACCTAGAGCAAATAAAAAATAATTTATATGAGTCCAACGATAGATGATATTAATAGTGATGTTATTCAAGGCTCTATAATCAATATAATGTATCATAGAACCATTTTTTACCAATATAAATGAAGCAACCCATGGGGAAGTTCATGGTTGAATGAATCATTTATGATTATATTCTTGATTTTTTTAATTCCACTTATTCAACTTGACCTATTCGATAAGGGGGTTCAAAATATGTCTAATATCAGCCAGTGAATTAATAAAAACATTCAACCTACCAATTAGGAACAATTCTAGGAAATTCATTTGGAAAAACAAATGTTAAATCACTCACTACATGAATTTCATTAATCCAAACTTTTTCATTATTTTATATAATTTAGTTAGATAGAATTCATGAATATATTTAATCAATATCTCATATTATTGGTATGTTATAAAAGATATGAAATCATTGAATAAAACGTTCTTTGATTTTAAATCTATTTTAGCATGATAAATTGAAATCTGATCTATACATTAAATGATATCAAATTACACTATTGGAATCTCAACAATATATATAGGAAGAACCATCCCTCTTATGATAACAGGAGGATTTCTATAAATGATGGTTTGTTTAATAATTGCCCCAAGGTTTGTACCAAAATTTATATATCACATTTTAGCGGAAATATTTCAAATTTAATTTCAATGAACATATAAATATAATAATTTGAAGATTTAGAGTTGAATGTGGTATTGAAATACTTTAAAAAAAAACTCATATCATATCTAGAAACACTTCATATTATCGTCTAACGTCAACTATAGTAGTAGAAAAATATTTTTCCACACCCTATTCATTTTATCTTATAGGTTTCCACCATTGGTAATTGATGTTGGAGATACATTGGAATAGTAACCCAACTCATAGCAACTGAAAAATATTACCATGTTTTTTCAATGCACGCCTAATCATCTTCCTTACAGTTACATGAAATATGAACTTCATTACCGTAACTGAAGCACTTTGTAGACTTGGAAGGACATTCTCCATTATTATTTTTACTACACTTCTAGCAAGATAGAAATTTATTTTTCTTAACTCCAGACTACATTGATGAAATTTTTTCATTCCCTTCTAAAATGATCACATAATTTTCATTCTCTCATGGAACACGTGATCATTAGAAAACTCCACTTATACCTTATCAGCATAATGTAAAAGTTCTTGATAGCTTTTGAACATATAAAAAGCTAATTACATTTTATATTTTAGCTTCAATCTGAGTATAACATTTTTACCTTACTAGAAATATCTTAGAAAACATTTGGGACATTCCATGAAAAACAAGGGAAATTTTCTTCATATACATCCATAAAATATTCCACCTTTTTTCTAGATTCCATGAATATCTTTTCCTACCTAAGTCGAAAATCATTATGTAATTATTTATCGAGTAAGATGTTATTAAATTCATCCAATTATATGGTTTAAATCTCCCCACTATCTCAGATATTTTTATCTATTAACCACCATTATTTATTTTAACCTTCAAAACAATAAACAATACAACTAAAATTTTTATTGTGTGAACACTCCATTACGTCAACAATATTTTCTAGTTATTTTTTCCACCCTTTAGTATGAACATGGTCATATGATCCTCTAAATGATTGGTGATGTTATCTCATGAAATGAACCACTATAGATATATTCTTCATAGGTTGATCTAGTTATTAATTTATATAAATGAAACCACAATTTATTGCATTATTCAACTGATTCATCAATTCAACAAACTATTCAGTTCACTTTTGACTAACTTGGAATGCCAAATTGGATGGTGGTTTTCCATGGTAGCCCTTTCTATCACAATTTCCTAGTTTCCACTATGAAAAAATATTATTAACAATCATATATTAGATGAATCTCCATGAAAATCATTAAATAATATATCATTATTATTTTAACATAATGTATAAATAATTTATTAATATTCTACTAACATTACTCTAACTCCTATAGTTATATTATCATCCTTTTGATACCAACTATAAGGCCCCGACATTAAACATTAAATAATATTGAGATAAATCAGTAATTCTAAATTAATTCACATCGAGGATATTTTCATGTTTAGAAATTTATAGAATTAGTCCACAACTATTACATAAAAACATAATTATTATAATGTATATACTTATACTCATGATCTATTTTCCACCGAAAACAAAATCTTTTAAAAAAGAAACATGGTTTCTTTTTATTTTTAAACACCATAACGTTCCCTCGAACTCATCCTTTAATCTATTCACCTTTAAATCCTAAGAAAACATTCCTATAATTAGAGGAGCATAAAAAGATCAATAAGGGATTCAAATATAAGTAAAATTTTTATCCTTGATAAAACATGTACATCATGAATACTTTATAACAACTTAATAATTTCACTATTATGCTGTAGTCAATACTCTTAAATAAATATAAGCGCAATTATTACACATTTTGTTACCATAATATTTCCATAAAACCGATATAAATGAAATATACCATATAAAGGTAACTTGGGAAATAATCATACATAAATGGAATTTCCCAATGATTAACCAGCACACATATCAATAAATGGAAGACCCATATGACTGACTTCCATACCAAATGCATTGGAGGTTATAATATAACGACACTTCAATGGTTTATCCCATAACTACTCTTCTATTGTTTTTTAACTAAACAACCATCTTTTGATTATCACATAACCACCTGTCAAATTTCCCAGTACCATTTTATAAAAAGAACACCTAAAATATTACAATTGTTGACATTTCTCTCATAAAATTTTAAATCATAAATATTCATTACCAGATATAATCCAAATATTCATAAAACCATTTTCAATACATAAATAACTAAAAAGGGAATATGGTCTTTATTTTTCATTTAAAAAGATTTTGACTTTTAGAGGAATCTAAATACAATAATGGTCTTAGTGGTGGAATAGTTGTTTTCCCCCTGTATATTAAAGAAATAATTTTTCATTTGGTAAATATAGTAAAATGATTCGTATAAAAATATAATTTATGGAATGCAAGGAATGAAATTAAAATCCAACAGGGATAATTATCCACTAAAAAAATATGGTGGTGTAGGACATCAAAATATTCCTTAATTAAAAGAGATTAGGTTGATGACCCTTACATGAAGGTCAATTCGTCATGTATGCTTCTTTTCTTATTTAATAATAAAATTAGGTTAATTTATTATTTCATGAGAATATTTTTCAATATTATTATTTAATTTTATCAATTATTACCATTTTTTAATAATTATATAATTCTATATGTTCATATCAGACATTGTGTCTATATTTTGAACATGATTCAAAAATGAACATGGATTTATTTCACTAGTATTGGTTTCCATTAGTCTATCATATCATGAATAATGATGTTTTTACCATTATTATACATAAATTATAGATTTAAATCAAACAATGACATATGGTTATGAAAATAAAATAATGTTATAATCATGTTGACGGTAAGACGTACCTATGCATGAGTAATGTTTTCCATTTTTCATTAATCAATATAGAAAGAAGAGAAGAACTATTATATCACTCCAAAATATTAGTAACATAATTAATATAGTATTAGTAATTTATATAGAATTTTATATATCATAAAAGTGATATAATGAATACAAATGAGTCACATCGTGTCGTAGAGGTGATAATTAACCCATATAAACGAATGTCATTATCATTCATATGAACAAGGATGTATGAAGATAATTGATGTATTATATCTTATAATATGTCATGAATATAATGTATGAAAATTAATTCCATTATTATTACTATTAATGGGAAATGGATGTGGAAAATGAATTAAATCGGTTCATGGAGGTTATGGTTCACACATACTCTTGAACGATAATTATTATTTAATTTTATAGAAGTGAAAATTGATTTAGGTGGAGATATTATCATAAAAAAATAATAGTATTTTTAGGATTTTGGAGTTATTTTCTCATCAGTTATGGAGATAATTCTAATTAATAGGAAGAAGATATAAAATATACATACTAAATAAAAATTACACATATTCTTCTGTTGATCACCTTTAAAGAACACATTAACACTTCTATGGATGGTGTTCTGCCTAAACTATGGCCTTAAGAATGTGGGAAGAGATTCTAGGTAGGGTTTTTTTAATGATTGGACAAACCAAAACACATTTTAAGTGAGAGTTTTAGAGAAGAGTGGGTACCATTTTATAAAAGAGGGCAAAGTCACCCTTGGAAACTTTTAAAATATTAATGTAATATATATTAAATTTTGATCCAAAATGATCATAAAATAATTTATTCCAATGATAAAATAATTTTGGGTCAAATTAAAATAATCTAATTAATATTTTACATGTTTATTATATTTTTTAATGCTTATATTTTTGTATTAATCCTTATTTTACACCATTAAATCCTAGAGTCGCATTATGTTATTTAAAATTTCTAGGTTAATTTAATTACAATAACATGTAAAACGACCAAAATAAGTTTCATTTAAGACATAATTTGACATTAAAAAAAATTGGCTTAATTTTATATTTTTTGGAATATAATATCATTTAATAAAACATTTTATAATTTAAATTACAAAAAGTGCCAATGTGGACACTATTCATTAGTAGACTTATAAAAAATATCATAAATGGAAGATAGGTTAAAAATAAATCCCTTATATAATCCCAAAAATGTTAAATTTATCAATAAAAATATTTTTTTTGAATACATTATATCGTATAATCTCTATTTTAATATTTATAATATCATTTTTTTATTCTTTCTTTAATAATTCTATTAATTTATCGTAATTATGTCATTAATAAATTTTATTATTTAATTAAAAAATCTATAAATAAATTAAAATGATATAGTAAATAATTTTATCTTTATAATTAATATTTAGTTTTAATTATATCAATTATATAATCCATATTAAAAAAATTTCTTATGAAGATACATGATTATGACATTTTTACCTTTACATTAAATTGAATGTTATAAATGTCTTTGTCACACCCATGCGTAATAAAAAGGCCAAATTTTTATCACAAGTGTTTTATATTTCACCAATAACTCATAAAATTAGATTAGGACATGTTTTAGGGTATATTTAGGTTATTATAATATTATGTTTCCATTATTTAACGGTTTTACCCTTTAACCATTACAAATAAAAATAATTATTAATTTTATTATTAATATTATCCAAAAAATAAATATACTTACATAATTTGGATCATATGATTATAAATATGGTATGAATATTAATATTTTTAAAACACATAAATTGTTGTTATTAAATAAAAATTATTTTTTATTTTCAAAATGAGAAAACATTATTCCTGAAAAGTAAGACCCATCAAAAGATTGAGACTTGTTTAAATCAAATATCAACATGAAAATAAATCGAATGACCAAAATTGGATAAAATGATTATAAAATAATATAAATATTCTTTAAAACTAATTCATATGTTATTATAAAAATTCAAACAAATTAGATGAAATGGTCATTATCAATTAAAATTCATTATTTTTCACTATTCATTAAAATCCGAATTTTTTGTGAAAAATAACAATAATTCCAAAAAATTAAATTTTTATATCCTAATTCTCAATAATTAGTATATATTGGAAAATATAACATATAAATGTGACAAAATTATATTTAAAAGTGGTTCAACATCAAAAGGCGGTAAAACTACTTTTTATAAAACATTATAGTATTTATGTTTATAACAGGATATATTCCCATATTAATCCTCTATATGATATTAGAAGAATGTAAAAAATAATAAAAATAAATAATATAATATAGATAATATTTTCCATTCAATAAAACAAATAGGCGATAAAAACCATTTAAAATCATAAAATTACAACATATTGTTTTTCTCGGTATAACTCAGTATTGTGTGCAATGCAAGATTTCAGAGAAACTCGTTGTGGTATATTGGGTATGCTATTGGACAAAACATCCCATTTAATGTAAAAATAGTATATGATTTATAAATATTAATGTATATATATATATATATATATATATGAAAATGCAATATTTGCTATTTATCTGGGAGTTTACACAGAAAAATGTAATAATTCCCATTGAAAAATACACCATCATCAAATATACAAGTAAAGGTATTTACAAAACATTTTTACACCCCAAAAATCAATCATATAAAATATTTATAAGCTTAATCATACAATATAGAATCATCTAAAAATTCTAATTCATTTCCCACCTACATCTCACTTGGAAATATTCAAGTATTGGTGTGAAACCATAACGCCAAGACCATGAGTCCCTAATAAGGCCTGATCTAACAACAAAAATAAATACCTCACTAAACATTAAAATAAAAAACCCTAAATAGTTTTAGAAAACACCTTAATAATAGTAACTCAATAGGGTTGCAAGAGAAAGCCTATAAAGAGTGATTTAATAATGGAGAACCGAGTTACTTGAAGATTCTTTTATGAATCATGATCAAAACCACAAAAAGTTTTAAGTAAAATGGGCCTAGGAAACCTTGGAGGGAGATCCTATAGTTTTAAATCTCATATGGGTTGATTGGGTGGTTATTTATGATAAAATAACAAGAAGAATCAATGGTTAATTTAAAATTTTTACTGACCAAGATGACATGCACGATTTTCCAGCATTGTTTACCAAATCGTGAAACCACCATTTTCCCCTAACTTTATAATAGAAACACAATACATGGTTATAAAGCATGGTTTAAAAACCATGTACTAACCATCTCATTGGAAAAATTCCAAAAACATCACTTGACCACATTGTTTAATGAGAAAGGGTAGATAGTTTAATTAATTGTTTTCTAATCATACACCACCAGTAGTTCCAAATTCACCATTTGTCATCAAAAATCAAGGGGAAAACCAATGGATATAATCTAGGTAAAACATTAAAAAAATAAATACCTTTAAATTCAAGCTTATCACACCTATTACTCGATAGAATAAACCAATATCCCTAAATGAATTGGAAAAAATGAAGAAAAAAATATGGGTGTGACATCTTAATTCATTAATATCCTGAATATTATGTATATATATAAATACCAAACCCAAATGACTATATGTTAAAATAAGAGTAAAAAACCTATTCATATTATGATAACATGTAAAATATGTTATTCCTTTCCTAGTGATTTTTTGGGATTTTTGTTCATTCAAACCACATTATTCTCCCTATAGTTTAATTTTATTTGATTTTTGGAATAATATTATCATTATCTATGAAAATACCAAATTGATTTATCATGAATTTATGTTAAATTTAATATTCCATACTAATCAATGATCACCTATCTATGTGGGGATAAATCTGAACAATGATTGAATTTACATCTATTTAGATAGTCAAGATACATATATAAAAGGATTATTCGACATATATGGTCATCAGGGGCATAAAAATCAAATAGATTCCCATTATAAATGAGTTTTATGTCTTTTAGGGAAGATTCATAATGTTCCTCTAAATCATGATGTTTTTTTCAATATAACACATAATTTGTTCGTTAATTATTTTAATGTCTCAATAATGAATAAACCTGAATAAGTTAAAAGAATTAAAAAATAAAATCTATAATTACACAATTATGGGATTCAATCAGACTTGTGTGTCACCTTTGGGTGACAATATTCTTTTTATTGAGGAAAAATTTTGATTTTTTTAATTCATTATAAATTCTTTGCAACCTAACACCAAAAAAACATGAATATGTATACTCATCCCCTTATATATATATTTTTGATATAATATGGGATACTCAATAATTTTCCATGATTTATCATTAATCATGATACTATCAACTAATTGTCAAAATTGTACACATACCCAAGAGTTTCTTTTGATCAATGTATGGACACTCTAATTATATAATGATTACCTGTGGAATTAATAATGTCATTTTTATCTCCATGGATTTAATTAATAGAGTCTTTAGATATTAAATTGATTAGTTTTTTGTTCACTTTATAGATGATATCATTATATATTCCAGGAGAATGGTTTGGACAAAAGGTACCATGATGATTAAATTGAGGACCCTACAGATGGAATATATATATTTATATATATGTATATATATCCAATTATTAATATTATCTATATAATGATTCATTTTTGGATAATATATTCTTAATAGAGGGAATATTGGTCGATCCATCAATGATGGAAATCGTGGAAGAATTGTCCCAGACTAACCAATCTGACTTAGATCCTTGGTTTTGTTGTATATTTATGATATTAATTATTCCTTTTCAATTATTTATCATATCTATCTAATCTAAACCATTTTCACTAGATTGGGAGTTTTATTACATTGGATAGAAGAATATGATGAAAATTTTAAGGACCTAAAGATAATGTTGGTTAATGACCTTGTGCTCACACTACCATAAATTGAAGAAGTGTTTCTAATATACAGTGAATCATTAAATGAAGGTCTAGTATTTTTATTAATTCTGAATAATATGAAGATATCTTATGACTAATTTGAATTGGTGATTCATGAGGAAAATTAAATGATTTTTGATATAGAGTTTATATTCTTCTTCATTTACATAAAGACGTGGTGTAATTATCATTATAATGAATGGTTCAACTAATATTATGGTTATATAAAATTGATATTACATATTCTACTATAATAATTATTATATTAAACAAATGATATAGTGGGAATTTATTATTCATTATAACTACACAATACATTACCCACTAAGGAATGTGAAAATGGTGGTTGATGATTTGAGTCAAAAAGATGATGGTTTATTTTCTATAGTGGGGATAAATAATGAACCAATATTTTTTATTTTTTAATTTAAGGACCATGAAATATTTATGGAAGTTAAGAAATCATAATTTTTTCAAATTATTGTCCAATAAATTATAAATGTGATGACTAAGGAGGCACAAAAATTGTATGTAAAAATGTAAAAGTGGATGAGAAATATTTTTGAGATGACCCTTAAAAAGGATTTAATGATATGGTTCAAGAAACTAGTATGTGTCATGTTAATAATATACTAAAAGAACAAATTAGTGGAATAATCTCACATATCTTTATTCTCAATTCTCCATGGATGTAAAATTTTGTATAGTTATATGAAAGAGTATATTTGGTAGGACAACATGATGAAATATTTTTAAGGCATGTATCATATAGATATATATGTAATAATGTAGAGGTTGAGATATAAACATAGAATTAGATATTACAACCATTACATATATAAGAATTTAAATTGGAAAACATCAACATATAATTTTTCTTTGAAATCCCAAAAACATCATAATTATATAATCTTATTTAGAATGTAGTGGATTTCATTACAAAATCATGGAACATAATTCCTCTAAGGGAATATAAATATCATGATCATCTTAATAGGATATACATAAATTATGTAGTAATTTTTTATTTGGTATAACATTAGATTTTTTTTATTTGGATATAAGGTTTTCTGTAATTTTCTATAGAAGTATTTTACGAGTTCATGATTAATATTTTTTTCTATAATAATTAACATCCCAAAATATTTGGTTATTAATATGGGACCTAAATATACTTGGAATATCTATTGATATTATGTACTCTAGTTTTTCAAAGTTGTTTGGGTTAAACATTATATTCTATATGAGTTTTTTATATGAATAAAATATTATCATGAATTTAGAGCGATCCTCATGAATCCCTATAAGGAATGGTGTTTAGAACTATAATATTTATGGAACTATATTGAGAAATAAATATACAATAACCAAATTAAGATGAGAAAATATTTAATAAGGTAATTATCATTCAATAGAACATCATTGAAGAACATAGTCAAATAAATATAAATAATTATCATCATATATGAGATCAGGAATTTGATGTTAGAGAGAGAATATTACATTAATGGTATCAACGAAATAAGGTTGTGATATTTATAAAAAATGGAAATATATTCATTAAATATATTTTCCCTACATGATTCATAATAATATTGGTATATATTCATATAACATTCCACTCCCTTCGAACCTGTTTCATGTTCATGTTATGTGTCATGAATCTCTCCTATGGACATGCATAAATTATTTATCATATACGAAGAACCTATAGATTTTAAAAGTAGATTTTGATATTTAAAATGATGAGAAACCAATATAATGTTTTTATTTTATAGATAAATCTCCATGTAATAATACTATTCCCCCAAGTTAATATTATTTAGAGGAATTATAAATTTTTGGTACCTACAAGGTAACCTCAGTATGTGATGAAATTAATATATCCTCATTTTTTCAGATAAATATAATTTAAATAGACTAATTCATTTAAAAATGGGTAAACTATAGAACCCCATTATTTTATATGTATTTCCATTGAAATAACAATTTGTTAATTAATATATTTCTTTACATGAAAACATTTTCCTATACGAATTACAATAGAGTAAAAAATTATAAAGTAAATGTTAAACTAGTAGGTATGAATACTATTAAAAACATTATGAAATTATTTATAATTTTAAAAACATTTTAAAATTCATTTGTTACTTCAAAATAAATATTTAATCAATTTTTATTGATGTCATTTTAATCATAGATACTTTATTTCCTAAAAAATAGTGTTAATTAGAATTTTTGATGCAACCATTATAATTAATTTCGTAAATTTATAACATTTTATTTAATTAAATTAATAAAAAAATTCAAATTAGTATATCAATAATATAAGAGGGTGAATTTTTATGATTTAACATAAAAGAAATATTTTTAATTGAATAGTGAAAATGATGTATTCTTATATGTGGCATCAATTAATTTCATGTAACAATTCAACTATGTTTTAATGTTGATACTGAAAATTCATAGGTAATCCTTTAATTATAAATATTTTAATTAAATAAAAATGTGTCATTATTATAACTTATTTTCTTATAAGATAAATTTCTTGATTAAAATGAGTCTTCATACCAATTTTTTTAAGGTATTCTATGTTTATTATTTCTGGAAATAAACTATACTGATTATATAAATCATAAAATAATTAATCCTTTATTTTATTTTTTAATAGAATATATTGTTAGTAGAATATATTGTATCATTAATTTTTTTTATAAAATGAGTCTTCATACCAATTTGAGAATTTTTTAAAAATAAACGTTTCAACATAGAGAAATTTATTTTCTTAAAATATAATCAATATTTTCACACAAAGTAATAAATGTTTATAATATGGATGGGTTAATTTTTTCAAAAATTGAATATTAAAAATAATATTGTCTTATTGCTGAAGTTATGTTAAAAATGGGTTTACTGGGGTGGGGTTACATAAAGAGATAAGTTTATGATTTCTATATATAGTTAAATAATATTCTAATCATGAATATATTTTATTATTCAATTATCATATAATAAAAAAATGTGATATTTTTATCCACCTACCCATAAATGTTTTATTGTAGAATTTCATTTTTTTCAAATTCTAGATGGTTCCTTCCCTCCATTATAGAATAGAATCTTTTATCATTACTTATTCAAATTATTTTAGAATTCTATATAGAAAAGACTCAAAATACAATTCATCATATAAAACATTATTTCGGCATAAATATTTTTGTCTTCTTCTAAGAAAAATCCCACACGGTATGTTATGTATGCCTGAAAATACCCTTCCAAGAAGAGTTATAGATCATAACAAATCATATATTTTTTACATCTACATATATATCTACTAATTTGTTTTTGTATCCATCATATCTGGATGGATATAGTATCATAAATATAAAAATATATTATTATGATGATAGAACTACTATTTTCTATCTCACCTCAATCAAATGGGATATGATAGTATTGCTTGGGAATACTTATAGAGAATGGCCTCCACATCATGTTATGATTCATTTTCCAACACCATTGTTCATGGAAGGTTATTATTGTATATTTACTTTTTATATATGATAATTATTTCATATTATTCATTTTTTGAATTTGAATCAATTTTTACATTTATTTTTATTCATCCATTGAAAAATGGAAACATGGATCATACATATATTTAAAATACTATCTCCAAGAAGGGATTCCATTCATTTTTCATCCAAATAAAATTAATGGTCATATGTAAAACCAAATGTTTCTTATGAATAAATATATATACAATCTGGTATGTGATGCACAACATCAAGTTTTAACAAACCATAATATACTCATAACGTTATTAATTAAACATTGAAATTATTACCTAGAAATTATATTTAGTTGTATGAATAGTATTTAACATATTTTCAAAATTAATTATGATTTATAATAAAAAAATATTTAAAATTGTTTAATTTTTTTTGTAACGTCATTATAGTTTTTGAGATATATTTTTTCTCACAAATTTATCATTATTTCTTTTTTGTAACAATAAAATAGTTTATATTTTTTCACCTTATTAAAATAAATTTTAAAAAATTATATTAAATTTTTACATCAACATGTTAAAATTACATTACGATTATATTTTTGGATTATTCTAAAAATATTATCATTTCAATTAATAGTAAAAAATGCTTGTTTTAATTGAAATTTGAATTTTTTTTCAAAAAATTCAAAAAAATTATTTTCTTAAATGGTATAAATTAAAAATAAATTCAAATATGTTATTATAATATCAACTTAGGTAATTTAAATAAATTTCATTTTGATATATTATATAAAAACAATTTACATATATGATACCATTTTCGGGGGAAGTCTAATTTTTCCTGATGTTTAAGGAATTAATTATAAATTAAATTCTTCATGTAGTGTGAATATAATTTGAAAAAAAAACTACATACATAGAATAGAAATATTTATTGTTTTATAATAATTTCAAAAAATATTTTCATTAGTTTTTATTGTGGAGATAATAAAAATTAATTAATGTGGTCAATGTTAAAATAGGTTTATTGGGTATAAAATATAATAATTAGTGATAAAATTACATTAAAAAGTCTAAATACTATCTTATGTTAATATACCAACCATGTATAATATAAATATATATAAAGATACTTTTTTATCCTCTTTACATGTGAAAGTCTAGGGCATAACTTCTTCTTTTCTAAAAATAAATCTTCCACCAATCCCAACATATAAAAGGGAACCCCCAATCCTATTATAATTATAGATTAAAATCCATTTTGGTTATGAATTACCTAGAAATATACCTTACATATATCCCTCCCCACAAATTATAGGGATTATTTGATCATCAATATATTTTTGGATAACATTAGGTATAATCTTAGAGGTGGCCGAAAGAAGAGGTATCGTTTAAAAAAAAATAAAATTTTGATTAATTATTATTCCACCAATATAAATAATTAATAAAGATTTTTGATATAATATCATCCAAAAATAACATATAATAATCTTTTATTATGTTAATTTCAAAACTTAAATCTCTCTCAACTTCCATCAAATTGGAAACTAAACAATCATTTGTGTGTATTATAGACTACATCCTCTAGAAAAAATTGTATTCATTTTCCATAGTCACATATAATGGATATTGATGATGATGGATTTATATTTAATACATGATATTAATAAATTATAAATCATTATTAAAATTTAATATTTTATGCACACTGTTGTATTGTAATCTGTTGATGAATTTTAATGTTGTTTGATTGTATAGTTGAATACTGACCCACATAGCGATTGGATTTATTTCCTAATACTATATAACAAGGATTGTATATTTATGTTTATATAGCGAAATGATGTTAAATTTTTGATATATTCATAATTATTGAAATATTAAATAACACCCACCTTCTACCCTTATTCATGTTTTAAAAAATGGAATCACTATACATGTATATGTATAGACTACCATCTCCCTGAGTATAACATACATATTTTTTCATACCTAAAACTCATGATTATTTTCAAAGTATAATATATGTATAAAAATTAAAATTAGGTCATGGTTTTTATTCTCTACATTATGAATTAATATTCACATTGACATTATTCATTATTTCAATGTTATTTTGGACATGTGAGGTGAACATTTTGAAGACATCTCACATGAGAATAAATTATTAAGTGATTGAATATGAAATGATATTACATAAAATAAATGGAATAAAAAATATAAAAATTGTTCTTATGAAATAAATCATTCATCATCAATTTATTATTCTTATATATAAAGAACACACTTTCCCCCAGGGTGCAGCTCAATGGTTGCATAAACTAAGGGTCTTTCTGAGGTCTCGAGTTTGAGTCTCTCGAGTACCTGATTACATTGTATATTTCCTGGATTTAATTATAATGAATTACATTTCCACTAATAAAATCAATATTTATTATCAATAAGAATATATAATAATAAGGCCTATGATAAATCAGGATCGATGTATTTTTTATCTCCAAACCACCCTTTTCTTCATGTTATAACCATTATCTCTATAACTTACTTTATCTCTCTTAAATGTTAAGGAATAATTCAAAAAATTTATATATTTCTCTCACATATATTCCTATCTTATTATCCCTTTCCATTTTTGGTAAACAAATACTATATATTCATTTCCCAAAATTCATAATTATTAAATATTCTTTGATTATGATACGACCCAATATTATAAGACCCATTTTCTTTCTATTGGTATTCATAATGTTTTTTTACTTATGAATGGTTTTTTTAGAAACACATAAATCATGAATATATTATTATGGTTGCACCCAAACTATTCTTCAATTTTATGGTTAATGACTTAGTCTAATGAGACATAATTTATTGGATTAGGGAGTAAACTTAATACATTATGAGACATTATCCACCCTATGTTATTTTCTAGGATGTTAGACTTGAATCATGTTTATGTAATTATGTTTTAGACACATTTAATATATTTTTAAGATTGTTATACCATTTTAATTATGTTATGTTTCCACGTTCTTACTCACGAGCCTTCAAATTTATTAGATCATGGTTTACATTGGAATAACAATTTTTTCTTCATATACTGGTTTATTATCCAATGAGATTTTAGATCAGCCATTTATTTTTTATATTTTGTAGGTTGTACATTATTATATTAAAAGAAAAATTGTGTTTCAGATCTTATAATAGATGATAAAATATGGGTGGTGTGGTATATATTCTAATAATTTATTATGAATCTAATCACCCAAAGACAACAAGATTCATTATTACAGGTGTTCTTCTTTTTTGATATTTATGCAATTTATCATGTTATTATTTTTGTAAAATGAAGGTGTAGTTTTATTTGGTATCTTAGAAATATATAGTTATTTTTATGGTATTATATATATAATAATATTGTGATAAACCTAAAGGAATATATAATTATAATTTCTATGTATTGAAAATATTCATTTAATTTTTTTGATGTATATAGAGAGATGGTTCTATGCAATAACTTCCCTTTCTATAAACATTAAGTAGAATTGTCCTTTTAATAGTTCAAAATAGAGGTAATAACCTCTATAAAGGAATGTTGAGTTGGACCTAATCTTATCCCGATATATAAAAATAGTTATAGCTACCCAACTAGTTTTACACTCCAAGGTGATATGCATTACAAATTCACAAAACTCATTATGAATAATTATTTATGATCTGCAAAAATTACTAGGTTAGGAATCCTAATGGGATAATTGATATGGAAATGTATATTGAAACCTAGAGACACAGAAGTATGTATATTACTATCATTTATATGTAATTTCCACCATGTTTTATGTCCCTATTGTGATTGTTTATTATTCAATATATTCTCATGAAGCATTTATTCTTTTAGTAAATAATGGGAAATAAGAGATATTATTCCAAATAAACATTGTAGTAATTTGATTATTTAAATAACGATATGAAAAATCCAATGGTATTGGTAGTTGATAACTTTACTGATGCACTGGCTCAACTAGATCATGTAATTAATTATAACCTAGATACTATGGGACTCCCTACACCTCCTAAACAAGATAAGAAAAAGTAATTTTTTTAAAAAGGCATCCTATATTTTTGGCTATATTATAAAAAAACATAGAACAATAGATTAACTCCATTATAATGATATTCACTATCCCATAAGACTCATAAAAATGGAATGTTTTGTTATTCATTTATTATAATGAGGTAGAAGATAATCTGTTAAGGAATTTAATATAGAACACAATGTATAAAGAGGATATTGATCCAATAGAATGTGAATCTATTATGAAAATATATCGTAATAAATTTATTCCCTAAAATCATGATCTTAAAATGGTGGGTTAGTTATTAGGTTTAAAATAAAATAAATATGAATATATCAAGCTTATGAGGAAAACATCACAAGTCCTCCAAAATACACCGCAAGCATTCCCATCAACATAAATTTTATATTAGATCACTTATTTAGTAAACTAAATCCATTTCTATGAAAATATTTGGAAATTCAAGTCATTGATAGTATGAAATAGATTACATGTTGTGCCCCCAATGTTTTAATAGAGATTATTTACCCCTAGTAGTCTAGTGGTAATTGAAAAAAAATCAAATTGAGTTTTATTTTTGGGTATCAATAGATCCATCCCTTAGAGAAAAAAATCGACATCACTCCTATAAAATCTGGGGGATGAAAAATCTATGAAACTATTGTTTAGGATTCGAGAAATTTTTCAAATGTGGAAAATAGGGGAGTTCGGATATCCAATGCTAGTGGGTAATGAAGAAACCAAAAAATGTGTAAGAATAAAAGAAGATTCACATCATCCCTCAACCCATGATGTAGTGATTCAACCACATCAAATAATGGAATTATGAAATCCAATTCCCAAATCTTAGTGTTAATGGAGACAATAAACACAAAAAAATCGATGTCTTATATATCAATGAAGCATATCTGCTATAACCTCCACTATGGTGGATCCTATATAAATAATTTTCTCATACATACATTAATTATTCATTCAATAATAGAAAACATACGAGTTTACTATAGTTCAGTTAATTAATTCCAAACTTATATATTTATAGAAATATTTAAGAATGATATTAAAACCTAGGGGGTTGATATATCTATTAGAACATCAAAAGGGGAAATGGTTTCATCCCATATATGTAACTCTTTGATAGTCAATTATTTTGGACTAAATAATACATAAAATATCATATCACATCATTTCATATAGATTTATTCTATATTGGAAATGTATTGTATATCATTATATGAATACATCATACAAAATTAGGTCTGTAAGATCTCTCTTAAAATCACAAGTCATCTCTTAATTATTTACAATTGAAATAAGGAGAATAAATCTTCAATATTTTAATATTATATTTTCTTGAATGAATTCTCATTGTGAGTTATTATAATTATTAATTCCCTAAAGAGTTTCATAGTTTTCCTCATGGATGAGTTTTTGACTTCTCAAATGAATTTATAACTAGATCCATGCCTATATTAAAGAATCTATATAGAATGGAAATTTTTGAGATAGAAGAACTGATAAATAAGTTACAAGAGAATAAGGAAAAGGGATTTGAATCCTCAAGTTCTTCATTGTCGGGTCCATCAATAAACTTCATCATAAAAGTTTATGGGTTTATGAACATATTCATTGATCACTATAAACATAAAAATGAACTCAACATAAAACTCCCCTTCAATGGATATATGACTTGTGAAATAAACTATGATGAACCTATTATTTCTCTAACAAGTTCATTTATTTAGGATATATCCAATTAATGGTAAAGATGAATGATATTCCCAAAATAGAAATTCAAGTACGGTGTGGCCACTATGAATTCATAGTGATTCCTTTTCGAATCACTAATGATCTATAAATAATTATGGAATTATTGGGTAAAATATATTGAAATTACCTATATAAATTCGTGGTAGACTCTGTAGTTAATGATCTAAATTAAAAAAAAGTATGGGGGAGTATACAGAGTATTTAAATGATATTATAAAAGAATTGAAAAAGTATAGGCTATATAAAAATATTATTTAATATGATTTTTAGGTAATGTATGTATCATTCGTGAGGCATATTATCACTAGAAACCTGATATCTAGAAACCCTTATATGAAAAAAGAAAATGAGGGTTGGCCTATACCAATATATATAATGAAGATACATTGATTCTGGTGACACTATCATTGTTACTGATGGTTTGTGGAAAAAATATAACATTTTTGAAATGAAATATCCACGGTAAAAATATAATATTATAATGTATTACAAGACCATTGATGGTAGATATATATATATATATATGGTGTTCAAAATAATGATTATATGTACAGTAGTCCTCAAACTAACATCAATTAGGGGAATGTTTTGGTTTACATTTATGATTAAATTATGGGACCGAGTTGGTTTATAATTATAAATGGTGTAATTATGTCATATTAGTCAAGGTAGTTTTATATTAATTCATATAACTATCCAACATTTGATGTGTAGTTGGATGCAGTGATCATAATATTGAAAATATGGTGACTATATATCTTTGTGGGTAATATTTAACTATATATATACCTTAATATCCTATAATATATATTATCATAAGTGGTTGTTAATACGAAAAAGATAATATGGTTTGGTATTATAATAGTCTTTAACTTAACTATCTATTACCATCATAATAAATTAAAAAATGTGGAATATGCTCTATATAGAATAGACCCATTTACATTATCACTAATGATAATATATTAGGATACAGTCTTATTATAGAAGAAAAACATATAGTGATGTATCAGGAAGGAAGGATAATTATATTTCCATTATCAAATGATTTATCCATAATACATTCTATATTATTGACCTGGAATTTCCATGTAATTTTTTTTTAATTACATGGGAATTTTACAACTCCCTGAAGATTAATTGTGCACGATTCTGAGGCCTGGTGTGCCCAGAATCAATTTCTGAAGTTTTGTTTGGGTACATTCAATAAAAGTATGAGTGGGTTTTTATAAATTTTCAACCGGTGATCAGAATTGTAATATGAGGTCATCGTTGAACTCATAGTATCGATATTCAGTATTGATGAATTTCAGCTCGACGATAGTTGGTCAACAATAAATTTCATCTTTTTAGTTTTTTGTGAATGAATTAAATAAAAATACAGTTGTGTAGCTTTATTTTTATTTGTTGGTTAAAACATCCATGTGGAAGGTTGACGTTGTCAGTGTGTGGACCATCCGACCATATCCTCCCATGAGAGGTTATGGTGGTGGAGTCCACCCGAACCTAACCTCCTCTAAGAGATTACGATGTGGCGACCACTCGGGACTAAACCCCCCTAATAAATGGTGGGAAAGGAAAACCTCCCAACTCCCCTCATTAATGAGGGAGAGTCTCTCCACCCCCTCCTTTAATGTGCCAAATCTTCATCTCTAATTTATTGTGCCAACTTCGTAAATTAATAAGTGGAGCCAACTTAATTAGTTAATCTCTTATGAAATCTTATGCCAATGATAGATTTTATAATCTATTACCTTGGCTTCCTTTTATTTTTGGTTGGCATTGGACTTTTGGTGGAACATGGGAGAAAATAGAGAGAATAAGGAGAAAAGATCTCACAAATGAAGAACTATGAACACATTCTTCCGATGAAGATCACCTTCGACTATGAAGAACGATCTCCTTTAACCTCCGTCCATGGACTCCAACCGATGTGGGATGTCTTAGTCCGACCTTCCCTCCTCATCGTCGTCAACAAAATGACGTACGAGCTCAAAATTGGAAGTGTGCGGTGGACGCAACGAACGAAGACAACACCATCTTCTTCCCCATAATTCTGTCAACATACATCGAGAAAAGGTTGGGGTTTAAACGTTTTTTTATTTCTCATTCTTTGATTTTCGACGAGGATTATTATTCGAAGCCGCATGCTCTCACTCTATCGTGGAGGGTGCGGGCCGAACAAACACAACCAGACCCCTGTGCTTTACTTTGTGGATTTTGACACTAAATGAGGCATGAGTCAGTGATTAGCTATTTTCATCAACCATTGTTTCAGATCGAAGGCGGCATCCGGAGGAGTGCGCAGCTACTTCCGAAATGAGAATCTAGCCACCGAAACTTGTCCGGTGACCCGCGAAAGGTTCACCTGGGGTCGGAAATGACAAATGTCACCAAAAATGAAGGGAATGGAATATGGAACTCTAGCTAGTTTCATGAACAGTGGTGGTGCAACTGCACCACCAGAAGAGTAGGCTGCGGCTAATGGGCCACAGTGGTTCAGCGGCAGCCGGCGCAAGGGTGACCGTGAGAAGAACCAGCTGTCCGAGCTACTGGGCTTCCAGAGATGGCGCGGCACAGCATGCACCGTACGGTGGACCAAGGGAAATCATCCTTGGATATGGCGGCATGGGATGGGTAGCCAGGTCTGCCAGTCTCCGAAGGAGGTGCGCCGCAATCGCTCCGTGGGGGAGGCGGTTGGCCGTTCGGCCAACCGGAAGTAGTGGGACCCGCTGCGCGGGTCCCGCGTGAGAATTACCGACACCACGTGGCACAAGTTTTGAACCCCCTAGAAGGGATAAGCCATTATATATTGAAGGGGGGTGTGGCCTCCCTCCTGAACACGGCAAGGGTGGATTCCCATGGGCCTCACACGGGCCAATCCCAGCACAGGCCGGACCCGCTTGACTTGTTTCCACTCTTTTGCCCGTAACCTGAGACGGTCGTATGATTGATGAACTGTCTATAGTGACAGGAACACTGGATAGATATGGTATTTTTTTTATACACCGCATATGTTTTGGACATAGTTGTGGCATGGAAGGGTTGGATTGAACGTAAATCTAACCGGGCCCTCACAATGGAAAAACCAATAACTCTCATGTCAGGTGTCCGATTGACGGGTCATCTGTCGCGTTGGGTATCATATGGCAGGAAGGATCATTTTGATACATCAACTTGGGACTTCATGTGTATTTATTTATAGACACATGGATTTATTAGAGGACCATCCAGGAATCGAGCGTTCTCTCTGCGGAACCATGTGGCTGGCTGCTCTCTGACTACTGTTTCTAAATCCTACGTGGGTTCGATAGCTCTGACTACGGTTCCTGCTTCTTGTGAGGGTTTTAAACCTATGAATACTATTCCTAGATCCTGTGTGGGTTCGATAGCTCTGAATATTGTTCATGGATCATTTATGGCTTCGACTTCTCTAACTATTATTCCTAGAACATACGTGTGTTCGATAGAATAGATGATTTAGTGGCTACATCAAATCTTCTATAACTCTCTACATAGGTTGTATAAATTTGTGAGCTGAGTCAGTAGATTTTGTGTTTTCCTCATGATTGAGATTAATTACATGATACGTTTGGTATATGTATGGGAATATACCTATTTCATGTTATCTGTTTATTTCATACTTTGTGGTTTATCCTTGTTAGATTTTATGAGACCTAGTGGGTCTCGGGGTCCCTACAGAGTGTTGTTATACACACCCCTATATGGGCAGACATCGAGATCCTGGTTTGGAAGATTTTGTCCCAGTCTCCCTACGTTTATTATGGATACCAGAGATAAGTCATCTGCATCAGGGTCTCATGATGGTGCCACAATAATCAACGAGGTTCATCGACCTCTCGAGCTACACCACAGATATAGTATAGGACCCATTCTTCAGGGCCCAGACCTTTGAGTAGGGGATAAGGTGAGATATAAATACTTCAATGATCTCCCTCAGTATCCCGCTGTAGGCGGGGGTGTTGGAGCGAGCCCTATTAGAGAAGAGTTTCCTTGATGATCAGCCACCACTACTGAGTCCCGCCACCGGGCATCACATAGCAGAGTCTTCTATAGCTGGAAGTAGATAGATGTCCCAGAGATCCTAGAAGAGTAGAAAATCTGGTGTACGACCACAGGACATGGGTTAGGTTGTGTGAGGAAAATGAGACAGATCCAGTCATACGTGGAACATACAATGTTTCACATGTGGCGGGCAGGGTCACATGGCTTGTGACTGTCCAACCTGTCATTCAGATGATCAAAAGAAAGTTTAAGGATCTCCCACACAGAGATAGAGATTCGATCGTGGCTGTCCGCAGGGTACATGTGGACGTGGAAGAGGAGATGGTCGAGCTACTGGTGGTGGGAGATGTTTCGAGGAGTTACTGCCACAACCACAAGGTGGTCCACCCCAACCGTAGAGTGTAGGTAGACAAAGAAGTGCTCAGCTCCTGGAAGCTGAGGCATACGATCATGGGGCTTCAGAGATGATTTGAGGTAAGGTCTGTGTCTGCTTAACCTTAGATACAGTTCTTATAGACATGGGTGCTAGTCACACTTTCATTGTCATCACCCATGTTTGGAGCTCGAAGGTTATGATGGAGTAGTAGGCTCGATACTTATGGATAGAGATTCCTACGGGAGAAGATTCAATGATTACACACTAGTTCTAGAAGTATGATCTTACTCTAGGAGGTGAGAGATTTGGCTAAGATCTCCTAGTAGCGGCATCGGGGCCTTACGATGTCATCTTGGGTATGGAATGGTTATCTTTAGTCCATTCTTAGATTTACTGTATTAGGCCCAATGTGCGGTGTATCCAAACGGATGGGACTAGGTTTACCTTCATCAGTGAGAAGGGAGCCTTTGCAGCATAAGATGGACTTTCTCGGAGGACAGTACGTCTGATCTCTAATTAGTTGGCTTGCCTTACCCTCATGGCAGTTGATGTGGAGTGTCAAACTTATCATGTAGTGGTGGACTAGTACGCAGATGGTTTCCCTGATGATGTCCCATGTTTAACTCCTCACAGAGAGGTGTACATTTACATAGACTTGAACCTTGGGATGGCACCGATATCTACCACAGCATATCGGGTGGAACCCGTGTATCTTAGTGAGCTACGGGTACAACTAGAGGACTTGGAGGGGAAGGCTTTCATCTTAACCAATGTTTCTCCCTGGGCAGACCAGATTCTGTTCTCCATGATGTTGGATGGGAGATTCAGGGTTTTTGTTGACTACCGGCTTCTGAACCAGGTGACTGTGAAGAAAAATTACCCACACTTGAGTATTGGAGACCACTATGATTAGTTAAAGGGATCACGGTGGTTCTCGAAGATAGAACGTAGATCAAGCTATCACCAGATAAATGTTTGAGATGAGGATGTGCATAAAATGGCCATCAGATGTCGGTAAAGCCACTATGAATTCATGGTTATGCCCTATGGAATAACCAATGCTCCATCAGTGCTCATGGAACTCATGAAAAATATTTTCCAGCCATACCTCGATCACTTTTTCATAGTCATCATCAACGACATTCAAATCTACTCGACTAATGAGGAGGAGCATGTCTACCATTTGCAGGTACTACTGGACACACTCTGAGAGAACCAGCTTTATGGTAAGCTCTCGAAGTTCCAGTTTTGGATCCAGGAGGTTCATGTTATTGGAAATGTCATCTCGGATGTTAGATATGTAGTAGATCCAATGAAGATTAAGGTGGTACTTTCTTTTTATCCAACAAGAAGTGTGACAGAGGTACTCTGAGATTGACTGGTTATTATCAGAGGTTTGTGCTAGATTTCTCAAGAGTTGTACCACCAGTATCAGCCTTTAAAATGTAGGGGAGACGCATTGTGTGGTTGGAGAGATGCTTGAAGAGCTTTCAAGAGTTAAGGAATAGGCTGACTATTTCCCATATTTTGAGGCTTCTAGAGGAAGAAATTGGGTACGTAGTCTACTGCGACACATCAAGGACCAGAATCAGATGTTTCCTGATCCAGAAGTGAGCAGTGATCGATTACGTTTCACAATATCTATGGCAGCATGCATAGAACTATGCTACCCATGACCTGGAGTTAGAAGAAGGGGTCTTCGCCTTGAACATGTTGCGACACTATCTGATGGGTGAACGTTTTACTATGTACTTGGATCAGAAGAGTCTCATGTATATTTTCTCTCAGAAGGACATAAATCAGAGACATCGACATTGGCATGAGTTCCTCCAGGACTATGATTTCGAGATAGTCTATACTCCTAGGAAGGGGAACATTTTTGTAGATGCAATCAGCAGGAGAACTGTTATATAGATGCTAGGCAAGGTGATAGAGCAACTGGATTCTTTACAGATATCCTTTTTGGATAGGGATGCAGTAGCCTTCCTCCATTATCTTACAGTCACTTCCCCACATCTTCACCGAGTTAGGGAGGCGCATCATGGGGACGCTGACTACAAGACACGACGTGCTCATATATCCACAGGGCAGGAACCTGATGGATTTTCTGAAGGTGGGGATTACGTCATCCTCTTCAGAGGATGTACCATGGTACCCATGTAACTTTAGAAGTAATTTTTGACGGATTTACACATATATTCTCAAGAGGTACATCCAGGAGTGGAAAATATGTAAAAAGATTCGTGACGATAACACTGGTGGCTGGGACTGAAGAAAGAAGTAGTACATATCATCTCACAATGAATCACTTATCAGCAAGTGAAGGCGGAGAATCAGGTACCCACAGGCTTTGTTTGAGAAATAGAGGTCCCAGAGTGGAAGTGGGATGGGATATCCATGGACTTCATGATATCATTTCCACGTACATCTAGGTGTCGTGACTCAATTTGGGTGATCATTTACCAACTCACCATGTTGGCCCACTTCCTACCGATTAGAGAGCAAGGTTCAATAGAGATCTTGAGACGCCTCTATGTGCAGCATATTGTGCGTCTACATGGAGTAAATTCTTCTATTGTCTCCGATCGTGATGCATGGTTTACTTCCCAACTATGGAAGGGGTTTTAAGAGGCTTTTGAGACTCAGTTTTGTCTGAGCACCGCCTTCCATTCTCAGAAGGATGACCAGTCTAAACAGACCATTCAGACCCTCGAGGGCATACTTTGTGCTTGTGTCCTAGACATCAGTCACAACTGGGAGGATCACTTACCTTTGTTGGATATTAAAAACAACCATCTCTATCACTCCACCGTAGGGATGACACCATTTGAGGTGTTAAACGGGTGACCTTGCATATCACCCTTATGCTGGATTGACCTAGGGGAGTCAGCACTGCTGGGACCAGAGATGGTACGAGTTACCACAGAGAAGGTGCATATTACTCAGAAGCTGATGAATACTGCACATAGAAAGAAAAAGCCGTATGCTGGCAAGAGACGGATACCTCTAGAGTTAGAGGATGGCAACCACATCTTTCTATGGGTCTCACCTCGATGAGGTTTACAGAGATTTGGTCGAGGAGTCATGTTATCTCCATGATTCATCAGTCCTTTTTAGGTCCTCAACAGAGTTTGTGAGGTGGAATACCTCTTAGCTCTTCCACATCAGTTGCACCGTGTGCACGATGTCTTCCATGTATCTTAGCTGATAAGATATGTGCACGAATCTTCTCACATCATTGACCATGGGAAGCTGGATGTTGACAATGGGATGACTTTAATGGAGGTTCCAGTGGAGATTGAGGATCGACAAGAGTGGGGCCTTCATGGATATATTCGACCGACCTTTCCTTGGCTTCCTTTTATTTTTGTTTGGAATTTTCCTTTTGGAGGAATATGGGAGAATATAGATAACATAGTGAGAAATGCTCTTTCCAACGAATAATTAAGAACGCATTCTTCCAAAGAAGAATTCCTTTAACTAAGAAGTTAAATTAGCTTCAACCTCCATCCACGGACTCCTATCGATGTGGGACATCTTCAAACAACCTTCCCTCATCATTGTCATCAACGAACTGACGTATGAGCTTGGGAATGGAAGTGTGTGGTGGAAACGACGATCGACGACAACACCATATTCTACCTCACAATTCCGTCAACAAACAACAATAAAAGTTAGGGGTTTGAACTTTTTTTTTGATTATAGTACTTTGTTTTCAATCAAGGATTATTATTCAATGCTGCATGCTATCACTCTTATGTAGAGGGTGTAGGTCGAACGAACACGGACCAACCCCTCCGCCTTTCTTTGTGGATTTTGAGGCTAAACGCAGAATGAGTCTGGGATGATATATTTTCATCAAAAATGGTTGTGGATCGAGGGAGGTGTCTTGAGGAGTGCACGACTACAAACAGAATGAGAATCAAGCCACCAAAACTTGTCTGGTGACCCGCGGAATGTTGAACGGAGGTCAGAACCGATGAACATCACCGACAACGAAGGGATGTGAGGCCGACATTACTTTAGGCCACATGAAGGGCGGCAACAAAACCATGCCACCGGAGGAGTAGGAGGTAGCCGACAGGCCGTGGTGGTGCAGTGGCAGCCAGCGTATGGCCAGCCACAAGATGAACTAGTGGCTCGTGCTGCTAGGTTTCTGGGGAAGGTGCGGCTCAGCGTGTGCCGCGTAGTGGACAAAGGGGCTGCAGCCTTGGCAATGGCTGCATGGGATGGGCAGCCGGCTCTGTCGGTCGCCGAAAGAGGCACATCGCAACCGACTCGCACAGGAGGCGGTGGGTCGCTCGGCCATCCAGGAGGAGCATGACCCGACAAGGGGGTCCCACCTGACAAGGACCGGTGCCACGTGACACTATTTTTCAACCCCCAGAATAGTTAATCCATTCTAAATTATAGGGGGCATGGCCTCCTCCTAGATGCGGCTAGGGCGGACCCAGCGCGGGCTGGACCCAGCGCGGGCCGGGCCGCCCCTGAGGTCCAAGTCACCCCTGTGGACTGGGTCCGACCCGTGGCTGGGTAAACCCCAGTCCGAACCCAGGTCGGGTAGGGTCGGGCCGGGTCTGTCCGACTGGGCCAGACCGGACCCTGACCCGCTTGACTTGTTTCCACTCTTTTACCCATAACATGAGCTATGGACATCCGATTTATGAAACGTCTACAGAGATAGAATACTCGGAGGGAGAAAATTCTTTTGGTATACATCACGTGAGGTTTGGACATAGTTGGGGTATGGCCAGGTTGAATCGAAGGTAAATCCAACCGGGCCCTTAGAACAGAAATGAAAATAACCCTCAGATCGGACATTTGATTGACACGCTATATGTCATGTTGGGTATATTATGACAGGATGGATCATTTTGATACATCAACTTGGTAATTTGTGTATGTTGAGGTTTAAACACTTTTCTTGAGGCGCGGAACCTCCCGGAATCAAGCGTGAAATGTGTGGAACCATGTGGTTGACTGCTCTCTGACTACTGTTCATGGTTCCTATGTGAGTTGGATAGCTATGACTACTATTCCTGGATCCTACATGGGTTTTACAGCTCTGACTACTATTCCAGGATCCTATGTGGGTTCGACAGCTATGAATACTGTTCCAGGATCTTGTGTGGGTTTGACAGCTTTGAATACTATTCTTGGATCCTAGGTGGGTTCGAGAACTCTGACTACTGTTCCTAGATCCTACGTGGTTTCGATAGAATAAATGATTTATTATCTACATCTAATTATCCCTAACTCTCTGCAAAAGTTGTATACCTGTGTGAGATGAATCAGTAACTTTTGTGTTTACCTTATGATTGAGATGGATTACTTCATAAATTAGGTATATGTATGGGTATATACCTATGTAAGGTTATCTCATGATTTCATACATTGTAGTTTATCCTTCTAAGATTTTTTGAGACCTAGAGGGTCTCAGGGTCTCTACCGAGTAACGTTATACTCACCCATTCATGGGATATGCCTGCACCTCATTGTGTTGCATGTAGATGATAGACATCACAGATTGAGGATAAGAGTAATTGGACTATACTATACCGGAGGTGGACCGTACGATGATTCGGTACATGGAGGAGACCGACAGACGTGGAGTGCTGAGGAGGCTACTGTACCTACCCTTCAGGTAGGAAATCTGGAGGACGACCCATCAATAGTTTTTCTTTTCATTAGTTGTATTTGTATTTCCAGTTCCTTGTACATTACAATTGGTCTTGTATTTCTAGCCCTTTTTACTTTTCAGCACTCTTTTGTTATATAGTTTACATAGTGTTTTGTATCAATCTATGTGCTCTATTATGTGCGTTACTGGTTATAAATGAAATGACTTCCCGGTTTTAGGGAATTATGCCTTTGGTGCTAGTCTCTAGCCCTTGGCCTGTGGAAGGTGGGTTTGGGGTAGTCACAGCATGGGCCCTAGGTAACGGGTCGTGACACTGGAGATGTTAAATTATTTTCATATAGATGATGTATCAATTTTTGAAGGTGATGGAATCTTGGGAAATTGTGAAACTCATGATGATAAAAAATTATTAAGGTGGAGTTATAAAATTTTCGTCACCTCGTTGAGTAAAACCAAATATATATATGAAATGGTCTTATATAAGGATGAACATACATTCCCATTTTGCATGCACCGTAGGAGAATAAAGATGAATCAGGATATCCTAGAGTACTATTTCTAGGACAATACCAAAAAGGTTATCATTAAATATAGATCAAAATGTATAGTACGAAATCATGTGAACGATGAAAGGAATTTTTCAAATGGTTTAATGAAACCATTAAACATACCTTGTGGAAATTTGAAGACATCACCATGGACATTTTCATTAGTCTTTCAAATATATCATGAGGAACTAATTCCATATAGGCATTGGTTTATTTTCCTACAATGATTTCCCACCTCACTTGAATTCAAGAGGGCACAAAACATGATTATCATGAAAGTATTTACTTCAGAAGGGTTATATGGATGTATGGAACACCACTATTTATTTATATAATCATGATATGATATTTACCTCCATGG
The DNA here is from genome assembly GCA_963277665.1 of Viscum album. Classification (NCBI taxonomy): domain Eukaryota; kingdom Viridiplantae; phylum Streptophyta; class Magnoliopsida; order Santalales; family Viscaceae; genus Viscum; species Viscum album. The sequence continues at coordinate 860,585,546 of OY728151.1, forward strand.
TCAAGAAGACTGTCAAACATGATCACAATTATGAGTTGAAATAGGTACATATTATCACCCTATACTAATGAACAATATGATCTGAATGTTCAGATTCTAGAATAAATCATGAGTACCTATTTGATGGTCCTAAAATTAAATTGCTATCACAATATTCATTGACCCATGTTCTTGTAAATTAATAGCTTCTAGTCCAGAATCCTAATGGACACATATAAAGAGTTTTGTGGGAAGAGATATGTAAAACCATAATATTGGGATGATATTGGTGAATGTATTCTCTTGAGACCCAATATATTATAAATTTTGTTAGAAAATATTATAACCAATTATTAACACATTAATAAATTCCAAAGTACATATAAATCATTGTTTACAATCATCGATAGGTCCTAAATAATGAGTTTGAGGATAATGTTTTTACCCTAATACATCTATGGATGGGATTTAAGAGACATTTTAAAAATTTAAAGCTTTGACCTAGGTACACCATCCTATATTACAATCTCATTCAGAGAGAAGCTATGGATTTTCAACTAGAACTCCCAAAAACCCATTCTCAACACATTAAGGCATCTCAAAGTAAATATAAGAGATACGTTGAATATCATAAATGAGCCTTGAAAATTATGTCCAGTGGTATTTTTTTTCTCTAAATATATCCATGTATTGGATTCATGAGTTTTTTTTAAAATGGAAAGTGGATTCTTAGGTACATTAGACTATATAACATTCTCAATAGAATTAGAACAATAGATTATTTGTAGAGACCCGAAGCCTGCCGTACATGGACATTACATTACATTTGCGGAATACTTAGTACATAACAAAAACACACACACAAGGATCGTAATAGTTTAGTGTCTTTGGAAACTCGGAACATAATCTTCTAATCCTGGTGAAAGATCTTCAATATCTCCCATAAAGATCTTCCATTTTTTTTTACCTAAAACCTTTCTTTATATCCTGGGGAAAAGAAAACATAAAAGGGTGAGCTCAAATACTCAGTAAGGGTATACAAAAGAAATAAAAATCATATCATATCTTTTTGAAAATCATGACCTGCAAAAGAGATCATAATATCTTAACATGGAACAAATCATAGAAGTGAAAATGAGATCACCATAATCATAACATGAAACTTGAAACTTTGTGGCATGCACACATAATCATGGAAAATAATTTCTTGTTAGTCATGACTCATTTCCAAGACTATCTTAGTGGACAAAGTCCCTTTCTGAATCGAGTAACCCTCGTTTCAGTCCTGTTTCACTGAACCGGTATAACCTACCATTCCAGCCATGTCTATCTCATGAGATATAAAATCTTTACCCAATGCATTGGAGGGAGATATAGGTCCCACCCATCTCATAATGAATCCTTTCTTATGTGTCCCACATAATCATAAAACATACATCATCACATAACACATGTAATAAAAATGGGATTCTTAAACAACATGACATCATAAAACAGTTCATATAAGGTAAATGACTTCATAAAAATAATTCCCTCAAAAAATAATCAAATCAATATAATAATAGGGATAAAAATAGAACCCTATATTATCTTAGATGGAAAATAATTTTGATAAAACATTTGAAATGAATTCTTGAGGAAAATATCCTTTCTTCTTCAAAATCAATTTCTTTTCACAAAACATCATGAAATTTTAAAAGAAAGATATTTTATTAAAAATATTCATGATATCTTTTGGAGGAAGCTTCATGAAAATAAGGATTTATAAAACCATAAAAATCCGTTCGTGCCGTTTAAATTAAAAGAAACATTCTTCGTACTTTTGTCGGAAAAGTCAAAAAGTACCTCGTACGAAAAACGACAAAAGATTCCTTTCATACATATTACTAAAAACTCACCGAAGGGTAAAAATGGATTTAAACAATTTTAGGTGGATGGAAATAATATTACATATTGATGAAACATGGATGTGGATGATAAAATACACCCCAGTAAATACTTACGAATAAACAATCTCGGATAAAAATGAGATTGTGATATTTTCCCTTACCTTAGGTCCAATTTGCTTCGTATGTGTCCGAACCTCCTGTATAATGATTTAAATAATGTCATTGACTTATTACAGAATCATATTCATTGTTATGATATCATATATGGTTCACTTATGACATTATATTACCCGTTATTTTGTAAATTCCATGTTAAAGAAGCGTTTTGGGTAAAATCGTTTCATTTATCGTAGGTGTTTTGACTTGTTGTTCTTGACAACATTATTACTTATATCATGATTTACTTACTTCCAGAATATAAAATATGATTTATATATCATATATATTCAGTATATATATATATATAATAGATAGATAAATAAAATGAAAAACACCGTTCATGGAGACGGTAGTCCGTACGTACGCATGAACGCTGTTTTCCTTTCCTTATTGTCTTGAAATGGAAGTAAGTAGATGACATACATATGTATATATATACATAAATCCAGTAGCTTTATAATGTCATATATTTCATTATTATTTCTTATATATACTTTATAATCATTCTTAAATGGTTAACATGGAGAATGAATCTCATCGCGTCGTGGAGACGGTAGTCCGTACGTACGCACGAGCGATGATATCATTTCTATAAATATTGAATTGAATTGGAGTGGATTATACAATATATCAGAATCAATACGATGTTGTAATAACTATGTATAGTTATTCTTTACACCATTATACCCATCCATGTAAGGTGGTGGTGGAAAATAGATTACACCACGGCGTGGAGACGGTATTCCGTACGTACGCACGCGCGGTGATTTCTTTTTCCGTAGGATGGATAGATGATGAAATAGGGTTGTTTCACACTTATAATAACATATCAGTATATGAGTGATACTGATGTTATTACTTCATAATGAAACAACCTAAGAAGAAGAAGTGGAAGAAGAAATAAAGATGAAAGAATTGGTAACGGTAATTACCTCTTCTTTGAAGGGCCTCTTTGAGACCTCCTCTTAGGGAACTAGAATTGGTCTTTGAGGAAGACCAGAACCTCTATGATGTTGCTAGGGAAGTGGAGAAGGGATTTTGGAAGGGTTTGGCCGAGCTTGAGTGCTCAAATTGGTGTGAGGAGGAGGGGGAGGAGGTGTCCTTTTATAAGGGAGGAGAGGGGCACCTTAGGAATATCTCAAAATATTATTTTATATTAAAGTCAAAATAGGTTTATAATGGTTCCAAAGGGTCTTATTTCGAAGCTAAGGTGTGGATGGGTCGAAATCCTATCAACCAATAGAATTTAGACAAGTTTAGGATATTATTTTAACCTTATCAATTAGATTTAACTCTAAGTTAAATAATTTAACTTTTACCATGTCTTTTTGTTTTCTTTCACTATATGGTTAATAAACTTACTATAACATTCCAAACGAACCCCAAATTGTTTATTATTAATATATATATCCTTATCTAAGTCATTTGGCCGAACCTTAGATTTTTAGGAATACAATAACAATTAATAATATAATATTTGATTTAAAAACTATTTTGTGTCAATTTTGACACTATTTGATATATGATTTTTGTGAAAGTCATAACAGAATTAAATGTTCGAACCAAGTTGATTAAATCAACATTAATATATCATATTAACCTAGAAAATTAGTGTAATTCATAAAAAATCTCAAATTACATTTATTTTGGTGTTTATAACATCAATTATGTCAATATTTCATTAATAAGATAATTACTGCATCATCGTTGTGTCATAAATAAATTAAATTATTTTATGTCTAAAAATTACAAATAAAATACCATCATGTAGGAAATCGTTTTAGATTTCTAATGAATATTTACAATCGAATTTATCTTATGTATAACCCCATATTAAAAATGATTTACTTATTAAACTTTGATTTTAACTATTTTAACATTTCTTTAAATAAATTAATAATAAATGTCCTAATCTAATCCAAGTGGGCCTAAATGGTCATATTTTATTCCTAAGTTTGTTTTTGGTCGAATTAAACTTGTCCAATAGAATTAGGACATGTGTTAGGGTAATATTAATATCATATTTACCCTTAGTTACCCTATTTACTATTAACCGCGGTAAAAAAGTAAAAAGTTACTATTCACCAAAAAATTATTTTCATCTCATTGAACCACATTTTAGTCCTTGATATTAACCGTGTCTCTCGGATTTTCGAAATTCCATTCACAGAAGCGGTAAAATTAAGTTTTATGCAAAATTCAGTTTTTTAACCTACCACTTAGTAGTTTCACTATTCATCAAAAATTGATGTTTTTCAGAACAATGCCAAAATTTCATCCCAAGCTATATTTCATATTCCGAATTCAAAAATGAAATCTATTTTACCAAATTCATAACATAGAAGTTGAATTAATTAATTTTATAATTAAATCCCGCTGTTAAAATAAATAGCGTGTTTTTAGGAAACAATATATATCAAAAGATTGACACTTGATTATGTCTGGTTTAAATGTGAAATTACAACCAATGACCAACATTGTATTAAATTGTAAAAATATATTCCAAATATAATTTAAAACCACTCAAATTAATAATTTATCACTATTAATTATTTCGATTAAAAAAATTGTTTTTAAATATAATTTAGTAATTTTCACTATTCATCAGAATATGAAAGTTATCCGAAAAGTACCAAAATTTCACCTTAGGCTAAATTCGATACTCCGAATCCAAGAATGAAGTTCATTTTGAAAAATAAGATTTACAGAATTTTAAAAAGTGGTTATTACTATTCATAACGGCTAGTTTTAATAATATTTTAATAGCACATCGTTGTTTAGTGAAACTCGGTATTGCGTATTACACACGCTATCGAGGAAGGTCGCGATTGCGTGTAATGCAAGGCAAGACAAGGATGCGTGTTGTGCAAGCTCCTTTTGGTGTAGCGTACAACACAAGACATTAATAAAATTAAAAATAATATTTTTTTTATAAAATCTTGGGCTGTTACATTCTACCCCCCTTAAAATGAATTTCGCCCTCGAAATTCGTCGGGGTTATAAATGGTTTACTATTTGAAAGTTTCTTTGATAGAAACCCACATCGTAAAAAGGAATACCAAAACTTATCTTTAAAAACAAAAGTATGAAACGTAACGGTTACCCAAATAAACTAATCATTGGGTTTCCACATAGGTGAAAATATGGATATGGAAGAGAAATCTAACCATCATGTTCTAATGGAGAGTGGTAGAGAACATGGCTATGGAAAAGCCAACAATCACAAATCCATAAATTTGTGACGATCTAAGGTACCATCTGATTAATCAGATATAAGAGCACTAGGACAACATTTTTGGTTTTCAAGATCATTTCCCTAAAGTTGATGAATTAAAAGAAATACTTACATGATTTTGTTACAATCTCACTGTTGTTCGTGAATTGAACAATTTCCACTTCATATCATAAAGAAATGAAGTTGAATTTGTTATTCGTGAAGCATTAGCAGATCATGTGATAGAAGGTTGGGTCATTCCATCTATTTCAAACAAAGGGTTAGCAAAAGTTATAAGTCCATCGTATAGTGAGATTAATCGTATATGGTTCCAAAAATGAACTTATACTTCATATATCATACCGCTTAATAAAATAAAACTAGTTTCTACTAAACGGGGACTTCCTGTAGGCCAGTGGTAGGCGATAAAGGCCAGTCGCACTTCGGTTGTGGGTTCGATTCCCACAGCCTTGTCCGAAGCGATGGGCTGTCGCCCGTCCTGCAGGTTGTCCTTTTTCTAAAACTACATTACTATAACATCACATAAATAATATCAAAAAAAAGTTCTATACTTAAACAATACTAACTTATGGTTAACATAATCCATTAAAATCTTTAGGATTATCTAAAATACTTCGGTCCAAGATCATAGTATAAAGAAAATGATTACTTGAAATGTCGCCAACCAAGCATGTGAATACCATCATTTATCCCCCATATATCTTGTTGGTCACATTCCAATCATGTGAATACTTTAATGATGTATTCTCTTGAAAAATATGAATACCCATTAAACCTTAGTGAAAACATGAATGCTGTCAAAAGTTAACTCTTTCCACATACCAAAATCCAAAAATTCAATATACTCAAACCATGATATAACCTTCTCCTTATATCAGTCATGAGCTCATGAATACTATCAAACATTTTATTTTCTCCTTATCCCTTCATTATGCGCATATCATCTACATTCCAAAAATATCTGAATAACCTTTCATGGATACTGGTAACATTAATCAGACAACAATGTAACAATCCTTACATGTCTCTTTATTCCATAGTGCCATGAGATTACTTATACAACATTACACATGATAAACATGTAATCATTCCACTACATTCTTAAACCATTGACCGAGCTTCAACAATTCTTTCATCTCACATATCATTTGTAGTCTCTTCATCATCATCCACATAAATAATTCCCATACGACCATACTGATTATCTTCATGAGACTTTCCCTTAGGGCATTGGTTTGAATAATGCCCGTACATTCCACATTTAAAACATTTAACCATTGTTGATGTCGTAGCAGTACCATTATCCTCATCCATGTTGTTAACTGAACCTTTTCCTTTGCATTTACTTGCTTTGTGTCCTTCTTTTCCACACCCAAAGCATCTTCCAGTTCCTTTGAAACATTCTCCTTGATGCCTCTTCCCACATGATTTACATAGGGGAAATTGAACTTTCTTTCCTCTATGATCATCATGAAACTCCATCTTTCTCTTATTAGCCGAGTCAGGAAACTTACCAAATTTTACATTATTGATCATATTATGAGATTGCTGATTCGGCATAATAATGATGTTTGTACTTCCAAATCCCATTTCATTATGAAGAATATCATTCCATTGTCCATCATATCCTCCATTATCGTGAATCATCTTGTTTCCAGCCATTTTCTAAAACCCAAAAGAATAGTGTGAGAGGAAAAAATCATAATAAAGGGGGAGTAACTTCAATATCTAACATCTTAGGTTTAATTCTATGATCGTTAGCGTAATTCTAGTACTATAACCTATACGCATACTTAACCTTAGAGACATCCCTAGACATACCTTAGAAATATCTCTAGGGATCTCACTAAAGTTCTCGCATCCTAGTTTCCAAAGGTTGACTAAACCTTTCCTCTGATACCAACTGTAGAGACCCGAAGCCTGCCGTACATGGACATTACATTACATTTTCGGAATACTTAGTACATAACAAAAACACACACACAAGGATCGTAATAGTTTAGTGTCTTTGGAAACTCAGAACATAATCTTCTAATCCTGGTGAAAGATCTTCAATATCTCCCATAAAGATCTTCCATTTTTTTTTACCTAAAACCTTTCTTTATATCCTGGGGAAAAGAAAACATAAAAGGGTGAGCTCAAATGCTCAGTAAGGGTATACAAAAGAAATAAAAATCATATCATATCTTTTTGAAAATCATGACCTGCAAAAGAGATCATAATATCTTAACATGGAACAAATCATAGAAGTGAAAATGAGATCACCATAATCATAACATGAAACTTGAAACTTTGTGGCATGCACACATAATCATGGAAAATCATTTCTTGTTAGTCATGACTCATTTCCAAGACTATCTTAGTGGACAAAGTCCCTTTCTGAATCGAGTAACCCTCGTTTCAGTCCTGTTTCACTGAACCGGTATAACCTACCATTCCAGCCATGTCTATCTCATGAGATATAAAATCTTTACCCAATGTATTGGAGGGAGATATAGGTCCCACCCATCTCATAATGAATCCTTTCTTATGTGTGCCACATAATCATAAAACATACATCATCGCATAACACATGTAATAAAAATGGGATTCTTAAACAACATGACATCATAAAACAATTCATATAAGGTAAATGACTTCATAAAAATAATTCCCTCAAAACATAATCAAATCAATATAATAATAGGGATAAAAATAGAACCCTATATTATCTTAGATGGAAAATAATTTTGATAAAACATTTGAAATGAATTCTTGAGGAAAATATCCTTTCTTCTTCAAAATCAATTTCTTTTCACAAAACATCATGAAATTTTAAAAGAAAGATATTTTATTAAAAATATTCATGATATCTTTTGGAGGAATCTTCATGAAAATAAGGCTTTATAAAACCATAAAAATCCGTTCGTGCCGTTTAAATTAAAAAAAACATTCTTCGTACTTTTGTCGGAAAAGTCAAAAAGTACCTCGTACGAAAAACGACAAAAGATTCCTTTCATACATATTACTAAAAACTCACCGAAGGGTAAAAATGGATTTAAACAATTTTAGGTGGATGGAAATAATATTACATATTGATGAAACATGGATGTGGATGATAAAATACACCACAGTAAATACTTACGAATAAACAATCTCGGATAAAAATGAGATTGTGATATTTTCCCTTACCTTAGGTCCAATTTGCTTCGTATGTGTCCGAACCTCCTGTATAATGATTTAAATAATGTCATTGACTTATTACAGAATCATATTCATTGTTATGATATCATATATGGTTCACTTATGACATTATATTACCCGTTCTTTTATAAATTCCATGTTAAAGAAGCGTTTTGGGTAAAATCGTTTCATTTATCGTAGGTGTTTTGACTTGTTGTTCTTGACATCATTATTACTTATATCATGATTTACTTACTTCCAGAATATAAAATATGATTTATATATCATATATATTCAGTATATATATATATATAATAGATAGATAAATAAAATGAAAAACACCGTTCATGGAGACGGTAGTCCGTACGTACGCATGAACGCTGTTTTCCTTTCCTTATTGTCTTGAAATGGAAGTAAGTAGATGACATACATATGTATATATATACATAAATCCAGTAGCTTTATAATGTCATATATTTCATTATTATTTCTTATATATACTTTATAATCATTCTTAAAAGGTTAACATGGAGAATGAATCTCATCACGTCGTGGAGACGGTAGTCCGTACGTACGCACGAGCGATGATATCATTTCTATAAATATTGAATTGAATTGGAGTGGATTATACAATATATCAGAATCAATATGATGTTGTAATAACTATTTATAGTTATTCTTTACACCATTATACCCATCCATGTAAGGCGGTGGTGGAAAATAGATTACACCACGGCGTGGAGACGGTATTCCGTACGTACGCACGCGCGGTGATTTCTTTTTCCGTAGGATGGATAGATGATGAAATAGGGTTGTTTAATACTTATAATAACATATCATTATATGAGTGATACTGATGTTATTACTTCATAATGAAACAACCTAATAAGAAGAAGTGGAAGAAGAAATAAAGATGAAAGAATTGGTAACGGTAATTACCTCTTCTTTAAAGTGCCTCTTTGAGACCTCCTCTTAGGGCACTAGAATTGGTCTTTGAGGAAGACCAGAACCTCTAGGATGTTTCTAGGGAAGTGGAGAAGGGATTTTGGCAGGGTTTGGCCGAGCTTGAGTGCTCCAATTGGTGTGAGGAGGAGGGGGAGGAGGTGTCCTTTTATAAGGGAGGAGAGGGGCACCTTAGGAATATCTCAAAATATTATTTTATATTAAAGTCAAAATCGGTTTATAATGGTTCCAAAGGGTATTATTTCGAAGATAAGGTTTGGATGGGTCGAAATCCTATCAACCAATAGAATTTAGACAAGTTTAGGATATTATTTTAACCTTATCAATTAGATTTAACTCTAAGTTAAATAATTTAACTTTTACCATGTCTTTTTGTTTTCTTTCACTATATGGTTAATAAACTTACTATAACATGCCAAACGAACCCCAAATTGTCTATTATTAATATATATATCCTTATCTAAGTCATTTGGCCGAACCTTAGATTTTTAGGAATACAATAACAATTAATAATATAATATTTCATTTAAAACCTATTTTGTGTCAATTTTGACACTATTTGATATATGATTTTTGTGAAAGTCATAACAGAATTAAATGTTCTAAAAAAGTTGATTAAATCAACATTAATATATCATAGTAACCTATAAAATTAGTGGAATTCATAAAAAATCTCAAATTACATTTATTTTGGTGTTTATAACATCAATTATGTCAATATTTCATTAATAAGATAATTACTGCATCATCGTTGTGTCATAAATAAATTAAATTATTTTATGTCTAAAAATTACAAATAAAATACCATCATGTAGGAAATCTTTTTAGCTTTCTAATGAATATTTACAATCGAATTTATCTTATGTATAACCCCATATTAAAAATTATTTACTTATTAAACTTTGATTTTAACTATTTTAACCTTTCTTTAAATAAATTAATAATAAATGTCCTAATCTAATCCAAGTGGGCCTAAATGGTCATATTTTATTCCTAAATTTGTTTTTGGTCGAATTACACTTTTCCAATAGAATTAGTACATGTGTTAGGGTAATATTAATAACATATTTACCCTTAGTTACCCTATTTACTATTAACCGCGGTAAAAAAGTAAAAAGTTACTATTCACCAAAAAATTATTTTCATCTCATTGAACCACATTTTAGTCCTTGATATTAACCGTGTCTCTCGGATTTTCGAAATTCCATTCACAGAAGCGGTAAAATTAAGTTTTATGCAAAATTCAGTTTTTTAACCTACCACTTAGTAGTTTCACTATTCATCAAAAATTGATTTTTTTCAGAACAATGCCAAAATTTCATCCCAAGCTATATTTCATATTCCGAATTCAAAAATGAAATCTATTTTACCAAATTCATAACATAGAAGTTGCATTAATTAATTTTATAATTAAATCCCGCTGTTAAAATAAATAGCGTGTTTTTAGGAAACAATATATATCAAAAGATTGACACTTGATTATGTCTGGTTTAAATGTGAAATTACAACCAATGACCAACATTGTATTAAATTGTAAAAATATATTCTAAATATAATTTAAAACCACTAAAATTAATAATTTATCACTATTAATTATTTCGATTAAAAAAAATTGTTTTTAAATATAATTTAGTAATTTTCACTATTCATCAGAATATGAAAGTTATCCGAAAAGTACCAAAATTTCACCTTAGGCTAAATTCGATACTCCAAATCCAAGAATGAAGTTCATTTTGAAAAAATAAGATTTAAAGAATTTTAAAAAGTGGTTATTACTATTGTGCAAGATCCTTTTGGTGTAGCGTACAACACAAGACATTAATAAAATTAAAAAGAATATTTTTTTATAAAATCTTGGGCTGTTACATTATTGGCTAAAACTCCCACCAACAACGTATCTCTTTATAATATGATGTCTTCCACTACGATGTGATTCATTTATTAGATGAATTTTGTAACATTCATGATATATAATTTTATACAAAGAGATAATATCCATAACATAAAGAGAGTTTTTTTTAGAGAGATCCATTGCATCATTCCTGACTAGTCACATGAAATCTAAATCATCTGGATGAATAAACGAATTGTAATGTCCCGGTTCAAGAATCCACCCAGAGGTGCCCCGTACCCGGTTGGTCACATGTCCTCAAGTAAATTTCCCCAAATGCCAGAGGCTGCCGACTAGCACCGTAGGCCTTGGTTGTGATAGTGGGGAAACTATTCCCTCATTGCCAGAGTACACAAGGGAAGTAAACAAAACATGCAATAGCAGAAGAAGTAAATATCCAACAACAATAAACAGTGTAAGACTAAATCAATAAGCAACATGAGCACATATGTATATATTAAATGATGAATGATACATATCTAGAAAAGCATCCAAACATTTCACAATGCTGGAAATACAAACAGTACCAAAACAAGTTCAAAAGGAATGATAAATAGCTCCATAGCATCGCAAGCCATAGCTTGGTCCCATGCTCTCCTGCTCCAAAGTAATCTAGTACCTGAAGTCGAATGTAAATTTACTTTGTCTATACCAACAGCAACGTAGTATGCATGGGCCCAAAAGCATGGCCCAAACTTGGTGTGAGACTAAATCCCAGTAGGCAACCACCCAAAGATTTTTGCATAACAGTCAGTTATTATATGGAAGGTAATAGTACAGAAAGTAGTAAACAGTAATAGTAAACAGCAGGAAGTATTGAATAAGCACTAACAGGATGATATACAACAGTAATCAATCCACAGAACAACATGCATTAGTGAAGCCAACAACTAATCACAAAAGGAACCCCTCTGAGAATTACTCGCAGCCAACCCCTCTGGTCCTATCCAAAAAGCACCAAAAACCCTATGGGCAGTGCACTCAGCCTAACCCCTCTGGTTTGGTCATTCTATATTATAAGACTCTCTTGGGATGCTCGCTTGGTCAATTACCCTTTTACAATAGGGTAGTCAAGGACTCTATGAGGAATATCATGTGGTCTAACCCTCTTATAGCCCCATGGCCTAGAAACTCTCTGAGGAAACACACTCGTTCAATTCCTCATATTGTATCAGGTCTGTCACAGACACTCTCAGGAAGCTCGCTTGGTCAATTCCTCCTCTAGCATAGAATGGTTTAAGGAAATTCAAACAAGTAAAGACTCTATGAGGAAGCTGACTCGGTCTACCCCCTATAATCTATAATATCAAAGACTCTCTGGGAAGCTCACCCAGTCTATCCCCTGTAGTCTATAATGATCAAGAATCTCTGGGAAGCTCACTTGGTCTATCCCTTATAGTCTATAGCACTAGGTTCTCACAGTCCTGTGCCTGACTGTGTATAATATTTCTATAAAGCCAATGTACCCCTATACAGCTACTTGGCTAACCAGTCTACAAAAACAAGCATGTCAAGAAAATCACTCCATCCTACAGTCACAAGGCATGGAAAACATGTATAACAGCCAAAGGCTAACAAGATCCAAAAACCGTAAATAGAACAAGGTAATGGGGAAAAAATCCAAGCACAATAATTATCCTCAAACATGATCAACATACCTCTACACAAGAAAACAAGAAAGGAATGAAAACAGAAAGTGAAAAACGGTAAACACGAAATACCCCATTCATAGGTATTGGTGGAATTTTCACATAAAACTCAAATACTTCGAAAGGTAAGGCACAAACCACTTAAGTTGATGTTAGGAGATCAATATACTTGAACAACGGGGCTTGATTTTACTTAGACTGTCATAGATCTATGAAAAATGACAAAACACTCAACCTAAGATATCTTGAGAAAGAGGAAAAACCATGGAAGAAAACTCATGAAGAAGAAAGAGCTCACCGCTGCGGTTCCAACGCAATCGATGATGGTCAATTTGGAAAACAGACCGTGGTATGGGGGCTCGGAGGATGTTTGTGGTCATACAGATGCTCTTGGTCAAAGAACCTTGAGAAGAATATGATTATGTTGATTAGGCATGACCTCGGTCCGTTTAATGAAAAAAAGTACACAGTGTGTACTTTTGGAGTACACGACGTGTGCTATGCCTTTACGTACTCCGCTTTAAGTGGCCTCTACATCGCCCCTACACACTGTTTGGGTGGCCCGGACATGTCCATCACATGGCCTTGCGCGGCATCAAAGTACACGGCGTGTACTCATAAAGTACACAATGTGTACTTGGAAAATTTCTATATTATCCTCTTTTTCTCATAAATGACCAGAAAACGAGAAACATACCTGAAATGAAGATCTGGGTTCCTACAAACTTCCCTCCGTAAAAAAAATTTGTCCCCAAATTTCTCTAGTGAGTCATAGAATAAGAAACCCCAAACAGCTCCGGCCATTGCGATCGTACATCAGCCTCCCTCTCCCAGGTCTCTTCCTGTACTAACCTGTGCTTCCATATCACCCGTACCAAAGGAACAGACTGACCATGGAAAACCTTCATACTGCGATCTATAATACGGATAGGATTCTCCTCAAATGACTCATCTACTTCGAACTCAACCTCCTTGGGTTTAAAGACATGAGACAGGTCTGAAAAGTGATGTCGGAGCTGAGAGACATGGAAGGCATCATGCATGGCCCTATACCACCGAGGTAATTGCAACCGATAGTCAACCAGAACAACTCTCTCCAACACCTAAAATGGCCCAACGTACCATGTAGATAGCTTACCCTATCTCTAGATCCTCTTTTTTCCCCAACCATGGTGCGACACGCAAGAAAACCTGATCCCCGACCTCAAACTCCAGAGGTCTTCTTCGCTAATCAGCATAAGACTTCTGTCGAGACTGTTCCGTATCAATCCTCTTCCGAATAAACTCTATCTCCTCTGAGGTCTCTTGAACAAGATGAGGTCCCATCAAAGCTGCCTCTCCTACCTCCATCTAGTGCAATGGTGATCGGCATGGCCTACCGTAAAAAGTCTCGTAAGGTGCCATCTGAATAGTCTCCTGAAATCTCTTGTTATAGGAAAACTCCAAAAGAGGAATATGATTCTCCCAAGAACCCCCAAGGTCTAGAATGAAAGCTCGGAGCATATCCTCAAGCACCTAGATCATACGCTTGGACTGGCCATCTGTCGAGGAATGTTATACTGTACTCAAAAGTACCAGTGTATCCAAAGCCTTCTGATGCCCCTTCCAGTACCGTGAAGTAAAACACCAATCCCTGTCTGAAACAATGGAGCGTGGAACTCCATGCAGACATTCAATATCTTAGATGTACAAAAACCCCTACATATAAATGCTGAAAGTCTCATTGATTGGCAATAAGTGAGCATCCTCAGTAAGCCAGTCGATGACAACCCAAACAAAATCACTCCCTCGAGGTGACCTTGGTAACCCAGTCATGATGTCTGTCGAGACATCGTTCCACATCCACTCAGGAATGGGTAACTGCTATAAAAGCCCCACTGGTCACTGATACTCTGCATTAGCCAGCTGAAAAGTAGAACATCTCATGATTAACCCATCAATATTCCTCTTCATACCTACCCACTAGTATCGGCAGTGTAGATCACGATACATCTTGGTGACTCTAGGATAAACTTCACAAACTATAGAATGAAAATCATGCCTTAATTCCTCGCGTATGTCTACTAGAACCCATACACATCCCTAGAAACACAAGATCTCATCCTCGCCCACTATCCATCCAGGAAGAGGGTCCCCTCATGACACACTTTCCCGTAGGATTAGGCCTTCAGAGTCTGATAGATGCCTCATCCGTACCCGATCAATAAGGGTAGAGGTAACAACTACAGATGATAGAAAAGTCTGCACCTGTTTATCGTGAACCTCCAAATTCATCTCGGAGAATAGAGCCATAAGCTTCCACTAACTGTTGGCCTCTTGAACTACCTGAATCTGAGTTCTCCTACTCAACAGGTTAGCAACTGCGTTGCCCTTTCCCAACATATTGGAAATCTCAATGTCGAAGGAATGGAGATACTCGACCCACCTGCGCTGTCTCAGATTCAGATCACGCAGAGTGAATATTTAATTTAGACTCTTGTGATCAGTGAAAACTACAATGTTCTATCCCAGAAGGTAATGTCTCCAATAGAGTTAGGCGTGACCAAAAGATGCAAACTACAGATCATGAGTCGGGTATTTTATCTCGTGTGGCCTCAACTGCCGAGACACATAGACAATGACTCCATCTCCCTGCATAATCAAAACTCCCATTCTGATACCTGAAGAATCATAGTAGACTGTATAGCTCTTTCCAGACTCTGGAAAGACAAGTATCAGTGCAGACGTCAACCTCCCCTTCAGCTTCAGAAAGGCTGACTCGCAAGAATCTGACCATAAGTACTTCATAACGTTCTTGTTCAGGCCTATCAGCAGTGCTTCAAGGAATTAAAAGTCTTGTATGAAACACTTGTAGTATCCAGCTATCCCTAGAAAACTCTGAACCTCAATGACATTCTTCGGTTGTTCCCAAGAATCTACAGCTCTCACTTTCTCTAGGTCTACTGGTACTACTGTCTTTGAGATAACTTGACCTAAGAAGTGAATCTGATCCATACAAAAGTGGCTTTTTGAGAGCTTATAATATAACTGATACTCTCTTAGTGTACCCAGAACGATCTAAAGATGGGTATCATGGTCTTGATGAGTGTTAGAGTACAACAAGATTTCGTCCACGAAAACCACCACAAAGGAATCCATGTATGGATGGAACAATCGGTTCATCAGTGCCATAAAAGATGATGGCGCATTCGTGATACCTAATGGCCTGAACATATACTCTTATAGGCCATACCTTCTCTTGAAGGTTGTAAGAGTTATATCTGATTTTCAAATGCGCAACTGATGATAACCGGACCTCAAATCGATCTTCGAGAACACCCGGGCTCCTAAAAGCTGATCAAAGAGGTCATCGATCCTCATAAAAGGATATTGGTTCTTGACCGTCAGCTGGTTCAGCTTCTGATAATACACACAAAGCCTAAGGGTGTCGTCTGCCTTCTTCAAAAACAGGACAGGCGAACCCCAAGGAGAAGTACTGGGTCGGATGAAACCCTTTGCTTGCTACTCATCCAACTACTTCTTGAGATCTTACAACTCATGTGTAGCCATCCTATATGGAGGAGTGGACACTGGTGCTGCACCTGGAACGAGATCAATCAAGAAGTCTACCTCACCCTCTGGAGGCAATCCTGAAAATTCCTCTAGAAAGACATCCCTAAAATGATCCACCATTGGAAGAAAGTATAACTATGTAGTCCGCTTGTCATCCAGATGAAAATTGGCAATTTGGGCTATAACATCTCTTAGCCCATGATGATCTGGTCTAGAACTACCCACCTGGACATCCCACTCTCCTCTATGAAGAAAAGATCTCCCCTTTGGTGATACGAAACTCATCCTGCAGCGATAACAATTGACGACTGCCTGGATGGGAACTAACCAATAAATACTGAGAATGACATCATATCTTGTCATCTCTTGGACATAGAGGCCCCATAATAAGTGACACCCTACAACCTTAATAGGGAACTCTCTGCAATGAGGTATGGTAGACGTCCTTGTTCCCAAAATAGTATCTAGAGTCAACATGTCGGAAGATGAAAAGATACAGAGACTAAGGCTCTCCACAATAGCAACAGAGATAAATATATCTGAAGAAGCAGTATCAAAAATGGATGAAAATAAAACTGAGGCTACTAAGATCATACCTCGAACTGTGGAAGGGCCGGGATCCTTCATTTAATAGGTCTTCTCTATGGAAAATTTCTAGCACGTACCACAGCCATGCGCCCCTGTCTGATCACTCTGAGCTGATCCACTCTTCTGTCACTGGTAAACTGGTGACTAACCACCATTTTTGAGACCTCAACCTCAGCCTGAACGGCCGGAAGAACTCCAGTTCCCAGACTGGTGGGAAACTGGCGATACATCTCCAGTATGCGGGGTCAGTGAAGAACCCCTACAGATAGTTTTAGATGAGAATATATGACAGAAATGCTGAATATGGCCCATCTTGCTGTAAGATAGACACTCCATCGGGTCTCTCTGGCATTGAGGCATAGTATGCCAACTCCTACCACACTGGTAGAATACAACCTGGCTTCCCAAAGATACATTCCTCTTACCCTGATCTCCTAGAGTAGACTCCCTGCGGCACTTCCTGCTATCAGTAAGAGGAACACTGGATCTGGATGTCAAACTGCCCTGGCCCACTGGTCTAGAATATCTCAGATTGTGCTCAATGATCAGTGCCTGGTTGACAATAGCAGATATCTAAGTCAACCGGAAGATATTCACCTAGGAACAAATCTCTCGCCTGAGACCATCCTCAATTATCCTACCAAGGAACAACTCATCACCTGCATGAATCGGTGTGAAGCGCTACAGATCGGTAAAATGAGATGAGTAATCCATAAATGAAAGAGTACACTGCTCAAGACTCATAAAATCTAAGGCTTGGTCGGCCCTCAAGGACTCTGGAAAAATGTAATCATAGAAGATGTGCTGAAACTCATCCCATGTCATACTCTGTTGGCGCCCTGACTGTGAGATCACCTCCCACTACCTCTTGGCGGTGTCTCAGAACATATAAGTATCATTCTTTACCCTTTTCTCTGGATGTATCTCCAGATGCCTGAAGATCATCAGCATGGCCTCTAGCCATGACACTATAGCATGGGGTCCTCCATCCCCTAAGAAATAAGGAGGATGATGCTGCTTGAAAACCCATGTCAACTCAGCCATCGACGGGGTAGGAGGCGGCACTCCCTGAAAGGTCTGCATCATCCTCAGGAAGTCATCCCTAAACTGCGCATCAGTGCCTGCGATGGGTATAACTGCTGGTTCCAAGGCTAGTAGAGCTAGAGGATCTTCAGGACATCCCTGATCGGCCATATCTGGTGTCTGATCACCATTTGGTAGCTGACGTACAACCAGAGGAATTTTTGGAGGCATAACTCTAAATGATAAGAAGCACACCTTAGATCAAGATTATCAAGAACAGAGAACACAAGAGTACAAAATGGGAATAGGTGAAAGAAAAAATCATGTTTGACCAAACATGACTACATGGCCTGTTCCTTAAATCCATTTACATGGGCGTGTACTTCTGCCACAACTGGTCTTGTAACACCCCAGACGACACGACGTGTTGTTCCTCCACACAGTGTGTAACTGAACTCCATTCCCCTGTTTGAGTCTCTTTACATGACTAACTCACATGGTCCTTTTAACACTGGACTACACGGAGTGTTCACTAAGGGCATGGCTTGTACTTGATAAGGCTTCAGCGACCGTGTTTTTAGTTACAAGGCCCATTACACAGCTGACCCCTTGCACGGCGTGTTTCGAACAAACACGGCGTGTATAAGAGAAGATAACAATGACCTGTGTTGTTCAAGGCACGAATGGGTTCCTAGAATTAGGCTACACGGCGTGTTCGTACCAACCTCGGCATGTACTACATGCACTTCCCCGACCCATGTTGTTAGTGACACGACAGGGTACACGACTCACTACTACACCGCGTGTACCTACCGTACATGGCGTGTACCTAAAGACTCCACACACCATGTGTTTCTGCTCACCCAGTCATTAACATGGTTTAAAACTACACGGCGTGTACTCCTAAAGTACACAACCTGTATTCTGGGTTTTTCTGGGCAGTATCTCAGAAACTGCACTGAAGCCTAGAAACACTGAAAAACGAACATGGAGGTGCCAAATTCCGATCCGTGAGGGCCCTTACTCCCAGCGAATCAAATATTGACATCTCATATAAGTCATATACATGAGAAAAAAGTCAATGATCCACCATGTTCCAATTCATGAGGGACCATAGAACATCAAGAACCAAAAGTTGGAATTCATTTAAGCAAGGTATAACACAACCGATTTCTCTATAAAACTGCAGGGATTCTATCAAATCATCTATCACAACATCATGCATAATCTACACAACATCTATCACAAGAACATGCAATCACTAATGCACCCTAGATGGCATGGAAAGAATTCATGGTATGTGATATCTTATAAGGGCCTATAATTTTTATGAGATGGAATACCATCATCTCATCGGGTTGCGACAGAAATAGAACCGCAATAGAAACAACAATAACAACACAAATCATGTGAGTCACTCAATGTGAAATCATATCATCCGTAAAATTTCATAACCAAAAACTTCAATAAAAGAGGTAGATTGGCTTTTCCCTTTATATGGGTTAGATAATCCAAGTCAGAACTTATTACCAAGTACCTAATCCATTTTATCCTTGGCTAAAGGCTTCAAACAATAATCAAGAGAAAATAATTCATCTGATTCCACTTTGTAACATCCTGGTTCCGTAAGCCACCCAGAGGCTCCCCATACGCGGTTGGTCAAATGGCCTCAAGTACACTTCCCCAAACGCCAGAGGCTGTCGACTAGTAGTGAGGGCCTTGGGTGTGATAGTGGGGAAATTATTCCCTTATTGGAAGATTACACAGTGGATTTAAACTAAACATGTAATATAAAAAACATTAAATATCCAATAATAATAAACAGTGGAAGAATAAAACAATAAACAACTGTAGCACGTATGTATATATGAAATAACGTGTGATACATATCTAGTAAAGAAGCCAAACAGGTCACAATGCTAGAAATACTAACAGTACCAATACAAGTACAAAAGGAAAGATAAATATCTCTGCAGCATCGCAAGCCAAAGCTTGGTGACATGCTCTCATGCTCTATAGAAATCAAGTACCTGAAGTCGAAGGGAACTTTCAATTGTCTATACCTGCAACAACATAGTCAACATGGGCCCAAATTCATGTCCCGAACAAGGTGTGAGAATAAATATTAGTAGGCAACCACCTGAAGATCTATGCCTAGCAGTCAGTGAGTATATGGAAGGTAATAATACAATAAATAGTAAACAGTAACTGTATACAGAAGGCAATAATCAGTAAGCAGTAACAGGATGATATATAATAGTAATCAATCAACAGAACAACAAGTAGTAGTGAAGCCAATAGCTAACAACTATAGTAACACTTCTAGGAAGTAATTGTAGCCAACCCCTCTAGTCCTAACCGAAAAGTACCAACAACCCTCTGGGAAGTGCACTCATCTTAACCCCTCTGGTTTGGTCATATGAAATTATAATACTCTCTATGGAAGCTCACTCGGTCAATTCCCCTTATATTCTAGGGTATCCAGGGACTCTCTGGGGAAGATCATGCGGTCTAAAAATCTTATAGACCCATGGTCTAGAAACTCTCCGAGGAAGCTCACTCGGTCAATTCCTCCTATTGTCTCAGGTCGATCACAGACTCTCTGAGAAAGCTCACTCGGTCAATTCCTCCTCTAGTCTGGAATGGTTTAAGGAAATTCAAACATTTAAAGACTCTCCGAGGATGCTCACTTTGTCTAACCCCCTCTAGTCTATAATATCCAAGACTCTCTGGGAAGCTAACTCAGTCTATCCCCTATAGTCTATAAGGTCCAAGACTCTCTCGAATGCTCACTCGATCTATCTCGTATAGTCCATAGCACTAGGTTCTCATGGTCCCATTATAGTAAGTGCATAATAATGCTATAAGGACAATGTACACCTACAGAGCTAATTGGATAACCAGTCTACAGAAACAAGCATGTCATGAAAATCACTCCAGCCTACGGTCACAAGGCTTGGAAAACAGATATAACGGCCAAAGGCTAACAATACCCAATGGTCGTAAACAGAAAAAGGAAATGGGAAAAACATCTAAGCACAAAATTTATCCTCAAACATGATCAACTTACATCTACACAAGCAAACAATCAAGAAAGGAAAACAACAGGGGAAAAATTGTAAACACACAATACCTCGTTCAGGGGTATTGGTGGAATTTCCACATAAAACTCAAATACTTTGAAAGGTAAGGCACAAACCACCTACCTTGATGCTTGGTGATCAATATACTTGAACCATGGGGCTAGATTATATTTAAAACTTCATATATATACGAAAAAACACAAAACACTCAACCCATGATATCTTGAGAAAGAGGGAAAATCATGGAATGAAACTCATGAAGAAGGAAGAGCTCGCCGCTGCGGTTACAACACAATCAACGTCGGTCGATCCAGCATACAGACGGAGGGTCGGGGGCTCGAAGGATGTTCGTGGACTTACGGATGCTCTCAGTCAAAGAAACATGAGAAGAATATGATTCTATAGATTAGGCGCGACCCCGGTCGGTTTAATGAAAAAAAGAAAGTACATGGCATGTACTTTTGGAGTAAACGATGTGTATTATGCCTTTTCGTACTCCGCTTTAAGCGTCCTACACATCACCCCTACACACCGTGTGTGTGGCCCAAACACAGCTAGAAAACGGACATGTGCAACATTGAAGTACACAGTGTGTACACATAAAGTACATGACGTGTACTTTGAAAATTTCTTTATTTTCCACTTTTTCTAAAAAACGACCAGAAATGGAAAAACAAACCTAAACAATATACGGGTTCTTATACGAATATTAATTGTTTACATGGTTTTTAATGCTTTTCAGTTTTATTATTCAAATTTGATTCTTTATTTTCATTTAATATTAAAATAATATCCTTCATTATCAAAATACTTCATTATGGAACATCTTGTGATTATAATAAGAGGAATGATTACGCAACCAATTTTAATATTTATGTAATCCTGTTGTTTTTCATTATGAATTTTTTTTAAGGCAAAAATAATGGACATGTTTTTATGGGTTCACTATGACAAAAGTGCGAGGAATTGGGTGAAAAAATAGTTTCATTAAACATCATATTTTAGATTAGGGATTAATCTTATTAAATTAATGGACTTTTCCTATTATGTGATATTCTCTCGGTAGTTACCCATGAATTAGGTTTGTGGAATGTTATATAATTCTGACACATTTACTATGATTCAATGATATAATTATACCATGTTTATTATGTAATACTTCCAAGGTATTTCTCATGATCCTTCACTAATATGATATCTTGTTAAACTTTTGTCTCAAAAATTGATCATCTATATCTTTTTTTCTCATAACATGATTTTCAGCTCATCTCTATCTTATATCAATTCCATTGGTCATCCTAAATATTTTTAGGATTTCAAATAGATTTTGGAACTCTTTTTGTGGAATTAAATTAGGTTTCTATGTTTTAGTTTTCTTATAATATGTTATGAACCCAACATTCTAATGACAATAGGCCTCAATATCATTATGGTGGAATTAAATAGATACTTAATTTTAAAAATCATTTTACAAATTGGGTTAATGGAATTGTTATTTCTATTTTAAATAATTAAATAATTAATGTATATTAATTTATAACATGAATAAATTTATGGAGGTAATCGAACCTTGATCAATGTGTGAGGACCATAACAATCAAATGAAAACATTCATAAAAATTATGCAGTTAACACCCTAATGATTATGAAAATGAATTTTCATTAATTAATTTGTGCAAGGATGTTATAATTAATCAATTTATTGAATTATATGTATGAATATGGTTTAACCATAATAACATAATAATTGTTTGTTCGTTTTTTTAGTAGCTTTGTTGAAAGAGAGAGTTGAGATAAGGGTTTTATTTGAAAATTTATATTTCTCCCTAATTTTTTTGCTTAAATTTGTGATGATAATATTATATGATTTATCTCTCAAAAAATTATTATTTTTCTTATAATATATTTATTTTTATATTTTGCATTTTTTAAATAAATTTTCCAATATTTTTGTGTTACAATGTTGGCCACCAGTATCCTAGAGTAAAAATATGCTAATATTAAATTTGAATTTATACATATTTTGAATCCCAATTAGCTGAATATATTATTTAATGA
Organism: Viscum album; assembly: GCA_963277665.1. Taxonomy (NCBI): domain Eukaryota; kingdom Viridiplantae; phylum Streptophyta; class Magnoliopsida; order Santalales; family Viscaceae; genus Viscum; species Viscum album. The sequence goes on from OY728151.1 coordinate 860,608,777, forward strand.
TGGAAGAAAGTTAAATAATAGGTTTTATATTTAATTTGAAAAACACATATTATAGGTTACTTTTATAGATGATATATTTATTCCATCTAGATTATCCATGAAAAACTAGTCAGAGAAAACATCATGTAATCCTGGGAATGGAATTAAAATCATAGTGAGAAAAAATTATATTTAAGGGTTAATTAAAACAAAATAAATAAAAAATAACTGAGGAATAATCAATATATAATTTCAAAAAACTAAACATACATTCCTTGTAATTAATATACTGATAAAAATGAATAAATAAAATGGAATTGAAATTATTGAACACACATGTCATTTATATAAAAAGGTTATCAGGATAAGATTATTATGAATCAATGTGAAAATGTAAATAACTGAACCCAAATTCTATTTAAAACAGTTCTATGAGAATGAAATTATTCCGTATATATATTATCTTTTTGAAATTTTAATGGATTATAATATCTGACTACTAAATTAAATCCATGTTTATTTATTGGATATCATTTTCCTAGGTATTCATAACAATTAAAATCATGATCATTGACATGAATGCTAAAAATCTACTGGGTGAATTCCCATTAACTAATGTTATCCAACAAATTCATCCAATGAGACTGTTGATTCATCATGGGTCTTACTCTATGTGGCCCCCAACTTTTATCATAAAAATCTAAATCATTCATCATATATTTAATAGTTGATTTAATTCATACACAATGTTCCCTTTCATCAATTATCTTTATTGATTAAATTATATGGATTTATATTAATTTCTTGTGTAAATCAAGGATCATTCAATGTAAATACCATTTTTAAAATTTCAAATTACTTTACAATATTATTTATTTCCATGATTAAAGATATGGAATTTTTTTGGATATTTAATGATTATTAATCACAAAATATTGAATAACTCAAGGTGATGTGAATTGATATTAATATGATTCAAGTAAATTAATTTTAATACAATCCTCAGAAAATGACATGATTATTCTATTGATTTTTTTTTATAAAAAGTGAAAATTATTAATAATTATATTAAATAAAAAATATTTATAATGTTAATAAATTTTTTTAAAAATGTTTTTTTAGAATAAAAAATGATTATGAGTTATGTGATAAATATAGTTAGGTTTTCTAAAAACAAATTAAATACTTTTGGTAATAATAAGGGTAAATTATATTATATAACATGAAAATAATGATGAATAACCATAATATAATAAAATTAAATAATTAATTAGTAATGAAAAAAATAATTTCCTTTAATGGAAATTCAACTATAAACAATCCTGATTAAAATGAGATTGTGAAGTAAACCCAATTATATATCATAACATCGATGTGATAATAATTTAATGAATTGATTATGTATATAAACTATATATCAAAAAAATAAGTTTAAATTAAAAAACATACAATCAAAACTCATTACAGATGTAATATTATAATAGTATTGACAACATGTATTTAATATAACCCAATGAAAAGGAATTGGCTTATGAAATTGTTTACAACATGGTAAATTTTAATTAAAATAACATTAGACGAAATAATTTAAATTAATACATAAAAAATCATTAATATTGAACTGTTAATGTCATTATATTTTAGGATGATGTATGTAACACATATAAAATTGAATTGGTTTATAATATAAAATAATTCTTAATTGAATGAAAATTGAGTCAAAATTCTTTTATTTATTCTTATATATAGTTGAGGATGATTTAACTTCCATATTAATTTTTTAAACATTTTATTAACTTATTATATAACATTAATAATAATAATAATATAATATATTATCATTAAATAACATATTATTACTCATTCAATGATAATCATTCATAATCATGTGTTATTTTCCTTATTATTCAATTATGTTTTTATTTATTTTTTTCAATTAAAATTTCATAAATATTGATTTCTTCATCTTAATAATTTAAAAATGATCAAAATATCATACATATTTATTTATATTTGCCTCTAAAATCCGGTGATAGGAAATAAAATACATAGTTCATTGAGTCACAAGGCCGTACATACGCATTGAGTACCTTTTACATTTTCATACCATATTGAAAGAGAGAAATGTAAATGATATATATATATATATATATATTATCATTATAGTATCGTTTTTATATTATATATATCATATATATTTATTAAACCCATCCTTAATAACATTCATCTATTGAGTGATGGAATCACATCACTTCTCATGGCGGTAGTCTAATATACACAGTATTGATGTTATCGAATACAAAAAATAATGAATGCATGATTATAAATGTTATATAATAAAAATATAAGCATAAATAAATAATAGATATAATTAATATCATATATATAAAATATTTCCATCATTATTCCTATATTTGATAGGTCGTAATTGAAAAATGAAAAAAAATGATTCATGAGGAGGTAATATTCTTTACAATTGAATGAAAATATCAAAACCTAGTTAATGGTATTTGGTTTGTATTTAAGAAATAACCATAACCAAAATAATATTCAATATATTTAATAACCTAATTTCATTTCCTTAAAATTTTATAGTAATAAATGAATGAGGTGGACGGTGAAATAAAATAAATACTCTTTTAGAAAAAAATAACCTTCTTGTGTAATCCTCATCAGCTTTGCAGTAATTCTTATTTGTGATAAATTTCTACCAAATATATGGATTATATTATAATATTATAGAATATTATTAGTTATATTGGTAGATGCTTAATAAAAATTATAATGTGAAAAGAGAGGGATCAGGGGTTCCATTTAATAAGTTGGGTGAGTGGAAAAACCGTAACTTTTTTAAGGAGTGAATTATAGCCTTGATTTTTCAACATAATGATGATATATTAAAAATTTGAATAAAAAATAGAGGTTATAATATTTATATATTTACATAAAATGGGGTATTAGGAATATTATTGGTCATATGAACCGTTATGATCAATGTTTTGTCCCTTGGTAACCTCATTTATCTCGTTGTCACTCTAATTAATTGTAATAGATTTCATAATAACTTTGGTAAAAAAATTAATGAGGACTTATGATATGTTATATATTACTCTTATATGTGATACCATGTACATATTTTCAAATTAAAACATAGTAAATTAAAAAAAATTAATGAACAATTAATCCCATAGATTGGATAAGAAAAGGGGGTTTAAAATTATAATGATCAAAATTTTAAAATTTGTGAATCTACATTAAATATAAAAATTATTCAAATTTATTAAATTAGAAAAATATATTAATAATTGAATCATTTTGAATATAGATAAATTAAATATATAATATAACATTATAAATTATATTATGTAAATATCCTTTTTCAATCTATATTTAGTATTTTTCAATATTCGTCACTAACGAATAATTCCCAGATAAGTACCAAAAATTTACATTAAACAATTTTTTATTTTCCAAATTTATAAAGGATGTTTATTTTTACAAATTATATTTATAAATATGTCTGAATATATTTCTAAAGCATGATCATTAATTAATAGTTTCCAAACAACTTTTATAGAAATATAGATTTTATGTATAAATTTTTACTTCTTTATAAATTTTTTCTGTAAAATATATTTGATGAATATAAAAAAAATCATTGAATAGTTAATATATAAATTTTATTAATATCCTCCAGTAATAGTAATTAATTTAATTTATTATGATATAAAAAATTTGGCACATAATAATAGTTTTTCTATAAAAACATTTCATTTATATTATATTGTTTTTGTAATCATTTATAATTAATTAGAAACCAATGAATTCAAAAAAAATATTAATCAGTTACATAATTCAAATAATAACATCAACTTTTATGGTTAGGATAAAATTTTGATTTTAAATAATATTATTAATAGAGTTCATTAAATCATTTTTTTTGGTGTATTACAAGGTATCGAATAAAGTATTTATTTCATGAAACATATGATATCTATGTTTTGTGTGAATTTATTTATATATAATTAATTAAATTTATCTAAAATAATAAATATTTAATAAAGTATAAGCATGTTATATTCATTTTGATTCATGTTGATTCATGAATTAAATGTTGTTGGATATGATGTCTGTATTTTAGAATCTATTGGTGTTACTTTCTGCCTATTATACAATAAAAATCCCTCATTGTTTCTTCATGATCTCGGTTATTAATGGTATCAAATTTGGAATTTTTTTAAATTGACATCATAAATTATTATTTAAAATATCATCATAGTAATAAAGATAGGTTTGTATTAATGTCATGTAAAATAACACACGAGTTGGATTTTATGTAAGGGAACATTAGTGGAACATGAGGATATAGACATTTAGGAAAATTTTAAATTTTATTTGGGAGTGATTCATGTCCATGATCAAAAGGAAATTTAATTAAGAAGGGAATATAGAGGGGCTCAAAAAATTAAATCAAATACATGTGTAAATGTCATTGATATCATTATAGATGATGGTAATAGGGTGTCATTAATGCTCAGGGTCATTTTTTATAATATTGAGCAATTAATTTACTAGCTATGAATAAAACGAATTATACATAGTTGATATTGTTTAATTTCATAATAAAAACTTCATTCTTTTGTTACTATTTTGTAAATTTTCATTTAATCTCTTATTATACGAAATTAATATATAATAAATGGGTTTTCCTTCTTAAAGCATTGAAAATTACATTTGACTAATAGTAATATCACAAAACAAGTCGTTTTGTCATTCTCTAAATACATTGAAAAATTAATCTCTAAACATAAAATGTAATACTACGAGTTCATCATTAATATTTATTAATCATATTTTTTGACTAAAAATAATTTAATATTAACCAGTACATCTCATTGTCCAGTTTTAATAGAGAAACCATTATCATCTTTCTGTCATGGGTTCTGGCTCCATCGACATTCCATAAGTGATGGTTTTTCATCATTAATGAGGGTTTTAATTTTTATAATATAAGATTAATTTTTGTTATTATGATCCATAGATATGATTTATATCCAAAAATGATACTGATCATTAAATAAAATTTTTATTAGAGTTTTCAAATTTTTGTTTTATGAATTAATTTAATTTTATATTACTAATATTATAATGAAAATTATGATCATATTATCCCTAGTAGTTATCGATAACATTAAACTTATTTCAATAAAATTTAATTTAATTATTCCACTAATAAATTTTCTACTAAAAACTTTTCATTCCTTACAATTCTCCAAATTTTCTTTTATATTTGTATTCTCCCATAACATTAATAAAATATTTATTATTTTAGACTTTGAAAATATGATTAACATTAAACTAATTAAGAATGATATTATCCATAACTATTATCTTAATGAATAATTAATTTCATCTAAAATTTAACACATTCCATAGATGACTCGTAATTCATATAACAAAATACCATTAGTAAAAAAACATATACAAAAATACATCATCAATTCTATTTCTAATTTGGTTATTCCTTGGCCAATGGATTACCCATTAGAATATGGAATTGATTAAGTTAATTCATTGGTTTGATAGTTTTTCGCCAACCAATTATAAATGGATTTATAAGATTGTATTTTTTTATCCAACAAACTCGTAATTTTTCCTTGTAATTAGTTTCTTTACGACTATAAAACAGACATAAATTATTTCCCCATTCTATTGAGTCACATTAATGGGTTTATCCTCCAACATTTATTACATTATTGAAATTAAGACTTCATTTCCCAGTTTTCACCACCAATCATGATCTTATATATCTCTATCATTATCATCATTCGTTAGTCCCAGAGTCGGATAAGGTGTATGTTCTCAGACATATTTTTTGATAAATTATTTGAAATAAAAAATATCATAAATCCATTCAAAATATCATTTAGTTTCTAATTGAAATATCCTTATCAATCATGATTAATGTAATCATGAATTATTAAGGTTAATCCAATCACTAAATAAAAAATATTAGAGTGTGATAATTAATAATCATAATAGTAATTTGATATAATTATATATTGGTTTCAGAAAACATGAAACATTATTTTTAATCGAAGACATGTCATAAAAACCCAAGGAAAGTAATTATAATTATATATTAAAATGTATGAATTATCAAAAGCATATCATCCAAGAGTTTAAAATAATCGGTGCAGTAAGGATTGTTATTATGTAAGAGGTTACTCATGAGTCAATAATGATGTCCAAAATTCACAGTGATTACCCATAGGTAAATATGTGTTATATTCACATACAATTTTAGTACAAAAATAGATATGTATAGATATGGAAAAATATATAATCCATACCTTATCAAAACATTATATGTATTCTATTTTTATCCCCAATGTCAACATTAGTGTTATATTCTCTAAAAAAACGTTTTTGTATATCTAGTTGCAATGATTGCTACAAAATATTCTCTAATACCAACTTAGCAACCCTGAACTCAGTAGCCAGGTGCTTATGATTAATATAATTGTATTTGATAAGATATAATCTCATCATCCCCAAATACATAAAATCTTTATAGTCTTGGTAAATTAGAAACATAAGTGAGTTATTTATTACATTTTTAGAACAAAAAATACATAATATTTTTCATTTGATTAATCATTATTCCATCTAGAGTATCTAAGAATACCAATCATTTTTATCTTCATGTAATCATGGAGAAATGAAAAAATAATGGTGAAGTACAATTATATGAAATTATAAAATAAATTAAAATAAATAACAAATTAATGACCATAATCAATATGTAAAATTATATAATTGAAGACAAATACCATGAAATAAAAAAACTATGATGGAATTATGTGAATAATATGACTTTGTAAATAAATAAAACACATGCAATTTAAACTAAAATACTATCATGATAATATAATGTAGAATCAAATATTCACGGAAAATAATTAAACACACATTCCATTTAAATCAACAATCAATGAATGAAATTAATCTATATATTTTTCATAGTGAAAATCTCTTGGATAGAAATGACGGATTATCGAATGATGGTTTTGATTAAATATGTGATTCCATGTTTCCTAGACATATGGAACCCTTATCATCCTGAAATTTCACATGATCATAAAAAACACAGTATGTGAAAACCTATTCGCTGAATCTAGAAAATTTATTTTCTCAATAAGATTAGTGATTAATCAAGGTGATTACTATTCATGGACCTCAACCTCAATCCTACCAAAAAATGCATTCCTCATACATTTATCATTCAGTTAATTCATAGACAATATGCCTTATCATCAATTATCTATATTCAAGAAGGAATACAAAATTAACTAAAATTTCCATTGTTTTTCTAACAACCATCTGTGTGACCAAAATACGTAAAAAGGTAATTGGTTTTGGAAATAATCATATCCATCATAAATGATATGTATATTTACAAAAAAATTATTATTCATTTATCACTAGATACTGAATAACTCAATAGGAATTTGAGGACTAAAAATTATTCTTGGAATTACATTTCAATACTATCATCGTTAAAAATTATAAGAGGACATCCATATAAAGAATATGAAAAGAATGAATATGATATTTTCCCATAAGAGTAATAATATAGTTTTTCGTAAATGATGAAATAAAATTATATTTATAAACATTCTTGAAGAAAATTTCTTTTTTCATGTTGAAAAATATTTTTTCATAAAAATTTAATACATTTCATTGAAAATCATATTTAAAAATTCTTTCATGAGTGTTCTATTTCTAATATTTCATATTAAATTCTAATTAAATGTGGACAAGAAATTCCATACATGTCATACAAGGTAAAATGAACATTCATATATTATTGAAAAAATTATATAAAATGATTTTGTTCATAAAATTTTATGAATAATCTATTCATTTTTTTAATATAAAAATTGATACGAATTTATTTACGAAATAAATTTAAATGGTTATGTACTTTTTGAAAATATTTATATAATATATGATTTTGGTAGAAAAATGTTTACCATCAAATGGTGAAATAAAGTGATCTTTTCATAATAAAATAATATAATTTTTTTTAATCATCTAAGAGTGGAGAAAAGATAAATTATTATTAATCTAATCATTGATATCCATATGAATATAATAAAATGGTATATTAAAAAATTATTATATAATTTCACTCAATGTAAATGTTATTGTACAAAATCTGGAATAGAATTTGATTGTTATTTAAACCATTAACAAGATCATAATATTAATATGAGAATAAACCATTAAATCAATTATGTGTAACAAATTTAAATCCTCATAAAACAAGTGGATATAAAAAATAGACAGTCAAAATTAATTACCCAGATTATCATAGAATAATAGTGTCAATGAAGAAGTAATATAACCCAATGAAAAATAATTGAGTTATTATATTATTTACCACATGGTAACATTTAATTCCAATAACCTTAGTTAAAATAATTCAAATTGGATCATAAAATATAGAAAATAAATAATAATTAATAATATTACATTAAAATTCCATGTTCACTCACCTTATATAAGTGAATTTGTGCATAATAATAGATATGTCTCAATAGAATGTAAATTGATATGAAATCCATTACCTTATTCTTACTTTTGGTTGAACATGTATTAAAATAATTTATAATGGTTATAAATAATTTATAAACTTATTATAGAACCATGTTAACATTTATATATTCATATATGATCATTTTATAACATAGTATTTTCCATTTGTTTGAAATATTTCATTGTTGAGTTTCGATAAACTAATTTTGGTAGTAGGGTTTGAATTATTAGTTTTTTTATTAATTTTATAATTATTTAATCATAACAAAAATAATAACTATGATATATATATATCATATATATTTAAAAAATATTTTTTTTCTGTTAATAATTAATTTTTTTGATAGAAAATAAAATACACAATTCATCAAGATGGTTGGTTGTACTTATGCATGGTCATTATTCTCATTTACTTATCATTTTAAATAAATGAAAATTTTATTATATATATATATAATCATTATATTCTCATTTTTTCCATATATAGCACATATGTTTTTTAAATACATCCATAATACAACATTTTTTTCACTATTATCAACCTTTATTAGTGTGATGGATGATGAAACCACATTAGTTTGTAAGGCGGTCGTCTGATGTACACATGAATGATGATTCTATATTCAATTTTATGAAACTGTTAGTTGGGATATGTCATAAACATAAATAAATACCATCTCATATTATTTATGATAATTTTATTCTTATATTTTAAATATATATAAATATTTTTAGGTGTTAAATATTGAATAAATAAAAAAAATTTTAGAAAATCATTACATTTTCTTCATATATCATCCTCAGGGTTTCACTTATATCTTCCCAAGAAGGTTTTTTTTTGAAAATGAGGACACTAGGATTAGGTTATGGATGAGAAAAATGTATTTATGAAGTTATTTTGTATGCGTATTTCTTCTTAGGGAGTGAAAGGATAGGGATAGGGTTTTCCCTTTATTAGTGGGGTGAGTGAAAAACAAGTATATTTTTCAAAAAGACAATTCCACCCACATTCATTTCATTTAAATTAACTCCAATTATTCTAAAATATTGATTCAATATGTAAGAAGGTCAATATAGGTCCAAATATGTGATGTTTGAAATGTTTATTGGTGATTTGGCCCCTTAAGATAAATGTTTCATCACTTGGTAAATCTGTGTTTCTCTTAATCTCTTTAGTTGATTTTACATTCCATCACTAAAAAAAGTGTATAAAATAATGTTTTTGTTATTATAAAGTCTAAATTATTCAGATTAAAAAAATGTAATAAATATTCCTACCAATCCACAATAGTAGAAAAAATTAATTTACAATTAATCTAGTAGACAGTATGATAAATATGGGTTTTAATGGAAAAATGATCAATTTCTTGAAAATTTTTTGTATGTAAATTCAACATAAAAAATAATACTCTGATATAAATTGGATTAAAATATATATAAATAAATTTTTTTGAAATTAAATCCAATTAAAAATATAAAATATCATTATGAATTAATTAAATGAAAAGATATATTACAATTAAAATTAATTTTTTCATTATTCATCGTAAAATGAATCTTCTAGGAAAAAACAAAAAATTAAAACTAATAAAATAAGGATATTACAATTTAAGAAAATTATTATATTTTATAAAATAATATTATAAAGGAATAAACATTTATATTTAATAAAAGTGTTCCAATAAATGGTGGAAAAGTATTGTTTTGAAAAAAATAGTATCTTACGTGTAAAATATGATTTTTTTCTTATATTAGGGATATCAACTCAATTATATACTTGTAAATAAAGTGGAATGAATATTTAAAATTAATATTAAATTAATATACCAAAATAGTATTAATTAATTACATATAAAAAAAGAACCCTTGGCATATAATAACAGTTCATTATAAAATAATTTCTTATATATTCAATGGGTTTTCATATTCATCTTTAATACATTTGTAACTAATGAAATCAAATATATATTTTAATTAATTATTTAATTCTAATTGTAATGAAAAATTTAATGAATATGAGATTTTTTTTAAAATATAAAATATAATATTAGCAGTAGTCATAAAACATTCTCCGGTGTGTTACTCTTACTATCAATGAAACTCATCATTTCGTGAAATGTATGATATCTTAGTATTGGGTTCATTTCGTGTAATATAATAGATATAATTAATTTAAAATATTAATGGTATCATATATTCATAAGTTGCAATATTCTTTTCAATGATCATAATTATTTATCAAACAATCTATTGGATATGATGTTTATATTCTAAAATTTCATGGTATAACATTATGTAATCATGTGCCTGAATAACTGTTTTTATAGAAAATGGAGTGTTATTATACTTAATTAGAAATATTTTATTTCATGCCCATTTTATACTAAAATTATTTAAGTATTTTTTAATTTTCTCCAAATATTTATTAATGTAATTTTTCCCTATATTGGATATTTTTTAAAATTAATTTAACAATATATTATTATAATTTTCCAAATGTTACCATTTGGATTTTTTCTAAAATTATGACACAAATTATTGTGTTAACGTAATATATATAAATATAATTGCCTAAAATCATGCATATTATTTTCCTTAATTGTTACATTATCTGTTTTCTTATTTTCATACTAAGAGAATACTACACATCATATTATTTAAAATTTTATATTTTAATCAATCAATTTGATAATGAAATGGGTATTTTTGCAAAGAAATGATCTATTGATATTTTAAAACAGTTTCCCATCTATAAGGACAATTTTTTATGTTTGATATTTTTCATTTTTAAAATGGTCTAAGGTGTCTATCATTATCTTTCAATGTATATGTTATTATTATGATGTTGATTGTTTTTTTGAAACATGTATCACTTACATGGGTTATGATTTGATGAAATGACGAATGTTTTATGATATTGTGGAACCCATATATAGAGTTTTAGTTTTCTTATGGTTTTCAACTTAATTATATTACCATCTAATTTATTGGGTAAACATTTATATCATATGGGATAAGAATGATTCTAATGGGGAGTATATCCAATTCAATAAGGGGAGTTTTCCTATAAGTATTCCATGAGAGTGAACCTCTATAATGTAAATGACTTTATGGGGATAAAATCTAATTCCACTAGGATAGTATTGGAAGTGACCCTTTCCTTTGGAAATGATTTTATATGTCTTATAATTTGGTTATGTTCACAATGCTTTGGATTAATTATTATGGATTCCTAACTTTTATGTTATGCTTTTTTTTAATAAAACATATTTAATGAATCATGATTGATGACCATTAACATATTAGGATTGATGATATTATTTTTTGATCATTTCTTATACCATAATCCTTATATTATGCTCACATATGATCATTAATTGACATCTTTTATGTTTATCCTTGTTGATCATCTAATCTAACCCATTATTGTGTGTCCTATTAATCGGTTATAAAGAATTTTTTTATGTGTGATATATAGAAGAGTTGTTCTAGTTGTGATGAAGATAATGGAAAATTATTTAGATTTTTAATATATTAGTATTTTATGTATCCACGTTTCAAAATAACCTATACCATTAACGATATTCCATTGATTATTTCTTATGTAATGAATATTCACATAATTGGATGTAATATTTATATACGAATGTTTTGGGATTCCATAAAAATTAATCAAAATGTATTCAAAAGGAATCATTTGAACCTTTTTTGTGTACTCTATTTTTTAAATTTCTTAAAATTTTGTCAAAAGAATGTTTTTTGACATTTACCACATGATTAACTTATTCCCCAATCAGGATCATTTTTTGTTATGAATTTTCTGTTTCATATATTCATGGACTGATAAATTAAATTCATATGTCATCTATATATTATTATTATTATTATGGGTTCATATGAGTTTTTAAATTAGTTTTATAAAGATGATGTAAAGAAATAATGTGTTTTATTCATATTATAGTTCTTATAAATTATATATTATGATAGTTGGGATAGTTATAACCATATAATGCATTGGTAAATTACATATAATTTGGTTAAAATATTTTAGATATAACCAGGTATCTTATTCCATTTTAAGGGGGGATTATATTTACACTTGTAAGAGTGGTATTAATATGATGTGCCTTGTTTTCATGACCTAACCCATTGGATCCCACATAACTTATGATAATATATGTTCCAATACCCAAAAACGCCTCCAATTGGCTAGGGGATAGAGACCAATGTCTAATAGTAATATCACATACATGTGATGACGTATCCTATGATCCTATATGTTTCTACATACAGCCATATCTCTTCTATAGAGTATATATAATACAGAAACTGATACCAAATTAATGACTAAATATATATCAAAATACAATATAACAAAAAGAACATAATAAAACATGTAAAACAAAATCGCATATAAAACAAATAATGGAATCCGACCCCCACAGAAGGTGGGGACATTGTTAAAATGAAATCAATGATACATGCTTCATCATTTCTATATCTATATGATCTATATTCTTAAGTTTCTCCTAGAAATCTGTCATATGGATTGTCTTATACACAATTCATGAAATTTATTTGAATGTCCCATGAATTGGTGACTAAAAAACACCACTATGCTCTGAAGAACCCCATAAATAAATGAGAGTAATTTAAATTCCATAATCCATATAACCAATATTTTGTGGGTTCCAAAAATTCAAATGAGAGTGATTTAGAATCTGCATCTCCATAACTATTCTATACATTACTATTCATACCATCGCAAAATGATATTTAAATAAAGATAAAATTCATTCTGATACGTAACATAGAATAACCGATATACACTCATCACTGACTCAATGTTTAATAACCTCAATCAAACATACAACAACATAATATTTCTTGAGCGTCAATGTTTTTTATGGTCCAGATTAACACAATGAATGAGGACTATCATCTCTGATGAAACTAAACTAGGAGGTCCCACATATAATGAATCATAAAACTAATGGATCATCTCATCCATCATTAATGTTATTTTCCTAGGATAACACACTAATCGTGTCTATCCATGTCGATAGTCATTCTTGTACAAAGAAAATAATGATACAATTATAAGGGATCTATCCATGTCTCAAATGGTAATTGATGAAGACTAATATGAATAGTAATATCTCAATACACATATAGTTTATCAAACTAAAAAACACTTAGGGCACCTCAAACTATAATTGGAACTATATAGGTCTCATATCATAGATATCGGATCACACCCAAGACCATTAGTGGTCAAAAACCCATATCAATAATAACCCATTATGTTAGTGATCATTTTCTTGATATTACCAAGAAACCTATAGAACCAACCATTTATGCAGTGGATCAAATCCCATAAATGTTGGTCATACATATACATCAAACCCCACCAATGGAATGTTAAAAGATAATAGAGGATCACACCTTAGTCTGATGAAGAAATAACAAAAACATCATCAAAATTACTCATATATATAGGATCATAGTATAATTATGAGGATGCAACATCATGCTTTACCCTCAATGGGATGGATCATGGGAATAAACTCATTTGAAACTAGCCAAGAATTGGTGGAAGATGATTCCCACTTGAATCCCATTTTGTCACATAGATAACACTAAAACCATGTTCCCCATCACTTTATACATGGGAGACACTTAGAAAATGATACTCACTTTAATAAATATTATTCTAGAAGATAGAGATGTTCATGGGGGGAATTTTATTGGGGTTGGGGGTATGCAATGCATCTTTCATGGGTCACCCATGTCATTGTCCCCTCTTGGTACTCATCATGTATTATAGTACAAAAACTGTATATGGATAAAATGATTTTTACCCAACCTAATAAAATGGGAGAATTCTGAAATGAACATGGAACGACTATCCCTATGGACATATATAGAACACATACATATTAGATGGTTTTTATGTCATTTAGATCTCTTATTAATATTACCATGGCCCAAAGTCATAGCTATAAATTTTATTCCACACATAGTAATAATGTACCAGTCCAAATTCCACTTAATGGTGCCTCAAGAGGGTGGTCACATGGCCTCGAGAGCACCACCTTATATTCATGAGGCTGCCAAATAAATGAAAGGGCCTAAGTAGTATTTGTGGTGAAAATATTCCCCAATATCAGAGTGTTGAAATATGAAATTATCATATTATTTATTAAAGGAAGTAGTAAATTATCTAGAAAGAAGAAAAACATCCAATTTTGGAATTTATAATAAATACGATAAGTAATAACACATACAAATTATGCATCATGACATGTCTCTATAGATAAAAAATACATATAAAATTATACAGTACTATACATGTATAAAAATATTGACCAAAAATAACTTTCTTTGGATAACATCCTAATCTTTGCCTAGTCTGGTGCTCCCTAACTCTTATGATAGAACCACTTAATCATTTTATAGTAAGCAATTATCTTAGTCCCTACAAGTATCAAATAACTCGTTTTGGGTACCTGATGACTTCATGAAAAATGTTTTAGATAACAAAAAATATGCCACCACCATAAGTGTCTATAAAAACTCTAGACTGTGTAAAACAACATAAGTAGTTTGAAAAATATAAAATTGTTATATTAATAATGAATGTAATTTCCCCAACACATATGTGGTAAAATTAAAGATAAAATTTCCTTCCATACAAGGCTCCAGGTAATAAATCGCGATTCTCCAAAAAACAAGAGAAACTATAAAAGTCAAATAGTCATGTAATATTTCCTAGTCATTCAATAGATATAAAATAAATGTACTAGAGATAATTATAAATAAAAATTCAAACATAGAAATACATAAGTAGAATAATTAACCCACTCATGATAATCTAGTGAAATCGATAGTGTTTTGTTCCTATTCTAGGCAACAAAATAGGAGGGGAATAAATGATTTGATCACCAAATGAGATCCTTATATTAAGAGGAAATCCACCATAGATAAAATGGAAATAATATTTTTTATAATATATTTTATGTTTCAAATGGACATTTCCACACTTATAACTGGGTCTCAATGTTTGGCCACATGGTTGTCCAATTTGTACCCCAAATATGTTCCCTTTTCTATCTCTATATATAACTTATGGGGTTTCATGCTCATGGTTTGTCTAAATAGGCAAAAATCATACCCAAAACCACATCTAAAAACTAGGGGTTCTTATGTATGTGTGTTCTCCCCAGTACAAAATGTTTCCTCAAACCATGTAGTTTCATGCACTCCCCTATAAATCCCCACATCGATAGTTGAAACCATGGATCCTATTGAGTGTGGTTTCTTCTAACCATGTGGCTTGTCTATTATTTTAAAAAAGTAGGGTTCATGGAACCTAACAAGCCAAAGGCCCCATGGAAAAACCAATGATTTAAAACATCACTAAATTTAGTCCACAAGAAAGTTGAAAACACAAAAACAAAATGATCATTACATAATAAGAAAACCAATTATCATAAAATCGTCCCCAAATAATAAAAATCATAACTCAATTACCATTATAATGATGTTAATGATTCATTAAGTAATAATTTTGGACACTCCTCATGTATGTTGGACACCCACTCCCAAGTCCCATCTTTTAAATGGTCATGCGTCCATAGAATACGTACTAGAGGAACTAACACGCTTTGGGAAACTTTTGTCCTCTTATTAATGGTTCAAATAGGATTCTCTCAAATGGATGAATCTAACTACAACCAAAGTGTGATATGGGTTAATCAAATAATTGTTCAAATGAGATATATGAAAGAAATCTTTAATGGCATGGTATATGTATGGTTACTTCAACTGATAGGATACTAGACCAACTCTATCAAGAATCTCAAAAGGGATAACATATCATGGTGAAATATGACACTATCACCTAATCCATCCGTGTACTCACCTCGGTGATATATGTTAAAATACCCAATCCATGGAATCAATCTATATAGGGATGAAATGGGGATTTATGTATGATTTACTCTAATAATGTGAAGTATCAATATTACCAAAAATAAAATGGACCCATTCTAATGTCTGATGAAAAAGAAAAGGCCTCAATACTGTTTCTTCTCCACCCTCAAACTAGTATAGGGGTGATCAATATGAAATACAATAAAAACCCCCATATATTTCCATATGTATAGTTTCATAATTTATATTGTTATAGGTGAACTCAAATAGAAGTGTATGCCTCCCTTAAGAGCCCCAAAAATGAAGGGAAGATGAGATGAGAATGTCCCCAGTCACAAGAATTTTTCACTATTATTGGGAATCAATTTGAGGGTGGTATGTTTGGATTAAAAGTTCTTATGTACCCATTTCCATATACATTCTCTTCATAAAAGGAGATATTATCTGGGATTACATATCTAATATAATGTTTTGAGGAACCATATTAATTAATTATATCTCATGGATTTACATCGTCCAATGATCATCCATTATGAAGGTATCATTGGAACTCATAAAATGAATGAAAATTCATGAGCCTATCCACTACAACCAGAAAAACATCAATAACATGAGGAAACCTTGTAAACACTATCATACATAATAACATAATTAAATTTTCACATTAGAATGTGTAAGTACTATAAATGAATCACTAGTCCATACTGTTCTGACTGATTATTTTATTGATGGAAAGCTTCATTAAAAAATCATCAACTTCAAATTTTATACTCAGCCACTGGTATTTATAGTGATTGTCATAATAAATCTTGGTGATTTCATGGTTTACTTCCCAAAATGAGGCTTAAAAATCTTATAACATCTCCATGTGTAAGTATCCTGGAACCCAAATGTGACCTTGGATATCCAGATTCTCATCCTCACCAACAATTCAGAAAGGATGCAGGTCCTCAACTTCTACACCCTTTCATAGGATCAGTCCCTAAGCATTATATTGGTTCCTCAAGCGAATACTATCAATAATATTGTAATTAAAAGATAAACTTGAAATTAAATTCTACCAATAGAAATCATCCAAATAGAAATACATCTATAATAATAAGGCCATAAGATTTCTATTTCTACAGGCCTCCTATAAATACTATATGTGAGTCCTTTTATTCATCGAATCATTCATGGTATTTCCCAATACAATAATACAGTAAATATCAATGTCGAAAAACCTTATGCACTGACCCCTCATTTTCTTCTACAAATTCATCTCCCATAGTAAAAATATATACATGAGTATTTTTTATTCCATGTATACCCCAAAACACTATCCCAGTAAATAGTTTCCCTTACAACACAAATCCAGAACAACTATAGAAAACTCATGACCATTTGCTGGGAAATTCCTAACACATGTCATTAGCTGGCAAGACCTTTATTCCCCCACTCAATCCCATACATCATAACTAGTGATAAATTGATTCATAAATCATCACATTATACATTGTTTTTTCATGCTCGACTCTAGTAGAATACTAACTGGTGCAGAATTCAGTATCCCTATCATTTATAGAAAGGCTATCTCCTAGTGATATGAGAATGAAAACTTCACACCCTTATTGGTAAATCTCTTTATAGGTGTTTATAATGACTTTATGTCTTGTAAGAAGTGCCTTTTTTATCTCTTTATCTCTATGAAACATCATATATCAACATTTTTATTGTGTTTCTCCAAGAAAACTATATATTTCTCCTTATCTAGGCCAGCCGATACTCCATCCTCAAAGTTATTATGATCTAGGAATTTAATATCATCCATCCAGAATTGTAACTTTATGAGAATAACATATAACTATTTCCATATCAGTGAATCCAAAATCATGATAAATTTTCTCAATGGTTGTGTTGATTATGATAATACATGAAGATATCATCCAAGAATATGATGAAAACAAAATCTTGATATTGTTGAAAACCCACATCATTAAATCCATGAATCATGTTGTCACATTCATGAGAACCATCAGCATAAAAAACCTCATATGAATCATACCTTTAATGAAATTTTGTATGAGGCATGTATACTGGTTAAAAAACATTACATATCCCAACAGAAAATAAATTTTCTAGAACACTCGAGCTCCACAATGTTGATTAAAATGGAAATCTGTCCATATAAATGAATATGGGATCTTAACCATCAACAGATTTATTTTTTGGTAATTCAAACATATTCTGAGTGTAACTACTATCTTTTTCACAAAATTGACCGATGAACCACATGGATAAGTATTGTTTCATATAGACCACTTTCCCAACAATTCATATTCCTTCCCCTTGATCACATGTAACTCTATAGTTTCCATTAAAAAATATTGAATGGATAATAATTCAACTCCCAAACTAGCACAATATAGACCACCACCTATATATCGGTAGTTAAATAACAATCCTCATCCATGAAAACATCCATAAAACGATCAAAATGGTCTCAATATAAAATTACTCATTCCATCCTAATTACATTATAAAACTCATTCATCTCAACTAATAAAATTTCACATTAAAATTGATACCCACCATCCTCATGGGGGAAAGCCCTACAAAAGAAAATTCCATCAATTAAAATCCCCAATAATGATCCCAAGGTCATAACTCCATCAAAAAACAAAAATTTAGGACTATTAGTTTCCACAATAGGCGTAGATAAGAATCTATATGAAGCAGTTGTATCGAAAATATTAAATATATGAGTAGATGCTATTATGATCATACCTCTCACTATAGATGGTCTAATGCATTGTCCTTCAAGGGTTCAAAATATATATTATATCTTTCCTGAACTGTAGCCTTATGAAACAACCTCACTAACTGGTGCATTCCTACCATATTGACTAGGTACAAATCATGCTTAGCTACATTAGCCAAGACCACCACCTCATCATGAGAAACTTGTGCTACTCTATCTCCCGACTCGATGTGGAGCTGTGAAACCCACTATTGAACCTTGAGTTATAGATTACCACAACCAAAGACATTTAGAGAAAGGCCGTACAAAAATCATTTTCATTTACTATATTTACAAAATATTATCACATGACTAGGCCTTAATCACAGTGATTTCTCATATGTCCCCATGTAACACCATGATGATAGAAAATAGATCTACATACTCGAAAATCCTGGCCGGTACTAACATCATGTGATGAATCAAAATATTGTTTCCTACAACTAGAAGATAAACCACTTGGTTACGAGACTGAAGTACCATTTTATGCACCCAAATCATCGTTCTAGTTCAACTCTATAGTAAAAAACAGATTCCCTATATGTGAAATATTAGTCAACCGAGAAACATTGAACACATATCTATCAAAATTTCACTGACCATCCATGATGATTCTCAATCCCAATAGCCCATCGGTAATGTATATCTATGATAAATGATATATCTATATAAATCATGTGTAATATTAAATATTATTCATCACACATGACTCTAGACCAATTAATTCATTAGAAAATCTTCTCTCAATGTCACTGAAATATATTCATTATAAAATAAGGAAGGGAAATCCATTGAAACTATATCACAGAGTCTATAAACCTATTTAGAAAAGTCCCATGATTATTTATAATCTCCATGAATAATAATGGTCGTGAGCCTCACACACCTATAAAGAGGTGTATCAAGAAGACACAATTTGAAAATATATTATCAATCCATAGATCAGAGGCCTATGGAACTCCATTTCACAAAATCAAGGGAGAATTATGCTACTGGATATTTGGAAATAGATCATCAGGAGTTGAGATTGGTTGTGGTTCTCCCTTAAATGTATGCAAATAGGAATTAAAACCATACAAAAAAGTGCCACATAACCAATGTTTTGTAAAACTAATGCTTCCAAAATTGGATCTTTAGGATTATTGGTATCCCATGGCCCACAATATTTAATGAATGGTCATCCCTACCATTATGGTGTACAACAAGACGTCATCATTATGGAATGTCTCTATAATGACAAATGAATGCCTCCTGTGAGATCGATAATGGGAAGATAATAGTTAAATGTTCAGGAAATTTAAATCCTTCCAATGAAAATTAATACCCATATACATAATCCAATTGTATGTACTAGGTAAAAAGAAATAGTAATAAATATAATTAGATACACTACTTAAAACCCACACCAATGATGGGTCAGGGTCATGTTCTCTGTCTCCCAATTATAATATCCAATTAAATTTACATTTATATCTTAATTGTTAATAAAATTTAAGATCCAAATGGTTAATGGATTCTGATCCATAATCCATTACACACCTCCTAAATTAAAAAATGATATCCATTTAATTGACAATAGAAAATTTTTCAATGGATGCGACTAATTTTCCATGTCTCAACATGAAATAGTTGAGTTCATATTGTATCTATTATAGCCAGGGATATAAAATTATGTTTAGTGTAATTAAGGCACTTTATGTAACAACTACGTTTCTCAATTATATATAATAACACAAGATGGATAAAAAATATTTCACACAAGTATCATATAACAAAGTCATGTAGTTAATATTTGTATCCTATACTGCATGGCATAATGCATGACATGTGAATCACATTAGGTTCTTTGAATTATGTATGATCTACAAGCCCACATATCATCTGGAAATGATAAAATTGACCTTCAATCATATCAATAATTACATCACAATTCAAGTATACCAACCAATAATTAAATCAAAACAACTATTATAGGAAATGTTTTGGAAAAAAATATCATTCTAGGAAATCTGAATTTTCCATATATGTTGGTTAAATAATCATAGTAGAATCTAACTTGAAAATTCCAATTTATTCTGAATCCATGCCTATTATCTCAAAATATTAATCCATGAATGTAAACCTCTAATACTGCTTTGTAAAATACCAACCTAGATTAGACAAATGGTACGCCGAGTTAGTAATCATATGGCCTCATGTGCACCTCCCCATACCGTAGAGGATGTCAACTAGTAGCGAGGAACATGGGAGATTCAATGGGGTGAATATTTTCTCATGTAAGATTTTATCATTGTGGTATAAAACATGTCATTCAATGGTGGAATATGTAAATCATGCATACATTAGTTAAACATACAGGACAAAAATATATAATCAATGCCACGAGTAATATCATATACAAAATTATGTATCATGAAATGTTTCTACAATGAAGAAAAACAAGTTTTCATGAATTATAAACAATAATAGTATTAATATATGAAATATACCAAAAATCAGTATTTATCGATAACATCATGAGCATAGCTCAGTCATATGGTCCCCCGATCCTATGTATAGAGTAAGACAAGAATAATATATTAGAATCTTTTATCGGTCCAAACATGTCTCCCAGAATCCTATCCTGGTAAAAAATGGTGTAACATATAAGGATTTATATTAACATATGTATGCTACCACGAAAGATGTGTTTGAAAATTCCATTCAATGTATGATAAGCATGGAGTTAAAAATGTATAAAATAGATACATAATTAATTAATGTAATTTTACCAATGAATATGTGATAATAGTAAAGAGGATATGTCTATGAATACAAGGACCCCTACAAAAAATGGTCAATATCTATTAAAAACAGTGGTTATAAATGAATAATCATGTAATACTTCCTAGTCTAACTACTGACATCTGATACTCTTACCAGGGTAATCTATATCCATAGGAATGTCATCTACCATGCCCACACTATATATCCATGTGTATAATATTCATCAAGGTCACACTATATAATCAAGCATATTACATTCTCTATGTCCATTATGTATAATCAGAGTCATCCTCAACAACGTCATTGTATAGTCAAAAGTGTGATACCATGAATAGTCGTATCTAAGGTAAATAAGACCAATGTATCCTCATCCTACCCCAAGAAAATCATTATGGGATCATAGTAACTAGTTGGATAGTCCCTAGGGAATGTGGTAATGGAATATGTTCACTATGATCCAATGAAATGTTCATCCAAGGGGATCATGGTGCATGAAATCCTAATGAATGATGAAACAATGAGGAAACATGTCCAAGTTGTCCACTACAATATTCAATACAAAAGCTGTATAAATGTCTATAAAATCCTCTATAGTCATGATTCATGTTGTACCCACTAATGGATCCATGACCATAATCATCCCACGATTCCATAAATTTATCATTTGATAACATTCTCATTCCATTATTTTTTCCAACTCATTTCCAAAATTTTAATAAAATCCTTTTAAACAATTCAATCCATTCACAAAGTTCGATCTCATGGAAAAAGAGGCATCATCATCTCATAATAATCTAAATTCAATTAAATCAACTTATAAGGGCTCCCTCAATGTAGGATATCACCCACACAACCCATATTGTGGTAAAAAGTATGTTAGAAATACGGTCACACCCCATGAGTGCTCGTGGTTGGAGAAAAAACCCCCCATAATCTGAAAGGTAATCATTGATAACCCTAACAAGTCCCAATTCATATAATTATATCATTTAATTAATTAAAATGGAACCTTTGATTTTTTGGAATGAGGTACAATCACATCTATGATTATAAAATATAAAAAACTAATGTAATGGTATCAAACACCTATATTAGGTCCTATGTAGAGAAACTATAATGTATTGAGATCTAATTCGACCCCTAGTAGAATAAAAACAATGAATAGATGAAAATACTAAAAATATAGCATATTATATTCATCCTAAATAACAATGTCGATATGACGTCCAATGATGAAAGTCATTGTAATGTCATGGATTTTTCCATGTATTATTTTTAAGATTATATGAGAATTATTTTGAGATTGGGCTTTAAGACGGCACGCGGTTCCAAGGGCCGGTGAGCCCGAAACAAATGTTTGAATTTATTTAAATAATTAAATAACACGCGCGTGTGGTTTTCCTAAAAAAGTGGATTAACTCTTGAATAGGTTCTCAGATCGGAAATCCAAGGGCACCATTGCGTCCAGAGCTGTAGTTTTACCCTAGAAAAGACCTAACATCGGTTGGCATAACTCGGTGGTGAAATCCAATTTTTGGACGCAACTGTAATAAAATATTTAATTAAAATATTTTATTAAATTTTGTTGCAGCGAAGATGTTTTATCCTTTTTTAATAAAGGCTTACACAGGGGTACAATGTTATAGACATCATAACCCTAAAACCCCAGAAGGCTCTGGGAATGCTCTAGAGGAAATCACCAACACGACGACGACATTCTTGAAGAATTTCACAGGCGACGACGACGCAGTGACCAGATCTTTGCCAATGAATGCTGCTAATCCAGGTAGGTCGTTTGATCTCATTGTGAATTATTTCCTGTTCTTGATTCCTATGATGACCGCCGACTAACCCACAAACAAATTAGCTTGTGGGTCGATCGTATTTGCGGGATGGGATTTTGCGGGGATTTTGGGGATTTTGATTGTTTGTTATTTTGGTTTCGTTCAACTGTCTAATAGGGACGAACCAAGATCAACACGATCATCGATCGAGGTTTTTCCCTCTCAATTTGTTGTGTTTTTCCCAAAATTCTCGTGTTCTTTGTGTGTGTTATACACGTTCTTTGCAGGATAAGAACAATGATCTATTGTACCTTCGATCTGCAGTGCAACGATCCAAGATTTTAGATCCATCCTTGGAATGATGGTACGGAGCTGCGATGACGGTTTTGGCAGATGATTTTTAGTGGATCGGGAGATATTTGTTTTTGGGCATTTTTCATTGGATGGATTGTTGGAGGTTTATGACCCGATCGAAGTACTGAAACCCACAGATTCAACATCATGATGACAAGGAGAACCAGAATCTTGAGTTTTTTCTCAAACAGATAGAGGAATTGGAAACTGAATGATCAGCTGAGGCATGGAGGAAGAACATGATGTTCAGGAAAATCCATACTACACGGCGTGTCGTATGGGCTACACATTGTGTGTTTGTCAGCGGGCCACCTGAGGTGTACTCTGGGAGTACACAGACATGGGTTGGGTACACAGCCAAGGACACGGCGTGTACACCCCTCCCCAGCTAGAACTGGCCAGATACAGGGGATACCCCAGGTACTGGTACACGGGCTGGCGAAACAGATGGAAACTATGTACGGGCGTACGGCCAGGGTACATGGGTGTTTCCCAGTTGATAGGACACGGCGTGTTCTGTGACATACATGTCGTGTATATGATTTCCTACACAACTATGAATTCTGACACGAGCCGTTTACATGGGCCGAACCCCAGAGTCAAGGAATATGGTCTATAACCCTACTACACACCATGTAGTTGAGTTTTACACAGCTTGGACGAATGACACGGGCCGTTAAACGGGCAGTACCCAGGGTCAAGGAACAAGGCGTGTAACCATACTACACGCCGTGTAACCTATTTTACATGGATTTAGCCAGTGGCCTTCTGTGACTTGGACTAGTTCCCTTTGGGTTCGTCCCCTTAGTCATTCTTATGAAGGTTTCCAATATCATTTCCTACATAAAAAAGTATGATCCCTTTAGCAGGACATCCCAAATCGATTTGTTGGAATCCCTTCTGTGAGAGATAGTTCCAAATACTCTCTTAATTAATGGAACCCTAAGTAGAGTTCTTTCTATCGACATGACCTACTTTACCTGGGTGCCGATCCTCTGCTTAGTAGATTAGTTCAGATTGAGTTGTCTAAATCACCCCATGTCTATTGGTTGTGATCCACATCTGAGCATCATGTTCCAAATTACTTGGGGAGTGTGTTATCCTGGAACAATTACATAGTCTCTCTTTATTCAGACTTAGGAGTATGTTCTCCTTGTTACGTGCTTAGTGGAATCTTTGAGCTCGATCGTAGTGGTGGTTTAGCGATGGTTGAAGGTGTATGAGTATATATGGATATTCTTGTTATATGTTTTGTAGACATATACTGTGTAGAGCTTCTTGTATCATTCCTTTGTTGTTTTTTCCATTGTTGTATTCCTTTGTGGTTTCGGTGTTTAATACCCAGTATTGTTATACTCACCCCTGCACGGGTTTCCCGACACGTGTCGTGTCTTGTACAGACGAGCGGGCCTTTGATAGGATTCTAGGTGGACCAAGACCAGACGGTGCTCAGTGAGATTAGACAGGACGAGGTGTGTTTCTATGGCTATAGATTATAATCTTAGTACCTTTCTTTATAGGTTGGACTTTGTTACAGACTCTCATTGGATAGGCTTGTACTTTTGACCCATGGTTTTACATTACTGTACTTTACTTTCCTGTCGTACTCTGTTGGTTGAGATTTTTAGTGTATGCATGCATTTCCATTTTATTTAGTAGTTTTTACTATTCAGATTTGTGGGCTTGGAAATGTGTGTGTGTGTGTGTGTGTACAGGTTTATAGTAAATTCCTCCCATGTTAGTAGGATGCCTACTCGGTGCTAGTCACCAGCCCCTGGCCTATTAGAGGTGGGCTTAGGGTGTTGTGTCTTAGGCCCCACAGGGACGGGTCGTGACAGAGTGGTATCAAAGGTGGACAGTTCTATTTTAGGACCGAGATTCTTTGAGTTGGTTTGGCGCAATATTGTTATGTGTTTTGAGTTCAGATTTCAGGATAGGGACCCTAGTGTTGGTGCGGGCGGCGAACATATCCATACACCAGGACTCCGATAACATTATTTTCAACTTAGAACATGAAAACAGTAATTTTAGGGGAAAATAATGGTACATGTATCATATAGGAATGGTTTGTGGTTTCTATTTCCTTTTGAGTCAGCTCTCCAGATATACTCACTGACTAAGATACATCTTGTTCCTATACAGGATGCCTCTGTGATGCACACCTGCTACGATCCAACAGCTTGGTCACGAGGATGACCCCCTCAGTGGTGACGCTTCGATACATGGACTAGATCCCCCAACTTTACCT
Organism: Viscum album; assembly: GCA_963277665.1. NCBI lineage: Eukaryota > Viridiplantae > Streptophyta > Magnoliopsida > Santalales > Viscaceae > Viscum > Viscum album. Next base: position 860,635,223 of record OY728151.1, read on the forward strand.
TCGGGTGATGTGCTAGTTGTTCCACCACCTGTGGAGCAGTGTTTAGTGCCTGCTGTAGCAGTGGAGGAGGAGCGCAGGCTGAGCGCACTCCACGAGTTTCAAAGACAGATACCCCTCAGGTTTTGAGGTGAGCCTAACCCTCAATAAGTAGAGGACTGGTTTGAGTTAGTGACCAGTGTCTTCCATTTGGTCAGGACACCAGCAGACTAGATGGTGATCTGGGCAGCGAGCCATCAAGAGGGCTCAGCATGGCCATGGTGGTGTTTGGTTATCCAGACTCACGGCGAGGCGACTCTTGCATGGTTAGAGTTTGAGCATCTCTTCAGAGAAGATTTTTCACCTATTAACCTTAGAGCAGTATGTATATAGGAGCTTCTTCAGCTTCAACAAGGAACCATGATGGTGGATGACTATTCATCAAGGATTACCGACCTTCTGGGTACTTGATGGATATGGTTAGGGATCAATACATTAGAGGTCGGACTTTTGATCAGGTATTTCATAGAGACATCTGGGCTAGCATCATCCCTATGAGGATACCTACTTATACTGAGGTGCTCGAGCGGGATTTGGTTGTCAAGAGATTCTTGGTAGAGCAGAGACAGCCTGTAGTTGCCAGTAGTGAGTGTGCTGGAGCAGAGACCTCGGCCACATAGGGCTGACGTTAGTGACCCAGGCGTGGGAGACATTTTTAGAGGAGATCCTAGGACATGGGATCTACCGTATAGGGTTCACAGGGTGCATCCATCTAGATTCTAGTGAGGTGATTCTACTCTTGCGATGGAAGGGGACATCTCACTCTAGATTTTCCAACCCGCCGTACTACCGACACTAGAGAAGTGGATGGACCACCAAGGTAGAGGCAACGCGTGGAGAAGACAGATCCACAGGGCGACAGACGTGGTAGAGGAGCTGGGAGAGCAGCTGGAGGTGGTCAGTGGTTTGACATTTTACCACCACCACCCCTGGGAGCTCCACCTCAGGCTCAGGGAGCTGGTGGAAAGAGGCAGGGACAGCTGCAGGCAGTAGAGGCTTATGAGCCAGGTACTCCCAGAATGAGTAGTGGTATAATATGTGTCTTTCTACTTTGACTGTCGTACTGATAGTCACATGTGTTAGTTATTCTTTTCTGTCTACTTATCTGGTTCGAGACCTTGAGATTCCTGTTGAGCCATTGACTCGACCCTAATGCTTAGAAACACCGACTAGAGAAGATTCAGAGATCACACACCTTTGCAGATAGTTTGACCTGACCCTTGGAGGTGAGAGTTTCGGTTGGATCCTCTTGGTGGTAGCATCAAGGACTTATGATGTCATTCTTGGTATGGATTGTCTATGCATAGTTCATGCCTAGACTTACTGTTTTAGGCAAATGGTGTGGTGTGTCCGCAGTGATGGAACGAGGTTCTCCTTCATCGGTGAAAAGGAGACCCAAGTAGCGTATGATAGACTCGTGTGTAGGAAGGCACAACCGAATTCACATAAGTTGGCTAGACTATCCCTTGGCAGAGTAGATGTTACGAGTTTCTAGTTTCTAGTAGTAGTGTATGAGTACGAGGACGTCTTTATGGAGGATTTCCCCAGACTACCTCCCCATCAAGAGATAGATTTCTGAATTGAGTTGCGACCTGGGATGACGCTAATATCAACATCAGCATATCGGATGGATCCTGCAGAGCTTCAGGAGCTGAGGGTGTAGTTGGAAGACTTGCAGAGGAAGGTCTTTGTGAGACCCAGTGTTTCACCCTGGGCGGCCCCAGTTTTGTTTCCCAAGATGGCAGACGGGAGCTTGAGGCAGTATGTGGATTACCGACGCTGGAATCAGGTGCCCGTGAAGAACCGGTATCCACTACCGAGGATCGATGATCTCTTCGACCAGTTATGAGGGGAATGATGGTTCTTGAAGGTTGATATACGATCAGGCTATCACCAGTTGCGAGTACGGGATGAGGATATACTGAAGATAGATTTCAGATGTCGCTATGACCACTATGAGTACATGGTGATTCCCTTCAGCGTGACGAACGCCCCGACAGTGTTTATGGGACTCATGAACAAGATCTTTCAGCCCTATCTAGATCAGTTCACAGTGGTCTTCATTGATGATATCCTGGTTTACTCTACGTCCGAGGAGGAGCACGCAGGGCACCCGAGGATGGTTCTGGATACACCACGGGAGGACTAATTGTACGAGAAACTATATAAGTTTCAATTCTTGATATAGGAGGTCCACTTTCTGGGACACGTTATCTTAGCAGATGGTGTAGCAGTGGACCCAGCCAAGGTAGAGGCCATGTTAGCGTGGGATCCACCCAAGAGCGTGACGTAGTTGCAGAGTTTCCTTGGGTTGGTAGGCTACTATCAGAGACTCATTCCTGATTTCTCCAGGATTTCATCACCCATGACAGCTTTGACCCTAAAGGGGAAGCCTTTTTTGTCGACCAAGAGATGCCAATAGGCTTTTCAGCTGTTGAGACAGAGTCTAACGAGCACCCTGATCTTGAGATTACCGGAGGTGGGTATCGAGTACGAAGTGCTCTGCGACGCATCAGGAACCAGGCATGGTTGTGTCTTGATTTAGAGGAAAGTGGTGATTGCCTATGGATCTCATCAGTTGAGGAAACACGAGCAAAACTACGCTACCCATAATCTTGAGTTTTCAGTGGTAATCTTAACGTTGAATTGTGGCTGCGCTACCTGATGGGCGAGCTGTTTGTCATCTACTACGATCAAAAGAGTCTCAAATATATCTTTTCATAGAAGGATCAGAATTTGAGAAAGAGACGATGGCATGAGTTCCTCCAGGATTATGAATTTGAGATCGTTTATACTCTTGGGAAGGGAAATTTTGTGGTATATGCTCTTATCAGGAGATCTAGTTCACAAATGCTGGTTTAGGAGACAAGGAAGTTGGCCTCTTTACAATTATCATTCGTGGATAGAGATGAGAGAGATTACCTTCAGTCTATGGTTGGAACCCCTCCACTCTTACAACGAGTCAGGGAAGCACAACTCGGGGATGTTATCTATGAGACTTTATGTGCTCAGATATCCGGAGGCAATACAGCTGATGGATATTCAAAAGGTGGGGAGCACGTTGTTCTTTTTAGAGGGCTAACAATAGTACCAGTGATGTTGAGGGAGGAGGCTTTGAGGGAGTTCCATACATCTACTTTGGTGGTGCATCTAGGAGTGGAAAAGATGTACCAGGACCTCTGATGTCAGTTTTGGTGTCCAGGAATGAAGAAGAGTGTGGCCGAGTTTGTCTCTTGGTGCCTTATATGTCAGCAAGTAAAGGCTGAGCACCAGGTTCCAGCAGGATTGAATCATCCCCTTGAGGTGCCAGAGTGGATGTGGGATGGGATATCCATGGACTTTGTGACGGTTTTACCACATATGTTGATGGGACACGCTGCCATCTGGGTGATCGTTGACCGACTCACCATGTCGGCCCACTTCCTAGCCATACGGGAGCAGAGATTATTATAGAACTTGGGACGCCTCTAAGTGCAGAAGATAGTTCAGCTTCATGGAGTTCCATTGATGATCGTCTCAGATCGTGATGCCCGTTTCACATCCCGGTTGTGGAATGGATTGTAGGAAGCTTTTGGGACTCAGTTACACTAGAGCATAGCGTTTCATCCTCAGACTGATGGTTAAACTAAGCATACCATCCAGGTTCTGGAGGATATGCGACGAGCTTCAATACTTGACTTTGGTCGTAGCAGGGAGGATCACCAACCATTGGTGGAATTTTCTTATAACAAAAGTTATCATTCCACTATTGGTATGGCACCATTCGAGGTTTTGTAAGGACGTCCTTGAAGGTCACCACATTGCTGGATTGACCCAGGAGAGTCAGCACTCATGGGCTCAGAGATGGTGCGAGCAACTTTAGAGAAAGTGTAGGTCATCTAGAAGCGGATGAAGGCTGGATAGAGTTGGAATGAGTCTTATGACGGCCGGGGATGGAGGCCCTTGGAGTTCGAGGAGGGAGACCATGTGCTCCTTAGGGTCTCACCTCGAAGGGGATTTCATAGAATTGGTTGAGGTGGCAATCTATCTCTGAGGTTCATCGGCCCTTTTCAAATTATGAGTAGAGTTTTTGAGGTGGCGTACCACATGGATATGCCTCCTCAGATGGACTGGGTACACAGCGTCTTCCATGTGTCGCAGATACGGAAGTACGTGCATGATCCATCGCACATTATCGACTGGGGCGAGCTGGACATCGATGATGGAGAGACCTTTGCTGAGTACCTAGTGGATATCGAGGATTGGCAGGAGAAGATCCTTCGTGGGGGATATATTCCCTTGGAGTGAGCTCGGTGGCAACACGAGAATCTCTAGGAGAGCATGTGGGAGAGGGATGCTCGGATTCATGTTTAGTACCCACATCTTTTTGAGTAGCCCTTATTTTAGATTTTCGGGGATGTAAAAGCCCTAAGGTGGGTGTGATGTAATGTCCCTAATTTTTCCATGTATTATTTTTAATATTATATGGGAATTCATTCAAAACCAGGCTTTGAGACATCTTGCAGTTCTGAGGCCCAGTGATCCCAGAACAAATGTTTGAATTTAATTAATTAATTATATAACACGCGCGTGTGGTTTTCATGAAAAAGTGGAATAACTCTTGAATGAGTACTTGGATCAGAAATCTGAGTGCACTATACCGTCTAAAGCTATGGTTTTACCCTAGGGGAGACCTAATATCGGATACCATAGGTCGGTGGTGAAATCCAGTTTTTAGACGCAACCGTAATAAACTATTTAATTAAAATATTTTATTAAATTTTGTTGTAGTGAATATAATTTATCCTTTTTAAATAAAGGATTTCATAGGGGTCCAGGGTTACAGAACTCATAACCCTAAAACCCCTGTAGGGTTTGGGAATGCTCTGGAGGAAACCCCCACCACGGCGAAAACAATCATGAATAATTTCGCCAGTGATAACGACACGACGACCAGATCATCTCCAACGAACGTCGCAGATCAAGGTAGAGCATTTTATCTCTTTGTGAATTCTTTCCCGTTATTGATTCCTATGATGAATGTGAACTAATCCATGAACATATTTTCCCATGGATCAATCGTATTTTCCGGATGGGTTTTTGTGGGGATTTTTGGGGATTTTGATTCTGAGTTATTTTGGTTTCGTTCAACCGTCTAACTGTGACGAACCAAGATCGACATGAACATCAATCGTGGTTCAATCCTCTCAATTTGTTTTGTTTTTCTTCCTCGAATTCTCTCATTCTTCGTGTTTGTTCTACGCTTTCATCGCGGGATTGGAACAATGATCGAGTGTGCCTTCGATCTGCGGCGTAACAATATGAGATTGTAGATCCAACCTTGTAATGATGGTACAGAGTTGTGATGACAATTTCAGAAGATGATTTGGAGTGGATCAGGAGATATTAGTTTTTGGGAATTTTTTTTTTCAGATGGATCGTTTGTGGTTTATGACTCGATCGAAGGTCAGAATCCCAGGGATTCAGTATCACAATGACGAGGCAACCCAACCTCTTGAGTTTTGCGGAAAACGGATAGCAGAATCAGAAACCGGAATATTGGCCAAGGCGCAGAGGAAGAAGAAGGCGTTCTAGAAAATCCTGACTACATGACGTGTAGTATGGGCTACATGGCATGTGTTCATTGGTGGACCACCCGACGTGTACTCTGGGAGTACACGAACACGGGTTGGGTACACACCCAAGGACACTGCGTGTACACCCCTCCCCGGCTAGACCCGACCTGATACACGGGATTCCCCGTGTACTGGTAAACGGGTAGGAGACATGGACGGACACCATCTACGGGCATACGGACAGGGTACACGGGTGTTTCCTAGTTCACAGGACACGGCGTGTGCTTTGACTTACTCGTCGTTTATATGCTTTCCTACACGACTCTGAATTCTGACACGGTCGGTTTACACAGGCAGCACCAGAAGTCAAGGAACACGGCGTGTTACCCCACTACACGCCGTGTAGTTGAGTTTTACGCATCTTGGACGGATGACATGGGCCATTACACGGGCCGGACCCTAGGTCAAGGAACACAGTGTGTAACCGTACTACATGCCGTGTAACCTATTTTACATGGCTTGAGCCAGTTTCCTTCTATGACTTGGACTAGTTTATTTAGGGTTCGTCCCCTTGTTCATTCTCTTGAATGTTTCTGGTATCATTTCTTATATAGAGGAGTATGATCCCTTCGGTAGGACTTCCCGAATAGAGTGGTTGGAATCCCCTCTGTGAGACTTATTGTTGGACCCTCTATTCATTCTTGGAACCCTAATTAGTGTTCTTGGTATCGATGTGACCTACATTACCCAGGCACCGATTCTCTGCTTAGCGGATTAGTTAAAACCAAGTTGTTGGAATCACCCCATGGCTATTGGTTGTGATTCACATCTGAGAATCGTGTTCCCAAGTACTTGTGGAGTTTTTTCTTACAGAACGAGTACTTCATATCTCTCTCTTAAGACATAAGAGTGTGTTCTCCTTGTTACGTGCTTAGTGGAATCTTCTTACTAGATCGTAGTGGTGGTTTCGCGATGTTCGAATGTGTATGGGTATATCTGGATATTCTTGATATATTTTCTATAGACAAATACTGTGTTGAGATAACTATATCTTTCCTTTGTTGTATTTTTCCCTTTTTGTATTCCTTTGTGGTTTTGGGCTGTGCTACTGAGTATTGTTATACTTACCCCTACATGGGCTTTTCCCGCACCTGTTGTGTCTTGTGCAGATGAGAGAGCCTTTGATAGGATTCTATGAGGACCAGGAGAGGAGGGTGCTGAGTGAGATCAAACAGGCCGAGGTGTGTTCCTACGACTACATATTTCAGTCTCAATACCTTTCATTATAGGTTGGACTTTGTTACAGACACTCTTTTAGTGGGATTGTACTTTTGGACAAGGGTTTTACATTACTATACATTACTTTCCTTTCGTACTCTGTTGGTTGAGATTTTTATTGTATGCATGCATTTAATTTTTTTTATTAGTTTTTATTATTAAACTTTGTGGTCTTGGAGATGCGTGTGTGTGTGTGTAAAGATGTATAGGAAATGTCTCCCATGTTATTAACATGCCTACTCGGTGCTAGTCACCAGCCCCTGGCCTATTGGAGGCGGGATTGGGCCCCACTTGGATGGGTCGTGACAGACATAATAATAATGGAGAAATCATTGGTTGAAATCAAACCATACATATGGTGTTCGATTACACATTACGACGATGAAATGATAAAATTATGTATGAATGGAGATTCAAAGTAACTCCAAATAAGAGTTGGTTATCTAAAAGATGTGAAAATAGAATTAATTTTTGGTATATGAGTTTTATGGGTCAAATTGTAAGTTACACTTCTTTTATAGGGTATCATAGTTTTGCCACACAATGGCCAAACCATATGCCAAGAATGCACCCAAATATGTCACAAGGGAGTCCACCTAGGTTTCATGCTCTTATTTCGACTAAACATCTGAAAACAGTTCCAAATTCCACTTTTATAAACAATATGATATCATGGATGTGCATGAATCCACTGTCTGCATGGTTTCTTCAAACCATGTGTCTTCCATCACCCCTCTTTCAACCCCCACATGGTTATCTTAAAATAGGTGGTATCATAAAGATTGTTTCTCATAACCATTTATCATATCTATTCATTCCAAAATGTGAGCCTTCCAGATCTGAAGAATCCCCAAACACACCTAAAAATCAATGATATATGATGTTGTTAAAAATTAGTCAAATCCAAGGAGTTAAATTGAAAAAGGGCGATATTTACCTCATATGAACTATGTGATTATTATAATATCCACCCTACACATATATTATATCTCTATGTCCACCCCTAGACTTGTGTTCATGCTCATTCCTGTGTTTAGGATCATGTGTTTGTGTACAAGAGAATGTGCTTGTGAGCGATAGTCAGGGCCAATTTTTATGGTAATTTCCTCCAACCTGTGATCACTAGGGGTCTGACTATGTACATCTACATGGATGTATCCTCTTAATTGTTATGTATGCCCTTGTAATCATCCACCCAATCAATAATATCTATATTATGTGAACTCTTGGTATATGGGAGGTAATTCCCAGAAGATTATCATCCATGAATGGGAAGAAAACATTATGTGTTCTCAGACACTATATGTTTTGTGATTAGGATTTCTAAACGCAAAATCATTGTGAGCCTCCCAAAAACCCTTGATTTTAAAAAATTTGAATCAAATAAACCACTATTAGGAACTCTAGAATCATTAATAATTCTCTAATTCCTTAAAAAATCATAGTAGTTTCTCAATATTTAGTGATCATAAATCTACATACCTTTGCTGTGTAAATCCAAATCATCTTGTCGAATGCTACAACTAGAACAAGGTGAACCTCAATTCATTGTCAATCTCCACAAAGAGCATAGTCTAATAGATCCTCATCTCTCCCTCATAGTTTTTTTGTCACTATGGAATAGGTATTCCCTTTCACCATTAATGTTTGGAAAATCATGCGGGAGGTTTAAGTTTTTTATTATTAATTAAATAACATATAATTTTTAAACATATTTCATTTAACACCCCCATAATGGTATCCTAGAACAATTCACTTGACACAAATAAGATTTTTTTCAAAACCTTGTTAAAAAATATTTTCTAAACTCAACTCTGGCCTTTAATTTTCACATTAAGACTTTGATCTGGTGTTATTCCACATTTCTATAAAGAAAACTATTAAAAATTGAACTAAATTTCCTATATTTTCAATATGACTTCACTAAGTCTCTCAAGACTCTATAATTTCTTGTCAAAAAGTTCTTGTCTCAATAAATATTTCCATAAATAAATCATTTTCGTACATAAAAAATATAATCATTATATTATCCCCATCATTGAGGTTCTTCATCCCAAAAAAGTGAATGACTACTCATAAGGGAGATATTAATCTCTCAATAGGGTTCTGCACAGTAGTGATCTTTTACAATGGTTCTTTTTTTATAGACAAAATCACGCCTTTGGAAACCACATACCCCTGAATTGTACTATATATTATGATCTATAATTACATTTTGTACCAAGAAAATGAATCTCCACACCTGATACCTCGGTCATATAAGTCAACATTTAAAAATGTGTCAGGCATCATTCCGGGGTTGAGTAATAGTGGAATGAAATCTCATAAAAAATTATATAATAGATTGAAAACTGTCATATACCATACATGTAATGATGGTGTAATACAAAAATTTGTAAAATACATAAAAAATGTCTCGAAGATATTTAGTTGTGTAATACCATCCCAACAAGGTCCCAATGTTATACCACTACTTCAACAAAAATTTAATGTTGTAAAAACCTTCCATTGGAGAAATGTTATATAATTACTCACCTAAAATGTTAAATTGAAACAATGTAAACTACTATATTACATCACCCATAAATATAATATTGTATACATCACAATGAGAATATAATTTTATGTATATGCACTTGGATGGATCTCATGATAGCAAGACACCAACCTCTACCAAGTCCAATACTACTTGTAACATGAAAGACGCGGAAGCCACAAATCTGGTGACCCATAACTAGTTAGACACATTGCATCAAGTGCATTTCTTTATATTCCAGAGGCTTCTAACTAGCAGTGAGAGCATAGGGTGAGATAGTGGGGAAACTATTTCCTTATTAGTAGAGTGTAACACAACGGAACAAGTAATAACAACATCAAAAGTAGTAAATAACATGCAACTGATGTAAACAGTGAAATATTCAAAGATAAGTTAACTAGGAGTCATATAATATCAAAATGATAATTAATGTCACATGTTCTAAGAATATATTTGAAACCAGATACACTATAATCCAGTACAATAAAACTCAAAAGTATGGTAACACAATATGAAACTTAGCAGCATTGCACGACTAGGCTTGGTCCCTTGCTCTCATGTTCCTAAAAAGCAATCAAGTACCTAAAAAAATGCTCCTCTCCCTTACCGAAACCTACAAAAATGTAGAATGTTTGGGCCCAAAACATGACCCAAATAGGGTGTGAGAAATAAATACCTATAGGAAACCACCTTAGGTATGGGCTATTGTAACCGAGAGCCAATGCAATAGTAGTGTACAATAGTGAAATGTAGTAATCTAGGAGGTAATCAAAATGAAACTATCCAAAAAGTAATGGAAATAATTTTCATTAATTACATGCTATTTATAAAATTATATTGCATATAATTATATATGTCTCATGGTCCAACATAATCCCATCAACCCCCACATACAATGTAAACACAACAAATACCTCAGCATAATATTTAAGCAAAATAAAGTGAAAACTAAATCCATGTATGTGCTTTGTCTTGGCAGACACATCATATGTATTTTCATTGGAACATGTCTCAATTACAGGCACGGATTATATGCATTTCATCATATTAAAATCAGGTAAAAGTCCAGGGTATCATCATTTAAAAATGTATCAAGGTGAAACCTGGTGCATAAGAATTTCACCATGTTTTAGTGTCAAGCCCAGTATATCAGTATTTTAACATGTTTCATGGTCAAGCCAATATATAATCATTTTATCATAGTAATCAACATATGTATGTTATAGTATTAAATGGTTATCAAAATAACATCTCACATGGGGAATTCATAAAATAATCAACACATGCAATCTTCACTATTACATAGTTTTCAATAATAGACTCACAAGAGAAAGTTTAAATTTTCAAGAAACACATGCTAATTAAATTATGCCATGGATTTAGCATTTAATAACTCACTTGAAAAAATTTATATAAAAATTATAACATATTATCATAGAAAACCTTTAATTAATCAATGTTTTTAGGCAACCCTTCAAAGGGGAGACAAAGGCATTCCCAATGAGACCCTAGGACAAACGGCTAAACAATGGCCATTAGAGGGAAATCACACCCACGAGGTGGACCTTAATCAATTCAAATTACATCGAACGTGATTTAATTAATTTATTCAATAACCAAAATTTCATTAGGTATTAAAAAAAGTAAAATTCTCAAACAAGTGACACCCTAAACATGGGCATGTGACACTATGAAACATGTAAAAACACGACATTTTAATGAAAGGTGCAAGACCACCTACCTAGTCCACATTTTACTCTCCTCATCTAGTTTCAACTACCAATTCATGAATAAATGATGAAGATTTATGAAACAAAGATAAAATTTGAACCTTAAATAAAATAGTCATGAAATGGAGTTTGAAGGAATGACTCTAGTGTAATATAGATCATGCCGCTTGGGTTAAAAATCTTATGATTGTGATTGAATTATAGTCCAGAAAAAGATTTGGATGGTGGTTGAAGGATTGGGGCTACTGTTTTGCAACACAGTGAGATCTTTCTGTCCAAAATTCTATTGGAGTTCTACTTGTTGTTTTTTTAAAAAGACACTATGTATATGGAAATATACATTGCTTTTATAACTTTTTACCTTTAATTTGGAATTCTATTTCCACTGACTTTTTTTTCCTGGACCTGCGGACATGACTATTGGGCGTGTACTACAAATTATATGCTGTGTAGTTGTTTTTTTCTCTATATATCACTATCATTCCCACACGCCATGTATTCCCTTCATACATGGACATACTAAATAGAATGTTTTTAGTATTAAAAGGCATGTAAACTTATATTTCTTTATTTTTTCCCATATTTGCCTTGTTTTTTCAAAAACAACTCAATGGAAAAGGAAAAGAAGAAATTGTACCTCAAAGAATGAATCAGGTTCTTAAAAACATACCCCCTTAATGAAATTCTTCCACAAATTTTCCATCAAATAGTGAAGATGGAATATCTGGGAATAACTCCAGCCACTAAGAATATATGTCAGCTTCCTAGTACCATGTATTGTCCTGCACTCGTTCGTGCTGTCACAACACTTGTACGAGAGGAGCTAATCGGCCTCAAGTAACCTTTATTCTCTTATATACTATATGAATAGGATGATCCTAAAATAATGTAGTGAACTAAAGCTCAACCTCAGTGGGATGTAACACATGATAAGTGTATGAGTGATTAAGGTGTAACTAATATACAAAGAATATATCATGCATGGATAAATACCTTTTAAGTAACTTCAACCGATAGGATACTGGCCCGACTCTCTCTAGGATCACAAACGGTACATAATATACCAATGAAAGTTTTCCCTGTTTCCAAATTCTCTTGTCTCCCAACCTTGGTAAAACATTTATAAAAACATGATCCCCATTCTGAATGTCCTAAATTCATCTACGGGGATCAGCGAATGATTTTTGATGAGACTGCACAATAGCTATCCATTTCTGAAAAAAATTGTACCTTGTCAATAGTCTCCTTCATGAGAGGTGATTCTAGTAAGGCTGCCTCAAATTCCTTTATCGTGCATAAGGGATAAAGACATGGGCTACAATATAAATCATTTTTTGGTTAGATCAGTATAGTTGAATGGAAACTATTATTATCAGAGTGCACCACCATGGGGGATATGCTTCTCCCAAGAGCCCCCAAAGAATAGGACAAATGCATACATGACATACTATAGCATATATATCATACATTATTACTGAAAATCAGTCTGAGGGTGATATTATTTCATTAGAATCACCTATATACCAAGCACCCATAGAAAACTATACCATAAATGAGATGTATTGATGGTGTCCCTATGAGAAAGGATATAATGTAGACCCCAAAAAGTCATACCACCACTCAGATATACAGTTTTCTAAGATCATAAACTCTACTGGTCTCCCTGATTGGAAATAAATGAGTGGCCATTGTATTCATGTCAACTACAACCCAAACAACATTGTTTCCCCTACATGTCCTCAGAAATCCTGTCACAAAATCCATCATGTCATTATCCCATTTCCAGTACGGAATAGGCAGCTGTTATAAAATCCCACCTATTTTTTACTGTTCAGCCTTAACCTTTTTTCAGGTGGAACACATCATAATAGACCCCACAACTTCTCGCATCATACCCAGCAACCATTATTGATGGTGCAAGTCACAGTACTTCATTGTGACTCCAGGATGCACTTCCCAAGATGAAACATGAATCTCCTGCATCATCTCCTCTCCTATATCCCCTATAACCCACACACATCCTTGGATATTATGAACCTCTTACTAGCCTATCATCTACCCACGAGGAGGTTCCTCACCTTCCACAGATTATCTTAGAACTAAGCCTTCATAATCTGATAGCTGTCTCATCCTTACTCTATCTAGGAGGGATGGAGCCACTGATAAAGATGACAGGTATATCTTTCCCTGACTATCACGAACCTCTAAATTCATCTCAGAGAAATAAAATATAAGTTTCCAATGACCACTGGACTCGTACACTTCTTGCATATATATCCCCCTACTCAGTGCATCTTCCCATGCATTACCTTTTCTAGATGTATATTCATGATCAAAGTCAAAAGACTAAATGTATTACACGAACCTTAACTATCTCATATTCAAATCACACTGAGTCATGATGTATTTATGTCTTTTATGGTTCGGGTTCTCCAAAAAAATCTCTCCCAATTAATTATATCTCTAATAGCGCAATGCATGAACAACTGCAGGTAACTTGAGATCATGTGTCATGTAATTCCTCACATGTGACCTCAACAACCAAGAACCATACACAACAACTCAATCCTACAACATAAGAACTCCTCCATGCCCAATACCAGATGCATAAAAATATACTATGTAACTATTTCCCAAATATTACAATATCAGTATCAGTGCTATTGTCCATTGGACCTTCAACTCCTGAATCGTCCTTTTATCTAACTACAAAATATTCACACACTTCTTAATAAATCCTTCTAGTAGTGCTACCAATGATGAGACGTCCTTTATAAAACACTAGTAGTGACTAGATATCCCCAAGAAAGTCTTTATCTTAAAATAGATACTGGGTTGCTCCCATGAAACTACAACCTCACCATCTCTGGATACACTGATACTCTAGCCTCTGAGATGAAATGAACAAGGATATGAATTTCACCCTTCCAAAAGTGGTGTTTTTGTGAGAATACAATATAATTGATGCTCTATCAATGTATCACAATAATCTCAAGGTGTTTTGAATGGTCGTGTCATTTTTGAGAATACACCACGATATCTCCCTCAAAACCCACCACAAAAGAATAGAGGTAAGGATGGAACGCTTGGTTAATCTGCGCAACAAAAATAGTGGGAATGTTCGTGAGACCACATTAAATAACTAGGTCCTCATGTAGGCAATACCTACTATGAAAGGATATATGAGGTATGTCTGTAGGAAAAACATATACATGATGATATCCTGACCTCAATTCAATCTTTGAGAACACTCGAGCTCCTAGAAGCTGATCAAACAAGTAATCTTTCAATGGAAAGGGATCTCAATTTTTAACTGTGAATTGATTTAGTTTCTAGTAGTCCACGCATTGAAAAAGGGTACCATCATCATTTTCTGTGAAAATAACCAGTGATCCCCAAGGAGATGTACCTGGTCGGATAAACCCCTTAGCATCCAGATCTTCCAACTGCCTCTTGACCTCATGGAACACCATCATTTTTATATTATATGGAGTAATGGATACAGTGCAGACCCTGGGAGTAGTTCGATAATGAACTACACCACTCTGAATAAATGTAATCCTAAAAAGTTATTCGAGAAAAAATCCCTAAAAACAACCACTGGAGGGAAATCCATCTAACTTATTCCCTGGTCATCCATATTTAAACTCTCCATTTGGGCTATCATCCTACCCAGCACATAATTTTTGCTTCTAGATCAGACCACGTGAACATCTCATACACCCTTATATAGAAAATATTCACCCACCCCTGACATGAAGCTCACCCTACATCGAAACAATCAACAAAGGCTTGAAAAAGAACTAACCAGTCCATTCTGGGAATGAAATCAGCACAAGTAATCCATAATACATAGAGGTTCCATTAAAAGTGACACCAACAAATATTAAGGGGAAACTCCATTCATTGACAGAAACCTTCTATTCTAATCTATAATGATGTCTCTTGCATAATAACATAATAATAAGTATAAACACATATCCCAAGTAATTTCTCAATGGTCACATATATAAAACTATGCATGGAACCAGTAAAAATAGTGAAAATGATAAAATAGAGGTTACTAGAATAGTACCTTTAATAGTCGATGGTTCGGGATCCTTCTCTTGTAGGTTCTGTTTCACTACATAAGTCTGAACTATACCGTATCCCTGAGACACTACCAGGATACCCCGATTTGACCCATCCTACTGTCATTGAGATCCAATGGCCTGGAAACTATGGGAATTACCACCACATCAGCCTGAAATATTCTAATTCTTTAACTAGGGAGATGCTGCCAACCCTGCTCTTGAATGGGTAGTTAGTACAGACCCTCTTTCACTCTATGCTGGTAGGATCTTTTTGGACAACCGTTGTAAATAGCCCATCTTGCTTCATGCTCGGTACTCGACAAGGACTATTGGGCATTGAGAGTTAGTTTTCCCAACCATTTCATACCAGTAGCACAAAACATGGAAACAGAAGCATACATTTTGACTACTACTATGACCACAGGAAAACATCAGAGGGTTCTTATTTTTTAAGGTTTAAAAAGTACTTGTTATCAGTGTCTAAATGCCCTGGCTCACCCATCTAGAATCACATAGGTTGTATTTAGTAATCAACACCTGATTGACAATAGTATAGATAGAATTAAACATGATGAAATTCACATTTGATCATATTTTGAACCTGATACCATCCACAAATAATCTATCTTTTGATACGTCATCACCCATCATAATAGGTGCGAATTGCTGAAGCATAGTGAAACTGGAAGAATAGTATATAACTGATAGTGTTCCCTACTCCTGGTGCATGAACTCCTGAGCTCGGTCAGTCTTTAGTGTCTCAGAAAAATTATAATTGTATATGGATATCTGAAATTATTCCCATGTCTTATCATGATGATTCCCTACCTGAGTGATGACATCCCGCCATCTCATGGCAGAATCATGTAGCATATATGTCGTGATCTTGACACTCCACAAATGTGGTGTTTCCAGATGCTTGATGAATGTTAGTATTTATTCATGCCATGATTATGCCTCCTGTGGTCCACCATCCTCTGAAAATGTAGGTAGATGATTCTATGGGAATATATGAATTATCCCTATCATAAATTTTGTAGCCTACGGTGCTCCCTAAAAGGTCTGCAATGTCCTCACAAACCCTTAATAGAACTGTTCATCAGCACCAGTGTCTGGTATACAAGATGGTGCCACAACAAGCATAATATGAGGATCCATTGTTTTCACATGACCTACCATATCTACAGTATGATAATCACTGCTCTCACGGTGTACAACTTTTGGTCTTCACAAAGGTCTGACTCTACTTTCTCATGAGCATTCCTTAGTTCAAACTTATTGTCATGGTTTTTGATGCTCAATATTTGAAAACATAAATAGGAAAAGACCTAAGAGTTTTAAAAAAGGTAATATAAGGTTTGTATATAGAAAACACATCATGTACCATTAATCTCCTACATGTTTGTGTTCTTCAACCGGCCTGGGAGTATACCAACACCAGGTATATGACATGTTCCAGGTGCACATAGTGTGTTCCATGTGCACATAGCTTGTAAAAAAGTTGGTCCTCCTGATTTTGTACTCCCACATGGCCAGGTCCTCATTGGTTCTACCTGGAAAGGATACATGGCGTATACTGGAAGTACAGATCATGTTCTAATAAAAACCCAATAGCCTTTGTTTCCTTTGAGACAACCCGTTACATGTTCATATACTACATGGAATGTACACAAGGTACATGGTGTGTTCATCTTATAACATAGAACATTATCTCCCCCAAATTAGAATAACAAATTCGTTGCTAGAATAATATACACATAGTGTATACTGGCTTTTTGCAGACAGAAATTGCAGATTTCCAATAAATCCTATGTTTTATAGATAAACCCATGACTAGGTTGTGAAATTCTGATTTATGAGGTCCCATAATCACCACTAATATATGTTTGGAACCCCTGCATTAAATATCTCAAAAAAATTTATTTAACATCTATATTCCATCAATGTTTCATTTTTCAATCCATAATTCCAATACTCCTTATGGATTGAATGATGACATCACACCATTGTCTATTTCCCCCAACTAACACCACTGCACGCACAACTATCATATCAAATATCACAACAACATGTAATAACTAATTCATCCTAGATAGCATGAAATATTGGACAACATTTGATTCTATCAATTTTTTATATGATGCATGAGATGTCACACCCTTATCTCATTGGATTTCAACTGAAATAGAACAAAAAATTGAATCATTAGTAATAGAAGAAATCATGTGTGTCACCCAACAGTGAAATCAAATCAACTAAAATAGATCCAAATCCAAAAGAACAATTTAATTCAAGGCAATTTGGATTTTCCCGATACACGATGTAGCTACTCTTGGGAATAACTATTACCACATTCCATATCCAATACATCACCTCCAAATATTAAAGGAAACCAACATAAATGAATACCCCTTTGATAACACTTTGTAATATCCTAGATCTGAAAGCCACTCAACGGGTGCCTTGTTCCCAGTTGGCCACATGGCCTCATGAACATTTCCCATAATTCCATAGGCTTCAAACTAGAAGTAAGGGCATCGGGTGTGATAGTGGGGAATCATTGTCCTAATCGGAAGAGTTAGACATAACAGAAAAAATAATAACAATAACTGAAGTAGTAATAAACATGAAACTGAAGTTAATAAGGGATGAATAAAAGATTAAATTGCCATGAGTCATATAATATCCAAATGATGCTTCATGTAACATGTTCAATGAAAAATTTGGAAACCAGATACACTGAAATAAAGTACAATTAAATAAAAATGTATAGTAAAAAAACGGAGAATCAGTAGCATCTCAGGCCTTGGCTTATTCCCATTCTCTCATGTTCCTATGAAATAATCCAATACGTGAAAAAGGGGACTTTCCATTAGCATCTCCTTTAACAATATACACAGTTTGGGATAAAAAACATAACCCAAATAGGGTGTGAGAAATAAATCCCAGTAGGCAACAACATAAGGTCTATGCCAATCTATTAGTCAGTATATTACATAGTAGTGCACAATAGTAAAATGTAGTTAACTAGGTGGTTCTCAAAATTAAACAATCATACAAGTACTCGAATTCATTTTCATTCATTCCATGTTATTTAAAAAATTCAATTTCATCAAATTATATTAGTCACGGGGGAAGTCCAAAGGCCTTAAATTCCCCATACCTTGTAAAACAAATGTATACCACAACAACATATATTTAAACTAAAGTAATTTATGAACAAACTAAATCTTGTGATTGGATTTCCATAAACATCATATGTCATTCCATTTCAACATGTCTTCGGGCCAAGAAAAATGGATAATATTTTTATTATATTAATTCTTAAAAAATCTTAGTGTATCATAATTTCATCATGTACTGGGGTAAAACCCAGTGTATAATCATTTAAACATGTTTTAGGGTCTTTCCCTATGTATCAGCATTTTAACATGTTTTAGGGTCAAGCCTGGTATATCTGTATTTCAGTAGATTAAACAACACATGTAAATTACACTATTACATGGTTATCAAATTAAAATATCCCATGGGATATTAACATAATAAAAAACACATATAATCTATATTATTACATGGTTTTAAATAATCAACTCACTTGGGCACAATTAATTTATCATGTAACACATTATAATTAAACTATTCCATGTCTTTAGAATTTATAAACATACAAGTGAAACTTTATATAACAAGACAAACATATTAACATGGGAAACATTTTTATAACCAATTTAATTTTAAACAACACTTAAAAGGGGAAACAAAGGCATTCCCATCGACATCTTAGGCCAAACTATGAAAAAATTGTCATTTGAGTGAAAAATCCCCCATAGGGTGGCCCTTAATCATACAAACTATTCCGAAACATGATTAAATTATTTTATTCAATCACCTAAGTGTCATTAGGTAGTAAAATGGGTCCAATTCTCAACCAAAAGACACACTAAACATTGGCACACAACACTACGACACATGTAAACTACCTAGAATTTAATGGAAGGCTCAAGACCACCTACCGAGTCCTCACGTGACTCCCCTCATATAACATCATCTTTTAATTCAATCTATACTGATTGTGATCTATTAAAAACAATAATCACTCAAAGAAAAATTACATTGTAATGATATGGAATTTGAGGTAACATATCAAAAGTACTCGAGAGCTTACCAATTAGGATCCAACACCTCTGATGGTGATTGTATCAGAGCCTGAACGATGAATTAGGAGGATATTGAAGGCTCAGTGTTGCTATTTGGGAAACCCAGCATAGCCCTCCTATCTAGAATGTTATAGGAGCGACACTGTCCATTTTGTTAAAAAAAATTCAAATACATGGCATTTAATTCTATATACACAGCATGCATATCATTTTACTATTCAATTGGTTGCTGTTTTTTACTAAATTATATTCTATGACCTAGAGACACGACTACATGGTGTGTACTAAGAAGTAAAAAACATGTAGTTAGTTTTTTGTCTCTTTATATCTGAAATACCAACATTCCATGTATTCCCTACACACAAAGCTATTCTACATAGTGTGTTTATAGGATTAGTTGGTGTATAACCCACAATTCTAGTATTTTTCCCATATTTCTACAATTTTCATGAAAAAAACTAAAATAAAAAATAATTGAAGAAATCATACCTTGGTGAAATAATTTTGTTTTTATAACCACTACCATGTCTTGGAATCAATATCATATTTAGAAAACCATTTTAATATAGAATCTACTCTAAAGAGATAAACAACAAGAGGGTTCAATTAAAGAATGGAAAGAATCCACTATCTAGTGTCTTAAATGAAACTCTATCACTAAGAAAACAAAAAAATTTACAAAGAAGAATGCCATTGAATTATCCAAAAAAAGTGTTTTTCTAGGGCATAATTATCTCATCCACCTCCTATGGGGAAAACATAGGGCTTCCCAAGGGAACATACTGGGTCATACTAAGACCTCCATCTATAAGACTCTAACTAAACTTCCTCACATTATTTTCCATGGGATCCAACTAACATGCTAAGGTAAATACGAGGGAAGTCCCCAATAGATAATATATATACTCATGTCTAACTATTATTGTGGAGGAAAATCTAGTACAATCTCAAGAATGAATTCTTTAAACTCCACCACCACTATATGAAACCCGTAGCTCATCACTTCATTTTCTCGTTGGCTCATACTAGACAAATGATAAGGAGTTCATTGTATCCTTCTACATATGTGATCACCCTTCTTGGCCTAGGATCCAGATATATCAATTGAGAGAATGTCAAACAAATTTGCTTGAAAGACTACCCAAACCATTATTGTCATCCATCTGATCATGGATTGTAGGAATACAATCCAAAATAAGGAAAAATGTACTATATTATCTCTAACACAATGATATGATTATACATGAGGCACACTCCCCCAATGACAGGTCACACAATGGATTGATGTGTATACTCGCTAATCCTCCCTGTACGAGACACCAATAGAAGGATCAATGTAAAAATTCACCACTGGTATCACGTAGTATTTAACGAGTTATATGATCATAGAAATGTGGCCTATGGATCTATCTAAAAAACATTAGATAGAGTAATAAATACACATGTTTTAACATAAAACATACATGATACGTCAATAGAGAATAACCCACTACATAAATCAAATCTTGAATCTTTTATATATCCCCTCCTCTACTAGGTCCTGCTCAAAATCATTAGCATTCCAACTACCCCAAACACACATTTCAAATGATATCATCCACGAAACCTAGACAACATCCTCTTTGGGATGCACTGACTCACCTGTACGGATTTGGATCATGTCAAGTGAATGATTCTTGACTGGGGAAGACTCCCTATTACCAGATATTCAATATCCCAGTTAAAAACTATCATCACTGGGATCCATTGATGCTTAATGTCACCATGTAAAAGCCTCAAAATATAATTTTAAAGAATTGTGTATATCAAATAAATGATTTTAAAAAATAATTAGAACATATAAATACCTATATCATATTACAAATCATTATCTATGACCCTAGTCATCATAATCTAAGGCTTGTAGATGTCATCTCAACTATCCTATAGATCCTTGACCATGGATCATACCACATGGGGATGAAAATAAAATAGATTGAATTTTATTAACCCTCCATTAAATATTTCCACTCCTCTAAAATATCATCCATTATGTTAAATGTGTTCCTCATGTTTTTCTTCTTTGTCATGTGGTCCATGGATCATCTTCCATTCATCCATACAATGTGTAAAAATATCCCATACAATATGTCAATGGCTACCACAACTAATTAACCACCACAACCATGAATGGATATATCTTTATTGTAGTCCCTAAAATTAAAACTCTCAATCATTGTATCATCTCTTAATGATATTTTCAAAACTTGATTTTTTAGCTAATCAGCAGCTACCATCTAAAATGGAATCAAATAACCACTTCCCAAAAACAAAATCATGCCTAATATCATCCATTAATCTATCCAACACCAACTCCATCTTGATCATAACAGAATAAGTGGAAATGAATATAGATATCATAGAATACATGATATCATGAAATATTCCTTTGTGAAATTATCATTCTCTAAAAAATGTATCTCAACCCATATCATGAGAGTACAAGGAAAAATACTTAAACCTCACAAGATACTCATCCATGTTCATGAAAACCTTCCAAATTTAGAGAATCTCAATTATATAAACCACTCATAATGTAAATTCATAAATATATACCCTCAAGATCCACACAATCTCTATCCATGTGAGCTTCATCTCTTCATTTTTATATGTCATGATACTCTAATATATCCCTATTAATCCTTGAATAATTTTTTTTCATGGAACACCATCTAATCAGGAGGAGTCCTGACAATTCAAAAAAACTATCATGACATACTCAAGATTGAAATCATCAACCTAAGACTCAGGATCACCCAGAAACATAGAAGGTATCTTCCAATTAAACTCGTCGAGTATAATTATCCATCACACATATTCACCAATTGCCACTAGTGAAATCTACTGACCAATTAGTGGTGGAAAAATTTGAAAAACACATAGTGGTAATATCTCTTATAAATATGCATGCACTAATGTATAACCACTACATAGATATTCATTATCACATTTACATCCTAGAATCCTAGATGAAAATCATTCTGGGGGCCTCCTAAAACCATTAATTTGGACCATGGAAAAAAGGATATATAATAATATAACTAAAAAGTAAATTGAAACCAAAAGGTAGTCGTATATGATGCATATAAAAAGGCTTCGTATAGAAAAATATTATATGTCATGAATCAATATGTAGTTTATCAAAGTTATTGCGAATAGATACGTCATCTTCTGAACAAACATTAAAGTCCCTTTCATAAAATTCTATTGTAAAAATCATTAACATGTTTTCCATAAATCCTAAACAAAACCTCGCAACTAGGTTACTCATATCAATGGTCTTAAGAAATATCCTCCTATCATACTACTATGTCACAATGTAACCCATTAGGGACCACATGATTATTGATAATACAAGTGAAAGTTTACTATTCCCACCTCTTATAGAATCGTAGTTGTGTCCAGTGACAAATTGTCATATCATACACATGGTTCAAATTATCCTATGTTACCTACACACACATATCTATCTCTATGAAATAGTGCATACATAATAATAAAACTAATACCAATTTTCGTACAATATATATATATCCAAAAACAATTGTATGGAAGTTGTTGTAAATCATTAGGAAAATATAAAATCCCATCAAAAAATGAAAAAAGAATACAAAAAACATAGAAGGAGGGGACAACTATAAAATATCACCACATTTACACACCTCAATCCATTTAGATAATTAGTATCTAGGTAAAATATGTTTTCCAATGACTAAACAAAGAGGATCATAATCAACATTATTCATGACATTTTCATATAGAGGTCATGAATTAGTTTGTTAAGAACCAAAAAACCAAAAATAAAGGGTACTAATTGAAATTAAATAGTCTTCTCTACCCATAGCTAACAGTTATAGAAAACTGATACAGGAGAGAACATAAATATCTATCTTAATCCCTCATATACACATGAGTAGTCAGCTCAGCATCATATTTTATGTGAATCAAGATAAAAATATTACCAAAAAGACATAAAAAGTAACACATATATACTCATCATAGACTGCATGTCCCGTGGTCTCAACAATGAAACCTCCTACAATATTACACTATTGGATAAAAAGTATCAATCATCTAGAATTACTCACTCCATATGATCTTCCACAACTGATTAAAGTCAACCAATAGGCCTCACTAATCTTTTATCACTATGTAGATGGATCATCCCTTCTCACATTGATGGAATCCATCCAAGATAACAATCTCCTCAGGAGTATCCATGATGATAGTCGAACTGGTTCCCAACAGATAATGATACTTATATAGGGGATATCACCTATATCTAATTGGGGACTCCAAAAACCCAACTATATCTAAAAATATCTCATAACATAGATATAATTTCACTCTAAAACCTCATAGGGGGAACCATAGAACATAACTATAACTTTGGATGTTTAAACAATGAGATAAGGGACTACTCCCCGGAGCGGTGGGTGACACTACAAAACTAGTCCAAAACAAACTTCCAATAAAGGGATCATATTCACGATCATACAATGAGATCATCATGGTAAAATTCATATTTAATGGAATACATCCCATGAATGTTGGTCATGTCGATATCTACAATATCACAATTGGAAGATGAAGATGATAGATAACCCCTCCCCATGTCTATAAAGAGATAAAACAAACTCCATCCAAGACAATATTGTAGAGATGATAATAATCCTATGTTATTGATGAGATTCCACACTATACCATCTAGGGGACAGACAAAGTGAATGAACTCTTTTCATACATGACATGCTTTACTGGAAAAAGTATCCCACTAAAATAACTTCACATCTCATCTCTAATTCCATAAATATGGTCATAATCACATAAATCATTAAAAAACATTATGTATAGTCCACATGATACCCTCCATCAATGCTTTGAATATTAGTATATGAAAGGGAGATGTATCTATAAGAGATTACATTGTGTGTCTCTTGAGGATGACATATGATCATGTCCACTCAATTTACATGTTGTGTAGTATAGTTAATGACATGTGTAGGGGGTTAAATGGTGTGCAACCCCTCTAGATCCCCAAGTCCTACTAACATCCACGCATATCTGTACATGTCACATATACATATACGATGTGTATATGGTGACAATGGGGGTACGTTATTTTGATATCAGGGTTCTCTAAACACCCCAATATTTTCGGGATATCTATGTTTATTTATAGGGCTTGTACCCCATGTACACATGTTTTGCCTCATAGACCATCACTAGAGTCGTGTCGTTGTCCATGTTTACGTATTGGATCCTGTTACCATGTACCACATGCCATTACCATGTACCTAGTTGTTTCCTCTAACCCTTGTAAACATGATTCCTAGTTTTCTACTTCTACATAGCCAATTCCCAATATATTGAGTGTATTCTAATGCCCACAACCTCCCACCTGAACCTCACTACATGGAATGTTCCATTAATACATGATCATTAGTTACCAAATGATCCCCACACTTGAAAATAAAGAATATAAGATTTGTTCTCATGTATTAATCATGGTGTAATTGTGTTTCTAGTAAAAAACACTTATGATCCTCCCTAAACATAAGATTTTAATGAAATTTTTAACTGAATAACAATAAGGGAACTCTAAAATTAATTATAGGGCTCAAAAAACATAAAATAATCATTAAATAATGTTGTTGATATAATGGTAAAAAATCAACCAACATAGTGGAGAAACGTCGATGCAGTATGTCCAACACAATTCAAAAAACCTATTGCAACAGGATTTAGTGTCCACATCCATCATGAATGGGGTTCAGTAGTGTATCCTTTCTCCGTCCTAGTAATTTACGACCATGGGTGAATCATACCCTCTCCAATTACATGTTTGTTTAATCATTTGGGATGGTCATATTTTAGTGTTATTAATTAAATTTAAATTATTTAATTAACCTACATAATTTAATACCTAACAAAGGTAACCAAAAACAGTTAACCCAACATCAATAAGGTTTATGTTGTGATAGGGTAATACTCTCTTTCTAAAACCATCTATTATATTAGATTTATAATCTATGTCTCGTATAGGAATATATTCCACATTTCCAAAAAAACTACACATTTTCATTATAGAGCACTTAATATTTTTAGTATCACTAAACTAATGCTCTCTAGGCCATGGAAAGTCACACATACTCTGCACCTAGATCTGGAAATTTTCATAATAAATATTACAATATATTATAATAAAAAAAATATCACTTTTATAAATCACAAAAAAATAATACATTGTTATTTATTATGATATTTTTATATAACGATTTGTAAAATGATGTTAATTTCACTAATATTAATGTTATTTGTTATACTCGGTAACTATTATCTTAAAATGTTGTTTTTATATTCTATTTATCATGTTTTTTAGTTGAAAAATGTTTTTACCTTGTTTTTATATCCATTTACATTAGTATTATTCCCATATATATTATCAAATATTTTTATAATCTTTAAGGATTTGGAGGAACTCTAAAAAGATCAATCTTTTATTTATGAAGTATTGTATTATAAAATAATAATTTCTCATGAATGATGTAATAGGAGTTATAAATGAAAATAATATTTTATAATTAATAAAAACAATGTGGAAGTATAATATTTCATACTGGTATAGTTTTATGAACAATATAAAAATTTGATCTTAAATGGTGATAATACATTAGTTAAATAGAATCCTTATTATAAACCAAAAATTATGGGGACATTACATACATGAATTTATAGTCAGTATTAGGATATGATTTAGAGAAATTTGGTGTTCATGATGTTTTTAATAAAATACATTATGTGGATTCCAATTTATGATTATGTTATCATGAATGATTTTCTGATTACTCTATGACATTTAATGTATCTTAATATAATTGATCTCTATATTATAATGGTTCATCATTGTCGAAATTATGTGAATTAATTAGGAATGAATCAAGAGAAAAATATTTATCCAAATCAATAACCTGAACTGGATGAATTTGGAACAGTGTAGTATGTAGCTATGTTAACTGATATAAATTTTGATAAAAATTATAGTTAACATTCTAGAGTGTGACCAAATTATCCATAAATGAACATATCAATAGAAATAATTTCTTGAAACAAAACCAATTTACAGTTATTTTAACTACAACATGTTGTAGATGATGGGTAGATCAATGATTTGGATACGATATTTGATGTTTTATGAAATTCATAAAATTACTAGGTAACTTTTACTATATATATTAATTATATTGAAGCTAATAAATATTGGGTTTTTATTAATAATTTCATGGAGAATAATGTGATTTATTCATTGTAATATAAGCTATTTAATTTATTTAATAACAAATAGTTTAATAATTTTCTTTAATATTTGAAGAATTTGTTTACATTATAAAAATTAAAATGATGGGGTCTCTGTTTTTTAATAATTTTTTTCATGATTTATAATGTATGAGGAAAATCATATTCTAGAAAGTGTATATACAATTTATAGATATTACATAGTATTGAAACCATATTTATAGAGGGATTTGGATACTTATTAATTTAAAATTTATGATGACATTATTTGATTTTTTAAAATTTTGAAATATGGTTTGTTGAATTTTATAGATCTCATATATATATATATAACTTCATGATGTTTTAAAATGGGTATGTAATGGAGAAAAAGTAAATAAATATATATTAGGATAAGAGAGTTCCATTTTATTCTTTTCCAGTATAAAAAAATAATCATTCTCTGGAGTCTTTTATGAGATTAAATAGGTGCTCTCAATATAGTAAAATATGATTTTTTGTATCATATATTTAACGATATTTGTTCTGGTGAGACTAATAATGGTTAGATTAAACTGTTATTTTTTTCTACAAATAGATGATCCATTATTAAAATGTATATTGGAATAAGTGTATTAATGTTACAAGTCATTAATACGACATCAAAGAAGTATTTTTAACTTCATTTTCTACTACTATTGTATATTTTTGTCCTTCAAATGATATTGTGGAAGGAATATTAAATTTTTACTCAAAATATTTTAATGGATTATTATATTCAATATATAGTTGTTCTAATAATTCTACGAAATGTTCTATTTATATATATGTATCAAATAACGAAATTGATATAAAACGTTTTGTTGAAAATTATTGTTAAATTTTTAAATAAAAATCAATTTATTGGAATGGTCATATTGTTATTGATGGATTGGTTTTTTCTAAAAGTAATATTTTTTGTATACATAGTTTTGATTGATAGTAGTATTTTATGGATATATTTTCATCTTATAAGGCCAAAATATTACATAGAGTTGAATAATTCATATTGAATTATTATTTAATAATGGGTCAATTATAATGATTAAATATAAAGAAGCTGATAAATTGATTAAAGTATGGTGAAAATATTTCTTGAACATGTTTTTTAAATGAAGATAACAATATAGATTCATTATGTTCTTATTGCAAATTAATATTAATATTTAATTCAAAATGATATAAATCATTATATTCTGGACCAAGAGGATTAAATAACCTTTCACATAATACCTAATTGAATGAAAATATGAGTGACTTCTTATCGAATGGATCCCAAGAATCAGTTGTATTTGAAATGTAAATTAAAATAATTTATAGATAATTTAATCATTCCCAAAATAAAGTCTCATTAGTGTCACAAATCACTCCCCCATTAGTACCCCTCCTTGGTGGGAATAGTAGAAAATGATGACCATGAACCCCCCAATAATAGTAAACATGTTTGAAACTGTCACAATGGTTATATAATCCATAAAAATGTGATGTATTACCCACATTATATGTATTTAGGAAATGAGTGACATGATTATATCCACCAATCCACACATTCAAATAGATAATAAATAAACCATCCCAATATTTTATTTTAATTTAATAATAAATTAATTTAATTGGGAAATACACAAAAAAATACATTGTAGTGTAAAAATAATCCGAACTACTCAACAACCACTACAGGCTAAAATTGAATTTATTGATCATAATATAACCCTCATATAAATGAACTGAAATATATATATATATATATATGCGGTGATTATATAGTCATATTGAATTTCATACTACATAGAACACCTCATTGAAATGTGAAATAATATGACTAAAACGAAATGAAAAAGAAAATGAAACTGAAACATTACCATGATCGTAAATGCTATATACCATCCCTATAATTGATTTCTCACCAATTAGTACATAAAATTAATAATATCTATAGAAATATAAATATATATTTATATATTACATTTTCACCACAAAAACATCCCACTAGATTATATCATTAATTAATAAATTCAAAAAATCATGTACCACCATCCCTTTTTCAATTCAAAACGCACCACATGCCTTAATTCCAAATCTAATCTTGTATTATAATTGATAAATCATAACATGATCGTTATAAACTCATCCATAATTATTTGGTGATTTCAAAATCCACTAAAACTCATGTTCAACGCCTTATACATCAAGCCATTATAGACCATTAAAGTATAAACAATGGAAATAATAGTTACTATAGATTTAATATAACTGTGTGAAATAATCTCTAGAATCTATAACATGTACACACTTGTATGGTAAAACTGTGAGACATCATAGCCCGTGTAGACTGTACCATATAACTACGGCCATTATTAACCATATATTCTTACATAACATGATACGTCGAATGGATATTTGAGGAAGGGGGCAATTCAACCATCCATTCCCTCAAGATCTATAATGTTTAGGAAACAATTCATTACCCAAAGGCATGTGCATCATATGATAGTCCGAGATGGCTGATAGATCATATGTGTTCATATAATTTAACAAAAAAATTAATCACAAATACAATATTTAAATATTCCTAGCCTTATAATCCATTGTAGATATCATCGAATATGACATCGTGATCAATATTCTAAAGCCTATCAGGACAGATTTTATAAATTCACATATATATCATGATTAAACATCTTTTACCATTTCTACATTGAAATTAGAAATTTCTATTATTTAACTAACACCAATAGAAATTCTTGTTCATGAATTTCAATATATAAAAAAACCCACTTTTATATATTCACATTTTAATTTATGTTTATTAAAAACACATTCTTTAAAGCATTTATTATAATGATCTGATGGACTCCAATACTCATAATGAACAACATCACCACCCACACCATGAGTTAATTATTTTTTAATTTTCTATTCTATAAACCAATAAATCTATACCTAATTTTAATTTACAATAATAATATTTACCCTCAATGCATAAGGAAACTATAGTATGTAGTCGAAACAGACAATAAAAAACCATGTAATAACCTACCATCAAAATAATACATCATGAAATAATTCCAATCCCAGCTCTCATCTCATACCCATGAATCCCTCAAAAAAAAGTATTATAAAAACAACCCAAAAAAAGAGAATCCCTTATATCAACCCATGCATTGTGTTACCATATACTTTATCTCTGGTAATGGTCATAAAGAATCCCTTCTCCCAACTTACATCATCCATACCATGGATTCTTAACTCTAAAAGTCAATTATTTGTAAGGATTTACAACCATAGATAAAAAATACTATGGAAAGATATGTATTTTCTACATTGTGAAAAAATGGATAGATATTGTCCATAAACCCCAAGGAAAAATCATTCATAAGAAATAGTAGGCTCATTAAACTCAATAATTATTCTCTCATATGTAAATATTTTATTACTATGATGAATTGAATAATTCAATATGTATTTTTATTATAAATATACAACATATATTCAGAGACTAAAAATATGTAAGAAACAACCATAGAAAATATTTGTCAAAAAAATTTAAATTTAATAGCTTTAGGACGAATAAAATATAATTTCACAATACTCATTCATTAATCCAAAAATAATTAATAGAATCAAAATTTCTAATCAATATTCTATATATAAATAATTAAAAAAACAAAAAAGCATCAATCAAATGGAATAATACATTGAAACTATCATGATGAATCTAATCGTTTGAAAAAATCACATATGATCACAAAACTCATATAATTCATTATTAATTTTTATTATTATGTTCTTCTATGTGAATTTAACCATTACTAAAGGAGAATAGATCATGATATTCCAATAGTATCACAAAATAAAAAGAGAAATAAGAAATCCCATAACATTATACTTTCAATATTCTTCATGTGAAAATAAAACAATATAATAAGATAGTTGATCACCTCCCCCACAAGGAAAAAAATATTCATATGGTCACCATACCATGGATCATTTATCTTGAAATAAGATAAACCCCACATGATATTAATAAATTAAAACCATAAATTGGAAAGATAGAATATTATGTATAAGAACAAAATGGAGAAGAAGAAAATCCCAAAACCTCACCAATGAGTGGTCCCTAGAATATTTTGTAAAAACTCATATCCTAGGAGTCTAAATATCTATAAAATTTGCCCTTGGGATACGGAGGGTTTGGATGAGAAGGGATAAAATACCACAATTTTAGAGGTACCTTATAATTTATTCCATATGTATCTTATTATCACCATTTTTAAATCTCCTTGACTATTAAGTAACTCTTAGGGTTCTCAACGAAACTATGGATCATCAAAGGATTCTACACTACTATTATAGATTTATAAACCCACCATTGATAATCTATATCCCAACCCATATGTATCTTTATTGAATCCTATAATACTGATGAATATCTAAGGTGAACCAATCTACCATTCCACAACTAATGTAGTGAGACACACTATTCACACATATAAATTACATCATATTTTATGATTACTGTTTACATAAAAAAATTATACACACTTAAATAATATAGGTCTTCTTCTAATGAGAACTTGGATACATAAGTACCATATCAATACAATATTCCCTTCATCACCCACTTAATCCTTCAAAACATGATCCATTATTAGACATATCAAACATAAAATTGTTCTTCACATCTTGGGAAATAAAACATATAAAATGTGATATCAAATACAAGATAAGGGTACATTAGCGACTTATCAATAATTATATAGGAATAAACTTTTCAAATTGGAATGAAAACATGATATTGAAAATTTAAAACCATATTTTTTATATGATAGATCATATTATTAAGTCATCTAATTAAAAATGGGATTTCATAATCCTCGAATTTCAATTCCATCTAAGAACATGTTGGATGAGAGTAAAACGTTGGAATGATACCTAGATTTATATGATAAACATAAGAATATAAAATAATTTATTTAAAATTCTAGGGTCACATCCAAGACTATCATTGTGGATTGGGTTCACCCTTAATTCCATTGTATTTATATTGATTTATTACTAATACTATCATCTATGAATGATTACATTACAAAAATGGGTGTATATAACATCCCAATATTTTGGGAATTATTTTTTCTTTTTAATTTAACATTTTTAATATTTTTCATTTCGCCCAACATTAAGGATAATTAATTTTCTATTAAAGAACTATGTTTGGATTGAATTATTAAAAAATAATTGATAAAAGTGCACTAAAGTTAAAAAACATAATCTATCTTTGCATAGAATAATAATATTTTTGGCGTTACACACAATAATGAATTACCTTGATGTCATCCACAACAAGAGGGACCGATTTTTACCTAAGAATAATATATCATTAAAATGTTATTACATAATATAATAAGATATAACATTATTATTAAAATAGAGGTTATGAATATTATTGAATAACTAATTATAAAATATTTTTTACAAAAATATAAAATTTATTAATAGGTTAAAAAATAATTATAAATTAATATGAAAACTAATTGAATATAACGAAAAATTTAATTATTTTTGTGGTCAGAGATATATTTTACCCCAAAAATTAAATTAATTACAATTTTTGAGTGAAATTTATATAATAAATATTTTATATATTCAACAAATATTTTTTATATTCATCTAATATATTTTAGAGACATAATATATGAACGAGAACTATTTAATTCTTAAGAACAATATTTATATTAAGGCATTTTTACCATATTTTAATTAAGAACCCATTTTAAATAAAATATTTTTGACATTAATATATATAATAGGTAAAAATAAATTTAATATTTTAAATAGGAATGTAATAATTAGGTTAGTGTTAATATTTTCTATTTTCTATGAAAAATCAATCATTAATGAAATGTAAATAAATTTATGTTTGTTCAAAACTATTATTTCATTTATTTTACTTATATGAATAAAATACATTTGAAATTGTTATATAAGTATAATTATATAATATTTTTACCATTTAATATAATTTAAGTCATGTATATAAATTTTACATTGAAATTAGATATAATAACTTAGCAATAGATTGATCAATTTTACTTTAAAAACAGGTAGTGTCATCTCGTAAACTAGATTAATTAAATTTAATTAATGATACTTTTATGATTTGAATATGGATTAATTGATTCAATATGTTGAATAATAATAAATTTTAATGTCTAATATAGTCACCTTGGTTCTTTACAAAAAAAATTAACGAATGCAGTTATAATTAATTTCATCGATTAAGGAAAAATTAAGTTTAACTAATGACTAAACATTAAATTTAAAACCTAATACAACATAGATAGTTTTCCAACACCATTTTTATAACCATATTATGATCTTATAATCCATTATATTTAATCTTGTCCACTATGTTATCCACATTACCTGGGATAAATGTGGGTGGCATTACTTTTCCAATGATTTTCAAGAGTCCCATTCGTCCTCTTCTATAAAAAGGCCACCACTCCTACATTTCTTTACACCTCTAAAACCACATTAGATAATAAATTCTATACCCAAATTACCTCAAAAAAAATAATCCATTCTCCATAGAATCATCTTATTTTTAAAAAATCAATTTAATTAATCCTTCTAGTGTAATCCAAAAGTTATTACCCGATTTAGAGTCAACATATTCTCTCAAGATCATTTATTTTATTCTATTTCTCCACACGTCCACTATATTTATCCTATTATTTTACAAAAAATAATATTACAATAATTATTGTATTATTTTTTAATTCTATGGTTTTTGACTAATGTAACAGACACCTCTATCAGATGAGAAATGATTATACTATTTACATGTGTGGCAAAATATAACCCCACAAAATGATGATTGTTCATTTTTTACTACATCACATGGTATATATTATAATGGATAGTCAATTTATATATAGTATATATTATATTTATTATGTAATTATTTTTCTGTAATATATTTAAAATAAATATATTTATACATTCTTTTTTGTGTAAATATGATAATTTTATTTGAGGAAGTTTAGAAAACCTTCCCTAAAAGGGATGTGATATATTCATACACTGAATGAAATATATTAAGGATGTGTTTCATTAAATTATATTATATATACTAAATTATAATTCAAATGGAATTAATGTGTATATATATATTTGAATACATATGATTCACTTTATTTCATTTATTCAATATGAAAGTAAAAACCAAAACCACATTCATTCGTACGTACAGATTACCGTCTTCCGAAATGGGGGACTCCATTTCATAATTATATACTCTATAGAATATTATAATAAAAATATACTAACTATAAATGGCATTTATATCATTATATTCATTGTATAAATAAATATATAATTATAATGAGAAAATGTATAACAAATTATGACACATGAGGAAAACAAATATTAGCAGAATTAAAAATATAACATATGAATGATAACAACCAGGTAATATTGGGTCATTATAAAACCATATATAGTATTTGATATAATAATATAATAAAATAAATGAAGTATAATAAAATTGCATTTTTTATTCAAGAATTTTTTATGAGTACAATGAGAGTCAATATATAATTTATATAGACTTCATCCCACATTTTATTTCCATGAGATAAATGCTATGTTCACCAGTCATTACTTTTTTGTGTGGTATATAATTCTCATTAATGTATTATATGATTATTATTATTAAATTTATTTTTAATTATTTATCCATTATATGAACTTTTTTCATTCGGTTTATGATTCAAATGATACCAAACCGATAAGATAGTTTTCTATGAATTTACTGTTTTCAGACACATACCTTGTTATAATAGTTTCTTTCATGACGTTAATATAAATCATTTATATTTTTATTTCATTAATTTCAATATTTTTTTTGATATTTTATGTTTCATGTAATTTAATTTTCTTAAATGAAGACCATTAGTCAATGTTTCCATGTTTTAAGATCTTATGGAAACAATCACATCACTTTTTGAGATTGGATATGATTATTCTTAATTTGATGATATATCACAATCCATCCCTTAAAAAATCATTAATTTTATTATCCTCTATTTATTCATTATATATTCATATATTGGAACCATATTTTCAATCATTTCTACATAAAATTGTTGTGATTACTTATTGAAAACTAGTTATTTGCCTCTCTTCGTTTAGAAATTTGTGTTATATCAAAACAAAGTTTTCTAAAATGTGTCAATAAGGATATTCTACTAATATCATATGATCTAAAAAATAATTTTTTTTCTATTTTTCTCTTTTACCAATATTTTCGAATGTTTTGTCTGGTATAATTTTGATGAAGGATTTTTTATTAGATTTTATTACAATGAAATAAGATTATTTATTTGACCTTGTTCAACATGTACAGATTTACCAAGCATAAATTTTGGGAAGATTCCTTTTTATTTAGAAAAGGATAATATTTATGAAACTGTTTTTAAAAGTAATTTTCATGAAATTATATTTTCATCATTTTTTCATGCATTCCTTTTAAATATTCAATTTTATTTTCAATGTATCTTTTTGAAAACGTTTTTAAACATTAATTTAATGTTTTCAATGTGATTTAAAATAACATTTTTTTTTAAAATTATTTTAAGGTTATTATATAATTTATCAAGAAATAAGGTTTTCAAAATGATATCATGTATTCTTTATATGTTTTCTATAACAACCCATACATTACATACATTGTTAGTACTTTAAAATTGAAGTACACTTATTACAACATATAACAAAACCCTGAAAGAACCATATAGGTATAATGTCTTTTGAAACTGGGAAACATAAACAACTGAATCATAAAGCATCTACAATGTCTCCCATTTATTTCATCATATCTAGAGTCCCTTTTGGAATATCCTACTTAATAAACTTCCTCCTGACCTAGGGAATGAAAACATACAAAAGGGTGAGCTCAAATGCACAGTAAGGGTAAACAAAATAAATATCAATCACATCATATTCATAAGAACATAACATTTTGGAAATCCTAAACTGCAAAAGAGATCATAATTTCATAACATGGGATAAATAATAGTAGTGAAATGTAATCCCAATAATCATAACATAAAACATGAAACTTTTTGGCATACACACATAATCATTAAGAATCATTTCTTAGTAGTAAAGACTCAGTTCCAAGACTATCTTAGCCAACAAGGTCCATTTATGAACCGAGTTCACTCTATGTTTCAGTCCTCTTTCACTGAATCGGATTAACCTGCCATTCCAATCATGTCTATATCATGATATATAAATCATTTCTCAATTAAATGGAAGGATATATAGGTCCCACCCATCTCATAATGATACCATTATTATGTGTGCCACAAAATCATAAATCATACATCATTGCATAACCCATGTAATAAAATTGGGATTCTTAAACATCGTGACATCATAAAACAATTCATACAAGATAAAGGAATTCATAAAAATAATTCAATCACAACATAATCAAATAAATGTAATAATAGGGATATAAACATAACCCTATATTATCATAGATGGAAAATAATTTTGATAAAACACTTGAACTCCGTTCTTGAGGAAAATATCCTTTCTACTTCAAAAATAGTTTTCCTTTATTAACATGTCATACAATTTTAAACTAAAAGATGTTGATTAAAAATAAAAATGAAAACTTGTAAATAAATCTTCTTGGAAATAATTTTTTAAAAATCCATTCATGCTGTATAAGTTAAAAAACATTCTTCTCGTACTTTTGTCGGAAGAGTCAAAAAGTACCTCATACAAAAAATGACAAATGATTCCATTCATATCATTTACTAAAAACTCACCGAAGGGTAAAATTGAATTTAAACAATTTTAGGTGTATGTAAATAACATTAAATATTGAGGAAACATGTATGTGGATGATAAAATACACCCTAGTAAATACCAAATTATAAACAATCTCGGATAAAAACTGAGATTGTGATATTTTCCCTTACCTTAGGTCCGATTTGCTTCATAAGTGTCCGAAACACCTGTATAATGATATAAATAATGTTATTGACTTATTACAGAATCATACTTATTTTTATGATATTATATATGGTCATATTATTAGCTTCTTATTAGTAATAATTCATTGTTACTTGTAATTCTGGTGTTATTGCTTTTTGTTCTTATGCGTGTTTTGTTGAATAAATTCTTATTCTTCTTTTTAGGTTATAGATACCTCATTTCCAGAATGGTATTAGTGTAATACATATCATATTTATTCAGTCAATTCATTTATATAATCATTATGCAATGAAAATCATGTAGAATGAGTCTCATCACATCGTGGAGACGGTATTCCGTACGTACGCACGAGCGATGATATCGTTCCCATGATCGTGGAATTGTATTGGAGTGTATGTATACTATTTCAGAATTAATATAACTTAACAATAATCATATATAGTTATTATTTACACCATTATACCCATCCGAGTAAGGTGGTGGTGGAAAATACATTACACCACGGCGTGGAGATGGTATTCCGTACATACGCACGTGCAGTGATTTCATTTTCCATAGGATGGAGAGATGGTGAAATATTATTGTTTCATACATATAATGACATATCCGTATATGAGTGATACTGATGTTATTACTTCATAATGAAACAACTAAAGAAGAAGAAGTAGAAGAAGAAATAATGTTGAAAGAATCGGTAACAGACATTACCTCTTCTTTGAAGTGCCTCTTTGAGACCTCCTCTTAGGGAACGAAAATTGGTCTTTGAATAATACCGGGACCTCTAGGATATTTCTAGGGAAGTGGAGAAGAGAATTTGGCAGGGGTTGGCCGAGATTGAAGGATCAAAGTGGAGTGAGGAAGAGAGGAAGGAGGTTCCCTTTTATAAGGGAGGAGAGGGGAACCTTTGGAAAAACCAAAAATATTATTTTATTATAAAGTCATATTCAGTTTTTAATAGCTCCAAGTTGATTTATTTCAAAGATAAGGTAGGTATGGGTCGAAATAATTTCATCCAATATAATTTAGACAAGATTAGGTTTCTATTTTAACCTTATCATTTAGATTTAACTTTAAGTTAGATAATTTTTCTTTTACCGTGTCTTCTTGTTTTCTTACACTATAAGGTCAATAAACATACTATAATAAGCCAAAAAAACCCCAGTTGTTTATTATTAATATATATAACCTTATCTAAGTCATTTGGCCGATCCTTAGATTTTTAGGAATAAAATAACAATTAATAATATAATATTTTTAAAAAAAACTATTTTATTTCAAATTTGACACTATTTGTTAATTGATTTTTGTGAAACTAATAACAGAAATATTAGTTATAATAAAGTTAATTAATTAAATCCTAACATGTAATATTAACATAGAAAATTGTTTTAATTCATAAAAAGTCTCAAATTACATTTATTTGGGTATTTATAACATCAATTATGTTAGTATTTCATTAATAATATAATTACTACATCATCATTGTGTCATACATAAATTAAATTATTTAATGTCTAAAATTTACAAATAAAATACCATTTTGTAGAAACTCTTTTTAGCTTTCTAATGAAAGTTTGTAGTAAAATTTATCTTATGTATAACCCTATATTAAAAATGATTTACTTATTAAACATTGATTTTAAATATTATAACCCTTCTTTAAATAAATTAATATTAAATGTCCTAATCTAATCCATGTGGGCCTAGATGGTCATATTTTATCCCTAAGGTTGTTTTTGGTAGAATTACACTTATCCAATAGAATTAG
This sequence comes from Viscum album, assembly GCA_963277665.1. NCBI lineage: Eukaryota > Viridiplantae > Streptophyta > Magnoliopsida > Santalales > Viscaceae > Viscum > Viscum album. Next base: position 860,673,723 of record OY728151.1, read on the forward strand.
GACATGTTTAAGGGTAATAATAATATCACTTTTACCCTTAATTACCCTATTTACTTTTAACTGTGGTAAAAAAAGTAAAAAGTTACTATTCACCAAAAATTATTTTCTTCTCATTGAAACACATTTTAGTCCTTTATATTAACCATGTCTCTCGTATTTTCGAAATTCCACTCACAGAAGTGGTAAAATTTTGTTTTATGTAAAGTTGCAAATTCTCCTAGGAGGTGGGTAAAAGACGGTGAAAAGTTCGATAAAATTTTTATATATCTAAAATTATTATAAAATGACTCCATTGAATTGCATTGAAATTATATGGATATTATGTATCAATTTTGAACTAAAATAAATTTAAATAAAATAAATAATTATTTAAATAAAAATTTGGTTTTTAAATACTAACCGAGTGTTTTCACTATTCATCGAAAATTGAATGTTTTCAGAAAAATACCAATATTTTACCCTAGGCTAATTTCGATATTCCGAATCCAAAAATGAAGTCAATTTTGGAAAATAAAATTTACAAAATTTCAAAAAGTGGGTATTACTATTCATAACGGCTAGTTTTAATAATATTTTAATAGCATATCGTTGTTTAGTGAAACTCGGTATTGCGTACGTCACAAGCTATCGAGGAAGGTCATGATTGTGTGTAAAGAAATACAAGATAGTGTTTTGTGTATTGAATGATTCCTTTGATGATTTATAAAAAAACAAAATATTTCTCATAAAAGTTTCGGGAGTTACATTCTACCCCCCTTAAAATGAATTTTTCCCTCAAAATTCGTCACTTTATAACAAACAGATGAGGATACCTCTCCATCATAATATCCTCAAGAACCCATGTATCTTCTTCTAATTGGTGGTTCCTCCATACAACATTCACCAAGCGAGTGGTCTTTTTTCGTATGACTTTTTCTCTACGATCTAGAATATCTATCGGCTGTTCTTCATAAGAAAGATCTTTCTCCAGCGGTACAACTTCTGAGCTGAGTACATGTGAAGGATCAAGTATGTACTTTCTCAGGAGAGATACATGGAACACATCACGAACATGGGAGAGATTCGGTGGATGCGCCAATCGGTAAGCTATCTTTCCAACACGATCCAGTATTTCAAAAGGACTGGTATACCTAGGTCTTAGCTTTATCTTCTTTCCAAATCTCATTACTCTCTTCCAAGGAGATATTCGTAGGAACACTTTATCACCCACTTCAAACTCTAGGTCTTTTCTTCAGTTTTCGGCATAACTTTTTCTCGACTTTGAGCATCTATAATGTGTTGTTGAATATATCTGACCTTTTCTACCATCTCACCAACAAGATCAGGTCCTAATAGATTTCCTTCCCCAACTTGATCCCAGCAAGTTGGAGTTCTGTATTTCTTTCCATAGAGAGCTTCATAAGGAGCCATCTGATTACTGGAGTGAAAGCTATTATTATAAGAAAATTCGACCAAAGGTAGGTGTTGATCCCAACCACCTTTGATATCCATAGAGCATGCTCTCATCATATCTTCTAGAGTTTGAATTGTCCTCTCAGACTGACCGTCTGTCTGAGGATGATAAGCAGTGCAGAAACTCAACTCTGTATCCAGAGTATGCTGAAGACTTCGCCAAAACATTGAGGTAAACCTTGGATCCTGATCAGATATAATAGAAAGTGGTACTCCATGCAATCTTACCACTTCCTTTACATATATGATAGCAAGCTAATCTATAGAGTAATCCTCTGAAATAGCAATGAAGTGTGTAGACTTTGTAAGACGATCAACTATGACCTAGATAGCATTATTTACTTTGTATGTTTTAGGAAGTCTAGTGACAAAGTCCATAGTGATGTTTTCCCATTTCCATTTGCGTATGGGTAATGGTTCTAACATCCCCTAAGACTTCTATCTCTCAGCTTTAACATGCTCAAAAACCAAACATCGAGAGACATATTCAGCAACATCTCTTTTCATGACATCCCACCAAATGTACTCTTTCAGGTCCCTATACATCATTGTGCTTCCAGGATGAATAGAGAATGAAGAACTATGAGCTTCATCCCACAACTCCTTTTATAATTCTGGGATGCGAGGAACAAAAACCCGATTCCTGAGCATTATTACCCCATCACAATCAAGGTTGAATTCAGGAACATTTCCCACCATATTTTGTAACTCTACATCTTCTTCTTGTGCCTCTTTAATCTTCATATGCATAGATGTTTGAACATTCATTTGATAAAGATACGATTTTCCCCCGTCCATTAAATTTCCAAGATCCATCCTTTGTAAATCCAAAAATATTGGATCTTTTGTGATCCTCATCATGGATAAAATAACATGGTCTTGTCGACTTAATGCATCTGCCACCTTGTTTTCTTTCCCAGGGTGGTAATGAATTGAGCAGTCGTAATCCTTAATCATCTCCAACCATCTTCATTGGCGCATATTTAACTCCTTTTGTGTGAAAATACATTTTATACTTTTTTGATCAGTATAAATATCATACCTTTCTCCATAAATATAATGCCTCCAAATATTTAAAGAAAATATTACCACAGCTAACTCCAAATCATGAGTTGGGTAATTTTGCTCATGGATTTTCAACTGTCGTGAGGCATAAGCTATCACCATATCATTTTGCATAAGAGCACACCCCAGCCCCTTCTTGGATGCATCACTGTAGATCACAAACCATTCTCCACTACAAGGAAGTGTGAGTACAGGTGCACTGGATAAACTTCTTTTCAACTCCTTGAAATTCTCTTCACATTCCTCCGTCCAAACAAACATAACTCATTTCCGAGTCAACTTGGTGAGTGGATTAGATAATCGTGAAAAATATTTCACAAAACATCGATAATATCCAGCCTAACCAAGAAAACATTGTATCTCAGTTACTGTTGTTGGTATCGACCATCTTTTGATAACCTCTGTTTTTTCTGGATCCACAGATATCCCCTCTTTTGAGATTATGTGACAAAATAATGCAACTTTTTGAAGCCAAAATTCACACTTGGTAAATTTGTCATAAATATTATCCTTTATTAGGGACTTCAATATAATTCTCAAGTGATCTTCATGTTCTTACTTGCTCTTTGAATATACAAGAATATCGTCTATAAAGACCGCCAAAAACTGAACAAGATAGTCTCTAAAGACTCTATTCATCAGATCCATGAAGCTAGCAGGGGCATTAGTAAGACCAAATGGCATCACTATAAATTCATAGTGTCCATGCCTTGTACGGAAAGCCGTCTTTGGTATATACTCCCTTTTGAACCTTAATTGATGATACCCTGAACAAAGATCAATCTTGGAAAAGTATTGATCTCCACGTAGTTGGTCAAATAAGTCATCAATCCATGGGAGAGGATATCTGTTCTTGATCGTGATCTTGTTAAGTTATCGATAATCAATGCAGAGTCTCATTGATCCATCTTTCTTCTTAAAAAATAGAACAGGTTCTCCCCAAGGTGACGCACTAGGGAATATGAATCCCTTATCAAGATTCTCTTGGAGTTGCTTCTTCAATTCCTACAACTCAATTGGGGCCATTCTATAAGGTGTCTTTGAAATAGGCAAAGCACTCGGTACGAGTTCTATTGAAAACTCAACTTCACAATTTGGTGTAAGACCCAAGATTTCCTCCGGAATGTCATCGTCAAACACCCGTACAGTGGGCATATTCTAAATCGTGAGTTTCTATCCAACCATTTGAGATAAATAACCTTTATTTAGTGGAATCAAGACCCATATGATGGATGAAATTTCCAATGGAAGGTTATGTTTGTCCTTGCATCGATATAAGATCATAGATTGATCTGGAATATGAAATGTGACTTCCCTTCTTTGGAAATTGATATGAGCTCCATATAAAGAAAGCCAATCCATGCTGATAATCACATCAAATTCCTCTATAGGAAGGATCACAATATTTTCAGGAATCACTTTCCCACAAACATCAATCAAGGAAGAATTATAAACTTTTGATGCGACTGTTGTGCCATTAGGGGTTGTCACAGCTAACTCAACATCTAATTGTTGAGGTAATATGGTGATACCCTTAGAAAATTATTCAGAAATAAAAGAGTGGGTGGATCCAGAATCAAATAAAACATTTTCTACTTTAGAGTGGATGGTAAGTGTACCTTTCACCACTTCGTTATCGTACTCCACATCGCTGATAGAAATTGCATGGGACTTTCCTTTATCATTAGCCTTAAGAGTTTTTTGATGTAGATTATCATCAAGAACCCTTGGATTGGGGCACTGATTGGAATAATGCCCCATTTCCTTGCATTTGTAACATTGAAGTGTAGGAGGTGCACTCTGTGTAGCCTTTTCATTGTTTGCATCACTAGACATATTCATCCCATCATTGCGACATTCAGATGCTCGATGACCTTCCTTTACACATTTGAAACATTTACTTGTCCCTTTAAGACAACTCCCTCAATGTTTCTTTCCACACTTTGAGCATAAGGGAAAACTCATCTTCTTTTCAGTGTGATCTTTAGATTTTTCTTTGAATTCCATTTTCCTCTTCTTATCAAACCCATATGACTGATGGGTTACTGCAATCTCCATCTCAACCTTGAGAGCACATCGAACAATTTCTTCGTAGCTATTGAAGTACCTTATGGCTAACGCCCTTAGAAGACTAGGTTTTAAGCCACTAAAGAATCGATCGATCTTAATCTCAGGTTGGATAATAATTCCAGAAGCGTACCTTGAAAGTCTTTTAAAATTTTTATCATAGGTAACAACAGATTCATCATCCTTTTGCTTTAGTTCAAGAAACTCGTTCTCTATCTTTCTTCAAAGAATACGAGGGAATTACTTATTGAAAAATAAGCTATTGAACTCGTCCCATTACATGGATTCAATTTCATCAATTTCCCTCGTATTCTTAACAATATTCCACCATTGATTAGCTTCACGTTACATACGATAAACTATAAGATGACTTTATCATGTTCAGAACATTGAAGAACTGAAAATATCTTTTTAGAAGTACTGATCCATTGTTCAGCAACTAATGGATCAGTAGACCCACTAAATGAGAGTGGACGCTGCCTCATGATGGATTCAACAGAATGTTGCTCCTTACTTTGCTCGTATGGAAGTCCTTCATGATTCATATCTTGAGAAAGTTGTGTGAGCATGGATACAAGATTTTTCATTCCATCTCCCATAAGGTTTGGTTACATAGGGGGATAATCATTGCATTTCATGTCGCATTATGCATTAACATGGTTCCTTCGAGTTCCATCCATTAACTAATACCAAGATGAATAGTGTCAGGAACACTAATTATAATAGGAAAAACACATAATCAAGAATAAAAGTTTACACTTAAGGTCTTATCATAGGGTTTTCATGGCCATTTCTAAAACACTAATATTGTGTTCTATGCTTATACTTATCCTTAGGGTTCTTACTAAGGCTTTCACATCCTAGTTTCCAAAGGTTGACTATATCTTTCCTCTGATACCAACTATAACGACCAATATTTTACATACATTGTTAGTACTTCAAAATTGAATTACACTTATTACAACATATAACAAAAACATTAAAGGACTGTATAGGTATAGTGTCTTTAGAAACTGGGAAACATAAACAACTGGCTCACAATGCATCTACATTGTCTCCCATTCATTTCATCATATCTAGAGTCCCTTTTGACATATCCTACTTAATAACCTTCTTTCTGACCTGGGGAAAGAAAACATACAAAAGGGTGAGCTCAAATTTTCAGTAAGGGTAAACAAAAGTAATATCAATCACATCATATTCATAAAAACATAACATTTTGGAAATCTTAACATGCAAAAGAGATAATAATTTCATAACATGGAATAAATCATAGTAGTGAAATGTAATACCAATAATCATTACTTAATACATGAAACTTTGTGGCATACACACATAATCATAGATAATCAATTCTTAGTAGTCAAGACTCATTTCCATGACTATCTTAGCGGACAAAGTGCATTTCTGAACCGAGTTCACTCCTCATTTCAGTCCTGTTGCACTGAACCGGATTAACCTGCCGTTCCATCCATGTCTATCTCATGAGATATAAGTCATTACCCAAATCATTGGAGGGATATATAGGTCCCACATATCTCATAATGATACAATTCTTATGTGTGCCACAAAATCATAAATCAAACATCATTGCATAACCCATGTAATAAAAATGGTATTCTTAAACATCGTGACATCATAAAAAAATTAATATAAGATAAAGGAATTCATAAAAATAAGTACATCACAACATAATAAAATAAATTTAATAATAGGGATAGAAACAGAACCCCATATTATCTTAGATGGAAATTAATTTTGATAAAACACTTGAACTCCATTCTTGAGGAAAATATCCTTTCTACTTCAAAAACATTTTTCCTTTCTTAAAATGTCATAAAATTTTAAACTAAAAGAAGTTGATTAAAAATAAAATTGAAAAAAAGTGAAGGAATCTTCTTGGAAATAATGTTTTCAAAATCCATTCATGTCGTATAGGTTAAAAAAACATTCTTCTCGTACTTTTGTCGGAAAAGTCAAAAAGTACCTCGTACGAAAAATGACAAAAGATTCCTTTCATATATTTTACTAAAAACTCACCGAAGGGTAAAATTGGATATAAAAAATTGTAGGTGGATGGAAATAATATTACATATTGAGGAAACATGGATGTGGATGACAAAATACACCCCAGTAAATTCCAAAGTATAAACAATCTCGGATAAAAATGAGATTGTAATATTTTCCCTTACCTTAGGTCAGATTTGCTTTGTAAGTGTCTGAACCTCCTGTATAATGATTTAAATAATGTCATTGACTTATTCCAGAATCATAATTAATTTTATGATATCATATATGGTCATATTCTTATCATCTTATTAGTAATATTTCATTGTTACTTGTTATTTGGGTGTTTATTGCTTTTTGTTCTTATGCGTGTTTTGCCGACTGAATTATTATTATTACATTTAGGTTATAGATACCTAATTTCCAGAATGGTATTAGAGTAATACATATCATATTTATTCACTAAATTCATTTATGTAATCATTATGCAATTAAAATCTTATAGAACGAGTCGCATCACATCGTGGAGACGGTATTCCGTACGTATGAATGAGCGACGAAATCATTCCCATGATAGTGGAATCGTATTGGAGTGTATGTATACTATTTCATAACCAATATAAATTTAAAATAATCATATATAGTTATTATTTACACCATTATACCCATCCAAGTAAGGTGGTGGTGGAAAATATATTTCACCACGACGTGGAGACGATATTCTGTACGTACGCACGCGTGGTGATTTCGTTTTCCGTAGGATGGATAGATGGTGAAATAGGGTTGTTTCGTAATTATAATAACATATAAGTATATTATTGATACTGATGTTATTACTTCATAATGAAACAACTAAAGAAGAAGAAGTGGAAAAAGAAATAAAGTTGAAAAAATCGGTAACAGACATTACCTCTTTTTTGAAGCGCCTCTTTTAGACCTCCTCTTAGGAAACTATCATTGGTCTTCGAAGAAGACCAGGACCTCTAGGATATTTCTAGGGAAGTGTATAAGATAATTTGGCAGGTTTTGGCCGATATTGAAGGCTCAAAGTGGTGTGAGGAAGAGTGGAATGAGGTTCCCTTTTATAAGGGAGGAGAGGCGCACCTTTGGAAAAACTAAAAATATTATTTTATTATAAAGTCATATTCGGTTTTTAATAGCTCAAAATTGATTTATTTAGAAGATAAGGTGGGGATGGGTCCAAATCCTCTCATCTAATAGAATTTAGACAAGTTTATGTTTCTATTTTAACCTTGTCAATTACATTTAACTTTAAGTTAGATAATTTATCTTTTACCGTGTCTTCTTGTTTTCTTACACTATAAGGTTAATAAACTTACTATAACAAGCCAAACGAACCCCAAGTTGTTTATTGTTAATATATATAACCTTATCTATGTCATTTGGCCGAACCTTATATTTTTAGTAATATAATAACAATTAATAATATAATATTTATTTTAAAAACTATTTTATGTCAATTTTAACACTATTTGGTAATTGATTTTTTTTGAAAATCATAACAGAAATATTAGTTCTAAAAAAGTTAATTAAATAAATACTAACATGTCATTTTAACATAGAAAATTATTTGAATCCATAAAAAGTCTCAAATTGCATTTATTTGGGTATTTATAACATCAATTATGTCAATATTTCATTAATAAGATAATTATTGCGTTATCATTGTGTCATACATAAATTAAATTATTTTATGTCTAAAAATTAAAAATAAAATACCATTATGTAGGAAACCTTTTTAGATTTCTAATGAATATTTATAGTTGAATATAGCTTATGTATAACCCTATATTAAAAGTTATTTACTTATTAAACATTGATTTCAACTATTTTAACCCTTCTTTAATTAAATTAATACTAAATGTTCTAATCAAATCCATGTGGGACTTAATGGTAATATTTTATCCCTAAGGTTGTTTTTGGTCGAATTACACTTATCCAATAGAATTAGGATGTGTGTTAGCGTAATAATAATATCATTTTTACCCTTAATTACCCTATTTACTTTTAACCGTGGTAAAAAAAGTAAAAAGTTACTATTCAACAAAAATTATTTTCATCTCATAGAACCACATTTTAGTCCTTGATATTAACTGTGTATCTTGGATTTTCGAAATTCCACTCACAGAAGTGGTAAAATTAAGTTTTATGTAAATTTGCAAATTCTCCTAGGAGGTGGGTAAAAGACGGTGAAAAGTTTGATAAAATTATTATATATCTAAAATTATTATAAAATGACTCCAATTAATTGCATTGATATTATATGGATATTATGTATCAATTTTGACCTAAAATAAATTTAAATAAAATAAATAATTATTTAAATAAAAAGTCAGTTTTTAAACAGTAACCCATTGTTTTCACTATTCATCAAAAATTGAAAGTTTTCATAAAAATACCAAAATTTCACCCTAGGCTAATTTTGATATTCCGAATCCAAAAATGAAGTCCATTTTGGAAAATAAAATTTAAAAAATTTCAAAAAGTTGGTATTACTATTCATAATGGCTAGTTTTAATAATATTTTAATAGCATATCGTTGTTTCGTGAAACTCTATATTGCGTACGACGCAAGATATAGAGGAAGGTCACTATTGTGTGTAAAGAAAGCCAAGATATTGTAGTGTGTAGTGAAAGATTCCTTTGATGATTTATATAAATACAAAACATTTCTCATAAAATTCTCTGGTGTTACATTCTACCCCCCTTAAAACGAATTTCTCCCAAGAAATTCATCACTTTGTAATAAATAGATGAGGATACCTCTCCGTCATCATATCCTCAAAATCCCATGCAGCTTCTTCTAATTGGTGGTTCCTCCATAAAACATTCACCAAGAGAGTGGTCTTGTTCCGTAGGACTTTTTTGCTACGATCCAGAATCCCTATCGGCTATTCTTCATAAGATAGATCTGGCTCCAACGGTACAACTTCTGAGCTGAGTACATGTGACTGATCATGTATGTTCTTTCTTAGGAGAGATACATGGAACACAACGTGAACTAGGGAGAGATTCGGTGGAAGCGCCAATTAGTAAGCTACCTTCCTAACACGATCCAGTATTTTGAAAGGACCGATATACCTAGGGCTCATCTTTACCTTCTTTCCAAATCTCATTACTCTCTTCCATGGAGATATTCGTATGAACACTTTATCACCCACATCAAACTCTAGGTTTTTTTTTTCAGTTGTCGGAATAACTTTTTTGTCGACTCTGAGAAGCTCTAATGTGTTGTTGAATAGACCTGACCTTTTCTACCATCTCATCAACAAGATTAGGTCATAATAGCTTTCTTTCCCCAACTGCATCCCAACAAGTTGGAGTCCTAAATTTCTTTCCATATAGATCTGCATAAGGAGCCATCTGAATACTGTAGTGAAATATATTATTATATGAAAATTCTACCAAAGGTAGTTGTTGATCCCAACCACATTTGAAATCCATAGAGCAAGCTCTCAACATATCTTCTAGAGTTTGAATTTTCCTCTCAGACTGACCATTTATCTTAGGATGATAAGAAGTGCTGAAACTCAACTCTGTATCCAGAGTATGCTGAAGTCTTCACCAAAACATTGAGGTAAACCTCGGATCCCGATCAGATTTAATAGAAAGTGGTACTCCATGAAATCTTACCACTTCCTTTACATATATCCTGGGAAGCTGATCTAGAGGGAAATCCTCTCTAATAGCAATGAAGTGTGCAGACTTTGTAAGACGATCAACTATGACCCAGATAGCATTATTGCCTTTGGATGTTTTAGGAAGTCCGGTGACAAAGTCCATAGTGATGTTTTCCCATTTCCATTCGGGTATGGGTAATGGTTGTAACATCCCCTTAGACTTCTGTCTCTCAGTTTCCATTCGGGTATGGGTATGGGTATGGGTATGCCATCCCACCAGATGTACTCTTTCAGGTCCCTAAACATCTTCATGCTTCCAAGATTAATAGAGAATGAAGGACTATGCGCTTCATCCAACAGCTCCCTCTTTAATTCTAGGATAGGAGGAACACAAACCTGATTCCTGAACTTTATTACCCCATCACAATCATGGTTGAATTCAGGAACATTTATCACATTCTTTTGTAACTCTACATCTTCTTTTTTGTTCCTCTTTAATCTTCACATGTATAGATGGTTGAACATTCATTTGAGAAAGATACGATTTTCCCCTTCCATTATAATTCCAAGATCCATCCTTTTTAAATCAAAAAATATTGGATCTTTTATGATCCTCATCATGGATAAGATAGCATGGTCTTGTCGACATAATGCATCTTCCACCTTGTTTACTTTCCCAGGGTGATAATGAATTGAGTAGTCGTAATCCTTAATCAGCTCCAACCATCTTCTTTGGCACATATTCAGCTCCTTTTGTGTAAAAATATACTTTAAAATTTTTTGATCAGTATAAATATCACACCTTTCTCCATAAAGATAATGCCTCCAAATCTTTAATGCAAAAATTACCGCAGCTAACTACAAATCATGAGTTGGGTAATTTTGCTCATGGATTTTCAACTGTCGGGAGGCATAAGCTATCACCATATGATTTTGCATAAGAACACACCCCAACCCATTCTGGGATGCATCACTGTAGATCACAAACCTTTCTCCACTACAAGGAAGTGTGAGTATAGGTGCACTGGATAAACTTCTTTTCAAATCCTTGAAATTCTCTTCAAATTCCTCCGTCCAAAAAAAACATAACTCTTTTCCGAGTCAACATGGTGAGTGGATTAGATAATAGTGAAAAATCTATCACAAAAAATCGATAATATCCGTCCAAACAAAGAAATCTTCAGATCTTAGATACTATTGTTGGTCTCGACTATCTTTCGATAACCTTTGTTTTTGCTGGATCCACATATATCCCCTCTTTTGAGATTATGTGACCCAAAAATTCAGCTTTTTGAAGCCAAAATTCACACTTGGTAAATTTTTCATAAAGCTTCTCCATACCTAGGGTCTTCAATATAATTCTCAAGTGATCTTCATGTTCTTCCTTTCTCTATGAATATACAAGAATATCATCTATAAATACTACCACAAACTGATCAAGATAGTCTCTAATGACTCTATTCATCAGATCCATGAAGATAGCAGGGGCATTAGTAAGACCAAATGGCATCACTATAAATTCATAGTGTCCATACCTTGTACAGAAAGTCGCCTTTGGTATATCCTCCATTTGAACCTTAATTGATGATACCCTGAATGAAGATCAATCTTGGAAAAGTATTGAGCTCCGCGTAGTTGGTCAAATAAGTCATCAATGCGTGGGAGAGGATATTTTTTCTTGATCGTGATCTTGTTAAGTTCTTGATAATCAATGGAGAGTCTCATTGATCCATATTTCTTCATAACAAATAGAATAGGTTCTCCCCAAGGTGACGTACTAGGGTGTATGAATCCATTATCAAGAATATCTTGGAGTTTCTTCTTCAATTCCTACAAATCAATTGGGGCCATTCTATAAGGTGTCATTGAAATAGACAATGCACCCGGTACGAGTTCTATTGAAAACTCAACATCATGATTTCGTGGATGACCTGAAAATTCCTCCGGAAAGACAACGTCAAACTCCCATAATATGGGAATATTCTTAATCTTGAGTTTCTCTCCAACCATTTGAGATAAATAACATTCATTTAGTGGAATCAAGACCCATAAGATGGAAGAAATTTCCACTGGAAGGTTATGTTCATCCTTGCATTGATAGACGATCATAGCTTGATCTAGAATATGAAATGTGACTTCCCTTCATTGGAAATTGATATGAGCTCCATATAATGAAATCCAATCCATGCTAAGAATCACATCAAATTCCACTATATGAAGGATCAAAAGATTTGCAGGAAGCACTTTCCCACAAACTTCAATTGGAGAAGAATTATAAACTTTTGATGCGACTGTTGTGCCATTAGGGGTTGTCACAGCTAACTCAACATCTAATTGTTGAGGTAATACGGTGATACCCTTAGAAAATTCTTCAGAAATAAAAGAGTGGGTGAATCCAGAATCAAATAAAACATTTGCTACTTTAGATTGGATGGTAAGTGTACCTTTCACCACTTCGTTATCGTACTCCACATCACTGATAGAAATTGCATGTGACTTTCCTTTATCTTTAACCTTAAGAGATTGTTGACGTCGATCATCATCAACAACCCTTGGATTAGGTCATTGATTGGCATAATGCCCCATTTCCTTGCATTTTTAACATTGAAGTGTAGGAGGTGCACTATGTCTAACCTTTTCTTTGTTCGCATCACTAGAAATCTTCTTCCGATCATTGCGGCATTCAAATGATCAATGACCTTTCTTTCCACATTTGAAACATTTACTTGTCCCTTTAAGATGACTCCCTCCATGTTTCATTCCACACTTTGAGCATAAGGGAAAACTCATCTTCTTTTCAGTGTGCTATTTAGATTTTCCTTTGAATTCCATTTTCCTATTCTTATCAAACCCATATGACTGATGTGTTATTCCAATCTCCATATAAACCTTGAGATCACATCAAACAATTTCCTCATAGCTATTAAAGTCCCTTATGGCTAACGCCCTTTGAAGACTTGTTTTTACGCCACTAAATAATCGATTGAGCTTACTCTCAGGTTAGATAATAATTACAGAAGCGTACCTTGAAAGTCTTGTAAAATTTGATTCATAGGTACCAACAGATTCATCATCCTTCTGCATTAGTTCAAGAAACTCCTCCATATTTGTTCGATAATACTAGGGAAGTAATTATTGAAAAATACGTTCTTGAACTCATCCCATTCCATGGATTCAATTTCATCCCTTTGCCTCGTATTTTTAATAAGATTCCACCATTGACCAGCTTCACCTTTCAAACGATAAACTGCTAAGATGACTTTATCATGTTTAGAACATTGAAGAACTGAAAATATCTTTTTAGTAGTACTGATCCATTGTTCTGCAACTAATGGATCAGTAGACCCGCTGAATGAGGGTGGACGCTGCCTCATAAAGGATTCAACAAAATTTTGCTCCTTCCTTTTCTCGTTTGGATGTCCTGCATGATTCTTAGCTTGAGAAAGTTGTTAACACAAGGTTACAAGATTTTTCATTCCATCTACCATAACGTTTGGTTGCTCAGGGGTACAATCATTGCACTTCCCATCGCATTCCGCATTAACACGGTTCTTTCAGGTTCCATCCATTGACAAAAACCAAGAAGAATAGTGTGAGCAACACTAATTATAATAGGAAAAACACATAATCAAGAATAAAATTTTACACTTAAGGTATTATCATACGTTGTTCATGGCCATTCCTAAAACACTAAGATTGTGTTCTATTCTTAGACTTATCCTTAGGGTTCTTACTAAGGCTTTCATATCCTAGTTTTCAAAGGTTGACTAAACCTTTCCTCTGATGCCAACTATAATGACCCATAATTTACATACATTGTTAGTACTTCAAAATTTAAGTACACTTATTAAAACATATAACAAAACCATGAAAGGACTGTATAGGTATAGTGTCTTTAGAAACTGGGAAACATAAACAACTTGCTCATAAAGAATCTACACTGTCTCCCATTGATTTCATCATATCTAGAGTCCCTTTTGGAATATCATACTTAATAACCTTCTTCCTGACCCAGGGAAAGAAAACATACAAAAGGTTGAGTTCAAATGCTCATTAAGGGTAAACAAAAGAAATATCAATCACATCATATTCATAAGAACATAACATTTTGGAAATATTAACCTGCAAAAGAGATCATAATTTCATAACATGAGATAAATCATAGTAGTGAAATGTAATAACAATAATCATAAATTAAAATATAAATCTTTGTGGAATACACACATAATCATAGAGAGTAGTTTCTTAGTAGTCAAGACTCATTTCAAAGACTATCTTAGCGGCAAAAGTCCATTTTTGAACCGAGTTCACTCTTCGTTTCAGTCCTGTTTCCCCGAACTGGATTAACATGCCGTTCCTACCATGTCTATCGCATGAGATATAAATCATTACCCAATGCATTGGAGGGAGATATAGGTCCCACCCATCTCATAATGATACCATTCTTATTTGTTCCACAAAATCATAAATCATATATCATTGCATAACCCATGTAATAAAAATGGGATTCTTAAACATCATGACATCATAAAACAATTCATATAAGATAAAGGAATTCATAATAATAATAATTACATCACAACATAATCAAATAAATGTAATAATAGGGATAGAAATAGAACCCTATATTATCTTATATGGAAAATAATTTTGATAAAACACTTGAACTCCATTCCTGAAGAAAATATCCTTTTTTACTTCAAAAACATTTTTCCTTTATTAACATGTCATTCAATTTTAAACTAAAAGAATTTGATTAAAAATAAACTTGAAAACTTTTAAATTAAGCTTATTGGAAATAATGTTTTAAAATACTTTCATTCCGTATAAGTTAAAAAAACATTCTTCACGTACTTTTGTCGGAAAAGTCAAAAAGTACCTCGTACGAAAAACGACAAAAGATTCCTTTCATATATTTTACTAAAAACTCACCGAAAGGGTAAAATTTGATTTAAATAATTGTAGGTGGATGGAAATAATATTACATATTGAGGAAACATGGATGTGGATGATAAAATATACCCTAGTAAATACAAAATTATAAACAATCTCGGATAAAAAAGAGATTGTGATATTTTCCCTTACCTTAGGTCTGATTTGCTTCGTAAGTGTCTGAACCTCCTGTATAATGATTTAAATAATGTCATTGACTTATTAAAGAATAATAATTATTTTTATTATATCATATATGTTTATATTCTTAGCTTCTTATTAGTAATATTTCATTGTAACTTGTTATTCGGGTGTTTATTGCTTTTTGTTCTTATGCTTGTTTTGTCGAATAAATTCTTATTCTTCTTTTTTGGTTATAGATACATCATTTCCAGAATGGTATTAGTGTAATAAATATCATATTTTTTCACTCAATTCATTAATGTAATCATTATTCAAATGAAAATCATGTAGAACGAGTCACATCACATCATGGAGACGGTATTCCATACGTACGCACGAGCGATGATATCGTTCCCAAGATCATGGAATTGTATTGGACTGTATGTATACTATTTAAGAATCAATATAAATTTATAATTATCATATATAGTTATTATTTACACTATTATATGCATCCATGTAAGGTGGTGGTGGAAAATAGATTACACCACGACGTAGAGACGGTATTCCGTACGTACGCATGCGCGGTGATTTCATTTTCCATATGATGGATAGATGGTGAAATAGGGTTGTTTAATAAATAAAATAAAATATCAGTATGAGAGTGATACTGATGTTATTACTTCATAATGAAACAACTAAATAAGAAGAAGTTGAAGAAGAAATAATGTTGAAAGAATCGGTAATGGACATTACCTCTTCTTTCTAGGGCCTCATTGAGACCTCCTCTTAGGGAACTAAAATTGGTCTTCGAAGAAGACCAGGACCTATAGAATGTTTCTAGGGAAGTGGAGAAGATAATTTGGCAGGTTTTGTCCAATATTGAAGGCTCAAAGTGGTGTGAGGAAGAGAGTAATGAGGTGCCCTTTTATAAGGGAGGAGAGGGGCACCTTTGAAAAAACTAAAAATATTATTTTATTATAAAGTAATATTCAGTTTTTAATTGCTCAAAATTGATTTCTTTCGAAGATAAGGTGGTTATGGGTCTAAATCCTCTCATAAAATAGAATTTAGACAAGTTTAGGTTTCTATTTTAACCTCATCATTTAGATATAACTTTAAGTTAGATAATTTATCTTTTACCGTGTCTTTATGATTCCTTACACGATAAGGTTAACAAACTTATTATAACAAGCCAAACGAACCCCAAGTTGTTTATTATTAATATATATAACCTTATCTAAGTCATTTGGCCTAAACTTATATTTTTAGGAATAAAATATCAATTAATAATATAATATTTGTTTCAAAAACTATTTTATGTCAATTTTGACACTATTTGGTAATTGATTTTTGTAAAAATCATAACAGAATGATTAGTTCGAAAGAAGTTAATTAAATCAATACTAACATGTCATATTATCATAGAAAATTATTGGAATTCATATAAAGTCTAAAATTACATTTATTTTGGTATTTATAACATCAATTATGTCAACATTTCATTAATAAGATAATTACTGCATCATCATTGTGTCATACATAAATTAAATTATTTATTGTATAAAAATTACAAATAAAATACCATTATGTATGAAATCATTTTATGTTTATAATTAATATTTATAGTCTAATTTTACTTATGTATAACCCTATATTAATAATGATTTAATTATTAAACATTGATTTTAACTATTTTAACCCTTCTTTAAATAAATTAATATTAAATGTCCTAATCTAATCTTTGCGGGCCTAAATGGTAATATTTTATACCTATGGTTGTTTTTGGTCGAATTAAACTTATCCAATAGAATTAGGACATGTGTTAGGGTAATAATAATATCATTTTTACCCTTAATTAACCTATTTACATTTAACCGTGGTAAAAAAGAAAAAAGTTACTATTCACCAAAAATTATTTTCATCTCATTGAACCACATTTTAGTCCTTGATATTGACCGTGTCTCTTGTATTTTAGAAATTCCACTCACAGAAGTGGTAATATTATGTTTTATGTAAATTTTCAAATTCTCTTAAGAGGTGGGTAAAAGACGGTGACAAGTTTGATAAAATTTTTATATATCTAAAATTATTATAAAATGACACCAATGAATTGCATTGAAATTATATGGATATTATGTATCAATTTTGATCAAGAATAATTTTTAATAAAATAAATAAATACTTAAATAAAAAGTCGGTTTTTAGATAGTAACCCAGTGTTTTCACTATTCATAAAAAATTGAATGTTTTCAGAAAAATACCAAAATTTTACCCTAGGATAATTTCGATATTCCGAATTCAAAAATAAAGTCCATTTTGGAAAATAAAATTTACAAAATTTCAAAAATTGGGTATTACTATTCATAACGGCTAGTTTTAATAATATTTTAATAGCATATCGTTGTTTAGTGAAACTCAGTAGTGCGTACGACGCAAGTTATCGAGGAAGGTCGCGACTGTGTGTAAAGAAAGCCAAGATAGTGTTGTGTGTAGTGGAATATTACCTTGATTATTTATATAAAAAAAATTATTTCTCATAAAAGTCTCAGGTGTTACATTTTCAATGTATTTTCTATGAAAACTCTTTAAAAAAAATTTATGCATTAAAAGTCTTTTTTCAAAGAATAAAGGATATTTTCGTTATGGAATGTATTTGAATGATATTTGACAATTATTTTCCATCGAAGACGACATCTGTTTATGTTAATAAATACATTATATGAAATGATCTATATGACCCTTTAAGATTATTTTAATGAATGTGTGATTCATACTGTCATGGTATTTATGAAATTCATTTCACTAAAATCGGTTGTCTTTTTATGAAATATATTTATATATAAAGAATTAAATTCTAATGAAACCTTCATGCATTCACAGGTTATGAATGGGTGTAATGATTAGAAAACCTATCTTTTCTAACATGTTGATAGATGATTCCAAGTTTATGAGACCCAAATAATTTTATTGATTATGATATGATTGTTTATAAATTTTGTGCACATGTATATTTTATGTTATTATTAGATGTGTGAGACCTATATATCCTAGTAATACATTACGTAAAGATTTATATCTCATGAGAAATACATCGATGTAATAGGAAATGATATTGATTCAGTATTTCATGGATGGATGGAGGAGTGAATTTGGTTCTGTAATACAATGTAGAAACATTGAGGGAACTCATTTCAATATTTTAGGGCTCGAGTGATGAGTGAACACAGTTCAATAATACATGATTTAAAATATAAGTAACATTGTTTTTAGTAATAAATGGATAGAATATGGTGTGACACATGTTCATTGAAGGAATATTTCTAGTATGATGGAATTGGAAGCAATAAATTTACTAATATGTAAATCATTAAATATATATTGTTTTGTGACTTCCACAATTACATTTATTATTCATATTTTATTCTTTCATGGATTTTGTTCTTTATTTTTTCACGATTCATGAATTATCAACTTCCGTTATATATGGAATTATTCATGTATATGAACATTGAAATGTAGGGTATAACCTTATATTTTTCCTGACCATGTTCTCATACCCTTATCCCCATATTAATGCTTATATGAATCCCTTGTTTAACCATTGAAAGATACTGATGTCACCCATTTATATGTTTCATTTCAGATGTTATGTATATATATTTCTTATATGATATATCTAATATGGTGGTAGTCTTTTAGAACCTATTGGGAGATAATATATCTTTATCATATACCAATTTTTATATATTCATGTTTTAAATGGCACTAGACTAATACATTATTGGAGTGTTTATTTTTATACTATTTTGCGTATTCCTCAAAAGTGATGTAATGTCTACATATGTAAATACTATGTCACTACAGTTAATATTAGAGAAATGGTTTAGATTAACTTTGTAAAATAGAATGATAAAAATTACTTGATATTGACAGGTATACTTTTATAGATATATCAAGGTATATATCATAGGAAATGTATAAGGAAGTGTTAATTTTGATGAATATATTCGGGAATTTTGGAAAATTATAGAGTTATTGGTCTCCTATAAATACATCCATTTCTGGATTTTATTAGTCGATGCGACTTTATAATAGAAGTACATAGGTGTAACTACTCAAACATGTTGTTCCAGGCCTAACCCGTTGCAATATAGTATATTAAGAAGGTAGTTGTTGCACACTTGGTTTGACACTCTCAAGAAATATGGTTGGGGAATACACAAAACTCATCACAATCCATCATGATGAATTTATTAATATGTTTGAAATTAATAACATAAGAAAACCTAGGGGGTCTTATATTAATCAAAGTTTCATGATTTGGAAATCATATATGTAATTAATTTCATGCCTATATGGTTTTCTTCTAAGATTTGTAATGTTTACACTATGATTATGATTTTAGTTAATGGCCTTAACTTGAAATAACAGGATTAACATTGAATGTGATGGATGATTAGATGATAAAAATTCAAGTGGGATGATCACATGAGTGAAATATATTGTGATCATTCATATTCAGATTTCAAAGAACATGATTGACGATAACTATATTAAAAAATTCTGTAACTCCCCAATGAAGGGAAAGAAGGATTTTAGTTATATTTCAGGTAATAAAGATCATAGAGAAAGATGATTAGGTTTCCTTTATGTTAAGAATGTTGAAATAATCACATAATTGTATCTCTTAGAGGAGTAAAAATATATATTAACTGTAGAAATACATAACAAAATACATTTGACTATATGGGAAAAGTGAAGAGATCAGTTAATGAAATGGATGAGAATATTGGCCTCCCAAAGACCCCATAAATGATTATGTGTCTTTAGTAGGAAATAAAATGTAATTATGATATTCAATGCCCCGTGATGAAATATAATGTAGAGAATCAACAATGTCTTGTGAGTAATGGTAACATTGTGTATTATGATGAGACTAAAGATGAAATATGAAATAAAATAGGTATTATGTAATAGGATAATATAGCCATATTAATGGGTTAATGATGATATAATCATATTTTTTATATATTTGGATTATTTATGGAAGGTGAAATAAATAAGGATTTTCATGTTTATGTTTTTTTATAATGATTTACAAGAATATGTTTAATGGATATGATTTAAATGAAAAGTGATTTAAGGGAATTGTGATGTCCATGGAAAACACATCATTTTGGTAATGATAACACCAAATATATTATGTATGTTTGTATAATGTAGTTTGGATAATGATATATTGAATATAAGTAAATTTTATGGCACTAATTAACTTCTAACTAATTAAGGACATGATGAATAGTAGTTTATGTTAAGATAGATGATGTTTTCAAATTGATGCATTTATGAAATATATCCAGTAATCGATGGAATAAGGAAGAATCATGTTTTTCATAAGTATTTATTGTAATTTATGTTATTCATATGTTTTATGAGAATATATGATGAGGATATTCCCATGTTTGGAATGTTACAAACCAGGGAAACGTTGTGATATATGGTTTATCAATGTTAAACTACTTTCACGAAATTATTACTCATGTTTTTCATTTTCATTATTCATAAGCATTATATGTTTAATAATTCAGATTTTTTTTGTTAAACATTAGATGAAGTATTTATGCATTGTGTTTATATTAAATTTCAGGGTTAAAAGGTTATTTAGTGATTTAAATTATTTCAATGATTTCTATCATATTATTATGGAAAATGTGTAAGGGTTAAAGTCCAGTATGTTTGGTGATATCTAATGATGTTTGGAAATTCAGTGGGTATTGAATCCCTGGCCAAAGGATTTTATGGAGTTAACACCTACCACTAGCCTACACAATGTAATGTTTAATGTGTAATTATTTTTGTAGAATAATTATTAATTATGATATAGTAATGTTATTATTATTTTTACAGATTAATGTATTAAACATATTGATTTTAAAAAAATATTTAGGGGAAAATATTTAAAATTTTCATTCTTTTTTAGGCATTATGATATTTCAAAGGAGTATTTTTGCACTTCAAGACTCAAATTTAATTTCTGGACATCCATTTTATGATGTAATGGATGAATTTGATGTATATGAAATAAAAACTACGGAATAAATGCTTTTATAGAAATATATAAAATAAATATATATCTATAAATTTTTGTTCAATTATATAATTACTCAAAATTTTGATATTGGTTAAAAAGAAATTTTTGTGTCCATTTACAATAATTTTGTGGAATTGATGACCTTCTAAATAAACACAAACGTATGAGTATGAGGACCTCAACATTTCACTCATCAATCACTTGTTTGTGATTGATGACATCACTAACTAACTGTAAATATTTATGCATTCCATCCATGTCTAATCATTAATCCCAAACTATGTTATCTTATGTGAATAACCAAGTTATAGGTAACTTTGGGTAACCATTCTGGTCCCCATATTTCCCTTTTACAGTATGTTTTAGAATAAATTTTTACGATATAGATTACTAGGAATGTAACATTCAAGTATTAAATAATTGAATACCATGAAGAAATTTCGAGAGATAAATTGATCATATTGGGAACATAATTTAACACACTGAAATTGTTTGAATTGTTATTTTGAATTATTTTTTCCTTTTGAAATTTTTCATTTCACGCAAAGTATAAGATGGTTTCTTATATAATAAAGAACAATGATAGGATTATGTTTTAAGAAACACCAAGATAATCTTATACTACATACTACATATTACATAATATTTACTCTTCACTATTCTAAACACCATGATTTTATTGCATTTCATGCAAAAATAACTTTCATTGATGGATTTCTTATCACGCAAGATAGAGTTTTAACAAAAAATAGTATATTATTAAAATATTTTAATTTATCTAAAAGATATAACCATGATGTTAAATTAGAATTTACGAATATTATTAACATAATTTTAAAAATATATGGTTTTCAAAAATTTAAGATGAATTTATTACTTACCAATTAATTATAAAATTATATGAAAACTAATCAAATTTATAGGAAAATATTATTTATTTTATTGTCACAAAGCTATTTTAGCATAATAAATGTAACTAATTACTATTCTATATTTAAACTAAGGTAATATTTAAGTTATATATTCCATAAAACAGTTTTTATATTCATCCAACATATTTTATTGACATAAGAAAAGAACAGATGCAATTTTATGCTTAAAACCCCATATTTTTATTATGTCATTTTTACCACCTATTAATGGAAAACATATTATAAATTAAATATTTCGAAATTTTTTTGGATTTATTATTTCAAAAAAAACATAATATTGGATATCAAACCCTAATAATTATTTTAGGGTCAATATTCAGTATTTTACTATGAAGTTTCAAATGTTAATGAATATTAATAAATTATGAAATTTAGATCAATAATTCCTTTTCAACGAATTTATTTATAAAGTTAAATTACATATTAAATTGGTTTCAAATATAAATTAGATAATATTTCTATGAAATAAAATAATTTATGTCACTGAGATTGATTACACTTCGATATTTTATATAAAATCATAGAAAATGTCTGATAAATTTTAAATTAAAACCCCGTAATGTCGTCCCATGAGAAGGATTATTTTTAAATTCATATCTTCCAATTTTTTTATTTGAATTTGGAAAAGTTGAATCAGTATTTGGATTTATAATAAGTTATAATTTCTAATATGGTAAACTATGTTTTTGGAAAAATATCAGTGAAATTAATAAATATTAATTACATTGATAAAGGTATAATTAAACATAACGATGGGGAAATAAATAAATTTAAGATGAAAAACAACTCAAACCTGTGTCCAAAAAAACTTATATTGAATTATTTCGACCATGAAATCTCTTTTATTGAATTTTTTATTTTATGGTATCCACTTTCCATTGTAAAAATTTGTGTTGAACTTCGTTTACATATATTTTCAAGAGTTCCACTCCTCATCCACTATAAAAAGGCCTCCTCTAGTACAGTACTATACATCTCTCAAACCAGGTAGGTTTGGATGAGATATACTCAAATATACTCCCTAAAATCATCTCTTCATCCTATAATACTCCCCTTGTAATGAAATTAATCCAATGATGTCTTTTGGTGCAAACCAAAAGCTGTTACCCTATTATGAGGTAATTCCTTCTCTCAAGCACCAATATTTTTTCATTATCCACCCTCCACTCTATTTATTAAATTATTATATAAAAACACATGTATCATAAATACAGTATGATGTTTTTTCTATGGTTTTGACTAAACCTTTCAAACACCTCTATTGGGTAATGATCACAATATTTGTATGTATGGTGAACTACCACATTATGAAACAATGATTACTATTTTTTCATTACCACCTCACATGGTTGACATTATGATGAAAAATATATGTATATTAGTTATATATTATATTTAATATTTCTATAATATTAGTTTATCCTTTTACCTGAAATATTTTTATAATTTTCACTTGGTTTATATATGGTAATTTCATTTGATGAAGTGTGGACTACCACACCCTCAATGTGATGTGATTTGTTCACACACGACATAAAATGTATTAATGATGTGTTTAGTGAATTTATATGATAAATCGGAAATAATTATTCTAATTAATAATATATATATATATATATATATATATATATATATATTTCATTTTCTTTATTTCTTTTAATGTCACAATGAAAATGGAAGCAACATTCATGTGTACGTGCGTCTTACCGAATTAATTAACAGTGTACAACATTTCATATTTCTAAAATATATAGATTATTTTAATATAAATGTAACAAAAACATATGAAATTTATATCAAGGAATATATTATGTAATTCATGATATAGGTATAT
The DNA here is from genome assembly GCA_963277665.1 of Viscum album. NCBI lineage: Eukaryota > Viridiplantae > Streptophyta > Magnoliopsida > Santalales > Viscaceae > Viscum > Viscum album. The sequence continues at coordinate 860,697,870 of OY728151.1, forward strand.
GGACCAAATATATAACAAATTATGAAACATGTGAATAACAAAGCAAATATTACGTTGGGTGATACATTAACATAGGATTGATAACGATAGTGTAATATAGGGTCATAATAGAACCATATATGTTATTATATATATGAATATGGTTTTTGTAAAACATATTTGATGAACATAAATTTATAATACAAGAATATTTTTGGAGTACGAAGACATTCGCGATACAAGGTAAGGGGATTTAATCCCACTTTTTATTTTCATGAGATACATGTCATGTTAACCACACATTTCTTTTATTGTTTATATAATACCCATAATTGTATTATATGATTATTATTCTTAAATTTATTTATAATAACATATCTATTCAATAATGTTATTTTCAAGGGGTTTATATTTCACAAGTTACCAAATTTGTTATATAGTTTTGTCTCAATTGGCCTATTTTGGGACACATGCCATGTTATTAACCTATATTGTTCCATGTGGTGTATATAATTAAATTTAAATTCTATATATTTAACCTCATTACTTTGGGATATTTTATGATTCATTTCATTTCATTTTCATAAATTAATAAAATGTTTCAATGTTACCTAATGGTAAGAGTTTATAGAAATAGTCTCATCGGATTTTGATAGTGTTTATGATTATGATTCCATTGATGAAATCATATTGTCCATATCCCAATAACACTAATGAATTATATTATCCAATGATTATTTATAGTATATTCATATTGTGACAATAATTTCTCTCTTTATTACACTACATAGTTACGAAATTGTTTTAATAAATCCCAAATTTACACTCTCTTTTGTCAGAAATATATATCTCGTCAAACACATGTTTTAATAAAATAGATTCCAATAATATAATTCTATTATTCTATTATCATTAAATTATCTTTTTACACTTTTTTTGTAAACAATGTTTTCAGTTCAATCATCAATTCTCTTTTTAAACAAGATATTTTTTGTACCTTTTTTCAATGAGAAAAGAATATTCTTTTTAACATGTAAGAAATGTTCGTACTTAAATATCATTATTTCAGTGAAGCTTCTTCCCCATGATTAAGAGGATAATTTTTATGTTATTTTTTTAAAAAATAATTTTCCTATAATTTTTTTTCAAACTATTTTGAATATTTCATTATAAATTTTAAATGTTAATTTTAATGTCATTATTTTCAAAATGTTATCATGTTCTAATTTAATGTTTTTAATGAGTTTTCAATGTGAAATGTTTTAAAATAATTTTAATCATATTAAATAATTGTTCAAAGAAAAATATATTCAATATAATTTTATGTCTTCTTATATTGTTTCATGCTATTATATATGAAAAAAAATCTCAAATGGATGTATGAATTATAAATAATTTCTCTAAGAAGAGATAAAATTTACAATAATAAATGTTTTTGAAATATATTTCAAATTAATTACCGTCTAAGATAATATATTTTGATTTTAATAATGGATTTATTGGAAGGATATTAAGGATCCATTAACCTTATTTCTCTAAATGGGTGATTCATAATGTCATGGTGCATAGGAAATTAGTTTCTCTTACACAAGTTATATGGTAATGATATTGGTTTCCCTTTCATGAGTTATATTCTTAGAAAATACACATCAAATAACATGTTCTGATTTACATAAATTATTATGAAACATTTCATTTCTATAGGGTACGATATGAGTACATGATTATGATGCCCATATCATTTCATGGGTTTTGATTTGATTATTTCTGAATTTTTGGCATAAGTATGTTTGATTTCATTATAATGTAAGTGGGACTTATATATACCTCCAATGAATTGGGTAATGATTTATATATCATGTGATAAACTTGGATGGAAGGAGAAATAAAAAATGTTTATTGTTATAGAGAAAACATGAGGAGTGAACGTGAATCAATAATATATGGATGGAACGATGAGTGAACTCGGCTCCGTATTGCGGGGCTAGAACAAGGAGTGAAATCCATTCAGTAATGCATAGTTGGAATGTGGACTGGGATTGGTTTTGTAATAAAGGGATGGAATAGGTTGTGAATGCAGTTTAGTAAGGGAATAATTCAACAAATATTTTCATTGTCGTGGTTCCATGAAAAAAATAGAAATCATTATATATATATGTGTCATTTTTTAACAATTCCATGTATTATTATTATGTTATTAATTAATGGTATACAATTTTTATTTCATTATTATTCATTTATTAAGTAAATCCATGCTTTATTCCTTGATTTTTATATATGATCATTAATATGCAAGAAAAGATCTATATTTTCATCATCATTCTATCATATCCCTATTACCATATTTATTCATACTTGTCCTTCTTTTTACCCTTATTGAGCAACTATGTTTTACCCTTTTTATGCTTCATTCCCAATGTTATGAAGAAATATTTCATGTATGTTATTTATATGAGGAGTTCCAGTCTTGGTGAACCTAGGGGAGATAATGTAGCACCCTCTTGTACCAGGGTTTACATTTCTATTTTTCAATGGAGCTAGACTAATATGATCATTGGGTTTGCCTTTGAATTATTTTTTAATTATTCTACAAAAGTGATGTAATATCTATGTAGTCATGATTCATTCACTATAGATAACATCTAATCCATGTTTTATTTAAATCACTAGATATCCATTCTTATATAATGAATTAGTTGGAACCATGATTTTGTTCCCACAAATCTCAAAATTAAAACTGTATTAATATATTCCACAGAATCATCTAACATTAATCATATGATAAAAATTAAAAAGTTTATTATAATAATATTATCATGTTATTTCAAAATTAAAATAAATCGGATTCATAATAATTCAATCAAATACTCATAGAATTGTAAAGACCTGTAAAATTCAAGGGAATTTTTTTTCTTTATTTTCTTTGGTATTTTACAAGAATGCAGTTTCTTACCGCACTTGATTCTGAGGTCCGGTGTGCCCGGAATCAATTTTCAATTTTTAGCTCGGGTATGTTCAGTAGACGAACAAGTGAGTTTTCCTAACTTTTGAACCGGTGCTCGGAATCGAAATCCGAGGGCACCGATGAAACCGCTGCGCCGGTAATTGCTTAGGGACACCTTTTCTGGAGTTATGTTTCCTCGGGTGTGGTTTTTAAAAATAGTGGGTTAAGTAATGAATAAAATAAAATTTCTGCAACCAATTTTATTTTTATTTAAGGTAGATTAAACCTATGCTTGGAGGTTGGGGTGGGACCCACTAGTTCCTAACTACCCTAGGTAGGATATTAGTGATGTGGGGCCCACATGAGCCCCACAACGTTTTTTCCTTTTTACCTCCCAAGTGCATTTAATATGGTAACTCACCCGCACCCCATCTTAAATGACAAGTCAACTTTAGCATTTAATTGGATTATTAAAAGCCTCATTAATTGGTCAACACTCGATAATTAAATCATGATTTGATTTTGAATTTCAAAAAAATTGGGCATGAGAAATAAAAAATGGCAAAGCCATATTTTATTATGCCGTTTCGCTATGCGAGAAGGATTTGAAGAGGAGAGATCAGTTCTTGGAATCCTCATCTTCCTCCTTGAAGAACGCGAAGAACGCACCGTTGCTGACGAAGAACGCCATCATCCGACGAAGGACAACGAAGGATGCATAATACTCGGAGATCAAGGACATGACACCGTGTACCGCATCACCAACAATTATCTTCTCCGAGACGTTGACTACGCTTACGAAGCCTTCTTCTACGACGATTATTTCCCGCGACGAACCTTTGTTCGACGATGCCTTGAGGTTGGGGGTTTCGTTTAATTTAATTTATGTGGAATATATCCTCGGCATGTGATTAAATTGTTGGACGTCGTTTGAACCACTAACGCGGTGGGTGCAGACCAACGAACAAGTCTGAACCCACCGATTCTCTGTTCTTGATGCGCGGAACATTGGGCGATGATGAAACGAGATCGTTGAGTGATTGGAAAACGTCGCAGTAATCTACGTGTCTCGAGATGACCTCCTGCGCAGACAGAATTGAAAACGGATCACCAGAGATACTCCGGTGGCCCGCGAGCTTCACCGGCGGCGCGGGTCGCCGGCGTGGCGGCGTCCCGGCGTGCCGCCAGGAGGGACCGCCGCGACTGAATCCGCGGCGACAGGCGACCTGTCCTACAACCGCGCAGGACCCGGGGGAGACACGACGACCAGCCCCACATCTGCCGGCCGAAGGGAGTAGCCCACACGTGGGGCCGCAGCTCCAATCAAGGGGGGTAGCCCCCCCACCACTTTCCGAAATGGCACGACCAGCACCGGCCGTGCGGGGCGCGCCCGCACCGGGCCAACCGACCGCCCAAGCCGGTTCAGGCCACACCGGCGGGGCTGGGCCGCGCTGGTTGGGCCGGGCCATGCCCATTGGGCCAGGCCATGCCCTAAAGGGCTGGACCCGGACCTGGTTCGGGTCGACCCGGTACGGGCCGACCCAGGGGATCTCGGGCCGGGTCGGTCCGGGCCCAAAAACACCATAAACCTTACAGGTCCATTCTTTTGCCCATATCTTGGGCTAAATACCTCCAATAGATGCACTGTTAGCTGCGATGCGATCCTTTTATCAAGGCGGTCGTTTTGGTATATTATATTCAAGGTTTTGGAGAGCTTTGGGTACGGCCGAGTTGGTTCGAGCACGAAACCAACCGGCCCCTCGGAGAGGATGCACTTATAACTTGAGCTCCAGACGTCCGATTGATGTGCCGTCGACTTTGTTGGATTCCTCTTAGTGATATAGACCTTTTGGATTACTCAGCTCGAGGTTTGGATGCAGTTGGAGTGCGGTCAGGTTGGTTTTGACTTAAAAACCAACTAGGACCATGGAACAAAAAAGCCAATAACTCTCAGACCGGGCATCCGATTGACGTTCCATCTGTCACGTTGAGTTACTCTTATTGAGGCAAAACATTGAGATACATCAAATCCAGACTACGTGTCAGCTGATGTATCGACCCCTTGGCTCATGGACCAGTCCCTCCCGGAAATGAGCATGCTGTGTGCGGGAACCCTAGAGCTGGCAGCGACTGTGAAGACTGCACTGAAATCCTATGTGGGTTCAGCAGCGATGAAGACCATACTGAAATCCTATGTGGGTTTGATGGTGATGAAGAATGCACTGAAATCCTATATGGGTTCTGCAGTGATGAATACCGTACTGAAATCCTCAGTGGGTTCAACGGAAATGAAGACTGAACTGAAATCCTCCGTGGGTTCGGCAGCGATGAAGACCATACTGAAATCCTCCATGGGATCGACAGAAATGACTATTGTTCTTGTATCCTACGTGGGTCTGGCAGTGTCTGACTCTGTTCTTTCTATCCTACGTGGGTCTGGCAGAGTAGCTGGTCCGTATCCTATGTGGGTCCGACAGCTTAGCTGGTTTAGTATCCTATGTGGGTCCCAGATTAGATGAATCAGTGGCTATATCTGATCATCACTATCACCTTACGAAGAAGTATACCTGTGTGAGTTGAGTCTTGACTTTGAATCATTATCTTCAATATGATTGACATGCTTTCCAATGTGGATTGAGTTGTGCTTTTCTGTGTGGATTGGGTTTTACTATCCTGTGTGGATGTGATCGAACTTGGGCTCGAATGTTGGAGCTGAACTGGAATTGATGACTTAGGTATATGTATGGGCATATACGTAAGTATTGTTGGTTGTTACATCATGATTGTATCTTTCCATTTTGGATTATCCTTGTGGATTTTGGGAGACCTTCGGGGGTCTCGGGGTTCCTACTGAGTAGCGTATACTCACCCCATCATGGGTTATGCCCGCAATACGTTGTGTTGGATGCATACGACGGACAAAATTGATCGTGGTTGAGGCTAGTGGAGCAGTCGGTACCTGGAGGTGGACCACTGGGCGGGACGTACACGGAGCAGACGGCTGGACCCTAGGAGCTGATGTGGCTATCAGTACCCACCCTTCAGGTGGGACTTTCAGTGGACGGCTCGATGTTGCTTCTTTACATTCAGTTGATTTACTTTTTTCCAGTTGTACATTACTTTCAGTTTGGGTTTGTATTCTGGCCCATTTACTTTCCGCACATACATTTGTACCCAGTTTTACTTAGTGTTTACTTCTGCTGGCATACTCTTTGGTGTTTATTTACTTTATAAAGGAAATTCCTTCCCCTTTTTGTCAGGATTTACACCTTGGTGCTAGTTGCCAGCCCCTGGCCTATGGTCGGCGGGCATGGGGTAATCATGGCATGGGCCCCGAGGACGGGTCGTGAAAAATTGGTATCAGAGGAGTTTGGTTCTACCGCAAAACTCAGGACTCTGATCTTTCTTCTATGTGAAGCAATAGTGTTTAGGGTATTGAGTGTGGTTATCAGTCCAGGGAGTCCAGTCTTGGTGTAGCGGCCGACTTATCTGTACACCAGGACCCTGACTTCTGATTTCCGACTCAATGCATGAAAACATTTATTGCATGTGTGTTTCAAATGTTTTCTTTGTGATTACTTTGTGTCATCTCACTTGGTATACTGTTTTGACCATGGGACACTTGATTCTTTTCAGGATAACCCCACGATGGCAGCCATCTAGGGTTCTGAGTATTGTGTGAGAAGACAGCCCACAGAGCGACAAGGCCTCGGTGCATGACCCTTTTTCAGTAGAGGCACCAGCGGTACCACTACCCACCGAGACACTAATGCTACCAGCCCCAACCACTGAGAGTGTACGTCGCCATAGTGCACTGCATGAGTATCAGTGTCAGAGACCACCCAGGTTCCATGTGGAGATGGACCCTCAGGTAGTCGAGGATTGGCTAGTGGTTGTTGTGCGAGTATTCAGGTTAGTGGGGACACTAGCTGACCTCATGGTGATCCTCGCAACGAGCCTCCTGCACGCGGCAGCAGGAAGATTGTGGAGCTTGATGCTTCTGGTGCACTACGGGGCATCTCTCCTCTGGACGGACTTCGAGAATCTATTCTGCTCAGAGTTCGTCCCAGCCACCCTCCTTGCGGTGGGAATCCAGGAGCTTCTACAACTGCGGAAGGGCAGTATGACGGTCACCCAGTACTCGGTGAGATTTACCGATCTCTCGCGCTATTCGACGAACATGGTACGAGACCCATTCTTCCGGGCCCAGACCTTCGAGCAGGGACTGAGGCATGGGATCATGGTGTCGATGATCTCCTTCAGCATTCCGACACAGGTAGGAGTACTGGAGTGTGCTCTTCTCATAGAGATATTTCTTGCTGAGCCTATGCCAGCAGTGAGACCTACCCCAGGGTGGCATGTAGAATAGTCGTCTGCAGCTGGCAGTCGACGGGTGTCACAGGGGACCAGGTGGACCAGACCACCAGTCAGACGACCTCATCACACTGGCTCAGAGGTACGGGGCATAGGGCGCAGAGCCAGCCTTCCGAGGAGCAGGAAGTTCTACGCATGTGGCGGGCAGGGCCACATGGCTCGTGACTGGCTGACCCGCCGTGCAGAGGAGCAGCAGACGGTTGAGGGGCAACCTAGGCAGAGGCAGAGGGTTGACCATGGTGATCCGCCGAGAGAAGGAGGACGAGGCAGGGGAGCTGTCCGAGCAGCAGGTGGTGGGAGACGCTTTGAGGCTTTACCACCACCACCACTAGGAGGTCCACCCCGACCACAGGAGCTAGCAGGTAGAGATAGGCTCAGCTTCAGGCAGCGGAGGCCTATGACCATGGCACGCCAGAGATGATTCGAGGTACTATCTGTATCTACTCCACCCTTATTGTAGTTCTTATAGACATAGAAGCGAGTCATTACATTATTTTCGCTGCCCTTGTTGGGTGCTCAGAGATTCCGACGGATCCGTTGGCTCAATACTTACGGCTATTGACTCCTACGGGAGCAGACTCGACGATTACGCACTGGTGCCAGAAGTGTGAGCTTACTCTAGGAGGTGAGTGATTCAGCTGGGATATTCTTGTAGCGGCATCGAGTCCTTACGACATCATCTTGAGCATGGATTGGTTATCTACATTCCATGCTTAGATTGACTATATTAGGCACAAGGTGCGTTGTGTACGCACCGACGAAAGTAGGTTCACCTTCACCGGTGAGAAGGGAGCCTTTGCAGCACATGATGGATTCACGCAGAGGAGAGGACATCCCATCACTCATCTGTTGGCTAGCCTCATCTTAGGAGCAGTTGATATGCAGAGTCCTAGTTTTCCTGTAGCAGTGGATCTTTATGCGGACGTTTTCTCGGACAACATTCCAGGACTACCTCCTCGCAGAGAGGTAGATTTTTATATTGACCTGTACCCTGGGACAGTCCCGATATACACTCCATCGTATCGGATGTCTCCTACTGAGCTTCGAGAGATACAGGTACTGCTGGAGGACTTGCAGGGCAAGGGAATCATCCGACCTAGTGTTTCACCCTGGGCTTCCCCGATATTGTTCGCCAAGAAGGCGGACAGGTGCTTGCGACTTTGTTTCGACCATCGTCGCCTGAACCAGGAGACCGTGAGGAACAAGTATCCGCTACCGAGGATTGAAGACCTCTTTGATCAGCTCAAGGGAGCATGGAGGTTCTCGAAGATAGACCTTAGATCAAGCTATCATCAGCTCAGAGTTCGAGAGGAGGACGTATAGAAGATGGCCTTCAGATGTCGGTGTAACACACGAGACTTTTATGAGAAATATTTTGTTTATATATAAATCATCAAAGGAATCCTTCACTACACACAACACTATCTTGGCTATCTTTACACACAATCACGACCATCATCGATAGCTTGCGTCGTACGCAATAACGAGTTTCACTAAACAACGATATGCTATTAAAATATTATTAAAACTAGCCGTTATGAATAGTAATACCAAATTTTTGAAATTTTGTAAATTTTATTTTCCAAAATGGACTTCATTTTTGGATTTGGAATATCAAAATTATCCAAGGGTAAAATTTTGGTATTTTTCGGAAAACTTTCAATTTTTGATGAATAGTGAAAACATTGGGTTACTATTTAAAAACCAACTTTTAATTAAAATAATAATTTATTTATTTTAAATTTATTTTAGGTCAAAATTGATACATAATATCCATATATGTTCAATGCAATTCATTGGAGTCATTTGATAACAATTTTAGATATATAAAAATTTTATCGAACTTTTCAGCGTCTTTTACCCACCTCCTAGGAGAATTTACAAATTCATATAAAACTTAATTTTACCACTTCTATGAGTGGAATTTCGAAAATCCAAGAGACACGGTTAATATAAATGACTAAAATGTGGTTCAATGAGATGAAAATAATTTTTGGTGAATAGTAACTTTTTACTTTTATTACCATGGTTAAAAGTAAATAGGGTAATTAAGGGTAAAAATGATATTATTATTACCCTAACACATGTCCTATTTCTATTGGATAAGTGTAATTAGACCAAAAACAACCTTAGGGATAAAATATGACCATTTAGGCCCACATGGATTAGATTAGGACATTTAATATTAATTTATTTAAAGAAGGGTTAAAATAGTTAAAATCAAAGTTTAATAAGTAAATCATTTTTAATATAGGGTTATACATAAGATAAATTCGACTACAAATATTCATTAGAAATATAAAAGTATTTCCTACATAATGGTATTTTATTTGTAATTTTTAGACATTAAATAATTTAATTTATGTATGACATAATGAAGATGCATTAATTATCTTATTAATGAAATATTGACATAATTGATGTTATAAATACCCAAATAAATGTAATTAGAGACTTTTTATGAATTACAATAATTTTCTATGTTAATATGACATTTTATTATTTATTTAAATATCTTTTTTCGGACTAATATTTCTGTTAGGATTTTCACAAAAATAAATTTCTAAATAGTGTCAAAATTGACATAAAATAGTTTTTAAAACAAATATTATATTATTAATTGTTATTTTATTCATAAAAATATAAGTTTCGGCCAAATAACTTATCTAAGGTTATATATATTACTAATAAACAACTTGGGGTTCGTTTGGATTGTTATAGTATGTTTATTAACCATATAGTGTAAGAAAAGAAGAAGGCACGGTAAAAGATAAATTATATAACTTAAAGATAAATCTAAATGATAAGTTTAAAATAGAAACCTAAACTTGTCTAAATTCTGTTGGATGAGAGGATTTAGACCCATCCCCACCTTATCTTCTAAATAAATCAATTTGGAGATATTAAAACCAGAATATGACTTTATTATAAAATAATATTTTTAGTTTTTCCAAAGGTTCCCCTCTCCTCCCTTATAAAAGGTCACCTCCTTTCTCTCTTTCTCACACCACATTGAGCCTTCATGCTCAGAAAAACCCTACCAAATTCTCTTCTACACTTCCCTAGAAACATCATGGAGGTCCTTTTCTTCTTCAAAGACCAATTTTAGTTTCCTAAGAGAAGGTCTCAAAGAGGTACTTCAAAGAAGAGGTAATGTCTGTTACCGATTCTTTCAAATTTATTTTTTCTTCCACTTCTTATTCATTAGTTGTTTAATTATGAAGTAATAAAATAATTATCACTCATATACTGATATGTTATTATAAGTATTAAACAAAACTATTTCACCATCTATCCATCCTACGGAAAATGAAATCATCGCGCGTGCGTACGTACGGAATACCGTCTCCACGTCGTGGTGTAATCTATTTTCCACCACCACCTTACATGGATGGGTATAATGGTGTAAATAAATACTATATATGATTATTGTAATTATATGTTGATTCTGAAATAGTATAAATACACTCCAATACAATTCCACGATCATGGGAACGATATCATTTCTCGTGCGTACGTACGGAATACCGTCTCCACGATGTGATGCGACTCATTCTACATGATTTTCATTGCATAATGATTATATAAATGAATTGGGTGAATAAATATGATATTTATTACACTAATACCATTATGTAAATGACATATCTATAACCTGAAAAGAAGAATAAGAATTTATTCGACAAAACACGCATAATAACAACAAGCAATAAACACCCGAATAACAAGTAACAGTGAAATATAACTAATAAGAAGCTATGAATATGACCATATAGGATATCATAAAAATAAGTATGATTATGGAATAATTCAATGACATTATTTAAATCATTATACAGGAGGTTCGAACACTTATGAAGAAAATCGGACCTAAGGTAAGTGAAAATATCACAATCTCATTTTTATCCGAGATTGTTTATACTTTGGTAGTTACTGGGGTGTATTTTATCATCCACATCCATGTTTCCTCAATATGTAATATTATTTCCATCCACCTAAAATTTTTCAAATCAAATTTTACCCTTCAATGAGTTTTTATTAAAAGATATGAATGGAATCTTTTGTCATTTTTCGTACGAGGTACTTTTTGACTTTTCCGACAAAATTACGAGAAGAATGTTTTTTTAACTTATACAACATGAATGGATTTTTTAAAAATTATTTCCAAGAAGCTTTCTTTACAAGTTTTAAAGTTTATTTTTAATCGACTTCTTTTAGTTTAAAATTGAATTACATGTTAAGAATGGAAAAATGTTTTTGAAGTAGAAAGGATATTTTCTTCAAGAATGGAGTTCATGTGTTTTATCAAAATTATTTTTACATCTAAGATAATATAGGGTACTGTTTCTATCCCTATTATTACATTGATTTGATTATGTTGTGATGGAATTATTTTTATGAATTCCTTTATCTTATATGAATTGTTTTATGATGTCACGATGTTTAAGAATCCCATTTTTACTACATGGGTTATGCAATGATGTATGATTTATGATTTTTTGGCACACATAAGAATGGTATAATTATGAGATGGTTGGAATATATATCTCCCTCTAATGCATTGGGTAATGATTTATATCTCATGAGATAGAAATGGATTGAACAACAGGTTAATCCGATTCAGTGAAACAAGAATGAAACGAGGAGTGAACTCGGTTAAGAAATGGACTTTGTCTGCTAAGATAGTCTTGGAAATTAGTCTTGACTACTACGAAATGATTCTCTTTGATTATGTGTGTATGACACAAAGTTTCATGTTTTATGTTATAATTACTGTGATTACATTTCACTACTATGATTTATCCCATGTTATGAAATTATGATCTCTTTTGCAGGTTAAGATTTCCAAAATGTTATGTTCTTATGAATATGATGTGATTGATATTTCTTTTGTTTACCCTTACTGAGCATTTAAGCTCACCCTTTTTTATGTTTTCTTTCCCCCAGGCCAGGAAGAAGTTTATTAAGTTGGATACGACAAAAGGGACTCTAGATATGATGAATTAAATGGGAGACAATGTAGATGCTTTATGAACCAATTGTTTATGTTTCCCAGTTTCTAAAGACAGTATACCTATACGGTCCATTCATGGTTTTGTTATATGTTGTAATAAGTGTGCCTCAATTCTGAAGTAAAAACAATGTATGTAAAGTATGGGTCGTTATAGTTGGTATCAGAAGAAAGGTATATTCAACCTTTGGAAAATAGGATGTGAAAGCCTTTGTAAGAACCCTAAGGATAATTCTAAGCATAGAACACAATATTAGTGTTTTAGAAATGACCTTGAAAAACCTATTATAAGACCTTAAGTGTAAAATTTTATTCTTGATTATGTGTTTTTCCTATTATAATTAGTGTTTCTCACACTATTCTTCTTTCTTTTAGTCAATGGATGGAACCCTAAAGAACCGTGTTAATGAGGAATGAAACGGGAAATGAAATGATTGCCCCCCTGAGAAACCAAACGTTATGGGATATGGAATGAAAAATCTTGTAGCCATGCCCACACAACTTTCTCAAGCTATGAATCATACATGACATCCAAACGAGCAATGGAAGGAGCAACATTCTGTTGAATCCTTCATGAGGCAGTGTCCACCCTCATTCAGCAGGTCTACTAATCCATTAGTTGCTGAACAATGGATCAGTATTACTGAAAAGATATTTTCAGTTCTTCAATGTTCTGAACATGATAAAGTCATGTTAGTAGTTTATCGTTTGGAAGGTGAAGCTGATCAATGGTGGAATCTTATTAAGAATACGTGGAAAAGGGATGAAATTGAATCCATGGAATGGGACGAGTTCAAGAACTTATTTTTCAATAAGTACTTACCTCATATTCATCGAACAAAGATGGAGAAGAAGTTTCTTGAACTAATGAAAAAGGATGATGAATCTGTTGGTACCTATGAAACAAAATTTTACAATACTTGTAAGGTACGCTTCCAGAATTATTATCCAACCTAAGATTAAGATCGATCGATTCTTTAGTGGCTTAAAACCAAGTCCTCGACGGGCGTTAGCCATAAGTGACTTCAATAGCTACGAGGAAATTGTTTGATGTGCTCTCAAGGTTGAGATGGAGATTGGTGTAACCCATCTGTCACATGGGTTTGATAAGAAGTGGAAAATGGAATTGAATGGAAATTCTAAAGACCACACTGAAAAGAAGATGGGGTTTCCCTTATGCTCAATGTGTGGAAAGAAACATGGAGGAAATTGTCTTAAGGGGACAAGAAAATGTTATAAGTGTGGAAAAGAAGGTCATCGGGCAATTGAATGTCAAAATAATGGAAAGAATATGTCTAATGATGCAAACAAAGGAAGGGATACACAGAATGAACCTACTATACTTCAATGTTTCAAATTCAAGGAAATGGAGAATTATGCCAATAAATTCACTAATCCAAGGGATGATGATGATGATCGATGTCAAAAAACTCTTAAGGATAAAGATAATGGAAAGTCACATGAAATTTCTATCAGCGATGTGGAGTATGATAACGAAGTGGTGAACGGTACAGTTACCATCCACTCTAAATTATCAAATGATTTATTTGATTTTTGATCCTACCACTCTTTTATTTTTGAAGAATTTTCTAAGGGTATCACCGTATTTCCTCAACAATTAGATGTTGAGTTGGATGTGAAAACTCCTAATGGAACAACCATCACATCAAAAGTTTTTAATTCTTCTCTGATTGAAGTTTGTGTGAAAGTGCTTCCTGCAAGTACTGTGATCCTTCCTATAATGGAATTTGATGTGATTTTTGGCATGGATTGGCTTTCTTTATATGGAGCTTATATCAATTTCCAAATAAGGGAAGTCACATTTCATATTCCAGATCAATCTATGATCATCTATCGATGCAATGATGAACATAACCTTCTAGTTGAAATTTCTTCCATCTTATGGGTCTTGATTCCACTAAATGAAGGTTATTTACCTCAAATGGTTGGAGAGAAACTCATGATTAAGAATATTCCCATTTTACGGGAGTTTGATGATGTCTTTCCGGAGGAATTTTCGGGTCATCCACCAAATCGACAAGTTGAGTTTTCAATAGAACTCATACCGGGTGATTTTCATATTTCAAAGACACCATATAGAATGGCCCCAATTGAGTTGCAGGAATTGAAGAAGAAACTCCAAGAGAATATTGATAAAGGATTCATACGCCCTAGTGCGTCACCTTGGGGAGAACCTGTTCTGTTTTTTAACAAGAAATATGGATCAATGAGACTTTGCATCGGTTATCGAGGACTTAACAAGATCACCATCAAGAAAAAATATCCTCTCCCACACATTGATGACTTATTTTACAAACTACGCGGAGCTCAATACTTTTCGAAGAACGATCTTCATTCAGGGTATCATTAATTAAGGGTCAAAAGGGAGGATATACCAAATACGACATTCCATACAAGGTATAGACACTATGAATTTATAGTGATGCCATTTGGTCTTATTAATGCCCCTGCTATCTTCATGGATCTGATGAATAGAGTTTTTAGGGACTATCTTGATCAGTTTGTGGTAGTATTTATAGACAATATTCTTGTCTATTCAAAGAGAAAGGAAGAACATGATGATCACTTGAGAATTATATTGAAGAACCTGTGAAAGGAGAATATTTATGCCAAATTTACCAAGTGTGAATTTTGGCTTAAAAAAGGTGCATTTTTGGGTCCCATAATCTCAAAAGAGGGGATATCTGTGGATCCAGCAAAAACAAGGGTTAGCGAAAGATGGTCGAGACCATCAACAGTAACTGAGATCCGATGTTTTCTTGGTTTGGCTGGATATTATCGAAATTTTGTGAATGATTTTTCCCGATTATCTAATCCAGTCATAAAGATGACTCAGAAAAGAGTTATGTTTGTTTGGATGGAGGAATGTGAAGATAGTTTCAAGGAGTTGAAAAGAAGTTTATCCAGTGCACCTGTACTCACACTTCCTTGTAGTGGAGAAAGGTTTGTGATCTACAGTGATGAATCCAAGAAGGGGCTAGGGTGTGTTCTTATGAAAAATGATATAGTGATAGGTTATGCCTCATGAAAGTTGAAAATCCATGAGAAAAATTACCCAACTCATGATTTAGAGTTAGCTGCGGTAATATTTTCATTAATGATTTGGAGGCATTATATTTATGGAGAAAGGTGTGGTATTTGTACTGATCATAAAAGTTTAAAGTATATTTTTACACAAAAGGAGCTGAATATGCGCCAAAGAAGATGGTTGGAGCTGATTAAGGATTATGACTTCTCAATTCATTACCAACCTGGGAAAGCAAACAAGGTGGAAGATGCATTAAGTCGACAAGACCATAATATCTTATCCATGATGAGGATCACAAAAGATCCAATATTTTTGGATTTACAAAGAATGGATATTGGAATTATAATGGAAGTGGAAAATCTTATCTTTCTCAAATGAATGTTAAACCATCTAAACATGTGAAGATTAAAGAGGCATAGAATGAAGATGTAGAGTTACAAAAGAAGGTGATAAATGTTCTTGAATTCAACCTTGATTGTGATGGGATAATAAAGTTCAGGAATCAGGTTTTTGTTCCTCCCATCCCAGAATTAAAGAAGGAGCTCCTAGATGAGGCTCATAGTTATTCATTCTCTATTCATCCTGGAATTACGAAGATGTATATGGACCTGAAATAATACTTCTGGTAGGATGGAATTAAAAGAGATGTTGCTGAATATGTCCCTCGATTCTTGGTTTGTCAGAAAGTTAAAGCTGAGAGACAGAAGTCTAAGGGGATGTTACAACCATTACCCATACCCGAATGGAAATAGGAAAACATCACTATGGACTTTGTCACCGGACTTCCTAAAACATCCAAAGGCAATAATGCTTTCTGGTTCATAGTTGATCGTCTTAAAAATTCTGCACACTTCATTGCTATTAGAGAGTATTTCTCTCTAGATCATCTTGCCAGGATATATCTAAAGGAAGTGGTAAGATTGCATAGAGTACCACATTATATTATATCTGATCGGGATCTGAGGTTTACCTCAAAGTGTTTGCGAAGTATTTAGCATACTATGGATACAGAGTTGAGTTTCAGCACTTCTTATCATCCTTAGACAGATGATCAGTCTGAGAGGACAATTAAAACTCTAGAAGATATGTTGAGAGCTTGCTCTATGGATTTCAAAGGTGGTTGGGATCAACACCTACCTTTGGAAGAATTTTCTTATAATAATAGATTCCACTCCAGTATTCACATGGCTCCTTATGAAGCTCTCTATGGAAAGAAATGCAGGACTCCAACTTTCTAGGATGATGTTGGGGAATGAAAGCTAATAGGACTTGATCCTGGAGAGGAGAAGACAGAAAAGGTCAGATCTATTCAACAACATATTAGAGCTGCTCAGATTTGACAAAAAAGTTATGCCGAAAACTGAAGATAATACCTAGAGTTTGAAGTGGGTGATAAAGTGTTCTTACAAATATCTCATTGGAAGAGAGTAATGATATTTGGAAAGAAGGGAAAGCTAATACCTAGGTATATCGGTCCTTTCGAAATACTGGATCATGTTGGGAAGGTAGCTTACCGATTTGCGCTTCCACCGAATCTCTCCCAAATTCAAGATGTGTTCTATGTATCTCTCCTGAGAAAGTACATACCTGATCTTTCACATGTACTCGACTTAGAAGTTGTACCGCTGGAGCAAGATCTTTCTTATGAAGAACAGCTGATAGAGATTCTGGATCGAAGCAAAAAATTTCTATGGGACAAGACCACTCGCTTGGTGAAAGTTTTATGGAGGAACCACCAATTAGAAGAAGCTACATAGGAGTTTGAGGATATGATGAGGGAGATGTATCCTCATTAGTTTGTTACAAAGTGACAAATTTTGAGGGTGAAATTCATTTTAAGGTGGGTAGAATGTAACACCCGAGACTTTTATGAGAAATATTTTGTTTTTAGATAAACCATCAAAGGAATATTTCACTACAAACAACACTATCTTGGCTTTCTTTACACACAATAGCGACCTTCCTCGATAGCTTGCGCCGTACGCAATACCGAGTTTCACTAAACAACGATATGCAACTAAAATATTATTAAAACTAGCCATTATGAATAGTAATACCAACATTTTGAAATTTTGTAAATTTAATTTTCCAAAATTGACTTCATTTTTGGATTTGGAATATCGAAATTAGCATTGGGTGAAATTTTGGTATTTTTCTGAAAACTTTCAATTTTTGATGTATAGTGAAAACACTGGGTTACTATTTAAAAACCGACTATTTATTTAAATATTTATTTATTTAATTTAACTTTATTTTAGGTCAAAATTGATACATAATATCTATATAAGTTCAATGAAATTAATTGGATTGATTTTATAATAATTTTAGATATATAAAAAATTTATCGAACTTTTCACCGTCTATTACCCACCTCCTAGGAGAATTTGCAAATTTACATAAAACTTAATTTTACCGCTTCTGTGAGTGGAATTTCGAAAATCCGAGAGAAATGGTTAATATCAAGGACTATAATGTGGTTCAATGAGATGAAAATAATTTTTGGTGAATAGTTACATTTTATTTTTTTTACCACGGTTAAAAGTAAATAGTGTAATTAAGGGTAAAATGATGTTATTATTACCCTAACACATGTCCTAATTCTATTGGATAATTTTAATTAGACCAAAAAATCCTTAGGGATAAAATATGACCATTTAGGCCCACATGGATTAGATTAGGACATTTAATATTAATTTATTTAAAGAAGGGTTAAAATATTTAAAATCAATGTTTAATAAGTAAATCATTTTTAATATAAGGTTATACATAAGATAAATTCAACTATAAATATTCATTAAAAATATAAAAGGATTTCCTACATAATGGTATTTTAGTTGTAATTTTTATACATTAAATAATTTAATTTATGTATGACACAATGATGATGAAGTAATTATCTTATTAATGAAATATTGACATAATTGATGTTATAAATACCCAAATAAATGTAATTTGAGACTTTTTATTAATTCCAATAATTTTCTATGTTAATATGACATGTTAGTATTGATTTAATTAACTTTTTTCGAACTAATATTTCTGTTATGAATTTCACAAAAATCAATTAACAAATAGTGTCAAATTTGACATAAAATAGTTTCAAAACAAATATTATATTATTAATTGTTATTTTATTCCTAAAAATCTAAGGATCAGCCAAATGACCTAGATAAGGTTATATATATTAAAAATAAACAACTTGGGGTTCTTTTGGCTTATTATAGTAAGTTTAATAACCTTATAGTGTAAGAAAACAAGAAGACACAATAAAAGATAAATTATCTAACTTAATGTTAAATCTAAATGATAATGTTAAAATAGAAAAATAAACTTGTATAAATTATATTGAATTATATTATTTCTACCCATCCCATCTTTATCTTCTAAATAAATCATTGTGGGTCTATGAAAAACCAAATATGAATTTATAATAAAATAATATTTTTGGTTTTTCTAATGGTGCCCCTCTCCTCCCTTATAAAAGGGCACCTCCTCCCTCTCTTCCTCAAACCACATTGAGTCTTCAAACTCGGCGAACCCCTACCAAATTCTCTTCTCAACTTCCCTAGAAACATCCTAGAGGTCCTGGTATTCTTCGAAGACCAATTTTATTTCCCTAAGAGGAGGTCTTAAAGAGGCGCTTCAAAGAAGAGGTAATATCTATTACAGATTTTTTCAACATTATTTCTTCTGCCACTTATTCTTCATTAGCTGTTTCATTATGAAGTAATAACATCAGTATCACTCGTATACTAATATATTATTATAATTATGAAACAAACCTATTTCACCATCTATCCATCATACAAAAAATGAAATCACCGCGCGTGCGTACATACGGAATACCGTCTCTACGTTGTGGTGTAATATATTTTCCACCACCACCTTAATTGGATGGGTATAATGGTGTATATAATGAATATATATGATTATTGTAAAGTTATATTGATTCTTAAATAGTATACAAACACTCCAATACAATTCCACGATCATGGGAACGATATCATCGCTCATGCGTACGTACGGAATACCGCCTCAACGATGTGATGCGACTCGTTCTACATGATTTTCATTGCATAATGATTACATAAATGAGTTGAGTGAATAAATATGATATGTATTACACTAATACCATTCTGTAAATTAGGTATCTATAACCTAAAAAGAAGAATATGAATTTATTCGATAAAACACGCATAGGAACAAAAAGCAATAAACACCCGAATAACAAGTAACAAATAAAATATTACTATTAATAAGCTGAGAATATGACCATATATGATATCATAAAAATAATTATGATTCTGGAATAAGTAAAGGAAATTATTTAAATTATTATATAGCAGTATTGGACACTTACGAAGCAAATCAGACCTAAGGTAAGGGAAAATATCACAATCTCATTTTTATCCAAGATTGTTTATACTTTGGTATTTACTAGGGTGTATTTTATCATCCACATCCATGTTTCACCAATATGTAATATTATTTCCAAGCACCTAGTATTGTTTAATTCTAATTTTACCCATTGGTGAGTTTTTAGTAAAAGATATGAAAGGAATCTTTTGTCGTTTTTCGTACGAGGTACTTTTTGACTTTTCCGAAAAAAGTATGAGAAGAATGTTTTTTTAACTTATACGGCATGAATGGATTTTTAAAACATTATTTCCAAGAAGCTTCCTTTACAAGCTTTAATGTTTATTTTTTATCAACTTTTTTTAGTTCAAAATTATATGACATGTTACGAAAGGAAAAAAAAATTATGTAGAAAGGATATTTTACTCAAGAATGGAGTTCAAGTTTTTATCAAAATTATTTTCCATCTAAGATAATATAAGGTTCTGTTTCTATCCCTATTATTACATTAATTTTATTATGTTGTGATGGAATTATTTTTATGAATTCATTTATCTTATATGAATTGTTTTATTATGTCACGATGTTTAAGAATCCTATTTTTATTACATGGGTTATGCAATGATGTATGATTTATGATTTTGTGGCACACATAAGAATGGAATAATTATGAGATGGGGGGGAACTATATCTCCCTCAAATTCATTGGGTAATGATTTATATCTCATGAGATAGACATGGCTGGAAGGACAGGTTAATCCGGTTCAGTGAAACAGGACTGAAACAAGGAGTGAACTCGGTTCAGAAATGGACTTTATCCGCTATGATATTCTTGGAAATGAGTCTTAACTACTATGAAATAATTCTCTATGATTATGTGTGTATGACTCAAATTTTCATGTTTTAAGTTATGATTATTGGGATTACATTTCACTACTATGATTTATCCCATGTTATGAAATTATGATCTCTTTTGCAGGTTAAGATTTCCAAAATGATATGTTCTTATGAATATGATGTGAATGATATTTCTTTTGTTTACCCTTACTGAGCATTTGATCTCAACATTTTGTATGTTTTCTTTCCCCCAGGTCAGGAAGAAGGTTGTTAAGTAAGATATGCCAAAAGGCACTCTAGATATGATGAAATAAATGGGAGACAATGTAGATGCCTTACGAACCAGTTGTTTATGTTTCCCAGTTTCTAAAGACACTATACCTATATGGTCCTTTCATGGTTTTGTTATACGTTGTAATAAGTGTGATTCAATTCTAAAGTAATAACAATGTATGTAAAGTATGGGTCGTTATAGTCGGTATGGCCACTATAAGTTCTTGGTTATGCCTTTCGGCGTAACCAACACTCCAGCAGTGTTCATGGGTCTCATGAACATGATCTTTCAGCCATACCTTGATAGATTTGAAGTGGTCTTCATCGATGACATATTGATATACTCGACCACTGAGGAGGAGCACGCATTCCACTTGCGGGTTGTACTAGACACACTCCGAGAGCACCAGCTTTATGGCAAGCTCTTGAAGTGTCAGTTCTAGTTAGGTGAGGTACACTTCTTGGGACACATCATCTCTGAGATGAGAGTTGCAGTGGATTCTAAGAAGATCGAGGCAGTTCTAGCTTGGGAGCTACCCAAGAGTGTGGTGGAGGTGCGGAGTTTCTTGGGTCTAGCTTGGTACTACCAGAGTTTTGGTCCTGACTTTTCCAGAGTTGCGGCACCACTCTCAGCTTTGACGAAGAAGGGGAAACCCTTCGTGTGGTCAGACATATGTCAGTAGAGCTTCTAGGAGTTGAGATAGATATTGACCAACGCACCTATCTTGAGGCTACCAGAGGAGGGAGTAGGGTACGTAGTCTACTTCGATGCATCAGGGACCAAACTCGGATGTGCCCTGATGTAGGAGCAGGCTGTGATTGCCTATGGATCACGTCAGTTGAGGCAACATGAGAAGAACTACGCTACCCATGACCTGGTGTTAGCAGTAGTGGTCTTCGCTCTAAAGATGTGGTGACACTATCTGATGGGCGAGTGCTTTACAGTCTAGTCTGACCACCCGAGTCTCAGGTACATCTTCTCACAGAGGGACCTGAATCTGAGACAGTGGTGATGGCTTGAGTTCCTCTAGGACTATGACTTTGATATAGTCTATACTCCTGGAAAGGGGAACATAGTAGCCGATGCTCTCAGTAGGAGGACAAGCATCCAGCTACTCAGGGAGGCGACAGAGCAGCTAGCCGCTTGGCAGATATCCTTCACGGATAGAGATGGTGAAGCTTTTATTCAGTCACTCACAGTCACTCATCCACTACTGCAGCGGGTCAGAGAGGCACAACATGGGGACGCTGACTGTGAGACGCGGCATGCGAAGATATCCTCAAGACAGGAACATGATGGATTCTCTATAGGAGGAGAGAACGATGCCGTTTTCAGAGGACATACCATGGTACTAGCTGATTTACAGGAGGAGGTGATGAGAGAGTTTCACACTTCCCCTTTAGCAGTACATCCAGGAGTGGAGAATATGTACCAGTATCTCAGATGACAGCACTGGTGGCTGTGTATGAAGAAGGTTGTGGCTGAGTTCGTTTCTCGATGCCTCACCTGCCAGCAGGTGAAGGCATAGCACCAGGTACCAGAAGGCTTGGTATAGCCCCTAGAGGTTCTGGAGTGGAAGTGAGATGGGATATCTATTGACTTCGTGACTGGACTTCCATGTAATTATGAGTTCATGACTCCATTTGGGTGATTTTCAACCAACTCACCAAGTCGTCCCACTTCATACCCATCAGAGAGAAGGGCTCAGTGGAGAGCTTGGGATGCCTCTACGTTCAGTAGATCGTACGGATTCATGGTGTGACATCATCTATCCTCTCTGATCAAGATGCGTGCTTTACTTCCAGGCTTTGGAAGGGGTTACAGGAGGCATTTGGGACACAACTATGTTTTAGCACTGCCTTTCCCCCTCAGACGGATTGTCAGACGGAGAGGACCATTCAAACTCTCGAGGACATGATCTTTGCATGTGTCCTTGACTTTGGTCGCAGCTGGGAGGACCATCTACCCTTGGTGGAGTTCGCGTACAACAACAGCTACCACTCCACCATCAGGATGTAACCATACGAGCCATTGTACAAACGACCTTGCAGATCACTTATGTACTGGTCAGACCCTGTGGAGTCACCACATGTGGGACCAGAGATGGTCCAGGCCACGACAGAGAAGGTCCAGGTCATCCAGGAGCGGATGAGGACAGCTCAGAGCCAGTAGAAGTCTTATGCTGACAGGAGGTGGAGACCACTAGAGTGTGAGGATGGCGACCATGTATTCTTGCGGGTCTCACCTCGACGTGGATTACGGAGATTTGGCCGGGGCGACAAGTTATCTCCACGCTTCATCGGACCGTTGCAGGGTCTCAACAGGATAGGCGAGGTGGCTTATCACCTAGCTCTACCACCTTAGTTGCACTGGGTGCACGAAGTCATCCATGTATCTTAGCTGAGGAGATACATGAACGACCCAATGCATATCATCGACCATGGGGTGATAGACCTTGACAATGGGGAAACTTTTGTGGAGGTCCCAGTGGAGATCGTCGATCAACAGGAGAGGTTCCTACTTGGGTGGTCGATTCCTTTAGTTCACATCAGATGGCAGCACGAGATCCTCCCGGAGATCACTTGGGGCGGGAGGCTCAGATGTTTGCACAACACTCACATTTGTTCCCCTAGTTTATGATATATCTTTATGGGGACATAAAGCCCTGAGATGGGAGTAATGTAAAGACCCGTAAAATTAAAGGTAATTTTTTTTTCTTATTTTCTTTTGGATTTTAGAAGAATGAAGTTTTTGACGACACCTGATTCTGAGGCCTGGTGTGCCCAGAATCAATTTCCGAAGTTTAGCTCGGGTACGTTCAGTAAACGAACAATCAGGTTTTCCTAACTTTTGAACCAGTGCTCGAAATCGAAATCAGAGGGAACCAATAAAACTGCAACACCGACAATTTCTTAGGATCACCTTTTCTTGAGTTTCCTTCGCTCGTGTGTGGTTTTTAAAAATATTGGGTTAAGCAATGAATAAAATAAAATTTGTGCAATCAAATTTTTTTTATTTAAGGTAGCTTAAACATATTCTTTGAGGTTGGGGTGGGACCCACTAATTTCTAACTACCCCAGGTAGGATATTAGTGAATTGGGGCCCACACGATCCCCACCCATTTTTTTCCTTTTTACCTCTGACGTGCATTTAATATGGTAACTCACCCGCACCCCCTTTTAAATTCATAGTCAACGATCGCGTTTAATTGGATTATTAAACGCCTCATTAATTGGTCAAGGCTCGATAATTAAATCATGATTTGAATTTGAATTTCAAAAACAGTTAGAAAGAGAAATAAAATAAGACAAAGCCTTATTTTATTATGTTGTTTCACTGTGCCAGAAGGATTTGAAGAGGAGAGCTCAAGTCGAATCCTCATCTTCCTCCTTAAAGAACGCGAATAACACACCGTCGTCGATGAAGAACGCCAGCCTCCGATGAAGGATCACGAATCCTCGAAGATGGAAGACACGATGCTGTGTACTGAGATGCCAATAATTCTCTTCTCCAAGACATTGGCGACGCTTACAGAACCTTCTTCCGTGACGATTATTTCCCTCGAAGAACCTTCGTTCGATGACGCCTTGAGGTAGGGGGTTTGGTTTAATTTAATTTATGTGAATTATATGCTCAGAATATGATTAAATTGTAGGATGTCGTTTGAAACACTAACGCGGTGGGGTGTGGACCAACGAACAAGTCTGAACCCACCGATTCTCTATTCTTGATGCGTAGAACATTGGCCGACGATGAAATGGGACTATTGAGAGATTATAGGCCGTCACAGTAATCTACGAGTCTTGAGAAAACCCCTGGCGTAGACTAAATTGAAAACGGACCACCGGAGCAACTCCGGTGTCCCGTGGGCTTCACCGGCGGTGCGGGTCACCAGCGCGGCGGCTTCCCGGTGGGCCACTAGGAGGGACAGGCGTGGCTGAAGCCGTGGCAGCAGACGACTGGCCCCACGGTGGCAGGGGACCCAGGGGAGGTGCGACACCTAGAGCCGTGTCCACTGGATGAAGGGAGCGGCCCCCACGTGGGGTCGCAACTTTAATCAAGGGGGGCATCCCCCTCCCTTTCCGCAGTGGCATGGCCAGCACCGGCCGTGCGGGGCATGCCTGGGCTGGGCCAACCGGCCGCCCAGGCCGAACCGATCGCAGCGGCCCGGGCCGCCAAGGCCGCACTGGTTGGGTCAGGCCATGCTCACTGAGCCGGGCCGGGCCCTAAAGGGCCGAACCCTGACCCGGTTCAGGTCGACCCAGTTCGGGCCGACCCAGGGGGTCTTGGGCGGCGTCGGTCCGAGCCCAAAAACCCCCTAAACCGGATAGGTCCGTTGTTTTTCCCAAATCATGGGCTACATACCTCTGATCGACGCACCGTTAGTTGCGATGAGATCCTTGGATCAAGATGGACGTTTCAGTATATTAAAATCAAGGTTTCAGAGAACATTGGGTACGGACGGGTTGGTTCGAGCACAAATC
Organism: Viscum album; assembly: GCA_963277665.1. Classification (NCBI taxonomy): domain Eukaryota; kingdom Viridiplantae; phylum Streptophyta; class Magnoliopsida; order Santalales; family Viscaceae; genus Viscum; species Viscum album. The sequence goes on from OY728151.1 coordinate 860,723,178, forward strand.
CAACCGGGCCCTCGGAGCGGAAGCGCTTATAACTTGAGCTCCGGACGTCCGATTGACATACTATCGACTTTGTTGGATTCCTCATAGTGATACAGACCTTTTTCATTACTACGATCTTGGTTTTATGTAGTTGGAGTGCGTTCATGTTGGTTTTTATTTAAAAACCAACCGGGCCCCTAAAACGAAAAAGACAATAACTCTCAGACCGGGCGTCCGATTGATGCACCGTCTATCGCATTGAGTTCCTTGTGTCCAGACGGAACTTTCAGATACATCAACTCCGGAATACGTGTTAGTTGATGTATCAATCCCTTGGCTCGTGGAGAGGACCCTTCCAGAAACGAGCATGCTGTATGCGAGAACCTTAGAGCTGGCTGTGACTGTGAAGACTGCACTAAAATCCTATGTGGGTTCAACAACGATGAAGACCATACTAAAATCCTTCGTGGGTTCGACGGTGATGAATACTACACTGAAATACTATGTGGGTTTGGCAGTGATGAAGACTGCACTGAAATCCATCGTGGGTTCGACAGCAATGAAGACTGCACTGAAATCCATCGTGGGTTCGACAGCAATGAAGACTGTACTGAAATCCTCTGTGGGTTCGATGGGAATGACTAATGTTCTTGTATCCTAAGTGGGTATGGTAGTGTCTGACTCTGTTCATGCTATCATATGTGGGTCTGGCAGAGTAGCTGTTCTGTATCCTATATGGGTCCGACAGCTTAGCTAGTTTAGTATCCTACGTGGGTCCCAGCTAAGATGAATCAGTGGCTATATCTGATCATCTCTATCACCTTATGAAGAAGTATACCTGTTTGAGCTGAGTCTTGACATTCTATCATTATCTTCGATATGATTGACTTTCTTTCCTATGTGGATTGAGTTGTTCTTTCCTGTGAGGATTGGGTTGTACTATCCTGTGTGGACGTGATCGAACATGGGCTCGGATGTTGGAGCTGAACTAGAATTGATGACTTAGGTATATGTATGGAAATATACCTTAGTAGTGTTGGTTGTTACTTCGTGATTGTATCTTTCCTTTTTGGATTATCCTTGTAGATTCTGGGAGACCTTCAAGGGTCTCTGGGTCCCTACTGAGTAGCGTATACTTAGCCCTGCACGGGCTATACCCGCACTACATTGTGTTGGATGCAGACGACAGACATCACTGATTGTGGTTGAGGTTAGTGGAGTAGTTGGTACCTGGAGGTGGACCACTGGGCGGGATGTACATGAAGAGGATGGCTGGACCTGAGGAGTTGAGGTGGCTATCTATACCCACCCTTCAGGGGGGACTTCCAGTGGACGGCTCGATGTTGCTGCTTTACTTTCAGTTGTTGTACTTTCTTTCCAGTTGTACATTACTTTTAGTTTGGTTTTGTATTCTGGCCCATTTACATTCCGCACTTACTTTTGTACCTAGTTTTACTTAGTGATTACTTCTACTGGCTTACTCTATGGTGTTTGTTTACTTTATAAAGTCAATGCCTTCCCCTTTTTGTCAAGATTTACACCTTGGTGCTAGTCGCCAACCCCTGGCCTATGGGAGGCGGGGTTGGGGTAGTCACGACACGTGCCCCGAGGACGGGTCGTGACAAAAATAGCCTATGAGAAATGAATTAGTTTCATGTTAATATTACCAACTTGATAATTAATAATATAGATAAATCATAATGATTGCCACATAAGATATTATACAAAGGGTTGATTTGTTAATATCAAATGATTTCATCTTAGATAAAAATTTAAATTAAATGATTCATTGTAATGTGTCATTATGAAAATAACTTTTTTGTGTGGAAATAAATTATTTAAAGTATTAAATTTTTTAGTATATTAGAAAACATTTTATTAAAGGAAAAATTTAAAATTCAAAATTAATTGTAAAATAATTTATTTTTTATGACAGAATGAAATTCCATTAATGTCATATCTCTTTAAATAAAACATTAAATTCATTGTATTTTAATAATTTGAGAAGGTATCTCATTAATAAGAAAAAAATATTTCATTGAAGTAGTCTTTAAAAAATATTAACAGGGGTAAAATTATCAATAAACAAACATAAGAGACAATTATAAATATTAAGGAAAAAATTAGATAACATATATATTGATGAATAAGGATTTTCAATTGAAGAGGTAAATAACATTTGTTTTTCATTAATGGTTTCCCTCAAAATCATGATTACATAAATAGAGGAAAATGAATGAAGAAAATGTAATACATAGTAATAAAAAATGATAATAATATTTAGATGTTTATTTGTATGAATATCATATGATTTCATTGTTGAAAACATAATCATGAATAACTCTAGTAAAAAATGAAATTGTATAATAAAACCCTTACCTATAGTCTCATATTTTTTTCAAACACACATGAATATCATATATAATAATTATTTATTGATAATAATGCTATTAACTAAACATTATTATATATATATATATCATACTATATATGTTCTATCAGATCTACTAATCACCATTTTATTGTCAATTATTTAATAAAATAACATTTTATATTGATGAATGCTTTGATTTTCATGAATGTTTTTAGAAAATAGTCCTGGTATATATACATTGATCATTTTTGGATCATATATAAAATTATATAAAATATTTTATAATATTATACACTCATTCTATATATATATATTCATCGATAAATTTTAAATCTAAAAATAAATTACAACATTCTAAAAGATGGTAGGATTTATGTACGCCAGGATGATGTTTCGATTTTTTGATGGAATGAACAAAAATAAAGATAAATAATAATTTACCTAATCATAATCATTATAATATCATTTTTATATTAATCAAATATATCCATATTACAATCCATGGAATATAGAAATAGTAAAGAAATCAAATATCTTTGTGGAAGCGATATTTCACATGTAGGATCGAGTGATGTAATCATTCTGCAAAAGATTGTTTGGCAGGAAAGTAGATAGATTATTTTAATTATAATAGAGTAATAATTTAATAAATATCATATTTAAACATTAAAAACACCATAATACCAATATATTAAAAATGGTGATGACAAATGAATTATATTGTTGTGTAAAAAAATTATGTTGTACACACAAAAGCATGATATTACCACTTTCCATTCAATGGGAAATATATTGGATATATATCAACCCTACATTTTCAAAAATTACTATTACCAAATTTTAAATATAAATAACACAATAGTAATAAATTTATGTATCTAATGGTTTAGTATAAATTGAAAAATAGTTCCACAAATCACTTGTAAATAACAAAACATAATTTTTTTAACTAATTTTTCTTTCTCCACATAAAATATTTCCCATTATCCTTAGTACATTTAGTTACCTGATGATATACATCATATAATGGAGTGATCTAAAATACTATTAATTGGAAGGATAACATAGTGGAAATAAGATATGTGAATCAATAGTAAATGGATTTGAATAATTATCATAATTATTTCATAATAAAATTACATTAACATAACCAATGTGAATTTTATTTTAAAAAAATCATGAAATTTAGTGATTCATAAAAATGAATAATCTTGTTATTGTGGTCAAATATCATCAAAATATATGTACAAATCTAGCATCAAACTTATGCATAACATATATGTATAAATAATAACCTCATAATTTTGACAAATGGAATAATAATGATCTTCCATATTACACATAATCTAATGATATATATCACATTAACCATTCCATTAGAGGGTTATAAAATTTTGATACCACCCATCACATCATAACAGTAACATAATCATGACCTCTCTAAATATTGTATGAAAATCTATGTTATGAATGTAACAATGTAGAAAAATTATTTAAATAATAAATTAATCACAAATAATTTCATCAAATAAACATGTGGTTCAAAAATGAATAGGAGAAACCAAATATTAAACAAACATCTTCATTAATTAATAAATAACAAACAACTCAATAAGAGTAACATATGGGTTTTTGAAAGTGAAATATTTTTTGAAAATCATTTTATTTTTCTTATAAATCATTGTGGAAATGTGTAGATCACTTAATAAATGTACTTACATTGAAATAATATTCATGAAACATAAAATTAATATCCAAAATGAAAATAATTTCAATGTGGGATAAACAATTTCAATGGAGTATGGAAATGTAATCTCATTATATTAAATCTCACTTCATTTGGTTTCTTTTACACCTCAAGAATTAAAAAATTAAACTTATTATAACATATTTATTGAATTGAATAATATTTATTTTTCACTTTTAAACCATTATAAATACTGGATTATAATTTATAATATTATTACTAAAATGTTATTTTTTGGATATCCTCATTCCATTAAATTTTCCTATTATGTTTTGATGTATCTATTTTTGTTCATGGTAATTTATACATTACTATGAATAATTGTAGAAAATTAAAATCATAAATTTATAACTTTATATATAAAAAATAATATATTGTATCAAACCATTTCATTGGTGATAATAATTAATTGGAAATGTCCTCTTTAAATATTAACAAACCATTGATAATAAAATATTGAACGATGAGGAATAGGATCTTTAAAATATATATATGTCATAATTATGATACTTATAGGTGATTAGATTAAAAAATATAACGTTAAAATACTATATGAATAATTTTATATGTTTTTTCTTAAATTTAATTTGGATTAAAAGAAATAGAATAAAAAAAATGGGATAGTTGGTAGAAACCTACACATTCCTCAATATAGCTTTTCTTGGATGATACTAAAACACCATTTATGTTTTGATATGGTTTACTCCATCACATTTAAAAGGATCCTAAGGGATTATGAAAGAGAATTTATGACGAAATTATTCTTTGTAATGTTATGGTGGAGTGGTTTTCCATGGCAATGGATAAAAGTTATTTATACTTGAGGAGAGTTGTATTTTTGGAATAATTTTTTTAATAAATTACTATACTAATGGTAAAAAACCCAATTCTGAGTTTTTGATATTATAAATACTAGGAAAGCTCAGCTAGGAGATAATCCCATTACAGTTTATTAAAATAAAATAAATGGACAGTAGACAAGCACCACAAGCCAAAAAAAGAAATTACATGTCTTAAAAGTCATACCCATATCCACACCCCCGATAGAAAGTGTAACACCCCAGGTAAATAAAGAATATGACATCTTTATATTTATCCAAAATTGTGAATAAAATATTAATATTACTTTAAAGTGGATGCTATGCTCGATGGCGTACCCAATACGCAACAACGAGTTTCTTGGGAATCTTACATTGCACTCTAATAATAAAATAATATTATTTTAAATGGTAGTTAACACCTAGATGTTGTAATGGAGGGAATGAACAGAACTAACTACAAAATGATTATACATGTTTGCCAAATATTTTTACTCTTTACAATAAATGTTAGAGGATTAAAAATGCGAATGAATCCAATTTTAAGCGTAGACATTCTAATATTCTTTAAAAGGTCGATTAACCACCTTTTGATGGAGAACCTCTTTTAAATCCACTTTTTGACAATTTTATGTGTTATATTTGAAAAAATAAAATTCTTCTTTAGAATCGGGGCATCAAAATTTACTTTGTGTAAATTTTTGCTATTTTTTCCGAAAAAGTTCAATTTTTAATGAATAGTGAAAAATGTTGTATTTTAATTCAAAACATCTTTTTAATATAATTTATTTATATGATTTGATTATCTTTTGAATTGTTTTTAAAGTTAAATTAGAATATATATATACCATTTAATCCAATAGTGGTCGTTGGAATTAATTTCACTTTGAAATCAGACTTAAACTAGTGTCAATCTTTTGATACTTTTTATTTCATAAAAACACACTATTTGCTCTGACAGCGGGAATTAAATATTAAATTAATTAATGAAACTAATATGCTTTGAATTTTTTAAAATAGACATCATTTTTGAATTCGAAATATCAAATATAGCTTAGGGTGAATTTTTGGCAATTTTCTGAAAAACATTAATTTTTGATGAATAGTGAAACCACTAAGTGGTACTTATAAAAACTTATTTTCCGTTTAAATGAAAATTTTCCATATTTGTGTTTTGAATTTCAAAAATCCGACATACATGGTTTCCATTAAGCAGTAAAATGTGATAAAATGGGATTAAAGTAATTTTTTGGTGAATAGTAACTTACTAAGTTTTTAATCGCGATTGTAGGTAATTATTGTAGTTTAAGGTAAAAATAAAGTTTTAATAATATTAGATGAGAATTAAACATGTCCTACCCTCATTGGATGTGTCATGTACGACAAAGAAAATCAATGGGTCAACTTGGGGACCCCATGGAGTCACTTTGGTTGGGAAATGACATAAATAACGTTTTATTTAATGTTAATGTAAAAATGACACAAACATGAGATGTTTTACTAAAACAACTTTTACATGGTAATATAGAAGTCATATTTTTAACTATAAATATTAATTGGAAATATAAAAGGTTTTCCTACATCATAGTATTTTTATTATAATTTTTAGATAATAAATAAATTATATTATTTATGACATCATGATGATGCAGTGATGACCTCATTATTTAATGATTAAAATAAAATGGGAAGACAATGTAAAATCTAAGACCTACACATGTCCAAAACCTATTGTATGGGTGGATTTAAAACCCTTATCACCTTATCCTCGAATTTTATCAATGTGGGACCTTTTAAATCCGAAAATCATTTTAAAATAAAGGAACATTTCATTACATTCCAAGAGTGCCCCTCCTCTCCTCTTATAAAATGCCCCCACCTCTACCTCCTTACCCACACTTCCAAAGACTTTGTATCGGCCAAACCCTGCCCACGTTGTCTCTCCACATCCCTATCTAACTCCTTGAATCCTCACTTCAGGCAGAAGTCTTCCCAAGGAAGCCTTTGAGCTCAGACCAATGGGAGTTACCCGATTTTAAGGTAATGTCTTCACTTGAGTCCTTTTGTTTTATTTTGCTTCTCCAACCCCTAAACTCATTTTATTAATTTATTTTGTAACAGCTCCAGTATCTTCAATATACTATTATGTGTTTATAAGAAGGATTCTAGCTACACTTACACACACCTTCGACTAATGGTTAAAGAACATACTGTTTCTGTGGTTGGCGATTTTCTGCCTCACGAAATGATGATTGTTAAATATTCTTTTAACGCCTTTAAAGGTGGCCATTAAGATGTCACTATATTTATATATTATATATAATATGTTTATGTTTTACTTAAGCTCTTGTATTTTTCATTTATGTCATATCCTTTATGGTTACCATTATGAGTAAACACGATATCTTCATTTTAGGATGTGTGGACTATCGCCCCCTCAAAGTGTTTTGATTCGTTAATGCCATATATGGAATGTATAAAGTATTTAATTCATGGTATTCTATATGATATTATATTGTAATTATAATATACCTTTATATCATTATGATTCCATTCTATAAAATACTAAATAGAAATGAAAGTAGCGTTTATGCGTACGTACGGCTTACTGTCTCCATGAACGGTGCATTTCATTTCTTACCTCTAAATGATTACGTAATATTATAAATGCATGTATATACTGGATATATATGATATATATGATATATACATCATGATTATAACTCTGGACATAATATATACATGAACAACATGTAATTATAAAGAGCATATTTTGACTCAAGTACCAATGATTGTTTAAACGACCGTTATTAACTAAAATAATTACATAGTGTTCATGACATGGTAATAATTGATATAAAATGAATAATGAACTTGAAAAAGTTTCTTAAGGAAGTATAAATTAACTCAATTTTATTATTCAGGAGATTAAAGAATGATCGAGTCAAGTCGGATCCGAGGTAAGGGATCATACTCCTCTCTTTCTTTTTAAGTACACTCTTTTATGTCATTCCTTTTAAGCTCATCTTTCTTGTGATTGGGATGTTCTTTTATATTACTCTTACAGTAATTTTTATGTTCATATTATGAGAGACCCTATTCTGTCTCATTAATCCATTTTGGAAGTTTTGAGTGGCGCCGTTAGGCTGCCGAATTTTCGTAAGAGATCTAACCTCTCTCTTTCTTTTTTAAGTACTCTCCTTTATGTCACTTCTTTTAAGATCATCTTTGTTATGTTGGGGGATGTTATTTTCTATTCCTCATGCTGTGAAATTAATGTTAATATGATTAGAGACCCTGTTTTATCTCATCAATCCATTTTTGTAAGTTTTAAGTGGCGCCGTTAGGCTGCCGAGTTTTTGTAAGGGGTTTTTCATCTCATTTTTATTCTCGTGAGATTTATGCTACATTTTCAACAATTTCCATCGAGTGGTGTATGTAATGACCATTATTTTACTAATTGTGTAATATACATTCATTTATGAGTATTTACATCAATGTTTTATTGTCCTTCTTTCACGGGGTGTATGTTTCGAAAGTTACCCAAGTCGGTAAGGGAACCTTTCACCCTCCTCTTTTTAAAAGACTTATTTTGTTATGTCTTTTAATTCACATAATATTATGTTGGGATATGTTATTATATATCCTTATTGACATATATTTTATTACCATGTGATGAGATACCATTTTTATCTCTCATCAACTATTTTTCTGAAATTTGAAGTGACGCCGTTAGGCTATCGAATTTTTGCAAGGGAACATCTTAACCCAATTTTGATTCTTTGGGATAAACTTGTACTCCTTGAATATGTTGTTCTATGATTATGTGTGAATGTACTATGATTGTATTGCACTTAATACCCACTTATATTTTGTGTATTCGTTTGTCACACATAATTATGTAATTGATTTATCCTTAATCCAAGGATACCGTCTTTGTATGGGACTTCGTCTCAATATCCTTTCATTGAGGCATATTTTGTTTTATACACAACCTTTATTTATATGGTGTATAAACCCCTTTGACTTTTACTTTTATTCAAAAGGGATATTTTTTATACGAAGTGTTTACTAAAAGACAAAAGGGAATATTTTTGTCGTACATATGCGGCGACAACGATTTCTCCGCCGCCTAGACCATTATTTGAGTTTCGGCTTCCTCTACAAGCCATACCTTCTTTTTAAAAGGAAAATAAATACCATGTTATAATTTTATTTTATTTTGGCATTGAAAATGGTTTTCATAATGTTTTTATTATATCAATATGTTGTATTGATATCTTGTGATTTAAATGTGGAAATGTTATGTTTTCTTTATGCATGTTTTATGTGATACGATTATGTTGAGGTTCTTGGGAATTATTATGAAGACGGGTGGTTCCGTGATAAACTAAGGGCGGGTGAGCCCGATATATAACGAACCATACTTTACATACATTGTTTTTACTTCAGAATTGAAGCACACTTATTACAACATATAACATAACCAAGAAAGGGCCGTATAGGTATAGTGTCTTTAGAAACTGGGAAACATAAACAACTGGTTCATAAAGCATCTACTTTCCCTCCCATTTATTTCATCTTATCTAGAGTCCCTTTTTAGAATATTATACTTAATAACCTTCTTCCTGACCTGGGGAAACAAAACATACAAAAGGGTGAGCTCAAATGCTCAGTAAGGTTAAACAAAATAAATATCAATCACATCATATTCATAAGAACATAACATTTTAGAGATCTTAACCAGTGAAAGAGAGCATAATTTCATAACATGGGAAAAATCATAGTAGTGAAATGAAATCCCAATAATCATAACTTAAAACATGAAAGTTTGTGGAATACACACATAATCATAGAGAATCATATCTTATTATTCAAGACTCATTTCAAAGACTATCTTAGTGGACAAAGTCCATTTCTGAACCGAGTTACCCTCGTTTCAGTCCTGTTGCACTGAACCGGTATAACCTACCATTCCAGCCATGTCTATCTCATGAGATATAAAATATTTACCCGATGCATTGGAGGGACATATAGGTCCCACCCATCTCATAATGATACCATTATTATGTGTGCCACAAAATCATAAATCATACATCATTGCATAACCCATGTAGTAAAAATGGGAATCTTAAACATCATCATGACATCATAAAACAATTCATATAAGATAAAGGAATTCATAAAAATAATTCCATCACAACATAATCAAATCAATGTAATAATAGGGATAGAAACATAACCCTATATTATCTTAGATGGAAAATAATTTTGATAAAATACTTGAACTTCTTGAGGAAAATATCATTTCTACTTCAAAAACATTTTCCTTTCTTAACATGTCATACAATTTTAAACTAAAAGAAGTTGACTAAAAATAAACTTCAAAACTTTTAAATGAAGCTTCTTGGAAATAATGTTTTAAAAATCCATTCATGCCGTATAAGTTAAAAAAAACCTTCTTCTTGTACTTTTGTCGGAAAAGTCAAAAAGTACCTCGTACGAAAAATGACAAAAGATTCCTTTCATATCCTTTACTAAAAACTCACTGAAGGGTAAAATTGGATTTAAACAATTGTAGGTGGATGGAAATAATATTACTTATTGAGGAAACATGGATGTGGATGATAAAATACACCCCAGTAAATACCAAAGTATAAACAATCTCGGATAAAAATGAGATTGTGATATTTTCCCTTACCTTAGGTCTGATATGCATTGTACGTGTCCGAACCTCCAGTATAATTATTTAAATAATGTTATTGACTTATTCCAGAATCATACTTATTATTATGATATCATATTTGGTCATATAATTAGATTCTTTGTAGTAATATTTCAATGCTACTTGTTATTCGAGTGTTTATAACTTTTTGTTCTTATGCGTGTTTTGTCGAATAAATTATTATTCTTCTCTTTAGGTTATAGATACCTCATTTACAGAATGGTATTAGTGTAATATATATCATATTAATTCATTCATTTCATTTCATTTATATAATCATTATGAGATGAAGATCATGTAGAACGAGTCGCATCACATCGTGGAGACGGTATTCCGTACGTACGCACGAGTGATGATATCGTTCCTATGATCGTTGAATTGTATTGGAGTGTATGTATACTATTTTAGAATCAGTATCACTTTATAATAGTCATATATAGTCATTATTTACCCCATTTTACCCATCCAAGTATGGTGGTGGTGGAAAATGGATTACACCACGACGTGGAGACGGTATTCCGTACGTACGCACACGCGGTGATTTCTTTTTCCGTAGGATGGATAGATGGTGAAATAGGGTTGTTTCATACTTATAATAACATATCAGTATATGAGTGATACTGATGTTATTACTTCATAATGAAACAACTAAAGAAGAAGAAGTGGAAGAAGAAATAAAGATGAAAGAATCGGTAACGGACATTACCTCTTCTTTGAAGTGCTTCTTTGAGACCTCCTTTTAAGGCACTAAAATAGGTCTTTGAAGAAGACCAGAACCTCTAGGATGTCTCTAGGGAAGTGGAGAGGAGAAAGTGGTAGGGGTTGTCCGAGCTTGAATGCTCAATGTGGTGTGAGGAAGAGAGGGAGGAGGTGCCCTTTTATAAGGGAGGAGAGGGGCACCTTTGGAATAACTAAAAATATTATTATATTATAAAGTCAAGTTCGGTTTTAAATAGCTCCAAATTGATTTATTTTGAGGATAAGGCGGGGATGGGTCGAAATACTCTCATACAATAGAATTTAGACAAGTTCAGGTTCCTATTTTATCCTTATCACGTAGATTTAACATTAAGTTAAATAATTTTACTTTTACCGTCTCTTCTTGTGTTCTTATACTATAAGGTTAATAAACATACTATAAGCAGCCAAACGAACCCCAAGTTGTTTATTATTAATATATATAACCTTATCTAAGTCATTTGGCCGAAACATAGATTTTTAAGAATAAAATAACAATTACTAATATAATATTCGTTTTAAAAACTAGTTTATGTCAATTTTGACACTATTTAGTAATTATTTTTCTTGAAAATCGTAGCAGAATGATTAGCTCGAAAAAAGTTAACTAAATCAATAATAAAATGTCATATTAATCTATAAAATTAGTGGAATTCATAAAAAGTGTCAAATTACATTTATTTTTGTGTTTATAACATCAATTATGTCAATATTTCATTAATAGGATAATTACTGCATCATCTTTGTGTCATAAATAAATTAAATTATTTAATGTCTAAAAATTACAAATAAAATACCATTATGTAGGAAATTTGTTTATATTTATAAATAATATTTATAGTCGAATTTATCTTATGTATAACCCCATATTAAAAATGATTTACTTATTACACTTTGATTTTAACTATTTTAACCCTTCTTTAAATAAATTAATAATAAATGTCCTAATCTAATCCAAGTGGACCTAAATGGACATATTTTATTCCTAAGTTTGTTTTTGGTCGAATTACACTTATCCAATCAAATTAGGACATGTGTTAGGGTAATAATAATATCATTTTTACCCTTAGTTACCCAAATTACTTTTAACCGTGGTAAATAAAAGTAAAAAGTTACTATTCACCAAAAATTATTTTCATCTCATTGAACAACATTTTACTTACTGACATCAACCATGTCTCTCGGATTTTTTAAATTCTACTCACAGAAGCGGTAAAATTATGTTTTATGAAAACTTCAGTTTTTTTAACGACCACTTAGTGGTTTCACTATTCATCAAAAATTGAAATTTTTCAGAAAAATACCAAAAATTAACCCTAGGCTAATTTCGATATTCCGAAACCAAAAATGAAGTCCATTTTGAAAAATAAAATTTATAAAATTTCAAAAAGTGGTTATTACTATTCATAACGGCTGGTTTTAATAATATTTTAATAACATATCATTGTTTAGTGAAACTCGGTATTGCGTACGACACAAGCTATCGAGGAATGTCGCGATTTCGTGTAAAGCAAGCCAAGTAGGTGTTGTGTGTAGAAAAAGTTTCCTTTGATGATTTATATAAAATAAAAGTCTCGGGTGTTACATTCTACCCCCCTTAAAATGAATTTCGCCCTCAAAATTCGTCACTTTGTAACAAACAGATGAGGATACCTCTCCCTCATTATATCCTCAAGATCCCATGTAGCTTCTTCTAATTGGTGGTTCCTCCATAAAACTTTCACCAATCGAGTGGTCTTGCTTTGTAGGAATTTTTCGCTACGATCCAGAATCTCTATCGGTTGTTCTTCATAAGAAAGATCTTGCTCCAGCGGTACAACTTCTGAGCTGAGTACATGTGAAGGATCAAGTATGTACTTTCTCAGGAGAGATACATGGAACACATCGTGAACTTGAGAGAGATTCGGTGGAAGCACCAATCGGTAATCTACCTTCCCAACACGATCTAGTATTTTTAAAGGACCGATATATCTAGGGCTCAACTTCCCCTTCTTTCCAAATCTCATAACCCTCTTCCAGGGAGATATTCGTAAGAACACTTTATCACCCACTTCAAACTCTAGGTCTTTTCTTCGGTTGTCAGCATAACTTTTCTGTGGACTCTGAGATGCTCTTATGTGTTGTTGAATAGATCTGACCTTTTCTACCATTTCATCAATGAGATCAGGTCCTAATAGCTTCCTTTCCCTAACTTCATCCCAACAAGTTGGAGTCCTGCATTTCTTTCCATAGAGAGCTTCATAAGGAGCCATCTGAATACTGGAGTGAAAGATATTATTATAAGAAAATTCCACCAAAGGTAGGTGTTGATCCCACCCACCTTTGAAATCCATAGAGCAAGCTCGCAACATATCTTCTAGAGTTTGAATTGTTCTCTCAGACTGACCATCTGTCTGAGGATGATAAGAAGTGCTGAAACTCAACTCTGTATCCAGAGTATGCTGAAGACTTCGCCAGAACTTCGAGGTGAGTCTTGGATCCCGATCAGATATAATAGAAAGTGGTACTCCATGCAATCTTACCACTTCCTTTACATATATCCTGGCAAGCTGATCCAGAGATAAATCCTCTCTAATAGAAATGAAGTGTGCAGACTTTTTAAGACGATCAACTATGACCCAGATAGAATTATTGCCTTTGGATGTTTTAGGAAGTCCTGTGAAAAAGTCCATAGTGATGTTTTCCCATTTCCATTCGGGTATGGGTAATGGATGTAACATCCCCTTATCCTTCTATCTCTCAGCTTTAACTTGTTGAGAAACCAAGCATCGAGAGACATATTCAGCAACATCTCTTTTCATGCCATCCCACTAGATGTACTCTTTCAGGTCCCTATACATCTTCGTGCTTCCAGGATGAATAGAGAATGAAGAACTATGAGCCTCATCCAGCAACTCCTTCTTTATTTAGGGGATGGGAGGAACACAAACTTGATTCTTGATATTTATTATCCCATCACAATCATGGTTGAATTCAGGAACATTTCTCACCATCTTTTGTAACTCGACATCTTCTTTCTGTGCCTCTTTAATCTTCACATGTATAGATGGTTGAACATTCATTTGAGAAAGATAAAATTTTCCCCCTTCCATTATAATTCCAAGATCCAACCTTTGTAAATCCATAAATATTGGATATTTTGTGATCCTCATCATGGATAAACCGGCATGGTCTTGTCGACTTAATGCATCTGCCACCTTGTTTGCTTTCCCAGGGTGGTAATGGATTGAGCAGTCGTAATCCTTAATCAGCTCCAACCATCTTATTTGGCGCATATTCAGCTCCTTTTGTGTGAAAATATACTTTAAACTTTTATGATCAGTATAAATATCACACCTTTCTCCATAAAGGTAATGCCTCCAAATATTTAATGCAAAGATTACCACAGCTAACTCCAAATCATGAGTTGGGTAATTTTGCTTATGTATTTTCAACTGTCGTGAGGCATAAGCTATCACCATATCATTTTGCATAAGAACACACCCCAATCCCTTCTTGGATTAATCACTGTAGATCACAAACCTTTCTCCACTACAAGGCAGTGTGAGCACAAGTGCACTGGATAACCTTATTTTCAACTCCTTGAAATTCTCTTCACATTCCTCCGTCCAAACAAACATAACTCCTTTCCGAGTCAAATTGGTGAGTGGATTAGATAATCGTGAAAAATCTTTCACAAAACGTTGATAATATCTATCCAAACCATGAAAACTTCAGATCTCAGTCACTGTTGTTGGTCTCGACCATCTTTTAATAACCTCTGTTTTTGCTGGATCCACAGATATCCACTCTTTTGAGATTATGTGACCCAAAAATGAAACTTTTTGAAGCCAAAATTCACACTTGGTAAATTTGGCATAAAGATTCTCCTTTTTCAGGGTCTTTAATATGATTCTCAAGTGATCTTCATGTTCTTCCTTGCTCTTTGAATATACAAGAATATCGTCTATAAAGAATACCACGAACTGATTAAGATAGTCTATAAAGACTCTATTCATCAGATCCATGAAGATAGCAGGGGCATTAGTAAGACCAAATGGAATCACTATAAATTCATAGTGTCCATACCTTGTATGAAAAGATGTTTTGGTATATCCTCCCTTTTGACCCTTAATTGATGATACCCTGAATGAAGATCAATCTTGGAAAAGTATTGAGCTCCGCGTAGTGGGTCAAATAGGTCATCAATGCGCGGGAGTGGATATTTGTTCTTGATAGTGATCTTGTTAAGTTCTCGATAATCAATGTAGAGTCTCATTGATCCATCTTTCTTCTTAAAAAATAGAACAGGTGCTCCCCAAGGTGACGCACTAGGGCGTATGAACCCCTTATCAAGATTCTCTTGGAGTTTCTTCTTCAATTCCTGTAACTCAATTGGGGCCATTCTATAAGGTGTCTTTAAAATAGGCAAAGCACCCGGTACGAGTTCTATTGAAAACTCAACTTCAAGATTCGGTGGAGGACCCGGTAATTCCTCCAGAAAGACATCATCAAACTCCCGTACAATGGGAATATTCTTAATCATGAGTTTCTCACCAACCATTTGATATAAATAACCTTCATTTAGTGGAATCAATACCCATAAAATGGAAGAAATTTCCACTGGAAGGTTATGTTTATCCTTGCATCGATAGATGATCATAGATTGATCTGGAATATGAAATGTGACTTCCCTTGTTTGGCAATTGATATGAGCTCCACGTAGAGAAAGCCAATCCATGCCAAGAATCACATCAAATTCCACTATAGGAAGGATCACAAGATTTGCAAGAAGCACTTTCCCACAAACTTCAATCGGAGAAGAATTATAAACTTTTGATGCGACTGTTGTGCCATTAGGTGTTGTCACAGCTAACTCAACATCTAATTGTTGAGGTAATACGGTGATACCCTTAGAAAATTCTTCAGAAATAAAGGAGTGGGTGGATCCAGAATCAAATAAAACATTTGCTACTTTAGAGTGGATGGTAAGTGTACCTTTCACCACATCGTTATCGTACTCCACATCGCTGATAGAAATTGCATGTGACTTTCCTTTGTCTTTAGCCTTAATAGTTTGTTGACGTCGACCATCATCATCAACCCTTGGATTAGGGCATTTATTGTCATAATGTCCCATCTCCTTGCACTTGAAACATTGAA
This sequence comes from Viscum album, assembly GCA_963277665.1. Classification (NCBI taxonomy): domain Eukaryota; kingdom Viridiplantae; phylum Streptophyta; class Magnoliopsida; order Santalales; family Viscaceae; genus Viscum; species Viscum album. The sequence continues at coordinate 860,739,701 of OY728151.1, forward strand.
GTGTTTTAGGGTCATTCTGTGTATCCCTTCCTTTGTTTTCATCATTAGACATCTTCTTCCCATCATTGCGGCATTCAAATGCCTGATGACCGTCCTTTACACATTTGAAACATTTACTTGTCCCTTTAAGAAAACTCCCTCCAGGTTTCTTTCCACACTTTGAGCATAAGGGAAAGCTCATCTTCTTTTCAGTGTGCTCTTTAGATTTTCATTTGAATTCCATTTTCCTCTTATTATCAAACCCATATGATTGATGGGTTACTCCAATCTCCATCTCGACTTTGAGAGCACATTGAACGATTTCCTCGTAGCTATTGAAGTCCCTTATGTCTAACGCCCTTCGAAGACTTGGTTTTAAGCCACTAAAGAATCAATCGATCTTACTCTCAGGTTGGATAATAATACCAGAAGTGTACCTTGCAAGTCTTGTAAAATTTGCTACATAGGTACCAACGGATTCATCATCCTTTTGCTTCAGTTCAAGAAACTCTTTCTCCATCTTTGTTCGGGGAATACGAGGGAAGTACTTATTGAAAAATAAGTTTTTGAACTCTTCCCATTCCATAGACTCAATTTCATCCCTTTTCCTCGTATTCTTAATAAGATTCCACCATTGATCAGCTTCACCCTCCAAACGATACACTGCTAAGATGACTTTATCATGCTTAGAACATTGAAGAACTGAAAATATATTTTCAGTATTAGTAATCCATTGTTTAGCAACTAATGGATCAGTAGACTCGCTGAATAAAGGTGGACGCTGTCTCATGAAGGATTCAACAGAATGTTGCTACTTCCTTTGCTCGTTTGGAAGTCCTGCAAAATTCATAGCTTGAGAAAGTTGTGTGAGCATGGCTACAAGATTTTGCATTCCAGCTCCCATAACATTTGGTTGCTCAGGGGGACAATCATTTCATTTCCCGTCGCATTCTGCATTAACACGGTTCCTTCGAGTTCCAGCCATTGACTAAAACCAAGAAGAATAGTGTGAGCAACACTAATTATAATAGGAAAACCACATAATCAAGAGTAAAATTTCACACTTAAGGTCTTATCCTAGGTTATTCAAGGCCATTTCAAAAACACTAAGATTGTGTTCTATTCTTAGACTTATCCTTAGGGTTCTTACTAAGGCTTTCACATCCTAGTTTCCAAAGGTTGACTATACCTTTCCTCTGATACCAACTATAACGACCAATACTTTACATACATTGTTTTTACTTCAGAATTGATGCACACTTATTAACACATATAAAAAACCAAGAAAGGACCATATAGTTATAGTGTCTTTTGAAACTGGGAAACATAAACAACTGATTCATAAAGCCTCTACTTTGCGTCCCATTTATTTCATCATATCTAGAGTCCCTTTTTGGCATATTCTACATAATAACCTTCTTCCTGACCTGGGGAAACAAAACATACAAAAGGGTGAGCTCAAATTCTCAGTAAGGGTAAAGAAAATAAATATCAATCACATCATATTCATAAGAACATAACATTTTAGAGATCTTAACCTGCAAAAGAGAGCATAATTTCATAACATGGGACAAATCATAGTAGTGAAATGAAATCCCAATAATCATAACTTAAAACATGAAACTTTGTGGTATACACACATAATCATAGATAATCATATCTTATTAGTTAAGACTCATTTCCAAGACTATCTTAGTGGACAAAGTCCATTTCTGAACCGAGTTACCCTCGTTTCAGTCCTGTTTCACTGAACCGGTATAACCTACCGTTCCAACCATGTCTATCTCATGAGATATAAAATCTTTACCCAATGCATTGGAGGGAGATATAGGTCCCACCCATCTCATAATGATACCATTATTTTGTGTGCCACAAAATCATAAATCATACATCATTGCATAACCCATGTAGTAAAAATGGGAATCTTAAACATCATCATGACATCATAAAACAATTCATATAAGATAAATGAATTCATAAAAATAATTCCATCACAACATAATAAAATAAATATAATAATAGGGATAGAAACATAACCCTATATTATCTTAGATGGAAAATAATTTTGATAAAACACTTGAACTCCATTCTTGAGGAAAATATCCTTTCTATTTCAAAAAATTCTTCCTCTCTTAACATGTCATACGATTTTAAACTAAAAGAAGTTGAATAAAAATAAACTTGAAAACATGTAAAGTAAGCTTCTTGTAAATAATGTTTTAAAAATCCATTCATGCCGTATAAGTTAAAAAAACATTCTTCTCGTACTTTGGTCGGAAAAGTCAAAAAGTACCTCGTACGAAAAACGACAAAAGATTCCTTTCATATCCTTTACTAAAAACACACCGAAGGGTAAAATTGGATTTAAACAATTGTAGGTGGATGTAAACAATATTACATATTGAGGAAACATGGATGTGGATGATAAAATACACCCCAGTAAATACCAAAGTATAAACAATCTCGGATAACAATGAGATTGTGATATTTTCCCTTACCTTAGGTCCGATATGCTTTGTACGTGTCTGAACCTATTGTATAATGATTTAAATAATGTTATTGACTTATTCCAGAATCATACTTATTTTTATGATATCATATTTGGTCATATTCTTAGCTTATTAGTAGTAATATTTCATTGCTACTTGTTATTCGGGTGTTTATAACTTTTTGTTCTTATGCGTGTTTTGTCGAATAAATTCTTATTCTTCTCTTTAGGTTAAAGATACCTCATTTACAGAATGGTATTAGTGCAATATATGTCATATTAATTCATTCAATTCATTTCATTTATATAATCATTATGAAATGAAGATCATGTAGAACAAGTCACATCACATCGTGGAGACGGTATTCCGTACGTACGCACGAGTGATGATATCGTTCCTATGATCGTGGAATTGTATTGGAGTGTATGTATACTATTTCAGAATTAGTATCACTTTATAATAGTCATATATAGTCATTATTTACACCATTATACCCATCCAAGTAAGGTGGTGTTGGAAAATAGATTACACCACGGCATGGAGACGGTATTCCGTACGTACGCACGCGCATTGATTTCTTTTTTCCGTAGGATGGATAGATGGTGAAATAGTGTTGTTTCATACGTATAATAACATATCAGTATATGAGTGATACTGATGTTATTACTTAATAATGAAACAACTAAAGAAGAATACGTGGAAGAAGAAATAAAGATGAAAGAATCGGGAATGGACATTACCTCTTCTTTGAAGTGCTTCTTTGAGACCTCCTTTTAGGGAACTAAAATAGGTCTTTGAAGAATACCAGAACCTATAGGATGTCTCTAGGGAAGTGGAGTGGAGAATGTGTCAGGGGTTGGCCGAGCTTGAATGCTCAAAGTGGTGTGAGGAAGAGAGGGAGGAGGTGGCCTTTTATAAGGGAGGAGAGGGGCACCTTTGGAATAACTAAAAATATTATTTTATTATAAAGTCAAGTTCGGTTTTATATAGCTCCAAATTGATTTATTTATAGGCTAAGGTGGGGATGGGTCGAAATACTCTCATCCAATATAATTTAGACAAGTTTAGGTTCCTATTTTAACCTTATCATGTAGATTTAACATTAAGTTAAATAATTTTACTTTTACCGTGTCTTCTTGTGTTCTTATACTATAAGGTTAATAAACATACTATAAGCAGCCAAAATAACCCCAAGTTGTTTATTATTAATATATATAACCTTATCTAAGTCATTTGGCCGAACCTTAGATTTTTATGAATAAAATAACAATTACTAATATAATATTTGTTTTAAAAACTATTTTATGTCAATTTTGACAATATTTAGTAATTAATTTTTTTGAAAATCATAACAGAATTATTAGTTCTAAAAAAGTTAATTAAATAAATACTAACATGTCATATGAGTCTAGAAAATTAGTGGAATTCATGAAAAGTTTCAAATTACATTTATTTTGGTGTTTATAACATCAACTATGTCAATATTTCATTAATAAGATAATTACTGCATCATCTTTGTGTCATAAATAAATTAACTTATTTAATGTCTAAAAATTAAAAATAAAATACCATTCTGTATGAAATATTTTTATCTTTCTAATTAATATTTATTGCCTAATTTATCTTATGTATAACCCCATATTAAAAATTATTTACTTATTACAATTTGATTTTAACTATTTTAACCCTTCTTTAAATAAATTAATAATAAATGTCCTAATCTAATCCAAGTGGGCCTAAATGGTCATATTTTATTCCTAAGTTTGTTTTTGGTAGAATTAAACTTATACAATAGAATTAGGACATGTGTTAGGGTAATAATAATATCATTTTTACCCTTAACTACCCTATTTACTTTTAACTGTGGTAAATAAAAGTAAAAAGTTACTATTCACCAAAAATTATTTTCATCTCATTGAACCACATTTTACATAATGACATCAACCGTGTCTCTCGGATTTTTTAAATTCACCAACATAAGTGGTAAAATTATGTTTTATGAAAAATTCAGGTTTTTTAACGACCACTTAGTGGTTTCACTATTCATCAAAAATTGAAAGTTTTCAGAAAAATACAAAAATTTCACACTAGGCTAATTTCGATATTCCAAAACCAAAAATGAAGTCCATTTTGATAAAAAAAATTTATAAAATTTCAAAAAGTGGTTATTACTATTCATAACGGCTAGTTTTAATAATATTTTAATAGCATATCATTGTTTAGTGAAACTCGGTATTGCGTACGACACAAGCTATCGAGGAAGGTCGCGATTTCATGTAAAGAAATCCAAGCAAGTGTTGTGTGTAGAAAAATATTACTTTGATGATTTATATAACATAAAAGTCTTGGGTGTTACACGATATAGCTCTCCAATGCATTGGGTAACGTGAAGGAGTGAAACGTTAAGGTTTCTCCGAAGAGATTTAGGGAATATACTATGGTGGGTATTCTAAATGTAACCAAGATGATTACTCCCTACGTAAGAATGTTATGAATGCCTCAAGTTACCTTTTATGTCTTATGAATTTTATGATTTATTCATGATTTGATGAGGTATGTTAAAGTGCCTATGTTTTATGGGTAAAGTATGATTTCATTCTTATGTATATATGAACTCATGTTTCCTTTCCATATTTTTATATCCCTTACTGAGATTTTTATGCTAATCCCAATTTTTTTGAAATGTTTATCATAGGTCAAGTGAAAGGTACATGATATGATGATAGTGTCAAGGAAGTGTCAAGAAAGAATCCATGTTTTATTTTATATATGTTTCCGTTGATGGAAAAATTGAATACTATATTTATGTAACCACTTTGATTAAATGTGAAATGTAATGAAAGTTTTATGATCTAATTATCTAAAACTCTAAACCAGAAAAGATCTTCAATGTGTAATCTTGTATTAACTCATGATTAAGTAAGGTTTAAGGCTGGGGCCTTATAGTTGGTATCAAAGGTCGGTTTAGATAACTTTAGAGGTTAGGGTATTCTTTAAGCATAAGTGACATTACCATAATGGTTAGGAATTCAGAAAGAGTCCTAGTTTTAGATTCGGTGAATGAGTAAGTATATCTTAGTGTTTATCTTCCTCATTAGTACATGATGGTTTTGTTGATATACTCACATTTACCTTTTTGGTTTTAGTAAATGGCTGGATCTAGCAGGCACCAAAGTAACAGTGGATGTGAAGGAAACTGTGATAGTTTTTTGAGCAAGCAACTGAATGATATGGGAGCTGCAATGATAACTCTTGTGTTTACCCTCAACCAACTATCTGGAGTCATGATTGACCACCTAAACCTTGGTGATTTCTATAAGGAATCATATATGCGGGAAACAAATCCCTACGGAACTATGGGTAATTATCATAAAGGTAAGTATGTTGAAAAACCTATGTGTCAAAGATGTGGAAAGAAATACCTAGGAAAATGTTTCAAAGGGACAGAAATATGCTATAGATGTGGAAATTAAGGTCATAAAGCAAGAACCTGCCATGGAAAAAGGAAGCATCCAATTGACTCGAGGAAAGGAAAAGAAATTCTTTCTGAGGGATCGGTTGAATGATTTAAATGTGGTGTGCATGGTCATTATGCAAACACATGTACTATGAAGAAGTTTCGTGAATGGGATCACAAAGATCGTACAAATATTCGTTTACCAATACCTAATGCCATTTCGATTGAGGCTGAAGAAACTGACAATGACCAATCAAAGGTATGGATTATTTCATAAATTTTGTTTTCCTATTTTTTAATCTTAAGATATGATTCATGCTTTTGTTTGTAGGAAAGAAGTATTTCAGAATACGTTTGAAAGGAATGGTTAATGGATCATGAAGAATGTTGAATGATTATGAAGTCAACATATAAGGGATTCAAGAGTTATGGTGAAATTCTTAAGAGTATTAAGTCTCTTTTTATGATGGGGTTACATTAGAAGAATTTTTATAGTATGTGTAACCCTAATGTTTAATATATAAAAATTTTATTCAAGGAATAGTTATCTGTTCTTTTATAGACATAGTTATAAAGAACCATTTGGGTTTATATGATCCTTACTTTTGAGGTAATTATGGGTTACTATATGTTATGATGGAAGTGAAAGGCATGAGATTAAATTGAGGTTAAATTATTTTATGGATATTTTTGATGATTTTATCTCATTTTGGGAATGATTTGTGAATTATATAGTTTTGGAAAAAAGGACAACTCGCAGACCATGTGACAACCCGTCGCGTCGGACAAAGCTGCGGGAATCGAACCCACAACTAAAGTGCAACTGGTATTTATCACCTACCACTGGACTACATGAAGTCCCTGGTTAGTTTGACTAATTCTTTTTAGTTAGATGATTTTATGAATTAAGAGTAAGATGATTTTTGGATATCTATGGAAATTTATTAACCTATCATGGAGGATATGTGATTAGGTTAAATACTTTTCAATATGAGACATTAAGAGAAACTGCTGCTATTTGGAGATAAATGTTACGATTTAACTTGGAAGACTTTGTGACTAAATCCTTCAAATATTTGGGTTTCAATCTTAGTTTGGTTTACTTTGAATAATTTTATGGACAAATTGTTTATCGAATGGTCCTCGTTGAACTTTGGGTTTTGTTGGACAAATTTTGGAGATTAAGAGTAGAATTTCTTTTTATAAAGGGTTATCCTTTTCTGGATTATCTGATCTTGTACTAACATTTGTGGTTTTGTTTTTGGGTAAAGTCTAAAGACATGGGAAGTATATAGTTCTCTTTTGTGGACTAGGTGATTCTCTAGAAGTTGATTATAGTACTCTTAATGTGAACAAGTCTTCCTAAATACTCGTCTTTTGGAGAAAATATGAGTTTGTTTAAGGAATCTAATAAAAGTTTAAAGTCAACAAGATATGTGATTATGTTTCCTTATGAATAAATTCCTCAATAAAAAGTAACTTAAAACAAAAATGTTGTCTATTAACTTTTCCTACTGGGGAATCGAATACCATTTAACCCATCACAAGTTTGTGATTTTCTTGTGGTTAACTTTCTCCTAAACAAGTTTTCTATCTCTCTCCATCAGAACATGACCCTATGTTTTCTACTCCATGTCCATGTTTCCCTACATGGAATCCTAGTATGGGTTAACTCGGGTGACCTCTGTACTTATCTTTCTATATTTTAAAGTGATTGTTTTACCGACTCTTGTTCCGATGCGGGACTTTCAAGGATGTTTCCAAGCCCAATTTTAAAATTACGAGGACGCAATCCCCAAAAGGGGGAATGATGTAAAACCCCAGGTAAATAAAGAATATGACATCTTTATATTTATCCATATTTGTGAATAACATATTAATATTACTTTAAAGGGGATGCTATGCTCGATGCCGTACCCAATACGCAACAACGAGTTTCTTGGGAATCTTACGTTGCACTCTAATAATAAAATAATATTATATTAAATGGTAGTTAATTACTAGCCATTGTAATGGCGGGAATGAACAGAACTAACTACAGAATGATTATATATGTTTGTCAAATATTTTTACTCTTTACAATAAATGTTAGAGGATTAAAAATGCGAATGAATCCAATTTTAAGCGTAGACATTCTAATATTATTTAAAAGGCCGATTAACCGCCTTTTAATGGAGAACTTCTATTAAATACACTTTTGAAAATTTTATGTGTTATATTTGAAAAAATAAAATTCTTCTTTAAAATCGGGACATCAAAATTTACTTTGTGTAAATTCTTTGTATTTTTCCGAAAAAGTTCAATTTTTAATGAATAGTGAAAAATGTTGTATTTTAATTCAAAACCTCTTTTTAATATAATTTATTTATATGATTAGATTATCATTTGAATTGATTTTAAAGTGAAATTAGAATATATTTTTACCATTTAATCCAATAGTGGTCTTTGGAATTAATTTTACTTTGAAATCGGACTTAAACTAGTGTCAATGTTTTGATACTTTTTGTTTCATAAAAACACGTTATTTGCCCTGACAGCGAGAATTAATTATTAAATTAATTAATGAAACTAATATGTTTTGAATTTTTTAAAATATACATCATTTTTTAATTTTAAATATCATATATATCTTAGGGTTAATTTTTGGTAATTTTCTGAAAAACTTCAATTTTTGATGAATAGTGAAACCACTAAGTGGTACTTATAAAAACTGATTTTCTGTTTAAATGAAATTTTGCCATCTTTGTGTTTTGAATTTCAAAAATACAACATACATGGTTGTCATTAAGAAGTAAAATGTGGTTCAATGAGATTAAAATAATTTTTTGGTGAATAGTAACTTATTATGTTTTTAATCGCGATTAGAGGTAATTAGAGTCGTTTAAGGTAAAAAAAATGTTTTAATAATATTAGATGAGCATGACACATGTCATACCCACATTGGATGTGTAATTTCCGACCACGAAAATACATGGTTCAACTTGGGGACCCCATGGAGCCACTTTGGTTGGGAAATGACATAAATAACTTTGTATTTAATGTTAATGTAAAAATGACACAAACATGAGATGTTTTACTAAAACAACTTTTACATGGGGTTATACAAGTAATATTTTTGACCATAAATATTCAATGGAAAGATAAAATTATTTACTACATCATAGTAGTTTTATTATAATTTTTATACATTAAATAAATTATATTATTTATGACATCATGATGATGCAGCGATGACTTCATTATTTAACGATTTAAATAAAATGGAAAGACAATGTAAAATCTAAGACCTACACATGTCCAAAACCTATTGTATGGGTGGATTTAGAACCATTATCACCTTATACTAGAATTTTATCATTGTGGGACCTTTTAAATCCGAAAATCATTTTAAGATAAAGGAACATTTCTTTACTTTCCAAGAGTGCCCCTCCTCTCCTCTTTTAAAATGCCCCCACCTCTACCTCCTTACCCACACTTCCAAATCCTTTGGATTGGCCAAACCCTGCCCATTTTGTCTCTACACATCCCTATATAACTCCTTGAAGCCTTAATGTGGGCAGAAGTCTTCCCAAGGAAGCCTTTGAGCTCAAACCAAAGGGAGTTACCCAATTTTAAGGTAATGTCTTCACTTGAGTCCTTCTGTTTTATTTTGCTTCTCCAACCCCCTAAAATCTTTTTATTCATTTCTTTTGTAACAAATCCAGTATCTTCAATATACTAGGATGTTTTTAAAATAATTATTAGAGCTACAATTACACACACCTTCGTCTAATGGTTAAAGAACATATTGTTTCTATGGTTGGCGATTTTCTGCCTCACGAAACAATGATTGTTCACTATTCTTTTAACACATTTAAAGGTGGACATTAAGATGTTAATATATTTTTATATTATATATAATATTTTTATGTTTTACTTAAGATTATGTATTTTTCATTTATGGCATATCCATTATGGTTACCATTATGAATAAACGTGATATCTTCATTTTAGGAAGTGCGGACTACCGCCCCCTCAATGTGATTTGATTCGTTAATTCCATATGTGGGATGTATGAAGGATTTAATTAATGGTATTATATATGTTATTATACTGGAATTATAATATACCTTTATATCATTATGATTCCATTCTATAAAATATGAAATAGAAATGAAAGTAGCGGTCATGCGTACGTATGGCTTACCATCTCCATGAACAGTGCATTTCATTTCTTACCTCTAAATGATTATGTAATATTATAAATGCATGTATATACTGGATATATATGATATATATGATATATACATCATGATTATAACTCTGGATATAATGTATACATGAACAACTTGTAATTATAAAGAGCATATTTTGACTCAAGTACCAATGATCGTTTAAACGACCGTTATTAACTAAAACAATTACATAGTGTTCATGACATGGTAATAAGTGATATAAAAGTAATAATGAACTTGAAAAAAGTTCTTAAGGAAGTTGAAATTAACTCATGTTTATTATTCATGAGATTAAAGAACGATCGAGTCAAGTCGTACCCGAGGTAAAGGATCCTACTCCTCTCTTTCTATTTAAGTACACTCTTTTATGTCATTCCTTTTAAGATCATCTTTCTTGTGATTGGGATGTTATTTTATATTACTATTACTGTAATTTTTATGTTCATATGATGAGAGAACCTATTCTCTCTCATCAATCCATTTTGGAAGTTTTGAGTTGCGCCGTTAGGCTGCCGATTTTCGTAAGAGATCTAACCTCTCTATTTCTTTTTAAGTACTCTCCTTTATGTCACTTCTTTTAAGCTCATATTTGTTAGGTTGGGGGATGTTCTTTTATATTCCACTTTCTGTAAAAATCATGTTAATATGATGAGAGACCCTATTTTATCTCATCAATCCATTTTTGTATGTTTTATGTGGCGTCGTTAGGCTGCCGGGTTTTCGTAAGGGATTTTTCATCTCACTTTTATTACCGTGAAATTTATGCAACATTTGCCAAAATTTCCTTTGAGTGGTGTATATACTGCCCATTATTTTACTCATTGTGTAATATACTTTCATTTATGAGTATTTACATCAATGTTTTATTGTCCTTCTTTCACGGGGTGTATGTTTCGAAAGTTACCCAAGTTGGTAAGGGAACCTTTCACCCTCCTCTTTTTAAAAGACTTATTTTGTTATGTCTTTTAATTCACATAATATTATGTTGGGATATGTTATTATATATCCTTATTGATGTAATTTTTATGACCATGTGACGAGATTCCATTTTTATCTCTCATCAACTCTTTTTATGAATTTTGAAGTGACGCCATTAGGCTGTCGAATTTTTGCAAGGGAACTTCTTAACCCAATTTTGATTCTTTGGGAAAAACTTGTACTCCTTTAATATGTCATTCTATGATTATGTGTGAATGTACTCTAATTGTATTACACTTAATACCCACTTATATTTTATGTATTCTTTTGTCACACATAATTATTTAGTTGATTTATCCTTAATCCAAGGATACCATCTTTGTATGGGACTTCCTCTCAATCTCCTTTCATTGAGGAATATTTTGTTTTATACACAACCTTATTTTATACGGTGTATAAACCCCTTTGAATTTTACATTTATTCAAAAGGGATCTTTTTTATATGAAGCATTTACTAAAAGACAAAAGGGAATGTTTTTGTCGTACGTATGCGGCGACAACGACTTCTCCACCGCCGTGACCATTATTTGAGTTTCAGCTTCCTCTACAAGCCATACCTTCTTTTTAAAAGAAAAATAAATTCAATGTAATATTTTTATTTTATTTTGGTATTGAAAATGGTTTTCATAATTTTTTTATTATATCAATGTGTTGTATTGATATCTTGTGATTGAAATGTGGAAATGTTATGTTTCCTTTATGCATGTTTTATGTGATATGATTATGTTGAGGTTCTTGGGAATTATTATGAAGACGGGTGGTTCTATGATAAAATAAGGGTAGGTGAGCCCGATATAGCTCTCCAATGCATTGGGTAACACGAAGGAGTGAAATGTTAAGGTTTCTCTGAAGAGATTTAGGGAATATACTGTAGTGGGTATTCCAAACGTAACCAAGAGGGTTACTCCCTACGTAATAATGTTATGAATTCCTCAAGTTACCTTTTATATCTTATGAATTCTATGATTTATTCATGATTTAATGAGGTATGTTAATGTGCCTATGTTTTATGGGTAAAGTATGATTTCATTCTTATGTATATATGAACTCATGTTTCCTTTCAATATTTCTATATACCTTACTGAGCTTTTTATGCTCATCCCATGTTTTTTTGAAATGTTTTTCACAGGTCAAGGGAAAGGTACATGATATGATGATAGTGCCAAGGAATTTTCAAGAATGAATCCATGTTTTATTTTAAATATGTTTCTGTTGATGGAAAAAATGAATACTATCTTTATGTAACCACTTTGATTAAATGTGGAATGTAATGCAAGTTTTATGATCTAATTCTCTAAAACTCCAAACCTGAAAAGATCCTCAATGTGTAATCTTGTATTAACTCAAGATTAAGTAAGGTTTAAGGTTGGGTCCTTATAGCAAGATTACTCCATCATGGCTGATTCCCATTCCGATCCCTCAAAATACTTCAGAAACTTAGCATATTTCCTTCGCAGATTCATCTGTTCTAGGGATAAGAGCTCAGTGTTTCCACCAAAAGACCTAGTGGCCAACGACTTTGGTAGATAGGAGTAGTCTTTCCTTGAACTGCGTCGTGGAGGGGTAGTCAGGACTTCTTGAGACCCAGTCATCTTCATCCCCCTACCTTGGACCACATCACTAAAATAAGTCTTGATCATACCACCATAGTTCTCTTTGTCACTCTCAGAGCAGTCCCCCCATTTCCCATGGATGCTCACCTTCTGAAAATTATCTCCCCCTTAACTACTCTTCTTGAAATGGCAATTGGGGTCAACAACAAGACATCTTGTCTATTCCTCATGATTAACCAACATCCCCTACTGTGTAGCCTTTGATCCATTACTACCCTACTGTGATGGTGACCCATGCTGCAAATCAGTCAATGGGATATCCTCCTCTACATTCTCTTTCTCCAACTCCTAGAAACGATTTCTGGTAGAAACTACGAGGCCAACACGCCCATCATTCATAGCACTTCCTTAGGCCCCATTAGCAATATCCAAAACCTATGAAGGGCCACAGTCAGATCCAACAACGTCCAACATTCCTGCAACCACATTCACTGCTCCCTTACACCAATTCTCATACTTTTCATTAGATAAATTCACACACACCTCACATTGTAGCTTCTTCACAATTGCATTAGCACCTACCAGAGATCCCATTTCCCCATAACCAGAAGCATCCTTTGCATTATCTTGCATCACCCCATCACCCAATTGCAGATCATGGAGAATCCTATTGAACACTACAAACACATTTGGATTGGGGGGGGGGCTCAACATGTTTCCTTGAATGCACTACAACCCGAATATCCACACCCTCCGCAAATCCAGAAACCATACCTCTAGCAGACATCATTCTCGGCCTAGGGGCTCACCTACCCTTTCCGTCGGGTTTCGATGCTCTTCAGTTAATAGACTCAAAGTCACACTTCGAAGACATATACCCTTGACGACAACATGTATTGCAGTAGTCTACCCAAGATTCAAAGATCACGGGCTGCCTCCATCTGAATTATTCACCAACAGTAATCCATACCCAATTGACTGAGGGCTTTGTGACATCCACCTCCACACAGAGATGTGGATTTATCAGATGACTTATAGTTGATGTTTGGACATCATAACAGAGATATCGCCCCACCATGTTACCAATCATGCGAATAATTATAGGATTTTGGAAAGGAAGTGGGAGCTGAGGAAGACTAACCGATGCCGTAGTGGTTGAAGGATCGCGATTCATGCATAGATCAAATGACAAGTGAAGTAGGAAGAAACGACATCTATTTCATCTATGAGGGGAACTGGACCAGGCTTAGATCAGATAATCTTATGAGGATAATCGAATCATGAATTGGTGTGTGTCCAGAATCCCAACAAATGCATGGTCATGAAAATCACACTTAACAAAGATGAAGCAGTCGAAATCATCAACTGAGGACCTCCGCTAATTGAAACGTGCCACGAATGTTAGATCCAAGTGGATCAAAGCATCAATAAATTCCAATGGAGAGATCGATAACTACGGATCACCTTGATGAAGATCAGGAACTTTAAGGATTAAATAAATTGTTGGGAAATCTGGGAGAGATCTAGGGTTTGAGAAATGAATGAATGGTTTCCGCGGGGTTGGAGGCTGTGAGACCCGTGCCTTCGCCCCCTCCAACCTCCTGGAAGGGGGGATGTCATCGACGAGTGTCATCTATGGTTTCCATGCCTTTTTCCATTGCCAACGCTGTGGGCCTTCGCAAGTCACTGTCACCCTTTCCATCTTCTCTTGAATATCACGAGTAATCATATTGTAAATAATATATCAATATATTATAATGGTTTTGGATACTATAACCATTTTAAATTTAATTTTACATAATCAATTAAAAATTAATTTGGAAAAATTGATATTTTAAGAGATCACATCTAACATTAGTTTCTCGAAAATGTTTTTTTATGTTTGGAAATAACGTTTATTGTATTTAATTGAGAGATTTATTGAATGAAATATTTTTTTCCAAAAATCATTGTTCATGAAATTATTATTTCACTATTAAATCATGATTTCTATAAAATGAGGTTCATCTATTATGATAAATGATTTATTTTTTATATCCACCTAAATATTTAATTATTTTAATCATTTAACAAAAATATTTCCTTGGATAATTGTGACCTATAGTTTTGAAAAATCAAATTCATTTCATCAAAATGAATATCTAACATAGTAATAATAAATTATTAATATACACTTTATGATTTTTATAAATAAATTAAAATACAATTAATTGAAAATATTCCTCTATTTTCATTGATTTTTTAATCATATTATTTATTACAAAATATAAATTTACATATATTACCCATGTTAAATATTATTTTATCCCAATTTATTCTTTTTTGTTCAAATACTAATCTAATGTTCACTTTAATATTCCCAATTGTAAGGATACTATTTTAAACATTCATCTTATAATTGAATCATGCATATTACTATACCAATGGTATAATTAATTCCTATGAATATCAATTCATTATTCTAATCGATATTTACTAAAATTCATCGGATGGTTAATTTTTTCATTTGGTAAGATGATGATTGGTTTACTAGTATATTTTTTATTTTAATAGTTGTATCCATGAGGGAAATGATTCTATCTGATTGAGGAAATCCATAATGTTTTATCAAAATATAATTTTTTTAATTTTCATTGGTTTTGTAGTTGACTAGTAAAATAATTTCTGAATAGATTATGGTTCTTTGGATTAATTTTTTCCTCTATTTCCTACATCGAAACTTCATGTTTATGGCTCTGGAAATGATCTTGTAAAAGATGATTTTTATTCATTCCTAAAAATTTTAATGTATGGTCCCTAATCTTCATTAGATACTCCATGTAAGAGTGGTAGATCAACATTTTTTTCCTTTAGATTCAATATATGAGAAGGGATAGGTATTGAATTTCTTATGAGAGATGCACGAAACAAATTATTATCATGGGAAATATTTTTTTGATGTGAATGTCAATAATTCATTTGTCATATTTTATTAGGTATGTCAATGTGGAAAATGTGCATAGGGATTAACTTATCTTTTTTTCCAAACTTCATGAATCGCTTCCATTGATATAGCTGAAGGAAGACATTCTCTCCAAATTCAACAATTATGTTCTTTTATAGTTGTCTAAAAAGATATTTTTCAAACTATGAGTATATTTTATTTGTTTTGGGATGGATTGAGTCATCCATTTCATCCATTACACACGATAAGGTCCATATATCTTTTTTTCACTAATATTCTCCCAACATGTTATAGTTCAACATATTTTCCCATAAAGAACGTTATATGGATACATTCTAATACTCAGGTGGAAGGTATTTTTGAATGTGAAATAACTAATAAGATATTTTAATCTCATACAACTTTTACATCCATCGAGTTGTATCTTATCATTTTATTATGTGTTTCAAAACTAGTTCATATTTTATATCAGTTGAGGAGTTATTCGGAATATTGAAATTTATTTTATTATTCAATCAATGATAGATATTACTAAAATACTTATATGTGTACAATTTATCATGATCACAAATTCTTGAATTTGTTACCCCATGAAGCCTCCCAACATCATTAATATATATGATGTAATGTTTTTCATGTGAGAAATCATCTCAAATAGGTTTGAAGGGAGCAGTCCTGGTGGGTCAATCCACCACAACCCATATCACTTTGTTTCCTTTTGTTGTATTTTAGACAACATTGAATAAAAACCATAGTGATAATTCCCATTTCTATATGGATATATTAAATGGTTTCATTATCCCTTTATACTTCTATATATCTTATCTATCTTATAGAAATACCTAGAACATTGACATATAATATGAAACATCCTTATTCATGTTTTCCAACAAAAGGTTATCTCAAATATAATGATTCATATTATTACATCCAATCAGGATATAGAAATATAAGATATGTTCATTATCAAAATGATCATTCTTTATCTCTGTCTCATAGAGTTTTTTTTCCAAATCAAATTAAATCTTCCTCATCATTGTGAAACTCATATATCATATATTCATTTTATTATTTCTCAATCTTTTGATTTTACAAATCATATATTTGTTTGTCAATGATTTTATCTTATATTTATGGTTGGGACATGATTTGGGAAAGGTAGGATGTATTCCATACCAATATGATTTCTAAATCCATCCTTTTAATATACATTAATATATGGTCTTTCAAAATCTACATCATGGATATTATAATAGGGTCTTTATTACTAAGACAATCATCTACCTTGTTCACCTATATCTTATGATGGTGTATAGAGACATTATTGTACATGATTTGATATAACCATCATCTTTGATGCAATTTAACCTCATTATATATGAATATATAATTTAGACACTTGTGGTCAGTATATGTGTCTCACTTCTCAACATAAATGTTGTTTCACATGATTTTTTATTAATGTTTCACTACTTGTACCTCCATATCATGTGTTAGGTAGTTTTTCTTAAAGATTATCAACAAAATCCATGAGGTGTAGGCTATCACATAATAGTTATTCATGAGTATAATTTCCAATAATTTAATTAAAGCATTCTTTTATATCACAAAACCCTCTACAATTGTTTTTCTTTGTTGTATAAACATAATTATTATCCTTTTCTTTATCTCATTAATTCATTCTTAGAATACTCCATCCTTACATACTTTACCAATTTACTTGTTAAATTAGATAACAGGATAGAAAATAATGATTAATTTCTAATACAATATGGTTAGTTCCCTTCAATGACCTGAATAAAATGAATTTTGGTGACACTAGTTGGTTAGGTACATTCTTGAAGTTATTTTCCCCTTGGATACTCAACCTATCATTACAAACATCTGATCACAATCACCAATAATGTTTCACATTTCATCTTAGATTCAAACTTCTTGAAAGTTTCATATATGTTATTCTTCATTAATGTTTCAAATAAAATCCTTATATTCTCTTCATCTCCATCATTGATCTTGGTGCAGATGAGAATATCATCGATACAAAACATCATAATTTTTTTGGTATTGTAGAAAATCTATGTTCATAAAATACATTATTATTTAGTGGGAATTATAATGTCTTATGGGAATAACTATGAAATCCTAGTGTTCATACCTTATATCGATGGTATTCTTCTGAATATCATCCTTTTTCTTATTCATTTGAAAATATTTTGAAGGATGATACACCAATGAGTTGTACTGACAATGGTGTATTTTATTGGAAATTTCATCTTTACTTGGAAGAGGATTCATTCTATTTATAGTAATCTTGTTGGGGGCATAGTAATCTATTCACAACCACATTTATCCATCATTATAAAGAAAAAATATTGTCATTAAACACCAAGGACATTCACTATGGGTTTTGAACCCATTTTCCCTAATGATTTTTTAGCTTCTTCATTAACACAACCAGTTAAATCAGGGCTATCCGATAGTGGATTAAGAGATATGGGCTCTATGGAATAGTTATATTGAAAAATAAACCTCATTATTTGGTGGATGCCAATGTATATCATCAAAAAAATCAATGTATTCCATTAAAATGGGTATTTATTTAAGTATCATAGCTTTCATTGACTAATCCATTTCAAAAACCACACCACTGATGGATTTCCAAAATATTATTAAAGATATTTTTTTCATTAATAAAGGACAATTGGATAGTTTAAAATATAGAAAAATATTACATTTTCCTAATAGTTTATCTGTTCTCTATATTATGAGAGCCAGTTGATGTCTTTTATAGAGTGAAATTCACCAAAAGACATATTCTAATATTCTCTAGGATAATCATCCCACATAATGTAAAAGGATATTTGTCTAATAAATAGGTTTCTATGATCACAATACATGGTGTTTTTACATATATATCTTATTCAATGTATCAAGTCATTGATACAATAATTCTACAAAACATGTACGATATAATTGAATGAATTGAAATAAAATAAAATGATTAATTTTAATTTAATGAGTGAAAAGGTTGAATACCTTGTAAGGTATCATTTTCATGATCGAATTCAACTGTAGTGAGGGAATATGCATTACCATTCTCCTTTAGATTGGAATATATTAACACTAATTACCCTCAAGGAATTTTGTTTTACTGATATGACTTTCATATTTCTTTTTCTCCAAATAGTTGATGAATTGAACCATGGGTAGTTCATTATGAGGTTCAATCCTTTATTAAATCATGTTGGATGTCATATTAATGTCACACAAAAATTCATTATATTAGTTGACTTATCTTACCCATATAAACTATTTCCTCATCTCTTTTTTATGAAATTCCTATCACATTTCACCCATAATTTTGGTCATGTGAGAAGTTGTATCAGCTTTACTCCTATGTTATTTCAACCACCATCCTAAAATCCATACTTCTATTCTTATCCCCATAACCATGTGACTATTCCTTGAACTACGTCTCCACATTGAGAAAACAAAAATAATACTTCTTCATTACTCAAAATGTCTCTGATATCTAGATCATTTTCAAAGTGTTGAATGAAACCATTCAAATCTATATATTTTTCAATCATTGTTGATATAGAAACCTGAGGCATATCTTACATGACATCAGAATTTTTTTTCATATGTTATCAGATATTCAACATATATTTTCTTCAGATCTATGAATTTTCACTCATTATTTGTGTGATGTGTTTGACAAAAATAATTGATAAAAATATATTTATACAATATTCCCACCCTGTTTCTTTATTTTCATATTTTATCATCTGGGATCCTTTTTTAGACATCATCTACTCAGTGTATCTTGAATATTTTCTTATTAATTGTCTTATCCTAAGGATTTTTACTAACGTGATCTAATATTAAATTTAATATTAACTAAATCATTCCTTTGATACCAACTATAGTGAACCTATTTTTCTTATGTAATAAATATATCACTTTGATGATAAACAACACAATATTTATTCATTCAAGGATTGAAATGTTTGGCACTATGGTAAAATTTGGACAATACATCATGTATAAATAATAAATCCTAATAATTATTGTAATCAATATTTATTCCCAAAATAAAGTCTCTTAAATTATCCATAGTAATTAAAGTAACATGTGGATATACATTAAAGAGAGGGTTGAGCTGAAAGCCCAATAAGGGGAAGGATAACAAAAAAGAAATTAGAGAAATGAATCTATAGTAAAATGGTGAGCGTAACCATCATAACATTGTCATAATAATGGGTCCAACAATACAAACATGGGGAAGATATAATTAAAAATAAATTGAACGTGGTGATGCATATAAATTAAACCTGAAGTCATAGTAGTGAAATAACACATATACTTGTGTAAAAAATTGAATCCCATTCAAGAAGAAAACATGTATATACATCATAAAATCATAATGGTGAACAATTCTATATTCATGTTCCTGAATATTACTTATAATATACCATGTTACAAAATGATACCAAATTAATTTAAATGATGTATAATTATGGGTCCAATCATTACATCATAACATTAAAGTAGTCATTCATGAAATATAGAAATCATTACAATTGTAGTCATGAAATAAGTAGTGGAAAATGTATCATAAATTATTAATAAATAATAACTTTTTGATTAAACTTGGGGTTCTTAATTTAAAAAGGGAAAGTATATTTAGAATAGCTTCCATCACCACTTCCCCAGGACGAAATAACTCAAGTAGAGTAAAAGATGGGTTTTGGAAGGAAAATTATGTTTTTCGAAAATATTATTATTATAATTTTAATCATGTTGGTAACATATATATCCCCAAATAAAAAGATATGAATAGTGAATGTATATTAAAAAAATATATATGAATATACATATTGAAAATGGTGTGAATTATTTCAAACCCAAGGAAAGAGAGGTTGGAATGAGAATTAATATATCATAAATCTATACTTATGTCTCTAGGTTTTCCCCTCCAGAATAATAAAAATTGGATTATTAAAGCATAGTTACAAAAGTGAATAATGTTCATTTTCTCACTAATTATTGATTATAGATACTGGATTCTAATTTATCACAGTCCTTGTTAAATTTAAATTGTTCTAAAATCATGTTTTCTTTAATGTTTACCATTTTTTTGATGTAACTATTTATATTTGAGGTCATTTAAAAAATATTATAATTAATTAAATCATTGTTAAAATATATATATATATTTATATTTATATGTGTGTGTGTGTTTATTTATCATTGATAATTTATTTTAACCAAACATTGTTTTTGTGATAAGAAAATGATTGGAAGTTTCTTCATTGGGGATTAACTAGCCATTTACATGGAATTGTCGAATGAGAAGGATAGAGATGTTTTAAATTAATATACTCTAGATACATCAAATTGGATAAAATAACTAAAATAATGATAACATACTTCTAAGTTAATTATATATGATTTTTTAATGTAATTGGGTGGAGAGGAAGGAGAATATAATGAAGAAATAATTATTAATAGATAATTACACCTTCCTATGTATAACTTCTCTATCATGAAAAAAACATCACATGATAATTTGAGTTAGATTACTTTATCATGTACTTAGGATTATAAGGTCTTAATTGGGAGGATTTGGGAAGATAATTGGATTAAAAAAATTAAGGGGGAGTGGTTATAAAAAGGGATGGAGAGAGGTTATTTATAGTTGAGGTGCCAGGTATTTAGAAATGAATATATTGAATAAAATAATATATCAAAGGTAATAATTATAATAGTGAATTATTTCCAATATAAATCATATATCAATATAATTGAATGGTTTTATGAATTTTTAGGAAATTAAAATTATAATTCACTTAGTTTATTAAAATTGTATGAAGTAAAAATTAAAAATTGTTATTAAGGGGTCACATTGGACATTAGGTTTCCAAATTAATATATATGGTTGGTAATTAGGTTTATTGTTTTTAATAAATAAATTTGGAATAAAATTATTGAAGGGTAAACTAATGTTTTTTTACATAATTTTGTCATTATTACATCATCAATTATGTATATTAAGATTCATGATTTATGAGATAAACTATACATTTTTAGGTCACCTAAAAATTTTAGAATAGTAGAAAATTACCAAAACCTCACTGATGGAAATTCATTAATTTAAAATTTTATAGATTCTTATTAAAAACAAATTTCTAATATAGAAAAATTAAAATTTGAATAAAAAAGATGATTTTTAAAAAATACATTAAAATTAAATCTAACCAATATATGCTTATATTATTTTCATTTTAAAATATTTATATTTATTATAATATTTTATTGACATATATTACTCCTAATAAATATTATTTATTTATTAATTCATTATTTTTGGGGTTAAATTACTATTCCAACAGTCAGGATACTATTCCCAATGGTCTTGTTACTATTCTAAATGTTATTGTTAACGATATAATATTCATGTTACTATCCATTAGTACAATAACTCATATAAATACCACTTCAATTTTTGTATACAATATTCATTGAAACTACTCCCAAGGTTATATATTTTCATGGTATAATATTTTCATTAGTTTTCTAATATTTTGATTCATTTCTATAATTTTTTTCCTGGGGTACTGATTTTAGAATATTAGGGTGATCCATATTTTACAATTTTTCATTTATATTCTATCATGTTTTCCCAAATTCAATTTTATGAATTTTCATTGGTTTCATAGTTGAATATTTTAATGATATTTATTCATGAAATATTTTTTGTTCTTTTATATTTATTATGATTATAATATTATATATTATAATACAACAAAAAATTATTATGCATACAAATATTAATAATAAATATTAGGTTTCAATATGTTAATGATTTATTAATAATCATAATTAAAATTATGTATATTTCAAGTATTGATGATACAGATTTACAACATTTACTGTTAATTCATATGAGGTAAAATGAGTAGTAAAAAATTAAAGAAGCCATTTGAGAAGAATACATCATCATGGAATGAAATACTTTAGATCACCTCTTAATGAATCTAGTAATAGACAATATAATATAACAAATACTAAAAATTAGTATATGAATATAAATAGGATAATTTTTCTGGTATTTGGTGATATACATGGCCAAAGTTGTACAATTATGTGAAAGGAGGTGTTCCACTATATATGGGATTAATGGGTCACTCATGTAATTTCACTAATTAATAAAATTTTAAATATAATTATCTTTCTATGTTATTCTAGGGAGATAGTTATTAAAATAAAATTGAGGTTGAGGTTGAATTTATATAAACCGTTACAATTTATATATGTTTATGTTAGGTTTTAATCATTATATTTTGGTTTAACACCATAGATAACATATTTTCTACTTAACCACAGTAATATGTTTTTAATTAATAAATGGTTATTATTTTACTTATATAGTGATAATTGGATCATAAATTTTCATTAAATGATATTTCGAACCATATCTTATCCAACATTCAAATTTTTATGATTTTTTCGATATCTAAATAATATAATGAATTGAAATTTTACTAAAACATCATTAATTTAATTTTTAAATTATTATTTTAATTTGACACTAAGGACACCATGATAAATATAGAATTCAAATATAATCCTTAAAAATAGTAATATTTAATAATCATATTTATAATTTTTGGGTTACTATAACTCACTCAAGTTTTATTATTTATTATTCATTTTTAATAATTTATTTTCATCTGTATTAATTGATGAAATAATGTGGCTTCATTTCTTAAAAAATTATGGTACTTATTTAATTACTGAGCATTAGAAATAAATTAACAAATTTAAAAATAATATAGTTAATCTCAATGTAAATATTATTAATCATTCAAACAATTAATTTTCACTTTGTAAAAATGTATGATATATATAAAAGTAAGTGAGTGAAATTTTTAAATTTTCCATAACATAAATATTAAACAGGTCATATTTTTGGACATTTTTACCCTAAAAAATTAAATATGATGCTTTTGTTGATATTCAAAAATTTCTATTCACATAGTAATAATTAATATGAACAATTATGTATTTAATATTTTGTTTAAGAATATGTTAACTCAATTTACCCTTTACTGAGGTGATAACTCTTAACTGGATTACTATTTAGAATTCATATAATTAAAATAGACATATTTTAAAAATTTCTACCACATAATTCTAAATATAATTCTAATTTTTTGTAATTGATTTTATATAATTTGAAAAATTTATTTTGACGCATCTTCTTGAATATGCAATATGACCAGTTTTTTATAAAAAATCATTTTTACCATCAAACATATTTAAATCCTATTCCTTAATTATAAAAAATTTTGATGTATGTCAAAACACTTTATTAAAAATTAAATATATAAATTTCATCAATACCAATCATCATTAGTGAATAATTTAATTTATTATGATACAAACACACCATGTGCCAAAAAACTGTTTCCAAAAAGACTATAAATTTATAGTAAAATGTATTGTATTTTCATTTGTTATTATTTTATTACCACTGAATTAATTTTATACATATGTAAAAAATATGTTATTTTAGAATTTATTTATTCTTATTAACACCATGTAATCCAATGGCCTACTAAAAATATCCAAAATAAATGATAAAAAATTAATTGTACATCATGGTTCATTTAAACTTCTTGTAGCTTGTATTGAATGTTGTCCAAATTTTTTTTTATAAAATGAAAAGAATTAAATCATAAATTTTTTGGTGTTATTCTATAGCCCACTTAAAATATATTTATACCTTGATAATCTAGTACTCTAAATTAAACAACTGAGAATATCACTATTTACTTACATCCTCATCTTCCTATCTAGCTACTTCAGTTTTTTGATTCTTGCTGCTATATAAAACAAGGTGAGTGGTCTTATTCGATAACAAATTATCCCCCATATCCATTATTTATAATGGAAATATTTCAAAATAAAGATCATGTTCCATTTATAGTAATCCTATGATTTTTATACGTATTTGATTAGGTTTGTACATACTTAAAAAAGATACATGGAAGTTTGAAAAAACATTATAGATATTCCTTTAAAAGTAAAGTGATAATATAACATCCATTTTACATCAAGAATATAAATGTAGAGACCCGAAGCTTAACGTACATGGACATTACTTTACTTTTGCGAAATACTTAGTATATAACAAAAACACACACACAAGGACCGTAATAGTTTAGTGTCTTTGGAAACTCAGAATATAATCTTCTAATCGTGTTGAGAGATCTTCAACATCTCCCAAAAAGATCTTCCTTTTTTTTTTCCTAAAACCTTTCTTTATATCCTTGGGAAAAGAAAAGATAAAAAGGTGATATGAAATGCTCAGTAAGGGTAAACAAAAGAAATATCAATCACATCATATACATAAGAACATAACTTTTGGAAATCCTAACCCGCAAAAGAAATCATAATTTCATAACATGGGATAAATCATAGTAGTGAAATGTAATACCAATAATAATAACTTAAAACATGAAACATTTTGGCATACACATATAATCATAGAGAATCATTTCTTGTTAGTCAAGACTCAAGGCCAAGACTATCTTAGTGGACAAAGTCAATTTCTGAACCGAGTTCACTCCTTGTTTCAGTCTTGTTTCACTGAATCGGTTTAACCTGCCGTTCCAGCAATTTCTATCTCATGAGATATAAAATCTTTACCTAATGAATTGGAGGGAGATATAGGTCCCACCCATCTCATAATTATACCATTCTTATGTGTGCCACAAAATCATAAACCATAAATCATAGCATAACCCATGTAATAAAAATGGAAATCTTAAACATCGTGACAATATAAAAAAATTCATATAAGATAAACGAATTCATAAAAAAAATTCCATCACAACATAATCAAATAAATGTAATAATAGGGATAGAAAGAGAACCCTATATTATCTTAGATGGAAAATAATTTTGATAAAACACTTGAACTCCATTCTTGAGGAAAATATCCTTTCTACTTCAAAAAACATTTTTCCTTTCTTAACATGTCATACAATTTTAAACTAAAACAAGTTGATTAAAAATAAACTTGAAAACTTGTAAAGGAATATTTTTGGATATAATGTTTTAAAAATCCCTTCATGCCGTATAAGTTAAAAAAAAATTCTTCTTGTACTTTTGTCAGAAAAGTCAAAAAGTACCTCATACGAAAAATGAAAAAAGATTCCTTTCATGTCCTTTACTAAAAAATCACCGAAGGGTAAAATTGGATTTAAACAGTTGTAGGTATATGGAAAAAATATTACATTTTTAGGGAACATGGATGTGGATGATAAAATACACCCGAGTAAATACCAAACTATAAACAATCTCGGATAAAAATGAGATTGTGATATTTTCTCATACCTTAGGTCCGATTTGCTTCATAAGTGTCCGAACCTCTTGTATAATGATTTAAATAATGTCATTGAATTATTCCAGAATCATACTCATTGTTATGATATCATATATGGTTCACTTATGACTTTATTTTACCCGTTCTTTTTGTAAATTCCATGTTAAAGAGCGTTTTGGGTAAAATCGTTTCATTTGTCGTCCGTGTTTTGACTTGTAATTATTTATATGATTTCTTAGATCATGATTAATTAATTCCATAATATAAAACATTATTTATATAAATATATATTCAGAATATACATATATATAATAGATCAGTAAAGGGAAAGAAATACACAGTTCATGGAGACGGTAGGCCGTACGTACGCATGAACGCTGTTTTCGTTTCCTTATTGAGTTGAATGGAATTAAGTAGATGAAATAAATATATATACACATAAATCCAGTATCATTATTATGTCATATATTTAATGATTACTTATTATATATACTTTATAATCATTCATGAATGGTTAATGTGGAGAATGAATCTCATCGCGTCGTAGAGACGATAGTCCGTATGTACGCACGAGCGATGATATCGTTCTCATGATCATGGAATTGTTTTCGAGTGTATGTATACTATTTCAGAATCAATATCACTTTACAATAATCATATATAGTTATTATGTACACCATTATACCCATCCAAGTAAGGTGGTGGTGGAAAATAGATTACACCACGGCGTGGAGACGGTATTCCGTACGTACGCACCCGCGGTGATTTTGTTTTCCGTAGGATGGATAGATGGTGAAATATGGTTGTTTCATACATATAATAACATATCAGTATATGAGTGATACTGATGTTTTTACTTCATAATGAAACAACGTAAGAAGAAGAAGTGGAAGAAGAAATAAAGTTGAAAGAATCGGTAAAAGACATTACCTATTCTTTGAAGCGCCTCTTTGAGTCCTCCTCTTAGGGCACTATAATTTGTCTTTGAAGAAGACCAGGACTTCTAGGATGTTTCTAGGGAAGTGGAGAAGAGAATTTGGTAGGGTTTGTCCGAGCTTGAATGGTCAAAGTGGTGTGAGGAAGAGAGGGAGGAGGTGCCCTTTTATAAGGGAGGAGAGGGGCCCCTTTGGAATAACTAAAACTATTATTTTATTATAAAGTCAAATTCGGGTTTAAATAGATACAAATTGATTTATTTTGAAGCTAAGGTGGGGATGGGTCGAAATACCCTCATCAAATAGAATTTTGACATGTTTAGTTTACTATTTTAACCATATCATTTAGTTTTAACTTTATGTTAGATAATTTTAGTTTTACCGCGTCTTTTTGTGTTCTTAAACTGTAATGTTAATAAACATACTATAACAAGCCAAACGAACCCCAAGTTGTTTATTAGTAATATATATAACCTTATCAAAGTCATTTTCCCGAACCATAGATTTTTAGGAATAAAATAACAATTACTAATATAATATTTTTTTTAAAAACTATTTTATGTCAATTTTGACACTATTTAGTAATTGATTTTTGTGAAAATAATAACAGAATAATTAGTTCAAAAAAAGTTAATTAAATAAATACAAACATGTCATATTAACCTAGAAAATTAGTGGAATTCATAAAAAGTCTCAAATTACATTTATTTGGGTATTTATAACATCAATTATGTCAATATTTCATTAATAAGATAATTACTGCATCATCTTTGTGTCATAAATACATTAAATTATTTAATGTCTAAAAATTAAAAATAAATTACCATTTTGTAGGAAATATTTTTAGATTTCTAATGAATATTTATAGTCTAATTTATCATAAGTATAACCTTATATTAAAAATTATTTTCCTATAAAAGTTTATTTTAACTATTGTAACCCTTCTTTAAATAAATTAATAATAAATGTCCTAATCTACTCCAAGTGGGCCTAAATGGTCATATTTT
The DNA here is from genome assembly GCA_963277665.1 of Viscum album. Taxonomy (NCBI): domain Eukaryota; kingdom Viridiplantae; phylum Streptophyta; class Magnoliopsida; order Santalales; family Viscaceae; genus Viscum; species Viscum album. Next base: position 860,767,653 of record OY728151.1, read on the forward strand.
AATCCTAAGGTTGTTTTTGGTCAAATTATATTTATCCAATAGAATTAGTACATGTTTTCGGGTAATAATAATATCATTTTTACCCTTAATTACCCTATTTACTTTTAATCATGGTAAAAAAAAGTAAAAAGTTATTATTCACCAAAACTTATTTCCATCTTATTGAATCATATTTTACTTACTGACATCAACCATGTCTCTCAGATTTTTGAAATTCCACTCACAGAAGCGGTAAAATTATGTTTTATGAAAAATTCAGTTTTTTAACTACCACTTAGTGGTTTTACTATTCATCAAAAATTGAAAGTTTTTAGAAAAATACCAAAATTTCACCCTAGGATAATTTCGATATTCCGAATCAAAAAATGAAGTCCATTTTGAAAAATAAAATTTATAAAATTTCAAAAAGTGGTTATTACTATTCATAACGGCTAGTTTTAATAATATTTTAATAGCATATTGTTGTTTAGTGAAACTCAGTATTGCATACTACACGTGCTATCGAGGAAGGTCGTGATTGCGTGTAATGCAAGGCAAGTCAAGGATGCGTTTTGTGCAAGATTCTTTCAGTGTAGCGTACAACACAAGACATTAATGAAATTAAAAAGAATATTTTTCATAAAATCTCGGGGTGTTACATTCTACCCCCTTAAAATGAATTTCGCCCTCGAAATTCGTCGGGGTTATAAATGGTTTACTACTTGAAAGTTTCTTTAATAGAAACCCACATCGTAGAAAATAATACCAAAACCAATCTTTAAAAAAAAGTATGAAACATAACGGTTACCCAAATAAACTAATCACTGGGTTTCCACATAGGTGAAAATATGGATATGGGAGAGAAATCTAATCATCATGTTTTGATGGAGAGTGGTAGAGAACATGGCTATGGAAAATCCAGCAATCACAAAGCCATAAATTTGTCACAATCTAAGGTACCATCTGATTCATCATATATAAGAGCAATAGGACAACATTTTTGGTTTTCAAGATCATTTCTCTAAAGTTGATGAAATTGGAATTTGAAGAAATAATTTCGTGATTTTGGTATAGTCTCACCGTTGGTCGTTCTTTGGATAATTTCCACTTCATCTCTTAATGAAATGAAGATGAATTTGTCATTCGTGATGTGTTAGCAGATCATGTGATAGAATGATGGTTCATTACATCTATCTCAAACAAAAGGTTAGAAAAGTTTTCAAAAAAATAAATAAGTCCATCTATAGTGAGATTAATCATATATGGTTCCTATAAATGGACTTATACATATTATATCATACTTCTTAATATAATAAAACGAGTTTCTACTAAATTGGGACTTCTTGTAGGCCAGTGGTAGGCGAAAAAAGCCAGTCACACTTCGGCTGTGGGTTCGATTCCCACATCCTTGTCCGACGCGATGGGCTATCGCCCGTCCTGCAGGTTGTCCTTTTTCTAATGCTATATTACTATAACATCCCATCAATAATATCAAATTTTTTTTATCCTAACTTATGTCCAACATAATTCATTCCAATCATTAGGCTTATCTAAAATACTTCGGTCCAAGCTCATAGTATAAAGAAAATGACTACTTGAAATGTCACATAACAATCACGTGAATGCCATCATTTATCCCCCATATATCATAAGATATATCTTGTTGGTCAAATTACAAACATGTGAATACCTTAATCATGTATTCTCTTGAAGAATGAATACCTATTGAACCTTAGTGAAAACATGAATGCAGTCAAAAGTTAACTCTTTCCACATACCAAAATCCAAAAATTCTATATACTCAAACCATGATATAACCTTATCCTTATATCAGTCATGAGCTCATGGATAAGGTCAAACATTTCATTTTCTCGTTTTCCTTTCATTATACGCAAATCATCTTTTTTTCCAAAAATATATCAATCACATTCTATGGTTACCGGTACCATTGAAAACCACAATAGACCAATACATAAATATTCTAATATTCCATGATACTATATACAACATTATTTTGGAATCCCATTACCTAATCACTTAATCATTCCACCACATCGTTGTCATATTCAACATCGCCAATAGTGATCGCATGTGACTTCCCTTTGTCCTTTTCCTTAAGTGGTTGCTCAAGTCGATCATCACTAACCCTTGGATTAGGGTATTTATTAGCATAATGCCCCATTTCCTTGCACTTGAAGAATTGATGTGTTGGTGGTGCGTTCTCTATAGTCTTTTCTTTATTCACATTGTTAGAAACCCTTTTTCCATTACTTCGACACTCAGCTACTCAATGACCTTCTTTTCCACACTTAAAACATTTTCTAGTCCGTTTAAGACAATCTCAACCATGCTTCTTTCCACACTTTGAGCATAATGAAACATTCATCTTATTTTCACCATTATTCTGAGATTTATCCTTGAACTCCATCTTTCATTTCTTGTCAAAACTATGATATGGATAAGTAACACCAAATTCCATTTCTACCTTGATAGCACAATGCACAATTTATTCATAGCTACTGAAGTATCTTATAGCTAATGTCGTTCGAAGATTTGGTTTTAAGACACTGACGAATTGATCAACATTACTTCCAGGTTGGATGATAAATCCAGACGCATACCTTGCAAGCCTTGTAAAATTAGCATCGTATATACCAACAGATTCATCATCCTTTTGCTTTAGTTCAAGAAAATCCTTCTCCATCTTTGTTCGAAGAATACGAGGGAAGTACATATTGAAAAATAATTTCTTGAACTCGTCCCATTCCATGGACTCAATTTCATCTCTTGGCCTCGTATTCTTCATAAGAATCCACCATTGATTAACATCACCTTCCAAACGATACACTGCTAAGATGACTTTATCATGTTCAGAACATTGAAGAACGGAAAATATCTTTTCAGTAGTACTGATCCATTGTTCAGAAACAAGTGGATCAGAAGACCCACTGAAAGAAGGTGGATGTTGACTCATGAAGGACTCTATAGAATATTGTTCCCTTCTCTGCTCATTTGGAAGTCCAGAATGATTCATAGATTGTATAAGTATAGCAATAAGATTTTTCACTCCATCTCCCATAACATTTGTTTGTTCCGGAGGACAATCATTGCATTGTCCATTACATTGATCAACACGGTTCCTTTGGGTTCCATCCATCGTCTAAAACCCAAAAAGAATAGTGTGAGAGGAAAAAATCATAATAAAGGGGGATTAACTTCAATATCTAACATCTTTGGTTTAATCTAATATCGTTACCATACTTCTAGGACTATATCCTATATGTATACTTATCCTTAGGGACATCCCTAGACATTACTTAGAAATATCTCTAGGGATCTCACTAACGTTTTCGCATCCTAGTTTCCAAAGGTTGACTAAACTTTTCCTCTGATACCAACTGTAGAGACCCGATGCATAATGTACATGGTCATTACATTACTCTTGCGAAATACTTAGTACATAACCAAAACACACACACAAGGACCATAATATTTTAGTGTCTTTGGAAACTTGGAATATAATCTTCTAATCGTGGTGAAAGATCTTCAACATCTCCCAAAAAGATCTTCCTTTTTTTACCTAAAACATTTCTTAATATCCTGGGGAAAAGAAAACATAAAAGGGTGAGCTCAAATGCTCATTAAGGGAAAAAAAGAAATATCAATCACATCATATACATAAGAACATAACTATTGGAAATCTAAACCTGCAAAAGAAATCATAATTTTATAACATGGGATAAATCATAGTAGTGAAATGTAATCCCAATAATCATAACATAAAACATGAAACTTTGTGGAATACACACATAATCATAGAGAATCATTTCTTGTTAGTCAAGACTCAATTCCAGGACTATCTTAGTGGACAAAGTCCATTTCTGAACCGAGTTCACTCCTCGTTTCAGTCCTGTTTCACTGAACCGGTTTAACCTGCCGTTCCATCCATGTCTATCTCATGAGATATAAAATCTTTACCCTATGCATTGGAGGGAGATATATGTCCCACCCATCTCATAATGATACCATTCTTATGTGTGCCACAAAATCATAAACCATACATCATAGCATAACCCATGTAATAAAAATGGGAATCTTAAACATCGTGACAACATAAAAAAATTCATATAAGATAAAAGAATTCATAAAAATAACTCCATCACAACATAATCATATCAATGTAATAATAGGGATAGAAATAGAACCCTATATTATCTTAGATGGAAAATAATTTTGATAAAACACTTGAACTACATTCTTGTGGAAAATATCCTTTCCACTTCAAAAAAACATTTTTCCTTTCTTAACATGTCATACAATTTTAAACTAAAATAAGTTGATTAAAAATAAACATGAAAACTTGTAAAGGATTCTTCTTGGAAATAATGTTTTAAAAATCCATTCATTCTGTATAAGTTAAAAAAACATTCTTCTCGTACTTTTGTCGGAAAAGTCAAAAAGTACCTCCAACGAAAAACGACAAAAGATTCCTTTCATATCCTTTACTAAAAACTCACCGAAGGGTAAAATTGGATTTAAACAGTTGTAGGTGTATGGAAACAATATTCCATATTGAGGGAACATGGATGTGGATGATCAAATACCCCCCAGTAAATACCAACGTATAAACAATCTCGGATAAAAATGAGATTGTGATATTTTCCCTTACCTTAGGTATGATTTGCTTCGTAAGTCTCCGAACCTCCTGTATAGTGATTTAAATAATTTCATTGACTTATTCCAGAAACATAATCATTGTTATGATATCATATATGGTTCACTTATGACTTTATTTTACCCGTTCTTTTGTAAATTCCATGTTAAGGAGCGTTTTGGGTAAAATCGTTTCATTTGTCATTCGTGTTTTGACTTGTAATTATTAATATTATTACCTAGATCATGATTACTTAAATCCAGAATATGAAACATGATTTATATATAATATATATTCAGAATATAAATATATATAATAGATAAGTAAATGGAAAGAAATACACCGTTCATGGAGACGGTAGGCCGTACGTACGCATGAACGCTGTTTTCGTTTCCTTATTGAGTTGAATAGAATTAAGTATATGACATACATATATATACACATAAATCCAGTATCATTATTATGTCATATATTTCATGATTACTTATTATATATACTTTATAATCATTCATGAATGGTTTATGTGGAGAATGAATCTCATCGTGTCGTGGAGATGGTAGTCCGTACGTACGCACGAGCGATGATATCATTCTCATGATAGTGGAATTGTATTTGAGTTTATGTATACTATTTAAGAATCTATATCACTTTAAAATAATCATATATAGTTATTATGTACACCATTATACCGATCCAAGTAAGGTGGTGGTGGAAAATAGATTACACCACGGCGTGGAGACGGTATTCCGTACGTACGCACGCACGTTGATTTTGTTTTCCGTAGGATGGATAGATGGTGAAATAGGGTTGTTTCATACATATAATAACATATCATTATATGAGTGATACTGATGTTATTACTTCATAATGAAACAACCTAAGAAGAATAAGTGGAAGAAGAAATAATGTTGAATGAATCGGTAACAGACATTACCTCTTCTTTGAAGCGCCTCTTTGAGTCCTCCTCTTAGGGCACTAAATTTGGTCTTTGAAGAAGACCAGGACCTCTAAGATGTTTATAGGGAAGTGGAGAATAGAATTTGTCAGGGTTTGGGCGATCTTGAAGGCTCAAAGTGGTGTGAGGAAGAGAGGGAGGAGGTTCCCATTTATAAGGGAGGAGAGGGGCACCTTTGGAATAACTAAAACTATTATTTTATTATAAAGTCAAATTCTATTTTAAATAGATCCAAATTGATTTATTTAGATGATAAGATGGGGATGGGTAGAAATACCATCATATAATAGAATTTGGACAAGTTTAGTTTACTATTTTAACCGTATCATTTAGTTTTAACTTTAAGTTAGATAATTTTACTTTTACCGTGTCTTTTTGTTTTCTTACACTATAAGGTTAATAAACTTACTATAACAAGCCAATCGAACCCCAAGTTGTTTATTAATAATATATGTACCATTATCTAAGTCATTTGGACGAACCATAGATTTTTAGGAATAAAATAACAATTACTAATATAATATTTGTTTTAAAAACTATTTTATGTCAATTTTGACACTATTTAGTAATTGATTTTTTTGAAAATCATAAAAGAATGATTAGTTCGAAATAAGTAAATTTAATCAATACTAACATGTAATATTAACCTATAATATTAGTTTAATTCATAAAAAGTCTCAAATTTTATTTATTTGGGTATTTATAACATAAAAAATGTCAATATTTCATTAATAAGATAATTACTGCATCATCTTTGTGTCATAAATAAATTAAATTATCTAATGTCTAAAAATTACAAATAAAATACCATTATGTAGGAAATATTTTTATCTTTCTAATGAATATTTATAGTCGAATTTATCTTATGTATATCTTTATATTAAAAATTAATTTCTTATTAAACTTTGATTTTAACTATTTTAAACCTTCTTTAAATAAATTAATAATAAATGTCCTAATCTAATCCAAGTGGGCCTAAATGGTCATATTTTATTCCTAAGGTTGTTTTTGGTCGAATTACTCTTATCTAATAGAATTAGGACATTTTTTAGGGTAATAATAATATCATTTTTACCCTTAATTACCCTATTTACTTTTAACTGTGGTAAAAAAATTTAAAAAGTTACTATTCACCAAAAATTATTTTATCTCATTGAACCACATTTTACTTACTGAAATCAACCGTGTCTCTCGGATTTTTGAAATTCCACTTACATAAGCGGTAAAATTAAGTTTTATGAAAAATTTAGTTTTTCAACTACCACTTAGTGGATTCACTATTCATCAAAAATTGAAAGTTTTCAGAAAAATACCAAAATTTCACCGTAGGCTAATTTCGATATTACAAATCCAAAAATGAAGTCCATTTTGAAAAATAAAATTTATAAAATTTAAAAAAGTGGTTATTACTATTCATAACGGCTAGTTTTAACAATATTTTAATTGCATATTGTTTTTTAGTGAAACTCGGTACTGTGTACTACACGTGATATCAAGGAAGGTCGTGATTGCGTGTAATGCAAGGCAAGTCAAGGATGCATGTTGTGCAAGCTTCTTTTGGTGTAGCGTACAACACAAGACATTAATGAAATTAAAAAGAATATTTTTCATAAATCTCGGGGTGTTACAATAAATAATTAAAATATATATACTGATCAAAATGCCCTTCCTCCTAAATATCCTAACCTTGTTCAATGGGTAAATTCATAGAAATACAATCTCAATAAAATTGTATTCCATATTTCACTAAAGAAAGAAAACATAAAGTTTTATCCACATTAAGGTATTGTTATATACTACTAATCTATCTGAATTTATCATCCATATATATATATATATATGTTATCTGTATATTCCATTCATGAAACATAACCCAACATGATATAAATATAATATTTTTTCTATTGAGTTCTTCATAATGATCCATCTTAATTATAAAGTAAAAGCTATTTTGAGAGAAGATTTTATGTGAGAGAGGATTTAATCCCATCCTCCTTTGATATAAATTGAATAAGACCACAATATATCCTCGATATTTTGAATTGTTATCTCATAATATACGTCATGTGGGGACATGATGTTATGATATTTGAGTAGAATGTGTCTCTAAGTAAAGTGATAACACATTGATGATTTAACATTCTGGTGGAATAATTATTTATTTAATGGGTTTTTTGGGATTAGGACTGATCCTTAGGGAAGAATCATACTTACCCTATTGGGATAAAGAGATCAAATTCGACATATGTCTTTTCCATAGTTTAAGGATGTGTGGGAAGATCAGCACATGTTATCAAATGTCATATGGTAAGGAATCATGTGTTGTAAAAAGTGTGATATCAATGGATAGTGTGGGTAATATTTATGTGGATTGACCATATGTGAGGAATCATCACATAAAAGTTAAACATGGGTTATCAAATGTTTATCACACATAGAAGTGTACCATTTTAACATCAGGAGTTGAGGAAATGGTTGTTCATTACACCATCACATGACTAAGATGTTAAGAAATGTTGTAAAATTTATTACCACTCAGACTATGTGGGATTATATACTAAGGGTCCATTTATAATTAGTGTATAATGTTATATTATTATCCTCCAAGTTGGTAAAAGTAATTTTTTTCCTTTGATGAGGCCACAACAGGGCTTATGTTTCCAATGCCCATGTCTGTTTGGATGGAACAATTCATAATAATTTCAATTTTGCATTGAAAGGTGGGGATATTGATGTTATGGTGCCTATGATTATGAAATATAGGCACTATGTATTCTTGTCATATAATTTGAGTGAAGGTATCAAGAAATAGGAATGACGATACCAACCTTGTGAGTGAGGGGAGCTTGACTGAACTTGGTTTGAATATGTGTGGGGCCCTTGAGCACTCAACATACTCTCAACTATGTTTAGAATTAGGAGTCACTGGTTAGGGGATTAAATTATTGTCTTAAACATTTGGATTTCACACATATGTTATTTTACAAGAGTCTTGGGATATTGTATAAGGACATGGCATGGATATTTGTGTTATATATGAGTGAGACATTTTAGATTGTATGATGGTTGGGGTGTCAAAATAAAATAAAATCTTATGAAACCAATCATAGATATTAGGGGGGTATAATGAAAACACCATATAAATTGGGTATGGAAATTTGGAGCCTATGTTGGGTGTATCATTTTGTTCTCTACCTATGAGAATCCACGGTAGGAATGATTTTTGGGTTGTCACTAAAGATTACGATATTTGAATGATATACAGTTGATTTAAACTCAATATTTTAATCCCCAAAAATTTGGGGATGATGCTTGATTTATAGAAAAAATATATATTTAATGGTACCTCCTACATGAATAATTTTTTTTCACGAATCATGTTCTCAGTGACACAACTATTTGTTGTGATCCTCTCATTCCATTACTAATTGGGATAATATTTCAAGGAAAATATTAAATAATTCATTTCTAATGAACCTATAATGATTTTACATTCTATTAAAGATAGATTCACTAAATATTTTCCCTTTTTATAATATTTTATAATGTGTAAATATGGGGGAATATATGTCATCTTTTTTTAGGAAAATGAGTTATGAAAGGCGTGTGGTACTTTCACACACTTTTGAAATGTTGTGTTCCACCATCGAAATGTGGTGGGAATAATCCTCCAAGATGATTTCTCATTTTGTTTTGGAAAAAAAATATTATAGATTTTGTGGTGCATATTTATCTATAAAATCCCCCCGTAGATGTGGATCACGCATTTGGGTAGATGGACAAATCCTTAGGAGAACACAAAACATGGTGATATTTTTTTTACATGTCAGACAATATTTTTCATAGATCATGGAGACTCATAACTCACATATATAACCCTTGGGGACCCATGTTCATGAATAGTGTGATATGGGGATATTAAAGTCACCTAGATTTTTGGATCACATGTAAAATTTTATGTTTGAAACAGAAACTAGATGGGAAAAGTCAATATATTTTAGATATTAAATTCAAAAAAGTTCTTTTCTTAGCTCCTTGTTTCAACCAAATTCGACTTTAGTATTTTGAGAAACCAGATTTTTTATGATGAATATATATATATATATATTCATTAAATAGTGACATTATTTTTTCATATATGCCTCACATGAATGAAACAGAACAAAAACAATTCAAAACCAACCAAAAAATAGTTTATTTATAGTCCATAACTTCAGCAGGAACTACTACATCTGTTAGAAGGGAGAAAATTTCTATGAATGTTGAATTCTATCAATACTGGATGGTAATTTCTAAAAAATAATAATTTCTGGAATTTTTTATTGCGGAATAATGTGAATATCTTTTGAGAAACAAGCTTCCTTCTTATATGTTTTTCATAATGATGTAGTTATCCCAATCACAACAACCAATGTACCAATATTATGGTTCTTCCAATATAAGGATCCCATCCACGGTAATATCATCACTACTGGTAATGAATTCAAATAGTGTGAGTTCATTTCCATATACATTCTAAATTATTTGATAAGTATAGTCATTACGGTAAATCTACCAGATGAGGAGATCCCAATACATTATGAAAGCATCACCCATGCCATCATTCTGAACTATCGTATGCCATGTTATGAGTATTGGGACTTGTTGGTTGGGGTGACCATGAAGGATGAATTGGAATGAGAATACAATTTATACTATATATTTGAATTTTATTGTGTTAAGAACTATCATATTGGTTTATATTACGTAGTGTGGAAATAAGATCCCTACATCTACTACAAACTGAGGTCCTTTCTTAAACTCCTTAGTAAGTGTTAATTGGACATAGACACCTACCACATCTATCATAAGTATATGGGGATCCACATGGGGGAACTAAACCACATCTCTGGGATACCATTAACATGGAATTAGAATAATGAATCTGTGGAGGCCCCCACTTTCAAGGAAAATGTGTACCATACATTTGTAATGGATATGATATTGTATGGATTAAGCACGTCAACCCAAATTCTATTTATATATATCCTTTGAGACATAATTAAAGCTATCCTTGAATGTGTCAGTGAGAATTATGAGAGGAATTATATATTAGTGTGCCATAGAATGAAACAGGAGGAGGATAAGATGATTTTGGGTGACATTGGAAGAGGTATAATTTGAGGAATTATCTTACAAAATGAATAATTGATAGTGATTAGTTTGATATATATATTTCTTAGACACCATTTTGAGTTGATGGATACTAGCAGTGAGTTATTCCCATGTTCAGCCTTGGTTTAGGGATACTGATGTTGACTACAATAATGAATCCCCACAACTAGGCTGATATCATCTTATCAGTGTTATCTTGTCTTTGTAACAAAATAGAGAATTTTTTTGGGGTTATATTTCCAATCTCATTAATAGTCTATTATAGTTCATGAATAGAAGGATCACAACACACCCCAGTGGTTATGAATTTATAATAATCACCACCACCATTGGGAAATTATAGTATTCAGCATACCCTCTACAACACAATTGGGGATTGATAAGAAAGACTTAGAATATTGAGGATAATGTCGAATATTGTAAACATGAAGAACATCAACTTCAATCTATCAGTAATCTAACTTGGATGGATGGTTGAAAAAATGGATGGTATATTAGATTAAAGAGAATACATGTTGGTCATCATTCAGTGAGTTTTTGGTCAAATTGTTTGATAAAAAATTCTATTGTGACGCATACACTAAATCACAATGTCTATAGAATTTTTGGTGCATTAAGTAGCCAACAGAGTATGTTCACATTTGGATGCACTATGAAAGACACCCCTCCCTAGTAAACCATCATTGGTGGATGTATGTCACTAAAGTATATTTGTTGTTTATAATACTAACATCATAATATCACAGTATCATCATCATGAAATATTAATAAAAAAACCGGATGTTTGAATACATCAGAATAGTTTTATACCAATAGGTGCTGAAGGAATATCCATCAGATGAGCCCCATGGTTAGCTATGTAGCCAGCCAACTAATATACATGATTCACACTGACTGTCCATGGTTCATGATAGATTAATGGTGGGGGATTATTAGAGACATTCCATTCCTCCATATATTGGATGAGTGGTACAATGCTTAAGGCATCAAAGAGAGTATGTAGAAATGACCCATGTTAAAATGAGATGATCTGAGGAGGCCTCATAGAATAAATTATGTATCATAGTTAAAGTAGCTGAATATACCATCTACTGTATGCTTTAGATAGATTAGATAATTATATTATTTTCCTAGATACCCGAGTATATTTTTGGGAGAAACACTACAGGTACAATTTAACCAAAAATGGTCAATATTTACTAGAATTTAATTTGGTTGGTTTTATTAAAGACACAAACATACTAGGAAGATATGGATGAATTTTCAAAATTAGGTGGGGTGTTTAATCCATCCACTTTCATGGTATGGTTTGAAATTGTAGAGGATCCAAAAAGGGATACCATAGATTTTTTTCTATTATAAATCCCCTACTAGAGATAACTCATAGGGAATTTTTTTTGGAGTCTTAGGGTTCGAACTCTATACAGGAATGTTATCAAGAGAGTGGGAGGTCACTCAAAATAATAATAATTTGAGTGATATCTTCTTTAGAAAATAGTTTTCATAAAAATATTATAATTATACATGTCAAAATTTACATCCTTTGGAATGATTAATCCATTATTTTAAATTATGCAGGAAACGATGGGGGAGGGCTGAGTGGCCTTTGTCGAGGGAGTTTAATGTGCCACAATGTGAATTGAGGAGCTAAACTAGAACATATTATCTCAATTATTTGATGGGAGTGGGTTATTCTATAGAGAGTGTAGAGTATTTACTATATTTTATTATCTTCCAAGTAATTTATCTGAATGAAATCCTTGAATAAAAATTTAATCTCCCACATTTAGTGGGGTATACCTCCAAGAGGAGTAGATCATTGGGAGCCACATGAACTCTCATGGTAATACACTGAGTCTCTTTTGTTATTATTCCCTTAACATATATAATTTTTTATTTCATTTTCTATACCAACTGTGTTTATTTTCAGGTATATATTTTAGGAACACATGTATAGGGTACCATTTGGTAGCTTTTGAGGTGCCTATAGGTGTATATGGGACTCTGTTGGTGGACCTCCCCACTGAGGCCCCAAACATGAAAAATTGTAAACCCTTATATCATGTATTGTTTCTTCAAAATATTTTATATTGAAGCAAATTTTTTCCACATGTTAAATTGTTATTTCGCCTTTGTCTATATGTGTATTGTATTCAATTATCATTTAGTAGTCAAGAATTCCAACAGATGATGTGATGCATGCTCTTGTATTTGGGGGATCCCCAAGGTTGAAAGACATCTAGGGTGATCTAAGATTGACCCTATGAGGGAAATATATCATTATTATGTGCATGGATTATGGGTGGGGGAGATAAGATAACGGGGTTTATTAGGATATTTATTCGGGTGATTATTCAAAAAAAAATGTCTAACAATAATATTAGTGCCTAAACCATGCTAGGATATTCTTAGTGAAGATAGTGTTTCTGTTGTACCAACAACTTTTCTTGAGTACCAACGTCCACCACTAAGGATGTAAAATAATCTATATCATATTTATTCAATTTAAACCCAATAATATATCACTGGTAATGGATTTTCATGTGAAACATTATCACGCACACCCTAGAGGTGGAAATAGTGGTTCTGATGGGATCCAATAATGATTTGTTACTATTCATATGGTGAAAGTGGTGTGGATGCTTATGGTTTTCATGAATTATATTGATACTGAATCAATGTGATGGTAAATTTTTTTGGGGTATTTGTTTCCCCTATTATAAATTAAATTTCAAATATCCATGGTATTATATGGGGTTGAAATGTAACATATTATACTAGAGGAGAAATCAAGGGATCATAAATAAGTTTTCAGAAAAAATGAATATATCATCAACCAATTGAGTTAATAGTCTTCATCTCATGAGGGTGACATGTGTGTGTAATTATTCATAGAATCATATAGTAGGGATAATCCTAATTTATTGTAGATATAGGTCATTTAGTATCACCCAAAATATGGGGAGTAGGAAAAAAGGATCACTAGGTAATATCATGTATTATAATCATATCGAGGGAGACATTCTATTATGGAATTATTTGTTTCAAAGGATGGAACTATAGGGAATTATAATTTTTATCCTAGATTTCATTTTAATAATATTTCCTATCATATCTATAAATGAACATCTACATTAATGAAAATAATAGTGGTAGTTTCAATTTCCATTATTAATTTTATGGTTTCATCTCAATCATATGAGTATGAAAATTGACAATAATTTTGTAATCCCACATGAGTCATGGAGGGAGTGAGAAAAAAGATATAAATACATGATTAATAAATTTCAATATAGCACATTAAAATGGATGAATGATTATGATCTGAATGATCAATCCAATATAGATACTATCCTAATCAGCAAAAAAGTATCTATATATTTGGACTCTACACAACTAACTCACATTCCCAATTTACATATGTGAACGAGTATGAAAATGTAATGGTAAAGTTTATTCTATCTTAATGGTGAGGAATATGGGTGACGTAAATTGAGATTTCCATGACATTAAGCACATGGTGGAGTTATTGGCGGAATAAGGAATATGGATAAAAATGTTGGAAATGAGGACTTCATAGTCACACTATCAAGAGAGAAGACATGTAATGGAATCAATAATCATGAAAATGTTTGGTAATTTAGAACCATCAATTAGTAATTTTAATTTAGTCAAGAAATTTTCATAGAATGGTTGGTGATCCATTTTTTCTAGTAACTATTTTCATTAAGATGAAATTTGGATTAAGATAATGGTGGGAATACAAATAAAGGAAGATGATAAGTATGGTGTTGAATAGGATTAATTGTTTGAATGGAGGTAAATTATTTATGATTATGCAACCATGTTTTTGATATCACTAGGTGGATTCATTTTTCAGATCATGAGATGTACTCTCCTTCTAATTGGGATTTCATCGTGGTTTCCATGTGAGGGTCACGGAACTCTAGTGGTGTAGTAGATGAAAAGTATTAGTTGGGGAAAAGGTCCTATTAGATGAGGGACTATATTATTTTATAGTGTTATGTAATGTATTTCATATAGTAACTGTACAATTTATGTTATTGTGACAAGGATATTGAATTTTTTTTAATATTATCTCTTTAGGAAAATATTTTTTCCATAAAATCATATAGTTATGTATATGATGGATTATATTTTAACATCATAAGGTATTGTAATATGTAGTAGTTTCTAAATCATTGTATTAGGGTATTTGATAAAGGAACATAAATAAACTAAAAAAATTTGATATAGAAGATGTTAAGTTATAGATATCACTTTTCCCCAAACTAGTGGGTCCAATGAGCACAAATATGATGTTGTTGAGGATCAACAAAGAATATCTCATGCATTATGACAATTTCATTTGAGCTCTTATTTCTTCCCAAGTCATAGGGTGAAATGGAACGTGAAGCATATACTTTGGATAATATTTCTCAAATTTGATTTCAACCCAACTAATAAATGTTCCACAATTATTTTATAGTTTAGTTTTGTGTCATTTGGGCTAGAAAGATATACATTTATGTTTACATGTGAAAATCTATGGACATGATTTATGGTCATGATTTTGGACTATGGGAAAGAATGTGTTTAGTGGGTTTTCATGGAACACAATGGAGAAGAATCCTGATGTAAAGAGTGGGACATTAAATCATAGTTCAAATTTACATATCATTATGAAATGTTTCATGTAGTCTAATATCATGATTCTAGTACCATATAGTGTTAGTGAGGTAGGTTTCGTAGTCAATTATTTAAAATATTCTCATAAACTAAGGTTCAAGATGTAAAATACTAATGAACGTGGTCACACCTAATGGGGATATTTTATTCTATTCATGTGTAAATGAGGTTTATATATCCTTACATATCCCACTAAATTGGGAATCAATACACATGTTGTTTTGGAGTGTGTCATGGTAGAAGTCCAACATCATATGTTTGGGGGTTTATCCTCTCTAATGTGGATTTGAAAGAGATTATATAGTATAAAATTGTATAGAATAATACATTATCTATATCAATAAAAGTCTTGAGACTATGAAAAATGATATAATATTTTGTTAATTAAATATAAAATAGACCACGTGTTGTTAAATAGTTTGTGTTTATGTTTTATTTTACATATTGTTGTGTGGTTGTCAAAGAAGTTATTTGGAAGAAATGTGATGTGACCAATTGTCAAAATAGGAAGAAAGAGTCTTTGATTCATATGAAACACCTTGAAGGAAAACAATATACAGTTTAAGGAGAACTTGTTTGGTCTAAATAATGTATTTTATAGTTTAATGTCCTAGATCTCATACTAAATTTGGTTTATATTCCTTTTTCTAATTCCTATTAATCTCATACATGTTGGGTGTATTCCACCACAACTAAAATGGAAACATTATCTATGCTCGATTTTAGAAACAAGTTGTATGCATGAGATCCACCGATATATGTTAAAACATGAAAGGGGTATGAATAGGTCTGGATGGAATGGTTACAATATATAAAACATGCTTTGTCATCATCCATGGGAGTATTGATGGATAGAATCATTGGTGTTTAGGCTATACCAGAACAATGAGTTGCTGAAGGATAGGTGAATAATGACTCTATAGATTCAGAAAACCAATAAATTGGGGGGCGGGGTAATGATGACTTGTGGAATACAATTCAGCATGTTTGTAATATTGGTACACCAATCACCTCATACATGGATGGGATGAGGGAATATCGGATTAACCGTTGACCATGTTTGAAACATGAGAACCATCATCTATCACCAAATATACTTTGAAGTCTATTTCTAGATGTGATGTAAGCCAGTTTGGAAAGGAACTATTGAAATTAGGGGTAATGCTCATATGGGGAGGGTTATAAGGTTATAATATTATGATGGAATTGATTTGTTAGGTTAAAATTTTTGGATGTTCAAAATGGAGATAAACACTATAGGATTTATTATACCTTGCACTAGAATGTGATGGATATTCATATCTTCTAGTCAATATTGGGAATGTTCCCCAAGGGGAGGTCTTATAAAAGGTTGGTGGTTGTTTTTGGTTGAGTATACAGGGTTACATAATAACTATGTACCCAAATAAAAATGTGAATCAATATATATATAAAAATAGAATGTGGTTTAGAAGATTACCACTACTGGGGGGTCCTTTCATATGTATGTTCTCAAAGTATCACACATATTCATGTAATGTGATGAGGACATGGAAATTATAGTTTATTGACATGAAAAAAATATTTAGGTTATTCAATTCAACAACATATGGAAAGGATGAATTTTCAATAATTAAATTTCATATTGATTTGGTCATGGTTTAGTAGATATTAAATTAATTTGACTAAGATGTAGTGATTATTATTTTAAAGGAATATACCTTAGTCATGTTGATGGTGATGTGTATATCCCATTAATAAATAATGATCTTGATATTAAATTTGGTTGTGGGGGCCTAATGCTTGTGATTATGATATCACATGGGTTGATGAGTTTCCATATGATCTAAAATAAAAGGTGTTCAGTAATAATTATGTATCTAAAAAAATTTGAATCATGAAATATATAGTTCTATGGAACAGTTTGGATGGAGACCAAAATTGTGGAGAGGGAACATTCTCAAGTGAATGTTAATGGTAACAAATATTATTAATTCATGAAATTTTAGAAAATATCATGCTATTTAATATCACGTGGAAATGACGTAGGGGTCACAATTTAATTCTATATTGTAAAGATTAGGATTCTATTGTTTAGGTTTTCATTTCATTGAAAATGGTGAAATATGGTATACATCATGTTACTAACACATTGGTCACTATACTTTACAGTTGAATTTCATTGAAATATTTGAGTTCATTTGATTAACCGCTGAGAGATCCTAGTGTTTTTGGGAGGTGTGATGTTCTCCTTACCTTTGGTGGTCAATAAGTATTCATGATTGGAGTAGATCATATCATGTATGTAATTTACAGGAAATTTGGGTTCCCAATTCATTGGATTATTCCATGGAATTATTTATATCATGAGATCTAGTCCCATATCACTATAATGGAAGGGGCATTGAAAAATATTTTTATTAAACAGTAACACCACCTATTTCTATATCCTATCCATATTATGTATTACATAGAGTTTTTTCCATCAATGGACATTAAATTTTCTAAACATAATTAAACTCTTTGTTTTAATGCATTATAACCTTAAAACCCCATTACAAGACAAAAATAAAGATCCTTTATATGTAACTATTTCAATGTCGGGAAAACTAGAGTATATTGGATCAACTAGGTGAAATTTCAAGTCATAGTGTGATATAACCAATAATAATTGGAGAGTTTATCAAGAAAAATATTTTTAATCTATCAAACCTTATTCTTTTAGTGATATAGAGGGTTTTTTATTTTGTTAATTTTCTAATTTTCCTTAACATGTTAGAAGTATTAATTGATATAATGAACCTTATTTGTAGCATAAAACTTATTTTGTTATGTATCCCAAATTATGGTGTAGTTGTCTATGAGAAAATCATTCATAATATCATATTTATGGATGAAATTTGACATCAAAAACTCAATGACATACCTTTTCTTGACTTATTTCAGGGGAAGGATTCCACCTATGATGGGAAAAAGAACATTGAAGTCTGAATGAACATACCCTATCAATTTATCAAACATAGATAGGTCCCCACAATGTCATGTCCCCATACTAAAATGATTCATGATTACATATTGGCATATATGTGCTCTGGTGTGTGATATATGAAGATGAAATAAATCAAGAACTTCATCGTGTACTCAATGTTGTCATGAACCATGGATCACCATAAATATACCAATCTATAGATATTGTGATAGATATTTATTCTTACATGATGGGACCCAAATTACTTATTTGTGTCCAATGGTATAACTTGAGGGATTTCCTTCACTTGTATTAATTGGAATAATATTTAATCACACCTATACCTAAATAGGGTATTATCATGGTTTGGGCTATCCTGTAGGGTAAATTGTTCTACACACTATGAAATTCACTCATGCTTGGCTTGGTCAAGTTGTATAGATCCATGATAGAGAAAATTAATAAAAGGAGTCATATATTTTGGTACATCATTTAATTTTAAGAAATTTGTGGTCAATTCTAGGGATGTTTGATTGGAATGTTGATTTATTTTTCAATTTTCATCTTTAGAAGAAATTTGTGTGGTGAACGTATTATGCACCACATTAGGGAAAATGAGATATTGCTCAGCATCTAGAAGTGATGTCTAGAGGATTATCAAAGAATCATCTCAATCATTATATGATCATCGAATATGAGTCCCCCTCATATTAGAAGGAAACTACATCATCAACTCATGAGTCTGATCCACAAGGGGATGTGTACCTTCTTAATAATTACATATTCACCAATCAACTTCTTGATGAAACTCTTGGATTCTACATTCACATTAAATTAGTGGATGTTAATCTCAAGGTATATTTATAGGCCAGTGATAATTGTTGGAAAAAAATCCTAATTTTTTGAATATTCTTATAATAGGAATAATTTCAGAATAATGGTTTATTCCTGAATGATTAATAAAATTCTATGGATGATCCTATTGAGTTTGGAATTGTTCAATATTAAACAAATCATGATGTGGTAGGAACTATTACTATGAATTTTATAACATTCTTTGGTTTTATTCATAATAATAATGACCTCATAAGGGAATTAATCATCCATGTGTATATCCTCATTGGTAAGATGTGAGGCCATGTAATATGCTAGTTATTTTCACTTCACAGAATTCTAGTGGGAAACATGATGACAAAATACCACAAAATCACTTTCCATCATTTAAATTATCCTGAAAAAATTTGGTGGTTGAGGATATAATTTAGTGTATCAATGTGGGATTCTATCTATATCTCACTATGAATCATGTAGTGCTAGAAATTATAAACCATGATGACCAAAGTGAAGAATTTCTCTTTGATTAGAGAGAATATAGTATTTGTGGAGAGTATAAAATAATTTATGTGTTACAAGATATTTTCAATATAATAATTGTTTTTCATTGTTTGAAAGGGAACTAATGGATTAAACTAATGTTATCAAGAAATGGACTAGAGTCTTCTCTAGGATGAGTTTCATTATGACCAGAGTAAATATCAAATAATGTCTGATGTTCTCAAAATCAGTCCCGGTGGTTATCATCAATTCGATAAGTGATAAAATTCTTCATGATTCATGAGATGTGATTAATTTCTTCATATTTTTTCATAATGAATATATGGATATTGGGAATGTGTCCATGTCTTTTGGTCTCCAATGATTATTCATCGTCATGAAATAAAAAAATTTTGGTACTAAACCTAACTAGTTATCATTTCCCTTTTAATGTTATCAATGTCAACATCGACCATGGAAATGTAGGAAGGGTGAATTTTCCAAGGAGTCTATTTGAAACCGTGATGAACAACTACGGGGATATGGTGATGAAAAAAAACAGGGGGTATTAGTCATATAATTTACTTGAACATACATGAAAATTTTTAGTAGTGTTGTTTGAATAATGTTATGTTTCATTAATTCTCCACTATATACATGTCATTGCTAATATAAGTCAACACATATTTTACTCTACATTGAGATTCATCTATGAAAACTCATCAATAATTGATGTGAAAGGCCCTTCAAAGCCAAGTGGATCATCATCCAGATATATTTAATGTTTTTATTAATTTTGAAAAGTTGGAAGAAGTGAATCTCCTAGAGAATAATACCCAGGTTTATGGCCATTATAGATTTATATTGTGCTGGAATTATCCATTAGAAATTAGTTCTCTATAGAGACTATGAAAATTAATTTTTTTACACTAATATTATCAGGTTTTCTTCAATAAGATCCTATTTGATATTAATGAAATGATGATAGGTAAAACTCCATTGAGTCAACCTTGTTATTAGAAACATGTTGAAATTTTGATGAGCAAAGAAAATGGTAATAAATTATTCTTATAAAATAGGTTTTTTGAATTATATATTTTTTTGTCATTTCTTGTATAAGAGTACGGGTTAATCATTGAGGACTACTACTTCCCATGGACAATAGAACAATTACCAATGTCTGGGGTTGTGGGCTCCCACTGATGGATCAATGTAATGAAACTATCATTCAAATCTACCAAACGATATAGTGATTTGGATTTTATATTTTTGAGGGTATTTATAATTTTTTGCATCAATGTTGATGAATTTTCATACCCTTTGGTACAAACCTATATCTATGAAGTAGGATTTAAACAAGTTAAAAATATAACGATCACCTTGGTGAATCCCAACTAAACCATTGTGAATGTATTTAAAGCACTAATGGTATGAATAATGGGAAACCATGTATCTTTTGAGCCAGGACCTTCCCAATTGGTTGATTTTGGAAGTATCATGTGATACTAACTTGAACATAGTGCTTTCTATAAAGTCATTTAATTAATACAACATACATATAATTTTATCTGGGTTATGTAACCACTTGTCATAGACCTAAATATGTGTGTCAGAGGTAGTAAGATCTGCTTTAATGGTACCATGTTTTTGGTGAATCTAGTTTTTAATGAGGTTGGTCCTAGAGCTAGTATCTAATATGTAGTTGTATATTTCAATTCCACATAACAATCCTATGATATATAGTCTGTTTATGTGACACTATATGGTAGAACCGTTATATTCCTCAATGATGGAAATGATGTATTGGAATTATTACTTATATTCTACCTATTTAAGATATTTATAATCATTAGAATCCTCAGACTATATCTAGATATGTCATATTATGACTTTTTTTAAGTCCTCACTCATATCCTCAGACATGTGAAGTGCATTGAGAATCGAGAGCATCACTGGTATAGATAATAGGTGATTTATAAATTAATACTTCTTTTAAAATGGTCAAATATTTATTCTTTCTAAGGGCTATACCTTCATTGTGAGTATAAGTATCATTGTTGGATATGTCAACATGACCAATCTGGGTCTTTCCTTGTTCTTTGGTAGACTATATCAATTTGGTAGGGCACATGATGACTAAGGTGTGGCCTTGGATAGTTTTGACTAAGCCATATCCGAATATATTTAAAGCACACGAGCAACCAATATGATTGGTAGTGGGGGAATTCCTGATAATGTTTCATGTGTGGAAGGATCTAGTTGTGCCTTTTGGGACACTTAATTTATTATTTATGTGGCATGAAAAATCATATTGAAAGAGTTAGCATGTGAAATTTTCCTATTATCATGACATATATCTATTCCTCATCAACAATGAAAAGTGGTACCTTGAGTGTGTTCCTTAGGAAAAACATTGTTGAACGTCATGGTACTGTATCAACTATGAACTAAGTATCTCGGTTTGGGGGCCATCATTAATAAATTAGCATTGTATAAATGGAAATATATCCCCAATGAATGAATGGTTTTTTATTTTTAAACAAGATATATACTAGATTCCCATATTAAATATGAATACACAAATTACTACATATTTTGTTTTTTGAATTATTAATTGTCTCGAGAATATACTTGTTTGAAAATTATAGTATGCTTCTTGGATTCCAAGGAATGGAAACATATTAAAAGAAAACAATTTTTTTTGTAAGGTTAAATTACAAAATTAGATACCATGAACCAATATTAATATTCAATATATAATGATAAATAAGCAAACACTCATACCATTTAATAAATAAAATAATAAGAAGTTGTATCCATTTTTAATATCACTATGATAATATCATGTACACAAATAAAAAGAGAAAGGTAAATAATTAAACTCACATACCATGTCATCAATGAATTTTTCAAATAATTTAATTAGTAATAGAATGTTAAATAAAATAAAACATATTCCATTTAATCATTAAACTACTAATGAAATGCATCTGTTGATAATTTCATTATGAAAATATTATGGATGATATTCGAGGAATTATAACTATGAGAAATACCTAATTATTTAATATCATGCTTCCAAGGTACTTAATTACCTTTTCATCATTGTATATCCTCATGAATATATATAAATCAAGAGTTTAAATCCATTTAACTCTGAACATATAACTAATTGATCCCTTTTTACTATTGATTCATCAAGGGTCCATCTATAACCATTACCCACCCATTTCATACCTTCCCAATGAATTCATCATGTGTCAAATAATATTTTTAATTCATAAACCATGTAGTTTATCCTGAAATATCTTAGTTGAATTTATAATCTGAATTTATATATAGTTTTGAAAAAATAAAATTTAATATATATAATGAAAAAAATATTAAGAATCAATATAGGGTTTAAGAAATAAACAATTCCATGATACATAATATGCATATTTAAGATAAATTAAATGTTTATACGATGGTGAATAATTCAAGGGAAGTTTATTCATAATAAAAATGAATCACGAAATAATATTTCAATACATTAGTTATTCAAAATTTTCATAAACCACCCGAATGAGAAATATGTATTGTAAAAATACAACATATACACGTTGGTGTAATAATAATGGTTTTTACCATTAGTGAATAGAAATAACATAAAAATATCGTTAAAAACATTCATGAGGATATAATATTTTTCTATTTTGGAAATAAATTATTATGAAAAAATATGAAAATATATATTAAAAATAATTTTCTTTGAAAATAATATTTTAATCTTATAAAATATTTTACAACATTATATTGTCCATTATGTCTATAAATTCAATTTATATAATAATCATTATAAAATTATATTCACTTTTTTAGTACAATACAATCAAGAATTTTTTTGACAATGACATAAATATTCCATTGATACAATTCTGTAATGATAAAAAATGGGTAAAATATTATTTAATAAATAACTTGGATAATGTTAAAAAAAAATGGAAACATTTTTAAACAACATTTCTTTTAAGGAAATCATATTTTCAATTTAAGAGATAAATTTTGAAATATTTTATAAATGAAATATCAATAATTTTAATTAATAAAACAGTAGAAAATGTTCTATTACATGGAAGCATAAAAATTACAATATATTAGAAAATGAAAAGGTTTTATTTGACCATGATCAAATATTTTACTTCAATTAAATTTCCCAACAAACATCCTCGATTACAATCTAAATGTGATATAATCCCTTATAGTGGTCATAACACCAATGTATGAATTTATCAATGAAACGATATGTGTATCAAATTTTAATGTACCCATAACAATTTTAAATAAAAAAGTGTATAATAAAAACTCATTATACACATAATCATATAAAATCAATGATAATAAAAATTAATAAGAACCAATTAAATGAATATGAGTAATGAAATTATTTACAACATTGTAATTTTCTTTAAAATTAAGTTTGAAAAAGTAATTGAATTTAAAACAAAAAATAACATAAGTTATTAATTTTTAATGAGATTAAAATTAAAATAGAAATTATATAAATAATATAAATGAAATTATCTGTATGATATTTCAATATTCCTTAGTGAAATTAAATTGAGATTAAATCGTTTACCTCCAAGTTCCTTTTGGGTGTACTTTTGTTATACTAAAATATAGTAGTTCTAAACCTCTTTTTATATTATTCAAGAATCATATATATATTTATAATTTCTTATATGTTCATTTCTATAGCATCTTATCACACTTTAATTAATAATATTTCATTTTTTAAGTGTTAACTACTCTATTTTCTCATGACAGTTTCTTCATGAATAATTCAGTCCTATAAACGAATTATATAGTTGTATCATATATATTACAATAATAATGAAATAAATAACATAATAATATATAATTTATTATTTTAATTCCTATCATAAAATATAGATTTAAAAAATTATATATGCTAATATCATGGAGATATTAGGTTGTTGGTACAACGAGTAACATTTTAAATTTTCAATGATCCTTATGGAAACTAGGTATGTAATATTTTATCATTCTAGAATGATTATAATATTTTATATAATTTATTATTTCTTCACCTATACTTATATATATCATACATATATGGTGGGAATGAAAAGATAGTCACATCACTTCATGAAGTCAGTAAACCACACATACATGAACAATGTGATCATCTTTGTAGTGTAAAAAATAAAATGATATATTACCATTTTATAAAGATAAATATGTCATGAATATCATTAAGATGTCACATATATCAAATATTTTATTTATAAAATTATTCTAATTAACTTTCCAATAAAAAAATTGTCATAATTTTTTCAAATCCCTTTTTGAGGTCATACACCCGAGTGATGTGATCATATATGTAACATCCCATGTTTTTAAAATGAAACAATATATTCAATATCATACAAGATACATTAAGAATTATAAATGACTATTTATTATTATTTAAATTTAATTTCCATCACATAGATATTGGTGCAATGGGTAGAAATGAGATGAATTAAATTAGTGAAATATATTTTACAAATTTTTCTAAAATTAATTAATTGGTTTTTAATTAATTAAAAATTAAAATATTAAATAATTTAATATGAAGGGAAATTTTTTATTAGAAATTTTTTTTACAAACAATAAAATTCTATATTATTAAATGGACTTCATCAGTGTTAGTACAATATATTAGTGAAATTTATATATTATATATTTAATCAATTTTTTTTAATTTTGTCTAATATGATTGATACGATAAAGATAAAAATAGTCAAATTTTAAGAATAAAAAATAATATTATTTACTAAAAGTTTTTTTATCTCCTTGTGATAAAGAACGTTTCATAAAACAAATTCTATATTTTTGAGAATTTTATTTGAAAAATTAAACTCATTTTCATTTTTAGAATATTAAAATTTTCAAAGGAATAATTTTTTTTATTTTTTAAATAACATTCATATTTTTGAGGAAAAATGGTAAATAAACAAAATTATTTGAATTTTTTATATATATATTTTATTAATATATTAAAAGTATATTTAAAATTTTATTTTGAGTATAGTGATTTCAATAATAGATCAATAATGGAAATTTAGGCCATTGGAATCATTTAAGAATTAGAATTTGACATAAAATCATTTTTAACTTTTGAAAATTTTCCCATTTTAATTTTTTTCTTGTTATGTCTATAAGATTCATTTTAAATTTATTTTTTCCTGTTCTAAAAAATTAATTTAGTAAAATAGATTAAATTATTACAAAAATATGTTCCAAATTATGTATTATATTAATTTTCAAAAGTAATCATAATATATTTACAATGTTAAAAAATATATTTACATTAGTATATATAAAATATTAAAATGGTTGATGATAAATGGTAAAGAATTTAAATACCTATCAATTAAAACGTTTTTGGATTTTTTATGTATATGTTAACATTAAAAATAATTTTGTATATTAATTATCATTCAAATTCATGTAAATTAATGCCACCTCAATGTGGTGGTATTTAAACACAAAATAATCATTATTTAATCACATAAAACCACCCCTACTCAATTATAAACATATACCATCACCACCCCATTTCTACTAACAATATATAAAGGTCCTAAAATCTCCAAACCCTCCTATACACCTTAGTCTCACTTTTTCCATGTTCTGATGGTGACACTGATATACCGTTTACAAGGTCATTTTGGGATCCTCCAAGATGTTGATAATCAAGAGGTAATTTTCTCAATACACATCTCTTAATTTTCTTTCTTCTTCTACTATCTCCGCCCCACCATAATAAAATAAGGCACGATAACTCTATAGTTATTTATACATTATACATTTTGTTTCTAAGGAAATATATAATATGAAATTCATTATTCATATTATATTATTCAATTAAATGAATGTACATTAAAAATTAATTGGGTTTATTATCTCTATGAGTATTTTATTTTCCAACACCACATTCATGGATTTCCATAAAAAGAGTTATTCTTGATAAATAATATTTTAAGATATATATTATAACATATTTCATGATTTTTGTCTACCATATAATACATATATTATATAAAACAAAAAATAGTTTAAGATGATTATAAAAACATTCAAAATAAACTACACCATTTTTTGGACTCATTTGTTATGATAAAACCTAATCCTATTTAATTTAGGTGCTAATCATGGTTTCATTATTTGGATAATTTTGTGTCATTAATATTATTAGTTTTTATCAAGTGATAACCATATACCTTTAATATTACTGATTTCATGTTTAACCTAACAGTTCCAAAATTCTCTATGAAGCAAAGTTCACAGATGTAAAGGTCATCGATGAAATGGTTACTGAAGAAAAGGTCACTGATGATATGGTTACTGATGTAAAGGATACCAATGAAAAGGTAACCAATGAAAAGGATACTGATGCACAGGTCACTGATGCCAAGCTTACCGATCCAATGTTCACCAATGAAAAACTTATCTATGAAAAGGTCACTGATGCAAAGGATACTGATTCAAATGACACCAATGCGAAGGTTATCAATGCCAAGGGCACCAATGAAAGGTTACCACTAAATGCCACCACTGAAGGTTATCTTTGAGAATGCCACCGATGGAGGATACCGATGAAAACCTATTTTTGTATCATGCAGTTGTGAAGGCTACCATTACCAGCCTATTGATGCCTACCCTTCCATATAATTTCAAATTCATAAAATTAACCTAATGGTCTTATTTGGTTACATTAATGCCCCTAGCTTTAATTAATGTTGATTTTAGACTTATCAAGTGACTGTATCTGAGGATATTATGATGTACGAGGAGGACCATATGTGATTTACATAATCCTATTGTCCAACCAATAATATAAATGAGAAGACCGAGAAAGGAAAAACATATGAAGATTCTCCTGAAGATAAGAAAAAGGAATACATGAGAAAGAGTTGACCAATGTGAACATAGAAGAAGCATTTGAAGCTTACACTATGATCCCAAGACCTTCAAGAAGATCATTACTGAAAAATAACATTCATGGTTGTCTTCTTTACTTCATCAACGCCCAGAGAACACAATAAGCAGAACACTCAATTCCTAAAAGCATTAACCTGGATATTTGACACTTTGTTTCTGAGGAAAACATCCAGAAAGACTCAAATTGAAATTTCCTCACTCTACGGACTCAAGAGCTGATGTGAAAACACATAGAGTTTTCTAAACACAATGTTATAATATTTTCTCTATTGTGTTCTTTTATTTTTCATTTATGGGAAGTGTGTGTTTGTGTCACACACACACACACTCCTATTCTTGAACTGAAGGATACAAAAATCCTCAGATCAAACATCTCTTACACCTTGTATTCCCACATATAACTATGGAAGAGACCATGTGTGGTCTGTGTTGTTTCTCATTCCCACAAATAAGTGTGGTAGAGGCTGTGAACCCTGGAATGTTTTTGAAATCTATTGTAATGCCCGATACAATTTGAGTATCATTTTTATTGTTAATATAAACTTCTTGGTCACTGGTAATCACCATATGGAGATGATTAAGTCTCGACTTGAGACAGAACCTCATTATTAGTTTTTCTTGTGTATAATATTTTGTTATAATATATTTTTCTACTTTATGTGGCTCATTTTTTCAAAAATAGAAAACCATTTTTATACTTACGTTGATAGTTTTTTTGGTCAATTGTATATGTGTTTAATTTAGAAAACTTGTTTCAAATGTTGAAAAAGAGTTTTAAAGTAATTTAACTGAATAATAATCACCCATTTTGAAACCTTTTGTCCAACTAAACATCTATATCCCTTCTGCCTTTATTTATTGAGTTGTTTCAAAATTGGGGGATCATTATCCAATTGTTTTTAACATAAATTCAATGTAGGAACTCAATTCACCCCCCCACACTTGAGTATGCTCTTCGACCAACATTTCATATGAGAGGGTTGTTTGTTTTATCAGTACTATTTTAACTGATGTGCATGTTGTCAATTTTTTTGTTATATTAGTTGTATCTTTAAGATCATAAAATTTATGTTATAATCTGAAATTTTAGTGCTTTAAATTTCAATTAACAATGGATAATAGATTTTAGGGCCTTACTATTAATAGACCATCTTTCGTTAATGGAAATAACTATGCAAGTGGAATAAAAAAATTAAAATTATTATAGAGAACATCGGTCCAAGATTCTAGGACACAATTGAAGATCAACATGTATTACCTATTACTACTAGGGACACATGGTCTCAGTTGACTAAAGCAATGTATAACAATAACTATAATGCAATGAATGCTTCGTACAATTCTCTAGGTGATGATGAATTCAATAGAGTATCTTCTTATAAAACTACTTATGAAATTTTAGATACATTGGATATTTTCCATGAGGGAACAACCAATGTAAAAGAAATGAGATTGAATATATATACTATTAAATATGATAATTTTAAAATGAAGTATGATTAACTTATCTCTTAAATGTATCATATTTATGATGAATTATTAAATACCATGAGTCTGATTGGGAAACTAGTGGAAAACCATGACTTGATTATGAGGTTGAAATGATTCCTACCAGACAGATGGAGAAGAACATCTGTTTCCATCAGAGAATATAATGACATAAGAAAGTTACCAGTGAAGAAAATAATTGGAAAAAATATCATGTATGAAGATGATCTTAAGGTAAATAATAAAGTATATGAAGAACCAATATTTAAATATATAGAATTCAAGACTGCTACCTCAAAAAACAGGGATAATGAAAAGGTTCAGTCTCATGTAGACACTCCCACCAGTGATTACTCGGACTCCGACATTGATGATGAAATGGATCATCTTTCTAGGAGATTCAATAAGTTATCCAGTAAGAATATGTTTTTTATAATTTCAAACTATAAATGAATGTATGATAAAAAAGGATAGTGGAATAATGATAGAAAATGGAATGACAATACAAATGAGATAGTCTGCTATGCGTGTAAACAAAATGGTTAGGTGAAATATGATTTCCCAAAGCTGAAATTTAAAAAGAAATATGAAGACAAGTTAAAGGGATATAAAAAATATATGAATGATACATAGAGTGCATTAAAAGATAGATCAAGTGGATTTAAATCTTTTGATATTCAGATGAATAAACAAGAAAGCCTGAGTATCATGACAGAAACACTTGAGGTAACACCCAATTCTCCAATATCTAATGCTTATTATTCTGGGAATAAATGTGAATAAAATAATCATGAGAATTTAAATATGGATGAAATATTTGAATATTGAAGAATTCATGTGGATACCTTTATTGAATTCACAGATAAATCTAAATTATTAAAAATACAATATTCTTTGAATGCTAATTATAAATCTGATACAGATATAGAGAATGAATAATGTGCTCAACTGTTAAAAGAAAATAATAAACGTAAATAATAAAATTAGAAATTAAAAATGTATCATGAGATGTTTACAGTAGGTAGAGATACCTTGACTGAGTTTCTAGGAAAACTAATTGCACCAAAATACACAACTGTTCTAGGATATCATCATGGATTGAAAAAAATACTTAGAATAAATTTGTTCCAAAATCATGACAGTTGATTGCTACTTCAAGTTCTAGACCATCATTTGAATTTTCTAAACTACCTAACAAAGTTTTCATGTCATAGAACATATCTTTATTTATAGGAAACTTGTGAGAAAAATATGGGTTCACAAAGATATGCTTTCTAACATCTCTGCTCCCATGAAAATCGGGGTACCAAAGATACCCTACACTAAATCTATTTTTCATGAAAATTTTGTAATGATCACCTGTAGGACTCTATGGATCATTGAAAATAGATGTTTAAGACATATGAAATGTTACTATTCATGATTCAAGAGCCAAATTAATGTTGATTGTAGAAATTTCACACTCAGTGATAATGTTAAAGGGATGATCGTTGTCTTATTCCAGATTGTTAACCCTAATAGTGTATTAATTTCAAAAGTAATTTATGTTGATGATTTAAAATAAAATTTACTAAGTATCACTCTATTATGTGATGATGCTTTCAATGTTAAATTTGAAAATTACGCATACAATGTTTTTAATTTTAAAAATTATTTAATATTTAGTGCTCTTAGAAATGTAAATGTATATATTCTTGATTTAATAACTTTATCGAAGAAAAATTTTTCTTGTTTAAATGCATTTCATAAAGTGTACTTGTTATGGAATAGATGATTTGGACACTACAATGTGCACTCACTTAGGAAACTATATAGGAAAGGATAAGTTAGAGACTTACCAAAATTTAAATTCCTACATATCAGAGTTTGTAATCCTTGTCAAAAAGGAAAACAACATAATTTTTCTATCAAACCAAAGAAATAAGTTCCTACATCTCAACCGCTTGAGGTGGTTCACTTTGATTTGGTTGGAACATCTAGAGTTAAATGATTAAATGGGATGAACAATGTATATATTCTTGTAGATTATTTTTGTAGATATACTTTGGAATAGTTTCTAACTCAAAAAATTGAATGATGTTCTTACTTCATTGAATCATCCATGTCTGTAAAAAATCTTATTGGACATAGAATTAAGACCATGAGAAATTATCATGGCTGTAAGTTTCAAAATCATGAATTTAAATATATACATTCACATAATGGCTATACTCACAATATCTACGCTAATAGAACACCTCAAAAGAAATGGATTTGTAGAATGAAAAAATAAGGCACTTTAAGACAATGCATAAACTATTCTATATGAGTATAATCTACCTATCTATTTTTGGGGTGAATCTGTTAGTACAACATGTTACATTATCAATAGAGTCTTAATTAGAACTATTCTTAAGAAAACCCCGTATGTGTTATAGAATAATAGGAATCTTAAAAGTAATTACTTCATATTTTTGTTGTTGTAATTTTATTACCCTTAACACTGAAGATAATCTTGACAAGTTTTCTTCTATGAGTTATGAATGAATATTCTTTGGTTATTCAATCTCAAGTAAAGATAATAGTGTATTACATAAGAGAACCAAATGTGTAGAAGAATCTGTTCATGTCAAATTTGATGAGAATAATGCACATGAAACCAAAACCCATGTTGAACAACTTGGGGAAGATAGGTCAATTCTGAATCTTAATGATAAATACAGTGGACCCTTAGGGAAAACAACCAGTTCTGGAAATATTCCAAAATCTGAGAAGTGTGAATTTGAACCAATAGACAACTATTAGGATTCTATTTCAACTATTTCTTGAGGTGTTAGAACTGTTAGTAATCATTCTTACGATATTGTAGTAGGTTATCTAAATAGCGGGAAACAAATGAGAGCTTCTGAGAGAAACCAGGTTGAGCATCATGCCTTTCTTCAACAATGCTAACCTAAAAATATTGATGATGATATTAATAATGAATTATGTGTGATAGCTAAGTAAGAATAATAAAATCAGTTTGAAAAAATAAGGTGTGGTAATTAGTAGAAATACCAAAAGATACTTTCACCATAGGCACTAAATGGGTGGTTAGAAATAAAGATGAAGAATCTATAATCATTGTTATAAACAATACTAGACAAGTTGCACAAGGATATAGTCAAGAAGAAGTAATAGACTAAGAGGAAACCATTTCCCATGTAGCTAGAGTAGAATCCATTAGGATACAACTTACTTATACATCCCATTTTATTTTCAAACATTTTGAAATGGATGTCAAATGTTCATTTCTAATTGGGTACATAGTTGAAGATGTAATTATTGAACAAACCCATTGTTTTATAAATCCCCATTTTTAAACCATGTTTTTATTCTTTCTGATGCGTTATACGGTCTATAACAAGCTCCAAGATCTTGGAATGACATACTTAGTTCTTTTCTTATTTCACGAGGTTTTACTAAAGTAATAGTGGATACTACTCTGTTTATTAAAGTTATTTCCAAATATGTTTTAGTATTAAAACTTTATATAGATGACAGTATTTTTGGATCCTCTAAATATTCATTTTTTTCTGATTTCTAAAAAATGATGCATGATGAATGTGAAATGAGTTTAATGGGGGAAGATAAATATTTCCCTGGATTTCAAATTTTTCAAAATAAAAATGTTATTGTTTTAAATCAGAGTAAATATACTAGGTATATTTTGAAACACAATGGTTTGGATGGCAAAAAAGGTAGTGATACACCTATGAGTACCACATGTAAGTTGTATGCACATGAAAATGGTAAACCAATGTGTCAAATCAATTACAGATTTATCATTATGAGTCTATTATATCATACTGCTAGTAGATAAAATATTATGTTTAGTGTATGCATGATTTCTCATTTTAAATACAATATCAAAGAGTCTCATTTAACTACTACTAAATAGATGTTTAAATATCTCAAACATACTATGAACATTGGAATATTATATCCAAGATGAGAATATTTTGATTTAGTAAGTTATTCAGATGCTGACTTTGTTGGATGCAAGTTAGATAGGAAGAGAACCTCAGGAAAATTTCATATTTTTGGAAAGTCACTTGTATCATGGTATAGTATGAAACAAAATTATGTTCCATTATATACTACTGAAGATGAATATATAGTTTCTGGTAGTTGTTGTTCTCAAATTCTATTGATGAAACATAGTTTAGTAGATTATGGATATCAATTCAAAAATGTCTAATTAAACTGTTACAATATATGTGCTATTAACATCTCTAAAAATATAGTATCTCATGTTAGGACAAAGCACATTTATATGAGACATCACTTCTTGAGAGATCATTATCAAAGAGATAATATCACCATAGAATTCATTAGCACTGAACACTAGTTTGCTGATATATTTACAAAGCTGTTGAATTCTGAGAGGTTAAATTACATCAAACATTAGTTAGGTATGATAAGATGCTAAGATAGGAACCTCACTGTTATGAAACACACCATTGGACCTCACATTTAGAAACATCACCATTAGGAACCTCATCGATAGTCGGACTGTTCCAAGAGTTTACATTTTCTTTCTTCTATAATAAAAAACGTTTTTAGTATGACTAATTTTTTTGATCCCTAAATGATAAAATTAAAATAACATAAAACATTTAGATCCATATCTATAGTCTCTCGAAGCACTTCCTCTCTATCCTATGAACCTTAACTTCTGCCGAACCCTCGAACCGCTCTAGATTGAAATGGAATGATTGAAGAGACCATTGGTCTGTTATGAAAAGGATGTATCGAATCCTAAGAGTCCTTGAACTGGGCTGAGTAGTGGATGTTAGGTAATTGAAAAGCTAATCTACCCTCATATTTCAAAGAGGGAAATTGAGGTTGAGAAGGAACTGAGATCAGAATGGCTGATGTCGATCAGGTCTTTAGTGCTGAAGGAAGATGAATCTCAAGTTTGCATCAAATTCTTTTTAAATAATAATGGACCATATTACCCAATGCAAGTGTGAAAGTTCTACGAGTAACTAATGATTGAGCAGTCTGAGGATGCGATTAGAATATCTCCAAAGATAAATGGGGTAAGTGTGGGATTTTCTTCTGTGGAATGGGATGGCTATTTAAGAGTGCTACATGATGGCATTTTTGATTACTACTCATGAGTGGTGCCTCCCACCAGTGAGTTCTTCGGTTATGAGGATTCCCTAGATGAACTAATTGAAAATGTGATCCCTAGTAATGTAATTGAAGATGAAATTGAAGGATAACATATGATGTTTTTTATGTTTGTTCAACATGTCTTGATTCCAAGAAGAGGGGACTTTTCAACCTTGAAATATCATGATATATTTATTTTGTATCTGAAGAAGTATGGATAGAAGATAGATTTTGTAGGTATTTTATGATTCAATTAGAGGATATCACAAATCCTAGTTCCAAATACAATACTTTGTTTCGTGCAAGATTTATATCCTTAATGGTGAAAGTAAAAGGTGTAGCTGGAAGTAAGGAGGAAATCGTTATTGTAAGGGATAATTTCTACATCACCAAAAATATTTTCATGTTTATGAAAATAAACTGGAACCCTTGGTAGAGAACATGGGTAAATGATCAGGCTAATGTGTGTGAGGAATTCAACCCTATTACGCATCCTAATAGGTCTAAGGATAAGAGATACACTGGTATAAATCCTAATAATGTAGAGCCTATATTCTCATATAAAGAAGAAGAGGCTACTATTAAGAATGTCAGAGAGGACACTCCTATAGATGACTGGAGGGATCCTGAACTTCCTCATGCCAATATTGAATCCTTTGGGGACCCTAGCCTAACAAATAGATTTCATAGAAGGGTGACAATTCTATGGGAGAATGTTGATGAGACTAGCGAAGAAGAAGGGGTGGAAATGTCATAAGAGACATTAAAGAGGCCTCATAGTAGGATGTGGAAACTAAATATAGTCATTATGACATTGACATAGCTACTGAGGTAAGTGAAGAAGAATTTCTATGTCTCAGTCCTCTGATAGGGAATATAGAAATGGTGGAACATTGGGATGAGGAGGTTGTTGATTATGCCTCTAGAGGAATTGGTAGTGGTTTCTCTTATTGGTGTAGTTACTCAAGGAGGTATGGTTTGAACGTGGTTGGTCAAGAGTATGCTCCATGGGAGGGGGAGGAACCTATTTCAACAGGTTCAGTTTTTGTTTCTCATGGAATAAGTGATTGGTCAGAAGACCAAGGTTTTGTGGTTTTGGGCTTAGACTATGGAGATTCTGATGATGACTAGCCTATCAGAACTCCTATAATCCCTTTAATTATAGAGACTGCTATTTTTTCATCCAGTAGTACTCTTACCTCGAGACTATGTAAAGAAAGAGGATTTCTGATCATTAGAATCAGATCTAAAGAGACACATTGTTGAGAAAACAACTAAGATAGTTAGAACATTAGCTCAAAATCCAGAACTCGTGACATCTGTAGTGGAAATGCTAGTTTCTACCTCTCACTAAGTCATGGTACATTATGTTAAGGAATGTCTGAATAATGTCAGAGCATTGTCCGAATCTATGGAATATTTTAAGAAGTATATTTCCAGTTTACTATTTTATATATCATCAAGAGTCCTGGTGGACCGAGATCATAGAAATGATAAATGTGTGGTTATAAAAATGGTCATTGTGTTAGAAGACATCAAGAAGTGTATGAGGACACAATTGAGTGGCCAGGACAATGATGTGAAGAGGCTAATCAGTGGGCTGACCAAATCCTTTAAAGAAATAGTTTCTTTCACAATGGAACCAATATGTGCATAGGCTTTATCTTCATCTTCTCCTCCTGTTGATCTGGAATCTTTCAAATCGGTTGTCTAAGAATAATGGGAGAAGATATATTGTGAAAGTACCTCAGACCATCAGTCTATGACTCAGCTTGTTTCCAGTACAAAAGAAATTTATAACCCTGTGGGAAATTATTTATGGGATGATGTTCAAGATCAGAAGGCCATAAAGGAACTAGTTGTTTTCAACTATAGAATGGTGTAATCTAAGAAAAAAATGGATTGTCAGTTTAAGTATCTATTGGAAAACATGTGGATTATTCCAGTCACTCAGGCATTTAAGGATCTGTTTAGGAGGCTTAGAGAGTTGAATCCTCCCTTAGAGAGATTTATCGAGTATAAATTTTTTTTATCTCAGATATGGAGAGAGGAAGAAGTATTATTATGTATTTTAGAAATCTTCTTTTTCCCTTCATCCATGTCGACTACACTCGAATCATTGTTCCCCCATCCCTGATTTCTACCTCGACTACCTCAAGATCCATTAGTGCTACTCTAGTGGGGACTCTTGCACATGCCATTATAATCGTGAACCCCACTATTCCTTTGTGATATAATCACTACTGTTCTATTAGTGCCTCTTTAGAAGCTCCTCCAACCCTTGTAAATGACATCCCTCATCCAATCCCTCCACCTTCTGGACATGACTCGTCAACTTCAAAAGATAAATATACTTTGAACGTATCTGATGTGGATTATATGTGGAATGTCTTGGTTTATAGGGATCTTTTTTACATTTTTTATGTATAATGTACTCTTGATTCCTGGTTTATAAAATCCTCTTTTGTAATCACTCTTGTCTTCATGTCTTTTTGTTAATCACAAATGGGGAGATGTTTTGCATTGCCTGCAACGGGGAGAAGTTTTTTGGTTTCCTAGTTTCCTTGAATATATTTACTATCTACAATAAAAATGGTTCAATTTTTACTAATACACACCTATAATGATTTTTAGAAAATGTTCTTATCCATGAATAAAAAATAATGACATAATTTGTGATTATCAAAAGGGGGATATTATTGGACTCATCAGTTCTGATAATCCCAAATAATGTTTAATTTATGTGCTAATCATTTTTTCATTATTAGGATAATTGTGTGTAATTAATATTCTCAGTTTCTATCAACTGATAACCATATACCTTTAATCTTACTTCTTTGTTGTTTAATATAACAGTGCCAAATTTCTCTAAGTAGTAATAGTCACTGATGAAAAGGGTTCCAACGTAATGGTCACATATACAATGGTTACTGATGCAATGGTTACCAATGAAATGGTCACCAATGAAAATGTCACCAATGAAAAGGTTACCAATGAAAAGGTCCTCAATGCAATGGTAACCAACGAAAATGATACCGATGCAAAGGTCACTGATGCAAAGGTTACTGATTCAATGGTAACCGATGCAAAGGTTACTAATGTTGAGGTCACCGATGAAAAGTTTCTACTAATGGCCAACGATGAAGGTTACCATTGGTAAGGTAACTGATTACGGCTGCCGAATCACACCAACATTTGAAGCCTAACATTGTGAATTCTACCATTACCTGTCTTCTGATGCCTACACTTCCATGCCTAGTCAATTTCATAAAATTATTAAAATGGTCATATTTGGTAACATTAATGCTTCTGGAATTAATTATTTATGATTGTAGACATATAAAGAGACCGTGTCTAGGGAAAGTATGGGGTACAATGAGGACAAAACGTGATTTACTTATTCCAGTTGTCTGACCAAACATATAAAAGAGAAGACTGAGAAAGTAAAAACTTACAAAGAGTGTCCAAAAGAAATAAAAAATAAAATCTTGAGAAAGGTTTGATCAATGTGAACATAGAAGAACCACTCGAAGATTACTCTGTGAACACAAGACCTTTAAGAAGATAATTTCTAGAAACAAATGTCAAGGATGAATTCTTTACATCATCAACTCTCATACAATACAAGAAGCAGACCACTCAGTTGCTAAAATATTGACACTGGAGTTGGGACACACTGTTTCTGAGGACAACTTCTAGAAATACCTGACCAGAAATTTCTTCACTCTAAGGAGTCAAGAGGTGAACTGGAAGTACATAGATCATTCTAAAAACAATCTTATAATATTTTATCTTTTGTGTTCTTTTATTTTAAATTTCTGAGAAGTATGTTTTTGTGTCACACACCCTGTCTCCAGTTCTTGAATAGTAGGATACTTAAATCTTCACATAAAACTTCTCTTACACCTTGTTTTCCCTAGTAAAAATGTGAATGAGACCGTGTGTGGTATGTGTGGTTTATTATTCCGATGAATAGCTGTGTAAGAGGGTATGAACCCTTGACAGTTTGTGAAAACTATTGTAAAACCCGATACATTCTGTGTATCATGTTTATTGTTTATTAAAACTGCTTAGTTGCAGGTGATCACTATGTAGAGATGATTAGGTCTTGTCATAAGATATAACTACTTGTTTAATGTTTCAGTGTACTATATTTTTTTTACTCTAATTTATAATTTTACATGACTCATTATTTAAAAAATAGAAATCTTTTTTCACACTTACTTTGATAGTTAGTTCTAGTTAGTTTGTTTAGGTGTTTAATTCTGTAAACTAGTTTCCAAATTTGGAAATGTGTTTTACACTAATTCAATTGAGGAATAATCACCCATTGATAATCCTATTGACCAACGGAATATCTATATCATTACTTCCTTAATTAACATGGCTGTTTCAAAATTGAGGGATCTTTATCCTAATGTTATTAACAGAAATTTTAAGTAGGAACTCAATTCACCCCCCTCTTGAGTATCCTCTCCATCCAACACCACTATCATTAAATTTTTCAAACATTAACCTTCATCATATAATAAATAAAAATGATATGTGGCCCCATGAATAATTATATGTTTTAATCAAAACAATTTCATTCTAGTTATACAATTTTATCCCTTTTTATAAGAACAGACATAATTATACAGAAATAAAGGCATTATAAAACCATAAAACCACGAAACGAACTCACATGAAACCATTAATGTAATTAAATATTATTATGGAATAGTCTGTAATATTATTTAAATTAATCACATAATTTATTATTAATATGAATAGAAATCCATAATTAGTTAAAAATTTTATTTATGCCTATATATATTATTTTTGAATAATTTATAATAATGTTGGAATTGAGGTAACAAAATTAGAACAAATCACTTTTCCTTGAGGTGTATTTTGATGTTATTCACCAAAAACTTTTTAGTGTATATATAACCACTTCATCATTTAATATTTTTATTTATTTTAATATCATGTTATTTATGGTTTGGTTAATTTTTTTCCTTCATATAGTTCATGATTATAAAAAATTCATAGTGGTATGTGATAATTTGATTTCAAAAACTCTTTGTAAATTTTAAAATATTTAATTTCAATGTATTTTCCTCAATATCAATAATCATAATATTTAATTATTTTTATATTTATTTGAATTTATATTTAATATAAATTCCAATTTATGCATATTTTAGTTATAATTCAGTTGTTTTCAAAATTAATTATTTTAAGTGTTTTATACAGAAAACATTGTGAAATTAAAAAAATAATGTTTTATTATTAACATACATGATGACTTTGACTTTTCCAACATCATGTAAATTATTTAATTTTTAGTTTCCTTTGAAATAAAATATGTTTTGATAAATGCAAATCTGATGATCATTTTTTTTATATTTTCTAATTTATGATTGTTTTATATTGAAAATAATGTTTTCGTAAAGAACATATTTTTTAAAAACAAAAGGGTATTTTTTTTAAAAAAATTATGTGGGATGAAATGATTTTTTTCAAAGTGTTTTATGATGAAGGTGTTTCACATAGGAAATTATACATGATAATTATATGTCATACAACATGTTTATTGTTTTTTAATTTTCTATAAACCAAATGATCATAAATTGTGAACTCTAGTTCAATACCACTAGAATATGGAATATTTTTTTGCATGTTCATTAATGTATCCTATATTGAAGGGATGTTAGAATATATATATATATAATATGATAAAAAAATATGTATAATTATATTAAAATTACAATATATATACATTTTATCCATTATCATATTCAATTGTGAGAGGTTGTAGGGAAAAAATAGCAATGACTTGTTGGGTGGTAGTTCTCTGTATACAAAAATGATGATTTCCAAACACATTTGATTAAATTATAAAGTTATTTCTTCCTAAAAATAACAAAAAAAATTATTATTAAATTTAATATATTATGGATATTAATAATTTCATTATTTGGAGAAATTAATAAAGTAGAAATTCTCATTAAAAAACATTACATATTTTTCATGTATCTTCAAAACTTTTCACCAATATCCTTCCTAGGAAGTCATTATACCCATAATAATTATTCTTTTATTTTGTGATTAATGTTATAATGTAATTTTTGAATGAATTTTATGAATCAGAAGTGGTTGATTATAGGTAGAGGAAATGATAATGGATGGCCTTTTATTAATGATGTGTGTGGAAAACTTGATGTTTTTTTCTAGTATCCATTCATACCGATGTTTTAATCACTTGGAAACCAAAGAAATATGTGTTATTATATAACTTATAAAATATAAGGTAGAACTAATTCAATAAAATGTGTTTTTATAAATATTGTTTTCTCATTTGTAACCCTTATATTTTTTGTTTAACCCCTGAAAAATCAATTTTTTTCCTTAATAATGGAAAATATATTTTTCTATTTACAATAATGTTTTTGGTTAAAAAATAAAAATTAACAAATTAAAAAATATAATTTTTTGTTATTTGAATTAAATAAAAATTTTATTTTTTAAAATTAAAATTACCGAATTCTAAAATTTTAATTTAAAAATTGTCCAATAAATGTGACGACAAAGAGAGTTGTTAATGTGAAAATGGTCAAAATATTTCAATTTTTATAAAAATTCAATTTTAAAATTGTTGAAATTGGAAAATTTGTGTAAATTGATACATTAATTGTCTATTTTAAATTTTAAACTTGTTTCAAATATAATTTATATTGATAAAAAAATTATACAAAAAATAGTTTTCAATTAAAATTCATTAATTTTCATTGTCCCTGAAAAATGAAATGTTTGGGATGAAATCCTAGAATAAATCTTGGGATAATTTTGATAATAAGATTTTAAAATGTATTTTTATTTTTAAAAATAAATTATCCAAAATTGGTAAATTTTTTATTTAAATTATGCGTGCAAGGAAATGCTAAACCATCTTTTAGAAAATACAATTTTTCAGAAAACATTTATTTTTCTTTCAATTTATTCTTACTTTATTCAAAATAAATATATTAATTGTGTATTTATATTTAACATTATTAAACAGTATAATATTCATAATATAGTTAGTAATATTCATACCCATTAATTTAATTGTAATTGTATATGCATATAAAATATAATGATTTATTTTTACTCAAGTTTTCATGTTCCACGAGAAACCAGAGGGATTAAATTTCAAAAAACTAGTATTTTTTGATTTATTTTCTTGTTTAATTTAATTTATTATATGGAATAAAAAATTATTATTTTATATTTTTGGTTGATACATTTTCCCTCGATTAATGAAATTATGACATCGTGATTTAAAATTGATATCAATAATCATGGGATTGTTATTAGAAAATATTTTTATAGAAACTCACATTGTAAAAAGTGTATATTTAAAATCCTCAAAGTAAGATATTAAGGGATGTAAAATGGTCATATATAATTACACATAACTATGTTTATTAGTAGAAGAATATTTTTGGTATGTAAAGATTTATACATGAAAGAAAATAATAAATAATTTTATAGATTGAATGAGGTCACTTATTACGAGAATGAAAATGGTAAATGGTATATTAATGTCCTCAAAACCATAAGTCTATTTTGATTTAAAAAAATATTGTATTTAGTATTTATAAATGAATTATGATAATATATTTGATTATTTTCCTTTTTATGACAGTTGGGATTTCATTAAGATTATATTAATATATGAAAATTCATTAACCTTATAATTTATTAATTAATAAGAAAAAAATAATTCATTGGTTATACATAACAAAATTTCCAATTCATACCTAACTCCAAGAAATTATATTCCAAAATTAATATTTTATTATTAAATCACAAAAATTAAATTTTATGAAATTGTAAGATCTATAAAATATAGTAAATAATTTTGGAATGTCCCTTAATATTTTTTATATCCAATATTTTTAGAACAAGTGATCGATTATAAAAATTAAATTTGTAAACCACATAATTAAAACAAATATTTCTTCATCAATACTTATTAATAAAATATATTTTTAAAAAATATTTACATATTAACTATAACATCACACATGCTAGTAGTTGGAGTTAAACCCTTAGCATCCTTTACTTGTGGGTTTAATTCCCATGAGCACACTAGATGTGATAGGTTTTCTCACAATATGTTGGATATAATTATTCTAAAATCATATTAGTATTATTTCTATATAATTCAAAATAAAATTTAAAATACATCCTTGAAATAAAATTAATTTCTTATGCATAATATCCTAATATCAAAATTATTACAATATCATTTATGATTATATAAAACATAAAAGTTATCATCATATGTGTACGTATGTATGTATAATGTAATGGAAATATTCATAGAATAATGTTTCTACTAAAACATATAATTTAAATAAATATCTTGATAATTACTATAATCTTGGTAGACTCCCATAACATAAATATTGAAATGGTTGTTTATGACAATGAACAAATGGTCAATATTAAACAGATAACCCCACGATGGTATTCATAACATCTATTTTAATGATGAAATATATACTTCTAAAATTAATCATATTCCATTTATGTTCAATAAGTACTATCAAAAAAATATAAATATTAATAATATACCTAAAATATAATTGTGGTTTTACAATACCCAAATATATCATCTGATTAATTTTTACAAAAGTCCTTACATTTTCAAAGATATTACCATTATGTGGGGAATTAACTCAGATAATGTTTTGGTTCACAAAATTTAATACATTAAACTATAAATTAGTACATATGATAATATTTTTTCCTTCCACCATACACATAATTTTTCACATCAGTTCATTACATAAAGATCTTCTATTCCAAAGATAAATCATTTTACTATTTCTTATAGACAACATCCATTCAATAAATGTCATATTTTTTTATCCTAGGTTATTCATTATAAAACTCTATTAAAACCATTTGTAATTTTATGTAAATAAATTGTTTTTATCCTCTCCTATGAGTGTCAAACTATGTACATAGTAAGATGCATTTTCATGCAACAAGTGATTGTTTGGCCCCTTTCAATGTGCCCTTTTTGATTTAATACCCCTCGGTACATCAATAAAAATTCTTGTGCACTTTCACTATATAATATGTGATTTATTGGGAAGAAATACTGTAGAACTATTTCCTGTAAAAATCATTAGGATGTTCTTCTATAATTTTCATCATTGTCTATCATAATGTACTATTTTTTAATCTATGTTTTATTTAATATAGAACACAAGGTTTCTAATAAAATTACATTGATAAAAACTATTGGGGCCCCAACCACATTATCCTAGATTTAGTGTTTTTATTAATCAACAAGAATATGATATAATGAATCACATTACAAAGGACTAAATTGTTTAGTAATATTGGTAAATTATATATATACATCACTCCCATGTTATATTTTAATAATGAAAATAAAAATATGTTTTTAGAATAAAACTATTCCCTCTAGGATCTACATTCATTGAAATAATATTATAATTCCAAAATTACAAGGATATGAATCTAAATAAGGGTGAGCTAAAATTCATAGTAACTATTTTTTAAAATAAAACTTATCATGAATCAATAAAAATAATCAATATGGATTTGTTAATAACATAGAAAAAATGAAATATAATCAATAAATTGAGAAGTTTTATTATGAAGATATAACATAAATATGATAATATAATGTATAATAATCCATATGAAAAGGTATATAACTATAAAAACTTGTCCTTTAATCAGTAAATTGTTTATCAAAAATATATAAGGCATGGATTGTTAAATATCTAAAAACACATTATATTCAATCATTAAATATGTATTCAGATTCTTCTAGATATGATTTTATTTTGAAAATATTAAGCCAGAAAATTATTGAAGTATTAAAGAAGGAAATTCATAACTATTGGACTCCATGTTTCATAATCACATGATATCTCTATTATCAATGTCTATCATGAAGATAGTTTAAAACTGATTGGTAGAATCCAATATTATGAAGGCTATGAAACTAATTAACACCATTATACTACCAATTATTCTTGGGGATATATATAAATTGTTCCCCCAAATGTCTTTAAAATAAATATAATTCTTAATATATCAAATAATATATATAACTAATAATGTTTTTATTATAATATATATGAATATTTATTATGGAATATATATTTATAAATATTTCCACAAATAGAGAAATCACATTCAATGTAGTACATAGTCTATAGAAATATTATATTGTATTTATAATAAACTATTCATAAATAGAATATATGTTTATTTAGGGGAATGATCAAGTCGATAAGAAAGTGATTAATTTAAGAGAATGTTAAGGAACA
The DNA here is from genome assembly GCA_963277665.1 of Viscum album. Classification (NCBI taxonomy): domain Eukaryota; kingdom Viridiplantae; phylum Streptophyta; class Magnoliopsida; order Santalales; family Viscaceae; genus Viscum; species Viscum album. The sequence continues at coordinate 860,812,307 of OY728151.1, forward strand.
CGAAAATGACACATAGAAAAATAAATAAAACAATACTTGTTTAAAATGAACATATACCCTATATAGAAATAATAAGTATGGAATCAGCACAAAATATTACCATTGGTGTATGAATAAAGGGGTTTTATAATGGAAAAATATAAATACCATTAAAATAACTTGAAATTAAATCTTGAGTAAAACATAATTTTCATTTTAAAAATAAATTTTAAAAATTAAAACTACACAATACATATAAAAAATAAATATCATTTAAAATTATCATTTAATCATATTATATAATATTTATAACATTTTAGTGGTAATTATGAATGGATATTCTATTCAAGTTATACACATCAAAAAAAATATTTTATTCACTTTTATTGTAAAATCCAACAAGAGAATTTTTTTAAATGAAATAAATATTCCTTATAAAAAATAAATAAAAGAAAAATTAAAAAAATTTAATTTAATTAATCATTTTAAAAAGGATAAATAGTTTCTAAATTAATTTTTTATAACATTATTTTGGAATAAAATGGATTTTTGACAGGAGTCAAAATTGAAGAAGTTTTTTTATTTAAAAAAATTCTAAATATTTTTAGTTCAAAATATCGGAATAATGTTACCCTGAAATGAAAAATTACCAGTAAAAAAAATTAGAATAATAATTAATTGGTTTGTTATAAAATTATTGAATTGTTTAATTCAATTAAAATTTATTAATAAACAATATCAATTATAATTATATTGTGTAATTTACCCTAAAATTGATAAAAAAATTGAATTGATAATTGATAAATGATTCGATTATGTGTATCAAGTGTAATAAAAAATGTAGAAATACTAAATAAGATAATATATATCAATTATACACATAATCATAGAATAAAACTGATAAAAAAATAATATATCTCAATGAGAAGAAATTGATTTATGAAATTCTTTATAACATGATAATTTTCATGTCAAATACCTTTGGATAAAATAATTAAAATTGAAACATAAAATACCTAGAATAATAAATGAATCATGATATGTCATTTCAAAGGGGTATCTATTCACCATATAAAATTAATTATTTTCATTATATTACAATATGCCTCAATGAAATGAAATTGACATAAAATTCCAAACCTAAAAATTACATTTGGTTTATTTTTATTTAACCTCATGTATTATGGTTTAAAACTTTTTTTTATCTTATTAATGAACCATATTAATATATATAATATAATATATCATCAATTTATAACTTCTTATCACCGTTTGGTTAATTATAAATTCATTATTTTCAAATATGTGGGGGTTAATTACGTTGTTTTAACAATCATGAATATTTAGGAAAGTTACAATTGTTGAACATATTATATAGTAACATAATATATAGAATATTTTTTTTTTATAATTTTCATATTTATATATCAATTATACATTTAATAGAAATATTGAAATATTGTTTGATAAAATTAGTTATGTTATAATCATGGATATGATAGGTCATACATACAGATTTATAATGTCCCCATTTTTCAGGATCATTGTTTAAAAAGGTATGTAATATTTTTTCTTTCAATAATTATCATTATATAATATATATAATATTATTTGAAAAAATATAATCAAATATATCATCCATTTGGTGTGGTGATTATAATAATTTCATGTTGTTTCATGAAGAACGTAGTACACATGTACATGAATGATCTAATTATCAATTTATTAAAAATAGAAATTCTATATTATCATTTCAGAATTAAAATTATATCACGAATATAATTATTGTTTAATTTAAATTAAATATATTCATTAAATTTATCATTATTGCTATCCTTTTAACATATTAAGAAATAAATAATCACTTCACTTCATGGGGTGTTAGTCTGTCGTGCAAATGAGAAAAATTATCATATCACCTTTGGAATGGAATGTAATGTTTTTTTATTGGATATAATGATCCATGAAGAATAGTTATGTTATAAATATGATATATATAATTTTCATCCATCGTTATATCCACTCATGAGAGTTAGTAATTGAAAAATGAATGACATAATATTGCGAGGCAGTCCTCCAGTATAAGTATGCAAGATGATTTTGTAAGCTATCTGATGAATGTCAATATAGTTATAGGAAATTAGCTTAAAATAAAAATGTCATATAATATTTCATATATTGAGATTTTTATTTCATCATTATGTCATTATAATTTAATTAGTTAGAGAATTGAATTTAATAAAACCCCTCAATGAAAAATTTTCATATACTTGGGTTATCCTCCTTATGATTGCAAGAAAATACTTCCAATGATGTATTTATAATGAAAATAAACCTTCTTGTATAAAGGTAGGGATTTGGAAAGTTATTTTCATAGGTATTATCTAATCAATACTTTTGGGAAGGTGTTGATAAGAGAGAATAAAGAGTGACCTTCTTTTGTGAGGTGTGTTGCACACTTGTAATTTTTTGAAAGGATCCATTCATACTCCATTTTTTTCATTCCAAAAGCCTCTAAAATAGAAATTTATATAACTTATATGATATAATGTGAAAATATTTTCATAAAATTGTCGTTTTTGAAGTTTTTATGTCATTTATAGTTATTATCTTCTTAGATTATCTCCACTGGTAAATTAGTGTTTACCTTAACCTCAATGGATTTTTTTTGTTTAACTATTCATTCTTTCAATAATTAATTTTACCAAATTATAAATTATAATTTGTGATGATTTAAAATATTTAATCTAATTATTCAAATTCAATTCATTTAATAGGGAAAATTTATTTTAATATTAGTCCTATTAAAGTGAAGAGAAATAATGTTATTAATGTGAAAATTTTTAAAAGAAAACAATTTATTATATCTATATTCAATATCAAATTTTTTTAAATGAGGTAATCTGTATTAACATAAATATTATTGAACTACTTTTATTTCTATTGAAATTTAATATATACTTCAACATGATAATTAATTTAACTGAAAATGATGTTTTCAATTATGTTTTTATATTATTCACTATTAATAAAAAAAATTAAACATCTTAAAAAAATATGTAATATTCAAATAAATATAGTTTTGAGATTATTATTTGGAAAATAATTTTTTCAATATCATAAATAATATTCAAAAAATTTATTTTGGTCCTCCAAGAGTGACTAAAACGTCTTAAAACAGTTTTTTATAAAACATTTATTTTTTCATTTAAATGATTCTTATTTTATTAAATGTTAATATACAATTAAGGAATTTCATTTACATGTTAATAACATAAAAATATAATAATTAAATTTTATTTATTCATACCATTCAATATAATTTTTATTTTATAATGGAAAACAATATTAAAGTTCATTTTAACGAGGGGATGTGTGTTCCACAAGCAATTAAATTGAATAAATTTTAAAAAAATATAAATTTCCTGGGAAACTTCTGATTAGTGATGCATGTAACATATTATATTGAATAAAATGGTTTTATTTTAATATATTTGGGTGTTACCAAAAAGTCCTACCATCCTTATAGCATTAACAGTTCTTTATTCTTATTCTTCTTAAGTGAAAAATTGGACGGTAGGATATATCCACTAGCCTCTCTCATATTATGAAGTATGAACTATACATAACTATAATTTTTTTTTGAAATTTTGGGGTTTCTTGATGCCTTCAAATTTTTTGAACCTATTCATTTGAGATTTAGTATTCAAGACATTGATGCGGTGTTTAGAGGATTCATTGAGAATATAACGGGAACTTATTTTCTTAATAGTTCATTGATGATGCCTTGGGTGTGAGATAAAATCATAAAATAAAAGTTAATCAAAATATTTTTCTAATACTCGTATACATGATTCAATTCAATGATCTTTTTTTTATTTTAGTTTTAGTAAAAATATGTTCCACCTTTTCTAGGGAATCACTTAATTAAACCACGTCATGGTCTACCTAGTCTTGGAGATCATCATTGACGAAAAAACACTCCATGATGTTATTATGGGGGAGCTATATTGTATGGAAATACGGTGGCGTTGTTTTTTATATTATCATATTAAGGCCTATTATATTATAGAATCATAAAAAATGTTCTTCTTCATGGAATGATTGATGTACTCGAGAACATGGGCTTCCTTAAAAGATAACATCATATTCTTCTATTCAGTATAGGGAACCACTGGTTTGTATCCATGAAAGGGTTTTAGTGTATCATTTTCATAATGAGGCTATGCTTGACAAGGATTATGATGATGAGTCTAATGAACAAAAAGTTCATGATGTCTAATTTACTATAGGGACTTAGTTAATTATATGAAAAATGTTTCCATCTTTATAAGACATTAAGTATGTTATTATACGTTAATGTGTGGGTACGTTGGTTTCAATTTTCTGATGATAATTCTAGAAATTTATATTCATCATTAACTTCCCCTAATTCCCACGATATAAAATGATGACGATATTGAGAGATGTGTCTTCTAATATATTATCCATGCACATCCTCAATAGTTTTTTATAATTAAAATCCACATTAACGAATCCTGATAGTATATTCCAGCAAAAAATATGTTGATAAAGCCCACATTTGGAATCAATTTTCACAAAGAGTGGTTAGTGATTCTTTTCCTATGCATGCTTGAGCTAAACATATAGTAACTACTGATGGAGTTCCTATAAAGGGGATTTTCTTCCAATGGATAGTTGGATTTACAAAATGAAATGATTTCATTTCAATAATCATGATGATGAACCAATGTGTGGAGGTTTCCTACATTTCAAGGCCCCCCTTTATATGAATAAATCATGATGTAAATTTGGATATTTTTTTTTGAGGATTTATAGACCAAATAGACATGTTCAAATTTAGATTACAAAATATCGTGAGTGGGAAAACAAGATCCATCCAATCTATTTATATCTTTCATCAACGTGGAATTATTTTATTGTTCTTATCCCAAGGATAAATATGGGACAAAAAAGAGTCTATCACATCATCATGTAGAGGATTTGTAGTATATAATTCTTCATAAAACATACGATCTCAAGAGAAGAAGTAGTCATTAACTAAGGGTTGGATATCATTTTACTTAGGAAGGGTATAAGGATCGTATCCTATTAATTTTGATTTATCTGAAGAAATTATCATGAATGAGTTTGTGGGACTAACCACGTCATCATTAAATGCCTGGAAAATGATAATATGATTATCAAAAATGAAGGGGAGGGTCAGCAATGATGCATCCTAGTTCTGGGGGTTTTCTCATCAATGAGTTCTGAAGCAATCCTCAATTACTATTAATTAATCCATGATCATAGATACCATTTTAGAATCTTCTATATTGTCTAGTTGACCCTCATATGGGAAGAAGGATTTAAAGATCTATTTTCTTTCTTAGGGATGATGATTGGTAGATGGAAGAACAACATTTTTGGAACATACATCGGAATGAATATGTCTATATTCAATAGTGGTTAAACCTACAAGGAGATCTATCTATTATTATTTATCCCTAGGTAATGGGATTTATTCATCAAGACCCATGTAATTTCAACAGATTCACTAATAATCTGGTGGATTGAACATTATAATATTCATGTTTCCATTATTGGAGGTTATGGTTCACCATCAGCAGGCTACCCAGCTAGAAGAGTACATTATTTACAAGGGATGGACTTATGTGGATGTAAATATAAATACCCATATCCCCTAAAATTTATAACGTTGGATACATCTTTATAGAACAACTTAACTAGAGTGAGGATCCATTGTAAAACTTGAATAAAACTCATGTGATACCCATTTTATTTGGGGAACTAATCTCTTACGATTTCAGAAATGTCAACAATCTAGAAATGCTAATGGGTGGCCTTGAGATTATGAATGAATCCATGATAGTACTGTTATTGATCATAGAGGTGGATGAATATGACCTAGATAATATAGTGGATGAATGATATATAGTGGCCAATGATATCTCTATTATGGTGAAATTAAATGTTACAGGAGGAAAGAAAAAATCTGATTGTATGATCGTGTCCATGCTTTCCTGAAATTCTTCCTCATGTTTTCCATCCAAGGGGAGACTATACCTTATCATCCTATGTTCTTGTAATAATTATATGAGAAACAAATGGTTATAGTGATGCTGTCATTTTATGTCACTAACCATCATGTACAAGGGTTGAAACATGATCTATTTATCCCTCGATCTACATAGTGTCTTCTAGAAGTAGGTCCAACTTCATTACTATGTCCCTAAAGATTAGATAACTATAGCCTCCTGATGATAATGAGTTGAATAAATCATTTACCTATTACAATAATAATAACCATCATTTTAGTGTCCTCATATAGACCCTCATGTATCCCCCACAACAATAGTATAGGTAGAGGGGAGGTAAGATATGCTTGTATAGAATAATTCCAAGTAAGTCCCAATAAAGAGTCATAAACATCTCGTCATATAGGTACATGCAGTTGCGTCTATGGATCATATGGACCTTAGTAAAATGTATCATTAATTTCAATTGATAAACTCATTACACCATCCTTAGTGGTGATGGTGGAGGTTTTTCCATCAAATTGTTAATCACCCTTCTTTGATGTAGTCATTTGTTATGTGATACATCCTGCGTTTTTTACTTATACAATATGGGAGATCCTTAACCATGGCCTTAAAGAAATCATGGGTCTTATTCATCATGTTCTCATAATAGGGTTATAATTAGTTCCCCAAAAGTGGTTGTTCATCAACTATAACCCTAGTGGATCATTAGGGAAGTGGAAATATTATCCATGAAGATGACCTCTATTTCGATCTATACTGAAAATACAGGAGACCATTGTGCTGAATTTATTCATCTTGGTATTGAACAAGAGTTTTATTGATGGTACAAATATAATAGAAATTCAACCCAAAATATCATGTATTTCGATGGGATTTAAAAACTAATTAGCCGAAGAGGCCCCCCCACAGTGGTTATTAGGTTCAGATAAGGTACGATGATAGTGGTTGGAAACACTATATCTAATGGATAGGAATCCCATTGGTAGTGGATTGTTACCTTATTCAATCTACATTTACATATATTTTTGTTTGGGGTGAGAAATTTATAGATAAAATTTACCTCCTCAATGGTCAATAGAGTTTTTCATAATTATAATTGTGTTATTGTGGGAGTACCCAGATAGGGGTGGTACCCTAGTGATGTTCTCCATGGAATAAAATGATTATCAAAAACCTCCTTTGAGTATGGTAGATAAAAATTAAATGTTCAGATTATATTTTACTAAAATGTTATTATATTGTGAGTAGGGGGTCTTCCCATACACAGTCCCTATGTTTAGCAATGATGACAGGGTATTGAAGTTTTAAGGAACTAAATGAATATTTCCCTATTTGATACAACCTCTCAATTCAAGCAGTAGAAAACTATAGTATTTATAACTGTCCTATAAATGTTAATCGATGGGGATATGGGTGAGGGAACCAGGTAGAAACAGGAATGGTAAAAAAAATTTATTTGGTATATTTTTTGGGATTATGCAATGTTGGTTTCTATCCACCAATCCTCTTGGAAGTGTGATGATGAAAATATAATGGAGCACGATTCCTACCAGGTTAATAAATTCTATCATTAGTCATGTCAATTGAAAGTGATACCTACTTTTCACAATGTCATTCATCCTCCCGGAGTTATATAAAGGATCCACATAGAGGATATCTCTTATAGAGGTTTTATAAAGGTAATAATTTCCCCCAGTTGTACGTGAAATTTTTCACATCAAGTCCACTATTTTTTTTAATGTGGTCTCACATTGATTTTTTGGATCTAGTTTCATCTAAATCTAGTGGTATCCAACATTACGTATCTACAAAAGGGTAAAATTTTTTAATGATTTAATTTCATGTTCACCTTATTTAATAAAAATTATTTTCATAGGGTCTATGTATTAGAAAATTTGATGCGGTATCTCATAGGCCTCTCCCAGAGTGGTCCGATTTCATATATTTGTTTTATCTCTTACAAGTTTTCTTGTTTCACCAAATTATTTCTTCGAATTCTATGTGACCTATGACATCCTAATTGATGATGTTAGATCACAAATATGAATGGTATGATGGGATGTTTTATCTTCCTTCAATGGATTCAACCGTATATTTGGTCTCGTCATATGGGTCTCCCCAATCATCTTAGTCAGGTTCAAGATGAACTTTCCCAGTTACATGTTGAAGTGGACACTCATTAATTTAATATATCATATCATGACAATTAAGATAACTACTATATGAGATGATGGTGATTTGTGAAATATTTTGATATATTTGAAAATTTGGTTTTTGGGTATCTATTAACTCACCCCCATTAGATTTTGATGGTATCACATGTGTGATGAATCATACATGTGGAAGATGAGACATTTCATATCCACTATGCAGAAACATATTTCAGGGACATATGGTATTTTATGATTGGGGCGAATCGAATCCCATGCATGTTTCATGAGGTATTAGTTATTATATATGTGTAGGAGACACATTATTGGAATCTTATGGATACATGTTAATCATATGTTTATAATATTTTTCAGATAGGTGGTTTTCATGTTTATTGTTTTGTAGGGAATAGTTGTTCATAGGTTGAACATCATGTGGGTATAAGTTCTTCATATGTGTAACGTCTTGTGGGGAATGGTTAGTAAAAATTTTAACATCTTGTTTGGAAATTTCTAGTTTCATTTGTCACGTGGTAAAATAATAAGACATGAACACTACTTATCGACGATGTGGTTTGGTGGGGACCTTGAGATCATATAATGAGGTTGAGTGCATTACTCAATGAAATGATTTCACATTGGTGTTAGCACAACTAGGGGGGAAGAATAAGAGATGTAATGGTGATATTGTCAGATCAGTATAGAAACATAGGTAGGCCTCCTACATTCACTATTATTATATAGGGATAAAAACTCACATAGTTCAGATTAATAATTTATATTAATGTGGTATGATCGGTCCATATAGTTTATAGTTTTGAGATAATGATGTTTTTCTGTAATAATAATTCATAATAATGGAAACTATTTTCATTATTCATAATTACTAACCAACATGTGGGGGATCATTTAATTCACAATATACACGTTGCATCTAACGTTTGATGAATCATGTATGGATACAGTTTAACATCATATAATAAGAGAATTATCATACAGTTTACAATCATATTACTATGATGTGGGGATTTTTAATTTAATGACATAAATCCAACCAAATGTTGGGTTATACCAATTGAGACTATTTCCAAGTAGTGGAGAATGTAATATCAATATACCTATTTACAAGTAAAGTAATATAATGTCATTTAATGATGTCACCCTCTAATTTTACATAGATAATGCAGTGGTGATTCCAGATAGAATAAGCCATATAATTTTCCATGGAGGGTGACATGTGGGGGTCCTAATGGTATGGTGGTTATGATTATGATAAATATGCATTATTACAACACAACCAATGAGTGTAGAGAATGTATTTAGTATAATGGTTGATAAACTCAATCATGAATGGGATTGGTGCATGAGTGAACCTGGTTGGAGTCGGCGTGTGGCATCTATGAACTCCAGTTTCAATCAATTTATTTTAGAGGAAGGTGTAATTTTTCAATAACCTTTTATTTTAAGGTAATTTTTTTCAATTTATACTTCTTTAATATATTTATATACACACACCATATAGGTTTAACGAACATCCTTTTATTGTTTTAATAATATTATTAATTAAATATTACCGTTATGAGCTCTCCATTATGCTCATGGAAATAAATATGGTTAAATAAATTATTAAATATAAATAAAGGTCATAATATATATAAATTAGTTGATAAATTCGTTGAATATAATCCATCAATTTTTAGTAGAGTTGTTTTCATCATTAAAATATTTTTCCTCCACAAGGGATATTTATTATTTTTTATTTGAAAATGTTACAAATATTTTTTTGAACTTTTTTAGAAAATATATTTAATAAAATTGCCATAATTTTTAAAATAATTGTATTAATATTAAAAATATGTGATCTGTTGTTTTTTTCTAGAAAGATTGAATTTTAAATAACATCTGAATAATATCTATTATCTTGAAACAACCATTTCATATAATATATTATTAAATTTAAAAGTCCCATTATTGTATTATTTTCAAATCAAAGTAAAATTGATATTATTTAGTATTATTTAATATATTTAATTACATTTAAATAATTATTATACTTTATTTTAGTGTATTTTTATTTTAGGCTTCAAAACACAATTTTTAGAAATCCATTTAAGGTGAAAATGTTTCTACATTTTAACAGATAAAAATAACAACTAATGAATAATGATTTAATGAAATATATAAATTTTCATCTATAAAAATTATTAAATTATTTTAATTTGGACGACATTTCATATATTTAATGTATTATAATCTTATGATTGAAAAATACATTTAATAAAAATATAATTTGTTTACCTTATTGTGTGTCTACATTTAATTTAAATTATAACACCCACATTAATTGAATTTAATTAAACGGAATCAATATTAATAATAATAATAGTAATATTTATTATATAATAACTGAATCATAATTTTAGTATAAATAAATAGTAAAAATTGATAATAAACATGTTACTGTTGTAAAAAATAAAAGATAAAAGTCAATAACTATAAAAGTAAATGAGTTAAAATATTTTAAATATGCTGGTATTTAGTTTTAAAATTATTTTTAGAGATTATATATCATAATATCATTTGGTTTTAATTATTAAAAAACTTTTCTTGAGAGTGACTACCCATTATTGAATAGTTTTGGGTACTAATAAAAATGTCTGTAATCCTAAATTAAAAAAGGGATCCCAATCCCCTCACTAATTTAAAAATAAAATCACATTTGGATTATTAATAAACTGTTCAAATCACTCACTAAAAAGAATATAAACATTACATAGATTATAGCCTTCCCAAATGAAAATCCTATGGGTCCTTAAAAAGTGATCCAAAGTACATACTCTTATGTGGTGGTAATCATCTCCACATATCTCATATTTTAAATCTTATTTCTGCAATATCTGTTATGTATTAAATATTATAATTTGATATCAATAACTGAAAATATATAAAGATATTTTATTATTATGATTTCATAATATTTTTTCATCTCCTCTTACATTAAATGGTAATCAAATCCATTATTCCTTAATATGGTGGACTACCACATCACGAACCGATGTAATTATATTTCTATAAAAACATGTAATAGAAGTTAAATATTCCAGATTAAATATTTTTCTTGAAATTAATGTGATATTATAAATTTTTTATATTTTATACTTCATATACATTATTACCTTACCATCCATGGAAAATTGATAAAAATATTTTTTGTGTATTGTAGACTACCACTTAATATGATGATGTGACTAAATTTTTATTACCACATAAAATGAAGATATTATATATATAAGAATTTTTAATTTAATTATGGAATATTTATTACATTATTATTATTATATAATTTAAAAATAACACATACCTTATTTCAATTATGTTCACGGAATAATTTAAACATTGCACATGTTTTTGTATGATGTTTCATCTCCATAATTGCAACGAATTTATTTTTTCATAAATATCATTCATTATTATTTGTAAAGGATTATTTATTTATAAAAATGATAATAAAATAGATTATTGAATACTTATCCCTCTAACAGTAGTCAACACAGTAATGTTGTTTTTCAATTAATAACCATGAATCCTCTAAACAAAAAATTTGGAAATAATCATTTTGGAAATTATACACATTAATAAAATAAAATAAAGTAAATTTGTTTTCAATAAAATATTTAACCCAAAAATTTATATTAAGAAAAATAATTATATATATTTTTATTATATTAGAGAAACATAAAGGCATGAAAAATCATGGACTCGGTGTAAGGGTTTCCCCTCAAGACATCCTTCTTTGAGCTACACATTATTTTATGATCATAATCTATTTTGAATTATGTATATATATCCCCTTTAAATATTATATACAAAATAATCTGTAAATAATGTAGCATAGTCTATTAATTTATCATTAAACATGTGTACACAACCCTATCCATTTAATTTACAATCATTGTTTATCAATAAACCTTCACCACCTAATGTCAGCGTGAGTAAAGGTTCAATGATAAGTCTATATTTCTGATCATAAAATATTTCATCACAATATTCAATAGTCACATTCACTACCCATTTCTATTTTTTACATATTTATTGGTTTACTAATTTGTGACAAATTTCCCACAAAACATTTGTATATCCCAGCTATGAAACAATATTATAGATTTATATGACACTGGTGTGCCTATTCCATTAAGTAATTACTATTATCATTGTATATTTCATATAAATTCTATCAATTTTGATAAATTTATGCTATAATTTAACTTAAAACTTCAAAAAGTCACATATTATATAATTAAAATACCTTTAATCCATATTTAATTTCGCAAGTACAATATTTTTATTCTATCTATATACCCTTTTTCTCTTATACTAAAAAAAATTAATCTATCAGGAATACAAAAAAAAAATCAATATAGTCTATAAAGACTCTATTTATGAACTCCATAGTGATTTTATGGTAATTAGTATATCTAAATGGTATCATTTTGCACTCAAAGTTCCCATACCCTATATGATAGGAAGTCATATTGATATCATCAAAATTTAGCCTTAGCTAAATATATCTTTAATAGAGATACACAGCAGATAATTTCTATGATAATCTTATTTTATCAATTCGATCATAAATTATTACCATAATATACTTTTTACTCATAGTGATATTGTGGAGCTCTTGGAAATCTATTCATAGACATATTTATCCATCCCCTTTCATTATATAGAGTACTGGTGTACCCCAATGATATTCACTATGTTTATAAACCATACTCCAAAAAAAAGGTTCTTCTTTAACCACTATTTTTCAATATGGTCCATCCTATAGAGAAATTTTGATAGAGGTGTGGCATCAGGTATGATATTTATTAATAACTACAGCTTGTAATCTAGTGTATGTATGAAAAAACATTTAGAAAGTAAATTTATATATTCCTTGACATAGGTAATTTCTTCAAGGTCAATTCTTTACATTGACACATCCATTTTGGAATATTATTCTTCTTTATAGGGCATCGAAACCCCCACAATTGTATGATTTAAAAATGGAGATTTCTGATCTTCCTTGAATCAGTATTTGATAATTGGATCGTTGGATATATATATATATATATATACTTTTTATGAAAATTCATGTGTGTTCAATATAAAAATATCCAATTCATGTCCAATATAGTGTCCAATTACCTCGATGGAATCATTATGATATTGGGAGGAAGAATCTTCCCACATATGTTAATTAAAACAGAGTCCAACATGTGGGTAGTAATAATTGCACCACTATGGGTTATTATTTATATTTATAAAACATGGTATCGGGAATTTGAATAAATAATTATATAAAACCTAAATAAAAAACTGTAAATAATTGATATAGAACAAAATATATTTTTTTCTATTATTTGGTTAATATGAGGTGTACCTTGTATAACCTCATTGTCACACTCCTCATCAGAAGTAGTGATGGATGAATCATTCCCTTGCTCTCCTGGAATTGGTGGTTGTTGTTATATATTAACCTCAAGGACCCATGGTCTAGTAAACTATAATTCATAGTTCGCTTAATCTATACATTTTAAGAATTATTCCAAGGGAGGTTCATTTGGTAGTATATTACTTTCCTCTGTCACATTGGTTTGATTATTCGAGTCTTTTAATCATTCATTTGATCATTGTCCCTATATCCCAGAGTTGAATCACTTACACATCACATTGAGGTGATTCCCATGATTCTGATTCCACATTTTAGGCATGTGGGTGGTTGTATCTTAATTAATAATTTTTCATTTGACTCAAAGATATTAAACTCAATCAATCAATTCTTATCTCTATAAAAATTGGTTCATTCTCCAAATTCAATATCATATTAAGAGCACATCGAACTAATAATTTATAACTCACAATTTATCATATATCTAGATAAGTATTATTTAGTGGTTTTAAAACACTAAAGAATCTCTCTATCTGTCTACCATTTTTTATAATAAATCTAGGGCATATCTATCATTCCTTTAGATGCTATTCTCATAAGTCTAGATAGAGTGTCTTTACTTTTTCTTCTACTCTCTGAATTCATTCCCCGTATTTGTTTGAAGGGTTGTTGGGAAATTCATATTAAGAAGTATTTTTCACAATTTCATTCAATACATCACTTCAATTATATCCTTAAACCTTATATTCTTTGTTACCACCCACCATTGTTCAGATTCTCTATCTAAAAAAAAATTGATGCAGTCAACATGTCCTTTTTATAATATTGGAACATTGAAATGATATTAACTAATTATTTTTTGTATAAAAAATATTTTCATTTATTTTATATTTAATTTAAATGTTATAAATACTAAATATTTTTATTTTATGATAAATAGTCACATTTTATGATATTGGTTGTATTTTGTTGTTAATCGTAAAAATTGACCATTTTTTATTTTTACTAGTTTTTAATCATTTCCAAATTTCAAACATTACATTATATATACTGACACAAATAGTGACATTCATTGTTTTTGGGATTTTATACATACTTGTTGTCATTTATTCCTTTTGGACAAAAAGATGAATCCACCATACGGAATATCCAAAGAAGGTCACAATTAGGCTCATAAAAACTACTCATAGATCTGTATATGTTTTGTGTTGGGTCAATATCTAATTACTTGAGGGCCCATTTATGGAACAAGATCTGTTCTTCATCCAATACAACACTATACACAGTCTGAGAAAATCCCCTAAGGGAATTATCTATCCCCGTGGGCTGGAACAAGTTCCCATGTATCATTGATTTTGGATTGGGAATGATTTACCCGAAAATGGAAGCATAAAACATCAAAACCAAATGATAAAAAGAATCTGATAAAAACATACCAAAAATTGATTGCAAAAAAATCCAAAAATAAATATATATATTTAAAAATATAATAAGATGTCTAGATACAAATAAAAACATAACCCAAACACCCCACGGACACCACAAGACAAGGGGTTATCACCTAAAAGCCATCTCCACAACATCGCACCATAGAAGGGAGCTAAAAACCCAAAAAAAACATCACCCAAAGGCTTTTTGTTACCTATGTCATACATGACCAAGTCTACATACACTAATGTGGTGTAAAAAAGTTGTGAATCTATGACTATATGGATACCACAATGTGATTCCTTAGAGTAAACAATTCGAGAAAAAAAGAACTCCATTTTTTGATAATCAAGAAATGGTTGAAATAATTTCTAAAAAATGGAACATTTAAATTAAAAAAGTTTTTCATCGGTAATTTTTTTCTGAATGGATACATTTATGTAAAACATGTAATCTAAATTATTTTCTCGCAAATACCACCTTATTCCAAAAATAAATACACAAGATTCAATGAGCACCAATCTTAGGGAAACCCCTATGGACTAAGTAGTCTCTTTCCCAATATACCTCATACCTCGGTGTAATGTAACCAATGAGAAAGTTTTTCACATGCACGATACACCTGTAGGGAACATACCCATAACCTAGTTATCCTAATTCATCATCAATATAGTTTTTTTGTGTTTTCATAAAACATTTTTCTCAGTTAAATTGGGATAAATCCCATCCGGATCACTAGCGTACTAGTACATATCTACCCTCCTAGATACATAGGATTCACCATTTGTGACCAAACCAACATCTCATCATACCAAAAGGAATTATAATATAAAAAATAATTTATTGTAATAATAAACTCAAAACAGTAGCTACATATGCTTTTTACCACTTACACCACTCAATAAAACATTTAGAATTTCAATAAAACAACTTCAAAAAATTTAACAATGTCTTTAACACAAAATTATTTTAAAATACCACTTTGAACAACATGTGCATATTTATATTCACCAAAATAAATTTTCATCACCAATAAAATTTCTATAAACCCATTACTAGAGTTAGAAAATAATCCTAATTGCATAACATGAAATAGACATGTAAAACACCGAATTTAGCACAATGTTGGTACCTAAAAATAATTTTCTTAACAAATGTGACCAAAACTAGATTTTTCAGTAAGTATAGTCAATACTAATTGTTATAAAAATAAATCAATTATAACTCATCTAGAATTTATTACGCATGGAATCACCAGCCACAAGTGTCAAACCCCTGGAATCTTGGTGTGAAACTTTTACCGCACCACCACCGCACCACAAGGAAGAAAAATTGATCCCTAGACCATATAATATCACAAAAAAGACTCATTTTTTATCCCAAGTAACCAACCCTAGATATTTTACAGTATATAACATCAATTAATAAGAATAAAATCCAATGGAGGATGGTAGAAACTAAAAATGAATTTACTTACGTGAAATATATTGATGTTTCTCCACCAAATCCTATATAAAAAATTATTTCCAAGGGATTTTGGGGGAGCCTGGAGGCCTCCCATGGATACTTGGGTTGAATGGGGTAATATGGGTGGTATTAGGTTTATTTAAGAGATATAAAAATTGGAATTTCAAAACTATTTTTACTGGTATGGACACCTTGCACTATTTGGCTGCACGGTTGAGTAAACTGTGTTGCTAAACTATGTAAACTATTCTTCCCACCCAAAACCATTTCATTATCCTTAAATATTACGGGGATATAACAGGGAAACCTAGTGGATATATAGTCCAAGGATAGGGAAAAATAATAAAAAATATAAAACCAACATTCGACCCCAAGTCTCATCCAAATCAAGGCTATAAAACACCCCCAATAACTTTCCCTTCAAGGGGGCCACTAGGAGTGTCAAAAATCCAAATCCAACCCACCTCTACCTCATACATTCCAATTAGGAAAGACATGTCCAAATACTATCAAATACATCTATGAATAATTATATATATCATGATCTCCCATGGCACATTATCTAATCCCATAAAACAAGGATACCATGAAAAAACAAAGAGCCAGAAGTGGTTTTAAAACAAAGGATGGAAATTTAAACCCAGGGTGTAACAATTCTCTCCACCATAAAGATTTTTTCCCACAAAAATCCACAACAACAACCTATTTAAAGAACAAATCCCAAACGATAGACCATGAGTGACTCCCTTTCCATGTTTCCACCCATATCCAAAATGTCAAACACCACCAATTGAACAAATAAAGGATGAGAATATTCTCACATTCCAAAACATACCCCACATAATTAAAATGATCAAAAATATTCAAACTAAATCCCTAAATGAAACACCGATGACCCTACCGGGAAATTCTCATGAAATCTTCCTAAAACGAACAAAAAAACCAATTAACGCTACAAAAACCATACTTATACCAAACCATTGGGTGTGATCCGGTACCAAATTTACACAATTATGAAATTGGTGGCTTGATATCCTTAAAAAATTCTACCTCCAAACAAGAAAAAAACAAGTAGATAACTGTGTCACTGAAACTGGGTGACCCAAATTGACATTACACCACTAGGTATAACTTAATTTCTGGTATAAAATCAAGACACCAATTGGTGGAGTCCCAAACATTCACCGTATATTAAGGGTTAAAAAACATTATAATTTTCCAAGATAACATATGTGAGACCCATGATGGGTCTCCCCACTATAAAAACCAACCATGTAAACTAACTTGCATGGGCCAACATGAAAAGACCCAAATTTTAAGGAGTTTTCATGAATTTATTGTTAGTCATTATGGTTTAGGAAACATTGTGATAACTGTAAAATGTATTCTATATAATGGGGAAGCATTGAAAAGTTACATGGGCCAAGGAAGATGGCTGTGCGGAGGCCATGTGGTTGCTTCTGTCCCTTATCACACAGATTCAAAGGTTGGTGAATGGTTACTACAAACCATGTGGAAACTGTTCTATTCAATATGACTATCCCAAATTTCAGCCTTTTTACTAAAAATTATAAATAAACCCATGATAATAACATGGAATAAGGATATAACAAGTAAAAAAGGTCCTCCCACCACTACTATTGAACATGAAAAATTGGGACAAGACGATGACCCCAAAGATTTTAACTATTCCCTGCTTTCATACAAAGGTTAGGGCTTTGAACAATGGTTTGAACAACTGCAAGATTTCCCATTACTATGCACCAGCTTCTCTCTAGGACCTATGGTTGGAGCTCAAATTATTGATGCATATCATTCCTCGCAGTCAGGCATTACAATCCCTTGAATGGAACTTATTCTTCAATTGCCACAGAAAATTACACTGTGATCTCATATGGTCTCAATGTGACATGACACACTTCCTACAAACATTAACCAAACCCATAATTCAACAAAAAAAATATTAGAGGATGCACACATGTTAGCCCTTGTTTCATTGGATGGGAATCCTCAGAATAAAAGGAAACATTGAAACACCTTCCTCTGGAACATAGGATTCTTGAATTCCATAAAAGTAAACACACATCTGACCAAACCGAGACTCTCATTAGATTTATCAACCTTAACCTTTATAGTCAAATAAACACACGACATCACAACGTGTCACCGAACATGACCACTGCAGTTAAAAGAAATTCAAGTAGAGAGACCTTATGAAGAGTCCCAAATGGTACATGATTCAATCAAATGGTAATAATATAAACTCTTGGAATTATTTTCGCACTGCTGGCCAAACATGTACTCATTCTTCAGTGAGACTTGCAAAAGAACCAAAGGCCCTTTAAGACTCCATTATAGATGGAAAAACCTGAGCATAATTCAACTTTGATGACTCAGGAAAAATAAGAAACAACATCCTACTTCATCCTCACACAACCACTCTTTCTCTACAAGGGTATCCACATAATTGAAAAAGAATAATTGTAATCTCAATGTCTAATGCTCAAGAAGTAATTCCTTACAATTATCAACTAGAGGATCATCCAACGATGATTCACTATGGTCCACACCTGAATCATACATTAACTCTTTATGGGGGCCTTCCATAGCCAACAAGAAAACATTAGGACCCAAATAAACATTTCATTTGGTCCTATCATACCACAAACCTGAACCGAACACATGAGGGGAGCCACCACATTGGCCTCGTAACTATTTCCTCAAATGAGAACACTGAAAAATGCTTCATTCCAACATATAAAAGAAACACCAACCAAAAACATCATTTGAACATGATTAGTTATTTAAATTCAAATATCCCATAATAAATATCCATAATACACATAAGACACACCTCCCATCTACACATTATAAAAAATAAACACTTTCCATAAAAATAAATATTAAAAAATAGTGTCGGTGTGTTGTGCATTTACCATTGGTATCTCATGAGCCTAACCCAAGCATGTTCACATGCCACACTGAGAACCCACCTCATATCCACCATGACAATCATCATTTAGTGCCTTTAACCATCCATATTCCCATATAAACTAATGCATATGGTCACCCTTGAGAACACCAATGACCAAAACCAAACCATTTCTGTTTTCAAATTCAAAATCATTTTAACCACACTTTTCCATTCTCAATACCACAGACAATAAAATTAAAAACCAAATTAAATCATAAAAATAAATTTAGAAAAAAATCCATTATTAAATAAAAAATAATATTAATACCTTGAAAAACCATTTCAAAACATTTCAACCCCTTTCCAAACACTTCCAGTTTAATTGAAAATACCATTTTATAAATCTCCAATTGATTAAGAACTCAATTTTTCTCATATAAAAAAGTGTTCTAAAATTTCCTAAATGATTTAAAATTATCATTAGTTAATGAATCTATATCCATCTTCAAACCCCGAATATATATTCTTGAACACTTAATTAAATTCAAAACATATTTCCATGGTTTATAAAATTCTACTGGAAACACATTTTCGAAAACCCCCTTTAACATAATTCGTAATTCAAAATCGGTGTAAACAGATAATCTACACTTTTGAAATAATTCAATAATTCAACTTCAATACTTTCTTAAATAAGACCATTTTCAATTTACTAGAATATCACTTCACAGAAAATCACACCCCTTACAATAAAGTCTTTTTTTCTTTAAAAACATTGTTTCCACGATTCCAAAACCAAGAGATATAAGACAATGTGATAGGAAACTAGTGTTAGTGGGTGAAATGGATATGTGGTGGGTGTCCATATTTTAATCAATTCGCAGTCACATAGAGTGTTTTTTTGAAAATATCCATTGATCCACATGGCTTTTAAGACCCTACGAGCTCAATAAGACCACAGAACCAACTCTCTTTTCATTTCTCCCAATCATCAATGAACCATGAGAAATAATGAACTCAGATAGAACCCCAAATAATATGGAAATATGAATCCCCTCACGAGGTGATTGAGCCATCAACACTACCAATAACCATGATTTCATTTCCTGATAATCGTAGCTCCAAACTATCCCGACTCTTCCTCAAATAACTTGACCCAATGAGTAAACCAACCTTTGATACTTTTTTTTCATGAACCAAATCTGGTTTTCATCAAAACTAATGCCCAAAACGGTCTGAAACATGGCCCTAAGGGAATTACCTATCCCCACGGGCTGGCACAAGAGCCTGTATATCATTTTTTTGGTTTGGGAACAATTTACCGAAATATGGAAGCAGAAAACATCAAAACCATGCGATAAATTGAATCTGAAAAATTAATACCAAATTAGGTTTATACAAAATCCAAAACACAATAAATATGTTTAAAAATAAAATAATTGGTCAAAAAAATTAAAATATCATAAAAACATCCCCATGTACTCCAAAAAATAATGGGTTATGACCCACATGCCATATCCACAACGCCACATCGTGGAAGGGAACTGACAACCCGAAACACCTCCACCCAGAGCCTTCCATTTACCTGTGTCATTAATGACCATGTCTACATACACCCAAGGGGGTAAGTAGGGTTTTATCCTCCTCTTAGTAGGATATAACAATGAGATTCCATAGAGTAAACAATATGATATAAACAGAATTCTATTTTTTGATCAGCATGAAATGGTAGAAATAATTTCTAAAGAATGAAATGTTTAAATGTAAACATTGTTCGAAGGGAATTTTTCCATGAATGAACAAATTTCAATAAAAAATTATCTTAATTTGTTTTATAGTAAAAACCACCATATTCCAAATATAAATTCACAAGAGTTAGTGAAAACCATTATAGGGAACACCTATAGGGACTAGATCTTCTCAGGCCCTATGTACCTTGTACCTCAGTGTAATAAAACCATTGAAAAATACGTTGTTGTACATGAGACACTAGTAGGGAACATAACCATCACCATGTGGTAACCAATAATAATAAATATAGTTTTTTTATTATTTCCTCCATCCATTGTGCATAATGAAACAAGGACAAAACCCAAGAGGATCACTAGAGAACTAGTACATATCTTCCCTCATAGATACTCGGGCTTCTCCCTTTGAGCTAAAACTATTATATCATGATACCAAAATCCAGTATCACATAAAAACATCTATTTTGGTAATAATAAACTCATAATAGTATCTAAAGAAGCATTCCACCACTTACATAACTCAATAAAACCATTATAATTTCAATAAAACAACTTCACAAAATCATACATTGTCTTTAACACAAAATCCATTAGAAACACCACATTAAACATCATTTTCATATCCATATTCTTTAAAAAATTACTTTCCAAAACCAAAAAATTTCTATAAACACTTTACACGAGTTATAAAATAAACCCAATTTGCATAACATGAAATAGATATGTAAAACACCCAATTTAGCACAAAATTGGTTATTAAAAATCAATTGCTTAACAATGGTCACCAAAAAAAGATTTTTTAGCAATGGTAAAGAATAAAAAGTTTTGAAAAACATAAATTAATAAAATCTAACTCATCTAGAATTGATTACAAATATAATCACCTTCCATACCAGTCAAAACCCTTGAATCGTGGTGTGAAACATCAACCACACCACTACCACACGACAAGGAATATAAATTGATCCCTAGAGCACATTATTTCACCAAAAACACTCATGGTTAAACCCTAGGTATGCACCCTATATTTTTGAAATAGTACAACATCATGAAAAAAGAATTCAAACCAAGGGATGATGGATGAATCCAATAAAGAATTTAGATACATGAATGAAATTGAATATTCTGTATGAAATTCACCATAAAAAATAAGATCTGTGGGAGCATGGTGGAGCATTGAGGCCTCCCATGGATGATAGGGTAGAATAGGGGAAAATGGCGTAGATTAGGTTTATCTGTGGTTTGAAAAATTTAATGTTGAAAATTATTTTTAGTGACCAGGACACCATGCATGATTCGGCTTCACAGTTTAGTAAACTGTGCGGCCTAACCCTGGGGAATGTTCATGCCACCCAAACCATGCCACTCTCCTCCAATTTCAAGGGTTTCCAAGGTGTAAAGAAAGGGGGTGATAGGTTAGGTATAGGGAGGAGAAATATCTAAATGAAAACAACTATTTAACCCAAAGTCTAATCCAACTCAAGGGTATAAACTACCCCCAACCACTTACCCAACAAGGGGTCCCACTAGGAGTGTCACAAATCTAACTACAAACCACCTAAACTTTATACCATCCCTTTTAGGGAAAGATAATTCAAAATACAATCCAATACATCCTTGAATAATTAAATAGATCATGAACACCTGTGACACCATGTCTAATCCAAGAACACCCAGATACTGAGAGAAAACCCATAACCAAAATATGGTTTTGAATCAAATGATGGAAATTGAAAATCCCGGTATGATAGAACAAGTACTTGAAAATTCATTGGGAGAATGAGAAAGAAATTTTAAAACAACAATCATGATGGATCTTATGCATTAATTGGATGTTTTAATTTTCATCATTGCATGATAATCCCATGTATTCTAATGAGGGACCAAGACTAGGAAAAATAAATTTTCAGTGTAAAATGAACACAACTATATCCACATATGGCCAAATACTTCAAAATTTTCAGTGGATATGGCCTATACATTTATGAACAAAATTAAGGAATTATTAAACTTGTAGTTTTTTAATTTAATGGGTATTGAAGTAATAATCTTTTGGAGGAAAATTTTGACCTATAAAAGGAGGAGATATCCTCTCTCCCAAAGCATCCGAACACCAACCAATCAACTGGTGATAGAAGCTTTGCATTGTATATGCCTATATATATTTCAATTATTTATTATTTTTTTATTTTAATGTATATCCTCTCCTCCATCATATCAAATAACCCACATATGATGTAGTGGATTCATTAGGTGATCTGGAATCAGGGAGTATATGCAAATGTGCTTTGCGTGAGGTCTTGTGAATCAAATTAAAAAGATCCCTTATTCTCCATAAATAGGAATTCAATTAAAAATTGATTATTAATACTAAATGATGTTTCATTATGTTTTTATTTAGTTATTTGTTATTTTTTGGTCTAGAATACATGTCTCCCTCTACCAAATTCTTTTATTTATATAGTTGAATATATTATTGTTTTTAGTGAGTTTATTACTGTCATTACAGACACAATAAGGATAACAGACCAACCTGAGGTTTCAAATAGAAATATTCTTACCATAATTATCTATCCATAGGAGATAAAGGACTTTATAGATGAATATATATATGTAACTAGATAAAAGAAAAGAAAAGGGAATACCTAAAAACCATGACTACACAACCAAGGTCAGACCCAAACTACTCCAATCAGCTTCATTCTAATATTTTTTAAACCAATAAAATAATACTTCTTCTATCTCTCTCTCCTTCTTCAAAATTAATGAAAACCAATTATATTCATAAATCCAGTAAAATGTGATGTTATTTTTGGTCTAAAAACAACATTTGGAGATTCCTGAGTTAAATAATATTATATAAATAAGTAAATTAAATAAATTTTTCCATGCCCTGTAATAGGGATATGTCAAATATTGCATTGATTCATAGGTAATAGAAAATATAAACATTAAAAAAAATCAATTTGAATGACCCATATATAAAAAAATGAATTTATTTGTTTAATGAAATTGAATGAAGAATAACCAAATTGAGAAAAAAATATTTTAAAATAGGGTTTGATGAAATACATTGCATAGATTCAAGTGACATCTTTAGTGATCACTCTGAATCTATAATAATGGCTAGAAATCCCAACTGAACCATGAGTGAAATCTGAACACCTCGATTTTCTTTTCAAAATAACCAACTATTTATCCCTACCTTATTCAATTAATTTTAACTGTGCATTAAAATGATCCTAGTGCTTCATAAATTTCATGGCCTTACAGGTGAAGAACCGAATAGTCACATCAATGAGTTCAGCTATTTATTCTCCAGCTTCAAACCATAAGGAGTCATAGAATATAAATTAATTTGGATGTCATTCCCCTTTTCACATGAGGGAGAGAAAATTGTAATGGTTATACAATCTAAAAATGGGGTGGATCATTGATTGGGAATATCTCTAAATATGTTTCATATGGAGATTCTTACCCACATACAGAAGCACAAAAAATAGATTTTTATAATAAATCAATCGACCAGATTTACTATATATGAATATTGGTAAAGGTTCATGAAACTCTGTGCATGCTTCCCACACAAAAAAAATTTTGGGAACCAATTCTATGGGTAATTCTATAAAATATTTCATGAAAATGATTTGAATATACTAGATGCCTCATTTGGAAGAGACATGATTGATAATTTTTATATAGATATCAAATATTTGAATAAAAATATACTACAAATCTAATAGTAATTTTCCTCTAGAGGTATGGAATGTAGAGGAATTCATGTAGTAAGGTCTTATGTTTATTCCAAACCATAACTTGAATAAGAACATTAGTAAATTACTTGTGTGATGAGACAAATTGATTTGAACCAACTGAAGGATCGATATATCTGGTCTCTAGTATGAGTTTTATGATCTTTTACTCTGCATTATAATGATCAATGTCCATAATAGTAGTGATATAATGTTTTGATGCCACCTAGAAGAAAAAGAAATACTATTCAAATTAGTCATGTGAACCAGAGAACCAACCATGTTATTGACATAAAAAAAACATATAGGATACATTTTCTTTATTAATATCAGAATCCAACACCATTCCTATAATATAACAAACTGTACTTACAATATGTAAAACAAATTCAACCTCCACCTTTCCTGGAAAATAATAATGATAAACCTTCCACATGTGAACCAAAAACTGACAAGAAGTTGGTGATGGAAAATGTTATAGTAATTGAAGAGAAAATGTTGAAACTATATAATCAATTTTCAATTATTAGTAATGTTCTATAATATAACCAAGGAATACTTCAATCATAAACAATTCTTAATCCAATGGATAATTTCAGTCTAATCCCTACCTGAAGCAGGGATAATCACACATAACCTCAAAAAGTGTCAAGGATTATTCAGATAAATCTACTAATCCTATAAAAGTATACCATATCAACAAAAGGGAAAGTATAATTTTCATAAAGGAAGTCAAGAAACACCATTACAAAAAAGAAAAAAAGGATATACGAGCCCCATTCCCATCTTCATTTGTTGAGTCGAAGAAGGGTGAAGATGAATGAAATCAACAAGATTGTCAATAGACCATCCAAAAGAATGATAATAACATCTCAATACTATAGGCGATTTGAAAAATCCATAATTATAAAAAAATTTATGTTGGATATAGGCACATCAAGAAGGATACTAGATAGAAATGATAGAATCAACTTACGAGGAAGAATATCAACATTTATAACTCCACTGGTAACAAAAAAATGACAAGAACAATGGTCATTAGCTATTCCTTATAATATTTTGACTTTATGTTTCATTGATGCACTATGAGATTTGGTAAAATAAATAAATGTTATACCTCACTCAGTATTTTCATCTTTTCAGATATGAGAACTAAAACAAACTTGTGTTGTAGTATATTTAGCAATCAAATCCACTATTTATGTAGCTGGTGTTATAGAATATTTACTCATTGGAGTAAGATGATTGATCATTCTAGCTACCTTTTATGACCTTACTATGAAATAACACCGAGAAAAAGGACCATCTCCCAAAATCCTGGGGAGTCCCCTCTTCAAAATAACAAGGACAATCACCAATGTCCATGAAGGAACACTCACAGCGGAACTTGGAGATAGAAAAAGCACAATTCAACATTATTAATATGATAAAACATTCTACATACTATCACCCACAATAACATTTTTGTAGAAAATTTTTACTTTTAATGTTTTAATTCCCTAGAATGAGAAAATCCATATCTCATTATCGAGGAAGAGGTTAAATATGATTTTTTTTGATGATTTGTTAAATGATATTGAGAGGATGCAATCGAATCTAGATTTAGAAGCAGGGAACCCTAATTCAATTTCACCACCTAAACAACCACAATTTCCAGAACATAATACATTACCAAATGATTTTAATTATTCTTACATAATGGAAGGACAAAAATTTCAAGTAATCATTCCCAATAACCTATCCCATTTACTAGAACTCACTTCGTTTAACCCTCTCAAAAGAAACATACAAGATATGTGATGGATTTTAGGTGATATATGTGTAATTAATCCCAAGGTCATCTACTAATGAAATTTTTTAAAAAAGGGATTTCTGAATAGTTAGAAAACCTCAGAGAAGACTTAATCCCACCATAATGGTTGTTGTTATGAAAGAGATAGATAAATTACTGGAAGCTGGAATTATTTACCCAATATCTTATTTTCATTGGTTTAGCACAATTCATGTAGTCCTAAATAAATGTATCCTAAACACTATTTAAAATAATAGAAATGAACAAATCCCCACAAAAGAAAAACAAGATAGAGAGTGTGTATAGATGAAAGGAAGATATATCATGTATCCAAAAAATACCACATTCCCATTCCATTCATCGAATAGATACATGGAAGGATAGATAGAAAAAATAATTAATATTTTTAGAGGGATTTTTTGGATACTTCTTGGATCCGATCACACTAAAATACCAAAATTAGACCTCCTTAACCTATCATTTTTAATAATTTGCCTAAAAAATTATGCCTTTGTTCTATACATTTCAGTATTTTCATTTAAATGGTGTATGGCGAATATTTTCTTAGGCCATATTCATGTCTTCCTTGTGGTATTTCTCGATGATTTTATTGTTTTTTGGATCATTACATAGAAAATATTGATTTTTTTAAAACAAGTGTTGAATATACCCTTGTCCTAAATTACAAAAAAAAAATCCATTGATCATTGCAAAGGGAATAGTGTTGGGGAATATAATTTCAATAAAAAATAATGGGGTGATAGATCAACAGAGGATGTAATAAATTAATCTCAAATATCCAAATTCTGTAAAACATGTTAGAACCTTTTTAAGGAATGCATGATGTTATTTATGATTGATCAATTATATTATTAAGATTTATCTCAATCTATAATGATTACTTTTAAAGCATACTGACATTAATGTTAATTATGATGAAAAGTAATTATTTTAAGATTTGAATAAATGTATGATCACACCAATAATAATGATACCACCTTTCTAGTAGTACCCTTTTGAGTTACTATATGATGCATCCAACCAAGTAGTGGGATCCACTCTATCACAATGAATTGACAACAAGAGTCAAGTCATCTCCTATTATTGAATGGCCATGTATTTCACACAAATAAATAAAAAAATATCAGAAATGGAGTTTATTGTAGTCATATTTTATCTAGATAAATTTAGATTATATCTTCACGGAACAAAATATTTTGTTTTTTCTGATCATGTAGAACTCATGTATCTAATGGAAAAGTAGGATGTCAAACCAAGGATTGTGATATGGATGATACACATATAAGAGTTAAATTTTGAAAGTATAGATAAAACGATAACTAATAATATAGTTCCATATAATCAAATTCCACTACCTTACACTAATTAAGTATAAATTCCAAACCAAAACCCACATAATGACGAGCTTCCAAGAGAACAACTATATATTGTCAATAGTGAAGTAACATGGTATTCCATTATTGTCAATTATTTCATAACATATCAATAACCCTCTCATCAAGGATATCATAAACAACATAAGCTTAAATATGATTCAATATTTTTTATTTGGGAAGACCCATTCTATGAAAAATTTGTAATGATAAAATCATATGTATTGGGTTACTGTGAATTGAAATTGAATCAGTGTCTATATTCTTTCTTAAATTATCATGTTGAGGCCATATTGGACCATAAATGAAATCATTAAATGATTTATAATGTGGAAATTATTGGACCATCTTATTAAAATATTAATTTGAATATTGTAAAATATGGGAAAAACTAGTTTTTTTTAAAAAAATCAAAAATTTTAAAAAAAATTATTCAAAACTAATATAGTTTTGTGAAATTTTTGAAGTATAGGTTATATAATCCATCAGAAAATTCCCAATGTCATTTCAATATTCATATATGATTATATTTATATACAATGTTTAAAATTGGGTGGACTCAGTAGAAACTAGAACTAACGATGCTAAAGTTGTTTGTGAATTTTTCAGGGATAATATATGTTATATGTTTGTATTTACATGAGTATTAATTAGTTTCCTTGGAACTCATTTATAAAATATGAAAATACATTCATTTCTTATAATTTAAGGGGTAAATAATAAAACTTCAAAACCATATCATCCACAACCAATTGGCCGAGAAGAAGTTTGTAAAAGGGAAATCAGAGGCATTAAGGGAAAGAATGTTCAACCCAATAGATTTTACTGGAGCCAAAGGCTAGATAAAACCATATGACTGTAATGAATATACTATAATCCAGTTTTATGATGGATCCCCAATATATTTATTTATGGTAGGAGTTACACCGTCCTGTGGAATGGGATCAGAAAGCCTACCTTGTGGGAAGATAGATGAATCTAGACATTGATAATGATCGGAAAGGGAGAAGATAACAATTGAATGATCTAGAGGAAATTAGGAGGGGATATTTTAAAAATTAAATGATTTTGAAATATAGGAATATAATGGCCCATAAAAATATTATTTTAGGGAGAACCATAAATCATGGAGATCAAAATTTATTATACAAATCTAGACTTATAGTAATGCAAGTTAAACATCATTGCTAATAGGAATATACCGTTACTATTATTCAAGTATACCCATTTGGTGTTGTGGACATCAGAATTAAAGCAGAAGAAACCTATTCACTATAAATGGAAGAGGCTGGAGATGTTCCATGGGACCATGCCTCAAGAACCAGTGGATAAGATCACACTCCACCACAATGATAATCAATTAAGACCTACCAAGTAGAATCTTTCCATTATTGTTTATCAAGAGTAGTAATAACAATTTTCATAGTTACATATATGAAAAAATAAGTTTAAATTCATTTAGAGAACTGAAAAAAATATGTGTGGGTTGAATCTTGTAGTATATGATTTTAAAAAAAATTAAATTTTCTATTCAGTCCAACTTCATTAATCAAATGCTCTTTTCGGAAGAAACACAATTTTTCCCTTAGTCCACTCTTCCCCTCGGTCATATTCTATCTAATATTAAAAGGAATGCACTATCATTTGTTTTTATACTGTTATATTTGTTCCATTATTTAAGATGATGCAAGGCTAAAAAGAGAGAAACATAACAAAACACTTGTTTTGAAAGGTCATCAAAAAAGAACTGAAGGAACAATATATACACCATAAAAATAAGTTTCATTTATAAAGTGATATCACTTTTAAATTCAATATAATTTATATTCAATATATTTTTCTGTGAAAATCTGTTCGTTTGAGCATTAATACATAAATTTTATACCCTCACATGAAATTATGATTTAGTTGACTAAACCATGAGACATGATTTTCATAAGAATCTAATGATGTGATGACTCATATTTCAAAGGTAATTTGATTGAATGAAGAAAATGGAAATTTTAATGATTAAAGTAAATCATGGATATTAAAATGAGAACACAATATTTTAAGGAATTAATTGAATCATTTAAATGAAATTTACAAACCTTTTTCATGCTTTGATTTTCTGAAATTCATTAGAATTTATTTTATATTACTAATCATTACATGAGTGATTTTCCAAATCATATGTCTCATTCCATAGATTATTTTTTCACCACATATTTTCTATTTTATATTTTACATATTTCTTGATTGATATTGATACATGTAACTGACAATAACTCACATTTGAGCTGGGCAATGCAACTAACTAAAAAAACACATTTTAAATGATTGAGTATTATCATAAATAGAACATATCCTTAATGAAAACCTCTAGTTCAATCATTATTTATCCCATAGATAATGTTAATGTACTTTATAGGGATGCGACATCTTTCAAGAAATTTTTTATCCCTTCGTAATAGACTCTTGGTATTTTCATGATATTTTATATTTGATGTATGTGGGTAAGGGAAATAATAATGGAAGGTATGTTATACCACGAATGGATGATTTGTTGGGGTGATATTATGGTAATGATAATGGTCATTTTATTCGTTTATTATACTCATTATCTTTTCCCCCATGAATAAAATAATATAGAAAACCAAAATAATAATGAAATAATAATGGGTTGTGATTTGATAAAATAGGAAATAAAAATTAATACAGGAATTTTTTTTTATCAAATGTGGTTAGGTGATATAATTAATGTTTATTTCAATAATACAAATAGAAAAATAAATTGAAAAACAGTATTTGGAAAAAAAATTAAATAGGGTGAACAAATAATTCATTATGTATAATTTGATTATGAGCTTGATTTGAGTGCTATGTAAAGTAGTGAATTGTTGTGATTTTAATGGGAGAATGTTATTAAGGTTTTTTACATTTAATAATATTATTTATGATTTATGTTTTAAACCTCGTCCATTAGCATTAATTTTTTAAAAATTAAATCCATCCAACCTTAATCCTCACAGTAATTGAATCTATATAGAAAATTCTTAATGATTTTAAAGTTTCTTTTGTATTTTAAATCTGGATAAAGTAGTTCATTTACATGACTCTTTATATGGAGTTTTTTTCATGAAATGATAATAAATCTAATTGAATTTTATCATGTGTCATGAGAGAAACAAATTAAATATAACGAAAACCATGACATGGAATTAATGATAATAATTAATTGTGGAACATAAAAGATGTAACTTATAACATTAATAATATTATTATATTTTGAAAATAAAAATTCATTAATATATTTTTTTATTGAAATATGGGAAATTTAATTTATTATAATTTTTTATTTTTGAAAAACATTTACATTTATAATTATTTAATTTTTATTTTTTGGAATTTGAATAATGGAAACATTGATACTCTTAAATATCAATGGTTATATTTTATGCATGAGGAAAAGCATGATTTAAGTGGGCGATAATTAATAGAAAATATATATTAAATAATTTAAAATCATTTTTTAATGTTTTAATATGAAAAAAATAATTATTTTAATATAAATTTTCATATTTTATCATATTAGTGTTCTTGGAGATTAATCATAAAATTGTCCCTTTTTTAAACAGTTTTACATTATTCAAGTATTTTACCGTAAAATTTTATGTACTAATCCAAAAAGTGAAAATTTTTATTTTTAGGACTCTATGTATCTTGGGAGTCATTTAACCATTATGGAACAGAAACTGAATCCACTATATGGATGGTCAATGGATTCCCAAAATTTGGGAAATAAACACAATTAATAGATCTTTTCATTCTTTGTGTCGGGCCCATATCTCATTATTTCTTAGGGAAAATACTATGAAATTGTGTGGGTGGATGCGAAAGAGGTTTATGAACAACATTAATGATGTATCTCACATGAAAATCAACTGAATTAATGGTTATTAATGAATTATAATCCGTAACATTAAAATTTGTAGTGTAGGAGTAGGATGAATAGATTAACTGATCAAAGAAGACATAAATCTCTTCAAAATTGGCTATCTATGCTGAAATTTGGAGCAAATTTGAGCAAAACATTTATGAACTACATTAATGTTGGACACAATACGTTATATGGTAATTTATTGGGGATATGAAACATCAAAATTCGATGAAAAATTCTAGCCTATAAAAGGATGAGAGATCATCCCTCCCAAATCATCACCACACCATCAAATCCACCACGGAGGGAAGAATTGTAGAAGAAATCCTATAGATTTATTTCAATTATTTATTTTTCTATTATTTTAATTATCCGTAATCCTATGTGATATCGACTTCCCCATCCATGGAGAGGTCATCTCATTGTGTGATCGGAAATGTGGAAAGTTATACATATGTGCTTTGTTTGAGTTTTATTATTCAAATATATAAAATCCCTTCGTATTTCTTAATCTAGATTCCATTCATAATTCAGTTTTTAATTCGTATTATGGGAGAATTATGTTCTAATTATATTATTTTTAATTTATTTGGAAGATTATTCAAATCTCCCCCACCCAATTAATTTCTGTATATAGTGGAATTGATTATGGTTGGGTGGTGAGTGATTGATGGTCATTATGCACATGGAAAAGAAAATAAACTACCTATGTATTCAGTTTTAAATATTATTATCACACTTATCATCCCAAGGGATATAAATGACCTATTAGATGAATCCCTATCTGACATGATAGTTAATGAAAAGGGGATAAAACATGGAAACCATGATACAAAAGTAATAGGTCTAGACAAACCCATTCTGATCCATGCCTTTCTAAATTGTTTAAAACCAATAAAATAAATTAACTTCATTATATCAATTTGTTAAAAATTATTAAAATCAATTCTTTTCGTAATACTAATAAAAAGTAACAACCTTTTTTTTCTTCACAGTACTTCAGGAAACATCATTCAGATAACTATTATACTATAGTAATGTAATTTAAAAATTGGGTTTCCACACCCCTTGATTATCATGTGTCAATTTCAACCACTAATCAACTGATTATTAAAAATAATATCTACTAATCCTTGTGGGTCATTTTTGCATAATAGTCTAATTGACTAGATTATCATTATCGGGTTTAGTCATTAATTACACATAGATTGGAAGTATTTTATACTCTGATCATATTGGGTTGTAATTTGTATAATGTTTTTAACTCTATCTCATTCCACATTGGGAATTTCATTCAGTCAATTGTTCCATTGTCCCTTTCATGTGATGATAGCCTATTTTATCATATTTCCCACCATTTATTAAAATATAAACTGTCTAAAAAATGATAAATGAACATTTAAAAAATTATTCTTATGTAAAAATTATCTCTGAAGGAATATAATATAGCATTAGTTTGTATATCATATTTCTATATCAATTTTTCTAGGATTGTACATATACATAGGCATATACTTTTAACTAATATATTATTATCCAAATTACATAATTAACTAAATTTTTAAATGATACCAAATATTGTGAACCAAAATTTTCTTATATGTCTATTACGACAATTTTATGATAAACATAATAGAGACACATTCCAGGATCCAAATGACTTTCCTATTTAATTAATTAGGCTCTTATATCAATTATATTCAAGAAAACAAAAACATTGTTTAATTTAAACTTTTTTATCCTATTAAAAATATCATGTTCTCTTTAGTACCTACAGTCACCTAAGGATATTGATCTAACAATGGTGTGAGATTAAAGAATAGTAATGGGAGGAATTAGCGAACTGAATCAATAACACATTGGTGAGAATAATCAAATTTAACTTTCAATATTCACATGATCATCATAAATATCATAAAATAAATATTTGAAACATGAATTCAGTAGAGAAAATCCATAATAATGAAACATCATAGTACATTGGCCTTATATGATACATAGTTTTGGACAACAATATCATAATGTTCATGCAAAACATATGTTCTTAATCATAAGATCACCATTATAAATAATATTATCATTATATTTGCATCATCCCATGTAAATAAAGAATAATATATTTTCATAATTATTAATATTTGTGAATTAAATATTATTTTTACATTAAATGGGTTTCTATGTTCGATAGCGTACCTGATACGCAACAACGGGTTTCATTTAAATCTTACGTTTCACACTAATAATATATATTATTATTTTAAATTGTAGTTAAATCATAGCAATTATATTGGCGGTAATGAGAAAAACTTACTAAAATATGATTATACATGTTTGTTAAATGTATTTACATTTATTCAACAATTTTTAGAGGCTTAAAATTTGAATGAATATAATTTTAAGCATAATTTATATTAAAAGGTCGATTTACATCCTTTTAATGGTGAACCCTCTTTAAATATAGTTTTGGTCATATTAATACATTATATTTGACCAAATAAAATCCCTCTTTATAATGGGGGCATCAAAATTTACTCTGTGTATTTTTTTGAAAATTTTCAGATAAAGTTCAATTTTTTAATGAATAATGTAAATATTGTATTTTAATTCAAAAGTATGTTTTAATCTAATTTATTTTTATGGGTAGATTATATTTTTAATTTGTTTTAAAGTTTAATTAGAATATATTTTTACCATTTAATCCAATTTTGGTCATTGGAATTAATTTCACTTTCAAATTGGAAATAAAGAAGTGTCAATTTTTTTATAGTTATTATTTCTTAAAAACACGCTATTTATTTTAACAACAGAAATAAATATTAAAATTAATTAATTCTAGTTTTATGTTTTTAATTTGGTAAGATAGACATTATTTTTGAATTCAGAATATCAAATAATGCTTAAGCTGATTTTTTGGTATTTTTCTGAAAAACATCAATTTTTGATGAATAGTGAAACCACTTAGTAGTAGTTAAAAAAATGACATTTTCATTTAAATGAAATTTTACCACTTCTATGAATTTAATTTTGAAAATCCAATAGACATGGTTGTCATTAGTTAGTAAAATGTTGTTCAATAAGAGGAAAATAATTTTTGGTGAATAGTAACTCTTGACTTTTATTTACTGCGGTTAAAAGTAAATTCGGTAATTCAAGGTAAAAGGAATAATATAAAAATTAAAAATTACATTAACACTTGTTTTAACCAAATTTGATGAGTCATGGCCGACCAAGGGCATCCTTGGGTCGATTTTGGGACCCCATGGATCCACTTGGGAGTAATAATAACACTTTAGAATAATTAATTCAAAGTAAAGATAAAAATGACATAAAAAATATCATTTAGTAAACTAATTTTTAAATAAGGTTATATAAGTTATATTTTATACTATAAATATTCATTGTAAATCTAAAAAAATTTCAACATCATGGTATTTTTTATATAATTTTTAGACATCAAATAAATTAAATTATTTATGACATAATAATGATGAAGTGTTTACATCATTAATAAATGATTTAAACAAATAAGATTATAATGATTAAAATATTATCCAAAACATGTTGATTGGATGATTTAGTTTCAAATATGAGTCATCTTATCTTCAAATGTAATGATTTTTTGATCTTTTGAAACCGAAGATATGTTTATAATAAAATAATGTTTGCACACTTTCCTAAAAAGCCCCTCCTCTCCCTTATAAAAGGAGACCACATCTAACCATTTCCTCACACCTATTGTCACGAACCAAATCTGGTCGCCTCCCAAACCGGCACCAAACCCAGCCCGTGACATGACCCGAAGGGCGTTCCCTATCCCCACGGGCTGGCACAAGTGCCCGGGTATCATTTATTTAGGTTTGGGAACAATTTACCCGAATATGAAGTCATAAACCATTAAAAACAATCAATAAACTGAATCTGAAAATTTATACCAAATGATGTTTAAACAAAAACCAGAACTGAATACATAGGTTTAGAGTCAATAAAAAAAATGTCCAATGACACAATGGAACAGAAACAAAACAGACCCATGGACTCCACATGACAAGGGGTCATCACCCCCAAGTCGTCTCCACTACTCCGCCCCAAGGATGAGGACTAACACCCTGAACCGCCATCACCCTTAGCCTTTCCTTTACCTGGGTCAAAAAAAAGGTCTACTTACACCCAAGGGGTGTAAGTAGGGTGTGATCCTAAGCCCAATAGGATACCACCCTATGATTCCAAGGTGCATGCAATACAAGGTGAAAAAGCAAGCAGTTTTAATATGCAATTAAAAGCGGTGAAAAATTCCACAAAATGAAACTTTAAATTGAAAACATTTTTCAAGATAAAACTTTCAGAATTTTAACACATTTAAATAGGAATATTATATACTGATTTATAATTCCAAAGACACCCAAAAACAAGGGCAAATACCACAAATCCACTGAGCAACAAAACCGGGAACACCCCTAGGCACTAGATAGTCTCAGGCCCCATGTACCTCGTACTTCAGTGTAATGTAACCATAGTAAAGTGTTTTCTCATGCACGAGCCACTAGTAGGGAACATACCCATAACCTAGTGGTCCCCAATAATCATCAACATAGTTTAGTTAGAGTTGTCGTTATCCAAATGCTAAGTGAAACAGGGACAAAACCCATCCGGTCCACTAGCCGTACTAGTACAAATCCGCCCCACCTAGGTACCCGGGCTTCCCCCTTTGTGCTCAAACAATTTCAGGATTTAACACAAATCCATTTTTAATGTAAAACACCACTAATGGTCACATACACCAAATACAGTAGCTATCTCATTTTCTACCACTTAAAACACACAACAAACTCTTTGAATTTAAATAAATCAATTTCACAAAATCTCGTGTAGTTTTGCACACAAAACCCCTTAAGAAACCCACTTGTACACGATGTTCACAATTGTAAGTTACCAAAATAGTAAAGGCAGCCCAATAAATATCAATTAAAACAACAAATCAATTTTTGGGCATCCTCATGTCAAACAAGAAGTGTTCTCTTTGTAAAACCTTCATTTTCGCACAAAGGTGGAACCAAAACTTCACTTTCTTTACAAGCACAATTAAAACTCATTATTTGCAGCAATTACCAAAGGGGATAAACATTATAAATAGTATTTTATGTCTTATTACAGATCAATAAAAACAACTAAGTATTTATAGGGCATCCCCAAATAAACAAACAAAACACTTCTTTGGAAAACCCCCAATTTCACACCAAATTGGCATTTTAAATTCAATTGCAATGGAAACATCATTAGAACCAATTTTTGTAGCAATAATAAAATTATATAAATCTGAAAATATGATAAATACAGCATGCTAATACACAAAGATTGCATCAACATTGGAATCACCTACCAAATCAAATGAAACCATTGAATCCTTTGTGCGAAAACACAAACGCACCACCGCCGCACCTCAAGAAGGGTAGATCAAACCTAAAAATAGAAAATTGGACCACGAAAACCCAAGGTTAAACCTTAGGTTCTAACCCCTACCCACTGGTCATTGTTTAATTCAATAAAAAGGGAGGAAACCCTAAAAAAATAGAATGAAACCCTAATCAATTTGAAAGGGGAAAAGAAATGGACAAACTTACTTGATAAATCTAGAATGAATCTCCCCAAAACACTAGTATCTGAAATTTAAAACGGCCAAAACTCAGGGGATGGTCTCACAAGAATTCTTAGGTCATTTAGGAATTGTAATGGAGGGAAAAGATTAAGAATAGAAGGAGTTATGAAAGGATCAATTTACCTCTCCAAAATCTGGACGATTTCTGAAATTCAGAAAGTTTCGACTATTGTCGCGACTCTATCGAGCTCCAAATTGTGGGAGGAGGGCATGGGGTCGCGCCTGGGCTTCTTAGGGTCGATAGGGAGGTGGAATAACCGAAAAATACATTTTAATGAATAAGGTATTAATAAATTAATGAAACAATTTAAAACTGGAAAATGGGCCTTCGGGTTGGCCCAATTCTCAAATAAAAACAAAAATCCCCCATGCTTATGGATTTATAAAGGCCCCAAATTTAAATTTGGGGTTAATATATCAGGGGAGAACAATTAGGAGTTAGAATGAGTCAAAAATATTAAAAATTGAAAAAGTTATAAATGAAAAAAATTTATTTTTAAATCTGGAATTCGGCTCGCAGTTTGGCCCAATTCATGATAACTCACCTATTCTCAATAAAACCTTTGGCAACCACCAAAACAAATCATGAGTGGAAAATAAATTTAAAATAACCCTAAAATAGGTTACTTACGTGACAATTCTCCCCACCTTGAAAACTTTCTGCCCCGGAAAGTCACAGCAAGGTCAAAGCAACAACCAAACCCAACTGAGAAACCAATAGGTACACCCTTGCCAGGTTTCACCCCCAAAGGTCAAAACACCTCCAGTGATCAATGATGGAAGGAATAATGTCACAAACCAAACTTACACCACTTTCCTGAAACAATAAAGTACATCCAGGATTTATACCAAATGAAAACTCGTCAAATACAATCTGAACAATACTCAATCAATTTACCCAAAAAAATAAACAACATTGAACAAGGTTACACTTCCCTACTATAACTAAACCATTGGAAACTCTCCAATATCAATGTTTACCCAATGAATATGTAGGTAGTTAGATATCTTCGAATGATAATACCTACTTCCCAGACAAGTCCAAAGAAAAAAAAAATGAGTTACTCGTATGAAGAGACACAAATGGGCTTCCCACCATAAGAGACAACTTAAATTGTTTTCCCGAGACAGAATCAAGACACTAATAGTGGGAGGCCCAAACATACTCTCTAGTAAAAGGGATATACTTCCATTAAATGTTTATGAAGGAATATTCATGAGAATCATAGTGGGTCTCCCCACCATAATAACTGACCATCTTAACCGACCAGCATGGGCCGACACAGAAAGACCCAAAAAGAAATCAAAGATTTAGGAAGGGTGCAGGATTAGTCTCCATGGTTTGGGAAACTGTGCACTAACTATGAATATAATTCTTTCTACATGGCTTCCTAGCACACAACCACTACTAAACGTGCACAAACTATGTGCTCAACCATGACGAAACCATAGGATTGAACTATTCCCATCTTTCATACTAAGGATAGGACTTTGTACAAGGGTTTAAATGGCCCTGGGATTTCCCTGACTACGAGCCAGCTTCTCTCCGAGACCTATGGCTGGAGCTCAAATGATTGAAGCATCTTCGGCCTCATAGTTAATATTTGGAAACCCACTGAATGAGAATTCTTCTTTTCGGTGCCACCAAAAACTACACCGCAGTCCCAAATAAGTTTTATAGACATAACACATTCCAAACTCACTTTACCTTATCGCGATATTTCACTGAAACAAGGGCTGAGAAGATACACACACATCACAACTTGTTTCTTCAGGTGAGAAACAATATAAGTAAAGAACACCAACACTCACCTTCGTCTAAAATGGAAGATTTTGAAGTTTTTCCAAGGGAGACATTCTCACAACATAATAGGGACTCTCATAGGATTTCACAACATTCACCTCTATGGTCAATCGAGCACATGACATCATAAGGCATCACCGAACATGACCATTGTGACTGATATAAACAATTCATGGAGAGGGACCTTATACAACATACCCAAACAACACACAATTCTAGAAAGTGGCCACAATATCCTATCGTGACCATATTTCCCACACCGGTGGCTTAACATGAATTAATGCATCAAAGAAACTTTGAAGAACCCAAAGGTCCTCTTAGACACCATCGAGACACTCATCCACACTTACAACCAAAGAACACTTCCACCTTCGACGAATCATGAAACTTTAGAAACTAAGGTTTCTTTCAACCTTTCAAAATAACTTTACCACTACAAGAGGATCCAAAAATCAACGAAATGAATGGGTGTAGACTCAATCAACAATGATCGATAAAATATTCCTTATATTGATCAACTGGAGGATTTTCCAATGGCGAAACAATATGGATTGCACTTCAGCTGTGCATTAACCCTTAATGGGGGCATACCTTATCCAATGAGAGAACCCAAGGACCCAACCAATCTGATCCATTAGTCAAAACATGCCTCAAACCAGATCCAAACACATGAAGGGAACCACTGTAGAGGCATCCCAAAACATTTTTCAAAAGAGACCACTAATCGTCCCTACAACACAGCTCACCGACCAAACACAAACCCAAAACACAGTTCAAACAGGAGGGGTTCTTGGACTCAAAACATCCCACAACATCAACAGTATAAAAAACCCATAATAAAAACTATACCAAACTATTCATCAATACATCATGTTTTTCTTTAAAACTATTTCTTTGAAAACAAACGGTTTTGTAGTAAGCGTATCCACCAATGGTACCCCATGGGCCTCACACATGCATGTTTTTGTGTCACACCGGGCACCCTCCTCATAACCATCCCAGCACTAATCCAGTCATGCCATCAACCATCCATCATCCCATATAACCCCATGCATGTGGTCACTCATTGAAATACCAAAGGGTAAAACAAAAATTCCTTCCACTTTTCAAAAACAAAATGCTTAACCAACCCAACCTTTTTCTCAAAACGGCTAACAATGAGATCAAAATCCCAATTCACATCTTACAAAACATTTCATAAAGACACAAAAATTTGGAAAAGAACCCACATTCAAGATATTCATATCAATATCCAAACATCTCATCCAATTAAAACACCATTTTATTATTTAGAAAACTCTATTGGAAACACTTTTCAAAACCAACTTTAATATAGTTCCTTCTTTCAAAAGAGGTGTAAGCACACCATTTTACATTTCAAAACAATTCTGAAAATTCAATTCATCAATTTCAGAAACCAAACCATTCCCTCTTTATTTG
The DNA here is from genome assembly GCA_963277665.1 of Viscum album. Taxonomy (NCBI): domain Eukaryota; kingdom Viridiplantae; phylum Streptophyta; class Magnoliopsida; order Santalales; family Viscaceae; genus Viscum; species Viscum album. Next base: position 860,853,243 of record OY728151.1, read on the forward strand.
AAAATCATTTCATAAAAACTTTACGCTTATTAAAACCAAGTCACCAGAAAACCAAAGTGCCGAGATTTCAAAAATAAAGCACAAAACAATCTGAGAGGAAACTAGTTTCAATGGGTGACTTGGAAATATGGTTGGCAGCCATATTCCAATCACTTCACTATCACAGAGAGTGTTTTAGGGAATATCCCCAGCTTCACATGGCTTGTCAGGCCCTGCGAGCTCATTGAGACCATTAACCCAACTCTCTTTTCATTTCCCCTAATCATCATCAAACCAAGAAAACCAAAGGAATTAGATAAATCCCGACTTCCCATGGAGACTCGAATCCTGTCATGAGGTGTGGTGATTAGGCACACTACCAATAACCGAACTACCAAGTCCCAACAATCGTAAATTTATACTATCCCGACTGTTCCCCAAATAACGTGACCCAAAGAGTTAACCAGAACCTCCTCTGATACCATTTTGTCACGAACCAAATCTGGTCGCCGCCCAAACCGGCACCAAACCCATCCCATGACATGACCTGAAGGGAGTTCCCTATCCCCACGAGCTGGCACAAGTGCCCGGGTATCATTTATTTAGGTTTGGGAACGATTTACCCGAATATGAAGTCATAAACCATTAAAAACAATCAATAAACTGAATCTGAAAATTTATACCAAATGATGTTTAAACAAAAACCAGAACTGAATACATAGGTTTAGAGTCAATAAAAAAAATGTCCAATGACACAATGGAACAGAAACAAAACAGCCCCATGGACTCCACATGACAAGGGGTCATCACCCCCAAGTCGTCTCCACTACTCCGCCCCAAGGACGAGGACTAACACCCTGAATCGCCATCACCCTTAGCCTTTCCTTTACCTGGGTCAAAAAAAAGGTATACTTACACCCAAGGGGTGTAAGTAGGGTGTGAGCCTAAGCCCAATAGGATACCACCCTATGATTCCAAGGTGCATGCAATACAAGGTGAAAAAGCAAGCAGTTTTAATATGCAATTAAAAGCGGTGAAAAATTCCACAAAATGAAACTTTAAATTGAAAACATTTTTCAAGATAAAACTTTCAGAATGTTAACACATTTAAATAGGAATATTAGATACTGAATTATAATTCCAAATACACCCAAAAACAAGGGCAAATACCACAAATCCACTGAGCAACAAAACCGGGAACACTCCTAGGCACTAGATAGTCTCAGGCCCCATGTACCTCGTACCTCAGTGTAATGTAACCATAGTAAAGTCCTTTCTCGTGCACGAGCCACTAGTAGGGAACATAACCATAACCTAGTGGTCCCCAATCATCATCAACATAGTTTAGTTAGAGTTGTCGTTATCCAAATGCTAAGTGAAACAGGGACAAAACCCATCCGGTCCACTAGCCGTACTAGTACAAATCCGCCCCACCTAGGTACCCGGGCTTCCCCCTTTGTGCTCAAACAATTTCAGGATTTAACACACATCCATTTTTAATGTTAAACACCACTACTGGTCACATACACCAAATACAGTAGCTATCTCATTTTCTACCACTTAAAACACACAACAAACTCTTTGAATTTAAATAAATCAATTTCACAAAATCTCGTGTAGTTTTGCACACAAAACCCCTTAAGAAACCCACTTGTACACGATGTTCACAATTGTAAGTTACCAAAATAGTAAAGGCAGCCCAATAAATATCAATTAAAACAACAAATCAATTATTGGGCATCCTCATGTCAAACAAGAAGTGTTCTCTTTGTAAAACCTTCATTTTCACACAAAAGTGGAACCAAAACTTCACTTTCTTTACAAGCACAATTAAAACTCATTATTTGCAGCAATTACCAAAGGGGATAAAAATTATAAACATTATTTTATGCCTTATTACAGATCAATAAAAACAACTAAGTATTTATAGGGCATCCCCAAATAAACAAACAAAACACCTCTTTGGAAAACCCCCAATTTCACACCAAATTGGCATTTTAAATTCAATTGCAATGGAAACATCATTAGAACCAATTTTTGTAGCAATAATAAAATTATATAAATCTGAAAATATGATAAATACAGCATGCTAATACACAAATATTGCATCAACATTGGAATCACCTACCAAATCAAATGAAACCATTGAATCCTTTGTGCGAAAACACAAACGCACCACCGCCGCACCTCAAGAAGGGTAGATCAAACCTAAAAATAGAAAATTGGACCAAGAAAACCCAAGGATAAACCTTAGGTTCGAACCCCTACCCACTGGTCATTGTTTAATTCAATAAAAAGGGAGGAAACCCTAAAAAAATAGAATGAAACCCTAATCAATTTGAAAGGGGAACAGAAATGGACAAACTTACTTGATAAATCTAGAATGAATCTCCCCAAAACACTAGTATATGAAATTTAAAACGGCCAAAACTCAGGGGATGGTCTCACAAGAATTCTTAGGTCATTTAGGAATTGGAATGGAGAGAAAAGATTAAGAATATAAGGAGTTATGAAAGGATCAATTTACCTCTCCAAAATCTGGACGATTTCTGAAATCCAGAAAGTTTCGACTATTTTCGTGACTCTATCGAGCTCCAAATTGTGGGAGGAGGGCATGGGGTCGCGCCTGGGCTTCTTAGGGTCGATAGGGAGGTGGAATCACCGACAAATACATTTTAATGAATAAGATATTAATAAATTAATGAAACAATTTAAAACTGGAAAATGGGCCTTCGGGTTGGCCCAATTCTCAAATAAAAACAAAACTCCCCCATGCTTATGGATTTATAAAGGCCCCAAATTTAAATTTGGGGTTAATATATCAGGGGAGAACAATTAGGAGTTGGAATGAGTCAAAAAAATTAAAAATTTAAAAAGTTATAAATGAAACAAAATTTATTTTTAAATCTGGAATTGGGCTCGCAGTTTGGCCCAATTCATGATAACTCACCTATTCTCAATAAAACCTTTGGAAACCACCAAAACAAATCATGAGTGGAAAATAAATTTAAAATAACCCTAAAATAGGTTACGTACGTGACATCTATCAAGACATTTGGCTCATCCTACCTCAAACATATTAATCTCCCTAAATCCCTCTCCTCTTTTTAGAATCCTTACTTTAGGCATAAGGCACTTCAAGAAGTCCTTTTGGATGAAACTAAAGGAAGTTACACAAATTAAAGGTAACATTATCTCTTAAAATATTTTCATTTATTTTACTTCTCCAACCCCTAAACACTTTTTATTCCTTTATTTTATAGGAAAAAAATTATAATAAATATACTCGTATGGTTTTATAAGAATTATTCAAACTACACTTACAAACACCTCTATCTAATGGGTGAAGAACATACTGTTTCTGTGGATGGAAAACTAACCCCTCACAAAACGATGATTGTTCAATTATCTCATACCACCTCTCATGGTGGCCATTATGATGGAAATGTATTTATAAATGATATATATTATGCTTATGTTTTCTTTTTTGATTCTATATTCTCCATTTATAGTATGCATTTATGGTTTCCATAGTGGGAAAATATGCTAATTTGTTTTGAGGAAGTGCGGACTACCACCACCTCAAAGTGATGTGACTCATTAATGCCTTATGTGGGATGTATAAAGGATAGAGTTAATGATATTATATATGATATTATAATATAATTATAATATACCTATTTATCATTATGTTTTAATTCTATTAAAATATGAAATAGAAAATAAAGTAGCGTTCATGCGTACGTACGACTTACCATCTCCATGAACGGTGCATTTCATTTATTACCTCTAACTGTTATGTACTATTATATATACATGTATATAATTGATATATATATATATGATATATATGATATCTAAATCATTAATATCTTTCTCGATATAATGGACTATTGTCCACATTGACAACTTGTAAATATAAGGTGTTTATTTTTTACTCAAGTACCAAATATCGACAAAACAACAATTATTAACATGAAAAGATTACATAATTTTTAAAACATGGTAATAAGTGTTATAAAAGGAATAATAAGCATGAAAAATGTTCTTAAGCAAGTATAAATTCACTTTATAGTATTATTCAGGAGATTAAAGAATGACTGAGTCAAGTCGGACACGAGGTAAGAGACTTTGTCGCAATCTCCTTTCATTGAAGCATATTTTGTTTTAATACATGATTTTCTTTTATACGTTGTATAAACACCTTTTAATTTTCATTTCTTTCAAAGGGAATATTTTTTGTGATGTATTTTACTAAATTAAAAAAAGGAATGTTTTTTTATTTAAGCGGTGACAACGACCTTTCCACCGCCGGGAGTATTATTTGATCTTTGGCATCCTTAACAAGCCAGAATGTTTTTAAAAAGAAAAAAAATACCATATACTCTTTTTACGTATTTTGGTGTCGAAAATGATTTTGATAATAGATTTATTATTTCAATATCTTGAAATGATATTTTGTTATTGCAATGTGGAAATTTTATCTTTCCTTTAGTCTTATGTTATGTGTTATGACCATGTTATGGTTCTTGGGAATTAATTACGTATATGGGTGGCTCTATGATAAACCTAGGGTGGGTGAGCCTGAGATAGCCCTCCAATGCATTGGGTAACACGACAGAAGTAAAATTTAATGTCTCTCCTAAGAGATTTATGTAATATACTATGATGGGAATTCCAAAGTAACTCCATATGTAGCTGTGATAGCTACAATGTAAGTATGGTATGGATGCCCCAAGTAAATTATATGATTTATGATTTCTATGTGTTATTCATAAAATATTTTGATTTCATGAGGTAAGTAAAAGAGTTCATGTTTTGTATGTATTTTTGAACAAATTTTTTCTTTCATTGTTTTATAACCATTTCTGAGATTTTTATGCTCTCCCATGTTTCAAAATGTTTTCACAGGACATAAAGATGAATAGGGTCAAGGATGGGATCAATGAAAAGTCATGTTGTCTAAAACATGAATCTAGACATGACTCTTTTTTTTCAGAGTTTTTATTTTATGAAAAAATGGAAACTGTGTCGATGTTTCTACTTCGTAATCTTTTGAGATGTAATAGTTATGTCCTAACCCTCTAAAACTCCAATCCTAAAAATATCCTCAATGTGAATTATTCATTTAGTTCAATATTATGTAATATTTAAGGTTGGGTCCTTATATTTGGTATCAGATGTCAGTTTAGATAACTTTAGGAGTTAGGGTATTGTTAAACTAATATCCATAGAGTAATTTATGTTAATATTAAAATGATATAGAATTTACAGATTAGCATGTTACTTCTCCTAAGATATTTTTCTATGTTCATAATGGTTTTCTGTAGAAGAAACATGGCAGCAATGTTGGGGTGACATCAGGAGGAAGACAACCTTCCAAACCAGCAACCTGTTATAGTCGAAATTAGAACCGAATAGATTGTTGCAATGATGGAACATTTGACTCAGGATATTAATGTTGGTGGTATCCATGTATGAGATCAGCCAGATCAACCACAAAGGAACATGTCAGTAGTGGAGCATTTCCTGAGGCAACATCCCCCATAATTTAGAGGATCATTTGATCCAGTTTTAGAATAAGGGTATATTAATGCACTGGAAAAGATTTTTGATGTCATGGGTTTTTCAAAACATCAAAATGATAGTCACGTAGTTTACCATTTGAAGGTGAAGCTGGTCATTGGTGGTTGATGGTGAAACATATTTGGGATAGTGAGGAGATTGATGCTCTTGATTAAGATGTAGTATAAACTATGCTTCTTTAGAAATATTTTCCCAATGTTGTTCGTCTTAGGATAGAAAAAAAATTCTTGGAATTAAGGGAGGAGGATGAATCGGTGCCTACTAATGAAGAAAAATTCACTCGACTGGCAAGGTATGCCCGAAATTTCATACTTGATCTTAACAGTAAAATCAACTGTTTTTACTCAGTATTAAAGCTAAAGTATCGAAGGTCTTTATCTTCTCGTGAGTTCAAAAGTTATGAAAAAAATATTCTTTGTGCGGAGATTGTGGAAATGGAGTATACTGATGATCAAGTGTTCTTTGAAAAACAACAGAATAAGAAGTCGAGGTGGCTGGCGAAAAGGAAGAACTCTTCAAAAAAATTATGATAGTAAGAAATATAAGTTTAATATTTGTGAAAAATGTGGTAAAAATCATGATGGTAAATGCCTTTTGAATTCGGGTAAGTGCTACCAATGTGGTAAAATGGGACATAAGGCTCATAATTGAACTGAAAATGATCAGGGTAATGGTATGAAAAAATCTGATTTACAATCAGTATGATGATTTAAGTGCAATGAAATGGGTCATTATGTAAATGAGTGTCCAAAAAAGAACTCAACTGGGGGAAAGCAGCCATACGACAAGCATAAAGGAGGGGTGAAATCCTTTGCAACTACTTCAGTAGATGTTGGGATTGTTTGTTTTGATTATGACAATGTGTTGATTGATTCAGGGTCTACATACACTTTTATTTCTGAGAATTTCTCTAGTAAATTTGGAATTCCATATCATATTATGAATACTGAACTTATGGTAAAAACACATGGAGGAAATGTTGAGACCAAAAGAAACTATAAGAACCTTCATGTCCTTTTGTGTGAAAAGAATCTACCTGCAAACCTTATTGTTTTGACTCTAGTATAGGTTGATGTTATTTATGGCATGGATTTGCTTTCTGTTTATCATGCTATGATTTACTGTAGAGATAAAGAGGTTTATTTTCAGAAAGATTTTTAGTTTGTGTACAAGAATGAACCCGTGTCTTTTATAACATATCAAGATGCTAAGAAACTAGTAAAAGATGGAAATTAATTTTACCTTGAATATATTGTTTAAAACAAAGGAACTACTTATTTTAATGATGTGCCAGTTGTAAATGAGTACCTTGATGTTTTTCATGATGAGTTTCCAGGTATTATGCCTGATAGGGAAGTTCAATTTACTGTTGACATAGTTCATGAGGCTAATCCAATTTGAAAACCCCCTTATTGAATGGTTAAAATTAAAATTTTAGAGTTAAAGAAGTAACTGCAGAATTTATTAGATAATGGTTTCATTCAACCTAGAACATCACCATGAGTTGCTCCTGTTATGTTTGTTAAAAAGAAAGACGGTTCAATGTGACTTTTCATTGATTATATAGCATTGAATCACATCACTGTTAAGAACAAGTATCCTTTTCCTTTTATCGATTATTTGTTTGATCAGCTTCAGGGAGTTCAGTATTTCTCGATGATTGATTTGAGGTCAGGGTACCCTTAGATTAATGTAAAGGAAGAAGACATTACGAAGACCACATTTCGTACAAGATATGGACATTATGAATTTGTAGTTATGAATTTTTGTTTTACCAATGCTCCTGCTATATTCATATATATTATGGATAGAATTTTCCAGGACTTATTGGATAAGTTTGTGGTTCTGTTCATTGATGATATTCTGGTGTATTCAAAAATTAAAGAGGAACATGAAAGTCATTTAAGGGTTGTCTTGAAAACCTTCTATGAAAAGAAACTATTGGGAAAATTTAGCATGTGTGAGTTTTGGTTACCAAAAATTTCTTTCCTTAGTCACATTGTTTCAAAAATGGAAAAACTGTTGATCCTGCTAAAACAAAAGATGTTGAATAATGGAAAAGACCCACAAATATAACTAAGATCTGTTGTTTTCATGTTTTGACATGTTATTACCGGAGGTTTGTTTATAATTTTTCACGGTTATGTAGTCCAATGACTATGTTAACTTGAAAAGTTGTTATGTTCATTTGGACAAAAGAATGTGATGATTTTATTCCATGAATTGAAAAGAAGATTAGTGAATGATCTAATTTTGGCACTACCATCAAGAAATGTCAAGTTTGTTATCTAAAGTGATGCTTCGTTTAATAGACTCGGATGTGTCCTTATGCAGAATGATCAGATAATTTCTTATGATTCACGATAGTTGAAACCTCATTAGTTAAATTACCCTACACATGATTTGGAATTAGCTGCTATTTTTTTTTCATTAAAAATTTGGAGGCATCATTTGTATGGCATAAATTGTGAAATATATACTGATCACAAAAGTTTAATGTATATTTTCACTCAGAAGGAATTAAATATGAGATAGAGGAGATGGTTGGAATTAATATAGGATTATGATTGCACGACCCTTACCATCTGGGAAAGGAAAATAAAGTGGTTGATGCATTGAGTCGAAAAATTAATGCTTCATTAAACATGTTACGGTTGGAACGAGGTCCTTTGATTTTTGATTTGATAAAATTGGGCATAGAAGTTGTTGGTACAAGGAATTCTTCTGTTTTGTTTCAGGTGTTAGTGAGATCATGTCTATCAGATAGAATTAAGCAAGCACAGAAGGAACACAATGATTTGTAGAAAAAGATAATGTTGGTTCAGATGTTTAAGTTGCCTTATTTTAACATTGATAATGATTATGTTTTGAGATTTGTAGAGAGATTATGTGTGCCTTTTGATTCACAGTTGAAGAGAATGTTTTTATGTGAAGCTCATAGTTCCCCATTTTTTGTTCATCCTGGAAGTACTATGATTTACAGAGAACATTTGGAGTATTACTGGTGGGATGGAATGAAAAGAGATATTGCTGATTTTACTATGAAGTGTTTGTTTTGTCAGCAGGTTAAAGAAGAGTGGTAGTTACCAAAAGGGATGATTCTGCCTCTACGAGTGCCAGAGTGGAAATGGGAAAATATATCCATGGACATAGTTGTGGTATTACCAATGAAATATCAATGTAATATTGCAATATGAGTTTTAGTTGATCGATTGAAAAAATATGCTCATTTCCTTCCTATTCGAGATACTTTGTCTCTAGATCAACTTTCTCAGTTGTATGTTAAGAAGATAGTCAGGTTTCATGGTGTTCCCCTCTCCATTATATCTGATCGTGATCCTTGGTTTATTTCCAACTTTTGGAATGGCCTTCAGAAGTCGATGGGTACTGAATTAAATTTTAGTACAGATTTTGACCATCAATCATATAGGAAATCATAACGAACAATTTATACATTAGAGGATATATTACGTTCTTGATCGATGGATTATTGTGGAAGTTGGGACCAACATATTTCGTTGGTTGAATTTTCTTATAATAAAAGTTTTTATTCCAGTATACAGATGTATCCATTTGAAGAATTATATGGAAAGCGTTGTGGAACTCCAACTTTTGGGGATAAAGTATGATAAAGGAAGTTGATGGGACTAGAATTGGTAGAAGAGATTGCAGAGAAACTTCATTTTATTTAGAATAAGATGAGAATATCTTAGAGAAGATAAAAAAGTTATGCAGATAACCAGAGGAAGGATCTTTCTTTTGAGGTATGTCATCATTTCTTTCTCAAAGATTCTCCATGGAAAATAGTGATGCGTTTTGGTCAGAAGGTAATGTTGAGTCCGAGGATCATTGGAACTTATGAAATTCTAGAGAATGTTGGATCAGTTGCATACAAAGTGGATTTACCTCCATGTTTACCCTAAGTACACAATGTTTTTCAAGTTTTGATGTTGAGAATGTATATACTAGATCCATCTCATGTTTTGAGAACAAAGGTAGTTTAGTTGGAAGAGAATCTCTCTTATGAAGAACAACCAGTCCATATTTTTGACCGTAGAGAGAATGTGTTGCGGAATAAAATAATTCATCAGGTAAAGGTTTTGTGGAAAACCCATATGATTGAAGAGGCAACATGAGAATCTGAAAATGCTATGAAAGTTAAATACCCCCACTTATTTTGATAAGTTAATAAAAATAGCGAGGGCGCAATTTACAAAAGAGGGGAAGGATGTAACATCCCAAATAAATGAAGAATAAGATATTTTCATATTTATTAATTTTTGTGAATGAAATATTATTTTTTACTTTAAAGGGGTTTGTATGTTTGATAGCGTACATGATACCCAACAACAGGTTTCTTTGAAATCATACATTGCACACTAATAATATTATATTATTATTTTAAATGGTAGTTAACTACTAGCCGTTATATTGGCGAGAATGAACAAAACTAACTACGATATGATTATACATGTTTGTTAAATGTATTTAAATTTATCCAATAAATGTTATAGGCTTAAAATGTGAATGAATATAATTTTAAGCATAATTAACATTAAAAGGTTGATTTACCGACTTTAAATGGAGAAACCTCTATAAATATAGTTTTGGTCACTTTAATACATTTTATTTTACAAAATAAAATCCTTCTTTAAAATGGGGACATCAAAATTTACTTTGTGTAAATTCATGGAATTTTTCCGATAAAGTTCATTTTTTTCATGAATAGTGTAAATATTATATTTTAATTCAAAACTATGATTCATTCAAATTTATCTTTATAATTAGAATATATTTTTAAATGGTTTTAAAGTTTATTTATAATATATTTTTATCATTTAATCCAATGTTTGTCATTGGATTTAATTTCACTTTGAAATTGGATATAAACAGGTGTCAATCTTTTGATAGTTATTTTTTCTTAAAAACACACTATTTGTTTTAACAACTGAAATTAAGTTTAAAATTAATTAATCCCACTTTTATGCTTTTAATTTTGTAAAATATAAATCATCTTTGAATTTTGAATATCAAATAATGATTAGGCTGATTTTTTGTTATTTTTCTGAAAAACTTCAATTTTTGATGAATAGTGAAACCACTTAGTAGTAGTTAAAAAAACCGAATTTTTCATTTAAATGAAAATTTACCACTTCTGTGAATTGAATTATTAAATTATAACTTACATTGTTGTTATTATTTTGTAAAATTTGGCTCATTAAGATGAAAATAATTTTTGGTGAATAAAAACATTTGACTTTTATTTACCCCGGTTAATGGTAAATAGGGTAAATCAAGGTAAAACAAATAGTATAATAATTCAAAATTTCCTTAACACTTGTCATAAACTTATTGGATGATTCATGGCCGACCCAGGGCGTACATGGGATGAATTTGGTACCCTATGGAGTCACTTGGGAGTAATATCAACACATTAGAAAAATTAATTAAAAGTAAAGGAAAAAAATGACATAAACAAATAACATTTAGTAAATTAATATATACAGAAGGTTATATAAGTTATATTTTCAACTAATAATGTTCATTGGGAAGCTAAATATATTTTCTACATCATGGTATTTTTTATATAATTTTTAGACATAATATAAATTAAATTATTTATGACACAATAATGATGATGTGTTTACCTCATTAATAAACGATTAAAATTAATTAGATTATAATGGTTAAAATATTATCAAAAACATGTCCAATTATGATAGGATTATTTTATTTAGAATATTATTCATCTTATCTTAGACTTTAATTGGTTTTGGACATTTTTAAAACAAATATATGTTTACAATAAAATAATGTTTTCACACATTCCTAAAGAGCCCCTCCTCTCCCTTATAAAAGGAGACCACTTCTAACCAATTAAACACACATCTCAAGAATTATGACTCATCCAAACTCTGCCCAATTAATCTCCCTACATCCCTATCCTCCTTCTAGAATTCTTACTTTAGGCAGAAGACAGTACAAGAAGACCATATGGTCAAACCAAAGGAAGTTACCCAAATTAAAGGTAACAGTTTCTCTTAACTTCTTTTATTTTATTTTACTTCTCCAACAACTAAATACTTTTATTCAATTATTTTATAGAAACAACAGTATCTTCAATATTCTAGGATGTTTTTATAATAAGTATTTGATCTAAACATTTACATACCTCCATCTAATGGTTGAAAGACATACTGTTTTTATAGATGACAAACTAACACCTCATGTGGAATGATGATTATTCAATTATCTCTTACCGCCTATCATGGTTTCCATTATGATGGAACTGTATATATATATATATATATTATATTATTTTTTACGTTTCCTTTATTCTTTTGTATTTTCCATTTATAGATTGCCCGTATGGTTTCCATAGTGGGTAAATACGATAATCTCAATTAAGGAAGTGCAGACTATTGTCCCCTCAAAGTGATGTGACTCATTAATGCCTTATGTGGGATGTATAAAGGATAGAGTTAATGATATTATATATGATATTATACTGTAATTATAATATAACTATGTATCATTATGTTTTAATTCCATTAAAATAATAAATTGAAATTAAAGTAGCATTCTTGCATACGTACGACTTACCGTCTCCATGAACGGTGCATTTCATTTTTACCTTCAAATTTTATGCACTATTACAAATAAATATATATACTGGATATATATGATATATATGATATCTAAATCATGAATATAATTCGGGATATAATGGAATATTGGCCACATGGACAACTTGTAAATATAAGGTGTTCATTTTTGACTCAAGTACCAAATATCGACAAAACAACCATTATTAATTTGAAATGGTTAAATAATTTTTAAAACATGTTAATAAGTGATATAAAAGGACTAATAAACATGAAAAAGGTTCTTAATCAAGTATAAATTATCTTTAGTTTATTATTCAGGAGATTAATGAATGATTGTATGAAGTTGGACATGAGGTACGAGACTTCGTCTCAATCTCCTTTCATTGAGGCATATTTTGTTTTAATACACGATTTTCTTTTATATGATGTATAAAAACCTATGAAATTTAATTTAATTCAAAGAGAATGTTTTTATACGAAGCATTTTACTAAACAAAAAATGGAATGTTTTTTACGTAAGCGATGAAAATGACCTTTCCACCGCCGTGAGTATTATTTGATCATCGGCTTCCTTAACAAGTCAGAATGTTTTTAAAAATAAAAAAAATACCATATTATCTTTTTACATATTTTGGTTTTGAAAATTGTTTTGAGAATGGATTTATTATTTCAATACCTTGAAATGATATTTTTTTATTGGAATGTTGAAATGTTATCTTTCATTTATTCTTATGTTATGTGTTATAATCATATTATGGTTCTTGACCATTATATACATATAGGGGTGGTTCCGTGATAAACATAGGGTGGGTGAGCACAAGATAGTTGTCCAATGCATTGGGTAACGTGACAGAGGTAACCGTGAATGTTTCTTCTAAGAGATTTAGGGAATATACTGTGATGGGTATTCCAAAGTAACTTCCTATATTACTGTGATAGCTACAATGTATGTATGGAATGGATGCCAAATGTTACCATTATGATTTATTATTTCTATTTTTTATTCATAAAATATTTTTATTTCATGAGGAAAGTAAAGGAGTCCATGTTTTGTATGTATTTATGAAAAAATTGTTACTTTTTTGTTTTATAAACCTAAATGAGCTTCTTATAGTCATCCCTAGTTTTGAAATGTTTTCACCAGACTTAAAGATGAATAGGGTCAAGGATGGGATCAAGGAAAAGTCATGCTGTCTAAACCATGGAACTATACATGACTATTTTTTAAAGTGTTTTTATTTTATACAAAAAATGGAAACTTTGTAGAAGTGTCTACTTTTTAATCTTTTGGAATGAAATAGTTATGTCCTAATTTTCTAAAACACTAAACCTGAAAAGATCCTCAATGTGAATTATTAATTTATATCAATACTATTTAATGTTTAAGGCTGGGTCCTTACAATATCCATTCATAATATAACATAATTAATGGGATATAACACTTTTCCCAATTCTCATTGGGAAATATAACTCCAATCCCACCATCTAAATCATTCAATTATCATAATCATGAATTTCATAATGAATGATAATAATGAAGTAATGAAATAACCCATTGAAAGGGGTGACATTCATATAGAATTTTGCATTAATTATTTCATGTGATAACTATTACAATTAAAAATAAAATAATAGTGGTTATACAATGGCCAAAAAGATCATCTTCATTTCAATAATTCACTATATAACAGGATTAAAAGGTATGTTTTTTTTAAAAAAAGTTACTTTTGAAAAATAATTGACATTGAAGTATAGATAATTTTGATATAGAAAATGTATGTATATCACCAAAAAATGTTATTTAAAATTGGGCTAAATTTTATTACATTACAGGTATTCCCATACTAGAAATTGTGAAAAATAGATTATAACCCAAAAAAGGAGTTGGGGATGAGATCCCTCTTACCATAAATCACAAATTATTTCAACATTTTTCTATCTCATGTATAATAAAAAAAATTTTATATAAAAAATTAAACATTATTGAATTATTTTAATTAATTTTACTTATTACCATTAATAAAATATTGGATTAAATTTATTACTTTTTGTTGATGACGTTGAAGTGTATTGATATCATTTTCTTACGTAAATAATGTTACATTTTGATTCTAATTTCTATTTTAGTAGATTTAATTTATCAATATGTTAAATTAATATCAGAATCCAAAAATCCATATATCTATATATAAATATATAATAAATAATAAATAATAACTATAAATAGTTTTTTTAATAACAATATAATTTCCCATGCCCTGATTAGAGGGTAACATACCTTTAACGATACATTTTTTAAAGAGGAGGTGTGGGTTGTACTATTTTTAGAAATATTAATATTAAAATTTCTATAGTATATTAATTTTATAAATATGATGTCAATATACTATATTGTTGGATTAATATGGTTTCAGTTGGAAACAATTTGTATAATATGAAATTTTGAATTGAAAATCAAATAAAAGGGCAAAAGGAAATTGCTACTATATTGTAGTGGTTTCTTTTTTATAGCCATATAAATCTTGAAATATTAGATTTTTATTACTCTTGAACATCTCTAAGGATCATAAGTGTCTAGAGAGATTGAATTTTGTTAATGTTTTGGATTTGGTATGTGATATAAGAGACTTTTTCTAAGGGTTCGGTGATTGGATATTTATACTGGAGGAGAGGGGAATTTCTAGAAAAAAATATTTAATAAAATTTGATATCAAAATTAAACCATTTAATTGTGGTATTATTACATAATGAATAATATATTAACGTAAAATAATTTAGGAATTTATTTTCATTCTGAAATAAATTTAGTAATTTATTAAAATTGAATGTGGAAGAAATGAACATAGTAGTTTTAATGGAATTTTTTTTTCATTTGACTTTGGAAAATGACCTTTATGTTAATAAATTGTTTTATATGTTTTTAAATGACTTGTTATTAAAATTTTAAATTTTCTGGTTCATTCCAGCTATTTTATAATTAGTTATTCCATTATTATATCTATAATTATATAAGTATAAATACATCATTTTTAGTCATAGTTAATTTTACTATTTTCCTATTATTTGTTGATTTTTATCATATAACCTAATAGTACCCATGGATAATTTAGTTGTACTAATTAAAAAACTGAAATAAATTTTATCAAAAAAAACACCACAATATATTATTTTATTTTCTGATGTAAAATTTTATGATTTCTTACGAAATACAATAAAATAAAATTTATAAAAAATAAACATATATTTTCTTTGAGTTTTAAAAATATATATTTATTATATGGAATTATAATATTATTTTTTTAAAATTTCACATGAAATATATTAATAAGATTAAATTATATTATTTTGATTTCATGTTAATACTTCAGTAGTATTGTTACATTTTCCAATGATCATGTTTCTATTCCAAATGTTTAAGATACTATTACAATAGTCACATTTCCTTCTATAAATACTGAAACCTTTCTTAATTAATTATTCAACACCATTATTATTAATGATTTATATTTTATTATTATATAATTTTGATTATTTTATGAAAATTATGTTTAGTTTATATAGTTTTGGTTGTTGGGGCGATGATTCTAGTATATTGGAAGGTTATAAATTTTCTTTTTCAATGATTTTTTATTTTTCCCCATTATATGTTTTGGTGTTTTCATGGGGTTTTTATGATAAATTTTACTATATTTATTACCAAAAAAATTATTTTTGCTTCCATTATGTGTTTTATTTGTATAAATAAATATAATATGCTTAAAATTTATTTGAATAAATTAGTATTATTTATAAAATATGGGTTTTTTTACATTCCTAACGATTTTGACAATTCATCCATGAAATTTCTAATAATACTCTATTTTGAGAATATATAAGGGAATTTTTTTCACTGTTCCATCTAGAGAACATGTTGCCTCTTAAAAATTATAGTGCTACCACAACACTTTCATAGATTGATTATTCTTAATGCGTATAATAATGTCTATACGTTAGATTATCATTATTAACACATACTCATTATAGATGACATTTTTTTGTTATACCACTTTTGGATGTAGTACATGTAAGGGATCATGTTTGTACATCATAGAGAGAAATATGTGGAACACATCGTGAACATGGGAACTATTTGTTTGAAGTGATAGATGATAGGAGAATTCACATACGCGAACAAGGATATCAATTAGCACAATGTACCTATGTCTAAGATCCCCTATCTAAACAAACCACCTGAATCTCTTCTTGTTTGATATTAAATGAAAAAAATGTCTCCAAATTAAAAATATAATTCCCTTTGATAGTTATAATCAAATATGTTCTACTAAACCAGTGAAACATTAATTTTTCATCAAATAGATGATAATTCCTATATCATATATTGGACATGATTATGTCTAATTATATTTTGTTCACCAACACTATTCAAAAAGTAAGAATTTTACATCACTTCCTATAGAGATCATAACATGATGTATTTTCAGTACATTAGTGGAATCATTTTTTGTATGAAAAATCAACTAATGGGAGATTTTGATACATTCATCTGATAAATACTATTGATAATACTCTTAGTAAATCAATAAATGCATGAATATTCCTTTCATAATTTCTATCAGTTTTTAACTATATACAATGATGATATACCATTTAGTGTTCATACTATATTTAATAAAAATGTAGAATTATTATTTGAACCTTGTATCATGATTAGTGATGATAAAAAAATTGTTTTTGAGAATCCTCACAACTAACATTACATATATTAGGAATATGTTTTCAAGAGAGATATATCACTGAATAGTAATTCTGTTGTCATTCCTGGTGAATTAGTCTACCATAACCCATATCATATTATTTGCATTAGATTTATTTATTAGACCAGTGAAGAATCCTTATGTGATATTGTATCATTTTCACATGGGTATTGGTAATTTTTCTAATATCCCCTTCATATTATGTCACTATTCTTAAACTATTTAACATATCTTTCTATTTAAGGTGTACTTGTTTGTAACCTTCATCATGCATTGTCAACAGAAGTGTTCTTAGATATCATAGTTCATCATGGTTCTTCATGAGTATATAAGGAATGGTGTGATATTCATATTATCCAATAACATCTTCTTTGTCTCATTTGATCAAGGTATGAAAGTATACTTACATCCAGAATCACATAGTCATCATCAATATGGATCACGTGATTTTTCCCTTCCATTAGTACTTTAACCTTCTTTTGAATCATTAGATTTTCCCTCTATGAATCATTTATCTTGTCCTGGATAAATTCATGGGATATTATTTTGTAATGGTATGATTCACTCCCTTATCCTAGTATTTTCAAATCCATCCTATTCTTATCAATTATGAGAGGATCTTTCATAGTCAACATCCTAGATAAAGTATCATGTTATTTTATAATAATATAAATAGCTTCCTCGTTTACACACTCATGACAATTATAAATAGATTAATCAAAGTACATGATTGGATCTAACCATATTATTTGATTCATATTAAGATTTTTTTGTGTGAATATGAACATTAGAAACTTTTGATCACTATATATGTCACTTTTATCATTGTATTTGAAATGAATCCAAATACTCTTAGTAAATATCATTGAATTTATCATCATATCAAAATTTGGTATGATCTTCTCATGGATCTTATGTTCTCATGAGGCATAGGCTACAACATTGTCATTTTATATATATACACAACCGAATCCTTTCATTAAAGCATAAGTATACATCAAAAGTCCATCTCTAATATCGGGTATTTTGAGTATATGTTCAATGATTAACCACTTATTGAGCTTCTTAAATCATTCCTCACATTTTTCTATCCAAAAAATGCTTAACCCTTTTAATGATATCTTTGTCTCTGGGTATAAAATCAAGAGAAATATCCCACAAATCCATAGTAGTCCCCAACTAATCAATGAATACTAGGGGTTTTTTCACAATATTGGATGTAGTCTACTCATTAATTTACATTTTTTGTTTAAGTGTCTATATGAATTCCATCACTTATAATAATGATCCACATAAATTATACTTGTTGAATCCAAAAGTCACAACTAATATACCTGGAAAATATTTTTGGCATCATTAGTATCTCTATTACAATCCATATATAATTTGGATGTTCCACCTATATTGTAGAGTCGCTAAGAATGTCATCGATAAAGGATACCAATATTTTTTCAATGTAGACACAATAGAATGTTTCTAAAAAAATATAATAATATTATAGGGTCATTAGTAAGTTCTAAGGGTTACTAATTGAACTCATAGTTCACATACCTTGTATGAAGTGATGCACTCTGAATATCTTTTTTATTACCATCATATGATCAAATCTATAAAAAATTAACGACTTATGAGAAGTATTAATATCCCCTAATTTCATATAAAATACATCAATCGTTATAATAAGATAATTTTTCAATATGGTGGTCTTTTTAGTATCCAGGTAATCCATACATAGCAGTATTGATCCATCCATTTTCATTACAATGTTTACTAGAAAACCCCAAAAAAAATTGACTATGTTATTTGAACCGTTTTATAAAACTCCCTTGATTATTTTTCTTTAAATCCTCTAATTAGATAGGGTCCATAATTTATGTTAATGTTTATATACCTGTTCTTTTAGATAAGATATTTGTCAAGAAAAATAACTCATGATCTTGTAGAAGATCAAGAAACCCTTTAGGAAATACACAAGATTATTTCCTAACTATATAATTTTAATGAAGGTAAATGATTTAATTTGACTGACCGTTTTCAACCATGTATGATTATTCTAAGGGTATCAACCCCCACAACAGTTATGGTTTTCTAAATGAAGTTAAGGGTCTTCATTAATTCTATGCTGATGTGTAGGATGGTTTGAATATTTAATGAGATTTAATTTTCCCAATAGTTTATTAGAGGACTATATAATAACATAGTATATATGCATAGTATATCAACATATTACACATAGGGAAGGAATATGAGGTTCACATGATGAATCATCCCATAAGAACTACTATAGAGTTTTCCAACATTTGGTTAGTAATCATCACACCATTAGGTGTTTATATAGTTATATCTATATCAAGGAATTAGTGATTCTCTTAAATAGATATAGAAAACTTATTGGATTTGAATTAATTTTTAGAATAAAGTAATAATAATTTTTTCCATTTAATAATTTATATGATGTGTTCATTGAATTAAATTAATTTCATGATCCACTACAATGGTAATAATAGAATAATAAGTCCCTTACTCTTTATCTTTAGTGATTGCTTATTCAGATTACCCTCAAGGATTTATGGTTTAGTGCATGTCATTTTAGTACCATTTTTTGCTATAGATGAATATTTGGACCATTTTGTTACATTTTTAGGATCCATTCTTTCCAACATTACGTTTGATAATTTATTCACATATCATGAACATTCATAATCACTGTGTATTTCTCTTTTTATTGTATTGTTTTTTCCATTCCATTGGATTCAATTCCAATGATTCTTTTCCCACATTTTGACATGTAAATGGTTAGTTCCACTTTACTAGATTGTCAACATAGCCAAGAACATAAAACACCATTCTTCCTTTCTCATATCTATATCCATGGTAGAATTCTCCAGACTCCATATATACATTGATATCATGTTAATCAAATAATTCATACCCCTTAGTGTCTCATATAGAGAGATCCTATTGAAGGTATTTTTTAAAAATACTAACGAATATGCATATTTTTTATCATTTATAATAAAAATATCATGGTTTATCTAGTATGAATTATGATTCTTTCCTCATATTCCATGATATATTCAAAATCTGTTTTCTTTATCTCTAATAATTATATATCCATAATTGTATGATGTGTTCTATAAAAATTCATGTTAATTTTTTTATTAAATTGTACCCATTAATTCTCTTCAATTTAACCATTCTACATGGATCTATTAATCAATTCTCACCATTGATAGACATCTCTTTCTAATAGTTATTCAGACATATTCACCTTCTTTTTATCAAAATAAGTGATAATATAAATGATCTTCTCCTTTAATCTATTCATTATTTTTGTGACAACTAGATAAAATAATCTACTAAAAATATCTGTTCGTTTCTTCATAAAAGTCTCAAGGGAAAATATATCATTCATTGGTGATGTTGGATGTTCCACATGCTTAATGTTTTTTTTCATAGTCTGAGACATATAGTTAATAATTTCATTAATGATTTTAAACTCATACCCCATTACATTGGTAATCTCATTAGTAAATATGTTTCATTTTCCCCCATATAGGTTATTGTTATGGATTCTAATAGTTCGCAAAACTTTTTTATAATATATATTATTTAAACAATTCATAAGTAAATAATAATGAATAAATAATTTATTCTTATTCTCAATATAAATATAAAGGAATATATTTTTCATTACCTATATAAATAGTTTTTTGAATAATATTTTTTGGTATGTTTATCTATACATGGAATACAAATTCCTAAATTAACAAAACAATTATATGATATAAACTATAGAATCCATTATTTTTATTAAATTATTGTTATGTAACATCTATGAATACCAATAAAATATTGATACTACCATGGATCCAATGGTTATGTGCTTTAGGAAAATTATTATCATGCATAAATTTTACATAATAAAACATAAAAATTATATAAATTCTTCTTATTCATACCAATTACTATCTCACAGTCTCCTTATTACATGTAGATTCTTGAGAATATACAACAAATAATGGGGGCGATAAAATCCTTGAATGGAAAAGAATATGTGAAATCAATAAATAGTTAATTATTTAGAATAGTCAAAATAATCATATCATAAGAATAGGGTCATCATAAAAATCATGAGGCAAATATTTGTAATGGTAATGGAGTTTATCAAATACAACACATAGTCATGAATATATATAACACTATGTCTTAAATAACATCTATGCAAAATCATATCAACATAATTTTTATCAAATATATAGTCATTTTAACAAATAATACACAAATTCTAATGAGGTAAATCACATTTACCAATTTATTCTATTGATATATAATTTTGATCGCATAAGTCACAGCGAAAAACTCTCATAATCAAGCATGTCATAAGAAAAGAAAAAAATAAATTTTATTAAATTACATACAATATGTAATGAGTTTCATTGTTATTATAAAATTAATTATTTCATAAATAATATTTATTAATTTCAAATTAATAATGGATGTCATATTCTATAATAAAAAGATCACCATTCAATGAAGAGTGCACAACATTATTGGATTTATTGTTGTTTTTTTCAAAAAATGAATATTTTAAAAATTCATTCAGATTGTCTTATAAATAAATGATATATTTTAGAAAAAATTATATAGAAAAAATAATCTTTTATTTATCAATGATACGTAATTTTAAGAAACTATTGGAGTATCCATACTAAAAATAGAGTGAATGAAAAGTTATCCAAAAAAAGTAGAAGGGTTAGAGAATCTCCTTATATAAAATCTATCTTTATCTCATCATTTTTCTCAATCCAAAATAAGAAAATTAGGTTTATAAAAACATTTAAATTTTAGTTAAATAGGTTAACTTCTATAACTATTTATATAATATATCAATTGGATTAAATTTCATAAAATCAAATTTCAATGATTAATAAATTGGATATCATGTTTTACATAAAAATTTAAAAAAGCAATTATTTATTCAATTTTTATGAGGTTATTTTATAAAGCAATTAATTTATTTTTCTTCCATTAAATTAAATTTATGACTAAATTTTTATATAATAACTATTTTATTATAAATTTCAAGAGATGTTTTGTGTATTATATAATTTATAATGTTCTTGTTGGTGGTTAACAGACTAGTAAAAGGACTTTTTGTAAAGAGGATGCATGATATGTATAATATATTTTTATACTAATAAATTAATTTTTATAGTATATTAGCATTTTAATGATAATTTTAAAGAATATGATAATTTTTGAAGATGATTAAAATTATATAATAAAATGGTGATATCAAAGTATAAAATAAATATCAAATAAAATGCATAAATTACATTACCTCTTTCTTGATGTGGTCCCATAACTAAAGAACAATAAAAAATTATTGATTGATTTCGATTAGTTTAGTACTTCCATAAGGATTAAAATATGATTGATATATGTAATTTATGTTGTTGTCAGTCTTAGTTATGTGAGGGGAAGTGGGTTTTTAAGTGTTGTCATATGAGTATTCTAAGAATCAAATATTTAATAAAATATTATATCAAATGTAAACACTGTAATAGTTATATTTTTGTAATAATGAATCATATATTAAAAAAATTAAATTTATTTAATACATTTATCCACTTTAAAAATGGAAGTTAAACAATTTATTAATATTTAAATTGGAATAAATGAATGATATTCATTTTAATGGATCACTTTAGACATTTCAATTGGGAAAAATATTTTTAGGTCTTGAAAATATTTTTGTTGTTTAAAAATGACCGATTTGTCAAATTATATATGTAAAATTATGAGACAAAATTTCTATAATTTTATATTTCATTATTACTTCATGATTGATGTAATTCAAAATACAAAAATTATGAAAAAAATTATATTTTTAAAATTCACTTTAAAAAAAATATTTAAAAAATAAAAAAAATGATCTAATATGAAAAATTATTATCTGATGATTCTAAAAATGAAACTAATTTTTTCAAAATATACTTATATGAGAGTATATTAATGTTTTTAATATAAAAAATATGAATTATTTTAAAAATACATTAAAATAAATTTTATTAAAATGTCAATGATATTTTCATTGAGTATTTAATCTTGATTTTTTATTATTAGAATTATAGTATTTTTATTTACGTATAATAGAAATGATAAATTATATTAATATTAAATTTTATTTTTGAGGCCTAATTATTATAGCAATAGTCAGGTTACTATTCCCATTAGTCCGGTAAATATTCATTATAGTTTGGATAATCATATAACTTTCATATTATCAACAATAAATTCTACATTATAGAAATATTATTCCCATTAATTCCTCTAAATAGTCTAAATTTCCATTCGCAAAATTTTGATTGGTTAGTTAATATATTTTCAATACTTTTGTTAATAGGGAAAATAATTCTAGCTGATTGAATCGATATGAATTTTCTCATCCTACATTTCATTATTTATATTTTTTTGTCATGTTGATATTTATTTCGTTTTTTATTAGATTTTTATTATTATGAATATATTTATTTATGAAATAAGTAACTATTGTTTTTTTTGTATTTGAATACTACTATATAATATGAAACACAATTATTTGAGGAAAAAATTTCATTTATAGGCTCTAGGTTGTTACAAGAATAGTTTTGAATTACATGATCTTATGAAAACATACAGAATACCTTCCCAATTTAGATGTAATGGTCCCTTGAGCTGATTTTTTCTATTTTATTGGGATATAAGAAAAAACCATATAATTAAAAGAATTTTTGGTTAAAAAATATTTAGATTCTATTATACTATATGTGATAATGATTTTATACATTGAATGACAAACTGTGTGTCATTTTATAAAAGAGAATAATCCTCTAGATGATTCATGATCAACTCTAACATCACCTTCTCAAATAAACCATTAAATCAATTAATATATACCTATTTTTCTCTTATTTACCTTAACAAAAAATTTAGGGTTCATATTATATATTAAAATATCAATTTATCTTATTAAATATATGAATTTTTTAGTTTGTTTTGGAATTGAGTACATAATGTAGTAGAAAACACTATAAAATCGTTGAAACTATCTGGTAGTGTGTTATTTTATAGCATATAATACAAATATATGTCTTTATAAATTAATTATTTATAAAAGAAAAAATAATATTCTATTTTTTTTTAAAATTTTATACCTCTTAAATTATATGATTATAAATTTCATTAACAACTCATAAGCATGAATTTATTATCGTGAAAAAATAATACCTATTGTATTGAAAAATTAAAACCGTAAAATAACATCATTTCACTCATAAATAACATTTAAAAAGTGTCTTTTATTTTGATAGGTAATTTTTTTAAAATTATTCCACTTATTTATAGTAAAATAATTAATCCACATACCCAATTAAAATGATTTGGGGTGTGTTATATCCATTGTTATAATGACTTCTTTCCACTAATATATTATTGAAATTCACACCCCATAAGATATTTCCAAATTTGAGAATAAAAAATAATAGAAATATTTTATAACCATATAATAGTTTATCCAACTTCCATTTTCAATAATCATCCCCTTTTAATATAAAATATTTTTTTTACTTAATACAGACAATTTTTTTGAGTTTTCCATTCAACATGATTATCTACAAAATCATATTGGTAAATTTATATTCACTTATAGAATATATTAAAAAATTAAAAATAATTAAAATAAATTTAACATGAGTAAAAATATAATAATATTATATATTATAAATGTTATATTATACTTATAAAACATTAACATATTTTCTCTCTCCAAATTATTCCTTCTCACTAATCATATTTCAATAAACCCAATTTCTCCATATAAAAGTCATGTTCATAAGATATGAAAAAAAATCCAAGTGTCATTTTTATTAGTTTCATGTGCCAAATTATCCCAATATATTGTCAAATCGTCATATTGTAATTTAATATCAATTAATATTGACTTTTCCATTGAACATAATATTTTGTTATTTAAATTTCTCCAAAGTAACCTATTTTATAAATTTTCCTCCATTATACAAGAATATATATAGAAAATTACTATTTTATAATTAATAATAAGATATATCAACATTTAATAAAGACATTGTTATCTATGCAAATTTTCAAAACATCATTGTAATATAGAAAAGCTACATATATAACCCAATAAATCACATATTGTCCCCTATAACATTACTGATCTTATTCAATTTAATTATTAAATGAAATTGATATTTGTGTGATTTATTGATCCTATATATTTAGGCAAACATAATTTTTTATCTTTTTTTGCAATATCTTTTTAACACTGGTAAATCCTTCCATCGAGTATGTGTCTAAGAACAATTTCTCTAGGAGTTGATTGTTTGAAATTTTTGAAATATCATCTTTAAATCAGCATGTATAAGGTGATTCCCAATACATTTAGTAATCGTAATTTTTAATTCATACAAAACCAAATAAAAAATTTCATGTTAATTTATTTTTAATGAATTAATAATTTTTTAACAATGTAGGCCATATTTATTTTAGTTAATAATTTAAAATATTTTAAAGTTTCGAACACCATAAATATTATTCTGACCATGTATATCAAAAGATTGTTTTTTATTTATGACACTATATTTCTTAGGGGTGTATATATTAGAGTGTCCCAAGACATTTACAAATAACATTACATGATTTTTTTTCAAAATTTTACATCGTAAAAGAATCCATGTATTGTGAACTCTAATGTCATTGAATACAAGGTACATAAATCCGAAAACATGAGACTAAAAAAAACAATTCCATATTAAATAAATATAATGATCTCCTAACACCCATTGTGCTCATACATATTCCTAGGGTAGTCTTGGTATAACATGTAAAATGGGATGATCTAAAATCCCAATATGGGAAAAATCATAGAAATAAACCACTAGAACATGGGTTAGAACACATGGAATAATGATATAAAAATTAATGGAACGTGGGAAATCATAACATATAAACATGGGGTCATATAAACATAGATTCATAATAATGTATTAGAATCAGAAAAAATGACTTTAGCTCAAGTAAAGAAGCATTTCACATAGAGGATCACAAATTATGGTTAACCACTAAGACCGTTGCACATAGTACCACAAGTCAATTCTAATAGCCATGATCATTCCACCTAACTTCTCATGAGACTCAACATTAACCAATGCATTGGAGAACAATCTAGTAAAACCCATATTAACAAGTTCAGGAATATTTTTTCCACATTAAAAAACATACATAGTCAATCATACATAATCATGAAGGTTCCCATAGAAAGAAATGGGCATCAGAATCATGTCATAAAGCATTATGAATAGGCGTATCATACAAGTGGCCATGGTAGAATGGAATTAAAACACTCATGTAAATAATTAAAATAAAATAATCATATATCATGATAACTAATGTCGTAATTAATTTTCTACATGTAAGAATATTATTTACGAAATTTTAGCATTAAATAATTTTAGAGTGGTTTTAAGGAAAATTTTAACAAGCATTAAAAATAAAAAAGGGAATAATATATTATATAAAACAAGAAGTGACTAATGACTTTTTATAATAAAAACACTATTTTTATAAAAAAAATATATATTAAAACATATGGTTGAGTACACATCGAATTGGGTATGAATATAGATAGTTCCCTTAAAAACAAGATTGCTTTTCACAAATATTGAGGAGGGAATCATATAATGGCACATATATCCCTAAAAAATAATAGATAATGTACATAAATAAATTATTTTTGTAATATAAATATAAATTATATGGTGTACATAAATATAATACAGGATTTCATTTGTGTAAAAAGAGATTATGTACAACCCAAATGAATAATGGAGGATCCCGTAGAATCCCTTACCTTAAGTCTGAAGGTGTCCACCTCATGATATCAATGATATGAATAATCAAATAAGTATAATTAATTAATAATTAATGAACCTATTTGTAATTTAAATTAATTATTATAACGTTTTTAAGTTCATACATACCTTTTTGATTGGTTATGAGGTTCAATTTCATTGTTTGTGTCTGTTTGTTTCATGATCAGTTTACTTATATAAATGAACAGAAAATCATTTAAAATGGAAATGGTTTCCTATAATTGTATTTATACTTTATTACTAATCATATTAATGATGATATGGTTGTTAATTCCATTTGGATACTTTGAGTGAATATGAATCATCATGTAAATCATTTTTGATAACATTTTTGGTTAATTAGCGGGTATTTATCACAACAAACACATTTGGTTTTATAAATAAAAACAATGTGTACAAAAATATTCTAGAACCATTAATGAGACATAAAATATATATTATTGTTGGGTTCTACCTGAAAAATTGTTTCATGAATTAAATTGAAGATGATAACCGAAATTGAGAACTCATAGTACTTCAATGTGGTAAATTAACACATCTCGAAGGGTGCTTTCACCACTAGTATAAAATAAAAGAAATGAATAAATGATAATAAAGTATTCTATTATCAAAACAACATTACGGTACATGTAAGGTACTAGAGTTTTAATATTATTTGAATGAGGAGTGGTACTAATTAAAAAATGAACCATGGAACTTGAAAAGAAAGTAAAATATTCGAAAAGAGAAATCTACAACTTGAGTTAATCATCCTTGAGAGCCTCTTAATGGGAGATGATTTGGACCTTTGAAAATACCTAGGGTTTGTAGATGTGAGGGAGGATCTTAGGGAGAGAATTTATCAGACTTTCAGAAATGGTCATGTCTTGAGATGTGTGTAGATATGAGGGGGGTGTGGGTTTTTTTTATAGTGGAAAATACATTTTCTATTAAAACCAAAACACATAAAATTATTAATATATGAAATGTTTTTAGGAAATTACATTTTCTATTAAATTAATTAAAAAAAATATTTAATTATTTATAACATAAAAATTAACAATATTTTTACTATGGTCATATTATCACATATAAAATACCTAAATATAATTAATAAATTCATGGGAGATGTAAATATTCTTTTGGACTATTTACTATTCATAAGGTTTATATTACAATTCATAAGGGTAGGTTACTATTCATAAAGATAGGTTACTATTCATGAAATAATATGTTTGTTTTATTAGATCCCAAAAATCACCCTGAACACAATCATGTATGTCACATTTTCAATATTAAAATCACAGAAGTGACAATATTATGTTTCAAGGCCACATAGTACATATCGGTTTATTGTATTGTTATTTCATATGATTATAAGATGTAATTATAAGAATAGAATTTCCATTGATAAATCATTGGGTCATTATATTCTACAACCCTTATGAAATTTCACCCTAAAATTTTCATTTTACCTCCAGTTCCATAAACTAGTGTGGGTACTTTTCATTCATTGCCTCATCCAGTTCATATGTTTTTCCTTCTTATTTATTTTTCTAGAACAATACATTTACCTATTGAGTTTTCTTGTTACGTAAAACATTGTATCTAAAATCCTTGATCTTCAATGGTTGTTCCTTGTTAGAATGACCAGTCTCTAATTGTACCACCTTTGAAGAGAGTAAATGTGATGGATCTGATATATACATCTTTATGAGGGATACATGGAAGAAATTATGTTATTTATAAATGGTAGGTAGAACTATCAGTTAGTAGGCCACAACCTCAACTTTATCATGAATGTTCAGGTGGCCGATGTACATGGGACTTAGTTATCCATTATTCCCAAACCTCAAGACCATCTTCTATGGAGATATGAAGAGGAATACCATGTATCCAACTTTGAACTCATGGTCTCATCATCAATTGTTTCCATAACACTTTTATCATATTTGGATTGTCTTGATGTGATGATGAATGCTTTTAATCTTCTCTGCCATTTCCATGACCATTTCTGGTTTGAGGATCTTACAGTCTATGAATTCTTCGAATCACACTAATGTTCAACACCATTTCCCATAAAGGGATTCATATTGGCCATTCTCATGATTGAGTGGAAACTATTGTTATGAGAGAATTCTACCAGTGAAATATGTTGGTCCAATCTACCATTGAAAACAATAGAACACACTCTAATCATTTCATCTTGTGTATGAATAGTTCTCTCATATTGGCTAGCACTTAGAGGATGATAAATGGTACTAATGTTCAAATCAGTTCTTAGAGCTTGTTGAAGACTTTTCCCAAACATGGATGTGAATCATGGATCTCAACCGGATACAATATATAGTGGTACACCATGCATCCTTACTTTCAATTTGATATATATCCATGATAGTTGATCCAATGAGAAGTCCTATCGAATAGGGATAATGTTATCTGTCTTTGTATGATGATCCAAAATGAACCATATAGCATTGTTTGCTCTGGATTTCTTTGGAAGTCTAGTGGAAAATTCCATTGTAATGTTCTCAAACATTCATATTTGTTTCGGTTAGGGTTTCTTTATCCCGTTATAATTATATCATTTTGCCGTCACTTGTTGGAATAATGGGTACATTGATGTATACTTAATAATCACCTTCTTCATATTGTCCAACCAAAATTTCTCTCTAAGATATCAATACATCTTTCTCCTCCCTAGTAGAATATAGAATTCTAAGCTATAAGTATCATTTAAAATATCTTTCTCTATCATTGGATCGGATGGTAAACATCATCGTGACCAAAATCTTACAACTCTTTCTTCATCAGTCTCAAACTGAGATGATTTTCCTTTTCTATTAGCATCCACCATTTTTTGGATTTCCATATTGAGAATTCATTATTTTCATTGTGAGGGATGGTTGAACCATCATTTGAGAATGTGTTGATGATGTTCCTCACATAATGATTCTTATATCTTTCCTCTACAAATCAAAGATGATTGGATCCTTTTCAACACTCATTATTGATAATTATATGGGATCCTTTCCACATAGAGAAGCATCTACATTTTTTTCCTTACCAGGATGGTAGTGGATTATGTAGTCATAATCCATGATGATCTATAACCATATTCACTAGCATATATTAATATCTTTTTGTGTGAATATATATTTTAGACACTTTTTATCAGTATATATCACACTCTTATCCCTATATAGATAATAATATCATATTTTAAATGCAATGATCTAAGTCGCATACTCTAGATAATTCAAAGGATTTTATTTTTCATGGATTTTATACTACCTTGAGGTGTAGGCTGTCACTTTTTCATTTTTCATCAGTACGTAGCCTATTCCCTTATTTGTAGCATCACTATACACCACAAAGAGTTCTCCATATGTTGTGTGTGTGAGTATTGGTGTAGTGATAACCTAATTTTTTCAACTCTTTAAATAAGTCCTCACATTCTTGAGTCCAGTCGAACATTACTCCATTTGGTGTCATCTTGGTCATTAGAATTGTTAATCATGAGGTGTTATTCACCAAAATTGATAATATCTAGCTATACCCAGAATGTTGTGGATCTCCATTACAGATGTTTTCCTAGGCCACTCTTTAATTTCCATTGTTTTGGAAGGGTGAACATATATCCCTTTCCTAGTGATAACATTCCCTTATAATGATATATCCTTTATCTAGAACTACAATTTACAATAGATTTCATTCAATATCTCCCTTCTCAATGTCCTTAGCACAGAATTAAAATTCTTATCTTGTTTCACCTTGTTCTTGGAGTATATTATAATATAATCATAACGAATATCACAAATTATTTGAGATAAAATCTAAATACTATATCAATTAAATCCATTAAAAAAATTGGATAATTAGTTAGTCCTAGTGAGTCAGCATGAACTCATAGTGTCCATACCTTATTTGAATTGAAATCCTGGAAATATCTTCTGGCCTCACATTTAACTGGTGATGTCGTGACTAATGGTCAACCATGGATAAATAACTATCCCATGAAGTTGATCAAAAAAGTCATCTATCCTAGATAGGGGATACTTGTTCTTTATTGTGATTTTATTGAACTAACGATAATCAATGCAGGTGTGCATTGAACCGTCATTCGAATTTAAAAAATGGGCCGGCTAACCCCGTGGTGATGATATCGAGCGTATAAATCCCATCTCCATATTATCCTGTAACATCTTTTTAACTATTATAGCTCTATAGTGGACATTCTATAATGTTTCATTGATGTAAGTATCAATTCAAGAATACGATCAATTGAAAACTAAACTTCTTGTTTAGAAGAAAGACCAAATAATATTTGAGGGAATACATCAGTAAAACCCCTCATGATGGTCATATCTTCTTGAAGTATTATCTTTTTTTCATCAATAATTTGAGCTAGACTAGAATTATCATAAGGAAGTAATATTCACATTGGAGAAAATGTTTTTAAAAGAGATTAATCTTCCTCCTTACACTTGTAAAAAAATAGGAGGATGCTTCAGGATATGAAGAGTGATCTTCCTTTCATAAAATATGATGTTGGCTTTGTATACTGATAGTCAATCCATTCAAAATATAACTTCAAGAACAATGAAAGAGATTATAAAAATTTTTACAGAGAGGTTAAGTACAAAAAAAATAACTATGGAGGAGTTATAAATGTTGGATTCAATAATTTCCCCATTCCTTGTTCTCAAGAATAACTTATCCTCAAAATTTTGAGGTGCTCTTTGAATAGTTCTAATAAAAATGCATGATATGAAAGAATGCATTGAACCAGAATAAAATAGTACGTTTGGATTTCATGAATGAATATGAAGAGTATGTGTCACCACATCATTTTATGGCTCCACCTTCAAAATAGTGAGAGCATAAGCCCTTCCTTTTTTCATTGTAGGTTGTTGTGGATTTCCTAAAAAACCCTTCGATTAGGGAAATTCTTCACCAGATTCCCATGATCGTTGCGGCTCAAACAATACACCACTAGCTGAGAGTTTATTAGAACCATCCATTCTTCTTTTATATTAAAGGGATTCATCATATCCATTCAGTATTTTTTTGTAGGATGTCCCATCTTTCCTCATTTGAAGAAATGTCATGTTCCCTTTAGACAGTTAACAGGATGATTCTTCCAAAACTTTTGACACGTGGGATGCTCAATCTTCATTCAATCATGGGATTTATTTTACGAACCACCCAAATTAGACTCTACCATACACATTTATTCATTGGTCCTATGATATGATTGGGTGTATTTTATCTTTATTACAAAATTAATGTAACAACAGAAAATATTATCATTACTATCTATGACATGAATCTCCAATATTTTTTGTCGACTCAAAATTAGTCTAATAAAAAAGAAACAACATTTATGCTGATAGTCATGAAGAAGTTGGTGGTTTATCTTGAAAATTTTGGGTTTTAGTTTCCATACACCTTGATGGACTGATCTTCTTACTACATGAGTCTGAAGAACTATCATTACATCTTGAGGAAGTGGGTTTAGCTAATATATTTATTGAAAAATAATATCCTGAATTACTTGAAAATCGTGTAATCAATTTCCTCGTTTGACATCATATTATCGATATGTGTCCATCGTTGATCAACTTCCCTATCTAAATGATAGTCATCCAGTACAATATTATCTTCTTTAGATCACTATAGTACAAAGAATATCATTTAAATAAAGTTAATCCACTTTTCCATGAGGAGGGAATCAAAGGATCCACTACACATGGGAGGCCTTTTACACATGATAGATTCAATGGAAACATTCTCTTTCCCTGGTGGAGGTGATTATTCCACATGATTCAAGTTATTATTCATAACATGAACCAACTAAACATGTATTTTCATGATGTTATGATCATATGTTCCCATAATATATTCTATATCATTATTGAAATCTTCACATTCACTATCACATTGATATTTGGCACATAAAATTTTATTTCAAAGCATTATCTAGTAAAAAAGAACATATTATTAGAGGGATATAATATATATATTTTAGGAATAAAAAAGAAAACTTTTAA
Organism: Viscum album; assembly: GCA_963277665.1. Classification (NCBI taxonomy): domain Eukaryota; kingdom Viridiplantae; phylum Streptophyta; class Magnoliopsida; order Santalales; family Viscaceae; genus Viscum; species Viscum album. The sequence continues at coordinate 860,886,140 of OY728151.1, forward strand.
CATAAAATGATAAATATGTAAAGGGTTAGTATATACAAACTTGTGATTCCCTGGGTTTAAATCTTTGTTATCCAAGATATATTTTTTAAATTAAATTCATATGGGCAAATTTTTAATTCCCTTAATAATGGTTTGAACCATGCAAATGAATTTCCAAAATCATTTCCCCAAGGATTGTAAAACCAATAGTGTAATAAGGCATGTTGTCATGAACCAGTTCTCAATCGAGTCTAGCTAAAAGTTATGTTTTTAGGTTTTAACGGTTTAGACATCTATTATTGAGCCATCTCTACCTACTTGTATCTAGTTAGGGATTTATTTTCTTGATAAACCCACTACTCTATACTTACCAAAATTTTGGTTTGTAATCTTATACATAGCCTCATCCTTATGTTTCTTACTAATGTTATCTTTTACATATCTCAAAAGATAACTATACCATCATTTGATACAAACTATAGTTACCATTTTTTTACACATACCATTACTTAATTTTATGCATACTTTTTACATTGAAATAAAATCCATGGATCATGATGTATAGTGTATTTGATGACTATGAACATAAAACTAAAAACATGGGACCAAATAAAATATTTCATTATTTAATCATCATAAAGAGCTCATAACTTCTATTTTTTCATACATATTAATAGGTTATCCTAGGGATATCATGAAAAAGGGATGAGCTAAAATTCATATAAGGTATAAAGAATTGTAATACAACTTTTTCGCATGGGTTATAAGGCATTGAATAATGATATAAAAATGAATGCAGAATGTGAAATAATAACAAAATAAACATGGGTTTTGATAAGAATGGATTCATAATAATGTGGTAGAAATATAAAACATTAATCTAGAAAAATTCAAGGCTCATTTACCATAGAAAATAACAAGTTGAAAAAAACCACCCAGACCATTGCACATGGTATCAAAAGTAATGGATGCCAGCAAGATTGTTTAAAATAACATCTCAGGAGACTCCACATTACCCAATAAATTGGAGAGATATCTTAAATAAGCCATATTAAAATGATAATGAAATTTTCTTCCACATTAATATTTTCAAATAATCATTTATACATAAACTTATGGGTTCCAATTGAAAGAAATGTGTATCATAATCCGGACATAATGCATACGAAATAGGTTTATCATACAAGTGTCCATGAAAGAAATAAATTAATAAATACATGGAAATTCATAAGGTCAAATAATAAAATAATAGGGTATGTGAGGAAAAATATAACTTAAATCATGTATGAATATTATATATTAATTTTATTGCATTAAAACATTTTAGTTCGGTTTTTACGAAAATACTAATAAGCATATAAAATAGAATGGGGAAAAATATTATATATTTAAACCAAAGTGATCCAAGATGGATTTCAAAATAAAAACTATAGTTTTATAAAAACAATTATGGCTTAAAATATATGGTTCATTTAATAGGTAATTGGCAATGAATATTGGAAGTTCCCTTAAAACAAGTTTTCTTATCAGAATGTATTGAGGATAGAATCACTTAAAAGCATGTATATCACAGAAAGAGAATGGATAATTGGTCTTTATACATGAGTTTGGACATATAAACAAAAAATTTAAGATTTAAATAAATTGAATATATTATTCCTTTTGGGTAAAAACAGAGAATGTACAACCCAATGGAATAATGAAGGTTCATGTAAGGTCTAAAGGTGTTACCCTCTGGATATTAATGACAAAAAAAATAAAATTAGGATCATGAATTAATAATTATAGATCTTATTTAACATTTAATTGGTTTATTATAACATTATTGATTTTATTCATAATCATTTTATTGGTTATGAGGTTCTATTTCGTTTTTCGGGTCAATTAGATTTATGACCGGTTTAATAATATACCTAAATGAATAACATTGTAAAATGAGAATGGATTTATAAAATTGGTGTTATATTTTGTTATTTAAAATAAAAAATCATACATTGTTATAAATATAATTGGGACACATTTATTGAAGAATAACCGTTATGTTAAACATTAGTGACTACCTTTTGTGTTAATTGGAAGTTTTTTATCACAATAAACACCATTTGATTTTTAAATTAAAACCATATGTAAAAACATTTTCAAGAAGAATAGATGAGACATAATTAATATGAAATTTTCATCTTATACCATGAAATAGGTTTCGTGACAAGATTTTTATATGGTAACATCTATTTAAAACCCCAAGTCCTTGAATGTTGTAAATTAACACATCTCAATTGGTGTTCTTACTACTTGTACAAACAAATTGTTAAGGGGAGATAATAATAAATTATTATTTTATAATAATAGAATTAAATTAAATTTATATTAATAGTTTTTTCATTATATTTGTATAAGGATAGTTACAGATAGAAAAGATAAACAATAAACTTCTAAAGAATATATAATAATTGAGAAGAGTAATTTACATCTAGAGTTAGTTTTCTATGAGAGCCTATTAAGGGAAGAGAGTGTGACCTTTTGAGGATACTAAGTATTTTTAGAGGTGTAGAAGGATCTTGGGGACATATTTTAGTAGTATTTAAGAAAGGCACAATACTAAGGAGGAGTGATGAGAACAATAGAGTGTGGGTGGTTTTTAAAGAGGAGGGGAGGATGATTTTCTTAATATTTTAGTCAGTATTTAAATATTTTTTCATAAGACAATAAATTGTAATGATTATTTAGATCAAAAATAGTAATAATTTCATGTGAGTTCTCACTAAAGTTACTCAAATCATCTATGACTAAATAAATAATGTATTTAACAAATAATGAATATACATGTTAAATTATCATATTTTTTAATTCATCATAAATTAAAATATTTTTGGAAAAACCCAAAAGATCACCTTAACCATATATAAACTAGTATAATCCATAAATGAAATCCATTTTCCCAATAAAATTTCTCAATATGATTAATTTAATTATTATTTAAAATAACAATTTCATTGAAAAAATTGATATTAAATATATAACTGATTTTATAATGGTTCAAAAAATTAAATAAGGTCTTGTAAAATTAACATAACACAAGAACAAATAAAATAATTAATTTATAAAGACATTTTAGAAAAATAATATTTATTACAATTAATTAATTAATTTTAATTTATTATTTATGAATTAAAAAAATACAAATACTTTAACTTCAGTCATAATATCAATTATAAGATGCCTAAATTTTATTTATACATTCAAGGGTGAGGTTACTATATCTATAGAATATATAATATTCATACGGATCATATTAATATTCATAAGGGTATGTTACTGATCATAAGGGTATGTAATTATTCATAGAAAATTATGGTTGTTCAATCAGATCCCAAAATTCACCATGAGCGCAACTGTGCTTGTTAGATTTTCAAATTTCAAATCACAACAGTGACAATGTTATGATTAAAGATCACATAGTATTTAATAGTTTATTTTGTAGTGATTTTATGTGATTATAAGACCTAATTATAGGAACAAAATTTATATTTATAAAACCACTAGTTGTTACATATATAGTTATATATTATTGGATTATTCTATTTTTTCCAATATATGAAAAAACGTTATCATTATTATTATTATATCAATTTTAGACTTAAACCTTTTAAAACAATATATCATTTATTTTATAACATTAAATAAAAAAATGAAACCTCTTAATTGATCATGCTTCCTTTAAATATGGAATAATAATCATCCCATTTGTATCATATCTTTATATCAATTATAATTTTAATATCAAACATGGAATATTGTTTTGATGAATTGATTTCTTAATGATCACCGTAATATTGGTCTTTCACACAATTGAGTAACCTTTCCATTTGTAAATGATCATTATAGAAACAAGGTAAGTAATATTATATAAATAAAAATTTATAGAATATAATAAAATATATTATTCATTTAAATAAACAAATACATATCATCCATGTGGTGTGGTAATGAAAAGAGAGAGTAACATCACTTTTGGGATGTCGGTAGGCCACTTTACAGGAATGATGTTGTAATCATTTTCTGGGAGTGAAAATATAATCTGTAAATCGATAAATTAATTTTTATAATTAGAAATATTTAATTATTATCATAATAATTTCATTTATATAAAATATAATAATTAAATTTATCCTTACTATTTTCCATATAAAGCATGAGTGAAAATAAATCACCTCACCTTGTGAGGCGGTAGTCCTCTATACAATCGAATGACATTATCATATAAACAAATAAGTGGAAACTAAAAAGGTATATAGATTATTTTGACTCAAATGGAATAAATATGTTATAAATATTCTACATGTACTTTATAACAATCATCAAACCCAACCATGAGAGTGTGTAATAGAAAATCCAATGACATCGGTTCACGGGGCGGATGTCTACAGTACAGAGAACTGATAATTTAGTAACCCATTATATGTATGTTGTGATGGTTGTAGGTAATTAAATTTAAATGATAACATATAAATATATTAAAGATACATATATTTTCATATCAGTTTGGTTTAATAATAATTTAATGAGTTTGAGTATGGAATTAATTAAAAAATCTCATTGAAGAAAGATACCTCCTCTTTCGGTAACCTCCTTAGGTTTTCTCCAAAATAATTTTTGGGATGGATTTTATCCAAATAAATGTATTAAATTATTAGATTATGGAATTCATAAATTGTCTTAGGAATGGATTGGCTAATCCAAAGGGGTTTTTTGGTGTGAAAAACAAAAAATATGGGTTATTCGTTACATAGTGGGGTGATGGGAACACATATAATTATTGAAAAAATGGGTAACCATGTATTTGCCACGAAAATAGTATAATAATTGTTTTTTATAGATAATTTGAATTTATAGGGTCTAAAAATGGGCATAAATAATATTTTAGACTAGTTTTTAGGCCATCATAACCATTAAATAATTAGTTTAACTATTGATAAAAACATTTTTACCATAACTATAGTAATTAATTTATTAATATTTTCAGAATTAATTTTAGTCAAAAATCGATTTAAACACATTATATATAATAAATTATACTGATTATATATATTAATTACATTTTCATAATTTAATTAACTTTAGGTGATTTTTTTTGTAAAAAAAATAATCCAATTAACATGATGAGAAAGCAGGTTTTCAATGAAAAAATGTTCAATAGTTGACACTGTGTTTATGTTCATGTTAAATTATTAAAATGATTGTGATGACATAAACTAGATTGGTAGATATATAATTAACCAAATTTTACATTCACAAAAATTTAAAATATATTTATAAATTTTTATTTATTTAAATGAAATTAATATTCACTTAATAGTATTTAAGGGTTCCCTTAGACTCGGTGTTGCATGTAATAGAAGCTGAAATTAGTGTTTTCTACAATTCAAGATAATCATGGTGTTTCAAGTAACCAAAAATAATTATAATATTAAATATATATTAAAAAATATATTTAACAAAATCTCATAGCCTCACATATCATTAGTGAGTATCCAATTTATGTTTTGATTCATTGATCTATTAGAATTTTGTGTTGTTTATTTTGATAGAATATTTCATTCCATATATTTTCAATGTTTTATCATGACCTGTTCCCTGGGGCCCGTGCCATGACTACCCCAAGCCCACCTTCTATAGGCCAGGGGTTGGGGACATGCACCTAATGGGGTACTCTCAAAATGAGATGGAATTATCTTTGAACCTATAAAAACAAATAGACTAGAATTCCATGAGAAGGAACTGTGAAGTAAAATGATGTAGTAAAAATGGCGGTGAACGTAATGGGGTCTGAATACTAGCCAAACTAAAAAGTACAAGTACAAATGAAAATAGAAATCAGTTTCGGGATCAACCACCGATATTCCTACCGACAAGGTAGGTACATATTTCCTCCTCAGCACTACACTTATCCCCGTCTCCTACGCGTAACACCATGTTCTATCACCCTCAAACATCATCACAACTCCTCATAATCTGCACAAATCACAAAAAGGTGTGGGAAAATACCATTCATGGGTGAGTATAAAAACACCAAATAGGGACCCCAAGAGCACATAAGGTCTCTCATAATTCCACAAAGGAAAAACCACAAAAAATTTCCTCAATCGCAAAACACAAGCAATTGATACAGCTCAATTAGAGTCTCAACTCAAACCAGGTTTTCATTGAAGTATTGGAGTAAAAATGATTTTTCCGGGAAGCTAGATCATCTTAATCTATCAAGTGGAAATATTTTTTACCATTTGGAGTCAAAACCCTAGTTGATCGATATGTATATACCCCCATTAATGACCCACACAAGAAATGATCCACCCATGATCGTTAGGTAACTAACCCCTGTAATGACCCTCACTGGATTTGAACCAAACTTGACCGGTATATCACTGAACCATGATGGGCCTCTCTAAGGTTGGTTATCAGTGGGTTGCGAGGTACTGATTTGCATAGGATCACTAGATGCTGAGCCACACACAGACTGCTAGGTGCTGACCCACATAGGGTCACTCGGTGCTGACCAACATAGGATCGCTCGGTACTAACCTCCATGTGGTCTGTCTCCAACCTCTGCCTCATAACCATTCACTGGATTCTTGCTCAAAGAAAACATAATTCTAGGAGAAAGTATCTTCAAGAAATTGGTCATATTTCAACCAGAATAATGCACCACAAATGGGTAACCAAAAGGACCTCTATGTCTTAAGGGTTCCAATGTGATAGATGGCAAGTCAATCAGACACACAAGCTGTGAGTTATAATAATTTTAGTTATGAGATTATTATCTAGAAACTCAATGACTTTTTTTGAGAATACATGATTGACTACAATAGAGGATCTAATCAACACATTAATATGATCAAGTTCTCATAAAATAATAGTTTGAAGACAGATATGCAAATGAATCCCCATGAAGCCCTTTATGGGAAGTGGTACAGAACACCTAACAAGAGGGACGATGTTGGGGTATAAAGAATGATTGGCTCTAAAATTGTGGATGAAAAGGTGGAAAAGGTTAAGACCAATCTGTATGATGTAATTGATGAACAAATTTTGAAACAGAGATACACTAAAAATCATCTTCGAGTCATATAATTTGATGTTGGAGACGTGGCATTCTTCTTTATATCTCTACCGAAAAACATAATGAGATTTGGGAAGATGGGAAATCATAGTCTAAGATATATCTACCCATTAGAAATCTATGATCACATCCGTGTGGTGGCCTATTAACTTGTACTCCCACCTAAACAATATCAAGAAAAATATGTATTCCGTGTATCTCTCTTGAGGAAGTACATACTAGATCTATCACATGTACTCAGTCAACTGGTGTTACCATTTGATAATGATCATTCCTATTTTGATAAGCCGGTGAAATTATTAAATCATATATACAATGTTCTAAAAAATAAGAAATTACACATTATCAAAATATTTGGTAGAAACCACTAGATTAATGACGATACATGGTAACCATTGGATGCGATGAATCAGAGTAAACCTTATCTATGTTTGTGTGTGATATGAAAATCTTAAGAGTGAAATTTTTAAAGGGGGAATGATTGTAACAACTAAAAATTTAATAATAATATTACCAATGACATTTACATAAATGTCTAATTATGTATTATGGTTATAGAAAAAACATTAATTTATTGGGTTTTATTTTATCCTATTCGATTTAAATAATCATTAGGGATCATAACTATTGATAATATATCCATTGAAAAGTTTTCATTTAATTATTATGAATATAGAGTTTTGATAAATCCAATTGACACAAAAAAGGATGTGATGGAATCCACCAATAGGATCATACCATAGGAAGCCCATTTATAAGAGCATCTAAGGGTGACATCATCTGAAGGATTTTCCCTTTACCATACCCACTATTACCTGCAACATCATTAAAATGAGTGAAACCTTTTATAAGATATGTTAAATCTCATAGATATAAACACCAAACCATTTAAATCGAACATACTCATGAAAGTCTCAACTTCACCCACCTCACCCTCAATGATTTTGGTGGTGTATTGTAGGGATATGTATCTAGACCCATAAAATATAAATATTTACATTCTATATAATAATAAATAAATTTTAATTTTATTATTGGTTACCGATAAATGATTTTGAAATTGATACAGTAACACATAAGTTATATTTATGGTTAATATTCAAATTCTTCTATGTGATTTTTTTTTGTCGAACTAATATTATTTTAAAATAAATAATATTTTTCAAAATATAATTATTAATAAATTTTTATAAAATATAAATTTTGAAATAATTTTTTTGAGGTCATATGGAATTTTTAGAAGCATCCCAAAATTGTTATTGTTGAAAACACATAATTTATCAATAAATTTATAATATTAATTTAAAAGAAAAAAATTTTATTATTTAGAAATTTATTTTCATAAAATGATGAGTATTTTTAGATTCAAAACATTGAATTTATCCGATATTTATTTTTTTGGTTAATTTTTGAGATTGACGTATTTTCTATTAATACTTTATTCATTGTATCAATATATTATGTCTATTATGACAGAATAATGTCCCAAAAGTGATGTACTAAATAATATAAATTGTATAAACGACCAAAAATATGATTTATCATTTCATTAATTTTATTTTTTCTTTATTTAAAATATTTATATAATGATTTTTTGAATCAAAAAAAGGCATTAAGATATATTATGGTTATAAGATAATTTATTTAAAATTAAGACTGATTTATACTTCAGAAAGGGTATTGTTTTTTATGATGGGCCCTTTTACTTATAAAATAATTTAATATATTACAATTTGGTAGAAACTGTGGAAAAACCCCATGAGGGTGTCTATTGTTTGGTTTATTTTATTATACAGATTACAAAACCTTGTTTTGATAAATGATAAAGAAGTACCCACTAATTTCCCATATAAATCAAAAAATGACACAATTTATCTTCACTTTAAATCCTTTTATCAGCTTCTTAACATAAAATCCCCTATATATATTACTTACATGGATATACAATGCACTCAATAATCACCTCCCAAACATTTGGTATCACACTCTCACGGAAAGGGATCATCCTCTTCTCCTCCTTATTCAATTACCCACTATATATTATTTATTTTACCATCATTAGAAAATGTTGATATATGTTCTTCAATATCACAATTAATGAGAATTTTATATATTAAAATTTAGATAAACATTTAACTCTAATAAATACTTCCCATTAATATACATACTCCAATGTTATCTTTCCAAAATTTCAACACAATTTTCCAAGCCAAAAAAAAGTTTAGTGAACAACATACCTAAATCCTATCAAGTGTGTAAACCATTATACACATATAATTATTTTATTTGTAATATAAATATAAGTATTCCATACTATTTAATCTATAAATAAAATATGACGATTAATTAATCCATTTTGTATGATCAATGTCGAACACTTTAGCATTAGAATGAAATGAATATGATGGTGGACCCAAAATTAAATAGACCTCCAACTACCAGGGAAATATTTTAGTCTCATGACATGTCCTGAATGGGATTAGGGAGTGAATATATAACATAATGGGACTTTTTCTATAATGATTTCTTTTCATATATCCTTGACATATTTTTATGATGGTTTTGTTGGAGTTGTTACCACATTACCAATGTTTCTATTATGTTTTCATAATGTATCATTCCCCATTATTCATGTTTATGATTATCACTGTTATTATTATCCATTGATAGGTATATTTTATTATATGTATTAATTTTTTCATTAATGTCATGTTTATTCCCTTAATATACTTTATATATCAACACATTCTTATATATGTCCTGAGGTTATCCCATGCAGTTTCAAGTGCTATCATGTAAATGAATTTTTCAATACAGAAGAATTTTTTTTATATTTTTTGTTAATAGATAATGATCCTATTTCATAAAGACACTATTCTTCTCAATCATAATTATTTTTATTACATGTAATCATATGTCATAAATCATTTATTAATGTGAAATAAAGAGCATAATAGTTATATGAAAGGTGTCCTATGATTTTTTTGAAGATGATTTTTTATTCATGCTCTATTCCATCATTGATAGGAAATATTCAATGATTATCAGTGTTTTATTGAAATTAATTTTGTTTAATAGACCTTGGATGAAACTTCTTGGTATCATAATGATGTCTTATGCTTATATGGAAAATTGGCCCTTAAAAAACCTATGAGGTAAGAATTAATTTATAGCGATCATCATATAATTTTTTCTATACAACCAAAGAATACCTATATGTATTGTGATTTCAAACAAAAATATTTGTTTTATGTAGAAGGTTGATGGTTTCAACATAACATATCCTAAATTCTTACCAACAAAATATTGAAGTGAAACTTTTATGGCCAATTAGATTAATAAATCCCTTACGAATTCATGTATATAATTGGACTAAGGTATCTTTTATTTTCACTATATTTTTCCAACACACTTCTACTGGTAAAAATTTCATTTCGATGGAAAATTGATCATCTAAAAAAATGGATCATTTATAGTATATTAATAATATCAATAATGTGGTAGAAATTAGTTACATAAATGTATGAGATACCATAATTCTTTATATAGTGAATTTGGATTCCATTTCAAAAAGATATCTATTTTTTATATAAAGGATTCAAAGAGGATTACAAGATGAAATGTATACCCAATTTATGTTATGCATAATGTATCACCCTAAGACTTATGGGATGAAAGAGTGAGGTATTATAATTCTCATGGAGATTATTTGGCCATGTGTTTTATATTTTGATGATTCGTGGGAAAATCAGTTTTAATAGGATGAATTATCATATAAAAATAGTTTTCTAGATTGGATCTACATGGATACTTATAAAACATTGTATAGTATTTAGTGAATATATCACTTTTTAAGAGTTGTAGGAGTGGTCATTTATTTGACTGCATTTTTTTCAAGATATTATTTAAAAGGTATATTTAATTAGAAATATATTATTTATATCTCATATCCACCAAAATCCAATAAATACTATGATCATCACCTGTTTGATATTATGGTTATCTATTGGGTTTCTCTCAGTGTATTACTATTCAAGGGGAAACATTGTTTGGGAATCTATAGTAAGACAAAACCTTGGTTTTTTAGACTATAAAAAATTTTCAATTTTCATTGAACGGTAGAAAATATATTGAAATTAAAATCTTTTGTGATTTTCTTCCAGAATGTGATTCATGTTTCCCATATAATGAGAAACCATTCTGTCTCATATAATGTGTTATAATGGAATGGTATTGATCCTAAACTCGAAACCTCATTATTTAAGAAACCAATTCATATTGTGAATCATTAGAATAACGTAGTACATGTTTAAAAAATTTAATTAGTCCCTGAACTATGGAACTCAAGTAGGGATAATCCAATGACATGGGAGCTTGATGTGATTATTTTATAGAAATGAAAAAATATATTTGTGATTACAGAATCTATTGGTATTTTAATGAAAAGAAATTTGTATTTTGGTGAGAAATGATAAACAAATTGAATTATAGGTTTTATTCATTTTCATCCTCGAGATTGTAATACTTTGTTTTCATTAATTAGAAGTTATATGTGGATTAAAGAGGGGGTGGGGGTTAAAAATATATATGTATCATAGGATAAGTACTTCCATGGACCAAGACTACTTGAGCTTGAGAACCACCTATGTAAATCTAGATTCTCTAAAACCCATGGTGTAAGGAATGTTCTTGGGAATGGGATGATTGAGGTATTCCATTGCACCAAATCCAATGTTTCCACCACCATTCCATGGAGGAGGTTGTGGTGGGCCAAAATGACCTCATATTTCACACTACTCTATGTATATTTTTTGTGTCAGGATTAATCATCATGGAATGATCGAGGCCACAAAACCCTGGTCAAAGTCACTAGTCCTTTATGACTTTTTTTATTAATTGAAATATTTTTTTCTCTGATATTATATTGGAGCTTCAACACATAATGTAAGAACATTAGACCCTTAAGTGAGGAAATTTATCAAACATAAAACTAGAATACCCATATATTAATCTGTTATCCTTCTTCATCTTCCTATAGTTATCAATTCTATTGATTCCATAAATGTTTCATGGAATTATTCCATTATCAAGTAGTATAAAAGGATGGTTCAACACTTCTCCAGATTTAGCATGTTTATTTATTTTTGTGAGAATCATACCCCCTTCATTTCCAATCATCATTTTTAGGGGAAATATGATTCCTCAATAAAAATTATTAGTGTCCTTATAAAATGGTTTTTCTCATTAAATGCCATGTTGTTATTTTAATCACTACTGGTTTAGTTTATGAAAATTGCGGGTTGATATATATCAGTGTTTTTTTATAAATACAACATCATTGGAATAGAAAATGTGATGAAATGTTATTTTTTTAAAATAGTTTTATGAACGTCTTGTTTTTAATGAAATGACTCATATATTATTTTGACTATAGGTAATCATTTCATGAATGTGAGTGGAAAGTTTTCCTTACAATTATTTTTTATAAAATTATGAGTTTATATTATAGGAATATTTTTATGAAATTAATCATTGGGGACAATGTATGTGTATTGTTATGGACACATGAAAATCCTATTATGTTCGGAAATATAAGGGATTAAAATTAGGATATTTTTTTATATATCATAACTAATGGGTTGCTTGATACCAATAAAATATAAAAGGACTCGATAGTCTCTAATTCACATTACATAATTTTTTTCTTGTGTAAACGTGTTATACATTGTCATATTTTAAAACAGATGTAGGGGTTTCCCTGGTTTTATTATTGATGTTGTGTCCAATTTATTGACATATCAAATATTATATTTTTTATATTGATACATCTTTGCTATTTCTCTATATTTTTCCATCCTTATTTATTCCCAAATTCATATATATTTTTTTTATTTATTTCCGTAATGGAAAACCAAATGACGTTTTGTGAGAATTTTTATCAAATTAAATACATTAAATAAATTAAAATTAGAGGTATGATTGTTATGGTGATAAACATTGTATTGATTCATAGTTGTATCATATAGATCATTTTCCTCACATGAAGAATATTTCATGGGGAATATTAGAAATTTATATATATATATATATATGTTAATGGGATGGTTTCCTTATTGGTGAACATTTTTCTTGAATTGTTTCTCTGTAAGGTGGTATCGGGTGGTGGTGATATATAGTCGTATACATACTTATTCATCAACTTTTTTATTCTCCAAAATTAGACTTATTGTTCATTATGTTATTTATCATGGCTATTTATCCTTTTATCAATGACGTGCCCTGATATTTTTATTTTCTTTTTATAAAGGAATTTTTTTCATTGTGATGTGTATTCATGTTGAAATAATTCCCATGGTATTGTTATTTGATTCAAATGTTCTTGTTTCAAAATATATGAAATATGGATTGTGTACTTGGAATTATGGAGGGCTATGATGGTTGATTTTTTATATAAAACTAGGGTGGGTAATTATAGTGGGAGGAGGGAAGGGGGCCTATATGTGTAAAATTAATTAGTGAGGAGGAATTATTTTAATGTACTATATGTTTTTAATGTCAAAAACGATTTTAAATTTTAATATACCCTAGAAAAGTAATAAAAAAATGGATCACCTATAGATATATAATTTTTTTCCCTAACAATGTAAAATCATAATGTTCATTTATTTTTTTATTTTTCCACATTGTATTTTCTTGTGAGTGTGGATATATTTTTAGAATTAGTGTGTTTATTTATGCTTCTCTTAGCTTCTTATGTTATAATACACTAGTTTTATGAGGGTGTTTATATACTTGACTTAACATGATTAATTTTTTTTTTGGATTTAACCATCCTACTCATTGAGATAGTTTATATTTTTCGCATGGATATAAAACCTCAGTCCTCTAAAATAAAACAACCAAATTCATGTTAAATATTTTGTATTTTCAATTGATGTGATGTATTTGGAAGGAATAATTGTTAACTTATATTATTAATGTAATAGTGACACAAAATGTGCCAAGATATTATTATATAGATAATACATTTTTGAACCTTTCACGTGATAATGATAACTATGTATGTGAACATTTATAGATTATGAATACATTAAATGTTTGTGTTCCCTCCTATATCTCATACATTTTTTTGAGTTATCATGGTAACATTGCATCAATGAAAATTATCCCAATATATAATAAATTCACAAAAAAACATTGATCATCTATTGATCTATGAAATCATTATATATTTTCTTATTATCAATATTTAAATGATCATAGATAAGAATACCATTTTATTAATGAACACATAGATCCATTCTTTATTTGAAAGATCCATAAAATATTTTTCTATCAAAGCATCTATCAGACTCCACTACACCTTCCCAGTGGGTTTTACTCATGATATGAAATTGAAAATTACTACTATAGAACTATTATAGGAATGTATATAAATATAAAAATACATGTTACATAAATAAAATATAAATTAGTAGATTTATTATTTATTAAATAAATATAAACGTTCCATTATACACAAACTCAAAATGCACAAAAGAATGGTTGGTTCATGTTAAAATTTGTAGTTTACACTATTAATAAAATGACTATATAAAAATTAACTCACCTTTCTTCCACTAATGTAAATTATCTATATCTAAATTTGTTATCATTTACACTCAATTATGTTTAATAAATATCCTATTTACACCTTATGGTGAGTTATGGATTTCTTTCATCAAAAATTTCAATTTATATTCATTTAAATGTGAAGTGGAGGTCTATAATAATTTTTTTATTGTTTTATATATTTCATTATATTTCTTTATGAGAAATATTATTAAAAGTTAATTCATAGACAAATTATTCAAGTGAATCACCACATAAAATTATCAAAAATGATCAAATCTTCTTGAAATTATGATAATATAATAACTATGACTCTGGTTTTAATGATTTAACAAATTATTATTCAATTAAAGCCAAATAAAAACATTATTATCATGGATTTTCGTAATTTAATATATTTAATTAAAAATAAATTTTTTTAATTATATTTTTATAAAATTAGGTAATAAATTTCAATAATAAAAAATTATAATCCAATTTATATTAGGGATAACAAAAAAATACATCCAAAAGAATAATCATTTAATTAATATACCTTCATATCAATTCTAAATTATTGTTAATTACTATAAAATAAAAATATTTTATATTATTTCACGTATTTTTGGATTTTATTCAATATGACTAATGTAGAAATAGTCATTCTGTGAAATAGTTAGTAGAGATAATATAATGAAAATAAACTTTGGTATCAAAATATTGGATTGTTATTTAAAATAATTTTTAATAATTATCAAAATAATATATCACTAAGATAATGAATAATTATATATTATTATAATATATGAGTAATATTCAAGAATTGAAGTGTATCCACTTTTTTTGAAAAAAAAAATATAATGGTTAAATTAGAACACCAGAGATTAAAAAAATTATAGAATGGATATCTTGAAATATTATCATTCTTGACCAGTAATTAAATAAATACTAATTATATATTAATTAAATTAACTATAATTGAAATATAAAAATTGGAGGTCTTACAATCACCAAATATGTAATATAAACATATATTACTAAAAGAAAAAAAATACAAAAATGTTGTATAGAAGAACAATTAGTAAAGATTTTCCCAAATAATTCAAACTAGTGGTCCTATTCTATTGGCCTACATATTCTATAAATGTAATTATTGTTATTTGTATAAGACTCATATTAGGTTGGTTCTATAGTTGCCACACTATCATACTAAAAGCTGCTATATAATAACTACAAAATATTCTATTTCCTTTTATGTCATCCCCTAAAAATACTATACTAGTATTAACTACATCCATCGAACCCATGTTTATGGGATATAAAGTAAAATTTATATCTAGATAATTGAGATGAGTTGTTGTGGTTTCTATTAGGTCAAAAAAATTTGATAAAGGAACCCTATGATATGAATGTCTATAATCATCATCTGTGTATACATCATATTATTCATATACCATATCATCATAATACATTACATGGAATTATTTTAGAGTAGTTAGTTGGGGTGGTAAAATTATATAATAGAGAATAGGTTGGGAATTACTAGAACACCTTCATTGGATATCTCTTCTTATACATCATTTATACCAGCATAATCTCTACATTTAAAAGGGAACTATTATATATCATATTTTAGTATATTCAGGAGGTATATAATAGAAACATTAATTGTTTGCCTTGGTATAAGATATATAATGTAAAGAGAGTTAAGGGTAATGACATCATATATAGAAATTTATGAGTTATTGGTTCCTTCAAGCACACAAACACCTATTTTGTAGTCAATATTGATTATTGGTATCCCCAAAATATAGAATTAAGGGTAATGGTTTTACTAATAATAACATCATAGAAAATGAAATGGCTAATTTTTGAGAAACACATATCTGTATTAAAGAAAAGGTAAGATATTTTATAATTTATTAGAGAATTATATGATGAATTATGCATGTCAACATGAATTATTTTATTTTTTTTGGGATTAAAATAGATAAATATAAAGGAAATAGTTTTCTAAAATTTCATTTCTTAGTTCCCATTCCAATTAAAAATATATTTCAACAATTTGATGGATTTAGATAGATCATTCATATATGACACTAAAAATTTGTAAAATTTAGAGAGGTATGGAAATAAGTATTTTTCTACAAGGAAATAAGAGAGATGTATAATAATAACCCTTCTCATTAATTAAAATTAATAATTGATTTATTACCTAAAAATAGACTTAATATTACCCAAAATAACATGAATTGTTGTTTCATTGAGAATTATGTACAATACACATCAATAAAAAATAAGGAAAAATATAATATTTATTTAAAACATCCTTAAAATTCAAGTACCAAAAACAACATGGGATAACCTGGGGATGTATATAAGAATTGGGTGAGCTATTAATCCAATTAATGGAATTAAAATACAATAAAATAGAAAATAAATAAAGATTAGAAAATAAGAATATCAATGTAGAATAAAATGAGTTAAAATCCTAATAATTAATAACGAGTCATGTTATAACATTTTTATCATAAATTTAAGGTGGGATGTGGGAAAATAACATAAAACAGTGCATCATTAAAATAGATCATGGCTAAATACCAAGAATAATGAAGAAAAAAAATCATTTCATGGATTAGGTTATGATTCAAAATCATGTCTCATTTTATTTTCACATTATGAGATCATATTACAATTTTATTTGTTTTTCCAAATATCACGTATTACTCTGGTGTATTATTGTGAAATTCTAGAGTCAATCTAATGGATAGCATAAACTAGAACTGATAATCGATGACTTAAAATCATTTGAAGTTGGAGTCCTTCCTTGTTGATTCAGTTTGAGAATTCTTATGTATAAGGGTTTATGGATTACTTTGAGATTGAGAGAGTGATATAGGTCAATTACATGTATCTATAGAAAGGATGATCCTAATTATAACTTGGTAGGATCCTATGGTTTATAATGTGAAGAAAGCGGAGGTCACTCATTGATTACGATCAAATTATATAGTACTACCTAAGAGGTAATTATTCCCTGGTCAGGTGATAGTAAAAGACTAAATAAATTATATTTGGATTCTAAGGAAGAAAGTGTTTTATGATATTGGTCGTAACATAATCTTCTCCAACCATGATATGAAACTTCACATAAAAAAATCGTGGTCAAGGATTTTAAAATGAATTAGAATGAAAATTTACATATGTCACCATTAATATCAATTGAGGATACCACATTAGGAACTAAATATTAATTATATATTCATACCTAAAGTATATCCCTACCCCGAGTAGTTTATACACTCATGGAAGGAATGAATCCAAATAAATTAATAATTGATACTATTCATGACATTTTAGGAATGTTTGAATTCAATTATTCAATACACATGAAATTATTCAATGTCAAAAAAGGTGGGAAACCTAAAATTGGTGGTTAAAGAAATATAATTCACAATTCATCCATGTACTACCTAGAATAAATGACTATGTTGATTCAACATGAATCAATTGATGATTGAGGATGGATGATGCTGGTGATGTGAAATGGGACTAGTGGAATTGATGAAAAAGTTCCATGAAACTTCTATTAAAAAAATCATTAAATCAGTGATGGAATTTCAGATTTAACAAGAAGGTAGTATAAGGAATGTCGAACGAAGAAAAACACCGGTAAATTATGCTATGAAATCTCTTTAAAAGCGTTACTGGGCTGCTTTATTTGTAGCCGAAATAATACATGACATGTAATGGGATTCACTTTGTGTAATGATGGATCCATGTATATATAAGTTGTTTTTGAATATAACTATATCTCATGTGTATATCATCTATGATATGAGTTTTGAATGATTTTACACTATGAATCATGGTTCGACGAAACATATCACCTTTCTGGTTGAATCTTCACAGTGTATTTCTCTTTAAAGTTGTTCACGATGTGTATCCCTAGATCATGGAATGTAATTTTTTTCATCCCATGAATACCTTGTGATCGGATTCATGACTTGGATCATGAAATCAGACCTCTCACGAAACATTATTACTAGATGAGAACATATGTTCCATGATGTTTAAAATGAAACTTCCTCTCTTTTTCTACATTTTCTACTTTGAAACCATGGGAACTTATTTCCTGTCAAATTAATCATATATAATGTGTATTATGAAATATATCATATAAAATTCTTATTTTAATGATTGAAAAAGTATATATGATTTCATTTAGAAAATTCCCCCACACAATAACTATTTCTTATCCTAATAGAGTAATATCTAAATATTGATTCCAAGATGATAATCAGTTTTTAATAAATTAAAAAATTAAATATGTCCAAGAAAATAAAACTAATTGTAAGTAGAAAAGATTAGTCCCATGAATCATACCATCTTTGGAAATCAATCATGCTTCATATAAAATTTCATTAAACAAATTCTACTCATATAATTATAGTATTAAACTATTTTGTAAATTCTATTCCAATTTTAAATTTACCACAAAAGGAATATTCTCTCATGACTGATGGTAAAATAAAAATGGGGTTATGATCATACCCTATGTAAATGTTCCTAACCATGTTATTTAATTGATTCAATCATCTCTTATTTGTAAATATATGTTCAAAAATAATCATGAAGTCTTGAACAATAGGGTTCTAATGAATCTATGGTAGGATCTTCTGGGTGAAAAGTAAAAATCAATCTCCAAATTTCTATACGATCTGGGGTATATTTCATGAATGTTATGAAAATTTTAATGCAATAACTCCTCCAAACTAATCAAGTCTACCCTCCCAACATATTTATTTTGGTCCATGTATATGTCACATGATTACAAAATGGGTATCCTATTCCATTCATATTTTCATTTTATATTATTAAATTTTCAGAAGTCAATTTTAGGCCAACTCTCACATCCATCCCCAATTCTCATATGATCCTTCAAGGGATTCATTGGTCTCAAAATGGTGATTTTTTACCTTCTTAATACACAAAAGATGTCAATTTTTTTATAATTTTCGATTTGAAAAAGGAAAATAATAGGTGTGAAATGTAACAATGTATATATGGATCACAATAAAATAATATGACGAGTATCACAATACATCTATACAATATAATCATCATGATTTTTCTGAAATCATCCACAACACTTTTTCATTTTAATTTATACAAAACACAAATCGAATGGTAGTAAGGGATAATCATTTTAGAATACATTCGTCTTATAATCCAATTAAGCAAACCAACATTATTAATAAAGAAAATATACAAGGAAGTTATGATGAAAATGTGGCCCAACAAAGATTCCCTATATCATTTTATTATTTAACTTGTTCATTCGTAGCCTCAATAAGATATATATTCACGATCTAGTAGGTTTACAAGTACATAGTATCAATCAAGAAATATTCTCATAATAAATATGCAATTACAGGATTAAAATCCTCTTGTTTAATGTAAATAATAATAGAAACATGAAATCACAATGGTTATAAAGTCAAATAATATTTTAACTAAAACTAATTTAAAAAATGTTGAATTTGAATTAAATTTATACCCTCAGCAATCATTATAGATTCTAAACAGAGGGAAACCCATGATTTTAACTCTTCTAAAAAATATTCACTTTTACAGAAATGTGAATAATGTTTTCCAAGATTAAATCATGCTTATAAATTTTATAAAATGACTCCTAGAAAGATGATAACAAGAAAAAAATAAAAATGTATCAAAATTGAAACATATGAAAAACTCTCAAATACTTAAAAGGATACTTTTTTGTAATATCCAAGGAATTTTTCATGGTATTGTTATAGAATAAAAAATTATACAAGATGAAATATAATTTTGAAAATTTAAATTATGATGGAATAATTATTTCCCTATATGAATGAGAATTCCATTAGAGAATTGTCCAGTCTTTGGATAAAGCAAGGCCTACTACAATATGGTTTAGAAAATAGTTACTATAATAGAGGAAACATTAGTCCACATGTTCAATAACTTGATAAGAATAATAATATCTAGGTGAAAATAATGATGAATATGAGAACTAAATTTTATTTAACTATAATAGAGTTTTACAATAATGTTCAATTGTAATGAAAATAAAATTATTGAAAAATATTCGATCATGAAAACTCAATCCAGAAAATGTTAAAAAATGGGTTTCCTCCCATAATGTTATAACAAGACATTATCAACTAGATGTATAGAACGAAATATCCTACATTGGCATCCATGGGCTCAATTTCTTCTCTTGCATTTATAGAAATCGGTGGTGGTGTCCTCCAGCTCACAATTTCTCTTTAATAAATTGTTGACATCAAGGGAATATGAGTATGAATCAGATTTGGATGAAATGTAATCATAGATCAAGGTGGTTTTAGTTTTCATGAATCTCTATATAAATTTAATTGAGTTGATGTTCTATTTCAAAAAAATGATCGGACACCATTTGGATCAGAATAGATTGTGGAATGGGTCCATTTTTAACCATGGATGACATAGAGGAGCTAAAAATGGATATTAAAAAATTGAATGAAATGATAATAAATACATTTATAATTTAACCAAATTCAATTCATATATATATATATATAAATGATCATTACAAAGAAAGGGTATATGTAGATTAAAAATGAAAAATAACAATCCCTATAAAAACATATATAACAAAAACCGTAAAAAATGGCAGATTGAGATTTTCCTTTATAGAATAAAATCTCCTCTGATGTCATCCCTCATGTTGGTGGTGATGAAATATGTTCATCTAGACAAGATTCTATACTGGTAGTAGGATTTGGTGGATCATCGATAGAAGGTAGAGTCATAGAGTTGGATATATGGGCTAGGGTGGGTGGTGTAGAGGTATAGATCCTATGGGAGTCTGTGGCTCTATCAGCTTGATCAACAAAGTTTTCCACTAATTATATAATAGTGGGTAGCCCCTGGCCACACCGGTCATGCTCAGTTATACACTCCTTCTAGGTATAAGGATCAGTGATATCTTGTGTTCTGTTAGGTTAGTCATCAAGTGGTGCATGAATGGTAAAATAGGAGGGAAGGGAAGAGGTTGATGGTGGTTGAGTGGTGTAATCTGGAGGCTTTGAAAATAAAAGGTGCACCTGGATGGAAATTCAATGTAGGTTTTCCATTATTTCAATCATCATAGTCTAGAGATATGTTAGGGTGGGATGGGATATGGAGGGATGGTAGATGTTTGTGGTGGTAGGGGTAGGAATACTAATTGGTGGTGGAGGTGTAGAAGTGGTGAATTGATCAAATGGTGGGTCTACTAGTGGTGGTGGAGGGCCTCTACTAGTGGTGCTGCCTCATTCATGCCAACTACCCAACTATAAATATCCTCCTTCACTATATTATAAATCTTTTTTAGCATCCCAATATCAATAACCACAACGGGTAAAAGGAAGGTAATAGGATTGGTTGTATCAAAATCATAGACGTATTAGGCCCGGTGGGTAATAATTGATCATCCCATTAGAGTGATTCTTGTCCGCTGGGCGTGAACTTGATAATAGTTGATAAAAATATGTATCCATTTTGATTCGGGGACTTCCCATCATTGCTACAATAATTAGAACATCAACTTATCAGATGATCCCTTGTGACTCGGCCATGTTGAACCACCTATGTTTCATAGCCCTATGAATATTCCTTAATGATGGGCTCCATAACATGGTATTCTTTGTTATTGGGGGTTCATGTGGTAATTCAGGATCTTGTGAAATCATCTTGTAGTGAACCATGTTTTATGAACATGTATAATACATTACATTTGCGGAATACTTAATACAAGACACAAAATGTATCTTCATTACCATATTAGTTTAGTGTCTTGGGAAACTCCGAACACATTCTTCTATATTAGTGAATGATCTTAAACATCTCCCATAATGATGTTCCACTTTTTTATAGCTTATTGTTTTATATCTTATTGAATAAAATAAAAAGTGTGAGCTCAAATTCTCTATAAGGGTAATCATTGAGAATATAAATTAAACAATAAACATTAGAAATAAAAAACTGAACCTAAACATTGAATATCAAAATCACGAGTCATGAAATAAATCATGGTAGTATGTAAGTCATAAATTATAAGTGAAAATGGCCATTATAACATAGTATTGACATAAAACATGGATTTGTGGCCAACAAATATGCACATTATATGATTTTTATAGTATCCAATGAAGCCTCTGAGCAGTGTGTCTCCCAAACCGCAGCGGCTAGGGTTTCTCAAAGTTTCAGTTTCCTCTATTTCCCCCTCCAGCATGGCATTGCTTATGGATTTTGCATCTGGATTCGGTCCGGTGTGGGCATCGTTGTGCCTCGTGTGTTCGTCCCGGTGTGGTTCATTCCTTATGTCAATGACTTCGGCTTTGGCGGTGCGGCTTGGATATCGTTTGGTGTGAGGGCGGTGCGAAAGTGTTTATCAGCGTGGCTCAGTGAGGCTAGATCTCTTCTGGCATGATGGTGGCGCAATGATGTGTCATTTTTTATCCCTCTGCATCGATGGTGAGGCTCAGTGTGCGATCACGGCTAGGTTTTTTCATCTGGCTTCATCTGTGGAAGGGTTTCTCGGAGGTTCGGTGCACGCTCTCCAGCTTTGTCTGGCGGCCTGGGTTTCTCGGTTTATCTTGCATGATCTGGTGTAGGTCTCCAGTCAAATCTAAAGTGGTTTGGAGGGGGGTGGTATTGGGTTGGGATTCTCTTGTTTTTTCAGGTTCTCTTTTGGTATGGTGCGATTGGGTATGCTGTGATTTGGTCTATCTGGATGGATTCGATATTGTTTGTTCGGGTTCGATCATTCTAGCTCTTCTCTTCCTTTCATGTTTCCATTTACGTTGTTGTGAAATTTTGGAATCTGGTAAGGGTATATCTGTAGTTATGTTCAGACCAGACTCATGTTGTTTGTAGTGCTTCTGTTTCAGGATGACCATGATTCCCTCATCAGTGGAGCCCACTTGATGTGGGGTTGGGCCACCCAGTCCTAGGTGATGATGGATTATTCTCATGTCTCTTGGGTTTCCTTCTAGGCTTATGTGACTATGGTGGCGGGGGGGGGGGGTGATGAGGGAAGCAGTGTTGGCCCAGGATGAACATTGATTGTGGCATTTGGAATGTTTATTTCAGATGGGAGAATGGTGTTTTGTGAGGTCTGTTGGTATGGTGATGCACCTAGACTCGACCCATGGATCAGGCCCTAGAGGAGGTGCCAGAGCTTCTCTTTATTGTTTTAGTGCTTTTAGGATTTGTTTGTTGAGAGGGTATGATGCCAGTCATCGGATCGGGCATGTGCTTTGACATAGGACAATTGCTTGTTGTTAATCATTGCAATAGTAGAGTACTTTTCCATGTTCATATACTGGGGAGGGGTAGTTTCATGTGTCAGTTTGGTTTGACTCACTAGACAGTCGGGTCATGAATTGTTTTAAGTCGATGTCTCGGGTTCCCCCCCCCCTTTTCCTTTAAATGGGAGTTTATGTATATGTTTATGATGAAATAATAAAAAATTAAAGTCCTTCGTGCTGTTGGATGGATAGTATCCAATGCATTGCTTCCATGACCATCATTGTGGACAATGTTCTTTACTTAACAGAGTTTAATTACCATTCCATCCATGTATTACTGAATATTATTTACTCTTCATTCTATTCATGTATATCTCATGAGATATAAATCTTTATCCAATAAATTAAATGGATATATAGGTCCCACAGATTTCATTGTGAAATCATTCTTACATATTCCACAAAACATTAATCACTCATCATAGAATAACTCATGAAATAAACTGGGTTTATAAAATATACATCCATCATAATATAATCCATATAAAATAACAATTTATAATTAACACAATAAAATCATAGTAATAATAGGTATATAAACATAACCCTATTTTAGATCATCATCTTAGATGGAAAATAAATTTGATAATACACTTGAACATAGTTAATGAAGAAAATATAATTTCTTCTTAAAAAATGGTTTATTTTCCTAAAACTCTACGCAATATTGAAAAACATTAATTGAAAATAAACTGTAAAAAATATTGAAAAAGCTTCATGGAAATAAGGCATCATGAAATCGTAAAAAATCATTCAAGACTTGTATGCTAAAAAACATTATCCTAATACTTTTGTCACAAAATTCAAAAAGTACATATTATGGTTAGGAAAATAAATATTCCTTCCATACCATGCAGTAAAAGTCTAAATTTTTTTAAAAACTTCTTTAAACATACATAGATAAAAAATTTAATGATAAAATTACAAGAATATACGGTAATGGATGATAAATATATCCACTATAAATACTTACGTATAAACAATCTCAGATAAAATGATGTAGACAAATTATCCCTTACCATAGCTCCAATTTATTCTGTATGTGTCCAAAAATTCTGTATAGTGGGTTTAAATATATTATTAAATTATAAAAACCATTATAATATTTATGATATCATGTATTTTTTATTTTTGACTTTATATTACCCGTTCATTTTTCAATTCCATGTTAAAGCAACGTCTTGTGTAATAATCAATTCATTTATCTTATGTGTTTGGACATGTTATTCTTGATATTATTACTTGGATCATTATTTACATACTTACAAACTGTAAAACATTATTTATATTTTATACATATTTATTATATAAGTATATATATAATAGATTGGTAAATGAAATTTAAATCACCATTTATGTAGTCGGTAGGCTGTTTGTACGTATGAATGTTGTTTTTGTATCCTTATTGAATTGAATGGAAGTATATAAATGACACACATTTATATATAAATCATGTAGAATTATTATTACATATATTTCATGATTATTTATTATATATAAATTATAATCATTATTGAATGCATTACATGGGGAATGAAAATCCTCGCATCTTGAAGACGGTATGTCATACGTACGCACGAGTGACATTATAGTTCCATTAATTATTGAAAGGTAATGATGTGGATTGTCTATAATATCACATAATTACTATCATTTTATAATAATCATATATAGTTATTAATTTCATCATTATACCCAAAATAGTAAGGTGGTGGTGAAAAACAGATTACTCAACTACATGGAGAGGGTAATTCGTACCTACGCACGCACCAAGATTTCATTTTTTGTATGATTGATAGGAGGTGAAATAGGGTTGTTACATATTTATAATAAAATAAATTTATATCATTGATCCAAATTTTATTAAATTATATTGAAACTACTACTGAAGATGATGGAAAAGATTTATGAAATTTGAAATAATTGGTAGAAGAGATTGCATATTCCTCATTGTGCCTCCTTTAAATTTCATCTTAGGCCACAAGAGTCAATCTTCTTAGATGACCAGAAGATCTATAATGTTACAATTGATGATTAGAGGAGAAAATATTAGTTATTTTCCATGCATTAAGGCTCAAAATGGAGTTAATGGGATAGGGAGGGGGTTCCCATTTATAAGAGATGTGGTGTACACTTTATGAAACCCTCAAAATATTAATTTAATATAAATTCAATTTCGATTAAAAATGGTCCAAAACTAATTTAATTTGAATAAAATATTATTTTCATTTATGTACCCATCATCCAATTAATTGTTGACAAGTTTTAAATTTTTATATGTCATAATCTTTTTGGTTTATCCCTTATTATACCATCTTTAATATTTTTGTGATATCATGTAATTTACACAATGTGGATTAACTTATTTAGCATATTATGTGAAAAGGAAAAAATAGTTATTTATGACCTATTTGGAATAATATTATCCATTTCGATAAATCATATATTTTTAGGAATTTAATATAATATAATAGACTCTTTTATATTTTATGTTATGAATTTTGTCAATTTTCATCATTAATCAGAATTGACTTTTAAAAAAGTTCATAACTACCTTTTTCCATTGAAAAAAATGAATTAACTCACCCCTAATATGTATATTTTATCCATAAAATTCATTTAAGGAATGTAAATGTTCATATTAAATTAATTTTAGTATTTCTAAATTCATTTATCTGAATCGTTCATTAACGAGGTAATCTCTAAATCTAGATTGTGTCACAAATAAATATATTTATATAAGGTCTAAAAATTATAAATAAAATACCATAATATAGGAAATAATTTTATCATTCTGATGACAATTTATACACATAATTATTAGTTATACAACATGATATTAAAATAAATTTAGTAAAATATAATTTTTTATGTTATAATTATCCTTACTTTAAATTAATTATTATAAAATATTATTTTCACATCGAATTGAATCCACGGGGTACCAAAATGTACCCAAGTAAGCCTATGGTCAGAAATATAACATAAAATAGGATTATGACATGTTTCATGGTAGTTTAATATTGTTATAATATTATTTTTTATTTTTATTTACCATATTTACCCATTAACCACCGTAAATAAAATACTTACAGTTTTTACTATTCATAATGTATAAAAATAATAGGTACCTATTTTCAAAATTTAAATCATATATTTAAAAATATGGAATCCATTTTTAAAAATTCAAAACATATTATTTTATGTAATTAATTTAAAATTAATTCCCATTGTAAAGACCAAAAAACTAGTTTTAAAAAGTAATATCTATCATAAGATAGGCATGTGTTTAAGTCTAGTATAAAAGTGAAGTTAGATCTAATGGCCATCATTGGATTAAATTTTAAAAATATAATCTAATTAATCTTGAAAAGAAATTAAAAATATAATCTAACTATATAAATAAATATGATAAAAATGAGGTTTCGAATTACAATAAAATATTTGATTACTACATATAGAAATTTTATTATTATCACAAAAATACTAAAAAATCATCAAAAGTAAATTTTTATGTCCCACATAAAAACTAGAAGTTTATTTTGTCCAATTTAACTTATAAACATTTTCATTACTATATTTAAAATTTGTGCGCCATCAAAAGGTGATAAAATATAATTTTTTAACAACAATTCTTTAATCGGAAGAATTGATTTTGTACTCGTATAACGTTCTTGAAAATTTGTAAGATGAATTAGAATGTAATATTAAAATCAATATATGGTTTATAGTATACATTACAGCTACTTTATATCCTATTAAATAATAATATTTTAATAATATATCGTTGTTTAGTGAAACTTGGTATCGCGTACAACACAACTATTGAGGAAGGTTGCTATTGTGTGTAATGAAAGACAAGTCAGTGTTATGTGTAGTTAAATATTATTTTGTTTTTGTGTGTAACATAATTAAAACAAATTTAATTTTTAAAATTTTAAAAAACTAAACTCTGATATTCATTCAATGAATTCATTAGAAAGAACCTGAAATTCTGTGAAACAGAATCCATGAATAGTGTTGCGTATTCTGCAAGCCAATACGATGTTGCATATATCTCAAGATAATTTTGGTTTAGAACACAAAACAAGACATAAAATAGATTTAAAAGAATCTAACTCATTATATATTCAGGTATAAAATTCTACCCCCCCCCCCAAATAAATTTCTCCCTCTAAATTAATTGTTGTTATAATTGGGTTACTACTTCAAACTTTCATTCAAGGAAACCCACATCATAAAATTGATTAATGAACCTAAATTGTAATTAGGAATGAATATTACATAATGTATTCCCAATGTAACTCAACACTGGGTGTTGACATAGGATAACATAGCTGGGAAGTGAAGTCATGGATATGTAAGTGAATTATAACCATCATGTTCGGACAGATAGTGATATAGAATAAGGCTTAGAGAAAGTTAACAACCAAAAATACATAAATCTGCGATGAATTAACGACCATCTAATTCATCAGATAACAAATAAAATTGATATCATTTTATGTTTTATGATCCTCTTCCTAATGTTGATGAATTTGAAGAAATACTAACATGATTTCCGTACAATATCACGGTTGATTGTTCCCAGAATAATTTCCACTTCATCTCTTTTTTAAATAAGTGATGATGAATTTGTCATTATTAATGTGTTATTAGATCATTCAGTTGAAAGATAGGTCATTTCATCTGTCTCAACAAATATTATATAATATTTTATAAAATATACATAAGCCTATATATGGTGTGATTAATCAAATAAGGTTATAAAAATGGACTTATAATTCATATATCATACCGCTTAAATATAATAAAACAAATTTATACTTACTAGGGACATCCTGTTGGCCATTGGTAGGTGATGAAGGCTAGTGGAACTTTGGTTGTTTGTTCAATTTCCTGTATCATTTACTGATATGATGGGTTGTCACCCGTCCTATGGGTGGTCCTTTTTCAAAAACTATACGATTATAACATTCCAAAAATAAAATAAAATAATTATACATAATCAATACTATCATATTTATAACGTAATACATTCCAACCTTTAGGTTTATCTGAATTACTACTATCCAAAGTCAATGTAAAAAAAATGACAGGAACAGTCCTATAACAAGCAGAAGAATAACAACATTTATCCCCCATATGTAATATAATATATATTGTTCGTCAAATTTTAAACATTTTAATGACTTCATCATGCATTCTATTGTGTCATGGTAATAACATATATTACCATAAATATTTATTGAAAACATACATGATTCCTTGTTATATAACATATTGGATATGTTACTTAAGTACAAAAAATATGTATACTTCATCAATGATGGAATAATCATGATGTCAACAACTCTATAATTAGTTCCCAGGAAACTAGAATCATCGTATTTTCTTATTCAAATCAAACAAATATTTAACTAAACAACATTATCATATCATTTGGGACATATTAAGGGTTATATTGCAATTAATCATGCGTTCTCCAAGTATATCACCTTTCCCTTAAATCACATTTAGCCTCCTCCAAACTATTCAACATATCCTTTCCAATCCTTAATGTTATATTTAAAATTAGAACACTTATATATTCCATAATTCATATAATGTAATCTTGGAATTCTGAAACATACACACCTCAATTATCCAACTTTATTCTTAAACCATTACATAGGATCCATAATCATCGTATTTCGAAAAATATAAATTGTTTCTTAAGGTTTCTCATCCTCAATACTTATAGGTTTATATAAATAATACTAGAAGAACATCACACACCATTCACATGTTGTTTAAAATCACTTTATCCATAGTAGTATGACTAATAATCATACCATTTTAATTATTATCTTCATGATATATCCATGTAGAGAAAAAATATTAATAATTCCCATTATTTCAACATATAAATCATTCACTGGAAAACTATGATCTATGAGTTTTTGGAAATTCACTAAGATCAGAATGAAAAGTGTGATAAATACATATCGGAGATCTGAAAACACAATAGTATGGTATATTAAATATAATATTTCAATATTTGATATATTCATTTTAACCATGGGAAAGTCCTAATTATCAAAAAATAACTAGGTTTTGAACCTATACATTACATTCTAATATGGAATCCCTATACATATCTTTAGAAATATCTCTTGAGATCTCATTAAGGATTTCACTTCCTAGTTTCCAAAGCATGTCTAACCCTTCAATCTAATACAAAATGTAGAAACCGAATCGAGATTTCAGGGTAATTACATTACATTAGTAGAATACATATTTCAAGACACATAAAATCTCCCAAAGACTGTATTAGTTTATTGTCTTTGGAAACTCAACACACATTCTTATTTCTTGGTGATGGATCCTAAACATCTCCCATAAAGATCTTCCACATTTATTCCAACCTAAAACCTTTCATTATACCCTGGGAAAATAACAACATAAAAAAGGGTGATCTCAAATTCTCAATAAGAGTTAATATTGAGAATCTAAAATAAACCAGCATCATTAGAATGAAAAAACATGAACATAAAGTTTAAATATCAAAATCATGAGTCATGAAATAAATCATGGTAGTATGTGGGGAATAAATCATAGGTGAACATGACCATGATAACATTATATTGAAATAATAATTGGTGTTTTCGAAAAAATATAAGCACATAATCTGATTTCCATAGTAGGCAGGGCATTGTTTCCATTACCATCATAGTGAAAAATGTCCTATACTTTAGTTGGTTTACATAATGTTCTAGCCATGTATTACTGAATAAGATTTAATTTTCATTCCAATCATGACAATATCATGAGATATAAATCATTACCCAATGAATTTTTGGGAGATAAATGTCCCACTAATATTATACTGAAATCAATCTTATAGGTTCGACAAATCATAAATCATTCATCATAGCATAACCCATGATATAAAATGTGTTTATTAAATATATTTCCAACATAAAATAATACATATAAAAGAACATTCCAACATTAAAATAATAAAATAATATTGATAATATGTATAGAAACATAACCCTATTTAAGAGTGTCATCTAAGATGGAATATAATTTTGAGAAAACACAAGAACATAGTTCATGAGGAAAATATATTTTCTTCTTCAAAAATGTATTCTTTTCTTTAAATGCAGAAAATTTTTAAATGAAAATAATTCAGTTGAAAATAAACATGAAATATTATGGAGGAAGATACATGGAAACAAGCCATCATTAAATAGTAAAAATGCATTCATAACATATATGATAAAAAAAAATCGCCATGTGATTTTGTTAGAAAAGTAAAAATGTACCTCGTATGGTAATCAAAAGAATGATTCCTTCCATACCATGTAGTAGTAGTAAAAAATGGGTAAGAAAGACGTTAAACATAAATTGTATAATTATAAACATTTTACGATAAGATTATTAGAAAATATGAACATGAATGATAAATAAAACACTAGAAAGTACTTATGTATAAACAATCTCAAAAAAATGTGATTGAAAAATTATCCCTTACCTTAGGTATGATTTCTTTCATATGTGTCTGAAACTCTTGTATATTTTCTGTAAACATATTGTAAAATTTTTATTGAACTTTAATAATAGTTACAATGTCATATATGTATTACTAGTGACATTATGTTACCTGTTCATTTGTCAGTTCTATGTTAAAACAATGTTTTGGGTAATAATCGTTATATTTATCGTATGTGTTTGGATTTTTTATTCATGATATTATTAAATAGATCATGATTTGATTACATATATAATGTAAAAAATGATTTATATATCATATATATTCATTATATAATTATATATACAATAGATAGTTAAATTAAATAGGATACATCGTTCATTGAGACGGTAGGTCGTACGTACGCTTCAGTTGATCTTTTATATTCCTTATTGAATTGAATATAAGTAAGAAAAAAGACACACACATATATAAATAATCAATTATAATTATTATTTCACATATTTCATTATTATTTATTATATATACTGTATAATCATTATTGAATGATTTACGTGGGGAATGAATCTTGTCACGTTGTGGAGACGGTATGTCGTACGTACACACAAGCGACGATTTAGTTCCCACAATAGTTGAATGATATTGAAATGGAAGGATTAAAATAGATCATAATTAGTAAAATATTATAATAATAAAATATATTTACTATTTCCACCATTATACCCAACCTGGTAAGGTGGGAGGCAAAAAATAGATCACACCACTCTGTGGAAAAATTAAACTGTATGTACGCACACGTAATGATTTCATTTTTCGTAAGATGGATAGAATGTGAAATTGGGTTGTTTAATATTTATATTAACATATCAGTATATTAGTGATACTTATTTTAATACATTATAATGAAACAAAAAATTAATAGTATGTACAAGCCGAATGAAATTTAAATGAATAGGTAGAAGAGATTTACTCTTCCTCGACATGCGTCTTTAAATTTTCTTTTAGGTAAATAGTGTTGGTATTTTGAGAGGACCAGAACCTCTATAAAGTATCTAAGTAATTTTATAAGTGAAATGATCTAGGGTTTTCTAATCTTAAAGGATCAAGATTTTGTGAAGTGGTTAGGGAGGAGGGTTAATTAATAAGAGTAAATATGGGAACTTTAATAAACTCTCAAATTATTAGTTTTTTATAAATTAAAATTCCCTAAAAATGGGACAAATCTTATTTAATTCGAATATAAGATGATTTTTATTTGAATACACATCATAAAATAATTTTTATATTATCTTAAAATATTTTTTTACCCTTATCGTTTTAGTATAACCATTATTTTACCCGTTTATTCATATCATGATATCATGATATTAACACAATGTGGATTTATATAATTAACATATCATGTCAAAAAATCCACAGAAAGTTATTTATGACATATATTGACTTCTATTAACCATTTTTTCAAATCCAATATTTTTAGGAATTTAATAACACTTAATATACTGTGTTATGTCAAAATTTAGAAATTATATCAATTTTTGACACTATTCATACATGATTCTATAAAAAAATAATAACAACATTATTTGTATTAAAAATGGAATTAAATAATCATTAATATGTCAATATCATTATCAAAATTCGTTTATGGAATCAAAATGTTGAAATTAAATTTATTATAATATTTATAAATTCATTTATTTGAATATTTCATTAATGAGTTAACCACTAAATCAAGATTGTGTCATAAATAAATATATTAATATAATGTCAAAAAATTATAAATAAAATAACATGAAGAATGAAATATTATATCATTAAAATTACTATTTATATACATAGGGATAATTTATATAACTATGTATTGAAATTTATTTTTTAAAAGATATATGGTTATGTTATAATTATATTAACATTAAATTAATTCTTATAAAATGTCATTTTCACATCAACAAGAATTCATGGGGTCCCAGAATCGACACAAGGATTCCCATGGTCATAAATATCTCATTAAATGGTATTAGAACATGTTATATGGTAGTTTAATATTATTATAATGTTATGTTTTACCTTTATTTACAAGATTTACCATTCAAACATAAAAAATAAAATATTTATTAAAGTTATTATTCCGAATGCCCAAAAATAGAAGGTAACTATTTACAAAATTTGAAAATTATGATTCCAAATATGTAATTCATTTTTCCTAATTCTATTTAAAAAAAATTCATTAATTAATTTGAAATTAATTTTCTTTGTGAAAACCAAAAAGCAGGATCTTAAAATGTAATTACTATCAAAATATTGACTTGAGTTTTAGTCCTATTATAATGTGAAATTACATCTAATTAACAAAATTTTATTAAATGATAATAATATAATCTATTTATACTTAAAAAATAATTAAAAAGGAAATATAAAAATATAAATAAATTAGATAAAAAAGCAGTTTTGAATTAAAATGTGGAATTTTCACTATTCATCAAAATATGAATTTTTTTAGAAAAATAACCAAAATTCCAAAAAATGAAATTTTATCTCTCTCTTGTAATGAAATTTTTTATTTACATTTAACTTATTAATTAGTAAACACTAGATTTAAATTGTGTGCGCCATCAAAATGCGGTAAAACTATATTTTTTAAAAATATTTCTTTTATCCAAAAAATTGTTTTTGTTCTCATATAATTTTATAGAAAATATGAAAGTTGAATTTTAATGTTATATAAAATTAAAAATGTGATTCCTACTATTCATAACCTTTATTTTATATCCCATTAAATAATAATATTTTAATAATATATCGTTGTTTAGTGAAACTCAGAATCACGTACAACGCAAGCTATTGGGGAAGGTCATCTTTTGAGTAATGCAAGTCAATCCACTGTTGTCTGTAGTTCAAGATTCCTTTAATGTTTTTTATAACATAACTCAATCATATTTTTATTTTTTATTGAATAAAATCTATAATCAGTGTTGCATGAAATGAATTCTATCAAAAGAACACGAAATTGTGTGAAACAGATCCCATGAATATTGTTTATGTATACTACAAGCTAATATATTGTTGTGTATAGAAAAATCTAATCATGGTGTAGCATAAAACATAATACATCAATGAAATTTAAAATCCTATATCTCATAAAATCTCATGGTGTTACATAGCTCCCAGAGACTGTGTGAATCAGTTCAAGGTGGCTCTATATGAGGTGTTAGAAAGACCTTTAATGTGACAAACTCTCCTGCATAAATATCACAACCAATAATAAACTCGGTAATGGATATATCATGTGTATAACAATTCAGGTCGAATCTATTTCTATCAATGGCCACCTCTATTGAGGTTATGAACACTATAAATATCTCTTTATAGGTATCCACTAGTACCTAAATGATCCAATTATATTTAATGTCTCCATGAGGTTTAGGATATAATTTATGTTGTTAATTTGATCCAACATGTGTATGTAAAGATTATTATTCATTAAAAATGGATTGGCTGGCATCCTAATGTGCTTTACCCAGGGTTTCATGTAGGAAAAGAATATGACTTGGTGAAAAGGGAGGGTCTCATCATGGGTGGAGTCCTAAGAGGTGATGGAAGAGTTAGTTAGATAATTAGGAACTATTTGGGCTATTAGAGGAGGGGAAAATGCTTTGGGAACATGAAACCATGCCAGAACATAGATTCCAGCTACTCATCATGGTCATATTATGAATCGATGGTTGTGGTAGTTGCATCTTGATCTCAACCATCATGAAAGGTGGCTGAGGGGATGAAATTGTGGAGGGTGTGGTCGACGGAAATCAAGGGAGGAGGAAGAGGATCGAGATTGTGGTTATAGATGGTGGGGAGGGTGTAATATTAATATAGGAGGATTGTTCATTTGGTGGTTTTTGGATAATGGAAACAAATGTAGGACTATTCATTTTTGGGATGTCGTAGGGAATGAGGTGGAGGTGGAGAGGGGAGCGGTGAGGAGGTTTGGGTTTGTAGTGGAAGGAGGTTGATAGTTAGTAGAATGAGGTTGATGTCTGGGGATCATGTTGTAACCCTTGGGTCATGACCTTTGATTTTAAATATTATACTCTATGAGGTACATGATATGTAACATGAGTTCACATTGTGTATTGGTTTTTTGAAAAGTATTTTCGGGTGAAAAAGATACTCATCAAGTAATAGGGTTTCATGATGTCTAATTTACTATTTTATCTTATAAAATTTTTCATTCATATACATCATCTCTTTTATTATACAAAAAATTCAATATATATATACATAACTATCTTATGATAAGAATTTCTTCCCGAGGTTGTCTCCAAGTTAGCGATGCATTTATTATTGAGATTTTGACTCAATAATGGCTTAAATGAACTTGATGATAAGGACACAACCATCCCATATGGGTTCTTGAATGATTATTAATCTATGATAATTAAAATTAAATGATGGTCCATCTTCACTGTGAATTTCAAGGGTCCCATATAGGAAAACATGAATGACTATAAAGGGGATATACCATCGATATTTTAGCATTTAAGGGAATAATTTTAATCTGGAGTTGAATAGGAGGACCTTATTACATAGGAAAAAGAGACACCATGAAATTCATTAATCATAAAATATCGACATTTTTTCTTTGTCGATCTCGCATTATCATATACCTCCTTCCTAATTTCATCCATATCAATCAACTACAACATCAGAGCTTCACCATCTTTCTTAGAATCCATATTCATCTTCTTGAATTTCCAATTAGAGTGATTCTCCAATTCAACTGGGAGATGACTTGTGTTCCCATTAAATAATATGAAGAGTTTTTTCCCTATGGGTGTTTTCTATGTTGTAATTTATCCCCATGTTGAATCTTCCTCTTTTAGGAACTAATCATCTTGGATGGTGTTCAATATTTTCTCTAGGATTTTCTTGATCTCCCTATTTGAATGTTCAACTTTCCTATATTTTTGTCGAAGGTAGGGAGTTCATGTATTGTAACAGAATCAATATTTATCTATAAATACATAGATATATTCATTAGTGAAATGTGTCCCTAGATCATTGATGAGTAGTCATGCTAATGAAAATCATGATAACAATTTATTTTTCTGAAAATTACAGACAACATTATTTTGTGTCATGTGATGTTGTTCCATGTTCAACCCATTATTAGAAATTTTCCCTGCCAAATAGAAAGAAGGACTTTCAATGTGATTTGGAAAATGGTCCCA
This sequence comes from Viscum album, assembly GCA_963277665.1. Lineage (NCBI taxonomy): Eukaryota > Viridiplantae > Streptophyta > Magnoliopsida > Santalales > Viscaceae > Viscum > Viscum album. Next base: position 860,922,908 of record OY728151.1, read on the forward strand.
TGATTTAAATTCCCCATATGTTTAATATTATTACTTCAATGATGTGATTTTGAGTTATTTCATTTCATATCCCAATATTCCCAGTTCAGTTTCACCAATCAAAGCTCTAACAAAATCACCTTGCATCTTGGTTTAGTGTGTTCCATGGAATTTGAAATTTTATAATCATTTCTATAGTGTGATTGGGTCCATTATTTACATCATTTGATGATATATGAAACTTTTTTATTGCATTTTGGATTTCATTTTTGGGACTGAAATGTCGCAATAATCCATCTGCACCACAATTGAACTGTAGTAGTTCATCGTCACACTAATGATTTACTTCTACACAAAATATTGGCCTCTTTTGAAATGAGAGGTCTTGGTGTATGATTCATGTGGTGAGATAATTATAAATATTTGACAACCATGGTGGTACTTTAATTAGAAATAGGGGTTCATATGGAAAATTACCATTGATATTAGTATCACTGTCATCTTAAATGATGGTAAGTGGATGTTGGGATAAATGATCAATGATCACATTATCCCATACATTTGTGTCATTTATCATTGAATTTATATAGTATGTGGATCCACCTGATCATGATTTTTTTGGAATCTGTATTTTTCATTAGACACTTTAGTGTCACATTATTTGTTTGAAAAAACACCTTTGATAAGACCATAAGTTAATGGAATTTATCAAATGCCAATATAAAAACTATGTGTTATTTCTATGTAGTTTTATATTTGATTTGGGATAAATTAATCTTACGGTTGGTATAGTATATTATATAGTATATGTGATCAACTCATTAACCTAAATTATTCCCAAAAAATTTCCTTTATGTCACTCATCAGTTCGTATTACTTTAACTTGTTGGGTGAAATTATTATCAAGTCTACAATCGGGCTTCTTTTAAAAGTATTGAAATCATTCAAGCATTCCTCAGTGAAATTTAATGGTACTTATTTGGACAAAAAAAAATTTAATGAGAGGTAATATTTTGCAAATTTTTTCACAAGAATCATGTAGAATACATCATGGCCTAGATAGCTTCTTATTAAATTAACTATTGAAGTTTCAGATAGATCCTGGATGATGTTGATTTTGGAAGGATCATCATCCATGACATATATGGAATTTTTTTTCATGAGGATGAATCATCCTTGAACCATATAATGACACTTATACTAATATGGAAATTGGAATTCTTCTTCACATCATCATGTGGCAAGCTATAGATTTATTGGGAAGACTTCAAATGTTCTGAAAAATATAGAGAATTCATCACTGAATTTTTCTATGAATTAATCTACAATTTCATGAAAAATATGTGTCAGGGATCAGTGAAATGTTACCAGAGCAATAAAAATTCCAAATGAAATGTGCCCATAGGTGAAGGTGCCCAAGTGGAATGTGAATGTTGTCTTTGGGTAGTTAGATAGGTGGACTACACTATGTTGTACCCTAATAACCCATCCATGAATTAGTAGAACATATATCTTTCGTGTCATTCTAACTTTTGATAAACCAAGGTAAAATAAAATTATGTTCTCATGGTGATGAATTTTTTAATCAATAATCGATGAAATTTGTCCATACAGTGATGGTGTGTGTTATGATTAATTAATTATCATCATTTATCTCCAATGCATGTCAACATTTTTTAGGATCTATGTGTAGTAGTCTCACCCATTCACTATCGGATATGGAAAATATTATTCCTATATCTAGAAGTTTCAAATCATCTTTTTTTATAACATAAATCATTGGAAGTGTGATCCATCAATGGGGTTGAAATATGGGTTTCACATCTTTTTCATGTAGTACCTTTTTATTTCATACAATTGGACTAATTACTTTCTTGGTTTCCACCCCCATGAAATGGACTACTTCTGTATCTTTAGGACATCAACCAATAGTTCTCCATGTACAAAAGATAGTTTAGAGATGATGATTACTATATGATTGGATGATGATTTTAAGCATGAATAAACAATGGTACTGAGAATAGGTTTCACGTACAGTGATAGTGGATGAATAACTAGTGGTGAGGGGTTGAAATGTATCCCCTATGAGATGTTCATTAATGATTAATTTCTCAAAATCATACACTTATTCCACCACTGAGTGAACCAGTTCATTGTCTTCATCTATTTTTATTTATTCATTTACTTCATGGGTAAAAGATATGGATTAAAAATAAATGAGATCCTCGTATTCTTTATCATCTTTGACTATGATGATTGCAACATATTCATTTCTGACTTTGAAAATTATATGTCATTTATTCACATTTAACAATTCATATCATGTGTCTAAGAATGGAAATTATACAATAATTGGGAGATGAACATCTTCTTCAATGAACAAAACTATAATTTATGTTGGGAAGAAAAATTTTCTAACATTGAATAGAACATATTCATGAATTTCTCTAGGATACTGCACAGATCGGACTGCATGTTGTATTGATACTCGAGTTCCTTGAAGCTATTGGATTCCCAAACATAATGGCCCAAAGGAATTATTTAATTATTTATTTTCGATAGTCCAAATTTCAAGGGTTTATGGGGAACCCAAAGAATGTAACACCACAATATTTCATAGTATGTTATTTCTTTAAAGTAATTCAATAACTTGCAGTACACACAACACTGTGTTCAAGAGCACCACGACTTACCAAACTGGCCGTTAAAAAGAGGTTATGAATAGTATTAACAGAATTTTTTACTTTATATAATCCTTATAATTTTAGAGTCCATATAATGTGTTTCTTAGACGTAATGTAAGAAAAAATACATTTTTCAGATAAAAGAAGTATTTTTCAAAAAATGAAATTTTCCCACCAGTTAATGTTGAACCCTTTTTAAATCCAATATTTAAAACTTTTATATATTAAATTTGAAAAAATAAACTTCTTCTATAGAATAGGGACATAATAATTTAGTTTCAATAAATTTTTGGTGTTTTTCTGATAACTTTCATATTTGGGTGAATAGTGAAAAAGCTCTATTTTATCTTTAAACAAATTTTTTAATCAAAATAATTTATAGTGTTAAATTATACATTTTAAAGGTTTATAAGTATAAATAGATTATATTTTTTCCATTTAATCCAATACTAGTCATTTTTAGTAATTTTACATTGAAATTGAACATAAAGAAGTGTAAATCTTAGATAGTTATTATTTCATAAAAATACGCCTTTTGGTTTTGACAATGGGAATTAATATCAAATTAATAAATACAACTTCTATGTTTTTAATTTGTTAAAATACAAATATTTTTTTTGATTTTTAATATCAAAATTTTCCTAGGTAAATATTTGGTATTTTTCTTAATACTTTCAATTTTTGATGAATAGTGAAAAACACTGAGTTATTGTTTAAACCTGGATTTTTATTTAAATAATTATTTATTTTATTTAAATTTATTTTATGTCAAAATAGATACATAATATCTATATAAATTCAATGTAATTCATCGGAGTTAGTTTATAATAATTTTAGATATATAAAAATTTTATCGAACTTTTTACCATCTTTTACCCACCTCCAAGGAGAATTTGCTAATTTTCATAAAACATAATTTTACCGATTGTGTGAGCTGAATATCAAAAATCTGAGAGACACAGTTAATATCAAGGTTTAAAATGTCATTTAATAAGATTAAAATAATGTTTTCTGAATAGTAATTTTTTACTTTTATTTACCATAGTTAAAAGTAAATATGGTAATTAAGGGTACAAATGATATTGTTATTACCCTGAAACATGACCTAATTCTATTTGATAAGTGTAATTCGACAAAAAACAACCTTAGGAATTAAATATTACCCTTTAGGTCCACTTGGATTAGATTAAGACATTTATTATTATTTTATTTAAAGAAGGGTTAAAAGAGTTAAAATCAACGTTTAATAACTAAACCATTATTAATATAAGGATATACAAAAAATAAAGTCAATTATTAATATTCATTAAAAAGATAAAAATATTTCCTACATAATGGTATTATATTTATAATTTTTAGATATTATATAAATAAATTTATTAAAGACACAATGATGATGTAGTAATTACCTTATTAATGAATGAATCAAATAAATTGTATTATAAATATTAAAATAAATATAATTTCAATGATTTTGTCACATAAACAAATTTTCTAGGATACTAAGACATGTTAGGTCTGATTAAATATATCTTTTTAGAAGTAATAATGTTGTGTTGACTTTCACAAAAACAAAATACCAAATAGTGTCAAAATTGACAAAAATTAGTATTTAAAACAAATACTATATTATTTATTGATATAATATTCCTAAAAATGTAGGGTTTGGATAATGGGCTTAAATGATATTATATATTTCCTTAATGAGCCACTTCAGGTAATCTTGGAAGTTTAGAGTATGTTTATTAACCATATAGAGTATGAATAGAAGAAGACACTGTAAAAGTTAAACTATTTAACAAGGAGTTAAATCTAAAAGATAAGGTTAAAAGGGTAACATAACTTTTATAAAACCTATTGGTTGAGATTATTTTGACCCATTATCACCTAACACTCCAAATAAATTAATTTTGAACAATTATAAACAGAATATGATTTTATAATAAATTAATGCATTAATCATTTCCTAAAGTGACCCTCACCACTCTTATAAAAGGGAATTTACCCTTATCTCAAAATCACATCTCCAAAGACATTTGGATCGGAGAAACCCTTCCAAAATGTCCTCCCAACTATCCTACCTTCATAATAGAGGAATTAAATTGATCACAAAGCCAAACTAAGGAGCCCTTTTGACCAAATCAAAAGGAAGAACCCGAAGAAAAGGTAATGATTTCACCACCCTCTTTCAAGTTCTATTATTCTTCCACTTACACTTTCTTTGTTGTTTCCATTATAATATAATAAATCCAGTATCTTATATATACTGTGATTTTATTATAATTGTGGCACAACTATATTCATTATTATATCCATCCTATGACAGATAATGTCACCATGCGTGCGTACATAGAGCTTATTGTCTCCACGTCGTGGTGTAATTTGTTATTAAACACTATGATATTTGTATGGATATAATGATGAGTAATATGTATATAAATAATGAAACAAAACATGATAATATTTCTATAATATTAAAATACCTTCCAATTTCACACCTTTAAGGAAATGATATTATCACTCGTGCGTACGTACGGATTACCGTCTCCACGACGCGATGTGATTCATTTCCACGATCACCATTCAGTGATGATTATAAAAATATATATTACTAATAAGTATGTAATATATGAAATAATAATGTCACTATAGATTTATATGTATATATATTTACTTACATATAACTTATTCACTTAGTTCATTTCAATATTATATGAAAACAGAAACATCGTTTATTCCTTTGTACGAACTATCGTCTCCAAAAATGTTTTTTTTTCATTTCATATAAATTTTTATTATACATATTTATATTCTAAATATATATGATATATAAATCATGTTTTAAATTCTGGAAATATTTAAATCTTGGTCTAGGTGATACAATCAAGAGTGACAAGTTAAAACACGTACGATAAAGAAAGTGATTATTACACGAAATATTAATTTAGCATGGAAATTATTATTAAATGGGTAGTATAGAGTCATAAATGAATCATGTATGATATCATAAATATTAATATGGATCTGGTATAATTTAATAACATACAACAATCATCACATAGGAAGTTAAACGTACCCTCGACTAAAGGAATGTACTAGATAAGGGTTAATTTTACAATCTCTTTATTATCTGGGGATGTTTTTACGTAAGTATATACTGGTACATATTTATTATCCATGTCCATGTTTCATAAAATAGTTTTGAAATGGATTATTTTAATGTAATTTTTACTAAAAAATAATTTTAAATGTTTTGAAGATTTATTCTTCTAAACCATTCTCATTAATTCCCATGTTTTCAAAATGGTTTTAATGATTTATTTAAATGGACATGAATGTTCTAAAATTTTAATTACTTCCATAAGATTCAAAATGGTATGGGACACTTTGATTCAATATAGTATTTAAATTTATTCCTTTCTAAATTTTGTGACTTTTAGATGTTTTCATGAAAAATGGATATTTCTCTCAAAGAGTTTTAAACATAATTTTCATCTATGTCAAAATCCTTTAATGGATTCAAAACATGTTTGAAGTTGATTTATTATGATTCGAATCTTCTATATTGTATTGAAGGTTTTGTGATATTATGGACTGTGGATGTGTTATTTTTATAACATTCATGGTTTATGGGTAATGTATTGGATTTCATATGCCAGTTTTAATACAAATGTTTATGTTATGTTTAAATCTTTTCATATGAGAATGCATTGGACTTAGTAAGTGACGGTTGCATCTCGCTATAGCTCCTTGATGAATCAGTATGTCTCATGAGACAAACTAGTGTCTTGGCAAAAGGCCTTGACAAAATCTTATTTGTAGTCTTGGAAGAAGGCCTTGACTATGTTGTTATGTTAGTCTGGCATTATGCATTCCATAATTATGAAAGTGGCTATTGATATTGCATTTGATTATTCGACTAGTAGAATATCCATGTGAATAAGTAAATGAAAATATTTTATTGTATATTTTCTATATTATGCCGATTTTTATGTTTAAAATGGATTTTTTTGTCTTATACATTTTCTTAAATTTTTATTCTTATATATGAAAGTTTCCATTATATTGTTATCCTTACTGAGCATCTAAGCTCACCCATTTCTATGTTTTAATTTTCTCAGGATTCCAAAAAGTGTATTATAATTGATAATCATGGTAAGCTAGGGGATTAATGGAGTTCTCAAAAGATCATTTATGTTGTGTTTTATTTTCTAAAGTGTAATGTAATGTCCATGTATGTAATCTATTTTCCAAGACTGCTAAACTGATCGGTATTTTGGGACATGATTCCTTGTAATCATAAAAATGTATTAAAATAATGCACTGACTCTAGGTAATTGGGGTCAGGGCGTTACAGTTTGTATCAGAAGAATATTATCAAAAACCTTAGAAACTAGATTTAGATAAACCCTGATTAGAAAAAATTACCCTAAGATAGACTTTGAGGATTATTATAGATGAACTTCCTAGAATTTTAGTAATGTAGATATTTTTTGAGTTATATAAGAAAATACATCCATTTCTAGATATGAGTAGGTAGAGGTGGCTCGGGAACAGATATACCTTAGGGTAAAACACAAAAAACAACACTTTTAGCTGGACTCGAATGGGAACTGGTGCATGACAATGGGCCTTTCTGCACTCTTGGTTACGACAATCCCAAGGGATATGCTTTGGATAATTCCCATTTTCTTACAAATCATTATGAAGTATTTACGAGTGTATATATCCTCAAAGAAAATATTTTTATTGATGATATATATAAACTATTAAATTTATGATAGGTATTTTACATGTTTGTTATTATTCATTAAAATTCATAAACTGACCTAGTGTATGAAATTTTATAGAAATGGCACCCAGTAGAAGGAATGTGAACTCCAACAATACGTATGATTCAAAGAGTAAGAAGGATCATATCTTTCATAGTATTAATCCATCATTTATAAGGGAAATAGTCTTCCATGTACTCTCAACATATGAAAAATAGTATCATGTGTTAATAAGATAAGTAATGAATTCCTTGAGTCCCATGGCATTGAAATGAAGCAAGAGAAGAAAAGGATGCAAGAGGGAATTATGGATAAAGGGAAGAGGGAAAAGAATTATTCTCCAATATGTGGTAAATGTGGAATGAATCACCTTGGTAAATTCTTGGTGGGAATGATAGTCTTTTATAATTATGGAGAAAAAGGACACCAAGTATGTGATTTCAAGGGTAATAACATGTTTTCAAATGTAAAATGCTTCATCTTTAACGCATTGAGACACTACACGAATCAATGTCCCATTCATAAGAGTATACCACAAGTGATGTTATTGGATAATAATCAAGTTATGATAGTACCTCAGATGAAGAGGAATGACTATTGTTCTTATGATGTTATTTCATTTGTGTGTTGTATCAATAGTATATTGGTTACATGAATTATAGATATTAATAAGGATTGTACTACAGTACTATTTTATTGAGGATTTTAGATTATATGGTTCTAATAAAAGTGAATTAATAGTAAGCTACAATTTTTGGACAATACATGGTTTATGGAAAGGTAATCCTTAATGTGGTCCTAATAATGAAGTAGTGATTTTGGAATAAGAGATGGTTTATTTTGGTAATTCAGGATGTTGTGGTGTTATAAAATAATACAAGATGAAGGCGTTCACATGTTATTACCTGGAAAAAATGATTCTCATTATGTTTAACTTCCTTATAAATTTGGACTGAGAGTTTGGATATAAGTATTTTGGATAATTCTAAAGGCTGAAATGTATTATGTTTGAATTTGGATACTATTGTTAAGGTTATTTTTGGATTTCAATAAAAAGGACAACCCGGAGGTTGGGCGACAACCTGTCGCATCCGTCAAGGCCGCGAGACTTGAACCCACACCCGAAAGGTGACAAAGATTTATCACCTACCACTGACCCATGTGATGTCCTGGATTGAATAATGTAATTTTTTAAAGGTTCTGGTATATGAATTATAAATTCATTTTTTTGTTACCCTATACGAATAATAGAATAATTTTTTTATTTATATTATCATTTAGAATGAAAGATGAGTTTGTGGTATAAATTAGTTAAAATATACAAATCAACTTGTCAAGTATATATATATATATATATATATTCTTCTCTTATTCTTTGATGAAATAAATTCATAAACTTTAGGTATGGCATCTTAAAACTAAAAATTTGTTATAATAATACCTTATGTTTTGTTGAACCGATGATATTTTAAATCATCATATATTGATGGCATTGATTCCCTCAACTATAAAATTTTTTGTGAATGATGACCTCAATCACTCACTATAAATATTTACATTTTCCTCCAATTATGTTTCTCTAATTTACAGAAATGTTCTCTTAATCAATATCATAATTTGGTGGTGACTGTTTGATTCCCCTTTTACTATTATTAAGACTAAATTTTATTAACCCAATTTCCGATGTGGGATTTCCCACAAAGTTATTTTATATTTTCATCCTTTTATTTTTGAAGAACAATTTCAAATTGTGAGAACGCATTTTATTGAAGTAGGGACGCATATAACACCAGAAGACTTCATAGTACGTTATTTCTTCCAAATAATTAAATAACTTGCACTACAAGCAACATTGAGTTCAAGTGCACCATGACCTACCAAACTGGCCATTCAAAAGTGTTTATGAATATTATTAACTGAATTTAGAACTTTATATAATCCTTATAATTTTAGAATCCATATAATGGGTTTCTTAGACATAATGTTAGAACAAATACATTTTTTCAGATAAAAGAAGTATTTTTTAAAAAATAAAATTTTACAGCCTTTTAATGGAGAATCATTTTTAAATACAATATTTGAAACTTTTATATATTAAATTTGAAAAAATAAACTTTTTCCTTAGAATCAGGACATAATAATTTAGTTTCAATTAATTTTTGGTGTTTTTCTAATAACATTTATATTTGGGTTAATAGTGAAAAATACTATATTTTAACAGAAAACAACTTTTTTAATAAAAATAATTTATAGTGTTAAATTATACATTTTAATGGTTTGAATGTATAAATAGATTATATTTTTATCATTTAATCCAATTCTGGTCATTTTATGTTATTTTACATTGAAATTGAACATAAACAAGTGTTAATCTTTTGATAGTTATTATTTCATAAAAATACGCCTTTTGGTTTTGACAACTGGAATTAGTTTTAAATTAATAAATGAAACTTCTATGTTTTTAATTTGGTAAAATAGAAATCATTTTTGGATTTGGAATATTTAATTTAGGCTAGTGTGAATATTTGGTATTTTTCAGAAAATAGTCAATTTTTGATAAATAGTGAAAACACTAAGTTATTATTTAAAACTAGATTTTTATTTAAATAATTATTTATTTTATTTAAATTTATTTTAGGTCAAAATATATACATAATTCCTATATAAATTCAATGTAATTCATTGGAGTGAATTTATAATAATTTTAGATATATAAAAATTTTATCGAAATTTTTATAGTCTTTTACCCACCTCCTAGGAGCATTTGAAAATTTACATAAAACCTAATTTTACCGCTTTTGTGTGTTGAATTTATAAATTCCGATAGACATGGTTTATATGAAGGATTAAAATTTGGTTCAATAAGATAAAAATAATTTTTGGTGAATAGTATCTTTTACATTTATTTACCACGGTTAAAAGTAAATAGGGTAATTAAGGGAAAAAATGATATTATTATTACCCTAAAACATTTCATAACTCTATTTAAATAGTGTAATTCGACCAAAAACAACCTTAGGAATAAAATATGACCCTTTAGGTCCACTTGGATTAGATTAAGACATTTATTATTATTTTATTTAAGGAAGAGTTAAAATAGATAAAATTAATGTTTAATAACTAATAAAATTTTAATATATTTTTATACAAAAGATAAATTCATCTATAAATATTCATGATAAAGCTAAAAATATTTCCAACATAATTGTATTTTATTTATAATTTTTGGAGATTAAATAACTAAATTGATTAATGACATAATGATGATGTAGTAATTACCTTTTTAATGAATCAATCAAATAATAACTCTATTATCTTCTATATACTATGATGTTATTATAAATATGGAAAAACTATAATCATTATTCTATTCATCCTATGAATTATAATGTCACCATGAGTGCGTACGTACGACTTACCGTCTCCACGCCGTGGTGTAATTTGTTATTCAAAACTATGTTACTTGGATGGATATAATGATGAGTAAAATGTATATAAATAATGAAAAAAACATTCTAATGTCTCTTTAAAATTAATATACCATCCAATTTCACACCTTTAAGGAAATGATATTGTCGTCCATGCGTACGTACGGATTACCGTCTCCACGACATGACAATATTTATTTCCACAATCAACATTCATCATCGATTATAAAAATATATATTACTAATAAGTATGTAATATATGATATAATAATGCTACTGAATATATATATATATATATTTACTTACATATATCTTATTCACTTACTTCCGTCCAATACGATATGAAAACGGAAACAACGTTTATGCATACGTACGGACTACTGTCTCCATAAACAGGGTTTTTCATTTCATATATATGTCTATTATACATATTTATATCCTAAATATATATGATATATAAATCAATTTTAATATTTTGGAGGTATTTAAATCATGGACTACTTGATACACTCAAGAGTAACAAGTTGAAACATGTACGATAAAGAGAGTGATTATTAACCAAAATATTAATTTTACATGGAAATAATTATTAAATGGGTAGTATAAAGTCATAAATGAATCATTTATGATATCATAAATATTAATATGGTTTTGGTATAATTTAATAACATACTACGATTTTCATACAGGAGGTTAAACGTACCATCGACTAAAGGAAAGTGCACGGTAAGGTTTTATTTCAAAATCTATTTTTTATCTGAGATTGTTTTTACATAAATATCTACTGGGAATTATTTATTATCCATGTCCAAGTTTCATTAAATTGTTTTCAAAGGGATTATTTTAATGAAAGTTTTACTAAAACATCATTTTAAATGTTTTAAATAATTATTCTTCTAAACCAATCTCATTAATGTGAATTTATTCAGAATGGTTTTAATGATTTTTTTAAATGGACATGAATTTTTTAAAATGATAATTACTTCCAAAAGATTCAAAGTGGAATGGTACAATTTTAATCAAAAATGTATTTAAATTTCTTCCTTTTTAAATTTTGTGAATTTTAAATTTTTTCAAGAAAAATGGATATTTCTCTCAAATATTTTTAAAAATCAGTTTCATCTATGTGAAAATCCATTAATGGATTATAAATTTTCTTGAAGTTGATTTATTATGATACAAATCATCTGTATTGTATTCAAGGTTTTGTGATATGATGGACTATGGATGTGTTATTTTTATACCATTAATGGTTTATAGGAAAATTATTGACATTTCATATGCCAGTTTTAATACGAATGTTTATGTTATGTTTAAATCTTTTCATATGAGGAATTCATTGGACTTAATACCTGATGGGTGGATCCTGCTATAGGTCCTCGATGCACCGGTAGGTATCATGAGAATAACTAGTGTCTTGGAACATATCTTTGAAAAAATATTATTTCTAATCTTGGCACAAGTCTTTGAATATGTGGTTATGATAGTCTGGCATTATGCATTCCATCATTTTGAAAGTGTCTATTGATATTGAATGTGATTATTTGACTAGTAGAATATCCACGTGAATAAGTAAATAGAAATATTTTATTTTATCTTTCCTATATTATGATGAAGTTTATGTTCGAAAAGGCATTTGTTTTAGTCTTATACATTTCCTTAAATGTTTATGCTTATTTATGGAAGTTTCCTCTATATATTTATCCTTACTGAGCATATGAGCTCACCCATTTCTATGTTTTAATTTTCTCAGGATTCCAAGAAGTGTATTATGATTGATAAGAAGGTTTAAGCTAGGGGATTAATGGAATTCTCAAAGGAACATTTATGTTGTGTTTTATTTTCTAAAGTGTAATGTAACGTCCATGTATATAATACATTTTTCAAGACTGCTGAACTGATCGGTCTTTTGGGACTAGATTCCTTGTAATCATGCCAACGTATTAAAATAATGCATCGACTCTGGGTAACTGGGGTCGGGGCATTACATAAAAGGCCCATATAATTAGAGAATTACATGACCCGAAGGACATAGATGAATTCATCATAGACATGACTAAATCAAAATTTCCCTCCCCAGAATCTTGATCATGAAGTCATCTTCCGACCTTCACACTACTTGTTTGGATAGAAACACCTATACATAGGATAAAATTACTAGTATAGATTTAAATTACAACACCATTTCATTATTCTAAATCTAGATAGAACTATTATGGTGAAACCAACTTCTATACATCCCTATCTGGAGATAGTTCCTCTGGTTTTTCATGTTGCATCAGCACATCATTATCTGAATGTGTTTTCCTAATGGCCTTGAGGTCACCAGATGTCCTTTTAGTTGCCTAAAATCATTAATGGGCAGGAATTCCTTAGTTGTCTCGATGGCCTAAAGGACTACATGCCCAAATCGGCAGCTCGAAGGTGAATAGTTTTGGCTACACAGTACCAAATAGTACCTCCTATAGTAACCACTATAGTAAATACTATAGTACGAACTGCAATACTGCAATAGTAACCATAAAACATGCCTCCACCATGATTCGTACCTGGGTCTCATGGATGTACATGAAGATTCCTTACCAACTTGGTTGGGGATCATGTGCCTCTTGGAGTCCCAAAATGTGAAATACACTTAATAGATTTGTGTTGATGCTTGATTTGAGAAATCACAAAGTGCTATTCCAAACATAAATTCTATCATAGCACCTAGGATTGAGAAACATCCAGGTTCTCACATCATTTGTTGGATTTTTTGATGATACACAATATAGAATTCATTATTGAATGGAATGACACCAATATCTTCCATTTTTTATTATTTTACAACATGTCCTTAATTAAATTGGCATACTTGGTAATTTGATCAACATATTCAACAATAGGTATATGATAAGAAACTGGTTGAAAATATCCACGAACATCTTTGTATTGTGCCTCATATCTGCCTTGTACTTCTATTTTATGGAAAGTACGATGTGGATTTTATGGAGGTTGGGATACACAAACATGGTCCTTCGATTGCATAGGTGTTTGGGTGTAAATAGTGGGTGATGTTTCATAAGGTGTCACCTGTGTGGGTTTATCAAATTATTCCACTATTGGTGGCTACTTAATAAGCTATGCAGTTTGTCATTCATAACTTTTTCCAGGTTTTTGAAAGTCTAAGATCATTCCACTAGTTAGAACTACATTTTTAGCTTCTTCACTTGGGTGTGTATCTGTGTTAGCAGGTATATTACTGGGTAATCTATCAGACAATTATTTTGATTTTTTACCAATATGGACGTCAATATTTTCCATGGAAGCTTGTTGGTTCTTCATTTCCATCTCTAGAGTAGTAATTCATTTCTCTTCCTATGAAACAACTGCAGTAGGGATGTTCTCTATGTCACTTTAGAGATAAGTAGGTTGTGTTTGATGTCTGGGTTAAGAAGGTTGAAACTGTTATTGTTCCCTCTATGGGAATGATTTTTCATGCACTTGTTTTTCTATTCTTAGGTAATTATTCATGAGATGATACCCAAGTTTTCCTTGATTTTTAATTGGTTCTTTTCTACTACACTATTGATAAAACCCTAGATTTTTCTATGGTGGCAACTAATCTAACTTCTACTGGAAATAATATTACTATTATTGGAATGATGGGTTATGTTGGTTGTAATTGACGTAATAAAAATCTTGAAATTGCTTTTACCAGGTCATCATATTAATTCTTGATATAAGTTTGGTCCAGCGTACATTTTTCATTATTGTATATCCATTACCATGGAATGGGGGGTTGTGTCACCAATACCTGAAATGATCCTAGATTTTGAATTGTGCTTCGAATTATGATACTCATATTTTATTTTCATCAACATGGTGGATACCACACTGAGGTGGTCCACGATCACTTTTCTACATGCTTGACTTTTTGATACTTCTACTGAAATAATGATTTATGGATTCTAGTGTCTTGAACATTAGTCCTCCATCAGCAACAGCATCGACGAATATTCCTTTTGCTGGATGGAGTCCTTCTTAGAGGGATTTTATCTATCATGACCCATCCCTGGGGCCCATGCCGTGATTACCCCAGGCCCACCTTCCAACGGACAGGGGTTGGTGAGTAGAACCAAAAGGCATATCCCCTAAAACCATGAAGGAATTTCCTTTATATCTTGTAAAGTCACACAACCAAGCACCAAAAAAATAAGAACACAAGTAAACTATATAGAAAAAAAGTGTTTTGAATGTGATAGGTTCCAGAATACAATACCAATGATAAATGTACAAGTACAACTAGAAATAAAATACAACTGGAGGAAGAGAATGACAGCTACGGGGTTGTCCATTGAGGTTCCTTATAAAAGGGTAGGTACATATCGCCTCCTCAGCATTCCACGACTGCTTGTCTCCTCTGTGTACCAACACGCCGTATAGTCCACCTATGGGAACCGTCCAGTCCATGTACACTCATCCCATATCAGCGCTATCTGTTGTCTGCACCAAACACAACAAGGTACGGGTGAAGCGCCTGGAGGGGTGAGTATAATGTTACTCAGTAGTGACCGAGATACCCTCAAGGTCCCACAAAATCCACAATGTATACACCAAAAATCAAGTACACTAGTGACAAACCTACATAGGTATATTTCCATACATATATCTATGTTATCAAATATTACCCATCTCATTTATTTAGAAACACAAGGACCAACTCCTTACCCAAAGTACAACTATTCTATGAAGGAAACATTATCATGAAGGTAAGTACTACATAGGTATTCCACACAGAAGACTACCACAAAGGAAAAAAAATAATCTCACACTAGGTTTAACATAGGTACTATAGAAGAGATGATTAAATGTAACTACTGAATCATATTACTATGTTAAGAGGCAGAACCATGTAGGATCCTAAATCATCAGACCCACACAGGATCCTAGTACATCATCAGACCCACATAGGATCATAGTACAATAGACCCACATAGGATCCTAGTACATCATCAGACCCACATAGGATCTAAGTATAGTACACCCACACATGATCCTAGTACATCATCAGACACCAATAGGATCCCATTACAGCAGACCCACACATGATCCTAGTAAATCATCAATCCCACATAGCATCCTAGTATATCAGACCCAACAGGATCCCAGAGTAGTACCACATGGATTCTTAGAGTCAGTCCATGTGGGATCCTCGAGCATAGACCCACGAAAGATCCCTTTCTCATGTTACAACCATCTACAGGGTTATCGCACTAAGCTCACTGGATTACGGAAGGGTCTACTCCTCAATCCATAGGTCAATACAACAACTTACACGAAGTCTCAAAAAGAATAATCCCAATGAAATTCCACGTAAAAGGGGTCTTAGCACAACAGATGATGCGTCAATCGGACGCCCGATCTGTAAGTTATTGGCCTTTTAGTCTGGAGGGCCCAGTTGTATTCGTGTTCGATCCAACCAAGACATACTCCAACACTAACCAAAACTCATGTGGGGTATACAAAAAGGACTTCCTCTCTCCAAGGTTTATATTTCTACAGACTGTTTGTCAAATTGACGCCCATAGCTCAAGATATGGCCGGAAGAGTGAAAAGGGTTGATGTTGTTCCGGGTCTGGTCCGACCCAGTCTGACCGTCCCAGCCCGACCCGGGTGTGGCCCTGGGTCGGACCCAGCCCGACCTCGGTGTGGACCTAGGTCTGACCTAGCCCACGAGATCAGACCTGACCTACTAGGTCTGGCCCAACGCTCTAGGTTCGTCCCGGCCCATTGGGTCTGGCTCGACCAACCGGCGCAGCCCGGCCCGTGGTTCGTCGTCATGCGGTGTAGTGGCCCACGACAACCCACGGTGAGGTCTGCTATGGCAGACCTCTTGGTCTCCCCTAGCTGGTCGAATGACCAACCTCTCCTCCGCGGGCCATGGTCATGTGTCACGACATCTCCGGCATCCGACAGCGTGCTGAACTCCCTTTCCGCACCATCGTGGCACATGGCTGTTGTTCTTCTCTGCCGGTCGGCGCGTACTCTTGGCACCACCCATCACACTGTTGGCCGCCTCCCTTGCTCCACCGTAGTTGATGGTCCACGACTATTCTCCGGCAGCGCAGTTGCACCGCCTCCTTCATCTCAGCCAGCAGGAGTGTCAGTCTCCATTCCCAAGCCCCACTAGTGTCGGTCGCCATCCTCAGTCGTCATCCTCCACCATCGTGATTAACGTACTGAAAAATAACAAGGAATACAGAGTGGTCGAGCCATGTTCGTTTGTCCTGCACCCTCCATGTTAGAGAGGTAGCAAGCACCTCCTGGGGAGAGATTCAACATAAAAGAAAAATAAAAAATATTAATAAAAAACACCCCTACCATGTAGGTTCCAAAAGAGAAAGCACGAGGAAGAAGACGAAGTTGTTGAAGAATGCCAGAATTCATCATCTCCACATGGTGCTTTAAATCTGGGCTCGGGGTGGGCTCCTCATTTCTCATTTAATGGATCGGGGTCGCTCGTCACCTCCCACTGAAACCAGCTCCATCCTCCAATTGTTGGGCATCGAGACACTTTACCAGAGCTTTGTCACTTGGTACATCCATGCCAAATAATTCCCCCTAGCTCCATATAAATATAAGAGGGTGTGGGTAAGTAACGATCATGGAATTTATGAAGGTTCATTTCATATGAACTTTCCTAAATTCCAACAACACTGTTACGTAGAATTTGAAAGATCAGTATAATTAATTAATGATGGGACAATTAAAAGGAAAAATTTAATTACATTGTGTTGGCACAATTTTATTTCATTGTGTTGGAAGATTTTAAATGGGATGATTCCTAGGTACATCCACGACATTAATGAGGTGTTCGGTGGTTCCCATCATTGTATTCTAATTGGGAGGATTAAAGATTTTTTTCCCCATCTCTATAACCCGTGTAGAGAGGTTTCAAAAATAAAATAAAAATGGGTTCTTTATTTTATTTATATTCCCATGAAAAACATGCAAAATAACATTCACCCTCGACCAACTACGGTCAAGGTGAAATTCTCCATAAAAAAATATCGGAGCATAGAGTTCAACGGTGTCCTCAGATTTCAATTCCACGCACCAGTTCAAAAGTTACAAAAACCCGCTCGCACATTTACTGAACATACCTGAAACAATGTTTAGAAATTAATTTCGGGCACTCCGGGCCTCAGAATCATGCGCCTTCAATTTTCACAGACTCGGAAAATTCCCAAATAATAATAAATAGTTACATAGAGTTTCCTGGTCTTTACATTCTCTCCACCATAGGGCATTGCATCCTCTAAATCCACCATAGAAAAACAATGAAAACAAGTGGGGGTACATACCATGAATCCAAGCCTCCTGCTCACACGTGCTCTCTTGGAGGTTCCTGTGCTTCCAACGTACGTACACCAAATGTATTGATCACCAATGAAGGAATCTCTCTTGTCGATCCTCAATCTCCACTTGATCCTTCGTAAACGTCGCCCCATCATCGATGTCCCGCTCACTATGGTCGATGACGCATGATGGGTAATGCATGTATCTCTTCAACTGGGATACATGGAAAATTTCATTCACTCAGTGCATATAAGGGGGATGTTCTAGGTAGTAATATACCTCACAAACTCTTTTGAGGACCTGAAATGGTCTAATGAATCTCGAAGATATCTTATCGCCTCAGCCTAATCTCTGCAAACCTTAACAGGGCGAGACCCATAGAAAGACATGATCATCATCCTTGAACTCTAGAGGTCTCTGTCTCCTATCGGCATAAGAATTATTCTTTCTCTGTACAGTCATCATCCTCTCCAGGATGATCTACACCTACTACGTGGTAGCCCATACAATCTCTAATCCCACGAGTGCTGACACCGCAGGGTCAGTCCATCACTAAGGTGATCTGAAAGGTCGACCGTACAGAGCCTTGAATGGTGTCATTCTAATGGTGGAGTGAGAGAAGTGGTTGTATGAAAACTACACTAAGGGAAATTTATCCTCCCAGCTGTGACCAAATTAGAGTATGCAAGAAGACAACATTTCCTCGAGGTTCTGAATGGTCTACTCTTTCTGGCCATCCGTTTGAGGATGGAAGGTGGTACTCAAATGAAGCTACATCCCAAAATCCTCATGCAACCCCTTCTATAGCCAGGATGTGAAACGTGCATCACGATCAGAGAAAATCATCAAGGGTGATCCATGTAGCCGCACATTCTCCAGCACATAGAGGTTTCACATGCTCTCTACTAAACCCTAATATCTGTTCGATAGGATATGGGACATCATTGTGGGTATGTCTACAATCACCTATATAGAATCATGAATCCTAGATGTATTTGGAATTACTGTCATGAAGTTCATGGACATCCTGTCCCACATCCTCTCTGGAACTTCTAAAGGATGCACAAATCCTTCTGTTACCTGATGCTCTGCTTTCACTTACTGACAAGTGAGGCACTAAGAGACAAACTATACGACAACATTCTTTATTCCCGACCATCAATGCTATCACCGAAGATACTGATTCATCTTTTCCACTCCTGGATGTACAGCTAGAGAGAATGTGTGGAAATCCCTCAACACTTCCTCCCGAAGCGACACAGGTACCATGGTACGTCCTCTGAAAATGATGAAGTGCTCCCCAACTTCATAAAATCCATCATGTTCCAGTCCTGTGGATATATGATCACGTCGAGCCTCGCAGTCAGTGTCCCCATGTTGTGCCTCCATGAATCACTGAGGAAGTTGGGGAGTGACTGTAAGAGATTGATGAAAATAAACTCCATCTTGATCCACAAAGGATATCTGAAAAGCGGCCAACTGCTTTGTCGCCTCACAAAGCTGATGTATACCAGATATCCTGCTGAGTGGATCTTCTACAACGTTCCCCTTCACAGGAGCATAGAATATCATGATGTCATTGTCATGGATTAACTAGAGACGACATCAATGTTTCATGTTCAGGTAAATTTGAGAGAAGATATATCAAAGACTCTTGTTATCATAGTAAACCATGAAACACTTTCCCATAAAGTAATGTCGCCACATCTTCAAGGTGAAGACCACTGCTAATAAATCCCGGTTCTGGGTAGCATAATTCTTCTCATGTTGTTTCAATTGTTGGGGACATACACAATAACCACTCGATCCTACATCAAGACACATCTGAGTTAGGTCCCTCATGCGTCGTAGTAGACTACATACCAAACTCCCTCCTTTGGAAGCCTCAATATGGGGGAACTAGTCTACCTCTTCCTTAGCTCCTGAAAGCTGCACTGCCATTTCCATGACCACACAAAGTGTTTCAGCTTCTTTGTCAATGCTGATAAAGGTGCTGCAACTCTGGAGAAATCTGGCACAAACCTCCGGTAGTATCCATCCAAACCCAGGAATTTTCGTACCTACGTCACTCTCCTGGGTGGCTCCCAAGAAAGTAGCACCTCAATCTTCACTGGATCCACTGCAACTCCAGCCACTGATAGGAAGTGTCCCATGAAGTTAAAATCAAGGATCCAGAATTGGCACTTTGAGAGCTTACAATAAATCTGATTCACTCTGAGTCTATCTAGAACAACCTGCAAGTGATACACATTCTCCTTCTCAGTGGCTGAGTAAATCAGAATGTTGTTGATGAAGACTACTACAATGTGATCAAGGTATGGTAGAAATATCATATTCATGAGTCCCATGAACACTTTTAGAGCATTTTTCTTGTCAAATAGCATAAACACAAACTCATAATGGTCGTACAAATATCTGAAGCCATCTACTACACATCCTTTTCTTGTTCTCTGAGCTGGTGACAACCTAATCTGAGGACTATCTTCGAGAACCACTGTGCTCCCATAAACGGATCAAAGAGGTCATCAATCCTCATAATTGGGTACTTGTTCATCAAAGTCACTTTTTTAGGTGATGATAGTAAACCCAAAGTCTCATGCTCCCATACACCATCTTAGAAAACAAAATTGGGACTGCCCAAGGAGAAACACTAGGCTAGATGGACCCATTCTCATGAAAGTCCTCCAGTTGTACCCGTACCTCACGATGCTCCGCGAGATCCATCCGATACACTAGTGTAGATATTGGTTCCATCCCGAGGGTATAATTCAATGAAAAAGTCCACATCTCTACATGGAGGTAGACCCAGAACATCATCAGGGAAGACATTTGCATATTGTTCCACCACTATTGGATAAATCATACTCTCCACATCAGCTGCTTCGATGGTATGACTAGCCAACTGATGAATGATCAGCAGCACTCTCCTTTGATTATGTCCATCCTATGCTACAAAGGTTTCCTTCTCGCTGATGAAGGTAAACACAGTCCCATCCGTGCAGACGCACCGCACTTTGTGCCTAATACAATCGATCTGGGCATGGACGGTTGACAACTAGTCCATACCCAAGATGACATCATGAGGCCTCAATGCTGCTACTTGGAGAACCCAGCCTAAGCTCTTGCCTCTTAGAGTAAGCTCACAGTATTGGAACCAGTGTGTTATCATCGAATCTATTCCCGTAGGAGTCTCTAGCCATAAGGATCAATCAATGTACTCCACCAGAATCTTCATGATCCGAATGAGTGTAGTGGAAATAAGAGAATGAATGGAACCTATGTTTATAAGTGATGTAGCTAAGGAGGAGTAGACACAGATCGTATATCATACCATATACGGTGCGCCCGGGTAGTACACCATAGCTGCTTGGATCTGAGCTCAACCATGTCCAGTTGCTCTCTATGGTCAGGGTGGGCCACCTGGTGGTGGTGGCAGTAACATCTCGAATCATCACCCATCACCAGGAGCATGACCCGCTCCTATAAAATGCCCTCCTCCTTGTTTCACACCTGCTTGGATGAACCTTTCTCTCAGCCCGAGCGGTCCTTCAACCATATTTTAATCATCTGTATAGAAGGTAGGGCAGTCACGAGCCATGTGACCGTACCCGCCACATGTGAAACATTGCCTTCTCCTCGCATGACATGTTCTGTCTCCGGTGCCCCACACAACCGACCCAAAATCATGCGATCATCCACCTATAGGTCTGTTCCTCTTGGACCTCGATGACTTCTGTCAGCTACGAGCTGTAGAAGACACCGCTACATGATGCCTAGTGGTGGGTCATGATGCTGGGGACTTGCCACCAAAAAACTCTCCACTAAGAGGGATTTATCTAACACCCCCTCCTATGTGGGTTTACTGAGAGAAATCATCGAAGCCCTGATCTCCCGCCTGAGCCCATTCTCGAAGGTCCAGGTCCTGAAGAATGGGTCCGACACCATATCATTGGAGTAGTGCAAGTGGTCGGTGAACCTCACTGAGTACTGAGCCCCGGGCATGTTGCCCTGCTGCAGATGAAGAAGATCATGTATGTGCATTGTGTGAAGGGTCGTTGGGACGAACTCTGCCTAAAACAAGCTCTCAATGTCTACCCAGATAAGTTTCACCACGGCATGAACATTTGCTCATAAGGTTCCACCATCTTATTACTGCTTCCTATAAAATTATATCAACAAGGATCACCATGAGATTAGGTGGTGTCCCTACTAGTCGAATGATTCTCAACATGGCCTCTAGCCAATCCACAACCTCTTGTGGGTCCGTCTCTCCCATGAACCTGGGTGGCCAATAGCCCTTGAACATGTGAAATTCACTAAAGTGGCGTGTACCCTCTTCTGTTGGGGATAGTGGAATCAGTGGCCCAATGGGTAAAGCTACAACATGTTCCTCCAATGGTGCCTCTAATGAAAGAGGGCCCTATACCGAGTCCTCATCGCTTGGTGGGCTATCGTGACGTACTATACCCATAACCCGAGCTAGTGGTCTCTGTGGAGGAATCCAGAAAGGAAATAGGTGCACCACGGTCAATAAGTTATACCTGGTGAGCTGAATCAAAATGATCTCAATGAAAACATTTCTAAGCACACACACAATCAGTGTTTTCGTGCACTGAGTCAGAAATTAGATGTCAAGGTCCTTGTGTATGGATACTTTAGCCACTGCACCAACACTGGATTCCCTTAACTGATAACCACACTCACTACAGTTAAAACTATTTCCATTAAAAAATAAGAGCCCAATGTTATACGGTTGAACCGACTCCTCTAATTCCAATTTTTCACGACCCATCCCCTGGGGCCAATGTCGTGACTACCCCAGTCCCGCCTTCCATAGGCCAGGGGCTGGCGATTATCATAGAAAGGCGTATCTCCTAAAACCGTGAACACATTGCCTTTATATCTTTTAAGCACACTCATCCAAGCACACGGTAAGATACGAACACAAGTAAACTGTATATAAAAAAGAGTGTTGAATGTAAGTGGGGCCTAAATATAATCCCATCAATAAAGGTACATGTACCACTGCAAATAAAATACAACACAACAAAGTGGAAGGCAACTACTCGGTCGACCTCCGAGGTTCCTACCTGATGGGTAGGTACATGTAGCCTCCCTTGCATTCCACGTCTGCCCATCTCCTCTGTTTACCGACACAACGTATGGTCCACCTCCGGGCATCGCCCAGTCTTGGTACCCTTACCCCGATCAGCAATGTCCGTCGTCTGCACCAAAAAACACAAGGTTGAGGAAAATACCTTTTATGGGTGAGTATAATGATACTCAGTTGGGAAAACGAGACCCTCAATTTCTCACAAAATCCACAAAGGATAAACCACAATTCTTGTAAACTAGTGACAATCCTACTAATGTATTTTCCCATACATATACCTATGTTATCAAATATTACCCATCTCATTCATGAGGTAACACATGGTAAAACTTTTTATCCAAAGTACGACTATTCCACAAAGGAAATATTCTCACAATGGTATGTACCACAAAGGTACTCTGTATAGAAGAATACCAAAAAGGTATACTCATCTAACACCAGGAATAAATTTGGTACAGTAGTAGAGATGATTAGATGTAACTACAAAATAATCTTACTATGTTAAGTGGAAGAACCATGTAGGATCTTAAATCATCAAACCCAAATATGATCCTCATACATCATCCGACGCAAAAAGGATCCTAGTACAACAGACCCACATAGGATCCAAGTACATCATCAGACCCACACATGATCCTAGTAAATGAGACCCACATAGGATCTTAGTATATCATCATACCCACAAAAGATCATAGTACAACAGACCAACATAGGATCATAGTACTGTAGACCCACACATGATCCTAGATTAGTCCCACATGCATTCCTAGAGTGTATTTATGTGGGATCCTCAATCACAGACCCACGAAGAATCCCTTTCTCATGTCACAGCTAGCTACAGGGTTCCCACACTATGCTCGCATGATTCCGGGAGGATCCACTCCTCAAGCCACGGGTCAATACATCAACTAAAAAAAAGTCTAATGAAGATGTATCACAATGGACCATCACATAAAAGGGGTCTCAATGCAACAAACGGTTCTTCAATCAGAAGCCCAGTCTGTAAGTTATTGGCCTTTAGTGTCGTGGTCCTGGTTGGATTCATGTTCGATCCAACCTGGTCGTAGCCCGATATTAACCAAACCAAATTTTTGGTTTAACAAAATTTCTATCTCGCTCCATGGTTTCCGTTGATGCTGACATTTCGTCAAACGGACTCCCGTAGCTCAAGATATGGTCGAAAGTGCAGAAAGGGTGGAAGTTGGTCTGCGTACTGTCCGACCCGGTCGGACTGATCCGACCCGACCCGGGTCTGGCTCTGGGTAGGACCCGGACCATGGGATCAGACCCAGCCTACTGGGTCCGAACCAGAGTGCTGGGTCCTACCCGCCCCGCCAGCGTGACCTGGCTCACGGTGCGGCGGCCCACAGTGCAGCGGCCCACGGTGGCCCGTAGTGCGTCGGCCCGAGGTGGATAGCTTGGTCACCACCGACTGGACGGATGGCCAGCCGCTCCTCCACGTGGCGCGGTCACGCACTGTGACATCCCAGGCAGCCAACAGCGAGTCAGACACCATTTCCTCATTGTCGCGGCAAAAGGTCGTGGTTCATCTTGGTCGGGCAGCGCGGACATGCCCAGCTGCCTTATGCACCACCATCCACTGCCCTTACTCCGCCGCGGCCGACCAGCCACATCTCTTCTATGGTGGAGCTTTTGCACCTCCACCTTCTTTCCAGCCGGCCATAGTGTTGAATTCTATTTCTGAGCCCCACCAGTGTTAGTCTCTGTCATAGGTCATCGTCGTCCTCCATCGCATAGAACGTGCCGAAAAAATCACAAGGATTGCAGAGTGGTGGATCCAGGTTTATTTTTCCCACACCCTCTGCGTTAGAGAGGTAATAAGTGGCTCATGGGGAGAGATTCAACATAAAATCCAAATCAATGAAGATTAATAAAAAACACACCCCTACGTGGAAGGTTCAAAATAAGGAGACGTAAGGGATAAGATAAAGTTGTTGAAAAACGTCAGGGTTCATCATCTCTACAGGGTTCTTCTGATCTGATATTTGGTTTGGTTCCTCATTCATTGATTTGTGGTTTGGTTTTGCTCATCACTACCCACATGAACCTGCTCTGTCCTCCATGTGTTAGGCCTCGCGACACTTTACTAGAGCTTCGTGGCTTGGTAATGCCGTGCAAAATCCTTCCCCCCAAGCTCCATATAAATAAGAGAGGGGGAGTGTAGAGACCCGTATCTTGACGTACATTGACATTACATTACATTTGTGGAATACTTAGTACATAACAAAAACTCACACACAAGGATCGTAATAGTTTAGTGTCTTTGGAAACTCGGAACGTAATCTTCTAATCGTGGTGAAAGATCTTCAATATCTCCCATAAAGATCTTCCTCTTTTTTTTTTAACCTAAAACCTTTCTTTATATCCTGGGGAAAAGAAAACATAAAAGGGTGAGCTCAAATGCTCAGTAAGGGTATACAAAAGAAAAATAAATCACATCATATTCATAAGAACATAACTTTTGGAAATCTTAACCTGCAAAAGAGTGCATAATTTCATAACATGGGATAAATCATAGTAGTGAAATGAAATCCCATTAATCATAACTTAAAAACATGAAACATTGTGGCATACACACATAATCATAGAGAATCATTTCTTGTTAGTCAAGACTCATTGCCAAGACTATCTTAGTGGACAAAGTCCCTTTCTGAATCGAGTAACCCTCGTTTCAGTCCTGTTTCACTGAACCGGTATAACCTACCATTTCAGCCATGTCTATCTCATGAGATATAAAATCTTTACCCAATGCAATGGAGGGAGATATAGGTCCCACCCATCTCATAATGATACCATTCTTATGTGTGCCACAAAATCATAAATCAAACATCATTTCATAACCCATGTAATAAAAATGGGATTCTTAAACAACATGACATCATAAAACCATTCATATAAGATAAAGGAATTCATAAACATAAAACCATCACAACATAGTCAAATCAATGTAAAAATATGGATAGAAACAGAACCCTTTATTATCTTAGATGAAAAATAATTTTGATAAAACACTTGAACTCCATTCTTGAGGAAAATATCCTTTCTTCTTTAAAAAAACTTTTCTTTTCTTAACATGTCATACAATTATAAACTAAAAGAAGTTGATTAAAAATAAACATGAAAACTTGTAAAGGAAGCTTCTTGGAAATAATGTTTTAAAAATCCATTCATGCCGTATAAGTTTAAAAAAAACATTCTTCTCGTACTTTTGTCGGAAAAGTCAAAAAGTACCTCGTATGAAAAACGATAAAAGATTCCTTTCATATCTTTTACCAAAAACTCACCAAAGGGTAAAATAGGTTTTAAACAATTCTAGGTGGATGAAAATAATATTACATGTTGAGGAAACATGGATGTGGATGATAAAATACACCCCAGTAAATTTCAAAGTATAAACAATCTCGAATAAAAATGAGATTGTGATATTTCCCTTACCATAGGTCCGACTTGCTTTGTAAGTGTCCGAACCTACTGTATAATGATTTAAATCATGTTATTGACTTATTAAAGAATCATATTTATTGTTATGATATCATATATGGTTCACTTATGACTTTATATTACCTGTTCTTTTGTAAATTCCATGTTAAAGAAGCGTTTTGGGTAAAATCGTTTCATTTATCGTAGGTGTTTTGACTTGTTGTTCTTGACATTATTATTACTTATATCATGATTTAATTACTTCCAGAATATAAAATATGATTTATATATCATATATATTCAGTATATATATATATATAAGATAGATAAATGAAATGAAAAACACCGTTCATGGAGACGGTAGTCCGTACGTACGCATGAACGCTGTTTTCCTTTCCTTATTGTCTTGAATGGAAGTAAGTAGATGACATACATATACATGTATACATAAATCCAGTAGCTTTATCATGTCATATATTTCATTATTATTTCTTATATATACTTTTTAATCATTCTTAAATGGTTAACATGGAGAATGAATCTCATCGCGTCGTGGAGACGGTAGTCCGTACGTACGCACGAGCGATGATATCATTTCCATAAATATTGAATTGAATTGGAGTGGATTATACAATATATCAGAATCAATATGATGATGTAATAACTATGTATAGTTTTTCATTACACCATTATACCCATCCATGTAAGGTGGTGGTGGAAAATAGATTACACCACGGCGTGGAGACGGTATTCAGTACGTACGCACGCGCGGTGATTTCTTTTTCCGTAGGATGGATAGATGGTGAAATAGGGTTGTTTCATACTTATAATAACATATCAGTATATGAGTGATACTGATGTTATTACTTCATAATGAAACAGCCTAAGAAGAAGAAGTGGAAGAAGAAATAATGATGAAAGAATTGGTAACGGTAATTACCTCTTCTTTGAAGCGCCTCTTTGAGACCTCCTCTTAGGGCACTAAAATTGGTCTTTGAGGAAGACCAGAACCTCTAGGATGTTTCTAGGGAAGTGGAGAAGAGATTTGGGCAGGGGTTGGCCGAGCTTGAGTGCTCAAATTGGTGTGAGGAGGAGGGGGAGGAGGTGTCCTTTTATAAGGGAGGAGAGGGGCACTTTAGGAATATCTCAAAATATTATTTTATATTAAAGTCAAAATCGGTTTATAATGGTTCCAAAGGGTCTTATTTCGAAGATAAAGTGGGTATGGGTCGAAATCCTATCAAACAATAGGATTTGGACAAGTTTAGGGTATTATTTTAACCTTATCAATTAGATTTAACTCTAAGTTAAATAATTTAACTTTTACCGTGTCTTTTTGTTTTCTTACACTATATGGTTAATAAACTTACTATAAAATGCCAAACTAACCCCAAATTGTTTATTATTAGTATATATATCCTTATCTAAGTCATTTGGCCGAACCTTAGATTTTTAGGAATAAAATAACAATTAATAATATAATATTTGATTTAAAAACTATTTTGTGTCAATTTTGACACTATTTGATATATGATTTTTTTGAAAGTCATAACAGAATTATATGTTCAAACCAAGTTGATTAAATCAACACTAATATATCATAGTAACCTAGAAAATTAGTGCAATTCATAAAAAGTCTCAAATTACATTCATTTGAGCATTTATAACATCAATTATGTTAATATTTCCTTAAAAGGGTAATTACTGCATCATCGTTGTGTCATAAATAAATTAATTTATTTAAAGTCTAAAAATTATAAATAAAATGTCATTATGTAGGAAATCTTTTTATCTTTCTAATTAATATTTATAGTCTAATTTATCTTATGTATAACCCCATATTAAAAATGTTTTAGTTATTAAACATTAATTTTAACTATTTTAACTATTCATTAAATAAAATAATATTAAATGTCATAATCTAATCCAAGTGGACCTAAATGGTCATATTATATTCATAATGTTGTTTTTGGTCGAATTACACTTATCCAATAGAATTAGGACATGTGTTAGGGTAATAGTAATATCATATTTACCCTTAGTTACCCTATTTACTATTAACCGTGGTAAAAAAAAGTAAAAAGTTACTATTCACCAAAAATTATTTTCATCTCATTGAACCACATTTTAGTCCTTGATATTAACCGTGTCTATCGGATTTTCGAAATTCCATTCACAGAAGCGGTAAAATTAAGTTTTATGCAAAATTCAGTTTTTAACCTACCACTTAGTGGTTTCACTATTCATCAAAAATTGAAAGTTTTCAGAAAAATGCCAAAATTTCATCCTAAGCTATATTTCATATTCCGAATTCAAAAATGAAGTCTATTTTACCAAATTCATAACATAGAAATTGCATTAATTAATTTTATAATTAAATCCTACTGTTAAAACAAATAGCGTGTTTTTAAGAAACAATATCTATCAAAAGATTGACACTTGATTATGTCTGGTTTAAATGTGAAATTACATCCAATGACCAACATTGTATTAAATTGTAAAAATATATTCTAAATATACTTTAAAACCACTCAAATTAATAATTTATCACTATTAATTATTTCGATTAAAAAAGTTGTTTTTAATTAAAATTTAGTAATTTTCACTATTCATCAGAATATGAAAGTTATCCGAAATGTACCAAAATTTCACCCTAAGCTAATTTCGATATTACGAATCCAAAAATGAATTCCATTTTGAAAAATAAAATTTACAAAATTTCAAAAAGTGGTTATTACTATTCATAACGGCTAGTTTTAATAATATCTTAATAGCATATCGTTGTTTAGTGAAACTCGGTATTGCGTATTACACACGCTATCGAGGAAGGTCGCGATTGCGTGTAATGCAAGGCAAGTCAAGGATGCGTGTAGTGCAAGCTCCCTTTGGTGTAGCGTACAACACAAAACATTAGTGAAATAAAAAAAAAGAATATTTTTCATAAAATCTCGGGCTGTTACATTCTACCCCCCTTAAAATGAATTTCGCCCTCAAAATTCGTCGGGGGTTATAAATGGTTTACTATTCGAAAGTTTCTTTAATAGAAACCCACATCGTAAAAAGTAATACCAAAACCAATATTTTAAAAAAAATGTATGAAACTTAACGGTTACCCAAATATACTAATCACTGGGTTTCCACATAGGTGAAAATATGGATATGGAAGAAAAGTCTAACCATCATGTTCTGATGGAGAGTGGTAGAGAACATGGCTATGGAAAAGCCAACAATCACAAATCTATAAATTTGTGACGATCTAAGGTACCATCCGATTCATCAGGTATAAGATCACTAGGACAACATTTTTGATTTTCAAGATCATTTCCCTAAAGTTGATGAATTAAAAGAAATACTTACATGATTTTGGTACAATCTCACTGTTGTTCGTGCCTTGAACAATTTCCACTTCATATCTTAAATAAATGAAGTTGAATTCGTTATTCGTGAAGTGTTAGCAGATCACATGATAGAATGACGGGTCATTCCATCTGTCTCAAACAAAAGGTTAGCAAAAATTATATGCATAAGTCGATCTATAGTGAGATTAATCATATATGGTTCCTAAAATGGAATTATACTTCATATATCATACTTCTTAATATAATAAAACTAGTTTCTACTAAACAGGGACTTCCTGTAGGCCAGTGGTAGGCGATAAAGGCCAGTCGCACTTCGGTTGTGGGTTCGATTCCTACAGCCTTGTCCGACGCGATGGGTTGTCGCCCGTCCTACAGGTTGTCCTTTTTCTAAAACTATATTACTATAACATCCCATCAATAATATCGAAAAACGTTTTATCATAACTTATGTCCAACATAATCCATTCTAATCTTTAGGCTTATCCATAATACTGTAGTCCACTCTCATAACATAGTGAAAACGATTACCAGAGATTTAATACCATCGTTGATCCCCATATATCATAAGATATGTTTTGTTGGTCACATTACAAACATTCAATGTCCTTAATCATGTATTCTCTTGAATACCTTAGTGAAAACATGAATGCAGTTAAAAGTTGACACCTTCCACATACCAAAATCCTCAAAATTCTATATACTCAAACCATGATATCACATAGTCCTTATATCAATCATGAGCTCATGAATACTGTCAAATATTTCATTTTCTCATTTTCCCTTCATTATGCGCATATCATATTTTTTACAAAAATACCTCAATCACTTCGAATACCACATTAGACCAATACATAAATATTCCAATACACCATAAAAGTACCTCAACAACATTATTCTTGAATACCAATACATAAACACTTCAGTCCATCCACTTCAATGACTGTCCTGGAATAAGTCCTTCCTTGATTTAGAAGTATCTTTTTAGGTCAGGGCATTGAGTTGGGTAATGCCCATGTTCTCCACAAATAAGACATTGAACTCCATAACAATCTGTCACTCTATGACCCTTTTCTCCACACAGATAACATCGGTCCCTCCATTTGAGATATTCCTCAAGGTTCTTCTTCCCTTCTTTAGAAATCTCAATCTTCCTTTCTTTATGCTCCTCAACATGCGAACATGCATAATATTCTATCTTCCTCTTCTTTGATGAATTAGGCATACCACTAAATTTCACCTTGTTAATTATATATCGCGATGACTGATTTGGCATAATCACAATATCTTTCTCTCTAGGCATTACACAATTTTGTTGCTCATAGTCACCAATTTGTCCATTGGATTCAATGTTAACCGAATTCCTTCTGGTTCCCTCCATTAACTAAAACACAAAAATAATTCTGTGAGAGGCAAAAATCATGCTAGAGAAAACAACATAGTAAAGGGGAAGTACCCTCAATATCTAACATCTTAGGTTAAATTCTAAGATCTTTAGCGTAATTCTAAGACTATAACCTATACGTATACTTAACCTTAGGGACATCCCTAGACATACCGTAGAAATATCTCTAGGGATCTCACTAACGTTTTCGCATCCTAGTTTCCAAAGGTTGACTAAACCTTTCCTCTGATACCAACTGTAGAGACCCTTATCTTGACGTACATTGACATTACATTACAATTGTGGAATACTTAGTACATAACAAAAACACACACACAAGGATCGTAATAGTTTAGTGTCTTTGGAAACTCGGAACGTAATCTTCTAATCGTGGTGAAAGATCTTCAATATCTCCCATAAAGATCTTCCTCTTTTTTTTACCTAAAACCTTTCTTTATATCCTGGGGAAAAGAAAACATAAAAGGGTGAGCTCAAATGCTCAGTAAGGGTATACACAAGAAAAATAAATCACATCATATTCATAAGAACATAACTTTTGGAAATCTTAACCTGCAAAAGAGAGCATAATTTCATAACATGGGATAAATCATAGTAGTGAAATGAAATCCCAATAATCATAACTTAAAAACATGAAACTTTGTGGCATACACACATAATCATATAGAATCATTTCTTGTTAGTCAAGACTCATTGCCAAGACTATCTTAGTGGACAAAGTCCCTTTATGAATCGAGTAACCCTCGTTTCAGTCCTGTTTCACTGAACCGGTATAACCTACCATTTCAGCCATGTCTATCTCATGAGATATAAAATCTTTACCCAATGCAATGGAGGGAGATATAGGTCCCACCCATCTCATAATGATACCATTCTTATGTGTGCCACAAAATCATAAATCATACATCATTTCATAACCCATGTAATAAAAATGGGATTCTTAAACAACATGACATCATAAAACCATTCATATAAGATAAAGGAATTCATAAACATAAAACCATCACAACATAGTCAAATCAATGTAAAAATATGGATAGAAACAGAACCCTTTATTATCTTAGATGAAAAATAATTTTGATAAAACACTTGAACTCCATTCTTGAGGAAAATATCCTTTCTTCTTTAAAAACACTTTTCTTTTCTTAACATGTCATACAATTATAAACTAAAAGAAGTTGATTAAAAATAAACTTGAAAACTTGTAAAGGAAGCTTCTTGGAAATAATGTTTTAAAAATCCATTCATGCCGTATAAGTTTAAAAAAAACATTCTTCTCGTACTTTTGTCGGAAAAGTCAAAAAGTACCTCGTATGAAAAACGATAAAAGATTCCTTTCATATCTTTTACTAAAAACTCACCAAAGGGTAAAATAGGTTTTAAACAATTGTAGGTGGATGAAAATAATATTACATGTTGAGGAAACATGTATGTGGATGACAAAATACACCCCAGTAAATTTCAAAGTATAAACAATCTCGAATAAAAATGAGATTGTGATATTTCCCTTACCTTAGGTCCGACTTGCTTTGTAAGTGTCCGAACCTCCTGTATAATGATTTAAATCATGTTATTGACTTATTACAGAATCATATTTATTTTTATGATATCATATATGGTTCACTTATGACTTTATATTACCTGTTCTTTTGTAAATTCCATGTTAAAGAAGCGTTTTGGGTAAAATCGTTTCATTTATCGTAGGTGTTTTGACTTGTTGTTCTTGAAATTATTATTACTTATATGATGATTTACTTACTTCCAGAATATAAAATATGATTTATATATCATATATATTCAGTATATATATTTATATATAAGATAGATAAATGAAATGAAAAACACCGTTCATGGAGACGGTAGTCCGTACGTACGCATGAACGCTGTTTTCCTTTCCTTATTGTCTTGAATGGAAGTAAGTAGATGACATACATATACATATATACATAAATCCAGTTGCTTTATAATGTCATATATTTCATTATTATTTCTTATATATACTTTTTAATCATTCTTAAATGGTTAACATGGAGAATGAATCTCATCGCGTCGTGGAGACGGTAGTCCGTACGTACGCACGAGCGATGATATCATTTACATAAATATTGAATTGAATTGGAGTAGATTATACAATATATCAGAATCAATATGATGTTGTAATAACTATGTATAGTTTTTCTTTACACCATTATACCCATCCATGTAAGGTGGTGGTGGAAAATAGATTACTCCACGACGTGGAGACGGTATTCCGTACTTACGCACGCGCGGTGATTTCTTTTTCCGTAGGATGGATAGATGGTGAAATAGGGTTGTTTCATACTTATAATAAAATATCAGTATATGAGTGATACTGATGTTATTACTTCATAATGAAACAACCTAAGAAGAAGAAGTGGAAGAAGAAATAATGATGAAAGAATTGGTAACGGTAATTACCTCTTCTTTGAAGCGCCTCTTTGAGACCTCCTCTTAGGGCACTAAAATTGGTCTTTGAGGAAGACCAGAACCTCTAGGATGTTTCTAGGGAAGTGGAGAAGAGATTTTGGCAGGTGTTGGCCGAGCTTGAGTGCTCAAATTGGTGTGAGGAGGAGGGGGAGGAGGTGTCCTTTTATAAGGGAGGAGAGGGGCACTTTAGGAATATCTCAAAATATTATTTTATATTAAAGTCAAAATCGGTTTATAATGGTTCCAAAGGGTCTTATTTCGAAGATAAAGTGGGTATGTGTCGAAATCCTATCAACCAATAGGATTTAGACAAGTTTAGGGTATTATTTTAACCTTATCAATTAGATTTAACTCTAAGTTAAATAATTTAACTTTTACCGTGTCTTTTTGTTTTCTTACACTATATGGTTAATACACTTACTATAACATGCAAAACTAACCCCAAATTGTTTATTATTAGTATATATATCCTTATCTAAGTCATTTGGCCGAACCTTAGATTTTTAGGAATAAAATAACAATTAATAATATAATATTTGATTTAAAAACTATTTTTTGTCAATTTTGACACTATTTGATATATGATTTTTGTGAAAGTCATAACAGAATTATATGTTCGAACCAAGTTCATTAAATCAACACTAATATATCATAGTAACCTAGAAAATTAGTGGAATTCATAAAAAGTCTCAAATTACATTCATTTGAGCATTTATAACATCAATTATGTTAATATTTCCTTAAAAGGGTAATTACTGCATCATCGTTTTGTCATAAATAAATTAATTTATTTAAAGTCTAAAAATTATAAATAAAATATCATTATGTAGGAAATCTTTTTATATTTCTAATAAATATTTATAGTAGAATTTATCTTATGTATAACCCCATATTAAAAATGTTTTAGTTATTAAACATTAATTTTAACTATTTTAACTATTCATTAAATAAAATAATATTAAATGTCATAATCTAATCCAAGTGGACCTAAATGGTCATATTATATTCATAAGGTTGTTTTTGGTCGAATTAAACTTATCCAATAGAATTAGGACATGTGTTAGGGTAATAGTAATATCATATTTACCCTTAGTTACCCTATTTACTATTAACCGTGGTAAAAAAAAGGAAAAAGTTACTATTCACCAAAAATTATTTTCATCTCATTGAACCACATTTTAGTCCTTGATATTAACCGTTTCTGTCAGATTTTCGAAATTCCATTCATAGAAGCGGTAAAATTAAGTTTTATGCAAAATTCAGTTTTTAACCTACCACTTAGTGGTTTCACTATTCATCAAAAATTGAAAGTTTTCAGAAAAATGCCAAAATTTCTTCCTAAGCTATATTTCATATTCCGAATTCAAAAATGAAGTCTATTTTACCAAATTCATAACATAGAAATTGCATTAATTAATTTTATAATTAAATCCTACTGTTAAAACAAATAGCGTGTTTTTAAGAAACAATATCTATCAAAAGATTGACACTTGATTATGTCTGGTTTAAATGTGAAATTACATCCAATGACCAACATTGTATTAAATTGTAAAAATATATTCTAAATATACTTTAAAACCACTAAAATTAATAATTTATCACTATTAATTATTTCGATTAAAAAAGTTGTTTTTAATTAAAATTTAGTAATTTTCACTATTCATCAGAATATGAAAGTTATCCGAAATGTACCAAAATTTCACCCTAAGCTAATTTCGATATTACGAATCCAAAAATGAATTCCATTTTGAAAAATAAAATTTACAAAATTTCAAAAATTGGTTATTACTATTCATAACGGCTAGTTTTAATAATATCTTAATAGCATATCGTTGTTTAGTGAAACTCGGTATTGCGTATTACACACGCTATCGAGGAAGGTCACGATTGCGTGTAATGCAAGGCAAGTCAAGGATGCGTGTAGTGAAAGCTCCTTTTGGTGTAGCGTACAACACAAGACATTAGTGAAATAAAAAAAAGAATATTTTTCATAAAATCTCGGGCTGTTACAGGGAGAGTAAGTAACGATCATGTAATTTATGAATGTTCATTTAATAGTAACCTTACAGAATTCCAATGACACTGTTACTTAGAATTTGAAAGGTCCAACTAATTAATTTACACTAGAACAATTAAAATGCACAATTTAATTGCATTGTGATGGCACAATTTAATTGCATTGCATTAGTGAAATATAAATGGGAGGATTCTAAGGAACATCCACCACATTAATGAGGGGTCTGGTGGCCCCCACCATAGAATTCTAATTGGGAGGTTTTTTTAAATTTTGGTCCCGACCTCCATAACCAATATAGAGAGGGTACAAAAAATATTAAAAAGTCATTCTTTATTTTATATTTATTCCCATGAAAAACATAAAAACTAACATTCATCCTCGACCAACTATGGTCGAGCTGAAAGTATCCTTAAGTTAATACCAGCGCTGCGAGTTCAACGGTGTCCTTGGATTTCAATTCCAAGCACCAGTTCAAATGATACAATAACCCACTCACACGTTTATTGAACATACCCGAAAAAATGTTCATAAATTCATTCCGGGCACACCGGGACTCAGAATCACGCGTCGTCAATTTTTTCAGACAAGTAAAATTACCATATAATTTAAAAAATTAAAAAGAATTTCCATGTCTTTACTTTCTCCCCACCTTAAGGCTTTGCATCCCTGAAAGCCACATGACAAAAACAAGGAAAACTAGTGGGGTTCTGAGCACGAATATGATCCTCCCGCTTTCATGTTCTCTCCTAGAGGTTCTTGTGCAGCCAACATACGCGCACCAAAGGTATCAATCACCCACAAAGGACCCTCTCTTGGAGATCCTCAATATCCACTGAAACCTTCGTAAACGTCGCCCCATCATCGATGTCTAGCTCGCAGTGGTCGATGATGCGTGATGAGTCATGGAAATATCTCCTCAGCTGGGATATTTGGGAAATGTCGTTGACTTGGTGAAAATAAGGGGGAAGTACTATGTGGTATGTTACCTCGCCAACTCTGTGGAGCACTTGAAAGGGTCCGATGAACCTAAGAAATATCATGCTGCCCTGGCCAAATCTCCGCAAACCTCATCGGGGTGAGACTAGTAGAAAGAGGTGGTCACCATCCTCGAACTCTTGAAGTCTTCATCTCCTATCGGCATAATATTTCTTCCTGCTCTATGCAGTCTTCATCCAATTTTGTATGATCTGCACCTTCTCTGCTGTAGCTCGTTTCTTCTCTTGTCCCACAAGTACTCACTCCCCAGGGTCAGTCCAGTGTAAAGGAAATCTGTAATGTTGGTCATACATAAACTCAAAAAATGTCATCCTAGTGGTGGAGTGATAGCATGTGTTGTATGAAAACTCCACTAAGGGAAATTGTTACTCCTAGAAACCACTAACTTCGAGGACACATGCACGCAACATGTCCTCGTGTTTCTGAATTGCCTACTCAGTCTGGCCATCTATTTAAGGTTAGAAGGCGGTGCTCGAATGAAGTTGCATTCTAAAATCCACTTGTGAACCAATCCATAGCTGGGAAGGGAAATATGCATCATGATCGGAGAAAATGGATGAGGGTACTCCATGTAGCCGCACAATTTCATGTACATTGAGGTGTCACATTCTCTCTAATAAAACCTGCTCTCTGATTGATAGGATGTGGGCGGACTTGGTGAGTCGGTCAACGATCACCCAGATTGAATCGTGACTCCCAAATGTATGTGGAAGTCCTATTACAAAGTCCATTGATATCCCATCCCACTTCCACTCTAGAACATCTAAAGGCTACACTATGCCCGCTGGTACCTGATTCTCCACCTCCACTTGCTGACATGAGAGGCACTAAGAGACGAACTCGGCTACATCTTTCTTCATTCTCAGCCACCAATGCTACCTTCAGAGATCCTGATACATATTATCCACTTTTGGATGTACCAAAAGGGGGGAGATGTGTATCTCCTTCAACACTTCCTTCCAAAGCGACAAAGGTACTATGGTATGTCCTTTGAAAATGATGAATTTATCCCCACCATCAGAAAATACATCAAGTTTCGGTCCTAGGGATATATGAGAACTGCGTGCCTCGCAGTCAGTGCCTGCATGCCTCACCAGCTTGAATCACTAAATAAGTGGGGGAGTGACTATAAGAGACTGATGAAAATCTTCTCTATCTTGATCAAAAAAGTATATCTACAAAGCGGTGAGCTACTCTGTCACCTCACCAAGAAGTTATATACCAGATATCCTGCTCAGTGCATCTGCTACAATGTTCAACTTCTAAAAAGTGTATACAATATTGCAGTTATAGTCCTGTAGGAACTCGATCCAATGTTCTTGTCTCAAGTTCATCTTGTTTTGAGAGATGATATACCTGAGACTCTTTTTATCAGAGTAGACCATAAAACGCTCTCCCCTAATGTAATGTCTCCACATCTTCATGGAGAAGACCACCACTAAAAAATAAATGTAATGGGTAGTGTCGTTCCTCTCATTATGTCTCAGTTGTTGATAACCATACACGAAAACTACTCGCTCCTTCCTCAGGAAACATCCAAGTCCTTTTACTGATGCATCGTAGTAGACTACATACCTAACACCTTCATCAGGAAGCCTCAAAATGGGGGCACTAGTTAGCCTCGACCTCTGCTCTTGAAAATTCCGCTGGCATATCTCCAACCACAAAAATGGTTTCCCCTTCTCCGTCAACACTGATAAAGGTGCTGCAACATGGGATAAATCTGGCACAAACCTCCAAGAGTATCCATCCAAACCCAGGAAAATTAATACCTCTGTCACAATCTTGGTCGGCTCCCAAGCACATACCACCACAATCTTAGTTGGATCCACTATAACACCGGCCTCTAAGATGATTTGTCCCAGAAAATGAACCTCTAGGATCCAGAACTGACACTTTGAAAGATTACCATAAATCTGGTGCTCTTGGAGTGTGTCCATAACTACCTACAAGTGATAGGCATGCTCCTCCATAGTATCTCAGTAAATCAGAATGTTGTCGATGAAGACAACTACAATGTGATCAAGGTATGGATGAAAGATCTTGTTCATGAGTCCCATGAACACTGCTGGAGCATTGTTCATGACAAATAGCATAACCAAGAACTCATAATTTTCATACCGACATCTGGAATCCATCTATAGAACATCCCCAACTCGTAATATGAGTTGGTGATAGCCTGATCTGAGG
Organism: Viscum album; assembly: GCA_963277665.1. NCBI lineage: Eukaryota > Viridiplantae > Streptophyta > Magnoliopsida > Santalales > Viscaceae > Viscum > Viscum album. Next base: position 860,962,075 of record OY728151.1, read on the forward strand.
ATTATCTCCGAGAACCCATGTTCTCCCTTCAGCTGATCAAAGAGGTCATCAATCCATGGAAGTGGTTACTTGTTCATCACGGTCACCTGATTCAGGTGCTGATAGTCAACACTAAGTCTCAAGCTCCCATCCAACTTCTTGATGATCAAAATCTGGGCTGACCAAGGAGAAACACTAGGCCAGATGAACCCCTTCCCCTGCAAGCCCTCCAGCTGTACCCACAGCTCACGACGCTCCACAGGAGCCATCAGATACACTAGTGAATATATTGGTGTTGTCCCGGGGAATAATTCAATGCAAAAGTCCAGCTCTTTGCTTGGAGGTAGACCACGAACATCATTCGGAACGACATTCACATACTATTACACTACTACAAGATAACTTGGACTCTCCACATCATCCACTCTTAGGGTAAGACTAGCCGATTAATGGGTGATTATTATATCTTTTATGGGTATGTTCACCCTATACTGAAAAGGTTCCCTTCTCGCTGGTGAATTTAAACCTAGTCCCATTCGTGCGGACTCACCGCACTTTGTGCCTAATACGGTGTATCTGGGAATGGACTATAGATAACCATTCCATCCCCAAGATGGCATCATAAAGCCTCGATGCCGCTACTAGGATATCCCAGCCGAAGTTCTTGACTCTTAATGTAAGCTCACACTATGGGCACCAGTGTGTAATTTTTGAATTCATTCTTGTAGGAGTGTCTAGCCATAAGGATCGAGCCAACAACTCCACCAGAATCTTTGAGCTCTGAATGAGGGTAGAAACAATATATGAATGACTTTAACCAGTGTGAATAAGTACTAAAACTAAGGTGGAGTAGACATAGATCGTACCATGTATCATATCATGAGCACCCTTGTCGTAGGCCTTAGCTTCCTGGAGCTGATCTCACCCCTGTCCATTTGCCCTATGTGGTCGGGGTGGACCACCTAGTCGTGGTGGCAGTAACATCTCAAATCATCTCCACCACCTATTGCACGACCTGCTCTTCTACCACGTCTAACTGCTCCCTAAGGAAATCCTTGTTCGAACCACTTTCTTAGCCTGGGAGGTCCTTCGACCTTATGATGATCATCAGTATAAAGAGTGGGGCTGTCACGAGACATGTGACGATGCCCACCACATGTGAAACACTTCCTCCTCCTTGCATGACTGGTTCTGTCTCCGGTGCCCCACACAACCGACCTGGAATCCTATAGTTGTCAACCTGTAAGTTTGGGCCTCTACGGCCTCGGTGACATCTATCTACTACCATCTATTGAAGACTCTGAAACGTGACACCTAAAGGTGGGTCTCACTGCTGGAGACTGGTCAGCAAGAAAACTATCCACTAAGAGGGATCTCTCTAACACCCACACCTATGTCATGTAACTGATAGAAATCATCGAAGCCCTGATCTCTGACCTGAGCCCCTTATCGAAGGTCCAAGACCTAAAGAATTGGTCTCGCATCATATCAGTGGGGTATTGCAATGAGGTTGTTGAACCACGATGAGTACTGACCCACAATCATGCTTCCCTGCAGCAGATGAGGAATCTCTTGTATGTGCAATGCACGAAGGGTCGCTGGAAAAAAATCGACCTGAAATAGGCACTCAAAGTCTGCAGAGAGATGTGTCACCTCATCCTGAACATTTCACTGAAATCTCCACAATAGGCTTTCTACTTCCTATAGAAGAATGGTGGCAAGGATCACCGTGAGATTATCTCGTGTCTCTACCAGTTAGAAGAATTTCACCACGGCCTCTAGCCAATCCTCAGCCGCATGTGGGGTTGCCTCTCCCCAGATCCTGGTGACCTCTAGTACTTGAACTTGTGCAATGTGCTCATTCAGCGTGCACCCTCTGTTGTTTGGGCTAGTGGCATAAGTGGCCAACGGGTAAAGCTACCACTAGTTCCTCCACTAGTTCCTCTACTGAACAAGGGCCATGTACCAAGACCTCATCGCTCGGTGGACTATAATCACATACAATACACAGAACCCTAACCGGTTGACTGCTTGGAGGAATCTGGAAAAAAATAGGAGCACCACAGTTTATAATTTATACCTGGTGAGCTGACTAAAAAATATTACAAAGAAAAATTTTCTATGCACACAGACAATCATTGTTTTCGTGCACTTAGTCCAAAATCGAAAGTCAGGGTTCTGGTGTACGGATACGTAGACCGCTGCACCAACACTGGATTCCCTAATCTAATAACCACACTCAATAAAAATAAATATATTTATGCTAAAAATATCTGAGTCTAATGTTATATGGTAGTACTAACTCCTATGATACCAATTTGTCATGACCTGTCCCCCGAGGCCTTTGTCGTGACTACCCCAGTCCCGTCTTCCAAAGGCCTGGGGCTAGCGACTACCACCGAAAGGAGTATCCCCTAATACTAGGAACACATTCCCTTTATATCCAATAAAAACTAAAAAAACCTGGTATTAAGATATGAACACAAGTGAACTGTATCGAAAAAACAGTGCATAATTTAAGAGAGGCTGAAATACAAGACCAATAGTAAAGTTCCAAGTACAACTAGAAATACAATACAACTGAAGAAAGAGAAATACAACTATTGGGGCATCCACTAAGGTTCCTACATGAATAGTAGGTACAAAATGCCTCCTCAACACTCCACGTCCGCCCGTCTTCTCTGCGTACAGACAAACCGTGGGGTCCACCTCCGGGCACCGTTCAGTCCTCGTACCCTCAATCCCGATCAGCGTAATATGTCGTCTGCACCAAACACAACATGGTCTGGGAGTACCCCATGTAGGGGTGAGTGTAATGATACTCTGAAGGGTCTCTGACACCCTCAAGGTCTCCCAAAATCCCTAAAATATAATCCACAAATCATGTGAACTAGTTACAACCCTACTTAGGTATATGCCCATACATATACCTAAGTTATCAAATATTACCCATCTCATTAATGGGGAAACACAAGGACCAACCCCTTAGCCAAGGTAAAACTTTTCATCGAAGGAAAAATTATCACGATGGTATGTACAATACATGTATGCCACATTGAAGAATACAACAGAGGTAAAGACTCAGCTCAGACCATGTATAACTTAGGTACAGTAGTAGAGATGATTAGATGTAACTATTGAATCATCTTACTCTATTAAAAGGCAGAACCACATATGATTCTAAATCATCAGACCCAAAGAGGATCCTAGTACATCATCCCACCCACATAGGATCCTAGTAAAGTAGACCCACACAGAATTCTAGTACATAATCAGACCCACACATGACCCTAGTACAAGATACCCACATAGGATCCTAGTATGTCATCAGTCCCACACAGGATCCTAGTACATTAAACCCACACAATATCCTAGTACATCAGACCGACATAGGATCCTAGAGTAGACGGACATGGAATTATTGAGTGGATCCATGCGGGATCCTCTAGCACAGACACACGAAGGATCCCATTCTCATGATATAGACAACTATAGGGTTCCCAAACTATGATCACTTGATTCTAAGAGGATCTGCCCCTACATACCCAAGTCGATACTCAAACATCCATGAAGTCTCACAAAGATGTATCCTAAAGTACCTCCACATAAAAGCGGTCTTATTTCAAGAAATGGGGCGTCAATAGAACGCCCATTTTGTAATTTATTGGACTTTTACTCTTGAGGGCACGGTTGGAATCTTGTTCCCTCCAACCAGGCCATACCCCGTCATTAACCAAAACCCAAGTCGGGTACCCCAAAAGTTCTTTCTCTCTCCAAATATTCTGGTGCCACTGACGGTTCGTAAAACAAACTTCTGTAGCTCAAGATGTGGCCGAAAAAGATAAAAGGGTCGAAGTTTGATTGGGTCTAGACCGACCAGGCCCGACCACGCCTCAGTTGACCCGAACCGACCCCGCCTTGGACCAACTGACCCAGGTCTCACCTTGGGTAAGACCCATCCCATGGGATCGGACCCGGCCTACATGGTCCGGTCTGGCCCGCCAGTGCAGCCCGCGGTGCGGGGGACCGCTGTGATCTATAGTGCGGTGGCCTGCGATGGCCAGTGGTGTGGTCCACTAGGGAAAACTGCTTGGTCACCCCCGGCTGGCCAGATGGCCAGAAACTCCTCAGCGCGTCATGGTCACGCGACGTGCCATCGCTAGTGGCTGACAACAAGTCGCCCGCCATTTCCTAGCTGTCGTGGCACAAGTACACAGTTCTTCTCCGTTGGGAGGCGTAGATACGACGCCTCCCTTCACGCGGCCGACCACTGCACCTGCTCCGCCGTGACAGATAGGCCGCGACTCTACACCGGTGGAAAATTTGAGCCTTCCCCTTCTTCACCGCTGGCTAGAGTGTTGACTGCCATTTCCAAGCCCCACCAGTGTCGGTCGTAGGCACCAGTCACCATCCTCCTCCATCGCGTAGAACGCACCAAAACATCACAAGGATTGTGGAGTGGTCGGTCCATGTTCTTTTGGCCCACACCTTCTGCATTTGAATGGGAGAAAGCGGCTCATGGGGAGATATACACCATAAATTAAAAATCAATGATGATTAATAAAAAATACCCCTACCTTGAAGGTTCTGTAGGAGTCGGCACGAGGAACAAAACAAAGTTGTTGAAGAGCGTCGACGTTCGTTGTCTCCACAAGGAGCATCCGATATGATGCTCAGGGTGGGTTTATTGTTCTTGGTTTTGTTTTTCGGGGTTTCTCATCACTACCCACCTTAATTGGCTCTCTCCTCCATGTGTCGGGTGTCACAACACTATAAATGATCTTTGTCGCTTAGTGAAGCCATGCCAAATCTTTCCCCCAAGCGCCATAAAAATAGGAGAGTTGAAGGGTATGTAAAGATCATGGCATTTATGAACGTTCATTTAATAAGAACCTTCCTAAATTACAATGCCATTGTTACTTAGAATTTTAATGGTCGTGCTAACTAATTTACACTAGGGCAATTAAATGGCACAATTTAATTGCATTGCGTTGCCACAATTTAATTATATTGTGTTGGCACAATTTAATTGCATTGTATTGGCGTAATTTAAAAGGGACGATTCCAAGGGACATCCCCCACATTAATGAGGGGTTCGATGGTCCCCAAAAATGAATTCTAATTGGAAGAATTAATTCTTTTGTGGTCCCAACCTCTATAACCCATGTAGAGAGGTTTCAAAAATAAAATATAAAGTTGTTCTTTATATTATTTTTATTCCCCCAAAAAACAAGAAATATAACATTAAACCTCAACCGACTGTAGTCTAGGTGAGAGTCTCCATAAGTGAAAATTGATTCTATGAGTTCAATGGTGTCCTCAGATTTCAATTACGAGCATCAGTTCAAATGTTACAAAAACCAGCTCTCTAGTTTACTGATCATACCCGAAAAAAAGATTAGAAATTCATTCTAGGCACACCGGGCCTCAAAATCACGCACCGTCAATTTTCATGGACTCGTAATATTTCCATATAATTAAAAAAACTTACATGGTATTTATGGGTCTATACAGTATCCAGAGCCACATTTCCCATACATGTTGTGGTCATTTTCTCATCTGCTTCTTGAATATATCCCATACTTTTCATAATGATTTACATCACTCTATGTGATGTTCTAAATAACTTTCTTGAGCATCCATGTCCTGATCGGTGAGAATAATTTGTCTAAATCCACTATTTTAATTCATCTCAAGTCATTATTGACTCAGGTGTCTCACTATTGAGCCAATACATTTCCCAACTCCATAGAGAGAATGGGAAGGCGTAGAGTCTAATTGTGTCTGATGAAACTCCCTATTTGCACAAGGTATTGAAATTTTCCAAGAATATGGAGATATTATCATGTTGATATTATCTCTGATGTGCACTAAATATCCCAATGTATTGGGTCATATGAATGAGTCCATGAATAATTTTAAAAATGTGCGTTTGTAATAGAGGATTCATGATTCTTTGTATGACACCCTGGATTGATGGTAGGTTATAATTCACTATGATTTTCTCTTGAGGTTCTTGGTTTTATCCTTGAACTAATTGATTCATATTAGAATTATTTGGTTGGTTATCTCACACTTGATTTTTTTCATTTTCATTAATGACCGACATCATAAAAGAAATTACTGTTCGATCTCATGATCGAAATATTGTTTTCCTTTCGTATCAAAGATATTTGAATGCGTCCAAGGACCCTAGTACTTGTAATTTACCACAAATTACAGATTCAATTTCATATTGAAAACTAAATATGGCATGGGGTTAGGGAAATGTAATCCCATATCTTTTTAATAGTGTCATTTCGAAGATTTTCATTTCCTCCTTGGCAACACCACCAAATTTTGATCTTCCGACACACGTCATTGAAATCGAATGTGTTTTTGTTATATTATAATTTTATTTTTATGAAAAATTAGATGGTACTATGGAATAGTATAGTAAATTGTCATATTTGATCTCCCCGGGAGCGTTTTTTGCCACTTGCAATCGATAGTTGAAGACCTTTTGATGTATGATTCCCTTTTTACATGATTCGGTTTTGAAATTAGTTTGTCTAATAGTTGGTGGGTTGATTCATTACTTATAGAGAGCTTGGATTCAATTTTGAGAATTTGGATCATGGATGATCTCAATACTAATATGGTAGGACCCTATGTATTATGATGCGAAGAAAGTGGAGGGAAGTAGTTGATTTTTGTCCAATCAACTAGTTCAACCTATGTGGTAACTATTCAATGTTTGGGAGATAGTGACAAATAATTTGCATTATAATTTTCTTTTAATGAGGAAAATTTTTTATTACATTAGTCGTAGCCAAATCTAATCTAACAAGTATAGGGTTTATCACATTAATAACATGTCTTCTATGATGTTCAAATAAATTTTAATGAAACATAACTTATATCCAGATTACTATCCCTTATGGTTATAATTTTATGTATTAAATATTTGTTATGTATTCAGATACACAAACTCTCGATCCCAAACCTAGGTTTTTTAGCTAATCATGGTAGGAATGAATGTATACAAATGAATAATGGAAAATATTCTTTACATGCTACAAATGTTTAAATTTTTATATTTCATAAATATGAAATGATTTAAATTTAAAAATGGAGGTGAGAATGAGATCAGTGATTAATGAAATTACAATCACAATTCAATCACATACAAACATGGAATAAAAGTGGAAATGCATTCAACATGAATTTGTATTTGAATTATGATGAATGACAGCGGTGATGTAAATGTGGAATGAATTAGATGATTAAAAATGATCAATGGTACTTGTATTTAATCAAAATAATGAAAGCATCATTGAATTTTGTTTTTAGAGGGAATGAAAATCAAAGGAATAAAAAATAACCAGAAAATTATAATCCATATGATAATAAAAATAGAATGGTTGTTGATTTTATGTCATGGAATCTATATTTTAATCTATAAATGATGTGGTGTATGGTACACTTATTGTTCTGTCAACGCTAGAATGTACATTGATTGATTCTCATTCTATGCATCGCTTTATTCCATTCATGTTAAAAAATAATATGAAATTGATCCTTTTATATCTATATGTATAACTATAAGAAAATTCTTCTATAGGGATTAACCATGAATCAATAGTGTATAAAAACTATAGTGTTTTCTTTGGTGACCATAATATCATCGCAAATCAAGGATAAATTCCTATTATATAATTCCAAATTCTACTACAGATGGAATGGATCTCAATTTGTTAAACTATGATCAACTGTTATAACAATGATATATTAGTACTCTTGAATAGATATCTCCCATTTGTTTTGAAATGGGAGATATATGGACCTGATATTTTCCAAAAAGAAAATATGATAGCATTATTTATGAAAAAGATCATTGGATATAAAGAAAGAAATTAAATTTTATGAATATAAAATATATTCATCATTCAAGAATAAATTAATGTATTTCATGATTATTTACCTAGACCCTCCCCCCATTATGAAGTGGTTGTGTTCCCATTTTAACTCAGGCTTAGATCCATGATTTTATCAATATTGAATATAAATTGTGGAGCAGGGGAATTAAATATAAAACTTCAAGATATTTTTGAGAAGTGTTTTGTAAGACCACCTGTTTCTATATAGAGAGAACCTATTTTAATTGTCAATATAAATGATGGATCAATGAATATATTCATTTATTATACATAACATTCATGATCACCATGATAAAAAAGAACACTATTCCATGGATTGAGGATTTTTTGACCAACTTTGTGGTGCTCAATTCTTCTCCAACATTGATATTCGACCTGGTTATCATTAATTTATGGTGAAGAAAGATAATATTCAAGATAATTCGTTATAATAATGATATGGTCATTATGAATATGTTATTATGCTCTTCGAACTGACTAATGATCTTTCTATTTTTAAGGGATTGACTAACATTGTCCTTAAGGACTACCTTGATAACATTTTTTTACTTCTTTTTGATGGTATTCTGATTTATTTCAAAAAATTTGAGGATCTTGATTATGATCTATGAGTTATATTACAAACTATAAATATCTACATGATACATTGAATGTTCAAGAAATAATTTTTTTTAAAAACATGTTTCATTCTTAGATCATTTTGTCACCAATAAATTAACCACAATATACCATTGTAAGAAAAATGTATTGGAGTAGTGAACTGATCCTAAAAAAGTAATTAGGATTCATAGATTCTTTGTTTTAGTAGGATATAAACCATGGTTATTGAAAAAATGATAATGACTTTCTAATCCACTGACCAAGTTATCTCAAAAATGGTAAAATTTTCATCTAAAAAATGAGTGCGATGATAGTTTGTAATAGCTATAGAAGAGATTGGTATATTACCTTTGTAAACTCTACCCTTTATCATAAATGTAATATTTATTTTTAGTGATGGATATGTAAAATAATGTGGGTTCATCCTTATGCAAAATTACCGGGAGATTTACATTACATTTAAATAGTTTATGGTTCATGGGATAAATTATCCTACACATAGCCTAGTGCAAGATGCTATTATTTTTTATTATGAATATATATATGTGGTATACATATGGGGGGAAATTTGATATATACATATACCATCATTGGTTGAGATATATTTTGTTAAAAATGGAATTGAACATGATACAGATGAGTTGGATAGAACATATTAAATACTTCGATCGTTCACTTCATTATCACCCCAAATTAGAAATTTTTTTTGGTGAAGCATAAATATGGAATGATCTATTTTTTCCAAAAATTTTGAGGATTGAAGGAGATACATTGACCAAGTACTTAGTAATATTAGACAATAGAATCTTGTGTGAAAGAGACATCATCAAACCTATCCAAAATGATTTCTCAACCATCATGACTAGAAAAGATCATGAAATATCAAAGATAATATCCACTATCCTAGTAGAAAATAGAGAATGTGGTGAATGAGAAGACTCATTTACTCAATATTTATTAATAATGTTTATTGAAATTTCTAACATGTCAATGGGATGGCTCTATTCTGTAAATAAATAAGGAGGTGTTGGATTAAGCTCATAGCTCACATTTTCAGTAGATCCTGGAAGCAATAAGATGTATAGGGACCATTTTGATCATTATTGGTGGTATAAAATGATATATAAGATTACTGACTACACTATAAGGTTAATGGTATGTCAGTATTTGAAGGTAGAGCGTGAACTTCCTAAAGTGGTATTGAAACCACTTCTCATACAAACATAGAAGTGGGAAAATATCATTACTACTTGTAACTAGTCTGCCATGAACATCCGGTGGATGAAATGAGGTATAGGTTATTGTATATTTTCCCCCAAAGGAATTTCATTTCATTGATATTCGTGAATAATTATTTCTTGACCAACATTGGAAGATATAAATAATGTATGTTGTTAGGATGATTAGAGTAGAAATTTTTATAATTATGTATTGTGATTCTAGGTTCACGTAAATTTCCAAATGTATTTATAAACATTATTTGAATATTGAATTGAATTTTATTATAGCATATGAGTTATTAACTAATGGCCAATCCAAACAAATTATATAGACACTCAAGTGTATTATGAGATCATGATCAATTGAATTTGAAGGTAGATGGGATTACCATCTCCTCTTAGTTGAGTTCTCACAAAAAACATCTATTGGTGTATTAACATGGATCCATATGATATCCTTTATGGGATTAATTGTATAAATCCTATTTTTTTGATTAAATAGGTGAGATAAATCTTATAGGACCTGACCATGGGTATTTGATGGAAGAAAAGAATCATACCACCCATAAACACATAATCGATACTCTTAAATTGTATAGGAACATTGTTGACAACCATCAAAGGGTCTTGTGGTTTTATTTTGGAAGCAAATTCATCCATAAAATTTTATCTGGGAATAAATTCATGTCGTTTTTGAAAAAATTGTAACATAGCCCCCTATACACTGGCCAATATAAAATAATTGATTTCATAGGAATATTTCCCTATATACTTTCACTTCATCTAAGAAAAGCTCAATAACTTGATGTATTCTACATATCTCTTTCAGTGAATTACACTAATAACCCTTCACATGTACTAAATATTGATTTTGTACAACTAGAACATGACATATCTTATGTGTACTAGTTGGGGGAGATCATGGACCATAGAGACAAGGTTTTATTCAAAAAGAACAACTACTATGTCAAATTGTCATCGATTAATGGTAATAATGAAGATGAAATGTGAGAACCAGAGGCTACAATGAGACATAATTACTGTTAACATTATAAACTATGATGATGAGTTGATATTTAAGGGATGAAAAATATAATGGGGTGAAGATAGTAATGACCCATCTTTTTGATGAAATTTTATTTCCATATATTATGTGTTTTATATTATTTTTTAATCAATATAAAGATATTTATTTTATAATGAAGTGAGTATAAAGGGAAATGTGACTATCAAGACTCACCCATTGGTCAAATATTACCTTTCTTCCAAATGATCATTTGATAATATACTCATAGTAATAATTCTAGAATTACAATTTGTGTTTATAAGTGGAAATGAAAATTTATAATTAATTCACATATGAGAAATGATTGAATCATCTAGTAGGGTCATGTCATATAAACCTCATTATTTTTGCATGAGAGGGGGTATCAGAATAATTTTTTTCCTTTGACCAACACCAAGATGACATTCAACAAGTGAAACCTTAATGAAATCACTAATGAGAGATGTTCAATTAAGTAAAAATTACCACTATGGTGATATAATTATAGCCACCCCTTGGATCTATCATGATCACAGACATTACCCATAGGTCATATGTGGGTGTTATAAGGGTTTATGTTTCAATGTTCTTGTTTTTTAATGTGTAATTAAATTTTAAAAATAAAATTTGTATTCCATTAATTCTATTTTTAGAATAGTTTTTCTTAATAAAATTAAGAAGTAATTTGATAAATTGATTTGTTTTGTACACAAATTATATATTTAATGAAAATATATTATTATTTATAATAAACTAATAAATTATGAATTGTAATTATTTAAATTAAATATTATGTTAAAAAAATATTATTTAAATATAATTGATAAAATATTACTCATTGAAAGTGTTAGAACTTTTTTTGTACATTTTTTAGTCTGCCATTATTTTTAATAAATAAAAAATAAATATATAAAAGATATAATTATAATATTTATTGAATTATTCTGATAAAATAAATATCATTCTAGAAATCATAATTCTAATTTTTTTTAATTTATGTGAATATTCTAAAATAGGTTTTGTTTGCGAATTGTAAAAAATGTTGTTTTATTTTTTTCGTAAGTATTGTGAATAGATAAATGTGTTATATTGATTTAATATCAAAATAATAACCATAAAAGACACAAAATATGTTCCATTATTGATATCATTTAATTTAAAATATTTAAATCAAATTTAAAATCTATAATTTACATTCCAGAATCTTAAATGAGAACATTTACATTAAAAATTTTATTTTCATAAACCATTACTTAACAGTGCCAAAATAAGTAATATAAAATCATGTTAGACTCATATGGATTAATGTACCATAAAATATGTCCTATGTGACTAATAAAATTTAATAATAACCTATTAATGAACATGGTTTCTCATTTTTCATAACCTATGTTTCAACGCCCTATATTTAGAAATTGATAAATAGATCCTTAACTTTTACTATCAATACCTACCCATTTATCCATTTAAATTCAATGGAAATAAATCACCCATGAATATATTTTATTTTAACATCCAATGGATTCCTTAAAACGTAAATAAAATCAGTATATTTTTCAATCCCCATATTTTAGAAGAAGTTATAAAAGTTAAGTGATATATAATTATTTCACTCAATTTTAAGAACCAATTTTTATATATGACTTATGAATTTTATTGTCATTTTCTATTATTTACTTTTTATTCATTTTATTATAGAAATATAATCTTTTATCAATGTTATACACATAACCCATGGCTTATTACTCTTTTCAAAATCCATGTTTTATATCAATTATGTTACCGATTTTAATTATGAAAATTTCTCTCTTCTCCTAAACATATTCTAATTTATTTCATTTTTTAGGAATAAATGAAAATATTTATACAATACAGGTATTCTCTAATATGCTATAATTGTTTAATTTATTCAATTATTAACATTCTGAAAACCTACATTCCCTTTTTGTGAGTGATAAATTACATAATGGTCAGGTATTTAAATCACTTTTGAAGTACATAATTTGGATATGAAACATATTTTCCATTATTCGTGATGGGATGTTTATGAAATAATGTCACAAAACCCTATCTTAGAAGATTATCCTCATATGATAAAAATTAAGGAATATGGATAATGTCCCTATATTCCAGCCTCCAATCGGCCCTAGGGTGGCGACTAACATAAAGGTTATACAAATCAAAGGGAATGGGAGGTATTACCCATTTTATGGAAACCAATAATAAAATATAAGATGTATAAACAAAAAAATCAATGATATATATATATATATATAATCCAAAATCCATCCCACATGCATGTTTAAAAATATAAAAATTACAAAACAAGTGTCTCCATTGTGAATAAAAATAATAATTGGAAGTAGTGATACAAAAATTGTCCCAAATTCAGATAGAGTAATGGAAAACATGGTTCATGTGGTACTCCTAGAAAACAAAAATTTGATTTATATATCAGTGTGGAGTATAACTGTATAATAAGTATTTAAAAAATCCATGTACCTCATGAAAATTTTTAGAATCATAATAATTCACCCATGAGAAAACAACAGAATCCAAAAGAATCTGAAAAAGTATACTAGACACCCCAACCACACCAAAGGCACTATCAATAAATAACGCAAGCCATGTAAAGTAATATAGAGAATGTCGATGATAGAGTACCCCGCACAAATTTTCTACTGATTATCCAATATGACACCCTATGAGATGACATCCAGAAACTACCACCTATTCTAAACATACCAAACCACATCTTGCTCAAAGAAAACTATGCCTTATAACCATATTACTTCTCTCCAGAAGATAGCTGGACCTCATACCAGACCACATCCTGAAGACATCGGGGAACAATAATGCTTCTCATTTTAATAAAACCTTTTAAGCACAACACATATCATCCTGAAGAAACATGGGAAGCACAAATCACCCCCAAACACATGGGCCTAACGTACCACAACCTACCCAAAGAGTCTTAGACAATCACCACCTAGAATAGGGAGTAGGGAATAGAGTGTGTCCACCCATCAATCCTTCCATAGACATGCTTGGGAAATACACCTTCCCCCATAACAATGGGTTTCTTCGGCCTGTAGTTCTTAACTACAGTGGGTGCATATATAATCCCAAGAAAGTAAAAGTGTATTTATATATATAACAAATAATTATCCCATCCTTTGTATTCTAGAGAAGACAAACACCCCTAACACTTCCACCTTTTCTAGTCTCTCTAAATTCACCTATGATGACGAATTACGTTCACTTCAAAAGTTGAATAGGGAAAGAAACTCAACACAAAATCATTATGACATTATTATTAATTTACCCTCTATTACATCCCTTAATAGAAAACTAACAACCACATATGGAAAAAATCCTCAAATCCAAGCCAAATAGTGGAAGAAAACTATGGCAAAACTCTTCACTTCACACTTCCTACCCACTTATCACCCAAGCGAACAACATCCATTTTTATTAGTCAATTTAAATCCTCAAAACCTATGGAAAACCCCAAATAACACTATAAACATCCAACATATCATGTTAAAACCAAGATCTCTAGCCCCACTAAATAATTGTGCAATACCCAATAATAGAAACTTTGAACAACCCAAATATGCAGCCATGCTTCCAACCCACTAACAATACATCCCACAATCAGTAAATATATAAACATGAGATACCATTTCACCACCCCTATCACTCTATTTACACCCGTTATCTCAACAATAGTGCCACACATCCCATAAAAAGAACAAGATAAAAAGGATCCACCCACAACTCACATGTACATCAAACAAGGAAAGGATTGTTTAGATTAAATAAAATCATCCATTGATTCCTCATTGATAATTAAGTAGTTATCATTGAACAAGTTTAATCCTAGGGAATCCATTTAATTAATACATATATGATATTAATTATGTATTCATGTTCGTAGTTATTCAATGTATCATTAACAACAAATATTCATGAGCCTGGTGCAAAAAGTGATACCACAAGTGTCCATGAGTTTCATAAGGCATTAGAAAAACACAATTCATATAATGGATCATATAGATTTGATAAAATACCTCAAAATAATACTCCCTAATAATAAATTATTAGTAAAGTAAATGATCCTCTTTTTTTATCATCATCTTATACCCCTATTTAATTACTTCATTTTAAAAAATCGATAAAACTGTATTCCCAAGAAGATATCAGCAAACCCACCCTGTATGATACACAATTAAGAGAGATATGAATGAATCCCTACCTATTACAAAAGGATATCAACAACTACTCTTTGCATCAACAATAGGCGGTGAACTGGTGGTGAGAATGAATCTAAGGGAAAACTAGATCTAAAGGTCACAACACAAAAAATGAATCCACAAGGAAGAAAGGTTATGGTTGCGGAAATTGAAAATGGTTGTGTTCAAGGAAGGGATGATGTTTTATTTTGATAATACATAGATCCAATAACAACAATATAGATTTGATTTCAAATTAATTAAATATTGTGGAATGGAAATGTACACGCATCTTGGACATTTAAATGTCATGGGGGAAATTATGATATTATAGATATAATTAATATACATTGATACTACTTCAGTTTAGGCCTATCATGATTTTAAACTCAACTTATGTTAAATAAATTATAAGGTGGGAAAATATGGAAATACTGGGAAAAACTAGATATGAATCCCCGTTGGGTGAGTCATCGATGGATGTCACTGACGTGACTCACAGACACCACTTAATGACACAACCTATTGACTCCACTCTCCTATTCCACCAACTAACTGCATACACTAACCCCACTAACTGATGCCACTCACTTAGTCCACTAGTCAACATTGAGTCACCAACATGACCCCCATTCGAGACATATCGACATCGATTCATCGACGCAACTGACTGGTAATAAGTCACCAATGCGACCCACCGATAGAGATTCATAGATGTGACCCACTGAGAGGACCAACCAACAATGAGTGCCAAACGTACCCTACCAATAGTAAGACACCAACATGACCCACCGACTTGAACTACTAAGATAAAGTCACCAATGTAACCTATAGATAGTGAGTCATTGACATGACCCACCAACAACGATTCACCGACACGACCCACTGATGCTTTGTACAAAAAGATTGTCACCGACGCCACCCACCAAGATGAACAACAGTCGAGAAAAACTAAAAAATTGGTAAAATCATGAAATGATCCGCAGTGACCTCCACAAACACCTAAAACACTAGATTTTCACGTTGAATGTACTGCAAGGGTCTATGACATTACATTATACAACAATCAAACTATTATTACCCTTGGGAATTTAAAACCAAACCAAGAAGAAATAGGGGTCTAAACAACCATCCCATAAGATACCTCTCAAGGATAAAACACCCTATTGGTTCCAAATAAAATTTGAATCCTTGAAATCTATGAACACCTCCTCTAAAATTGACTGCCCTATGCTTACTGGATGACACATCACCCAAGAAACCATGACCACACTATTCAAACACATAAATAAAGGAATTAATTCCTCCATGTTGATATATTATCTATTTTCAGGGACAATAACTTTTCATCACATGTTTAATTGTATCCCAATTAGTTTGTCTTGATTACGATTCAGGTCCTCCTCTCTTCATTGGCTGGACATTATCACAAATCGTATAATAAAGGAACAACTAATCATAAAGAATAAAAGATTCAAGCATTACATCACAAATATATACACACAAGAAAAACAAAAAATAAATTTGGGTATTGGAAAAGAATCTCACTTATCAATCACATGTACTCTCTTCTGAGCCTCTATGCCATTACAACACAAGAACAAAAGGAATTTTCCATCCACATGATAGGTTTTACAGACAATGATGGATATCCACTAACCACTCCACAAATTATGTTTTGTCCTTGATATCTAACTGTCCCTAGTTAATTACCTGGAATTCATAATTAAGATACTAATGAAAATGGGGGACATGAAAGACATCATGGACCATCTCCAACTATTCTGGCCACACCGATTGGTATGCCACTTCACCATCTCTCCCTATAATAACTAAGGGTTTGATGAAACTAGGAGAAAAGTTTCTCCCTATACTCAACCTATGCTACACATGTCATGGTGAAACATTTACGAAAAAATGTTCCCCAAACTCAACCACCAAGGGCCCCCTCATAAGATCAACATAAGCCTTCTTCTAGTCATATGATGCCTTTATCCTTTCACGGAAGTGATGAGCCTTCTCTATCAGGGTACAGACCACCTTGGGACCAAGAATAGTTGTCACCCCAACCATTGTCCAGTATAATAGTGAACGAAATGTATTTCAATACAAATATTCAAATAAATCTATGACAATGGAAGAGTGGTAGATATTATTTTATGAGAAATCATCCAATTTAATGTTTCTCACACATGACCAACTAATGTTCAATAATCATGATCGCAAAATATCCTCCAATGTTTGGATGGTCCACTCTATCATACCATCTATTTGAGGGTGGAAGGAAGTTGGAAGGCGTATCTATGTACCAAAATCATACTACTTACCCCTCTAGACTCATGAGGAAAATCATGTATCCAGTTTTGAGATAATGGACCTTGAAACTCCAAGAATCCATTCCACCTCATCCCCATACTTCTTGAACAAGGCATACACTACACATAACTCCATTATTTTGATGTAGTGTGACAATTTCATCTGTTGATTCACTACATACCTGATACAATCACAGTATCTATGGGCCCTAGATAGCCCCATGATGAAATCTGTTGTGATTTCGTCTCACTTATACTTAATAAAATATAAGGGAAGCACCAAACCACCAAGAACACGGTTCCTAGCCTTAACATTTTGGTACACTAAGCACATCAACAAAAAATAATCCACAACCCACTTCATCCCAGGCCACAAAAACTTCTCTATCAGCTATGATATATCTTAGAAACCCGTGGATGCACTGATAATTGTGTGGTGATAAACAACCAATAACTCCCTTGCACATCACAACTCTAAGATACACATTTCCATGAAACAATATCTAATCCGGACCATCCACCAGCCATCCATCTGAAGCATCACCTGAGTCAATGTGATCTCACATCACTACTTCTTCTAGGTCTCCCCAATGATACTTCTCTACCTACATCATTAGAGTATAATCCATCATCATATGAAAAAAATATCCTCTACCACCATCCACTCTTACATCTAGGTGCAAGGTGGACAAATCACCCAGGGACTTCCTAGCATCAACATATTCCTAAATAACCTATTTCTATTACTTAATTATCAAATCATCAGCCACAAAAGCCCCCTCCCCTATGGATTTCGAGATAATGAAACCATAATCTCAACAAAACATTATTCACCTCTCTAGTCACATGTTCATATCTAACTGCGAAAAGATATACCTCAAGGTACAGTGATTTTAAAAGACCCCAAAACACACCCAAATGAGGTAATGTCCCCATAACCTCAATTATAAAATGACCATAACTAGCTTCAAATCATTGGTGGAATTTTTTAGTTCACGTGGATTTTACTACCTAAACCTATAAAAGATTGATCCCCTTTGTGGCATTAGTAGAGGACCCAAAATGTTATAGGAATCATTATAAAACACTGTGAACATCACTTTTTTCCTATAGAAACTAAAAAACTGCCACACTGAGAAAATTTCCCTTTATATTCCCAAACACTACTTGGCACTGCTCACACCACACAAAATCCTAGCCTTTTCTAGTAAGGGTTTCCAATAGTGGTGCAACTCCAGATAAGTCGAGAACAAATCTATTGTAATTTACAGATAGGCCATGAAAATGTGATCCTATACCACTTTATAGGGTAATAAACAACTTATAGCAACTTTGACCTCAATGGGTCCACCTCTACACACTTATAAGACAGAAGAAGTTTATAGAAGTGTACCTCTTGTGTCCAAGACATACATTTGGACAAAATCACAAAGAGATGGTGGAATTGATGAATATCCAATATAGTAATGATATTCTCAGTATGCTTCTCCTATTAAATTGAGTAGATCATAATGTACATGATGAATATGATGAAAACCAAATATAGGAACACACAAATAACAAAGTACATGAGTCTATTAAACAGGTCTGGTGTGTTCATAACACCGAATGAAATAATCAGAAACTCAAAGTTCTTATACCTGCACTTGAAGGAAGAATTCGAGATGTCACCCACAACTGGTGACACCCAGACTCTAGATAGATCATAGATAACCAAATATATCCCCTTAAGTGGTTCAAAATTTATCTATCCTTTAGTGTGTCTAATAGTTCTTTATCCTTACCTAAATAAACCTCAAGTAGTTAATTCCCAGCCTCTAGCCACCATCCACCCTATTCAATAACAAGATTAGATCACCCCCCCCAATGACCCATAGGTTTGGATAATGATCTTCTATCCCATATTCTTCACCTGAAATTGAAACACCCACATCTTAAAAGATGTCATTCGATAAAGATCCATAAAATTCGTTGATTCACTATATTGTAGGACTATCCTAAACTCAAAATCCTGTTGATGGGGTAAATTTTCAACCTAATTGATGAAGACATCCATGAAATCCCCAAAAACACTAGGAACATCATTTGTATCATCATCCACTGATTCCACCTACAATTCGGCCTTGATGTAATGAAGGGTACATATAAGCAAACTTCCAATATGAAAACACCACTCAATATTAAATTCCACGCACTAGACACCCATGTATTAAAACATGACTCCCCTCTAAAATAAGTTGAGAAAAACATACAAAAAGTGAAAAAATAGATGATATGGATGACATTGTACATTTTCATCTGTAATAGGATAAGATCCCAATAGGACTAATGCGGCCCAATCATCTGTCTACATCCCTAGTATAAAGGATGTTGGCTAGTCTAACCTATGACTTCTATACTCTAGAATAAGGGCACAAAAGGCCTCTCTATTTCTAGTCACAGATAATGGGATATAAAAACTGCAATGAAGTAGTGAAAATATCTCGAATAAAAATATATATATAAATGGTACTGAACACAATAATTGTACCTCGAATAATCTTTATACCTACATGAACTGGTTCTTCTTTGGAATGTAACTGACCACATACAGCTCCTCTTTCCCTCTTCTGACAACTATATCCTTGACCAAACATAGGTCAAGGTCCCTATGGAACATTCTAAGGTCATCCTCCACAAGCTCTGTCTCCCAAGGTGGAGTAGGAGCCTGTTTTCCTAGCTACTGAAATGTCCAGGTTGGAAAAAACTACTGAGGAGGGAACTGAACCAGTCCACCTCCACCGTAAAAATCATGAACGTCCATTGGAAACATATTCTAAAGGTTCCCAAAAACTCCACATATAAAACTAAAAGGCCCCAAGCTTTCAAAATATGCACAACAAGCATAAGGTCAATACAAAAATTTTTGAGGTTGATTCCCTGATGGCCAAAACACCAAAGGCCCTAGTGAATGATAACTATCCCTGGTATCCTATACCTTCTAATAACCCTATTGGATCCCCTATTAATGTATAAATTCTATTGAGTTGATTTTCACCACTACATTATCCTTCTTCTAGACCTCTAGTTATGTCAGCCACATGAAGGTAGAAACTACATACTTGAGAGAAGGACGATGTGCCTCCTCTAAGAGTCTCACCAGAGACTCCTCATATAGAATGATATATAGAGTGAATTAAAGGGTATCCTTGAACTATATTTCTAACTAACACATCAACATACTACCCATATAGAGGAAGAGTAGCTCTTGGATCTTCTCAGTCATCATGGTTGATGAAATCAATTCTTCCCAGAACTCCGTCTCAAAATCGATCAATAGAACATGAACCCCCATTATCTCCCCAAGGTATAGTGTCCACAAGTAAAATTTATATACCTTAAGTTGCCAATCCCCCAATATAACCCATTATATTGTCAGATCCCAGATCTTCCTAATGGTGATTGTGTGTTCAATAATCTAGCACTCCATCACCATGTCAAAGTCACTACCCTCGTACATTCCCAAGGTATCCCACTAGAAATATCGTAATGTCCACTTACATAGTTTCTATTCTTCCTCTTATTCAAACCTTTATTGTTTTACTAGATTGGGCTATAGACACTCTACTTCATGATCCACTCATGGATGATGACCTGGTGCCATAGGTGAATTCAAACAAGGATCTCCTAATTCCATGTACAATGAATTTTTATTTAATGATATTCTTAACTCATTTTTTATCAATTCCAAATTTCCCAAGAATCCAATTCAAAGAATAACAGAAGAAATTATGATGCATATACCTTTCATTGGGTCTCTACCCTGCAAATAGTGTAGCATCTCTTGGTAGTTTGGTAGGCTCAATGAATTTTCTTTAGAACACAGGTGATCCTCAAATCATGTGTCCTAACAGGTCTTCCCTAGACTATGTCACACAACAAGGTAAAAAACATTTTTTTTCATACCAACCCATGAAATACACACTTTTCCTAACTTCTAAATCCATCCAATACCACTACAAAAACCTCTAATAATATTCTATCATGACCCCACCCTCCAAAGATTCCCCACCTGAGCTAGAAAAGAAGTAAGGGAGATAATGAACCCTAAGTCCCACATCTAATAAACCCTAGGGTGGTGACACGTTCCAAGGGAATACAAATCTAAAAAAATTGGAGGTATTAGGCTATTAATAGTAACCTATATCAGGATATAAAATGAATCAACTACTAAACAACTCCGAGATATATATGTAAATGAAATCAAAACATTGTCCCACATGCATTTTTATCAATATATTTGTTAGAAAACAAATATATCCAATGTAAATTAAAAAAAAGAATAATTAGAAATACAACAACAGTCCCAGTTCTTGATATAGAAATGCACAACAAAATCAACATAGTCATCCATGAATCTTAGAATACATTTTATATATGTCAGGTGAACATAAATGTATACTCAATAGAAAAAACCAAATTATTTAATAAACAATTGGAGAAGAATACTAAGGCCCCCAAGAAAAAAAACGGAATCAAAAAGAACCTATAAAGATATTCTAGACAACCAGACCACACCAAAATAATGCTCATCAAATAACGCAAGTCTGGTATGGTAATATAGTGCACATCAATGATAGGGTGCCCCAAACCACTTTCACATTGATTAGCCGATCTTACACCCTAATGGTAGACTTTCGGAATCTCCAACCACTTTTATAGATACCAAAACACATACCTCTCACATACACATATGCCTCAATACCACAAATTATCCCACCCACAAACACCTAGGACACAAACCACACCACATACCAAAGAAAAAGGGGAACCACAAAACATTATATCCCGAAGACACATGGGAGAAAAATAAATATCATCCCTAGGGACACATGGTAAGAAAAACTCGACCGCACCGGCCGGGGCCTCAGTTTCAAAATCAAGTTCGAAGAGTATTGGGCTATAACCGCCTAGAAGAGGGAGCATGCAAGGCTGGGTGGCCAAACGTCCATCCTTCCACATGGATGATTTCAATTGACACAATCTATAATAACAATAGTGGTGTTAAGCACATAGTTCTCAACATGGGTGTTGTGCATATAAAATCACACGAAAGTACAAGTACATATATTTGTAGGTACCAAACACTCAACAAATCCTTTTTTTCTCAAGGAAACAACCACCCCATAACTCTTCCACCATTGATGCTAACACTAAATGCCTGTATCACGTTGTCCAATGTTCACTTATAATATTTTTAAAAGAATAACTATCAACAAAAAATCATTTTTTCATTATTATGAATTTAAAATTTATTCCATCCCTACTAAGGGAATCATAACCCCAACAGAAAACCATCATGGAAACTAAGATAAACAGAGTAAGAAAACTATGGTAAAACACCACACTTCAAAATTACTCCCCACATAGCATCCAAGACATCCACTCCCATTAT
Source organism: Viscum album (assembly GCA_963277665.1). Taxonomy (NCBI): domain Eukaryota; kingdom Viridiplantae; phylum Streptophyta; class Magnoliopsida; order Santalales; family Viscaceae; genus Viscum; species Viscum album. The sequence continues at coordinate 860,984,822 of OY728151.1, forward strand.
CATTATTTAAATTTAAGCTACCCAGCCTAAGGGAAAAAAACCAAATGACAACAACACCCCCAAAAAATAATGTCACAACCATACTCAACATCCCCAATGTATAACAACCAGAAACATAGATCAAATAGAAAGGTATATTCACCAAACGTATCACCCCCAGTAACACCCGTGCTCTCAAAATAAACACCAAAAAACCCATAAAAAGTACAAGATAAATGATATCCATATACAGATCACAACTACACAAAAAAGGAAAGGTATATTCATATTTAACACATTTTTTCTTAAATTCCACTTTGAAAATTCATGAATTATCAATTAACATGTTGGTTATTGGGAAATCTATTTAAATAAACAGGTATTTTGATTAATCCAGTTTTCATTTTAAAAAATGTTCATTATAATATTAAAAAAACTATTCATGAACTAGGTGAACAAATAGAGATGACCAATAAAAATGATTATTAGAAGGCATATGTCCTACATAATTCACAACATGGATAAAAAACTGATAAAAAAATTAAACATCATCACCACCTTCCATGCCACTCATTTTTTACTAATGTAACTGATCTGATTATTTTTGTTTTCATTAACTTATGCCCCTAATTTATTACCTATTTTAAAAACCAGGTCCAATTGTATTCACAATATGACATCATTATTCCCACCTCGAATGATAAAAAATAAAAATATATCAAATGGAATCCTTAACTAATAAATTAAGAAATAAAGAGCTCCTCTTTGTGCCCAAAACATTGCGGCGAATGATTAGTAAGAAATAAGACAAGTGAAAACTATATTCGATGTTCAAAACACAACACACAACTCTATAAGGAAGAATGTATGTGGTCACACCAATAGAGAATTAAATGGTTCAAGGATGAGAGGATATCATCTTTAGAAAGAGGAATGATACTATATCAATGGAAGTGAGATAATTTAAAGTACATAAAAGTTGGGTCATGACCAAGACCAAATATAATGGATATTTCAATGTATCATGGGAATTATGATATTTAAGATATAATTTATATCCTTAAAAAATACTTTAATGATGGTCAAAGAAATTTTTAAACTCGATTTATGTGAAATAAAATGCTATTGGTGAAAAAGAGGAAAAAATTTTAAATGAGGGAAATGAATAACCTTTGGGTGAGTCACTAACGCATGTCACTGATGCGACTCACTGATGCTACTCCCCGACACAAATCACTGATTCCACCTATGGAGAAAACTCACTGATTACACCAATCGATGCCACTCACCAAAACTGCTCACCAGTGTCATTCACTAACAGCAAGTTACTGACACGACCCACCAACATGACCTATCGATAGCGTGTAACCGAAATGACCAACTGACGAACATTCACTTACACAGCCAAAAAATAATGATTCAACAACATGACCCACCAATGAGACATACCAAAAGTGATTCATCGATAAGACCTTCCGATAGTGTGTCACCGACATGACCCACTGACTGCAAGTCCTAACACAACCAACTGTTGTGACCCATAGATAGTGATCCATCATCATGACTTACTGACAGGGATTCACCAACACAACCCACCATCACAACATAGCAACAACGAGTCACCAACACAACCCACAGATGCGGCATAATATTGTGAAAAACTGGAAAATGGACTATCTCTCAATATAAGACATTGTGACCCCCCAAAATAGCTTAAACACTAGATTTTAAAAATGGAATGGACAGAGGGTTCCGAGACATTTAAAAATATTACCTATATTATATGTGGATCCAATGAAAATTAATACATATTAGGGGTTCACCTAGATATATATCCATTTCATTGGGTAAATAATATAATCTCTCTAAATAGAATGTTTTAAAATAACTTTGTGAATAACGGTGGTGTTTTCTTATAATACCTCATTGAAAATAAATGGTGATATTCTTATGAAATTATCATTTAAATTTTTATAAACATTTCAATTATAGGATTAAATTTTTTTATCTTCATATTCCTTTTTTCCTTTTCTCAATCCTTTATGAAATATCTTATGTAGTTATTGTGATTTCATTTGTTCAAAGGAAAATTATTTCCCTTGAATTCCCTTACTATGGGTTTTTTCACCATTTCCATAGATATATGCCCACATGTTATGAGATAGAGTGAATTTACATTGGATGAACCTATGATGAATCAGTTAAAATTTATTAGACGAATTTTTTTTTTCAGGTATTATGTATATTATTTCCATGAAACTAAAATTTATAGGATCATATTTTTTTACCTTGTAAATGAAATGTTTATGTAATAAAATGGAGGAAGTCTTAAATACAGTTTTTTAATGAGAGGTAAAAGGGTCTCTAATAATTTTGAAATAAATATTACAACAATTAAATAATTTAAAAACATTTCCCATCAACATGAATTTCAAATAGAATGCCTAATATAATAAATAAACTTGAATAATGAGCTGATAGAAATGAACCCTTACCTTGAGAGTGTGGTTTTAAATTCATGGTAAGAGATTCTTGAGATATAGGGGGTACATTTTAAGGGAACTATAAAGGGTATGGTAGAGTAAGGATGAACTCCAATTTTTTTTATTGAAGTGATATGGGATACTGGGTGGGATTTTATAGGAAATGTGTGAGGAATTCTTTATCATTTCTCAAATATTGGTTTTAGACTCTATATACTAATATAACCAAAAACACAAAACAAACCATGTTATTTGATATATTTTTCTACCATATAAATGAATTTTTATTTATATTATATTTCATAAGGAAAAATATAATAAAATAACAACCATTATGATCTGGAAGTCATTCAAGATTTTAATGAAATTATTTAGAAACCATGATATCAGATAATGTTTCTGGAGAAATCATAATGTCATTATAAAACTATGGAAATATACATAAAATATGTTTTTAAAAAGGTAAAACAACGATTTGGTCATTGATATGATTTCTTGTATTTATTACATCATATTGGGGTATATTTAATGTCACAATTTACAATGTATATTTATTCAGTTTTTATTTTTTGACAAAAATTCCATTATCCCAGAAAATTATGAAAAAATAACAGTTGTATAATATGCATGTTCTAATTCCAAAAAAAAAATTAATTTTAGGAAAATATTTTTCTAAATAATTATATTTTTATATTTCAAATAATTGTTGACAAATATTTATAAATAATTTTTTTTCTTAAATTACATTTTCAAACCCTTAATGAAAAATAAATTTGACTTCATAAAAATTAAATGAACATTAATATTTAATTTAAATTGTTTAATATTTTTTTATTATAATATTATTTATTTCAAAAATACATTTATTATCTTCCTAATTGTGAATGAATATTACCCTAAAATAATTTTTTTATTATATCAAAATTCATAATCATTTATATTTAGTAAATATAACCATTAATATAATGAAAATAGAATATGTATATTCAAATTATTATTTTCATAATACATATCCATTTTATATACCAAAAAACATCATAAGGGTAATGTGCATGATTGTGATATTTTCATTGGGGTGGATCAGCATACATGGTTTGGGTCATGATCTCGATGAGCATGACCTTTTTTGTATAATGATTCACTCGTGCTTTAGTGATTGGATTTGAGCTTTGTCTTGGTCCAGGGAAATGGCCACTAATTTTATATCCCTTCGAATCATCAATAAATGGGCTTCATAGTGTGCGATCCTACTAGTTAATTCCACAAATACCATCCAATATTTCCATTAGAATTTCTAATAACATTTATTTATACTAATCCTATAATCATTGTTCATTGACTATATTGTCAATGATAGTGATTATAAATGATCATTTAGTTCCAAAAAGATAAAAATAAGAACTTGAACTAGTTAAAAATATCCTTAATACAAAATAATACATTTAATTAAATAAAAAATTTAATTTAATTTTTAATTTTTATTGTTTTAACCTTATCCTCACATTAAATTATTTTTTATCCATTATTAAAATCATGGAGTAATCCCATATTGATGATGGATATAATGTCAAGGACTAGTTCATTGTAATTTAGACTTGATTTGAAAGAATCAAGGTATTATCATTCATGTTATAAGCATGGCCTAATATAATGTTGAATATCCTAAATGAAAAATTCACTAATTTCAAAATAGTTCATTAAGGTTAGGTGATACCTTTTAATTATTTGGTAACAATTTTTAGGATGTGTAACAAGGAGTTAACTATCTAGATTCTTGGATAATAATTGTTATAGAGGTGATTTTTGGGGTAAAAAATATAATCATTTTAATGTTTCAGGAGTAGAAGAAGTGTAGTTTGATCACATTCCTAACTAAATTTGTTTTTTAAATTTTGATCATAATCCAATACAACATGATTGAGAATACACTTATCCAATTATTATAAAAATTGAAATTGAAAAACATCGTCTATCAAAGAGAGAGGAACATTCCTGATAAATTTATTAGTAATTTAATTAAAACATTATCACATTAATTAGACTCTTAGATCAATGAATAAATTGATCATTCTAACCTTATTTGGATTTTAATAATATTTTTCTATGACAATACAATGTAGTATCTCTATAAAAAATATCCATACACACTCCTTGATCTGTGAATGACATTGATGGAACATCATGTTTTAGTATCGATGGGAAGAATATTTTTCATTATTCATCATTATACCAAACCAATTTATTTGGATGAAAAAATTTATTCCTATTAATATCATGATCTTGAGAAGGAGGGAGTTGGTGTAGAAATATTCTCGGTCTTGAGAGGAATCCTGGAGATGTTATTTGTTGATATAGAATTCCCTATAGGGGATATGTTTTTCACAATGATATCTCTCTTTTATAATTATATGAAATTATATAACTGCATATATTAACAGAGTCACTTTATAGAATAACTAATTTCATGCATACACTTATTTATACTAATAACCCTTATCAAATAAATCATCTAATAGTAATACTAATACTAAAAATTTTCGTCATTATTGTTATTATTTTTATGATGCACATATATATTATGAAAAAACATATATCATTATTAATATATGTATATATGATACTTAATATATCATTCACATCTGAGATAATTAATTTTTATATGTTCCCACCATATAATTTACCATACCTGGAATAATAAATACTGTTAAATTTTAAAAGAAATAAATACTATATTTATGGATTGAAAAATAATTTTTTGTTTAAAATTCACATAACTAAATTAATATTTATTTTATAAAATTTATAAATATTTCATTGTGAATAAAATAACAGATAAATAGATATTAAATTTGAACATATTTGAAAATATTTAATTTTATTTAATATTAACCTCAAATATAAATATATTGACTATATTATTTGTATTTACTAAATCATAAATAAAAATTATTCCTCAGTTTTGTGGACATTTATCTTCTAATTATTAAACTAGAATTGAATTTAAATTATATCAATTGATATAGTAAGTGTACGAAAGCCAATAACTAATCCATAGTGTTACTATGTGGTCTTTTAAAATTTAAAATATATACATCTAGTAATATGTAATGCAATACAGATATGCATATTTTTTCATCATAGATTTTAGAACTACATAAAAAATATATTTTGTAACATAATAAAACTATCTTGATATCTAATTATTATGGTTGTATACATGAATCGTCAACCCTTATACTCGATGTGTATACCATTGTATTCGAAAAATTAACTCATCAAAACACCGTGTCCCTAGAATATTTTTCATATGTTCTATTCTAATCAAAGGCTCCAGATATCATCTTCCATAAATATATAAGGAAACATATTTTCATAACATATTAATTAATTAAATATCATTGACTCCACCCCCAACATATCAAACATACAATGAGCAATTTGGGTCATTGTGTTTTTAATACATCATAGTACACGAGACCTAATATTTTTTTTAAATAATTTTAGTGTCAATAGATTATTTCACACATTCTCAAACAAAAATATCCATTGAAAAAAACATGTGGAATATTTATTGTTTGGTTTATGCATAAAATCCCAAAAATGGATGTTACATAGTTTGGAATACCTGAGATAATGACACATTTACTTATGATTACAAAATCCTAGGAAAAATTTATTATGGGTTCTATCATTAAATATTACCAAGGTTATATGGCCATAATTACATAATACCTACTAATTAAATCAAGGTTATCATCATACAAGGGAATATATATGTCCCTTTAAATATGATAAATAATATATAATATTATCACATTAAATTGTAAAGCGATGGAAAATTGGTTTTTGATAATACATTTATTAATATTAAGGGAGTTGAATGTATTGATACTCTAATGTATGACGAAGTTATATATAAAGAATTATCACCATAAAACTGAAGATATGAAACAACTAGTTATTCCACTTTTTTCACAATTCATTAATTGAAACTCTTTGATTTTACCATAGTCAAATATTTTCATAATATTTTCATAATATTATAATAATAAAAATTATTTTGTAAAATCAAAAAATCAAAAATTCATTTCCAATTTAATTATCCTATTGTGATAAAATTCTCAATATGCATGATTACTATAGATATGAAAACAACATGTTGAAATAAGTTTACCTTTCATAATAACTAATCATCACATTGATCCAATATCAAAATTATCTGAATAAAGACAAATTATATATCCTCAATAAAAATAATATTCAAATTTCAACTATTACTATGATGTTATCCATTTATACACTATCATGAACTTTTTATAGTAATTACATTAAATCATTATAGTTACCATAATTTATTTAATATTTTCACTCTAGGAAACTTCCAAAAAAATATATATCATGTCATTTTAGAAATAAAAATATTTATAAACATGTGAAATTCAATTCATAATCTCACGTTTTGAAGGATATATTACATTCTATGTGCTAGGTATAATAAATTTGTTTTTTATAGTTCAATTTTTCGAAGGAATGTATCATGACAACATATGGAAACCCAATAGTTCATCCATTATAGATACAATCCCCTAGGAAGTGGGTTTTATTTTTATGTTGTTAAACAATTAATTTATTTATTTCATCTATAAAAAATTAATACAGAGTATATGTCCCCATATTTTATCAAAATAACTATCATGGTAAATTGTATTTCTCTTACTAAACCTTTGTAAACAATATTTTCTCATTTTCACGAAAAAAATAAGGAATGAAATGATTTATTCTATAAATAAATGATTATAGGAATTTTAATAACATATCAAAATTCATAAGTGTCACTTACAATTATTAGTATTATGTCATATAGAAATGTTCTATAAGGTCAATTTTTGGGAAATTGTCCAACTAAATTAAATTCAAAATATAATTATCATATAATATTATTATGATTAGTACAATTAAAATATACATTAACTAAATTATTATATTTGTGATTCTATCTTTGAATATGTATTAAAAATAATGGATGTATTTAAATAACAAAATTTACATAATTTTTATTGAATTTGATCCTCAAATATATAAATTCTTTTATATAATCACAAGAAGTATCATTTTTTGATATATCCAAAATACTTATCTTCTAAATATTAGTATGTGAAATACTTTAAAAAATTCCACCATACATATTTTGTCCAAATTTTTTTCTATTTACATATTCTTTTTGGGTATATTAGTTTTTTTAAATAACTGATCCTTGGTCATGGTGAATATATAACAACCAATTTGGTATGAACATATAACAAATTTTCTATATTTTGGAAAAAATCCTCCCACATTTTTATGTTAATTATATATTCTTATACAGACCCATGTATAGCAAAAATAATTGATTCGTTGAAATTCAGACATTTATCATATTCTCATAATGAGATGTAATCCTATTTAATAAATATATACACTTCCATGAATAATATGTAATCCTTATATCCTTTTTAGCTATATTATAAATAATATTGTGTTATTTATTGTTTCATAGACATTTAGTTGAAGATAAAATAATATTTTAAAAAAATTATTCCCATCAACAAAAGGAACTAACTTAATGGATTCCTTATTTTTCTGTAAGTAATACGATATACATTAGTCAATATAACTATAATATGGGTTGTAATTGTTATTATATATTTGAAAAATGCATTATAAAAATATATTTAATATTTTAAATAGACATTATAATTTAAAACTATCCCCTTTTACTACCCATTGATACATTATCTCTATTGTAATGTGAGTTGGGTTTATCTTATCTAGATATATTAATGATTGGTGAATACTCGGTTATAATACAATACAAATAGCACAACCAATGGATCAAATATCATTTACCAATTTTACTCATTTCCTCACTATAAATTTTAAATTCACTTAAAGGAGTATCATAATGTATATGAACGTACATATTATCTAAATTTCTATAAAAGATCTTGTGGTTTTATAAATCTAATTTTTTGTGGTTCTTTTATTTATTTAAGATTCATTATAAAAATCATTATAACAATATAATCATTATACATAATTTATTATCTAAAAATATATTCTAAAACTATTCATGATATAATATTTTCAATTGGTTTATATTTACGTGACCATGTCTTAATAATACACGATGATGTATTCTATGTATTATATTTATATTAATCATTGATAATAAATAATTATTTTTCAGATTTTTGAATTAGGAAACTATTAAATCACTTTGAAATATCCCAAACACATTCATTACAAATACAAAATATAGTCTTAATTCATCTAATTAATCATTTTGAATAAAATTTTACTAAAACTGGATTAATTACAATAGTTTAACATGAATATGTAGGAAATTTTTCAGCCTTTTATTTCTATTTAAAGATCTATAAATCACCCATATTTAATACAATATAAAAAATAAACATATATATTAATATATTTTAATAATTTATTATTATTATTTGTAAATAAATCTCAATGATCAATATTGTATATTATTTTCCCAAAAATAAAAATAAATGTATTAAATAAATAATTAACATACAGAACGTATGTGTTAAAAATTACATATTATTCAATTAATATTATTTTTTCATCCAATGTTCCTTCCTACCATTTGTTAAAAATATAAAATCATGTTTCTTGGATTCCCCCATGATCCTCCTTCTTATGGTCATTAATTTCATAGATGAATTATACATGCAGTTATTTTACGAGACTATTTCTTTCCAAATCATCAAGATCAATATATGTACTGATATATTTTTAAAAAAATTTCACACTTGGACCACAGATATTCAATTATTTTCTCATTTTATAGATCTTGGATATTTTTGGTTGAGGTTCGGGTTGATCCCGTGACAAAATTTCAATTTTGAGAATCTTTTGGGTGAGTTTTGTCCTATATATGGGAACTCCACGGTTAGTGGTAACTGTGTGGTTATCCTACGTACCTATGTATTACGTCTTTCAGTTGCAAGAAGATGCCACACAGGTTGAGCATGGTGTTTCAAACATCATTGGATTTCCGTGTGGTTAGTTCTTTCTTGGGCAGTGAATATTGCCCAGTTATTGCATGGATTGGTAAACTATGTACCCAAACTATGCGATCCTCCTAAAAATATTAAAAATTAAAACCCATATTTCTCTATCCCCTGTTTTATCCCAAATTTGGAAACCACCCCCTTGGACTTTTACGTTGCATGAAGGGAGACCCCTAGCCCTTTATCCACGGATCCTCCTCATCCATGGATCCAACATTATTGTACCGAGGTGTGTTTCATAGGGTTTTAGAAAATTTTTATCCATTTTTCCTCTTCCTTATTGATTAAATGGTTTCAATTTATGTGGTTCTTACATGGAAAAAACATATATGATATTGTTAGTTCCATTTTTTTCTATATTTTGCATATAGGGTGTGTGGAAGATTTATGGGGATTAGATCTATCTTCTCCAAAGCTTTTGACATATCCATATTCTATTGAGATCGTTTTCTCCAAAAATTTCATTTCTGATGAAATATATATGATCCTTATGGTTGGGAACTATGATGTATATTGGAAATATTATAGACATATTTCATTTTTTGTGTTATTGTATTAGTGGTGTCCATTTCTGGGGTTGGGAATTGTGATGACATATGGTAAAGTGATTCACACAGGTGGGGGCCGCCAACACACACATTAAACATTTAACATGTGTATTATTGGAATTATTTTGATGTCAATTGATTGATGTCGATCAACCAGGATTAGATGGGTTGGTACCCCCCTAGATTAGATGATAGGTTGGGTGGGATGTGCCACTAGATTTGTATGATTAATATGGCCATTTGGTTATTATAAAGGGAGCATAACCATACACTGGTAGTTCTAATCAATGTACGTCCATGGATTGCTCTAGGGAAAATTAGGAAATGACCATGGATATGTTTTCTTTGTACTTAATAATTTTTTGTTCTATTTTATTATCACCTTGCACTACATATTTATTTTTGGTAGAACCTGTTATGGTTTTTATAGGCATTTTTTTGTGGATTTGGTTTCAATATTAATGGATTCACTGAAAATAAAAAGGTTTTTTCTATATATTAAAAATGGAAAACGTGATTATTTATTAAAATGTGAAAACACTATTTTATATTACTTTTATATCTAATTTGTTTTAGTTGATTGTTTTTTGGGAAATGAAACATATGAATAATTTGGTGTTTTCCTACTATGCTATTTATCTCACACCCTACTGGTACCATTCAGTTTTATTATACGAAAGTTGTTTTAAAGGATTAGGTTCTTGAACATGTGGTTGTTGTATGAGCTGGTTAGTTGGTGGATGAGGGAGAAATTGATTTCATATGGAGATTATGGTTGCATGGTTTAGTTTCAGTTTTGTATTTTTGTTCTTATTTTGATCATAGATTGTTATTTAATATTTTTTATTTATTTAAGTGGGATAAAGTTATTGTTGGTCCATCATATTATTAAGTTGGTTTATTTTGATCCTCATTTATTATAAAAAAATTCCCAACATTTATTAATTTTAAGGCCTGAAACTAGATTCCTTCCCATGAAGGTAATGAATTCTGTTCAAGAAATCTCTCAAATCAGTTCAACTATCAGGTTCGATGGAATCCCGGCTTGGTTGGTGAAAAAATGGTATCAAATTATGTTCTTATTATTTAGGGAGTCAGGTAGTTATATATTAGGATAGTTTGACTCATGAGGTAGGTGTAGGGAGAGCATATAATAATGTTTTTCATTCTGATCCTCGAGATACCAGGGGTAGTTCATGATTATTTTCTTTATAAATTGTATTGGATTAATGCAGAAAAATGATATAGAGGCGGTGTTATGTCATGATCTCACATAGGGTAGTGGCCCATGTGGATTCTGACTACATAACATAAGATCCTCCAAGATTTTGATGCTTACATGTGTCATGTCCCACTAAAATATCTCCATGTTTGGCATAAATACTACTTCCTTATTCTAGAGGAATGAATGAATAGTGTTTTGTTTTGGTATCATATGATGTCAATAATCTTTTGAAATGAAAAATATTTTAGAAATTGTAATTATTTCTTGAACGTGTGATTCGGGATGTATAAATGGGTTTTAAAGGAAATTTTTTTCGATTGAATGTTTTGATGAATTATTGGGTATTGGAAATAAAATGGTGAGTGTACCCATTTATATTCATTATGAATGTTTTCACATTTGGGTGTATGTGTTGGAAGTACAAATAGGTATGTGTGTATGGAAGAGTATGAGGACATGTGTGATTGTTTATAGGATTAACTGGTTGAGTATTTTTTATCAAAGAAATGGACTTGTTTTTATAATGTGATATTCAATGATGAAAATGATTCTTAAAATTGGTATATTTTTATTTTGTTTCTGAGCATCTTGTTTCGACTCAAGTTGTTCTTTTTTACAATCCTTCAGTTTTATTTTGGTTTTGGTTTTCTGTTTCGATGTTGATTAAGAACATACTGCCTAGAAAGGTTGCCAAATTTTAAAATGAGTCATGCATATTTATTGGTTCTTCTGGAGTGTTTCATATCCATAGTGGTGATAAAATTCTATTAGAGTTAGTGGTGTGTCCTGAGGATGTATAGAGTATTTTCAGTTGTTTAGGAAATTCTGATACTGCTAGATTTCAAGATGTTTTGGTTTCGAATAATGTTCTAGCCTTGGATGAATGGTTGTTTTTTCCCTTCACTCAATTAAATTTTCATTCAAATGGGAAATTCTTAAGTACATATCTATTTCATGGTTGATATAATATAAGGTGAAGATTATGAAAAGGGTAAAACTCATGAATGTTCAGTTGGGCCACCTAAATGTGAAGGCCAATGATTAACACTTTAACGAGATGTTTTCATTTTCTCCGTAAGTGGCATCACATGATCTGATGAAGGATTCTATTATCAGTAGGGTTATTCATCTTGAGATTATGGATTATTTATTCTATTATATAGACCATCATTTTTATAAGATGATGGATGAATCTATTTGGGATGAGTTTGTTTCATAGTTTATGTAGTTGGAAATCTTAGGTCTCTAATTCTTTATAAAGGGTTCCCATATAGAGAGGGGTATGTTATAGAGGATCTTGTCCCTAAGAAGTTTCATTCATTGTTTCTGGTCTTTTGGTCATAATACTGTTCAACTATATACCATCGGTGTGTTTAGTCCATATATTCAAAGGTGTCTGGTTGCAATATTCTAATGAACCTATACTATTTTTATTATTTGGGTCATCAGGAGAAGCGTTCTAACAAGAATTTCTCAAATAAGTCATTTTTAGCATAAGATTATTTTTCCTTACTGATAATATCTAGACAAACGAAGAAAACTATACAATTTAGTGAGAGTGGTTAGTATTTCCCAATGTTCAATAAAATATCACATTGATTTTCCTACTGATATACCATCACCTGAGATTATTTGAAAAAATAATGAACCTTTTCATAGACAAAATTCACAATTGGTACATTTTACATAAAAAATTTACATGGCTTTGGTCAATAACAAAATTCTCAAATGTTGTTTTTTTCCTACCTTTATATGTGATTAAATAATAATATCTTGTATAAAGATGACAAAAAATGGTAAAGACACATTTCATTAAATCGATTATGAAAGTAGGTGAATTTTTATGAAAAAATTGATTAACCATATATTTATATTGAAAATTCCAGGTACATAATGTTTTCAAATATATAATAGATTTCTTTATGCACTACTAATTATATATAGAATTAAGATCAGTATCTCATAACTATTGAGATACAAATATTTGATCAACAATTCCACAATATTGGGTGTATGAATATATTTATTGATATTGATGATGTATTTTTATGTATAATAAATGTAGAGTACCATTGATAAATATTTAATTTTATCAAATTGAACATGTACACCCCAATCTGACACACATGGAAAAATTAATCCCTTTTCAATATTATAATAGAGTTTCTTTTTTAATTCGTATAACTGAATTGGTTACATTCTATATGGTTTATTGGAAATAGGATGAACAATATCTATGAGTTTAGTTTAAAACACTACTTCATGATTGAGTGGGAGATCATGAATCTTTTTCATAAATATAACAACAAACTCCCACAAAATCATCATATATTTGATGTTGATTTTATTGAAATCCATCTGAGATAAACTTTTCTTTGACTAGGATTCATAAACTATATAACAGATGTTATTTCCATTGAAGGATCTTATATTTCATGAAAGTAAAAGGCAGTAGTAGGTTTGTTACAAATATCAAATGTAACATCCTTTCCATGTAAAATTATGTGGGATTAATTTATTAAAATTAAATCAATTGCTAAAATAACATCAAATTCAATTAGATGAAAGAATACATGATTTCCAAGAAACAAATTCCCACAAAATTCCACCACAAAATAATCAAAGCCTTGGATTATTTTCATCATACCATTATGTGTTATTACGTATGAATCGACACCCACTGTTAGATGTGGTACTATGATACACATAAAGAAAAAATTACTTTTAAATGAGTGGGTTGATATTGTGTATGATCTCAGACATTTAGAATTTATGTATTTAAATAAATTTTGGTTTCAATCTATTGTCTTGGGTTAATGAAATGTTTCCCCGGAGTTATATAGACTCTTGGGGGTGCTCTGATGGTTTGGAACATGATATGATAGAATCCCAGGCCAATCAATGCATGTCACGTGCTTTTTTTAATGATGCGGCCCCCCTAGGAAAACCGTGCAAACATAGACAGTGGTCTATCATATGGTTGACCCATGATTTTTAAACCTTTCTAGACTTCCAATGAAACTGTGTGACCCATATCGGTATTGTATATTTCTTGATCATGGGTTTTGCATGGTTTGATAAACATGGCCAAAAAACCTTGGGCCCCTCTTAAAATTTGAAAAATTATAATTTTTTCTATTATGGGATTTGAAGACCCTCACATAAAATTCCCTCCTATTTCCTCCCGTGAAACCCTATTAATTAACTAAGCCTCCCAAATTTTCCAACAGATCAATCTCAAAGGATTCTAGGTCATTTGGAGCACCGTTTGTTATAGATCATTTCTCTAGGTAATTTCAATCTTTCCTTTTCATATCTTTAGTGGATTAGGGATTATAACTTGGGTGATATACATTTGAAACCCTAAAATATTATTATTTTTTCTTGTGGAATCTATTTTAAAGATTCCAGGGGAGCTTGAATCTTTTTCATAGGATATATTTAATATGTTTTTAAATCAATCGATTTGAGGTAGGTGGTTTTCATTTTAAATACCTTGGTTTTTAAGAGTATTTTTTCATAGTAACTTTTGTTCGTTCATTTCCCTTATAGTGTTCTTTGTTCCATTAGTGATATTTGGTGATGTTTCTAAAAAATGTCCAATTAAACCCCTCATGGTCCTCATGGAATGCATATCGGATGATGTGACCAATTTAGGGCCACCCATGGAGTACCCTAACCATCAAAAAAAGGTTAATGTTATAGTGTCCTATGCTAGAAAAACATGAATCTTTTTACATTAATGTTTAGTAAATTAAAAAAATACATTCTAGATGACTACAATAGTTTAATGTCTTTGAAAAACATGGAAACGAATCCTATTTTGGTGTAGGATCATCATCACCTCACATAAATATCTATACCTTTAGTATTTATTCATAAATATATTATTCATAACCTAGAGAAAGGAAATCATAAGAAGGGGGTTATATCAGAAGCCCAGTAAGGGTAAATAATGAATACATGTAACCATAAAAATGAACATAGTGGTACGATAATGCGATCATAACATTAGAAGATCATACCCTGTATATCCATGTTCACAAACATGAGTCAAGGGATAATGATGGGAAGTTCATAATACCTGAGTCATAATGAAATAAATGAATAATTCATGAAAGTATAACATAGTAATAAAACCTAGAATTTCTTTCATGCATATTGGTTTATAGGGTTGTGGACATGTATAATTAGGAACACCTTTACTCATTTTGTTAAAAACCTGTAATAATGCGCCATCATTAAATTGTGGACATGGAACCCGGTCCATGAATAACATTTTGAACATGTAATCAGGTTAACACATAGAATTGTGAACATGTAATCAGGTTCACGAATATTCATATGGATAGGCAACCAGGTCCATGCCTAATATTCTGATCATATAATAAGGTTCGTGCATAAACTTTAAAAAATGTAAGCATGTCCATTCGTAATTTTTTGAACATGTAATGGAGTTGGAAAATAATATAGTGAGCATGTAATCGGGAGCACACATAAAAATATGGATGTAAAAAAAGTCTATTCCTAACATTGAAAACATGTAATTAGATTCTTATATAACATTTTGAATAGCTAATTAGGGTCACACAATTAATTATTGACATGAAATGAGGTCCATGCATAAAATTTTGAACATGTAATTAGGTTCACATATAACATTAATACACATGATTCATCCATAATTATCTAATGTATTAAAGGGAGATTTTGGTACCATACATATAATAACAAAATCATTCATATATCTCGTACAAGATAATAAAACCTTCATTATATCAAAACCCATAAAAATAAATATGATCTATAAACATCAAATAATAAACCATGAAATTAAATGGGTATCATTATCATTTCATAATATAATAACATATCAAAAATATAAACATTTCATAATAATTTCATGAAAGAATTACCCATGAAAATAAGTTGATTTTATAAAAATGGAACCTGTGAAATGGAAACGGTCTTCATAAATACAGTGACATTAAGCATAACCCATTAATAGAAAAAATATCAATGTATTAATTTGTAAATTTAGTATAATTTAATGAGTAAAGTCAATGGATTTAATCTTAGATGGAAAATAAATTTCAAAGTCATTTCTTGAGTAAAATATAATTTATTCTTTGAAATGGGTATTTTGAATACATAATATTATTTAAAAATTATTTTCATAGATAACACATTGATCACTTATAAATTAGACATGAAATAATTTTGATAAACTCTTAAATTAAAGATTTATTTTAAAAACAATTTTATGTATTTTAACCTTTCACAAATTCAATGGAATCATCAATGGAATGATATCAGGTAAATCTGTGAATGTTGTATGAGGTAAAAAACCATCTTTTTCCATGGTAAAAAAGTTATAAAAAATTTATTTTTTGGAAAATGAAAAGAAAATACATTTCAATCAATTGAAAAATAAAAAAGTTCGATATTTTTTTAATGATCAATTGAGATTAATTAATTATTCTGGGAAACCAACGTTTAAAAAACCTGGTTTTGAATGAACATAGATTTCTGACAGAAGACAGGGTAATTTTTTCCTTAGTTTAGACACATTCATAACTATCATATGTACCAATGAGTAGAAATACGGTACCAATACATGATTATATCATGAATTGCTATATGATAGTGAAATTAATTGTTTTTATTAATTTATGTAACATACGAATTCATCAATGGAAGCATAAATGTAGTACATATCGAAAAGTAATTAAATAGTCTCAATAAACACTTATAATGTGGTAACATGTGACCATACTCTCCATCAAAAAAGGGTAATTAAATAAAGAATGTAATATCATGAAAATATATAGATTATTTTTATATCCCGTAAAATGTAAATATATGCACCTCAAAAAAGAGTTTATGGGCATAACAAAAAAATGAGTCATAAAGAAGAAAAATTGATACAAAACCATTTTACTAATTTGGTAACTATTGAAAAATATACCCATAAAAATGATAACAAAATGGATATGTGAATAACCATAGATTTAATTATATGACACATAGAATACAATTATGGTATGTACATACACATCCCAAATGTAAAGAGTGGCGAAAATCTAATTTATCAATAAAAAATTAAAAGTGAGATAAATTCATCTTACCAATTGTCCTGACTCCATTCTTACTCGTACTAGATTCCTATTAATATTACTAAAGGATTACATAAGGGGGATTCATCCCATAGTGAGGGATCAAGGGAGAATGGAGAATTGTTTTGAGGCTACATGGGTAGAGAATCAATGAACATTACAGGTATGAGATGTTGGAAGAATGTGTATAGGATGTGGCCTTTTATTGGGGAGGAAAATAACACACATGGAATCAATAGAAAAAAATTAGGTGTGTACATGTTATTATATAAAAGAATCATACCAAACCCACAAAACACAATAATTGAATATTTATGGATGATCTATCATTAACCAATGGGTGTTGGAAAAGATTATAGGTCATTTGGGCCCTTAATTTATGTTGTAGTCCCTACTTATGCTTTATTTGGCCATAGCTATAGAGATTAATTTTAAACACTTTTACTAATTCTTTTTCTCCAAAATTAACATTATGTTATTATAATCTAAATATTTGTCTGAAAAAGATAATTTATGTTGGATTTTTTATATTAAAATCATAGAAGTTGAAATAATAAGACAAGTGCTAATATTGAAGACATGTCGAAATAACGGGGTTTTAGAATAGGAAAAAGATCCACAATTATTGATTATTTTTTATCTGATTCAAATTGGATATGATCCTAATTTATTTAGTTGAATTATTGGATATAATAGTAATCTAATGTGACAATAAAATTCATTTATTCTATTATTATTCATAAATAAGAAATAAGATGAAAATGTAGTTTATTAACTTAAATGTAGTGTTTTTCATTGTTAATCAAAAATTGATGTTTCTCAATTGAATCCCAAAATTTCACATGAGAATAATTTTTATGTTTTAAATTTTGAAACTATGTCTATTTTATAAAATTCAATTTATAAATTCTTCTAAAATTACATTAATTTTTAAAATTGATTCATTCTTGTAAACAATATTTTTAACTTAAAAGGACATTACAAAAAATATATAATTTAATCATAAATATGTTTTATTTATACTGAAAAAATAATTAAAATGTACTTATTACATTGTTTAACATCTATGTTGTAATTTCAATGTTTAAATAATATAAAAAAATAAACATATATGTTTTATATACTCTCACTGTGGTGTGCATCGTACGCCAAGTCGGTGATGCTTATGTTATCCATATTGTTATTATGTGTAAAAATAATGTTTGGCTATATATATATATATATATGATATACTATTTATAGTTTCATGTGAAATGAAAATTACTGAAATATTAAATTAATTTGAAAAAAAATTAATCTCACAAACTCTGTGTGTTACATTCTACCCCCCAAAAAATGAATTTCTCCTTTGATGTTTGTCTTTGTTATCAAATGTTTAATAGTTTAATGTTTCATTCATATAAACCCACAACAAAAAATCGATAATAAAAAATACCTTAAAAAATAAAATTTGAAATCATAATAGTTAACCAATGTAACATATAATTGGGTTTCCACATATGAGAACATAGTTTGGGAGTAAAGATTATAAACGGAGGAAAAACATAAATATTTTTAAGGAGTGATTATGGTCATCAATCATAATCTAGT
The DNA here is from genome assembly GCA_963277665.1 of Viscum album. Classification (NCBI taxonomy): domain Eukaryota; kingdom Viridiplantae; phylum Streptophyta; class Magnoliopsida; order Santalales; family Viscaceae; genus Viscum; species Viscum album. Next base: position 861,003,836 of record OY728151.1, read on the forward strand.
GAATTATCAAAGGAATTTTGATGGAATAAAAGTCATAAAAAATTGATTAATCCCAAATTCATTGGTTCATCATAATATAAGGTATTAAAAAACAAGTTTTTGGCAACTTTCCAAACAATTTATAATTGTTGATAAATTTATATAAACAAAATTTCATTTGAGGGAAAAATGACTAATACATCAATTACCACATGTAATGAATGTACAAAAATTAACCTTGATGAATAAAGAACTAAAATTTTCATTTAATGGATCTTAAGGACCATAATGAATATATAGTCTATTTGTTGGTCTCTAAAAAATTCATTAATCTATAAACATAAAAAGAAACCCTATAATTTATCATAAATATTTATTCATTAAAAATTAATAAAATTTTCAAGGACATCGTGTAGGATAGTGGTAGGCATGAAACCTTTATCTTATTTTTGTCATAGGATCATGACCCATGGAATTTCTAAACATGATAGGTTTTCACCCAATATACATGGTGACCTTTTTGGAAAAATATAAAAGATGGATATCTGTAAAATATGGTTAATCACTAATTAGTTGATTAACTATAGTTTTCTACACAAACTATGTGAAAAAAATACTACCTCCAAATATTAACTTAACCTTTTTAGGAATAAATAACATTATAAAACTTCTCAAAGGTGGTAATCCGAAACATTAGAAAGAGTTTCCTAAAATTATATTATCATTGATTCCCTTTTATCACAATGTTGCTATTGGATTTCACATCCAATATTCTGAATAACCTCATCATGTATTATCATGGAACATGGTAATAAATTGAATTACCATAAATGAATTTTCAAAACATGCATTCTTTTTTATTCCAATGATTACTGGATACATCCCAAAAATCCAAGAAGATCTAAACATCATCCATGATGATATAGAATATTTATTATTTCAATAATCAGTTCTAGGGAAATATATTTCATTCAATTTCCATATTCATATCTATTATATCATTATCCAAACATAATTATCTTGGTGTTAGGAATTAATTCAAGATTTCATTCCATTAATCAAAATATCTACATTCCATGAAATCACAATCCTAGTACATCATGACCCTTCATAATATTTTGGTTTTTTCCGTAGAAAAAACATAAACTGAAAAATCAATTCATAATTCACCATGTATAAATCTAGAATCCAAACAGAATAATACATAAATCCATCAACATTAATATTTTGAATGGGAGAGGTTCTTATATGGTTTTTAAGTAAATCCTTATTTCATGACATCGTTTTGGGTAACACCCATAGTCTTCACAGATAATACATTGATCACTATGACAAATCATCACTCTTCGACCATTTTTCCTAAAAAAATAACATCTTCCCCTCCATTTTATTGATTCCTCACTATTCTTCATTGCATGTTTTTGAAATTCAGAAAGCTGAATCATCATTCCAATAGGTTCTTTAACATGAAAGTACATTGTTATCATATTATTCTGGTTATAAATATTCCAAAAGCTATCATTTTTAATCATTTACCATAATGGATGATTTGGCATAATCACAATATCAATTTCTCTAATGGCCATACCATTTCAATGCTCATAAAAAAACAACCATCACTTTAATCATTAATCCAATTCCTTATTTTTCTTTATATTAACTGAATGCAGACGAATATTGTGAGAAATACTTACCAAAGTAATAAAACCACATAGTCAGTAGAAGAATTACATATAGGATGTCTAAATCATGTCACCTTCCATAATATATGAAAACTTAGGTTTATCCTAGATTATTCATAGATAAATTATATCTAAATTCTTCATTATGGTTCTTGAATATATTATTAATTCTAAAAGAATATCCCTGAGATTTTCAAAACATGTGTGATAGTAAGAAATTTTTGTGCACCAGATTACCGAGTGTCAAGACAGGAACATATTGTTAGAGTTGTTACCCCTAGGTACATCTGTTACATATAGACATCCAGTAGGTGTATCCAAACATGAAATGTTTTCTGGGACACCACTCATTCTATCAATTTTTAAAATAAATGAAAATTTTCCTAAACGTTAAATCGTTTATATACACATCATTTGGGATATCCCTACACATATCATTTGAAATAAACCTTTCTATCTCACTAAGGTTTCCTAATCCAAAAATACAAAGGATGACTATACCATTCTTCTAATACCAACTATAGAGAAAATGACATAACATACATGGGTATTACATCTTCTTTGAATAATATTCAGTATATTACAAAAATAAATATGAGAGGAAAATAATAGTTTAGTTTATTTGAAAACATGTAAATAAAATAATCTACTCTGGTAAATGATATTCAACATCTCTAATAATGATCACTACATCTAGTAGATGTACCAAAAACCATTCTTCGTAACAAGGAGAAAGGAAAATATTATAATGGTGTGATCCCATATGATCATTAAGGGTAAAAAATGGATACATTTTTTCATAAAAATTAACATAGTTGTATGATTACGTTATCATAATATTAGGTTCTCCTTACAGGTATATCAATGTTTGGAAACATGTGTTATGGAATAATTCTGGGTAGTTTATAAGACATAAATCATAAAGAAATAAATTTATAATTCATAAAATCCTAACATAGGAAAAAACATGGTATTTGTGTCATGCATAAAAGTTTAAAACATTTTGACCATGTATTGTTTTAAATAGGTTCACTCGTTTTGTTATGGATAGGAAATTATGACCCCTAATCAACTGGTGGACATGCAACTAGGTCCATGCAAAATAATGTGAGAATGTAATCAAGTTCACACATAACATTGAGAACATGTATTCAGGTTAATGCATAAACTTAGGAATACAAACTAGGTTTATGCATAACGTTGTGAACATGAAATAAGGATCACAATAAACCTTATGGATACTAATCCTAGAACTTTAATAAAATTCTGAACATGTAATCAGTTTCACACATAACATTGTTAACATTTAATAATGTTCATGCATAAACTTATTGACATGAAACCAAGTCAAGGAATAACCTTGTGAACATGTAATGTGGTTCACACATAAGATTGTGAACATCTAATCGGGTTCACGAAGAAACTTATGTACATTCAATCATGTCTATGCATAATATTGTGAACTTGTAATTAGGATCATACATAAAATTTCAACCCATGAGTCATCCATCATTGTGTATTCCATTGGATAGAGATATAGGACACTCCCATATCATAAAAAAATCATTCAAAATGTGGCACATGATAATAAAACATTCATATTAACCTGACCCATAAAAATACATATGCTTTGAAAACCGCAAATCCTAACCCCTAAAATGAAATCGGTATCATTAACATGTCATCACATAATAACATATCAAAAAGAGATAGGTTTCAAAACCACTTCATCAAATAATAACCTATGCTAGTAAGTGGGTTTTATAAACATGTAATATGTTAATGGGAAACATGAATTATAAGGAAAATTTCATTAAGGATAACCCATTTAGAGAAATAATGTAAATGGGCCCTCTAAATAATTTTCTATAAAGTCATCTGTCACATTAATGGATGTCATCTTTGATAGAAAATAATTTTTAACTATGTTTCAAAGATGCTTCTTAAGGAAAATATCCTTTAATATTCAAATAATTTTTTATTACATAAATTAACATTGAAATCAATTTCATAGAAAATACATTGAAAACATATAAAAAATAATTGTAATAATTTTGAAACACAATTTCATTAAATATTACTGTTAATTTTTTTTTCATAAATATCATACTTCTACAAATTCCAATGAATCTTCAAAGGAATGGTGGTGGGTAAATTCATACATGTTGTATGATGTAAAAAGAACATTACTTTTTCATGATAAAGTTGTTATAAACAAATCATTGTTCAGAAGGTAACAAAAAGATCCATTTTATGATATTTGTAAAAGAAAAAATGGTACAAATGTATTTTAATGGTCATAAGACATTAATACATTATTCATGGAATCCCTTGTTTATAAATCATAGTTTTGAAGGAACAGAGATGTCTGACTAAATTGAGGGTAATGATTGGATTATTTAAGTCACTTATTTAACTATCATATATAACAATGAGTACAAATATTGTAAAAATAAATCATTATATCATTAATAACTAATATATAATGAAATTCATTTATTTTATCTTATTATGGAACATAATAAATCATCCAAGGAAGCATAAATGTAAACAATCTTTAAAAATGTGATTTTCTTGATAAAAATATTTTAAATGGTAACATGGGATCATACTCTCCATGTAAAGAGATGAAATTAAATGAGTCATATAATATCATTCAAAAGATATATATTAATGTTTTATTATGTAAAATGGAAATATATTAACCTTGAAAAATAGTTTTGGTGAATAATAAAATATGAGTCGTAAGGAAGACAAATTGAGAAAAAATTGTTTTTCCGATTTCCTAAATTTTGAAACATAACTCCAATGAAATAATGATCAAAAAATGGATATGGGAATACCTATAAATTTATTTATAATATTATTCGAATAAACTTTTGCGTATTATATACACCACACAAATGGATTGAATGGAGAACATAACATTTATCCCATGAATATTAAATGTTAGATGAAATATCATTACTTTGGCACTTGACTCTCTCCATACTCTTACTAGATTCCTCATAATCGAAAAACTTTTTTTGGATTGGGGAATGGGTTCACTGAGAGGGATTCATCCAAAAGGGTGTCATTATGGTCAATGGAAGGATTTTTGGGAGGCTAATTGAGAAGATAATGGATGAACAAAAAAGAATTGAGATATGTGAGGAATGAGTATATGTGGCGGCCTTTGAAAGGGAATCATAATGACTCACATGGAATTTTTAGAAACAAATTAGGTGTGCACATGTTCATAACTAAAAAAAGTATTACAAAACAAACAAAACTCAATAATGGATGGTTTATGGATAGACTATGGACATCTAATGGTTGTTTGAGAAGCTTCTAAGTCATTTTGGACCAAACTTTTATGTTTTAGTCTCTAAATAAGTAAAACTTTTCCTTAACTATTTTGATTTATATTAATCCCTTTTAATTAAAATTTTGGTAAAAATTTACATGGTATTATTTGAATCTAAATATTCGACTGTATAATGTGTCTTGTGTTGTGTTTTTTAAATTCCAAAATCAAAAGTATCAAAATTAATATTAGTTCTAATCCCATAGATGAGACGAAATAACATGGTTACAGAGAATGAAAATTTTCAAAAATATATAAGATTTTTTATTCAGTTTCAATTTTAGGTTGATCCTAATGAATTTTATTATATTATTGGATTTAATATTCAAATAATGGGACCTCAAAAAATATTTATTGTAACGCCATGACCCTAGATGCTCGTATTTAGTGCCTTATTTTATTACATTGGCTTATATACATGGTATATGCATCCCTATGGACCAATAATTTTAGTAGTTTTGAAAACAAGATACATATAAGAGTTCAAAATTACCACTCAAAAATAAAAAACACAATATATTCAATAGAGAATACCATTATCTCATAGATTAACCCTACAATTCATTCATTCTATAATCGTCTTCATAACCTGGAAGGATAAAACATAAGAAAGTGGTTATCTAAAATTCTTTGTAAGGGTATCAAATACATTAGAATATATCCAATACATAATCATTAGGCATGGTGAATAACTACGAACACATTCCTTTAAAAATTAACATGAACACATTATGGTATGAAGAAGAGATGAATAAATAATTCCATATTCAAAAATAACCATGGGTTTTCTACTAGTAAAATAACCACATTATCATTAAATTACATGTTTTGTAATAAGGGAATGCATAATTCAGGACATAAAAACTATACCATGATGGCCTATTTCCAAGACCATAAATATCCATGTTGTCAAGACCTCGTGCCAAGACCATAATTTGTCTCCTAAGACCTACCAATGCACTAAGGGGCTATATCGGGCCCCACATGACACATAGTAAGTCCAAATCATTCCACTTATGAACATGGATAACCATAAAAAATACACATTCATATTTGAACTAACATATGATATGGTAATAAATTCACCCAATCATTAATCATAAACACTATCCATTCATCGTAATATGGTGAATGGTTTCCAGATAGAACATCTATAGTAAATATAACAATAAATCATTCAATAAAACATGGTGGACGATATCATAGGAGATAAAACACAATTATGTACATGATTTAGCAAAGGATGTTGACATAGACGATGATACTTTTAAATGATACCATTGAAAAATCCTTGAGGTAATCCTCCTTAAACATTTCAAAGTGTCCCAAACAACGTCAAAATATTCAAAAAATAATAAATTAGAATATAATGAGTACAAGGATACTCTTTATATGATATAAAAAATGGCAGTATATACACCACAAGCATGAAATTATTGGTTAAAAAGACATATATCTCATTTATGTTTATGTGAGATGAGAGAAATCCCATCTTCTTTGGAAAGAATAGTTCTTTTTGGATAAAATTAGTATTTGTCCTGAAATCAGATTATCAACATGGATATACAATAAACTAAAATATAAGATCAGTGAAATTATATTGGTGTCTTAAAAAAGTCTTATTGTGGTGAAACCATTTTAAAATATTAAATAAATAAGCATTACAAATATAATGTTTTAGTGCGGGTTAAGGAAAATATTAAAGTATTTTAAAGAGAATTGATTTTTTTCATTATAAAACAATATATGATCCAAAATATATATTTCTTGTTAAAAATTTTAATTTTATAAAGATAAATATTTCTTAAAACTGATTATATATACAACATTAAAATATGTGAGAATTTGAGTAGTTCATTCAATCAACATGCATTTTGGAACATTTTTTTATTGATTATTTTAAAACAAATCACTCCATATAAAATAATGAAGGATTATGATTGTTAAGAATATATTGAACATTCACCCTAAATTTATGAGGATTAATGTGCAATAAAAATTAATTTCATTGAGTTTTTTGTACAATATGGTCAACACGAAAGAAAATAGAGGTTTGGGTAGAAAATACATAAAACATTATAATCAATTGAATTGTATTCCCCAAAATTAATTATCACCAAATTATACATTGAACATATTTAAAATAATGATAGTAATGATATGATAAAATCTATAGACATTATACATACACCACACATAAGAAGTAGTAGTGAATACGGAATACTCATAAGAATGGAAGTGAGATGAAGAAACCCTTACAATCATTTCATCATGGTAACATGTGTACTTGTGAGGGATTAATGAGTGGTAATTGGGTATACATACATTTATATAATATTTGGACTGTATGGGGGATGTTCTAAATGTTACCCCAACATTGTAAATTAAACAATAAAAGGACACAACATAGGGGGAATCTTGAATAAAAGTGAGATATGAAGCTTTACCATAAATCTGATGGTGTTCTTCACTTCATCATAATGACCGGAATAACCAAATTGGGTTCATTAATTAATAATTATAGAATCCTATAAACATTTATTTGGATTATATTACTTTATTAGTTTCATTAATATTATTTGAGATAGTTTAAGGGATTCAATTTCATTGTTCATGACTGCTCGTTTTCATAATATTCACAATCCACTAACTTATAAAAGTGGATTGTAGTTCATGTAAGATGGTATTTGAATTCTACAAATGATTTTATAGGTTCTAAGTTAACATTATAAATATTTAATTGTTATAAAATTCATTTGTTTATATAAGTAGAAGGTAAATTATTATATAAAACATTAATGATAAACGCTTGGATTAATTTGGGGGTTTTCCCAAAATTGTCTTGTTTGGTATTATTATTTTACCACATGAGTATATAATGATTATAGAACATTAAATAAGATAAAATACAAATATAATAGTTTGGTTAATCAATAAAAATGGATTCATGACTTGTGTTAAATAAGGTAAATCAAATGGAAAATATTGTTTTCCTTGAATGTGATAAATCAACTCATATAAGACGATGATTCATTTTTATCATAAAGGAGATGGAAAGGAGAGAAGAAAATGAATAATACAATTAGCATATAAAATTCAAGGATATTTATGGTATTGTAATTTTCATGTCATTTGGATTGGAGAGGTTATTAAAGAAAAGAAAAAAATTAACATGAAAATGAATGGAAGGATAAGAGGAATTTTACCTCATGATTTAACATTCCTTGGTAGCCTCTTAAGGGATGAAGATTTGGTATTTTTATGGGAAAAATTGATTTTGGTCATGGGGTAGGATCTTGCGAGGATATTTTTGTAGAATTGGGAGAAGGAACATAGATTGAGAGGAGGGAAGATAAGAGGTTGGAGGAGGTGTTATTTAAAGTGGTAGGGAGGTGGGTTTTATTAATATTTTAATCATTTAATTTTTATTTTTCCATAAGACAATAAATAGTGAATAATATTTTTTCAAAAATAGTAATATGTGCCCGTTAGTTCAATCCATCTGTGAATAAATATGCACTATATCATCAATGTGTTGATAAATCAATTATTTATCAATTATTGTAAATTATAATATTTTACATTTCACCAAAAAATCTAGTTTTTCAAATAATACCAAAAAATGACCCTAACAAATTTTAAATGTGTAGTATCACAAAATGAAATGAATTTTTTGGAAAATAATTATTTTAATATGATTAATTTAATTTATAAATTAAATCAAAATTTATATGAAAAATACAGTTTTAAAATAATTATTTACTTATTCAAAAACATAGGCACATCTAACCTTTCCATAAATCCTATTTATATACAACCATAAGTGAGTTTAATATTCATAAGTTCTTGTCACTATTAATAAGTGTGAAAATACAATTTATAAGTTTATGTAACTATTCAAAAAAAATTTTCTTTTTTCTATCAGACATTAAATATCATAATGATCAAAACTCTGTATGTCAGATTTTTGATATTCAAATAATAGGAGTGGTAAAATTTTGTTAACATGCTAGGTTATAACAATGTGGTGTTTTGTAGAGACTAAATATTTCATTCATTCAATATTAAATTTATTTTCAAAATCATGGGGTGTTACAATTATGTTATCATTTGTCGATAATAATTAATTATATAAAAAGGTATGTTTTAACTAAAAAGAGTATTTTCAATATTCATCAAAAAAGGATGTTTTTTCAGACAAATCCCAAACATTCACCATATGTTAATTTAGACATTCTATATTTAAAAATTATTTTTATTTTATCCAATTGAATTTCTAAATGTTTATATAATTTCTTTTATTATTAAAAGCAATTAATTCTAGAAAATATAATTTTTTACCAAAAATGATTGTACCAAAAATATTATCAATCATTATAATTATTTTCTATTTATAAAAAATAAAAATATTTGATATTTATTTTTTACTGTCATTAATTTCTAGGTTATAATTATCTTATATAAATAATTATAAAATAAAAATATATGTTTCATCGAAACTCTTTATTGAATGCATCATACGCCAAGTCGGTGTTCCTTATAGTGCAAGCCATGTTGGTATTATGTGTAGCCCAAGGAAAGATGTTATTGAATGTAGCACAACCCAATATGGTGTGGATTTTGAAAGGAATTATTGAATCAGTGTTTAAAATACACACACACACACACACACACATATATATAGTATAATTTCTTGTTTCATGTGAACTGAAAAATATTTAAATGATACATTAATTCAAAAAATAATAATTCTCAAAATCACTGTGTGTTAAAAATGGATATATTATGGGAGAAATAGACATTGGTTTTAATAGAGCCCTTGATAACATTTTTGAATGGTTAGTTTTTTATTAATAAATAAAATGTATTGTTGTTTTTAGTGGTGGTTAATGTCTATTAGAATGTTCGAATTGTCTTGAAAATGGGTTAAATAGAATTTATTATTATTGTACCAAATGGACTGTGATCTATATTTGGATTTCATAAGGGGGATAAATCATGGGAAATGGTGAATGTGATATGTGACCTATGATGTGATAATTGTTGAATATGTTAAATGAGTTGATGTTTGGAAATTGTTAAATATTATTTATAAGTTTAATAATATTAAATTTTGATTGGGATAAGTAGAAATTTAATATATATGGTAATGTGATAATGGGTTATTTTAAAATATTGACTCCCATGTTTAGTTTGATTTATTGTTGTAGTTATGTATATTATTGAAATTATTGTTGTGATTTGATATGTATTGTGAATTTGGTATATAAATATAGAAAATCATGTGGACTATACCAAGTGGTTAGATAATTGAATGAGGTTCCTCCCATGGGTCATGATGGAATGATTATATAACCCTACCAAGGAATGAATAATATAGGGTGGCAGACTAATGGTATATTCAACTAACACGTTCATTTCATGTGATTGCCTAGGCGGCAGGACCATGGAATGTTGTAATGTGTTTATCACTTGTGATAGTGGGATTTGACTTTCACTTATTCATTATGTTGATGACCTTAACCATTGGTTTATGTTATAAATGAATAACTAATGGGACACATAATGGAAATGGATAATTTAAAGATGATGTTGTAAATGATGAAACCTCACTATTGTTAAAAATGGTTATAGTAAAGATGGATAAATAGTAGAACACAAACTACACTTTATATACATGTCATTTATTTAGTATATTCAGGATCTATTTTTGATACTTTATATATGTAGTAACCATTGGTGGTGATCTACTATGTTGTAAAAACACCCTGATTAGGTCGTGACTGGGTACTTGAGCATATTTCATGATTGCACGTCAGGGCATGGGAAAAGGCCTAGTGCATAAGAATTTATTCATACATGGGATGGTCATGGATGAGGTTCCATGACTGCAGTCAAGACCATTTTATGGATTTTTCTGTTGTATTTATTTTTTGATCCATGTATGTAACGACTAGGGTGTTTAGAACAGGTCAAAATCCCCATATGGTTGGAATTTGTTCAATTTGTGGATATGTTACTTTATTATTTGTTTATAAAAACTCAATTCAGATAGTTATGTTTTCCATAAATGTCGTTTTTTGGATTTTTTAAAGGCTTGGAAAGTTACTCAGGTGTTTGGGAGGATATTGGGGGAGATTGAGGCCCAGATTCCTATTTTTGGAAAACAGCTGTAGGCGCATGGTTTAGGGAAACTGTGCGTGTTCGGGCACACAACTATGAAAATGCATTGGTAGAATTATAGAGGGTTTCCACATGGTATTAGCATAGTATGGAAACCTGAGTAGGGTGTATGTGCATGTTTTTAGATCCTTGGAAGTTCCTTATGCATATTTTCTCTATTATTTAGAAAACCCTACTGGTTAACAGTGCTACATAGTAAAAAGGAAATATTAACAATTTTCCCCTTCTCCCCTTTTCTACATTCATCATATTTTCCTCTCCATTTTCATGCACAATAGGATGGCCTCCACATTAAATTTTCTACTCCATTGATCCATTATCTCCATTGGTTTTCAGTTCAAAATTTTTTTGGATGCTTCATGATTGTTATATTTAGGCTAACCTCGTGCACCCCTTTACAATCTTTTTATCTTGTCATGAAGATCATTTTTTATGTCCCAACTAATATTTTTTTAACACAGAGACTCAGATATATGATGGTTAGCTTGGAATTGAAATTTGATATTGAATGAGCCTTCTTCAACAATTCTAAGGTAGGCGGTGCATACATTATTTAGATTTATTTCTAGCATTTGGGGGTTGTAGTTTCTTAGTGCAAGTGGGGGTTTTGTGTGAGACCCTGAAATAACAAAAAAACTGATTTTCAGACCATGTGTGGTTTTGTGGGCTTGCCTAATATAAATAATTCACAAGTGAGGATGGGTGAGAAATTATTAATAGTTGGATTATTTTGGCATGGGGATCCAAAATGGATATATTTGTTTTGATTTTTTGTAAACTGGTATTATTAAATTGTCTAATTTTGAATAATCTAAATAGAGGCATTAAACACCACGATACTACTCAGTTATAGATAATTTATATTGAAATTAAAACTATTTAAATCAAATTTCATATTGAATAGTGATTTAATGTGATATATATATATATATAATTGGAGAATTTTATGTCTTGATACTCTTTCAGATCATACATGCTAGGATTGAGGTTCTGATCGCCTGGACATCAGGATTGAGTGATGTTTCTCACTAGTTGGGTGTGGAATATATTTTCATAGGTATGTTTGACAATAGGACTGGGCATCATGGACGTTGGTTTGAAGCAGTTTGATTGTAAGGTTGGTCAATTCCTGAGATATAAGGATAGCATTTCCATCCATTTTGAGCGACATGGGCACATGGGAATGAGTTCATAGATATTGTGTGTCTTATTTTCTTATTTGGTGACTGCTTCTCACCTGTGATAACTAAAGTGATGAATGAGTCATGTGAACATAGGTTGACTCCATGATGAAGTGGTTTTGTCCACGCCTGTGGGTAGGGTCCCCCGATTGTTTAAGTTTAGTTTTCTATAGTATGGGGTTGCTTTTAGATAAATCTATGGTGAAGTTGAGGAGACTTATTTTGATAGCAATTGGGATATTGGGTTTTGGTATGAGGCTCAACGTGATTGAGGCTATGGTCCAAGATATTTGTTTAAGGGAATACATCAGTGTTCACCCGATTATCATGCCACTGGCTGACAATAGTTTTCAAGAAGGTGTCTATGGGATCAGAGTACTATTATGGGGAATGCCTTTGGGACATCAGTACTTTGAGACATGAGTTTCTAGGAGGGATATGGTTCTGGACAATATTATTGAGTTCAAACCTGAGGGTTCAACAAGACTTTGTGACTACATGTGTACCATGGGACGTTGGCTATGGACTCTCTTTTCTTATGAGATTATGGAATTGGTAGAAGTAGGTGACACTCCTAGTGGTTTCTGAGAACTAGTGGAGATTGTGTTTATGTATTACATCACAATATTTACTATACATAGATATGCATTTCTTATTAAACACATATACTAGGTACAAACCATAGGGATGTATCCTAATGGGATTCGTCACACACCACACATAGTCCTCTCAGAATTAGTGATGACTTTATAGATTTACGTACAAGAAATGGATCAAGTTTTGGAACTGGATTGTAGTACTATTTTTCATGATGATTGGGATAGACATTGAGATCATTCCTAGTTAGAGTTTTACATTTTTTAGCTTCCATTCCTGTATCAGCACACATAATCATATATGTATCTATTGATGTTATCCAAGGGATCCCATTGTATATTAACAGGTATGACCAACTATGGATGAATTCCTTACTTGTTTTGTTGTTTCTACACATGGTGTGTTGTCATGTCTGTTCTATTTACAATATGTAGCTGTTGTTTCTAAATTTATTCTGATTTTTATTGATTTTTAATGTGCATTTGCTCTGTGGGTGTGGTTTGAGTATGATAAGTTATTTATTTCTACTTCATGTTAACTTATTAATCTTGGATGAGTATATTATATTATTTTAGACTTATATCCTCCCCACTATACCAATTTAAATGCTAACTTCTAGTTGGTAGAGATTTGAATTATGGGAGGTGTGCCTAAGGCTCATGGCACTTGGCCCATTTTCGTTGTTTGGGTGGCTATTTAGGTAAGGGACCTAGAAAATGGTATCAAATGAGATTCTTTTTCCACTTTTATTATAATTACCGTTACTATTTTGGATTTTGGTAGATTTTATATAGTTTTATGTGGATGTATAATTTCAAACTCAGGTTTGGGTGCTAATATCCCAATGTACAAGTGATTTAATGAGATACCTTGGGTGGGTTATGCTATTTATCTTTTTCTCAGATTATAGTTTATTTGATTTCATTCCTGGTGGATAACATGAATTTTTATTATTATTTGTTGTGATGTGACCCTTGATATAGTGTGACAAGGGAGAATTGGAAATTATCCATATATGTAAATGTGTGGTTGTTTGTCATTTGATAGGAACATATTTAGGGTATCTCAATTTTATATTGGCATGTATGCATTGTGAGGTGTTATTACCATTTCAAATTTATCATTTTCAAAGTGTGAAGGGTGAAATTCCTGAATGAATTAGTTTTTTAATGAAAAGTGATATGTCATGATTATAATTTATGTTAAATTGCTTGTGGAATGAGTAATTTTTCAGGATTGTATAAGAGAAACAAGGTACTATGATTATATTGGGTGATCAGGACATCAGTTTGAGAAAATAGTGGTTATAGGGATGGGTGTGGCCTAAGGATATTGTGATTCTTGCCTCTATTTTGGGCGGGTAAGGAGGCCATGTGTCCAAAATTCCATGGGTCATGGTTTTGATAGGGTGGAGTTAGGGCAGTTCTTATACAATTCCACTTTACTACATTCCCTACTTGATATTGATATATTGTTATATATATATGGGATAGATGAAAATTTTATGTCATTCAGTGGGTTCTTACTAGATGTATCAATGGAGTCAAAGGTGTGTGACAATATAGTGTCCCATATGAAATATCATATTTAGACCCCAGAGGGTCAGGTGGAGCATGAGCTGTATATACCGGCTTAGTGGAAGGATCTGGTTTAGGATCCAAAGACGGTTGTAAGACTGATAGACATGACATAATTTGGGTCGAGGAATAATGAGAATCTCCAATATACACTATTATGTTCCTTATAAGGGTTTGACATAGGTTCTAAGGGAATATATCCTGTGATGGTGTTTCTAATGCAGGTGTTCTAGTCGTAGAACCCACCACATTTTCAGGGTTAAGGTGGTCTGTAGAAGGTAGAGAACATGATAGAGAGAATATAGAGGATCTTTATGCATCTAGAGACACCTCATGTATAGAGGGTCAAGATGTAAATTTGAATACATCTAGGGGAAACGAAGAGCTACTTCCATGAGCTTGTTCATGCTCATAGACACGAGGGAGTGTCCTAAAAGGAAGTTTAATACATGTTATTCAAAAACATATTCCCTATTATGTTGAGGTCAGAGAGAGGAAGGGAGTTATTGAGCCTTCAATAGGGGGTCATGTCCATTATAGACTATGTATCTACATTCAATGAGTTGTGTAACTTTTCACTAGGTATGGTAAGCGATGACACATCAACGGTGACACATATTGAAGATGTCTTAAAACATGCCATCTACGTGCATGTAAACATCTTTATTTTAGACTCATTACCAGAGGCGTTGAATTAGTTGCTCATAGTTGATGTAAACCTAATGAATATACCCCATTTGGGTTGGGAATCGTCATCAGGTGATGGATTATATGGAATAAAATATGGTTCTGATGAGTTCCGGCAGGGTGGTGAGGCCCAAAAAATAGCTCAACCACCTTCTGGTAGTTCATCAGTGGTTTTTTATTAGTGTGGAAAACTAGGGAATCACTAGACATATTGTGATAGGCCTCTACAGGGGTGTAGGTCATGGGTAATGGTTAGTCATCATGAGAGGTTTTGTAGAAAACCTTATCATGTAGCTGGCAAGTAGGGACCAGGGAAGACATTAGCATTAGGGGTCAGATTAGGATAAGTTCCCGGTTAGGTAGATGAAGTTTAGATACATGTAGAGGATGTGGAGAAGATAGTAGGACCCAATCATGTGGTTAGTGTCTATTTAATGGAGTGGCACCATAGGGAGTCCAGGATTCATGAGGTTGTGTGTCTAGCCAGGTGCACGGTGTGGAGCAGCTAATGGCTGAGCATGTTGGTGATCCGATGATGGTCAGTGGTATGCCACATGCATGGATATGATTTCTATTTTCTTCTATTTGGAATGGTTTGTTTAGATATATCCATTTTTAGTTCACAAGAAGCACATAATGTACATGAACTGACCAGATGCTTCTCAGTAAGTTGTAACAATCTCTGTTGTGTGATTATATATATATATAAGGTTTTTGATTCCATAGCATCGTGTGATGCATGTTTTGAGGTGCCTTAGCATCGGAGAATCTATTGGAGGCAGGTTACATGAGCATCCTTGGGAATTTAGTCATTGGGGATGCGATATTGTGATAGAGGTGAAAGGAAATAGATCTATTTTTAGAAACCATGGTATACGTGACCTCTTTGTGCCATGGGTGTCATGGGCTCAAGGCAGGCACCGATGCAATTTGTCATATGGTTGGGTGTAGTAATTGACGCAATACTACCTAATGATGTGTAGGGGTGATGATGTATCACAGGAGGAACATGGGACTAGAAATAGGTCATTTGTCTTTTATTAATTTGATATTTGGGTCAGCATTGTCTGGGTTAGGCAATTATTAATGTGGGGACCCCATTGAAGAATTTGGCCGGAACCCTTTAGACCAAGGTAGTCTGGGATGGTTTAGAAGGGATGGGTCAATTTGATACCATATTAATGTTTTGTTTTTATCTTAGGAAAATCTATATAATGGTTGAATGTTTCTAACAACCTAGGTTTTTAAAACATGTAAAAATCCTCTCCCAGATTGAGTTATTTCTATTAGTGGCTACAGTTCTTTTTTATTAATTGATTAGAATTCAATAAATATAGTTTTATTGGCCAAATATATATATTTTTGTTATTTTTTCTTTCTAGGAGAGTTACTTTAGTTTTTAAAAGGGTTTAGGGAGAAACAGGGGCTCGATGTCCTATTTTATTGAAAATAGATATATGTATATGGTTTAGGGAAATTGTGAGAGTCAAGGTGCATGGATGTGCAGATATGTATATAGAATTGAAAAGGGTTTCAACTTGCTTTTAATTCATGATATGGAAAACCATGTTTGTTGGTCGTTTAGGTCAATAGATCCTATGTAGTGGCTTCCACAAAATATCTCAATGATTGTTTAAACCTTTCAGGTAAACCATGTGACCTAGTAAACAAGGGAAAATTACCATTTTACCCTATATCCAATTTTCATATTTATTTCTATTTTCCTCTCCTTATTATTCACACATAGTAAGGGAGCCACCACATTCTCCATTTTTCCACAATTGATCCATCTCCTCTATCATTCATCCATTATTTGATTTGCTAGAAGCTATAGTATTGCCTCTGTAAGGCTAACTATGCACACCCCAATTCATTCATTATCTATCATCTTACAGAATGTTGTTTCCTTAAGATTGAATTTTAGGATTACGATGGAAACACTTATCAACATCGATCAGCTTCAAATTGGACTTTGATATTAGACGTTCATACATCTATTATTCTAAGTTAGGTGGGGCATACTTTTTTGTTTTTTTACATATATTTCGAGGATGAGGATTTTTAGCACAATTTTAGGGTTTGAGCATACCCCTAATAAACATATTAATCTGACTGTCATATAATGATAGATATTGTGGGAATGCCTTATAAAAAAATTTAATGAGTTCTTCCAAGCGAGAGGACATTTCTCTTTGGGTTATTTTGGCCACAGTGCCTGAATGGTAATAATAGATTGACTTTTTTAAACTAGTATGATAAAATTTTTAAGCATGATTATGCTAGTAGAAGGCATTAAGGACATCAATACATTTATTTTATAGGTGATAATAGGTTCAATTAAATCTTTTTAAATCATGTTTCTTTTTTAAAATCATTTTAATGTGATACACCCACACATATATATATATACATAAGTTATTTATGAATTTCATTTTTTAGACCCTTTGGATTGTGATGGTATATGCCCAAGTATGGGATGGAATGTCCATCAGGATTGAGTGATTCTGTTCACCAGATGGACATGGTTCATATTTTCTTGGGTGGTTTTGACCATGGGATTAGGCGTCTTAGACACCAGTTTGAGGTAATGTGACTGTCCAGTTTGAAATTTCATGAGATACATGGATGGAATAGACATCAGTTTCGAGTGACATGGCCGCATGTGAATGGGGATCCAGAGAATGTGTGGTAGAGGTTTTTTTCACAGATAATTACGCTCACCCATGATAACCAAAGCATCAATAGAGTCATTTTCACACATGTTGACTCCATGATGAGCTGCCATTGACCACTCATGTGAAGAGGAACTTGAGTTTTGTGGTTTAGGAATTTATGGTTTGGGAGTTCTTTCCCATGAAATAAAAGTCAAATAGGAGGATCATTTAGCTGATAGAAATGAGGTAATCATTATGGGGGATGAGGCTTGACATAATTTAGGATATTTCCCAGGATATTTATTTTGGGACATAAATCATTGTTCCTAAAGCTTTCATTCCTATGGCTGATGTGAGTTTTTGAAATGTGGATCATGGGACTGGGATACTATTGCTAGTTGTGCCTTCGGGATGTTGGTAATTTGTGACATGAGGTGTCTGTATGAACATGGTAATGGGATATATTATTGTGGTGTAACCTGAGTGTTCACCATGACATTGTTACTATATAGGTAAAATGGGAAAATGGAAAAGTACTATCCTTACTTTTGAGATTGTGATGTTGGATGAAGTAGGTTACACTCCCTAGGGGAAAATGAGCACTAATGGATGTTGTGTTTATTTATTACATAACACTGTTTACTATAATTAGTGATTAATGGATGAATAAACACATATACTATATATTCACCATTGGTTGGAATCCCAGTGATATAAATATCACACCCTACACAGACCCTTCAAGATGTTTTTGGACTTCTTGGATTTACGTAAATTTAATGTATCAGCATCAAGAACCGGATCATAGTACTATTTGGAATGAAGATTAGAATGGACCTTTAGGTCATTCATAGAAAGAGTTCTACATTTTTCTAGCTTCCATTCATGTATCAACATTCTTATTCTTATATGTTGATATTATCGTTATCCATGGGATGACTTTGTATATTTCTATGTATGACTTTCTATTGATGCATTCATTGATTTTTTTGTGGGTAAATTTGTTTTATTATCATTATTGTTAGGATTACATTCTACTGCTATTGTTTCTAGATTTTTTCCATTTTCTACTTAATTGGGATTTTCATCTCTTCTATAGTTCCGGTTTGAGTCTAATAAATCATTTATTTCCACTTCATGTTATCTTATTATTTTTGGACCAGTATATTATATTATTTTAGAGGGTAAAGACTCTATAATATTCTTGTTTACACACTTGATGAATGATGGAAGCTATTAGCATTCAAGGATGTGCATCTAATTCTACTTTCACCCATCCCGTTAAAACTGTTCAGGTGGCTATTTGGGCCAGGAACGCTACACTATCCTTGTGAAACAACTATTATAACATGGAATATCTATTTTAGTTCTGGTTGTACCACATTTTGGGAGATTTTTGTTATGAATTTTCCTTAGTTATCGAATATTTCTTCTACTATTTACATATTTATCTAATCTATATTACTATGGTAAAGCACAAATCATATTCCCAAGTTGCTAATTATAACCTCACAACTAGCCCTAAACCACTTACATATTGGGACTCATGCATGAGGTCATTTGATGAATAATAATGGAGAATTGGTTTATTTGATCCCAGGGTGGGGATGTTGTAATGTCATATTGGTTTAATGCATTTCTATGTTATTATAATTGGGAATGGTAGAATGGATTACAATATGTGTTATTCCTTGGTAATAATCTTGTTCTTGGGAGTAACAAACACATGTATGATGGAAATACCAATTCACATAGAGTAGGATATGTTGTCCTAGTTGTGTGATATTACAATTGAGGAAATTTGATCATTCGGTGGTGCACATGTTATGTGATGCAAATGATTTATGATATTCTTCTCAAGGAAAGAATTTCCAGATATTCCATATTATTGCCTCTTTTTTTAAAACTAGTCATATTGGTGGCATGCATCATGAGATGTATGAAAATAGGATGGTGGTGTGTGACAAAAAAGTAAAATTAATTTAATATTTTATTAAAAACTTGATGAAAATGGTTTCTGATAAAATTATTAAGATTTTAAAAATGTAATTACAATGTTGATTAGTGTTTCATTTATAATGTCTAACATAATGTTGAAAATGTGTTGAGAAATTGTTTTTAATTAATTATAACATGGGGAAATGTTTCTAGGAGGATCAGTTCAAGTTGAATGTATTGAATGGATTTGAAATCGTGTCCAATGTAAGGAATTAAACCATTTAAGTTGGTTTACTCATTTCAATCATGGATCTCAGAATGAATGGCCAAGGGTAGTGTTTTGAATTTGATGATGACCTATGTGATAGTGTATGAAATGAGTTAATTATGGACTTTAGAGATTATTAATCTCAATTAACTTTGAAACCATTGTATTATCTATTTTGTGATGTGCATTTTGATGTGTAGTATAATTCCAACATGAATAAATTTTTAGTTGAGAGATAAGGATATTTCACCAAGAATGCTCACCTGGATGTGGATTGGGATAATTTGAAGATTTTGTGAAATAAGGGAGAAGAGAACCTCCATGAGAAAATTTCTTTTTTCATGAAAATAATGGAATGAGAACCAGGACTGGTTATGTCGAGCACGTTTGAGATGACCATAGTGTTTCAGCTAAAACATCCTATAATGTTATATAAATAGAGTGGGCCCATGGCTGCAGAATTATAGATAGAGTCTATTAAAATGATTTTGGAACCCACAAAAACTCTTATAGAGAATTGGGTCAACCTTGAAACTCATATTTTGTGTGTTTAGAAATAAAATTTGTGTGATGTTCTAGTTTAGACACACCAATCTATTAGTATGGGTTGGAAATATTATGTGTATACATTACTACATGACTTTTATCATAAAATGGTAAGGAAGTAAATGGTTTCATAATTTATGAGGTTGACCAATGGATCTATAAAGGACATGTAATATGCAATTAATTTCACTAACATGGAAAATTTATTTCCATCTTTGGTAGGGGATGAGGCACCCACTGGGAGTCATTTCGAAGATGGAATAAGGTATGAGATCAAGTCATGGGTGAATATAATTCATTTGAAGGGGTCACTGAAGATGTGGATGAGGTCCTTATATCTGAATAAAACCTTAAACATGCTTCTAGTAGTAGATATGTTGTTCCAATGGGGTGATGAATTGGTGCATATTCCAATGGTAGGAATTTATACGTTTATATTTTTTACGATGTTCGTGGTGGAAAGTGCATAAAGGTAAAGGAACTAGCCACATAGGTTAGTGACTATGTTGTCTGGCATCATTGTGGAAGATTGGGGAATGTTCATAGACAATGTTCACGATCACCATTTGAGTGATGATGTCGTTGAATATTTCACTTTGTGTAGAAGTTATATAGGAAGATGTGAAATTTAGGAAATTATGGAGTGTAGAGTCGATTACAAAATACATGCAGGGGGTAAATTACCCAATACTGTGTTAGAGTTTGGAGCTTGACCAACCAAACTAGAAGAGGAAGAAGATATTGTACTCTTATAAAAGATTTATTATATCACTATGGTTGGGTAGCACCATTAAATAACACTAGGTTAATTGGTATAGGGGTGGATCAGCTTAAGAAATTATTGTATACCCCAGGATATGGTGAGGCTAGACTATCATTTTTTTACAATTCATTTTTCTTATACACTTCCTTTTGTTTTATTGGATTTAGGTTCCTTGCATTGTTTTACTTATAAATTGTTAGAAGTCATTTTGGGTATAAATTTGGAGTTTTTGAGTGGGATCATGATGATCAATACAACATTAGGGGTTAAAAATAAGGATATCACACAGTGGAAAATATGTTCTCTAGGGGTTAGTGGGTACCTTTTTTGGGGAACTTGTTTGTTCTGGAGATGTTAGGATTTGATTTGATGTTATATATGAATTTGATGGTGTTGTATCGATGCCATATTAAATATTACATCGTAGGATATCATTCACATCTCTTAAGGGAGACACCTATGTCCGTCATAGTGAATGTGATGTTTGAGTAGGTTTTGCTGGGCTAGTTTGTCAATAAATTTTTTAACTAACACCCCAAGTGTCTTGTCTTATTCTAGATGACAGAAGAGTCGGTTAGAACATATTTACTCCTCTAGGGGGTCAGTTTCAGGATGTGTTTTAAGAGGACATTTCAGGTTTTCCACTCATGATGGATTTTCATTTGACGATAGTTCTACTTCTAGTGGTGGAGCTAGTTACTATTCATCCATATATAATGGGACCTTAATCACATATGGATATTTAGAATCATTTAGAGGATGTGAATAAAAATGTGTTCATACATCCTAGTATTTGACCATGGGGATCTCCAGTATTATTTTTCATGATGTTTTTATGTATCATAGCATTTTTTGAACCATTGAAAGTGAAATCATGTGATATCCAAAAATTGAAACAACTTCCTTGAATTGATGATACGTATGACCTGCAGATTTTTTATTCAAATTTTTTTAAGATTGATTTGAGATTTGGGTATCAGTATGTTAGTGTGATGGATTACTAAACACCATGAATTTATTTAAAGAGAAGGTATTAATTGTATGGGATTTTGTTGATGTTGTTTTTTTGACAAAACACAAGTTCTGTTCATGGCCTTGATGATTATAATATTTCAACCACATTTGGATTAATATGTAGTGGACATCATTTATGACATATTTGACTACTCTAGAACCCATGGAGATCATGGTAAAAATAATCCCAATGTACTATGTACACTTTTTAACCTTATGATATATTCCAAGGAATCCATGATCCCATTATAGATTGATACGATTTGTATCTTAGGTCACATTATCTTATATGAAGGTGTGATAGTGGATCCGAAGAGTTTGAATGATTTTGTATCCTGGGAGCACCTAAAAATGTTTAATATGTTCAAAGTTTTATACTATTGGACAATTATTACTTATTATTAATTAAATGTTTCTCTTATTTGATGAAACACATTCAGTATTAACCAATAAGGTAGTTATGTTTGAGTGGTTTGGGGCATGAGAAAATTAATTTCATGTATTGAAGAAGTTGTTGAAGACTGCACCAATCATGATCTTAAATGATCTAGTTAAGAGTCACAATGTGTTCTGTGATGCGTTTGGTGATGGAATTAGGGATGTATACATGCAGGATAATCATATTGTAGGAAATGGGTTAAATAAGTTTAGGACACCTGAAATAAATTAATGTACTCATGATCTTGAGTTGGTCATTGGATTTTATGCCTTATAGGGTTGGTAGAATTTCTCTTTGGGAGAGAGTTTCACAGTATATAATGATCAAGAAATTCACAATGACAGCTTTTATTAGAAATATTTTAATATTTGAAATCTAATATGGGTTGAATATATGTATTTTTTTACGTCAAGTTGGTTTACGCCCAAGGAATGTGAAATACTGTCAGATATGAAGTGAGTTTAAAAAACAAAGATAGGTTGTTCAATATTCCAAATCAGATTGGATCATGATTTCCTTGATTTCAATGATGAAATTGGAGGTGATGTATAAGAATTGGATGATTAATCATGCATCCATTGAGGCACGTCCTGCTGTCTCGATCCAGTTCAAGGTGATTAAGTTTGAGGATATGATATTCTTGTATATAAAAGAAAGTATAAAATGATTGGATTCACCATAAAATAGCATTGTTGGTGGTGATGGTGTTTTTTGAGTTTGTGTCAATGTTTTTGAGCCAATGGGAATTTCAAAATAGTTTAATCATGAGTCACGTGCATCAATGTGGTTATTGCATCCAGGATTGTTAAATATGTATCGTGTCTTTTGTAGGATGTGTCGGGGGCCAAGAATGAAGAAGGAAGTATATAAGTTTTTTTGTATGCTGCCATAACTATTAGTTGCTGAAGGCAGAGCATCAAATCACAATATTATTTTTACATCAATTTATAATTCCATACTTGATGGGTTTTTATTTAACGATAGATTTTGTGGTGGGAATTCTGAGGACAGCTCCAAAGAAGGATGAAGTCTCGTTGGTTGTGGATCTATTAAATAAATTGGATTATTTATTCAAGATATAGAAGAATTTCACCATTGATTAGTTAGGTGATATATATGTTTGGGAGAGAGTGTGGAATCATTGAGTAACAAGGTCAATTAATTCATATTTTTATGCTTTTTTATCATCGTGATTCTGATGGGGACTATAAAGGTGCACGAGCTTCATGTGCTTTTGTGTACTGGTTTTCACCTACAAGAAAATGGGAAGTTAGAGAATATGATATAGGTATTCTAAAATATGTTGAGGGATTTCATCTTATATTTCAATGGTTTATGGGAAAACACTTTCCATTTGTTCAATCTTAAAAAAAAATTGATTCCCATCAAAAATTCAGACGGAATTGTTGGAATCCCTCAATGGGAGACCTTGTAGATCTTCAATGTGTTTGCTAAAAGATGGACTGTCTGTGATTTTGAGACTATGAATTGCAAATGAGATGTCAAAAAATGGTCCAGTTGTTTCATTAAATAATGGAAATTACTCATAGTCATAAAAAGTCATATTTATATTAATGTGGTTGAGCACTTGGTTTTAAATGTGTTGACAGTTTGTTTATTTAGGTGTTACCCAGGTTGGCCCATCATCAGATTTAGAAAAAGGGAATCTAGTCACCTAGGTCTATGGGGTCATTTGATATTATTGAAAGGATTGGGAATGCAACATACCAATTGGATTATCCACAAATGTTTATTTTAATGAACAATGTATTTTAGTTTTATATCATCTTCATTATCTCCATGAACCTTCTCACATAATTTATGTTAAGTATGTTGAGCATGATACAGATTCATCCACTAGAGAATATCATGTTCATATTGTGGATCATAATGATAATTTTTTGAGTGAACATGTTGTTTAATTGGTTTGTGTTTCATGGAAATGAGGAATAGTTTAAGAAGAAACATGGGAGCATGAATAAAAAATAATAGGCCAGTGGCCAAACTATTTTCCTAAGATTCTCAATGAGTTACTGTATTGCAGCTCGTGGATGATCTATTTTAAGGTGAGGATGTTATAATATAATGAATGTTGATAGGTTGTGTATTTATTTAAATTTTAGTATGATGAACTTATTTTGGGATAATGTAATTGTTATAAGGGTGTATACAGGGCCTCGTGGTTCTTTTGAGGGTTTGAGATAGAAGAAGAAGGAAAATAGGGCCCATGTTTGCAAGGCGTATGGTTAGTACATGAATAAATAAACAATGTGCCATCCCCAAGAAAACTATTAATCCTTAGAAGGAGGGATTATAATGATCCTAAATTTTAATATATTAACTTTAATTTTTTTTATACATACAAATTTATTCAATCCAATACCCAAATACCCTATATAAAAGTTCCATTGGAAACATGAATACTTAAACGCAGGTACATACATGATATGAATTATCACCAACTATGTTCTTCATGACTATATCCCTTTTAGAATCATCAAATATAATATGTATTTTCATAACCAGGGGAAGGAAACATAAAAAGGGGTTAGCTTAAATGCTTAGTATGTGTAAATTAGGAATATAATTAACAATAATTATTAGCATAAGTGTATGAGAACATGATCATGAATATATATGATCATACCCTTCATATCATAGATCATATACATGAATCATGGAATAAGGAATGGTAGTTCATAATATATGAATCATTTGGAAATATATAACATAATCACTTATTGGATAACATTGGAATAAAATAGGGAACTGAAGAAAACACTTAAGCATATAATATGATCTCCATAGAAGCCAAGACATCATAGCTAAGACCATATTAGTAGTAGAATTTCAATCTCTATAACATCTCAGAAGTCATGTATCACTCCAATATCCATCTCATAAGAATAATTTCACTATTAAAACCATCATTGTAGTCATGAATAACTCTCATTTCTATCATAGTAGCATGCGTTCACTCCTCATACCATCTTGGTAGTCAATGTTAACTTCCATGGCCATCTTAGTAGTAAAGGTGTACTCCAAAGTCCAACATATTTTATCTCATGAGATATGAATCAATACCTAATTAATTGTAACGATATATATTACACACTATTCTCAAATTGAAATATTATATAAAGGTGCCCAAAAATCATACAACAATCTTATCATTACCCAAGAAATGAAATGTTTACCAAAATCATGAAATCAAATCGTAAACTATGGAAACAGATATAAGTTTTATAATAATTTAATCTTAATAATAACTTTTGAATGAGAATTGTATTTCATAAACATATAACCAGTGAAAGAGTAACATGTTTCATAAACATATAACCTCTTAAATTGAAACATATGTCACGAAAAATATAACACATGAAAGAGAAATTGTTTTCTTAGGCATATATCCCATGGAAGAGAAACTAATTTCATAAACATATGACTTATGAAAAGGAAATATATTTAATATATACCTGGAAATTATGTATAACCATTCATAGAAATAATATTAATGGGTCCTTAGTTAATTTTTTAGAAATGCATTTGTAACATCATCAAATTCCATGTTAGATGAAGATATTTTTTGAAATATCATTAAATATCATTTCTTGATTAAAATAACATTTCTTCTTTGAAAAAAGTTATTTATAATTCATAAACCATTGTAAAAAATATTAATTTAAAATACCTAGAAAACATATGAATGAAACATTAAATCTTGTCAAAAATCATTTTCCTTGAAAACTTATAGAAGAATTTTAATTTTTTTTTAAAAATAATTTCAAAAAATAATGAAAACATTAAAAGAGCGTGAGAGAATGTTTTAAAATAAATCCTTGAATGTAACTTTGGAAAAAATTAATGAATTCATGAAATCATTTTAAAAACCATTTTTCTGAAAATAAAATTGAACACATATAATGAAATCATGAAAATGTAATGAAAACCGTGTCATTTAAAATAACACTCAATATTGTTTAATAAAGTATTAACATATTTTTATAACCTTTTTACATTAATTATAATGAAATAATCTTGAAAGTTTTTTAAAAACAATTACCCTTGAAAACATATATAAAAATTTTGAAAACATTTTGAAACCATTATTCATGAAAATAATTAGCAAACATATAAGGTGATCATCAAAATGATTGGAAAAACAATAATTGAAAAATATCATTAAATTAAAAAAATTAAAAATTTAACATTTTAAACATGATGTAGAGGCTTCACCTAAATTACATGAGCTAAATATGTAATCTTCTAAAAGGTAAGAAGAACATTTTTTTTCATATAAAAAGGATTGAAAAATACTTTATTCTAAAAATGAAAAAAATATTCCATTTAAAACATTGGTAATATAGAAAAAGGTAAAACCATTTCTTCAATGATTATAGGATTATTTTAGAATAAATTTGGACCCTATTTTTAGAAATCATGGTATTAGTGGAATACATATTTTTGACCGAATAAAGGGTATTTTTGGGATTTCATAAAAATACCTTATTAAATACATTACATAAAATGATTGTTAAATGGGTAAAAAAAATTGAATATATTATGAATAACGGGAGGATATCAAAAATCCTAACTTTTATTGATATATGGATCATAATTTTTCATGAATTTATGCATAAATATAAATAATCATGAAAAGCAAGAAGAATGATTAAATAAACTCTTATTAATTTGTAAATTGGGATGATACTCTCCATGTATAAAAAAGAAATTACAATAAGCATATAATACGATGAAAAAAATTGATTCATGATTTAACGTAGAAAAAATAATTTTTATACTTTCATAAAATAATTTAGCTTCATAACAAAACATGAACTCCAAAGAAGGAAAATTGAGATAAAATTATTTTATCAATTTGGAAACTTTTGAAAAAATATCACCATAAAATTAATATAATTGAGTGGTTATTTTAATAGTAATAAATTTATTTATAAAAATAATTTTATACTTCCGTGGATTGAAAACACACCACACAAATGGAATTTGAGGTTTATAAATCATGTATCTCACAAAAATAAAATGTGATATGAAATCCCCTTTCCTTGTATCATGACTCTCATTGTACTCATTAATACCATAGGTATATTATATATTAATTTAAAATAAATAATTTAAATAACCATATTTATATATATGATACCATATATTGTTTTATTTTGACCATATATTACTTTCTTTTTAACCATCCTATGTTAAGGTTTCAAATTTGGTATTATCAGCTTTGTTTTTCTCATGTGTCATAATTTGGTATATAATTGGAACATATAGATAATTAATGATTTTTAAAATGTAAAACATGATATACATATAATATTTATTCAGTATATTTTTATTATTATAATCCAATATATAAATATATATATATATATGAAATAGAATACAATGTTCATTGAGATGGTAGTCCATACGTCAGCATGAATGGTATTTATGACTACTAATTGTTGAATGAAATAAAATAATATACCAATATGTATAACTATATATACGTATATAATTTTTATAGTAGATTTATGATAACACACACATAGATATATATATATATATACATATATATAATATTCACTAAACCCATCTTTAATACATTTTAAGTGGTGAATAAATGAATCACATCGCTTTAAGGATGATGTAGTCCACACTTCCTCAAACGCAAAAATCATATTAACAAAAAATGGAATATATGAAGATATATATTATAAAATAATTTCAGAAGAATAAATACATAATAAATATAATATATAATTTATATAAACACTGTTTCAACCATAACGTCCTCCATTAGTTATTGTAATGAAAAAATGAACAATCATCATTTTGTGAGGTAGTAGTTTGTCATACACATAAAATGTAGGTTCGTTACTGTCACGACCCATCCCATGGGGCCCGTATCGTGACTACGCCAAGCCTTCGTTCTATACGCCAGGGGCCAGCGACTGGCACCAAAGGCGTAAATCCATAAATTGGGAATGCATTACCTTTATAACTGTAAAAAAACACATCAGAGTACACAACCGGAAGCAGAAAATACAAAGTATAACTGAATACAAAAGAAGTACTGGAAAGTAAAAGGGGCCAAAAATATAATCCCAATAGGAAAGTAAAAGTACAACTGAAAGCAAGTAAAACTGAAGAAAAGTAAGGAAGCTGCTACATCGTCCTCCGGGGTTCCTACCTGAAGGGTAGGTACAAATGGCCTCTTCTGCACTCTCATCCATCCGTCTCCTCTGTGTACCGTAACACCGAGTGGTCCACCACCGGGTACAATCCAGTCCTGCTACTCTCAGACTTAGTCAGTGTTTTCTGTCATCTGCATCCAACCCAATGAGGTGCGGGCATAGCCTATGCAGGGGTGAGTATAATGATAATCATTAGGGACCCTGAGACCCTCAAGGTCTCAAAAAATCCAACATGGATAAAACAAATCGTATGAAAACAATAGATAACCATGACATAGGTATATGTCCATACCTATACTTAAGGGATCTTGTAACCCATCTCAATCATGAGGTAAAAACAAAATTCATTGACTCAGCTCAAACCAGGATTGTTATTATCGAAACCATGACTGATGGCATACTCCTCTATCGAGTACTGTGGGCCTGCCGCGTAACACAGATGCGCATCCCACTAACACTGGACTACTGAGGTACTCCTTTTTTCATGTAACGTGGGTCTGTTGCACTCACACAGAGGCGCTCCCCACCACGGTTTTGCCGCACCCACACAGAGGTGCTCCCCCTCAAAGCCTGCAGAGGTACTCCTTCTATTGAGTACCGTGGGTCTCCTGCGCTCACACAGAGGAGCTCCCCACCGTGGATCTTCCGCTCTCACACAGAGGCACATTCCATTGGGCTAGTTAATTCACTTCGAGTCGAATCGGTCAAGCAGTCCTCAGGTCTCAACCACCTGCTAGGTATTCATATTTTGTCTGCTCCCCTCTGGAAGGATCCACTCCATGAGCTACTAGTTGATACTCCAACTATAAATAAGTCCCACATATAAGTATCTCAAAGGTTCTCCACATCATAGGTGTCTCAACGCAAAAGACGGCGCGTCGATCAGACGCCCGGTCTGTGAGTTATTATTTATTTAGTCATGGGGGCCTGGTTGGATTCGTGTACGATCCAACCTAACTGTAACTCAAAAATATTCCCTGAACTCCAGTGGGGTATTCTCAAAGGGAAGGATTCGCTCCAAGAATACCGCGCCACTAACAGTTCAGAAAATGGACGTCTGGTGCCAAAGATATGGCTTAAGAAAGTAAAAGGGTCAGTAATGGGCCTGGGCCCGATCCAACCTGGCCGGACCATCTTGGTCCAACCCAGACTAGCCCGACCTGGTCTTGGTCTCCCCCGTCAGACCTGATGGGTCTGACCTGACCCGTTGGGCGGTTCGTCCCGCTATGTTTGGCCTAGTCCACTGGGCCCGGACCAGCAGACTGCGATAGCAGTTCAGCCTGGGTGTCACCATGTAGGGGGCTTGGCAAAGAGGTCGGGGGCCGGTTTGGCCAGCGCTATGAGGGATGCATCTCGGGCGACTCAGACTGGGAGGTATGGCTGGTTGGGAGACTAGTGGGCAGGCAGCGAGTGAGCTGGGTAGGGCATGACAGGTGCCGGGTAGGCCACGATAGGGGCTGGTCAGGGCGCCGAACAGGCCGCGGGGGCATCAGACAGGCTGCGGTCGGGGCCGGGCAGGCCCCGACAGGGGCCGGCCAGGACGCGGGGGTGCTTGCAGGGCAACGGGCAGGGCGCGGCAGTTGCTGGGGAGGTCGTAGGGGCTCCGATAGGGCTCTGGGTAGGGAGCGGGGGCACGCGCTTAGGGAGAGGGGGTGCGTGCGTAGGGAGTGGAGGTGTGCATGTAAGGCGCGAGGGTGCCGGGAAGGGCGTGGCCGCGGTCGGGCAGCCCACGGCGGCGTGGACACGGTCCCCGCAGGATGCTGGGTAGGGCGCTGGAGCACTGGGTATGACGCGGGGACCACAAGCAAGTGGGTCGCGCGCCGGGAAAGGCACCGGGAGTCCACGGGCAGGTGGGCAGCGCGCCAGGAGGCCGCGGCCAGATGGGCCGCATTTCGGGCAGGATGCCGGGAGGCCGTGGCCAGGGCGGCTGCGCGCCAAGCAGGGTGTCGTGAGGCGGCGAGAAGGTAGGCTGGGTGCCACTTGGGCCGGCAGTGTTCATCTGGAAGAATCGGTGTGCCACGGGGCGGCGCGGTTCGTGGAGGCCATGGGTGGTGCATCCTTTGTCATTGTTTCCTTCATCATCGTCACCTCATCGCTATGCCGAGATTCATCATAAAAAAGATCGGCGGAGGGGTCGGTCCTTGTTGGTTCGGCCTGCATCCTGCGCGTTTAGGTTGGTAACAATCGTCTCATCAAGAAGTAAGAATTTTATTTTGAATTTATATTTTCAATCCCTACAATGTTTCCATTCCAACCGACAGTGAGAAAAAGAAAAAATATATTACTCGAAATAAACCCCTACCTTAGTTTAATCATTCGCTGTTCGTTGATGTCACAGAAATATGGTCTTTGATCCTCGGTAGATGAACACATCCCACGTCGAAGGGGTCTGGGGAAAAAGTTCGGAGGGGGTGGTTCATCATAGTAAAAGGCGTCCCTCATCAACATTCTTCATTAGGAGAGAATTCTTCACTGGAAGACCATTTATTGTTGAAGAGCGATGTTTTTTGGATTGAGTTCTTTCTTCTCCCAAGCTCTACCAAAATGACAAGGGAAAAATAATAGAAGATTGCATTGCCTATTATTAATTGGCCCAACAATTCCAATTGTTGTGTTTAACTAAAAGAGGCATCTCATTATTTAATGGGGTAGAGTTGGCTCAATTAAGTGAAGAGGGTTGGAAAAAAAATTAAATAAAGTGGAGTTGAAGAGTTTATCCACCTTAAATGGGGGGTTCCAAGTGGTTGCAAGCCATGGTGGTCCCCTCCTAAATTATCATCCCATGAGAGGTTTTGTTCGGGTGGGCCCTTCCAAAATAACCTCTAATGGGAGTTTATGGTGTGGTGGCCCCCACCTTTAACCACCTCATGGAGGCTTTAACCACCAAGAATAAAAACGAAGTGACACATTATTTTTATTAAAAAATAATCTTAAAATCTCAAAAACTTACTTTCATCCTCGACCAACTTCCATCAAGGTGAAATTCTCCTTAAACGAATACCGGTGTTGCGAGTTCGACGGTGCCCTCGAATTTCAATTCTGAGCACCATTTCAGAAGTTATAAAAACCCGCTTGCATGTTTACTAAACATACCCAAAAAAAAGTTTAGAAAGCGATTCTGGGCACACGAGGTCTTAGAATCAAGAACTGTAAATTTTCACATACTCATAAAAATCACATGTATTTATGGAAAAAAAATTCCACGGATTTTCTGCGCCTTTAAATTCTCCCCATGTCAGGGATTTCTGTCCACATAGGCTATAACTCTAACTATGGGAACAAATGGGGCTACTGAGCACATATCTGAGATTCCTGCTCCCATGTGCTCTCCTGGAAGTTCTCGTGCTACCAGCGAATGCACATCGGAGGTATCAGCCTTCCATGTAGGACCTTCTCCGGTCGATCCTCAATCTCCACTGGATCTTCCATAAAAGTTGCTGCATCGTTGACGTCTATCTCTCCATGGACATTGATGTGGGAAGGTCCGTGCACATATCTCCTCAGCTGAGATACTTGCAAGACGTCTTGCAATCGGTGCAACTGAGGTGCAAGAGCTAAGTGGTGATCCACCTCACCTACACTACTGAGGACCTATAAAGGTGTGATGAATCTCATAGATAACATTCCGCCCCATCCAAATCATTGTAGACCTCGTCGAGGTGAGACCCATAGAAAGATGTGGTCACCATCCTCGAACTCCAGTGGTCTCCATCTCCTGTCAGCATACGACTAATGCCTGCTTTGTGTAGTCTTCATCCACTCCTGGATGATCTACACCTTCTCTGTGGAAGCTCGCACCATCTCTGGTTCCACCAGTGCAGACTCCCCAGGGTCTGTCTAGCACAATGTCGATCTGCAAGGTCGACCATACAAGGCCTCAAAATTTGCCATCCCAATGGTGGAGTGATAGATATTGTTGTAGGAAAACTCCACCAAATATATGGAATCCTCCCAGCTGTGACTGAAGTCGAGGACACATGCACGAATAATGTCCACAAGGTTCTGAATGGTCTGCTCCGTCTGACCATCCATTAGAGGATGGAAGGTGGTGATAAAGCGAAGCTATGTTCCAAAAGCTTTCAACAACCCCTTCTATAGTCGGGAAGTGAATCTTGTGTCACAGTCAGAGACAATAGAGGATGGTACTCCATGTAGTCTCACAATCTCATGCACATAGAGGCATCCCAATCTCTCTACTGAACTCTGCTCTCTGATCGGTAGGAAGTGGGCCGAATTGATGAGTCGGTCGACAATCACCCAAATCGATTCGTGACCATAGATGTATGTGGACGACCCATCATGAATTCCATGGATATACCATACCACGTCTAATATGGGATCTATAAAGGCTGAACCAAGCATACTTGTACCTGGTGATCTACCTTCACTTGCTAACAAGTGAGGCACCATGAGACAAACTCTAGTACTGCCTTCTTCATATCTGTCCACCAGTGCTGTCGTTGAAGGACTTGGTACAGATTCTCCACTCCTGGATGTACCGCTAGAGAATATGTGTTGAAATCCCTCAGGAATTCCTCCTAAAGTTCCACTAGTACCGGTGTACATCCTCTAAAGTGGATGACAAGCTCCCCATCTTCAGAAAACCCATCAGGTGCCTGCGCTGTGGATATCAGAGAACATTGTGTCTCATAGCCAGTGTCCCCATGCTGTGCCTCCCTAAATAACTGAATAATTGGAGGAGTGATTGTATGAGACTGTATAAAGGCTTCTCTGTCTCTATCCACAAAGGATATCTACTAAGAAGATATCAGATTCATCGCCTCTCCTAGCAGCTGTATACCAGACCTCCTGCTGAGCGCATATGCAACAACATTCCCCTTCCCATGAGTATAGACTATCTCAATGTCATAGCCCCAGAGGAACTCAAGCCAACGTCACTATATCAGGTTCTGGTCCTTCTGAAAGAAGATATACCTGAGACTCTTGTGATCAGAGTACAAGGTAAAATGCTCTCCCATCATATAGTGCTGCCAAATCATCAAGGCAAAGACCATTGCTACTAACACTAGGTCATTGGTAGCGTGGTTATTCTCATTTTTTTCTCAACTTCTGATAACCATAAGCAATCATTTATCACTCCTACATCAGTACGCACCCAAGTCCAGTTCCTGAGGCATCATAGTACACTACATACACTATGCCTCCCTCTGGAAGCCTCAAGATGAGGGCACTAGTCAGCCTTAGCCACTACATCTGAATGCTCTACTAACATATCTTCGACCACACAATGGGTTTCCCCTTCTTCGTCAAAGATGATAGTGGTGCTGCAACTGTAGAGAAGTCTTGAATGAACCTCTGATAGCATCTAGCCAAACCCAGGAAACATTGTACCTCCATGACACTCTTGGGTGTCTCCCAAGAAATACCACCACAATATTTGCTGGATCCACTCCATCTCCACCCTCCGAGATAACATGTCAGAGAAATTGAATCTCTCGAATCCAGAACTGGAACATTCAGAGCATACCATAAAGCTGGTTCTCTCGTAGTGTTTCCAGTATCACCCGTAAATGGTAGGCATGCTCCTCCTCAATAGTCTAGTAAATCAGAATGTCGTCAATGAAGACTATGACAAATCAAACAAGTCTGGCTAGAAGATCCGGTTCATGAGTCCCATGAACACCGCTGGAGCATTGGTTATGCCGAAGGGCGTAACAAAGAACTCGTAGTGGTCATACCAACACCTGAAAGCTATATTCTGCACATCCTCATCTCGAACTCTGTGATGGAGATAGCTTGATCTATGGTCTATTTTTGAGAACCATAGTTCTGCCTTTAGCTGATCAAAGATATCGTCAATCCTCTAGAGTGGTTACACGTTCTTCATGGTCACCTAGATCAGGAGATGGTAGTCCACACAAAGACGCAAGCTCCCATACGCCTTCTAGGAGAACAGAATCGGTGCTGCCTAAGGAGAAATAGTATGACGGATAAATCCCTTCCCCTGAAAGTCCTCTAGATATACCCGTAGCTCACGAAGCTCAGCAGGAGCCATCCGATATGCTGGAGTACATATTAGTGTCATCCTGAGGTACATGTCAATGTATATGTCCACCTCTCTCTTAGGAGGTCATCCTGGGACATCGTCGGGGAAAACATCTGCGTACTGGTCCACCACTACAGGATAGCCTGGACTCTCTCCATATACTACTCCGAGGGTAAGGTAGGCCAACTGAAGAGTGATCAGATACACCCTCCTCCGAGTTAGTTCATCATGTGTTGTAAAGTCTCCCTTCTCACCAGTGATGGTGAACCTGATCCCATCAGTGTGGACACACCACACTTTGTGCCTAATATATTCAATTTGAGCATGTACTGTAGATAACCAGTCTATACCCGTGATGTCGTCGTATGTCCTCGACGCCACTACAAAGAGATCCAAACCGAAGCTCTCACCTCCTAGAGTAAGCTCACTCTGAAGAAACCAGTGCGTAATCATCGAGTCTGCTCTCGTAGGGGTCTCTAGCTGTAAGGATCGAGTCAAAGGATCATTTGGAATCTTCGAGCTCAGAACTAGGGTAGTGTAAATGAAAGAGTGACTTTAACTTGTGTCTATATGAACTGCCGATAATGTAGATTAGACACAGATCCTACCTCAAATCATCTTTGGATCACCATGATCGTAGGCCTCAGCTGCCTGGAGTTGAGCTCTCCCATGTCCACCTGCTCCCTGTGGTCGGGGTGGACGTCCAGGTGGTGGCGGTGATAACACCTCAAAATGTTACCCACCGCCATCTACTCGACCATCTCTTCTACCACTTCCTCCTTCTCCCTAGGGACCGCCTCATTCGAACCTCTGCCTCTCCCTAGGAGGTCCCTCAACTGTCTACTAATCATCTGAACGGAGGGTAGGACAGTCAAGAGCCATGTGACCTTTCCCGCCGCATGATTAACACTACCAGCTACTGGCATACGTGTCTCTTCTCCGTGTGCCCCACACAACTGATCAGGAGTCATGTGGATGAAAACCAGTAGGTCTGGTCTTCTTGGATCTCTACGACATCTGTGTATTGACAGCAGTAGAAGACTCCATTGCGTGTTGGCTATTAGTGGGTCTCGCTACTAGTGACTACTCTGCAAGGAAACTCTCCACTACAAGGGCCCTCTCTAACACCCCCACCATCATCAGGATGCTGAGGGAGATCATTGATGCTCTGATCTCTCACATGATCCCCTGCTCGATGGTCTGGGCCCAGAAGAATGGGTCGTGTACCATATCTGTGGAGTAGCGTAAGAGTTCGGTGAACGTCGCTGAGTACTGTGCTACTATCATGATGCCCTACTATAGATTAAGTAGCTCCTGTATCCGCACTACGCGGAGAGTGGCTGGGACAAACTCCGCCCAAAAAAGGATCTCGAAGTATGCCCATAGTAGTGTTTCCTCGTCATCCACCTGGAGCATCAGGATCCACCATCTGCATGTTGCTGCCTGAAGGATACTCGCGGAATGGATCACCATGATGTCTGTTAGTTTCCCTACAAGCCGGAAGACTCTCACCACAGCCTCAAGCAAATCGTTATCTGCCTTTGGGTCCATCTCTCCACCGAACTTGGGTGGCCTCTGGAGTGGAACTCGTCCAACGCGCTCAAGCAGCACACATTTTTTGCTGCTGGGGCTGGTGGCATCGGTAGCCCAACGGGAAGTAGTACCACTGGTGAATCTGCTATTAAAGGGCCCTGCACAGAAGACTCGTCACTCGGTGGGCTATCAGTACGTATGAATCTTAGGGCTATAAGTGGTAATCTGCGAGGAGGCATCCTGAAAGAAACAGATGGGACATGGTCAAAAGAATATACCTGGTGAGCTGACCTCGTTGAGCTGACTTAAATAAAACCTTTGGAAACACGCACACAATTAGTTTTTTCTTGCACTGAGTCAGAAATCAAAAGTCAGGGTCCTGGTGTATGGATACACTGGCCGCCCGCACCAACACTTGACCCCCTGAACTGAAAACCACACTTTGTACCCTTAACACAATAGATTCTCGGAAAATAAAGATCAGATTTCTATGTTTTGTGATATAACTGACCCCTCTGATACCAATTTGTTAGAACCCATCCCCCAGAGCCTGTATCGTGACTACCCCAAGCCTGCCTTCCATAGGCCGGGGTCTAGAGACTAGAACCAAAGGCATTAATCCCTAAACTCAGAAGGAATTGCCTTTACAACTGTAAACAAACATATCAGAGTACAAAACCGAAAGCAAAAAATACTATGTAAATGTGTATAAAAAATAAGTGATGGAAAGTACAAGGGGCCTAAAATACAATCCCAATAGGAAAGTGCCAGTACAACTGAATGAAAGTACAAATGAAGAAAAGTAAAGATGCTACTGGGTCATCCTCCGGGGTTTCTACCTAAAGGGTAGGTAATGATAGCCTCCTCAGCACTCCCATCCATCTATGTCCTCCGTGTAACGTCACACCAAGTGGTCCACCTCCGGGTAACATACATTCTTGCTAATATTTGCCTCAGTAAGTGATATCTGTCGTCTCCAACCAACACAACGAGGTGCGGGATTAAATCATGCATGGGTGCATATAATGATACTCAGTAGGGACCCCGAGACACTCACTGTCTCACAAAATCCCACAAGGATAAACCAAAAAATATTAAAACAATGGATAACCATTATTAAGGTATATGCCCATATATATAACTATGTTATCTAGTAACCCATATCAATCATGAGGTAATCAATAAAGTAATTGACTCGGCTCCAACCAAGATTTTTATTATCGAAACCACGATTGGTGGTGTACTTATCCTCTATCGAGTACAGTGGGCCTGCTGCGTCACACATAGGAACATCCCACTATCCTTGGACTGCATAGGTACCTCTCATGTTGAGTACCATGGGTCTGCTGTGCTCACATAGAGGGGCACCCCACCACGGGTCGGCCACGCTCACACATAGGTGCTCCCCTCGTATTTTTCAAAGGTACCCCTCCTATCAAGTACCATGGGACTGTCACGCTCACACAGAGGCACTCTCAACCATGGGTCTTCTGCGCTCACACAGAGGTGCTCCCCACTGGGCTAGTCATGTCACTACGAGTCAAATTGGTCAAGCAGTTGTCAGGACTCAGTGAGCTGCTACGTCTCCGTACTCTATCTGCTCGCCTCTAGAAGGATCTGCACCAGGAGCTACTGGTCGATAATCCAGTGGTCACGAAGTCCCATGTAGAAGTATCTCAATGGTCTGCCACATCATAGGGGTCTCAATGCAACATATGGCGCGTCAATCAGATGCTCGGTTTGTGAATTATTATCCTTTTAGTCTCAGGGGCCCCCTTGTATTCGTGTACGATCCAACCTTAACGTAACTCAAAAATATACCCCGAACTCCAGTGTGGTATTCTCAAAGGGACGGATTCGCTCCTAGAATACTAGCACCTCGGACGGTTTGTCAAACTGATGTTCGGTGCCAAATATATGGCCTAGTAATGTAAAAGGGTCAGTAATGGGCCTAAGCCTGATCCGACCCAGTCGGACCATCTCAGCCCGCCCCATAATACGCCGACCCAGTCTGGGTCGACCTGGTGAGACCCGATGGGTCTGACTCGGCCCGTTGGGTGGGTCAGCCCACGATGTTTGGCCCGGTCTATGGGTCCCAACCGAGCAGACTGCGAGGGCGGTTCAGCCTGGGTGTCATCACATAGGTGGCTCAGCCTGGAGATCTGGGGCCGGTTTGGCTAGTGCCGGAAGGGGCATGTCTTGGGAAACATGGCCCGGTCGGTCGGGCAAGTTGGGAGACCATCGGGTCGGCCGCATAGAGCACGGGCAGGCCGCGAGTGCGCCGGGAAGGGTGCGGCAGGGGGCCGGCAGGCCGCGGAGACGCCGACACGGCACCGGGTAGGCCACGAGGGTGCCGGTAGGGCACCTGGTATGGCGTGGGGGTGCTGCCATGGTTCCAGGTAGGGAATAGGGGTGCTGGGAAGGGTGTGGAAGTGGTCGGGTAGGCAGTGGGGGCATTGACACGGTTCCAGGCATAGCACGGGGCTGCCAGCAGGGCGCTAGGCAGGGCATGGGGCGCCGGGTAGGACAAGGGGGCCGCGGGCAGGTGGTCCACGAAACGAGAAGGGCACCGGGAGGCTGTGGGAAGGAGGTCCACGTACCGGGCAGGGCGCTAGGAGGCCACAACCAAGCCGGTCAGGCGCCGCTCGGGCCGACGGTGGTCGACCGGATGCATCGGTGTACCGTGGCGGCAGTGCAGTTCTCGAAGGCCGCGGGGGGCACGACCTTCCTCTTTGCCATCTTCATCATCATCACCTCATCGCCATGTCACGTTTCATAATAATCATGATCAGCGAAGGGGTCCGGCCATGGTGGTTTGGCCCGCACCCTCCACGTTTAAGTTGGTAACAATCGGCTCATCAAGAAGTAAGAAGATGATTTTCAATTGTTATTTTCAATCTTCGTAATGTTTCTATTACAACCGAATGTGAGAAAAAAAAAATGATATTACTCGAAGTAAACACCCTACAATAGTTTTTCCATTCGTC
The DNA here is from genome assembly GCA_963277665.1 of Viscum album. NCBI lineage: Eukaryota > Viridiplantae > Streptophyta > Magnoliopsida > Santalales > Viscaceae > Viscum > Viscum album. The sequence continues at coordinate 861,043,414 of OY728151.1, forward strand.
GTTCATTTTCATTAAAAAACGATGGTCGCCGATCTGTGGTAGACGAACACGTCCCACATCGAAGGAGTCCAAGGAAGAAGGCCGGAGGGGGTCGTTCATCATTCTTGATGGCGTCCCTCGTCAAAGTTCTTCATCTAGAGAATTCTTTGTCAGAAGAGCGTTCTTCATTGATGAACGGTATTTATTGGAGAGTGTTCTCTCTTCTCCCATGCTCCACGAAAATGACAGTGGAAAAATAATAGAAGAAAGCATTGTCTATTATTTTTTGGCACATCAATTCAAATTGTGGTTCTTAATTAAATGAGACAACTCATTTAATTAATGGGGTGGAGTAGGATCAATTATCTGAAGAGGGTTGAAAAAAAATAAATAAAGGGTATTTGAAGAGTTTCTCCACTTTAAATGGGGGGGGGGGGTTCTAAGGGTTTACAAGCCTCGGTGGTCCCCACCATAATTATCCTCCCAATGGAGGTTATTTTCAGGTGGGCCCCACCACCATAACCTCTCATGGTAGGTTATGGTGTGGTGGCCCCCAACTCTAACCCCCTCTTGGAGGTTTTAACCCCCAAAAATAAAAATAAATTCACACGTTATATTTATTTAAAAATAATCTTAAAAACAAAAAAAACTAACTTTCATCCTCGACCAACTACCATCGAGGTGAAAGTATTCTTAAGTAAATACAGGCACGACGAGTTCAACGGTGCCCCCAGATTTCAATTCCGAGCACCGGTTTAAAATTTATAAAATCATGCTCACACCATTACTAAACATACCCAAAAAAATGCAGAAATTGATTCGGGGCACACCGTGCCTCAGAATCAAGTGCCGTAAATTTTCGTAGACTCGTAAAAATCCAATGTATTTATGAAAAAAAAACTTTCACAGAATTTCTGGTTCATTACAGTTACCCATTAGATTGCGGTGTTTTTTAGCATATGTAGAACACTCAGAATAATAAAATACATTTATATTGAAGATACTGGTGTTATTATAAAAATATGGAATAGATAGAGTGCAGGGGTTTGATAGAAAATAAATAAACGAGCTTGAAAGAAGACATTAATACTTAATCGGGTAACTCCTTTTGGATTGTACCAAAATGATTACATGGAATACATAATTTAAAAAGATAGGATTAAATGAATATAGATGAGATGTGGTTATCTTTATTGGGTAGATATTTTCCAGACCTCAGTGGTTTTAGAGGGGTGAAGAAGTGGGAGAGCTAGTGGTATTTTATATGGATTGGAAAGGACTCCCTTGGAATTTTTTAAAACATGTAAGATGTACTATCATTGGTACCTAACTATAGTCCTAAAAAACCTTAAGAAACAATAATTAATTTTTAATGGATGATTAATTCCCATAAAATGGGTTTTTCATGTTTTTAGGTCGTTTTGGGTCTTAAATTTGATGTTTAGTATATTGCTAACCTTATTTTTCCATCAGTCGTTGTAAATAATTTTAATCACTCAAACGAATATTGTTTCTGTCCAAAAAATTGATTAACTTTTTATAAATTATAAATTATTATGATTCCAAATATGGAATTAATGTTAACAAATTCTAATGGTGTAATTGGAAGAAATTAATTAAAAAAATAACCCCACTGGTATGAAGACACTGTTGGTTTTGAGAGTAAAATCGTGAATCTGGTTGCTATGTTTTTATACAAAATTCCAATTGAAATTGATTAAAATTAAATAAATATTCCTAATTTATATTATTATTATATAATTAAACATTAAAACCAATTAAATATTTAATTTAAACATATAAATTAATTATATCAAAAATAAGTTTTGAATTAAAATTCATTATTTTTAACTATATATAACAAATTGAATCATTACTGAAAAATTTGAGAAAAAATTCCTAACAAGATATTTATTTTTTATTGTCTATTATGAAGATTAATTTTATATACTATATATAAAAAAATACGAAAAAATTTGATTTAAAATGGGATCTCCATTAAACGATGTAAATATTACCTTTATAAAAATAAATTTTTTTATGCAAAAAAAATTATTCTATTCTTATATTATATCAATAATATATATTGTATGATTATCAAAAATATATTTCCTCATATATAAAATATAAATTTATTTAATATAATTCTATATTATTAATTAATTTTAGTTATTAATATAAATCCTTTTTTCATATAAAAATATAATTTTTTAAATTATGTTGATTTCTATTCCTTTGGTTTCTATATTCGTTTATAATTACTAGGTATCCAAAAAATTAAAAAAAATATATTCATATGTTTTTTAATTATATGATTTTCCATTTATTGGACACATTATAACCAATTAAATAATCATATTTTAATAGTGAATTACTGTTTTTTTACACATGGTCTTGGATATTACGCATGCCATTGAGGAAAGCCATTCTTTCATGTAATGTATGGTGACCTTAATGTTCCATGTGTTTAATGTTGAAATACATGTTTCATTTAGTGCATAATTGACATGGTGTTTCATATAATTCATTCAAAACGTAGTTATTTAATATTAAATAAACTATTTTTTTGTATAATTTAATTAAAAAATATCAAAAAGATTAAATTAATTGAAAAAATATTTCTCAAAAAATCCATGGGTGATTCATTCTATACCCATTAAAAATATGTTGACCCTCTAAATTCTTCTTGGTTATCAAAGGTTTAATATTTGAAATTTTCATTCATAGAAACCCACATCGTAAAAAAAGAATACTATATATTCTTTAAAAAATTGAATGTCGGAACCATAACGTTAACCCAATGTAACAAATTATGAGATAAAAACATAGGATAAAATAGTTGGGAAGTCAAAAAATGGGCGTACAAGATAAATTTTTCCATAATGTTCTGATAGAGATTAATAGGGAACAAGTGTAGGAAAAATTTGATAATTAAAATGCCATAAATCATATAGGACATAAGGAATATTCTTATTGATCAAGAATAAATATACTTAGAAAACATGTTTGGTTTCAGGATTGTTTTTCAGGAGATGGATATATTTCATGAAATGATATACTTTCCTGATTAACAAAAGTCTCACCCTTTGTTTTTTTATCCACTACACATATTTTAATAAAGAGTGTGGAGACTTTTTCATTCTTGAAGTACAAACATATCTTGATATCCATAATCTACTATCCCATTTTTCATCCATTACCATCAACCCAAATATGTTTGGACAAGATTTCCAATATGTACAAATATTCATATAGAGATATAGGACTTTAATCAAACACAAATAATTTGATGTTTAACATAAACATTCCATTAATGTTTAACTATATAATATTTATTAAAGATGAAAATTTAAATCATAAAATCAAAGTCATGAAATTTTCTTAACAGTGACCACCCATATATCACAAAATAACCCATGGTTGTCACATTTAATACATGTGAATACCCTCATAATATATTCCCTAGAAACATGGTAACAACCACATTTTCCAAAAATAAATTTCAAAAACATGCATTATTTCTTATTCTAATGATTACTAGATCTATTAATTTTATCCAATATGATTTAAATATTATGTTTGATGACATAGAAAAAAATTTCAATAATCACAACCAGGTAAATCTATACCTATATGGACCTAGCCTTAAACATTACATAATCTAGAATTCTGTCAAGAATACACACTGAGGATCTTTTCAGGTTTAGAGTTTTATTGAATTATTCCATAACTATTACATATCAACTTGAACATGTCATGTAGACAATACTTCTCAGTATCAATTGTTTTTAAAAAATATAAAATCTTAAAAATACATGTCTAGTTCCATGTTTTATACAACATAAATTTTCCATGATTCCATCCTTGACCCTATTCATCTTTAAGTCCTGTGGAAAATATTTCAAAAAAATGGAATGAGCATAAAAATCACTATAAGGGTTATAAAATAAGTAAAACATTATCCCATCCTTGAATAGAAATTAGTGAAACTATACCATTCAATCATAACATACATTATGAAATCATTAGATTTTTGAATAACACACACAAATCATAAATCATTAAGGAAACTTATGGAATTCAAAACATACATACATTTTAGCTATCACAACTATATTGGGAGTCACATTTGAAATATCCATCACATTATATTCCCTAAATCTCTTAGGAGAAACATCAAACATTTCCTCCATCATGTTACCCAATGCATTGGAGAGCTAACTTGGGATCACCCGTCGTAGGATTATCACAGAACCTCCAGTATACATAATCCTTGCCCAATAACCATAACATATTCATAACACATAACACCAGCATAAAATAAAGATATCATTTCCACACTGCAATCACAATATATCATTTCGTGATATTGACATAATCAGTTATTTATAAAAACCATTTTCAAAATCATTTAAAACATTTAATAAGGTGATTTTTGCATAAAAGTGTCTCATAACACATTGAAACTATTTAATAAATTATCATTTGAAAACATTCATTTCCATATAAATAGATCCATAAAACCAATTTTAAAAAATGTACATTAATGATAAATGTTTAGAAGAATATATCTTTAAAACATTTAAAATGAAATTTTAGATAAAGGGTTTTTAACAAAATCAGAGACACTTGAATACAAATAATTAAGGAATAACATTGAGTTAAAACATTATATTATCACAAGAATAAATTGATTCATGATATAATATTCCAAAGGAAAATATATACACTGTATAAAAGTGAATTGGTGCATACCGACAATGATGTCTCAATGATATTAAAATTAAGACGAAATCCCTTATAAAAACTATATCCTTAGATTAAGGATTAATCAATTACATAATAATGTGTGAAAAATATATATAAACTCAATATTATATGATATATAGTGTAAATCAATCATAGGAAACTCACTCATGTTCTTTATAAGAAAAAACCAATGAGTTCGATGTTTAACTCAATGAATTGAAGTTGTGTTAAAATTACTCTTTTCAAGTTCATATTGATGAAAGGAGAATATATCAATAGAGTGATTATGTGTATCAAAATTATATACACAAAAAGAGGAGTTTAAATTACAACATAAATAAATAAATAGTGATTTCACCCCTAATAGTAGCATGGCATAATTATTAATTATAAGATTAACCCAAGGAATGGAAATAGTGTTAAAAGGTTCCCTTACCGATTTGGTAACTTATAAAACATACAACCCATGAAACAAATATCATTTATAAAAAATGTAAATACCCATAAATTTATATATATTACACAATAAATACACTCATGGGTAGTAAATACACCCCACAAAATGAAATAGTGGAAAATATAGCATGAATCTCATGAGAATAAAAAGTTAGATGAAAGTCCCTTAACACGTTGTAATCAGTCGAGTTGTATGAACAAAAGTTAACAACCACAAAATTATTCAAATAATAACATGAATATAAATATCATAATGATAGTATATATATCTAATGGAAGTACACAATACACCACATTCAATAAATTAGTGGCGAACAATGGAAATCTCACGTAATTAAAAGTGAGATAAGAAACCCCTTTCCTCGTGTCTGACTGGATATGATTTTTCTTTGTTTTCCTGAATAATAAACTTAAGATAATTTATACATGATTAAAAACTATTTTTCATCTTTATTATTCCTTTTATTTTACTAATTACCATGTTACAACCAATATGTAATCATTTATGTTAATAATGGTTGCTTTGTTGATATTTGGTACATGAGTAAAAAATGAACACCTTATAATTAGAAGTTGTCCATGTAGTCCATATTCTATTATCTCTAGAATGATATTCATGATTTAGATATCATATATATCATATATATCTAATATATATATGTATTTATAACAGTAATAACATTTGGAGATGTGAAATGAAATGCACTGTTCAAGGAGATGGTAAGCCGTACGTACACATGAACGCTACTATCATTACTATTTCATATTTTAATTGAATTAAAACAAAATTATACATATTTATATTATAATTAAAGTATAATATCATATATAATTTCAAAAAATACATCCATTATATGTCCGAAATATGGTATGAACGAGTCATATCACTTTGAGGGGGCTGTAGTTCGCACTTCCTCAAATGAAATTATCTCATTTACTCATAATGGAAACCCTAATGGTATGAAATAAATTAAATATTCAAAATCATAAAGAAAAAATAAAAATAATAAAAATAATATATAAATATAGTTTCATAATAATGGCCACCATATTAGGTGGTAGGAAATAATTGAACAATTATTGTCCCTTGAGGCGTTAGTTAGCCATCCATAGAAATAGCATTTTCTTTATCCATTAGACAGAGGAGTGGGTAAGTTTATTTATATTCCTTCTCATAAAAACCTCATATTATATTTAGGATATTGGTTTTTTATATATTAATTATTTAAAAATAGTTTAGGAGTTTTAGACCTAAAATAAAATAAAATAAGTTAAGAGAAATTGTTACCATTAATTTGGGTAACCCCCTTTGGTTTGAACCAAAAGTACTTCTTGAAATACCTTCAGCCTAAGGTAGTGATTTTAGGATGTGGAGAGGGATTGGTATAGCTTATTTGGGCAGCCTTTGGATGAGAAAAGGGGCTTGAGTGGTTTGAGGAATGTGTTAGAGGTGAGTGAATTTTTTAAGGGGGAGGAGGGGTACTTTATGAAAGTGTGAATATAGTATTTTATTATATAAGGATTTTCAGTTTCAAAAGGTCCAAAACACATGAAAGTCAAATATAACAGGACTCTTGGTCGAAATAAAATAATCCAATATGAATTGGACTGGTTTTGAATGTTATTTTAATATTTATAATCTTATTTATTTAAATTATTTATTAATTTGGTAATCACTGCATCATTTTTATGTCATAAATATTATTATTTATTTGATGCCTACAATATATAAAAAAAGTACCATGATGTTGGAAATATTTTTATCTTTACAATTTATATTTATATTTGAAATGATAACTTATATAATCCAATTTAAAAATTAATTTACTTAAATATATTTGTTTATTTCATTTTTGTCGTTACTTTAAGTTAATTAAAATTAATTTTTATTATCACTCCCAAAGTGGATCCATGGGGGCCCAAAATCGACATAAGGATGGAAAGTTTTTACCATGACTCATCCAATAAGGTTTGGAAAAGTTTTAAGGTAAATTTTTATTATTATATAATTCTTTTTACCATGAATTACCCAATTTACCTTTAACCACGGTAAATAAAAGTCAAAAATTACTATTCACCAACAAATTATTCTTATCTTATTGAACAAAATTTTACTTACTAATAACAACCAAGTATGTCGGATTTTATAAATTTTGTTCACAGAATATGTTAAATTTATTTTAAATGAAAAATTTAGTTTTTTAACTACTACATAGTGGTTTCACTATTCATAAAAAATTAGTGTTTTTCAGATAAATACAAAAAAACCATCATAAGATATATTTGGTATTTTGAATTCATAAAATGATTTCTAATTTACCAAATTCAAATCATAGATATTGCATTAATTAATTTAAAATTATTTTTTGTTGTCAAAACAAATAGAGTTTTTAAGAAATAATATCTATCAAAAGATTGATACTTGTTTATGCCCAATTTCAAAGTGAAATTAATTCCAATGATGTAAATTGTATTAAATGTTAAAAAAAATCTAATTACACTTTAAAAACAATTATAAATATTTTCTAACCATATTAGTAAATTATATGAAAGATAGTTTTGAATTCAAATACCGTATTTTTCATTAATAATCAAAAAATTAATTTTATCTGAAAAATTCCAAAAATTTATTCCAAGTTAATTTTGATGTCCTCATTCTAAAAAAGAATTTTAATTTTTCAAAAAGAACATATATAAGTGTCCAAAACTGGATTTAAATAGGTTTCTCAATCAAAAGATGGTAAATCGACCATTTAATGTTTATTAGAATATTTATGCTTAAAATCAGATTCATTATTATTTTAAGCCTCTAAAATTTATGGGAGAAATGTAAAAACATTTAACAGACATGTATTTTCATATTTTAGTTTCTTTTGTTGTTTCCTTCCAATATAATGGCTATGAATTAACTACCATTTAAAATAATATTATATTATTATTATTTCAGTATAACTCAATGTTGTGTGCAATGTAAGATTTCAAAGAAACCCATTGTTGTGTATCAGGTACCCCATCAAGCATAGAATCCCCTTTAAAGTAAAATATATAATTAATTAAAAAATATTAATAAATATGAAAATGTTATATTCTTTAATTACCAGGGATGTGACATCATTCCCCCTTTTGGGAATTGTGTCCTCGCAATTTTAAAATTTGGCTCGGAAACATCATTGAATGTACCACATTAGGAAAAGTGTCAATAAAACTGTCACATTAAAATAAATAATGTTATATAAAATTTTCACCCAAGAAAATAGATACTATGATTCCATGAAAACATGGATATGGAATAGAAACTAACTCTCCTAGATAAAGAGAATGTGATGGAGAACTAGATCACAGAAAATTAACAACCACAATACCATAAATATGTTGTTGGGTAAAATTTTAATGATAAAAGAGAGCATATAATCTTTTTACTTAGAGAGCCTTTTCATATACTTGCTGAATTTCATTAAAAACTAGAATAAGATCGAAAGGAAATCTACTTACTTTTCATGTAGAGTGTCATCCTTTAATAAACTTCTTTCACAAACTCATCTTTTTTCAATGTGGTAATTATTCAAGATGACTTGGTCATACCTGAAGTGCTAGAATCAACTTCTAGAGTATCACATAATCTACCAAAGATGAACTATATATTTTCCCCATCTATAGACATAAACCAAAACCAAAATTGGTTAGTAGAAGATCTGAAAATACCCAAAAAAGATAATCTAATACATTAATAAAAACTACTCTAAATCTCAAAAAATTTTCAAACAATTCCAAAAGTTCAACCAATATCATTCAATAAACAACTCTCAATAAAATTCTTCAACATAATCCAAAATATGATTGAAACCCAAATCTCAGAAAGATTTAATCACATTGTCTTCCAAGATAAATCTGAACATTTATCTCCAAATAACATCTGTTACTCTTAAAGTCTCATGTTGAAAAGTAATTAACCTAATCACATATTCTCCGTGATAGGTTAATCATTTCCATAGATACCCCAATATCTCATTAGTATTTATTCATAAAATAATGTAACTAAAAAAGAAATATTCATACTCACTAGTGACTTTACGTAGTCCAATGGTAGGTGATAAATCCCAATCGCAATTTGGTTATGGCATCGATTCCCGCAACATTTTCCCAATGCGACAGGTTGTCATGCGGTCTGCATGTTTTCCTTTTTAAAAAACTATATAATTTTATAACATTCACAAAAAGAGATAAATTCATAAAAAATAACCATATCATATTTTAACCACAAAGTTTATCTAATAACGTTCATTTTGCATCCCTAAATGTATTAACCTGTAATTGCATCAAATTCAAGTATCATATAAGACCAAATGATTCTTCATAACTATATTCACAAAAGAAAAGATGATTATTTCTTGAATAAAATCTTCATATATCAATTTTCAGGGTTAAACATACAATAAAAAATCTTCTAATGTAATCTCATCATCAAAATAGCCTTAATAATTTTAAGCATTTCACCATCCTGAAGTCTACCATAACTCTTGAATCCCGTATATGTTGACATTATACTCATTCAATGTCCTTCATGATCCATCCACCAGTCCTTTACAACTTATTCTGATATAATTATTTCTTACAAACAATATCTTGAATCATATCATTAGATTCAATAATATCAAACCACATGTTAAGAAATAATTCATACCTTTCATTGGTCATTGTCAGTTTTTGCATCCTCAGTCAGAATCGCATTAGGAATTTGTAAACATATATTTGTACGATCATGGTGATCCCATTCCAGAATCATCTTTGTAGGAAATCTATTGGTATAATGACCATGCACACCACATTTAAATCATTCAATTGATCCCTAAAAATGAACTTCTTTCCCTTATATAGAGTCAATATGATGCTTCCTATTTTTCATAGAAGGTTCTTGCTTTATGACCTTCACTTCCACATCTATAGTATCTTCATGTCCCTTTTAAATTTTTTTTTATGAGTTTCTTTCCACATTCTTGATACATAGGTATTTGAATATTATTACGTTTATGATTATTACCTGAACTTACATTGGATTTGTTTCTTGCATATACAATGCCTTATAAAAATCACCAAGTTTCAGGTTGTCAATCATGACTCCAGATAGATTTTTGATAATAACCACAAGAGTTCTCATTGCAGCTCCCATTTCATTCAATTGCTCATTCAGAAAACTGTTACAGTTTTCATCACATCCATTGTTACTTTGATGCCTGCTAGATCCATCCATTGACTAAAAAAATGTTTCAGTGTGATTATATTAGTAAAATCATCATATATTATCTTTTGAGGATTGTAAACAGTAAAAAAAACTTTTTCATGTAATCATAAACTCATTCGATTAATATAGAAAAACTATGTCTCTCTCCAATCTGCTAACCATTATGGTTATGTAACTTATTATTAAATGACACCCTAACTTCTAATCTTATCTAAATCGAACTTCGATACCAACTATAAGGACCATGACTTAACCATTACATAATCATGAATTTTTTCATGAATTCACATTGATGATCTATCCAGGTTTAGTGTTTTAGAGAAATAGGCCATAACTATTACATTATAACATGAAAATTAAATGTAGACTCTATTACTTAGTATCGATTTTATCATAAAATAAAATCTCTTAAAAAGAAACATGTCAAGTTCTATGTTTTAGACAACATGACTTTTTCTTGATCCCATCATTGACTCTATTCATCTTTAAGTCCCGTGGAAAAAATTTAAAAAATATGGGATGGGCATAAAAATCTCAGTAAGGGTTGTAAAATAAGGAAGGAACACATTATCCCATCATTAAATAAAAATAAATGAAATCACACTTTTCAATCATAACATACCATAATATATCATAAGAAAAATGAATAACACACAACAATCATAAATCATAAAGGTAACTTATGACATTAATAACATACTTACATTGTAGCTATCAAAGCTGCATAAGGATTCATATATGCAATACCCATCACAGTATATTCCCTAAATCTCTTAGGTGAAACATTAATGTTTACCTCTATCACATTACCCAATGCATTAGTGAGCTATCTCATGCTCACCTGCCCTAGGTTTATCACAAAACCCCTCGTATTCGTAAACAATGCCCCATAACAATAACATATACATAAAAATAACACATGATTAAAAGAAAGATAACATTTCCACATTCCACTCACAATATATCATTTCAATATATATAAATAATCAATTCTTGGTAAAAACCATTGTTAAAACCATTTAAAACATTTAATAAAGAGATTTTTGCATCAAAGTGCCTTGTACAACTTTGAACCTTTTAAATAAATTATCATTTGAAAACCTTAATGTCCATATAAATAATTCTTTAAAACCACTATTAAAAAATGTACATTAATGTTAAATTATTAGAAGAATAAATCATTAAAAAATTTAAAATCAAATTTAAGATAAAGAGTTTTTAACAAAATTAGAAACTCTTTAATTAAAATAATTGAGAAAAAACATTGAATCAGTACATTATATTGTCAATAAAATAAATTAATTCATGATATAATATACCAAATTAATGTATATACATTGTATAAAAGTTAATTGGTGCATAACGACAATGACGTCTCAATGAAATGTAAATTGTGACGAAATCCCTTATAAAAATGTATCCTCAGATTAAAGATAAATCAATTACATGATAATGTGTGAAAAATATTAATAAACTAAATATGATTGTATATTCAGTGTAAATCAATCAAAGGAAATTCACAAATGTTCTTTTCAAGACAAAACCAACGACTTCGATGTAAACTCAATGAATGGAATTCGTGTTAAAATTACTCTTATCATGTTCATATCGATGCCTTGAGAATTTATCAATGGGGTTATTATGTGTAACAAAATTAGATCCACACAATGTTAAGTGGAAATTATAACATAAATAAATAAATTTTGATTCCACACCTAATCATACCATGACATAATTAATAATTAGAATATTAACCAAATCAATGGAAATTGGGTTAAAAGGTTCCCTTACCGATTTGGTAACATACAAAACATACAACCCATGAAAGAAGAATCATAAAATAAAGATTCAAATACCCATAAATTGAAGTATATTACACAATAAATACCTTCATGGGTAGTACATACACCACACACAAGGAAATAGTGTAAAATATAGCATGAATCTCACGAGAATAAAAAGTGAGATGAAAACCCCTTACCATGTTGTAATCAGTCGACTCATATGACCAAAAGTTGACAACTACAAAATAATTCATAGAATAACATGAATATAATGATTATAATTATAATATATATAACAAATGGCTGTAAAAAATACACCAAATGCAATAAATTAATGGCGAACAATGGAAATATCGCGGAATTAAAAGTGAGATATGAAACCTCTTACATCGTGTCTGACTTGACTTGTTTGTTCCTTGTTCTTCCAGAATAATAAAAAGAAGACAATTTATAAATTATTAAGAACCCTTTTTTCATGTTTATTTGTCATTTTATATCACTTATTTTAATTTTATAAACAATATGTAATCATTTATATTAATAATGGTTGTTTTGTCGACATTTGGTTTTTCAGTAAAAAATGATCACCTTATAAATACAATTTGTCCATGTGGTCAAAAGTCCATTATCTCCATAATGATATTCATGACATATATATGATATAAATAATATATATCTTGTATATATATGTCTTTTAAATAGTACATAACATTTGGAGATAAGAAATGAAATGCACCATTCCCAGAGACGGTAGGCCGTACGTACGCATGAACGCTACTTTCATTTTTATTTCATATTTTAATTAAATGAAAACATAATGATAAATAGTTATATTTTAATTACAGTGTAATATCATATATAATATCAAAAACTCCATCCTTTATATGTCCCATATATTGTATGAAAGAATCATATCACTTTGAGGCGGTGGTAGTCCGCACATCCTCAAATGAAATTATCACATTTATTCATAATGGAAACCATAAAGGTATTCTATATATTAACAATACAGAAGAATAAAGAAAACATAAAAATAATATATATCATATATAAATATAGTTTCATCATAATGGCCACCTAATCAGGTGGTATGTGACAATTGAACAATCAACGTTTCGTGAGGTGTTAGTTCACCATCTATAGAAATAGTATGTTCTTACTCATTAAATGGAGGTGTGTGTAATTGTAGTATGAATAATTCTCATAAAAACATCCTAGAATATTGAGGATACTGGTGATGTTTTTGTAGAAACTATAATCTTTACGTACATGGACATTACATTGCTTTTGCGGAATACTTATCACATAACAAAAACACAAACACAAGGATCGTAATAGTTTAGTGTCTTTGGAAACTTGGAATATAATATTCAAATCGTGGTGAAATATCTTCAACATCTCCCATAAATATCTTCCTTTTTTTTACCTAAAACCATTCTTTACATCTTGGGGAAAGGAAAACATAAAATGGTGAGCTCAAATGCTCAGTAAGGGTAAACAAAAGAAATATCAATCACATCATATTCATAAGAACATAACATTTTGGAAATCTTAACCTACAAAAGAGAGCATAATTTCATAACATGGGATAAATAATAGTAGTGAAATGAAATCCCAATAGTCATAACATAAAACATGAAACTTTGTGGCACACACACATAATCATAGAGAATCATTTCTTGTTAGTCAAGCCACGTTTCCAAGACTATCTTAGTGGACAAAGTCCATTTCTGAACCGAGTTCATTCCTCATTTCAGTCCTGTTTCACTGAACCAGTATAACCTACCGTTCCATACATGTCTATCTCATGAGATATAAAATCTTTACCCAATGCATTGAAGGGAGATATAGGTCCCACCCATCTCATAATGATACCATTATTATGTGTGCCACAAAATCATATACCATACATCATAGCATAACCCATGTAAAAAAATGGGATTCTTAAACATCGTGACATCATAAAACAAATCATATAAGATAAAAATAATTCCATCACAACATAATAATATCAATGTAATAATAGGTACAGAAACAGAACCCTATATTATATTAGATGGAAAATAATTTTGATAAAACTCTTGAACTCCATTCTTGAGGAAAATATCCTTTCTACTTCAAAAACACTTTTCCTTTATTAAGATGTCATACAAATCTGAATTAAAAGAAGTTGATTAAAAATAAACTTGAATAATTGTTAAGGAAGATTCTTGGAAATAATGTTTTAAAAATCCATTCATGCCATATAAGTTAAAAAAACATTCTTCTCGTACTTTTGTCGGTAAGGTCAAAAAGTACCTCGTACGGAAAACGACAAAAGATTCCTTTCATATCTTTTACTAAAAACTCACCAAAGGGTAAAATTGGATTTAAACAATTGTAGGTGGATGGAAATAATATTACATATTGAAGAAACATGGATGTGGTTGATAAAATACACCCCAGTAAATACCAAAGTATAGTCAATCTCAGATAAAAAAGGAGATTGTGAGATTTTCCCTTACCTTAGGTCCAATTTTCTTCGTAAGTGTCCGAACCTCCAGTATAATGATTTAAATAATGTAATTGACTTATTAAAGAATCATATTAATTGTTATGATATCACATATATGGTTCACTTATGACTTTATATTACCCATTCTTATGTAAATTAATGTTATAGTAGGGTTTTGGGTAAAATAATCTTATTTATCGTATGTGTTTGGACTTGTTGTTCTTGATGTTATTATTACTTATATCGTGATTTAATTACCTAAAAAATGTAAATCATGATTTATATATCAAATAAATTCATTATATATCCAGAATATACAATAATTTATAATAGTACATAACATATTGAGGTAAGAAATGAAACGCACCGTTCCTGGAGACGGTAAGCCGTACGTACACATGAACGCTGCTTTCATTTCTATTTCTTATTTTAATGGAATTAAAACATAAGGATACATAGGTATAATATAATTCCAGTATAATATCATATATAATATCATTAACCACATCCTTTATACATCCCACATAAGGTATTAACGAATCACATGACTTTGAGGGGGCGGTAGTCCGCACTTACTCAAATAAGATTATCGTATTTAACGACTATGGAAACTGTAAATTCTTGATATAATTAGGTAGTAAATAAGAATAAGTAAATCATAAACATAATATATATTATATATAAATACAGTGTCATCATAATGGCCACCATGAGAGGCGGTAGGAGAAAATCAAACAATCATCGTATCGTGAGGCGTTAGTTTTCCATCACAGAAACATTATGTTCTTCATCCATTAGATGGAGGTGTGTGTAAGTGTAGTTTGAATAATTCTAATAACAACATCCTAGTATATTTAGGATATTGGTGTTGTTACAAAATGAAGGATTAAAAAGAGTTTAGGGGTTGGAGAAGTAGAATAAAAGAAAACAACTTAAGAGAAACTGTTACCTTTAATTTTGGTAACTTCCTTTGGTTTGAACCAAAAGGACTTCTTGGAGAGTCTTCTGCCTAATGTAAGGCTTCAAGGGGGAGGAGAGGGATGTAGGGAGATTATTTGTTTATAGTTTGGATGATCCAAAAGGCTTGAGAGGTGTGAGGAATTGCATAGAAGTGGTCTTCTTTTATAAGGGAGTGGAGGGGCTCTTTAGGAATGTGGGAAAACATTATTTTATTATAAACTTATCTTCGGTTTCAAGAGGTCCAAAACACATTAATGCTGAAGATATAATGACTCGTATTCTAAATAAAATCATCCAATAGGAATTGTACAGGTTTTTGATGATATTTTAATCATTTTAACCTTATTTATTTAAATCATTTATTAATGAGTTGAACACTACATCATTATTGTGTCATAAATAATTTACTTCATTTGATGTCTAAAAATTATGAAAAAAGTACCATGATTTAGGGAATCTTTATATCATTCCAAATAATAATTATAGCCGAATATATAACTTATATAACCCCTTAAAAATACTAATTACTAAAAGAGTTTTGTTAAAGTCAATTTTTTTCTTTACATTAAATTAATTAATCTAATGTGTCATTGTCTTTCATAAGTGGCACCATGGGGTCCCACAATCGACCCAAAGATGCCCATGGTTGGCCACTATTCATCCAATAAGGTTAGGACAAGTGTAAAGGTAATTTTTAATTATTATAATATTCTTTTAACCTTGAATTACCCTATTTACCATTAACCGTAGTAAATAAAACAAATTACTGTAGTTACTATTCATAATATCAAAAAAATAAAAGTAACCTATTAACATAATTTGGACCAACTTATTACAAATATGGAATCCATTTTTGAAAATTCAAAACACAGAAGTTACAGTAATTAATTTAATATTAATCTCATTGTTTAAGCAAACAGGTTTTAAAAGTTAAAACATTGCCAAAGATTGAATTTATTTAACCTACGAATTCAATATAAAATCAAGGATAATGACATACATTATATTAAATGGTAAAAAAATATTCTATTTATAATTTTAAACCATTAAATATTTTTATTTAACATCATAATTTATTAATATGAAAAAAGTTGTTTTTAATTAAAATATAGCGTGTTTTTACTATTCATTAAAATATGAAAGTTATCAGAATAATATGAAAAATTTATCCAAAGTAAATTTTTATTTCTTTATTCTAAAGAAGAATTCTATTTTTTCAAATTTAACTTATAAACATGTCAAAAACTATATTTAAAGTGGGTGCGCCATCAAATGGTGGAAAAACTGCATTTTTAAAAAAATACTTATTTTACCCGATAAATTTATTTTTTTCTTATACCATGTTTTAGAAAATGTGTAAGACAAATAATAATGTTATAAGATTAAAAATTTAGTTAATACTATTCATAATGTCTAGTTCATAATATTATTTTTATAATATATAGTTGTTTAGTAAAACCTGATATTGCGTACAACACACGCTATCGAGGAAGGTCGCGATTGCATGTAATGCAAGACAAGTCACGGTTGCGTGCTGTGCAAGAATCCTTCGTTGTTTCGTATATCATAATCCAACCATATTTCATTTATACATTGAATATATATATATATATACTCAATATTGCGTAGAATAATTATTATAAAAATTTTGTGTAACACGATCCAAGAATAGTGTTGCGTATACTGCAAGCTAATACGGTGTTGCGTATAGTGCAAGGTAATCTTGGTGTAGAATACAACAGAAGACATTAATGAAATTAAAAGAATATTTTTCATAAAATCTCAGGGTGTTACATTCTACCCCCCTTAAAATGAATTTCTCCCTCAAAATTCGTCGGGGTTATAAATGGTTTACTATTCGAAAGTTTCTTTAATAGAAACCCACATCTTAAAAAGGAATACCAAAACCAATCTTTAAAAACAAAAGTATGAAACGTAAAGGTTACCCAAATAAACTAATCACCAGGTTTCCACATAAGTGAAAATATGGATATGGAAGAAAAATCTAACCATCATGTTCTGATGGAGAGTGGTAGAGAACATGACTATGGAAAAGCCAACAATCACAAAGACATGAATTTGTGATGATCTAAGGTACCATATTATTCATTAGATATAAGAGCACTAGGACAACATTTTTGGTTTTCAAGATCATTTCTCTAAAGTTAATTAAATTGGAATTAGATTAAATACTTTTGTGATTTTGGTATAGTCTCACTGTTTGTCATTCTTTGGACAATTTCCACTTCATCTCTTAAAGAAATGGAGTTGAATTTGTCATTCGTGATGTGTAAGAAGATCATGTGATAGAATGATGGGTCATTCTATCTGTCTAAAAAAAGGTTAGAAAAGTTATCAAAAAATAAATAAATCCATCTATAGTGAGATTAATCATATATGGTTCCTAAAATTAACTTATACTTCATATATCATACCGCTTAATAAAATAAAACTAGTTTCTACTAACCAGGGACTTTCTGTAGGCCAGTGGTAGGCGATAAAGGCCAGTCGCACTTCGATTGTGGGTTCGATTCCTACGACCTTGTCCAATGCGATGGGCTGTCGCCCGTCCTACAGGTTGTCCTTTTTCTAAAACTATATTACTATAACATCCCATCAATAATATTAAAAAAAAACTTCTATCCTTAAACAATACTAACTTATGTCCAACATAATCCATTCCAATCTTTAGGCTTATCCATAATACTGCAGTCCATTCTCATAATATAGTGAAAAAAATTACCATAGATTTAATACCATCGTTGATCCCCATATATCATAAGATATGTCTTGTTGGTCACATTACAAACATTCAAAGGCCTTAATCATGTATTCTCTTGAATAACCATTGAACCATAGTGAAAACATGAATGTAGTAAAAAGTTAACACTTTACACATACCAAAATCCTCAAAATTCTATATACTCAAACCATGATATCACTTAGTCCTTATATCAATCATGAGCTCATGAATACTATAAAACATATTAGATTCTCTTTATCCCTTCATTATGTGCATATCATCTTCTTTACAAAAATATTTCAATCACTTTTCATGATTACCGATGCCATAAAATTATTGAAAACCACAATAGACCAATACATAAATATTACAATATTCCACGATGCTATATACAACATTATTTTGGAATCCCATTACATAAACACTAAATCATTCCACCACATCGTTGTCATATTCAACATCGCCAATGGTGATCGCATGTGACTTCCCTTTGTCCTTTGCCTTAAGTAGTTGCTCATGTCGATCATCACTAACCCTTGGATTAGGGCATTTATTAGCATAATGCCCCATTTCCTTGCACTGGAAGCATTGAAGTGTAGTAGGTCCATTCTGTGTATCCCTTCCTTTGTTTGCATCATTAGACATCTTCTTCCCATCATTGCGATATTCAAATGCCCGATGACCTTCCTTTCCACATTTTAAAAATTTACTTGTCCCATTAAGAAAATATCCACCATGCTTCCTTCCACACATTGAGCATAAGGAAACATTCATCTTCATTTCACAATTATTCTGAGATTTCTCCTTGAACTCCATCTTTCATTTCTTGTCAAAACTATGAGATGGATAAGTAACACAAACTTCCATTTCTACCTTGATAGCACAACACACAATTTCTTCATAGCTACTGAAGTCTCTTATAACTAATTCCCTTCAAAGATTTGGTTTTAAGCCACTGAAGAATCGATAAACTTTACTTTCATGTTGGATGATAAATCCAGATGCATACCATGAAAGCCTTGTAAAATTTGCTTCGTATATACCAAAAGATTCATCATCCTTTTTCTTTAGTTCAAGAAACTCCTTCTCCATCATTGTTCGTAGAATATGAGGAAAGTACTTATTGAAAAATAAGTTCTTGAACTTGTCCCATTCCATGGACTCAATTTCATCTCTTCGCCTCATATTCTTGATAAGATTCCACCATTGATCAGCCTCACCTTACAAACGATATACTGCTATGATGAATTTATCATGTTCAGAACATTGAAGAACTGAAAATATCTTTTCAGTGTTACTGATCCATTGT
Source organism: Viscum album (assembly GCA_963277665.1). NCBI lineage: Eukaryota > Viridiplantae > Streptophyta > Magnoliopsida > Santalales > Viscaceae > Viscum > Viscum album. The sequence continues at coordinate 861,063,127 of OY728151.1, forward strand.
TCAGCAACAAGTGGATCAGAGGACCCACTGAAAGAAGGTGGACGTTGCCTCATAAAGGACTCAATAGAATATTGTTCCCTTCTCTGCTCATTTGGAAGTCCAGAATGATTCATAGCTTGTGTAAGTATAGTAATAAGATTTTTCACTCCATCTCCCATAACATTTGTTTGTTCAGGAGGACAATCATTGCATTGTCCATTGCATTGATCAACACGGTTCCTTCTGGTTCCAGCCATCGTCTAAAACCCAAAAAGAATAGTGTGAGAGGCAAAAAATCATGCTACGGAAAACAACATAATAAAGGGGGAGTACCTTCAATATCTAACATCTTAGGTTTAATTCTATGACCGTTAGCGTAATTCTAGTACTATAACCTATATGTATACTTAACCTTAGGGACATCCCTAGACAGACCTTAGAAATATCTCTAGGGATCTCACTAACATTTCCGCATCCTAGTTTCCAAAGGTTGACTAAACTTTTACTCTAATACCAAATGTAGAGACCCGAAGCTTGACGTACATGGACATTACATTACTTTTGCGGAATACTTAGTACATAACAAAAACACACACACAAGGATCTTAATAGTTTAGTATCTATGGAAACTCAGGATATATTCTTCTAATCGTGGTAAAAGATCTTCAACATCTCCCATAAATATCTTCCTTTTTTTACCTAAAACCTTTCTTTATATCCTGGGAAAAAAACATAAAAGGGTGAGCTCAAATGCTCAGTAAGGGTAAACAAAAGAAATATCAATCAAATCATATTCATAAGAACATAACATTTTGGAAATCATAACCTTCAAAAGAGAGCATAATTTAATAACATGGGATAAATCATAGTAGTGAAATGAAATCCTAATAATCATAACGTAAAACATGAAACTTTGTGGCATACACACATAATCATATAGAATCATTTCTTATTAGTCAAGACTCATTTCCAAGACTATCTTAGTGGACAAAGTCCATTTCTGAACCGAGTTCAGTCCTCATTTCAGTCCTGCTTCACTGAACCGGTATAACCTACCGTTCCAGCCATTTCTATCTCATGAGATATAAAATCTTTACCTAATGCATTGGAGGGAGATATATGTCCCACCAATCTCATAATTATACCATTCTTATGTGTTCCACAAAATCATATACCATACATCATAGCATAACCCATGTAAAAAAATGGGATTCTTAAACATCGTGACATCATAAAACAATTCATATAAGATAAAATTAATTCTATCACAACATGATAAAATCAATGTAATAATAGGGATAAAAACAGAACCCTATATTATCTTAGATGGAAAATAAATTTGATAAAACTCTTGAACTCCATTCTTGAGGAAAATATCCTTTCTACTTCAAAAACACTTTTCCTTTCTTAACATGTCATACAATTCTAAATTAAAAGAAGTTGATTAAAAATAATCATGAAAACATGTAAAGTAAGCTTCTTGGAAATAATGTTTTTAAAATCAATTCATGCTATATAAGTTAAAAAAACATTCTTCTTGTACTTTTGTCGGTAAAGTCAAAAAGTACATCGTACGGAAAACGACAAAAGATTCATTTCATATATTTTACTAAAAACTCACCGAAGGGTAAAATTGGATTTAAAAAATTGTATGTGGATGGATATAATATTAAATATTGAGGAAACATGGATGTGGACGATAAAATACACCCCAGTAAATACCAAATTATAAACAATCTCGGATAAAAAAAATGAGATTGTGAGATTTTCCCTTACCTTAGGTCCAATTTGCTTCGTAAGTGTCCGAACCTCCTATATAATGATTTAAATAATGTCATTGACTTATTAAATAATCATATTCATTGTTATGATATCACATATATGGTTCACTTATGACTTTATATTACATATTTTTATGTAAATTAATGTTAAAGTAGGGGTTTGGGTAAAATAATCTTATTTATCATACGTGTTTGGACTTATTGTTCTTGATGTTATTATTACATATATCATGATTTAATTACCTCAAAAATGTAAATAATGATTTATATATCAAATAAATTCATTATATATCCAGAAAATAGAAGCATTTATAATAGTACATAACATATGGAGGTAAGAAATGAAACGCACCGTTCATGGAGAAGGTAAGCCGTACGTACACATGAACGCTACTTTCATTTCTATTTCTTATTTTAATGGAATTAAAACATAATGATAAATAGGTATATTATAATTCCAGTATAATATCATATATAATACCATTAACTACATCCTTTATACATCCCACATAAGGAATTAACGAATCACATCACTTTGAGGGGGCGGTAGTCCGCACTTCCTCAAATGAGATTGTCGTATTTACCGACTATGGAAACTGTAAAGGATGGATATAATTAGTTAGTAAATAAGAATAAGTAAATCATAAACATAATATATATTATATATAAATATATTGCCATCATAATGGCCACCATGATAGGTGGTAGGAGAAAATCGAACAATCATCGTTTCGTGAGGCGTTAGTTTTCCATCACAAAAACATTATGTTCTTCTTCCATTAGATGGAGGTGTGTGTAAGTGTAGTTTGAATAATTCTTATAAAAACATCCTAGTATATTTAGTATATTGTTTTTTTTACAAAAAGAAGGATTAAAAAGAGTTTAGGGGTTGGAGTAGTAGAATAAAAAAACAACTTAAGAGAAACGGTTACCTTTATTTTTGGTAACTTCCATTGGTTTGAACCAAAAGGACTTCTTGGAGAGTATTCTGCCTAATGTAAGGCTTCAAGGGAGAGGCGAGGGATGTTGGGAGATTATTTGGGCAGAGTTTGGATGAGCCAAAAGTCTTGAGAGGTGTGAGGAATTGCATAGAAGTGGTCTCCTTTTATAAGGGAGTGGAGGGGCTCTTTAGGAAAGTGTGAAAACATTATTTTATTATAAACTTATCTTCGGTTTCAAGAGGTCCAAAACACATTAATGCCGAAGCTGAGATGACTAATATTCTAAATAAAATCATCAAATAGGAATTGGACAGGTTTTGGATGATATTTTAATCATATTAATCTTATTTATTTAAATCATTTATTAATGAGTTAAACACTACATCATTATTGTGTCATAAATAATTTAATTCATTTGATGTCTAACAATTATTAAAAAAATACCATGATGTAGGGAATCTGTTTAGATTTCCAAATAATATTTATATTCGAAAATATAACTTATATAACCCCTTATAAAAATTAATTACTAAAAGAGTTTTGTTAAAGTCAATTTTGTCTTTACATTAAATTAATTAATCTAATGTGTCATTGTTTTTCATAAGTGGTTCCATGAGGTCCAAAAATCGACCCAAGGATGACCATGGTCGGCCAATATTCATCCAATAAGGTTAGGACAAGTTTCAAGGTAATTTTGAATTATTATAATATTCTTTTAACCTTGAATTACCCTATTTACCTTTAACCGTATTAAATAAAAAAATTACTGTAGTTACTATTCATAATATCAAAAAAATAAAAGTAACATATTAACATAATTTGGACCCACTGATTCCAAATATGGAATCCATTTTTCAAAATTCAAAACACAAAAGTTGCATTAATTAATTTAAAATTAATCCCGTTGTTTAAGAAAACAGGTTTTAAAAGTTAAAACATTTTCAAAGGTTGAATTTATTTAAACTACGAATTCAATGTAAAATCAAGGCTAATGATATACATTATATTAAATCGTAAAAATATATTCTATTTATACTTTTATACCATTCAATATTATTATTTAACCACATAATTTATTACGATGAAAAAAGTTGTTTTTAATTAAAATATATCGTGTTTTTACTATTCATTAAAATATGAAAGTTATCAGAATAATATGAAAAATTTATCCAAAGTAAATTTTTATATCATGATTCTAAAGAAGAATTTTATTTTGTAAAATTGAACTTATAAATATGTAAAAAACTATATTTAATGTGAGTGCGCCATCAAAAGGCTGCAAAACTGCATTTTTTTGAAAAATACTTATTTTACCCGAAAAATTTATTTTGTTCTTATACCATGTTTTAGAAAATGTGTAAGATGAATAATAATGTTATAAGATTCAAAATTTAGTTAATAATATTCATAAAGGCTAGTTCAAAATAATATTATAATAATATATCATTTTTTAGTAAAACCTGGTATTGCGTACAACACATGCTATCGAGGAAGGTCGCGATTGCATGTAATGCAAGCCAAGTCAGGGTTGCGTGCTGTGCAAGAATCTTTCATTGTTTCGTATATGATAATACAAACATATTTTATTTATACATTGAATATATATATATATATATATACTCAATTTTGTGTAGAATAACTATTATCAAAATTGTGTGTAACACGATCCAAGAATAGTGTTCCGTATACTGCACGCTAATACGGTGTTGCATATAACTCAAGGTAATCTTGGTGTAGCATACAATAAAAGACATTAATGAAATTAAAAGAATATTTTTCATTAAATCTCAGGGTGTTACAGTTATCATATAACTTAAAAAAAGTATAGGGGTTGTATAAGTAAAATAAAAGAAAATAAGTTAAGATAAACTGTTACCTTTATTTTGGGTAAGTCCCTTTGGTTTGAACCAAAAGGAATTCTTGAATTGCCTTCTGCCTAATATAAGGATTCTATGAGGATCACAGAGATCATGAGGGCTTATTTGGGAAGGGTTTGGACTAGCCATGTGGCTTTAGAGGTTTGAGGAATGGGTTAGAGGTGAGGGATTTTAAAAAGGGGTAGGAGTGGTTCGTTTGGAAAGTGTGAAAATTTTATTTTATTATATAATGATTTTTGGTTTCTAAAGGTACCAAACTCATTAAGGTAGAATATAAGATGACTAATGGTCAAAATAAATTCATACAATAATAATTGGACAGGGGTTGGATGATATTTTAATATTTATAATCTAATTTATTTAAATGGTTTATTAATGAGATAAACACTGCATCATTATTGTGTCATAAATAATTTTATTTATTTTATTTATAAAAATTATAAAAATGTATCCTGATGTAGGAAATCTATTTAACATTCCAATAAATATTTATAGTCAAAATTATAACTTATATAAACCAATGTAATAATTATTTTACTAAGAGATATTTGTTTTTGTCATTTTTGCCTTTATGTTAATTAAAATAATGTGTCATTATCATCCACAAGTTGCTCCATGGGGTTCAAAAATCGACTCAAGGATTCCCATGGTCTTCCATGAATCATCCAATAATGTTATTAAAAGTATTAAGATAATTTGGTATTATAATAATATTCTTTTTACCTTGAATTACCTTATTTTTCTTTAACCACGGTAAATTAGTGAAAAGTTACTATTTACAAGGAAAATTATTTTTATCTTATTGAACCACATTTTACTTTTTAATAACAACCATGTATATCAGATTTTATAAATTCAGTTCTCTAAAGTGGTAAAATTTTATTTAACTGAATCAGTAGATTTTTTAATTAATATTTTGTGGTTTCACTATTCATCAAAAAATGATGTTTTTCAAAAAAATACCTAAAATTCAGCCTAAGATATATTTGATATTTCTAATTAAAAAAATATGTCTGTTTTAAAAATATAAAAACATAGAAGTTTCATTAATTAATTTCAAAATAATTTCTGTTGTCAAAATAAATAGCTTGTTTTTAAAAAACAATATCTATCAAAAGATTGACAGTTGTTTATGCCTAATTCCAAAGTGAAATTAATTCCAATGAAGTACATTGGATTAAATGGAAAAAATATTATCTAATTACTCATTAAAATAAATTAAAAATATAATCTAACCATATAAATAAATTATATTTAATGTCAGTTTTGAATAAAAATACAGTATTTTTTATTATTCATCGAAAAATGATTTTTATCAGAAAAATACCTAAAATTTACCTAAAGTAAATTTTCATGTCCTAATTGAAATGAAAAATTTTATTTTTTCAAAAATAACATATAAAAGTGACCAAAATTATATTTAAAGACTGTTCGCTATCAAATGGTGGTAAATCATCCTTTTAATGAATATTAGAGTATTTTTTCTTAAAATCGGATTCCTTCTTATATTAAGCCTCTATAATTTTGGGGATAAATGTAAAAACATATAACAAACATGTATATTCATATTGTAGTCAATTATGTCCATTCCTTCCAACACAACAGATGGATGTTAACTACCATTTAAAATAATATTATATTATTATTTTTGCAGTATAACTCAACGTTGTTTGCTATGTAAGATTTCAAAGATACTTGTTGTTGTGTAGGGGTTACGCCATCGAACATAGCATCTAATTTAATGTAAAATTAATAATTAATGTAAAAATATTAATAAATATGAAAATTTAATATTCTTTATTTACTTGGGATGTTACAATACCATCAATTTTTTTATTCATGTGAAATATTTCTTTATCCAAACATCATTTTCTAAAACAAATGTAGTAATTAAGTGTTACCTTAACCAAATAAAAATATCAAACTACCATGAAATAGATTTTTATATTTCATCATCAACATTAAACAAGTCATTTTAAATTCTTAATTAAAAATTTTAATTAAAATAATTAGATATTTCATGATTCATATAGCACAATCCTTGAATTCTAAAACATAAATATATCATTAATCAAAACATATTCTTAAACCATTACTTTGGAATACTAAAATTATTCTCTTGTACCTCATTCCAATTATACTAAATATGATTCATGTATTAATTTTCCTCAACCTCAAACTAATCAGGATTCTTTATGATTAATGTAAAAAATAAATGGAGAAAATCACAAACCTTCTAATTGATTTTTTGGTCTTATTATCTTCATATGTATAACAAATACTCATACCACCTTTCAAATTATTATTATGAGTTTTCATTATGGGAGGTCAACATGCATTATGACCATAATTTAAAAATATGAAACATTAAATGTTAACCCTGTTCCTTCCAGTTCTCTCCATTAACTAGAACAGGAAACTGTGGGGTGAGAACAAATATCATGGAAGAAACCCACATAATAATGAAAAATTACTGATAGGATGTCTAAATAATAAAAACATCATTAATATATGACCCCCTATGTTTATCACTAGTTATTATTGGGATTCTTCCAAATGAATCCTTCATGACATTTCATGAATATTTTTTGAGTTCCCAACGCATATCACCTAGGAGTGTTAAAACAGGTGTGTAGCAAGGCACATTGTCTTACACCAGATTGCCCCGAGTTTTGTCCGATACATTTTTATATGTTTATACAACTAGGTACATCTATGCCAATGAAAACTGAACATGTAATATCATGTCATGATTTTATTATTAGGAAACCACTAACTCCACCACTTACAAAAATTCTAACATATTATCCAATTGTTCTCATTATCCATTGTTTTATCCAAATACATGTCCTTAGTCTTTTCAATATCTTTTTCTCACAATATCATCCAAATAATAACTAAATATTTTCTCTATAATAAACTAGGGAGAAAATATATTTTAATATATTTTAATTATATAACTTTTATGGAATTCATAAAACATTATACAAAAAAATTTCCCTAGGACCGTACATATCTAGTTCATTTGAAATAATGGGGACATAAACATGAAATGGGATAAATTATCTAACACTAGGTTATTCATGACTATCACCCTTAATATACGAATAAAACATTATACATATATTCATATGCTAATGATGGAAAAATTACAATGTGGGATCTAAATGCATAGTAAGGGGAAATAAGGGAGATATATAAGCATAATTATGACCAAATGTGTATAAGAACAAGATATAGAAAGTATAAAATCATAATTTTTATTTCAAAGATCATTTAAATGAATAATTTCATAAAGCACGATAGTTTACAAAATATAAATCATAAGGAAATAGTGAATATAATCCATAAATAAAAAACATAGGAATAAAACAAGGAATTGTGTAATACACATAATCATATAACACGATATCCGTAGTAGCCTAGGCATCGCTGGAGAGACTAGATTTGTATTACGAGTTCATTCCTCATACCATCCTAGTAGATAGAGATCACTACCAGGAACATCTTGGTTTTCATTATATCACTCTCTATACTATCATGGTAGACATAGTTCTCTCCAATGGAAAGCATAGTAGCATTATATCATTCTTCATACCATCTTGGTAGTCAGGTATCACTTCCATGGCCATCAAAGAAGTAAATTATTACTCCCAACCCCTTCATAGTCTATCTCATGAGATATAAATAATCACTCAATCCATTGTATAGTGATATAGGACCCACAAATATCATAATTATATCATACATAAATGGTCCAAAAAACCATAAAAAATATTATCTTAAACAATCAAAATGAAATTGGTTTCATACACATGTAATCATATCATAAGATATTGAAATATATATATAATTAATAATAATTACATGAAAATCATAAAAAATGAAATTGAAAATGATTTCAGAAACATATATTCCTTTAATGAGATATTGATTTCATATTAATATAAATTATGGAAGATAAATATATTTCATAAACATATAACCCATGATTTAGAATGATATTTCATAAAAAAATAACCTATAAAAGAGTAATTGATTTCATTAACATGTAACATATGAAAAAAATGTATATCCTAAAAACATTACATTATGAACATCCATTCAGTGAAATAATATGAATGGAACATAAATAACATTTACTATAATTCCAATTTTAACATTAATCAATGTCATCATAGATGGAAAGTAATTTTGAAATATCATTCAAAAACATTTTCTTCATTCATATATCATTTCTTTATTGATTTGTTTTTAATGAAATAAAAAAATTGGATATTCATTTTCAAATAATGTTACTTTAAAATATATAAATAATACATTAAATAATATTCAAAACATTTATCCTTGAATACATACAAAAAAATATTCAAAAAAATTAAATAAAATTATTTGAAAACACCTTGAAAACATTAAAATAATGCTGGAAAATGTATTTAAATCTATTTCATTGAAAATAACATTTGTAACATGTAAATAATTCATGAAAACATTTTGAAAACCATATCATTAAAAACTACATTGAAAACTTATAAACAAAATTTGATAACATCATAAATATAAATTCATTTAAAATAACATTTAAAACATATAAATGAATAATTGAAATTATATGAAACAGTTTTTAGAAGAAAAATTATGAAAGAATCATGAAAACATTTTGAAAACTAATTACCTTGAATATGTATAAAATATGTTTGAAGACATTTTATAAACCATTTTTCCTGAATAATACGTTGAAAACATATAAACGAAAACTAAAAAATGAAAATGATTTATTAAAAAAATAATTGTAAAAACCATTAAAAATCCATATTTTATAAATGAAAGGTAATCTTCACAAATATGACTGTGGGAAAATCCATACATGTCATATATGGTAAGAATAACATTCCATTATCATGATAAAGGGTTAGAACACTACTTTTTTAATGAAAAAAAATTACATTCCTTTGAAACCATTGGTAGATGGATGATTGCGAAATAAATTCCATCCAATGATTATAGTATAATTGTAGAATATTTAGGATATCCCATTTGGAAAGCATTGTATTGAAGGAACACTTATTTCTGACCAATGATAGGGTAATGTCAGGATTTCATAAAACTATTATTAACTATATTATTTATCATAGAGAGGAATGTTTTGACCAATACATGTATATATTATGAATAACCAACATAGAATAAAATTCAGGATAGTTATTGATATATGGACCATAATATTTTATTAATGGATGGATAAATATAAATAATCTTGAGAAACGATGAGACTGTTTCAATAAACTATTACAAATTTGTCACTATGGATCATACACTCTATATATATGAAAGGGAAATTAAATGAAGAATAAAATAAAATTAAAATAGGTATATTCATGATATAACATTAAAAATGTATGTATATGAACCTTGAAAAACATTTAGGTGGATATCAAAACAAGATTATTGAAGAAGGAAAATCTAGACAAAACTATTTAACATATTGTGTATCTTTTGAAACATAAACCCATAAAATAAATATTCAATAACGATTATTTAAAAACACATATATTTATGTATAATAATCATTTAATACATCCATTTTCAGTATACACAACACATATATGGAAATGGTGGTAACTAAAGCATTAATCTCACCAAAATAAAATGTGAGATAATATCCCTTTACCTTGTATCATGACTGTATTCATATTTGTTCAAACAACATGTATAATGAATATAAATTTTTTATGAATATTTTAAATATCTATATTCTTATAAATAATACCATTTATTTTCTTATTAGGGCATTATATTTCCCTCTTGTTAACAATCCTATGTTATGGTTTTATATCCAGTAATATCTTCTTTGTTTTTAACATGTGTCTGAATTTGTTGAACTTTGGTCCTTATAATTATATAATTATTAATAGAATATAAACCATGATATAAATGTAATTTATATTTTTATTTTAAAAAATCCATATATTATAGATTTATGAAATAGAATACACAATTCATGGAGATGGTAGGCCTTATGCATGCATGAATGATATTTCAGTTTAATTATCATGATGAAAGAGAGAAGGTGGAATATATATATATATATATTAAAGTATCTATATTATATAATATATATAATATATATACAGTAATCCCATTATTAATACATTCCATGTAGTTTAATAATGAATCACATCGCTTTTAGGGATGGTAGTCTACACATCCTAAAACGACATTATCGTATTAACCAAAAATGGAAATTAAAAATGTATACGTTGTAAAATAAGTAATAAATAATAAATACATAATAAAAATAATATATGAAATATATAATATAGTCACTATAATACTTTCTATCATGATAGGCTATAATGGATAAAATGAACAATCATCATTTTTAGGCATTATTTCACCATACCCATAAACAGTATGGTCATTAACCATTATATAGGGATGTTTTAAAGTTTAGTTATAAAACTTTTCATTAGATTATCCTAGTATATTTTTTATTATGGTGTTTTAATAAAATCCTAGAATTAATAGAGTGTATGGGTGGGGATATAAAATAAAATAAAGGCTCTTGAAACAAGATGTTAACTCTTTATTAGGTAACTCCTTTTGGTTTTTACCCAAAGGATTTCATGGAAAGCTTTTTCCAAATGGAGTATTATAAGAGTAATGAAGGTTTTATTTAATGTGTATTGGGATGTGATGACTGGTCATATTTTTTTAGTGGTGTGATGAAGAGGTACATGTTGTGGACTTTTATAGGAATTTGGTAGGTCATAGAAAGGCCTCTATGGAAATAAGTTATGTGTACCCATCTTATTACCTAAAAAATTCCTAAAAACCATAAAACTCAATAATGGATTGTTTATGTACAATTAATGTACATAAAATGGATTTTGGACTTATTCATATGGAATTTTTTAGTCTTAAATATGAGTATTAGTGCTTTGATAACCTAAATTTTTTCTTAGTTATTGTAATTAATTTAAATAACTTTTTCTAATATATTTTCCCAAAAAAAATTGACCTTATTATAAATTATACATTTTTATTATCCAAAATATGGAATCCAATTTTTCCAAATTATTATCACATAATTGGTCGATATTAACATTAAAAATAATATCGCTAATGGGACAACACTTCAGGTATTTAGAGTAAAAATGTCCCAAGTATTCTATGTTTTTATACCCAATTTCATAGATATGTTTATTACATGAAACAAAATAGAATTAATTTATAAAATTTATCATTTAATTAAACATTATAAACAATTTAAAAAATAATTTAACATTATAGATAAATTAGATGGAATAGAATATTTCAATAAAAATTATTTTTTAACTATTCATTATATAAAAAAACCTTACGGATAAATATTTTTTTATCATAAACAAAATTTTATGTTTCACTTTAAAAAAATTTGTTTATTGTGAAATATTAAATCTATAAAAGTTGTTAAAATTTTATTTAAAATTGGATCTCCATTATAAAGTAGTAAAATTACCTTTTAAAAAATATGGGGGTTTTAGTATAAAATTGGTTATGTTCCTATATTATATATATAAATTATGAAAGTTGATTATCAATATTATTTATTTGGATATATAATATATTCATTGAACTAACATCATTCACTAATAGTAATTAATTTAAAATAATAATATAAATCATCTTTTTCAAATAAAAATATACTATTATTTAATCACTTCCTTTACATTTATTTGGTTTCTAAATAATTTTTTAATTAATATGATACAATTGAATTCAACAATATCGGTTTAAATGTTTTTTAATCCTAAAATATTCAATTTAATGTACATGTTTTATCCTATAAAATAATTGTATTTTAATAATGAATTTGATTCGGTAAAAATCAATTTTGCATGTTGCACAAGCCATTGAGAAATGTCTATCGTGCTGGTAAAGTAAGGTAATAACAGATTTACTTGTAATAAATATAAATTTTATTTTTCATTTAGTGAAAAATTAAATTTTTGTTACATATATCATAAGACAAAAATAGGGATTTTATATAAAATATATTATTTTAGTTTGGTGTTAAATGTAAAATACAAAATAGATTTAATTAATTCAATAAACAAATATAACAAAATATTTGGGCATTATAAGAATAAAACACAATTGGTGCGTGATATGTATAACATACATGCCTACCTAGAAAATTGTGCAATCCATATAATTTTGGACAGTGGGGTGAACAAGTTTTTCAAACGGTTTGAATGAAAATGTTGGTAAACCATGTGCCCTTCTAAAAGATGGAAAAATTACAGTGTTTCCATTATGGGATTTTAAGACTGTCACATAAAATAAAATCCCATATCCTCCCTTTTAACCATAGGAACGAATCAAGGCTCTCAAATCATCCAATATATCGATTTTCATCATTTGTATGCCGTTTGCGGCCCCATTTTCATGGTCAGAAGCTATGGCTATGTCTAATTCTAGACATTCTTCTCTTTTCAATATTAGGGATTTTATCTGAGAAGATATTATTCCAATGCCCTAATTCATTCTTTTCTAGGGTAATATAGGATAATTTTTCATGTGCTACTTGATTCTGGGTCATAGACTTTGATTACGAGTGAATTCATCATCAGATTCAAGGAATTTTCCTATATGTTATATCCCATAGTTTTTTTTGAGTTTTTTTCTCGTAAATATTATTTCATACATTATATTATTGTTGTCATGGTGTTTTTTGAGAGTTTGGGTGAAATGGGTGTCTAATTGTAGAATTTTACCCTTCATGGTCTTTGTGGGATGCATGGAGGAAGAATTTTATAATTTAGGGCCACACATAGTGTGATTTGGCCTTATTGAACTGGGTTTACAAAAATGATAACTAATATATTGACTGATGATTTAAGGGATCCAATGTTTAACATGTTGAATGGTTAGTTTTTTGATTAATAAGGAAAATATATAGTTTTTTTCTATAGTTGTTTAAAGACTAAGGGATTTTATTTTCATGGCATGAAAATGAGTTTAATGAAATTTAATGTGAATGTGAAAAATTGTTTGTGATTTATATTTTGATTACATAATAGGGGGTTAACATATGGGAAATGATTTAAGAGTTATGTGATCTATCATGTGGTAATTATTTATTATGATAAATGGAATGATGTGTGGAAATTAGCGAACATGATTATTGATTATAGGCAAATGAAATGCGATTTTGGCTTAATTGAACTATAATATAAATGGTAATGTGACAATGGGTTAGGGAAGAATAATTAATCCCATGTTGAGTTAGATATATTATAGGGGATATGTATAATGATGAATGTGTGGTTTTGATTTGGTATGTTTGATGAAATGGATATATATATATATATAATATTGACATGGATTGGTGGTTAGATGAAGGGTTGAGGCTCCTACCACTGGTCAAGTGGGAGTGAGGTTCTAACCCCACCCAAGAATACATGTGTTAGCAAGTGAGATGGATTATTTATTCCCCTAAGGGTTGCATTCAACATTATTATCTGGATAGAGTCTCCAAGGTATGTTGGGATATATTTATCCAAAGTGATATGTGGATTTTATATTCCCTTATGCTTACTATAGTCTGCTGTAACCATTGATTAATTTTCCAAATGGATATCTAATGGGACACATGATGGAAATTGAAGAAGTAATTTAGATTTTGTAAGAGATTAAATCCAAATAATGTTATAAATCATAAAGTAAATATGATTAATTAGTGTCACCCAATGTGTCATTTATTTAATTTTAATTTATTTTGTATTTTCAGGCAGTATATGTTTAAACATGTTATTGGTAGACCACGTTGGTGGTGGATTACTGTGTTGTAATGACACCCGGGTCGACCTTCCATTAGGTCCCCAAAAAGATGTCATGATTGAAAGTTCACACAAGGGTAGAGGTCCATTTCATATGAGTTTATTCTAGAATATATTTTTTATGGATTAGGTTCCAAACATGGATTTAGGAAAATTTCTGGGATTGATCTGCATTACTTATTTTTGGTTTCTTGTAATTGTGACACCACTATCATAACATGGAATATTTATTTCAGTGATGGTTGTACACAATTTTGGGAGATGATGAATATAAATAAAAAACTAATATTGGAATTTTTTCCATTAATTACATTGTTTTATATACTGTAATACTCTATAAAAGTTGGTATAGTCTCATAATGTGGCTTATTAGAGCCTCACTTTTAGTTGGAAACCTCTGTTGTACATGGAGGCGCACTCGAGGTTATCCAGCAACATAAATCAGGTCACTGGATTAGTGGCTCCCTACTGAGGGTAATTCCATATATAATTAAGTAATACATTATAATTTCTAGATTGAATGGTATGTGAACAATTTAAAACATCATTTTTAAACCACTCATCATAAATAATGATTTCATGATCATTCCAATTGTCTATAGGCTTAAGAAGTTGTTGACCTTAATGATCATCACTAACCATCATATTTCCGAAATATTTAGCGTAATGGCAATTAACCATTCATTTTGAATACTATAATATATGTATTGAATTATGTAGATCTTTATATCTATTTTCATAATAGGATAAATTCTTCTTATATATTTTACATTTGATATTATTATGACCTTCCATCCAATACATGAAAAATTTACCACTTCCCTTAAACCAATTTCCGCCAATTTCCTTCCATTCATTGAGATGATTGGTATGGTTAACTTCTTCTCTCAATGGTATTTATAATTTTTGTTGAATTCCATTTTTTTAGTAAAACCATAAGATTGTGGGGTTACTCTAATTTTCATCCCCACATTAAGATCTCATCAAAATATTTCTTCATAGAATCCAAATCCCCTTATAGATATCACACTTTTGAGATTTGGTTTAATGATGGATAAAAATACATCAACCATACTTTCATATTTTTTTATACCATAATAATACCACACATGTCTTATAAAATTTTATATTTAACTACCTATAGACTCACTTTCCTCATTCTTTAAATAATTTCATTAAATATCTATATTTATAATATGAAAAAATGAATGTAAATTTTAAAAAATAATCATCAAATTTTTCCCAATCCATAGATAAAATTTCATCACCTTCTCTCATGTTTATGATATGGTTCCACCACTAATATCATTCTCCATATAATTTTTAAACAATTAGAATAATATTTTCATTTTATAGTAACTAAATAACAATAAATATATTTTTAATGATACTATTCCATTTCTCAACAACTAGTAGATATGTAAACCCACTAAATTATTGTGGATATTATATTCTAAAGGAGACAATCGAATGTTGATCCCTCTTTTTATCATTTAAATTGATAACATGATTCATAGATTAGAAAATGATTTACGAGCATTGAAAAAATAAGTTTCATTCTAGATTTCATAACACTAAATTAATTATGACGTAAAAAATTAAATTTCCCATTTCATTTATCATTAATGTGATTCTTCCAGTTTCCAACCATTGACTAAAAATATAATGAATATTTTAACAAATAATAATCATTTTCAGAAACCACATAATCATGAAAAAATATTTATTGGATATCTTAATTTTGAAATATCTTATAATTAAAATTATCCATTGGGTTATCAATTATGTTTTCTCATCCAATTTTGAAAACTAAAAACAATTCGTTCAGTAATAAATTCTATAGTGAACCAATAAATTTTATACATTAATATTTCATCTAAATAAGTTAATATTCATTAAATGACATTTCAATCCATGCTAGAAAAATTTATGTCTCGTATCTTCAGAACATTTGAAACATGAAAATGTAGTTAATTACATATCTATATCATCTATATCTTATTTAATAATTACTAGAACCATATTTAGGTATATCATACCTAATAACATTGTTATTATCCTATGGAATTGAATAATAACAAAATGGGGAAATCAAATTCATAGTAAGGCTCATCAAGTGATATATCAAAAATAACATAATGATAACATGATCATATGAGTTTTAGAACATGATTTTACCATATCAAAAACAAAATAGACATATAAATGATCAATATTGACTGTTATTTTATAAAACATGGCATTTTTTTAGACATGAATCATAGGGGAATCAATGACTTTAAATCATGAAATCATAAAATGGGAACCTTGAGTTTTGTGGAAAAAGGACGACAGAATCGAGATCCGGAAGAACGGCCGAGGCGCGAGGAGGAACACACGGTTCTGCAATTTTCCTTACTACACGACGTGTAGTATCGGCTACATGGCTTGAGTTCGTCAGCAGGCCACATGGAGGGTAATCAGGGAGTACACGGAAACATGTTACGTACACGGCCAAGGACACGGCATGTATACCCTTCCCCATCTAGTCCTGGCCAGATACACGGGATACCCTGTGTACTGGTTCCCGATTAGGCAATACAGACAGAGCCCGTGTACGGCCACATGGACAACGTACATGGAGCAAACCCCAGGAGCTCAGACACGATGTGTAATCTTACTACAAACTGGGTAGTGACTTTTTACACGACAAGCCTAGAGACATGGGTCGTTTACATGGGCAGTACCCGGAGTCGAGGAACACGATGTGTGATCCTACTACATGTCGTATAGTTGAGTTTTACAAAGCTTGGATGGATGACATGAGCCATTTACATGGGCAGTACCCAGGGTCAAGGAACACGACATGTAACCATACTACATGTCGTGTAACAAGTTTTACGTGGCTTGAGATATTTTTCTTTTTTGACTTGGACTAGATTCCTTAGGGTTTGTATCTTTAGTCTTTCCCATGAAGGTTTCTAGTATCATTTCTACGTACAGGACTATGATACTTTCAGCATGACATCTTGAATATAGTTATTGGAATCCCCTCTGTGAGACTTATAGCTGGATCCTCTATTCATTCCTGGAACCCTATGTAGAGTTCCTGGTATCGATGTGACCAACTTTACCCAGGAACTGATCCTCTACTTAGAGGATTAGTTCAGACTGAGTTGTTAGAATCACCCCATAGTTATTGGTCGTGATCCTCATATGAACATATTATTTCTCAAGTACTTGTGGAGTGTGTTCTACCAAAATTAGTACTTTGCATATCTCTCTTCGGACCTCGGAGTGTGTTCTCCTTGTTACGTGCTTAGTGGAATCTTCGAGTTGGATCTTAGTGGTGGTTTTGTAGTATTCGATTGTGTGTGAGTATATCTGGATATTCTTGTTATATGTTCTGTAAACATATACCATGTAGAACTAACTGTATCATTCCATTGTGGTATTTTCTTTTGTTGTATTCCTTTGTGGTTTCGGGGTGTCCTACTAGGTATTGTTATACTCAACCCTACACGGGCATTGTCCGCACATGTCGTGTCTTGGGCAGACGAGCGAGCCTTTGACAGGATTCTAGGCGGACCAGGACCGGTTGGTGCTCAGTGAGATCAGAAGGGCCGAAATGTGTTCCTACGACAACAGATTTCAGTCCTAGTTCATTTTTTTAGAGGCTGCACTTTGTGATGGACTCTCTATTTATGGGAATGTACTTTTGGCCCAGGGTTTTACACTACTGTACTTTACTTTCCTATCGTACTCTATTGGTTGGGATTTTAGTGTATGCATGATTTTCCATCTCTAGTAGTTTTTTACTTTTCATCATTTTGGGCATGGAGATGTGTGTGTGTGTGTACAGGTTTATTGGAAATTTATCCCATGTTAGTAACAATCCTACTCAGTGCTAGTCACTAGCCCCTGGCCTATTAGTGGCGGGCTTGGGGAGTTGTGGCTTGGGCCCCACTGGGACGGGTCATGAAAGAGTGGTATCATAGGTGGTCAGTTCTACCATTGGACCGAGAGTTTGTGAGTTGGTTTGGGGAAACAGTGTTATGTGTTTCGAGTTCAGCATTTAGGACAGGAACCTTGTGTTGGTGCGGGTTGCTGACGTATCCATACACACGGACTCTGATGATGTGCTTTTCGAATCAGAAATAGAGAACACTAGTTACAAGGGAAAATAATGGTACATGCATCATATAGGAATGGGTTGTGGTTTCCATTTCCTTCTTGAGTCAGCTCTCTAGATATACTGACTGACTATGATACATCTTGTTTCATTACTGGATGCCTATACAATGTGTACCCACTAGGATCCTGCAGCTCGATCACGAGGATGACCCCCTCGGCGATGAAGCTTTGATACATGGACTAGATTCACCAGTTTTACCTTCGGGTGGTGAGCGAGTCATTCCAACACTTGTGGAGTAGTGTTTAGTTCATGGTGTACCCAAAGAGGAGGAGTGCAGGCTGAGCTCAATCCATGAGTTTCAAAGATAGAGACCCCTTAGGTTTCGAGGTGATCCTGACCCTCAGGCAGCAGAGGACTGGAATGAAGTAGTGACAAGAGACTTCTGTTTGGTCAGGACACCAACAGACCAAATGGTGATCCTGGTAGCGAGCCTTCAACATGGCTCGGCAGGGTGATGGTGGAGTTTGGTTATCCAGACCCACGATGAGGTGACTCTTTCATGGTCAGAGTTTGAGCATCTCTTCTAAGAGAATTTTTCACTAGTTACCCTGAGAGCAGTATGTATACAGGATCTTCTTCAGCTACATTAGGGAACCATGATTGTGGTTGAATACTCATCGAGGTTTACCGACTCTCACGATACTCAATGGATATAGTCAAGGATCAGAACTTCAGAGCTTGGACTTTTAAGCAGGGCTAGCGCAGATACATCCAAGCTAGCATCATCCCTATGAGCATTCCTACATATGATGTGGTGCTTGAGTGGGCTTTGGTGGTCGAGAGATTCTTGGAAGAGCAGAGACAGCCGGCATTTTTTAGTAGTGAGCGAGCTGGAGCAGAGACCTCGGCAGTAGGGAGCTGACATCAGGGACCCAGGTGTGGGAGGATTTTTTAGAGGAGATCCCAGAACAGGGGATCTGCCGTATAGGGTTCATAGGGCACATCCCGCCAGCCTCGAGAGAGGCGATGCTACTCTTGCGATGACAGGGGACATCTCTCTCTAGATTGTATGACCCATCATACTACTGACATGGTAGTGGTGGATATACCACCGATGAAGAGGTAACATGTGGAGCCGACAGATACGCAGGGAGGTAGACGTGGTAGAGGAGTTGGGAGAGCAGCTGGAGGTGGTCGACATTTTAACCATTTACCACCACCACCCCCAAGAGGGCCACCACTGGCTCTGAGAGCTGGTGGAAAAAGGCAGGGACAGCTCTAGGCAGCGGAGGCTTATGACCCAGGTACTCCTGGAATGATTAGAGGTACAATCTGTGTCTTTTATACTTTGATTTCCGTAATGATAGACACAGGTTCTAGTCATTATTTTCTAGTTGTTTATCTTGTTCGAGACCATGAGATTCCAGTTGAGATGTTTACTCGACCCTTACACTTAGAAACACTGACTGGAGAACGTTCAAGGATCACACCCCTTTACAGAGAGTGTGACCTGACCCTTGGAGGCGAAAGTTTCTGTTATTACCTTTTGTTGGTAGTGTTGAGGCCTTATGATTTCATTCTTGATATGTATTGGCTATCCACAGTTCATGACCAGATTGAATGTTTTAGGTGAAGGGTGCGCTGTGTTCGCAGTGATGGAATGAGTTTCTCCTTCGTCGGTAAAAAGGAGACCCAAGCAGCACAGGATGGAATCGTGCATAGGAAGGTACATCTGATTTCACATCAATTGGCTAGACTAGCCCTTGGCACATCAGATATTATGAGTTTCTAGTTTCCATCAGTAGTGGATGAGTACAAGGACATATTTCCTGAGGATGTCCACAGACTACCTCCTTGTCGGGAGGTAGATTCTTGCATTATGTTGCAACCCAGGGTGACATCGATATCAGCATCCGCATATCAGATGGAACCTGTAGGGCTTCGTGAGCTGAGAGTGATGATGGAAGACTTGTAGAAGAAGGGCTTCGTGAGACCCAGTGTTTCACCCTGGGCGGCCCTGGTTTTGTTATCCAAAAAGGCAGACTGAAGCTTGAGGATGTGTGAAGATTACCGGCGCTCAAATCAGGTGACTGTGAAGAACCTGTATCCACTAATGATGATTGATGACCTCTTAGACCAGTTAAGAGGGGCACAATGTTTATCAAAGGTTGATCTACCATTAGGGTATCACCATTTGCGATTACGGGATGAGGATATTCCGAAGACAGATTTTAGATGTTTCTACGATCACTATGAGAACTTTATGATTCCCTTTGGCATGATGAATGCACTAGAAATGTTTATGGGACTCATGAACAAGATCATTCAACTTTATCTAGACCAGTTCATATTAGTCATCATTGATGATATCTTGGTGTACTATGGGTCCAAGGAGGAGTAGGAGAGGCAGCTGAGGATGGTTCTGGATACACTATGAGAGCACCAGTTGTACGAGAATATCTCAAAGTGTCAATTCTGGATATATGAGGTACACATTCTAGGGCATGTTATTTTAGCAGATGGTGTAATAGTGGACCCATCCAAGGTAGAGTAAGTGTTAGCATGTGAGCCACCCTAGAGCATGATGGAGGTGCAGAGTTTCCTTGGGTTGGCAGGATACTGTCAAAGATTCATTCTTAATTTCTCCAGGATTTCGGCACCCATGACAACTTTGACCTAAAATGGGCAGCCTTTCATGTGGACCGAGAGACGCCAGGAGGCTTTTCATCAGTTGAGACAGAGTCTGATGACTTCCCTGATCTTGATATTACCGGAGGTGGGTGATGAGTACATAATGTTCTTCGACACATTAGGAACTGGGTTTGGTTGTGTCCTGATGCATAGGCAAGCTGTGATTGCCTATGGCTCACGTCAGTTGAGGCCACATGAGCAGAACTGCACGACCCATGATCATTAGTTGGCAGCGGTAGTATTCGCATTGATGATGTGGGGTCACTACATGATGGGTGAGAGGTTAACCGTCTACTCTCATCACAAGATTCTCAGATATATCATTTCTCAGAAGGATCTATATTTGAGACAGAGGCGGCGGCTTTAGTTCCTCCAGGATTACGACTTTGAGATCGTTTATAATCCTAGTAAGGAGAATGTTCTGGCAGATTCTCTCAGAAGGAAATCCAGCTCGCAAATGCTGGATGAGGCGACGAGGCGGTTGGCCTCTTTACAGTTATCCTTCATGGATTGAGATGAGGGACCTTACCTTCAATCGATGGTTGTTACCCATCCACTCTTACAACAACTCAGGGAAGCATAGCTTGGGGATGCTATCTGTGAGACTTTATGAGATCAGATATCCACATGCGATACTGCTAATGGATATCCAAAATATGGGGAGCACATTGTTCTTTTTGGAGGGCACACAGTAGTACAAGTGACGTTGCGGGAGGAGGTTCTGAGGGAGTTCCATACATCTCCTTTGGCAGTGCATCTAGGAATGAACAAGATGCACCAGGATCTCCAATTTTAGTTCTGGCAGCTAGGAATGAGGAAGAGTGTGGTAGAGATTCTTTCTCGGTGCCTTACATGTGAGAAAGTAAAGGATGAGCACTAGGTGCCAGCAGGTTTGACTCAGCCCCTTGAGGTGCCAGAGTGGAAGTGGGATGGGATATCCATGGACTTAGTGATATGATTACCACATATTTACAGGGGAAACAATGCCATCTGGGTGATCGTTTACCGACTCACCATGTCGGCCCACTTCCTAGCCATACGGGAGTAGAGTTCAATAGAGATCTTGGGACGCCGCTACGTGCAGGAGATAGTTCGGCTTCATGGAGTTCCATCCACGATCGTCTCAGATCATGATGCTCGTTTCACATTCCAATTGTGGAATGGATTATAGAAAGATTTTGGGACTCAGTTACACTTGAGCACAACATTCCATCATCAGACAGATGGTCAGCCGGAGCAGACCATCCAGGTTCTGGAGGATATGCTACGAGCTTGAATTCTTTACTATGGTCGTAGTTGGAAGTATCTACTACCAATTCTGTAATTTTCATATAATAACAGTTATCATTCCACTATTAGTATGGAACCATTCAAAGAATTGTACGGGTGACCTTACAGGTCACCACTTTGCTAGACTAACCCAGTAGAGTTATCACTTAGGGGACTAGAGATGGTGCAAGCAACAATGCAGAAGGTGCAGGTCATCCAAGAGCAGATGAAGACGGTATAGAGTCGGCAGAAGTCTTATGCCGACAGGAGATGGAGTAACTTGGAGTTCGAGGAGGGAGGCCATGTGTTCCTTCACGTCTCACCTTGATAGGGACTCCGTAGATTTGGTCGAGGCGATAAGATATCTCCGAGGTTCATAATCCATTTTCAGATCATGAGTAGAGTTGGCCAGGTGGCGTACCACTTGGTTATACCTCCTCATATGGACTGGGTACACAATTTATTCCATGTGTCACAGCTACGGAGATACATGCATGATCCATCGCACGTTATCGACTAGGGAAAGCTGGACATCGATGATAGAGCGACCTTTGCTGAGTACCCGGTGGATATCGAGGATCGGCAGGATAATACCCTTCGTGGGTGATCTATTCCCTTGGTGCGTGTCTTGTGGCAACACGGGAATCTCCAGGAGAGTACATAGGAGCGGGAGGCTCATATTCATGTGCAGTACCCACATCTTTCTTAGTAGCTTTTGTTTTGGCTTTTCGGTGACGTAATGCCCTAAGGTGGGTGTGATATAATGTCCCAGATTTTTCCATGTATTATTTTAATATTATATGGGAATAATTTTGAGATCATTCTTTAAGATGAAGTGCATTTCCGGGGCCCGGTGATCTCGGAACAAATGCTTGAATTTTATAAAATATTTATATTACTCGTGCGTATGGTTTTCCTAAAAAGTGGAATAACTCCTGAATGTGTGCTTAGATCAAAAATCTGAGGGCCCCGTTGCATCCAGATCAGCGGGTTTACCCAAGACGAGAACTAACCTCAGATTTCACATGTCGTTGGTGAAATCCTATTTTTGGAAGTAACCATAATAAAATATTTAATTAAAATATTTAATTAAATCTTGTTGCGGAAAATATCTCTTAAATTATTAAATAAATATTTGTGAAAGGGTATAGTGTTATATAACTAATTACCATAAATCCTATAGAGTCTATGGAGCAAACCCCCAACACAGTGACGACGTTCTTGATGAATTTCTCCGGTGACGACGATGCGACGAGCAGATCTTCGCCAACGAACGCTGAAATTAAAGGTAGGGCTTTTGATCTCTTTGGGATTTCTTTCCCATTCTTGATTCCTATGAAGAACAAGGTCTAATCAATGAATATATTAGCATGTGGATCGATAGTGTATGTAGGATGGGATTTTTTGGGGATTTTGGGATGAAATACATTCTTGCAATTTAATCTGTTGATCATTTTGGTTTTGATGTAATGGAGACGAACCCGGATCGTCAAGAACAACGGTCGAGGTTAGTCCCTCTAGTTTTTTTTGAAATTTAATTCCCCTTTCTTTTTGTAGACTCCTCGTTCTTCCCCGTGGTTGATGTTATTGGAGAAAATCGATCATTGAACGTTCTTTTTCAGTGCAATGATCCGAGATTGTAGATCCAACCGCGGAACAATGCTACAGAGGTGCAACTACGGTGACAATGAGCGATTAGGAGTGGATAGGGAGATATAAGATTTTGGGCGTTTTCTTTCAGATGAATTAACACTTATTTTTTGAGCCGATTGGAGGTCTGAAACACCTAGATTCGGTGTTAGTATGATAAAACAAACCAGCTCCTTGATTTTCGTGGCAAACAGACGACAGAATGGAGATCCAGAAGATCGGCCGAGGCGTGTAGAGGAAGACGCAGTTCTGGAATTTTCCAAACTACATGGTGTGTAGTATGGGCTACACAAAGGGTGTTCGTCGGTGGGCCACATAGCATGTACTCCTGGAGTACATGGACACGGGGTGGGGTACACACCTAATAACACGACATGTATACACTTCCCCATCCAAACCCGTCCAGATACACGGGATACCCTGTGTACTGGTACATGTTCAGGAAACATGGACATAGCCTGTGTACGGGCACATGGCCAACGTACACAAAGAGAACTCCCGGTGCTCGGACACATCGTGTAATCTCACTACACGCCATGTAGTGACTTTTACATTACAAGACTAGAGACATGGGCCGTTTATACGGAAAGTACTCAGAGTCGAGGAACACAGCGTGTGATCCTACTGCACGCCGTGTAGTTGAGTTTTACAAAGCTTGGACGGATGACACGGGGCATTTACACGGGTAGTACCCTGGGTCAAGGAACATGACGTCTAACCATACTACATGCCGTGTAACCAGTTTTATGTGGTCGATCCATCTGTCTTATGTGACTTGGACTAGATTGTTTAGGGTTCGTACCCTTGGTATTTCCACTAAAGGTTTCTAGTATCATTTCCTATGTAAAGAAGTATGATCCATTCAGCAGGACTTCTTGAATAGAGCTGTTGGAATCCCATCTATGAGACTTAGAGCCAAATCCTCTATTAATTCATGGAACCCTTGGTAGAGTACATGGTATTAACATGACCAAATTTACTTGGGCACTGATCCTCTGCTTAGTAGATTAGTTCAGACTGAGTTGTTGGAATTTCCCCATATCTATTGTTTGTGATCCTCATATGAACATCATATTTCTCAATTACTTGTGAAGTGTGTTCTCTCGTAACGTCTACTTCGTATCTCTCCCTTCGGACCTCAGAGTGTGTTATCCTTGTTATGTACTTAGTGGAATCTTTGAGCTGGATCATCGTTGTGGTTTCAAGGTAGTCAAGTGTGTGTGAGTATATCTGGATATTATTTTTATATATTATATAAACATATACTGTGTAGAGTTGTTTGTATCTTTCTTTTGTGGTATTTTCCCTTGTTGTGTTATGTTGTGGTTTCAAGGTGTCCTTTTGGGTATTGTTATAATCACCCCTTCACGGGCATTGCCCGTACGTGTTGTGTATTTTGCAGAGGAGCAAGCCTTCGAAATGATTCTCGGTGGACTAGGACCGGATTGTTCTCAATGTGATTAGACGGGATGAGGTGTGTCCCTACCACTACAGATTTTAGTCCTAGTACATTTCTTTATAAGTTGGACTTTGTGATAGACTCTCTTTTGGTGGGATTCTACTTTTGGCCCAGGGTTTTACACTACTTTACTTTACTTTCTTGTCATACTCTGTTGGTTGGTAATTTAGTGTATGCATGCTTTTCCATCTTTAGTAGTTTTTACTATTCAGCTTTTTGGGCTTGAAGATGTGTGTGTGTGTGTGTATTGGTTTATAGGCAATGCCTCCAATTTTAGTAACATTCCTACTCGGTGCTAGTCACCAGCCCCTGGCCTATTGGGGATGAGCTCGGGGAGTTGCGGCATGGGCCCCACTAGGATGGGTCATGACAATGAATATATGAATTATATAGAAATGGAAATCATCAAAGATTAATGTTAATGTAGTATGAATTGTTATATTTGGATAAGGACTATTTTTTCCTCAATTCCAATGTTATATAGGGAACTTAAAGATGAGACACATAGTTATACATTCCACATTAACCTAAGAAACATAATTATTTTCCCAAATCTCTATGAGAATTATTAATGGCAAATCAGAAAGAACAAGATCATTGAATATAAATCAAAGTGCCTCTTACGTCAGCATGTGAAGGTGGAAAGAAATACGTGTATGGGGATGACGCCACCATTACACATAACAACATATAAATTAAAAAATATTACTAAGTAATTTATCACTATAATTATAAATACATCAAAAAGAAAAATGATACTTGGGTAGTAGTGGATCATCATACAAAGACATTATACTTCATTACGATTTAAGAGGATTTCTCAATTAATATACTGGAATAGATTTGCGTTAGATAAGGTGTAAGCATGCATGGAGTAACACTGTTGGTTTTATCTGATTGAGATCCATGATTCAACTGCAAATTTTAGAAATGTCTAAAACATTTTTTATACACTATGTTTAACATCATTATGACCTAAAAACATCAAACTAATATCCAATCTATTCATAATATTCACACACTACAATATATGTTGAGATAATGCTCAATGAATTTCAATGGGGAATAGAAAAAATCTACCCCTGGATGAGTACACACATGAACAATGTTTTCTACTCGATAATCTAAATGGATCCATTTTAAGACTGTTATGCGAAGAGGTTCATAACACCAACATGTTCAGATGAATTTGGGGTACAAAATATTGTAGGCCCTGAAATGGTTGTGGAAATTACAGATAAAGCTACAACTATTCAGAAACACCTC
Source organism: Viscum album (assembly GCA_963277665.1). Taxonomy (NCBI): domain Eukaryota; kingdom Viridiplantae; phylum Streptophyta; class Magnoliopsida; order Santalales; family Viscaceae; genus Viscum; species Viscum album. The sequence continues at coordinate 861,089,978 of OY728151.1, forward strand.
AAGGATTCTCAGAGTCGGCAGAAGAACTATGATGACAATCGTTGATGAGATATAGGGGTTCATATTGGAGAATTGGAATTCATCTGAATATATACACTAAATAACATGATGATTTTCAGAAAGAAGGTAAATTTTACTCCAAGGTACCCCAATCATTTTGATATCCTAGATGGCATCAGAGTATTTGACTATTGACTAATACTCCCGCCAAATATGTCTCAATAACATGAGGAATTCTGTGTATGGATTTAGATGATGTACATAATGATCCCTCATGTGTACTAAATATAGAGGTGGTACCATTGGATATAGATATTACAATAATGAGTAGCGAGTGGATATATTTTATTGTTAAGAAATATTTCTATGAACTAGGACAATTCCCCCTCATCAATGTTCTATTGAGAAACCATAATGTTAAAGAAGAAATGTGGAAACTAGAGGATGTGGTGATGTTGAGTTACACTCATCTATTTCAGTTTGTAAAAACAAAATTTTTGAGGAATATTTATAAAGAGGAAGAATGTAATGATCAGAACTGTTATAGATAAAATTTTCCATTTAGATGTAATTGAATGTCTTATGGTTAAGGAAAATTAATGAACATATATTTATTTATCCAATTATATTTAAATGACCATTATATATAATTACCATTGATAACATAAACCTTTAATAGGGATCACATGATTACTATAAATATACGATTTTAAGAAATCCATTTGACATTGGCCAAGGAAATGATGACATAAACTAGTAGGATCATACCATATGAATCCCATTGATCTGATCCTATGAGGGATTTAGAATTTATAGGCACATAGATAAATACCAAGCTGAGAACCAACAACTAAAGCATGAACAAAAACATTTATGGGAGACATTCATGCTCCTTGATATCATGACCCAAACTAAGTTCATCAAATGACCCCATGAAGGCCCCACAATCACACACCTTACTCTTATAGTGTATCTAGGTTTATTAGAGTGATATATATCAAGAACCTAGAAATAAGAATATATAGATTATTTTTTATTAAATAATGAATATATTTTCATCTTATTATTATTACATTGTAAATTATTTTAAATTCCCAATCATTATTATTGGTCAATATTAAAATTACGAAATATATTTTGATTAATTAATATTTATTTTTCAAATTAAATATATACCAATAATATATTAATAATAAATAAATTTTATTAAATATAAATAGTCATAATAATTTTATGAAGTAAAATTTAATTTTTATTAGGGATTGAACACTATTTTTGTCAAACCCCGTAATTTAACTAAATGTAAGTTATAATTTACAAAGTGAAAATTACATATTTCAAAAATAATTTTTATAAAATGAAAATTATTTTTTTAATCAGGATTTGAAAATTTTTAGTGGTTAATTTTTCTCAATTTTCATATACAATCTCATTTTCAGCTAAAAATTAAATATGGTATAAATATACAATAAGTTTTGTGATCTCAAAATGACCTAAAAGTTATTTATTAAGTAATATAACTGGGATAAACGACCATATATATATTTTTCAATTAAAATAACATAATTTTATGTTTTTTTAAAAAAAATCCATTATAAATCCACAATGTATTATAATTTTATTTATGATTTTAAAATCATTTCTTAAAGTGTTTTACTCACCTTATTATTACGAAGGGAAATATTTTATTAATTTACACCATTAGAAATATGAAATAGTTAAAACTACTATCATTTTGAGAAAAAACAATGTAAAAAAGGTATTGTTTTTGGTTCTGAATATTAATTTATTTAGAGTCCAAAACCCAAATAATAATTAAAAACCCCTCTATTCCTATATAAACCCACCCAAGATCCCATTTATCTTCTCTAAATCACCAATTACTAAAACCAACCTATTCTTTATTCTTCCTAGAGTTCTTCTTTGGTTCCGATGTGCTCTAAATATGTAATGCCCTGACCCCAGAAGCCCAAAGTTGGTGCATTATTAAATATCATTGGAATGATCATAAAAGATCAATTATCGAAAGTTCAATTAGTTTAGTAGCCTTTAAGGTACTAGATACTTTCATAAGGTTTACATTACATCATAAAATGGAAAAATACAACAACATTTTCTCTGTGGAAAACATTGAGATCCCATAGACTATCCCTGGAGGTCAGTCATAATATACTTCTCTGCATCCTGGGAAAATAAAACATAGAAATGGGTGATCTCAAATGCTCAGTAAGGATAACATTATAGCGGAAACATTCATAAAAATGTATAAACATTTAATGTAGTGTATAAGACTAGAACAAAAGCCTTCTAAACTTGAACATCAGCATAATATGGAAATGATAAAATCAAATAATGAAATTTACTTATTCACATGGATATTCTACTATTCGAACGATCACATGCAATATCAATAACCACTTTCATAATTATGGAATGCATAATTCCTGACTATCATAACCACATAGTCAAAGACATGTGCCAAGACTACAAATAGGATTTTGTCAAAGCCTTGTACCATGATACTAGTTTGTCTCATGAGACCTATAGATGCATTGAGGACCTATAGCAGGCTCCACCTGTCACTTACTAAGTCCAATGCATTCATCATATGAAAAGTTTGAAATGTAACATAATCATTTGTATTGAAACTGGTATACTAAATTTCAATACCTTATCCACAAAGAAAGAATGATATAAAAATAAAACATCCACATTAATAAAGAACTCATTCAATATAATATGGATGATTTTATTGTAACAGATTAACCTCAATCAAGAATAATGAAGGAAATTGACATAGATGAAAATAATCATCAAAACCAATTGAGAGAAATATCCCCATTTTCATGAAAACCATTAAAAGACACACTATTTTTCAAGAAGCAATTTAAAAATAGATTTTGGAATCAAAGTGTTTGATACAACTTTGAATCTTTTAAAAGGAGTTTTAATTTTAAAACATTAATGTCAATATAAATAAATCATTAAAAAAAATTTAAAACATGTACATTAAGGAAAAAGATTTATAATAATAAATATTTAAATCATTTAAAATGATATTTTAGTTAGAGTTCCTAACCAAAATATAGACACTTGAATACAAATAATTGATGTAATAAAAAATTTATAATATCATGAGAATAAATGGATTAATGATATACTTTGTCAAAGTATATTATGTACAACATATAAAAGTAAATTGGTGTATAACAACAAAGAAGTCTCAATGGAATGTAAATTGAGATGAAATATATTATAAAGACCATATCCTTAGGTTAAGGATAAATAAATGATATAACTACGTGTGAAAAATATAAATAAACTAAATATTATTAGATATTCAGTGTAAATCAATCAGAGGACATTCACACATATTCTTGTAAAAACAACACCAATGAATTGGATTTTTAACTCAACAAATGGAGATTGAGTTAAAATTACTCTTATCAAGTTCATATCAATGACTTGATAATTTATCAACGGAGTGATTATGTGTATCAAAAGTATATCCATATAAAGGGGAGCAGAAATTATGACATAAGCAAATGAATATTGATTCCACACATAATCGTGAAGTAAAATAATAAATGAAGTATGCGTAAAGCCGAATGATTGGAAATTGAAATTTCAAATTCCCATATCGATTTACTATCATATGAAACATACACCCATGAAATAAGGATCATAAAATTATGATGTAAATATCCATAAATTAAATTATATTACACAGTGAATACAATCATGGGTTGTACACACACCACATGCAATAAATAAGTGGCGATCAATGGAAATCTCAAGGAATTAAAAGTTATTTAAGAAACACCTTACGTTGTACTTTCTCCTTGGTCGAGAGTAGGTTAACCTTATGTATAATTGTGAAATAATTATTAATGATTTAAAAAATAATCATATACATTAATATGATATCATATATTATCTTTTAACACTGATTTTTTGATAATATCATAGTATTATCGTCATTTCGGGTGTTAATAGATTCATTTTCATTTATATACTTTGTTATGTGATCCATATTCGTTATGGATTGGATGTATCTTATTCTAATCCAGAATGATATCATGTACCTAAAAATTATTTTTAGTCATCAAATTAAATTCAGTCTTGAATGTATATGATGGGGAATGAATCTCATCACGTTCGTGGAGACGATAATCCGTACATACGCACGAGCGACAATATCATTTTTTTGATATTAAAATAATGTATAATTAGATGGTATATCATATATACAGAAGAATTATCATGTTATATATATTATTTACATGAATTACACATCATTATTATACCCATCCAAAGAATAAATTATTGAATAACAATTACACCACGGCATGGAGATGGTAATCCGTACGTATGCACGTATGGTGAAATGTCATTCAAAGGATGTATAGAATAATAAATATAGCAGTACCATATTTGTAATAACTTCATAGTATATATATTATACTATATTTATTATTTTAGAATGGGAAAAAACAAAGAAAGAAGATGTTGAAGAAGAAAGAAACCTGAAAGAGGGTGGTGAAAACATTACCTCTTCTTTGAGTTCTTCTTTTTGATTTGATCAAAAGGGATCCATAGGATGGCTTTATGATCAAACTATGGATTCTAGGTTGAATTTTTGGAAGTTGAGAGAATATATGGGATGGTTTTGTCTAAGACAAAAGGCATTGATGGTGTGAATTAGATGTAAGGGGAAGTACCCTTTTCTATGATGGGTGATGGGCACCTTAGGAAAATCTAGAAATATTATTTTATAATAAATTCAGATTCGGTTTATAATGGCTCAAAATTGGATTATTTAAAGTATAAGGTGTTTATAGGTAAAAAAACTCATCCAATAAGTTTTAGACCAGTTTGGGTCATTTTATTAACCTTATATTTTAGGTTTAACTCATAGTTAATTAGTTTCACTTTTACCATGTCTCATTGTATTTTTCTATTATATGGTTAATAAACTTACCATAAACATTCAAGAGACCCCCAAGTAGTACATTAATAATTATCCTATCATTATATATGTCCTTTGGCCGAACATTAGATTTTTATGAATAGAATATCAATTAATAAATTAATATTTTATTTAAAAACTCCATTCTGTCAATTGTGACAATATTTAATAATTGATTTTTTTGAGGACATAAAAACATTATTAATTCCAAATAAAATTAATTTAGGAAATAATAACATGTAATATTAATCAATAAAATTAGTGGATGGAATAAAAACATTCAAATTATATTTATTTTAACATTTATAATACCAATTATTTGATTCTTTTATTAATAAGCTAAATACTGCATCATTATTGTGTCACAAATAAATTTATTTATTCAATGTCTAGAAATTATATATAAAATACCAATATGTAGGAAACAATTTTATCTTTCTAATAAATAGTTTTATTCGAAAATATAACATATATAACACTATGTAAACATTATTTTTCTAAAATATATAAGCATATGTCATTTTTGTATTTACATTATCTTAATTAATAAAAAGTGTCATTATCACTTAAAAGTTGATCCATGGGTTCCCAAAATCTACCCAAAGACGCCCATTGTCTGAAATGTATCATAAAATAATGTTAGTACATGATTTAGGGTAATTTATTATTATTATAATATTATTTATTACCCTTATTTTCCGGATTTACCTTTTAACAACGTTAAATAAAATATTTATCGAAATAATTATTCAAAATGTCTAAAAAAGTTACCTATTTACAAAATTTGGACCTCAGGACTCAAAATATGGAATCTATTTTTCTATAATCAAAACACAGAAGTGGCAGAAATTAATTTAAAATTAATTCTCTTTGTAAAAAAAGCGTGTTTTTAAGAGATAATAACTATCAAAAGATTGACACTTTCATATGTCCAGTTTAAATGTGAAATTATGTCCAATGACCAAAATAGGAATAAATGGTAAAAATATAATCTAATTATACACTAAAATAACTCATATTCATATGTTATCACTATTAATTATTTTGATTAAAAATGTTGTTTTTAATTAAAATTTAGCAATTTTCACTATTCATTAAAATATGAAAGTCATCCAAAAAGTAAAAAAAATAACCCTATGCTAATTTCTATATTCCTAATCAATAAATTATGTCCATTTTGAATGATAAAATGTATAAAATTTCAAAATGTGGGTATTACTATTCATAACTGCTAGTTTGATTGGTTGTGGTGTGTTAGAACTTGATGTTGCGTACAACACACGCTACTGTATTATTCAATGACAAGCATACCGTGGAAGCTTGGGGTGTTAAATTATCCTCACCTTAAAATAATTTCATCCTTGATATTTTTTAAATTGTGGTTGAGTATATAATGGAATGTCCCAAATCGGACAAAGATTCAATAAAACTATCACTTTAAACGAAAGAAAGAGAAGTACAATGGTCACCTGAGATAACCTATACTAGGATTCCATGTAGAAAAACATGGATATGGATGATAAACTAAGTTTCATGTTATGATGGAGATGCATAGAAAGCATGATCAAGATAATTTTAACAATAAGAAAACTTCAAACTTGTCGTGGGACAAACGGTCATTAGTTTCCCAGTAGGAAAAGTAAACAGACCACATTTTTTTGTTTTAAGTTACATTACATAAAGATGAGGAATTAATTTATCAGATTGACTAAGAACATAAAGAGATATACTTAATTTTTATGTATAGTTTCATTCTTTAATAAATTTCCACCACTAACTCATTTTATTAAACAATGTGTATTCATGAAGACCTGGTCACACTGGAAGAGCTATAATAAACTTCTATATAATCACATGATCTATGAAGGATAAACTATATATTTACCTTGTATTTAGAGATTAATCAAAACCATAATGGTTAGTATATGTTTTGATGATCCCCCACAAGGATATTCCATTAGATAAAGAAACACTAACCTAAATTTCTAAAACTAAATCCACAATACCCCAAAGTTAAATAAATATAAATCAATGAAAAATTGTCCTTAAAATCCTTCAATATAATACAAACAAATATTAAAACCCAAAACATTTAAGAATTTGGTTATGTAGTCTTCAATGTTAAATTGTATCTCAAAATGACATCAACTACTATTAAAGTCACATATATAAAAGTAATTAAAATAAACACATATTCTCAATTATAGGTTAATCATTTCCATAAATAACCCAAATAACTATAAATATACAATAAAAACATAGATTAAAATACACCATTACTCCTCAAATTAAATCCCATAGCATTCTATTTTCCTTGGGCATATAGTGTTCCTCGCAAAGTGAACATCTTCCAAAATAACATTTATCACTTAATCACAAAATCATTTTCTTATACTAAGGGTATTAATTTGATAAGAAAAAAGTTCCCAAATCAATTTATTATTGATCAGTAAAATCATTTAACTGGAAATAATTAGTCACATTAACTAGGGACATCACGTAGTCCAGTGGTAGGTAATAAATCCCAATCGCACTTTGGTTGTGGGTTCAATTCCCATAGCTTTGTCTAACGCGACGGGTTTTCACACGGTCTGCATGTTTTCCTTTTTCAAAAAATCTATTTTATAACATTACCAAAATGAGATAAATTTCTCAAAATAACCATTACATAATTTAACCACAATGGTTATCTCATACCTTGAATTTTCATCCCAAAATATATGAACTTGTAATTTCCTCAAACCCATTGATCATATAAAACCAAATGGTTATTTATAACTATATCTATTATATAAAAGATAAGTCTTCATCAAATATAATTTTCACATGACAAACTGCAGGGTTACAAATACAAGTGAAAAGTATTCCCATGTAATCCCATCAACAAGGAGTACTATTAATTTTAAAAATTTCTCCAACCATTCATTTCCACATAGCTTATTTTTTGACCATGAAAATATCCTATAGAATAGAGAATTCACTCGAGTAATAGCCAGGGCCCCTATATTTACAGAAAATGAAAGTAAATGGATTCTTGGGAACATTTTTATTTTCTTTCATTTTACTCTTCATTTTTCCTTGGAAATTCTTCACTTTATGTCCTGATTTCCCACACGTAAAGAATTTCTGTTTTCCATTGAGACACTTTCCTATGTGTCTCCTTCCAAATTTATTGCAAGATGGAAATTGGGGATTATTTTCTCCATGGTCTCCACTACTGGAGCTCTTATCATTCATCACCCCTCTCTTCTTTGTTGAGTCCGGGAGTTGGTTAATATATATGTTATTGATAATATTTTTGGAAAAATGATTTGGCATGAACATGATATATTTTTAGCCTATAGAAAATCCATTTTTTTTCTCATTTCCACCATCGTTCCCACCTTGTACATCATTCTCAATGTTAATATGAATTCCATGGAATCCAGCCATTGACTAAAACCAGAAAACATTTTGTGAGTAATAGTAGTCATAAAATCATATAGAGAATATCATGACACCATATTTTAAATTTGAAACAACTTAGGATTAACAAAGGTATTTTATTCTCATATTATATTAAAATAAATCAAATCAGTTTGTAAATTAAATGTAAATTATCCTAAGAATATCCCCAAGGAGTGACGTTACCAAGAGTGTAACAAGGCCCTTTGTCGTGCACCAATTCCCATTCGAGTATAGCTCAAAGCAGTATTTTCGTGTTTTACCTCTAGGTACATCTATGCCAGAGCCGCCTCTACCTACTCATATCCAGGTAGGGATGTATTTTTCAGAAAACTCAAAAAATCCCTACAATACCGAAATTTTATAAAGTTATTCTATACTAATCCTCAAAGTCCATCTTAGGTTTATGTGCTCCAATATGAGTTTATCTAAATCTAGTTTTTAAGGTTTGTACTAAATTTATTCTGATACCAACTGTAACACCCCAACCCCAGAAGCCCAATGTAGGTTCATTATTACATATCAATGGCCTAATCATAAAATATCATGTCTCAAAAGACCGATTAGTTTAGTATCCATGGAAGTACTAGATACATTCATAAGGTTTACATTACATCATAAAATGGAAAACTACAACAACATAGTCTCTGTGTACAACCCTCAGATCCCATAGACTATCCCTGGAGGTCAGTCATAATATACTTCTTTGAATCCTGGAAAAATAAAACATATAAAGGGGTGAGCTCTAATGCTCAGTAAGGACAACATTATAGCAGAAACATTCATAAATAAGCATAAACATTTAAGGCAGTGTATAAGACTAGATCAAAAGCTTTTTAAACTTGAACTTCCGCATAATATGGAAATGATAAAATCAAATAATTCCATTTACATATTCACATGGATATTGTACTAGTCAAATGATCACTTGCAATATCAATAAATACTTTCATAATGATGGAATGCATAATGCCAGACTATCATAAGCACATAGTCATGGCCTTGTGTCAAGACTACAAATAAGATTTTTTCAAGGCCTTTTCCCAAGACAATAGTTTGTCTCATGACACCTACCGATTCATCTAAGAGATATAGAAGGCTCCACTAGTCACTTACTATGTCCAATGCATTCTTCATATGAAACATTTGAAACATAACATAAATATTCGTATTGAAACTGCCATACCAAATGTCAATACCTTATCCAAAAACAATGAATGGTATGAAAATAACACATCCACTATAAAACATATCTCATTAAATATAATATGTAAGATTGTATTGTAACAGATTAACCTCAATCGAGAATAATGCATGATATTGAACTAGATGAAAATAATCTTCATAAATATTTGAGAGAAATATCCTCTTTTCTTGAAAACCATTAAAAGTCACATTATTTGTCATGATGACATTTAAAAATAGAATTTTGGAATCAAAGTTTCCCTTACCACTTTGAAACTTTTAAAAGTAGTTTTAATTTTAAAACGTTAATTTTCATATAAATAAATATTTAAAACCATATTTAAAACATAGACATTAATGAAACATATTTAGAATAATAAATCTTTAACAGATTTAAAATGATATTTTAGTTTGAGTTCCTAACCAAAAGAGTGACACTTGAATAAAAATAATTGAGGTAATCCAAAAATTATAATATCATGAAATAAAGGGAATCATGATATACAATTTCAATGTACATTATGTACACCATATGAAAGTTAATTGGTGTATAACAACAAAGAAGTCTCAATGGAATGTAAATTGAGATGAAATCTCTTATAAAGATTGTATCCTTAGGTTAAGGATAAATAAAAGATATAATTATGTGTGAAAATTATAAATAAACACAATATTATTAGATATTCAGTGTAAAAAATCAGAGGTCATTCACACATATTCTTGTAAAAACAACACCAATGAATTTGATATTTAACTCAACAAATGGAGATTGAGTTAAAATTACTTTTATCAAGTTCATATCGATGACTTGAGAATTTATCAATGGTGTGATTATGTGTATCAAAAGTATATCTATAGAATGGGGAGTGGAAATTATGAAATAAGAAAATGAATAGTGATTCCACACATAAATTTGATGTAAAATTATAAATGATGTATGCGTAAAGCCGAATGAGTGGAAATTGAAATTTCAAATTCCCTTATCGATTTGGTAACATATAAAACATACAACCATGAAATAAGGATCATAAAACTATGATGTAAATATCCATAAAATATAGTATATTACAATATGAATACAATTATAGGTAGTACACACACCACATGCAATAAATAGGTGTCGAACAATGAAAATCTCATGGTATTAAAAGTGACATAAGAAACCCCTTACTTTGTACTTTTTACTTGGTCGATGGTAGGTTAACCTCCTATATAATGGTGAAATAAATTTTATTGAATTATACAAGAATCATATATATTAATATGATATCATATATCATCTTTTATTATTGATTTGTTGATAATATCATAGTATTATCGTCGTTTCTAGTGTCAACAGATTCATTTTCCTTTATGTTATTTCTTATGTGAGCCATATTTGTTATAGAAGGGATGTATCTTATTCATATCCAGAATGACATCATGTCTCTAAAAATTATTTTTAATCATCAAATGAAATTTATTCTTGAATGGATATGATGGGGAATGAATCTCATCGCGTTCGTGGAGACGGTAATCCGTACGTACGCACGAGCGACAATACCACTCTCTTGATATTAAAATAATATATAATTTGATGGTATATAATATATAAAGAATAATTATCATGTTATATTTTATTATTTACCTGAATTAAACATCATTATTATACCCATCCAAATAATAATATATTGAATAACAATTACACCAAGACGTGGAGACGGTAATCCGTACGTACGCACGTTTGGTGACATGTCATTCAAAGGATGGATACAATAATGAAGATGGATGTACCATATTTATAATAACTTCACAGTATATATATTATACTGGAGTTATTATTTTATAATGAAAAAAAACAAAGAAAGAAGATGTTGAAGTAGAAAGGAACATGAAAGAGGGTGTGGAAAACATTACCACTTCCTTGGGTTCTTTCTTTTGATATGATCAAAAGATCTCCATAGGATGTATTTATGATCGAAAAAATACCTCTAGGTTGAATTGAGGAAAGTTGATAACATAATTGTTTTAGGTGTTGGCCGATCCAAAAGGCTTTGATGGTGTGAATTAGTGGGAAGGGGAAGTTCCCTTTTATAAGAGGGGTGAGGGGCACCTTAGGAAAATCTAGAAATATTATTTTATAATAAATTCATATTCGGTTTATAATGGCGCCAAAGTAGATTATTTAAATTTTATGGTGGGTATAGGTATAAAAAACTCATACAATAGGTTTTAGAAAAGTTTGGGTCACTTTATTAACATTATCTATTAGTTTTAAATCATAGTTAATTAGTTTGACATTTACCACGTCTCTTTGTATTTTTATATTATATGGGTAATAAACTTACTTTAATCTTCCGAGAGACCCCCATGTGGTCCATTAATAATAAAAATATCATTATATAAGTCCTTTTGACAATAATTATATTTTTAGGAATATAATATATATTAATAATATAATATTTGTTTTAAAAACTCCTTTATCTAAATTTTGACACTATTAAATAATTGATTTTTGATAAAGTCTTAAAAATTATATTAATTCTAAAAAAATTCATTTACTCCATCCTAAAATGTCATATTAAACAATAAAATTCGTGTATGTCATCAAAACATTCAAATTATATTTATTTTAACATTTATAATACCAATTATTTTATTCTTTCATTATTAAGGAAAATATTGCATCATTATTATGTCACGGAAAAATTTAATTATTCAATATATAATAATTATAAATAAAATACCATTATTTAGGAAATCATTTTATCATTCTAATGAAAATTTATAGTAAAAAATATGACATATATAACCCTATGTAAAAATTGTTTTTCTAAAAGATATATGCTTATGTCATTTTTGTATTTATTTAACTTAATTAATATAAAGTGTCATTATCACTTAAAAGTGGATCCATGGGGTCCCAAAATCGACCCAAAAATTCCCATGGTCAGACATGTACAACCAATAGGACTTGGACACGTTTTAGGGTAATTTATTATTATAATAATATTATTTTTTACCCTTATTTACGAGATTTACCTGTTAACCATGGTAAATAAAATATTTACCGAATTACATTTTCAAAATTTATAAAAATAAAAGTCACATATTTAACGAATTTGGACATTATGATTCTGTATATGGAATCCATTTTTAAAAATTCCAAACACTGAAGTGGCAGAAATTAATTTAAAACTAAATCCCAATGTTAATACAAAAAGCGGGGTTTTAAGAGATAATAACTATCAAAAGATTGGCAATTGCGTTTTTACAATTTAAATGTGAAATTATGTCCACTTACAAAAATTGGATTAAATGTTAAATATATAATCTAATTATACTCTAAAATAACCCAATTCATAATTTATCACTATTAATTATTTTGATTAAAGAAGTTGATTTTAATTAAAATTTAGTAATTTTCACTATTCATCAAAATATTAAACTTATCTGAAAAGTACCGAAAATTCACCCTATGCTTATTTGGATATTCCAAATCCAAAAATTATTTCCATTTTGAAATATAAAATTTATAAAATTTCAAAAAGTGGGTATTACTATTCATAATGGCTAGTTTGATTGGTTGTGGTGTGTTAAAACTCGATGAAGCGTACAACATACGCTACCGTATTATTCAATGAGAAGCGTACCGTGGAAGTTGGGGTGTTTAAAAATAAGACCCACCAACGATTTTGAAGTTACACATTCATGTAAGGGTTCTTATCTTTGTCATTATTCTTAACGATTCTTTTTTATTTTAGACAGTTTATTTCTAAATACTTATGACTGGGAATAACTTTCCATGTCCCTATTACTCTCCATTTCATGTATATATGATGTGATTCCCCTTTAACTCTCATCAACACATTATCATATTTTTTATGTGATGTTGTTTTTCTGCCAAAATTACATTATGTATTTTCATAAAAATGTGAATAATGAATAACATACACATTTTTCTATCATGGGTATTCACCATTTTAAACATATAATTATTTATTGTGGACATAAATTTATATATTTAACATTCCATTATAATGGAATAAATTTTTATGTTTAATGAATTAGTTTTATATGATCTTTAAAGAAAATATAATATTGTGGTTGAAAATATTATGAAGGGTGCATCCAGATAGCGCTCCACACCATTGGTGAAGGTTTAGTATCATAATATCTCAATTTGGTAAAAGGATGAACCTAATTCCATTATGTTACTTTTCCCTCCATGAAGACTTGGAGGATTTATATTTGAATTATGCATATGATGCAATTTTTTAAGTTTTTAAAACATTTCCCATGTAGTGATTATCATGTTCTATAATGCCTTAATATTCATGTTCATTTTATTCTCTATTGATTAGGCTATTGTCAAACAAGTATTATCATTTTTATGAAATGCCTTGTTTATTTTCTAATAGATATTTGTATGTCACCCATTTCCGATGTTTTCCCCAAGATATCCCATATAGTTTAAGGTACGATGGAATAATATGAATTTCATAAACTGGTTGTCAATAAAGATGATGTATTTTATTTTTTATGTTGTTATGTAATATACCTAATTGACAACGAAAATGGACATATCTATATTTTGGGTATTATAATGTGTAATCCTATGTAATAAATCTTGTATTATTGTGTAATAATGGCTAGGGTTTTTATAGAGAGGTCGCTCGTTGGTGGAATCCCTATAAATGTTATTCTTCGGATATGATAACATTATTCATGACCTTGTCTAACCATATAAATATATACTAGAATAGAAATAACCAACTGTATTATAGTAATAAATATTCTTACCATATGTTATTTCTCTTTTAGCCACATTTAACCAAAACTACTCATAATGTATTATTCATCATAATATAATTTCATCATATACAATTAATAATACTAAAAAAGAGTTTTAGTGACAATATTTCCCATTCTATATGAATTACAATGGTCAAAATCAATTATGTTAAGGTGTTTCACACATCCCATGTTTTAAAGTTTAAATTATTTTTGGGAGTGAATATAACTCATTCTATTAATATTTATATATTCCATGACATTTCCAATAATTATATAGTTTTGAAAATCATGATACCATTTATAATGACTACTTGATCAAGGTAATGGGATAGCTAATTAAATTAATGTATTCAGAGTTGAAAAGAATCATTGGACACTCTAGGGTCATCATGAATTAAAATGAATGATAGTCCCAAATAAGGTGAATCATAGTAATCGACATCAGCCTATTTGTCCTCATGTATATTGGAGTTCAAAGATGAATTCAACGACTACATAAAGAAATCATTTGATGCATGAGACTATGAGATCCACAAAAACAACACCCCTTTTAGAGTGACAGTTATTAATGGCTGAAAATTCATATTTCATTACTTAATAAAATATTATTTAGTAAAATTTTAGACAAAATAATAAATACATATGAAAGATATTCATCGATTGTTCCACATAAATATCTATCTTTGCTAACCCATGATCAATTGAAATGACTTTACTTAACATCTAATTTATTAATGACATTACTTATTTAATACAAGTGGAATATTTTATTAATTATTAAAAAAATATGAATTTAGTATATGGTTTTCAAAATATTACATATATTTTTACCATGATCCAACATAGTCTAGTAATATTATGTGATTTCACCAACGAATTCCACTATAAAATAATCTATGTGTTAATGAAATGTTATGTTCATAAGAGCCATAAATTCAATTTAAGAGTTAATTAAACAATATAGGATAACTAGATATTCACAAATAACATATTTACATCAAAAAAATTTCAAGGGACATTAATAAACTTCACCATGAAAACGTGATACCTTGAATAGAGGTCATTCATTGAGAAAAACAATTACCTATTCAATTGAGAAAATTTTACCCAAATAAGAGTCATTGTATATTTATCCTTGATAGTTATATAATTCAACTTCTGATTTTTCTTGTATTTTAAATAAATTATATATAATTTTTTAGAAGCATTAATTGACACCATACATTATGAAACTCTATGTTTGATACATCCCATAGATTCTAATTAATTCAAGTAGATTTTTATTTCCCTCAATTTAGCTCTATATATTATCTATTATTATATTTAATTTATATATGTCATGGTCACCAAATCAATTTAAAACTATACTTCACACTAAGTAGGTTACATGAATTGTTTTTCCTAGAAAACATCTAGAAACTCTCTATCCAGGGAAGGATGTTAAAACATAATGTTTTCTTTATTGGTCTCTCTCGGAAAAGATGAAATTTTATCTTTAAATAGATGAACCTAAACTTGATGAGGACATACCCACCTAGATCATAAGTTCCATTCCATTTAAAAAAAATTTGATCATCCACTCGGGGATGTAATAAACACCATTTAATGATAATTATAAATAATGGATTTTATGGTGACCATCCAATCCACTCAATGAATAATTCCAATTCATTCACCACATGAATCAAAACATCCAAATATTACACTATGTTATATATTCAGGTAATATATGAATGAAAATAAAAAATAATCTCCATCTTAGTAAAAATATTTTTAGACACTTCAATTATATATTTCATAAATTTCAGTAATATATTTAAAAAATTTACATTTTTAAGATAAAAATGAATAATATACAACCATATCAAATAATGTAGTCTTTATAGGGAAAACAATTATGGTACCTATCATAGAAGAAAAACATACCCTATAATCTATATGGGATTTTACCAATACATGAAACTACTAGTCTTTTGAATGTACTTTAGTTCCAATACTAGTCTGACGCTTATCCTTGACAACATATTCCTATATTCTTTTCCAAATATAGTTCCATTATAATATAATAATGGTATTGTTTAATTATGTACATCAAATGCGAATGAGTTTCCTTTTCAATAAAATACTATCATTCAAATTCATAGAAATTTGTTTACTCTATAAATCATCAAGAGATAGTCCATACACTTGCATGTATGATAGGCCTTGGAGGATTATTGACATGAATGAATCATATTCTTATTCTTTTCAGAGTGGTTATAAATAAGTGGTCCAAGACTTAGGATTTGTGTTGATATAGAAAAAATGAGTATCCATATCTATAGTTACTCCCCAATCTAGGATCACTATTATTCCTATAAATTTCAATGATGCCATCACAAATAATACATGTAATTGAAGGATCTTCAACAAACACATACATCCCTTCTAAGCCAATATTCACCATCAAATCTTTATACCACTGTTTTGTAAAGGTGGAAATCAATAAAAAGAAATCCTTTTATCAGAAAATAGGTCACAATCCCATCTCCAATAAATGGGATTTAAATTTATGATTTAATAAAGTTCTAGTTAAATACTAAATGAGATCAAAAAACTAGTTTTTATACTTGATGACCACCAATTTTACATACTATATGCAAAAAACTCCCTAGACTATTACAATTATATCATATCCAGATTTATTTGATGACTATGAATTATATTAATGTCATTACACTCAAGGTTATCATACATCAAGAATTTTTAATATACAACCACTATTTCAGGTTTCAGACTTCAAGAATAAAATATACTCTCTCCACCATAAAATATTTCATATTTATAAGAAATTTTAAAATAAATTAAATCCACTATAATCAATCAACATACTCTTGTGAATCACTGCATCCTTGATAGGATGGTGGATTATGATAATGAAATTCTAGAAATCAATCATTATCTGGAATTGGGAATGATCCTTTTTCCTAATCCTGATATAGACCATTATCGATTTCTGGATCCTGGTTTTCAATGGTTCTCAAAACCATCTCAATTGACACATATACTACTATACGATTCCCCTAAGGAAAATCATTGTCATCTAACCTAATATATTTATAGGGGGTCTTCATGTTGAATAACACTACATAGAATCATATAAGGAAATTTAAAACCATTTAATCATGTAAATTATATTTATTAATACCATAAATAATAGTCAATTTATTATATAAAACATAAATGGCCATTATAAACAAGAAAAAAATATAATACTAAAAATTAGGACCTTTTTTTAGTTTATATATAGTTTTCTTAACCATGAACCTACCATATAGGCCTCACTAGATACATCTGATTTGATATAATTGTTGGCTACATGGGAATACCAAACCATGTTCCAATATTAAAAGGGACTCAAATACAACTAATGATGGAACATATTTTTTATTATCATAGAAAGTATCCCATATACCTTAACCATTTATCAATGACAATTTTCTCAACCCAATAGTTTTACCGACAATTCATAAAAAAATTCAAAAAAATATCAAATATTGATTTTTAATGTCTTATAGTGAATTAAGACTCACAAAGATTAATATTTTCTAGATATTCAACCTTAACCTACACCTCAAGCCAGGATGTTCTTATCTCCAATATACAATGAAAATCTGAAATATAATAAATAATAACTTTTCTTTGATATAATTTTCACATTTACTAACCTAGTAATGCCATGATCTAGTACGTAAGTTATCCCATGACAATTTTTGATGGCTGTTCGATATCCATGTAAAATAGAGGCCGATGATTGGGCATTAAGGAACCACTCATCAAAATGGTCTTCCTAATAAAACAAACTACCATATGTGGGTCCCAACCGAGAATAAAAATGAATATTCTAAACTAGGTGGATTCATATAGAATATAATTTTATATGTAAAATATAAAATTTGTAAAAAATAAATTACTCATTTTAGATTTTAGGTGAACCCAAAAAATAATCACAATAATAATATAAAATGATATTGAATAATCATTCAAATGATCTAAAAATTATTTTGTTATTAAATAAAAATGAATAGATGAGGGACACACAATACAGAATAATTGACCACTAATACAATCAATCAATCCAAAATATTACTACCCTTATATTTTTTTCATGATAGTTATGTCCCATCCATATCACCACCTCCAACCCATGCCGAACTAGAATTAATATCCACCATCTCTTAGTAGTTCATTTTCTTATCATTCATTAACAAAAACAAGGCCTAGAGATACCTTATTAGGGTATAATGTCTTTAAGTGTAAAAATACTAGAATGACCCCCAAGGTGTTTGAAGATTTTTATATATAATATATTCATGTTTGATTGAAAGTAATCCCAATGAAATATTCTATTTCAACATTCTAATGAAAAATCACAACTAAGAACACTGTATAAATTTAAAATATGAGTATAATAATATGTTACAAAAATTTAATAATACGATTCATATAATATTAACTTTTGTAAATAATGTTAAGGCTTACTAATAACTCATAATATTTTTTGTTTCGATACAATCTAATCACATTTCATGCAATCTATTGGTCAGAGAATTTCTAATTTTTAGTATTACTTTGACTCATAATTCATTAATGATCGAAAAATTAAAGCCAAGTTGTGACATACTATGATAAAGAGAGAATTTTAAATATCAAAACATTATTTATTCTAGGTTCCATACCCAATCATCCTGGTTCCCATGAATCATTAACATTTTCTACATTTCATAAAATCATATCCATTCAAATATGTATTTCCTATAATAGAAAATAATATATATTACTTTTGACAGATAAAAATAATTATTTAGAATAAAAATATATTTTATCATATGTAAATGAAAGGTAGATGTGTAAAAAAATCTTTAATAAGACCATGAAACATCAAAAAAAATTTATGAAATTTAAAACACTATTTTAAAAAATGAAAAAATATACGGTCCCCCCAAAAACATTTATTTCATGAAGCCACCTAAATTAAACTGATGAAATCACTATTCAATAATGTAATTCCACTAATATAGTGGAGAATATCCTTTTGATCTTTGAAATTTTTTTAACATCCCAATATACAACCTACATTTTCATAAACACTAACCCTAAGCCACCATATTTTGTGGGGTGGATAAAAACATTTAGAAACATGGGGAAATCCTATGGGAAATTAGGGATCCCTTTAATGGATGATTTATTGATAAATCTTGATGAATATCATCAATAAATAATGATTATAGGTAGAATAAATAATATATCTAAAATCTCTATATTATAATGTTCACATGAGGAGTGAGGAAAGTTTTATATGATATAATTAAAGTAAATTATGAAATTAATTATTAAATTTTAATGAAATATGATATGTTTTATGGTTTAAATATATTGTTCCTAAAATCCATGAGACAACCATATTAATGGAAATAAGCATAATATTACATGGTTTAAGGATTTTGTTATATCTTTTGGTAAACCATGTTCCAACCATATAAATACCTCTAAAATGTGCTCCAAGCCTCGAATGGTTGGGCCACAAAATATTCAATAGACATGTAAATTTTGTGTGACCTTAAAAAAATTTATTTATCAAATATTTAAAATTAATTTACACCATTTATAATAAAAAAATTGGTGAATCTATTTCTAACAATGTCAATATGTCTGTGAAAAAACTATAAGATATAATGGTTTTTTATACTACTCCAAATCATAGTAATAGATGTATTCCATTTTGTCTGGGTATAATAATAGATACAATCATATGTAACCTTTTTCAATTCAATTTAGAATGATCCTTTACACATTCATTTACTTATGTTAAACAACAACAACCACCAAATGCATTCTTCTACCACCTTAGTGACCTACAATATGGAAGTTAATAGTGAAATATAATATTTTTTATCAAAATAAACTTATATGAACAATTGAAACCTATAAGTTGAATGAAAATTTTTTCGATACTAACAATAATAGAATTATTTAACAAGTTATAAGAATGAATTCTATTGGTAGACATGATAATAAATAAAAATTAAAACATTGTTGTTTTTAAAGTAACTACTCCACTTCTATAGAAAATACACCCCTATGTCACAGAATTGTCTTCACATTCAAAATATCATCCTCAAAATTTATTTACTTTATTCTCTCAAAAATACTCTTATACATGTTTCTGAAGTAATCATCTAACTGAAACCAATTTATAGAATCCGTAAGTGTAGTTCAAGTGATTCATCATAAAGATGATGAGTAAACTCCCTACTAAAAACTCTTTCGTGAATTTTTTTTATATATCTTCTTCATGGTAGATATATTTTCCATAAAACAATTAAAAAAAAATATTAAATTTATTTTCATACATATTTTTAACATTAAGTATTAAAATAAATACATTTCATAGTTCTATATATGAACCGTTCAATAAGGACAAGAATAAAAACGAAAATTTGTATGATTTTTTGAATCAACTATTATATCTATTAAGGGATTTTCCAAAAAGTTGATTCGATGAAAATTATTAATTTAGTTTTCCTGTTAAATATTTTTATATAATAAAATAGGCATAAAATTAATACCTTTAATAAAATAATGCTTATTTAATATAAGAAAAAATAAATGTAAAATTCATTTTATGATTTGAAACCTTTTCGTATTACCTAGTAGAATGTAAAACATGGATGATTTTATAAATATAATGACTAAATACCTTGGATCTTCTAAATATTATGTCTCCATTTTACAACTCCATTAATTTTTACTATCATTACCAATTTAATATTGGTGTGATGGAATAGGCAACCCCAAATGATCGACACAAGAAGAGTAATCTAAAAAATTAATAAAAAGTTTGCATAAATTAATTATTATATATGAAATAATAATTAATATGGCCATATAATATTCATCCAGCTATGTAATTATACAATTAAAGATGTTATAAGATCATCCTATTAATTTGGACACATCACATAGTGATACCTTCTCCACAGTCTCTCTCTCGTTACTTTGATTTATGAGGACACTTTGTCTCTCAAAAACTTATTCCATATGTACATTATATCTACCACCCTTCCTAGATTTATTAAGTTTATTATACCACACCTTTTTATATGTATATTGTTTTATTTTTAATATCAATTAAAATAATTCATTTTAAGTCTACACATTTCAATGTGATTATATGGAACATTTCTATTTTATCTTCCATTTCATTTATTTCTATTTAAATTATTCATAATATTTTATAAATTATAAAATTATATATATATTATTTAGGTTAATTATATTATAATAGATGATCTTATGCCATTATTTCCTTCAAAAATATTTTGTACCAATATTCTAATATTTAATTAATGGGGTCTATTAGTGTAAATTCATTTTAGACCATACGATTTTTCATTCACATTATTCTGTATATTCAGGATTAATTATTATTTACTAACTTATAAACATATAATATGATATCATAATTTTTTTATTTGGAAATAATATGATTTCTTTTTTGTTTGGTTTTTATATAATATTTTTAACCCATTGTGCCCTCTATATATTTTTTTCTTTTTAATGTTGCTCTAATATATATGAAATATATTTATCATACTATTGGATGAGAAATATACACCCCCAACTGATTAGTTACTTTATACAACTCTTCATATTTTATATTGGTTTAAAATTTAGTGACATTAAAATAATATATTTTAATTTATTGGTTTTGATCTGCAGAATATGTTTATTATTGGAATTCTCATATTTGAAAAACATTCTTATGATTCTTGTGATTATAAATACTTTATTTTAAATATTTCATGTCCCTATATTATAATCAATGATTTTTATATTTTATGATTCTATGAATATGCTAAATTGGAACTCATGATGTCTCATTCCAATTTATAATTTCATAATACACATTTCAATATTTTTTACTCAACCATTACTTCTACAAATGTACATAATGAGTCATATGAAATGATATGAGTACAAAGAGATCTATTATCATACTGTAAATATGGAACCACAAATTACATTTAATATTAAATAAATATTATTTAATGTTTCAAATATTTCAAAAGAAAAAACTCATCATCCAGATTTATAGGTGCATTTAAATGGGATTTAGGTGAAAAGAACTACAATATTAGTTGAATGAGATTTTGGGAGCTATACATTGAACTATAATAACGATGTAGTAGGCTAATATATATAAATTAATATAATATTCCATTTTTTTGAACATTTATAGTGTCATAATTCAAATAAATTTTTAGAAGCCAAATTTCCTTGAAGCATTCCTCATCAAACATTTATACGATATCTTTATTCAAAATATTTTTTAGTGGGAGATAAATTCCATTAATGTAATTATAAAATGGAAAAAATTTCCATTAAATACAATATAAAATATTATATACAAAATATAGAAGTAACAATTACGTTAGAAAAAAAATTGATCTTGGTTTGTTCAACCTTAATAAATTTCCTAACTAGTGGTTACCCAAGATGATTCCAATTTACACCCAAAGAGGATTTTTTCAAAATTGTGTAAGAATTTATAATTCGTAATAGTAAAACACAATTTTAATATTCCATAATAATAATTCAATTTTATTTTAATCATTTATTAATTCACCAATTTATATTTCATTCATATGATCATCTATTTCGTGCAATATAAAGGACATACACCATTGAAATATTTCTCGAACATTGAACATAAAAAAGTATATTTTTGAATAATGAAATTTCAACTATATATTGGTAATGAATATATTTTACTAGTCATAATGTTACATATAAAAGTACGTATACATTGAATTAACATATAAAAATAGTATCAATAATTTTATAAAAACAATTATGACATTTATACAATGAATATATTTAGTAAACAATATCTTATTTTAGATTCGTTAAACATTCAATAATAATAAAAACATATAATTCATTAATTTTTATGTAAAAATAATATCATTTATATCATTGAATATAATGACATATTAACCATCATCATTAACATTTTTAATGAGGTCACCCATGAGATATGTGATATTGGATACATTATATCCCCATCCTGGATCTTGATCACATCCTTTATGACCAGCATTATTATGGGAGGGTATACAATTTTGGTAGATTTCAATGTAGATGATACTTGTATTACTAAATCAGGATCTGAGTATAAATGGGTTGACTAATGTATATGATGTTATCAATGATACTTCCATTGATTTCTTTAATCTCATTAAATTTTGAAACAATTCAACATCATGATTTTCTATAAGAATATAATTCACTTTAGTACGAAATATATTATTACACCTGAGGTCATCATAATTCATCATTGATTTAAGAGGCTCCAACTCCAGTTAGGGTGCATTTATTATTTATATATTTACTGGTTAGTCCCAAAAGTGCACAATGATATTATAAAAAATATAATTAACAATACTAGCTACCATACCCAACCATATACATCACATAATCTTATTATAATACCAATTACTTCTCTTTAGAAAAATAATCTTATCGATACAGATAACACTCTATGTATTCCATTTTGCATCACATATAATATCTAAATGTTGTTCTTATACACATATCTTCTAATGTTGTGAAATATGTTTTCTATATAATCTCGATAATGTTATAGGTGACCCTATCATCTCCATCTGATGACAATATCATCTTCATTAACCACAACAAGAAATACATATCTTGTTTTATTTAAAAAGTTACTGAAAATCAATGGTATTGTATAATGCCACTCTATGTCAAATAATATTAAATCATATTGGATAATGAATTTTATAACATTTTATAAAATATCAACTAAAATACTGATCGTATATTTATCTATATTTGCAGCTAGTTGATATACCACTATAGTGGACAGAATATACTCTAACACATCTTCACAGAACCCCCATTGATTATAAATAATTCAATGAAATTTTTTAATATAAAAAAATATAAATAATTCATAGAGTTTTAAAATTAGACCATCATACCATATATATTATATCAATAAAATTGAATAATAAGATTATAACATTATGATATCTTCAATCGTATATGTTGATATATATAGAATATTATGTTGGGTTATATCACAAATTATATTTCAATATGTAAAATCAATATGATTAACCAAATGTATAAATCATAATTTTTGATTGATAACCCCATTAACATTTTTCAATCAAAATATTTTAAATAATGTATACAAAATTTATTTTACTATATCTTCTTCTTGGGTTTTTAATTTTTTACAAATTATGAATGCGATGAATTATATAGTGATATGTTACTTGCCTAAATTTAATATGAAATGTTCATATTTGAATCTTATGATTCTGAAAATAAATAATGTGTTTAAATATTTATTTACATTAAAACATTCATAATTACGAATTTTTTATGAAAAATGAATTTTTATATTTATATGTTAAGAGATAAATTTATTTTCACATATTTTTTTAATGAATTACAATATTGTATTGACATAAAAATAGAGTTTTCATAAAATATGAACATGGATTTTTGTCTAATTATTTTCTTATATTTTATAATTAAATATATTTTGTGCATCATATGGTTTAGAGTTATAATGAAATGTATTATCTCTTTAGTAAACTTATATGTAGAGGTGAACATTGGGAAACACATACCATTAGGCCAGCGAATTTTTTTTATGGAAGGTGAGTTTTTTACTATATTTCACTTTACGATTACTCATATATTTATTGTTAGTCTCATATAATTCTATTCCTTTAGAGATAATGTTATATTTTATTATTCATACGAAACTATTAGATATTTATAAAAAATTATCTTTGGTACATTGACAGAGTAACACAAACTATGGGGTTTGTAAAAAGTTACCCATTTCATGGTTGTGGAATGTTAATTTTGTGGATTGAATTAGGATTCCAAAATTTAAATATTTAGAATAATTCATATACAATGGAATAAAACTTGACATTATAAAAATTTCATGTGATGAAATTTTTATTAATTTAATTGGAATAAATGTATCCAAATTTGGTTATACTTTTAAATGAAAAAACATAAAATAATAACAGATAGACTCCATAAAATATCACATTCTAATACATTGGTCGTCTAACTAGGCAGGTGAGGTACAGGTGGGGTTCCCCGACAATATATTATTTAATAAACGAAATAAATGTGTAAACCTAGTATAATTAGCATCCAATTCATGATGTTTTATTTGTATTATTCTATTGAATAGAACGTAATTTTATTATTTTTCTATATTATGAAAATTATGTGAATCAATATGAATGATTTTGATTATATAGTTGTCTATTCTATTATCAATGATAGATAACTATTATGATCTATTTTATTATATAATTAACATTTTATATAATTGGGGAAACACAAATGATACCCATCCTTACTAAGATATGGATCTTATATTAATAAATGAAAATTATATTTGGGGATATCATTTTTAGTGGAATTGTATTCATTTAAAGACCTTGAAGAAATTATATAATCATGATACTCAACCATATATATGTATTATTTTACATTAAATCGAGGTAGTTACATTCATAACTATTTATGTTATGTCCTATGAAAATGTTTGATATTGGTATCTAGAGAAGAAAATTTTATTAAAATTCCATTATTTAATAATTGCTTATGTGAATAATATTAAAATTATGTCCACCATCATTTACATGTATTTATTAGAAAATCAAAGTGTATCACACAATATTTTAGAGACATAGAGACTAAGGTTCAAGGAGAAATTGATAAATTTATAAGTGAATCTTCAAGTTCATAACAGATTGAAAAATTCATTTGATGTTTATACATATGAAATAATTCTTCCCTATAGATTTTATCTTGAAATAAATAACTAACATTATGTTCATTACGTAAAAATAATAATTTTAATATAACCTTTAAGAAATGGGGATATATTCATTGGTTGTTAAGTATAATGTTTGTTTTATATATTACATTAATTTTTTTACATAATGTTAATTATGATAAATATTTTTTACATTTTATATGTGTATAATCCTATTTATAATACTTATAATAAAATTATTAGGGTTTATACTAATATTACATACCTTTGGGTTTATTTCCCTTGATATATAAATTAGAACATAATCCAGAAAACCAAAGAGATAGACAATTAGAGTTATTTGATGTCGAAATTTTGAAATATATAAATATTATTTATTAATAAATGGATATGTAACTTTTAAGTGCAGAATATGAAATAGTTAGGGGTTTTTATTATGTCATACATAAGGATGTATTTTGACTATTGAGTGTACTAAGAAGTGGTGGGTTTGTGTAGTTTGTTAAAAATATTTATTACTTTAGTTTTTTTGATTCTATATTTTGATGAGAAAAAAGTGTAAAACATTTTAATGATCAAACAATTTCAAATTATCTTCATGATAAACTATGTAATGGGATTAATAATATCCAATTGAACTATAGTGGTGAATATTTTATCCTAGAATTCAATCATTGTTTGAAATGTTTTGGTATTTTTTTCAACTCACTCCTAGAATACCAGGGTGGAATAGAATGTATGAGTGGTGGATAAATACACTTTTTGATGTTGTTTAATCAATGATGATTCAATGTGAAATTCATATTTTTTTTCTTGGGTTTTTATTTGGAGGATAATATATTCATACATAATGTTTTCCAATTAAACTACACATGAATAATTTATTTGAAATATAAATAGGATAATATGATGAAGTATATTTCATGATAATCATAGGTTATGAAGTAATCATATAGAAAATAGATAAAGATAAGTATAGTAGAAAGTCAAATAAATGACATTTAGGGGATATCTCAAATATTCTATGTGACATTATTTTTAAACTATTAGTAGATATGAATCATTTGTTGAACATAGTAAAATATTTTTTGAGATATAACTTATAATTATAGGTATCTATGTTTTTAATTTGGACCTTTGATATTTTCAAGACTAAAAATCAAGATTTGTTTCGATGATTAATATTGAGTCGGTTCCACAATGATTTATAAATGATGTACCAACTCATGTTACAATGGTGGCGTGATTATCTGATTGGATGCATTGGGAGCCTAAGGGATATAGATCACTTGTGTAAAATGATGACAATGTAATTTTTTAGTATATGAACCAACTACATATTAGGACTCCATTAACATTTATTATTATGAGAAATGGATAAAATACATGAAATATGAAGAGGATATTATGTAAACTAACCATGTTTGGAAATTATACAATTCACTTAAAGGGAAAACACCCATATAGTAAAGTAAGATTTTAGTAAGAAAAATGAAATTAATATTTTAATATATAGATATGAATCAATCAAATAAGAAAATTTCTATAAAATACTTATTGGTATTAAATATTCAATAATTTATTTTGTGGCGATTGTAAATTAAATTTTGTAAATTCATTATATAACTGCTCACATTTATGTTATATTATATAAAATGGTATGAAAATCACATTACATAAAATTATTTTTATCTAGGGATGTGTATATGATTCAAAGACAGTGACTCAAATAAATAAATTAGTATGTTAATGTATGTATGTTATAATGGATCATTTATATATTGATGCAATAATCTAGGATTTAAAATATCTATATTTATGATGCAATTATTTTGTTTAGTTTCTTCATTTTGAAAATGATGAAATGTCTCTATGAATATTAGTGATATTGTAGAGAAGTTTATGATATTGAATGCATATTATGTACATATTCTGATATATAAAATACTAAATCATCACTCCAAAAATATCCCCTAAATGGTTGATGTATCGTATATATATTGTATGATGATCCATTGAGATATATCCAACAGGTTACACGTATATTTTAAAGACACCAATATAGGTAATGTGTTTAATTATTTTAGCAATGAGAGAACTAAATGGAGATTTTTTATAGATTTTAATGATATGATTCTTCTAAATATTCAATATCTATTAAATATATCAAAAATAGATATAATTACCTTCACATCCACCAATGTATAATTCAACTCTTCATTGTTTTTTGCATGACCTGATGTCAACTATGATCTTAGAATAACCCATAGATACTAATCCAATTCTGATGTGTTTCATAGGATTTTTGTGAAGTACATCTATAGGTACTAAAAAATGACTATGGATATAATCATGATCATTAAATTAAATGATGAGCTATGTGTAATTGGTTATTTAGAGTATAGTTCAAAACCTATCACTGATTAAATTATTTATTAATTAAGTTTCATGTTTTTTGATAAATGATATAGTTATCAATAGTAAGAGTTATAATATAGACACACTAAAAGACTAATAAAAAAATAATAGTATATAATTTCATTAGAAACTACGAAGGAATATTTTTTTATGAAGATCATTTCTGAACATGAGGATATTACTAGAACCACGAGAGTGATATAGTATTACTATGATTAAAATTTAGCAAAATCCCTCACCAAGGATTCCCAATATGACCACGGTACCAAAAAATCATTCAAATATAACATTCTATATAACATATCATTAAAATTGGTAATTTAATTACTTATTAGTGAAATATAGAAGAAAACGTAGTTTATCCCTTGAATATTTATTCCATAAATCCCTAACATAATGATCATATTAAATACATTTACAGAAGATAAATTAATGATATAATATAATGATTTCAAATGTATAATTATTTTATAAATAAATTCAATATTTGTATGATATTATTTCATGTGTGTAATAATTTATTTTACATGAATATCCAAATGATAATATCCCCTCAATGTTTGAAATTGAGTTCTCTCTAAATGATTATCAATAAATAATATATTTTTTTGTTGATATGATAAGATTTTCATATACTAATTACAAAATTGTTCTGTTAGATATAATGAATGGATTCATGAGGTAATAATTTGATACACATTACATGAATGTCCGGTGAAATTATAATTATTGTAAATTTTAATGAATAATTATTTAATTTCAGATTCGTTCTTATTATAAATCCCCATTATTAAATGTTTTATAGATATATAAACTTGGTAAATTTATCCTATGATAAGCGTCTTATGAATTCTTCAAGGGTTATCTTATAATCAGGTTATTGTTTATGTTATTGATCATTTCAATAGTTTGAGAACATCCATGATGGGATTTTTCTACAGATATAATGATATAATACATCAATGCCCATGATTGAATTTGGTTTGGAAAATGAATATCTATGGTACGTTGAGTAACATATGATTTATTACTACCTATATGAGGGGACAGTGATGTAGTAATATTCAATAGGAATAATAAGTAATGCATTCAATATTTTAAATCTTATATTTTAATGATTCTGGAATAGATGAGAAGGACTATACGAGGTTTTCATGTTACATGTCTCTCAATAACTATCTTTCATAGAATATTGGACTATATTTGTACAAATAGGTAACATATGAAATAACATCTTATGGAAACATTCCCATATAGATATGATATCATTTGATCAGATCATAGTACACCCTTTTCTTACATTTTTAGAAATAATGATTTTATAATGGCCATTACATTCAAATATTTATAAAATAAGGATTTCAAATTATTCTTTAGCACTACTGAGGAACCCGGTGTTATTCAGTTTGGATATTATATTAGGAATAATGTTTTTGAAAATATATTAATACTAAGATGAAGAGAGTTTTATAACCACTATCCAAAAGACAATGTTATAGATTCACAATGAATTTTGAATATCCAGAAAATATCAATAGTGATTTTAAATAATTTTTTTATATATCGAAGAAAACCTGAAATAAATGAATGATATGCGTGTAGAGAATATAAATGAGTTGAATTTATGCTCATTTTTCATGTGACGATAGTAGAATATGCACCAAAGAAATTCTATATTCTATAGTCCATTTTCATTAGTTTAAAATCCCTTATGAATTTTTTAATGTCTTTCAAATGGATTGAAATATCTCAATGTATTCAACCAACAATAAATAAAACAATTTATGTGTTATAAATTGATTACGTATTTTCATTAAATGTTTACAATCAAAGATGAATATATAAAGTGATATAGTTCTTCCATTTTCATATATTATTATTTCCATGTAAAATAGTACGAACAAAAAGGAGTACTCAATTGTATAGGTAAGTAATATTTTATCATATTTTATCACATATTATATCATTTGAAAATATATTTTTATGGGTTATTTTTATACATCTAAAAATAATTTCGTGGACACTCAAAATCCATCAATTCATTGATATACCATAATATAAAATCCATTTTAATCCATAATAAGAATTGCAAGAGACTATAAAAACTATTTATTTATCTAATTCACTACAAATTATGAATTTTTTAGTTTGATTTATCTTTAGAAACTTATATTGCAATATGAGACACCTTTTTGAAAAGTTTCTAGGTTAATCAGAACTATCTCAATTATACTCAAGAAATTTTAATGAATTATATTATTATACCTTCCCTAGATTATATTTTCTTTCATATATTCTTATATATTAAACATAACATTATAGAGACCCATTAATTTCATAAATATATATCACATCTTAATATATGAATATTCAATATATTTTATAAATATCCACTTAGTTACCATAATAGTTTTTCTTCATTATAGACTAGATAAAAAATGCTCTTAGTTCATAAAATATATTAATTACCTCAATCAAATTTCTTCCCATATTGCAGTCATCCAAGATAATCCTTATATAAAAAACATTTCTTCATATCCTAGGGAAAGGTAAAAAATGTCATGGTTAGAATATATACATAGTAATGTAAATTAAATAATATATCAATGGTAACTTGTGACCTAAATTACCAAAATTGTATGAGGACATGAACTAAATAAATAAATATCCTTACACATCATATCATCAATCCTATTATTGAATAATTTCATAATGATTGGATGTTCATAGCATATTTGTCATTATAAAATCAATGAACATGATACATGAGATCATAAATTTAGAATAATACATCTGTTTTTAGGAGATATATTACCATGGAAAATCATTTCCTTAGTCCCATATAATTACCAAATACAATCATTATGAATTGGGTTCCATGCCAATTTCAGGATATAAATATTAACGTTGAATTCCAATGACTATCATAGTGTACAGAGTCCCTTACTAAAGATAGTTCACTCCCAATACTCGTCCTCATTGTCTCATGAGAAATCCATGTATACCGAATTTATTAGAGAGAAACATAATTTTGTGTCAACCATTCTCATATTAATAATAATTTCAAATTTTTCACAAAATATCATAAGGCATTTGTCATATATATTATCATCTGTAAATGAAATGGGTTTCATAAAAATTTTAGTAATTCATTATAGCATTAGGTGTGGAAAATATATGTGTATCATAAATTTTCCAAGATCATAACAAAAACCTATCCAATGAAACATTAATTATTAACTATATGGATCATATCCCTAGTAAATCATAGTTAACATTAAAGGGTATTATCATAAATAAAAATACCTTTAAAATATAACATGGAATATGGCTTTATAAAAATAACATTTTAATATTGGAATTACATATTTAGTATAATAATATCCATGAAACGATAGAGATGAGATTCAATGAAATGTACAATAGAATCATGTGAAGGATGTATAAAATCATTGGCAGGTCAAGAAAAAGTGAATTTACATTCACGTCACTTATGCTAAAAAATGATTCCTTTAATTAATTTCTATAAAATATATAATTAACTTAATAAAATATGATAATAATATTACATTTAAATAATTTTATAAAAATTAAATAAAGTGTTTTTTTGACTTTAAACAATCATATGTGAAATAATAAAAAATGTATAAAAATAGTTTAAATAAAGCATTAAAGTGGTTTAAAAATATACACAACCACAGAGGAAATAAAAACTGTTTTTTAATATTATCTCAGTACTTTCATGTACAAAATCCAAGAGAAAAATTTATTACCTCTAAATTTATTAAATAAAAATATGATTATAAATTTAAATATATTATTGAATAATATATCATGAAATTTAATTATTCAAAACATAATAATAAATTATATTTTAAATATTGAGATACAAAGAAAA
The DNA here is from genome assembly GCA_963277665.1 of Viscum album. NCBI lineage: Eukaryota > Viridiplantae > Streptophyta > Magnoliopsida > Santalales > Viscaceae > Viscum > Viscum album. The sequence continues at coordinate 861,122,552 of OY728151.1, forward strand.
TAATATTACTTTATGATGAGTTTTAATTAATGTAAATCTATCATGTAGTATTATAAATTAGATCATTATTTGAAGTGGGTTACTATTTAGTTTTTATGAGAGTTTTATTTCAGTAGTTCTGGTTCCTAATCCTTGATCATAGTTCACCAATAACCAAAATAGTAGTAATTATATATATAATATATATTATTTTTATAAATATTTAGATTCATCTCTAATAGGTAGACGTATTTAAATTATTTTCATTATTTATGGAGAAAGTAGTGTTGAGAAAGTGTTGTTTTCAACAATATATAATTTTATATGGGGGAGAGTGTTGAAAACAATACATTACCTCTTTATGATGATTTCTATGCTCACAAATAACCTTATTTTTTATTTTAATAATTTTACATTGAGTATATTTCAGGAAATTATGATTATTTTTTTCTCTATTTTGAGATAATATTAAAGCGTTTAATACACGTGGAATATTTGGAAATGTATTCTGAAATCCTTTTTGGTGTGTTCCGGATACACTATTCATACCCTACATTGATGAGTAGAGCATATGGATGGATTCCATCATTTACATTGTAGGTCATTGAAAAATTATGCTTATGAAACCATACATTATCAGAAAAGTATGAAAGAAGGAACCTTACTTTTGTAAGGAAAATTATTTTTGGAAGAAGAACCCTTTGTTTGGAAGGAACCTTACGTTTGGGAAATCGGAAAAGTATGTACGAAGATCATTATGTGTGAATATAGTTTTATGTTTTTTCTTAAAATTATGGTTTATAAACTATACTTTTGTGAACAAAAATACATTGGATATTTAAAAAGAAAAGTACGGTTCATCTACCATACTTTTGTGAATGATCAACCTTAAAAATTGAGGATGAGAAAAGTATGGATAATCAACCTCACTTTTGAGATCAACCTTACGTTGTGAACCTTACATTCATAGATTTTATGTTATGTAGTTTAACTTTACATTTGAGGTTAGATATTTAAATTTTGACATTAATAAAGCAATGTTATTTATGCCGATTATAAGGATGATTTCAAGCCAGATTAAAAGTGTGAATCTAAAATGTGTATTTGAATAATTCAAAGTTATTTATGTAAGATTCGGAGGGTCATTTTATGGGGAGCTTTTCATGGCTAATTTTCCAGGGATTTACGACTGCTCTGTTATTCAAACTTTTGAATATTCTGATTCTCAAGGTGGGTTTTTTAGAGCTAAAATTTAAAGGGAGAACAATCGTCTTTATTTTATATATACCTTTATTATGTTGTATTACATATATATATGTGAATCGTTGAAAATATATATCATTATTTTTATTTTTTCACTGCTACAATTTACAGAGACAATCGAGACTTACCAATCTACTGTTTCGAAGAATGACAAAGTTCTATTTTCTTATGATGAAGAAACACGATTGTAGATTCACTGATTCTACATCGAATATCTTTCATGAATTGACTATTGATTAATGATGAGAATTATATTTTATGATCTACTCCAACTGGGTCATCTCCGAACTACTTCTAAATGAATAACATCTTCCTTGAAGACGATGACAATTCTACTTCCAATTATGCGTTGTTGTAATTGTGAAGAAAAACTGGAAAGTATTTCAAAGAAAAAATAATCTTTTACTTTGAGTAACCCACTTCTCATTCTAAGCTGTGTATTTGGATATTTGTATGAACCATAAGGCTCTCTTTATCCTTAAACTTGTAATGGTTTCGACTACCTACACTTAGTTGTGGAACGATCTTTTGATAAGAGGACAAGAAAATGAAAATCACCAAGCTAGGGGAGTTGAGCGTTGGGGGAGTGGACTAGGGGCATTTTGTTCCCCGAAACATTCTACATCGTGTGTTAATTACTATTTATTTTCCATTTATTAATAATTCTAATTATGTTGGAAGGACATATCACAATCTTGTGAAGAAATAGAAAAAGACACAATTCACCCCCCTCTTGTATATATTTGTTATAACCTGATCCAAAAATTGGTATCAGAGGAGGAGCTACGGTAAAAGATATAACAAGACGAAATTCTTGAGATTATAGAGAGCACAATGGATTATACACGAGAGCGTATGACAATGGTTCAACCTCCCTAGTTCAAAGGTGATAATACTGGATACTAGAAATCAAGGATGATCATTTATTTAAAAAACCATGGATAGAGAGTCTAACTGAAAATTCTAACTCCCTAAGTGATTCCAGAGAAACCTAAAACATGTATTTCTAATAACGAAGCAGAGTATGAAACAAAATCAAAATCAATGAATGATATCATATGCGGTATTAGACCAGATGAATTCAACAGAGTATCTTAGTGCCCGAGAACATATGGAATGTGGCATAGAGTTGCAGTTGATTATGAAGGAACTGGCAGTGATAGACATATGCATTATGATACTGATAAACTAAAATTCGATAAATTCATGATTTTTGAAGGATAATTCCTCACCTGGATGAATGTGATGTTGATTTAAATTTTCAAAAACATCACTTCATTGGGAGATCTAATTAAAAAAGATGTTCAAGCTTTGAATGTACTATGAGTACTACCATCAAGATGGAATGGAATTTCTACTGCTATCATAAAACCTGCACCTATAAAAGATTTAACAATGAGAGAGATAACTGGAACTCTAATGATGTATGAGGCTGAGTAACAAGATTTAGAAATTGAGCACAATGTTCTGATCAAGAGTGAAGACACTACCTTAAAGGTGTCATCTCAAGGAAATAGCAGAAATGTAAGGAAAAAGGAAGTAAAAGATAAATCAAATAGTTTTGATTCATACAATTCAGATGTGGAAGTGGTACTAATAGCCAAAATATTCAGTAAGTATTATTGAAAGAAAAAATGATATATAAAGTCTTTTTAAAAGGTTGAGAAGGAAGTCATATGTTATGAGTGAAAGAAACTTGGTCATATCAGACCAGACTGTCCATAATTAATGAAATACAATAAAAATATAATCTTTAAGGGAAATTGTGTAGATTAAAAAAAGAAAAGAAGGAAGTTAATGCTACATGGAGTGTGTCTCAAAACTTACGAAGCTCATCAGGGTCTGATTTATAAAGAGAGGAATTGAAACAAAAATCCAATATGTTCTTTATTGAAGAAACTAATTAGGTACAGTCATATTACTCATCCTACTCTAATTAAAGATTCTAAAATGATAAACATACACCTTACATCTATTTTCATGAAAACAAATATTATTCTTTATTCAAGAAACCAAAATAATTAATAAATATTCAACATTCTATTTTAGGAGGGAGGGATAATCTACTAAAGAAATATAAAAAATTACTGAAAAATTATGACATCATTAACACACACTATATAAATAATGAATCTAAAATAAAGGAAATGTAAACAGAAGTAGAAACATAAAAATGTGAAGCTCTTATTTTTACAAAGGGAGAAAATAAACTAATTGATATAATAGGAAATAATGTTATTAAAAAGGAATGATATGGAATGTGATGTAATGATAAGAATCCAAAACTATATAATAAATATTTTTCTCATGTAAAAAAGGCAAAATTTGTAAATATTGTGGAACAAAAGGTTACATATCTAAAAACTATTATTTAAGGCAACCCCAAATATTTCAGATTAAGAAATTCTTTGATGCATGAAATTTATAAGATTATATTGATTATAGAAAAACAATTCAAGTATGGATTCCATGGTCTTTTCTAGCTAACAATGCTTGACCTAATAAAATTTGGGTACCAAAACAAATCCATATTTAACTGACATTGGAGGAATAAGGTCACAGAATCCAAATAGATACATGGTATATGGATTGCAGCTACTATAGGAACATGAGTGGAGCATCTTCAAATTTTAGAACTCTTACTCAAAAGGATGGTGGTCTAGTGAAATTTAGTGACAATGCCAAAGGCATAATTAATGGCATTGGAACTATTGAAGATCTATAAATAGGCGCAATCAATAAAGTACACTATTTACAATTATTGAAACACAGCCTGATTAGAATCCATCAACTTAGTGATGATGGTTTGGTTGTTGATTTCTCTAACAGTTGATGTTCCATTTTTCAAAGATAAATTTCTCAAATTTAGAGCACCAAGATCTGACAATGTTTATAATACGAACTAAAATTCATTGTGCAAAGGAAATGTAAAATTATTTACCTACTAATATAAATTAATCTTGTGTTTGGTATAGGAGTCTTGAACATTGCAATATATATGCATTATATAAGTTATCTAAGAAACAATTAATTTTTTATTTTCATAGTCTTATATTTGAAGGTGATAGATTTTGTGATAAATTTCAACTTGGAAAGCATGAAAAGTAATCCTACAAATATATTAACAAAATTGCAACATCTAAACCAACATTACATACCCATATTGATCTGTATGGACCTTCAAGGGTAGCATTCTTGGCTTGTAAATTATATGTGTATGTTTTAGTTAATGACTATTCTCGATTTACTTGGATTTATTTTCTAAAATTAAAAAATGTAACTTTTGGTATATTTGAATGTTTTTACAAAGGTGATAAAAATGAAAATGATTTAAAAATAATTTTATTAAAATGTGATCATGGTGGATATTTTTATAATTTGTTATTAAATTCCTTTTTCCCAAATATAGGAATTAAAGACACTTTCTCTACACAAAGAAATTCTCAAAAAAATGGAATTGTTGAAAGAAGAAATTGGACTATTCATGAAATGACATGGAATATAATGAATAAATAATGTTTCCTATTTATTTCTAGGTAGAATCTATATTCACATCCTGTCATATAATAAATAGAGTTCTAATCATAACTATTTTCAAAAATACCCCCAATGAACTCTTGAAAAACAGAAAACCTAAAGTAAATTACATTAATGTTTTTGGATACAAGGTTTTTATATTAATCCTAAAGGACAATCTAGGTATGTTTCTTCCAAAATCTAATGAAGGAATTTTTTTAGGATATTATGCTACCTCCATAGTTTATAATGTTTTTAATAAAAAGTCAAGGATTGTTGAAAAATCAGCTCTTGTGAAATTTGACGGATCTGATCCCTTTGAGAAAAGAAAAGACCAAATTGATGAATATGTCTCAAATGATAACATGAGACATGAAAATGTAAATGATTTTTTTGAAAAGTATATAAATAAAATTCATTCTAGTTTTAAGTACATGACATTGAAGAACCTAACAGTGTACTACCTAGATAGCCTATAACCTTAAAGAATAACCCTTTAGAAACTATTATAGGAGACCTAGATAGAGGAATAAATACCAGAACAAATGTAGGAATTTTTTTTATTTCTTTTCCTTTCTATCCCAATAAGAACCTAAGACATTATAAAAATCATTTTTTGATAAATGTTTAATGATTGGAATGCAAAAAAACTAAACCAATTAACGAGAAATGATGTTTGGAATTTAGTTAAAAACCCTCAGAACCATCGAGTTATAGGAACTAAATGGGTATTTAGAAATAAACAAGACGATCAATGAATAATAACTAGAAATAATGAAATAATAATTGATAAATTTTATAACCAAGAAAAAGTTATAGACTATGTTTAGACCTTTGCACCTATGGCAAGATTATATGCCATTAGTATCCTTTTATCCTATGTACCTCATATTAACATTAAATTAAATCAGATGGATGTTAATTATGTCTTTTCCAATGGTTATTTATTGGAGAATGATTATGTTGAGAACCTCATAGTTTGGAAAATTTACAAAAACTAGATTCTATTTTTAATCATACTAACGCATTTGTGGCCCCAAACAAGCACCAAACGCCAAGTATGAATGATTAAGTTCTTATAATTTAAAAACATAATTTTACTGTAGGAATGGGAGATCCAACACTTTTTAAGAAAACATAAGATTATTATTTTTAATTGGTTTAAATTTTTGATGACTATGTAGTTTTTGGATCAAAAAATTCACAACGTTTTATTGATTTTTCAAATTTAATGCAAACAGAATTTTAAATTAGTACGATGGGAAAATTAAATTTATTTTTAGTGCTTCAAATTTATCAAAAAGATTATAGAAATGTTTTAAATCAATGAAAATAAATTACTAATTTACTAAAGAGACTTAGAAATGAATATTAATAGAAATATTCAACTCCTATATGTACTAATATGAAACATGATTTGGATTAACTGGAAAATTTGTTGACAACAAGTTATATATAGGTATGGTTGGTAGTTTATTATATCCTACTACTAGTAGTCCAGATATAATGTATCCAGTATGTCTCTGTGCTAGATTTCAATCTAATCCTAAAGAATTTAACATCAGTGTTGTCTAAAGAATTTTTAGTTATTTAAAAGGAACTATTTTTCAATATATTTTCTATCCAAAAACTACTGATTTTAATTAAATTCCATTTTTTGAGGAAGACATTGAAGTTGTAGATTAGATAGAAAACGAAACTAAAGGTCTTTTCCTTTATTAAGAAAATACATAGTGTCATGGTATAGTAAGAAATAACACTCAGTTTCCCATTCAACAGTTGAGGAAGAATATGTATTTGTAGGCAGTTGTTGTGTAAATCTTTTGAGGATGAAAAACATTATTATAGACTTTGGACTAAATTTTAATAATACAAAAATTTTAGGTGATAATACAAGTACTATAAATATTTCAAAAAATCATATTAATCATTATAGGACTAAGAATATTGATATCCGATATAACTTTCTAAGAGACTGTGATATTAAGATAGATATATTCTTATAATTTATAAACACTTAAATTTATTTAACTGATATTTTTAAAAAAACTACTTCCCACTTCATGGTTTGATTTTATTAAGGGGAACTACGATTATTTATTTTTAAATAATATTTTAATTTATTTTTTTTGTTTATTTATTACTACATTATAGAAAAATTAAATTTTTTAGTTGGTAATATTTTTATCTTTATCCATGTATTTTTTTTAAAAAATAATCTTATTATTACTATTTTAACGGTTATCAAGGATGTAAGAAAACTTTTCTCATTCCAAACCCGTTAATTTTCTCAAAACCCAGTTGGAATATCGAAACCGTTTCCTCTATTCTATACCCACACCTGAACCTTCAATGCCCTATCCTTTAAAGCCATCATAGATCTATATCTGAAATGGAAATGGCCAAGAGGACCGATGACCAAGAGACTAGAATTGAAAAGCATTAGTGTATGACATGATGGAAAATTTTTCAAGGAATGGTAATTGATTTAGAATGGCTATATCAGAGATATCTGATGATATGGAAAGCCCTAGATTTTCAGAACCTGGAACAAATGGTCAATGGAGATAATACAATGATTCTATATGAGGTAGAACATCGTGATTTCTAATTTTTTTTTTAGTTTACCCTGGGAAAGGAGGGCGATACCCTGATAACAATGATTGAGGATATAGACTTTTAAATTTTCTCTCTTGAAATTGCTCGAATTCTTAACTTCCCTCAAGAGGGAGTATTTCACATGGATTTGAAGAAAATAAGTTATAGTATGCATAAGTATGAGAATATTATGTCTTTTTTTGATTAGATAAACGTATGTAAAGAAGATCCTAGTGAAAGATCTTGAGCTAGATCCAAAGATTTTAGTTCTGTTTGTGCAGAAAGGGATTGCACCTCGTATGATAGAGATAGAAAAAAATTTATACCCATACATGCATATGATGTTTCTTTTGATGAGTGATATCACATTAAAAATTCTGAGATATATTGTGAGATATCTCAATTATTGTAGCTAACCAGAAGTGATAATGAACTTCTATCCCATTGGAAGATTCATTTCAATGATTTTTTTTAAGAAAGATATTATTAGCCTGGTGGTTGCTCGAATGAGATTGCACCACAACAACATGTTCAGTGAAAGAACATCAATAAATATTAGTTATTTTTTGAGAACAATCAAAGGGATTCTTATGCCTGTAGAAGTAGAGGAAGATGAATATAGTGCCCAAGCACAACCTACAAATTCAAAATAAGGACAAGATGAGTCGAGATTAAGGGGAGTTTAAAGGAGATTCATATTTGAAACTATTGATACACTTGTATATGGGGAAAGTCAAGAATGACTTCAAATAAAATGGCATTATGTGGCTAAAGTTGGAGAGGAGCCTACTCAATCAAAATCAAATGAAACTGATCCACATCTGAGCAATAGATTTATTTGAGAATATCAATTACAAGACATTTCAAAACAAACAGTTTCTTTGATTGAGGTGACTCCTCAAGTGGAACAAGAAAATTGTGTCTCAGGCACGGAAAAATGGATAAATAGAGATAGAGGATGATGTAGTGCCTAGTGAAATGGTAGTGGCTGATACTGCAGTTGATCTAGAAGAAATAGTTTTTGGTAATCCATTCATGGAGGATGTAAATGACGATGATTCTCTTAAAGAGAAACCTCATGATTTTGTTGAAATTAAAAAATGAAAATTTATATGATGTTCATACAGAATTATTAAATGAGTATTTCTCTACGGATGAGTCATGGAAGGACTCTGAGATGAGATTGGTGGGAAAAAATGTACATGGAGGGGATGAAGAAAAATCAGATGCTTATCACATTCCCTTAGTAATATTACATTTGAATGAAGCTAAAACAAATATTCAAGCACATGGTAGCTTTGTTTCTATGAATGAACTAGTGGAAGAGATACATAGAATGTTGAGCATAGTTGAATCAGAGAATGATGCTCTATAGAGAGAATTGGGAAATGAATATATGAGATTTCAAAGACTGAATGATTGTACTGTTTCAATTAGATATGTTGAAATTTCCAAGAAATACATTTTAGTTGAAGTTGCTAAGTTGATGTCTAAGATGGTAATGATGACTAATTTAATATAATTTAAATAATTCATGGATCAAAAATTTACATCTGTCAGTACCAGTGAAGCTAGTACATCAGGTACTTCACCTGATCTGATAAAGAGACACTAGGCCATTACCTCAGTAATGAGAAATATGAATGACTGGTTGCAAGACATAAAATGCAATAGCACTTTTTGGATAGTGTGAAAGGACAATCTTATATTTCTGGTTGACCGTTTGACTCCTAGTGAACCAAGAATTATAACATTGTTGAATTAGTTGAAATACAAGATAATTATGTTTATGGACAAGGAAGAGAGGCTTTATGAGTTCTTTAGAGTCAATCCGATTGAAGATCATCATCTAAATCAAGAAAACAAATAATTCATTATCTATTTTGGAGATAAATTGTTGATTAGATTAATAACATAGCTAGCATAGATCAAGGCTATAGTTCATAGGTGATGAAACCTACCCTTATCCCAGCCTTGATTCCTACTATAGTGGTTACTATTTTTTTAAAATATTTTCAATGAAGTATTTTTATTTAATATTTTAGTGTTATTTTTTTTAATGCCCTATGATAGAAATGCCTGTAATCCATATTCAAATATTGATAAAATGTTAATAATTTCATTTAATTGTTCCATGCTACATTGAAACATGTTATATTTTATTCAATCATTCTTTTCGGTATCACAAAAAGAGGGAGAAATTTAGATAAACACAACATTTAATTTTAAAGATCATTAAAATTATTTTTATTTAATTTCACAAAAAATGAAAAATTAATTTATATTTTGATCTTTTCGATAATTTTACTCTAGGGGAGAAATTATTTAATATTTTTAGATGTTATTTTGGGGAGAAATTATAAACACTTATTTTTCTACTTTAATCATTTTAATCATTTATGTGGGGAGATTTTTTTATATTTGAAAAATTCTAATCTACTTGTAATTAATTTTGTATGTTAATTTCATTGTTTTTTTTGGGTTTTGTGAACATCAAAAAGGGGGATATTATTGAGTATGTGTTGTTATGAACAATACATAATATTAAATAGGGGGATTATTGAGAATAATACACTATATCTTTATGATGATTTTGATGATCACAAATATCTTTATTTGTATTCTAATAATTTTACAATGAGTATAATTTAAGAAATTAATATTATTTTTCCCTATTTGGAGATAATATTAATGCATTTAATTCATGTGGAATATTTGGAAATGTATTCCGAAATCGATTTTAGTGTGTTCTAGAAACATTGTTCCTTCTCTACATCTTTTAAAATTACATAAGAATGTTCTAGAAACACTGTTCATACCCTATGTTGAAGATCATATCATTAGGATGGAATTCATCATTTTTTTACAGGTTATCAAAAAATTATGGTTAAGAAACCATACATTATAAAAAATGTATGAAACAAGGAACATTACTTTTGGAAGGCATGTTTCTTTTGGAAGAAGAATTCCATGTATGGAAGCAACCATACGTTTGGGAAATCAGACATGTTTGTAAGAAGATCATTATGAGAGTATATAACATTATGTTTGTTTCTTAATGGTATGGTTCATCAACCAAACATTTGTGAACAACCATATGTTTGAGAGTTTAAGAGAAAATTATGGTTCATAAACTATACATTGGTAAATGATCTACCTTACATTTGGGAGCAGAGAAAAGTATGGATCATCAACCATACATTTGAGATCAAACTTACATTGTGAAACTTACATCCAGAGATTGTATGTTATGTTTTTTAATCATACATTTGGGGTTATATGTTAAAATTATGACATTAATAAAGAAATTGTATTTATGAAGAGTATTAGGCTGATTTCAAGCCAGATTAAATGCCTAAATCTAAAACGTCACTTTGAATAATTCAATGCAGTTAATTTATGATTTAGACGATCATTTTAACAAGATCGTTTCATGATAATGTTCAGGGGAGTTACAACCTCTCTGTTATTCAAACCATTTAATATTCCGATTCTAAAGGAAACTTTTGTGGATTTAAATTTTAAAAAGAGAATGCTCGTCATTATTTTTTATATACATGTATTATTTTGTATTACATATATTGAAGTTAATCATCGAAAATATATATCCAGATATTTAGTTTTTCACTGCTACAATTTTCAAAGACATTTGAGACTTACAGATATGATGTTACGAAGACCGAAAATGTTCTTTTTTTATGAATAAGGAACACGATTCTAGATTCATCGATTCTATATTGAATATCATTTGTTAATTGATATTGATTAATGCTGAGAATTATATTTCAATAACTACTGCAAATGGATCGGCTAAGAACTACTTATAACTGATGAATATCATCCTTGAAGACGATGAACATTCTATTGTCAATTGTGTGATGTTGTAATTGTGAAGAAAAATTGGAAAATATTTCAAAGAAAAAATAATCATTTACTTTTAGTAACCAACTAATCATACTAAGTTGTGTATTTGGTTTAGTGTATGAAACAGAAAGATCTGTTTCGCCTAAAACATGTATAGGTTTCAACTACCTACACTCAGCTGTGGAACGATTTTTTGATAAGAGGACTCGATGGTGAAAATCACCATGTGCGGGGAGTAGAGTATTGGTGGAGTGGACTAGGGTTCTTCTGTTCCTTGAACCACTATACATCGTGTGTTTATTGCTATTTATTTTCCATTTCTTAATCATTATGATAATTTTTAAGGGAGATATCATGATATTGCAATGAAATTGTAAAAAGAACAAGTCACCCCCCTCTTGTGTATATTTGGTATAAACCGATCCTAAAATTGGTATCATAGGAGGAGAGTTTGCAAAATCTATAACATGATGAATGTATTCACATTATACAGTGCACGATGGATGATACACGATATGGTATGTCAATGGTTCGAGCTTCCTACATCAACGGTGAAAATTATGGATACTGGAAATCAAGGATGATCATTTATTTAACAATCCTTGGATGCCGAATCTACTCAAAAATTATAACAACCAATGTGATTCCATAAAAACCTGAAACATGGAGTGCTGATAATGAAGAAGAGTATGAAACAAACTCAAAAACCATGAATGAAATAAATGGGTCCTAATGAAAACACAGCCACCCCGCCTTAACATGGCTGTTGGGACGTAGCCTTCCAGGAACCACCAGTTTCCCCACAGACACTTGGTCCTCACCCTGGGGCCCACCCACCATCCCAAACGGGTGATCTTACTAATGAAGTTACTTAAATTCCAACACACGTCTTATCTAGTGTGCTTTTTCCTCACTCACACACACCTAGGGAAACATCCCAGAAGGTCACCCATCAAGATCACTATACCAGCCCAATCACGCTTAACTATGGAGTTCTAATCAGGTAGGATCTGAAAAAGGAAGGTTCACCTTGTTGACCTAAGTCATATTAGGAATTTAACCCTTTATCATTTGGGGGTCTTACTATCACATCCATTTATGCCACAATGTCCTCATTATGGGCCCAACATCTCAACCCAGGCAGTGCACCACACTTAAGGCTGGGTTCCACCGCTGATACCAAATGTAACAACTGGGTCCCACTGACAGCACAGCCACCCCACCTTAACATGGCCGTCGGGTCCAAGCCCTCTAGGAACCACCTGTTTCCCCACAGATATGTGGTCCCCACCATTGGGCCCACCAACCTTCCCGAACGGGTGATCTAACTAATGAATGTCCCCAAATGCCTACAAACATCCTCTATAGTGTGCCATGTCCTCACTCACACCCACTTGCATGATGGTTGATACACGAGCATGTATGTCAATGGTTCGAGCTCCCTATTTCATCGGCAAAAATTATGGACGCTAGAAATCATGGATGACCATTTATTTAATGAACCTTGGATGCCGAGTATACTCAAAAATTCTAACAACCTATGTCATTCCAGAAAAACCGAAAACATGGAGTGCTGATAAAAAAAGAGTATGAACAATCTCAAAATCCATGAATGTAATAACTGGGTCCCACTGACAACATAACCACCCTGTCATAACATGACCGTCGGGTCCTGGCCCACTAGGCACCACCTGTTGCCCTGCAGACACATGGTCCCCACCCTGGAACCCACTCACCTGCCTGAATGGGTGATCTGACTAATGACTATACCCAAAGGCCAAGACATGTACTCTCTAGTGTGATTTTTCCTCACTCACACAAAACCTGGGAAACAACCCAGAAGGTCACCCATCATGATCCCTACTCCAGGCCAATCACGCTTAACTGTGCAGTTCTAATGAGGTAGGCTTTTGAAAAGGAAGGTGCACCATGTTGACATGAGTTATATCATTTAGTAATTTAAATCTTTATCATTTGGGGTGTTACAATCACCCCCCTTTAGAGCACAATGTCCTCACTGGGGGCCCTACATCTCAACCCAGGCAGTGCACCAAATGCCTACACACGTCCTCTCTAGTGTGCTTTGTCCTCACTCACACACATCCTGAGAAACTTCTGAGAAGGTCACCCATCAGGATCAGTACTCTAGGCCTATCATGCTTACCTTTGGAGTTCTAATCAGGTAGGCTACATAAAAGGATGGTGCACCTTGTTGGCATGAGTCATTTCATTTAGGCATTTAACCGTTTATCATTTGGGGGTGTTACAATGAATGCTATCATTTGTGGTGTTGGACCATATAAATTCAATAGAGTATCTCAGTGCCTGACAACATATGAAATGTGGCATACTATTGCAGTTTCTTATGAAGGAAATGACATTGTAGGACAGATGAGGTATGCTACTACTATAATCAAATTCGATACATTCAGGAATTTAGAAGGATAAAGCATCAACCAGATGAATTGAAGGTTGAATGAAAATTTCAAGAACATCATTGCTTTGGGAGATCTGATTAAACAAGATGATCAAGCTCTGAAAGTACTAAGAGTACTACCACCAAGATGGAATGGAATTTCTATTGCTACTAGACAATATGCACATGAAAAAGATTTAAAAATTAAAGAGATAACTGGAACCCAAATGATGTATGGGGCTAAGATGCCGGAAGAAGAAAATGATCAGAAGGTTGTAATCAAGAGAAATGACATTGCCTTTAAGGTGTCATCTCAAATAAAAAGAAGAAAATTGAGGAAAATGTAAATAAAAGAGAAATAAGAAAGTTCTAATTCATACAATTTAGATGTGGAAGTGGCTCTGTTAGTGAGAAAATTTATAATGTTTTTTTAAATAAAAACGGTTTTAGAAAGTATTTTAAAAAGGATGAGAAAGAAGTTAGATGTTATGAGCACAAGCAACTTGGACATATCAGTCCAGACTGTCCAAAATTAAAGGAAGACAATACTAATAAATTCATTAAGTTAAATGATTATGATAAAAAAATATAAGAAGGAAATGAATGCTACTTGGAGTGTATCTAAAGACACCATAAGCTCATCAGAGTCTGATTCAAAAAAAAGGAATCGATCTTGAAACCCAATATGTGCTTTATGGCAGAATTTGATGACGTACAATCCAATTACTCATCTGACTCTAATGCAAGATTCTCAAATGATAATCATACAGCTTACTATAATATGCTTGAAAAGAAATATGATTCATTATTCAAGAAACCAATATCATTAAAGAATGTTCATAATTCTATTTTAGGAGATAGTTATAATCTGCTAAAGCAACATCAGGAATTACAAGAAAAGTATAACTTAATTAACACACAATATATAGATAATGAAACTAAAATAAAATCACTGTAAACCAATGTAGAAACAGACAAAAGTGCATCTCTTATTTTTTTAAAGGAGAAAATACAATAAATTAAATACTTGGAGAGAATTTTATTTAAAAGGAAAGATATGGAATATAAAGTATTGATGAGAATCCTAAACTATATAAGAACAATTTTTTCCCAGGTAAAAAAGGTAAAATTTTCAACTACTGTGGAACAGAAGGTCACATATTTTAAAAAATTTATTTTAGGAAACCTCAAATAAGTTGAATTAATAAATCCTTTGTTTCTTGTAGTTTATATTATTCTATTGATTATATTATAACAAAGAAAGTCTAGATTTTATGTTCTTTTCTAGATAACACACCAGAACCCAATAAAATAATGTTACCAATACAAATCTTTGATTAATTGACATTGGAGGAAGCAGGTCACAGAAGCAAAACTAAAATATGGTATATGGATAGAATATGTTCCAATATATTAGTGGAATCTCATCAAAATTCAGAAATTTTACTCAAATGGATGGTGGTCTGGTCACAAATGGTGACAATTGTAGAATACCAAGTAAGTAATGAATAATAGATATTTTTATCTATGTCTATTAATGAATTAGATAGTGTTTTAGAGACTTAAAATGAAAATAAATCCATTCTTAAGCATGAAATACACTAATATTCTTAAAAGATTGTTTTACTGGCGTTTGATGGAAAACCCTTTTTAAATCAAACTTTTGACAATTTTATAATCTATATTTTTCAAAATAGACATATAAATTATGATTGGGACATTGAAATTTACATTTGATAAATTTTTGGTATTTTTCTGACAATGTTCATGTTTTTAATGAATAGTGAAAACTACTGCATTTTACATCAAAACTGCTTTTTCATTTAATTTAATTATATGGTTAGATTGTATTTTTAATTGGTCTTAAAGTGTAATCTGAATATATTTTTTCCATTTAATCCAATGGTGGTCATTAGGATAAATTTCACTTTTAAATTGGTCATAAACTAATTCCAAACTTTTCATAGATATTGTTTCAAAAAACCCGCTATTTGTTTTGACAACGGGAATTATTTTTAAATCAATTATTGAAATTTATGTGTTTGGAATTTGGTAAAATGGATTACATATTGGGAATCAGAAGTTCCAAATTATGTAATTAAGACTCTTTTGTTTTTGGACATTATGAATAGTAATGACGGTAATTATCTTTAATTATCTTGATTAATGAGTAATCGGGTAGTTAAGGATAATAAAATAATATCATAATAATACAAAATGACACCAACATGGGTCCTAATGCTACTTGTTGTCTCATGGAAGACCATGGGATACCTTGTGCCAAACTTGGGGACCCCATGGAATCACTTTTGTGGAAAGTGACTTGTTATCTTTTTAATTTTTTTAAACAAAGTAAATATAACAAGAATGTATCACCTGATTAAAACAGTTGTAATTTTGTCTACATAGATGATATTTTAGACTATAACTATTCATTGGAAAGATAAAAATATTTCATACATCATAGTATTTTTTTCATAATTTTTAGGCATTAAATAAATTAAAATATTTATGACATCATAATGATGCAGCGATGACCTCATTATTTGACGATTTTGATAAAATGGAATGATAATGTACAATCTAAGACCTAAACATGTCCAAAACCTATTGGGTGGGTATATCTAGAACCATTATCACCTTAAACTAGAATTATATCAATGTGGGACTTTTAAAATCTGAAAACCATTTGAAAATAAAGTAACATTTCTTTACTTTCCAAGAGTGCCCCTCCTCTCCTCTTATAAAAGGCCCCCACCACTACCTCCTTACCCACACTCCCAAAGCCTTTGGCTCGGCCAAAACCTGCCCATTTTGTCTCTCCACTTTCCTCTCTTACTCCTTGAAGCCTCACTTTGGGCAGAAGTCTTCCCAAGGAATGCTTTGAGCTCAAACCAAAGGGAGTTACCCGATTTTAAGGTAATGTATTCACTTGAGTCCTTTTGTCTTATTTTGCTTCTCCAACCCACTAAACTCTTTTTATTCATTTCTTTTGTAACAACTCCAGTATCTTCAATATACTAGGATTTTGTTATAAGAAGTAATTGATCTACACTTGAACACACCTACATCTAATGGTTAAAGGACATACTGTTTCGGTGGATGGTGAATTTATGCCTCATGAAACGATGATTGTTCAACATTATTTTAACACCTTAAAAGGTGGACATTAAGATGTCACTATATTTATATATGATATATAATATGTTTATTTTTTCTTAAGCTTCTTTATTTTTCATTTTGGGCATAACTTTATGGTTCCCATTATGGGTAAACACGATATCTTCATTTAAGGAAGTGCGGACTACCGCCCCCTCAATGTGATTTGATTCGTTAAATACCATATGTGGGACGTATAAAGGATAGAGTTATGATATTATATATGATATTAAACAGGAATTATAATATACCTTTATATCATTATGGTTCCATTCTATAAAATACGAAATAGAAATGAAAGTAGCGTTCATGCGTACGTACGGCTTACCGTCTCCATGAACGGTGCATTTAATTTCTTACCTCTAAATGATAATGTAATATTATAAATGCATGAATTTACTGGATATATATGACATATATGATATCTACATCATAAATACCATTCTGGATATAATGGATACATGATCAACTTGTAATTATAAAGGGATTATTTTTTACTCAAGTACCAATGATCGTTAAAATGACCGTTATTAACTTAAATAATTACATAGTGTTCATGACATGGAAATAAGTGATATAAAAGGAATAATGAAATTGAAAAAGGTTCTTAAACAAGTAGAAATTAACTCAAGTTTATTATTCAGGAGATTAAAGAACGACCGAGTCAAGTCGGACCTGAGGTATGGGACTTCGTCTCAATATCCTTTCAATGAGGCATATTTTGTTTTATACTCAACCTTATTTTATACGGTGTATAAACCCCTTAGAATTTTTTTTTATTCAAAAGGAATATTTTTTATACGAAGCATTTACTAAAAGACAAAAGGGAATGTTTTTGTCGTATGTATGCGGCGACAACGACTTCTCCGCCGCCGTGACCATTATTTGAGTTTCAGCTTCCTCTACAAGCCATACATTTTTTTAAGAGAAAAATAAATACCATGTTATACTTTTCTTTAATTTTGGTATTGAAAATGGTTTTCATAGTGTTTTTACTATATCAATGTGTTGTATTGATATCTTGTGATTGAAATGTAGAAATGTTATGTTTCCTTTATGCATGTTTTATGTGATACGATTATGTTGAGGTTCTTGGGAATTATTATGAAGACGGGTGGTTCCGTGATAAACTAAGGGCGGGTGAGCCCGATATAGCTCTCTAATGAATTGGGTAACATGAAGGAGTGAAACGTTAAGGTTTCTCCAAAGAGATTTAGGGAATATACTATGATGGGTATTCCAAACGTAACCAAGAGGGTTACTCCCTACGTAAGAATGTTATGAATGCCTCAAGTTACCTTTATGGCTTATGATTTCTATGATTTATTCATGATTTGATGAGGTATGTTAAAGTGCTTATGTTTTATGGGTAACGTATGAATTCATTCTTATGTATATATGTACCCATGTTTCCTTTCCATATAATTTTATATCCCTTACTGAGCTTTTTATGCTCATCACAAGTTTTTTTGAAATGTTTTTCATAGGTCAAGGGAAAGGTACATGATATTATGATAGTGTCAATGAAGTGTCAAGAAAGAATCCATGTTTTATTTTAAATATGTTTCCATTCATGGGAAAGAAGAATACTATCTGTATGTAACCACTTTTTTTATATGTGGAATGTAATGCAAGTTTTATGATCTAATTCTCTAAAACTCTAAACCTGAAAAGATTTTCAATGTGTAATCTCGTAATAACTCAAGATTAAGTAAGGTTTAAGGTTGAGGCCTTATAGTTGGTATCAGAGGTCGTTTTAGATAACATTAGGAGTTAGAATTCTATTAAATTATTATCCAAATTTTTTATTGAAATGATATAGCATTTGAAGATTACCATGTTGCTTCATCTAAGACATGTTTGTTCAGAATGGTTTTCCTCAGAGGAAACAGGGAAATAGTGCTAGGAAGGCATACAGAAGGAAATAACCTTTCGAATCAGCATCCTGAGATGGTCGGAATTGGAACTGAACAGTTTGTTGCAGTAATGGAGCAGTTGACTCAAGCGATAAATGGTGGTGGTATCCATGCACGAGATCTGCCAGATCAACTGCAGAGGAACATGTTAGTGGTGGAACATTTCATGAGGCAACATCCTCCATCATTCAAAGGATCATCTAACCCTGTGCTAGCTGAAGGGTGGATTAAATAACTGGAGAAGAATTTCAATGTCATGGGGTGTTCAGACAATGAAAAGGATAGTCTTGCTATTTACCGTATGGAGGGTGAGGCAGATCAGTGGTGGTCTATGGTTAAAAATATCAGGTACGCCGATGAGATTGATACTCTTGACTGGGATGAATTCAAAGGTATATTTCTTGAGAAGTATTTTCCTAAGGCTGTTCGACTTAGGATGGAAAATCAATTCTTGGAATTGAGGCAAGAGGAAGACTCAATGGCTACCTATGAAGAAAGGTTCACTCGATTGGCAAGGTATGCTCCAAATTTTATCTGAGACCTTAATTGTAAAATCAATCATTTTTACTCAAAATTAAAGCCAAAATATCGAAGGGCATTATCTTCTCGTGACTTTAAAAGTTATGAAAATCTTGTTCGATGTGATGAGAAGGTGGAAATGGAGTTTGCCGATGATCAATTGTTCTATCACAACCAACAAAAGAAGAGACCGAGGTGGCAGGATAAAGGTAAGAATTCTTCAAAAAAGTCGGATGGTAAGATATCTAAGATTCTAGTTTGTGATAAATGTGGCAAAAGGCATGCTGTGGAATGTCTTCTGAATTCTGGAATGTTCAACCGATGTGGTAAGATGGGACATAAGGCTCGTGATTGCACTGAAAAATATCATGGTAAAGGTAAGAACAAATTTGATTTACAGTTAGTGAAATGTTTTAAGTGAAATGATATGGGTCACTATGCAAACGAGTGTCCAACAAAGAGCTTGAGTGATGGGAAGCAGTTAGACTACAGGAAAAAAGGGGTGGTGAAATCCTTTTCAACTACTTCAGTAGATGTCGGGCCATCAAATGATGTTGTATAAGGTACTTTGTTTGTTTTTTCAGATTATTGCAGTGTGTTGTTTGATTCGGGGTCTACACATTCTTTCATCTCAGAAAACGTTTCTAGTAAAATGGGAATACCATCTCAAGAAATGACTCCTGAACTTTTGGTAAAAACACCTGGGGGAAATGTTGAGGCAAACAGAATTTATTAGAATCATCCTATCCTTATCTGTGGAAAGAACCTACTTGCAAACCTTATTGTTCTACCTCTAGTAGAGTTTGATGTTATCATGGGTATGGATTGGCTCTCTATTTACCATGCTAAGATTGACTGTAGAGATAAAGAAGTTTCTTTTCAGAAAGACTTTCAGTTTGTGTACAAGAATGAACCCTTACAGTTGATAACATATCAAGAGGCCGAGAAACTTGTAAAATATGGAAATGAATGTTACCTTGCACATATTGTTGAAAACAAGGGAACTATTTAGATTAATGATGAGCCAGTGGTAAATGAGTATCCTGATGTTTTTCCGGATGAGTTTCTTGGAATAATACCAGATCGGGAATTTGAATTTACTGTTGACATAGTTCCTGCTGCTAAGCCAATTTCAAAACCCCCTTATCGCATGGCTGAAGTTGAACTTTTAGAGTTAAAGAAACAATTTCCGGAGTTATTTGATAGAGGTTTCATTCGACCTAGCACATCACCATGGGGTGCTCCTGTCTTGTTTGTTAAAAAGAAAGATGGATCAATGAGACTTTGCATTGATTATAGGGCCTTGAATAATATCACTGTTAAGAAAAAATATCCTTTTCCTCATATCGAGGATTTGTTTGATCTGCTCCAGGGAGCTCAGTATTTTTCAAAGATTGACCTGAGATCGGGGTACCATCAGCTGAAGGTAAAGGAAGCAGATGTTCCGAAAACTGCGTTTCGTACAAGATATGGCCATTATGAATTTGTAGTAATGCCTTTTGGGCTAACCAATGCACATGCTGTATTCATGGATTTAATGAATATAATTTTCCATGAGTTCTTGGATAAGTTTGTGGTGGTTTTCATTGATGATATTTTGGTGTTTTCTAAAAGTAAAGAGGAGCATGAAAGATATTTAAGGGTTATCTTTCAAACCATAAAAGAAAAGAAACTGTATGGAAAATTTAGAAAGTGCGAGTTTTGGTTGAAACAAATTTCTTTCCTTGGTAACATTGTTTCTAAAGATGGGATAACCGTTGATCCTGCAAAAACAAATGTTGTTGAAGAATGGCCAAGACCCACAAATGTAATAGAGATTCATAGTTTTCTTGGTTTGGAAGGCTATTACCGAAGGTTTGTTAGAAATTTTTCACGGTTATCTAGTCCAATGACTAAGCTAACTTGGAAGGGTGTTATGTTTATCTGGACAAAAGAATGTGATGATTGTTTTCAGGAATTGAAAAGAAGATTGGTGAATACTCCAGTTTTGGCACTACCTTCCAGGAATGGTGAGTTAGTTATATATAGTGATGCTTCATTGAAAGGACTTGGTTGCGTCCTAATTCAGAATGATCAGGTAATTGCTTATGCTCACTACAGTTGAAAACTCATGAGTTAAATTACCCTACACATGATTTGGAATTAGCTGCTGTTGTTTTCACTTTATAAATTTGGAGGCATCATTTGTATGGAGTAAAGTGTGAAATATATACTGATCACAAAATTTTAAAGTATATATTCACTCATAAAGAGTTAAACAAGATACAGAGGAGATGGCTGGAATTAATCAAGGATTATGATTGTACAATTCATTACCATCCGAGAAAAGCAAATAAAGTGGCTGATGCTTTGAGTCAAAAAAGTAATGCTTCATTAGCAATGTTGCGTTTGGAACATGATCCTTTGGTTAAGGATTTGATGAACTTTGGCACTGACTTTGTTGGTGCAGGGAGTTCTTCTGTTTTGTTTCAGGTATCAGTGAGATCATCTCTATCAGATAGAATCAAGCAAGCACAGAAGCGAGACAGTGAGTTGCTAAAAAAGGTAGAGCTGGTTCAGAAAGGTAATTTGCCTGAATTCAACATTCATAATGATTGCATTTTGAGATTTGGGAAGATATTGTGTGTGCCTTGTGATTCACAGTTGAAGAGAGAGTTGTTATGTGAAGCTCATAGTTCTCCGTTTTCAGTTCTTCCTGGAAGTACTAAGATGTACAGAGATCTGCGGGAGTATTACTGGTGGGATGGAATGAAAAAAGATATTGCTGATTTTACTGTGAAGTGTTTGACATGTCAACAGGTTAGAGCAGAGCGACAGTTACCGAAAAGAATGCTTCATCCGTTACTAGTTCAAGAGTGGAAATTGGAGAATATATCCATGGACATTGTTGTGGGATTACTGAAGACATCTCGAGGTAATAATGCAATCTCGGTTATTGTTGATTTCTTGACTAAGTCTACTCATTTCCTTATTATATGAGATACTTTTTCCCTAGATAAACATTCCTGTTTGTATCTTAAAGAGATAGTCAGGTTACATGGAGTTCCTCTCTCCATTGTATCTAATCGTGATCCCAGGTTCACTTCTAACTTTTGGAAAGGCTTTCAGAAGTCGTTGTGTACTGAATTAAATTTTACTACATCATTTCATCCTCAATCAGATGGGCATTCAAGAAGAAGAATTCAGACCATGGAGGATATGCTATGAGCTTGTTCGATGGATTATCAGGTAAGTTGGGACCAACATCTTTTTTTGGTTGAATTTTCATATAATAATAGTTTTCATTCCAGTATACAGATGACACCATTTGAGGAGTTATATGGGAAGCGGTGTTGAACTCCAGCTTTCTGGGATGAAGTGGGTGCAAGGAAGTTGATGGGACCAGAATTGGTAGAAGATATGGCTGAAAAAGTTCAGCTGATACAGAAACACATGAGAACAGCTCAGAGTAGGCAGAAGAGTTATGCGGACAACAGAAGGAAGGATATCTCTTTTGAGGTAGGTGATCATGTTTTTCTCAAAGTATCACCATGGAAAAGTGTGATGCGATTTGGTAAGAAAGGAAAGCTGAGTCCAAGGTTCATTGGACCATATGAAATTCTGGAGAGAGTTGGATCAGTTGCTTACCGATTGGCTTTACCTCCAGTTTATCTCAGGTACACAATGTTTTTCATTTTTTGATGTTGAGAAAGTATATGCCAGATCCATCTCATGTTTTGAGTCCAGAGGAAGTTCAGCTGGAAGAGAACCTATCTTATGAGGAACAACCGGTCTAGATTTTTGACCACAGGGAGAAAATGTTACGGAATAAGGTGATTCATCTGGTAAAGGTTTTGTGGAAAAACCACATGATTGAAGAGGCAACATGGGAATCTGAAAGTGCAATGAGGGATAAGTACCCCCATTTATTTGATAAGTAAATAAATTGAGGGGACACAATTTTCTAAAGGGGGGAAGGATGTAACATCCCAAGTAATTAATGAATAATAGATATTTTTATCTATTTATATTACTGAATTGAATAGTGTTTTAGAGGCTTAAAATGAAAATAAATCCAATCTTAAGCATGGAATAAACTAATATTCTTAAAAGATTGTGTTACTGCCTTTCGATGGAAAACCCTTTTTAAATCAAACAATTGACAATTTTATAATCTATATTTGTCAAAATAAACATATTCATTATGATTGGGACATTGAAATTTACATTGGATAAATTTTTGGTATTTTTCTGACAATGTTCATTTTTTAATGAATAGTGAAAAATACAGCATTTTACATCAAAACTACTTTTTCATTTAATTTAATTATATGGTTAGATTATATTTTTAATTGGTATTAAAGTTTAATCTGAATATATTTTTACCATTTAATCCAATGGTGGTCATTAGGATTAATTTCACTTTGAAATTGGTCATAAACTAATGCCAAACTTTTCATTGATATTGTTTCAAAAAAACCCGCTATTTGTTTTGAAAACGAGAATTATTTTTAAATAAATTATTTCAATTTATGTGTTTGGAATTTGTAAAAATTGATTTCATATTTGGAATCAGATGTTCCAAACTATGTAATTAATACTCTTTAGTTTTTGGACATTATGAATAGTAATGACGGTAATTATCTTTAATTATC
Organism: Viscum album; assembly: GCA_963277665.1. Lineage (NCBI taxonomy): Eukaryota > Viridiplantae > Streptophyta > Magnoliopsida > Santalales > Viscaceae > Viscum > Viscum album. The sequence continues at coordinate 861,146,416 of OY728151.1, forward strand.
TTGATTAATGAGTAATGGGATAGTTAAGGATAATAAAATAATATTATAATAATAAAAAATGACACCAACATGTGTCATAATGCTACTGGTTGCCTCATGGACGACCATGGGATACCTTGTGCCAAACATGGGGACCCCAGGGAATCACTTTTGTGGAAAGTGACCTGTTATCTTTTAATTTTTTAAAGAAAGTAAATATAACAAGAATGTATCACCTGATTAAAACATTTTTAATTTTTTCTACATAGATGATATTTTAGACTATAAATATTCATTGGAAAGCTAAAATATTTCCTAAATCATAGTATTTATTCATAATTTTTAAACATAAAATAAAATAAATTATTTATGAAATCATAATGATGCAGCGATGACCTCATTATTTGATGATTTAAATAAAATGGAAAGATAATGTAAAATCTAAGACCTACACATGTACAAAACCTATTGGGTGGGTATATTTAGAACCCTTATATCCCTAGACTCGAATTATATCAATGTGGGACCTTTAAAATCAGAAACCCATTTGAAAATAAAGTAACATTTCTTTACTTTCCAAGAGTGCCCCTCCTCTCCTCTTATAAAAGGCCCCCACCTCAACCTCCTAACACACACTCCCAATGCCTTTGGCTCGGCCAACCCCTAAACTCTTTTTATTCATTTGTTTTGTAAAAACTCTAGTATCTTCAATATACTAGGATGTTTTTATAAGTAGGATTTGATCTACACTTGCACAAACCTAATCTAATGGTTAATGGACATACTGTTTCCGTAGATGGTGAATTTATGCCTCCCGAAACGATGATTGTTCAACATTCTTTTAACACTTTCAAAGGTGGCCATTATGATTTCACTATTTTTATATATGATATATAATATGTTTATGTTTTACTTAATCTTCTGTATTTTTCATTTTGGGCATACCTTTATGGTTCCCATTATGGGTAAACGCGATATCTTCATTTAAGGAAGTGCGGACTACCGCCCCCTCAAAGTGATTTGATTCGTTAAATACCATATGTGGGACGTATAAAGGATGGTGTTATGATATTATATATGATAATAAACTAGAATTATAATATACCTTTATATCATTATGATTCCATTCTATAAAATACGAACTATAAATGAAAGTAGCGTTTATGTGTACGTACGGCTTACCGTCTCCATGAATGGTGCATTTCATTTCTTACCTCTAAATGATTATGTAATTTTATAAATGCACGAATGTACTGGATATATATGACATATATGATATCTACATCATGAATAAAATTCTGGATATAATGGATACATGGACAACTTGTAATTATAAAGGGCTTATTTTTTACTCAAGTACCAATGATCGTTAAAACGACCGTTATTAACTTAAATAATTACATAGTGTTCATGACATGGAAATAAGTGATATAAAAGGAATAATTAACACTAAAAAGGTCCTTAAACAAGTAGAAATTAACTCAAGTTTATTATTCAGGAGATTAAAGAAAGACCGCGTCAAGTCGGACCCGAGGTATGGGACTTCGTCTCAATCTCCTTTCATTGAGGAATATTTTGATTTATACTCAACCTTATTTTATACAGTGTATAAACCCCTTTGACTTTTACGTTTATTCAAAAGGATTATTTTTTATACAAAGCATTTACAAAACGACAAAAGGGAATGTTTTTTTTGTACGTATGCGACGACAACAACTTCTCCACCGCCGTGACCATTATTTGAGTTTCAGATTCTTCTACAAGCCATACCTTCTTTTTAAAAGAAAAATAAATTCCATGTTATACTTTTCTTTTATATTGGTATTGAAAATGGTTTTCATAATGTTTTTATTATATCAATGTGTTGTATTGAAATCTTGTAATTGAAATTTGGAGATGTTATGTTTCCTTTATGCATGTTTTATGTGATACGATTATGTTGAGGTTCTTGGGCATTATTATGAAGACGGGTGGTTCCGTGATAAACTAAGGGCCGGTGAGCCCGATATAGCTCTCCAATGCATTGGGTAACGCGAAGGAGTGAAACGTTAAGGTTTCTCCGAATAGATTTAGGGAATATACTGTGATGGGTATTCCAAACGTAACCAAGAGGGTTAATCCCTACGTAAGAATGTTATGAATGCCTCAAGTTACCTTTATGTCTTATGATTTCGATGATTTATTCATGATTGGATGAGGTATGTTAAAGTGCTTATGTTTTATTTGTAATGTATGACTTCATTCTTATGTATATATGTACCCATGTTTCCTTTCCATATATTTTTATATCCCTTACTGAGCTTTTTATGCTCATCCCATGTTTTTTTGAAATGTTTTTCACAGGTCAAGGGAATGGTACATGATATGATGATAGTGTCAAGGAAGTGTCAAGAAAGAATCCATGTTTTATTTTAATTATGTTTCCATTGATGGGAAAGAGGAATACTATCTTTATGTAACCACTTTGTTTATATGTGGAATGTAATGCAAGTTTTATGATCTAATTCTCTAAAACTGTAAACCCGAAAAGATCCTCAATGTGTAATCTTGTAACAACTCAAGATTAAGTAAGGTTTAAGGCTGGGGCCTTATAAAAATTCCAAAGGAAAGATTAATGGAATTGGAACTGTTGGAGATACAGAAAATGTCTCAATCAATAAAGTAATCTATGTACAAGGATGGAAACACTCCCTGATTAGTATCTCTCAGATTGTCATGACCCGTCCTCGGGTCCCATGCCGTGACTACCCCAAGCCGGCCTTCCATAGGCCAGGGGCTGGCGACTAGCACCAAGGCATAAAATCTCAACAAAAGGGAAGGCATTGCCTTTGAAAAGTAAACAAGCACCACAGAGTAAGCAAGCGGAAAAGTAAACACTAAGTAAAAATTGTACAAGCTGTGCTGAAAGTAAAAGGGGCCGGAAATACAAGCCCAACTATAAAGTACAACTGAAAGGGGATAACAGCAACTGAAAAGAAAAGCCGCAGCGTCGAGCCATCCTCTGGAAGTCCCACCTGAAGGGTGGGTACAGATAGCCTCCACTACTCCTCGGGTCCACCTGACCGCTCCAGGTACGTCCCTCCCAGTGGTCCTCCTCCAGGTACCGTCCTGCTCCACACGCCTCCACCACGATCAGCGTTGTCCGTCGTCTGCAACCAACACCACAAAGTGCGGGCATAGCCCGTGCAGGGGTGAGTATAAGCTACACAGTAGGGACCCCGAGACCCCCGAAGGTCTCCCGAAATCCACAAAGGATAACCACAAAGGAAAGATACAATCACAAAGTAACAACCGACACTCCTTAGGTATATGCCCATACATATACCTAAGTCATCAACTCCCGTTCGGCTCCAAATCCGAGCCCATGCACAACCCAGTCCACAGAGGAAAGCAAAACGTATACCCACACAGGATAGCTCAACACAATCCACAAAGGAGAGTAAACAGTAAATCCACACAGGATCGCTCAACACAATCCACAAAGGAGAGAAAACAGTAAATCCACACAGGATGGCTCAACACAATCCACAAAGGAGAGTAACACAAGATTCATCTCACACAGTTATACTTCGTCAAAAGGTGAAAGGGATGATCAGGTATGGATACTGAATCATCTGAGCTGGGACCGACATAGGATACAAGGCTAGCACGGCTGGGACCCACATAGGATACAAGACCAGCACAGCTAGGACCCACATAGGATACAGGACCAGCTGTCTTCATTGATTCATCTATACTGGGACCCACATAGGATACAAGACCAGTATTGAATCATTTAAGCTGGGACCCACATAGGATACAAGACCAGCTGTCTTCATAGATTCATCTATACTGGGACCCACATAGGATACAAGACCAGTATTGAATCATCCAAGCTGGGACCCACATAGGATACAAGACCAGCTGTCTTCATTGATTCATCTATACTGGGACCCACATAGGATACAAGACCAGCACAGCTAGGACCCACATAGGATACAAGACCAGCTGTCTTCATCGTCGCAGTCCACTGAGGATTTCTGCACAGTCATCGTCGTCAAAGTAGCAGTCGCAGCCAGCCCTAGGGTTCCCGCACACAGCAAGCTCGTTCGGGAGGGTCTGCTCCATGAGCCGAGATGTCGATATGTCAACTGTCACAAAGTCCGAAGTTGATGTATCCAAAAGTTCCGTACCGTCAACAAGAACTCAACGACGCAGACGACACGTCATTCGGATGCCCGGTCTGAGAGTTATTGGCATTTTCGTCCCAGGGGCCCGGTTGGTTTTTAAGGCAAAACCAACCCGACCGTACTCCACTTGCGTTTGAACCTCGGGCGGAGTATGCCAAATGATCCATCTCACTTAGAGGAATCCACCAAAACTGACGGCACGTCAATCAGACGTCCGTAGCTCAAGATATGAGCATTTCTGCTCCGGGGGCCCGGCTGGTTTTGTGTACGAACCAACCCGGCCGAACTCAAAGTATTCCGAAACCTTGAGTGCGATATACCGAAACGACTGTCTCGATCCAAGGGTCGCGTTTTCGTAGATGGATCGTCAAACGGGGGCCCGTAGCTCAAGTTACAGGACTTTGACCGAAAGCGGTCCGAAAAACAGGGGGTCCGGGTCCGGGCCGACCCGGCCCGACCCCCTTGGTCGGCCGGAACCGGGTCCCCCCGACCCGGGTCTGACCCGGTGGGCCCGGCCCGGCCAGGGCCCGTCCGGCTCGGCTCGGCCGAGCGTCCGACGCGGGGGGGGGGGGGGGAGCCGTCGCCCCGCGTGACACCCCTGCGGCACCCGCGGGGTGTCGGCCAGACAGCCGGACGCGCCGCGTGACAACCCCGCGGCACCCACTGGGTGCCGCCCTGGATACACGGGGGGCGCCGCGTGACATCCTCGTGGCACCCGAGGGGTACCGCCCTGGACACCCAGGGGGCACCGCGTGACAACCCCGCGGCACCCGCGGGGTGCCGCCCTGGACACCCGGGGGCGCCGCGTGACAACCCCGCGGCACCCGCGGGGTGCGGCCCTGGACACCCGCGGGCGCCGCGTGACAACCCCGCGGCACCCGCGGGGTGCCGCACTGGACACTCGGGGGCGCCCCGTGACAACCCCGCGGCACCCACGGGGTGCCGCCCTGGACACCCGGGGGCACCGGACCCGCGCGACCGCGGGTCCACGGGCACCGCCGCCAGCGCCGCCGGCTTCTGCGGGCCACCGGAGTTGCTCCGGTGGGCCGTTTTCCTTCCCGTCTGCACCGTTGTTCCTCCCGGGTTCCGTTCATCACTACGAGGTCATCAATTTTCCCTTGCATCATATTGTGCCATCACCCGCCAAATCCGCAAAACACGAAGAACGATGGAGGGTTGTCGGGCCGTGTTCGTTCGACCCGCACCCTCCGCGTTAGATAAAAACAACGGGAGAAAATTTTTCAACACATGAACCGACAATTTTAATAAAATAAAATTGTTCATTTGAAACCGGTTCTTTAATTTTTAAAGAACGTTCACGGGAATATATAGAGTGGTATTCCAAATTATAAAATCTCTACCTCGTAGGTCGTCGTCGTATGCACGTCCTTCGTGGAATTTCTCGTCGCGGAAGGAGGAGATTGTCACATCGTCGCGGAAGGGCGTCGCGTCGTCGCGGAACCCGGCGTTGAGTCGGCGAACTCAACGGACCATGAAACAAAAGATTTAATTAAATTAAATAATTAAATCCGTTTTTTGGTAAAAAAAACCACAAGGGAGATTGAAAAGAAAAACTGAGGCTCTTACCTCAAGCAGCCGATCGAAGATCCTTCGTGGAGGAAGAGACGTCGCAGAAGAACGTTGCAGGAAGGGAGCGTCGGCGTCGCGGATCACGGCATCGTGTCGTCGATTTCCGGGTTCGGCGTTCTTCGCGTTCTTCACGTTCTTTGTGTTCTTCACGTTATTCACGAAGGAGGTTGAAGGTTCAAGGATCCTCTCTCAACGAGTAATCCTCCAAAAAAAGATAGGTTGGTCTTATTTTAATATTATGCCAACAAACGAAAACGTGAAAGTAACGACCCATCAATTCATTGAATTAATTCAACGAAAGAAACAACTCATTTAATTTATGAAATAAACTGCCCAATTAAATGGTCTGTTAAGAATTTAAGAAAACACGTCAGTTGACTTTCATAATGACGGGTTTTCGCGGGTGCGTTACTTAGCAGAAAGAAACGGCGGGGCTCGTGCAGGCCCCACCTCACAAAAATCTACCAAGGGGGTAGGATATTTCTGGATAGCATCCAATCCGGATCAACTCAGTTTAAGCAGCCTTTAAGTGGCTTCAAGTGGCTTCCAAGTGGCTTAAGTGAAATAAAATAAAGTTGTCGTAAAATTATTTTATTTCCTAACTTTAAGCCTGAAAATTAAAAACCGCACCCGAGCAAACGCAACTCCGGAAGAGGCGTTTCTAAGCGAATACCGGCACTGCGATTTCATCGGTGCCCTAGAATTCGATTCCGGGCACTGGTTCAAAAGTTAGAAAATCCCGCTCGTTCGTTCACGGAACATACCCGAGCCAAACTTCGGAAAATGATTCCGGGCACACCGGGCCTCGGAATCTGGATCCGTTAGAAGCTGCGCTCTTGTAAAATTCCAAATGAAATTATGAAAAAAAATTTCCTTGAAATTTAAGGGTCTTTACACAAATCTATGATGATGTTTATGTTATTGATTTCTCTAACAATTGATGTTCTCTATTCAATGATAAATTTCATGAATTTTTATCACAGAGATCAAATAATGTTTATACTCAAGAATGATATTCCTTGTGTACACCAAAAGTAATATTCATAAATACTATGATAAATGAATCATGCATCTAGTATATGAGACTTGAAAATTGAAATATATATTCTTTTAAAATGTTATCTAAGAAACTCTTAATTTTTTGTTTTTTTAGTCTCAAATTTGAAAGTGATATATTTTTTGACGCTTGTCAACTTGGAAAGCAGCTCAAATAATCCTTCAAAACTATTAACAAAATTACAAAATCTAATCCTATATAACATAACCATATATATCTATATGGAACTTCAAGGGTATCAATCATGGCTGGATTATTATATGTGTATGTTTTAGTTGATGACTATTCTATATTTACTAGGATTTATTTTCTAAAATTTAAAAATGATTCCTTTTCTATATTTTAATGTTTTTACAAAGCTGTTCAAAAAGTAAATGGTTTTAAAATAATTTTATTAAGAAGTGATCAGGGTGGATCATTTTAGAATTTGTAATTTAATTAATTTTTCTCAAATATAGGTATTAAACACACCTTCTCTGCACCAAGAACACCTCAAAAAATTGGAATTGTAGAAATAAGAAATAGGATTATTCAAGAAATGGAATGAGCTATGCTAAATGAATAATGTCTTCCTACTTATTTTTGGGCAGAAACTATAGTAACAGGTTATCATATAATGAATAGAGTTTTAATCAGACATATTTTCAAAAACACACCCTATAAATTCTATAATAACAGAAAACGTAAAGTAAATAAATTTAAAGTTTTTGGATGCAATGTTTACATCTTAAACAACATGGATATTCTTTGTAAGCGTGATCCAAAATCTGATGAAGGATTTTTCTTAGGACATTCTGCTACTTCAGAAGCATATATAGTTTTTAATAAAAATTCACAGTTTTTTGAAGAATCAGTTCTTGTGAAATTTGAGGAATCACATCCCATTGAAAAAAGGAATGAAAAAATTGATGAATATGACTCAAATGATATCATGAGAATTGAAAACATGAATGATGTTATTGAAAAAGATAAAAATAAAATTCATTCTAGTATAGAAGGACATGATAATGAAGAACATAACAGTGTACTGACTAGACAGTTCAGAACCCTAAATAATTACCCTTTAAAAATTGTAATTAGGGGCCTAGACACAGAAAAAATATATAATAAATGTATGAAATATAGTTGAATTCACTACCTTTCTATCCTAATTAGAACATAAGACATTAGAATAATCCTTAGTTGATGAATGTATGATGATTATAATGCAAGAAAAACTAAACCAATTTAAAATAAATGAAGTTTTTAATTTAGTTGAAAAACCTCAGAAACATCCAGTTTTAGGAAGTAAATGGGTCTTTAGAAATAAATAAGACGATCAAGGAATAATAACTAGAAATAAAGAAAGACTAGTAGCTAAAAGTTATAATCAAGAAGATGGAATGGACTATGATGAGACCTTTTCACCAGGAGCTATATTAGAAGCCACTAGGATCCATTTAGCCTATGTATCTCATATGAACATTAAATTATTTCATATGGAAGTTTATTATACCTTTTTAAATAGTTATTTATAGGAGAAATTTTATGTTGAAAACCTCCTGGTTTTGACAATTCTCAAAAACCATATTTTTTTTAAAATCCTTCTAAAGCCTTTTATGGCCTCAAATAATCACCTAGAGTTTGGTATGAATGATTATGATCTATTCATTTAAAAATTATTTTACTATTTGAATGGAAGATCCAAAATTTTTTAAGAAAACTTATGATTCTAATGTATTATTGGTTCAAATTTATGTTGATGATATAGTTTTTTGATAAACAAGTTCAAAATGTTTTTAGGATTTTTCAAATTTAATGCCAATGTAATATTAAATTATCATGATGGGAAAATTATATTTCTTTTTAGGACATAAAATTTTTAAAAAATATTGTGGAACTATTTTAAATTAAATAAAATACATTACTAATTTGCTAAAGATATTTGGACATTAAAACAATAAGACATATTCAATACCTATGTGTAGTAATATAAAACATGATTTGGATGAAACTGGAAAATCAGTTGACAACAAGTTATATAGAGTTATGATAGGTAGTTTATTATATCTTACTACTAGTAGATCATATATAATGTTTTCAGTTTTTCTCTATACCATATTTCAATCTGATCCAATAGAATCTCACTTAAGTGATGTAAAAAAAGTAGATATTTAAATGGAACAGTTGTTCAATTTATCTCTATCCAAAAACATATGATTTTACTTTAATTTCATATTTTGAGGTAGACTTTGGATGTTGTATATTAGATAGAAAAATCACCTAAGGGAATTGTAACTTTTTTGGAAAATCCATAGTGTCATGGTCTAGTATGAAACAACACTCAGTTTCCCTGTCAACAGCCAAGGCATAATATAAATCTATAGGCAGTTATTGTACACATGTTTTGTGGATGAAAAACAAACTTATAGACTCTGGACTAAATTTTAATAATAAAACTATTTTTTGTGATTATACAAGTGCTATAGATATTTCATAAAATCCTATTAATCATTATAGGAAATATCATATTGTTATCAGACAATACTTTTTAAGAGACCATGTTCTTAAAAATGATAGAATCCTATAATTGGTAAACATTGAAATTCAATTAACTAATATTTTTACTAAACCACTTCCCACTATAAGGTATGATTTTATTAAGGGGGAAGTTGGTTTATTTGTTTTTAAATACTTTTTTTAGTTGTTGTTTTATTTGTTTTTTTATTACTAGTTTTTAGAATAATTTAATATTTTCTTTGTTACTATTTTAACCTTTATCAATGTATGTATTTTTAAAAATTGTAATAATTACAATATGAACAGGAATCAGGGATGTCGGTAACCATTTCCAATTCCAAAACCATTCATTTTCTCAAAACCCATTTGAAAACTCAAAAACATTTATATCTCTTCAATAACCACACATGAACCTTAGAATCCCTAATCATTCGAACCTTTAGATATCCACATCAGAAATGGAAAAGACAAAGTGGACCGATGAACCAGATACCAGAATTGCTAATAATTAGAACATGATAGAAAGGAAAATTATACAAGGAATGGTAATTGATTTAGAATGGATATATCAGAGAGATCAGATGTTATGACAAGACATATCTTTTTAGATCATGGAAAAAAAATTTAATAGAGAGAATACAGAGCTTCTATATGAGGTATAACATCATCATTTAATTAAATTTGTTATTATTATCCTAGGAATGGAGGAGAATATTGTGATAGATAAGATCAAGGACATGGAATTTTTGATTATCTCTCTATAAATTACTCATATTCTTAACAACCCTCATGAGGTAGTATTTTACATTGATTTGATGAATATAGATGATAGTATGCAAAAGTCATAGGACATAATGTCTTTTTTGATTGGATCACTGAATGTAAGGAAGATGCTAATGAAAGATCAAGAGCCAGATAAAAATATTTTAGTTCAGTTTTTGCAAATAGGGAATGCACCTTATATGTTATAGATAGAGAAAAATTTATCCCATACATGTATATCACGTTTTTCTTGATGTGTGTTATCAAGTTAAACATTCTGATATATATGGTAAGATATCCCAATTATTACTACTAACCCAAAGCGAGAATGAACTTCTATCCATTTGGAAGATTCATTTCAAATATTTTGTTAAAGAATGATATGATAAAGATGGTGGATTCTCGATTGAGATGTCACCACAACAACATGTTCAATGCACAAACATTGAGAAAGATTAGTTATTTTTGGAGAACAATCAAAGAAAGTTATTTTCCACTAGGAGAAGAGGAAAATGAAGATAGTGATCAAGAACGCCATGTAAATTTCAAAAGAAGGACAAGATAAATCAATAGTAAGCAGAGTTTCAAGGAGAATTCGATATGAAACTATTGATACACCTCCAAATGAGGAAAGTCAAGAAGGACATCAAAAAAAGGCATAGTGTGGATCAAGTTAGAGAGGATCCTACTCAATCAAATGAAAATGAAACAAAACCATTTTTGGGATATATATTTATTATAGAATGTATAGTACGAGACATTGCACAACAATAAATTTCAATGATTTAGGTGACTCCACAAGCAGGACAAGAAATTGTTTCTCACGCACACGAAGAAGCATAAATAGAGATAGAGGTTGAGGATATGCCTGTAACGCCCCGACCCCAGTTACCTAGAGTCGGTGCATTAATTACATAACATTGGCATGATCACAAGAAAGATCAAATCTCGAAAGACCAATTGGTTTAGTAGCCTTGGAAACACTAGATATATTCATAAGTTTTACATTACATCATCAAAATAAAAAAACTACTACAACAACATATTGTCTCCATATTCCACACTATTAACCCCTCATAATATCCCGGCAAGTCATTCATAATTTACTTCTTCACATCCTGGGAAAATAAAACATAGAAAAGGGGTGAGCTCAAATGCCCAGTAAGGATAACAATATAGAGGAAACGTTCATAAATAAGAATAAACATTTTAGGTAATGTATAACTAAAACAAAAGCCTTTTAAACTTTAACTTCAACATAGTATGGCATAAATAAAATGAAATAATGCCATTTACTTATTCACATGGATATTCTACTAATCGAATAATCACATGCAATATCAATAACCACTTTCATAATGATGGAATGCATAATGCTAAACTTTAATTTCTTTGTCAAGGCCTCGTCCCAAGACCTTGGGGCTAACTGTAACCGAAACCCAACCCGGAGTGCCTCTAATAATGGGACACCAACCCGGAGTGCCTCTAATAACCGGACACCAACCCGGAGTGCCTCTAATAACCGGAGACCAAACCGGAGGGCTTACTTTTACCAGTCCCAAACCTGGAGGGATTACTTTTACCAGTCCCCAACCTGGAGGGCTTACTTTAACCAGTCCCCAACCAGGAACATACTTGTCCAACACATTCATATGAAGTAAAGGTTGAAATATAACATAAACATTCTTATTGGAACTAGCATAAGAAATGTCAATAATTTACTCATAAACCATAAAATCTATATAAATGACACATCTACAGTCAAACATATCACAAAACATCATTACAATATGGAAGTTTTAAATCGTAATAAATCAACTTCAAATAATCTAAAAATCCATCAAAGGATGTTGACATAGATGAAAATGTTTTTTTAAAATTATTGAGAGAAATATCCCTTTTTCATGAAAACATTTTAATGTTACACAATTTAGAAAGCAATACATTTAAAAACATTTTTGAATCAAAGTATCCCATACCACTTTGAAACTTTTGAATGGAATTAACACTTTTAAAACATTCATTTTCATATAAATAAATCCTTACAAACCATTTTGAAAACGTGGACATAAATGAGGATGATTTAGAAGAATAAATATTTAAAACATTTAAAATGATGTTTTAGTAAAATTTCCCTTAGAAATAATCCCTTTGAAAACTCTTTTATGAAATATGGACATGGATAGTAAATATGTCCCTGTAGATACTTACGTAAAGACAACCTCGGATATTAAAGAGATTGTGAAGTAAACCCTTATCAATTTGGTAACTTATGAAACATACAACCCATGAAAGAGGTATCATACAATGAAAATGTAAACACACATAAGGTAAATTGTATTACACAAAGAATACAATTATGGGCAGTACATACACCACACAAAAGATAACAGTGGAAATATGGCATGAATCTGACGGAAATAAAGAGTGAGATGAAAACCTCTTACCACGTTAATCAACTGGGTCGTATGGACAAAAGTTAATAACCACCAAATTATTTCCAGAATAAAATTAATATAAATAGAATCATGATAATATATATCAAATGGTACTACACAATACACCACTTTCAATAATTTAGTGGCGAACAATGGAAATCTCACGGAATTGAAAGTGAGATAAGAAAATCCCTTACCTTGTAATTTTCCTTGGTTGGGGTAGGTTAACCTCCTGTATAATGGTGAAATAATTGTTATTAAATTATAAAATAATCATATACATTATTATGATATCATATATGATCTTTTAATATTGATTTGATAATAATATCTTAGTATTATCGTTGTTTCGGGTGTGAACTTACTTGTTTTCTTTGGTATGTTTTGTTATGTAAGACATGTTTGTAAAGGATACGTTGTATATTATTCATATCCAGAATGATATCAAGTCTTTAAAAATCATTTTTAAATCATCAAATGATAATTATACTTGAATGGATACGATGGAGAATGAATCTCATCGCATTCGTGGAGACGGTAGTCCGTACGTACGCACGAGCGACAATATCATTCTTTTGATATTAAAATAATATATAAATGGATGGTATATCATATATACAGAATCATTAACATTTTATATTTATTATTTACATGAGTTACACATCATTATTATACCCATCCAAATAATATTATATTGAATAACAATTACACCACGACGTGGAGACGGTAAGCCGTACGTACGCACGTATGGTGACATGTTATTAAAAGGGTGGATAGAATACTGAATATGGTTGTACCATATTTATAATAACATCACAATATATAAATTATACTGGAGTTATTATTTTAGAATGGTAACATCAAAGGAAGAAGAAGTGGAAGAAGAAATGAACTTGGAAAAGGGTGGTGAAATCATTACCTCTTTTTCGGGCTCTTCCTTTTGATTTGATCAAAAGGGCTCCTTAGGATGGCTTTATGATAAAACTAAGGCCTCTAGGTTGTAGTGAGGGAAGTTGGGAGAGTATTTGGGCAGTGTTTGGCCGAACCAAAAGGCTTTGAAGGTGTGAAAAATGAGAAGGAGGAGTGCCCTTTTATAAGAGGGGTGAGGGGCACCTTTGGAAAAGCTAGAAATATTAATTTATAATAAATTCATATTCGGTTTCTAATGGCTCCAAAGTTCATTATTTAAATTTCAAGGTGGGGATGGGTCTAAAACAACTCAACCAATAGATGTTAGATAGGTTTGGGTACTTATATTAACCTTATCTTTAAGTATTAACTCTAAGTTAATTAGTTTCACTTTTACAATGTCTCTTTGTATTTTTATACTATATGGTTAATAAACTTACTATATATATCCAAGAGACCCACAAGTGGTCCATTAATGATGAACCTATCATTATATAAGTCTCTTGGACGAACCTTAGATTTTTAGGAATTTAATATCAATTAATAATATAATATTTGTTTTAAGAACTCTTTTATGTCAATTATTTTAATTTTTCACTATTATAGTAATTACTACATCATCATTGTGTCATAAATAAAATAAATTATTTAATGTATAAAAATTATAAATAAAATATAATTATGTATGAAATCTTTTTATCTTTCTAATGAATATTTATAATCTAAAATCCAACATATATAACCCTATGTAACAATTGTTTTTATAAAAGATATATGCTTGTGTCATTTTTGTATTCATTTTAACTTAATTAAAATAAAGTGTCATTATCACTTACAAGTGGATCCATGGGGTTCCAAAATCGACCCTAAGATGCCCATGGTCGACCATGTATCAACCAATAGGGTTAAGACACGTTTTAGGGTAATTTAGTATTATTATAATATTATTTTTTAACCCTTATTTACCGGATTTACCCTTAACCATGGTAAATAAAATATTTACCGCAGTAATTATTCAAAATGTCTAAAAATAAAAGTTACCTATTTAAAAAATTTGAACATCCTGATTCCAAATATAGAATCCATTTTCCTAAATTCAAAACACAGAAGTGGCAGAAATGAATTTAAAATTAATTCCCGCTGTCAAAACAAAAAGCGTGTTTTTAAGAGATAATAACTATCAAAAGATTGACACTTGTTTATGTTTGGTTTAATTGTAAAATTATGTCCAATGACCAAAATTATATTAAATGGTAAAAATATATTATAAATATACTTTAAAACCACTCAAATTCATAATTTATCACTATTAATTATTTTGATTAAAAAAGTTGTTTTTAATTAAAATTTAGTAATTTTCACTATTCATCAAAATATGAAAGTTATCCGAAAAGTACCAAAATTTCACCTTAGGCTAAATTCGAAATTCCAAATCCAGAAATGAAGTCCATTTTAAAATATATAATATATATAATTTCGAAAAGTAGGTATTACTATTCATAACGGTTAGTTTGATTGGTTGTGGTGTGTGTTAAAACTCAAGGTTGCGTACAACACACGCTACTATATTATTCAAAGAAAGCGTACCATGGATGCTTGGGATGTTTCATTTTAAATTTTTGATGTCCCCATTTAGTCAAAAAGTTTAAAATATTGTATTTAAAAATGGTTCACTATTAAAAGTTGATAAAAGTGCAATACTGAAAATGAATTTGTTCTTGCATTATATCTAAGAAACTCATAATATGGATTCTAAATTTATAAGGATTATATAAAGTTTAAAATTTAGATAATACTATTCATAACCTCTTTTTAATAACTTATTTTTTTTGTAAGTCATGGTGTGATTGAACTCGGTGTTGCGTGTAGTGCAAGTTATTGAATTATTTTGAAGAAATAACACACTATGAAATCTTGGGGTGTTACATTCTCCCCTCCTTCAATAAATTGCGTCCTCGCAATTTGAAATTGTTTTTCAAAAATAAAAGGTTTAAAATAGAAAATATATTTGTGGGAAAATCCACATCGGAAATTGGGTTACTAAAATTTAGTCTTAATATGAGGAAAAGAGAAATGAAAGGGTCACTACCAAATTATGATCTCAATTAGGAGAACATTGGTGGCAATTAGAGACATATAATTGGAGGAAAAACGTAAATATTTATTGGTAGTGATTGAGGTCATCAATCACAAACAAGTATAAAATTGAGGTCCTTAAATTCATCAATCTATGATGATTTGAAATACCATCGGTTCAACA
Source organism: Viscum album (assembly GCA_963277665.1). NCBI lineage: Eukaryota > Viridiplantae > Streptophyta > Magnoliopsida > Santalales > Viscaceae > Viscum > Viscum album. Next base: position 861,162,079 of record OY728151.1, read on the forward strand.
AAACATAGGGTATTAGGATAACACATTTTTGACGTTTCAAAATATCTTAGTTGGAATCCCACATCGAAAAATGAATTAATGAGGCCCATATTTAAAATAAAGAGTAGAAAGTATGAAGATTACCGAAAATAACACATACTAGGGTTCCATGTAGGAACATATGGATATGGAAGAAAAATCTAACCATCAATTATCTGATGGAGAGTGGTAGAGAACATGGCTATGAAAAGGCCAACAATCCCAAAGCCATAAATTAGTGATGATTTAAGGTACCATATAGGAAAACATTTTTGTTCTAAGTTTCTTTTCTTAATGTTGAGGAATTTATTTATGAGATTTTCTAAGATCATAAGGAGATATACTTACTTTATAATTAGAGATTTATCCATTAATAAATTTCTACGACAAACTCATCTTTCACTCTAAAAGATAATAGAATGTAAAAAAAATTCTATTTACACTATTTGTATAGGGTTACAAAATAAACGAATTTATAATTCATCTACAAGATCTTTTAATAAAAACTACATTATTTAATCTAGGACATCTCGTGGGCCAGTGGTAGGTGATACACCCTTGTCGCCCTTCGGTTGCGGGTTCAAGTCTCACAGCCTTGCCGGATGCGACGGGTTGCCGCCCAACCTCCGGGTTGTCCTTTTATGGCAATCCAAAATAATCCAAACTAGAACAATCCAAAATACTTCTGTCCAAACTCACAGTCCAACATTTATAAGGAAGGTAAACATAATATAGATCCTTTTTACCCCGTAATATCATATGAATACCTTCATCATGTATTACCATATTCCTTATTGATTACATTCATGCTCCCTTATTCCATATAGAATGCTGGATATACTTCATCAATCCAAAAATGTTTTAAACCCCAACAATGATGGAATAAACAAATCATTAATTAGCTTCAAGGTAGTCAAGAATATCCAATATAATTTATCCAAATAAATCATGTATTATTCTAAAATCACTACCTCGGTATCAGAACCATATTATGGTTTATCTTTCTCTCAAACATATATTTTCCAAAACATTAACCTTCTATTGAGTCACTTTTCTTTGTTCCGCAAAATCTCAAGTCCTTAATGAAATAGTACTACAATACAATCCTTATATACTCCATAATTATTATAACAAGTACATTGTTGATACAACACTCAATTGACATAATCAACATAAGAACTCTAATCATTCCTCTTCATCTGTGGTAGTATCATAACTTGATTATTATCCAATAACATCATTTGCGGCATAGTCTGATGACTGGGAAATAGGTTCGCGTAGTGTCCAAACTCTTTGCAAATGAAGCATTGTACATTTAAAACCATTTTCTTACCCTTGCAGTCACGTACTTTGTGCCCTTTTCCTCCACACTTTTAACAAACTCCCATTCCTTTCAGGAAAGTTCCAGGGTGTTTCTTTCCACAGTTACCACATATGGGAAAATTCTTCTTTTCCCTCTTCCCTTTATCCATCTTTATCTCTTCCATCCTTTTCTTCTCTTGCTTCCCTTCAAATCCATAGTACTCAGTAAACTCTTTACTTATCTTATCAACACATGATATTATTTCTTCATATGATGATAATACATGGGAGACTATTTCTCTTATAAATTCTAGCTTAAGACCATGAAAGATATGATCCTTCCTTCTCTTTGGATAATGTGCATTTCTGGAGTTCTCATTCCTTCTACTGCGCGCCATTTCTAAACAATGACATACACTAGATTAGTTTATGAATCAAAATACATAATCCCATACTTATAAAACACTCAACATAAATTGAACTATTTATGGATATAATCCATAATCATAAAAATGTATCCTTTGAGGATGTATATACTCATAAACCCTTCATAATGGTTTGTAAAGAAAATGAGAATTATCCGAAGCATATCCACCGGGAGTGTCGTAACCAAGAGTGCAGCAAGGCCCGTTGTCGTGCACCAGTTCCCGTTCGAGTCTAGCTCAAAGCGGTGTTTTCGGGTTTTACCCCTAGGTACATCTGTGCCAGAGCCGCCTCTACCTGCTCGTATCCAGACAGGGATGTATTCCTCGGAAAACTCACAAAATATCTACAATACCAAAATTCTAGGAAGTTCTTCTATACTAATCCTCAAAGTTTATCTTAGGTCTATGTGCTCTAATCAGAGTTTATCTAAATCTAGCTTCCAAGGTTTGTACTAAACTTCCTCTGATACCAACTGTAACGCCCCGACCCCAGTTACCTAGAGTCGGTGCATTAATTAAATAAAATTGGCATGATCACAAGAAAGATCAAATCTCGAAAGACCGATTGGTTTAGTAGCCTTGGAAACACAAGATATATTCATAAGTTTTACATTACATCATCAAAATAAAAAAACTACTACAACAACATATTGTCTCCATATTCCACACTATTAACCCCTCATAATATCCCGAAAAGTCATTCATAATTTACTTCTTCACATCCTGGGAAAATAAAACAAAGAAAAGGGGTGAGCTCAAATGCCCAGTAAGGATAACAATATAGCGGAATCTTTCATAAATAAGAATAAACACTTAAGGCAATGTATAACTAAAACAAAAGCCTTTTAAACATTAACTTCAACATAGTATGGCATAAATAAAATGAAATAATGCCATTTACTTATTCACATGGATATTCTACTAATTGAATAATCACATGCAATATCAATAACCACTTTCATAATGATGGAATGCAAAATGCTAAACTTTAATTTCTTTGTCAAAGCCTCGTCTCAAGACCTTGGGGATAACTGTAACCGGAACCCAACCCGGAGTGCCTCTAATAACCGAACACCAACCCGGAGTGCCTCTAATAACCGGACACCAACCCGGAGTGCCTCTAATAACCGGAGACCAAACCGGAGGGCTTAATTTTACCAGTCCCTAACCTGGAGGGCTTACTTTTACCAGTCCCCAACCTGGAGGGCTTACTTTAACCAGTCCCCAACCTGGAACATACTTGTCCAACACATTCATATGAAGTAAAGGTTGAAATATAACATAAACATTCTTATTGGAACTAGCATACGAAATGTCAATACTTTACTCATAAACCATGAATTCTATATAAATGACACATCTACAGTCAAACATATCACAAAACATCATTACAATATGGAAGTTTTAAATCATAATAAATCAACTTCAAATAATCTAAAAATCCATCAAAGGATGTTGACATAGATGAAAATGTTTCTTTTAAAAATTATTGAGATAAATATCCCTTTTTCATGAAAACATTTTAATGTTACAAAATTTAGAAAGTAAGACATTTAAATACATTTTTGAATCAAAGTATCCCATACCACTTTGAAACTTTTGAATGGAATTAACACTTTTAAAACATTCAATTTCATATAAATAAATCCTTACAAACCATTTTGAAAACGTGGACTTAAATGAGGATGATTTAGAAGAATAAATATTTAAAACATTTAAAAGGATGTTTTAGTAAAATTTCCCTTAGAAATAATCCCTTTGAAAACTCTTTTTTGAAATATGGACATGGATAGTAAATATGTCCCTGTAGATACTTACGTAAAGACAACCTCGGATATTAAAGAGATTGTGAAGTAAACCCTTATCAATTTGGTAACTTATGAAACATACAACCCATAAAAGAGGTATCATACAATGAAAATGTAAACACACATAAGGTAAATTGTATTACACAAAGAATACAATTATGGGTAGTACATACACCACACAAAAGATAATAGTGGAAATATGGCATGAATCTCACGGAAATAAAGAGTGAGATGAAAACCCCTTACCACGTTAGTCAACTGAGTTGTATGGACAAAAGTTAATAACCACCAAATGATTTCCAGAATAAAATGAATATAAAGAGAATCATGATAATATATATCATATGGCAGTACAGAATACACCACTTTCAATAATTTAGTGGCGAACAATGGAAATCTCACAGAATTGAAAGTGAGATAAGAAAATCCCTTACCTTGTACTTTTCCTTGGTTGGGGTAGGTTAACCTCCTATATAATGGTGAAATAATTGTTATTAAATTATAAAATAATCATATACATTATTATGATATTATATATGATCTTTTAATATTGATTTGATAATAATATCTTAGTATTATCGTTGTTTCGGGTGTGAACTTACTTGTTTTCTTTTGTATGTTTTGTTATGTAAGACATGTTTGTAAAGGATAGGTTGTGTATTATTCATATCCAGAATGATATCAAGTCTTTAAACATCATTTTTAAATCATCAAATGATAATTATACTTGAATGGATACGATGGAGAATGAATCTAATCGCATTCGTGGAGACGGTAGTCCGTACGTACGCACGAGCGACAATATCATTCTTTTGATATTAAAATAATATATAAATGGATGGTATATCATATATACAGAATCATTAACATGTTATATTTATTATTTACATGAGTTACACATCATTATTATACCCATCCAAATAATATTATATTGAATTACAATTACACCACGACGTGGAGACGGTAAGCCGTACGTACACACGTATGGTGACATGTTATTAAAAGGGAGGATAGAATACCGAATATGGTTGTACCATATTTATAATAACATCACAGTATATAAATGATACTGGAGTTAATATTTTAGAATGGTAACAACAAAGGAAGAAGAAGTGGAAGAAGAAATGAACTTGGAAAAGGGTGGTGAAATCATTACCTCTTCTTCGGGATCTTCCTTTTGATTTGATCAAAAGGGCTCCTTAGGTTGGCTTTATGATCAAACTAATTCCTCTAGGTTGTATTGAGGGAAGTTGGGAGAGTATTTGGCAAGAGTTTGGACGATCCAAAAGGCTTTGAAGGTGTGAAAAATGAGGAGGAGTGCCCTTTTATAAGAGGGGTGAGGGGCACCTTTGGAAAATCTAGAAATATTAATTTATAATAAATTCATATTCTGTTTCTAATGGATCCAAAGTTGATTATTTAAATTTTAAGGTGGTTATGGGTCTAAAACAACTCAACCAATATAATTTAGACAGGTTTGGGTACTTATATTAACCTTATCTTTAAGTATTAACTCTAAGTTAATTAGTTTCACTTTTACAATGTCTCTTTGTATTTTTATACTATATGGTTAATAAACTTACTATATACATCCAAGAGACCCAAAAGTGGTCCATTAATGATGAACCTATCATTATATAAGTCTCTTGGACGAACCTTATATTTTTAGGAATTTAATTTCAATTAATAATATAATAGTTTTTTTAAGAACTCTTTTATGTCAATTTTGACACTATTCAATAGTTGATTTTTTTGAAACTCATAACAGATTGATTACTTCGAAAATAGTCAATTATATCAATCCTAATATATCATATTATCCTAGAAAATTAGTTTAATTCATTAAAAGTTTCATATTATATTTATTTGGGTATTTATAATATCAATTATTTTAATTTTTCACTATTATAGTAATTACTACATCATCATTGTGTCATAAATAAAATAAATTATTTAATGTCTAAAAATTATAAATAAACTATAATTATGTAGGAAATCTTTTTATCTTAATAATTAATATTTATAATCTAAAATCCAACATATATAACCCTATGTAACAATTGTTTTTATAAAAGATATATGCTTGTGTCATTTTTGTATTCATTTTAACTTAATTAAAATAAAGTGTCATTATCACTTACAAGTGGATCCATGGGGTCCCAAAATCGACCCAAAGATGCCCATGGTCGACCATGTATCAACCAATAGGGTTAAGACACGTTTTAGGGTAATTTAGTATTATTATAATATTATTTTTTAACCCTTATTTACCGGATTTACCCTTAACCATGGTAAATAAAATATTTACCGCAGTAATTATTCAAAATGTCTAAAAATAAAAGTTACCTATTTACAAAATTTTAATATCCTGATTCCAAATATGGAATCCATTTTCCTAAATTCAAAACACAGAAGTGGCAGAAATGAATTTAAAATTAATTCCCGCTGTCAAAACAAAAAGCGTGTTTTTAAGAGATAATAACTATCAAAAGATTGACACTTGTTTATGTTCGGTTTAATTGTAAAATTATGTCCAATGACCAAAATTATATTAAATGGTAAAAATATATTCTAAATATACTTTAAAACCACTCAAATTCATAATTTATCACTATTAATTATTTTGATTAAAAAAGTTGTTTTTAATTAAAATTTAGTAATTTTCACTATTCATCAAAATATGAATGTTATCCGAAAAGTACCAAAATTTCAACTTAGGCTAAATTCGAAATTCTTAATCCACAAATGAAGTCCATTTTAAAATATATAATATATATAATTTCGAAAAGTAGGTATTACTATTCATAACAGCTAGTTTGATTGGTTGTGGTGTGTGTTAAAACTCAAGGTTGCGTACAACACACACTACTGTATTATTCAAATAAAGCGTACCATGGAAGCTTGGGATGTTTCATTTTAAATTTTTTATGTCCCCATTTAGTCAAAAAGTTTAAAATATTGTATTTAAAAATGGTTCACTATTAAAAGTTGATAAAAGTGCAATACTGAAAATGAATTTGTTCTTGCATTATATCTAAGAAACTCATAATATGGATTATAAAATTTTAAGGATTATATAAAGTTTAAAATTTAGATAATACTATTCATAACCTCTTTTTAATGACTTTTTTTTTGTAAGTCATGGTGTGATTGAACTCGGTGTTAGGTGTAGTGCAAGTTATTGAATTATTTTGAAGAAATAACACACTATGAAATCATGGGGTGTTACAATGCCTAGTGAAATTGATTTGGATGATACTGTAGTTTATCTACAAGAAATATTTTTTGAGAATCCATTGTTGGAGGAAGTAAATGATGATTCTCACCGTAAGGAGAAACCTAAAGAATTTTTTGAAATTAAAATATAAAATTTATCAGATGTTAATTTTTATATATTAAATGAATATTTTTCTTGTTGAAGAGTCAAGGAAGGTTTTTGACAAAAAATATGTGAAAAACCCAGTATAGGGAGGGGATAAAGACAAATCATATGTTGATCACTTGCCCTTAGTACTGTAACATCATAATGAAGCTGAAATAGATAATCAATTGTAGTGTGTGTATGATTCTGTGAATGAATAATTGGAAGAGACATATTGAAAGTTGGACAGAGTTGAATCTGAGAATTCTGCTCTATGGAGAGCACTGGAAATGAAAAATATTATATTTCAAAGACTGAAATATTGTACTATTTAAATTGGCGAAGTTGAGATTTTCATGAATGAAATTTTAGTTGATGTCCCTATATAGATGTTTGAGATGGTAATGAACTCAGATTTAATAGAATTTAAATCACTCATGGAGCAAAAATTAACATCTTTGAGTATCAGTGAAGCCATTATATCATGAACTTCACCTGATCTGAAAAGGATATTCCAGGACATTACCATAGTAATGAGAAATATGAATTATTGGTTTCAAGACATAAAAAGAAATATTGTTCCTATGACAATGTTAATAGAAGATCTTATGTTTATGGGTGACGGGTTGACTTCTAGTGAACCAGGTATTAGAACGCTGCTGAATCAGTTCACAGAAAACATAACTCTATTTCAGGAAAAGGAAGAGAGGATTCATGAGTTCTTTAGAGTCAATCTGATTGATGATCATCATCTAAATCAAGGAAAAAGATATCTCATAATATAGTTGGTAGATATATTGATGAGTAGATTAAGATCTCAACAAGCATAGATCTAGGATACAATATAGAAGAGATGAAACCTACTCGTAACCCAACCTTGATTTTTGGTGTTGTAGTTACTCTATTTTTACATTATTTTCAATGAAATTTTTTTATTTAATATTCCTATGTTATTTATATTTTAACTCTATATGGTATAAATTCCCGTAATCTGGATTCAAATATTTATAAACATTTAATAATTGCATTTACTTATTTCAGTTCTATAATGAAACATGTAATATCTTATTCAATCATTCATTTTGATATCACAAAAGGGGGAGAAATTTAGATAAACATGTTATTTTATTTTAATGTTCATTAAAATAATTTTTATTTTCATTAACAAAAATGTTATGTTAAAATTTTATTTTTATCTTTTAAATCATTTTACTCCAGGGGAAAAATTATTTAAAATTTTAATATGTTATTTAGGAACGAAATTATAAACATATCGTTTTTTTACTTTAATCATTTTAATATTTAATATGGAAATATTTTTTAATATTGGCCAAAATCTAAACTATATGTAATTAACAATGTCTGTTAATTTCATTGGTTATTTTTTGGTTTTTGTGAACATCAAAAAGGGGAAGATTATTGAGCATGAGTTGTTATAAAAAATAAATAATTTTATATTGGGAGATTATTCAGAATAACACACTATCTCTTTATGATGATTTTGACGCTCACAAATATCCTTAATTTTTATTCTAATAATTTTACAATGATTATATTTGAGGAAATTAATATTATTTATTACTCTATTTTGAGATAATATTTATGTTTTTAATTCATGTAGAATATTTGGCGATGTATACAGAAATTGTTTTTAGCATTCTCTGGAAACTCTATTCATTCTGTACATGTTCGTAAATTGCATGAGCGTGTTTTGGAAACACTGTTCATACCCTACGTTGAAGAGCATAGTGTAAGGATGGAATCCTTCATTTACTTTACTAGATATAAAAAATGTATGGTTATGAATCCATACATTATCAGAAATGTATGAAAAAAAGAACCTTACTTTTGGAAGGAACATTACTTTTTGAAGAAGAACCCTATGTTTTTAAGAAACCTTACATTTGGGAAATCTGTAATGTATATAAGAAAATCATTATCCGGGTATAGAACATTATGATTATTTCATAAAAGTATGGTTCATCAACCATAATTTTGTGAACAACCATATGATTGAGAGTTGAAGGGAAAAGTATAGATCATCAAACATACATTTTAGATGAACCGTGAATTGTGAACTTTACATTCAATGATTGTATGTTATGTAATTTAACCCTACATTAGGCGTCATATATTTAAATTACGACATTGATAAAGGAATTGTATTCATGCTGATTATTTGGCTGATTTCAAGATAGATTAAAATCTCAAATCTAAAACATGTCTATGACAAATTCAAATCTGTTTATTTATGATTCATAAGAAATTTTTAAGAGGAGATTTTCATGCCTAATTTTAAGGGTAGATAAGATTTCCTTGTTATTAAAACTTTTGAATATTGCGATTGTAGAGGCAACTTTTGTGGATCTAAATTTTAAAATATAGAGGTGAATCATCAAAAATATATATCAATCTTTTGATTTTTTCACTACTACAATTTAAAGAGACATTATTGACTTACAGATCTACTGTTATAAAGAACAACAAAGTTTTTTATTTTGTTGAATGAGAAACATGAATGAATATTACCTTATTCTACATCGAATATCTTTTAGGGAATTGACTATTAATTAATGTTATGAATTATATTTCACAATCTACTACAACTTGACCAGATTATAAATACTTCTAACTGATTAACATCTTTTCTAATCATGATGACCATTCTACTATAAATTTCTTGTTGTTGCAATTGTGAAGAACAACTGGAAAGTATATCAAAGAAAAAAATTGTATTTTACTTTAAGTAACCAGCTTCTAATACTAAGATATGTATATGGTTTTGTTTTTGAACTAGAAGGATCTCTTTTTCATTAAACTTGTAATGGTGTCAACAACCTGCAATCAGTTGTGAAACGGTATGTTGATAAAAGGACCAGATAGTAAAAATCACAATGTAGGTGTAGTGGAGCTTTGTTGGAGTGGACTAGGGGCCTTCTGTTTTCCGAAAACTATGCATTATTTATTCATTGATATTTATTTTATGCTGCTTATTCATTTTGATAAAGTTGAAAGGACATATCATGATCTAGCAAAGAAATTGTAAAAGACACAATTCACCCCCTCTTGTTTATATTTGATATATCTCGATCCAACAAGTAGTACAAACAAACAGTGGAACGTTTTTCCATTTTCTATGGAAATAATGGGAAGAAATATTGATATAATTTTATTATTTTATAAATATATTTAAATTATGAATATAATATATATAAATTATACATATCCTTATGACCATTCATGTAAATCTGATATGATAAATGTATCAAATTGATTTATGGAGGTGGTAGTCCACATATATCCATGATTCATGTTCTTATTTTTCATTAGATTTAAATATTAAAAATTAGATATTAAATTAAAAGTCAAAAATAATAATTATTTCATACATTTCATTAATATGATCTTTAAAACTATCATAAATACTATTTATTAACGATAGTTATGTTAAATAAATTTTATTTCTATGTGAATGTGGTATTATACATGTACCCTTGAGCGATACATTCACTTCCCCTTTGATCGAAAAAGTGGTGAATAAAGGTGATTCTATCACATTAATAACATTAAATAATAATGAGGATATTGAAGATATTATTTTATTATTACCTAAAAAAATTTAGAATAGGTTGAATAATAAAAAATATTACAAGAGGTCTTGTAGAATTACATCCTCTTATTCGGTAGGGATACATAACATCCCTTATTATGGACCCTTGGAATGGTATTTTAGGATGAAAAATAACGTATAATTTGGGGATAGGTATGTTTTAAAATATAATATTCAAGGGTATTGTTGATATATATTCCCAATATTAGAATAATGAATAGAAAAAGGGTATTACTTTAATAAGTGGGGTAGAGGATTCCCATGGTATTTCTTAAATAGTAAAAATATAATAATTTCAAAAAAAAATAATATTTTTCCAAATCATTTTAAATTAATTGATTTTATGTTATGAGATTAAAATATGGAACAAAATTTCTATTTAGAAAAGTTAAATGTAAAAAAATTACTTTATATAATGGGTAATCTCTTCCCGACACTGAATACATATTTAAACCCTAACTGTGGGAATAAATTTTAATTTTTTAAATATTAATCATAAATTTTTTTATTATAATAAAATTATATAATATAACTTATTATAAATCCAAATATTAATTCATTTTATAAAATTTATTTTATATATGAGACATATTTTTATTTAAAATTAAACTTGTATAACATGAAAAAAATATTTATAACAAAAACTTATTTTTTAATGTATAAAAAAATTTATAAAAAAATATATTATAAAATCTCTTGGAATGTATTTAATATAATTATTATAAAATAAACTAAATAATAATTTACATTGAAATAATTTTAAAATAAAATTAATATTTGTAAATTCATTAAATCAAAAGTGAATTTCATATAATAATCAAAATTTTCCATAATTTATAAAGACCCATACCCCAGTTGGATAGAGATGGTTCTTTATTTTGTTACATTGGTATAATGAACAAGATATCAAATCCAAGCAGAATGAATATTTTATTATATTTAGAATACTAGATACAAGCATAATTTTTATATTACATATTGAAAAAATATATAAACTCTATTGGAAATGAAAATAAACTAATATATTACATGTTAATGTCATTAATAAAATACATCATCACATCTGATGGAAAATAAAACAAAATAAATTGGTGATATTATATTCTATGTTAAGTTATTTGGTAAAATAGAAGAGATCATAAATTCAAACTATAACGCATGGTGAATTTCTAAAACAAAAGCCATTTGAATATATTTTTGATAATAATATTTTATGATTAAAATCTGAATAAATAGTTCTATATAAATTGTAGAGACCCGAAGCCTGACGTACATAGACATTAAATTACTTTTTCGGAATACTTAGTACATAACAAAAACACACACACAGAAGGACCGTAATAGTTTAGTGTTTTTGGAAACTCAGAATATAATCTTCAAATCGCGGTGAAAGATCTTCAACATATCCCATAAAGATATTAATTTTTTTAAACATAAATATTTTCTTTATGTCTTGGGGAAAAGAAAACATAAAAGGGTGAGCTCAAATGCTCAGTAAGGGTAAACAAAAGAAATATCAATCACGTCATATTAATAAGAACATATCTTTTGGAAATCTTAACCTGCAAAAGAGATCATAATTTCATAACATGGGATAAATCATAGTAGTGAAATGAAATCACAATAATCATAACTTAAAACATGAAACTTTGTGGCATACACACATAATCATAGAGAATCATTTCTTGTTAGTCAAGACTCATTTCCAAGACTATCTTAGTGGACAAAGTCCATTTCTGAACCATGTTCATTCCTCGTTTCAGTCCTATTTCACTGAACCGGTATAACCTACCTTTCCATCCATGTCTATCTCAGGAGATATTAAATCTTTACCCAATGCATTGGAGGGAGATATAGGTCCCACCCATCTCATAATGATTCCATTCTTTTGTGTGCCACAAAATGATATACCATACATCATAGCATAACCCATGTAAAAAATGGGATTCTTAAACATCGTGACATCATAAAACAATTCATATAAGATAAAAATAAATCCATCACAACATAATAAAATAAATTTAATAATAGGTATAGACACAGAACCCTATATTATCTTAGATGGAAAATAATTTTGATAAAACTCTTGAACTCCATTCTTGAGGAAAATATCATTTCTACTTCAAAAAAACTTTTCCATTCTTAACATGTCATACCATTCTAAATTAAAAGAAGTTTATTAAAAATAAACATGAAAACATTTAAAGGAAACTTCTTGGAAATAATGTTTTAAAAATCCATTCATTCCATATAAGTTAAAAAAACATTCTTCTCGTACTTTCGTCAGTAAAGTCAAAAAGTACCTCGTACGGAAAACGACAAAAGATTCCTTTCATATATTTTACTAAAAACTCACCGAAGGGTAAAATTGGATTTAAAAAATTGTAGGTGGATGGAAATAATATTACATATTGAGGAAACATGGATGTGGATGATAAAATACACCCCATTAAATACCAATGTATAAACAATCTCGGATAAAAATGAGATTGTGATATTTCCCTTACCTTAGGTCCAATTTGCTTCATAAGTGTCCGAAACTCCTGTATAATGATTTAAATAATGTCATTGACTTATTAAAAAATCATATTCATTGTTATGATATCACATATATGGTTCAATTATGACTTTATATTACCCATTCTTATGTAAATTAATGTTAAAGTAGGGTTTTGGGTAAAATAATCTTATTTATCATACGTGTTTGGACTTGTTGTTCGTGATGTTATTATGATTTAATTACTTAAAAAATGTAAATCATGATTTATATATCAAATACATTCATTATATATCCAGAATATACAAGCATTTATAATAGTACATAACATATGGAGGTAATAAATGAAATGCACCGATCAGGGAGACGGTAAGCCGTACGTACACATGAACGCTACTTTCATTTCTATTTCTTATTTTAATGGAATTAAAACATAATGATACATAGGTATATTATAATTCCAGTATAATATCATATATAATATCATTAACCACATCCTTTATACATCCCACATAAGGTATTAACGAATCACATCACTTTAAGGTGGCGGTAGTCCGCACTTCCTCAAATGAGACTATCGTATTTACCGACAATGGAAACTGTAAAGGCTTGATATAATTAGGTATTAAATAATAATAACCGAATAATAAACATAATATATATTATATATAAATACAGTTCCATCATAATGTCTACCATGAGAGGTGGTAGGAGAAAATCGAACAATCATCGTTTCGTGAGGCGTTAGTTTGCCATCACAGAAACACTATGTTCTTCTTCCATTAGATGGAGGTGTGTGTAAGTGTAGTTTGAATACATCTCATAACAACATCCTAGTATATTTAGTATGTTTTTGTTTTTACAAAAGCAAGGATTAAAAAGAGTTTAGGGGTTAGATAAGTAGAATAAAAGAAAACAACTTAAGAGAAACTGTTACCTTTAATTTTGGTAACTTTGGTTTAACCAAAAGGACTTCTTGGAGAGTCTTCAGCCTAATGTAAGGCTTCATGGGGGAGGAGAGGGATGTAGGGATCTTATTTGGGAAGATTTTGGACGAGCCAAAATGCTTGAGAGGTGTGAGGAATTTCATAGAAGTGGTCTCCTTTTATAAGGGAGTGGAGGGGCTCATTAGGAAAGTGTGAAAACATTATTTTATTATAAACATATCTTCTATTTAAATAGGTCCAAAACACATTAATGCCTAAGATAGGATGACTCATATTATAAATAAAATCATCCAATAGGATTTGGACAGGTTTTGGATGATATTTTAATCATTTTAATTTTATTTATTTAAATAATTTATTAATGAGTTAAACACAACATCATTATTGTGTCATAAATAGTTTAATACATTTTATGTCTAAATATTATGAAAAAAATAACATGATGTAGGGAATCGTTTTAGAGTTCCAAAGAATATTTATAGCCGAAAATATAACTTATATAACCCCTTATAAAAATTAATTACTAAAAGAGTTTTGTTAAAGTGAATTTTGTCTTTACATTTAATTAATTAATCTAATGTGTCATTGTCTTTCCTAAGTGGCTCCATGGGGTCCCAAAATCGACCCAAGGATGACCATGGTCGGCCAATACTCATCCAATAAGGTTATGACAAGTGTCAAGGTAATTTTTAATTATTATAATATTCTTTTAACCTTGAATTACCCTATTTACCATTAACCGTAGTAAATAAAAAAAATTATCGTAGTTACTATTCATAATATCAAAAATATAAAAGTAACCTATTAACATAATTTGGACCCACTGATTCCAAATATGGAATCAATTTTCCAAAATTCAAAACATATAAGTTAAAGTAATTAATTTAAAATTAATCTCGTTGTTTAAGAAAAGAGGTTTTAAAAGTTAAAACATTGACAAAGATTGAATTTATTTAACCTACGAATTCAATGTAAAATCAAGGCTAATTACATAAATTATATTAAATTATAAAAATATATTATATTTATACATTGAAACCATTCAATATTATTATTTAACAACATAATTTATTATGATGAAAAAAGTAGGTTTTAATTAAAATATAGCGTGTTTTTACTATTCATTAAAATATGAATGTTATCAGAATAATATGAAAAATTTATCTAGAGTAAATTTTTATATCTTGATTCTAAAGAAGAATTTTATTTTGTCAAATTGAAATTATAAACATGTCAAAAACTATATTTAATGTGGGTGCGCCTTCAAAAGGCTGTAAAACTGCATTTTTTTGAAAAATACTTATTTTACCTGAATAATTTATTTTGTTCTTATACCATGTTTTAGAAAATGTGTAAGATGAATAATAATGTTATAAGATTAAAAATTTAGTTAATACTATTCATAACGGCTAGTTCATAATAATATTATAATAATATATCGTTGTTTAGTAAAACTCGGTATTGCGTACAACACACGCTATCAAGGAAGGTCACGATTGCGTGTAATGCAAGCCAAGTCAGGGTTGCGTGCTATGCAAGAATCCTTCGTTGTTTCATATAACATAATCCAGCCATATATCATTTATACATTGAATATATATATATATTCTCAATGTTGCGTAGAATAACTATTATCAAAATTGTGTGTAACACGATCCAAGAATAGTGTTGCGTATACTGCAACCTAATACGATGTTGTGTATTGCGCAAGTTAATCTTGCTGTAGCATACAACACAAGACATTAATGAAATTAAAAAGAATATTTTTCATAAAATCTCGGGCTGTTACATTCTACCCCCCTTAAAATGAATTTCGCCCTCGAAATTCATCGGGGTTATAAATGGTTAACTATTCCAAATTTTCTTTAATAGAAACCCACATCATAAAAAGGAATACCAAAACCAATCTTTAAAAACAAAAGTATGAAATGTAACCGTTACTCAAATAAACTAATCAATGGGTTTCCACATAGGTGAAAATATGGATATGGAAGAGAAATCTAACCATCATGTTCTGATGGAGAGTGGTAGAGAACATGGATATGGAAAAGCCAACAATCACAAATCCATAAATTTGTGATGATCTAAGGTACCATCTGATTCATCTGATATAAGAGCACAAGGACAACATTTTTGGTTTTCAAGATCATTTCCCTAAAGTTGATGAAATTGGAATTAGAAGAAATACTTTCATGATTTTGGTATAGTCTCACCATTTTTCGTTATTTGGACAATTTCCACTTCATCTCTTAAAGAAATGAAGTTGAATTTGTCATTCGTGATGTGTTAGCAGATCATGTGATAGAATGATGGGTCATTCCATCTGTCTCAAACAAAAGGTTAGAAAAGTTATCAAAAAAATACATAAGTCCATCTATAGTGATATTAATCATATATGGTTCCTAAAATGGACTTATACTTCATATATCATACTCCTTATTTCAATAAAACTAGTTTCTACTAAACAGGGACTTCCTGTAGGCCAGTGGTAGGCGATAAAGGCTAGTCGCACTTCGGTTGTGGGTTCGATTCCCATAGCCTTGTCCGACGTGATGGGTTGTCTCCCATCCTGCAGGTTGTCCTTTTTCTAAAGATATATTACTATAACATCCCATCAACAATATCAAAAAAGTTTTATCCTTAAACAATACTAACTTATGTCCAACATAATGCATTCCAATATTTAGGCTTATCTAAAATACTTCGGTCCAAGCTCATAGTATAAAGAAAATGATCACGTGAATGCCATCATTTATCCCCCATATATCATAAGATATATCTTGTAGGTCAAATTACAAACATGTGAATACCTTAATCATGTATTCTCTTGAAGAATGAATACCCATTGAACCTTAGTGAAAACATGAATGCAGTCAAAAGTTATCTCTTTCCACATACCAAAATCCAAAAATTCTATATACTCAGACCATGATATAACCTTCTCCTTATATCAGTCATGAGCTCATGAATACTATCAAACATTTAATTTTCTCCTTATCCCTTCAGTATGCGCATATAATCTACATTCCAAAAAATATCTGAATAAACTTTCATAGATACTGGTACCTTTAATCATACAGTTTCAAAACACAAGGAAAGACAACAGTGTAACAATCCTTAGATGTCTCTTTATTCCATAGTACCATGAGATTACTTAAATAACATTACACATGATAAACATGTAATCATTCCACTACATTCTTAAACCATTGACCGAGCTTCAAAAATTCTTTCATCTCACATATCATTTGTAGTCTCTTCATCATCATCAACATAAATACTACCCATATGACCATACTGATTCTATTCATGAGACTTTCCCTTAGGGCATTGGTTTGAATAATGCCCGTACATTCCACATTTAAAACATTTAACCATTGTTGATGTCGTAGCAATACCATTATCCTCATCCCTGGTGTTAACTGAACCTTTTCCTTTGCACATACTAGCTTTGTGTCCTTCTTTTCCACACCCAAAGCATCTTCCACTTCCTTTGAAACATTCTCCTTGATTCCTCTTCCCACATGATTTACATAGGGGAAATTTAACTTTCTTTTCTCTATGATCATCATGAAACTCCATCTTTCTCTTATTAGCCGAGTCAGGAAACTTAACAAATTTTAATTTATTGATCATATTATGAGATTGCTGATTCGGCATAATAATGATGTTTGGACTTCCAAATCCCATTTCATTTGGTTTCTCATGAATAATATCATTCCATTGTCCATCATATCCTCTATTATCGTGAATCATCTTGTTTCCAGCCATTTTTTAAAACCCAAATAGAATAGTGTGAGAGGCAAAAATCATGCCATGGAAAACATCATAATAAAGGGGGAGTATCTTCAATATCTAACATCTTAGGTTAAATTCTATGATCGTTACCATAGTTCTAGGACTGTATCCTATACGTATACTTATCCATAGGGACATACCTAGACATACCTTAGAAATATCTCTAGGGATCTTACTAACGTTTTTGCATCCTAGTTTCCAAAGGTTGACTAAAATTTTCCTCTGATACCAACTGTAGAGGCCCGAAAACTGACTTACGTGGACATTACATTACTTTTGCGGAATACTTAGTACATAACAAAAACACACACACACAAGGACCGTAATAGTTTAGTGTCTTTGGAAACTAGGAATATAATCTTCTAATCGTTGTGAAAGATCTTCAAAATCTCCCATAAAGATCTTATTTTTTTTAAACCTAAATCATTTCTTTATGTCCTGGGGAAAAGAAAACATAAAAGGGTGAGCTCAAATTCTCAGTAAGGGTAAACAAAAGAAATATCAATCATGTCATATTCATAAGAAAATATCTTTTGGAAATCATAACCTGAAAAAGAGATCATAATTTCATAACATGGGATAAATCATAGTAGTGAAATGAAATCACAATAATCATAACATAAAACATGATACTTTGTGGCATACACACATAATCATGGAGAATCATTTCTTGTTAGTCAAGACTCATTGCCAATACTATCTTTGTGGACAAAGTCCATTTCTGAACAGAGTTCATTCCTCATTTCAGTCCTGTTTCACTGAACAGGTATATCCTACCATTCCAGCCATGTCTATCTCATGAGATATAAAATCTTTAACCAATTCATTGTAGGGAGATATAGGTCCCACCCATCTCATAATGATACCATTATTATGTGTTCCACAAAATCATATACCATACATCATAGCATAACCCATGTAAAAAAATGGGATTCTTAAACATCATGACATCGTAAAACAATTCATATAAGATAAAAATAATTTCATCACAACATAATAAAATCAATGTAATAATAGGGATAGAAACAGAACCCTATATTTTCTTAGATGGAAAATAATTTTGATAAAACTCTTGAACTCCATTCTTGAAGAAAATATCCTTTGTACTTAAAAAAAACTTTTCCTTTCTTAACATGTCATACAATTATAAATTAAAAGAAGTTGATTAAAAATAAACCAGAAAACATGTAAATGAAGTTTCTTGGAAATAATTTCTTAAAAATCAATTCATGCCCTATAAGTGAAAAAAACATTCTTCTTGTACTTTTGTCGGTAAAGTCAAAAAGTACCTCGTACGGAAAACGACAAAAGATTCCTTTCATATCTTTTACTAAAAAATCACCGAAGGGTAAAATTGGATTTAAACAATTGTAGGTGGATGGAAATAATATTACATATTGAGGAAACATGGATGTGGATGATAAAATACACCCTAGTAAATACCAAAGTATAAACAATCTCGGATAAAAATGAGATTGTGATATTTCCCTTACCTTAGGTCCAATTTGCTTCGTAAGTGTCCGAACCTCCTATATAATGATTTAAATAATGTCATTGACTTATTAAAGAATCATATTAATTGTTATGATATCACATATATGGTTCACTTATTACTTTATATTACCCATTCTTATGTAAATTAATGTTAAAGTAGGGTTTTGGGTAAAATAATCTTATTTATCGTACGTGTTTGGACTTGTTGTTATTGATGTTATTATGATTTAATTACCTCAAAATTTTAAATCATGATTTATATATCAAATACATTCTTTATATATCCAGAATATACAAGAATTTATAATAGTACATAACAAATGGAGGTAAGAAATGAAACGCACCGTTCATGGAGACGGTAAGCCGTACGTACACATGATCTCTACTTTCATTTCTATTTCATATTTTAATGGAATAAAAACATAATGATACATATGTATATTATAATTCCAGTATAATATCATATATAATATCATTAACCACATCCTTTATACATCCCACATAAGGTATTAACGAATCACATCACTTTAAGGGGGCGGTAGTCCGCAATTCCTCAAATGAGATTATCGTATTTACCGACTATGGAAACTGTAAAGGCTTGATATAATTAGGGAGTAAATAAGAATAAGTAAATAATAAACATAATATATATTATATATAAATACAGTGACATCATAATGGCTACCATGAGAGGCGGTAGGAGAAAATCGAACAATCATCGTTTCGTGAGGCGTTAGGTTGCCATCATAGAAACATTATGTTCTTCATCCATTAGATAGAGGTGTGTGTAAGTGTAGTTTGAATCCTTCTCATAACAACATCCTAGTATATTTAGGATATTGGTGTTGATACAAAAGGAAGGATTAAAAAGAGTTTAGGGGTTGGAGAAGTAGAATAAAAGAAAACAACTTAAGAGAAACTGTTACATTTAATTTTGGTAACTTCATTTGGTTTGAACCAAAAGGACTTCTGGGAGAGTCTTATGCCTAATGTAAGGCCTCAAGGGGGAGTAGAGGGATGTAGGGAGATTAGTTGGGCAGAGTTTGGACGAGCCAAAAGGCTTGAAATGTGTGTGGAATTTCATAGAAGTGGTCTCCTTTTATAAGGGAGTGGGGGGGCTCTTTAAGAAAGTGTGAAAACATTATTTTATTATAAACTTATCTTCTGTTTCAAGAGGTCCAAAACACATTAATACCGAAGATAATATGGCTCATATTCTAAATAAAATCATCCAATAGAAATTGGACAGTTTTTGGATGATAATTTAATCATTTTAATCTTATTTATTTAAATCATTTATTAATAAGTTAAACACTACATCATTATTGTGTCGTAAATAATTTAATTCATTTAATGTCTAAAAATTGTGAAAAAAATACCATGATTAAGGGAATAGTTTTAGATTTCCAAAGAATATTTATAGACTAAACTATAACTTATATAAACCCTTATAAGAATTAATTACTAAAAGTGTTTTGTTAAAGTCAATTTTGTCTTTACATTAAATTAATTAATCTAATATGTCATTGTCTTTCATAAGTGGCTCTATGGGGTTCAAAAATAGACCCAAGGATACCCATGGTCGGACACTACTCATGCAATAAGGTTAGGACAAGTTTCAAGGTTATTTTGAATTATTATAATATTCTTTTAACCTTGAATTACCCTATTTACCTTTAACAGCAGTAAATAAAAAAAGTTACCGTAGTTACTATTCATAATATCAAAAAAATAAAAGTAACCTATAAACATAATTTGGACCCACTGATTCCAAATATGGAATCCATTTTTCAAAATTCAAAACACAGAAGTTTCAGTAATTAATATAAAATTAATACTGTTGTTTAAGAAAACAGGTTTTAAAAGTTAAAACATTGCCAAAGATTGAATTTGTTTAACCTACGAATTCATTGTAAAATCAAGTCTAATGAAATACATTATATTAAAGGATAAAAATATATTCTATTTATACTTTGAAACACATCAATATTATTATTTAACCACATAATTTATTACGATGAAAAAACTTGTTTTTAATTAAAATATAGCGTGTTTTTACTATTCATTAAAATATGAAAGTTATCAGAATAATATGAAAAATTTATCCAAAGTAAATTTTTATATATTGACTTTAAATAAGAATTTTATTTTGTCAAATTGAACTTATAAAATTGTAAAAAAATAGATTTAAAGTGTGTGCGCCATCAAAAGGCGATAAAAATGCATTTTTTTTAAGAATAATTATTTTACCCGAAAAATTTATTTTGTTCTTATACCATGTTTTAGAAAATGTGTAAGACGAATAATAATGTTATAAGATTAAAAATTTAGTTAATACTATTCATAACGGCTAGTTCATAATAATATTATAATAATATATCATTGTTTAGTAAAACCCTGTATTGCGTACAACACACGCTATCGAGGAAGGTTGCGATTGCGTGTAATGCAAGTCAAGTCAGGGTTACGTGCTGTGCAAGAATCCTTCGTTGTTTCGTATTACATAATCTAGCCATATTTCATTTATACATTGAATATATATATATACTCAATGTTGCGTAGATTAAATATTATCAAAATTGTGTGTAACATGATCCAAGAATAGTGTTGCGTATACTGCAAGCTAATACGGTGTTGCGTATAGCACAATGTAATCTTGGTGTAGCATACAACACAAGACATTAATGAAATTAAAAAGAATATTTTTCATAAAATTTCAGGCTGTTACATAAATAATTACATGAAAATGAAACATAACCATGGATATTCTAAAATTAGGAAAATAACATGTATTATCAGTTACTATTATCATAACGAGTGAATTCATAATTGCATACATCATAAACATACCATCAAGGGTCTGACTAAAACAACAAACATAAAAGTGTAAAAATCAGGCCTAGTTTGTCTCATTAGACCTAATGATGCAACGAGGGGCTATAACTGGCCTCACCTATAAATTACTGAGTAAAATTCAATCCTAAATTTATATTTTGATCACATTATCATGATTTAAAATTCAATTGAAACTAGAACCTTAAATAAGAATTGCATTCCCTAAATAATAAACACAATCATAAAACGTCTACAGTAATATAATGAACACTTCCAAGATAGTAAATCCCAAAAAATATTCATAAGAAATTAAATAAATTATATTATATGATAACATATGAGATTTACCTCAATAATACATAAAATTATATATAAATTTATGAAATAGATGAAAATATTCTAGGAAATTTATTTAGTGATTTTAAAGGAAAATACACTTTTTTCTTTCGAAAGAAGAGTTATTTTTAAACTCATTTATATTTGTTGTAATATAATATTTTAAATATGTATATAAAATTAATGGAATGGGATAGAAATTGAAAATATTTTTTATGTATAAATTTTATTCAATAGAATTGAAAACCTGAAAATTTTGTTTTTCTAAAATGTTAGAAATCAACCACTTTATCGTTGTTTAAGGGATAATATAATGAGTGATTAAAGCATAATTAATTTCATGTTTACATATTACCAAAAAATATATAATATATATTTTCCTGAACTAATTATTGAGTTTAGAAAAATTTTGGTGACTGAAAATAGATTATTGAGTGAACATTAAAATGTGTCTGAAATTGGGAATAACCCAATAATCAGTCTTTCTTGTTAGAAGGAATAAAAATAGGACACATTATAAAATTTATATTATTACATTTAGAAAATGATTAAATTGTACTAATACATGATTTAGGAACACATAATTATATTTTACAAGAATTATATATAATTAATTATGAATTATAATGGGGAAAAGAATGAGAAAGCTAAACTCAAATTAAAAATGAAGGCTCGAGGAGAATCCTCTATGAGTTTATAATCAGTTGGAATGTTTGCCCCATAAAAATAATAATTATCAAGAAAAGAATTTTATTTCATGAAAATATATATATTCATGATATTATACTTATATTTTCATTATACATACACCAGAAACAATAAATATTGGCGAATAAGGCATATCATACAAAATGTAGAATACTATAAAATCATTGTGTGTTACATTGATCATTAAAAATTATTCTTTTTAAAAAATTATGAAAATTTCAATCTAATATAATTTTCACATTCTAATTCAAAAAATTATGTAATTTTTTCTCAAATAATTATTTTTAAAAGGAAAATAAAATACAAATATTTTTTTCATATATTATTAATAAAAGAAATTTTTTGATGAAATTTTACTTTTAAAAAAATATAATGAAATTACTTGAAATTGAGCACTTATTTGTCATTATATTTTCATTATATATAATATTATATATAAATATAATAACTTTTTATTATTATTTATACAAAAAATATATATATATATAGGTTATAACCTTATATTATATGATGATTCATTTATATTCATGTTTTCACATATATATTGTTGTCGAAGAAAATAAATTTATTTGAAGTGAAATATATAATAAAACCATAGGGTGTCCCATTATACCCATTTAAAATGAATATAACCATAAATTATATTTCGTTACGATACCAAAAATTGAGGATATTGTAATGTAATCACACTCTGGGGTTCTGATGTATATTATATAGAAAAAATATATAGATAACATTAATTAGGTTGGTATAAATATAAAAATTACATTACCACTACAATCCAAGATTTTTATTGGGTTTTATTCATATAAAAAATTAATATCCATTTATAAATCCTAAAAGTTCATTACATTTGATAGATGAGGTGGATCATTCCTCACGATAGATACATGGAACAAGTCATGGATTTAAGATAAGTTAGGTAGAGAAGCATGAAATACCCAACTATCCACATTAAACCACGAATATCATTTGGGACAATACACATATGTCTCTCCATTCCATTATTTATAAATATCAAAACATTCTTCCATGTAGAAATTTGTAGGAATACCATTCCAACAACATCTAATTCATGATTCCACTTATGAATATCATTATAATGTTTCAAAAAAACTATGATTTTTCATTATATGATGTTTAATTTCTCAATTATTCTAATCTATTTTATAGTCTAGTTAATGTCCCACTTGTTTTTTCTAAAGCTTCAACCATGCATGATGGAAAACTACACTTATTTCAAAATTTAATGTGTGATAATTATTTTTTTAGAAAAGTAAAGTAGTTAATGGTTTTGATGGATAACACCATTTTAATCAATATAAAGGAAACCCATCATATCGTATATGTTTTGAATGGTTTCTATAAACTGACCATATTTATAAGGATGAACATTAACACTCAACCCCTTCTCTGAAACTATATCATACTGAGAATATCCAAATAAAATTTAGTTAAACCTCATATAATGATCCAATATTATATAATGTGGTACTTAATTAAAGATTACCAAATTAATAATATATAATCTAGAAGTTTAATAATTATTGAAATAATCTATGTTAGTAATAAATTGAGTTAACTTAATATGAAAATCGATTGAAATCAAAATATCATTATAGACAATATATATTATTAGGGATTTTAATGAAAACAATTCATGATGATGATATCACATTTTCATTCTAGTATGATTCATGGTTGTAACATCCCCATATACTTATTTCTCACAATCTAATCATGATAACACACATAACACTGTGATATATACTTTACTTTAACTATCCTAATGTTTTCTAGATATAAATACTCATTCAAATCACAATTCAAATTCATACTTCTTAGATGAATAAAGAATGAATAACTATTAGATTTAACTAAATGATCATTATCTAACTCTATTATGAATTGGAAATATATATGGTTCATGAAAATTTTCATCACATCACTGTAAAGTCTGAGTTATGAGTATTTAAATAATTTGTTTGAAACAAAACATGTAACTTCTGAATCACCTTAATATTAACTTTGATATATGGTTGAACACTCATTGAGAAATGTAATATTTATCCCCTCCAATCAATATTTACATATGCATCCTTTAAAAATATATAAATATTGCATCTTTTGGGTTCCTTTTCATAGATAATTTTGCATGATCCTTTTTAGTAAATGCATTTAACACAATTTTCAATTTCCCATTGTGGTAATTTATTCAAAAATAAAAATCATTAATAGATTCCAAACAACTTCAATGACACATATTCAAATGTTTCGATGTGAATATATATTTTAATAGTCTATTATTAATATATATTTCACACATTACACTTAAAATATAATTAAATTATAAATTACATGCAAAAACAAACAACATGAAAATCCAAATCATGAGTTGTGTATTTTTTTTGATCATTCAATTATTATGAGGAATAATTTATCACTATATTATTTTTTCTGAGGTATCGACCCAATCCCTTAATTAATGTAAAATTCTATATCATGAACCATTCTCCACTATACGAAAGTGTAATAATAGTTGTTCTGACTAACCTTCTATTTTATTCCGTGAAATTATATTCACTTTCATCTTTCCAAAGGAGAATATCTCCCTTTATATTGAATTTAGTTAGATGATTAGAAATACATGTGGAATCCCCCACAATGTATTAATAAAATATATCTAATCCATGAAAAAAAATATTAGTCATAGTTTTTGGTCAAGTCCAATATTCAATAATTTTATACTTAGATGGATCCACTAAATCACCAACTCTAGAGAATGTATTATAATAGAATGAAGCTTTCTATATCCACAATTCATACATGATAAATTTTCAAAAAATATTCTATATCCTATGATCTTGAGTACAATCCTCAATATACATACATTCTCTTTATCAATATTAGAATATATAATATAATCATCTTTAAAGATGGAACCCTGCTGATTGAGGTTATCTCTAAAGTCAGTATTAACAAAATCCATAATGATATCTGGGAATTAGTAAATGAAAATGGAATTACTATACATTTAATGTAAAAAACCCTATAAAAAAATGTTCTATTGGGTATGTTTTATATTTTTTTCTTAAACTGATAGATTCCAAATCAAAGATAAATCATGGAATGATATTCTTTTCCACATAATTGACCAAACAAATTATAAAATGGATGAACAAGATACTTATTCATAGTTGTGATTATATTCAGTCCTAGATAATTAATATAGAGTAATAATGATAAAAAATTCATCTAAAAACTATTATTTTCACCCAATAATGATGTACATGGATGAATTTATCACTTGTCTTATGCATCCTTGAGTTTTCTCTCGAATTATAGAAAATAAATTAGTTCTATTATATGTAGAGTATTTGAAATATATATAGACCAATATATATGGAGGAATAATATGAAAATATTATAGAAATATGTCCAAAAATTCTGTTAAACAGACGTATCATTAATTCAAAATTACTCACAAAATTTTAGATACAAAATCAAATTTCGAATGGTAATAAAGACCCATACAGTAGATATAAATACAATTATATTTTCATATTTATTATTTCCCTCATCTATAATAAAATGTAGGCTAGGAATATAAAATATGACTTCCTATACATGGTAATTGATATATGATTAATATAAATAAATCAAATCCATCAAAAAAAATAAGTCAAATTACACTAGAGGGAGAATAAAAACATTCTCTTGAATTTGATCGCTATAAACATACATTAAATAAAAATCATAGACATGAGATGAGATATTCATACCATTTTGAGTTTTGACTAAAAATAAAATATCTAATGATGAGGTGGTATTGTAAAACACATTGAAATACTTCAGAGATAAAATTGTGGGTAGATCTAAAATCAAATAATTGATTAGTATTTCTATAGTCGATGGTATGTGTAAATTTAACTACATCATTATCATATCCTACATCGTTAATAGTCATCGTATGATAATTACATTTCTTTTGAGACTTAAAAAAATATTGATTTTGATCATTATTATCCATTGTATTTGTGCTCTGGTTCACATAATTTACATACTGCTTGAATTTGGATAATTGGAGTGTGGATTGTTAATTAAATTGGTGATTCATCTCTATTATTATATTACATTTTCTTCCCATCACATAAATATGCAATTACCCAATGAAATTACCTAACAAAATAATATAATTTACCACCCCCTTAAGAAAAATTGTATTTTATCACTTTTCAAATATTGAGTATAACAAAAATATCATGTTCTTCACTTTATGGTTTCTGTTATTATTAATTTCATTGAATTGCATCATTATTTTCTATTAAAACCCATTATATTGATGGGTAACTCGGATCCCTATTTCATACATGATAGTCATCAAATTATTTCATAAAAGTTTTTGTTGCCAATTATGGATGACTCCCTTCAGATACATTATTTTTTTCATAGAAAATTTGATCTAAATTACAATCTATTTGGGTTAGAATATTAGAAAATAACATTGTATTTCATGTAAAATTATCCACCTTGTTATTAATTGATTCATCATTATACTATCTTACTACAATGGATATCTTATTTGTTTTCATGCTAATAATACTAGGAAAGTAATTATTGAAAAATTATATACTAAAATCATCCCACTATTTGGTGTGAATTTCTTATATTTTCATCAAGTTCTTAATAAGATTCCAATATTCATCTTCTTCAAATTCCAAATAATATATGTTGTTACCTTTTTCCCATATAGAATTTCATCATGATTTATAGTTGGAGGAAGTATCATATGAATTTACAAAGGAATTTCAATTACATATACCAAAAAATTTGTTTTCTCAGGATAAAATTAATTTCATTTTTTCAATTTTATTCATAGATAACATATTTCATTATATTTTATAAAATTTCATAAAATAAAAATCATAGTGAGGGAATCAATAACTATATTGTGAAGCAACATTATAATAATAAAATAGAATACTGGATGTCGAAATCAGGACAAATTATTTCTAATAAAAGAACCATTAGTTTATCCATTGTTATTAATGGTAATCATATATTCAAAATAGTCAAAATGGTTTATAAATACTATGATTGAAACCATTCGTATCCCTATAAATGTGAAATATGATGGGAAATTAGGGAACAATCGCCGTGAAAAATAATGATGGTTGAGATATACTTCACCATCTCTTTGTATTGTTATTTTTCATAGATTCTTATGTTCCAGTACCATTATTACTTTTTTATTTATAGATATGGATCTATTTTTAAAAAAACAACCTAATCTCAAACTTAAAAACATTAGGATTATGTATTTTATATAGTCATCTCCCCATGTTTTTAACAATATTTAATTATCCATAATCTATAATGATTGACTAAATATACCTCGAATAAAAACTATAACAAACTACATTTCACATATAAAAATATTAAATCAATAATGATGTGTTTTATACATATTTTACAAGTAAAAAACCAAGGACCATAATTGTATTTGGAATGTTGATACAAAATTTTCATAGTTCAGTAAATATATTTAACATCTAACACAAAAAAATATTCCCTCGTGGTATTATACAATACCATACCCTACATAAAATGTTGCATCAAATATAGGGAATTGAAAGAAAAGAAATGGTGATCTTATATTTTCATTGAGGAAACAAATTAAGATAATAGTGATAACAATAAAAAGACAATAGTATAAGGGTATGATAATATGACAATGATGTTTTAAAATCCATACTTAGAAAATAAAATATATTAAATTACTGAATTCATGAATAAATATTGGAATCTCATAAGACTCGATTAATACTGGAATCAATGAAAAGGATCCATGAGTGCATCTCATTGGTATATAAGAAATGTTTTTAGTATACATATAGAAATATAAAATAATTTCCTTAGATAAGGATGATTGAAAACACTATCATAATGGATATGTTCCACTCTTTATTTCATTATATACATAGTAATGGCTCACTCCAATTACTATCATGGTGGACAAATAACCTTACTAAACTAGGTTTGCACTCTATTATAGTCCAAACTATCAAATGATAAATCCAGGATTACCCAACGTATTTAAGAGTTCAATAATTTTTTGTTCACCCATCATATAATCATAATCCATTAAAAATTTCATCACAAGATCAGAAAAAAAATCATCATTTATAACAACTCATGTATAAAATATTATGCTTCAAAAAAAAACCATTAATCATTGTATAACCCATTTACAATTAAATTATTTCCTAAAAATATCATAAAAATAATATAGAAATATACAAATAAATTATAAGGAAGGTATCGTTGGATTACGTACCTAGTGAGGCATTTGTAATAACAAAATATGTTATCCAAAATGATTTTTTTAAATGATCACAAAGAATATTATATGATATAAATACACATTTCATTTTTGAATCGCTAATTTAAATTTGAAAAAACTAAAAACATTAGGGAGATAGTTTCATTTGAAAATAGCAATGTACAATTTTAATTTATGCATCTCAAAAATGATTGTTCATAAAGGTAAGTCATTTTTTTCATACCTTGTTCTTTAAAACAAAAATACATTTTGTAGATTTGGTAGAAAGTATAATGTACCAAATTTTAAAAATTATAATAATGTTCCTTTTGATCAATTTTATAAATTGTAAAACACTGTAAATACTTATTATAATCATTATTATGATAATAATATATAAATTCTTGACAATATTTTAAATAACACATGGGTGTAGAAGAAATCAATTCCTGAAAAAAATAGTAAATAAAGTATGTTCTTCAAAAAAAAATCTTAATATTTTTAAATACATAATAGAATAAAATAATATTATTACATGAAGAAAATGGGAATAAAATTGAATATATTATTGATAGGTAGTTCAATAAATTTAATCATGTGAAACATAATCATAATAAATTATAATAAATAATTTGATTTTGTCATAAGACCCTTACCTTGTCATTAACTTTATTACAAAGAAATATATTATCAATTAAAAATAATTATAAATAAATAATTATTATTTTAAAAATTATTTTATAAACATAAAAAATATTAAATGAACTACTTATATCAATTAAAATTCCATTTATTAAAATTTCATTATTAAAATTTTTGTTTCCAAGTGTTAACTATTTTGTTTTAAAGAGAGTTACAGTTCATTATTTTCCATCCATGAATATTGATCATGGTTCCATAATAACTGAAATATTTATCATGACATAAGTATCATATATATTCATCATATATATATAAATATTTCTTTCTTTCTATCTGAAAAATATACAGATAATCCAATAATTTTCACTGTTCATAAAAATGGAAAGTCATATGTATGCATGAAAGTTTTTTTCAATTTCATGAAATAGAAAAAGAGAATATATTATATTATTAAACATGAACCATACTTATATCATTAAAAAAATATATACATTAATGAAACCATATTATAATCCACTTCAAAATTAATTGAAAAATGAATCGCATTGCTTCATAGAGGTGGTAGTCCAAACATATCCATGAATGTTGTTTGTGTTTAATATTAGATATAATGTTAATAATTTATATAATATATTAAAATAAAAATATATACTTTATGTTATAAAAATTATATATAATCATTTAACCAATCAAAATAACCATTAATAATCATAATAACATTGAGAAATATTTATGATACCTTTGTTATTATTTTTTCATTAATTATATTGAGTTATATAACGTAATATATGAAATTAAAAAAAATTATGTTGGATGATTACATCATCTCTAGTAAGCCTCCATTATATCCCTCCATGAGGACCCTTAAAATTAAATTTTAGGATCAAAATAAATTCTAATTCATATATAGGGAATTATTTTTTAGAATTTATTAGGGATCAGTTGAAATATATGGACTAATTTTGTGTAAATGAGAGAAAGTTGGGCTGTCCTTTTATAAGTGTGAGAGATGAGAAAACTGGTATTTATTTAAAGAATAAAATATAATAATTTCACGATCAAGGAAAATGGATCAAAATGAAAAACATTTCTATGTTTGGAATTTATATGGTCGAAATATTTCAATAGAATAGAATTTATATGACTCCAAATTTGAAATCATACACTAATTACATGGGTTAACCACCATGGTAATCCGGTTTTACCCATAAACCTAGTAATGATTTTTTTATTTTCTTATTATTTATGATAAAAAAAATTAACCTGAAATTGTTATATAATGTTTATTATTATAATTATAAATATATACTATATATTTAAAATTTAAATTCAATTTAGGTATTTAATGTAATTTGAGATTAAACTCGTAAAACATGATGAAGTACAAACATTGAGAAAAACTATTCCTTATAAAGAAAATATGATTATAAGAAACCTGATATGAAAAATATTATAAAAAACTCAATTGGATTGTTTCTAATATACGTGATTTTTGTTTATTTTTAATCATTTTAAATTAAAAAGAATATTATATAAATTAATGAAATGAAATGAATCAAAAAAGTCATTATTCTTCAATATTCATTTTAAGATCATTATTTTAAAAAAAATAACATTTGAAAATATGATAATTTTTAGTGGTTTATATAAATTATTTATGTTATTTTCAAAAAAAAAATTAAATGAGTAAAACTTTTATTACAAAATTTTATCAACTGTGCAATAAAAATCATTTTTAGGAAAAATATATTTTTATGAATAGAAAGACTTCATTAAAAATTGAGTAATTAGTTATCAATATATGTACTTTATTTAAAAGTTTGATTCATTATTTTATAATTTTGGTAATTACTATTAGTACCATCAATTTAATGGATAGGTTATAATGGTATACCATAATACCATAAATTTTGACCTGGTAATGAGTATATCACAAGATATTGAAGAAATCAAATTAATTTGAAGAGAAATATATAATAAAATCATGGGTAGTCAATATATAACCATAAATTTTTATCCAAGTTTTTTCTTGATATAGGTACATGTTATATCGAGACACATATTTTTCATATTCACATACTTCATAATACTATCTTATTCCCCTTAATTAAAATTTCTTTATTGGTTTTGACTCATTCTTTGAAAAATACTACAAGTAAATTTTCTTTTCATTTGGACCTAATTTATTTCATTTATTATTTTCGTCCACATTTTAACTCCATATTACCTTTGATTTACCATTATTATTTTCCTCAGCATTCTTTTTCCACCTCTAAGCATTTTGTGATTTGTTTCACATCCACAAGATATAACAATTGGTGAATAATCTTTCTTTGGTGATGTTTTCATTCGAATTCTAAATTTTTAATAAAAAGACCATTCATGTAGATGTTTTTGAGACTAAATTGTTCACATGAAGTGGAAAAAAATTAAAATAGGATAATAATACCATCATACACAATGATAATACAATCCTTGGGGTGGGATCAAAGACTTGATAACAATGTAAAAAATCATCAAGGATTCCATTTTAGGATAGATATTCCTCTGCCAAATTTCTCCCATTTCATGTCTTTTGGATCTAAAAAATATTTCCCATTTTCATATTTCATTACATAAATTTATATTCCACTGAAAATTTTGTAATCCATTCTCAACATTGAAATATTAATAAGCATTGTGATCAAATTCCCACCTGATATAGAGTCATGGTAGCATCTTTGTATATGATTATCCTCTAGTGTAGTTCTATATAATCTAGAGTGTGAGGGGTCCCATTAATATAAAATGTTCTGAATGATAGAATAATTATTCCCCTATTATTAAAACCAATACATATACTATGATTTTTTCCATTAATATATGATATATGACTTTTTAATTTAAATCATAGTTTTCTTAGTCGCTATTAGGACAGTAACTGAACTAGAGTATTATAAAATACCATATTTTATATATATAATGAATAATAAACAAATTCTTTTGATTTAAGTGGTGTCTTAAAATACACTTATTAGTTGATCAAAGTCATTGGCCAGGACCCAAAAGTGAAACTTCGAACTATATGGACCCTCTATACCAACATAATATATGTTTTTATTATTGAAAACAGAAAGGACCGAACATCCACCCCATGAATTTGACACTATGGGATCCCATTTCACTCTCGATTCATTTCTATTCATGAATCCAAGTAATTAAATATAGGTCAATTGAAGAATTATTTCACTTAATACCTAGGTATTTACAATAATTACTATTTTTGTGTACATTCCAATCAATTTCTATGACTGGGTGAGAATAAAACACTCTTTTGGGTTGTCACATCACGTGGGTATTTATTCTATGGAAATTCCTTTTGATAAAAATTAATTGTTAATTGTGTTTCCCACATGATGATCAAGCCAAATAAAAAAATTTCACAGATGGGCTTGAAATCTACATTAGGATCTAAGCCCAATGCTCCTATTCATTACTAGGATATTATATCTTTTGGAAGTCATTTTTATTAAACTTTCCACGCCCTATGGTTGTTAATACATAATGACAAGGCACTTTTAAAATAATAATTATGAAGAAAGTATCCCTTTAAGAATCATCTATGG
The DNA here is from genome assembly GCA_963277665.1 of Viscum album. Classification (NCBI taxonomy): domain Eukaryota; kingdom Viridiplantae; phylum Streptophyta; class Magnoliopsida; order Santalales; family Viscaceae; genus Viscum; species Viscum album. Next base: position 861,195,787 of record OY728151.1, read on the forward strand.
TAGAAATAATAATGATATTGTGCACCATCAGCATCATAAAATTGAAATCATCAGAAGGGGATATTAACTATGAAATAGGCCTCCAAGACCAATTTTATATAACTAATATAATTTTTTATATCTATATAAACCATTTATAGTGATCCATGAGAGTATTAAGATTCCCCTATATGTTACACTCAACATGATATGATATTATATATATATATATTATAAATTTAATCAATTAAACATCGATAATTTTTATTGGTATACATCATCCATTTATAGTGGCCAATAATTGAATCCTAAAAGATATTAGCTTGTATTAATTTCATGGTTTGTGATAGGATATATAGAATAATTACACACTATTCATTCAGTTTATACAATTAGTTGAAACTAGAAAAGTGGATAAAATCCTCAACATGGGTATCCAAAAATAAATTATTGATGATATTTTTTATTTTCATATTGATATTACTCAGGAACATAATGATCAAAATAATTTTAATTAGTATCATAGGGATATTAATGTTTATGTAATAGCCCAACCATAGAAGACCAGAGTTGGGGAATTATTTTATTACATTGGAATGAACCAAAACAAATCAAATACTAAAGGGAGTGTCAAGTTATAAGTCTTGAAGAACTAGATACATTAATGGTACCGTTATTTCATTTCTAAAATATAAAACATAATTATGTAAATTAATCTACATCCTTGAACATATTAAAAAATGTCATCTTCATAACCTGGGGAGAATATAACAACTATAATGGTTACCTAAAATGATCATTAGTTGTAATTAAGAATGATGTAATAATTAATAAATGAAAATAAATCAACTTTGAAGGTTGAATAACATATAAAACATCCCATTTAATAAATTAACATAAATTAAATTCATCTATATATTAGTCAATTAAAAATCTATTTGATAAATAATAACTAAGTCTCATTGTGGGAAATTTTTATTTATTGGACATGGTGACTAATTCATATGAAAAACTATACAATCAAGACCACACAAACGATGGTTTAAACTATTTAGAATTTTCCGGCTATTTTTTTCTCAAGATAACCTATCGATATTTCATGGGGATAAATAATGTTTGTTCCCCACATGTCATTTCCAGTCTAAAAAATTCCTCAAATCAATTAATCAATTTTTTTAATAATTAATCTTACATAACAGAAAATCCATATTTAATAAAGAATATAAAATTCATAAATAATTTTCTTATACAGGATAAAAATCATCAAGGATTTTAGATGTTTATGAATGGACATATTACTAAAATCTAATTAATGTAATATTATGGAAAATAATTTTTTATATTCCCAATATGTCCAATACCACAAATAAATAATTGAATCAAAATTATCATGAAGTAATAACTTTAAATGTTACATATAATGACGTTAGAATATTTATATTCCTTCAATAACATGTCCAAAATATGTCTATACTCTATATAAATGAACGAATGTGCATAAAATTACAATATGCTTCAATGAAATGAAAATTGAAATGAAATCCCTCAACCTGCATTTCCTTTAAAGTGATCATCCATTAATATTGTTTATAATGGATATAATAATATTATTATCATATTAATGAACCATATTAATAAATATTTTATCATATATTATCATCTTATAATATTTTTTCCCTCATTTTTTATCATTAATTCATTTGACTCACTATTTTTGGTGGTAACTACAACGTTTCTCAATTAAATATTCAATTGTTATTTTTTGTTCCTATTTAACGTATCATGGTTTATTATGGTATAGAATAGAATAAATCATTTAAATATAATATATATTATGTATATATATTTTTATAATAATCTATGAAAATTTAAGGTAAAAATTGAAATTCATTATTTAGAGAGATGATCGGTTATACGTAAACATGAACACTAATTTCATTACTTTTACATATTAACGGAATGATTGGTATATAAATTTTATGTATATTATAATTATGGTTTTATATTTATGTTATATATTTCACATAATTTTATTAAAACCATTCTTTATACATTCCATGTATAGCGTGAAAGTATCACATCGCTTTGATGATGATATAGGCCACTCTCTAACATACAATGTTATCATATTTATTAAAAACGGAAGGTATAACGGTATGTTATATAAAATAATTATATAAGTATAATTATATAAAAAATATCATATATATATAATATATAATCATAGTTTCCAACATAATTCACATCCATGAATGTTGGTAATGGAAAAAAATGAACAATCAATGTTTTGTTAAGCGGTAGTTGACCGTACACAGAAAGAGTATGTTGGTTACCAATTAAGAGTAATTGTGCATAATTAGAGGCTAAAAAATTATACTATAAATATATCATTATATTTATGATATTTTTGTTGTTATATCAGAATGTATTAAGGATAATTGACGTGGATCGTAATGGAAATAAAACATTAGAGCTTGAGGAAGGTTGTTACCTATTCTTTGGAAACTCATAAAATATTAAAATATAATGAGGAAATTATATATATAAATACATTGAGAGGTGCTATAAATAAATAGGGTCTAACATTCTAACCATATATTATCCCCTTTTGAATTATCTATCAATTATTATTTTTAATTAATTTAATATTACATTAATTAAAAAAAATATCATTATTATCAAATTTGATACAATTAATTTCATTAGTCTTCAAATACAACTTGAAAAAAGATAAAATTCGTATCTAACTATTCAAAAGAAATATCTAAAATATATTAAATACCAATAAAATTAAGTAGACACATTAACGAATCTCATAAATATAAATAGTAATAATATTAAATTAATTTATTTCTGTTTTCATTTAAATAAATAAATAATTATTAAACATTGAAACATATTTTAATTTAATTATATAAATTTAAATAATTAAAAATAATATTTATGATATAAATGTAATTAAATTAGTATCAAAAGAGTAATTAATTTTCATTTATATCTAGAATGTGTCCCTACGTAGACACATAAAAGTTATTAAATACATAGAAATTTAAATATAATTCTAATAATATATATGATAATTTCAAGGAAAAATGTACCTTAAGAAACTAAAATTAGATATTAGGGTGATAAAGGTATAATATTAATGATAAAATAATATTTGGACTTGTTTCTATTACTATTTCTAATCCTTGTGTTTTTTGTTTTCACAATTATTTAACCCTTTTATCACTTACCATGATATATTGTAATTTTTATATTAAGTGTAAAAATAATTACAAAAAAATACTAAACAATAACATAATGAGTCATTGATGAAATTTAGAGACATATCCAAATTTTTTGAATGCATTTTATATTTTTACACATTTAATATCATTTACTAAAATATTTTTTTTATAAATAAAAATAATATAAATTTTATCGCTATTCATTATTTTAAGTTATAAAATTTTGAAAAAAGAAATATAATTTTGTTAAAATCATATAAACAATATTAACATTTCAAATTACCTATAAAATGCTTCTATAACATCAAATATCTTTGTTTTATTTATTTTATTATTTTTAGTATAATTTATTTATTTCTTCTGCTAATTATGAAATTACTACATCATTATTGTGTAAAAATTTAATTTAATTATTTATCTCCAATAATTTATAAATAAATTTAAATAATTTGTGAGAATATTGTTTTTTATCAAAAATATTTATAATCAAAAATATATTTTATATTACCCCATATTAAAAATATTCCTCTTGTGGAAAGAAAAATTGTGACAAAATTGACATTATTTTTCATATATCATAATATATGTCATAATATATTCTAATTGGAATTAAAATGTTATAGTCATATTCCTTTATTTGTTTTATTAAATCGATCTCAAAGAATGACCTTTGTACAAGTGTTATGGTTATTTTCTAATTTTTATAAAATTAATTTTACACATAATTACATTATTAACCCTTAAGTGTAGTAAGTAAAATATTACTAAATTTTCTATTCATATTCCATTGAAAACCTATTTACATAGTCTTGGCCCACTAATTTAAAATATATTATCTATTTTCCAAATTCAAAACATAGATGTAGCATTAAATAATTAAAATTCATTCTCAGGAAAGAATGAGAAAATGAGTTTTTAAGGTGAAAACATAAAAAATATTGTATTTTTTTATATTCATATTCAATGTAAAACTGATTCCAATTCCATAAATTATATTAACATTTATAATCTTAATATAATTATAATTGAAAAATAAATAAAAATATAATTTATCAAAATAAATTATTTAGAAGGTAATTACGTTTTCAAATAAAATGAAATAATTTACCACTATTCATCAAAACCTGAATCTTATCAAAAAATAAAAAATTAAAACAAAAAATAATTATATTACTGTTTAAAAATTATAATATTATTTTTAAATTAACATATATAAATGTTTGAAAATTGTTTTTGAGAATAGGTTCACCCCAAAAAGGTGGTATAAGTGGCTTAATAAATATAATGTTTTTTTAATAATAATGATTTTTTTATTTTCTTTTGTTTTTAAAATACATATTTATGAATTTAAGAAAACATTTATTGAATATATATATATATATATATTACATTAATATCTCAAAATATTTATATTTAATATAATTTATTTTGATAAAATAACATTGTGAACTTAGAAATGTTTTTTATAAAATCACTTCCTTTATATTCAGTTGGCCCCTGTATTCATTTATAATTAATTTGTAACCAATTAATTCAACCATATATTTTCATATGTTAGTTATGTTATATATAACACCAAACAAAATGGATTTTATATATCCTATTAATTTAAAAAATAATATATTATTGTTCGGAAAAACTGTCACTCGCGTATACCACATGAAAACTCATTATTGTGTGTATATTAAGCATTTCATTATTTTATTATTAATTATGCATGAAAAAACATTAAATTAAGTCAATAATTATAATATTTTAATATCTTGTGGTGTTACATTTTCCCCAACATATTTAATGTTCTTCTCAAATTATATACTAGACCTCATTATTCTTGTGTATTATATTTGAAAATTAACAATTATTGAAAAAAAACATTGTAAATAGTGTTAAGAAATCATATTTATAAGAGGGAAGGGGAAATGTGAAAGTCACTAGGTAACAAGTCATTCAATTATGTGACCATTAGTGAAACATGGACATGGATGAAAAATTACACCATTTTTTCCTGATAAAGAATGATTGGGAACACCTTCATGATGAAGTTTTTGACTACTAAACCATAAACTAGATGTGTGGATAATGGTCATTTGTATCATAAGAAATGATGATAATTAATAAATTTCATGAAACCTTTTCTAGAGTTCAAAAATTATTTTAGTCTAAAAAAATAAGTAAATAAAAATTTTATTCAGTATAATGTTTTCTGTTGATTACACCTTGAATTATTTATATTTCCTATATTATAATATAATGTATCATATATTTATGAAATAAAATAATCTTTGTAACCTCATCCTGATATCATCCATTTCATAAATTGTTAAATTTTCCAATAGATCATATTTCAACACATTAAAGTTATTTCCATAGTTAGTAGTATAAAATTTACAGTATCCATATCAATCATCTCTTTATCCTACATCATTATCTAATCATGGGTGAAATATTATGTTTTATCTTTCCCTAAACCATGTATTTTTTTAAAGTTCACCTTGTTACTAAATCTCGTTACTTGGTTATCAATAAAATTCAACACATGCTTTTAAATCCATTACAAAAAATCTACAACTGTACAATCCTTATAAATTACATAATACATGACACCAAAATATCTTCCATAAAAATAATTTACAACTTTATTCCTTTATCAAGATAAATAGTCACATTAATAATTACTCATTTTCTGTGGTAGTAGCTTAATCATGATCATGATCTATTTGGCTCTGTTGGGGTATATTCCATTACGGCTTGAAACACTAATTTATATAGTTCCCCATATCCATACTGTTGAATAATTTAACGTTGGAAAATTAATTCCGGACAATGAAATCCTGATAAATGTAGCCTTTTATCCACACATGAATCCAACATTTTTTGAACTCAATCATATACCAATGTCTTCATCTTTAAATTTATCACATATCAGAAAAAAGTTCTTTCCGTTCATCCAATTGTCTGTCTTTATCGTGTTTTCCTCTTTTTTCTCAGCCTCCTTATGAAACCATAATACATATAAAATTACATATCAATATTTTTTTACATTATACTATGTAACCATATAATGGGAATTCATTGGAATCTAATTCCCTTCAAAATAATGACTTATTACCACCCATGATATGTTTAGTCCTACTCTTTGGATTGTGTGTATTAGTGAGGTTCATATCCCTTTTTAAAGACATATTTCAAAATGACATCATAAACTAGTTTCGGTTATATCATTATTAAATATAATTTATAATAAAAAATATATAATAATACATTATATAAATTGAAAAACATATGTGCATCTATTTTCATAATCATAAACAAGGATTCTTTGGTGGAATGTTTACATCCAAATCACTCATAGTTGATTGTAAAGAAAATTTTAATTACCCTTTACATATCTCCTTGGAGTGTCAAACTTGTTGTGAATTATGAGAATTTTTCTTGGACCATGTAATACCAAGTAATTCTCAACGCACCCTATTGGTGTTGTTACTCTTTTGTACATCTGTTCTAGAACCACATCTGCATATAGTTACCAAACAAGTATTTATTTCTAGTAATATAAAAAAAATCGTTACAATAACTAGATTATTGGTTGATCTTATATACGTACTCTCAATGACTATGTCATGGTTATGTTATTTAATATATGTTATCTAAATCTAGTTTCCATGATTGTTGCAAACCTTCATTCGATATAAACTGGAACTCCCTGACCCCAGAAGTCTGATGTTGGTTGATTATTTCATTATAATGCATTGAATTACCAAGAAATCCAATCCAAATGGACTGACCTATTTTGTAATCATCAAGAACTATATACATAAATTTTTTCCTTATTATATTATTAAATCATAAAACATAACAATGTAAAATAATTTTCATCCATAAACTCATTCAACTATTTCTTCTTCATAACATGTGAAAAAAAACAGATAAACGGTTGAACTCGTATGATCAACAAGGGTAATTAATGAAAAATAAATAATGATTAAATGGAAATATATAAACATGTAAATGTAAATAACAGATAAAAAATTCCATCTAATAAAACAAATCATATATAAATTCTTAAATAGACATGTCAACTCAAAATAATATATATAAATAATAAATGAGGATAAATGAGATAAATGCTTAATTATTGGATATCATGTCTCGGACACATGAAAAAATGTACTATTAAAATCATTCAAAATATGTTTTAAACTATTATAATTTATCCAACATATTTTTTTCATGGGATTAACTTTATTCATCGAGGAGAATTATACAGTTTGTGCCCCACCTATTAGTTCGAGTATAATAAAATCCTAAAATCAATTAATCGATTCATTTAAATCATTAATATCCCATTTAAAATATATATATTGAATTAGTAATAGGGAGTTTTTCAATTATTAAATAATGTTGTATACATAACATCATGGTTTTATGGTGAAAATGAATTGAAAGATAACTAAAATATCAATAAATAATTCTTAAGGAAAATAAATTTTAAACATTCCAAAGGGTCCCATTGCCCTTTAAAAACATTTGAATCAGGATTCCCATGAATTAATAACAATAAATGTAACATATAATAACATGAAAATATTAATAGTCACAATATATGTTGTCAAAAGTAAGTTTATAGAACATAAAAAAGAATCCATGTGTATATGATTGCAATATGCCTCAATGAAATGAAAAATAAATTAAATCCCATAAGATGCATTTCTTTTTGGGTGATGATACTTTAACCACTTGTATAATATTTTTAAGAGTGTTAATTACATAATAATATACCATATAAATGTTTTTTATATCATATATGACAATATAATAATATCTGGTTACCCATTTGTTAACATTCTTCTATTATTTTTCACTATTTCAATTGTTAATTGCATAGTTTCTCAAGTATGTTTTGATATGTTATTTGTTGTTATAATTAATATGACCATTATTTAATCATATTAAAATTTTCATCCGAGATTTAAAAATTATATATTCATTATATATTTATTTAAAATAATCCATAATATAAGAAGATAAGAAATGAAACACACCATTAATGGAGACAATATGACGTATGTACGCATGAATGCTACTTTCATTTCATTGTTACAATAAAAGAATGAAAAAAATATTTTATACATAAATATTAATATTCCAGAATAATATTAACACAATATGGGTCACATAATATTATTAAATTCATCATTTATACATTCTATGAATAGCGTGAAAGATTCACGTCTCTTTGAAGAGGCGGTAGTCCACACATCCACAAGCAATGATATATTATTTATACACAATGGAAAACATATATGTATGTAATATATAAAATTAGATAAGTATATAAATAAAATATAAAGCATATATAACATTTATACAGATTTTTTTCATTATATTACCTAACCAAGGAAGGTGGAGAAGTAAAAATGAACAATCATAGTCTCATGAGGTCGTAGTTCACAATACAGATAAAGAGTATGTATGTTACACATTTGATGGAGTTTTCATAATTTTAGGCCAAAAACATATCATAAAAAATTTACTTATGTTGTTTATAATATTTATTTATATATGAATTAAATAAAGAGAGTTAATCAAGTGGATAATGGAAATAAAATAGAAGTTCTTAAAGAAACATGTTAAAACTTATGTTTAAAACTCATTTTGGATTGTCCTAAAATGAATCCATGTATAAATTTATGTCCAAAAGAATGAAAATATTTTTATTATAGGTAAATTGGGAGATTACATTTTCCAGTATTGGTCAATATAGAAGGCACATTATATGGTAAGGAAGTGAGGGAGGAGGATCCCATTTAAAGTTGAGGTGGGGGAGTTTTGGAAACTTATAAAATATTAAAATATGATAATGATATTATTTGGAAAAATTATTTAATGAATCCTATAAATGAATATTTGAATACATTTTTTACCATATATTATCCCCTTTGAGATTATATAACATTTCTGTGATTTTAAAATAATTTATTATTCTATTAATTCATAATAATAGCATTATTATCATGTTTGAAAATATTCATTTAACTGAACTTCCATTAAATTAATAAAATGTGTAAATTAGAATATATTGTTTCAATAATACATATATATATCTTATATAGCTAAAAAATAATTTTAAACTATAAATAACCCCCAATATATAAATTGTAATTCTTTTAAAATGAATTATTTTATTATTCTCTCAATTGTATAAATTATGTTTTAGCATTGAATAAGCTTCTAATGTAATTATGAAATTCCTAAAAATAAAAAACTTATAATAAAAGTAATTCTATTAAGTTCAATATTTACATTAATTTTTTTTCATATGTTGATTTTTTCCTATTTGAACACATTAATGTTATTTAATACGTTTAGAGTGGCATTTTTTGTAATTGTCTTTGATTTAAATAATATATTAATTTTTTGACTAAAATACATCAATAAAAAAACAAAAATTAGTTCATAAAGTGTTAAAGATCGAATCCAATTCATTCCAATAAATTTAAAGGTAAGAATTATTTTTTTAATCCTTATCACTTTGTTTTAACACTTACTTTACCCTTTTCACTCTTACCACGATATCATGTATTTTATAAATTATTGGTTAATATAATTACATTAAAATAAAAAATGAAAACTAAATTACTAATTTAGGAAATTTGGATGCTAATTCAAATTATTTTAGAATATTAATATTTTTTTTATATTTTATATCATTAAATAAAATAATAATTCATTAATAATAACAATAATGTCAATTTTGTAACTATTCATTATTTAGTCTTATATACATATAAAATATCATGATATATTTGAACAAAACTTCTAAAAAATTAAAAACATTTCAAATTAATCAATGATGTTTGTGTATGACATTAACACAATCATATTTTGTTTTATTATAATATTTTCAAAATTATTTATTTTATTCATCCATTAATTTATAAATTACGAAAAAATCATTATTCAACAAGTTAATTTATTATTTGTTTCTAATAAATTAAATGTATGTTACCATGAATTAGGTAATAATTAAAATTTTCTAAAAATTATTTATATTCTAAGATATCTGTTATTGTTTCACATATTAAAAATATTTCACTTGTTAAAAAAAAGTGTGACAAAATAGACTTTTCATTCAATATAACATATTAAATGGAATATTTTATTCCGAGTGGCTCCAAAGTTTTTTTATCCTATTAAAGGGATGATTTTAATTGACCAAAACTCATCTAATAACAGTAGCACTAATTTTAGGTTTATTTTATTAGAGTTCTAATGTTTAATGTTTTCCATAATAACATGATTTACCCTTTACAATACAAATTAAAATATTATTAAATTTACTATTATTATTCCCAAAAATATTATAAACTAATTTAAATAAATTTTAACCAATATTTCAAAATATGAAACAATTTTTTTATTATTAAAAACATTGATATTTCAATAATTAATTTAAAATTTATCTGAATGATAGAATAAGAAAACTGGCTTTTATGTGAAAATGTACAAAATATTTAAATATATTAATATTAATATTCAATTAAAAATTTATTTCAATGACCTAAATTATATATAAATATTTAAAATTTGATTAATTATACATTAATCAAAATTAAATATATAATTTAACACTATTAATTATTTAGATTAAAATGTTGTTTTAAATTACTATGTTATATTTTATCAGTATTCATCAATACATGAAACGAATTAGAAATATAAAAAAATCAACCAAAATAAATACTAATGATATTAATTAAAATAATAATTTTATTTCATCAAATCACTGATATAATAATGTAGAAATTCGTTTTAAAAAATATTCCTGATTAAATGGTGATAAAAGTGATATTATAAAAATATTGATTTTTCTCTTTAATATTGTATTTTGTTATTATCTTAATATTATCAAACTATGTATGAATGTAAAAAATATTTTATTGAAAACATAATATAAATATTAAATTAATATTACTCGTTAATTTTAATTATTACAATTCCTTAGGATAAATCAACTTTGTGAGAGTGAATTTTTTCTTAAAAACACCCCCTTTTTTTGTTGGCTCCAATATTACATTATAATAATTTTTTTATCAGTGAAAAAACACTTTTATTTTCATAAGATAGTTAATAATATTCTTAAATAAAAACAAAATAGTTATGTTATATCTTATTATATTAAATAACAATATGTTAATAAGAAATTATTGTACGGAAAATCATACCACTATCTATAATTCCAGAAAAATCATTGTTGTTTATAGTGTAAACATAATAAGGTGTTGTGTATAATGAAATAAATAAAATAAAATATATTTATAAACAAATGAAAATAGTCAAAATCAATGCATTATAATAAATGAAGGAAATATATCCTCTAAAAAAATACAACTTTCTTGTCAATGATATGAATTAAGAACACTTCTACAATTTCGTCAATATGGATGATCCAAATTCTAGAACATGATATCGAACCACATAAATATATAATTTTAAATATTCCCTCCATAAATTATGTCTATATAATAGTCATCATAGACCATATATTATTGTAATATTTTGAAATGAAAATGGTGATCTTCAGATAGATCACCTATTTCCTTCTTTAGAGATAATGTTATATTAATATATATTTATCAACATTTTGGAAACACTATTTTTTTTATAAATAATAATTTAACTTATTAAATATAGGTTAAAAATTACAGGAGTTTTATACATATAACATGTACATTCCATGGATCCTAAATTAATATCTTTATTTAATTTCTTTATAAAGGAATCCTTTGTTAGAAAAAGAAGCTCATTGATATGGGATCATATTTCCTTAGACCCATGTGGAATTAAATAACCTAATGATCCTACACATAATATTTTATGAGTATAATGATGAATAATAATAATATAATAAATATTTATTGAATAAATATGATATGTTACAACACCATTTCAGCAAGATGATAAATTACCAATCTAATTTTTCATATGCGTTCTGAATTTCATCCTTGAGGATGAAACATTCCCCATATATCTTCCAGAAAAGATAAACCATAATCTAATAATACAGTTTTTTAAATCTATGGATTACAGACAATTTATTAAATCCATTCTGTTCACAAAATACCACAATAGGGAAAAGATTATAAAACCAATCATTTAAGATAATCATGAAATTATTATATATGAATTTGTACATATTAATTTGAAAAAAATTCATGTTAATAGTGAGTGGTATTCACTCTAAGGATTATGACTTGGTAGGTTTCAGTAATAGATCATGGAAGTTCAAATACAATGAAATAATCTTGAATAATTTTAATAAAACTGTTCTTGAAAAATACTCTAATAGAAATGTAGAAGGATCTTGGCATTACTTCAATGGGTGGGAAATTTTCATATTTATATTCATGGTCAATTATTTTATTATATTCGTTTTAGATATATTATAGCTTCTTATTATTATATAATTTTAATTTTTGGACGTAAAACTAATGTAATGGTCATTATATCCTCCTCTCAGATATCTAGTTTTATCCACTACATGGATATCTACGAACACAATAAATTTTTTTAGAATATATGGTCCTTAATGTGTTAAAATAATTATATGATGAACTAACAATGGGTTATAATATTATTATTTCTAATAAATACCATTTACTTTTTCACTTTTGAAAAATTCAATATTCCCCCCCATTCCTCCAAAATAATATTTTATCTCAAAAATATATCCATTATTTTGAAGGTATTGAATAGATAATCCCCCCAATTTTCATGATGTGTACAGACAATGTCGTAGTTCTCATTTTATTGATCTTCAAATCTATGGAATGGTTTTATATGATAATTTCTTTAATCCAAATGATATATTTTAATCCATATGATTTTTTTATATAACTTCTCAATTTATAATTTGATTAGATATATTATATATATGGATTCCACTTCCCAAGCGATGTTGTCTTAAAAAGATCCATATAAATATAGATATTAAAATAATTTCTACATCTTGTAGTCATGATAATCAACTATTGGGAGTGGTTCAATTGGGTGTGTGATAAATTATAATGATAGGATTTAGGGAAAAAATAATTGATAATGGATTTTAGAGGCATATATTTATCTGGGACTAGATTCTCATATTCGTCATCGAAATTCTATAAATATTAAAATTGTTTCTAAGAATCTATATTTAGTGAGTATATATTTCCTAATTTAAATTTGTTTCTGTCAATGGATTTCAAAAAATATATATGTTATATTTTTCATTGATATATATATATATATATATATATTGGACTTACTATTAATCACCAATAAAAATGGGTAGATTCCCATGTTAAAAGAGGAATGATTATGCTAGATTTTTCATCACTAACATAGAAAAGTTTTTTTATGGTGGTTATTATTTATTTTTTTCATCGGAGTTTGGCAGACGTTACTACCGGAAACATTATAAAATTTTTTTTTTTTTCATCGGATATTTTAAAACCAACGTAAAAACAAAAAATCTAAAGCCTTTTTCACATCGGTTCCTCAAAAACCAACGTGGAAAATGATCCATAGTCATGATTTATTATGACTGTTTTTAAATAACAGAAATGGTATAAAATTTATGACATCAGTTATTATATAACCAACGTAATAAAATGCTCCTCCAAAGCATTTGTCACGAAAGTTTTTTTATTAATTGACATAATAAACGTGTCTTCCGCGTGTTTTTTCACATCGGTTAAATAATAACCGATGTGAAAACATATATACTACATCAGTTATAAAATATTAAACGTAAAATACTTTTCCATTCCATTTATTAATTCGATTATGAAATAACCAACATAAAAAACTCATTCCCAATAATTTTTTAAGTCCATTTTCAAATAACTGATGTTAAAACCCATTCTCATGCATTTTTTTCATTGGTTATAAAATAACAGAGGTAAAAAAAATTCGTAAATATAAAAATTCAACCACAACTATCACCAACCAAAGATGAACTGAAATAGCCTCAAAGTAGACTACAACCAGACCACCCCCCACTAGATAGCCCTCCCACACCCCTAACCCCCCCCCACCCCACTGGACACCCCCACACCACTAGAAACCCCCTAAATATCCCCACCCTCCTGGATAGAGCCCCACTACTCTAGATATCCCTCCCCCCTCCTTGACCCCCCCCACCCCCACACTTATGGACACCTTGGACAACCCCGACCCACTAGACACCCCCACCCATACAACCCTGACCCCCACCCACTTGACACCCCACACCCCTGGACACCCCTGGACACCACCTAGATTTACCCACCTTCTTGGACAACCCCCCTCACCCTAGGACATCCCTCCTGCCATCTTGGACACCCTCCCACCCCCATAGACACCCTAGAACCCCCCCCCCCCCCCCACCTGGATAACCCTCCCACACACCTAGAAAACCACCCACCCTACTGAACACCACCCCCAACACTAGAAACACCCTGGAAAACACCCACCATATTGGACAGCCCACACCCCATTGTACAGCCCTCCCAAACTCATGGACACCCCCTACCCAATGTACACCCTAGACACCCCCACCCCAACTGGACACCCCTCCCACAGCACCATAAACCCCCACCCCGAAACCCCCACCACACCCCATGATAACCCCTGGATATCCCCCCACCCTCCTGGACATCCCCACTCTCTTAGACATCCGTCCAACCCTCTTGGACACCCTCCCACCCCCATAGACACCTAAGACACCCCCACCCCACACAAAATCCCTCCCACACCCCATGAAACCCCCAACCCACTGGACAACCCCCCCCCCACACACACACATAACCTAGACATCCCCTGGATAGAGCCTCACCATCTTGGAGATCCCCCACTAGCTGGATAGCCCTCCCACCCTCTTAGACACCCTCCCACCCCCATGGACACCCTGAACACCCCACCCACCCCACTAGACATCCCTCCCACACCCCTGAAAATCCCCCGACCCCATTGGACTCCCCCACAACCCTAGACACCCCTTGGGCATCCCCCCAGCCTCTTAGACATCCCCAACCCCTTGTACAACACTCCAACCCTCTTGGACACCCTCCCAACCTCATGGACACCCTTTACACCCCCCTCTTACCGGATAACCCCCCCCCCCCCCTAGACAACCCACCAATACCCATAGAACCCCCACCCTTTTGAACATGCCCCACTCCCCTGGACATCCCTACCACCCTCTTGGAAACCCTCCCACCCCAATGTACACCCTTGACACCCCAAATGTACAACCGACCCACACCCATTGAAACCCCCAACCCACTAGACACCCCCACACCCTTGGATACCCCCATGGACAGCCCCCCACCACACCCTCCTAGACACCCTCCCACCCCCATGGACACCCCTACAAACCCCCCAACACACATGACACACCCACACACCTGACCACCCCCAAGACACCCCCCCATCCTAGGCACCCCAAACCCCTAGAAATCCCTCCCACACTCTTGGACACCCATCCACCCTCATGGAGAACCTGGACATCCCCCCCACCCCATTGGTCAGCCCTCCAACATTCCTGGTGAGGCTATACCTCTAACTATTCACACTATGATGCTCTACCAAAAATTTTTGATGATGAATTGTATCTTCTATAAAACATTAATTCCCATATGAAACTATATGATGTTGAGGATCATCAACATACAACACAAAAGATGTAAGAACCAACGGTGGGAGAGTAGGATAAAAAATGGGATCTACATGCTGAGGTGGGGGAGTGGGAGCTACTGGCGGAGGTGGAGGATAAATAATGGGGTCGAGAGGGGGAGGTGGAATAGTGGGAGTTGAATTTTAAATTTTCATTGCATGTCTGCAAACATAGACTGTACCGACGCTCTAATCATTTCCTCCATCTTTGAATTAATATTAGGAAATTCAGCCTCCATAGAATCTTTTTTTATAAACACCCTCAATTGAGGAATGTTGAAGAATGTGGCAACAATTGTTTTACCAATTCACCCGTCAGATATCCACGTACATGACCATGATGCTTGGTCATTTACAATGTAGCAGATAAAATACCTTTCCTCCAAGGAGCTGTAAATACCCCATGTGAGCTCTGCTCCTCAAGAGAATTCTGTATTTATTAATTGAACATTTTGGTAATCATTAGAAATATATAAAGAATATAGTTAACGTAAATATATAAAGTAAATACCTTATAAACCACTAAGCTAGTATTCTCCATTCATCCAAATGATATTGCCCCTTTTGCCCCATCTGAGCTCTCTTCCAATTTTCATGTCTATATAGAGGGGATGGAGGGGAAACCTATCCTGATATTGAATACTCAGCTCTCAGTTTTTTTATTTTTCCACCATCATTTGTTATTCCAATAATGTATACCCTCTATGAGATAAACTAAGAGGTCATACTTTTTTAGAATTGATCCTGTGATGAGATGTCCTTTTTTCTATAAATTAAGAATAATAAATCATTGAAAAAAAATTAATAAGATCATTTATATAAGAATTCTTATAAAATTTATCATATACCTTTCCAAATATTAATTTTGTTTTCTTCTACATTCAATAAACTATATCCATGTGTCATCATCTATGATAGTATATATATATCATGGATTTTTATGACACTTATGAAAAATAATGAAATCATATGTGAGGGTTGATTTGAAATCCCTCCAACTCCTAGCATCAACCGATAAGCATTTATTCCTTACTCCTCCAGTGTCCAGAATATCAAATTTCATCTAATAAAGAAGAGATAAAACATATTATACTAGAAAATTAGAATAATAAAAAATAAATAGAATATGATCTTATGAAAATCATCTCCCATAATGGAGAGATTATCTCTTTGACCACACTTCTCCAATCTTAAAACAAAATGATTACTTTTCTCTTACACTGAGTTCATTCAACACTCTTAAAATATTTTACATTTGGACCTCTAGGAAAATAATTCTCATTAAACTCAAATAGTATACATTGGTCATGTGTAGGGGAATTTGATAATTTTGGTAAATATTTGAACCCACATTTACCAACTCTTGAACTCTTCATTGTCATTATGGGAGCACATGAGAAAGATTGGGGGATATCAAGTGGAGCATGTGAATGTTCCTACACATAGGTATGATAATTATGCTCATCTTTAGAATCATGTGGTTGATAAACTGATTGATTTATCATTATCATATCAATAAAAAACAATCATTTGTTCATATATATAAAAATCCATATATTAGAATACTAATGTAATCAGAAAATTTAAAATTGAACTATGTTACGTAATAGTAAGCATGGTTAATATGGTATGCATGTTAATTGACGGTGAAGATGGGAAACATGGTAAACATGGTAGTGTAATTTTCATTCAACAAAATCAATGAATATATAAGTTACGTCGAGGAAAACTATGGTAGACTATAGTAATCATGCTAAACCTAGTAAACATAATAAACATGGTAAACATGGTAAAAATGGTAAACATGGTAAACATGGTAAGCATGGTAAACATGGTAGACATGGTAAGCATGGTATACATGGTAAAAATGGTAGATATGGTAAACATGGTAAACATGGTAATCATGTTGGAGAAATTTCAATCCAAAAAAATAATAGATATATAATTTACGTAATGGAATACATGATAAAAATAACAAAATAAAATAAAAATAAACAAATACTTATACTATTTTCATATGTGTTTTAACAAAATTTTACAATATATATCATTTTATGAAAATAATAAATGTTAAAAAGAAATAAACATATGTTACCTATAATATTTGAAGGGTACAAATGGATTGGTTTCCCAAAATTTCTTCTTCATGATCATTCCTTATAGAAAAAACCATGTCTTTAACTTTCTCATCATTATGTTCTTCTAAGAATTCCATGGATGTAGGGATCTCACATAAATCAACATCTTCATCATATTGATCCTCACCGACATATTTTCTCTCTCTTTTAAAACAGCAGACCACTGTATATTTGATTGATCAACTGCATAGAAAATATATTTTTCAAGTGTTTCCATTATTAAAGAATCTTATGTGTCTTCCAATCTATTCAGATTAACAACTGTCATTCTGAATTCAATGTGTCTGACACTATTGTTACCGATAATCCATTTGATGTTAAAAATAGGAAAATTAAATTTAATGTAATCAACATCCCATATTTCATCAATGAATATATAATATGAAGTTGATGAAAAAAATTGGTTTTCAGTATTTTGAAATCGAAAAATGCATTACTTCTACAAACACCAATACACCACTATTCTGAACTACACTTCTATTGTCCTAATCTTGGTATGAAATGTATAGCCATTAATGTCATACCCAAACCATTTTATCCCATTTAAACAGAGACCTCCTACAAACAATATTAATGTCTCTGATACATCTAATCTAAAATGTATGGTCTTATATGCAATGAAAAAAATGTAATGTTGTGCTCATTCAAAATCCACATTTATTTCTTCTTTGGATGACATAGTTTCAACTCATTAATTCGAAATGTGATATATGGTGGACCATAAACTATGTTATTCATGATTTATAATTATTACTTATTTATCTGTTCAACTGACAATAATTTTACTCTCATTCCATGAATCCCCTTTCCTTCATTGTTAACTCATTTATGGTGAGATGGAGGCAAACCTATTTTCTCTGCTGCAGCCAAGTTGCTTGTAAAAAACTTGTAAAACTCCTCAAAAATTAACTTTTCAATAATGGAGACTTCAGGTAAATAAGAATTCATAACATACCCCTTCAATATTTTCATATTCCATACTAATGGATACATCCATTGAAGATATACAAGGCCACAAAGATTCATTTCTCAAACCAGATGATTCAATAATTACACTATTTTATCAAAGAATGATAGGGGAAAATACATTTCCAATTGGTAAAGTATGGAAATTGAATACTTTTCCAAAAAATTTAAATCATTCACATCAATCAACTTATTACGAATTGAATTGAAAAAACAACACAACTTCATTATAGTCTTTCTAACACAGCTGTTTAATATTCCACGCAATGCAACTGGTTGATGTTGTTGCATCATGATGTGAAAATCATGAGATTTCATAACTATCATCTTCAAATCCTTCAAAGAGACAAATTTTTTTACATTTTAAGAATAACCTTGAGGCACTTCGATATCAGGAAGACACTGACAAAAGCTAATTTTCCCTTCTTGGATAATATATTTGACAAGATGGGGGATGAAGTGTTCGTATTTCATAAGGAGTGGGAGCCAAATCCAAATGTATCCCCATTGATATTATGTCTAATATTGCATTCAACACATCTTTTGTCTTTCCTTTAATATATAACAATGTTCCAATCAAACTGTCACAGGTATTCTTCTCCACGTTCATGACATCAATATTCTGTTTCACCTCATGATATCTTAAATATGGTAGCTCAAATAATATTGACTATTTCTTCTAAATATGCCAATCATTACCGGATTTCTATGTATTTCCCAATGTCCCATCATGGTTTTATACCATCTCAAAATACACATCAGTGGATAAAGGTTTTGGAGAAATATCAAATTATTTTGAGCTATTGAATACATTTTTTTTCTTTTATAATAGTTATCCATAGGAAAAACTTTTGATGACCCATTTATATTCTTTTACTCCCATGATGCTATTGACAATATGATGTCTTTTGGTAGAAAATTGGAGAAGAATTATTCACCTTAACACTTTATACAAATAAAATTCATATATTGGGAAGTCATTTATAGTAAACATAATAATTAAATGCAGTTGAAAATTTTCAATATTATAAGAATCATATAACCTAATACCATCCTCCCATAAAAAGATTCAAATAATCAGCCTATGATGACAAGAAAAAATCAATACCATTTTCGAGTTTCTTCAGACCAGAGATCATTATTCTCAACATGACATATTTCTCATCATACAAACTTCCGAAGAGACGTTGTAAATTAAAAATAAAGCTGGCCATGAACTATATGTTCTACAAATGGTTCAGTATAGATTCATTCATTCAATGTTCAACTCAATTCTAAGATTTCTAATTACATTTCCAAATGTAAGATATTGCACATCAATTATCTTCCATTATGGACAATCAACTAGATGATGTATTTTTCCATCAAAAATCCACTCATAAGAGTGCCATATTATCCTTTTTTCATCACTTGAATTTGAAAATAAATGTTTCCAATGATGAATTATAGGAAGATATAAGAATAACTTGGAATGGGTCTTTGTAATCTTTACCTCAGCCTATGATTTTCCTTTCATCTTACACTATGATGTCCCACATTTGGGACACTCTGAGAGAAATTCATATTCCATCCTATATATCATAAAGTGATTCAGACATGCATGTATTTTGTTGTATCTAAATCCCATCGGGCATAAATTTTATATTGGCCTTATATTTTGAATTTGGAAGATTGTTGTATTTTGGAAGGATGTCTTTCAACAATTGTAGCATCTCTATAAATCGTCTGTCACACCATCCATGATTCTTCTACAGGTTAATCAATATTAAAACCACCTATAAAACTGTATAATTCATACAACCAGGATACAATGGTTTTTCAACCTCACCATATAGACGTGAAACTTTTAGATCTATCTCAATTTGATATTCTACAATATCACGTATCATTTATACAATTCCATCACAGTTACCATCATACAAATCATCATCATCAGTAGATCTGTTATTTTTTTCCAATTTCACCCTTCCAAATCCAAGGGTTCTAAATCAAGATTAAACCATGAAAAATTAGATGATCTTTGATATCTATTCTTTTAAACTTCTTCATATTCAAACATTTTTTTGAATGAACAGAAAAAATTCCACTACATGAGAACATTTCTGTTATATAATTCCATAAAGGCATCAGCACCTACCTCTTTTTCAATACTCATTTGATGTTCCATAATTCTACATCAAATGATTCTTACCAATAACAAAAATCAAAATTTTACATCATGTTAAGATAAGACAAATATATATATATATGAAAAATAACGTAATTTGAATGTAAAACAATTTAGAAATTTAAATCAAATCTATGCAAATTTGAAAAATATACGCATTAATAACATTTTAAAAATAAATTATAGATAGATATAATAGTTATAAATTCATCTTGGATCCTTTCTTCTTATCGTAAACAAAGAATACTTCCTGGTGTAAATAGATACCAAACTCACCCTTCCGTAAATAAGAAATATGTAGTATAAATATTAAAATATGTATACATTTACTAATGAAAATTGAACTTATACCAATGATTGGAAACCATTGGGATAGCCTATGAAACTATTGGGATAGATTAACCCAACGGTTTTACACAACATTTTCATAAAGGTCCTTGCAATAGCCCTATACTAATGATTCTATAAGAACCATTGGTATAGACTAACTGAAGGTAAAATATTCAAACGGTTCCAGTGAAACTATTGGGATATATATATATATATATATATATATATATTCCAAGGGGGTTTCCATTGGGGTAGGGGCTGTCTTGGGGGTGTTAGGGATGTCAAAAGGTATAGGGGCTATCCACGGGGGTAGTTGATGTCCAAGGTGACCAAGGGGGTATAATGTGTCCTAGGGTGGGGGCATGTTTAGAGGGTGGGCCGTGTCCATGGGGTGGGGTGTATATGGGTGGGGGAGTGGTGTCCTGGGGGTGAAGGGGTTGTCCAAACCCCCTACACCATTGGACACCACCCCCACCCCCTTAGACACCCCTAGGACAACACCACCCCTTGGACACCCTCACCCACTAAACAACACCCCACTCCTCTGGACACCCCCACCCTCTATACACCCCCACCATCTGTACACCCCCACCCTCTGTACACCCCCATCCCCTAGATACCCCTACCCCCCTTAGACAACCCACTCATCCTATGGACACCACCCCTACCCACATGAACACCCCCACCCCCTAGACACCACCCCCATCTCTTACCCCCTTGGACACCCTCGGGAAAGCCCCACCCCCTGGACAGCCTCCCAGCCCTCTAGACACCACCCCCACCCCTTAACATGCCCACCCCATTTGAGAGCCCCCTCAAACACCACCGCTTGGACACCACCCCTACCCCTACCCCATTGGACACCCCAAACGACCATGACACCCCCTCCCCCTTTAAATGTGACTCACCCCTGGAAACCACCACCCCCAAGACGCTCCACCCCCTTGTAATGCCCCCTCACCCCCCCCCCCCATATACCCCCACCCCCTGGACAGCCCCCTCATCCCCCTAGACACCACCCTCACCCATGGACACCCCCACCCCTTTGGAAATCCCCCTTACCCCCTGGACACCCCCACCCACCCCCTTGGACTCCCCCCGGACTCCACCCCCCAGGATACCCCCCATGGACATCCCCAACACCACTTCACAAAAACCCACCCCCTAGACACCCCCACCCTCATGGACACTCCATACCCCCTTGGATATCCCACTCACCTCTGGACACCACCCCTTCCTCCTGGACACTCGCACCCCCTAGACACCACCCCCGCCTCTAACCCCTTGGACACACCCCTAGACACACCCACCCCTGGATACCCCCTCACCCCCTTGTCACTAACTCCAACCTTGGACACCCCTACCACCTTAAGAAGGAACCCTCACCCCCTTGACGCCACACCCCATTAGACACCTTCTAGGAACCACCACACCTTGTACACCCCCCCCCCCTCGAAAAACCTCCCCCAACCCTTTGGACATCTCCCCTACCCCCAGGACAATGCCCCACCCATCCGGACTGCCTCCACCCCTAGACATCCCCCACCCCACTGATTATCCACCACCCCCATGGACACCCCACCCACATGGACACCCCTACCCCCTTGGACAACCCATTAAGCCCCTGGACACCACCCCACCCCCTGGACACCCCTACCCCTTTATAAATCCACCTCACCTCTTGACACCCCCCATTGGACACCCCCAAACCCCTTGAATAGCCCCCTCACCAAATGGACACATCCCCACCCCCTTTGACAACTCCTGAACACCCCCACACCTTGGAAACCCCTCACCTAACCTCAATGGTCACCCCCACCCACACAGACAACCCCCTCCCCCTTTGACACCTCCTGTATGCGCAAACACACATGATAGAAAAAAAATCGTAAACATGCATGATATCACTTCCATGGATTATTTTACCAGAAAAAAATTTATCATGGTATAAATGAACACTATACAACATACCATGATAGAAAGAAAAAAGATAGAAAAATAAAATCTCCAAAAATTAGTTTAGGGCATTGTAAAAAATAAAAAATTGAACCGAGTTGTGTAAGGTGTTCTTGACTTTTGCAAGTCGACCTGATATATCAGGTGATAATAAAGGTGATGAATGATGTTGGAATGATGTGTCTAGAGGGAAATAATTCAATGAATCCTTTCTAAGTTTTTCGCTCAAGAGAGTAGAGTCACGGGTCACCCAATCGAAGAAAAGAGAATGAAAAAATACAGGAAATGACAAATGGATTAAAAGATATATGAAATCAATTATTAAATAACTGACGAGATGAAGTCTTTTTTGTTTATAACATATGTTTTTTAATAATTGATGTAGAAAATTAATTTTAATGTAGGTTATTTTATAACTGATGTTATATGTGGTTCTTTATCATGTCAGTTATTTTATAATCGATGTGATAAATTGCTTAGATTTTCATTATCACTTCAGTTATAATATAACCTTCATGATAATGTGACTAGATTCGATATGTCATGTCAGTTATAAAATAACTAACGTGATAAAGAAAATCGTTTTTATATTATGTCTGATATCAAATAAACTACCTAAAAATTGATTCTCTTCGATTAATCACATTAGTTTTACCATAACCGATGTGAAAAATCGATTTTATAGCTTTTTATGTCGATTTAATAGAACCAATGTAAAAAAATGCTGATATGTTGAACGTTTTTTCCACATGTGTTATTTTAATAATGTTTCATTTAGAAGAAACAATTTAAAATAAGTATTATAGTAATTATTCATTATAATCACAATAATATGATATGTTGACTTGTTAACTAAGTACAATTGTTTCCTAATTTTTTTTAAAATCCATATATGGTGATTCCCAAAACAAAGCCACAGAAACTATTTCTTTTGTAATTTAACTATATTGTGCATTTTTATCCTATACTCAATATATTTTTCTAAAATTCTAATAAAATCGAAACTAGATGTTTGGAAATAGTGTCAATAATTTATTATGAACATGGGATTCCACAACATTAGTGTTACAAATTAATAGAATAATTTTACGATTACTATAGTAGTGTCCTTCATTTATAATTTGAGAGATCCTTGATGGTTTCCTATAGACTTATCTGATATGTATTTATTATAGTCCTTGTGGAGACACCAGAAGATGTAACTCCCTGAATTTTTTTTCCATAAAGTCATTGATGGATGAGTACCTAATGACTCCAATAATTTATATCCCAATGAAGATAAAGAGATCATAGATAAAACTAGATTTGGATTCCCATGGGGGATATTCATGTGTATACCCATATCCCATGATACTGAAGGTACAGACTCTATCTCAACTACCAATTCGTCTTTACAGATGAAAAATATAATCCAACCATCATTAAGAGATGTATTGTGGAACACCGTATAAAAAATTTAATCCTATAGAGATTAATAGACCAACACTAAACACAAACATTGTTCAAACCACATTGCTGGAAAGTTCTTAGAGTGAGATTCATTAATTATTGAAGCTAGTGAAACTGCCCGAGGGATTAAAAGAATGCCCTAAGTATCAAATTTATTGGAAATAAAGGAATAAATATCAATATCAGATATTTATATTATCAGAATAAACCCTTATATTTATATATTCGACTGATTAATTCATCATGGAAGTGCATGGAAAATTATTATCCCACCAAGGGAATAGAAATGGATATAACCTCTATGACTATAGATCCCCCAATTATCCGTGGAATTATTATAAGCTGGACTACCAATTACTCATCCGTCATTCTCCCAAAAAATGTATAGCCCCATATATGAGCGCTTATATATAAAATAGTGTTATCTTGAAATGATTACATTATTTCATTGTAAAATATAATGGTTTCCAACCCTAGAATATATGGAGGACTATCCAAGCCATCAGTAAATAAAGGATCAATAACTTTATAAATTTGTTTATATGGCCTTCTAAAGCTAGAGGAAATGTAGAATTTAAAATAGAATGAGAAAAAATAAAACCACATTTTTGAATTAAATTGAATATTACGATATTTTGATAAACGAAATATCCCTAAATATGTGATATAGGTGGTGTGGGTGTGAAAGAATTATTAAAAAATATTCAATAATATAGTATAATGAAAACCACAGGTTCACCCTAGAATGATATTAAAAATAATTTTATCAAAATTAACATGGATAAGGGGTGTTAGTGAATATTTCCTCTATATGTATTAATCATAATTTAAACAAGAGGAAAAATAATAATGTTATGAAATTTAATTTCTTTAGGGGAAAGATTTATATTTCAAAGGTTATCATAATCTAAAAAATGTTTTATCTTCTTCCTATCAACTGGTAAATGAAATATACCAACAATGATTCCTTATTCTCCATATGAAGTGAGAAATTGAGTGGATTAATTAGATGATATTATTTCTTCAAAATCCCCCTTTCATTGTTAAAGCCAGGATATCAGATGACACCTCAACAATAAACCATTCACAATGTACATAGGGAATTCTGAATTGAGTTACATTTATCATATTCTAATAAAATAATATTTACTACCTTCCACAAACACATCAATAATAACTAGAAACTTCACCTCCCAATGAATACTAATAAATTGTACATTAGAATAAATAAATTGAAGTAAAATTATAATTATACACCCAATAAATGAAAATACACAATAATAAATAAAATTTTATTAAAAATACCACATTTCCACTATGTATAGAAATCAAATAGTATAATAATATTTTTTACTAAATCACTTACATTATAAATAAATAAATATTTCTCTTCCTTATATACTAATTAATAATATTTTTACCCATATGTATTAGTGTTATAATTGAATTTTAAAGGACCAATATGGATATATAAAGTAGATTAATAATTGAAAAACCCCAAACCCATAAATTATTCCATTACAATACTATAAACTTATTTCCTTTTATCACCCCTTATGGACTATATTGATGAGATTCTATCACATTTTTACGAATACCCGCTTTAATATTTTGTGTACATAAAATATGAATCCTAAATAAAATCTATTATTTTCCATAAATTTAACATATTTTTTCAAGAAATTATTTAAATATAAGTTAATGTTTGATAAAATAAGGATTCATCACACAAAGATTCAGTACATTGGATACCTCAAATTCTGAAATGCAAAGTAGCCATGAAATAATTTTTCACATTTGGCTCATTATCTCACAATGTGAGTTTCATTTAAAAATTATTGGATTACATTGAGTTACTAAATTAAATTTTTAATTAAAGACCCCATAAAAATATAACATCATCGATCTCAGTGACGTAGATAACTTATTAGATAACTATATATTAATTTATGTTATATTTAGATGATATTATGAAAAGACAAAATCCATACAGAACATAGGAAATAATTTAGTGTATTTTACCATATGGGGAAAATAACCACAACTAAAATTTATGTATATTATTTATTATTACATCAACTAGAAGAAAAAAAATAATTTCATGTCATTAAGTACCTCTCTATAGTAAATTAAATACTATTATTTTTGAAATCACATTTTCATAATTATTTTTAGGGAACCGATCAATTATTACCTCAACAGAAATGACTAAATTTTTGTGAATCCTCTTAAAATATTCTTTATATTAAATTTAAACCTTGTTGAAATTAAAATAAAATTACATGTCAAGTATTCCATAAGTTTACTCTTATATATGATGTTGGGGAATCTTACAGATTTGATCACATTAATAGTTTTCTATTTTACAATATTAAAAATAATTTTTCATTTTTGAATAAGAAACTTATGTTTGGTATTATCTAAGAAATCATATGTCTTCTATAATGTAACCTTCTTAAATTCATATCGGTTGGAATTCTATGAATGATCATTTGAAATATTTATATTCTACGGAAATCATAACCAGTCCGTCCAATATGTAAGTAATATTTTATAAATTATAAATACTGCTCAAGAAAAATGTTTTATATTAATCCAACATAAGTTAATCCTATTTCTTCTGAACAAACCAAAAGTTAGTTTGATGTGAACATGTTCCTTCAAGTTAAATCCTTCTTATGGTAAGAAGAACAAGAAATACATCTTTCTCATTTTTTATATTTACCAAATCATCAAAATTGTTTCTTAATTAAAAATTCCTAAATCATACAAATTATAAAAAATACATTATCTATACTAAGATAACATATCAGTTGTTATATATTATAAATATAAGGATCTTCTGAAATGACTCTTTACAATTAAAAATATACTTAAATTGTTTAATATACCTCTTCAATAACATACTGTGAAACTCTTATATAGGATATTTGTGATTCCATTGTCAAATTCTTCAATATGTTTCAATGTTTTATTATTCTATATGTTATATTCCCAAAAAAATTAATCTAAACATTATTTTTATATTCCTTTTGTTATCTCATATATATCATTGTGTTATATTAATGAATTACTCTCTTGGTGTTATGGACATCATTGGGTTCTCTTACATGCTTCCTTAGTGTATATTCTAATATTCCGCATTTTTTAAGAACGTACATTAGAAAAGATCTCATAAAAAATAATTCCAATTCATTAAATAGTTGTTGTAAATTTCAATATTCTCAATATTATATAAATTATCAAAATTCATAATTTTTTCCATTTCAGAAAAATTCTTATAATTCTATGTATTGATTATTTATTTACAACAAAATAATGAAACAAAATTAATAAATAAATTTGATGGATTTTTTTGGAATATAAAAGAAATAATGAATTTATTAAATCCATGAATTCCTTGAAATATGAACATTATACTCATAAAAAAGTTAATATAAAAAGTATTACGTATGAAAACATCAATATAAAACCCATTATGGGATTGATTTTCAACATCCATTCTATTATACCATATCATTACACCGAAATGATCATAATTCTATTTTATCAATGATTTGAATTCTAATAATTTACAACTTTTCCATCAACCCATAATAATTTAATCCTACCTTCCTAGTTGTATTTCTCAGATCACATAAATTATTAATTTAAAGAAATGTTTTTCTCATTACAAAAATATACATGGGCCACCACTAACATGGTGAGTTTCTAAATATCAACATCATGAGTTATTTAATTTTATTTATTATGATAATTATTTACAGATTTTAAATGGAAAGTTTATGGAATGTTTTTATATATAGAACACAAATGATGAATGAGTTTGTTTATTTTAAATAATAAGTGAAATGAATGATCTCTAGTTTATACAAAAAATTGTTTAGTCACTCAATTTAACATAAAAATATTAACATCACAATTATTTATATATTTCAATAGAATAATTTCACATGTATCACTTCATTCGTAGTATCTTTTACCCCACTTTTACATCTGTTATAATATTTTTTTTCTAATTTATTCATCCATTTAAAATCTATAGAGATATAAGTTTAATGTAGAGAGGATTCATTAATAATTATTTATTTGGGTAAAATTATATTATTAATTTTTTATGGTATTATTTAATCCCATATAACTTATATATTAATATTTCTCTCTATATTGACCCATAATAAAAATCATTCTTTATTTTATCACAAATAAATCATCCCAATACATATTTTTTATTGTTTATGTGTATTTAATTCTAATGAATGTTTGTTAGGTTTTCCATGATTTGATGGAATCATAATCATAGTAAATCATAGGTATAAAGGGATTTATCCTACATGTCTAGAATATTAGTATTTTATAAAAATATTATTTTCAATAAAAGTTATTCAACCAATACATTCAATAAAAATTACTCAATAATCCTTGGTTTTTATAAGAGTTATAAAATAATAATTATTCATGGATAACTTGGAAGACATTTTAAATTAGGGAACCATATAAATGAATAAAAAAATTTAGATTCTCCATGCGTATGTGTCTTTAATATGTGGATATTATTTAATGGAATGGTTTTTAAAAATCCATATTCACTTCAAGAATTTCCCTCACAATGAATTTTGAAAAAAAATTATTTTAGATCAATTCGAATCATAGTTTCCTATGTCAAAGTAAATATTTTTAATTTATTGAAATTATTACACATAATGTGGTATTAAATTTGTGAATTAGTGTTTCAAAAAGAAACTAAAATGAATGATAAATACATAAGAATGAGAAATAAAAACCATAAAAAATCAAATATTTCTTTTTCACTACAACTTTAAGGAAGTTATTTCCTCATTTCATTATAATATATATAGAAATATGAGAATATTTAAAATAAATTAATTAATAAAGAAGGCTATAAAAATGTATATCCAAATGAATCTAGTGGTAGAATAGCTGGAAGAGTGAGATCTACTCCACTGTTTTATGTAATATATTTCGATGACATTTATTCACCACATAGCCATTAATTATTGATATATCGTTCTCATAGTTTTATAATAAATAAACAAAACCAAATGGTTTCACAAGAGTTAATATAAATGGATCATCTCATATAAACTTTTTTCCTTGTAATGAATGTCAATTATAAGGTAAAAAGAATCAGTATCTATCTTTGATGGAATATAGATTATTGAATCATCTTATAATGTGACATTATTTCAGTCATTGTAAATTTTTTGTTTTTAATTGATTCTATCATAGTTTCATCCATATACAATATCACATGTCATTTTTCATGTCTTTTGTTATCCAACCCCATATTCATATCTTTTACATTCCAATATACATTCTATTCTACATTCATAAGAAGATGATAACATTTCTGATACATCAATTATAATTGGAAAAATTCATGTTGAGGTTTCAAATGAATTTCTATAAGAGAACAACATGAATTCTAACCATGGATCTAATCATTCATATTTTTTCAGTTAATAATTTTAAGGAACCTTTTATTATTTATATTAGAATCTTAACTATTCTAAATAGATAGTTTATGGTTAGTAATGGATGTATTTTAGCCAATCATTACTTCCACATAAATTATTTCATTTCCCCACTACTAAATAAGGTTTTATGAAAATGGATTGTAGAGACATGAGATTTACTGATTTTAAAATTTCTGTAAAAAGATTCATTTTTTTGCTTTGGGTGTTTATGAGGGTTGAAATAGTAAATTTCTCCAAGAATATGATCATAGATAATTTACTTTGATAATTATGTTGGCTTTATAATAGGGTTATAACTCTATTAAAAATATTCAGATGAATTTCAATATTTTTACCTTTTGGAAGAATGATTAATGTTATATAATTAAATATTAATTTACATGTGTTTGTTTGAATGGTGTTATCATTTGAACTGAGAAAAATATTTATATTATAAGTCGACAATTGAGTATGGAATGGGGGTCTTCCAATGAAATGTATAAAACCACATCTTGTGTTATGACACGAGATACATGATAAATGGGTATTTAAATATTTAATTTAATTAAAACATGTCCCCCACCCCCCACATTTTGGGCATTCCAACACAAGGAAAGAGTGTGGGGAACCTCAGTTAAGTGTGATGTCTAGATGATGAGGGTAAGATAAAGAGATTCTATTTGTCACAACCCCCTCCCCACAAAGTGTACCCCTCCTGGGCTGGCAATGTGAGAAGGGAGATAATGACCCCCGAGTCCTACCTCCAGTAGGCCCCGGGTTGGCCACTAGCACCGAGGGAATAATAAACATACAAATGGGAGGCATTACCCTCTAAGAGAACACATGAAGAAAAGAGAGATAGAATAGACTCCAATAAACTCCATCATAGAACTGAGATATAAAAGGAAACCAAGTACATATATGAAATGTCATGCAAAAGTACTACAACTGAAAGGGGGAAAACTCAAAGTACCCAAAAGAAAGTGAAACGGCAGCAGCCACAAGCCCGAACAGCTCCACCTCCAACCACAAACTAGTAGTAACCAACATGATCTCCAACCCGCTCCAAGTGACCATAAAAACAGTTTATATAGACATAGTGTGAGTATAACAGTATACTCGGTAGGATCCTCCCCAAGCCTCTCGTGAAAAAGTAAAGAAAGCATGCTAAAGCCCAGTGAAAAACAAGTGAAACTAATTCGTCACCTAAACAGGTATACTATGTTCCCAACCTCACCTTGGCTACTCTCACCAAGTAACGCATACAATAATATAGAATATAGTAAAGAATATCAAGGGTACTCCGCTACTACTTCCCCACTGGTTTTCCGCTTTGCCCCAATGACATACGTCATGTGCATCTCTCTCCAAAGGCTTGCCCGCAGACACCTGGGCTAAGCTCCACAATCTGCACCTCGTGCACCACAAAGGCTTGCCCGCAGACACCTGGGTGAAGAACCACACCTTCCTCACAACCAAAAGTAACCAGGTAGTTTCCGGGAGCCACCACAGCTCGCATAACATGTATCATACATCGGGTATAATACCTCAAGCCATTACAACCCATACTCCGAGTAAGGATCCTCAATCCATTATGGCCTATACATGTTACACCTATAGTAGTCCATAGGATACTATATCCAGAATATATGTGTGTGAAATAACCACAAGCCACTACAGCCCTCTACACACATATATGGGTAAAACTAACCACTGTGCCTACCAGTACAAATATCTACCAAGAGAAGAGAGAGGGGCCAAAGGGGGTAGTCATCCATTCAACCTCCCATCAGAATGTTGGGAAAACACCCCCCAGGGCTTAGAATCCCGGGGGTGTCAGTTGCCCTTACCGACAGGGTGGAGTAGCGTATAAAAACACAAAATTACAGAATATATATATGTAACTCACATCCACACTATGGGCGTTACCTAGTCTTAGATACAACCGCAGCTAACATCTCTCAGACTCCAGGCTTCTACTTCTAAGACTAGGTGTCCTATAAGCACACAATATTTGAAGAAATTTATTAGATTACTCCATTCTCTTTTTATCAGTTCCATTGTACATTAATTAATTCTTTATCCATTAATTAAGAATGAACAATTCCACATTATACTGAATTTGATTCACATTAAAAAACAACTTCTCCTTTTAAGATTCACATCACCTTTAAATTCCACTATCTCCAACCCCGTGGATTTTCACCATTTAATCAAACAATCATTACAGAATTAATTTCCCATAATCCCAGGCATTCTAGAAAAGCATACTATGCTTCTAAACACAAAGGAGGCTCAACATGGTGAGTAAATATACTACCCGTCGAGTCTTTTCCGCCTATAGAAAGAGCATAGACCCATTCTCCCTCGAGAGGCTAAACACGGAAAGCACGTGGCATACCTCGCGCGTCTTCGCCTCCTTTGGAAGAAGGGTAAGCAAGACCAGCTGCCTTGAGTAGTGGGGGAAAAGAAAAATAGATAAACATTCAAAGAACCCACAAGTATCCAGTGACCACATCCATCCCATTCCATCACCCTGGTGTCCTCCCCGACACCCACATCCATAAACTGATGCATCTCGCCACTCTAGGCGTCATCTGCTACCACAACCACAAGGCCTCCAGGCCTCCACATAACAAAACACCCATCCAGGCTCACATCACAGCACAAGCAGTAGGAAAACAACAATCACCACCATGGCTCTTGACCCTTTAACAACAAGAGGGTAACTTAGAACCCTTTTAGAAATTCCCACATAATCTGTTCTTTAATCCATATTGAATTATCATATTTGTTATTCGTAGGTTCCAATCACGGAATACCTAATCAGTAAGCTATCATAATTAAATAACCATATTACTTCCCTAATTTGATTATCCTCAAATTAGAATAACTACAACAACTGCAACAACCAGATTAATCTACATGCCTCTTTATCTTTATCCAATTAATTAACAATTAATTCCGGCTTTACGTTCATTATCAATTTCTATCATGAACGAACAAAAAATCAAAGAAAACATAGATATCACTATATCTAAGAAAACATGAGGCAAACCGTTATCACGGTATAAAGCAACAACATACGATTAACCAATTCTTTTATTCTGGTTCAAGTATTTAATTAGGTCAATTTCATTGTGATCCAAAGGGATAAATCATGCTAATTCTAAGATTTCACATATACAATTAGAGAAGCCATGAATCCCCTACCTCGAAGAGTTCTTGATGTCCTTCATCCACACAACGGGCCACAATCCTTCTCTCGCGACAACTTATATGGAAGAAAGATCGACACAGCTTGGTTGCATCAAACAGAGCGGAACTGATCCGAGTAATGTTTGATTGTGAAACTCATACGGGAATTATTGCAAGGTTCTAATGTCTCGTAGATGAGAACCAGGAAGAAGAACAACGAATAATGATATCTCGTTCCTTTTAAAAAAATTTAGAGAGGCGACGGTTTAAGATCCGATTTATTCTCCATTAAAAACGGATCGCATTAACCCACACGGTTTGACCAAGTAAAAACATCCCGGCCTTAGGAATAATTAATATAGGATTTATGGCCTTTGAATCGGCCTTAAAGTCCTTAAAATAAGGTTTTAAAATGTATTTTATGTCAAAGAAAATGTCAAAGGGGCGAAACTGTTGGAAGTTGGAAACACTATTCCCATACTCAAAATTTGGCAAAGGAAAGAATCAATAGCTCTTAGGATTATGGAAACACTGTTCAAACGTGAAATTTGGAAAAGGAAGGAATCACTAGTTCTTATGATTCTGGAAACACTGTTCAAACGTGAAATTTGGCAAAGGAAGGAATCGGTAGGTCTTAGGATTCTGGAAACACTGTTCAAATGTGAAATTTGGCAAAGGAAGGAATCGGTAGCTCTTAGGATTCTGGAAACACTGTTCACACGTGAAATTTGGCAAAGTGTTAGCCGAGCTACTGCTAGACTGCGGCTACCAGTAGACCGAGGTACCGGTAGGCGGCGGCTACCGGTAGATCGAGCTACCGGTAGGCTACGGCTACCGGTAGACCCAGCTACCGGTAGGATGTGGCTACCGGTAGGCCGAGCTACCGGTAGGCAGCGGCTACCGGTAGACCGAGCTACCAGTAGGCTATGGCTACCGGTAGACGGAGCTACCAGTAGGCAGCGGCTACAGGTAGACGGAGCTACCGGTAGGCAGCGGCTACCGGTAGATCGAGCTACCGGTAGGCTGTGGCTGGGGGATTAGTCACCTAGACCTCCCGGAACACCTCCAACACCACATTCTCACAAAGTAGTGGACTGGAGAGGTCCGGTCCATTACATTAGATACCTCTCAAAACATTCTCGTCCTCGAGATTTAAAAACCAACTCAGAGGAAAAGAGGGGTCTGAACAACCACCCCATAAGATACCTCTCCGGGGAAAACCACCATGAGTTGTTCGAAAGCTGGCACAAAACTACGACATCTGAGAATATGGAAACAAACAATCCATATCCAAACAATTCAATCATAACATCACACAAAAAGGTACATAAATAAAACATGAAAGGTCTAACCATAAAGGAAACATCATTACATGAAAAGAGTTAAACATTAAACAAATATGGGTACTGAGCACGTATCTGTGACTCACGCTCCCATGTACTCTCCTCCATGCCACTGTGTCGCCACAAGACACGAACTAAGGGGATAAAATGCCCACGAAACACCTTCTTCTTGCGGTCTTGGATCTCCAGAGGTCGCTCCTCGAAGGTTGCATCATCATCAATAACGATCTCTCCCCAATCGATAACATGAGATTCATCATGAAGGTAACGATGGAGAAGTGATACATAGAAAACATCATGTATCCGACTCATCTGAGGGGGAAGTGATACTCAATACGCCACAACTCCAACACGAGCTAACACCTCGAAAGGCCCAACAAAACGGGGAGAAAGCTTACATCCATGACCAAACCTTTGCTGCCCACGACGGAGAGTCACCTTTAGAAACACATGATCCCCAATATTAAACTCTAAGGGTCTCCTTCTTTGATCAGCATATGATTTCTGACGATCCTAAGAGGTCTTCATCCTCTCATGAATCACCTGAACCGTCTCCATTGTATTCTGCACCAATTCCAGTCCGAGAATTGCTGACTCTCTGACCCCAATCCAGCACAACGGAGAAGGGCATGGCCGGCCATACAAGGCTTCAAACGGTGCCATACCAATGGTAGAGTGAAAACTATTTTTGTAAGCGAACTCTACCAAGGGTAAGTGCTTCATCCATGAACATCCAAAATCAAGGACACAAGAGAGAAACATGTCTTCAAGAGTCTGGATGGTTCGCTCTATCTGACCATCCGTTTGAGGATGAAAAGCAGTGCTAAGGCACAGTTGAGAGCCAAAAGCATGCTGGACACCTCTCCACAATCTGGATGTAAAACGAGGATCTCGATCAGAAATGATCGTCCTAGGTACTCCATGAAACCTCACCACCTCCTCCAGATACTGTCTCTACAGAACCTCCACTGAGCTCGACTCCTTGATCGCTATGAAATGGGCCGACTTTGTTAAACGATCCACTACCACCCATATAGCATCATGTCCTCCTGTAGCTCGAGGTAAACCTGTAATGAAGTCCATTGAGATGTCCTCCCACTTCCACTGAGGAATCTCCAATTGCTGGAGAAGACCACCTGGAACACAGTGTTCGGCCTTCACCTTCTGGCAGACTAAACATCGAGACACACATTCTGCAACCGTATGCTTCAGCCCATGCCACCAAAACTAACTCCTCAAGGATCGTTAAATCTTCGTCACACCAAGATGTACTGACAAGGGAGAAATATGGAACTCTCATAGAACTGTCTCGCGCATCGCCAAGGGGACAAAAAGCCTTCCATGATACAACACTCGGTGTTGTTCATCCTTCGACCAACCATCATGGGCCTCACAAAAAAAACTCTATCTCTCCAAACTTCCACCTCTAGATCACCCACCTGAGACTCTTCCACCTTCTGCATCAGGGATGACTGCACCGTCATCTGGAAAAGACAACCTCTACCCCCAACTTCTCCCATATCAAGATGCAAAGCTGATAGCTCTTCCATTACTCTCCATGAATCACCATATTCACGCACAACATGATTACGTGTCTTTCGGCTTAGTGCGTCAGCTACAACATTCCCTTTTCCAAGTGTGTATAATATTTCAAAGTCGTATTCCTACAAGAACTCCATCCACCAATGCTGCCTCAAGTTCAAGTCACGTTGGGAGAAAACATACCTCAAACTCTTATGATCGGTGAAAACCACAAAGTGCTCACCAATGAGGTAATGTCTCCACAACATTAGAGCAAACACCCCAGCTTCCAACTCAAGATCATGGGTGGAATAGTTTCATTCATGGGGACGCAACTGCCGAGACCCATAAGAAACAACTGACCTCTGCTACATGAGAACTCAACCTAGCCCCAGATGTGAAGCATCACATAAAACATCAAACTGGACTCCCTCCACTGGAAGACAAATAACTGGAGCACTTACCAACTTCTCCTTTAGATAATCGAAAGTTGTCTGACACTGATCAGTCCATATGAATGCTTGATCCTTCCTAGTCAAAGTTGTTAGAGGAGTCACAACTCGAGAGAAATTGGCTACAAACCTCTTATAATAGCCTGCGAGACCAAGGAAACTTCGCACCTCTGACACAGTCTTGGGGGCTACCCAAGACATCACTGCTTCAATCTTCGACGGATCCATAGCTACTCCCTGTTGGGACACAACATGCCCTAAGAAACGAACTTCTCGAGCCCAGAACTCACACTTGGACAACTTCCCAAACAACTGATGTTGGCGAAGAACTCCCAAAACGGCTCATAGATGCTCCACATGCTCTTCTTTAGATGTGGAGTACACAAGGATGTCATCGATGAAAACCACAACAAACTTGTCCAGGAATTCACGGAACACAGCATTCATCAACCCCATGAAAACAGCTGGAGCATTCGTCACGCTGAATGGAATTACAACAAACTCATAATGCCCATGATGACAACGGAAAGCGGTATTTGGGATATTCTCATCCTTTACACGAATTTGGTGATATCCTGACCGCAAGTCGATCTTTGAGAACCAACTTTCACCCTTCATTTGATTGAATAAGTCATCAATCTGCGGGAGAGGATAGTGGTTCTTTATTGTCACTTTGTTTAATCGACGATAATCGACGCACAACTGCAAACTGCCATCAGCCTTTTTCACAAACAAAACTGGTGCACCCCAAGTTGACACACTTGGCCGAACAAAACCGCACTGCAACAAACCATCAAGCTGTATATGTAGCTCTCGCAACTGAGAAGGGGCCATTCTATATGGATACATAGAGATAGGAGACGTTCCTGGCTGTAGCTCAATCCCATACTCGATTTCTCATCGAGGGGGTAAGGATACAACCTCTTCTGGAAAGACGTCATGGTACTCTTCTATGACCCTAGGAAACGCCAACTGTTGAACCTCTGAAGAACTCAGCATCATCCCAGCCATCATGGATGATAAGGATGGAACTCGTCTATGACTCATTCGAGGATCTCTCTCACCAACAAACACCACTTCCTCTCCGTCTTCATCAAAGAAAATGACCTTCTTCCTGTAGCAATCCACAATAGCCATCACCGAATACAACCAATCCATGCCGAGTATGACATCATATGGTTGTATTCATAAACATAAGAAATCTCCCCAAGAGCGGTGTTTCCCCAACACTAGCTCACAGTCTCTACATACTTCAAACAAGTCGGCTCGACCTCCAACTAGCGTAGTCAACGCCAAGGGCACTGGAAGCCTCTCTGCCTCAAGTCCCAAAGCATGGACAAGGGTAGGTGATAAGAAGGAGTGTGTTGCTCCTGAATCAAACAAGGCATACACCAAGGTAGAAAATAGGAAAAGGGTACCTCGAATGACATCTGGCTCGCCTGGGGCTGGCAACGCTAGAGCATGAAGCTGACCATGACCTACTCCACGACCTCTCTGACCCCGATGACGACCACCACCACGGCCGCGATCTACTCTCTGAGGACGGGGAGCGTCATGGGGTTGTCCTCTTCCTGTTCCATCTACCCTCTGGTGATCTAAAGCTGGTTCAACCTACTGCTACTACCTCGGCTGGAACTGCCTCAGTAGAGGAACCTGGAGTGGAGCGCCCGGTGCATGATGACTGCTCTGAAAAGTCGGTCACTCCTGCTGCTGATGACCACATCCACCACAAGAAAAGCAAGTGCCTAATCCCTTGTCATATGCCCGAGAGTTGCTGCCTCCGGAGAAACGAGATGGGAAGGGCTGGGACCTACCCCCAGGTGAACGAAAACTCTTCTGTCCTGAAAACCGGGAACCCCGGACCATAGCTCTGCTTCATGAGGAATCATGATGATTCCCCTCTTGTGATGATACAGTACTGGGAAAATTCCTCTCAACAACCTTTGCCCTCGCCAGTGCCTCAGGTTATGTCTTCAGCATAAATGGGGTGACCTAGCGCTGGATCTCTGGATGCAATGCCTCCTCGAAATGCCTCGCCCTGGCTTCATCATCTGGTAACTGGTCTGAAGCATATCATATAAGGTCCCTAAAACGGATTCCAAACTCTCGAACACTGGATCTCCCCTGTCGAAGGGTGAGAAGCTCCTGGCGACTGGACACCTTCACAGTCGACGAAAGAAACTTGACTCTAAACCTGTCTCGAAACTCCTCCCATGAGATTTCTGACTCCTCACGATCACCGAGGAACAAGAACCACCACTGCCTCGCTGCTCCACGCAACATCGTCACAACCAAGGACACCCAGTGTTCCTTCTGAGCACGAATCGAACTGAAGCCTATCTCGATCTACTCCAACCAGTCTTCTGTGACTGCATCTGAAATAGAGCCCTCATACTTCTATAGACTCTGGCGCTGAAACTCTCGAAGTGTCTTCCTCCAAGTGTCATCGTCGTCAACCTCTACTCGGCGGTGATCTGCTGGAACAGCCTGCTCAGCATCTTCTGCGCAAACCTGACGAGGACGTCGACCTGGAGCCTTTCCTATAAAATAACAACTATTAGAACTCCTAAGCCTGGAATATGGAAGACTCAACATTAATTAATTAACTGTTTTGTTTTATTAATTTCAGGTTACCTATCCCACGGTCTACCCATTCAAACACAGGCGCAAAGAATAATGATGCAAGATCCTTTCCTAGGTCTCTACCCTGAAACCAGTATCACTTTGTTTAGTAGCCATCGTAAACATAAAGGTCCATGCAACAGATCATAGGGGGCCCTAAACACCTATGTCTCTGCCAGTCTCCATTGTTTACCCCACTTTCTAAACATGAATGACACTGTTTCCCTACCACCCCATGCATCCTCACCTGTGCCTAACTCCAAACACCATCCTATCACTCAACCATACCTCTAATACCACTCTGTCACGACCCCCTCCCCACAAAGTGTACCCCTCCTAGGCCGGAAATGTGATAAGGGAGATAATGACCCCCGAGTCCCGCCTCCAGTAGGCCCCGGGTTGGCGACTAGCACCGAGGGTATAATAAACATACAAATGGGAGGCATTTCCCTTTAAGAGAACACATGCAGAAAAGAGAGATAGAATAGAATCCAATCAACTCCAACTTAGAACTGAGATATAAAAGGAAACCAAGTACATATAAGAAATTTCATGCAAAAGTACTAAAACTGAAAGGGGGAAAACTCAAAGTACCCAAAATAAAGTGAAACGACAGCAGCCACAAGCCCGAACAGCTCCTCCTCCAACCACAAGCTAGTAGTAACCAGCTTGATCTCCACCCCGCTCCATGTGACCTGAAAAATAGTTTATATAGACATAGGGTGAGTATAACAGTATACTCGGTAGGATCCTCCCCAAGCCTCTCATGAAAAAGTAAAGAAAGCATGCTAAAGCCCAGTGAACAACAAGTGAAACTAACTCGTCACCTAAACAGGTATACTATGTTCCCAACCTCACCATGGGTACACTCACCAAGTAACGCATACAAGAATATAGCATATAGTAAAGAATATCAAGGGTACCCCGCTACTACTTCCCCACTGTTTTGCTGCTTTGCCCCAACGACATATGTCCTGTGCATCTCTCTCCAAAGGCTTTCCCGCATACACCTGGGCTAAGCTCCAAAATCTGCACCTCGTGCACCACAAAGGCTTGCCCGCAGACACCTGGGTGAAGCACCACACCGTCCTCACAACCAAAAGTAACCAGGTAGTTTCTGGGAGCCACCACAGCTCGCATAACGTGTATCATACGTCTAATAATACCTCAAGCCATTACAGCCCATACTCTGAGTAAGGATCCTCAATACATTATACCCTATACACCTTACACCTATAGTAATCCATAGGATACTATATCCAGAATATATGTGTGTGAAATAACCACAAGCCATTACAGCCCTCTACACACATATATGGGTAAAACTAACCACTGTGTCTACCAGCACAAAGATCTACCAAGAGAAGAGAGAGGGGCCAAAGGGGGTAGTCAGCCATTCAACCGCCCATCAGAATGTTGGAGAAAAACACCCCCCAGGGCTCAGAATCCATGGGGTGTCAGTTTCCCTTACCGACAGGGTGGAGTAGCGTATAGAAACACAAAAGTATAGAATATATATATGTAACTCACATCCACACTATGGGCATTACCTAGTCCTAGATACAATTGTAGCTAATGTCTCTCAGACTCCAGGCTGCTACTTCTAAGACTAGGTGTCCTATAGGCACACAACTTTTGAAGAAATTTATTAGATTACCCCATTCTCATTTTATCAGTTCCATTGTAAATTAATTAATTCTTTAACCATTAATTAAGAATGAACAATTCCACATTATACTGAATTTGATTCACATTCAAAAACAACTACTCCTTTTATGATTCACATCACCTTTAAATTCAAGTATCTCCATCCCCGTGGATTTTCACCATTTAATCAAAAAATCATTACAGAATTACATTTCCATAATCCCAGGAATTATAGAAAATCGTCCTATGCTTCTAAACACAAAGGAGGCTCAACACGGTGAGTAAATATATTACTCATCGAGTCATTGCCGCCTATAGAAAGAGCAGAGACCCATTCTCCCTCGAGAGGCTAAACACGGAAATCACGTGGCATAACTCGCGCGTCTTCGCCTCCTTCGAAAGAAGGGTAAGCAAGACCAGCTGCCATGAGTAGTGGGGGAAAAGCAAAACAGATAAAAATTCAAAGAACCCACAAGTATCCAGTGACCACATCCATCCCATTCCATCACCCCTGGTGTCCTCCCCGACACCCACATTCACAAACTGATCCATCTCGCCACTCTAGGCGTCATCCGCTACCACAACCACAAGGCCTCCAGGCCTCCACATATCACAACACCCATCCAGGCTCACATCACATCACAAGCAGTAGGAAAACAACAATCACCACCATGGCTCTTGACCCTTTAGCAACAAGAGGGTAACTCAGAACCCTTTTAGAAATTCCCACATAATCTTTTCTTTAATCCATATTGAATTAGCAGATTTGTTATTCGTTGGTTCCAATCACAGAATACCTAATCAGTAAGCTATCACAATTAAATAACCATGCTTACTTCCCTAATTTGATTATCCTCAAATTAGAACAGCTACAACAACTTCAACAACCAGATTAATTTACATGCCTCTTTATCATTAGCCAATTAATTAACAATTAATTCCGGCTTTACGTTCATTATCAATTTCTATCATGAACGAACATCAAATCAAAGAAAACATAGATATCACTATATCTAGGAAAACATGAGGCAAACCGTTATCACTGTATAAAGCAAAAACATACGATCAACCAATTCTTTTAAACTGGTTCAAGTATTTAATTAGTTCAATTTCATTGGGATCCAAAGGGATAAATCATGCTAATTCTGCGATTGCACATATACAATTAGAGAAGCCATGAATCCCCTACCTCGAAGAGTTCTTGACGTCCTTTATCCACACAACGGGCCACAATCCTTCTCTCGCGACAAGTTATATGGAAGAAAGATCGACACAGCTTGGTTGCATCAAATAGAGCGGAACTGATCCGAGTAACGTTTGATTGTGAAACTCCTACAGGAATGATTGCAAGGTTCTAACATCTCATAGATGAGAACCAGGAGGAAGAACAATGAAGAATGATATCTCGTTCCTTTAAAAAAATTTAGAGAGGCGACGGTTTAAGATCCGATTTATTCTCCATTAAAAACGGATCACATTAACCCATGCGGTTTGACCAAGTAAAAACATCCCGGCCTTAGGAATAATTAATATAGGATTTATGGCCTTTGAATCGGCCTTAAAGTACTTAAAATAAGGTTTTAAAATGTTATTTACGTCAAAGAAAATGTCAAAGGGGCGAAACTGTTGGAAGCTAGAAACACTATTCACATACTCAAAATTTGGCAAAGGAAAGAATCGGTAGCTCTTAGGATTCTGGAAACACTGTTCAAACATGAAATTTGGCCAAAAAAAGGAATCGGTAGCTCTTAGGATTCTGGAAACACTGTTCAAACGTGAAATTTGGCAAAGGAAGGAATCGGTAGCTCTTAGGATTCTGAAAACACTGTTCAAATGTGAAATTTGGAAAAGGAAGGAATCGGTAGCTCTTAGGATTCTCGAAACACTGTTCAAAGGTGAAATTTGGCAAAGGAAGGAATCAGTAGCTCTTGGGATTCTGGAAACACTGTTCACACGTGAAATTTCGCAAAGTGTTAGCCGAGCTACTGCTAGACTGCGGCTATCGGTAGACCGAGGTACCGGTAGGCGGCGGCTACCGGTAGACCGAGCTACCGGTAGGTAGCGACTACCGGTAGACCGAGCAACTGGTAGGCAGCGGCTACCGGTAGGCCGAGCTACCGGTAGGCAGCGGCTACCGGTAGCCCAAGCTACGGGTAGGCAGCGGCTACCGGTAGGCCGAGCTACCGGTAGGCAGCGGCAACCGGTAGATCGAGCAACCGTAGGCTGTGGCTACCGGTAGACTGAGCTACCGGTAGGCTGCGGCTACCGGTAGACCGAGCTACTGGTAGGCTGTTGCTGGGGGATAAGTCACCTTGACCTCCCGGAACACCTCTAACACCACATTCTCACAAAGTAGTGGACTGGAGAGGTCCGACCAATTACACTATTGATCATTACCCTGGAATTGATCGAGACCTCATTAAAGTGATATAACTTCTAAGGGTATATTTGGACACAAATCATTCATGTTTATTCCATGAGGTAGTATGGTTTGTGTTTTTTTATCCTGATCCACTCATATTAACGTTATGAAATATTAATATCCCATTTTTTATTAATAAAACACAGTGGGATCAATTTGAACTTATTCTATAAAAATGATGGGTTTTGTAGGTTCATAGGGTTTCTGTTTGGTTACAGTAACTATATAGTGTATGGTTTTATGAACACATAAGATGTGTGCTAACTATTTGGAGATGATGAATTTTCTCATGTATACATTTTTTATTTCATATACACTACCTAAAATAGTGCAAGGAAATGTGGTTGAGAACATGGGTACATTATGTTTTGGAATGTACACAACCTTCACGTTAGGTAAACCACATGTAGTTGGAAATTTCTATGAACATGGGATGACACCCAATGTGAGGGGTACATGACCATGTAGAAGTACACATGTATACAAAATTGATGACTTCACCGTGTAGCAGGACATTTGGAGACACCATGTTTCACTTTCCATGTATAAGTACATGTCTATGTGTATATCTTAATGTACATGTCATTCAATTATAATTACACACTGTTTAGTTATTTATTATTGGGTTGTTTGGGTTTTTTCTACCTCAAAGCTGGAATTTGACTCATGATAAGTAAATTCTATGTGTTTTCATATTTATATCCCAATGGTGGAATACTTTTGAAATTTAATTTCAATTTGGATGGTTATTTGTATCAATGTATTTCATTTGA
This sequence comes from Viscum album, assembly GCA_963277665.1. Classification (NCBI taxonomy): domain Eukaryota; kingdom Viridiplantae; phylum Streptophyta; class Magnoliopsida; order Santalales; family Viscaceae; genus Viscum; species Viscum album. Next base: position 861,240,150 of record OY728151.1, read on the forward strand.
ATAATTTCCCCTATGGGTTGGGTTTGGATTCCTGTTCTGGGTTATGTTGTAAACATAGTGGCCTATGGAGTGTTGTGAGCTAAGAGATCATCTAGGAATGATCATGTAATGTTGGCCTGTTTGAGGTTCCTCATATAGATCATTGTAGTTGTGATCAAGTTGTATATTTAGTTATATCTTTGTTTTCCCCAACATATCAAGAATACATTACAAATGGATGGAGGAGATGAGGATTAGATTCTATAATTAAGAATTAGAGTGGTTGGAGAATTCTAAATTAGATGAAATTATAGTATTGGGATATTATAGGGTGTAATTTTAGTGTTTATTTGAGCATAAGGGAAAAATTGTGATTCCACTTGGGGAATTTTTTTCTGTTCATGTGATCATTGGATTCCATAGTCACCTGATGAGAATTCTCTTATGGAATGGTTATTCATCTATATTCATTTTATTGTGTGTGTTTAACGTGTATTGGTTGGATTTAGTATAGTAAATAATTAGGATGTTTCTAGATTGCAAGATATCCCATGTCCTTTTATGAGATAGAGGAATCCACAAATGGTGTTTTACACTTCTAATGTCCATTTTGGTATTTGAGGATTGTTTTATGGGCATGGGTGTTCAACCAAAACATTGTGTATTTACTCTGGTTTATAGATGTTATGACCTGGTTTATACTTTTTAGGATATTGTGATATGATTGTATTTCTTTTTTTGTAACCTAATTTACTATTAATGTGCAATGTTTTCTTTAATGGTTGGGGCAAAAGCCTCATTTTATTATTATGGTGAAGCAAAGACCTCTTTTAACTGGGTAGAGGGAAACCCATTACATAGCCCTGAGGCCCAATAAACATGTATCACATTACATACCCCATAGGCCCAAATTTTTGTCCCAATAGCCCTTTTGTGAATATTAACCCATCTGCTACAGTACCTGTACAGTACCGTCGCTCCTACATCGCCCTGCCGCTGCTACAGTACCCGCGGATCAACAGTGTCGCCACTGCTACAGTACTTCTAAAGTAACCTGCACCCAATGGGTTTTGAACTCCCATTTTTCATGTAGTATTATAGGGTGATTACCACTAAGCCAAACCCCAAATACTATTAATGTTAAATGATGAATGATAGAGTTTTACAAATGATCGATATGTATTATTCCGATATCTGTAATATGATATATTGCATAGATGCATTATATCTGTACTGATTTTATTTTTATGATTTATGTATTGGAACTAGATTTTCATAATATTGTGTAATATTTTTATGTATATTGGATATGATATCACATTTATGTCATATGATATTAAAATAATGCTTCATGCTAGGAGAGTATAAAATATAGATTACATCAAATATGGAGGCTCTAGACAGTGGTTGTATAAATTGTTATTAATGTGCCATATTGAAGATCTAGAAAATGAAATTATTCCAGGTGGTATGGATGGTTTATTGATAAACCACATCCATATTTTTTGAACATTACTTAACTCCCAACCATGATTGTTTTCATATATGGTTTTGGTGCTAGAATGATTCTCCATAAACAATTGTTTTGAAATAAATTTTAATTGTTGGACTGATGATCTAGTCATGATTGTTAATGATATATGATTTAGGTTCAAAAACATTCTCTATTCACTATTTTTTATTATACATGAGATATTTGTCAGTCTAATGGTATGTTCTTGGTTGTGAATTTCTATGGTAACTGTGAAATATATGTTAAGGTGACATTTGTGAGATAATGTTTAGGCCATGAGATATGATAATGGAAGACATAGATTATTATTCTAGATATTAGGATTTTTTTTAATATGGGTCCTCAAATTATTCATTCTTTTATTATTCTTCCATGGATATGGATCATGTTTTTTTTGGGATGCAGAATCATTGATACAATCACTAAGCCACTCAATTAGTTGCCAAAGAATATATGGTAGATCAATTTCTTGTACCTATGCGATGATATTTGGTTTGTTTATATTTATTTTTTGTTATGTTTTAGTTAGACTAATAATATTTCACATTTATGTTCTTATGGAAAAATTTTATAGCATCACATTTATGGGTATCCTTCTATGATTTATTCCCCATCACTTATACATTAACCTCAGATAATGTGAAACTGAATGTACGATTTCCGTTTGATCACAAATTCACCATGTATTGGTTTGAGGACCATTATTTAGTGGTTTATTATGATGATTTTGTGGATTCTGATGTTCAAGATCGAGAAGATTGACATTCTACTAGAGACTAGAAATTTGACATTGTTCGGAGTAGGTAGTAAGGCCTAATGAAATTATATTTTTAGTTTTTTAGTATAAGTGATTTTTATATTGGGTGATTGATGATTTATATATGGAATATGAATTTTTTCCTTTAATGTATTTCATTTATTTTTACATACTTCTATTTTAGTTTAATTATTTTATTCAAATTTTCCAAATTTTCCAATTTTTTGTTTTTTTACTTCATGATGAGAACTATGATAGGGGATATAGTTTTCTCACATTACAATCTAGATCCCTATTTCTAGTCATCATCCCCTATTATATGATGTCATTCACATTAGATATTGTGTTGAATGGGATTAGGTAACCAATTTCAGTGAATCTGATATAGGATGCTATAAATTGGATTCAGAGTTATTTACTTACCTATTATTTCACTATTTGGGAATTTGTAGTAAAGAGATATAGTAATGTGTCAAATCCTGTTATGGATTTTAGATGGGGAATCATGAGTATATGTTTCTATAGTAATTATTGTTTATTAAGGATGTTATTGATGTTATATGTATTTATTGTTATAGTATGATGTTTTTTCACATCAAGATATGCACATGTTGTTGGTATTTGATGGCATGTGATGGATTTCAAGATCATGGACCATTGGAAAGAGGCAAGTGGTTTGGGATGACTCTTAGCCTTTAGAGGAAATACATGTCTCATGCATCATGTTAGGATTATAGGATACACATCATATAAGAATACTAGTGGGTGATTTTATGGATTTCCTTTGGATTGATGGTTCTAGGTATCCACAATTTCAAGCTCAATGAGGATGAGGTTGATATGGTACCTATAAAAAACTATTCTGTTGGCCATTTTTGGATAATATGGTATAATTATATTTTTTTAGACCCCATTTGGATGGTTTCAGTTAAGTATTTTTCATGTTGGGTGGTCCGACCATGTGTTGTCTAATGTGAAGATTTATATTGAGTATGAGAGCTCGGGTTGTCATCGTTTTGATTGGTATATTATGTTAATTTTTTGTGATAATATATTGATTTTTTTACCTATTAATGTTTTATGATGTTGTGTGACTATGTGTTTTACATCCCTGGATTTTTTGCCTAATATGACATGGTGTAGAACTAGGTGGTTACACCTATTTAATTGACCAGAGAGTTGACTAGTAGGGAAATGTTGGAGATCCTAGTGGCCTTTTTGAGAAGAAAACAAATTTGGGAGTATAATTCATTTCAAATTCTATAGTTACCCATCATAGGGTTCGACAAAGTTATGAGTTTTTTTGTTACAAGGGGAAAATTGAATGAATTTTACTTCTAAAAATAGTGCATTAAGGTTGAAAGAAGGTTTCATATAGAGTATCATTGGATGAAATTAATTGTTTAGCATCACTTTTGTTCTTGTTTTTCTACCTTGTGTTTTTTTCTAGAGGGTCTTGTTCATTTAGTTTCATGCCCCAAGGATTTTTTTGAGTGTTTTTCCAAGGGGTTTTGTATTGGATTGAGAGCACATGATATCCTCAAATTTTCACGGTTTAGTAATTTGAGTTTTTATATCATGTGATATGACTCATTAGATACAAATATGGTTTTTTGGGTGGGTAACATAAGAGTATGAAATAGTTATGTTATAGTGGTATCATGGGACTGTGAGTGCTAGTGTTGTCTTGTATCATTCGTCTAGTGGATGAGATATTATGGGTGTGTATGTCTGAGGTGCATGAGTTGGGGAGGAATCCTTGATTGGGATGAGGGTCATTATGGAAGAGATGAGAGACCTATGATCATGGTGACCAGAGGACCTTGTGATTAAACTGTGTTGTTTTGGATTGGATGATATTTTGGTGGAATTAATTTAAAAAATATTACTATATTTTTATAATACAGATGATCACAGAAAATATTTTGAAATCAAACTGAGTTTTCTAAGAGAGAACTAACTTATTTCATTATATTGAGATGATTCCACGGGTTGATAAGTGACATCCTTGGAGGCTTATCATATGGAGAGGTGTGTTTGATATCATATGGTGGGTTGTGTACCATCATCGTTTTTTGAGTGTTGTCCCTTTGATGGATCAGGCACCAATGAATACAAAGAGATAGATTATCATATTCCCGGAATATTGGTAGTAGAGTAGTCATTTTTTCACTCTAGTTTGGTTGATGGATGGTCGTGTATAGTTATATGGATTTCATGTGATTGAGGTATGAGAAGTGGAAAAGATGTTTGTTCGTGATGAAAAAGAATGGTTACTCCTTTTGTGAGGACTACCAAATCGGTCGTGGTCATGTTACTCTTCGTAGGGTAGGGAAATATATGAGGTTAATAGAACATCGATTTGGTTGGTGGAACACTGAATATGTGACTTGAATAGACAATCTGTAGAAGGAAAATATCATGGATCATAATCGATATATGTGGTTGTGTTATATGGTGGGTGGAACCGTGGGATTGGTGGTGAGTATTAAATAAAATTGTTACAATTTGGGATGGGTGGGTTTTGTTAGGCACAATACATGTAGATTTTTTGTGGCAGAACGTAGTGTATGGTCTTGTGATGGATTGAGAAACTTATCCACTGAGCTATGTAGAGAAAATAAATTGGTAGATATGGGTATTGTATATTTTTTTGTTCAATGATTTATGAATAATGTGGTTAATAATTTTTAGTTATAATACCAATAAAAGTTCATAAGGATGATAATTTTTATTGAGGGGGGTTACAAAGACATGAATTTTTGGTGTTTTGGAATGTGAGATATATTATAAATTTTATCATTCTATTGTTTATCATGGAATTAATGGTGAAATTAACCTATAATTCGATATCCTTCAAATTATATAACCACTCCATTAATCCCATAATATGGTTATTATAATTTTATAAGATTTTTGTTCAATTCTGAGAAATTTTATTTTTGAAGAATTATTTATAATAAATATAATAAATATTAATTTTTTCCTCTACGTTCAATTGGGGATTCCTATGCATGCTTATATGGGTAGGATTCCTTCCATGTGTGGGATGGTATTTTATAAATGGGAGGATAAGGATATTACACCAGGACTTATCTATGATTTCGATATGGTTCAGATCATGATGCAGCAGCTTCCAAGAGTGGATTTAGAATTGATGCATCGATGGTAACACTATGAGGTATGATAGTTTGGTATAGTTTCCCCATTATCACCATATATTTATTATTCCACTATTTATATACATTTTAGGATTTCTAAGGACATAATTAGAGTTTTTCTATGCTTATTATATAGAAAACTTAGGTTTGAGGTAGTTCATAGGTGTTTCCCATTTAGAAACCCAAACTAAACGGACTGTGGTCCTATGAACACACACTGGGTTTATCACATTCATTGAATATGGATTTTTTGAATTTATATGAAATTTAGTAGTAATTTTAGATGTTGTAGAGTACATGGTAAGGAAATGTTTTTTGAATATACTCACCATTTACATTAGGTACATGCATTGTAGATGGACATGGACATGTACTTGGGAAGGCACACCATATTAGGGGTAAATGGCCATGTAGTGTTACATATCCAGACAACATCAACAACCATTGTATGTCATGGGACATGGAAGGATTGCAATTTGTTCTAGACATTTATAATTACTTTTCTAGGTGCTAATTTGAGAGTACATGTCATGTAATTTTACTTTATTTGGTGTTTTGTGACTCTATGTAACAATTAGTGTTTTATGAAGTACTTCATTATTATTTTTATACATAGATAATGATTGTGGAATAATTTTGTAATTTATTGGACATATATTTTATCTTTTGGACCAACGTATATCAGTGAGAGGATTTACCCAACAGATGTGATTTAAAATCCTATAGTGGGTTGGTTTCAAGGATACAAGCCCTGGTGATGGTTTTAAGCATGGATATCATCATAAATTTATTTTCCATGGGATATCTATTTGTGGACCCTTGTATGGGTCTCAGATTATGGTATTCAGTTGTATCTATGGGATAATCATTTATTTTTCCTGATGCACTGGGTCCAGTTTCCCAATGTTAGAGAAGTTGAGGATTAGATCCAATGTTAGTGGATCAATGTTGTGAGAGACTTTGGGGTTGTTTGGTATCATAGGGTGGTGTTTATGGTTAGGATAAACTATAGTATCATGATGGTTCTAATGGACTCTTGAGGATTACTCTATCGGGGTCATTTCTGATCAAGAGATCATTAGATGTTGTTGTCAGATATTGAGAATTGTTGTGTATCGTGGTCATTCATTTAGTTATCATTGTTTGGTTCTTTTCGATCAAGGATCATTCGGAGGACAATGAGGGATACTTTATGGTATTTCATGAATTATTATTGGCCCATTTCTAGGAATGATATAGAGGAAAACGTTTATGAGTTTCATACACATACTATGGAATTTTTGGTATTTTATATTCATTAAAAGAGAATTAGGGTTTGACCATCCCTTTTTAGGAATATCCTAGTTTTTTATGTTGATTTGTAGTTTATGATTATGAAGATATTGTGATATGGTTGGACATACAATGAATTTGTACATTTTGATATGGTTGGATATAATATTATTTTTAATTTGGTTTATTAGTAAATGATTTTCATGACTGTGAGAGTTGGAAAAATGATCCATATGCATCGTTTCATATCTATGTAGTTGAAAATGTTGGATAGGACACTTCATATTAGTATGAAATGCTTGTTTATTGTTTATACTTTGTGTTGATGATCCTGTCACAATGTGTAATATTTTTGGGTATAGTCGATATGGAATCACATGTATGTTGTTAGATTCTAGACTGAGGTTTTGAAAATAGATATTATACTATATGGATTATGTGTTAGATTGAGGCCCTAAACAATGATAATATACATTATTGCTTATTTTCATAAGTAATGCTCTAGTAAATGATGGTATTCTAGATATGAGGGATGTTATACTGATGCTCCACATCCATGTTTTTTTCACTATACTGCTGCTCCATGAATTATTGTTTTGATATATGGTTTAGTGGTTGGACTCATGCTCATGGAATTATTATTTTGATATATGTTTTATGTGATAGAATTTTTCTCTAGGAATGGTATCTTTTATAGATTTTCCAGTACTATGACTAATTGTACAAAAACTATTTTTATGATACATGAGATAGATTAAAGATTTATTTTTTAGGATTCATAGTACTTTTTTGTGAAACTGGGATAAATGTATTCATGTTACAATTATGGGATAATGGTTTGTTCATGAAGACATGGTATGATAAGACCTAGATTAGAATTCTTGATGACAAGATTATCATAAAATAGATACAAAAATTTTAATTATTTGTTGAGGCAACCACATATATGGTCCTTACAACTTATTTGGGATTCACAGTCATTAAGATTTACTCTATGACACACTAATATTGGTCGACAAAGGTATGATCAATTGATGTCATATACCTAAAGTACAATAGTTTTTTTAATTTTTATTTTTAGATATGTGTTAGCTAATCAAACCATACATCATGAGCATTCACTTATGGATGTATATTATAGGTTATTCATTGGCGGTGGCATACTAAGTGTAATTCATCACATGTTGTACATAAACCATGGGAATCATATTGACCATATTATTACATTCAGGTTGATAAGTGATGAAATATGATTAGGGATGAGGCCTAGGATTTAATTATTGAAAAGGATGTCCATGTGGAGACAGATATTCATGCTAGAGAATCTCGACATGGTACTGGTGAATGGGTATGTGATATGGCACTGAGATGGTATTAGAGTATAATGTTTTTTTAAATTTTTAATTTTCATATATGATCCCATAGTAGGATATTTATATAGAATGAATTTAATTGTTGCTTAGGTCATTATTTAATTTCATTTTATTCTATAATTATTTTATTTTTATTCATTTATCCATCTACATACATTGATGTATATGTTGTTTTTTTATTTACATCTAGTTGTGAGAACTAATATGGGGGTATAGTCTTATCACATTTCACTTTAGACCCCCCCTAATTCATAATCAATAGACATTAGAATATGAGGAGGGACAATTGAGGTTTTGTGGAGAACCATATCTGATTCTAGTTTAATATTTCCGTAGGGTATTCTATAAGTCGACTGAGCTAGATAGATCGGTAGAGATCCTTTAGAGAAAATATTTATCTCCGTAGAAGAACATTGTTTTTTGGAGTGTGAGGAACATTGATATTCCAAAAATAAAATATCCACTATAAATGAATTTAGTTATTTTAATTTGTTCTTTTTCATTGAGATAAATTTCAAAACATCTCACAACCTATTTTTCATGATTCATTGGAAATAAATAGTGTTGAATAACTTTGGTTGTTCAACTGTGGTTTCAGATTAGGATATCTCTAGTCAAAGATTATTGGATTAGTGGTTCAGAAGCTCTGGAATCAATGTGAATCAGAATAAGGCATTTGTTATTATTATTTTTGTAGTTTTTTGGTTCATTTGGAAAGAATTGAGTAAGGATTCACTTGTAGAGATAATAATAACCCCACTCATACTTTTTTCAAATTAAATGCCTCTTGCTCGATACAGTGTGGTCACTAAAATACCGGGACTGATCCATATCTCAATTAACATCAGAATGTGAATATACAATCAATTGTCCTTTCATTCCTGTCTCATTACCACAGTATTCATTGGAATGTAATGATTGATTATTTCTAACATAATATTTATGGTTTGATCATCATGAAATTCATAGAGTGTGGTTGTATCATTAGATACATTATTCTATATTTTTCTATTGCTTTCTTTGTAGGGTACGATTTTGGTTACTCTCTATAGTATGAAGCCAACGCTATGCTGACCATAATGGAACCTTTTAATGTCAAAAATTTCATGATTACCTCCCATGAAACTGATTCAAATGTTTTATACATATTTTTTTCAATTATATATCCACTATCTGGGTCATCACCTATCATATCTGTAATTTTAAACCCTCATTTCTAACTACATTGATCTTTCACACACCTAGTGCAAGGATAACAAGGTGAATGACTAATTTTTTTCAAGGAATCCTTCTGAAACCCCTCTTCATTATTTTTCAAATTTATGGTCAATACCTATTGAAGGAATGAATGTTATAAGAAATTATTATCTTGAGATTCTCTATTTTAAAAACCCTTAAACCCATACTTTTCATTTATTAACATGAAGTTAGTATTCTTAATAAAAATTAAAATTTCATTTCTAGGTTTCTGACATTTCATTCCAATTATCGAAAACATATCAATTCTAAAAAATCTCAAAAAATAATAGAATGATTAGTTTTTATGGTTTAGATTCCATTTATTTTCAATCACAGACAAAAACTGAAAATATATGTGAATATTCCAATGAATTAGTAATCGGTTCCATTAAACCAAAACCCTATTAAAAAATTATTAAATAAATATTCAATGGTATTTTAATAATCTATTATCACTTTTATATATTTTCCATGAATTTAAATTCCCTAAATTTCCATACAAAACTCATGTGTATCTATAAATAATTCAAGGGAATATATCCCATATTCTAAGTCGTTCATAGTAGTTCATTAGGGTCTAAGGTGGCCCCCATAATCATTATTAAGAGAAAACTCTATGATATATTATAACTCAACATTATGAAAACACATATTTATAATATTATTGATATTGATTTTATAGTTATATTTATTATTGGAAATATAATACATTTATTCATCTCGGGGAATATACTTTATTTCATTAATCTTATGCAATGAATCCTAGGATTTTACAAGAAATTGAACTATATCTGTATACCATAGTACCTCTCCATCAATCAAATAAATCTTTTCTATTATAAGAAATCAATTATTTGATCTTTTTATTGAATTTACACCTCAGATCAATGATGTAGCCTGCTGAAGTGATTCCCATCATTAATTTTAACTTTTTTTAATTTCGTTGAGTCAAACTCCTAGAGAATAAACATCATTCACACATGATGTGTATTTTTTCATTCAGTATTTATTATTTACCAATGGTATCCATGGGTGATAAAAAACAACCATAACATACATTAATATTACTCTATATTTCTTGAATATTATTAATATACAATGATATATCCCACACAAAAACACATTGGTTTTTTTCATTTACAAACTAGATACATGATCTTATTATTTTAGAATATGTCGTCGATATTTCCCATAAAACAATCCATCCAGGATATACTTCAAGGAATATCATAGATAATAATTATATTATCTTACCAAGGAAAGGGATTGTAGAAAAACAATTATCTCATATGGTTAATATGTGAGAATAAAAGATTAACCAATTGAAAATCATAATCGTGAATAAAATGAACATTTGGGCATGATAAGTAATTAATGTTCATGAAAATGACAAAACAAAATCATAACCAATAAGAAAATATGTCTTAAATCTTATTTCTTCACATATGTATTTTTGTGTGACATAACACATGAGTCAAAGGATGATGAAAACAAGATTGAATACTCATGATTTATTAAAATGTAATATATGAATATCCTATATCATATAGATTATTTATTATATTATTTCACATAAATACACATATATTTCCTTGTTGAATATATATGATCATTAAAAATATAATAAAAATAAAGTATATAGTGTCCAATAATAGTTTGGGATCACTCTCTATTGTCTAAATATAGTTGATACCATCCCTTTGGGTTATGGTTTCACATCCCATTCCAAATAATATGATGAAACATCATGTTTTGCCCAATTCACTGGATAGCTATATAATTGAAGTCCCACTTATCACATAGTGGATTGAGTTCAATTTCATTCCATAAAACCTAGTAGATAGACCTTCAAAGGTGATTGGAATCACTCCCCATTTCTTTTAATAATATGAGATAAAAATCATTACACCATTCATTTGAAATGTATATAATTTCCTACCCACCTATCACATAGTAGATTTCATTTACTCTCCATTACATAAAAATTGATTATTGATTCCACTTGGGGTTTGGGTTCACTCCATATTCTCTATCATCACATGAGATATAAATATCTATCCAATTCATTGAAGGGATAAATAATTTATTTTCCACACATCATAAAATGATAAGAAAACATATGTGTATCGTGTGATCATAAATTAATTTAAAAATCAATAATATCACAATTAACCAATTACAATGAATGTATATTTATATATACCCTCATTAAACATAAAATTGAATAATTTAGGGGAATAATTTGTGTGAGTATATTGAAACATAACCCCTATTAGAAATAATAAACTTTAAATAACATTAAAAAATAAGGAAAACAACTTATATGAGAAATATAAAAGGTTTTGAAATATGTGACCCTTTATAATCTGATATCATTTATTTTACAAATAATATTTTTAATAATATATAAGTTTAAGAAACAAACTTATAAAATAAATAAAACATACTCATGGAGACCAAATATCATTTGAAGCAATTATTCATAATGAAAACTGAATAAACTAGAAAGGGAAACTGACCATGTAAAATTTGTAAACAAATATTCCTTTAATAATATTTTATTTAAATTATATAGTAATAGAATATAACCTTAAAATATAATATAAATATTGATAAATAAATTCAAAAAAATCAAATTAAAATAAGGATATAGAGGAGAATGGTTCTCAACCAAATGGATGTGTTATAGTTATTACAAACTAATATTTTCCATTTTAGTCAAATTATGAACCAAACAGATGTGAAATGTTAACAATACATTTCAATAATATAAATAAAAATATTATAATAAAATAAATTGATTTATATATAGAAAAAACATAATATTTCATGAATTTTATTTCATTCACAGTTCAATGTGAAATTTGGAAAAACCCTATCTTGGCTGGTAGATTATGAATAAAAATAATTTAAAAGAGATAAAATGGCATAGGTTTTTAAATGACATTTTTTTAATGAAAAAATTGATGAAATAAATAAATATTTTATTATATATATAAATATATAATTTTTTTTAATATCTATAATATCTCAATGATAGAAAATTTAGATAATAAAAAACTACCATGTACTTATTTTTCATTGAGAATGTTCTAATTACTTGTATAATTAACATGGATTCTTATTTTTTTACAAAAAAAATTGCATATAAATTTATTTGATATAATATAATTCATTTAAAATTAATTATAACACATATAATTAATTTTAAATGTTAAAATAATTATTCTAGTGTCAACATTTTTGTTTTTCCATACAGGCATAGATTTGGAGGTTTTGGTATATGATCATTAATCGTAGGTAAATCTACTTTATAATTTTTATGAATATTTATTAAAAAAAATTTATTAAAATTTTTAGTTTTATGGTCATTTCATATAAGATATGTTTATTAATCACAATGAAATTATAAAAACATCATTTTCATTTATTGTTGGATAAACCAAGGATTTGGATTTTTTGTTTAATATTTATTAGAGTATTTCAAAAAATATTTACTATATTAAGTTTAATAAATAATTATTACATAATATTACATATATTTAATTTTTCTTACTCAGTCATTTTGAAAAAAATATAACATCCTAAATTTAGGTGTAAATTCCAATCAAAACTAGTACAGATTATAATAATCAAATAGGTAAGAAAATGACATTGTATAGTTGTAATATCACATTTAACGAATTGTAATTACTTAATAAAACATGTGTTATTTGATAAATATTTTTTCTTGAATGTTTGGATGAATAAGTGATGAATAATGACTAAGTATATTGACACTCATATGTTGAAGACATTAATCTTATATTACCGATTAGCTTGTAAATAATAGAATTGGGACTCCTAATTATGACCTTATAACCAAAAATATTATAAATGATTATTTATGATTTAGTTTCTGTATGTATTCATTATGAAACATTAGAAATATTTAATATTATTTTTGGTATTGTGGGTATCCTTTTATAGGTGAGATTTAGTGTTATTTTACTAAATGTACTTTTTTAAGGAATAAGGAAAATATTATCTCATAGAAAAATGATGTAAATTGGAATAATTAGTCTTATAGGATAATATAAGTCACATAATTATCTCATTTAGTAATTTAGGTATAATTGTTAATCTCATATTATGTCATGAACCATATCATGATTGTTTATATAAAATAATTGAAATTTTAATTTCACTCTCTGAAGGACTTATAGAAAAAAATTGTAAGTTAGCTTATTTAGATATAAAGTATAATATTTATGAACATATTTTTGGAATTGTTATATGGTTTTTGAAATAGTATAATAATTTTGCAGAATTCTGTGGGGTTTGAATTTTAGAAGGATATTTAATAATTAATTAATTAAATACCATTTATCCATAAATGTTTGTTCTGTGATATTTCATGTTTGAAGAATTGATCATAATACCTAATTCCCAGTTTGAGTCTAAAATAAGGTGTTTTTCATATGTGGGTAATTACCACAGTTAGGATGTAGAGTCCCATCCTGGTCCACTTTTTGTCTCCCTATTCATTTTCTTTTTCTTCTTTTCACTTTTCGTTCTTTTATCTTTCTGAATCATTTTTTGTTTTATACCATGTAGATCAAATATTCCCCCCATTGTTATTTATACATCTATGTGATATGATATCAGGAGAATTTGGATATAATTGTTAGAAAAAGATATGGAGGCACCACTACGGATCTCGAGTTACATCAGTTCTTCATACAGGTACAACAAAATTCAAATTGGATATAAGATTCTCTAGTTTCCAATAGTACATATAACCCTCTTAATATTTCAACATTAAATCATCATTGATTATTTTTATATTTTTTTCATAAAATTTTCTCTTTCAGACACATCATGACCGATATGGTGGTTTTCTCACAAATCTTGGTGTTTCGCGACATCGACATGGGTTTTTATTTAAGAAATACCTATCATACAACATTTGGATTGAGGAACGTAGATTTTGATTTCATTCTATTTGGGGAAGATGATTGTTTTTATATTTACAAATTTTTTATTGGTAAAATCCATGAACATGGCCATGTGTTCATGTACATGGTTAGGTGGAGTTTTAAAAGTACATTTCATATACTCTAGGAACAACCCATTTAGTGGAAGAGGAACATGTGGTGATGTATTTAAGAAGACAAATCATATAGCAGTATGTGGATACACCAATGTATTCCTTGTATATGTACCAGTACATTAACATACCCCATGACTCCTCTTTCCATGTAGAAGTAAATGACTAGGTGAATCATTGAGATTTCACAGAGTGTACTTCTTCCAATGAAGGGGTTTTGGGGGTTTGATGCGATAGATTTATTATTGGAATTCTGATAGTTCATTCTATGTTTTCATTTTCACATAGAACATAATGGTGGGATCTATTTAGAATTTTGAGGATTTTTGAATGTATGTTTTTTCTATTATGGTTTTTTGTAGTATTCTATGATGGTAATGGTTTGAGAATCCTTATAGGGGAGGTATAGTGTGTTGTGAGGCTTGTGTGAGGGTGTTTTATAGTGTTAACCTTGTAATGATGATTATATGTGAGTTTCAATGAGGTTCCTTTTATATATTTTTATAGAGGAAACAAGGCTTATCTTTAATGGAATCATTAGTTAGGTTCATCACGTTTTTTAACCGGTTTCCTAATGTTTGGACTAGTAGGTTCCTTGTGGGTGGGTTGACAACATTGGATGATAGGTATTTGTGGTATATTATGAGGAGATATTGAGATAGATATATCAGATATATTCTATGTAATTCTTCTTTGGGTGAGGTATCTCTTGAATTTTACCACTTGGTTATGAGTTTCTTGAGGCTTCCCATAGGGGTGGGTGTTTTGTGGCATTGAGATGGAGTTTATCCACAATTCCTCTAACTAGGCATAGCCCGAGGTGTTGATTTTATAAGGGATCCATTAATAGGGTTTTCTATATGAGGTGAGGTTTTTAGAGGATCCCCTTATATGGTTTATTATTTGGTTACTGTGATAGTATATGTGGTTGTTTTTCTTCTGACTGGTTTCCCTTTGATAAGAACTATGATAGTTTTAGTATATTTAGATAGATGATACAAGTGTTTGAAGACAGTTGTTTTTGAGATATGAAAATGAGGTTTGAGGTTTTAAATTTTCAATATTTGTTGTGATATAAGTGTTTTTTGGATATTTTTCATTTGTTAATGTTCATTGAGATTTATTATATTTTTCTCCACTAATAATTGGTTGGATTCTATGAGGCAGGTATAGGGATATAATGGGAAATCTTCATGGGTGAAACAGCCTTAGCTCGGTGGTCCTCTAAAGGATAGGGTTATTGGACCATAGAGTATGTTGTTCACTATATGTTCTATTTTTAGGTTTTTGCATTTTCATGTTTCATAGTGATTTGATGAATTATAAATTCATTGTGTTAGATCATCATGACATTTGGGCATAATAGTACAATTTTGAGGTACATATAGTGTCCCTAATAATAGTTTAGATCAGACCATTTGAGTCTCAGTTTCTATTATACGTTAAGGGTGTTTTGACATCATAGATGATATCATGTATTCTGGAAAGTGTTTTTGTAAATATGTTTTTCGTTGGATATACATAATGCTTAGGGAAACATGCATGATTATGTTGTTTTATTTTACATGTTTCTAAATTCAAATATATAGATCTATAGTGAGTGTTGTTATACATATGTGTGTCATGATAGAACCATAGGTTTCGTGTTTTCATTTTTCATAACACATTAGATTATTTTCTATCATTTTATTATCTCTTATTATGGTAGTAATGATTATATAGGATGAATATGACTACTGCTACTTTGACATGATATGACATCAGATGTTAAGACCAACATTTTGGGTTTCCTACTGATGTTTTCTTCTGGCCCCCTGCTCATGAAAATCAATTTACATTAGACCATATATTCATTCATTCAGTTTGATCATGGTGTAGTGGATCAAGAAATGCCCTAGTGTTTCATATGCATGTTGTGCTTATTTTCAAGAGTCAAATGTTCATATTCAAGTAGATCTTCCATCATATAGACTGAGAATGTGGTTCGGATCATTGTTTCAGGTGATACATTGGTATATAATTTCCCTTATTATATTTTAATTTTGTTTGACCAAGTTGGTGGCTAGTTTATGACATATTTTTCCATAAGTCTATTTATAGCATTCAATATATTATTCTTATTTTAGATATCTATTTTTCTTTTTATAATTTTGTGTTCATTGGTTACGGTGTTTTTAGTCCTTTACCACTATTATTTTTCGTTAATATAATGGAATAATATCCTCAGAATATCCTTCAATGACCTTTCATCTAGTCATAAGCCTCTAAAATAGAAGGAGGTATTCATGAGGCCTTGAGGTAATCCAAATCGATTGATGTGTCAAGTAAAAAAGGTACATTTAATGAAAGAATAGAATTATATATATTCATTTTCATAGTCTTATAATTTTTGGGGGACAATAGATAAAAGGTCTAGGAATGCTTCATACTCTATAATGGATACTGCACATGTGTATCAGAAACCGTTTTTTATGTAGGAAGTCCTTCTTAATATGGATGTTGGCTTTATGTTCTTGCTATGAATTGTTACAATTCCATGATTTTCACCATTAGTGATGGACATGTGTTATTAGATTTTATGATTTTGGTGTTTTTGGCTTTATGAATTATTGAAATTGGCCTATACTAATGAATCATTGTAGACACATATGATGAAAATGTTTGTTTGTGTGGGTTTTTAATGATAATAATGGTTTAGATCCTTAAAATTTCAGCAACAGATTATATGGTGTTTTCTTGTAAATTTTTTTGCTGGGATTATACTAAAATGAACCATGTCTCTTTTCTAATGATAATTTTCAATTAATCCATTATATATGTGTTCACTAGTGGTTTATATTTATTCCATCATAAATGGATGCATGGAATCCATATTGGGTTGGTGAGGTCCTTATCGTGTTATGTTACTATTGAAGGTGGATGGCTTGATAAAAGAAATGATTCTGGAGAGAATATTGGATTTATAGAGTTCAAATATGGTTGTGGTGTCCTTTATATGTTTTCTAGTGGGGATATATATTCCTTTATATTTTGCAGTGGATAATTTTCAGTGATTGTAGTTTCTTTTTTATGATAGGATTCATGTTTTTATGTCAATGGGAGAGGGTAGGTTTTCATAGATATGTGGAATATTGGGTTTCTAGGTGTTCTTTGGTTATAAAATAGTGTGTGTGGTTGGGAACTCATGGTGTTTGGTCTAAACCTATGCGGATGGTGGTCATGTTTGTTGATCGTGGCTTAAAAAATATTCTTTTTTAGGTTATGTGTCAAGGGAGCTCTTGTTTATTAGAATTATACCTTTTGAGAGACATGTATAGTGGGATTATCTTAAATATTCTAGTTTTTTTAGTTCAAAGATCGTTTAATCAAGACGGATCAAGGAAGGTTTTCATGGATAACTTTTCCTTGAGGATGGTTGTGGTGTTTTCGTGGATTTTGGAAGGAATCAATGTTTATAATATATGTTCATGATTGATAGGTGCATTTTTGTATTGGATAAGTGAGTACACTATGATATGTTTTGGTCATAAGATAAACTTATGGTGGGGAGTAAAACACATGATGTTTTTGTTTGTGGATATTGTTTTAAGAGGTTCATTGTGTGTGGATATATTATTCCTAGAGTGTGTGGAATGGGCAGTACTTTTTTCATGTTGGTTATCTGGTTTCAGATATTTAGCCATGTAATTTCATATTCTTCTAAAGAAACTTATCCTGCTCTAGGGATATTTTTTCATGGTTGAGGAGTTATGAATTGGATACTCATATTGTGGGGATGATAATATCAGTTCTGGTTGAATTTCACTTATTATGGGTGTGTTTTTGACACTATTGGATTGGTCGATTGACGATTATTCTTATATTTGAAAAAAAATGTTTTATGTGAATATATTAATTGTGATAACAAGTGAGTATTCATAAGGGATAAAATATTTAATTTTTGGGAGGATATCATGAACAATTTCCTAAGAGTGTTTAGAAATAGGAGAAAATTGATTTTTTCCTCTCGTGCGATAATCTAATGGAAAATTTTAATTACTCCTATCAAGAGATGTCAGATAATTTATTTGACCACTCAATTGGTCTAAGGAAAAAATTGTTACCCTAGGACATGAGTTTCGTGGAATTATGTTACCTTCAAATTTTGGCCAATTATTTAATATTTAATTAATTAAATAGTGTATATTCAATCATGTTCGTTCTGAAATATATTATGTTCAGAGTATCAAATTTGACATCTAATTTAATTTTTGAGTCTAGAAGATGGAATTGATTCTACTTGTATCATGTAATCCTTTTCTGTTTTAGGTCTGTGTCAGATTCACTTTTCTCATCTATCATGCATAAGTTTTTCTATCTTTTTTTGTCTTTTGCATTTTCTCTCAATTTTCTATTTTTTCCATTATTGTTTCATGTACCCCCCATTTCCCACGAGGCTTACATTAGAGATAGTGAGGATAGGGGTAGGATAGTCATATAATAGGAAGATATGGGTAAGAAATTACCACAACATATCTCGGGTCACATCGGTTCTTCATGAGGTTTTTGTGGAACATGCATCATATCAATTCTTTGATATTTTTTATCCTAAAGTATGATCATTAAATATTTCATTCATTAATCCTCACACATTAGTTATTTTAATGTTTTATCTTGTAATTTGGACTTTTATGTACCCATAGTGGGTTGATCTGGTTGTTTATTGGGTGAATAGGGGATTTTCATTTCATCAATAGAGATTTTGGTTTGGGAAATCTTGTTCACATGGAATCTGTTGTTATAGAATGTAGGTGTTCCCTTTCTCTTAGTTAAAAATAAAGTTTTTAGATGTACATGTAGTGTTTTTTATGTACAGACAATATCGTAGAACTTGGTCTTGTACAAGTCCATGTGGTCTTGTAGATCAGAAGGTAATGTTTTGGGAGTGTATATCGTTTACTCAATGTACACCCTATGTAGAGGGACATGGACATGTGGCCATGTACTCATGAAGACACGACATATAGAAGAACAATACTGATACCCTTCAAAGACATTAATTTGTAATAGTACACTGCCAAACCCAATGTATTTTCAAGCCTTGTATATGTACATGGACAGGTGTTTCTTTGAGAGTACATGGTGCGTAATTGGATGTACATATCATGTACTTTTTATAGAAAATGGATTTTTGGTGTTTTTGTTCTCTTGAGTTATAATGTTATGTGTTTGTAGTCGATTCAAATTATTTTTCTTGGTAGATCATAGTGGTGGGATTTTTTTGGCATTCAGTAATTTTCTGGATGGTGTTTTGAACTATTAGAATTTTAGTGGGATTTCATTGAGGTTGTGGTACTAAAATATTATCAGGACATGTTTAGTGATATGTTAGTCTCATTTGATGGTGTGATCTTTTTCATTAAATTTTCATGGTGATATAATTTGATTTAGATTTAGGAACATAGATAGATTCAAGGATATGAAATTGACGATGTTTATGGATGGGATCTTTAGATTGGTTTATCATGGTTTAGGTGTTTCTTTCAGATGGTATAGATTGGATACAAATGGATAATTTTTCATCATGGGATGTTAGGTAAGGATGGGTTTCATTGAGAAGATTTCAGATTGGTTTGAGGGACCAATTGTATGGAATTCATATCTGAAAAATCATTTTATTGAGGTTGGACCTCTAGGAGAGGTGTTTCTTGAGATAGACAATATAAGTGAGTTTTTTGAATCTTTTATCATGGATTACAACCATAGATCCTCTGAGAGATCATGGCCCATGTTATAAATTTCTACGAGGATCCATTTGTAGGGTTTCATGAATGAGACAGGGTTTTCTAGAGGATACCTTTTCTGGTTTTCTTATTGTGTTGAGGTTATAGGAATCATGGTGTTTTCCACTTCATTTTGTTGGCGTAACATATGGTCAAAGGTAGTTATTGTACATTTGGATAATGGGTTTTGGTATTAGATGACTCAACTATTGGGTTGTGTCTTTTATATTTGAGTATTCTATTATTTCTGATATGATGTGAGAGCTAATACCTTTGAAATTTTATTAATCCATTTCTATTCCCTATGATTTAATTTCTTTCATTTATATTCTGATTAGTTGTTTTGTGTGTTTATTAGCTATATAGATAATGGATTATCTAGATCAGTGAATATTACATCGGAAATTGTTTTTTAGGGCCAGGGTTAGAGGACCTTGGAGGTTATTTTACTCCCAATGTACTACTGAATTGATTTGGGCCTATTCAGGTATACTGATGATATGTTGAGAAGTTAATTTAACCTATTAGTTATGTATCACTTTTAGTAATGGTAGTATGCAACTGAGGTCAATATGGACTACCTATGGCAAGCTCAGAACATATAATTAGAGCTATAGTGTACGGTAGATTCACTTGGTGTAATTATTCAAGAGAAGAGTTCACAGGGTCTAGCATGGGTTCCAGACCTTATTTGGAATTTGGAGCACCTTTTTTACCAGGTAGACATGCTTGATGTTGTGGCATTGTGGGCCATGTTTCACAATTCTTATGCTTAGGGAAATAGTGAGGGTAGTTTAACCATATAGTTTTAGGATATAACATAAGGTTTTATGTTTTCCTTGTGTTTAGTCTTTCATGTTTCTTTCTATATTTTGTGTGTCTCATAGGACGGTATTCACATTATTCTAGGCTTGAAATGACATGTGATATATACATATGTTTGGATAAATGATGTTATGAACACCATTTTGAGTTTCCCAATTATAAATTCTTATCAACCCCTACATCTGAATCTAACTATATGTATATACCTTATGTCTCATTTTGGATGAGTATAAGAAAATAGATCCGGTGGAGTCCAAGTGTTTCATGTTCGAGCAGAGGTGATCAGGTGGAGTCAGAGGTTCTTAATAGAGTATTTCAGCCTGCATGGATATAGGGCGTGCAGTTCGGCTAAGATTAGTTGTAGTATATTGTATATTTATTTCCTTTTAATTTATTTTAAATGTGTTTGACATTATGGGTGACCAGGGTATTTATTCATTGTACATGAGTCTTTATAAAAAATTCCATTTATTACAGTTACTTTAGTTACTCATTAATTTGTGAGTAATTTGGTGTTCTTGGATAATGTTTTGTTTAGTCTATTTCTATTGTAATAAATCACTTATCTAAGGGCATAGTCTCCCCGCTATATACTTTTACCTCATCGATATTTGGTATCATCATGCATATGAGGAGGCACTCATTAGGCAGTATATAAATATAGATCAGGTGACATGTTGTGTCTAATTGGATAGGTTTGTGATAGATTAGGTGTTTTCCCCTTGGTTAGACCATTTTACGTCATTCATCACTTATTATGGTTACTCAATTTCTATATTGGAAAGTTAATTTTATCCTTAAAAATAAAATTGAAATTGTATCCTAGTTTGGAAATTATTATACCAAATAATAAATTATTTTATTTCATTCAATTTCAAAATGGGGATAAAAATTAATATTAACAAAATAATGAAAAGATCATAGGAACAAATGTGTATAGCGCAATTTTATGACTAAAAATTCAATTATTTCTATTCATTTATAAGTAATTATAATTTAATGAATTCAAAAAAATATTATTAGAAATATAGAAAATATTTTTCATCAAAATCAATATTTAATAGTGTTGCATTTAGTTTATTATGATATACATACACCATCTATAGAAAGAATCCAATATTTGAAAAAAAAATATTATTTTATATGATATAACATTATTAATAAAAATTAAAAAAAAATAATAATTTTTTTAACTTTTTATTTATACTAACAATTAATTCGATTATACATCAAACTCTAAATATAAGAAATTTGAATTATAATGATAAACTTATAATATAAAATAAATTTTTTTTATATATAACATTACTATTTAGAAAAGAATAATTATAATAATTTTCATAATATTTTCATAAATATTTTTATGATTTAATTTATATAATTTGATAATTATTCTTTTAATATTACCTATATATTCATATAATATCATTATATGAATGATGTTAATATAATAAAATATCATAATTAAAAAAATTGTTCCTTTAGTATCAGTTTTTTTTGCATGTTAAATAATTTATCTTCATTATATTTCAAAATAATTTATTGTATTTATATTAAATTTAATTTAATGTAAAATTGCAATATCCAATTAAAATTTGTTTATTTCAATTAATTACCAATATTTTGAAACTAGTATAATGTTTACTTTTTTTGACTCAAAACAATACATGCCTATCAATAACATCAATTAACTACCATATAACTAAAATTAAATTCTATAATTATATACCATTTATCTCAAAAAACCACTCACTTATCATTTAAATAGTTTTGATCCGGGATCCTGCCAACCATGTTCTGTATTAATGATGTTTTTTCTAATTATTAATTTTAATCGACAAATAGTGATTCTTAATTGTGAAAATGATCCATGAGAATTCATAGCTATAATAATATTTTAATTTTTTTGTTATACTATTTTACCTAATTCAATTTTATGTAATGTAATCAAATATCTTTACAATAATCAATAGTATATAATACATGGTTTCATGTTACGTATATGCAACAAACCATCATCTGTGAATAAATTGCTGTAAAATAAATTCATTTTTTATAAGATTTATTTCCGTAATATATTTTGATTAATTATAAAGAATAAGGGTAAGATATTTTGAAAATAAAATCAATAGTAAAATTTTGGATGTCACATTCTACCAAATATAAATAATGTTGTTTCTCTAAATTTTAATTTCATACACCGATGAGGACTGTTGAGTTTATTAATAACATATTCTTGACATGAGTTATAGTTTTATATAATATTTCAATGGTACAATTCTGGGTATGAATATGAAACTAAAAGTTTCCATCATAATAGTAGTATGATTGTATTTATATTTTTCATAACCATTACACTGAAAACAATATATTATTTGTAGTTTTTTAGTATAGGATATCCACAACCCTCTATAAATCCATTATCAGTATACAATAGATGGTGTAATACAATAATCATTGAATTGATATGTGGTTTACAACACACACTAGAAAGTTTATCATTATTTTATTAATACTTTGATAGATTTTAGAGGTGGTTACTCCAGAACAACCGTAAATTTAATAATTTTTGGTGGTATATATTCAGTTAGAGGCTCTATATATATATATATATTGGTTAGATTTTAAAGGCTCTACCTATATATTTTTTTATTTTGGATTTTTTTTTCATTTTTAATAAAATAGAGGGGGTTACTAACCCCCTATAATATGTTAGATCATAAATGTTCAAAACCCCAATCATTTTCATTAACAAAATAAAATAATATATATAAATAATTAAAATTATTTTATAATTGTGGTTAAATATATAATAACATATTATTTATATTTTTATTATTCAAATATTTTATGTGATTATATATAATAATATTTCTACGACACATAAATATAATTGCATAATATGTATATTCATTAATAAATATTTATTTTTATAAAATTTTATTTCTTATATTATTAATTATAATATATTAGTATAAATATATTATATAAATATTTATTGAAATAGATTTTATTTAAAAATCATTTAAAAATTTGTTAGTTTTTATAACAATAATAACAATAATACATTATAATGAAATATATTTACACACACATTGAGTTATCATTAGATGGGGTTTTGAAAACCATATTATTTAGGAAATTAATGGTGGTGTATGACAATAATAAATTTTCAAGAAGAGAGGGTGTTTTAAACACAAATATAATATTTTTTTCTCTTTTGAATTTATTAAAATTCAGAATGTGTGATTATGAGTCTTATAATGATATTATATATATTTATTTAAATGAATTATAAAAATATTATATATATATATATAATTAATTAATAAACATTGATATAAAACATATATATAAGTAGATAAATAAATAATATAATTATTTATATTTTATTTCATTACATATATGATATATATTTTACTGAAAAATATATAAATACATTATATATATATCAATACATTTAAACTAATATATGGATATGTATTCATATTGATATATTAAATATATATGTGTATACCTGTTTTATCCACATATATAAATATAATTATATGTATAAACATATTATAATTTGTAATATTTTATTTATATAGAAATGTTTTATTATATAAAATATTATCTATAATATAAATACTATATTTAAATATTACATATATTTATATACATATATATATATATTTTTAAAATTCATAATATATTTTATTCATATAAATATACAACACACACACACACATATATATATATATTAATATTTTTAATAGTATATGTATATATAAAATCTAAATATATATATTTTCAATATATTTTGTTTATATGTAAATAAATATATATATTTAATATATGTATATATATATGTATTTAAAAATCAGAATAATTATTTAAAAATAACTATATATATATATTTTTTCTGAATGTTTATGTTTGATATAATTTTATACATGAATATGTAAATATGTATTTTTGCATAAATGTATTTAAATATATAATTTATAGAGGTGTGTAGAATATATATATATATATATATGTTACACACACATACACACACCCATATATATATATATCTCTATTTATATTAATTCACTTATATGTATTTAAATGGATATATTAACACAAATGTACACATATAACTTAAATTAATTTATATATAAGTAATATATATAATGTTTTTAAATATATTATGAAAATAAAATTTATTTTAATAAATAAATATATATTTGAAAACGAATATGAATATTTTAAATAAAAAAGCTGACCAAACTGGTTCTGGAGCATGGCATCTTATAGGGTGAACCCCGGGTCGAATCCTTTGGGGGGTCAAATTTAACACTATGCTATTGGGTTTAATTGATTGATGGATACACATGATAAAGATAGTAGGATCCATGAGGAAATAGTACCGATGAGGGGGACATGATGGGGCATAGAAGGGGCACTTGTGGAACCAAATAAGATGGGGAACGATATCTTGGGAAATATTGGAAAAAAGAATACACAGTCGGGATTTATTAAAAAAGAAACATTAGGTTCAGTTTAATGACCTCCCCTAAAATGGTCATAAATTTGTTTCAGTTTGTATAATTCATATGGTTGAGAATAAATTATCATTTAGGGACAGTTTCCAACTTCACATAAAAGAGAAAAAGAATTTGGGGTGGTTTGAACATGCCCAAATTCAATTGTTGGATAATTTATGATGATATTAGAGGGTGATTAAACTCCCACTAATTTTCCAATCACTAATTTATCAACCTCTTTCCAATGGTTAATCAAAAACAACACTAATAATATCGGGCTAACACATTGGTTGTGGTTCAATGTAATTGTCAGTAATTTGTTTAGAAGTGGTTATAACCCCCTCTATTCTAAAAGATTTCCATGTAATCTGGTCATTTTTGTTTTTTTTGTTTAATATATTCGAACAAATTATTAATTAAAAAATTAATGTACATAGATCAAAATTACATGTAAGAAAATTTCAAAAATTAACCCTTAATTAACATGATGTATAATATACAACCATAAATATTTTCATGAGTACAAAAACCAAAACCTCTATTTACTATTATCTTTCCATTTTTTGGCTTCTGAATATTAAATCAAGTGTTTTTAGAGCGATGGTCATAGATGGCGTGAGATTCAGACTCCTAAAGAGAAAAAAAGGAATTTTCAATATTACTAAATATATTAATATATTTTATTTGAAATTTTTACACAAATTAGTAATACCTCTTAAATTTAGACTCATATGGGAATGTTTTGATCTCCGTTCAGTTCAGAGAAAGGATTTTACACTACATATGACATAAATTTTATCTTCATTTGAAATTTCATTGAAGAGATATCATAGAAATAAATAATAGACTAAAATAATTTAATTAGTGTTTTTCTTAGTTTTGATGCAGTGACATATCATTCACTGTTTAATCAAGGACATTCCTAATTCTTGGGGTTAATCAAAAATCCATAGGATTGAGAGGATTCATTATAAAATCATAAGAGTAGGACATGAGAATGACATTAGAACATGGATAATGTTTCAATGTACTTCATAAATCTCTCTAATGGTGGAAATGTATGACTTTTCTTCATCAATGACCCACAAAGGCTCTATGTACGTTTTTTTGTATTATGTTATTACATTATATTTTCTTATCACATGTTGAACGATGATCAATTCAAAAAATTGTGCATTGATTATTGATTTATTTATTTTTTATTTATTTGTCCTTATATATTATTTCCTCCTCATTCATCAAATGATTTGACAACTAATCGAGGATGAAATGAAAATGAACAATGTTTAGTCCTCATGGTTAGGGGTTATGCCATTCTCCACATTTTCATTGTCTCATTCAACATTTTGAATTTATTTAGAAAAAGGTTTGATTGAATACCAAATATTTCCTGATTCAATAATAAAAAATCCATGAAAAATATCAATACTTGTAGAGACCCGAAGCTTGACGTACATGGACATTACATTACTTTTTTGGAATACTTAGCACATAACAAAAATAGACACACAAGGACCGTAATAGTTTAGTGTCTTTGGAAACTCAGAATATAAACTTCTAATCATGATGAAATATCTTCTACAACTCCCATAAAGATCTTCCCCTTTTTGTTTCCTTACCTAAAACCTTTCTTTATTTACTAGGGAAAATAAAACATAAAAATCTTGAGCTCAAAATCTCAGTAAGTGAGAACATAGATAACATAAAACAATGCATAAAAATTTGGAAGCAAAAACATGAACATGAAATTTAATCATCAAAATCTTGAGAAAAGACATAAATCATGGAAGTACGTAAGGCATATATCAAAATGGAACATCAACCATGATAAAATATAATGGTAAATAAAACATGTAATTGTGGCAACCATTCATAACATGTTATGATTTCCATAGTATACAAGGCATTGCTGCCAAGACTATCTTAGTGGACAAAGTCCCTTTCTCAATCGAGTTCATACCTCGTTCCAGTCCGGTAACACTGAATTGGATTAACTTACCATTCCAGCCATGTCTATATCATGAGATATAAATCTTTACCCAATTCATTGGAGGGAGATACAGGTCCCACCCATCTCATATTGAAATCATTCTTACTTCTTCCACTAAATAAACATAAATCATATATCATAACCCAAAGAATAAAACAGGTTTCATAAACATTTTCCAATCATCACATAATCCATATAAAACAAATCGATATTTCATCATAAGAAAGTTTAAACCATGTAAATCATAGAGACATTATACTTGAAACATACACATATGAAATAATGTCATCTTAGATGGAAAATGATTTTTATAAAACACTTGAAATGATTTCTTGAGGAAAATATCCTTTCTTCTTGAAAATCATTTTATTTTCACAAAACTCCATGAAATTTTAAAAGAAAAGTATTTTGATGAAAATATTCATAAAATATTTTGGTGTAAGATTCATGAAAATAAGGATTTATGAAACCGTAAAAATGATTTCATGATGAATATGTTAAAAAAAACATTCTTCTCGTACATTTTTCGGAAAATTCAAAAAAGTACATTGTAGGGTAAATAAAAAAAGATTCCTTCCATGCCAAGGGGTAAAATTCAAAATGGGTAAAAAGGAAATTAAACATACATGAATGTATTTTTATAAATCATGGACATGGATGATATAAATAACCCCAGTAAATACTTACGAATAAGAAATCTTGGATAAAAATGAGATTTGCAAATTTATCCCTTAACTTAGGTCTGATATGCTTCGTACGTATCTGAAACTCATGTATAATGATTTAAATAATGTCATTGAATTATTATAGAATCATATTCATTGTTATGATGTCATATATTTTTCACTAATGTCTTTATATTACCTGTTCTTTTGTAAATTCCATGTTAAAGTAGCGTTTTGGGTAAACTCATTTCATTTATCATATGTGTTTTGACTTGTCGTTCATAATATTTTCTCTTATATCCTGATTTACATAATTAAGTAATGTAAAACATGTTATATATATAATATATATTCAACATATATATATATAAATGTTATAGATCGATAAAAGGAATGAAATACACCGTTCATGGAGACAGTAGGCCGTACGTACGCATGAACGTTGTTTTCATTTCCTTAGTGAATTGAATGAAACTAAATAGATGACATTCATATATATATAAATAAATCCAGTATCATTATTATTTCACATATTTCATTATTATTCATTATATAAACTTTATGATCATTCATGTGTGGTTAACATGGAGAATGAATCTTATCGCGTTGTGGAGACAGTAGTTCGTACGTACGCACGAGCGATGATATCGTTCCCATAATTATTGAATAGAATTGGATTGGATGGTATACTATATCAGAATCAGTATGATGATATAATAACCATATATGGTTATACTTTACACCATTATACCCATCCATGTATGGTGTTGGTGGAAAAATAGATTTCACCACGGCCTGGAGACGATATTCCGTACGTACGCACTCATGGTGATTTCGTTTTCAGTATGATGGATAGATGGTGAAATAGGGTTGTTTCATACTTATAATAAAATATTTATATATTAGTTATACTGAAGTTATTACTTCATAATTAAACAACTAAATAAGAAGAAGTGGAAAAAGAAATAGAGTTGAAAGAATCGGTAACGGACATTACCTCTTCATTGAAGCGCCTTTTTGAGACCTCCTCTTAGGGCACTAAAATTGGCCTTTGAAGAATACAAGATCCTCTAGGATGTTTCTATGGAAGTGAAGAAGAGATTTTTTCAGGGTTTGGCCGAACTTGAAGGCTCAAAGTGGTGTGAGGAAGAGAGGGAGGAGGTGCCCTTTTATAAGGGAGGAGAGGGGGACCTTTGGAATAACTAAAAAAATTATTTTATTATAAAGTCATATTCAGTTTTCAATAGCTCAAAATTGAGTTATTTGTAATATAAGGTGGGGATGGATCGAAATCCTCTCATCCAATAGAATTTAGACATGTTTAGGTTTCTATTTTAACCATAACATTTTGATTTAACTTTAAGTTAAATAATTTTTCTTTTACCACGTCTTCTTGTTTTCATACACTATAAGGTTAATAAACATACTATAACAAGACAAACGAACCCCAAGATGTTTATTATTAATATATATAACCTTATAAAAGTCATTTGGCCGACCAATGGAATTTTAGGAATAAAATAACAATTAATAATATAATATTTGTTTTAAAAACTATTTTATGTGAATTTTTACACTATTTGGTAATTGATATTTGTAAAACTCATAATAGAATTATTAGTTCAAAAACAGTAAACTAAATCAATAATAACATGTCATAATGACCTATAAAATTAGTGTAATTCATAAAAAGTTTCAAATTACAATTATTTGGGTATTTATAACATCACTTATGTCAATATATCATTAATAAGATAATTACTGCATCATCATTGTGTCATAAATAAATTAAATTATTTAATGTCTAAAAATTACAAATAAAGTACCATTATGTAGGAAATCTTTCTATATTTCTAATTAATATTTATAGTCGAATTTATCTTATGTATACCCCTTTATTTAAAATTATTTACTTATTAAACTATAATTTTAACTATTTTATCCCTTCATTAAATAAATTAATAATAAATGTCCTAATCTAATCCAATTGGGCCTAAATGGTCATATTTTATTCCTAAGGTTGTTTTTGTCGAATTAAACATATCCAATAGAATTATGACTTGTTTTAGGGTAATAATAATATCAATTTTACGCTTAATTATCCTATTTACTTTTAACAGTGGTAAATAAAAGTAAAAAAATACTATTCACCAAAAAATATTTTCATCTCATTGAACCACATTTTAGTCCTTGATATTAAACGTGTCTCTTGGATTTTCGAAATTCCACTCACAGAAGTGGTAAAATTATGTTTTATGAAAAATTCAGTTTTTTAACTACCACTTAGTGGTTTCACTATTCATCAAAAAATGAATGTTTCCAGAAAAATACCAACAATTTGGCCTAAGATATATTTGATATTATGAATTAAAAAATGATTTCTATTTTACCAAATTCTAAACATATCAGTTGCATTAATTAATTTAAAAATTAATTACCGACGTCAAAACAAATAGCGTGTTTTTAAGAAATAACAACAATCAAAAGATTGACACTTGTTTATGTCTATTTTAAATGTGAAATTACATCCAAGGACCAAAAGTGTATTAAATGGTAAAAATATATTATAAATATACTTTAGAACCACTAAAATTAATAATTTATCACTATTAATTATTTTGATTAAAAAGTTGTTTTTAATTACAATTTAATAATTTTCACTATTCATCAGAATATGAAAGTTATCAGAAAAGTACCAAAATTTCAGAATAAGCTAATTTCGATATTCCGAATCCAAAAATGAAGTCCATTTTGAAATATAAAATTTATAAAATTTCAAAAAGTGGGTATTACTATTCATAACGGCTAGTTCATAATAATATTATAATAAAATCTCGTTTAGTGAAACTCGGTATTGCATACTACACACGCTATTGAGGAAGGTCTTTATTGTGTGTAATGAAAGCCAAGTCAGGGATGCGTGTTGTTCAAGATCCTTTTGGTGTATCATACAACATAATACATTAATGAAATTAAAAAGAATATTTTTCATAAAATCTCGGGGTGTTACATTCTACCCCCCTAAAAATGAATTTCGACCTCAAAATTCGTCGGGGTTATCAATGGTTTACTAATCGAAAGATTATTTAATAGAAACCCACTTCATTAAAAGGAATTCCAAAACTTGGCTTTAAAAACTAACGTATGAAACGTAACGGTTACACAAATTAACTCATCACTGTGTTTTCATGTAGGAGAACATAGGTGAAAATATGGATATGGAAGAAAAATCTAACCATCATGTTCTGATGGAGAGTGGTAGAGAACATGGCTATGAAAAATCCAACAATCAAAAAGCCATAAATTTGTGATGATCTAGGGTACCATCTGATTCATTGGATATAAGGGCACTATTACAACATTTTTGGTTTTCAAGATCATTACACTAAAGTTTAAGAGTTTGAATTAGAATAAATACTTACTTAATTTAGGTACAATCTCAATATTGTTCGTGCCTTGAACAATTTACACTTCATCTCTTAAAGAAATGAAGTTGAATTTGTTATTCATGATGTGTTAGTAGATCATGTGATAGAATGACGGGTCATTCCATCTGTCTCAAACAAAAGGTTATCAAAAGTTATTAAATATACATAAGTCGATCTATAGTGATATTAATCATATATGGTTCCTAAAATGGACTTATACTTCATATATCATACTGCTTAATATAATAAAACTAGTTTATACTAAACAGAGACTTCTTGTAGGCCAGTGGTAGGTGATAAAGGTCAGTCTCACTTCGGTTGTGGGTTCGATTCCCACAGCCTTGTCCGACGTGATGGGTTGTCAGCCGTCCTGCAGGTTGTCTTTTTTGTAAAACTACATTACTATAACATCCCATCAATAATATCGAAAAAATTTAAATCCTTAAACAATACTATCTTAGGTCCAACATAATCCATTACAATCATTATCTAAAATACTTCGGTCCAAGGTCATAGTATAAAGAAAACGATTATTTGAAATGTCATCAACCAACCATCATTTATTCCCCATTATCTTGTTGGTCACATTCCAATCATGTGAATACCTTAATCATGTATTGTCTTGAAAAATGAATACCCATTAATCCTTAGTGAAAACATGATTGCTATAAAAAGTTAACTCTTTCCACATACCAAAATCCAAAAATTAAGTATACTCAAACCATGATATAACCTTCTCCTTATATTAGTCATGATCTCATGAATACTATCAAACATTTAATTTTCTCATAATCCCTTCACTATGCGCATATCATATACTATCCAAAAATAATGGTACCATTCATTACACACTTTCAAAACATAAGGAAATACAACAGTGTAACAATCCTTAGATGTCTCTTTATTCCATAGTACCATGAGATTACTTATACAACATTACACTTGATAAACATTTAATCATTCCACTACCTTCATAAACCATTGACCAAGCTTCAACAATTATTTCATCTCACATATCATTTGTAGTCTCTTCATCAACATCAACATAATTACTACCCGTACGACCGTACTGATTAAAATCATGAGACTTTCCCTTAGGGCATTGGTTTGCATAATGCCCTTAAATTCCACATATAAAACATTTAACCATTGTTGATGTCGTAGCAATACCATTATCCTAATCCATGGTGTTAACTGGACCTTTTCCTTTGCACTTACTGGATTTGTGTCCTTCTTTTCCACACCAAAATCATTTTCCAGTTCCTTTGAAACAACCTCCCTGATGCCTCTTCCCACATGATTTACATGAGGTAAAGTGAACTTTCTTTCCTCTATGATCATCATGAACCTCCATCTTTCTCTTATTATCTGAGTCGAGAAGCTTTCCATAGTTGAGATTATTGATCATATTATGAGATTGCTGATTAGGCATAATAACATTGTTTGGACTTCCAAATCCCGTTTCATTTGGTTTCTCATGAATAATATCATTCCATTGTCCGTCATATCCTCCATTATCATGAATCTTTCTGTTTCTAGCCATTTTCTAAAACCCAAAATGAATAGTGTGAGAGGCAAAAATCATGCTAGGGAAACAACATAGTAAAGGGGAGCACCCTCAATATCTAACATCTTAGGTTAAATTATATGATCGTTACTGTAGTTCTAGGACTATATCCCATACGTATACTTATCCTTAGGGACATCCCTAGACATACGTTATAAATATCTCTAGGGATCTCACTAAAGTTCTCGCATCCTAGTTTCCAAAGGTATACTAAACCTTTCCTCTGATACCAACTGTAGAGACCCGATGCTTGACGTACATGGACATTACATTACTTTTTCGGAATACTTAGTACATAACAAAAACATAAAGACAATGACCATAATAGTTTAGTGTCTTTGGAAACTCGGAATATAAACTTCTAATCATGATGAAATATCTTCAACAACTCCTATTACGATCTTCCCCTTTTTGTTTCCTTACCTGAAAACTTTCTTTATTTCCTGGGTAAAATAAAACATAAAAAGGGTGAGCTCAAATGCTTAGTAAGGGAAAACATAGAAAACATAAAACAATCCATAAACATTTGGAAGCAAAAACATGAACATGAAATTTAAACATCTAATTCTTGAGCAAAGACATAAATCGTGGAAGTACGTAAGGCATATATCATAATGGAACATCAACCATGATAAAATATAATGGGAATAAAACATGTAATTGTAGAAGCCATTAATCACATGTTATGATTTCCATAGTAGCCAAGGCATTGTTGCCAAAACCATCTTACTGGACAAAGTCCCTTTCTGAATCGAGTTCACTCCTCGTACCAGTCCTGTAACACTGAACCAGATTAACTTACCATTCCCGCCATATCTATCTCATGAGATATAAATATATACCCAATGCATTGGAGGGAGATATAGGTCCCACCCATCTCATATTGTAATTATTATTACTTGCGCCACAAAATAAACATAAATCATTTATCATAACCCAAAGTATAAAACGGTTTTCATAAACATCATACAATCATCACATAATCCATATAAAATAAATGGATATTTCATCATAAGAAAATTGAAACCATGTAAATCATATAGAAATTATACATGAAACAGACACATATGAAATAAGGTCATCTTAGATGGAAAATGATTTTTATAAAACACTTGAAATGAATTCTTGAGTAAAATATCCTTTCTTCTTCAAAATCATTTTATTTTTACAAAATTCCATGAAATTTTAATAGAAAATTATTTTGATAAAAATAGTCATAAAATATTTTGGAGGAAGATTCATGAAAATAAGGCTTTACAAAACTGTAAAAATCCTATCATGTTGTATACGTTTAAAAAACATTCTTCTCATACTTTTGTCGGAAAAGTCAAAAAAGTACCTTATAGGGTAAATAAAAGAATATTCCTTCCATACCAAGGGGTAAAAGTCAAAATGGGTAAAAAAAATTTAAACATACATGAATATATTTTTATAAAACATGTACATGGATGATAGAACTAACACCAGTAAATACTTACGAATAAGAAATCTCGGATAAAAATGAGATTTGCAAAATTATCCCATAACTTAGGTCTGATATGCTTTGTACATATCCGAACCTCCTGTATAATGATTTAAATAATGTCATTTTATTATTACAGAATCATATTCATTGTTATGATGTCATATATGTTTCACTTATGTCTTTATATTACCCGTTCTTTTGTAAATTCCATGTTAAAGCAACGTTTTGGGTAAAATCATTTCATTTATCATATGTGTTTCGACTTGTCGTTCTTGATATTATTACTTATATCCTGATTTACATAATTCCATAATGTATAAAATGATTTATATATAATATATATTCATCATATATATATATTATAGATCGATAAAAGGAATGAAATACACCGTTCATGGAGACGGTAGGCCGTACGTATGCATGAATGCTGTTTTAGTTTCCTTATTTAATTTAATGAAACTAAATAGATGAAATAAATAAATATATACATAAATCTAGTATCATTATTATTTCATATATTTCATTATTATTCATTATATAAAATTTATGATCATTCATGTATGGTTAACATGGAGAATGAATCTCATCGCGTCGTGGAGACGGTAGTCCGTACGTACGCACGAGCGATGATATCGTTCCCATAATTATTGAATAGAATTGGAGTGGATGTTATAATATATCAGAATCAGTATGATGTTATAATAAACATATATAGTTATTCTTTACACCACTATACCCATCAATGTATGGTGTTGGTGGAAAAACAGATTTCACCACGGCGTAGAGACGGTATTCCATACGTACGCACGTGTGGTGATTTTTTTTTTCCATAGGATGGATATATGGTGAAATAGGTTTGTTTCATACTTATAATAACATATCATTATATTATTTATACTGATGTTATTAGTTTATAATGAAACAACTAAATAAGAAGAAGTGGAAGAAGAAATAGAGTTGAATGAATCGGTAACGAACATTACCTCTTCTTTGAAGCGCCTCTTTCAGACCTCCTCTTAGGGCACTAAAAATGGTCTTTGAAGAGAACCAGAACATCTAGTATGTTTCTATGGAAGTGTAGAAGAGAATTATTCAGGGTTTGGCCGAGAATGAAGGCTCAATGTGGTGTGAGGAAGAGAGGGAAGAGGTGCCCTTTTATAAGGGAGGAGAGGGGCACCTTTGGAATAACGAAAAATATTATTTTATTATAAAGTCATATTCGGCTTTCAATATCTCAAAATTGAGTTATTTCGAAGATAAGGTGGGGATGGGTCGAAATACACTCATCCAATAGAATTTAGACAAGTTTAGATTTCTATTTTAACCTTATCATTTAGATTTAACTTTAAGTTTAATAATTTTTCTTTTACTGTGTCTTCTTGTTTTATTACACTATAAGGTTAATAAACATACTATAACCAGCCAAACAAACCCCAAGTTGTTTGTTATTAATATATATAACCTTATCTAAGTCATTAGGCCGAACCATATATTTTTTTGAATAAAATAACAATTAATAATATAATGTTGTTTTTAAAAACTATTTTATGTCAATTTTGACACTATTTGGTAATTGATTTTTGTGAAAATCATAACAGAATTATTAGTTCAAAAAAAGTTATCGAAATCAATACTAACATGTCATATTAACCTAGAAAATTAGTTTAATTCATAAAAAGTATCAAATTACATTTATTTGGGTATTTATAACATCACTTATTACAATATTTTATTAATAAGATAATTTCTGCATCATCATTGTGTCATCAATAAAATAAATTATTTAATGTCTAAAAATTACAAATAAATTCAATTAAGTAAGAAATATTATTATATTTCTAATGAATATTTATAGTAGAATTTATCTTATGTATAACCCTTTATTAAAAATTATTTACTTATTAAACATTGATTTTATCTATTTTAACCCTTCTTTAAATAAATTAATAATAAATGTCCTAATCTAATCCATGTATGCATAAATGGTTATATTTTATTCCAAATGTTTTTTTGGTTGCATTACACTTATCCAACAGAATTAGGACATGTGTTAGGGTAATAATAATATAATTTTTACCCTTAATTATCATATTTACTTTTAACCGTGCTAAATAAAAGTAAAAAATTACTATTCACCAAAAAATATTTTCATCTCATTGAACAAAATTTTAGTCCTTGATATTAACATTGTCTCTTGGATTTTTGAAATTCCACTCACAAAAGCGGTAAAATTATGTTTTATGAAAAATTCAGTTTTTTAACTACCACTTAGTGCTTTCACTGTTCATCAAAATATGAAAGATTCCAGAAAAATACCAAAAATTAGGACTAAGATATATTTGATATTATGAATTCAAAAATGATGTCTATTTTACCAAATTCAAAACATATCAATTTCATTAATTAATTTAAAAATTAATTAATGTCGTCAAAACAAATAGCGTGTTTTTAAGCGATAATAACTATCAAAAGATTGACACTTGTTTATGTCTGGTTTAAATGTGAAACTACATCCAATGACCAAAATTGTATTAAATGGTAAAAATATATTCTAAATATACTTTAAAACCTCTAAAATTAGTAATTTATCGCTATTAATTATTTCGATTAAACAGTTTTTTTTAATTAAAATTTATTAATTTTCACTATTCATCAGAAAATGCATGTTATCCGAAAAATACCAAAATTTCACCCTAAGATAATTTCGATATTCCGAATCCAAAAATTAAGTCCATTTATAAAGATAAAATTTATAAAATTTCAAAAAGTGGGTATTACTATTCATAACGGCTTGTTCATGATAATATTATAATAATTTCTCGTTTAGTGAAACTCGGTATTGCGTACTGCACACGCTATCGAGGAAGGTCTATATCGCCTGTAATGCAGGCTAAGTCAGGGATTCATGTTTTGCAAACTCCTTTTGGTGTAGCATACAACACAATACATTAATGAAATTAAAAAGAATATTTTTCATAAAATCTCGGGGTGTTACAATACTGATGTTGTGTTTCTTGAATGAGCGTGTGATCATGGTGTAATTAAAACAAAGAATGATAAAATTTTGATCTAAATGGATCTATGTTTCCTATTCTTCATGGTTAAATGCTTGGAGGTGATTGTGTGGTTTGATAGTGATATTTGTTTTGAGAAAATCAATGATTGGATCTATATTATTGTTGATGGTAGATGTTATATGACATTATATCATCAATTACTAGCAAGACTCATGGAAACGACAGCCTGGATGGGTAATTTGAAG
Source organism: Viscum album (assembly GCA_963277665.1). Taxonomy (NCBI): domain Eukaryota; kingdom Viridiplantae; phylum Streptophyta; class Magnoliopsida; order Santalales; family Viscaceae; genus Viscum; species Viscum album. The sequence goes on from OY728151.1 coordinate 861,278,008, forward strand.
AAGAGTGTAATATTTATAGATATATTAATCTTCCACAATGTGTAATTCCAAATGAAACACTTCATGGGGCCCTAGCTATAGCTTTCGGTTATTAATGGTGATGATAAGGTTAACACAATGTGTGGCCCCTACTACATGTTGGGTGAACCTATCCTGTATGTTCAGCAAGTAACCCTAGGGGGGATGGTTAGTTACATGGCTAGTCAAGTGGTATGGTTCATGGGAAGGCCATGAGTGCATGGGCATAAAAAGACATAATGGATAGGGTGTCAACAGACCACTACATAGAATTTACTCTGTGATTATTTTTGGTTCCATCAGTGAGATGACATGAGATTCTGAGGCTTGTTGAGAATATAAATGATAATTGAAAAATATTAAATATATTAATTTCAAGTTCACATAGTTTTCCTGAAATTTTGTAATAACTCTTAAATAGATAATTTTTTGGAAATATACCACCATCATTGAGTTGATTGCATGGGTTATACCCTAGGTATAACAAAATATTTAGTAGTGTTTGACATTTTGATAATGTGCTATCGCATAAACATATCATAGTGTAAATAAATATAAATATTTGTTATTTTATATTTTGATTAAGTAAACTGGAATCATATATATAGACATAGATATTATAATTATAGAAGAGTATCTAAATAAACTAGGGTTTTATGGGATCTATTAGAGATGATCCATTAGAGGATGATTGGAAGAGGACATAGGATCGAGATCATATCGATGATCTTATGCTGTCAGAGTTCATTAACCTAATAAATAATGTGAATGTAGGGAAATTCTTCATAAAAAACAATCCAACCACCAGGTAGGATGTTTTATTTAACTAATTATATTTTATTTATTTTTCCCATAACGCACACAAATCAATTCGATAAAAAATAATTGATTATCACATCCATGGTTGATATAGTTATGGTTGATTTATTAGTTCATATTTATTATCCCTTATTTATTCATCATCTTATTCAACAAAATATCATGTATAAAATGGAAAATGTTAAGGTTCATTTTTCATGTTTTGGATTTGTCATTTTCTAGAATTCTTCATTATAATTTTATGTGTCCAACTATTCAACAAAAAAACTGATATTTGAACATTTCATGGGCTTTATTCAGCATAATAAATATCTACAACATTTGTAGTTCATTATTTTTGGATATATAAGCCTGATAAAAAGGTATTTAATGATAGTCGGTAGATTTGAATGGATCAATGGTTCTTATTCTTCCTGATTTGATGTGCATTGGTAATGTTGTGGTTATATGATGGTATAATTCGAGAATATAGAACCCTAGCTCTGAGAATTCCAAAATGGAATTTGTAGGAGGAAATTTGATTTATTATTCATAGAATGAATCATGGATTTTTTAGTGTAGACTAATGATTCATAAAAGATCATGATGGTAATGAAAATGTTCAAGTTACATGATGTGTAGTCTAGAAGTACATGTCGTGTGGGTCCTTACAACCACACAAGAATACCTATGTTTAATATAAAGGTAACACAACATTTTCTCCCAAACACACTCCATATGTCCCTCACCGGATGTCTTGGATTGAATACCTGAGGTGCACAAGATGTTACATGGCCAGAAACATTAAACAGTATAATGGTATCCTAGGAGAACAAGGGAATCTATAGAAGGAATGGGTGGAGTTCTAGAAGACATAATCACACCATGTAAATTTTTTTACATACCATATATATATATATATATATTAATTGATCCATTCAATCACATGGTTAGATCATGGTTTGTCTAGACATGTCTTTTAGCACCAGTACATATCATATACTCCCATTAAGGGTGTTTGGAGGCCTTTGTTCCTTCAAAACATGCTAGTATATTTTTATTCATTTTCTAATGGTTGACCCCCTCATGTTTGTTGTGTGTATTTACATAAAATCATTATATAGTGATCCTATTCATTGGATGAGTCAGAAATAGAATTTGTGGGTTTTCATTTTAAGAGAAGTGTTTAATATTCCATCATTACATCTTATGCCCTATGTGTGTTTTGAAGAGTAAGAGTAACGTCGTTATAAATGGTTCTTATACCGTATCCAGTATGTTATTTTAGTATGGTTTGTGGTATCAACATCATATGATCTGATACATAATGAGTTTATCAAGATTGACCTTATTGTGTCCCTCCACAGTACTATATGTGATCCCCTATCATTGTATTTTTTTCATCAGAGAATAGTGTGTTTTCTTAATTAGGTCCCAATTATAATGACCTATGGTTTGAGTGTCTTAAATGATAGAATGTCTCATATAGGGGGTTATCTCATAATGAGAATTTCTTAGAAAATTCTTGTGTAATTTTATGGGAGGTAGATTGGTTATGACCATAAGGAGGCGAGATTTCCATCCTAAGAGTATCTTGGTTTTTTTATTATAGTCATTTAAGTATTATTTTTATGAGTTTAGTAATCTTGGATAATTATGTTGAATTATTTCATGTTGTACTACTATGGTTATTATACTCAGTCATGCATGAGACTGACTAGCATGTTTCATGTCTTATGAAGATGACTAATCTTTTGAGAGAATTCTAGATTGAAAATGATTTTGTGGCCCATATTGATCCAGATTGAACAAGTTGTATATCTGTGGTTTAATTGGATAATAGTTATCTCTATTATATTCTGTTTTTATTGTTGTTATAAACTTTTATTGAAATCTTTAAAGAAGGTATATATGATAAATTTTATACAAAGGATCCATAATTTCAATAATATTCCAATATAGTAAAAATCAAGAAGTTGTTCTTATGTGATTTCAAAGAATTAATAAAATCAACCTTCTCTTGATCAAGTGATATACCTTTCCCTAATATAGAATTCCCAATGATGATAGATTATATAATTTAGAATTTAAACATTGTAAATTTTGAATTATGATTGTAATATCATAACTTACTGATCATAATATCATTTTTCTTTCTATTATAATATTTTATGTTTAAGTACACTAATATTTCATTGAAAAATACCACAATGAACGAATCCATTTATATATGAAAGATATGACTTATTAATTCTATAAAGACAAATTGTGCATTATTGAGACTGAATGAAATATAACATACTTATTAGTGTTCATAACGTATTCTAAAATCAATATTTGTGATATAATAATTCCTATATCAATTTTGTTGATATCCAAATTGAAGATAAATTTAAGATAACTACTTGGATGAAATTCAATTCCCAAATAGATCATTTATATGAGGAAGAGTGTGTTATTTCCTTATTAAAACATGTTTCAAATTAGGATAATGAACATGAAGATGAATTGGGTTATCCAACTTCTTAACATAAACCACCATTTCAGACAAATGTCCATTTCATTGCAACTATTACTGTTGGCACATCAACTCACATAAATCTATCGACAGTATTAAATAATATATGAGTGAAATAAGATTAATTCCTAGGATTAGGTTAATAAAAAATATCCATTCCATTTAGGAAGTAATCTAAAGAATTTAACAAAAAAATATCAATATAATGATCTACTATAGTTGGAAGATCTCAATGTATAACTGTAATAATAGGACCCATGTTTATGACTACCTTTCTAAATTATATTGTTTTATACAAAATCGATAACGATCATTATTTTCAAACATTTAGATCCAATTATTCCTTGAATAACATGGTGACTATTAGAGAAGATGTAAAAGGCACTTAATTTGTACTGTAATAACATTCAGCCTGTGATGTTACAACAAATTCATTCTCAAGATGATCTCAATGGTTTTTATAACCAAAATAATAAAATCTTGTATAAATTAAACTAATTCAATAGTGAATAAACATGCGTAATATTTAAACCCAAATCCCATTGAATGCATGATATGTTCCTTGATGTTCATAACATGATTATTCACTTTCGCATGAATTCCCAATTGATTCACTACCTGAAAATCTAATAAGTATTAGGGGAATTTGGGACAAAAAAAAAGAATCAAAGTGGAATAAAGGATAATATTACCTCAAACTATACAAAGATCTACATAATCACTTGGATTGATCTAATATCCTCAAAAAATTATCATATTACTCCCCATGATATATTTAATCTTCATTTCATAATTTTCAGATATTAATATGTTAGTGTTTTTTTTTGAATCTCCCTATGTAATTTGATTTTGTGGAAATTCACTAATCTATGGGGGACATCCAATTTTATCATTACAATCCCGTAACATGTTAAATCCCTCACCCCTAGGTTTATTAAATTTTTTGTAGTTTCACATGAGACTCACCTTCTTTCCATAGTGATTATATAAATGTTTGTTATTTTATGAATTCTGTCATTATATCTTCTAATGAACCTCACTAAAAACGCAGTTTGGTTATTAGTATGACTATGGAAGAAACTGATCTGGTACATTGTTTGTCTGGAGCTTCACTATTTATAGTATATCTATCTCTTCTTTTAATTAGTTCATTTTAGTCGCCACCAGTGACTATGAGGTAATATTTTCACCTAAAATGATTGTCATAGTATTTAATTTATGTAATACTAGTTCTTTGTTCACTATTTCCATGTCATTTATGATGATTTAGATCACTACTCTAGAATGACTATTTCATAATAGACCAGCATGAAATATTTTTTCAATGAGTGATTCACTATATTACACTATTAGTAAAAAATGAGAAATTTATATAACTAATGATTCATTATTCATAAATAATAGGGGACCATTAATCAATTTATTGAAATCCAATGTTCATGAAACATGGAAGGAATTTATAGATAATTTGTTTGTTAACTAACATCAAAAATCCATCAGAACTGAGTTATATGAAAATATTATTTTATAATATTAGGCCCAACACTATTACGTTAGATCCTCAATTATATACACTATAGTAATTATATTTATTTCATCATAGTTCACGATGAAATCAATTATTTTAATCATCTTCCAAAAAAACGTTTTTATGCTCAGGTCCCATAACATTGAACTCATGTTGGGGATTAGGCATTGAAATTTCAGTATGTGATCCATATAAATTGTTTTCCTATTTGATTTACCATCTCAATGGACTAGAATGCTTTTATAAAACTATTAATACGATATCATTTTACTATTTGATTATGTAGAACCACATTTATAGCATCAGAAACTTTCCTTTTTCTATATCTGTTGACTTGCAGATTGTTTCTAATAAATTAGATAACATTACCACCCAGTAATCCCACATAAAATTATTCGTAGATAATATTTTACATAACACATCATAAATAACTACCGAAATCCTTTTGAGTTGTATTTTTATTATTGTATTATACCAAACACTCATGAATGAATCCCATAATGATTAGTTGAAACTCCTATTAGAATATATTAAGGAATTTATTTGACCAAGACAACAATGGTAACTTATGTTTCAGTACAAAATGGTCATTGGTTCAATTTTATACATTATATTTCATATTCTGGAACATCTTATCATCTTTACATTGATATATTCTAATATATTTTACTATGATTATACTTTTTGAAACACCATAAGAAGACCACATGTGTTGGAAATTATTTTTTTTGATTACTGGAATAAATAATATCCCTTAGACATTAATGTATAGATGTAAATTATCTGGACTTGATCTGAATATGTTCGTAATTATACCATACATATGTAAAACCAATATTATGTATCATATCATAATAAAATTAACATGATGAATGAAATAAAAATGTAAATGAATCTAAATTACTATCAAATAAAAAGTATAATTGTTTATTCAGTAGTAAAACATACACTAATTATTCTACACTTATAATTACTAAAATACACCATGATGAAATAAACCTAAATATGGCTCTATAAGTGCCATACACCCCGAAAAATATGAGGCAAAACTTCAAAACAATATGAGTGTAAAATCAAAGTTCTATAATAGTAAAGTATTATATATATCTATTAACAAACTAATTGTAAAAAATAATTTTTTAATAAACTAGGATGAAACTATAGGGGTTGCGTATATCCACATAATATAAAATCTCTAACACATCCCAAAAAATTCCTTAGTAATAGAATATGTTAACTTATATTTTATAAATAAATTAGACATGAAAATATATAATAGTCTAAAAATATATAAATATATTTAAAAATTTATGAAATTAGCACCATAAAGGCTTCACATATATAAATTTATTCTGATTTTACTCACACTAATAGTATATGTCTCATTCTTGTGGTGAGAGTGAAAAATCTGTACTCATTAGAAGTACCCATCCCTCCAAAACCATGATATCAATTGGTGGAAAATTACATTATTCCATCATTATCCAATAAAAACGATCTAAACTGATTAGTCCCATTCCATGTGTATTATTAACTCAATGAATGAAACATAAATTATCACACAAAAAAACTATTATTTAAAATTAATTTCCAATTAATAACTTTTCTAATACATTATAGGAGATGTCCCTTGTTTAGCCCATTCCAAATCCATTTAAAAATGTTTCCAATAAAATGTTTTTACATTAATCCATTTCTCAAGATTAATTGATCCATAAAACAAATGGAATATAGTTATAGGATGAATTGAGGTAAAGGGTGTGTTTTTGAATCCACCTAACTTGAGTTCGATCACAAAAGTAGAACCAATGAATAAAATGTTATATGTTAAAGAAAATATATAAAGTGACATCAAAGAATTCCTATATCGATGTCTATGTCATGATGATAGAAAATTTTCATTATTTTATTTTAAAATAGTTTATAAATCATTAAATATCCCCTAAAATATATCTACATGTTGACTACATAAATGTGATCTACTCTCCTAATGTTTGGAATCAAAATTGAATATTTCAAAAACAAATTTGAATGACATTGTGCCCTAATCCATGATGTTGTTTTTAATAAATGATATTTTGAACATTCTACATTACAAAAACATCATCTAACACCATCCTTTAGACCACAATGTCGTTTATTTTTTCAATCATTTTTGGTCCTATCTCACATTGTCTCCACACCCACTGAAGGGAATTTATGTCATCATGTTTATCCTTGGTGGATCTTAAAGCCACCACACCATGAAAAATATTTCGTTCTAGTGTGTGGTAAAATTTCAATAGCCTAAAACACTTACACTTTAATTGATATAATTTTATAGAGAAAATCCCTCACTAAGGATGATCCTATGATGTGGTGAACATCACGGTGATTCCTAAAAATCCAAAAAATTGAACATTCATCCACCAAAACCATGAAACATTGTAACCCAAAATGTGACTAAATTATATTCCCAAAACATAAAATAATAAGCATTAACCCCAAACAAATGGTTTCAAAAATTTCTATAAATTATTATTTTTATATGTATTGATTTTTAATTTGTTTTTAATTAATTGTATTATAATGGAATTAATTGTTTCATGTTATATTATTTTCGCTTATAAAATTATTGATTCATCAAATTTGATTATAATTAATTAATTTTTAAGTATTTTAAATTTTATTTTATTATTCATTTTATACAGTTTTGACTGTTTTTTTGTAATACATATAAGAATCTCATATATGGATTTTTGTAGGGATTCACATATTATTATTTTGGTTCATATTAATTTATAAATTTATTCAATATTTGGTAGGTCGAGGACATATATAATTATGAGATAACCATGAAGGATATATTATTGTCCAATATATAGGATATTTTCAAGGTGTAGACATTTTTCTATATACAATTATATAGGTTAAGAGTATACGAGTATTTTGGGGTCATAGGATGTTTGAAAGTCCAATAAAATAGATTTGTCTTACTGTTTTTGTTATTTTTATGACCTACTATAAAAAAAATTTCCTAAACACTTATATGATATTTCTCCCACCATTTCAAAATTTGAGATCATACATAATGAAAATCTGTATATTCAGCAGAGGGATCCATACAAGATAAAGGATGGAGAACCATTGAAACACATGTGGTTATCATATGTATTCATGTATTATATTACTACAAAAACAGAAAATTAGTTTACGAACTAGGATTTTTGAAGATGAATAATTAATACGATTAAAAAATTTTACACCAATAATCTCTCTTAATAAGAATTATTATGAAGAAGAAACAATGTATCATGTATTGAAAAATATCAAACATAATTAATTTGTCTATGGAATAAAACATGCATTGATCTGTGAAGGGAGATCCTGATGATTAATTTAATGGTCAACTATAGTGAATAAAGATCAATGCTGGTGAAAATATGAAATATATATGGACTTATCCATTTAATAATTTAGGATGCAATGATCATGTGAAATAGAGTGAGGAAAAATAAAGATACCATATATGATAATTCAATAGAGTTAATTTTGAACATAAATTCATTTATGAGGAATAACATTTTAGAATCATGTACTCAACTCTCTTATGAATAGATTTCATTCGTATTATATGTTTATCATAAAAAATAGAGGGGTCTAAAAAACCACAATACTTATGTTTAAAATTAATATAAGGAGGTATACATCTTTACAAACATATATCCACCAAAATTTATAGTAAAATAATTGTCAATTTTATGGTCTGTAAACAAGACTAGTTATGTATTAATGGTTTTGCAAAGAGATGGTCCAATAACATGATTATCTGAGTATATGTCTCGTATTCAAATTCACATGATAATAGAGAATCATGATAGTAGACTCAATTATGAAAATAAAACTCAATTAACAAAAAATGATGTCGAAGTATGACCATATTGAGTATATAAAAATGATAATTTATTAATTAATTAATGAACCCATATCATGTTAACTAATTGAGATTGTGTTGCTCAAACATGGTAAATGTACGGATACAATGGGGAGATCATGAAACCATGAAGGAACGATTTTGTGAAACATAGTTTGATTGTTGGAGATATCAGAATCATTTATTTATCTCATTAAAGATTATTTTAAAAATAATATTATGATGAAGAAGAACTAAAGATCTAGTTTTGGAAAAAATTTATAAGGATGCTAGGTAATTTAATTGATATCACACATTTAATTGAGACATTTATTAAATTATGAGAAATGGAATTAGAAATATTTAGATAATTTAATATTATATGCATGTGGTAAAGGTTTTTTATGAGGGTTTTCTAAAACAATATATAAATATCTGATGAAATGATTATAACTCTCCCATTAAACATTCACACAACTAAGGCTGTCGAATTTAATTTAGATAAAAATTTATTATTAAATGGAGAAACAATAGAAGTTATCTTGGTATATTTTGGAAGAGGATGTGGTGGAATAGATAAATTGGAATGTGATTGAGAGAATGTAACTAGGGGAAGCTATAAATGAAGGGAAAAGACAAATGCTGATAGTGTTGACTCATTTATATTTCTATATATCTTTTTTAACTAGTATTTTTATATTCATTCATTTTATCTTTCTACATTGAAAAACATGAGTTCGTATAAATTTATTTTTAAATGAGATGAATTTTATACTCTTTTTACATGTGGATTTAATTTGTTTCTATTTTTCTTCCCTAATTTTTATTGACATGTTATTATTCCTTATATTTATTTATGTATCAATAGAAGAAATAAAATATTGGAAAATTATAAGAAATAAAAATAATTTCCCCATCTCTAATAAATTTGATATTTGATAAATTTATTATTATTATATGTGGAATTTTGGAAATATTATTTTGTTTTATCAATTGTATTTATCTTTAAATTATATTATTCGATGTTCTATATGGTGTTAAGTGACTTTAATGGGTTCAATTTTCTTTAATGTAACAGTTGATGTACATTATTTTGAAAAGGATATTTGTAATGTAATGTAAGATAGAAGAAATGTTTTTAATTTTACTACTGGTTGGAAAATAAGTTCATAGAATGAATTAAAACAAATTGGTCATTGAGCAATGGTAAGGTGTTTAAAATTCACTATTCATAAAATGTTCACAATTTTAAATAAAATATAAATAGTAATGTAATTCAGTTATATCATCTCAAATTATTCTAGTTTCCATATTTAAATTATATTCAACATTATATTATTAGTGTTTATTTATTTTACTAATTTTTCATTATTATTGTTTTCTCCATTTTTATCTCATTTATATCAATATATTAATTCCCTAAACTTATCGAATTTACATTTCTGTATTTAGTTTTATATTAATAATTATATGTTTTTTATTTTTCATTAACTCACAATAATAATTCTCTAGGGTCCAAACAAGTCATCCACTTGCAAAAAAATTTCGGATTTTTAAATAAATAATTTTTTGTCTACTAATGATATTTCAACCAACAATAGTCAAAAAATATTAAGGATCATACATATTAATATTATATAATATAATATAATCTATAAAGATAAAAAAAAATTACTAATGTAATATATTATGTCTTTAATCATTACATATATGAAGATAAAAAGATATTTTTTAGGTATAAATATAGTAATTATAAATTCATTATTTCAATATCATGTGATAAATGTTTCATGGGTATACCCTCTCTTTTCAACCTTAATTGATAATATTCGGATTGATATAAAATATTCATGAGCTATTTATCGCCTATAAATTGATCAAGAAAGTCATCAAAATAGGGGATAATGGACTTATTCGTAATAACAATCCTATTATGTTTATGATAATAAATGAAGAAAACAATTAATCTATTACTATTCTTGACAAAATGGAAATGCCTTCTCTCTGGTGAAGGACATTGAAATATAAAAACCTTATATATAGTTTCATGTATATTATTCTTCTAATCCAATAATTCAATTTAGTCTATTCTAAATGGTGTAACTTATATAGGTATAATAACATATATGAATTCTACATGGGATTCCACATCACAGTATTGGAATTATAGTAAAAATTGATACTAAATAATTCAATATATTTATTCAAAATAAAATTATCATTAATATTGAATTTCAACCTAACTACAGGAGCAAAATATCCATATTGATCATGTATTGATACCTATATATGGATGTATTTACAATGAATGATTATTTTCATTCTAATAATAGTTACAAAAAACATTAATTTGGGATTTGAAATATGATTCCCCTAACCAAAAATATTTATATGTGGTCTTTGTATACATAGATAATAAAATCAAAAAAATCACATCAAATTTTAAATGAGTGGGAATAATAATAATTGAATGGTGTAAAATTCCATAAACAACTATTGGAGAGGATTTATATAGATGGGGTACAATCAGTGTACAAATATGATTTTATTTTGATAATTTTCTATATTCCCATTTCGGATGTGAATTAAAAGTCTTAGATAAATTTCCAATTATAGATAAATTTATTGAATTATGATCAAGGAATATATTTACAATTTTTTAGCATACCTATCACTAACATAATTTCATGAATATTTAATTATTACCATAAAAAAACTAAAATTCCCAATGTAAATATTAATCAAGCAAAAAAATTTCATATTATTAGGAAAACCCATTCTTAAGATTTATTAAATAATGACAATATAATATCATCATATAGAATTATAGATTTATAAAATATCATATTTGATTCCAGATATATTATTTCATGTTTATTACAGTAATTAGTCCTTACCTAATCCCAAAATATAAATGAAAACCTATATGATAAAAATTATAGAAACGCAACATTAATATAAACATATAGAACATCATTTTTTAATAATATTTAGTATATGTAACAATAAATCACACCCTATAACCTATTGGTTTAACATCAATGAATATTAGATACCTGATAATATTATTTAACAATAATTAGTTAGCAGTTCTTATAAATTATTCCACACATGATATCCTTATATAATTAAGACACATAATATTTATTTTCATTACCTGGGAAATCAAAACATAAAAAAATATTGAGTCTAGATGATCAATAATGGTAAATTCAAGATATAACAACTAAATATCATAATTGATCATAAGTTAAACATTTTATATGAAATCATAATCAAGATGAACAATAATTACATAGTAAAATCATTCCAAAAAATATAGTGATCATAAATCATGATACAACACACACAAATTTTATAAAAACATAATTCTAGAGTGAAATGTGTGTAGTTACATGATAAAAAAATAATAATCGAAGAAATAATAACATTGTAATTTCATAAAATATATAGTTTTGGTAAAATAATATTAAATACAATGAATATTAGAACTCCATTTCTTATGTAAACTCTCATTTCTATGTTCATCCTCACATAGTGGAATGAGTTCTAAAGTGAATATGATTAACTCCACATTCCAGGGATAGGGTGGATATATCCCCTTAGGGCTTCAAAATTACCAAACATTCTTTATTTTCTTAGGATATATAATGTTATATCAAATTAATTGGTGGGATATATAATTTTCAAACCTCCTATGATATAATAAATTTGATTCATTCCCAATTATATAAACATTTTCGTAATAGTTTGTTCAATGTTATTTTTTATCCCCCTTTTCATATCATTTCATTCAACATAAATATTTAACCATTGTATTGAATGGATTTATAATCTCATTCAAACCCATAAAATAGTAGATTGGGTTCACTCCCCAGTCCATAAACATTGTGAAATATTTCCCATAGGGGCATTGGTTTACTCTTCATTCCCTTCTATAACAAGAGATATAAATTTATACCTAAAATGTTGGAGGGATATATAATTCTCAATCAATATTTTCCATATTTTAAAACCAGACATATTCATGACACATTATCATAATAGCATTTATAATTCAATTATATTGTATTTTAGCAAAGATACTTAAATTTTTTTCATAATAACTATCATAAGACCTAAAATAGAATCCCCTATATAAAGAAATACGATGGATCAATTTAATGAAATCCCAAGTGAAACATTAAATAATTTTAATGGATATTGATTTAGTGGAAAACCACTTTATAAAAAATATATAATTGATTTGGAAAATAAGAATGAAATAATTTATATTTTGAAATTATATTTTTATAAATATTTATAATATTTACAAATTATATATATATATATATATTCCTTTATATATATAAATAGAATAAAATATACTTTTTAAATTTTCGGTAAATTGGAAAAGTTGATTTCTAAAGAAAATCAAATAAGTAAACAAGAGAAACAACCTTTGGGAAAAATACCAATAATAATTCTGGTATAATATTTCTTAAATAATTATATATTAATACAAATTACCCTTAAAAATCATATCATTAGTGGCAAAAATATCAAAAAAATCAGACTCAAATCGTGGTCAAAGATTTGATATATTCCCCTAAAAAAGACGATGCTACCTCCACTTACGACCATCATTTATATTGAATCTTGATCCTTTGAGAGAGAAAATAGTGGGATGAAATGTGAACCAACGAAATAACCATTACATAATAAAAAATGTGTTTTAATTGATAAAAAGATATATTTTCAGCCTATGGGAATATAGTGACCAATAATCTTGACTCAATGTTAGATGAGAAATGAAATCCTTATGGAATATGTAAATTTTTAATCTAAATACCATGGAAGGGTAAACGATTTATGATTTTTTAAATCATTTTAATGGAATAAATATATTGATAAAATAAATCATTTGGTTTTTATAAACCCCACATAAAATAATATAAAAGGTGAATATCAATCATAACTAAATAAATGGAATTTCAGAAAAGGAACCCTTTCCTTTGGCATTATTTTGGTCGAACACACTCAAAATCACTCTATAAATTTATATTTATTATATATATTTATACAAAACATATTAAAATTTATTTCATTAAATTCCATTAATATATAATTTTTCCTAAATAAGTGAAATTATTTATTATTAAAATTATCATTCGAATCATTAATGATATATTTTTTATATAGTTTTCTGTTTGGGGGTTTTAGGACCGACACAATAATCTTGGGTTGTACCCATAGATAATTATAATGATTAAATAGTACATTTTGTGATATATTTTTTGACACCCATGACAAAGTAAAGGAACTTATAGTGATGGTTTGCAAGTGACTCATAATGATATCCTTTTACCCATTATTGATTTAACATAAAAACTGAATTCAATAATGACCTTACTTTTTAATATTAACAAAATATAATTATTAAATAATATAAAATAAATAATTATTATATCTTAATTCTATTATATAAGTTCTCTTTGTCATTCATGATCTAAATATTAATTCATCTTTCATGTTGGTGGTAACAATGTCTCCGAAAATAATGTGTTATAATGACTGAATGAGTAAGAACATGTCATGATTTATTAATAAAATAATTTTTACATAAGATTAATGCTTCAAAAAGTTTCATTAGGCTTGGAAATAATATTTTATGTGATTTTAGTTGTGAAGATAAATATGTATGAATATGGGGATTAAAACAATTACTTACTAATTTGTACCTCCTTTTAGATATACTTTATGAATATATGGATTTTGGACTTCTTCTTATGACCTCTGTTTCCAAAATGGGATAAATGATTCCAAAGAATAATTTTTTTCATATATTAGATAATAAAATTAATAAATGGTGATTGTTAATGTGGTTATAAAAAAGTTTCTTTTATAGGTGTTCTTGAATTGTGTTGTTGTAAATACATGTTCATTGAAAATATTGACTATTATATCTCGTTTATTGTCGATACATAGTATAAAAGAATGAATTGAGGATTATGGGAGAAATATAATGACGGATATGGGTTTAGTTGATGTAAATTGGCAAAAACAATTACCATATTTTATTTATTTGGCAGATCAATTTAGAATAATTCATAACCTAAACAACCTGATCATTGAAAATTTTCAACCCAATATTGAAATAATAGAACCCTGAACCTAGTGGGTAACATATCACATTCAATTAAATATTAATTAATAAAATATTCATATTAAGCAAAAATAAATGATACCTTATATTTGGTTATATCAATGATGATGATATTGATCATCTAAAAATTGTATTCATATTAGCTTCATTTACTTTATTGGATCCCTGAAAATAATCTGCCTTTACGTGATCCAAATATACATGATTGATCACTAAACAATCACTAATGGAATGATTGGAGTTTTTTTTGGTGTATCAATCATCTTGTTTTTTTCATTATCTATCATGATTCTTATGGATGGATAGAGTACTTCCCATTATCGAGAGGAAGATATAAGTAACAAATTAGGAGAGATGTCTACTGTGCACAACAATTCTTAATAATCAAATTTTTTCTTTACCCACAAAAATATACATATACATATATTTATATATGTAATGATATTTGGAAATACTATTTAATTTCAAATAAACCCTAATTTAATATAATTATATTTATCAAATCAAATTTCATTAAATATTATTATTATTATTATTATTATTATTATTATTTGACATCTTTTCCTAACTGGTGTAATGATAAATATTATTTCACATTCTTGTAAATTTATAATTATCACTAGACATTATCTTGTTAAACTCCAAATCCTCTAAATTTAATGAATACCCTTATAAATATTTTATTCATTATTAAAAACTATATCCACAAACATGAGAATATATATTCACAAAATATACAATAAATAAATATAACATATTATATTCACAATATATTGAGTAAATATTTATTTAATTTGATAGAGAAATGATACATGAATAATATTTTTCCACTATCATGTGAATAATATTTAGTCTAATATTATAATTCAAATATAATTTAATCATGAAAAATAGAAACCCATAGTGTGACACCCGATAGGATTATTTATCATTCTCACTGTGTAGTTTACCTAATGTCTATGATTACTGTATTGAAAACCTGTCATGAAACATAAGATAAAAACTAAAATAAACTACATCAACAACCACTTATGAAAAATCCCTAAATTATATAATCCATTTCTTACAATATCTCGTCTTTCAGCTTTGAAACCCATTTCACCAACCAATATACATGCCTTGTCATTATTTGACTATTCGAATTGAACATGTGTTTACACAATGGTCGAGGAATTAATTTTACTACTCCATTTCTATAAAATGAATTATATTTCAAATTCCATTAATATGGTATCAAAAAATAATTTTTAAAGTTATTCATTAATATTTTATCACTAATGAAGCCCCAAATATATCAAACATCACTATGAAAACATATCATCATGGTTGATGAATTAAATATTTTTTCAGTAGTCATAACATGGATTTATAAAAAAATTAAATTTTGATGAGACATAATTATGAGGAATTCTTAAAAATGGGTATGTAATCATATTCACATTTCGAGGTGAATACCAAGTAAAAATTCCATACTAATAAGTCTTATCATTCTATATGAACAAACACCAAAAATTAAAAATTATTTGTGTCTCATCATGTTTTATTATACATATATTGATATATATTTCTGAATATCATCATCGTATTTAAATGATTACACCATAGTGGGGTAGTATTATGACCTCATCATTGTGAAAAATAGTCTCGAACATTATAAAATTAAATTCATGAAGTGGAATGAAAAATATGTAAAAAATGTTTTATTAATTTTCAATCCTACAAATATACAAGTAATCCAATGAAAAATTGTTTTTTCTAGAACACAACCTCAAAAAAACTCAACATGGACGTAGACAACTACCAATGATTTTCAATTCCCCAGAACTCACTTGATGGGCATGTTTCTACCGAGTTAAGGCTTCATTCAGGGCGTCATACACATTTGATTCCATGGATTTTATAATCACTGTGACTTCACTTATTTATGAAAAATCCCAAAATTTATTATAGTACATAATTATATGTTTCATGTATTGATTTGTCCAAGGATCCATTACAATAACCTTCACAATATTATTACCAGAATAGTGTTTGATATGATTAATGGTACTATGTAACACAATATAATCACTGATGAACTTGGGTATCCAGAATACCTCATTATATGCCATTGAAATCAAAAATCCTCAGGCTATAATATTAAATATACGAATATAGACTAATTTGAGCTATAATATCTCATATAATATTTATTCAGAGTGAATATGTATGTTATTTTTTCTTTCATATAATCTATATATATTTGGAATTCAGAATTTTCATATCCTCTAATGAAAATTCATAATCTCCTCCATGGAATTTTAATATACCCTTATAACAACATAGATACATAAATAGATAGTTGACATATATCCAATTGAGGTTACATGGGTAATAATTATATCTTACTACCACACTGAATACATGGTTGACATCTATACTAGTACAATGTATTTATTACATGGTTGACATAATCACTAATATATATATATATATAATACTTCCTCTCTTATGTCTCTCATTTTTTGAGGTAATAAATTATTATAATGTGGAATCAAACTTGACATTGGAAAAAATTCCCTCCAATATTGTTCTATACTAAATATCTTCAACATCTTCTAAATATATATTATTTGACAAATGCATTCCAACCACATTGATCTATCATGATTAATATTTATTACCGAAATTCATTTTTACTCACATAAAATATCTAGGGGGAATCCATTATTAAACTAAGAATTATCATATTGATTGATTAATATTTCATCTAAAATGGTTAACATTTCAACAACATATATTCTTATGAAAATGATGATACCCCACTAAACCACTTATATACAAAAAGATTAGTTTTTTGTGATAACAAATTCATTTTTTGAATAATAAAATTGAATGTTCAATTTCATGTAATATTTAATTAATATATAAACAGATCATTATAATTTCTATTACTTTTTCAAATACATTAGTGTCATAAAAATTTCAGGCTATTTCATTGTGGCGTTTTCCTAAAAGTTCACATTATGAAAGGAATTTTTAAATCCATTTCCCAAATCCCATAGTCATGTTAAGACACAATTCAATGAATAATTCATATAGATATTAGTTTTTATAGGGGTGTCATTGTTTTATTTTATTCAATGAATTTAAATTTTTTAGATCCTTGGAATCCATTTATGCCTTAAAGGTAATTAATTTTCCTTCCATACCCAGTTTCTTTTTGAATAACCATTTAAGAAAGATGATGATACTTATGAATTATTTTCCTCTATGAATATTTTTGGAATCATTTCATTTTCCAACTATTTTAAATGAGTGTCTTCTATATTATTAAATTCTATATATCTCCCACATTATCCTCATTATACATTATCCTTCTCATGGAATGTGTAAACTCTATCATCCAAAACCTATTTATTTTATGTTTTTTATATAAATTATTACCTCATGTACATGGGATATTCAATAAATATATAATGTGTTCCTTATGGTGAAATATTATTTCTTGAATTAGTCATAAAAAGTACGGACATCCCCAAAAACATAATTATGAAAATAAGGGATTCATCACAAACAAAATTATTATAAATTAATTCCTATATGTTTATTTTTTAGTATGTTTAGTATGTATTTTCTTGATTGTAATTTCTTTCTCTAAAAATATAATGGATGATAAAAATGAATCAATTTTCAACTCACCATTTACCTGGGAGTATTCAATCATTTCACAAACACTATTCAATTGAGATATATTAGGTGGTGTTAGAAACGATAAAAAAATCCAAATCCAAAACTTAATCAATGATGTCACAATTAATATAATCTCAACAATAGTTTTTGGGGATTATCATAATATTATTACCATGATATTTCTCACTCATCTTATTTATAATATGAAAATGAAAAAATTGACTTATTCCTCTGCAATAATATATATCTAATATCGAATAAATATTCCTGTTTAATTTGTGATGTATTAGTGACCACCACTTGAATCAATAGTAAATGTTACACTAATATAAATATGATTTAATTCATGATGATCATTATCCATTTCACCATATCCACTAAATGATGATTATGTCATTTTTCCTTGTAAACATATTTAAGAAATACTTAGTGGATTTAGTTCAAACGTGACTACATATCCATCCTATTTTAATTTTTTAAAAATATTATTTTTACATAGCCATGCTGTTGATTCCAAATTTGTTTTTGTATGAATATTGTGATGTTGTTTCATTATCAAATGAAAATTCATGGTTCTTGTTATCTAACACATAATTTCAATTATTTTACAATTCCTTTACTTAACAAATTATATCCATATGATAAAACAAAATTTTTCTACCAAATCATAAATAAAATAAATCTACATCATGTTCATGTATATAAAAGTAATTTTATAGAAAATTTCAAATAATAAATACATTTCCAAACTAATATCATTCATATGGAAATATGATGTTTTAGTCTCTAACTGTTGCAACATCATGTTAGGATTTGTAATATTCTATATATAAACCTCATCTTGGTCAAAATTTTATAATTTACATGGACCAAATATTAAAATATATAGAGACAACTTAAATTTGAATTCAATAAACAATTTGTAGAAAAAATTACATCTCACTTGAAAAAAAATTCACCTTATGCTTCTCATTGATACATTTCTTAGGTGGAATTTTTCATCTAATGTACCTTATTAACACATGAATAGCAGACATAGTGTTCCCTTTAATTCCCCACGATCATTACCTTCTTCAAAGTCCATGATGAATTATTTTTTTAGATTTATTCTCTTGGACTATTATTTTATTCAACATAAGTAAGAAACACATTTTATTCCTTGACTCCTTAGAAATTTTTTGAAGAAGAGTCAATATATATAGGAAAGTGTTACCAATATGTATCATATAGAAAATATCCAAAATAATGTATAATATTTGATATACTGATGCATGTGTGATATTTGTGTGTAGTTATTTTTGGATTTTTAATCTAAAACCACTATGTGTATAATGTATCTAATGTGTATTACTATGTAAGGACCATTTACGAACCTTAATTGTAATTATTATGGAATAATACCATGGATATCAAAAAAAACATTCATATCACTCTTCCCTATGAAAGACCATGTGGATTCCTGAGTATTCTAAAATAATCATAGTCTTTAAGAAACTTTATGATTTCACTAGTCATAAACTAAATCATTATACATTGAATTGTAACCATGTTACTCAAATGTTTACCATATATATAACACTCTTCATCACCTAAATCCTTATTAGGTGAATAGATTAATGATGAGTCTTGTATGAAATATTTATTTTAATGGAGAAACACATCCATAAGGAATTTAAGCCGTTCAATGTAGTTACTTGTAGTAAAGAGATATCCTTTCCCTAAAATTGACCATAGTTAAAGGGCAGAAAAAATCATTCAATTTAGTAAAAAAATATAAAATTATAGATTATCATTAAATTTCTTTATTATAAATTATGTATGAAATAATAATATGACTAATTTTATTAAGACACCCACTATTTTATCATGTGTCAATGTCCTTCTCAATTAAATTCATTGTGGCCCATAAAATGTAGAAATTCTAGTGGAAGTTATCCATATTTATTTTATTATATTATAGATTGGAATTTCATTTCCATAATCCATTAAGTGGGATCCTAAATCCTAAAACCACAACTAGAATTTTCTCAATACATGCATATAAATTTTTATTGATCATTCATAGGAAATTAATGAAACTATATTTTTTGTTACATTTACCCACTATTAGTGTCAATACATCCTCAAAATGAAATGTTCCCCCGACATTGTCCAAATAGAAACATTAACTATGGATTCCTCATAATTCAAATGATATAAGTCATAATGATTTAAAATTAACTTGAGTGATTTTTTTATTGTGTGTAAATATTTCATATATTATCCTTTTCATTGATTGTTAATATTAAGTATATATTACATAAGGGACTATCAATTTTTTGATAAACCATTTAAGAATTATCCATTTATTTAAATTTACTCATTACATATTAGGTCACTTATTTATGCTAACCGAGTTTCAAATCGATAAAATTTATATTGTATAAGAAAAAATTAACTATTGAATAAATTACATGATCATTTCATAATTTAACTGTTTCTTTTTTTACGAAAATAAATGAACACATGTCCTTTGTGAAAACTCCTTTTTCAGGTCTTGTAATTAGGTTAAACATTATACATGTCTACTTATGAATCATTTTGATTAGTATCATATTAGTTTCATATTTTACCCCTTCAACATGCCTTTAGATACTCTATTTATTACGTTTTTTAATTCATTCACATGTGGGTCATCCAAATGATAGTTTAATGAGAATTACACAAATAAAAGGGATATTTAGGTCATATATAATAATGTATTAAGAGATTAATTTAAAACAAATATATTTTATTTAATAATTAATAATTTAAAAACATAAATAATTTGAGGCAAATAATTACAATTCACACATCGGTCATTGTAAAAATAAACATTAGTCAGACAAATGAAATAGTTATATAAAATAACAATATATATAAATCATTTTTATTCATTATTTATTATCAACAGAAATATTATTTAACTAGTTAATTAATTAAATATATAATTACACTTTGTCTTAATGATCAAATAAATTATCTTATAGATATCAATCAAAAATAAATTTATAAAAAAAATTAATATTTTATATATTATTGTAGATTAATAATTGAGCATTTCATAATTGTTTCTAACCATTAATAAATTTTGAAATACATCTGGTTATAATAAATAAAATAATTTTTTAAATATTTAATATTTAATTTCATAATTTTCAATTTTTTCCTTTGATGGGTTATGACTATATCTATTCTTGCAATGTATAAAGTGTGTACTAGAGAGAAAAGCATTGGGCATTAGTGTGATCCTCAGTTTGAATATATTGATTATAGTATCCCTCTATTCATTATGTATCTCCATTTACATGTGTCTTTAGAGCCCACCAAATGAATAAGTATGTTATTCTAACACAAGACTATACAGCCTTTATTATAAACACTCATCAGGTTTTTCTTCTAGTCTTCTGTCCACTTGACACAACAAAATGATTACTGTGTACTCTAGACAACGTAATTAATCAACTACACACTATGTATTCTAGACTCATGTAATTTATTACTATAATTATATCATATTTCAATCTCACACAATAATTACCATTTATTATACCACACTGTTTGTAAAAATGTATTTATAATACAATGTGGAAACAATTATGTGTACTCCAACAACACCCCTTGTAATCTAGTAAGAAATGGTTCTCATTGTCTTGTACTACATGTAGTGTGTAGAACATATTCTATATTCACATACCCATTTTCTTGTCATTATCCCACAAACCATCTAGATGTTGTGCACATGGGTACAAGAAAAGTACTCTGGAAATATATTATATAACCTAGTCCTTCCAGCAAAAAAAACTTGTCAATTTTTTATATATTCTATAGTCATTTAACATTGATTATGGTTCCTTTGATAAAATAAAACACTTAATATTTATAAATAATATGTAAGAAATATTTTAATTAAAATTATATTAAATAAAGAATATTATGGAAATAAAATACCCCACAATTATTGCACATATATGTCAACAAATAAATTAAAATTTATAAATTTAAAAATAAAAAATCTATAATAAAACATGATGGTTCCTAGCATAGAATATATGACATGATGTGTAATAAAAACCTAATAGTTTTATCGATTTGATAAATAATTTTCTGGTTTCCCATGATGAAAACACCCTGAAAATATAAAATTTTCAACAGAATATTGATATAAGATAACCTATACACTATAGGAATTATTTCATGAAAAATTTATAATTAATATATACTATATCATGGGAAAAAATTAAAGATCTTATAATATTTCTATGATCCACATGTTAAACATACAAAAAACCTGTTTATTAACTCCATTGTTCTAATTGGATTCAAATATATATTCCCTCAAGAAGTCATCCATGCTTTCTCCTTTGATCTATGAATAATAACTTATGGAACATCTGGTGCTAGTGCGAAATATTAATCATATTGTGTTTTTGTCTTCATTTCTCAATTTCCTTTTAGAGTGAATGATTTCTTCATATTCATGATGGATATGAGAAATAAAGAATTGAGAAAGAAGTATGTTGTAGGAAACAATTCTCATTTTAAAATTTTATAATTATCCACACACAATAGACCTAACCATTAATTTATAAAGATGGGGTTGTGTGAAAATAATATTTTATATCATATAAAATAGTTAATAACTAAATAATACTTCTTAAACCCTGTAAAAAATAATAACAATATTCTTATTTTTTATTTAATGGTGTGTGAAAACTAGTGAAATGATTGATATTATTTATGAATCTTGTAAAATAATAATTACAAAATTAAATGGACTTAGTCTTATATAAATCCATGAAATTTATTTAAAAACATAATAAATATTTTAATCATAAATAAATTCATTATCCAAAAAATAATGAATAAATACTTATTAAATATTTAATAAATAATATATATATATTTTCAAAATAATATGGTGAATAATTTTTTTAATTTTTATTTGATAAATAAAAAATGAATAAATATAATCCTTGGTTGTTGGAATAATAATTATTTCAATAATTTATTTTAAATATAATTTAATCCAGATCAACAAAACCATTAACTGTGTGAGCCTTTAGAAGTCAATGATGATGTCATTATGCTGGGATTCAAATTATTGGTATTATTGTCTAGTAATGGGAAAAGACACCCAAAAAAACGAACATAATGTTGCCACATTGACAACCATATATGTACACACACTATGTAACATATCCATTAACCCCAATATGTCATCAACTAGTTTTCTGAATTCTATCATTGTGTAGTATTCTTGATACATCATTGTTTGAATATCTAAGATGAACATATACTTACACAATGGCCATGTAAATTAATTTAGAATCACCATTTAAATAAAAGGGATTACTTTCCAAATACGATTAATATGGATTGTGAAAATCCTTTTTGGAAAAAAAAATCATTAATAATATATCACTTAGGATGCACCAAATTTATCTGACTTATCTATTTACTATTATCATCATGATTTATAAAAAATCTAAATGTGTAAGCTTTAACATGAATTAATAATGTTATCAAAGTCTAAGGACAAATACCCATGATAACATATAAGAATATCTAATAAAAAATAAAATTAATGAATTCATACTGGTGGGCATATTTTCATAATCTCTTATCTTGGAGATTTATAAGTTCGAACAATATGATAAGAAGTCTAATCTACTTATTAGTAGTCACACCTAACACTCGTTATTGTTTTTGTCCAATCATAATAATATATTTAACCATAGATATATATTTATTAGCATCTCCATGGAATTTTTGGGTTCTAATTATAGTGGCGAACAGCTTTGACCATATCAATGTGATAGATTTCTAGGGATTTTATTACATTCAAGTTATCCAAGTTATAGAAACATATGTAATAAGAGATTATATTAGTATTAATATTTTCAGATATTATTGGAATCCAATGTACAAATACTGGGTTCTAGTTCCCCAAATTCATCAAATAATTTGATCAATAATTTCTTTAAAAAATATATTTTAGGTTATTTCTCATATTTACCCCTTAGTGAAACAATTTTTTTTATTTTACCATAACCATTAAAATGCAATTATAACCTCGTTAATATAATTTTATGTCTAAAAATTAATTTTACCATGTTTGGTAATTTTTACATTATGATTTCAAATAGAAATAGAAATATATTTTTATATTTAATGATGATAAAAAACAAATTTTAATATTATAATGCATGATAATAAAAATTATAAAAAATTACATTTAATAAATAAAAAATGCACACATTATTATTTATTACCATGTAATGATTATTTAATTAATTAAAAAAAAGATGTTACTATCAATGAATAATAAAATTCAATAATTTTGTAATTCAAATAAGATTAATATAGTTTTTCGGGAAAGATATTTTCACATATAGAAAAATATATATCTTTATAAAATATCACTAGTTAACATTAGATGATACTATCTTTTTTAGCGAAATAATAATAAATGAATATATGCTAATACAATTTTGTTTTTATTTTTCAATAAATATTATTCCAATAAATTTATAATTATAAATATGTGTTATAAAATTCTGAAAACTATATAATATATTATAAAAAAGATTCATAATTAAATATTTTTATGTATCAAAATATTTTTAAATGAAATTTTCCTGATTGTTTGTAGTTATTTATTTGATGATATTAAATTCTATGACTACGAATTAATTTATTTTTATCAATACATTGTAATTGATATCTTATGTACACATAGTATAGAATTCAATTAGATGTGAATTATTTTCTCATTTATATAATTTTAAACGTACATAGGAAAATTTACACGTCTTGGTCGAAGAAATTTTATATCCACCTAAATGAATTGAAGGAGGTTCTGATATATCTAGGGAAATGATGTGGGTTCCCTTGAATGACAATCTAGAAAAACTCTACTAGGAATCCCATAAGTAAAATGACTTTTGGGAAAATTATCATGAAAATGAGTCATACTAGGTATGTATATGTCATTTCTATGACATATATATGAATTGAATTAATGGGAAGAAGGAGCAATATACTGATTATAGATTAAACTACATTTTAATTGTTTATATAATAGTTTAATTCTAATTAAAATAATCTGGGATAGTTATGTAATGGTTGAGGAACTATCCATTTAGTTATTATCATATTAGTTATTGATTTTATTGTAATAATTACTCATATTATGCTTTATGAATACTTTTGAAGCCATTTATTTATTTTAATTAATTAAAAATTTGTTTTAAAAAATCATTAATTTCTCTTTTTCACTATGTAATGGATATGTCTAGATAATATGACTTAAAACAATTTATTACTTTTAGGTGTTACAGGAGAATATATTATATTATTTATATATATGGATGTTATTTTGTTAGTGTGTTCAATAATTCATATATACATTTATTTTATTAGTTTTTTGTATAAATAATATCATCTATACAACTGATTTTTGATAAAATTATTAATAGAAATTTTCCTATATATATTTGATTTCTTTCCATTCATAATATTTTTATTCTAGATTAATGAAATTGTAATTTCAATAAAAGTTTTTTCAAAGGTACTCTATTAGTATGAAATTTAGAGCCTTGAATGGAATTTTGAGTTCCAGAAGAAAATATGAATGAATTTCACAATCATTATTTTTAATTAATATATTAATATGTGATTTGTTTTAGACATTGAATATTTGGAAATTTAAATTGTCCATTGGGTTCACTATTTATGCCATAATAGCTATATAGATGATATTTCATGTTATATATGTTATTTTCATTCATAAATACTTATAGGACTTATGACACATTCCTTTGTGAGATATATAACTCTATGATATTTTTAATTGTAAAAAAATTATTTTTATAGAATTTATATATTAGAAAAATAATTGAAAGATTCTAATAACACATAAATATTTTTAAATAATAAAATTATTTTTCATAAAGAATATAGCATGAAGCATCAGGCTTAATAGATCCTATAAAAATCTATATATGTCAATTTTAACAAGATCATTGAATTTTTTCAGATGAATTAGAAAAATTATTATCTATATATAACATACATGTTAAATAAAATTATTGATTAATTTTTGCGAAATAATTATTCAATTGTTATGTAAGGTTATATTATGAAAAAAAATACATTTCATTCGATAATGATTTTTTGATTACATATTATGAATAATTTTTTAGAATTTTTAAAATTTCATTTTATGTAGTTATATATATTTTTAAATATTCATTTCAACATTATGATATAGTGAATTTTTTAGACCATTCGGAAACAAGTTATTTCCAAGTGAATATTGAAAAATACAGATTTTTATTGAAAATAATATTTTTATCATCAATTTAAATGGATGAATTTTATTTAAAAATGTTTCTAATGTAAATTAATTCTTTTTTATATTAAATAATTTGATTTTGAATTTATAATCAATTTTATATTTGAATGTCATAATAAAATTTTATTTATACATAAAAGGAATTTTTCTAATAACATTTTATTATGTGAATAATGTGATTTTATATTAATAAATAATATTAAACACTTTTGGTGGGTTATTTAATTGGTATTTAAATATTAACTATTAAAAAAATGTTTCAATAGTAATGTAGCATTTTTTATTTTAATGGGATTATAAAAAATACAGTTTTATGATTAAAAAATATGTTAATTAATTATGATTATGATTTCATTTTTAAATTTATATTAAATTTAATTTCTCAAATTTGTGATTTTGAATTTCTTAAAATTTATTTCATTTTATTAATCAAAAGATAAATATTTGGAAAATATGTTCCATTTATTTTTATGTATTAAAATAGTATGTAAAGAAAAATTTAGCACCTTAGTAGAGGGTCAATATGGTTATTCTATGTTTATATGTGTGTAAATATCACTATTTTTCATATTAATTCATATTTAATGAACAAAAATATTATATTATAATATTTAAGATCTATATATAGTTTTATTTGTGATTATATTCAATTAAAATTAATATTATGATAGTTAATTAAAGGATAATTATCAAATGGCACATAATAATTTTTAATTGTATTGTTAGTGTTCAAATAGGGGGAAAAGAAATTTCATAATTAAAAGTAATGTTAATTTTTTTACAATAATATTATATTCATAATGGAAAGATATTTTTATTACTTGTGATAAAATTATTACCTTATATACTTGTCTAATTCTAATATAGTCTTTCTTCTATAAATAAAAAAAATATAATGAATGATTTTAAAAAAGATAAATGAAATATAACATAAATTATTTCTTGTGTTCCAAATTTAGTTGGATAAATATAATTTATTAAATTTCTATAAAATTTTCAATTAGTATTCCATATTTTTCTTGGTGTCTTTAATAACAAAATAAATTGATAATTAAAAACTTGATATTAGTGATATTTATAAAAATAATATTTTATTAAATTATTTGATTTATATAAAAATCATACCATCATGAAATGAAATTTAATTTTGTTTTAAATTTCTTCTATTTTATATTTATTATTAAATTTATAACTTATGATAAAATTCATAAACCTTAATATTAATTTTTTTATGTCGTGGTTATGGTAAAAAATATTTGACATGGTGGTTAATCCAAATGATTAGATTTATAATGACTCAAAAAATATTTTCATTTTATTGGATAATGTTTTTACAAACCTAGTGATTTATTCAATGAATCAAATTCTATTTTGGTTATTTTTCTTAAAAATTACTATATTTTTTTAATTTTTATGAAATTCGATGTGCATCATGTCCCACCCTTATAAAATGACACCCTTCTATCCTCGTCATTATAAGGAATTTATCACTCTATCTTGACAATAAAATATGAATACCCTATTTAAAAATTATTAGATACATTATATAGTTTATCGTTCTACCAATAGACAATGTTATGGGTCCGTAAGAGAAGACTTGAAGGAGTTGTTTAAAAGAAGATGTAATCTCTTTAACCAACCACATTATTTTTTTATTTCTTTTATATACCCTATAAATCTATTATATTTGAAATAATATAATATATTATATATCATAAATATATTTAAACTACATTATTAAGGTTTAACAAAAATTTTCTACCATCTTTCTCGTAAAATGATAATTGAAGATATCACTTCTGAAGACGTATGTCTTACTGTCCCCACATAGTGATATTATTCCTTTTTCCTCATCATTCATTATGTATGGATATTATTATTGCTGTTCAATTAATATATGATATTTTTGAAATATTTAAAATAATATAATAATAGTATAATATCTATATTCTAGCATTGAAATCTGTTGGAAAAGGGTAATGTCGCTCGTGCGTATCTATGGACTACATCCTTCTTGAAGTGATGAATGTTTTTTTTCAGTTATATTCAACATGAATTGTAATAAGGATAAATTTAATATATATATATATATGATATATATTATATTATAATGATTTTATAAGGATGAGTTATTAATTACCTATCATTTATTTCATCAGTCAAAAATTGAAAATAGTCTACATGTATAAATATAGCTTACCTTTACCATGAATGGTGTGATTAATTTTTCTATATCTATGATTTATGGATTATTATATATATATATATAATGATTATATTTATATATATTTATATATATAATTATTAAAAAAATTATATTATGGGACAATTATAAAATTACACGGATCGACACTTCCAATCCAAAATATTCATGAAAAATGAAATTTTTATCAACCAAAAGTGATTTATAATAAAACAAAATTAATAAATAGATCATAAGAATGAGTATGAGATTAATAAATTGTTTGATACCTATGATTGTGGTTCTATAATCCATGTATAATAAATATATAACAATTATATAAGAGGTTCAAACTCATATGTAGAAGTGCAAGACTTGAAGAAATGTATTTATATATCAATACTAATGTTAATTGGGGTTGTTTATAATTTAATTTAAATTGAAGAATTTATATGTTCATTTTAAGAAAACTATCATTGATTTTCCATATTACATTTATTTCATTAGAATATATAATTACCTTTATTTTTCATCATCTTTATTATTCTATAGATTAAAAGCATGTTTTCGAGGAAAACCAACACTATTTCTCTAGTCGTTCTAAAATACATCTTATTAATTAATTTTATTTTATAATTTTTTTTGAAAACATTATTTTAATATTATTCTACTATTGTGTAATTTTTTTTACCTTTGGTTTCATTTTTAGAATTTTTTTCTAAAAGGAATCTTAGTTTCATTTTCTCAATGGTGTATTTTTTGAATTTTTTAAAAACTAATGGTGTAACATGAATGATATATTTTGTGATTAATACTTTAAAAATAATAGTGAAAAATTTATTCAATTAATAGAGAAATCGAAATTAGTAATTTTAAAAATATAATATGTACTATAAATTGAAATTGTAATAGTGTTCCATTATTGTTTTGATAAAAATAACTTATTAGTGTAGTGTAAAATTATAATATTTTTATTCAATTATTAGGTTGTTTTAATTAATTTAAAATTAAATTACTCATCCCAAATTTAATATTAATGTCATTCTTGTAGTAAATAATTTGTTATTAAATAATTTAAAAAATAATAAAATATTATGACTAGAAAATTGAATATAACACGGGTGTAAATGTCAACCATGGTCTATTTATGATTCAAATTTATAATTTTTATTTCGTTATTAATATAATGTGATTTAATGTATTTGTTTCACAGATTAAAGTAATGAATTATTAACAAATGCCTTAATAAAAAAATTAACAAAACACTTTCATAATTTATTTATCTTATATTATTTTAACCCTTTCCACATTTTATTAAAATTCATTCAAATTTGGAAGTATATTTATTGAGAATAAAATTATAATGTTTTAATATTTTGGGAAATTCTATGCATTTCCATTTAAAAAATAATAAAAGGACATTACTCATTCCTATTACATATAAAAATATAGCAATATTACTCAACCATACCCTATAAATACTCTATCTACTTCTTTATATAGACCCTGGATGATTTTTTATTTCCAAAATAACAACCCAAATGTAATTAAAGGGATATCTAATTATGTATTTTCAATGTAGATGTAAGCTCTTTAGCTGATGAATATCATTTTTTTACATCTCATATTACCTCTTATATATATATTTTTAATTATAATAAAATAATAAATTATGTATTTTAGATATATTAAACTGTTGTTATGATACTAAAACTACTATTATAAAAATCATTTATCATAAAATAGGCAGTGAATGTATATATCATGTGTGTGTATGGATTACCATAACAACATACTAATACAATGAATTTTTCATCACCATTAATTATATATTGTTATTTTTATGAGTTTTATTTCATATATTATATCTATTAAATAATTATACTACTTTAATTATAATTTCACATCTCCCTCTTACGTTAAAATATTTTGGAAAATTATTTTATCGCTTGTCTGTACTTGTCGACCGCAAAAGTTACTAAGTGATGTGGTTTTTTTATTTCCATTATACATTAATGACAATAAGGATATATTTAATGAATTATTATTTCATATATGATATAATATTTATTCTATAAATTATAATTATTATTTAACTTTCTTTTGCTAAATTTTTTAAAAATAAATATTGTTCAAGTGTATGAATGGATGGTCATCTACCTGAATGGTGTGATTCATTTTTCGATATATAACCTTTATAGATGACTCTGAAAATATATTTAATGAATATATTTTTGATATTTGTAGTATTATATAAATTATATAAATTATGTAATTATGATAAATTTATATGAAATGAGACTATTTAACTGAAACATGCAAGAAAAACAATGTGGTTATCACTATGAACATTGATGTTTAAAATTAATCTTAATAAACTCGTTCTATGAAGGAATAAGTATGTCATACATGGTATGATTGATATTATTATGTTAGTTGAATAAAATTATTATTATTATATATATACATATATATTATAATTTCTGATTTTATACATTCTATGATGGGAAAGACCAAAGGAAAGAGAATTACATTTAGATCATATTTTTAGTCGTGGTTGATTATTTGTAAATTTTTGTAACATAAATTTTGTATAATTATATAATAAATCACCATAATTTTATTCTAATTTTTTATTTCATTTTATTTTTGTCATTCATTTTACAATATTTATGTATTGAAGAGATAAAATGATCATTTTATGGAACACATACATATTTTTCTCTTTAGTATGAAAACAAATTTTAATAATCCATGTTTTTTAAAAAAATTACAATTTTATATAATATAAACTAATGTTCTATTAATTTTATTTTTAAAAATTATAAATTTTTTAAAAAATAGGTTTTGAATAGAATCATTTTTCATCTTTCCGGACAATATGATTTTTAACTTATATATAAAAGTGTAAACAAAATGTTTTCATTTAATTTATACTTCATGAATATAGTTTATCATCATAAATACCACTCAATATATTGAAGTATAATTTATAAGTTTCGATGTTTAGTTTAAAATAATTTTTTAAATAATTTATTGAATATATATTTATTTTTAAAATTTTATTTGTATAGTTGAAAGTGTTTTTTACTCATTAATTGTATATGTGGTTATTTAATGAATTTTTTATCATTGATAATTCCATTTGATGTTTATTATGATTTATAATGGAAATTATAAAATGATTTCATCTTAATATTTTTGTTGAATGTTTCATTGTTATGATAATTAAAAAGTTTCTATGAAACCCATTTATTTCTGTGAGTTAGGATATATTTAATTCTTAATATAATAATGACACCTATTTCCTTTCAATGGTCAGGGTATGATGATACAATAAATGTTTTATGATCCTGAGGAACATATGTTTTTGATTTTCATTCTGTTTTGGTTTGAAATATTATTATATATCCCTCCAATTCATAAGGTAATGTATTATATATCATTAGATAATTATAGGAAACAAATTGATTTACATTATCCAATATAATAAAAAAATTCGTTGTTCTCGATCCTCTATGAAGAAATTAAATATTTTCATTATCATCTATAGTAAACCATCATTTTTGTTGATATTCTATATGAAACATGTCTATGTACTAGATCATCCTTGGTAAAAATTGGCTGATTCACAATCCATTATTACATGATAGACCTGGTAGTTAGCATTGACATGAGAAATATTTTTTATACTTATGATGGGTCCACCCTTTTATAACATGAATATATATCAGATGATTTAATTATGTAGTCTTCTCTCACATATTTTTCATGTATTTTGAAAAGAACATTCATTATTCTGTGTCTAATTTTTCTGGTCTTTGATGGATCTTATATGAAAATTGAATGTTATAATATAATCTCAAATATTTTTTTCATATATTATTCATTCATATTGTCATATATTGTTATATATCATGTTTTCATATAATTAGAATAAAAAATCATAAATTATTATTAATTTTTAACATAGTTATTTAGAAATGATTCAATAGGTTATGCTAAAAAGGTTATAAGGATGGATAATAATTATTAAAGATGATGATGAATGTCAATACATAATATTTATATGTGTATTTTCCCTAGAGAATCTTACCATCACAATTTTAGAGTGGATAGTGATATTATATATGAAATATTCATTTAATAATATTTTATATTTATTTATAGAATACTCATGCCATTATAGTGGGTATCAGTGTATTGATTAAATATTAATTAGATATTTTCATGTGAATACTTTAGTGATAATATTGTGGAGATAATTCTATTTATTGGATAACATGATAAAATTATGATATGGAATAGATTTTGTGTTTTTCTTATAATGACATCCTATATAGGTAGTAAAAGTGGATATGATTTTGTAAAGGATTCATTTAGGTGTAATACCGCTAAAAAGGGATGGTCGATTATATATTGACCATTATAATAGTGAATAGTTAATTTTCCCTTATATTTAACCTTCTTTTAAAATCCCATGTAATATGCATGGGTTAACTCAAATATTACTTATTAACAATTATGATGAATTTTTAATAGATAACGATCATGGATGACCATGGTTAAACCTAAAGTATCATATATTGGAAAAAAATA
The DNA here is from genome assembly GCA_963277665.1 of Viscum album. NCBI lineage: Eukaryota > Viridiplantae > Streptophyta > Magnoliopsida > Santalales > Viscaceae > Viscum > Viscum album. The sequence continues at coordinate 861,311,737 of OY728151.1, forward strand.
ATATAATATAGATATCCTATAAATGAATTTTTTGGATGTTTATGGTTTATCATAGTATGCTTTTTTCATCAAGGTATAAAACCTTTATGATTTTTTCTATCACTTATAGGAAAAGGAACGATCTTCCTCATGAGAAACAACATAAAACTGTTGCTCGTATGGAAAAATATTTTATTATACAATACAAGATATCCTATTATATAATTAAATGCATCTACATAAGTAAGTTTCTTAATGCACCTAATTGGTTTAAGATGTATATTCTTTAAAATAATAGATAAATAAATATCCATGTTCCTAAATTTTTAAAATTTTATATATAACACATATAAAAATATTTAAAAAGTGTAATATAATGCCTCTTATTTGATAATTAAAGGCATATAGAGAGGGATTTCTGAAGAAAAGTTAATAGTTTGTTTGATTAGAATGAATTTAATCATACAGTTCCATTTATTCTTCAATGTCTCATATGTGTGCAATATGATTATTCTCTGAGACAATTCCATATTATAGGGGATAAATCCTAGACCATTGAAGGGATTGTGAAAAGCCAAATTTGATGGGAATCAGTTTATGTTTTTATGAATTGAGATTAATTAAATATGTAAATTATATTTTTCATAGAATAATCGAGATGTATATAATTCTTAGTTTGATGTTATTTGATTTTAGGATTCTATTAATATAATTAATAGTACCAATAACTATGAAAAATGATAATGTGGACATGGGATAATGTGATGATAATAATTAGTGGGATTATGTTGGTAAAAATAAAATTAGTTAGTGATTTTTTCATAATGTGATTTTGGCCATCATTTTTTTTTGTTATGGAATCTTATTATTTATGAAATTTATTCAATGGTCTATGTTTTTTATTTTTGAGAATTTTGATTGTGTAACATTTTTTAAACTTATAGTTTTCGTGTGAGGTTAACATATGAGTTATGGATACCATAATCGGTTTAATCGATTTTGTCTGATCGTAACTTCACTAGTTGATAGGATTCTTTTATATTTTACTGGTAGTAATTTTTAGGTGATTTGAATATATTACATGGATTTTGGAAGACAACTAAAGATACGTTTACATTAGAAATTCTCGTAGTAAATTATTTAAATTTTTGTTATTTATGGTCAAATGGATAGTTAGATATAGATAATCATGATTATTAAAAAATTATTCAATTAGTGGAAAGTATTGATAATATAATTAAGTCCCTATTATGAAATAAATTTAATCTTAAAGACCAATGAATTCCATATGATTTTAATTAAATTATTTTTAATTATTAAGAGACTTTGAAAATTGACTGAGCATGATTATGATGCCCGGTGTGCCCATAAAAGAATTTTGAATGTTTTTAATTTTATGTTCTGTATACGTGCGGGTGACATTTTCTATCTTTTGAACCAGCACTTGAATTAAAATTCCAAGGGAACCATTGAATCTGCATCATTTGGATTATTTTAAAGGATCCTCAACTAGGGCTGTCATAGGATGTGAGAAAAATATTGTTTTATGGATTTTTTTAGAATAATAAAATAACATAAAAATGTTATTTTATTTCTCCAACTCCTATTTAACTATAGTAGTGGGACGACTCAGTTGTCAAGACAATTAATGGATTGACTGTTCTATTTTTTAAATACACAATTGAGAGTTAAGAGGTTCATTAATTAAAACTCATTAATGAATCTAATTAATTCTTATGATGTGTTAATATTTATTCCCATATATTTAAATGAAGCATGAGCAGAGCATTTTGACAGGGAAGTGAGGATCCTATAATGACATACCATGGTGTCTTCCACTAAGTATGATTGTAGGCTAGGATGAGAGAATTAGAGGAATCAAGCTGGAAATGATGAATGCTGATGGCTTCATCAAATGTGGATTCTTCTTCCACAACTGCGACGTATCCCCCAAATCTGAGGTAGTGTTGTTTTGGGAGTTTTGAACGGGTTTAAATTTATTTTTGTAATGGATTATTTATTAGCTGCTTGTATAATGAAAATGTAGAGGGTGTGGGCCAAATTAACAAGGCCCATACCCTCCACTAATTCCTTTTTTGTTGCGTTATTTGGGGAGGTATTTTAAACGAAACATAATCCAGAATCCACAAACCATTCAGAAACGGATGCAACCGAGAAGGGCCATAGGTGTGTTGGTAAGGGAAAACGAACCCCCGATGGTCACCTTGTGGCCCGCGGAAGCCCCTGAAGTGTGGCACCGGTGCCTGTGGGTGATGATAGTGGCCACACATCGATGGCCACATAGGAGAGATGGTGTTGAGAGGCACGATGATGGATAGTGGGGTGGCCAACATCGGCCGACCACGATGGGAGCAGGGCGGCGGATGGTCCTGTGCCCCCGATAGAGGAAACGACATCAATGTCATAGCTGAGGGGGACCCACAACCCACTAGGCACGTGAACTGCGGGGCGACAACACATGGCCCTGCCTGTTGACGATTCTGAATGACATTTCAATTCGGGAAGGAGAATGGCCACCCACCTAGGAGACGGCGCCATCCACCGGGTTTGGTCACCCTACGGGCCACACCAAACCAAGGAGGGTCAGGTCATTCTGTGGCCCAGTGGGTCAAGCCCACGACACATCCCACTCTGTCCAAACAAACCTATTTTGGCCGGGAAGGGTCGGACCCGGGTCGACCGGGACCGGGTTGGACCGGAACCGGACCACTTTTTCCCCCAAATGGGATTAAAAGGATATATCCCAAAAAACATACATTCGATTGATGAACCATATATAGAAATGGAATCCTTGGAATGAGGATGTTATTTTGATATACTCTTATTATGTTTATGAGAATGCTTGTGTATGGCCAGGTTGGAATGAACACGAATCTTACGGGGCCCTCAACATTAAAAATCCTATAACTCACAGACCAGGTGTCTGATTGACATGTCGTCTATTGAATTCGGACCCTTACGTCAAGGGGGGACATTGGGATACTTCATTGTGGAACGTTATGAATGTTTATGCATGACCAATACCTTGAAGGGAATATACAACAGAACTCAAGCACACCCAATGCAGGGAATCCTGTGGTAGGCTATCAATTCAATAGTGACCCTGTGTGGATCAGCATTATATTCACACTATGTGGAAAAGCAACATAGATACCCTGTGTGGATCAGAATCATAATGATCATGTGTGGGTCAGTATCAAAGATACCATATATGGATCAGCATCATAACATCCTTGTGTGGATCAACATCATAGTGACTCTGTGTGGATCACTATCATAGAGACCCTATGTGGATCAGCATTCTTTTGAACATGTGTGTATCTGCAGTGTGCAAACTGAAGAGGACCATCCTTAAAGAGGAATTTATTTGATTAGTGACATAAAACCATGTGTGGATCGAAAACAGAAAAAATTATTTTTGGTTAAGTTGTGGAAACATCTTAATGTAATAAAATGATGTAGCAAAAGACTAATCATCTATATTCATGATCTTTGAGTTGTATACCGTGATTGAGATGATTCATTTTATTTGTCACTATATTTGATATCGTTCTTTGTGTTTTTTTGAATTCTATGAGACCTTCGGGGGTCTCGGGGTCCCTACTGAGTGTTTTAATACTCACCAATGCATAGAATTCACCCACACCTTTTTGTTTCTGGTGCAGACAACAGGAAACATTGAAATGACATAGGGAGCCAATTCCATGTGGTACATAGAGGTGACTGGTTGACATGGATAGATATGGAGTTGATTTGTATCTACCTTCCTGGTTGGATAACTGGTGGATGATCTCATAGCTATTTTTTTTGATATTGATGTATCTTTTAGTCAGTTTAGTATTCTGTCCCCATTACATTAAGTACACTATTTTAGTAATTTATTTTTAATACATGGTTTTCAAATTTTTATGTTCATGGTCTATGGGTGTATAGTTTGAATTGTAATTCCTTCCCACATTGATTGACATTCCTTTTCGATGCTAGTCACCATCCCCGAGCTGATGGAAGGTGGGATTGGGGTCCTCACGGTACATGCCTTAGGGGACAAGTCATGACAAAGTGGTATCATAGGAGTTAGTTCTATCGATGAAATAGGACTCAGATCTTTCATATGGGGCAATAGAGTTTATGTTTATAGAGTGTGGTTTTCAGTTTGGGGTGTCTGATGTTGGTGCGGAGGCCAATGTATCCATGCATAAGGACTGTAAAGTGATATTTCAGACTTGGTGCATGGAAACACTAATTGTGTATATTTAGGAATTTTTTTTCTTTTGATCTAATTTGAGTCAACTCATCAGGTATAACTTATTAATCGTGTCATAGTTGTATCTTTTCAGGATACCTCCACATAAACAAAAAACTACCATTCTAGAGAGAGTTCATGATGACGGCCCATCGAACGATGAGGCTTCGGTGAAATGCCCTCTTACTGTGATAGCACCTTTGGGTGGTGAATTATAAGCACCACTACCCATTTGGAAGCAGTTCACACAAGCCCCCTTGTGGACAGTGCATTCCAACCGAGCTTGTTGAACGAGTTGCAGAGACATAGGCCTCTGAGGTTATGAGTTGAGATAGATACCCAACAAGCTGAGGATAGGTTAGAGGTTGGGGTTGGAGTTTTCTGCCTAATTGAGACACCAATATAGTAGTTGCAGAAAACTAGGTTCTGGCCTCTTCTAGGGAATATAAGGGAGATGGTTGATCATGATGCTCCAGTTACATGAAAAGGCGACCCTCAACTAGACATACATTAAGAGATTCTATAGGGAGGGGTTCATTCCATTGACACTACAAAATGTGCATATTCAAGAACTCTTACACTTATAGTAGGGTAGCATAATAGTAGCCCAGTACTTAGCAAGATCCACTGACCTCTCGTGCTACTCCGCCGACATGGTATGAGACCCTATCTTTAGGGCCTAGAGCTTTGAGAAGGGTCTCCGAATGGAGATCAGAGCATCGATGTTATCACTAAATATCTCGATGCAACATGGGGTGCTCATGTGGGAATTATTGGTCGAGATATTCATAGTTAAGCACACACAAATGATGAGAGACACCACCGGATGAAAGGTAGCCGAGTCATCTATAGTAGTGAGTATGTAGATGATGTAGAGGACCTAGAGGGATAGACCATCTAAAGGACAATCCCGAGATGTTGAATCAGAGGTCCAAATATCATGAGGTAGATCATGCCAATAATGGAGGATACTGTGTTTCACATATGGTGGACATGGCCACATGGCTTGCAACTGCTCGACTTGTCATAATGACGATCACTAGACGGTCTAGGGACCAATGAGGAAGAGGCATAGATTCGAGCGAGCCGGTCTATAAATCAGTAGATGTGGAAGAGGAGTAGGCCATATAGTATAAGGTCAAGGGACCACTAAGGTAGATATAATGATTCGAGCAAAGAGGTCTGTTGGGCCACAGACGTTGCTGAGGAGCAGGTCGTGTATCAGTTGGTGGGAGTTGATTTGTGGTTCTACCCCCACCACTTATAGGTGGTCCACCCCAACATCAGGGAGCAAGTGTAAAGGGAAGAACTCATCATGAAGCAATTGAAGCCCGTGACCACGGTGCTGTTAAGATGATTTGAGATAGGATTTGTGTCTACTCCACCATAACTATAGTACTTATAGACAAAGGTTTTAGTCACTCTTTCTTTTCCATAAATCATGTGCAGAGCTCAGATATTATGGTAGATACATTGGCTCGATCCATATGATTAAGGACTCCTACGGGAAAGGATTAAACATTTAGACATTGGTTTCAGTATTGTGAGATTACTATAGGAGGTGAGAGCATTGGCTTGGATCTCATATTATCAGTGTTGAGGCCTTACAATGTCATATTGGGTATGAACTAGTTATCCACTATCCATGATCAGATTGACCATGTTATGTGCAGTTTGTTGTGTGTCATTGAGGATGATATTTGGAATTCCATCACTAGTATGAAGGTATCCTTTGAAACATAGAATGGGATTTTTTGGATGAATGTTCATCCAATAACTCATCAGTTTACTATCATTACCCTCAGAAAAGTTAACGCGAGGAGTCTGATTTATCCTATAGTAGTGGACCACTATGATATTGTATTTCATTAAAATATTCCAGGACAACCATCTCATATAGAGGTAGATATAAACATGACCTGTACCCTAGGACGAAATGAATATCTACTATATCACATCAGATAGCTCATGTAGAGCTTTGTGAGTTGCAGGTATAGCTGGAGGACTTTCTTAGGAAGGGGTTCATAAGGATGACTCTTTCCCTATTGGGATCCCCATTTTTTTCCTTGATGGAAAATTGGATATTAAGGCTTTTCATGGACAATCGGTTCTAGAACCAGGTAACCGTGAAGAACAAGTATCCACTCCCAATAATTAACGATCTCTTCAACCATCTACAGTGAGCTCGATTGTTTTTGAATATAGAACTCATATCGGGCTATCATCCGCTCAGGGAATGAGATGAGGATGAACCGAAGATGGCCTTAAGATGTGGGTATGGCCCCTATGATTTCATGGTGATGCCTTTCGGCTTGAAAAACATCCCAGTAGTGATCATGGGACTCATGAAGAGGATCTTCTAGCCATACCTCGATCGATTCGTGGTGGTCATCATTGACGTCATCTTGATATAGTCGGTGTTAGAGGAGGATCATGACACACACCTTTAGATAGTTTTGAATACACTATGAGAGAACTAGAATTATGATAGGATCTTGAAGTGCCTGTTCGGGATACAGGAAGTCCACTTACTGAGGTACATTGTCTCAGACGCTAGATTGGAAGTGGATCCAGCGATGAGAGAGGCAGTGCATTCTTGGGAGCCACCTAGGAGTGTGAGCAAGGTGGGGAGTTTCATAGGATTCGATGGGTACTACCAGATATTTGTACCTAACATTTACAGAGATCCAACACCCTTTTTAGATTTGATAAAGAATGGACAACCATTTGTATGGACAAAGAGATTCCTACAGAGTTTTTAGTAGGCGAGGCAGATATAGACTATTTCACCCATCCTGAGGCTACCAAAAGTGGGAGTTGGGTATGTAGTTTACTACGAAAATTCTGGGACAACAATATGTTGTGTCCTGAAGTAGGAGAAAGTGTATATCTCCAATGGATCACGGATTTTGAGACAACATGAACAGAACTACACTACCCAAGGCCTAGTGTTAGAATATATGGTCATTGTGCTGAAGTTGTGGAAGAACTACTTGTGGGAAGAAAATTTTATAGTCTAATGTGATCACAATATTCATAGATATATCTTCTCACAAAAGGACCTGAACCTGAGATAGTGATGATTTTTAGAGATCCTCCAAGAATGAAGCTTTTACATAGTCTACACTCCAGGGAAGGTGACCATAATAATGGATGCACTCAGTAGGAGTTAGGGTCTACAGTTGCTGAGTGAGGTGACATAGTAGCTTTCCGCATTGCAGTTATCCTTCATGGATAGTGATGGATCATATTTACTCCAGTCTATGACAGTTAGCCTACCACTACCCAATCCGTCATTAATTCAGAAGGCATAGCTTTGGAACATTCACTGTGAGGCCCAACATGCTCAGATATCCACATGATAGAATCATAATGGTTTTTCTAATGGTGGGGAGCACGTCATCCTCTTCATATGATTCACCATGGTACCAATGACTCCATGAGAGATGGTGTTGAGGGAGTTCCACAAATTCCCTTTGGTAGTACATATTGGAGTAGGGATGATGTACCCGGACCTCCTACATCAGTACTTGTGAATATGGATGATGAAAGCAAAGGTAGAGTTTATATCGTGATGCCTAACATGTAAGCAAGTGGAGGCCGATAATTAGGAACCATAAAGCTTAACTCCGCCATTGGAGGTTCCATATTGGACGTGGGGTGGTATATCCAAGGTCTTCATGATAGAGAATCCATGTATATCAAATTTCCACAAATCTATCTGTGTGATTGTTGACCGACTCACTATGTCGGCCCACTTCCTACCCATCAAATATCAATTATCCGAAGAGATCATAGGACAACATTATGTACTATAGATAGTATGGATTCACATGGGATCCATCAATGATTGTCTCAGATCAGGATGCACGTTTTATATCCTGTATATGGAAGGGATTACATGAGGCATTTGAGAATTAGATACATTTTATAATCATCTTATACCCTTAGACAGATGGTCAAATAGAGTAGACTATACTGACACTCAAGGACCTGCTTCGTTCTTGTGTCCATTATTTTCGCAGTAGTTAGGAGGAGCCCCTGCCACTGGTGGATTTCTATTACAACAACATTAATCACACAAAAATTGGAATGCATTGGTTTGTGGCCATGTACGAGTGACCTTTCATGTCACCTCTATATTGGATACAAACAGGGATTCATCACTTATGGATCCAGAGTAGATACATGATACCATAGAGTAGTTAGAGATCATCCAAGAGAGGATGGGGACTATTTAGATCCAGAATTTGTATTATGATGACTGGATACAGAGACCAATGGTGTTTTAGGAGGGAGGAAATTTATTATTACAGGTCTCACCCCTATTAGGATTACGTAGGTTTAGCTAGGGTAGCAAGCTATCAATGAGGTTCATCAGAGAATTCATGATTTTCAATAGAGTAGGTGAGGTGGTGTACTATCAAACTCTTCCCCCAATGATGCACCGAATGAAAAATGTTTTCCATGTTTCACAGATGAGAAGGTACGTGAACGATTAATTGAACATTATCAACTGGGAAGAGCTAGGATTCAACAATGGGGCAGTGTTTTCATAGTTTCAGTTGGAGGTAGAGGATCGAAATAAGCAGTTCCTTCAGGGGTGGTCGATTCATCTAGTGCGAGTTCATTGGAAGCACAATAATCTACAGGAGAGAAGATGGGAGCGGGAGGATTATATATGTGCTTAGTACCCCCATTTGTTACCCTAGTTTTATTATATCATTCAGGGATGGAATTTCTAATGGTGGGGAGATTGTAAAGTATGGATATTCCGTATAGCTTTTTTAAAATTATTTTGCATTATTACAAGTCTTTGAAAATTGATGGCGCATGATTATATGGCCCGATGTTTCCAAAATAGAATTTTAACATTTATTAAGGTACATTTAGTAAATATGCGAGCGAAATATTCTATTATTTGAACCAGTGTTGGGATTAAAAATTCAAGGGTACCATAGAATCCACATTGTCGAGATTCACATTTCGGAAGCTTAACTACGACGGTAGTAGTTCGGAAGAAAAATATTGTTTTATGAAATTTTAAATAATAATAAAATATCATAAAAATTTTATTTTACTTCTCTACTGAGTATTTATCAGCTATGGTGGGACTGCTGGGTTGTTAAACAATTAAATGGTAAGAATATTTTATTTTGTAACCACACTATTGAGAGTTATGAGGTTCATTAATTATAACTCATTAATGAACATCATTAATTTTTATGATGCGTAAGTCAGCCTTCCCCTCAATTTTTATAATTCGTGGGATAAGTTTTTAGACATGGAAGTGATGAAACTATGATGATGTACCACATATTCATCCACCAATGAAGAACAAATGCATAGATGGAAACATTAGAAAAATCATAATGTAAATGATGAAGACTGACAACTTCATCAAACATGGATATTTCTTCCTCTATAGCGAAGTCTTCTTCAAATCCAGGGTAGGAGTTATTAAATTCATGTAATTTATCATTTCATTTCCTTGTTCTTGAAATGCATGAAGAACGTAGATATTCCAAAATGAGTGGATCACTAATTAATATGAAATTTCTAGTGGTTGGTTCAGGAGTATTGAATAGGTTTAAATTTATCATTGTGTGGAATTATTTATTACCCACTTGATGTGAAGCTACTGTGGAGGGCGTCGTCCAAACAGACAAGGATCAAACCCTCTGCCACTTTGGGTTTTGTCACGTTCTTTGGGGGAAGATATTCAACCAGATAGAATCTTGAATCTAGGAGCCACACAGTGATAGAAGCAGCCTAGATGGGCTGTGGGAACGTTTGGAAAGGAAAAAGGATCACCAGATCTCACCTGGTGGCCCACGAAAGCCTTTCAGGCACCGGTGGGTGGCCGTCGCGGCAGAATGTTTCCAGGGGCAGAGTAGAGGTGGTTCTTGGAGGCGTCATCTTGTAAATAAGGGTGGCCGACGTCACCCATCCCTGGTGGCAGTTGGGTGGCGCGCCATCCCGTGCTGTGAATGGGGTCGCAACATCGATGTTCCGGCAGAGGGGGACCTGTGCCCCTCGGAAAAGGCGAACAGATGCCCTGCGACGGAGGGAGATCTGCGCCTAATGGTGGAGGGTGAAACGTGCCCCACATTTGAGGGGGACCCGTGACCTGTGGGTCTTGTGGACAGTGGGGTGGCACCACATGGCACATCAACTTAATGAACCTGAAAAACTTTGTCGTTTAGGAAAGTGGGAAACCACCCAACTGGCGGACTGTGCCGTCCACCGTGTCGGGTCACTCGGCAGGCCTCACCTTGCCCTGGAGGGCCTGGCCAGTCCACGACCCACCTCCCATTTTCCTGGCCAGATCAGACTCGGACCAGGTCGGTTGTCCTATTCCAGGGCGGGTCGAGATGTTCCGGCTACATCAGACTAGACCCGAAACCCTTTTTGGCCAACATACTCTTAAAAGGTCATATCTCAGAAACCAAACATCAGTTTGATGAAAAATCTATGAAACTGTAATTCAAGGAATGAGGTAATCTTTCTGAGAAACTCGACCTATGTTTGGATGAATGTTGGAGTTCGTCTGGGTGGGATCGAACCAGAATCCAACCAGGCCCTTGGAACTAAAAAACCTATTACACACAGATCGGTCATCCGATTAGCATGATTTCTGTCGTATTGGACCCTTCCGACATGGTGGTCCGTAATATTATTCCATTGGGGAACTTTTTTAATCATTATTCATGAATGATATCTTGAGGATCAGACACTCTATGACTCATGTTCACTAGATCCAGGGATTCCTATGGATGGATATCAATTAAATAGAAACCCGATGTGGATCAGCATCATATCTAACCTCGGTAGATCAGCATCATATAACCCATGTGTGGATAAAAATAAAAGAAACCATATGTGGATCAATATAATTGCAACCCGATGTGGATCAAAATCATAGAAACCCTATGTGGATTAGCATTCTAGGGACCCTAGTTTGAGATGAGTTTTTTTCTAGTGCTTTGTGATTGAGATAATGCTTTTGGGTTTTTCCATTGTAGAATTATGAGATACCATCGGGGGTATTGGGGGCCCTACGTGGTACTGTAAAACTCACACTTTCACGGGCTTCGCCCACACATTTTTGTGTCTTATGCAGACAATAGGCTGCTTGGCTGAGGCATATGAAGCCAATACTAGGGGGTACATGGAGGTGATTGGTTGATATGGAGATTTGTAGAGACAAGATATACCTACACATTAAGTTGGATCCTTGGCATACAATCTTAAGAGAAATTTTTCTATTGTAGTTTTATCTTCCAGTTGGGCTTGTATTCTTTCCCCTGTACATTAGGTACACACTATTACAACTGTAGTTTTCCTATGTAGCTTGCATCTTTTTGTGTTTTGGGTATATGTGTTCGCCTATTTAAAGGAGATTCCATCCCACATTCAGGTATATACCTTTCCAGTGCTAGTCACCAACCCCTGGCCTATGGAATGAAGGATTGGCATAGTGACGGTACGGGCCTTGGGGGACGGGTTGTGACATTCATGTTTTTATGTAATTTTATGTCACGATATTTTGGGTGAATTAAAACACATTATAAGATCATATAGTAATTTATCAGGGTGTTTAATGATATTTTGGGAGTTGTTTCATTGGGTTGAGTAATATATAAAACATACTTTTAATTTTTTATTTAACATTATAGAGTATTCAGTTAAAATGAAACTAAATTTAATAAAATGTATTATTAAGGGGCTGATATATAATTTAATATTATTTCAATATTTAATATTGATGTTTTAAAGGTAATTTTATCTTTAGAGAATACAAATTTATTTTTTTAATAAGTTGGTTTATTAATTTTTAAAATAATATAACCTTGTGATAAATATATTTTTTGGTTAATATCTATGTTTTTTAATAACTTGTTATATATTTTCAATATATTATAAGCTACATTAGTGATTCAAAAATGAAAATATGTTCCTGACTACTCATCATTTGACGAAAAAGATGAAATTATGGTAGAAATATAATAATGGATAAAATTATTCTTTCAAGTTATGAATATTTAATTATTTTTATATTTTGTATTATAGTAATTTCAGAAATCTAGAAAAATCTACTTGAATAAAAAATGTATTTAGATTACCTTTAATTTAAATAAAATGATGTTATTTTCACATGTCATCAATATGTGTATCTATATTTATTAACTTCTTCTAGATCATTAACTATATTCGGATTCTAGGTTTTATGTTGCTGTAAAAAATTAAATCGGTGTAGTATTTCTCATCTTTGTCTATATTTTTAGTTCTCATAAATGATATCCTATTTGGAACTTGATATAAGTGTTATTCTAAGTAACCATATAATTTCTCTTTACATAGATTCATAAGGATTTTTTCTTCCCCTACTTATGATGTGGGATTTTTGGAATGGTGTTTTAAATATCAAACCCTTGATTAAAATTCTTATGTTCAAATTCCTTTGATGAAATTCTTGAATGGAATGGATAATGTAACACAATAATATTTTAAAAGATGAAAACTATATTTGATAACATATATGAGACACATCCCCGCGTAGAAATGACCAAAAAAAATTATAAATTACAATTATTACCTATTAATTGAAATTTTGGTATAAATTGATAGAACTATATTATGAAATTTAAAAAATATTCTTATTAATAAGAATTAATTTATTAATTATTAGGAAAAATTTGACTAATTTTATGTTATGTTTTATTATTCTTTCAAAAAAATTTGTTTTAAATCTATGTTTTATTATTTATGATAAAATAATAAATTTAATATTTAAAACAAAAAAAACTTTTTTATAAATAAAGATATATTATTTAGATAATCATATCAAAATTAATATATATTTAATTTCTATTTTTTTTTCTAAAAATATTGATTTTATTGTGAATAAAGAAAACTAATTATTTTTTATTAAAACGTTGTTTTCTGATACATGAATGTAAATTGTTAAAAACATTTATAAAATTTATTCCAGGTCATATCATATCTGTTATATAATAAATAAACTAATCGTGTTTATTGGAATGTGTTGTTTTATTGAAATTTTTATATAATAACATTTTATATACTTAAAAGGCATTTTTCTGAAAACATTTCTACGTGCAAGCTCTGTTTTTTATCAAAATAAATTATATTGAACAATATTTTTGAGCGATTTAACTGAAACAGATTTATTATATACTCTATAAAATGTTTTCTTATTAATATAATATTTTTTATGCAAGGGTTAATAAAATATCATGTTTTATATTTATTACATTGTTTCTCTAGAAGGTTGTTATTATCAACTTTTGTGAATTGTATTAAAATTAATTTCTACCACTTATTGTTTATTAATTTCATAAAATTTCTTCTATACTTTCAAATATTCATTTATGATTTGGAAAAAATTTCCCTTATAACATTAGTAATTATAAATATTAACTATGGTAAAATTCATGACCTATGTAATGTTAAAATCATTTTAGTCTATGTGAAAACTAACTATTAAGGTCTTTATTTTAAATTTGAATTCTTATTTTATGAAGGTAATTTTACTATTATCATCATAGTTTCTAACATTAAATATTTAATATAATATTTTTTTAAAAAAATTACATATATAATATTTAAAACTATTAAAGTTACAAAATGTAACTCTCTTAGTTTTAAATATGACATATGTGTTCACATAGGGAAAAAAGAAAGTTTTGAATGAATTTGAAAATAAATTTTAGGAATAATGAAAATATATTCATGATAATAATTTGTTTATAATTTTTAGTGTCTATATAATTATAGTATTTCCTTGTTAAATGATAAAATAATATTTATTCATTTTATAAAAAAGTAAATCAAATGACATTAAAAATATTAAAAGTTATATAAATTGAGTTTTTTGTAGTTTACTATGAATTTTGTGTTCCAATACAAGCTATTAGTATTTTTTATATTGTGATTTTTTAAATCCATCATTTTAATAGTTTTAATAAAATCAAATTAAATGAATATTTTTAAAATTTCAATAATGATATTTTGTAACAAATAATATTTCATTAAATAATTCAGAATTTATAAAAATATTTTCATCATTAAATTTAATTGAATATGGATATAAATAAAAAAATAGGCAATTTATTACCATTTTCCCACTTATGATATCATTTTTTATCCTTTATGAATGTAAATTTTTTTATTTGGGTTAAGGTAAAAAGTCATTAACATTGGTGTTAATAAATAAATAACGAATAAAATGACACAAAAAAAGAATATAAATTTCATTTAATATTTATATTTATACATTATTTAAATTAAATTTGGATTTAATGACAATATTAATCTTTTTAATTTATAACTAATTTATTATATATTTTCTTTTTTAGATATTTCAGGTGTGTACTCAGCCTCCCATATAAAAGGACAGCCCATATTCCTCCTCTATAAAACAATTTTTGTCATTAATATATACCACAATCAATAAAACTACATTATTAATTTCATTATACAAAATATAGAGGTCATGGTCTTCCAAAGAGGCCAACACCAATGTCCTTAAGAGGAGATCTCATGATATTTTTTCAAAGAATATTTAATCACTGTAACTAATCATTTTTTTACTTCTTCCATTAAATAACCTAAATATAAAGTATTTATAATAAAATAAAAAATTGTGTACCCTAAATAGACTAAAAAATTATTATGAATATTAAAATACCATTATCCACCAGCTTCCCCATAAACTACAATGTGATAGTATCAACAGTGTGTACATATGGCTTACCATCTCCTTGTAGGGATACTATTAATTTTTCATCACCATCATTTATAGATAGTTATTATGGATGGTTTATTGAATATATATTATATTTATAAAATAATTATAAATCTTCAATTATATGTTAAAAATTTTATTTTTACATACATGTATATTGGAAAACGATTATGTCACATGTGTGTACGTGTTGACTACCTCATCCACGAAGCTATCTGATTGATTTTTCATTTATGTACAACTAGGATGGTAATAATCATATATTATATTAATATATAACATATATATTATATAAATGTAATTTCATAGAATTTAATATCATCTTACCTTTTTTACATCATCTGATAAATGAAAATAATGTTTAGCCGTTTATATGGGTCACCATCTCTTTGAATGCTGTATTACAATTTTCAATCAGTATATATTATGGATTACTATAGATAAATAAATATATAAATAAAATTAATTTTTATGTTATATAAATAATTCCAAACATTTTTTAGATTATTTAAACATGATCAATGCACAATTATAGGGGCATCCTAACCAAAACATGCAAGATAAATGAAGCTATTATAACACAGAACTATGATTTCTAATTAAAAATTGTTAATTTATCACTATAAATATTAAATAATTAAATAATAGAGGTGTTTTAGGTATTATTACAGACAATATATTTCCAACATATTAGTTGAGGATGATTAGATATTGATTAATGATAACCATATTTGATTACACAAATATTACATAATTTTAGTGATAACAACATAAAATTGTAACATAAATATTATACAAAGGTTTAGTGAATTTTATAAATTATGACTATTAATAATATTTACATAATAAAACATAATAGTAAATTAAATTCGTTATTCAAATGCATCTTAGTGGGCCCCTTTATTTTTATAGTACAAGTATTCACCAGAAGAGATGCATCAATGATATAGTTGAATGAAAAGCCCTATATGTGGATAGGTTTGAACATGAAGAAATATAAAAATAGGTATGAATAATAATAATCATCATAATATTTATGGTAATAATTTTATACATGTATTTAAATTAAAAATTCAGAAATATGAAACATCATGCCTTAGTGAAAAAACAAATATATATTTTTTAGAATAATTCTAGCCTTATGTTGACACATAAAATATGATCATAATAAAAAAATAATCATTATTTAAAAAGTTATAGTTATGATCAGGAATATTTCACGATATCATAGGATATATATCACCTTATATAATTTATTGGTGTGTTATATTATTTATGCTGCAATCAACACATCATAACATTTAAATAATCATGCATTACAAAAATAATGTATATCAATCATAGACCGATAATATCCCATGGGAAGGAAGTGGGTTTCATGAGAATAATAAAAATACTATATTCATGAATAATTCTTGGTATTCCCAATAGAAAAAAGTAATAACATACTTTTTATAAGAATAATCAATCTTTAGTGAAGAAGAATCAATCTCAATATAATTAAAACATGTGTCATTAAAAATTATATTTATTTTGGATTTCTTTTTTCACTTGTTAAAAAATTATATTTGAAGAATTTTTTTTCGCAAAATAAGATGCTAATTTAAATAAAATTACCTATGATTTATAATAAAATAACAATCATACAAATATTTTTCATGAAATAGGAATAATATAACGAATGGAAATTGGTTTTGAGAATCCCCTTAACTTATGTTTGAATAGATTCTTCACTTTATTATACATGATAATAAATATAGATTAATTAATTTATAAAAACTATTATTATCAGTTTTTTTAACCATTATTGTTATTTAATGTCAATTTATTTTAATTTTAATGAGTCATAATGTACAATGTTATCATCCGAGAGTGTTCATATATTTTTTTCATGATCTGTTAGCTTGTATACATATATGGATGTCCTTGAAAAAATGAGAATAATATTAAATAATTAATATAATATATTACTAATGATGTTACGTAATTTTAATTTTTCTTATAAAATGATTTTTAGATATGAGGATGAATAATTATATAAATCTTATTGATAATTAGTGAGATTAATTATTTGTTTTTTTATCACAATGAACTCAATTGGTTTTGTAATTTTATATTATGTATATATGTTATTAAAAAAAATATAAAATGGTATAAGATGATTTTTTAAATCATTTCCAACAATTATAATTCTTTTTTTAACGACCATTATGTTAGTATAGGAATGTGAAAACTTATCATCCTCGAAGGTGATAAATCAACACATCATAGACATTGCTTTCATATTTAGAATAAAAGGAAGTGTATAGGAGTTTTGATGATAGATTATTCCATTAATATTTTATATTTATTTTATATATAGAATAATATAATTATAATGACACTTTAATTTTTATAGTTTAGGAGAAAATAAAAGATTAAAATAAATTTAAAAAATAAAAAGAAACAGAAGAGGATTTTACCTCTTGAATTCTACTCATTGAGAACCCCTTTAAGGGTATTGTAATTAAAATTTTCTGAAGATAAAAAGGATATTATAAATGTGGAATAATATTGATAATATGAGAGTGACTAAATTTGGCAAGCTTCATTTACATGGAGGTGGGAGGAGAAGAGGTGGTAGGGGTTGTATTTATTGGGGTGGACAGCGAAGTTTGATAATTGTTTCTCATTGGTTTATTATGTCTGCTTTGGATTTGATTACATTATATTTCCATGAATAAATACATTAATATGGGAAGGGTATTTCAATATTATGGGCTTACATCTCCCACACATATTCTACGAGTCAATAATTCTTGTATTTATCTTATGTCATAAATAATTTTTTTCACTATACACGAATAATTATACTATTTAAAAAAATACCAAAACAACAGCCTATCAAATTTATAACATGTAGAATCAAGAACAAAAATACATATTACGACAATAATTTGATAAATATGAGAAATTTACTTATAATTAAAATCATCACTCACTTGAAAAAAACTGATTTCGAAACAATAAAAAATTTTATTATTCTTTAAAAAAAAATTTAAGTCTCATTAAATTATATTATATTCCTAAGAAAACATAATATAAATTTATTAATATATTTTATTAAAATATATTTTATTTTAACAAAATTTTATTTATTATAAAATAATAAATAAACATTTATATTTAGACAAATCCAACACTTAATTTATCATTTTCAAATAATTTAGGTACTTATACAATTATATTATTATATCATTTTTAAATTTAAATATTTTATAAATTTTATTTATAATTTTATAGTTATTGTAATTATTCTATTGTTTATATTACAATTACTAAAGGACATTTTACTATTCCTAGGGTCACATTACTATTTCATAACAATATGTTTCTTCATTTCATTAATTATAACATATTTGATTATTCATTTAGGATATTTTAGTTTTCAATGTTATATCTATTTTATGTATGTGTTTTATAAAACATAACAAAATTATAATAACATAATTTATATTTATAAAATTTTGGGTCATTACATTCATTAACCATTTTTAAATTTCTCCATTAAAAATTCACTATACATAAATTGGTGAAGGTATTTCACCTTCGTTAGTTATTCTAGGATACATGATTCTTCTTCATATATGGAATTCCTCCACAGCACATTGAAAATGTTATTTTTCATTCTTTAGGATATTATCTTTATGGTCTAATATCATTACCAGAAACTCTTTATATGATAGGTCACTCTCCAATTGTACCAACTTTGAATTCAGTACATGTGATGTGTAAAGTATGTACATTTTCATGAGTGATATATAGAACAAGCCATGAACATAAGCCACATTTTTTGGTAGTGAATGTCGATAGAAAAATTCACCTATTTTCTCAAGGATATCATAGAGGAAAACGTACCTTCTTCTATGCATTCCATTCTTTCCATACTACATGAATATATTCCATGTGGATATTCAGTGGAATAATTTGTCTCTAACATCAATCTCCATGTCCTTTATATGATATCTAACATATATCATTTACAATATCTAACAAAATTAATTCATTATTAGATAGATTTAACCATATCTATAATCTCTAATACATGATCATGTTCAAAGTGATTTCATTCTCCAACTTCATCCTATAAGTTTAGACTTTTACATCATTTTCTATTCAGAGATTTATATATAGCCATCTGAAAACTCAAGTGGATTATATTATCATATGAGAACTAAAACAAGGATAGATGGTGTTCTCATCTTCTTTTAAATTATATTTATTAGAGTCTTATAATTTCTTTGACTATTTCAATATTTCATTTTGATTGGACATCATTTTTGTTGTGATAGGTCGTGATGAAATTCAATTTTGAACTCAATGTATGTATACCCCTCTAGTGTTTGAATGTGATCCCTAGATCATGAACAGATATTATATAAAATGGAACCTTATGGTACCTCAAAAATTCTGTCTCATATATCTTGGAATGATATCCAACCCTAAAATATACACAAATTGCTATAATGTTTGTAGTCCTGATGAGCCGCTCTACCAACACCCATTTAGAATTTTTCCATTGGATTTATTCATGAGAGCAGTGATGAAATTCATAGTGAAAATATGTCATTTACATATGGGTATTGGAATTGGTTTCATCATTACTTTAGTCTTTTTCAATTTTCATTAATGTTCATTTAGACTAAGCACCCTAAGAATTAATTTACAATATCGTTTATCATGATATCCCACCATAAGTGTTCTCAGAGATCACAATGCATATTGGTACTTCCAGGATGGATATAAAAAATAAGAGCTATATGAATTATCCAATATCTCCTTTATTATCTCTGGAGATGATGGAACACATAGTGTCCTTCCATTCCGAATCACACCATTATCAATAATATGTAACTCTTTCAGCTTTTTCTCTATTACTATATTCACAGTATTTTGATGCTATGGATCATCCCTTTGTTCCCCATTATTCATCACATATATAGATTGTTTTGAGATAATTTGGAAAAGGTAGGATGTATTCTCTACCATTATGATTTCCAAATCCATACATTCCATTTACATGATTATAAGGTCATTCTCAATCCTCATCATGGATTCGTAAGCGGGTTACATTAACCTATGAATAAAATCGTTCTTATTTTCCTTCAAAAGATAATAATGATTATAGAAACCATTATCCTTGAGTATCTATGGCCATATCCATTAATTCATATTGATATATTTTTTTGAATATCTATTTAAACCCTTTAAATTAGTATATATGACCTAATTTTCACCATTCATTTAATGCGACCATAAATTGAAGGGAAAATCATATATTCTTGCACCAGATCATGTGTTTGGTAATTATCCACATCAATATTCAATTAATAATAGGATTGTTCTATCAATTGAACATTCATCATAGTATATAACCAATGAATTTCTTGGATGTATCATTGCATATCACAAAAAGATATCTACATATTGGTAATGGGAGTACATGGGTAGTGGTCAGCCTCTAATTTATCTCCTTAATTTTGTTTCCCATTCTTCCATCCAGTCATACATTAATACATTCCATATTAACATATTTATAAGGATGGGAAATCATGAGTAATTTATCCCAGAACAATGGCAGTACCATGTTAATCAAATATAGTAATTGATTTCAATGAAACTCGGGGGTCTATGACCTTCCTTAATTTCATTTTACAGTTGTCCAAAACAATTACCATACTATTGACCACATGTCCCATGAATGTGACTTTCTCCATATAAAAGACACATTTACAAATCTTGGTGAACAATTTATCCATGCTTATTGTATAAAAAATAAACATTATCTATTTTTCATGTTCCTACATTCTCTTGGAGTAGTTTAGAACATCATCGATATACACTGCCACCAAATTTTAATGATAGTGTCAACATACAAAATTCATAAAATCCAAGAATATTTTCGTGGAATTAGTTATTTTAATGGGTGTCCCTAGTAACTAATACGACGCATACCATTAATGGAATAAATCATTTTGAATATCATATTTATTAACATTTATTTGATAAAACATATAATGAACATACACCATTATGAAGTGTTGATCTTTATCTAGTTTGTTGAACAAGTAATCAATCCTCTGTAGATGATACCGTATCTTTATTGTCAAAATTTTATGTTCATAATCAATAAAAAACACATTGATCCATCCATTTTATTCATAGAGAGCACTATCACACCCTAATGTGATGAACTAGGTACTATTAACCCTTTTCCAAATCACTCTTCTAGTAGCGTCATTATATCATCTAGTTCAATCGAGTTTATCCCGTGGGGACATTTTGAGATAAGAGTTCCTTTGAGTAAGTATTCTTTCAATAACTCTACATATCAATCTCAACGAATCCTAGATAACCCATTGGGAAACACATTAATGTATTCCCTCATAATTATAATTTTTTCCCAGTCAATACCTTTATTTGACTCAACCATTTTATTGAGGTATGATTCTTAATAGGGTATCAAAACCTACAACGTTAAATTTTTTTCTAAAGAATAATCACAAAATTCCATTAATTTGTAGAGGATACTGGGAATGTTAATAATTTTGAATCATATTTCCTTTTTCCTACAGTTGATGTGTGCCCTATATAATGGGAATCAATCTATTCCTGAATAGATTTTAATTTTACCAGGGGATGTATCATGAGAATATCTAGAAGAATATTCACACAAACTCTAATAGGAAAAGATTCAAACACATGGGTTGGAATGATCACAACACATGGTGTTTTTATATATATCTATATTTCATAGGAATTTGGGATTGATTTAATTGTTCTAGAAAACATATAAGATATAAAAAATGTGTAGAACAAGAATCAAATAGGACATTTACAATTCCCTGGTGAATTAAAAGTGTACCTTATATGAAATTGTTTTAATTGTCCATTTTAACAGTAGTGATGGCATAATATTCCCCTTTATCCTTTGTATTTCATGGCTTCTAATACTAATTACCATCAAGGATTCAATGATTAGTACATTGGCTTGAATTATTTCTTTTATCCCTAAATTTGAGGCATTGAATCGGTGATGTTTCCGTCTTTCTCCAACAATATTGGTCATATAAATCATCTATCCACAACATTCATGAGCTTTTTGGCATTCTCTCCCACTATTGAATCATTTCCTCATCCCATTGAAAAATTAAAATTATGTTTATTCCAATATTTTTCACATGTTGGAGGATGTGATTTTTTTCAACCATTGTTTCTTAATCCTATAGCTCTAAACTCCATACTTTTTTCTTATCTCCATTAAAATGGGATAATTCTTCTGAAGATCATAAAACAAATTCTTTATAACTCCCAATGTCTTGAATTACAAGTTCTTTTCAAGGGATTAGTTTTAAACAACTATAAAATAAATAAAACATTCAATTTTTTTTCATTAACATATTGTGTGACTTGAAAGCCTTGAGATTATTGATTTTTAATTCATAACAGATTCAATATATTTTTTTCATCAAAAGTATAGTTTATCTCCACATAAATTTCTATTAGTTTCGGAGAAATAACTTTTAAGAAATATAATATAATTTTCTTCCAACTCTATATCATTAATTTCATTATTCTTCTTGGTGATCTAATTTAATAACCACCATTAGTTATACTATTTATTGAAATTAATGATGTATATAGTAACCTTCTCTATATGTGAACAGTGATGTTCAGAAATGATCGTATACATTATGTTGGCCCACTATTCTACCACAATGAAATTGTAAATCCACAACATGTTGGTGGTAATTGAATCATAAATGAATATATATTAGGTTTCCCCCTCTTAGGTGAGGGAACGCATTCCAAATGATTTAGGATACTATTCATATATTTGGACAACTGTGTAATCATACCCATTAAATTTTTAACTCCTCTTACCAAGGAATTGGGTATTTCATTCAGGTAATCAATGCATTCTCCCTCAAATAGGATTTTTTCCTAGTTTATCTTAGATCCCAGCATTTTCTAAAATTCCATTTTTAATCACACCCTAATTCAATAAGAAATGAATATTTTTTATTTGGGGAATTATATTTAAAAGAAGATCATTTGGGATCCCAATGTTTATCAATTTTCAATAATAGTGATACATGGGAGATTTGATATACATAGTCTGTCAGTAATGTTATTAAATCCTATTTCCCAAACTAACTAAACAACACTATGATACAAACTACTTTGACCATAATTGTTTACATAACAATTACAACATTTTAAAAATAAAAAACATAAGAGTGTTACACAATCAAGATCTAACAATTTAGTCTATTGGAAAAATTTTCACCATACATAACTATTAAATAATAAATCATAAAATTAATTTAATTCATTAATATCTAGATAATTAATGACCCTAATATTAACATTAGTAAAAGTAATCATCTTGGGATATAGATCAAACAAATTGTTGAGATGAAATCCATATAGTTGGATAGATAAGAACATGAATCAACACAACATGGGGTGATCATAATCATCATCATAAAAACATAAGCATACGATAATAATCATTATTATTAGATAAATAATTTGATAAATTCATTGAGTGTGATAATTCATAAATATGAAACATCATGTATTTTTTGTGGACTAACAAAAATAGTTCTGAACAAAGCATGCACCATGTCCACCTATAAAACATGTGCATAATCATAATATCATAATTCATAACAATTATAGCATCATGTTCATAAAATTTTATTTTATATCTTGAGGTACATAAAATTAAATAAATAATTGAATTAGAATATAATTATGAGTAAACTTTTCACATAATTACATTTACATAATCATGTATTCCATAAAGAACATATAACAATCATTGACATAAAGTAACACATAGAATATAAATGAGTTTCATGAAAATTTATAAGGAATTATTTAATGAATAAATTTAATGGATTCCAAAAGAAGAAAGGAATAACATTCCTTGTATAATAATCATCAATCATGAGTGATTTAGAATCAATCTAAAGAGAAATAAAACATGTTTTTTGAAAAAGATTTCTTTTGGACAGATCATTGAATTTGTCCAAATAATAGATTTAAAGCATGATTATCCAGTAAATAATAATTCAAGGACTATGTAATTATATTTTATTAATATTACAAAGCCAAATATACTGACATTCAATACAAAATAGGAATAACCCCATGAATGGAAATTTGGATCAAACTCCACTTACCTTCTCTCAGAATGGTTTCAACACATTAATATTTTGGTTAAAGGAATATTTATCAATTTAGTAATAATTAGAAATCCTTATTAAAATTATTATTATTCTTTATGTTTACATTATTTTTTTTTGATATTTACTAGTTTTATAGTTAATTTTAATCATTCGGGAGTGTTCATATTTTTTCGTTTTCATGAAAAGGTTTACGTGTATACATGTATGGAAGTTCATTTAATAGAAGAATAATTAACTAAAATTAATATTATAGGTTACTGATAAACTTCCCAAATTATAAATCATCATATATATTATTACTATATAGGTCTGGGGATAATTAAATAAATAAACCATTAATGATAGTCATTTAGAATAATTGTGATTGTTTTCAATCACAACAAACTACTTTTGATTTATTATTTAATATTATGTATATATTTTTGTTCCAAAACAAAAAAAGGTTATTAGATACATTTTAAAATATGTTTCATCCATTATATTAGCTTTATGATCATCTATGGTGGAACTAAATGAAAATGAAAACTTTTTTTCCTTGAAGGCGACTTATGAACACCCTAAAGATGAAATTTTCATTTTCAGAATAAAAGTGAGGGGATGAGATGTTGGATGAAAAATTATCCATTAAGACATGAAATTACAATATATATATATATATGTGTGTGTATGTGATAATGGAGTTTTTATGACACTTTCACAATGGTGGGTGATGAGATAATTAAATAAGAAAATTAATCCAAATGAAATTGAATATAAATGGAGGATGATTCTACATTTTGAATTATCCTCCTAACGAATCACCTTAGTGAAACTAAATATGGCCTTTTGTGAAACCAAAATATTTCAAACATGGGGATATGGATTGGGAAGAGTATTATCCATCAGTTGGACAAGATTCTGGTCTTGGATGAGGGGGGGAATATGTGGTGATGGGTGGTATTTATATTAGAGGGGGGTCATTTAATTCATTAGATTATTATTTTGGATCTAGAATATGAATCATTTTGATTACATATAATAAATACAGCTAATGGAAAATGATATTTTGATATTATTGTCTTAAATCAGTATTACATCATCTATGAGCTACTAATTCCGATATTTAGCTAATATTATAAATTATCGAGTTTCACTATTCACAAATATAAACTATATTATAAAAATCCAAAAAATCACCTTAAAAATATTATAATGTGATGAATAAAAAATGAATTCTATTTTATAAAAATAATTTTCTAAACATAATAAATTTAATTATTAATTAAAATTACTATTTACTCACAAATTACAAATTTTTAATTTGAACAGATTTTTGGACACTCTGAAAAATTACTCATTTTTCTATAAAATTATCTTATAAACATCGGGAAAAAATGTATGAATATATATTATAATAAATAAAATTACTATTAAATAATTGTATTATTTTTTCTATTTCTAATAAACATTTATATTTTACCAAAATACTACCACTTAATTTACCAAATACAAAAATTTATTTACATATACTATGATATTATTATATAATTTTTTATCATTTATAAGATGTCTATATTTTTTTATTTATTGTTAGATGAGGTTACTATTTTATTGGAAAAGATAATATTTATATTGGTTATTTTACTGTTATAATTATCTAGTTACACTTCAATGGGTATATGTTCCTTGATATCATCCATTAGTACCAATTTCTAATTTTGATGAGAATAATGTTTTTATTAGGATAT
Source organism: Viscum album (assembly GCA_963277665.1). Taxonomy (NCBI): domain Eukaryota; kingdom Viridiplantae; phylum Streptophyta; class Magnoliopsida; order Santalales; family Viscaceae; genus Viscum; species Viscum album. Next base: position 861,337,714 of record OY728151.1, read on the forward strand.
CTATTCTAGTTATGAATTTTATTCCATGTAAAATTATTATAGGATTGTAAAATCAATTGATGATGTTTTATCTCATTATAATTAGAAGTGTAATAAGGTGGATAACTTTTCAGAGAAACACAAAACAAAAATTGGATGGAGAAATAATGAAATTTAAAATAAGAATCGATGTTAACTCTTAATATTTAATATGAAAATAAATACTAATTAGATTTTTAGAACAATATATAGTTATAAGGGTGCCTAATGAGTCCATATGAAAATAAATTATCAAACATTTTTTAGGAGCTTAAATAAAATTTATATAAAATCCTTTAACAATGATGATTTTATTATATTAATTAAATTTTTTATTAGATAAAAAATTAAATAAAAAGCATATTTTCATTAAAAAAACAATAGTTAACGTTGTTTTATGAAGGTTTTCATAGTTGAAATTTTTGATGAAGATTTCTGAATGCTAAAAATTTCTTGAGGAAAATTCAATGAAATTAAGAAGAGATACAATTTTCATTTTTGAGTTTTCATCAAGTGGGGAAATGAATTTGATTTCTATATTTATTATATTATCTCACCAGGAAAATAAGATAATAGTTAAACACAAATAGATATTGTTCACCTATGTGATATAGCGGATGTATTTTATTTTTTACTAGCATGAGCTTCCATACCTTTTGGTTGAAGAAGATAGAAAACTAGTGAGAGTTTCAAGAAAAAATCATCAAGGAGAGGCATCCATATGATTCACTAAATATTCATGATGATTAGAATAATAGGATAGAGGAGTGGAAAATAGATTCAAGCAAGAGATTGTGTCAGATATTGATTCTGGATAAATTTTTAATGGGTGGTAGTTTTAATTTATAAGATAAATAAAATATTACGGTTTTGTTTTTCTTCGGAATATAATATATAATATACCATATAATTATTGAATAGAGATTTTTTGGAGATACCATATGGATCCATTGGCTAAGGACTATCGTTTAAGAACTATAATTTTCATGAATAGCTTATTTATAAAAAAAATTCATGTACTATGTATTCCTAACCACTTAGTTGAAGAAGTGAGAATACTAGTAAAAGTCTATGAGAAAATATAGTGGATTTCGTCTGCAATTAGATCCACCATAAATTGTTACATAATAATTTTATCAGAAATAGACACTAATATGAGATACCAGAAAAATCATTAATTGGACATGGTATTCAAAAAAATTATGTGGTGTAGTTGTTTTTTATCCAACAGAGAATAGAACATTGAATACGTTTTTTGAGGTACACTAGATGAATTATAATGGATGATGATAGGAAATACACCAGATTATTATACTAGATAAATTCCTAGGATAAAGATTAATATATATGAACTTTTACTAAGATACATATAAGATATTCCTATCTTGTTTTAATTATGTTATACTGAAAAAAGATATGTAATTGATGAGGGTGAGAATAATATTTCTTATCGAGAGATAAAAATATCTAGCGGGTGTTGGATATAGTTTTATTCACTATATATAGTATTGAATTTTCAAATACTGATGTGAGTCTAAATGGAAATGATATAGGTTGTTACCATGATGTTGAACCTTATAAACGTTGTGTTCTTTTCATTAAATTCGTTACACTTCATAAAAGTGAAATATAATTATAAAATTGATAATGAAATAAACAATATTTAGTGGTTACTTTCAAGATACAATCAATTTTAAAATTTCTTCACCGATTCGACCCCCACATCATAGTGTTTCTCATGATCCTATGATACAACCATTGGAAATTAATGAAAATGGATATAAACTGAACATCAAAAAATATATACAATATATAAATGATGATTCATAAATAAATGGAAGGAATATTCTGAGAGAAATCTATAGTGAAAAATTCTTTTAAAAAATATTCAATAAAGAAAATAATATTGAAATTAAATGTAAAAATAATGTGAACACAATATATAATAGAAATAGTGGTAATTAAATTCATAAAAAAATATTAGAATCATATACATGGAAGAAAATGTGTCCAGATATTAATTAAGTGATAAGGATATGTCTATTTTTTTAAAACATTTCATTTAATTATGTACCAAATGGTGTTGAATTGTTAAAAAGACATTTGAACCACAAAAAAATGAGGGAGAAAAAAAATAAAAGATTATGTTAAACCCACTCTCTTATATGGATTTAATGATAAAAAACGCACAAATATATTTATAATAAAATTTTTGAGTAAATTTTACTGAATTTTATACATTTTTTAGGAAATTATTATACCAAATTGGGGGTAAGAATGGGATGTGACAGTCCATAATAAGGCCTCCACCAAATGGTTCTAGGAGTTACCTGGTGCACCAAACTGAATGGCTATTGGACCCTAAATAGAACATAGTCTTAGTACATGTGTCTTCGTTTGGAATAAATTTTTCACCATCAAGTTAGTAGGATCTCAAAACAATAGGAATCTTTCTGTATGAAACTATTTATATAATAATAACCGCTCGCTATCGAGTATCATTCTAAAAAAACACAATTTCCATTTATGGTGGATCTTGGAACCATAAATTGACTTCCATTGACTCCATATGATCCCAATACCTCTATAATACCACTAATTATATTGGAGACTATAAAAACCAAAAATGGATCATATATGTGTATTATTAATTTAAATATTTACTCTATATCCTGATTGTGTCACTTTAAACATTTTCATGTACACTCTTAATCGTGAATCTCTTTATTGAACAATTTATTATTGTATTCATGTTAGATGATTGGGATAATTCTTTGATATTATTTTATATAAATATTACCATATATTTACTCATATTTTGTTATCACTACCATTTATTTTGAGGGTGTTTGGTTCTCACAATATTACTTTAGGGATATTGGATGCACAATAACATTTACTATGAAGGGGTTGGTGCACAATTCCATGAAAATTTCGGGAGATTGGTTTTTTAGATACTACTAGTAAATATCTAGAATTATTCTTCCTATAAATTCCAAAGATGATGAGATGTTGGGGATTATGGTAAAACCACTAAAATAGAAAGATCAGATATTTATAGATAGTTTTTTTCTATTACTTCTGAAAAAGTGAGATTAGTTTTGATTCGACAACCTCTCTAAAGAAATGGTTAAAACTAAATACTCTCAAGGATATTTAGTGGAACATATGTAAGGATATTTTTATGGGCTATTTAATAACATATTTATCCAACTCTTTTCCTTAACGTTTAATTATATATTCATTTTGTTATTAACGTTATCAATTTCATTTTGTAATTTAATTATTTCAATAACACCATTATATTTTATAATTTATATATTTTTTAAAAAAAGATATACCACCCCTATTTAAATCTTCAAGCATAAGAAAAATTTGTATTTTAGTTTTCATTTATTTTAAAATCTGAACTAGTTTTAAGGAAATATCACATAATGATGTCTTCTTACTTAACTACTAAATAGAAACAAAATGTACACTCAATGGTAGAACTCCTAGAATTTATTTAGTAGACTATAATTATTTGAATTATAGAATGTCAAATTTTATTAGAGTCTCTAGTTTATATAATATTTTTTCATGGTTATTCAACCACTCATGAAAATGAAGAAAAATGGACCCAAATGATATCAAACTATTTGATATTTACTGAAAATCCCAGAATACTATATATTTTTTGTTAGATAGGAATGATTTCAATAGAGTTTTCATATATAACAATGAAAATAAAATATAAAAATTTTTAGAAGTCAGATGCCAGGGACACAGTCAACCAGAATAAACTATCCCAAAATGAAAATGGTAAGAAAGAAGTCTGTCATAGTTTTAACATGGAGTGTAAAATAGATCACCATCTCGTAACCACCCCTTGTGCATGAAATTCCAAAATTTCTCCTCGCCAATGGTGACAATAATAGAGTTAAATAACCCAACATCACCGTGTTCTTCAATTTATTCTTTTTCATCTATTAATTTAATATTTTAATATAATAGATTTACATGATGAATATTTGATGATGTCTTTTTTGAACATACCTAGAAATGTAATGAATTTAAAATGAAAATAATCAACCGTAAAATTAAAAGAGATCAAATTATCATTGAAAATGAGAAACTAAAAGTTGAAAATGAAAAATCAGAATATTTTCATCGAATAAATGATAAAAATCATGTAGGAATGTTATTTTTTATTGGTGGATAATTAAATAATAAAAAATATTTTAAATAAACCAATAAATAAATTGAATATTTAAATTTACAATTCCAATGAAGAAAAATAGTAAAATAAAATTTATGTTATTAAATAAAAACATTACATGTTCAACCTGGTTGAAATAAATTTTAATTAAATTTTTTTTCCCAATGGCATGAGAATGTTAATTATGGTCAAGGATATAATAATCTTGAAATATTATCAATAAATATAAAAAATTATAATTTTTATACATGGTATATATCATTTAAATTTTTTAATTATTGTACAAAAACAAGAATATGATTTAAGAGTGTGAGTGAAGAAATATATAAATCGATAGGCCCATAATTATTCCTATATAATTCATAATTTTTCTATAAAACCTTAAATTTATTATGTATATATACATATACTGATAATATTTATTTTTATATGAATTGGATTACAAACATCTGGGGAACTAAATTTTGGGAACCAAAATCAATAGATTCATGATTATATTTGTAGGAAAAATTTTTCTTTGTATTTTCTTGATTAAATAAATTGCTCAAAAATGGAAGGTTTTTAAGTTAATTTTAATGTATGATTTTAAAATACTATAATTATTCAAATTTTCTTTTAATTCAATTGTTCATAATTGAATAAATCCTTTTAAAGTGAATCAATTTAAACCCTTTATAGGATAATAATTAAAAATTATTAACGTGGTGTTGGGTATAATTATAATTGATTATTAAATTATACATGAAAAATTTAAATCAAGTCATTTGTTTTCAAAATTATATTTATAGATTTATGAGTATTATATTGATCATTAAATTGAATATTATTCTTTTCATTAGAAATGTAAATTCATGTTTAAAAAAGTTTCTTTTATTATTTATTTAGTGAGTCTTTTTCAAAAATATCAAAAAAAGTTGATCATTTATTCATTAAATTAGATTTATATCTTGTATGCTTTCATTTTATTTAGATATATTTATTTTTAAATAATTAATTATTAATATTTATTGGTCTATTTTAATATAATATAGATGTAATTTTTCAAACCATTGTTTTATTTTTTAAATTATAAAATATTATGTGAGTTTCCTAGGAAAACGAATGGGTGCATATTGTTTCCTTTATTAGTAGTCCAATCATATTTATAGATCCATTATTTTGTTTTTTTCCACTTTTTAGTTTGTTCATTATACTAGCCATCTAATAGCCTATTTTTAATATTCCATTGATTTATATAATTAAAAGGTTTATCTTTTGTCTTAAACATATTTATCCATTCCCTCACAATCTTCTGTAGAAATAAATATTACTATAATATAAGAAATAAATTTTTAAATGCATCGTAAATTAGAGAATGTGAATGAATGATTTCCTATAAATTGTTTATTTTGAATAATTCACATTTAGAGGTAAATTTTCTTCCTAATATTGATTATGTTGTTTTTATGTTATAATTTTTTAGTTTCCATTGTGTCATTGGTTTTGGATATCATTTCAAATGTTTAAAATCCATAAATCCTTAACCTTATATTATTTCATTTTTGAATCATTGAAATTCGTTTTCTAATTATCCTAGATAACAAATATTGAAATAAATTTTTTATCTGTTATTTAATCTTTAATAAAATACCCTTATTTAAAAATTTTGATTTGGAAATGTATTAAAATTATTTTTTATTAGTTATCAATTTTTCATCTCACCAAGGTATGAGATTTTTTATGATACATATTGAAAAAAAAGTAAATAATTAAAATAAGTGAAACATTAATATCTATTACTAATTTATATATTCATATAGACATTCCCATAAAGAATATGTCCTATATAGTATTTAAAATAAAATATTGAATATAATATTTTCAGGGATCCTTGTATTTATAAAAGCTTAATTTAGTAGAATCCCACTATTTTTTCATTATTATGAAATTATCCAAAATGATACATCCCTTTTTATCTAAATCATGATTTCATTGATCTATTAAAATAGTTAATCTTGAAATAATTTATATTCTTATAATCTTATTAAATATTCATTTCACTTTATTATCTATTCAAATAATTATTAAATAATCTTTAGTATTAAAAAAATAAATTTAATCATTTTATTATGTTATTCAATGTTAAATGATTTTTCCTTATTTTTTTATCTTTTATAGATTTTCATCTCCTTGAATATTTTCAACCTTGATTAAATAATGTTAGATTTAATTTCACCTTAAAAATTATTTCTATATGTTCTTTATTTTAAAAATAAAATTATATTTGTATAATTTGTGTTTTTTAATTATTAATACATTGATCAATTTCTTTTATCTTGATATCATTATTCCATTAATAAATTTATTTAAATCTATAATTGATGTATTTATTTATTCCACTTACTTTAGTTGATAATAATTATATTATTTTACATTTTTATCATTTAGAAATATTTCATGTTGTTCCCAAAAATTATTACGTAGAAATCAGTTGAGGGGGATCATATCCGGTAAAATACAAACTCTTACTAGATAATAACAATGAGTTTTATATAAAATATTTCGAAATAAAATCAATTTTTAGTCAAAATAATGAAAAAATTATATTTCCATATTTTTTCTTCTAATTCATAAAATAATAGTGTATATTTTTTTCATATTAAAATATATTTTTGATATATGGAATAATTTTAATATTTTTTTTATTTATTTTAAATTATATATTTTTTGTAATCAGGAACCGATTTCATTAAAAGGTTTTTTATCTATTTAACATAATTAGAAATACTTTATAACGTCATGTGGTTATAATTAACTAAATAATATGGTTATATGACTCTTCTAGTATCATAACCAATCCACAAGAGATTCACACTTTTTAGAATGAATATTAAGCATTTTAATATTTTTATGTCATCATTTTGAAAAGCATACTTTTATGTCTACATTCACTCAAATCATAACAACAGGTTTTTATTGAATGAGAAAATTAAATGTGTTGTTTTTATTTTCATAAATTTTATTTTGAATTTGATTTTTATAATGACATAAAATTATTTTTTAATTATGAACACTCCTAAAAGAATATTTTTGTAGACAAAAAATTTCATTTTTATCTTATGTCCCATATATATAGACCTTATCTTATGTTGAATAAATTAAATTACATTGTATAACCATTATTTATGATTATTGTAATATGGAATAAGTTGATTAAATTAAAATTAATTTTTTCTAAAATACATTGTTTAAAATTATTTTAGGTAGAAAAGATTATAGATTAATTATTTTTGATATATTCTAGTCTCTCAATTAATATTTTGAAATGGTATAAAATATTATTCTAAATTTATTTAATTTAAAAAATTCACATTTTTATTATTTTGAATCTTTAGTGAAACTCTGAGTATTTATAACATTATAATACAATGTTTGATAACATATGAAATTTGTAGTAGTGAACCCAAATAAACAATATATATTTAAAAATAAATTTTTTTAAAATTCAATTAAATTACTGTATATGAGTAAAATATAATAAATTACTATATATATATATATCAAAAATATATTGAAAATTTATAGTAATTAATCAATCAATTGTTTTGGTAAATTATGATTCTTTATGAAAACATTTTTTCTTAAAAATTAAAATTTAATTATTTTTTGATCTAATATTATATTTATATATTATAAAAAACATAACTTTTTGAAAATATCAACTCTTTTTTTATATAATCAAATACAAATTATCTTAGGAGGAAATTTTTTGTAGTAATGGAAAATTTTAATTTTTTTAGTGAAATGTGAAAAATATTATTTAATGTAAAATTACATTTTTTTTAAAAATAAATTATTTTCATTTGAATATTATTTCGTTAATTTGATTTCAATGATAAATAAGTGTTATTTAGTAATATTTATTTCAGTTACATAAATAAAAAATGTGCTACTACTAAATTTTAGTAAATGTTTATTTTTAGGAGAAACACACATTTTTCATAAAACTATTTTAAGATGCATAACGTTCTTTAATTTAAAATAAATAAAATAACACCCTAATGATAAGTTATCTAAAATAAAATTATATACTAAATATAATTTTTATCAATTTATTTTCATGCAATTAATATTATATGCAAAATTATTAATTTAATATCACATTTTCGATATTTTTTGTTTCAAAAAATAAAATTTCACAATTCATCAAGGTTTTATATTGAATTAAATTCATCCACATATAGTATTTTTTTAATTATTCCTTCTTGATTTATAACCTCAATAATTATTATTATGTAATAATATAATCATAATTTCTATACAATATGAATAATCAATGCAGTAAATATTAATTACCATAGTAAAAGAAAAAGGATAAATTAATGGTAGAAATAATTTAATAATGAATTGAAAAAATATAACCCTTCTCTTTATATATGATTTTCATTAAAATTATTATTATTTTTATTCCAATTTTTTACGTTGCAAATTATTAACTAATTAATTTTTTTTTACAAAAAAATTTTAAACAATAAAACACAAATTTTTTGGAGAAAATATTTAAATTCAATTAAGAAATTGATTTTATGACTTATTGGGTATTAGAATAATATAATATTTTACTAAATTATTGTTATTTAATAATTTTTAGTAAATATTATTTGTAATTTAATTTTAATGAAGTAAAATGTATTTAATATAATATTTCAAATATTGTTACTGTCCAAAAGACCAAACATTTCTCAATAAAGTTCAATTATATTTTAAAATTAAATATTAAAATATTGAAATTAATTTATATAAAATTAATATTAACTTTGGAATCATAAAAAAATGATCCAATGAGGAAGTTTTTATATTTTCCTCAGATTGAATAATTACCTGTTATAATTTATGTATGGTATAAATATAAGGTATATATTTGACTTAATAATGAAAAAAATAATATAATAAATACTATAATGTGAATACATTATCAAATCAACGTTTATTATTTAAAATAACATGAATTTATTATATATATTTTTTAAATTCAATAAATCCTTTGTTAATATTGTAGAATATTTCATATATTTTATGGTTATAAAATAATTTTATAAATGAAATGACAGAACTCTACTTCAGTAAGTGTATTATTTTTTTATGTCTGGCCCTTTTCCATATAAAATAATTAAAAACAACCCACTATCGATTAAATCAGGGAAAACATTATATGGTTTGTGGTTTCAGTTAATTTCTTATATGGAATCCAAAACCTATGTTTGTGAAATGATAGTTAATTCCACACACATTTCCCACATAAATGCACTCATAATCCCTTTTCTATTGATTAAAAATATATTTACCATTACCATAACCTATCAAACCATCTCAAGAGACCCCTTATGGTTCCCCCCAAGCTCCCAATAATCACCTCCCAAGCATTTTGTGTTACATTCTCAATGTAAGGGTTCTTTTATTTCTCTAATTTATTCAGGTATTTTAATTATCTTATACCCTTTTTATCCAATTACTAATGATTGGATATGTTCTTACATATCCACATTAATTCCTTATGATTCATAAATCATTAGAGTCATATTATACTGTTATTAATCACTTCTATTAACATTTATAATCCCCTGTTATGCTACAGAAATTTTACGGATTTTTTCAAGCCATACAAATGTTTAGTAATTCACCATAATCAATTTCTACCCAGTGTGTTTTCCTTTATGATTTTATACCACTTTTATAGCATATATATGTGTATGTATTACTAACTCCTTGATAATGGAATAACAATGATGAAAATGATTCCATATTTTTTTTAACATTGCTGAAAACATAATAATTATAATATAATGAAAGTGAAAAGTGTACCTTGAATTATATAGCCGTGTAATGCATGGGTTAATGTATACACATTTGGGAAATAATGAAAGGAATTATAAAGACAATATAATCCACCATGAATGTTTTTCCATCCTGATGTATTTTCTATTGGCCTTGACATATGTTTATGATGTAGTGTTTTATTTTGTTTCCACATTTCTCATGTTTTTAATATTTTATCAAGTTATATCATGATTTTTCATTTATATTTATGATTCTTGTGCCTTTTATACTACATTGATATTCTGATTTTCTAACATGTATTAATTCTTCATGTTATTCCCTGATTATTCCCTTACTAGGATTTATAGCTCACTTCTTTCTTATTTGTGTCCCTAGTTTGTCCCAGGATATTTTATATAAGAGCATGTTTTGTATTTTTCAATAATGATGATCTATTTCATATTTTATGTTTATACATAATATACCTAGTTCTCAAATACACAATATTTATCAATATTATGGTTTGTGAAAATTTTATTCTTATTTAACATATCATTAATTAATGTTTTATAAATATAAGGGTCACTACATTTTATATCAGAGGAATTTTTAGTAATTTTCAGGTTTAGGATTATTATAATCTAGTTAAATCCATATAGATAAAACGAAGAATTAAAAAAAATCCAAAAAAATAGTAATGTGTATATAATGTGGTTTACCAATAAAATATATCTCTTCCTAGATAATACAAGTTGATGTGGATCTAGCCAAATTTTTCCGAGGGGTAAAACCAAAAACACTATATTAACCTAGGCTCAACTGGTAATAGGTGCATAACAAAAGTCTTTGTTGAATGCATGTTTTGAAACTCCCATGGGACATGGTTTGGTAATTTCTTACATTCCGTACAAATCATTATAAAGGTGAAAAATTTAGATTATATTCTATTTTTAGAAATAGTTCATGGATAACATAGATTAAAGAATATAAATTTATAATTAAATTAAATATAGGTAATTTATAAGCTATCCCTTTAATGTCATTATATTTTCGTTTTTGTGGTTAATGTTTTGAAAACAATAATTGATTATTTTTTCTTTATTCTATTATATGTATTAAAATTAGTGGAAAATATTGTTATTCGTTGGTGGGTTCATTAATCAGTTAGATGCTTATTCTACTTCTTCATAAATAAAATATTTCTTCATCTTTAGTTAACTTCATTTGGAGAAATATATGATATTGCTTTGGAAATTATTTATACTTTTCAATAGAGTATATTTACTTATTTTATTAGTCTATATGATAAAGGAATTACATAAATCTATGAAAATAATATTGAATAATTTTTTTTTCATATTATGATCTTTTTCAAGGAATTGATGTTCATTTTATCCATAAAATATTTATGGTTTTTTGGTCATTGACATTAACCTAGAAATTTATTCTATCACAATATCATAGTTATTTCGTATTATTTTCTCCATTCATGAATACATTTTCCCTTCCACCTTATTCTCTCCCATTTGGAAACCTAGTTTTTTAGGACAATAATATTTTCTTTTCTCTCATCTCAATACAATATTTTATTATGCTTTTTAAAGTGTCAGTTTTAAATAAATATATTTTCTAGTTTCAAAAAATTTATTAAAGAGTTCATGTTTTAATTGATTGAATAAAATTTATTAATGTGTGTAATTATGTGAAAGCCTGATTTTTTAAAATAAATATATGTCACGGCCCATCCCCTAGGACCCATGTTGTGACTACCCCAATCCTACCTTCCGTAGGCCTGGGGCTGGTACCTAGCACCAAAGGAGTAAATCCCTAAAACTAGGAAGGCATTTCTTTAATAATCAGAAAACACACAAAAAAAATTACAAACTGCAAGAAAAAACTATGAAAAAACATTATACCAATGGAGTGTTGTAATGTTAAAGGGGACACAAATAAACGACCAAATTTAAAGTAAATGGAGACTGAAAAACAAGTACAACTGAAGAATGGTAAATAGATACAGGATCGTACAAGAAGTCCTAACTGAAGGGTATGTATAAAAGGCCTCCACAGGACTCCACATCCGTTCGTCTCCTCCGAGTACAATCACGCCATGTGGTGCACCACCAGGTAGCGTCTAGTCCTCTCCACTCAGCCTCGGTCAGCGATGTCCATCGTCTGCAACCAACACAACGAGGAGCGGGCAAAGCTCGTGCAGGGTGAGTATAATGATACTCACTAGGGACCCCAAGACCCTCAAGGTCTCACAAAATCCCATAAGGATAAACTACAAAGTATGAATCCAACATATAACCCCACATAGGTATATGCCCAATCATAAAACTAATTAATCAAGTAATCCATCTCAATACTGAGGAAACAATGAGTTACAGACTCCTCTAAAATAGGAATACAACTTATTTAGAAAGATAGAGATGATCAGATATAGCCAATGAATCATCAGAGCTATTGGATAAACACATGATCTAAGAACATCTATTTTTTCGGACCAACACATGATCCAGGAATAGAATTTAGAACTGTTGGACCAACAGATGATCCAGAAATAGTCGTCAGAGGTGTCTGACCAAAACATGATTCAGGACCGGCTATTCTATCGGACCAACACATGATACATGAAAAAAAGTCAGAACTATCGGACCAACACATGATCCAGGAATAGTCGTCAGAGCTGTCTAAGAAACACATAATCCAGAAGCTGCTATTCTGTAGGACCAACACATAATCTAGGAACAATATTCAGAACTGTCGGACCAACACATGATTGAGGAAAAGTGGTCAGTGCACAGCCAGCCATAAGGTTTCCACATAGCACACTTTATTTTGTGAGGGTCTGCACCTCAATCAAAGTGTTGACTTTTCAACTGAAACCAAGTCCCACGAAGAAGTCTATTTAATATCTGACTCTTAATAGGGGTCTCAACACAATAGACGGTGCTCTAATCGGACATCCATTCTGTGAGTTATTTTCTTTTTAGTCCTGGGGGCCCGGATGGTTTCGTTTATCATCCAACCTCAATATATCTCAACATTACGCCAAACACTAGTGGGGTATACTCAAAGGGGCTGTCATTATCCTTGAAAACCAGCACTGGTGACGGTTCTTGAAATGGTCATTTGGTGCCTGAGATACGGCCAAAGGATGTAACAGGGTCGGTAATGGGCCTATGCCCGGCCTGACCTTGTCAGACCGACTCGGCCTCACCCAGACTAGACTGACCCGGACTGGGTCGACTTGGTCAAACCCGCTGGGACTTACTCAGATAGCTGGGCGGGTCAGCCCGCTAGGTTCGGCCTGGCCCGCTGCGCCTGGCCCATCAGACAGTAGGGGAGGTTCGGCCCGAAGGTCACCGCATAGGCAGCTGGGCCTAGAGGTCAGGGCCAGTTCTTCCAGCACCACGTGGGGCACATCTCGGGTGGCTTAGCTCGGAAATCTGAGCCATTTCAGCCAGCGATTCCAAGAAGGACGACTCATGCCTATTCGGGAGGCCGACACGGCTCGGCTGGTTCGGCAGGGAGGCAGGGCACTGGCTGGTGGCGTGGGGAGCTGGGCAGGTCATAGGATGGCCGCGCGGGACACGGGAAAGTCGTCCAGGCAACAGGCAGGGTGCATGGAGGCCACGCGGGGCATGGGAAGTGCACGGGGAGGCCGGTTGGGCACCCGAGCAGCACGCAGGCAGGCCGTGGGGGGCCATGCAACACAAGGTTAGGCCGACCGGGTGCGCGGGCAGTGCGTGGGCATGCCGGGGAGGCACGTGCGTAGCATGCAGATAGGCTAGTGGGGTGCACAGACTGCGCGCAGGTAGGTTGGGGGTGGGTGGGAAACTCGCTGGCAGGCCACGAGCAAGCTACGGGTAGGAAGTTTGGCGGCCAGCAGCAGCATGTCAGGAAGTTTTTTCACAGCTTGGGTGGGCAGTGTTTGGCCGGGAACACCGGAGCGCTGTGGGGGAGACGCGGTTCATAGAGGCCCTATGTAGCACATCCTTTGTCGGTGGCGCCTTCGTCACCTCGTTGCTGCTTCATCACCATGCTGTGAGAAACATCATAAAGATATCAAGAGAGGGATTCGAGCAATGTTTGTTTTGCCCTCACCATCCACGTTTAGGGATGATAACAATTGAATCAACAATGAGTAAGATAGTTGAACAAAAATTGTTAACAATATATCTCATCGATTACTTTTAAACTAAGATGTGAAGAAGGATATGAATAATACTCAAGGTAAACCCCCTTCCTTTGATCATTTCTCGATGATGATGTCGTGGGACGAAGACGATGTTTTCGCCATTCATCAATTCTTCCATGCACTTCCAATCCAAAGTCATGCATTTGTTCATTGAAGATGATGATGAGGGAAGATCGGTCGAAGACGTACCACATCCAAGGGTGTTCTGAAGAAGAATGTCGAGGAAGATCTATCTTCATTTTTGAAGGTGTTCTTCATTGGGAGCCTTATACCAATAATTCTCCCATGTTCCTCCTTTCTCTCCACTCCTACCAAAATGAAATCGTATCAAAATAATATATTAGGATCAATTATGTTCATTGGTGTAAATTCAAATTGAGTAATTGTATTTAAGTTGTTCCACCTAATTAATGTTTGAGATGTGGCACAAATTAAATTAAAGAGGGGTTGGCTCTATTAAGGTGTAGAAGATTAAGGTGTTTCTCCACATTTAATGGGGAGTTGAAGAGGTTTCACCCTCCTCTATTAATTGGGGTAATCCTCGTGTGGTCCCCATGTCATAACCTCCAACTGGAGGATATCCCCAGGTGGGACTCACCACCATAACCTCCCAAGGGAGGTTAACGTGTGGTGGTTCAACCTCCAACTCCCATGTGGAGGTTTTAACCACCCAAACTCAACATAGAGGTTAAAAATAAAGTAATGCGAGCTTACATTATTTTTTTACTTCACACTAAAACCCAGAAACTATCTATTATCCTCGACTCACTGTTATTGAAGTGAAAGTCTTCTTAAGTGAATACCAGCGCTGCATGTTCAACAATGCTCTCAGATTTCAATTTTGAGCACCAGTTCATAGGTAATAAAAACCCACTCGTATGTATACTCTTTATACCCAGACAAAACTGCATAAATTGATTATGAGTACATCGGGGATCGGAATCAAGCGCCGTCAGTTTTTGTGGACTCATAAAAATACCATGTATTAAAAAAATTCCACGGGATTTCTAATTCATTAAATTCTCCCCATCTCAAGGATTTACATCCCTGTAAGCTACAACTAGAACAAAGGGAACAAATGCGGGTACTGAGAACGCATCTGAGCCTCCCAATCCCATGTACACTCCTAAAGGTTCTCGTGCTACCAGTGAACGCGCATCGGAGGTAACGGCCGTCCACGTTGGACCCTCTCTTATAGATCCTCAATCTCCACTGGATCCTCTGTAAAAGTCACCCCATCATTGATGTCCAGCTGTCCATGGTCGATGATATGAGAATAGTCATGAACGTATCCCCTCAGGTGGGATACGTGGAAGACGTCGTGCACCCGGTGCAACTGAGGTGGAAGAGCCAAGTAGTAAGGCACTTCGCCTACTCTGTTGGGGACCTGGAAAGGTCTTATGAATCTTGAGGATATCATTCTGCCTCGGCCAAAGATTCGTAGACCACATTGAGTTGATACCCATAGAAATATGTGGTCACCATCTTCAAACTTTAGAGGTCTCTGTCTCCTATCGGAATACGACTTCTGCCTGCTCTGGGCGGTCTTCTTCAGCTCCTAGATGATCTGCACATTCTCCGTGGTAGCTCGTACCATCTCTAGTCCCACCAATGCAGACTCCCCAGGGTCTGTCCAGCATAAGGATGATCTACAAGGTCACCTGTACAATGACTCAAAAGGTTTTATCCCTTTGGTGGAGTGATAGTTGTTGTTGTATGAAAACTCCACCAATGTTAAGTGGTCCCCCAGCTACGACAGTAGTCGAGGACCCAATCATGTAGCATGTCTTTGAGGGTTTTAATCATCCACTCACTATTTCCATCTGTTTGAGTAAGTAAGATGGTGCTCAGATAAATCTGGGTCCCGGAAGGCTCCTGTAACCCCTTCCATAGACATGAAATAAACCATGCATCACGATCAGGGACAATCGTCGAAGGTATACCATGAAAACGCACAATCTCTAGCACATATAGGCAACCCAAGCACTCTACTGAACCCTACTATATGATCGGTAGGAGGTGGTCCAAATTGGTGAGTTGGCTGATGATCACCCAAATCGAGTCTTGACCCTTGGATGTACGTGGAAAACCCATCACGAAGACCATGGATATCACATCCTACTTCCACTCGGGTACCTCTAATGTTTGAACCAATCCTGCTGGTACTTGGGGATCCATCATTACTTGCTGACACGTGAGGCATCGTGAGAGAAACTCTTCTACCACATTCATCATACCTAGCCACTAGTGCTGTCGTATGAGGTCCTGATACATCTTTCCCACACCTAGATGTACCGCTAGAGGGTATGTATGGAAATCCTTCCAATTTTTTTAAGTGACACTGGTACCATAGTACGTTCTCTGAAGATGATGACATGCTCCCCACCTTCCGAAACTCCATCAGGTGCCTACCCTATGGTATCTCACCATGTCGTGTCTTATAGTCATGTGTCTCTATGTTGTGCTTCCCTGACTCACTGAAGAATTGGGGGAGTGACTGTAAGAGACTGAAAAAGGTTGATCCGTCTCAGTCCACAAAGGATATCTTAAATGCAGTCAGTTGCTCTGTCGCCTCTCCTAAGAGCTGTATACCAGATCTCTTACTAAGTGCATCTTCTACAAAGTTCCCCATCCCAGGAGTATATACTATCTCGAAGTCATAGTCCTGGAGGAACTTAATCCATCACCACTATCTCAGGTTCAGGTCCTTTTGAGAGTAGATATACCTCAGACTCTTCCGATTAGAGTAAATGGTAAAACATTTTCCCATCAGATAGTGTCACCACATAATAAAGGCGAAGACCACTGATGCTAAATCCAAGACATGGGTAGCATATTTCAGCTCGTTCTTCCTCAGATGCCGAGAACCATAAGCAATAACTGCTCTCTACTACATTAGGACACACTCGAGTCTTGTCCCTGATGTGCCGTAGTAGAATAAATACCCTACACCATCCTCTGGAAACCTCAAGATTGGGGAACTAGTCAGCCTCTACCTCATCTCATGAAAGTTCTACTAGAATCTCTCTAACCACACGAAAGGTTTCCTCTACTTTGTCAAGGTTGATAGTGGTTCTGAAACTCTGGAGATGTCTGGAACGAAACATAGGTAGTATTCATCCAAATCAGAAATCCCCCCCATTTGGGGGGGTAACCTTGGAAACCTCTTTGGAATGATGTCCCCATGTTCCATCACTAATGTTTATAACTGAAAACTGAAAACTCCTACTGCCATGTGGGTAAGGCTGGCTGACTCAAGAGTGATCGGTTGTACCCTCCTATGCATGAGCTTATCCTGTGATGCCTGGGATTTATTTTCACTAAGGAAAACCACATCAAAACATTGTAGATAAACCACAACCTCTTTTCACAATACAGTAAATCTGTGTATGAACTATGGTTGCCTAGTCCATACCCAAACTAATGTATTAAGGCCTCAATGATACCACCAATAGATTACAACCGAAACTCTCACCTCAAGTGTCAGATCACACCGTCAGCATAAGTGTGATTGTGGAGTCTCCTCCCAAAGATATCTCCAGACGTGGGGGTCAAGTCAACAGTTTAACCGGAAACTCTAGGTTTGGGACAAGATTTGTGGAAGGAAGGTGTGATTGGCACCTTTGTCTATTGATACGTCATCTTGTAGTTGACACAATATATACCTCAAATCATTTCTAAAGACCTTCGGTTCCACTCCTTGACCGAATGCAGCTACTCTCTTCCCCTGCCCTCCAGCTCCCTGAGCCCGACGGGGACTACAAAGGCAGGTGGTTATTACATGTCAAAATGTAATCCACCTCATGATGCTCTCCTAGCTCTCCTACCATGTCTGATGCCCTATAGATTCATCTGTACATGTCACATCCTCTTCCTAAATCTTATTGCACGCTGAAGTCTTTGAGACTGACACCCGTTTCTTTCTTTCCCTCTACTAATGTTCACTGGCTATATCCGCTCAGCCAAATATCATTCAACTACAAAGGTTCCATCTAGTACCTAGAGAAAAATCGGTGGCTCAGATTTCCTCAATCACACATCGCTCAGTAATCCGAGCCCCAAAGCTCTGATCGTAACATATTCGTCAAGTACCTGGAAAGATCTGTACTCAATGAATTTTAACCTATCGATATGTCGTCCTGACGAAGTTATATAAGCTCTATAGAACTCTCAACCACCTACATAGGACAATCCATAGCTACCTGTGAGTTGGGCTCGCCTTGGAAACCTAGCGTTATCTGATGCTAAAACATGTGAAAGGCAATAAGCCTACATTTTTCATCTACCGGTACTGCCAGTTGTAACTGCTAACCAATAAGCCGTGATATAGCTGACACATTACATGAAGGTATATTCTCGGGAAACTATCCTCGTAATGAATCCTTATCACTATGCAAACCAACCTCATGGTAAATTACTGGAAAAAACATGTATCTAAGATCACTATCTGCTCTACGGTTCTCTAAAATAGTTAGAGAACTCAAGAAATCGCCTCCATCTAGTCCTCTGCTACTTGGGAATCTGTCTCGCCTCGTAACCTCAGAGGCTTCTACCACTGCACTCGTGCAACACACCCAATCACCGTGCACCATCCAACTGTGTAGTTGGTGTAATCTACTACCCAATGGGTGGTGGTGATACTGGTACACCACCCGAAGGTGCCAAAATAGTATGAGGGCCCAACACGGTAGCCTCATTGCTCGTGGGGGCTATCCGTACGCACAACTCTCAGAACCCTAGCCAGCTGTGTGCGTGGAGGCATCCTGAAAAGAAACAGGTGTGCCACGGTCAATAAGTTATACATGGGGATCTGACTCAAGATATCACAAAGAAAAACTCTTGAAAATACACATACAATCAGTGTATTCATGCACTAAGTCAAAAATCAGAAGTCAGGGTCCTGGTGTATGGATACATCGGTCGCCGCACCAACATAGGACTCCCTGAACTTATAACCACACTATGTACACAAAACAATATTTCGTCACAGAAAAGAAATATCAGATTCCTATGTTCTATGGTATAACTGACTCCTCTGATACCAATTTGTCATGACCCATCCCCCGGGTCCCATTCCATGACTACCCCAATCCCGCCTTCTATTGGACAGGGGATGGTGACTAACACCAAAGGTGTAAATCCCTAAAACCAAGGAGGAATTGGCATAATAATCAGTAAACCCACCCAAACAGAGTACAAACTGGAATCAAACACTAAGTAAAAACAGTATAAAAAAGGAGTGTTGTAAAGTAAAAGGGGTCCGAAAAACCTTCCCAACTATAAAGTACACGGAAACATAAAAACAATTACAACTAATGAAAGGTAAATAGTTGCTGGATAGTCCACCAGGAATTCCTACCTGAAGGGTAGGTATAAAAGGCCTCCACAGCACTCCACGTTTGTCTGTCTCCTGCGAGTATCTCCACGCTGTGTGGTCCACCTCTGGGTACCGTCCAGTCTTATCCACTCTACCTCGGTCAGCGTTGTCCTTTTTCTGCAACCAACACAATGAGGTTGGGTAAATGCCCATGCAGGGGTGAGTACAACAATACTAATTAGGGACCCTGAGACCCTCGAGGAATCATAAAATCCAACAAGGATAAACCACAAAGAATGAAATCAATAGATAACCCCACATAGGTATTTTACCATACATATACCTAAGTTATCAAGTAATCCATATCAATCATGAAGAAACAAAACAGTTGCTGACATAGCTCACACATGTATAAAACTTATGTAGAGAGATAGAGTGGATCACATATAACCACTGAATCCTTAGAGTTGTCGGACCAACTCATGATACAGGACCGACTATTTTGTCAGACCAACACATGATCCAGGAACAGAATTTAGAACTGTTGGACTTACACATGATCTAGGAATAATGATCAGAGTTGTCGGACCAACACATAGTCCATGAACATCTATTCTATCAGACCAACACATTATCCAGGAATAGATGTCAGAACTGCCGGACCAACACATCATCAAGGAACAGTCGTCAGAGCTATCGGACAAACACATTTTCCAGGACCAACTATTCTTTCAGGACAAGACATGATCCAGGAACAAAACTCAGAATAATCGGACCAACAAATGATACAGCAACAATCGTCAGTGCACAGCTAGCCACAGGGTCTCAACAAAGCACGCTTGATTCATGGAGGTTTCGCTCCTCAAGCAAAGTGTGGACACGTCAACTGCCACCATGTCCAACAAAGAAGTATCTCAAAGGTCCGTCTCATCATATGGGTCTCAACGCAATAGACGACGCATCAATCGGACGCCCGGTCTATGAGTTATTATCATTTTAGTTACAGGGGCCTTGTTGGATTGATGTACGATCCAACGAGACCGTATCTCAACATTATTCCGAATTCCAATTGGTTGTACTCAATGGGGCAGTCATCCTCCATGAAAACCATCATTACTGAAGGTTCGTCAAATGGTCGTCTGGTTCCAACGATACAACCAAAGGAAGTAACAGGTTCAGTAATGGGACTGGGCGGGTTAGCTCGCTAGGTTCTCCCCGGTCCACTGCGCGTGAAATTAGATGTTTATTTTTAACTTTAATTTCTGCAGTATAGCAGCAACCCTAGGTCGTCTCTCGACTGAGCCTTAGATCATTAATTTAAAGAGAGGGTTATGATTATGAAAGTAGAAGGTGAATTAGGTTTTGTGAAACTTGGGGGTTTTATGATTAATGTTGAAAATAGAAAATGAAAGCGATAAAACAAAATAGAAATGAACAAGATTGATTAAACGTGATCAACCCGGGGAAGTCTTGTGATGATCATCCTTCATCACTTCAAGGGATGGTGTTATGATCTTTTAATCCCTGGTTTGTAACACCTAGAACTAGAATTTTACTGAGTTTATACTAGGATATCTCCTAGGGTTCAGTAAAAAACACACAATGAATCACCGGACACCGCCGGTGATTGGGTGAATTGTGTTTGACTTCATAACCAAAACTCACCATGGCAACACATGAAAAACTCGTTGCGCTATCCAGATTTGTATGTTATTTCATTGTGATACCATGAAATAAATGTACATATCCTTGACAGTGCTTGTGTGAGTTCAACTGACCAATATAAACCACACAAACATCGCAATTGAAAGGGGGAAAGAAAGTGGTGAACGGTGTGTGAAACATCACATGAATGGGTACCCCCAAACATGATCATATGAGTTTAGCAAGACATACTAGTACATAACTCAATAAAATAAGAATAGAGGATGCTGAAAAACAACAGAAAATCTGGAATTTAAATGATCATTCAAATATCACAATCATGAAGCTCGAGATGTACATCACGTTCCCCCCGGGTGGTCACAAGGGGTTTAGAAACCCATGGGAGGGGAAGAAGAAGAATATGTTGAAGTAGCACCTCCCATATCCTCCAAAACATCTAGGGATGTTGAGAAGATTTCTTGGGGACTCCAAAATGGCAGCACCTTTCCTCTTGGCCGAACATCAAAATGGGGGGCCCAAGGTACCATTTTATAAAAAAATTGGAAGGTGGTTTTAGGCAAACAGATTTCTTCAATCCACTTGTACCACGGGTTTCAGCCTTCATACAGTCTTATCATGCTTTGGAGAAAATATAAAAGTTGTATCCCTACCTCTTGGATATCTCCACAAATTTTTTTTCACCCTTTGGACAACTACATCTCAAGATATTGATAAAATACAGAACACCGCATTTGTCTTGGTCCAAATTTTGTGGCTTGGAAAGATCAGTTAGTATGGCCCCCATAGAAGCCGAATCAGCTTTGGGTTCCTTAATATGAAATGTATAATATTAAATTTTGGATAGGGAAAAAAATTTCAGCCCATTTGGATGAACGGATTTCGTGGAAAATTAAAAACAGTGGGCAGATGTCCATAGATCCAGGCAATTTTGGCCCATTTTCCTTCCACTTCATCAAAGGCTCTTCAAATCACCTCCACCTACATTGAAACAATAAAAATAATTAACATTGCCCATTATAATGTTGATTAAAATTAATTTATTTATTCAAACATGAAGTTCAATTTATTTTTATATTTGGAATATTCATTACAAAACTAGTTTAAAACTGCGGTGTAAGGGTGGAATAAAACAGTGAATCGTGGTACGTTCACACCCCCACACCTAAACATTTTCACTCCTGGGAAAAGTCACATATACAAATAAAATGATTCATATATATATATATATTTACCACATCCTGAAGATTTATCATTTGATGAAATTTTATTTATAGTAAACTGATCAATGCACGAACCACACTAAGGAGTTCTTCCTAGTGAAAATAGAAAAAGATGTCTCATAAATCATATCATAGCGAAATTAAAAAAGATTATTGATACCCAATTGAGAATGGAAATCAGAAGTAAAACATGACTCTAAATATCCATGTGTGTGTGTTAAAACCATTCCATGCAATTCTTTCCCCTTTCTATCCAATAATTATATGTTATTTTTACATTTTTCAGCTTAAATGATTTTGTCACCGAACCTTTCCTACATCCTTTGCAATCATATTTCAAGACCCACTAATTTAAGCATTCCCAGAAGTCAAACCATAAGCTCTCGACCTTGATATCCCCATATGTTTCACATTTCATCACTCCATTCATTTATTATTTCTTTTTTTTGAAGTTACAACTGGAACAAATCTCACACTCATCTCCCAACCCTTGTTTAATATCCTCACGACACTAATTGAAATAGTTATAACAAGATCAAAGGTTGAAAAGGAGTGGTTTTTGACCTACCTAAGACACAAATTTTTTTTTGGAGGGCATAGAACAGTCGGACATTAGGTACACATGCATAGGTCTATCTGGTACAGTAATGAAACAGATCGGATAGGGAACGAACATATGGAAATATCATTTAAAGCTGAAAAATATTAACCCAACATATATTTACCTTATATTACGTAAGAAATAACCACACTTTGTGGTTTGGTGCAAAAATTTGTGGATATATTAGTGACACACTTTTCCAAAAAAACTACTGACACAAAGGGCATCAATCATCTCAAAGGTTTCACATAGATATGACCATTTATATCATTGAAAGAAAACCAATTCACTAAAAATCACTCCTTGATGGTAAACTCATACACAAATTCTTTTTAGCCTTCATTATGGTATTTCTACTTTCACTACTTTATGGTTGCCACATCATGGAATTTTGAGATTGTTGATGGGGAAAAATAAAAATACCATTTAGAAGGCCAAAAAGATAAAACGATGAAAATTCATAACTAACCCAGGAATGTATCCACACCCACACCTAGAATGTGTAGTGTCCTCACTGAAATAATTGAAAATGTGATAAGGAAGAATAAAAACTGGTGTGTTTTATTGGTATTTTGCATCGAGAATGTGGATTTCCTCTACCGGATTCTTTGGAAAATCCTCATAGAAGTGTTTATGTCGCTGCCCATTGACAGTAAGACTTCGTCCACTCTACTCATGAAAAACCTGTATTGAACCAAAAGGGTAAACATTAGTAACATTATAAGGACCGAGCCATCAGGAACGAAGCTTACCTTGGTGGAGCTTAAGCCTAGAATTGTAGATGAGGAACTTCTCACCAATATGGAACTTCGGTTGGTGAATCATGCTATCATGAATAGCCTTTGTCTTCTCTTTATAGATTCAGGAGTTGTCATATTCATCATGTCGAATTTCTTACAACTCTTGAATCTGCAACTTTCTTTCCTCACCTGCATCTGAAAGGTTCATATTACATTGTTTAACTGCCCAATATGCACAGTGTTCTACCTCTACTTGGAGGTGACATGCTTTTACAAACACAATCGTATATGGTGACATTCCCATCGGTGTTTTAAAAGCTGTACGATATTCCCAAAGTGCATCATCCAAGCGCAAACTCCAATCTTTCTTATTGGGTTGTACCGTTTTATCCAAGATTCACTTAACTTCCTGATTTGAAATTTCTTCTTGGCCGTTAGTTTGGGGATGATATGAAGTGGAGAATTTATGAACAACCCCATACTTACAAAGAATGTTTTCATGTTACGATTGAAAAAATGTGGACCCTGATCACTAATGATGAATCTTGGTAGACCAAACCTACTAAAAATCTGGGACCTCACAAAATCAACAACCACTCGAGAGTCATCAGTCCTGGTGGCCTTTTATTCCACCAATTTAGATACATAGTCAACAGCCAATAAGATGTACCCAAAGCCAGATGAATTTGGAAAAGGCCCCATGAAGTCAATGCCCCATGCATCAAAGATTTCACAGAATATCCTGGGGTGTTGGGGCATTTCATTCCTCTTAGAGATATTACCAGTGAATTGAAATTGAGAACATGATTTACAAAACCTATGGGAATATCTATACAATGTTGGCCAATATAATCCAGAGTCAAGGACCTTTCGAGATGTACGTTGAGAGCCAATGTGGCCCCCACATGCCAAGGTGTGGAAAAAGGTCAAAACAGAGGTGAACTCATGATCAGGGACACACCCGTGAACAACCTGGTCACTAAAAATTCTCCACAAGTATGGGTCATCCGAAATGTACCATTGAGAATCATGTTTAATTCTCTAGGATTGTGAAGTGCTAAAATCAGTGGGGACCCTAGATGTTGCTAGAAAATTCACCATCCCGCATACCAGGGGGTAAGGTCCACAAAATAACAAAGGTTCTCATGAGGGAAGAATTCTCCAATGGGTTGTGGTGAGTCAACATGATGGTCCAATGGTGGGGAAATCCTATGAATGTGGTCAGCTACCACATTCTCTACCCCTCTCTTATCTCTAATATCAAGCTCATACTCCTAGAGGAGGAGAATCCACCGAATGAGGCGGGTATTGGCTTCATGTTTCCTTTGGAGGAAACGAAGGGCATCATGATCAGAGAAGACAATGATTTTTGACCCGAGAAGATATGAACGACATTTTTACAAGGCAAACACAATATAATGAAGTTCTTTTTTAGTGGCTGTGTATTTTACTTGGGAAGGTTCAAGGGTATGCGAGGCATAAACAATGACATGAAGATCCTTTTCAACCCTTTGCGATAAAACTACCCCAACTGCAACATTAGAGGAATCACACATAAGCTCGTAGGGGAGATCCCACCTTGGTGGTTGGATTATGGGAGGTGATGTGAGACTCTTTTTTAGTGAATTGAATGCATCCTCACAATTTTTATCAAAAAGAAATTCAGAATCCTTTTGTAATAACCGAGATAAGGGAAGTGTGATCTTACTAAAGTCTTAAATGAATCAGCGGTAAAAACCAGTATGACCCAAGAATGATCGCACCTCACGAACACATTTTGGATATGGAAGGGATGAAATTAATTCAATTTTAGATTTATCAACCTAAATTCCATTATTTGAAATGATTTGCCCAAGAACTATCCCCCACTCAACCATGGAATGACATTTTTCATAATTTATAACAAGATCTTTTTCAATGCAGCGGCGGAGGACAGAACCTAGGTTTTCCAAACAATCATCAAAAGAAGAACCATATACTGTGAAATCATCCATATAGACTTCTATACAACTGTAAAGGTACTTAGAAAAAATACTCAACATACATCGCTGAAATGTACCATGGGCATTATATAGACTGAATGACATCCTTCTGTATGAAAAATGTTCCAAATAGAGATGTAAATGTTGTCTTTTCTTAATCCTTAGGTGATATATAGATTTGGAAATAACCCGAATAGCCATCAAGGAAACAATAACGAGACTTACCAGCCAATCGTTCTAACATTTTTTCAATGAAAGGTAAAGGAAAGCGGTCCTTCCGCGTTGCTTGATTCAGTCGACAGTAGTCAATACAAACTCGCCAACTGTTTTGCACATGTTTTGGAACCAATTAATTCCTTTCATTTGATACAACTGTTATTCCTATTTTTTTAGGAACAATTTTCATTGGGATAACCCATTTACTATGAGATATAGGATAAATTATCCCTACAGCATGTAATTTACTAACTTCTAATTTTACCACTTCAAGGAGAGTGGGATTCAACCGGCGTAGAGATTGTCTTACGAGCTTAGCCTAGTTATCCAAAATTATATGGTGCAAACAAATAGATGGGATAATCATGGGAATATCAGCCAATGTCCATCCTGTTGCCTTTTTACACTCTCTCAAAAGTTTGAGCAGTTTTGATTCCTATTGTGGAGAGAGGTTATTGGCAATAATGACGGGCAATTTTTCAATACACTCATGATATGAATATTTTAAATTATAAGGAAGATGTTTAATTTCAAACACCGGTTGTTTATAGATTGAGGGATGGGAATTAGGGGGAGTGAGGTCCATGAAACTATCTATCTGCTCATGTTTATTCTAAAAGGAAAGATAATCTATTGAAATGAGATTTGTAGAATCATCGATAGTCATGGGTACCTCAGAATAAACACACTCATCAATTAATGCACAGAATTTACATTTTTCTAAACCCACACAACATTCAAAAGAAGAACCAAAACTCAAATCATCCAAGGGTGAAGAAAACAAAAAAGAATCAGAGTTTGGGTTGAGGAGAGAATTTTGTGTGTGTGCATCGTTTGAGATCACTTCCATAAAATAGACAGGAAGAGTGGAGTGCTCTTCAATGGGGTGTTTCATAGCCTCAGGGATGTTAAAACATACCTTTTATCCTCCGAATTCCATGGAAAGCATACCATTGTGAACGTTGATGATTGTCTTTGCTGTTTTTAGGAATGGCCTCCCAAGTATGAGAGGGGTATGTCCTTGGGTTCGGGTATCTTCCATCTCAAGAATGTAGAAATCAGCGGGGAAGACGAGATTATTCACTCTAACAAGGACATCCTCAATCACTCTTTTGGATGTGTTGTACTCCGGTTGGTAAGTTGCACAACAATGCCTGTTGGTTGAAGATCTCCAACCTGTAGAGAAGTATACATGGATTGAGGCATTGCATTAATGGAAGCACCTAAATCTAGCATAGCATCAGAAAAGAAGATCTTCCTTATGGTACAAGGTATGGTGAATGTTCCGAGATCCTTGCATTTAGTTGGAATTGCTGGTTGAATCAAGGCTGAGACATTCCTTCCCAAGTTGACTCTCTCATTCCCCTTTAGCCTTCATCGATGGGTGCAAAGCTCTTTAAGAAATTTGGCATAACGGGGAATTTTCTTGACTGCATCCAACAATGGAATATTAACTTTAACATTTTTAAATGTATCCATTATTTCATTTTCAATATCATTATCAATGTTTTTCTTAGATTTATAGATTCTTTGAGGGAAAGGAAGAGGAATCGATTTTTAATTTGAATCATCAATGACTATTCGATTACCATTTTTGTCTTGTTTTTCTTTACATGAAGTTTTTCAGGGTTGTGAAAGAGAGTTTTCATGAGGGGGACATACCTGCTGTGCAGAATCAGTAGAAGGAGAAACTTCTTTACCACTATAAATTGTAATTGCACATACATTACCTTTGTACTTTAGATTGGAAATGGGTTGGGATGGTAGTTTTCCAGAACCATGCATCTTAAGCTCACAGATGGTGTTTGCCAATTGCCCCACTTAGGTTTGTAGGTCTTGAATAGCTGATTGTGTGGTCTGTTGGAACTTAAGGTTCTGGGTTTTTATTTTCTTCACTATATCATCAAGTCTTGGTTCTGACTTGGGAGGAGGAGGATTGTTTTGAGATGTTGAAGGATAATAAGGTTTCATACCATGGCCTTGTTGATACCAATTCTGCTTGGGGTAGCTTGAGTTTCCTCCTTGTCGGTATTGTGGTTGTGCTTGCCACTCGGAGTTTGGATTTGGACTGAATGGTTCTTGCATGAAGGGAGGTGCTTGTTGGAATGGATGCCCTGGGAACACAGCTGCACAGGACTCAGATGAATCTTGAAGTTGTGGCACTGGTCAGAAAAATGAGTGTTATCAGAACAAATACCACAATGAAATGGAATAGAAGTAGAGTGTGAGTCACCTTGTGCTTGTGCTAATTTCCTTAGAAGGGTATGAATATCATCAGGTTTAGTATATACCTTTTGTTCTAGGGCTGAATGACTTACCTCATGAACTCCTAGGGTTGGTGCAATAGATCGTGCACCAAATTGTTGTTCATTTTTAGCCATGGTGGCTATTAAGTCACGAGCGGCAAAAGGGGTTTTGTCAACGAGGGCACCACTAGCTGTAGCATAAATCCATCCACAATCCATGGGGATATGTCCCTTATAAAAGTATTGGATTAATAGTTTTTCACAAATCTGGTGGTGGGGGCAGCTTGAGAAAGGCCTTTTGAATCTCTCCCAGTATTCATGAAGGGTCTCTCTTTGTGATTGCCTAATTCCACACATTTCTTTCGTAATTGAAGCAGTTCGGGAGGCAGGGAAGAACATATCTAGAAAAAGTCTTTTTAGGTCATTCCAGCCCCCAGATGTGGACGGAAAATAGTATAGCCAATCTTTGGCTACACCATCAAGGGAGAAATGGAAGGCCCTAAACATAATGAGGTCCTCAGACACATTTTGGGGTTTCATGGTGGAGCACACTATGTGAAACTCCTTTAGATGTTTGTGAGGGTCCTCACTGGGAAGACCATGGAATTTTGGAAGAAGGTGGATGAGACCTGATCTAAGCTCAATGTTGGCTGCTTCCTCAGGATATTCGATGTACGCAGGTTGGTACTCCACATCAGGGGTGGTAAGTTCTTTTAAATTTCGATTATTTGCATCCATATTTTCTTGGGTATGATTGGGTTCAATTTTGGGTTGGTTTAGAACCACTTGAGGTTCTAAATTGGGTTCCACAATTTTACTTGATTTACCTTCTCTAGATCCCATGATTTGTGTGTGAAGTGACTTTTCAATTTCAGGATCAAATTCAAGTAGTTTTCCTTTACGAGATCTTGTCATGCAAAAATGATGTACGGTTTGATTGATTGATTGTTTTTTTATATGTTTTTTTATTTATTTGGGATGGAAAGAAAAAATAAATTAAGAAGGGTGAAATAAGAATATAATGTTATACTATATAATTAGAGAGGGAGA
Source organism: Viscum album (assembly GCA_963277665.1). Classification (NCBI taxonomy): domain Eukaryota; kingdom Viridiplantae; phylum Streptophyta; class Magnoliopsida; order Santalales; family Viscaceae; genus Viscum; species Viscum album. Next base: position 861,366,967 of record OY728151.1, read on the forward strand.
TGGAGAAGAGAGAGAGAGAGAGAGAGAGAAAGAACACACCAAAAAAAAAGACAAAACCCAAAACAAAAACAATCAAATGGGGGTGGGGTATTCAAAGGAGTACTAATTAAGAAGTAAAATAACTAAATAAAAATAAATAAAGAAAAAAATGATCTTGGATCCCCAGCAATGGTGCCAAAATTTTATCGCGTTGTCGAGCACGTCAAATTAGATGTTTATTTTTAACTAGAATTTCTGCAGTATAGCAGCAACCCTAGGTCGTCTCTCGACGGAGCCTTAGATAATTAATTTAAAAAGAGGGTTCTGGTTATGAAATTAGAAGGTGAATTAAGTTTTGTGAAACTTGGGGGTTTTATGATTAATGATGAAAATAGAAAATGAAAGCGATAAAACAAAATAGAAATGAACAAGATTGATTAAACGTGATCAACCTGGGGAAGTCTCATGATGCTCATCTTTCATCACTTCATAGAATGGGGTTATGATCTTTCAATCACTGGTTTGTAACACCTAGAACTATAATTTCACTGAGTTTATACTAGGATACCTCCTAGGGTTCATTCAAAAACACACAATGATTCACCGGACACCACTGATGATTGGGTGAATTGTGTTTGACTTCATAACCAAAACTCACCAAGGAAACACACGAAAAACTCGATGCGCTATCCAGATTTGTATGTTATTTCTTTGTGATACCATGACATAAATGTACATAGCCTTGACAGTGCTTGTGTGAGTTCAATTGACCAATATAAACCACACAAACTCCGCAATTGAAAGGGGGAAAGAAAGTGGTGAACAGTGTGTGAAACATCACATGAATGGGTACCCCCAAACATGATCATATGAGTTGAGCATGACATACCAGTACATAACTCAATAAAATAAGAATAGAGGATGATGAAAAAAACACAAAAATCTGTAATTTAAAAGATCATTCAAATATTACAAACATGAAGCTCAGGATGTACATCACGTTCCTCCCCGGGTGATCACACGGGGTTTAGAAACCCATGGGAGGGGAAGAAGAAGAAGATGTTGAAGTAGCACCTCCCATAGCCTCAAGAACATATAGGGATGTTGAGAAGATTCCTTGGGGACTCCAAAATGGCCAAACCATTCCTCTTGTCCGAAATTCCAAATGGGGAGCCCAAGGTGCCATTTTATAGGAAAATTGGAAGGTGGTCTTTGGCACACAGATTTCTTCAATCCAATTGTACCATGCATTTCGGCCTTTAGATAGTCTTATCTCACTTTGGAGAAAATATAAAAGTTGTATCCCTACCCCTTTACTATCTCCACCGAACCTTTGGCACCCTTTGGACAACTAGAGCCCATGATATTGATAAAATACAGAACACCGCATTTGACTTGGTCCAAATTCGGTTTCTTGGACAGATCAGTTCGGATGGGCCCCATAGAAGCCGAATCAGCATTGGGGTCATTAATAAGAAATATATCCTAGTAAATTTTGGACAGGACCACGAAATTGAATCCACTTTGGATGTACAGATTTCGTGGAAAATTAAAAACAGTGGACAGATGTCCATAGATCCTTGCAATTTTGGACCATTTTTCTTCAACTTCATCAAAGGCTCTCCAAATCAGCTCCACATACATTGAAACAATAAAAAAAAGTAACATTTCCCATTATAATATTGATTAAAATTAATTTATTTATTTAATCATGAAGTGAAATTTATTATTATATTTGGAACTTTCATTACAAAACTAGTTTAAAACTGCGGTGTAAGGATGAAATAAAACAGTGAATCGTGGTACGATTAGAGTTATTAGGATTTTAGTTACATGGGACTGGTTGGATTGATGTACGATCCAACCAGACCGTATGTCAACATTATTCCAAACTCTAATTGATTGTACTCAATGGGACCGTCATCCTCCATGAAAACCATCATTGTTGACAGTTCATCAAACGGTCGTCTGGTGCCAAAGATACGACCAAAGGAAGTAACAAGTTCAGTAATGGGACTGGGCGGGTCATCCCACTAGGTTCGCCCCAGTCCACTGTGCCAATCCCAGCAGACTGTAGGGGCGGTTCGGCCCAAAGTTCACCGCGTAGTCAGATCAGCCCGGATGTTGGGGCTTGTTCAGCCAGCATCATGTGCGGCACGACTTCGGTGGCATGGCATGGAATGCCGAGATGGTTCGGCCAGTGACGCTGTGAAGGATGTTGTGGGTCGGCTTGTGTGGCCGGCACTGCTCGGCGTTTCGACCGAGTGCTGGGGCACGAGCAGGCTGCATAGGGTGCTGGGCAGGGTGTGAGTAGGTTGCGTGGGGCGCTGGCAAAGCGCGGGCAGTGCGCGGGCAGGCAGTAGGGCACCGGGGAGGGTGCGGTTAGGCCGATAAGGCATGCGGTCAGGGCACGGTAAGGCCAGCAAGGTGCACGGGCTGCATGCGGGCAAGCCGGCGGGGCACACGGGCTGTGCACGGTCAGACTGACGGGGCGCGTGGGCAGTTCGGGGGCAGGCTGGTAGGGCATGCGGGTAGTGCGCGGGCAGGCCGCGGGCAACCGGTGGTGGCAGGGCAGGCCAGTTCAGCATGGATCGGGCCGGCACGGGCCGGCGGTGTTCGTTAGGGAACACCGGTGTGCTGCGGGGGCGGCGCTGTTCATAGTGGTCATGGGTAGCGCGACCTTTGCCGTTGGCGCCTTCGTCGCCTCATTTCCGCTTCGTCGCCATCCCGGAAAAAACATCATAAAGAGATCATCAAGGGGAGTTAAGCCATGTAAGTTTGGCCTGCACCATCTGCATTTAGGGATGATGACAATTGTTTCAACAAAGTGGAAGAAATTTGAACAAAAATTGTTTACAAATAATTGCATCGATTCATTTTATATGAAGATGATAAGAATGAAAGGAATAATACTCAAGGTAAACCCCCTACCTTGGATTGTTGCTCGACGATGAAGTCATGGGAAGAAGAAGATGTTGTCATCGTTCATCGCGTCTACCACACACTTCCAATCCATGCTCGTGTGTCGGTTCGTTGATGACGATGTAGAGGGAAAATTGGTCGAAGGCATCCTGCATCAATGGGGGTTTCGAAGAAGAAATTCGAGGAATATTGTTCTTTGATTTAGATGGTGTTCTTCATTGGGATCCCTCTTCTAATTATTCTCCTAAGTTCCACCTTTATCTCTAGTCCACCCAAAATGAAATCATAACCAAATAATATATTAGGATCTATTATGTTTGTTGGCGTAAATTCAAATTGGGTGATTTAATTTAAGTGTCTCTACATAATTAATTCATGAGATGTGGAAAAAATTAAATTAATGTGGGGTGGGGGGTTGTCTCCAATAAGGTGGAGAAGGTCAAGGGGTTTCTCCCCCATCTAATGGGGAGTTTAAGAGGTTTTACCCTCCCCCATTAATAGGGGGTTAAGCCTCACGTGGTCTCTACGTCATAACCTCTCACGAGAGGTTATGCTTGACTGGGCCCCACCACCATAACCTCCCAAGGGAGGTTAAGGGGTCGTGGTTCTACTACCAACTCCCATGTCATGGTTTTAACCACCCAACCTCTACATGGAGTTTAAAAATAAAATAAAGTGATCTAACATTATTTTATTACTTCAAATGTAATCACAAAAATTAACTTTTATCCTTGAATAACTGCCATCGAAGTGAATGTCTTCAAAAGTGAATTCGGGGCTACGAGTTCAACGGTGATCTCAGATTTTAATTCCGAGAACCAGTTTGAAAGATATAAAAACCCGCTCGTACATTTACAGAACGTACCCGAACAAAACATTAGAAATTTTTTCGAGACACAATGGGCCTCAGAATCAAGCGCCATCCATTTTTGGGAACTCATAAAAAATCCATGTAATAAAAACAAAGAAATTTCCATGGGATTTACCAGTTTTTACAAAATATTACTATGTCTGATTGATCATCTGATGTGCAAAACCAAACCCAAACAAACTATGATTATTTAAAAATTATTATTTTTTCATTTCAATTAAATTTTCATATATGAGTTAGAATAATAAAAAATTCATATATATATATATATATATATTCTTAATATAATGATAATGTTTTTGTAATAATCATTTATTTTATTGTAATTTTTCTGATCATTAATATGCGTTTTCTTCAAAAATCAATTTTATTTCATTTTGTGAAAATATTATTAATGTTTTCTAAAACATTTAAAATATTTATTGGATAAAATTATTTCAATTTTTGATATCTTCAAATTAATATTAACATGGTTTGAAAATTTGGTATTTTTTTAAAAGAAATTATTTTTTTAATTAATAGTGAAAATTAATATTTTAAGAAAATTTATCATTTATTTTAATTAATATATTAAATTGAAAGACTATTTATTTATTTAAATTTTTTAATGCTAATATATGTATTATTTATTTATATAAAATTCAATTTATTACATTTAAATCCTATTAATACTATCATTTTTTATATGTTTTATTTGTTTTAAAAAGACATTATTCGTAAATCTATTATAAAATGAATAGTTTTTATCTAATTTAATTAATTTATGTAACCCCTAATGAAAAATTATATATATTAAATTTATATATTATATATATATATTTATGAATACAAATTCCTATAATTATAATTACTAGTTATAGTGTGAATGTGAAATCATCATTTCCATAAAATGTAGTTTTTGAAAAACTATTAATCATCATGCATGTGGGTGTTATATAAAATTATATTATTTCACCAATGTGACTATCGTTTCATAAAACTGATTCCACAATTTGAATCATAACACTTAATATTAGGTAACAATGTCAAAATAATTTTTATACAATATGAATGGAAAATGTCGAAAATATTGTTAATCACTTTAAAAAGAAATATGGTTAATTAAGTCTAAATATAATTTAAAAAAGTATATAAACAAAAAAAATCTAATATTTATATACAATTTTCATTAATAATAATATTATATTTATTTTTTATTTTTTTACCTTATAAATGATTAGTTAATTATTTCAATACAAATTATATTTTAATAAAATAAAACAAAAATAGTTTATAATAATATTAAAATTCATTTAATGAATTTATTTTGACGAAGCCATTTATTTTTCAAATAAAAAATATTATATTAAATTATTATTATTAATTTTTTTAAGAAATATAATTTATCATATTATTTTTATGAAGTAAAATGTAATTTTTATTAGGGAACAAAAATTATTACTATTAAAAAATAAACATTTCCTAATAAAACATATTTATATATTAAAATAAAAAAATTAGAATATTATTTACATTAAATTAATTTTTTTTAATCATGTATTCAAAAATATCCAACGATCATTTTTTCAAAATAATCGATGGTAGTTGAAGTTTTGTGTAAAATTTAAATATGGTATAATTATACTGTGTGTATTAGGACATCCTAATGAACCTAAAATGATGTAATAAATACTATAAGAGTTATAAAATTCCAAATAAATATTTTATTCTTATAATAATGAAATTTTTTGTTTAGTTTATTTATTTTTAACAATATTATATGTCTTCCAACCCTTGTAATATATATTAGGTTTTTAAATTTATTTTCATCAAGGATCTGAGTCACTCCAGATCACTAGGGGTAATATTTCAATATATTAATCCATGGAAGTATAAAAAAATAAAGACCATCCCTCTTTGGTAAAATCCATTGAATAAATACAAATATGTTTTTTTATTTATTTGTGTACAAAACCTATGTTTGAAAAATGATAATGAATTCCCCACTCATTTCTTTTATAATCCCACACAATTACCCATTTATCTAAATCAAAAATAATTTTAGAACGTCCTTACTCTCCCATATATTCTAATGAGTCACCCCACAGTTCCACCAAGCTCTCAATAAACTCTTCTCAAGCATTTTGAGTCACTCTCTATCGTTAAGGGTTCTTTTTTTTCATCTCTTTATTTAAGTATTTTCATTATCTAATGCCTCAATTATTTAATTATTAATTATGGCATATGTTCTTCCATATCCTCCTTACTAATCCTATTTTTCATAATTAATGAGATACTCATTCCCTAATATTTAATAACATAAAAAAATTATACTCCCCCATTATACTACAAAATATTCATAGTGAACTTTTTTTGCAAAAAAAATTTATTGAATAACTATACCAAATTATAAAAAGTGTTTTCATATTTATAAACATAATTATATTTTCATTTGTATATATATGTATGTATTCTACACTTTTTTATCATGTAATAAAATTTTATGAAAAATTATTCCATGTCTTAGGATCTATAAAAAAACATTTTATTGTGAGAATAAAATGAAAGTGGAAGATACACCTAGAAATACATTTCACTACAATGCATTGGGTAATGTTATAGTGTGATGAGATTTCATACATATGATTATTGAGTTATCCTAATCTATGATATGACTAATTCCATCATGATATCATGGATGTTAGAAATGACCAATCATTATGAGGTAGTTTCTTGTGTAGTTTATAAATTTCTCATGTCGACTTTACGTTATCTTGACATATCATGGTTTATTATTCTTGTTTTTGAATATCAACAGTTTTATTCTTCATTAATATTCTTATATTCTAAATTTTATCACGTCATCATGATATTCCATGATTTTTACCTTATAGGTCAGTATAGATCACCAAATTTATATTTTACTCCCCATGTTATCCCGTGTAGTTTTATGTAAGATCATGTCAAGGATGTTTTCAATAAAGATGTTGTATTTCATGTTTAATGTTTTTCTATAATATTCCCAATTCCAAGATTCACTGAAATTATTGACCTTTCAGGTTGGGTCAGGTATAATAATTTGCAATAAATCATGATTTAATGTTTAATAAAGAGACATGTTGTAATATTTAATTGGGAATATAATTTATATATCACATGAAAATTTTGTTTTATGGTGGGATACGATAATTGTTTTAGAGGTTTCTGTAACTGTTTAGAAATATTTGAAAATTATTTTTTAAAATAAAAATAATATTAATTCTGGAATTTTTATGATATCTAATTATTGAAATTCAAAAAATGGGAGATGTTTTTTAATATTAATTACTAATGAAATAATTTTTGAAGTTTATATAGAATCACATAGACAGGTTAATTTTTTGTGTATTGAAAATAACTAGGTAAATTTCATTATAAAATGTTGATATTTTTTATGTTGAGTCTTGGGAATTTCATCATTAATGTTTTCATTTATTAATTTAATATGATTTTATTATCATAAAAATGAGGAATAATTTATACATCGCAATCTTAGTTGATTATAATGAAAAAAATACCTAAATGTGTTTCTTATAAGTTTCTTTCATGAGTTTGACAGTTTCTATATGTAATTATTTTCTATGAATTTTATTAAACAAAACAAAGATAATAATAAATGTAGAGGGCCATTTTGAATTCCTCTATCTATATGTTCTAGTGGATACTAAGAGTTATGTGGAGTGAACTAGACTTCTATATAGTTGACACATGTGTGATGCTGTCACCCACCATCTACACATTGGCATTGTAGTGGAAAAAAGAATAGTAATTTTTTGTAGGCTATGAGGCTATAATTGGACTCCAAATTTTTCTATTCCTCCCCAATGACATTTATAACGATACTAAATCCATTGGAGACCATAAATACAACCCAAGGGTTCAGGGATTCATATTTTTACCTTGAGGTTTCATTCTAGATCCAAATTGTGTCACTTTGGTGTTGATATTATTCTTGGGCCCTCTTAATATTGTCTCTTATCCTCCCAGCCATTATTATTTTATTATTAGTTGATAATTCAGGGTGTTAATTATTGTTATTTCATATATAATAAATGTTTTTTCATGGGTGATAAATACCCTTGAGGGTGAGGGGGTTTGGTTCTTATGACCTTAAGTGAAAAATACTTGCTGATAAATTCCATTATGTGTTTCTGGGTTAGTGAACACTACCAAATGAATGTAGTAAATTATATTTCTAGGAACTAACACTAAAATGATAGCTTGTTTCATCATAATATCACTAAATGAAAATGGTCATTATGTTTCATTATATTGTTACTAGAAACCCAGTGTCCTATATTTGAAAATGATTTTAATTATTCAACCATTAGAAAGAATTTGAGACAAGATTTCTTTATTAAACCATTAAGAAGTATTGGTTTAAACTAGAACCACTCATAATAATATGTGGGTGAGATTTATGGAACCATTTTTGGATTATAAACTACCTTATGAATCTCTTGGGACCATTATTTTAATTTTATATTTATTCTTCGCTTAACTCCCTCAAGTTTAGTTTATAGATTTAATTTTTTTCATTAATATATTTTATTTTTGGATTTAGAAAATTCTTTAAGGGGTAGATTAACCCTAATAATTCCATAATTACTTCCACAAAAATAATGCTTTCAAATGAATAACAATAATCATTTATTAATGTTAATTTAAACATATCCAATTGATTCAAAGTGAGATTTGAAATAAAAATCATACAGATTTAAAGATATATGAATTCATGTACCATGAAAGAGAGAACATTTTATAGATGTTTTAATTCCATTTATTATATAAAAATTCTCATAAAATTAATCCATGGATCATATATATAGAACAAAAAAATTCATTTTGGAAATATAGACCACAACCCAATGAATTTAAAATGATATCCTAAACTCTTAAATTGGATGTCCTCTTGGTCATGAAACACAATAAATTCCAAGATAATAAATTTAGATTTATTATTAAGGTGAATTATAAGTATATTCATATATATTTTACGTCATAAAATTCATTGGAAATTAATTTTTTTCCAATAGGTTATCTTTTTATTATAAAAATTATTATTCTTGAGTTAATTGTTCCATCATACCAAGTATGATTTGGATCGGTAGTTCTAGTCCATGATCCTTGATAATAGGTTCGTAACATAATTAATGTATATAATGATTTAGTATTTTTATATATATTTTTTAATTCTATTTATATTGCATGGATCATGTGATGATTGTTCTCAAGTAACACATAAATATATTCTTTTCAGTGATTGTTGAATAAACAATAGATTTGAATTTATTGGGTAATATAAATTATAAAATTAACACTCGATAATAATGAAAATATTTTCAAGTTAATAATTCCTTATAAATATTAAAATCATTAAAATTTTCATTTTCATTCATGAATCAAATTTTATAAAATTTTCCATTTTTGTGGTAAAGTCGACCAAAACAAGAACACATTATAAATATGGAATTAATATGTACATGTGTGTGTATAGTAATAAGATGAAATTATTATAATATTTAAGATTTATTTTTTATTAATGTGATAAATTAAATTTAATAAAATTTGGATAAAGAAGATTAAGTGTAACTATTAAGGAGGAGACAACAATTATGTTGATTAATTGAATGTTCTCTTTGATAGACTATTGGAATTGTGGGATTAGTCACTTCTTCACATGAATAGATATTAAAAAATATGGGATATAATTCTTAATTATAAAACTATGGTAGGAATTAATTTTCAATTGAACTAAAATTAGTGGGATTATTTTTGTAGAGGATGGTTCCTTTATTTGTGATCTTGATTAAATATTCAATAATACTAATTTAATAATAAATAAAATTTATTATCTCATTAAATGTGGAAGTAATGTAGGAAAAAATAAAGACAATATGAGATCCAGAGAATCCATAGAAAATCATTTAATGAAAATTGTTTAAAATATTTTAGGTTATTAACCTATTGATAATACATTTTACATTTCCTTAGCTTTATCTTGGTAACTCAATTTTTACTTCTGTAATAGAATTTATGCCAAAAATAAGAAATTTAACTTATTACCTAATTTATAGAAAAGTGTTTCCAAATATGAATTCTATTTTATGGGATTCAATGATTTAATTTTTATTTTTTTATATGGGTGGAAAAAAATAAATTTTTTTGAAATTTTTTAAATAACAAAATATTCAATTATTCTTAGTCTTAAAATTTAATTATCATTAATATCATTATAAATTATATATATATATATAATAAATTTCATGATTTAAATTATCCAATGGCCATAAATGTAGTTAATTTTGACAAAAACAGACCACATCTATAGGAAATAAATCTTTGACGCATATTCATATTTAACATTAAATGATGTTGAATATATTTATAAATAAATTATTCATAAATGAATAAATTTATAATCATTTATTTATTCTTACATAAATCTATTTTATGAAATTTATTACTCCAATATGATATTTTTCTAATTAATTGAAAAATAGTATATAACTAAAAAATATTTGTAAAAAAACAATATTTATCCATACATATTTATATTAATATTTGTTATAGATTCTTATATAATTATAAGATTTTGTTAATTTATTTTAATAATAATTCATTGAATTTTATAAAAACCTTTTTTCTGATATCATTCATTAAATGTAATACAGTTATCAAAAATTCATAATTGATAAAAATAGTTTGATTAGATTAAATGAAAATTTATACATTTGAATTGATATCATTTAACTCTACTAATAAAATGTTGTATTTTCATTTAATTTGTTATAATTAATATTTTTATCAACTATATAAAAATTATTTATATCATCTATATATTTATATTTTTAACCTAATTATTAGGTTTCTTATTTTATAATGTATTACTATATATAATTTAATAATATTAACATAATGACAATATTTCCCACATTACATCCTTTAAATTTATCATATTTTACCACCATAGATAAAATTCCCATTAATGTTTTTCAGATTTTATAACATTTTTTCTCTAATTTACGATGGGTTTTCTTATTGAAGGGTTTTTTATACTTCTAGTGATTCTCATGTTTGAAAATGGCCTAAGGTGGTTCATAGTTATATAAATTATATAAATTTCTTTTTAATTTTCATTTTTGATTTATGAAATTTAAGGGATTTAATCAGCAATAGAATATAATGATTAATATTATGTGAAAAATGTTTTCCCGTTATTTTTTAATGCTTTATTGCGATTGAATACACAATTATTAATTTGATTAATTTCATATATGATTTAAAAAACACATATTTTATGGTTCATATGAATGATTAAAATAAATAACTTTTGGAATTTATTTAAATTCAAATATGTGGGATGTTAAAATTTTTAGAGTAAGTTATCATTTCAGAACCAAATAAATATATTCTAGAATTATAAAAATAAAAATCTAGTAAAATCTCATTTTCCCTAGTTCAATAATGGTTTCGGGATGTATCCAATGTTCATAAAGATTTAAAATTAATTGAAATATTCCTTCAATTTTCAAATACAACTCTTCTGCAACAACAAGGTTTAAATAATCACATAATACCACAATGTAATAGTACCAATGATGTGGATTTATGACCAGTAGTGTGGTCAGTTTATAGATAAAATTATAAAAATATTAGTTAAAAGTTAAAATAAAAAATAAATTTTTAATAATTTATGTGTAATATAGATTATGTAGAAACAATCTTACTAAAATTTTGAATTAATCTTCAATAAAATCTTGTACATTTGGAAAATTATATGACATTTTTAAAAAATGTTGAATAAGGTAATGAATTAATATCTTATTTTTTAGATGATGATATGCTTTTTTTTTTGAAATTTCATTACCAAGAACAATGACTTTTTACTATGAAAAGGAACATCTAAAAAAATATTTAATTAAATACTTGTTTTATTGAATATATCAAAACATTCCCAAACATGATTAAAATAATTTCAAGACACAGTTTATTCAACTAAAAATACCTCCAGATAGACTATTATAAAATAAATTAAAATGGATACTATAAATCATAGAAATGTATCATTTGTATTATATTATCTAAATTTTATTTTATTATATTAATAATTTTCATAAGGACATGTAAAAATAATAGTTTCATGTTCTATAGGTGAAATGTATATTATTATGTCCATTAGTACACATATAAACTAATTTCATTTGTTTTACATGATAGTCACTCAAGATTTTTTTCGAAAAATGGATTAGGTAAATTATTTTTCTGGTGACATGATTTTATTTCCTAATGAATATAAATAATATCAAAATATTATTTACTTTCAATAAATTTTTATAATTTTTTTAAACTTTCAGTATATTCATATGATATTTGGTAGGCATTATATGAGTTCGGGATACACATTATAACATTGAGATGGGGTATATGATAATAATTTATAATAGTTTTTCAATATAATACTTATATTTACCAATAATAGTTGGGATATGAATTCAATGGGATTTCCTAAATGGTTTTGAATCTACCTATAAAAGTGTAATGCACATGAATATTTTAGGGATAATTCTAGGAATACCCCATATGTTTGTGCTTATAGCTCTCAATTTTTTTATAAAATTATTAAACATATTTTATTATTACTAAAAATTAATGTTTAAAAATTTAATCAATGTAATAATTATTCCATAAATTATAATAACATGCATTAAACATAGAGTAAAATGAATTAATTTATTATTTCAGGGGTGGACTAAGGGTGAAATAATATTTCCTCACAAAAAATTGGGACATAAATTTATTAAATATATGATGAAGAATAAAATGATTCATTATTTAATAAACAATCAATGCCATAAAAGAGGTGAAAAATATATCTTATAATTAAATGGTTCCACAAGATTTTCATTTTGCGTCCAATTGTTTTTTTAATACTAATTTTTTTTTCAAACACAAAATTTTATATAACATATCAAATTTATCATATTGATTTGTGTCGTTGGAATGTGATAGTTTGATATGTAAACTATATTTCTATACATACATCATAATGTTTAAAATATTAATGTCTTCAAATTTGTTACAAAACACTATTTCTAGTGTTCTCTCATAGAAATTTTTTGTTCTCATTAATATTTGTATGCAGATTTGGCCCATCATAAAAGGTATTCTTGTTGGTTATTATCCCTCATAATTATGAAAACAAAAAAATTATTTTGGAATATAGTATTATGGTCTATAACTAGAACATATTACAAAATACTATCTTGGAATGTTGTGGATCTATTAACTAGTGAATTAACAACTCCAATTTGGTTGATCTCTCCAATAAGAAAATAATTAAAATAGGATTGAAAAACTTCATTAATAGAATATGTTGGATCACACAATGATTTTAAAAAAATTAGATCCAATTGATCAATGTATATAAAATATAGTTTTTTTTTTAAATTTGGGTTAATATTATGTTGTAAATAAGTTTAAAAAACATATCCCTAGATTCACTAAATCATTCACTAGATGTATACATTTTCTAGTGCATATTGTGGAATCCAGGAGATATTTTTTAAGATATAAAAAATTTTGGGGAGTTTTTTGAGACTCAATAGTAATTTCAAGTAATAAATAGTTAATTAATAATCCTCAATATTGTGTTATTTTCTTTAGTGAAAAGGATTGAATCTAGTATAGTGGATATATTTGTTGTTTTTATAATGTTTTAAATTTATAAATCATATTAAAAATCATGTGATATTTCTATTTAAGGGTAATAATATTAAATGGTTATGAATTATTTATTTTCTACTAGAAGAGATTTAGAGAATTTTGAAACTAATTTAAATATACATCAAAGTAAACTTTTTGTATCTCTGGTTATGGTTATTTGGATTTGTAATTAGATATGAAAAATTTAATAAAGATCGTTACCCATTTCATATGGTAAAATACATCTATTATATAGATCCACAAAATATTATTTTAGAGAAAAATGGAATGGGTAGTAAATTTTTAAGGTTTATTTGAGTATATATAATGATCATCATTTTTTTTGAAAGGCTTATTTTTTCTTAATAATATTATTCATAAAAATTATAAGATTTATATTTTTAATGTTAAGGTTAACCTAAATGATAATTTTGTAATATATTTTCATTAGGTTTCTTCCTAAATTTTGTATGGTCATCCAATACAATCATATGTTTGATCTAAAATCTCAAATGATTCGGAAAGTATCATTTGAAGGTTAAATTCTAGAAATTTCATGGTTATATCAATACTTTTTTAGGTTTTACCAGACTACATGATGTTTACATAACATATCATAATAGAGTTTCATCTAAAAAATGGAAATGAAATGTGTTTCAAAGGTCATTTTAAATCTACTTATTATTGATATAAATATTTTATGGAAATATTTGACATTATATAGTTCCACATGGTAAATTATTGACACTAAATATAATTTCATGATGATTAGATATAATTAAAAAAACTAATAGTGGGTAATCATCATTACTAATATAATATTATGTTATATAAAATTATTCAACTAAATTTAACTAATGTAATTTAAAATGTTTATTTAAAATGATGATGGAGATGAGGTTTCATGGATTTATTATCACAAAGATATTTGGCTAGTATAGGATGTGAAATATATGATTTATTTCATGGAGGAATATTTCAAACATTCAGAACAAGAAAAATATTTCAATTATGGTTGATGAAATGAAAAAATAAGTGAAATTAAATAAGTATACTAAGGTTAGTTTCTTTTATCAATTTAAATTTGAAGATAACATTTTGAAGAAGGAATACTGTTACCGTGAGAAGATATAATATATTATTTACTATGAAAATAATATTTTTGATATTTATATGGGATGACTAAATTTAAATATATTTATAATGTTATTATCTAATAAAGTATAATATATAATTTTAAAGAGGGTACATGTTATTATATAATTGAAAGGAAAATAACAATAATAAATAATATAGTGATAAATCATTTATTGTATCATTGGAAAAAAAGTCTCTAGTTTTATTAGAATATAATTTCTCTCATTGTGTTTCTATAAAATAATATACATATTTTGGAGATTTAGTTATTCTATGAGTTCAAGGAAGGACACAACAATTTTATAATCCATATGATGAAACTATTGGACTTTGTGATCTTACTAGAATCTAGATTATTCTGAGGAATGTTTTCTCATTTTGAGAGGTGAACCAAGTAAAAATAATATTTATCCTGTAATTTTTTAAATGGATCTTGTGAAACAACATCTATATAACAAATTCAAAACTTTTTCATGGTGTTTTGTAAATGGAACATTAAAGGAATTGAAATAACCGATTCACCATACTCTTAGTTTTGTATACTTACCTTGAGGGTACTTAAAAATATATCCTTCATGAAATTATAATATTTACTATTATATTAGTGATTATTAATTATATTTCCAATGATTTAAATATTTGTAATATTTTATTTAATATCTTTTTATATCTGATCCTCATTTATTATCATTGGTTAAATCATTTCTGAAAAATATTGATGTATAAGTTCTTTTATTTCCATATGAGTGTTCTGTTCAGGTATTTATAGTTTCTTACAACCATTTTCTATGTTATCTACCTCTTATATATTATACTGTCAAGGCTATGATAGAATTTTTTTTTATCAATTTATGAATTGGGGGATTTCATTTTATAACCTTCATATTAACCACACTGACACTAGTATTTGGAATGTGGACAGGTTGGCTAGTATCTATCTTTGTTTTTTTGGATTTTATCTCCAAATGAATTCCTATATAATTTATAATTTCATATATTTCATTTTGTAAATTCTTAGTACCATGATCATTATGATAGAATTCTTATTGTTGTGAAATACTAGTTTATACTAAAAAATTATCATTTGTTTAAAAGGTGGTTGTTGAAATGATTATTGGATGTATGACAACATTTATGGTTTCAAGAAACATTGAGGTTTTTGATGATACTATTGAAATTGTGGTTAAGATTTAATTAATTAATTTTTTAATCCATATTAGATGTGAGAATATTCTCTCCACCATTTTTGTAGCTGAAGCATCCTCTATTGATAGATAAAAATGGGCCTTTTACTTCCCCAAACATGAATAGATTTCCCAATATAATGATTCATAGAAATTTATACTAGATATCCATATTGGTTATTAGTTTTCAAATGATTAGTTAATATCCATCATTACATCCAAATAAGACAGTTCCTTCTTTTTAGACTCTGGAATAATTGATTTAGAAGATCTTAAATAATAGGATACACTAGCACTAGTACCACTTATGATAAATTGATATTAATTAAACGATATCATCCAAATCAATCCAATATATTTTCAAGTGACTAGTACAACTATATTACTTATAAATATAATCACAATCTAGATGGTAATTACAACATAATACTATAAAATTATTCTTCTTAATTTATTGGTTCATATATTACACACAATTCTACCTGAATCTTTCCGAATATTTATTAAAGGACACTCAGTGTGATTTTGTAATTTTATATATCTCAATTCATTTATCATTACTCCATGAATATTACTAAAAAACTATAAAATGATTTAAAATATTTTTTAAATTAATATAATTTTCATTTATTGGAACCTCATATGAAAAAATTTAGACCATTGTTGGACTAAAAATGTTGAATTTTCCCTTAGGATGGCATATTATTTGTTAGTTCCACGACCCTCAATATTTCACTGTCAAAGGGATGTTTTAAATAAATTATATTATATAATTTTGAATTTAAACTATTAATTTATTAAATGTTTAAAACATTATTATCCCCTATTATAATGTCCCTATATAAAATCTCTATGGTTAGTCACAAAACATATTATATTGAGAGAGCCACCATTGAGAGGTTATTCTGTGGAAAAATGTTGTAGGATTCTCAATCATGGATGAGATTCAATAAATCTCATTATAGTCATTAATAACATAAATAACTATTAATCGTTAATAATTGAACCAGTTATTATGTTGATTTTTTTTCAATATTATTTTAACTCGATACAGAGATTAATATTCATTATTTTAATTTCAATTTGGGTACTTACTTCATATAATTATTGTAATAGATATAAAATTTTTAATTTTTGAACATTGACTTAATATTTGGCAATATAATTATATTATTTTTTATTTTTTATGTGATTCGGATTAATGTTAATGTTCAAAACAACAATTGGTGAACGAAAATTATTTATTTTTCCGTTAACTCCTCATTCGTCATGTGTTATTCATTAGCCCAATGTATCTCAATAATTTGATTCAATATATGGTTTGAGAAAAATTATATCCCATATTCACATTGGTTTGTGAAATTGATTATAGAGATGATGTTTTTTGTATAAAATGATGATCTTAAATGGATATGAGATGAATAATAATTGGAAAAAACAATTGGATAGTGACATAGTCATGATTAGTATAAACGACACCACATGGGTCAATTGAAATCCCTTTTTCACAACCACCAAAGGATATTAATACATGACCGATGGTGATTTCATTCAAGATATAGGCCTAGGGAATATTATTATTATTGTTATTTAAGAGGATTTATGGATGAATTAATATCTTGGAATATTAATTAATCGTATATGAGACGTCAATCAATATGTCATTTGTTTCAAAATAACACATAATATTTTGATTGATTTCCATTATGGATACCGTTTTTTTGGTTGAGTTAAATATCACACATATGCGTGGTGGGTCCATATTTTATGTGACTCTACATGGGATGTTGAATCATATAAAGGGTTTACACTCCTTGGACATCATGGTATAGTGACCACAATTTTTTACACATAGATAATACATTTTACTATATCAATATTCAATAAATAACATTACGATCCATGACATAATCATACAGGGTTAGTATATTTTGACTCCAGATACACAAACTTCTTATTTCATGTATGATCTTTATCCTCTCCCGTAATGATCTGTGAATACAGTAATCTTTATAGAAATACCAGACTTAAAACTATTCATTACTACATGGGGAATGGAATCCTAATAAATAGTGATCTAATGTTATTCATTAGGTTATATAAGGGATATTACTATAATAAAATTAAAATAACATTATAATAATAGTATTGTAAAATTAGAATAAAATTACATAAACCATAACAGTCATATTTTAGATTAAAATCATGATTCCTGTCATAATCCTGGGAAGTTCATAATACATGAATCATAGAGGTATAAATGAAAATGATAAATTTGAAAGTATAATTTTCATATAAATTTATTAATGAAATAATAATTGTAAATTGTCAAAATATTTTAATCAAAACTAGAAAGATTAGAAATTTCTCCTATAGATATGGTCAAAAAGGTCCTATAGGCAAGAAACAATCTCTATACATTATAACAACTGTTTTAGTAGGTCATGGATCTTTTTTGGTGTTTCTATAGGGAAAATATATAAAAATTATTACAGTGGATATATCCATGGATATACAGGATATATCCAAAGTTTTCAATTGATGAAATATAGAATTTAGCCACAACTTCTTAAATATGTGGCTATAAGTATTTAAAACAAAATGAAACAGATGGGATTCAAATACCGCACCCATTCGCCCTAACCAATAGTTATTAACCTATATTTTGTTGGAAATTTTTGATTCACACACAAACATATATATATATTTCAAAAACCTATTGAAATATGAGTAAATATATGGAAATATCTATTCTCACCACCCTACCTGCATGAATATTTTATTTCCACATTGACTTGGGGACCCTATAGAGATGATTGTTTTAACCATGGCTATTTCTAATACATTAGAATCATATATCGATGGTTTATTTTATTATGATAAAATAGATATGGGTTATATCCATTGTTCATTGAAAATCTGTTTATAAAAAATATATATGGTCCATATATCCAAGGTTTTATGAAACTATTGCTATATCCCATACATATATACATGTTTTGTAAAAATCATACATATAACTGTTACATAGTTACCATATAGCCTTGGTTTTTATGAAACTATGAATATAGGTCTAGTATATATCTATAATTTCCTAAAACAATGGACATAACTAAATAATTTTTATCAAAAGTAATAGTTTATAAAAATACATGGCTATAGCCTTTCCATAAAACATCCAGTATGATTGTTTCTAGTTAATTAATATACACAGTTCAAGAGAACCTTTTATATAGACTAGATATATATCCATTTTTTTAAATCATGGTTATATCCAATGATTAATGCCCTATATCAACTTTTTTTTCCAAAAATGGTTGCTTTAGGTGGGGGTCTATAGCCACAGTTTTTGAAAGAACCGGGGATATATAGATGATTTATAGTATTGAGGTTGACTCATTAAATTATGAATTATAAAATGATTCCTCTGAAAAATCTATGGACATTAAAATCAATCCACACATGAACATATGGAAAATAAAATAGGTCCACACTTAACCTTATGGACATTATGTGTATGTATATATATAAAACTGTGAACAAGAAAATAGGTTAATGCATAATATAACTAACACGAGAGAAATCCATATTTTCTCATCGAATGGAGATGAAAAGTATACCCAACCATAAAATAATAGTAATATACTCATATGGGCACTATAATATCATAAATAATTCAACATATTTCAAAACCCATTTAAAAGAAAAGTGATTTATAAACATTTGAAAATTTAATCATTTCTTCACCCATTGAAAGAAAATGAGTTTCATAAGAATCTGATCATCATATTAAAAAACATTCAAAAGAAAGAAAAAGTTATGTACTATTTGATCATATACCATGTAAAACATTTGTAACATTAAAGGAAATAATTTTATATTGAAGGTACTATGAAATATCTCTAGAATATTTCCTGTTGAAAATTACATTTTAATTACGAAATCACATCATAAAAACAAAAAAAATAAAAAATATTAAGGAATACATTTTATACAAATTGAAATAATAAAATTTATAAAGTAATAATAAAATAAATTTTTGGTCATTACGGTAGAAAATTTTCTTCATATCATGAATGTTAAATCAACGATTCATTTTAGGCATTCACTAAAAAGTCAAAATAACACATTCAAGAAAATGAATAGAATATTCTATTTACAACATTTATTAAAAATTGAATCATTGGTAAACATTAAATTAAATAATGAAGGGAGAAAAAATAAACTACTGAAAACATTTTTATTAAACACATGCATTGAAGAAAATATATATGTGACATAATAGATAAATAATGTTGATTTACCCTTAAAAAATTATTTTGATATATTGAGAACATGAAAATAAGAATATGAAATGATGAAATGAATTAATTGTAAATAATCATATATGAATGAAATTAAATATATTCTCATGTGGTATATCACAAATTTCATTATAGAAAATGAATCCCTAAAAAATAATGATAAACAATGTCCTTGTATAATAAAACCCTTACCTCAAAGATTGTATTATTTCAAATATGTTTGAAAAAATAATAATTAATATTAATATAAAATAATTTTAATATGTAAACATAATATAATATTGACAACCATGTATTTTATTCTTACAACGTCACATCTCCAATTTTTTAACAATTCATTTTTAATAATATTATTCTACGTTATAACTACTTCAATTTTCATGCAAATTGGGTTTAAGAGTATAATTATTTATAATTTTTTCTTCTTTAAATCATCTCTATAATGATAATAATGATTTTAATATCATATATATTAATTATATAATTTTTTAGTCTCATACATATAATTTAATGACATAACAATTAATTATATCATTCATGGACATGGTTGACAGTACAAACACATGAATGTCATTTCAATTTTGTGATAGATAGAATGAAAGAACCATTATTAATAATTAATTTTTAAAGAATCATGATATTATTTAAAATAAAATGTATTACTATTAAATCAATTTTATTACCCAACTATATAATGTGAATATGAAATATGAATTACACCACTACATGGTGACAATATGTCGTACAAACTCATCTGTGATGTTTTTTCTTTCCATAAGATGGATGAAATTGGGTAACAGATGTTATAATATCACAAATAAAATAAATATATTGAAGCTAATAAATTTCTTATTTTTTTAATGGATTCCATAGATTTATAAAATTATTATTAAGATAAATATTGAAATCATATGTTTTAGAGTTTTACCTCTACATTGAGATGCCTCATTTTGATTATGTCGAAGGCCATGTTTGGGTGGTCTTTTGTAAGAAAAAACCCTCTATTATATGTTTAATGATTTTTGTAATGTATTGTAGTAGGTATTTGATGAGATATAAGGATAAAAAATGTGATTGTACAAAATGAGCATTGTTTCCATTTTATAAGTGAGAATATGTATCCCATTGTAAATATATTAAACTAAAAATATCATTGTGAAATTTTCGGGAAAAATGTTTCCAAATTTCAATATAATTGATGAAAAATATTATAATATTTAAAACTCACCATTAGATGAAATATTAACAGGATTTAGTGACATTATAATCCTATTTTTTATTAACCCCTTGGTTAAAAAAAATTTCAATAACTATGGTAAGGAATTTTTTCAAATTTTTAAGGCTCGTAAGAGTACATTTATGTTGAAAATAACAACATGAATGGACATGGGGAGAGATTTTATATAGTATACTATCCATATTTCTTGGTTTAAATATATTTATTATTTTGAAATAATTTAATAATATATTTCATTAATAAAATATCATAAATTACCTTTTTACTAATTTTCATTTAGTATTTTTATAAGAAAAAGAAGACATAAACTGAATTCTTATGTAAAAATTTCAAAAAACTATACTACATTTTTTATTTCATGGAACACAATCATTAAACCAAATTGTTTTAGTTTTAATATATTTTAAATCATTTATTTTAATTTCATATTAATATAATAAAAATAATGTCTTTTTCATATAAGTATTAAACATAATTATACATTTACGAAAAATTTAAAAACAAATATAACCAAAAATATTATTATACTATTATATTATCCTTCATAACTAATCTTAGCATGTTTTTATCCTTATTTAAAATAATTTATAGAAAATAAACTCAAGAAAGTGGCATTTTATATGTACTTTTATTAAATTCATATAATGTTAATAATCATTGAAAGAAGAAAAAATATGACAATATATGTGTGTTACCACCAATCCTTTATATTCATTCCACATTCTATCCAGTAAATATTTGTTAATATAACAAATATTTTTGTATAATTGATTATATCCAGAACACCTATCCAATATCCTTTGAAATCATATTGCAAGAGTATATCACTTAATCGTTAACAAAAGTGAACCCTTAAACTCTTAACAATGATATCCCCATATGTTTTACATTTCATCACTCCCCTCATTTATTATTATATTTTTTCATTTCAAAAGTTGGACATGGAATAAATCTCATACTCATTAATCAAGCTTTATTTAATCTACTCATGACACTCATTTGAAAAGTTATAAAACTATAAAATGTTTTGGAATATTTATTTTGACCTACCCATGATGCTAACATGATTTTTTGTTTTATTAAAAAAAAATTTGTTTTAATAGGGTGTAAAACTATAGATTAATTGGTACAATATAATGGGTCAATTATGTACAGTAATGAAACAGATTATATATGGAATGAATGTATGGAAAAATTACTTTGGAATTCTGAAAAAAATTAACGTAACTTATATTTTCCTTCTATTATGTATGAAATATTGACATATTATGGTTGGGTGACAAGATGTGTAGAGATATTAAGCAAATAAAATTTCCCACAATCTATTCTCATAAAGGGTACTGGTTTTCTCAATGGATTCAAAAGTATACAATCATTAATATGGTCGAAAAATAACTAATTAACTATAAAAAATAAAACCATAATGTTAAATTCATGTTAAATCACATATTATATTATAGAAATTTTTAAAATGATAAAAAACATGAAATTGGGATGTTTCCCATGAATTTTCAATAATTTGGATTATTATGTGGGAATCATTTTCCATAATTAAGGGGGAATACATATTTTTATATAGACAAAAAAATAATGGGGATAATGAGGAGGGTGAAAAAATACTATTCAATTAGATAAAAAGTGAAAATGTATAATGATGATGAAAATTACTAACTAATATATGGATGTACTTATCCCCTATACATAGACAATCCATCATCCTCATAGTAATAAAATATAATTTGGAAATAATTGACAAAACATGGAAGGTTTATTTATTTGGTTGCTTCAGTAAATAGGATATCCTCTATCAGAGACTCTAGGATGGCTTTGTGAGTGTGATTTAATTGTTTCCTATTGAAAGATAATCTTTGTTTTGTTTCTTTATTTTGAACACAAACAGAATAAAATTGATCGAAAATATTAATAGAGTATGTGATAAAATAATGTAAATGACATTGTCCTTGAATTAAAAAAGTGCACCTTACCCCTAATTTGGAATGGACAATGAATGATGATATGGTTGTGTGAATCATTGGATCACACCTTATATATTCAAGAGTTCCTATATGAATCTCTTTTAATTTTCTCAGACTCAGGAATTAATTAATTCCTTTTATAACCTTCAACAAAAATATTAGAATCTCATTATTTAGTGGCACAATAGGCCTAGTTCTCTATCTAAATAGGGAGGTGAAAACCCTTTTGGGAAATTAGCTAATATCATGACATGTGAATGGTAGTTTTGATGATTTTTCGGTAAAAACAAAATGAATATTTGAGCCTAAGACCTCAATATTTTCAATTGGGTTGAACCATTTTTCCTAAATGTGTTTTACTTCTCTATTCTATACATCAATGTGAAAATTGGTTTTGGTGATATATGTTGTAAACTCTTGACTCTCGACATCATGTCAACACATAATTGATTAAAATGTTTTGTTAATGAAATGAGAACCCTGGTAACTAATAATGAACCTAGGTAACAAATATCTAGAGTAAATTTGGGTTGTCAAGAATTTCACTCCTATCATGGAATCATATGTCTTTATGGATCATGGTTATACCCATTTTGACACATAATGCACTTACATAAGAATGTTCATGCTCCCAAATTAATTGGAGAATGTATCGCAAACTCAATTCCCCAAAAAATCATTGAAGTCAAGAAAGCTACAGTGTGTTTGTGTAATTTCATTACTTTTAGAGATGTTTCCCATTGATTTATAGTGAGAAAAATATTTAAAAACATGAAAATTATAAATTTTTTCTATGAAAAATGTCATGAAAAAGGAACCTTGTCAGTTGTCTATTGGGGAGAAAAGTGGCCCCCATAGACAAGAGTATAAAATTACATTAGGATATATTGGAAATCACTTTCAGAAACCCAAATTCTGATGATATGATCACTTCTAGTGCACCAAGGGTAAAGTCCAAGCCAAATATTCCCACATGACTCATGTTTTTTATTGTAAGCTTTTCTTATTTACAGAAGAATGGATCCAAGATGCTACAAAATAATTCACAATATTATTATACAATGGAATAAGATATTTTAATATGTATAATTTCTCATTATGAAACATATCATTTGTAGTAATACAAGGTGATGATTCATTTTTTGAGGTTGGGAGTGTAGTACTCTCAGTTTCTGGTTTGTAACCCATTCTTGATTCTTTTAATGGTTATAATGTTTAGGGTGCTGTATGGGAGAGTCGGGAGAACTCGGAATGATGTTTTGGGGAAAAAATGGAATCCGCACGGGCGGCGCACAGTTTGTCTAAACCGTGTGGCCAAACCGAGCAGAGTTGGTAGTGGAGGCATTAACTTCCACACGGGCGGTGTAAGGTTTTTCTAACCGTGTGGCCAAACCGTGCGAGAAGGGTGTTCAAGGCAGCGGCTAACGCATGGTTAGCGCACAGTTTGTCATACCGTGTGAATGAACTATGCATCCACTTAAACGATATCCTCTAATGGTGGATCTCACCTGTTTTTTCCTCAAAGTAGCTCTTTTTTTCTCCTATGTGGCCCTAACTCGGGATTTTGTTTCTCCCAAGTTCAAAGAGGTTCTACCCATCATTTTAGTGGTGATCTGAAGGCTTCTCTTGGTGAATCAAAGCCGGATTCTTAAGGTATGTGATCGTTGTTGTTTGGTTTCTCAGATCTAGATCTCCTCTTCTCTCGATTTCATAGATCTACGCCCGTTATGGGTAGATCTAAGTGTGTGGATACCAAACAATATGATTTTTGGTCTTGGTTGTGTTAGGAAATGAGATCTAAGGCAGATCCTTGGTGAATCGGGCCAGTTGTCTTCTGCGTTCTCTGTTTGTTAGGTTTTTCATCAAAACCTTTGAGGTAGGAGTCTTCACTCTTGACACTTCTGGTTAGAATTGATTGGAATAGTTTCAAATTGGGTTATTTGAATGGAATTGATTGTTAAAAGCATGGAATAAATCTTTTGGGATGATTTATGGTTTTGATGGAATTGTGAAATCATGGTGAATTGTTGTTAATGTGATTTGGATTTTAGAATTTAAAATATCAATTTTAAATTATGGATTTGCTGGAATGGGAAATGGTTTGATGAAAGATGGGTTTTAAATTAAATGGTGTGTTTTATTGAAATGGTTTTAATTGGGTTAAAACACTTGGTTTTGATGGAAATGGTTTTCAAAAAATCATGTTTTATTGAAAGGATGGTTTTGGCATGATTATTGTGAATGTGTGGTGTGTGTTATTGTTGAATATACGAGGCTTGGTTTAAATAGGATGTTGTGCTCAGTGCCAAACAGTTAATGGAACGTGGGACTTTTATGTATGAGGCATGGTTAAAATATGATATTGTGCTCAGTGCCAAAGGTGTAATGGCAAATGGGAAACAATTACCTTGTGACGACTTGGTAGATAGACGAGAATATTCTCATGAGTATGGAACTGTAATAACGAAGCATGCATGGTTGATTTCATGGGATTGTGAAATGGTTTGGTTTCCAAAAAGGGATATTTTGAAATGGTTTGAAAACTTGTTTGGTTATTTTTCTGGGAAAAAATAACTTGGTGGATATATGATTCAAATGCACTTGAATGTTTCTGGATATGATTGGTTGTGGAAGCTTGTTTATATCTTGTTATAAACTATTTTATATAAAATGTTGTATATAAATGTTGGATAACTCTTCTATCCTAATGGTGTGAGTAGGGAAGTCATTGGGGAAAACCTAATTAGTTTTATACTCACCCCTGCTTTGGAACTTTGGTGCTTTTGAATATGTCATCATCCGAGACACACAATGGAAAAGAATCTTATTGATAGTTGATCTTGGTGATGCATGAGAGATGTGTTGGTGCATGGTGCGTGGAGCTCAGTGTGTTTCCATGGATAGTGTCTTTGCTTGTTTTGGGCCATTTGATTAGTCTTCTTCATGGTACTCTGATATTGTATCGATTTATATTTTTTGTTGAACGGTGTAGTTCTCTTTTAGAAATGCATGAGTTGGTTTTTGGATTAACATGCATCATATAGTGGTTGTTAGTGATGGTTTGGTTGGATTATTTCTTAAAGGGTAAATCATCCCACACTTTCATTAAAACCCTTCTTCATTTATTTCTAGCCTTAAACATCTTGGGGATGTCAATTAAGGCCAAGTAGTGACATGTTTTATTCTCAAGCCAATGAGGATAAGCTGGTCATTACAAATGGTATCAGCTTTTTCGATCCTTGCATACCAAGTGGTCATCGATGTTCTTGGTCCTAGAGTTGCAATTCCTTCTTGTATATTCCTTGGGTAGAAACATTAGACAAGAGTAGGATAATTGGAACTTGAAATGTATAGCATAAAATGACGTAGCTAACCGATTTATGATAAACTTCAAGTTACTAGGGTGTTGGGTAAAAAAGTGTGTTGAATACACTTCTATAATGTTGGAAATCTCATTGTCATGGGTTTAGCCAATGAGAAGAGAATAACATGAATTATAGTGGAATGAATTCCCACTATGATTTCATATCTCATTGTGAGGAATGAGTAAGGATATTGTGCAAGATGTGAATTTGTCAAAAAAAATCAGATATTGTTTTCAAGTAAAAGATTTGGAAAATAGGGTAATTTTTGTAATTTTAAAATGGGTTGATTTTCAAAAAGAATGCTGAATGATTTCAAAAATATTTGAACATGGAGAAATGTTTTGAAAACAATGTTATGATAAAATTTTAATACTAATCCATCAGTTGCTGGAGAGTGATATTGACAGAGGTTGTTGTTGGTTTAGAAAATGGCACCTAGTAGGCGTCGTCAGAATCAACATGATGAAGCTGCGGAGAATGTGGTTGCACCTGAACCACGTCTGATCCAAGAGCTGGTTCAGAGTATTGTCCCCGATTTTCAAACTATCGATACGGGGAACCGGAGGAATGATCCATGGCATGTGGATCATACCATCCAGTTCATGAAGCAGAATCCACCAACCATTCGAGGTGATGCTAAACCCAAAAAGGCGGAGGTGTGGCTAAGTAGGAAGAATCTTATCTTCAATGTCATTGGCACACCATCAGAGCTCAAGGTGAAGTTGGCATCGTATATGGTGGAGGATCTTGCACGACAGTGGGGGGAGCTAGTGGTGCAGGCTAAGGTGGATCAAGGCCTGGGATGGGAGGAATTTAAGGAATTGTTCAATAGAAAATTATATCCTCACACGTTCAAGATCCAGAGGATGACAGACTTTTCCAGCATGTAGCAGGAGAATCTCTCTATCACAGAGTATGCGCCTAAATTTATGAATTTTGTGTTCTTTTCACTAGAGGTTTCCTCATGTGCGTCGCTGAAGGAACGAAACATTGAATCGGGTTTGCGATAGGAGATTCGCTTGAAGATTGATGTGCTCTTTATTATGGATTATACATAGTTGGTAAATAGAGAAATAGTAGATGAAAGAGACATCTCAGGAGTTATAGGAGGAATAAGTATGATGATACCCACGGGAATAGGTGGGAACTCTAATTCTAGGAATAAGAGAAAGAGGGACACCTTCTTCCAAGGTGGGAGTGAAAATCAAAATTAGATGGCTAGATCGGTGAATCTTCCTCCACGACCTATGATGAAATATGGGTGTTTTGAATGTGGCTTGATTGATCACATAAAACGATAATGTACAGAACCACCAAGAGAATTCCACAATTACAACAAGATAGGGCATCTTCAGCGATATTGTCACAGTTCTCCACGGTCAGGTGTTCCTGACAGTTCATAGGCATCGCAAGCTTCTCATGCTTCGATAGGGCGAGGACAGCAAAATCAGTCACGCCAGAAGAACATAGCTAGACATAGTGATTCCATGAATACCATGACTCCTCATGCAAGGCAATCTCAACAAGGAAATAAGGAGCAAAGTGCAGCAACAAAGCATTTGTATGGAGCAGAATAGGTAATTGTTGATGACCAGTCTGGACCATCTATGGTGAGAGGTACAATTCTTTTGAATTCTACCCTAATGCAATGGTTGTTTGATACTGGTACATCGCATTCATTTCTTACTTCACGTATTGCTTATTTGTTGAACATAAAACATGAAATGATGCCTTCTATGATAAAACTTCAATCTTATCTTGGTGAAAGGGAATGTAGAACCATCATGTGTAGAGCATGTTCTATAACTATTGATGGAGTTGAGATGAAATTGGATTTCTCTGTGATGGAGATGGATGTCTATTATATAATCCTGGGTATGGATTGGTTGACAGAGTTCAGAGCTCACATCGACTGTTAAAGAATAACAGTCAGTTTCATGACTGAGGATGGTGTCGAGCATCTCTTTAGAGAAGAATGAGTGGTGAAGGAACATGTAACGAGATTGTTGTCATCAGTAGTGGTACCTATCTCTTATCAGTTCGATGCGTCAAACTTGGAATCGAGGGACGAGATCGCGAATAACAGTTTCTAGTAGTCATGGATCAATTTACTGACGTTTTTCCTGAAAACTTCTCACTGGTACCACCAGTAAGATAAGTGGAGTTTACGATTTATCTTTTTCTAAGGACCAGTCCTATCTCACTTCCATTATATAGGATGGCACCAACGGAGTTAAAGGAATTGAATGTTTAGTTGGAAGATCTAGAAAATAAAGGATTTATTCATCCAAGCATGTCCCCACGGCCAGCACCAATTTTTTTTGTAAAAAAGATAGATGGAACATTGAGGCTATGTGTGGATTATCGTAAACTTAAACAAGTTATGATAAAGAATAAGTATCCACTTCCATGAATTGATGATCTGTTTGATCAATTGAGGGGATGTCATTGGTTCTCTATGATTGACTTGCGGTCAGGATATCACCAGTTGTGAGTTCGGAAGGATGATATTCCAAATATAGCCTTTAGAAGTAGATATGGATAGTACGAATATGTATTCATTCCTTTTGGTCTTAAGAATTCCCCAGTAGTATTTATGGAATTGATGAATTAGATATTACATCGATAACTGGATTCTTTTTTTTGTGGTGTTTGTGGATGACATATTGGTGTTTTCAAGAACTAGGGCTGAGCATGAGCAACACATGGAGATAGTGTTTGAAATCATGAGAGACCCTCAGTTGTATTCCAAATTATCAAAGTGTGATTTTTGGATTCATGTGGTTTCCTTTCTGGGCCTTGTTGTTTATGAGAAAGGTGTTTCAGTAGATCCAAAAAATATAGAAGCTGTTCTTTCTTGGCTACCGCCAAATAATGTCTATGAAATACTAATTTTTCAAGGTCTAGCTGGTTATTAACGACGCATTGTGCGTGACTATGCATGACTAGATTCGCCTATGACAACTTTGAAAAAGAAGAACAATGCACTTCAATGGACTGAGGAATGTCAAATATATTTACAAGAGTTGAAATTTCACCTTACATCCGCACCCATCTTCATTTTTATAGAATCAGGATAGGGGTATACGGTGTATTAAGATGCTTCCGGATCGGGGTTGGGATGCTTTCTCATGCAAGGAGTCCATGTTGTTTCTTATAGATAAATAAAATTGAGAGCGCATGAAAAGAACTACCCAACACATGATTTGGAGTTGTCTGCAGTCGTCCATGCTTTGGAAACATGGAGACATTATATCGTTGGTGAGAAATTCACTATGTTTACAGATCCTAATAATTTGATGAATATTTTCTCACAGTGAGATTTGAATCTATGTAAAAGGAGGTGTATGGAGTATCTCCTAATTTTTGACATTTACTTGATGTATACACTGGGTAAGGGAAATTTGGTGGCTGATGCATTAAGCAGAAACTCGTTTTCTCAGTTGGCGAAAGAATCTTCAGAATATTGGCAGTTGATGTCGGTCCTAGCCGACATGGATGTGGAATGTGAATACCAATGTGATGTTGCAGTTTTACTTCCAACTGCACTTGTTCCTGATTTGATGGACATATTAAAGGTGGCAGAGTTATATGATGTGGATTGTGTTACAATGAGTTTGAAACTCAAAGGTGGGGAGACCATTGGGGGATGGAAGCAGGATGGGAGTTCAGTTTTGTGATTTCAATATCGTATGGTTGTACCTATAACTGCTCAAGAAATACTCCTTCATGCTTACCACCATTCAAGATGGGATGTACACCCAGGAACACAGAAGATGTATAAGGCATTGGAGGCGCAGTTTTGGTGGAGCGGCATGAAAAGGAAGGTGGCCGAGTTTTACTTACAGTGTTTAACTTGTCAGTAGGTTAAAGTAGAGAATCAGAGACCAGCTAGTGTGTTACAATCATTACCTATCCCAATGTGGAAATGGAATCCAATATTAATGGATTTTTTTACAGCTCTTCCAAGAACGGTCCCGAAACACGATGCCATTTGGGTGATAGTGGATCGGCATACAAAGTCGGGTCATTTAATCACTATTAGTTAAACTCATACAATGAATGATCATTCAAAAATATTTATCTAAGAAGTGGTAAAAATGCATGGTGTACCCGTGTCTATTGTGATAGACAGAGATCTGAGGTTCACATCTCATTTCTAGAGATCCTTACAGAATGCCCTGGGAACTCAGTTGAATATGAGTACCGTGTATCATCCTCAGATGGATGGACAAACCGAACGAATGATACAGATGATGGAAGACATTTTGTGAGCTAATTTAATGGATTTTGGTGGCTCATGGGAAGATCACGTGACTTTAGTGGAGCTCTCATATAACAACAATTATCAGGCCTCGAAACACATGGCTCTATTTGAAGCATTGCATGGGCGTCCTTATCGTTATCCACTTTTTTGGGTGGAAACAGGTAAGACATCACTAGTTGGGCCGAGCCTTGTCCAAGAAACAACAGAGAAGATTCAATTGATTAAAAAGTGGATGGAGATGACACAGAGTCATCAAAAATTTTATGCAGATCATCGCAGAAGACCATTGTCGTTTGTAGTGAGTGATCATGTGTTTTTGAGAATCTCTCCAAGGCTTGAAAATCATCGTTTATGGAATTAGGTGAAATTATCTCCTTGATATATAGTCCATTTTGAGATACTGGAACGGGTTGGTGAGGTGGCATATCAGTTGGCATTACCACCATGCCACCATGGTTTAGTTTGGTGCATAATGTGTTACATGTATCTTAGTTGAAAAAGTATCAGCCTCATCCTGACCATGTGATCGGATGGGATCATGTTGACCTAGATCCGGATGCTTCATTGATACATAACCCAGTACAGATTGTGTATAGTAAATAGAAAGTCTTGCATGGTAAAAGTATTGCTCTAGTGTAGGTTTTATGATAGCATGGCCAGATTCAGGAAGAGACTTGGGAATGTGAAAGGGAAATGAAAGAGTAGTGGCTGGAACTCTTTCAGCTGGATGAAGGTTTTCTACTTTCTAAGGAAGGAATGACGAATGGTGGGGATAATGTAGTACCTTTGGTTTCTGGTATGTAACCTTTTCTTGATTACTTTAATGGTTGTAAAGTTAAGGGTATCATATGGGAGAGTCGAGAGAACTCGAAATTATGTTTTACGGCAAAAAGGGAGGCCACACAGGCGGCGTACAGTTTTTCTAAACCGTGCGGCCAATCAATGTGAGTTGGTATTCGAGGTAGTACCTTCTACCTAGGTGATGCACAGTTTGTCTAACCGTGTGGCCAAACTGTGCGAGATGGGTGGCCAAGGCAGTAGCTAACGCACGGTTAGTGCACGGTTGGTCAAATTGTGTGGCCACTTAAACGAGATCCTACATAGGTGTATGTCACGCATTTTTGCCTCTATGTAGCTAGTTTTTCCTCCTAAGCAGCCCTAACTTTTGATTTTGGTTCTCCCAAGGTCAAATATGTTCCTCCCATCATTCCGGAGGCAATCCTAAGGCTTCTCTTGGTTAATCGAAGCCGGATTGTTGAGTTATGTGATCGTTCTTGTTTGTTTTCTCAGATCTACTTAGATCCACTTCTCCACTTCTCTCGGTTTCTTAGATCTATGCTCGTTATGGGTATATCTTAGCGTTTGGTTTCCAAACATGATGGGTTTTGGTCTAGGTCATGTTAGTAGAAGAGATCTGATGAGTATCCTTGGTGAATCGGCCCGGTTGACCTGTGTGTTCTCCGTTTGTTAGGGTTTTCATCAAAACCATTTAGGTAGGTGGATTCACTCATGACTCATCTTGTTAGAATTGTTTGTCTTAGTTTCAAATTGGGTTATTTGAATGGAATTTATTGTGAAAATAAAGGAATAAATCTTCTTTAGGGATGATTTATGGTTTTGATGGAATTGTGAAATCTTGGTGAATTATTGTGTTATGTGATTTGGATTTTTGAATTTAAAATGAGGACTTTAAATTATGGATTTGATGGAATGGGAAATGGTTTGATGAAATATGGGTTTTCAATAAAAAAGGGTGTTTTATTGAAATGGTTTGAATTTGGTGAAGACACTTGGTTTTGATGGAAATGGTTTTCAATAAATGGTGTTTTATTGAATGGATGGTTTTGGCATGATTGTTGTGACTGTGTGGTGTGTGTTCATGTTTCATATACGAGGCTTGGTTGAAATATGACCATGTTCTTGGTGCCAAATGCTTAATGGAAAGTGGGACTTTTAAGTACAAGGATTTGTTGAAATATGACCTTCTGCTAGGTGCCAAAGGTGTAATAGAACATGGGAAACAATTACCTTGTGACGACTTGGTAGATCGACGTGCAACTGCTCATGAGTATGGAATTGTCATAACGAAGCATGCATGGTTGATTTCACGGGTTTGTGAAATCATTGGGTTTCCAAAAAGGGATATTGTTAAATGGTTTGAAAGCTAGTTTGGTTATTTTTCAGAGAAAAAATAACTTGTTATAAATTGGTTTCAAATGCACATGGATGTTTTTGGATATGATTGGTTGTGGAAGCATGTTTATATCTTGTTATAAAATGTATTGAGAAATTGTTTTATATAAACATTTTTATATAAATGATGGCTAACTCTTCTATCCTAGAGGAATGATTGGGGAAGTCATTTGGGAAAACCTACTGAGTTTTATACTCACGCCTGATTTAGAACATTTGTGCTTTTGCAGATGGCATCTTCCGGGACAAAGGTAAAGAAAAATCATTTTATTGATAGTGTTTTGTAGTGATGCTTGGGAGATTTGGTGGTTCTTGGTGCATGGATATTGGTGTGGTGTCGTTGAGAGTGTCTCGACTTGTTTTTGGTCTTTTGTTTTGTATTCCACTTGGTACTCTGATTTTGTGTTGGTTTGTATTTGTGGTGGAATAGTGCAGTTCTCTTTTGGTAATGCATGAGTTGGTAATTGGATTAACATACATCAGATAGTCGTTGTTAGAGATGGTTTGGTTGGTTTATTTCTCAAATAGTATATCATCCCCACTTGCATTGAAACCCATTGACATTTATTTCCAGCCTTTGGCATCATGGGGATGTCGCATAAGGCCAAGTAATGACTTGTTGTATTATAAATCCAATGAGGATAAGCTGGTCATTAGAAATGGTATTACCTTGTTCGGTCCTTGCCTAACAAGTGGTCATCGATGTTCTTGGTCCTGGAGTTTCAATTCCTTCTTTCCTATTCCTTGGGTCGAAATCGTAGACTAGAGTAGGATTTTCGGAACTTGAAATATATTGCATAAAAGGACGTAGCTAACCCGTTTATGCTAAACTTCAAGTCACCAGGGTTTTGGGAACATAAGTGTTTTGAATACACTTCTAGAATGTTGGAAATCTCATTGTCATGGGTTTGGCCAATGATATGAGCATAACATGCATTATAGTGGAATGACTTCCCACTAAGATTGCATATCTCATTGTGAGTAATGAGTAAGGATTTTGTGCAAGATGTGAATTTTTGAAAAAATATAGAAATTGTTTTCAAGTAATTGATTTTGAAAATAGGGTAATTGTTGTATTTTGAAAATGGGTTGATTTTCAAAAAGCATGAAAAATATTTTCCAAAATGTTTGAACATGGGAAAAAGGCTTTTTTGAGAACAATGTTGTGATAAATAATGTGGTATAATTTGAATACTAAACCTTCAGTTTCTAGAGAGTGACATTGATAGAGGATGTTGTTGGTTTAAAAATGGCACCTGGTTGGCATCATCAAAACCAACCAAAAGTAGCTACGAAGAATGTGGTTGTACCTGAACCATGTGTGAACCAAGAGCTGGTTCAGAGTATTGTCCAAGATTTTCATGCTATAGATACATGGGACTTGATGAATGAACCAAGGAATGTGGATCATACCATCGATTTCATGAAGCAGAAACCACCAACCTTTCGGGGTGATGCTGAACCCAAAAAGGAGGAGGTGTGGCTAAGATGGATGAATCGTATCTTCAATTTCATCTGCACACCCTCAGAGCTCAAGGTCAAGTCAGTGACGTATATGATAGAGGATCTTGCATGACAGTGGTGGGAGATAGTGGTGCAGGCTAAGGCGGATCAAGGCCTAGGATGGGAGGAATTTGGGGAATTGTTCAATAAATAATTCTATCATCACATGATAAAGATCCATAGGACAACAAAACATTTCATCCTGAAGCAGGGGAATCCCTCTTTTATGGAGTATGCGACTAAATTCATGAATTTAGTGTTCTTTACATCATAAGTTGTGGCATGTGCGTCACTAAAGGCACATATCTTTGAATCGAGGTATCGATAGGAGATTCACTTGAAAATAGTTGTGCTCTGTATTAAGGATTATTCAGAGATGGTAAATAGAGCAACAGTAGCTTAAAGAGACTTCTCAAGAGTTAGGGGAGGTTGATTTATGATGGTATCCATAGGAACGGGTGGGAACTATAATTCTAGGATCATTTAGAAGAGGGACACCTACTTCCAAGGTGGGAGTGCAAATCATAATTAGATGGCAGGATCGGTGAATCTTCATCCACGACCTACGATGAATGCCGGGTGTTTTCAATGTCTCTCGATTGATCACATAAAAAGAAAATGTACAACACCCCTAAGATCATTCCATAATATCAACAAATGTGGCATCTTCAGTGATATTGCCACAGTGCTCCACGATCGGGTTTTTGTGACACATCTCAGGCAATGCAAGCATCATATGCTTCGACAGGGTGAGGATAGAAAAATCAGTCTCACCAGTAGAATAGAATTATACATGGTTATTCTAGGAATACCATGACTCCTCATGTAGGGAAATATCAACAAGGAAATTAGGAGAAATGTGCGGCAACAAAGAAATTGTATTGAGCAGAATAGGTAATTGTCTTTGACCAGTCCGCACTGTCTACAGTGAGAGATATGATTCTTTTAAATTCTACCCTCATGCATGTTTTGTTCGATACTAGTGAATCACATTATTTTCTTGGTTCTCGTATTGCTGATTTGTTGAACAGAATACTTGAAATGATTACTTCTGTGATAAAACTTCAAACTCGTCTCCGTGAGAGAGAATGTAGAACCTTTGTGTGTAGAGCATGTTCTATAATTGTTGATGGAGCTGAGATGAAATGGGATTTCTCTTTGTTGGAGATGGATGTCTATGATATATTTCTGGGTGTGGATTGGTGGATAGAGTTTAGGTCTACCATCGACTGTTATAGCAGAACAGTCCGTTTCGTGACTGGGGATGGCGTTAAGCATCTCTTTAGAGAAGAAAGAGTGGTGAAGGCAGGTGCAACGAGCTTGATGGAACCAGTAGTGGAAATGATCTCTTATCAGTTGGATACATCAAAATTGGAATCGATGAATGAGATCAAGAATAATAGTTTTCTAGTAGTCCTGGATCAATTTACAGATGTTTTTCATGAAAATTTATCATGGTTACCACTTGTAAGAGAAGTGGAGTTTACTATTGGTCTCCTTCTGGGGACCAGTCCTATCTCACTTTCATATTATAGGATGAAACCAACAGAGTTAAAGGAATTGAATGTGAAGTTGGGAGAACTAGAAATCAAAGGTTTTATTCAGCCAAGCGTGTCCCCATTGGCATCACTAGTTTTGTTTGTAATGAAGTCAGATATAACATTGATTCTATGTGTCGATTATTGTAAACATAACCAAGTTAAGATAAATAATAAATATCCACTTCCCCGCATTGATGATCTGTTTGATCAATTAAGGGGAGCTCAGTGGTTCTCTAGGATTGACATGCGGTCAGGATATCACCAATTGTGAGTTCGGAAGGAGGATATTCCAAAGACTGTCTTCAGAAGCATATATGGCCACTGTGAATATATAGTCACGCCCTTTGGTATTAGAAATGCACCAGTAGTCTTTATGGCCTTGATGAATCAGATATTTCAGCGACATTTGTATTTTTTTCTTGTGGTGTTTGTGGATGACATATTGGTGTATTCAAGAACAAGGGCTGATCATGAGCAACAGATTGTGATAGTGTTATAAATCTTGAGATACAATCAATTGTATTCCAAATTATCAAATTGCGATTTTGGATACAAGAGATACTCTTTCCGGACCATTTTGTTTCTGAGATATGTGTTTAACTGGATCCAAAAAAGATAGAAGTTGTTCTTTCTTGGAAACCACCAAAGAATGTCTTTGAAATACAATGTTTTCTTGGTCTAACATGTTATTTCGATTCTTTGTGCGTGACTACTCATGAATAACTTTACATATGTCATCATTGAAAAAAAAAGAATAGTGCATTTCAATGGACTGAGGAATTTCAGAGATCTTTTGAAGAGTTGAATGTTCGCCATACTCAGCACCCATCTTTATTTTGATGGAATTTGGACAGGGGTACTTGGTGTATTGTGACTCTTCAGGATCTGGGTTGGGATGTGTTCTCATGCAAGGATACCATGTTATTGCTTATGGCTCAAGACAATAGAGAGCTCATGAAAAGAACTACCCAACACATGATTTGGAGTTGGCTGCAGTCATCCATGCATTGAAAACATGGAGACATTTTCTCTTGGGTGAGAAATTCACTATGCTTACAGAACATAAGAGTTTGAAGCATATTTTCTCACAGTGAGATTTAAATATGAGTAATATGAGGTGGATGGAGAATCTCCAAAGGTTTGACTTTGACTTGATGTATAAATTTGGTAAGGGCAATTCGATGGCTGCTGCGTTTAGCAGAAATTCCTATGCTCATTTGGAGAATGAAGCATCAGATGAGTGGCAGTTGATGTCAGTACTAGCTGACATGCATGTGGAATTTGAAGACCGAGGTGATGTTTCATTTTTCATTCTAGTTGCCCTTTTTCCTGATTTGGTGGACATAGTAAAGGAGGCACATGCATCTGATGTAGACTGTGTTGCAATGAGTTCAAAACTCAATGTTGTTGAGATCATTGAGGGATGGAAGTTGGATGGGAGTTTAGTTTTTTTATTTCGATATTGGATGGTTGTACCTTTAACTTCTCGGGAAAAACTCCATCATTCTTACCACCATTTAAGATGGGTTGTACACCCTAGTACAGAGAAGATGTATAAGGTTTTGAAGGAACTATTTTGGTGGAGTGGCATGAAAAGGAAGGTGGCTGAGTTTATCTCACAGTGCTTAACTTGTTAGGAGGTTAAGAAAAGCATCAAAGACCAGCTGGTATGTTCCAATCATTACCTATCCCAATGTGGAAATGGGATCAGATAGCAATGGATTTTGTTACAGCTCTTTCAAGAACGGTCTGGAAACATGATTCCATTTCGGTGATAGTGGATAGGCTTACCATGTCATCCCATTTCATCCCTATTCATGAAACTCATACGGTGGAAGATCATTCAAAAATATATATTCGATAAGTGGTAAAGAGGCATGGTGTACCAGTGCCTATTGTGTCAGACAAAGATCTGAGGTTCACATCTCGTTTGTGACGATCCTTAGAGAAATCCTTGAGACCTCAGTTGAATATGAGTACGGCGTATCATCCTCAGATGGATGGATAATCCAAAAGGACGATACAGACATTGGAAGACAATTTTTAGGCTTGTGTATTGGATTTTGGTGGCTCGTGGGAAGAGCATGTGCCTTTTGTGGAGTTCTCATATATCAACAGTTATCAGGCCTCAATACACATGGCACCATTTGAAGCATTGTATGGGCTTCTTTTTCATTCTCCACTTTGTTGGGTGGAAACAAGTGATACTTCACTAGTTGGGCCGAGCCTTGTCCAAGAACAAATGGATAAGATTCACTTGTTTAAAAATAGGATGGAGATGGAAAAGAGTCATAAAAAATCTTATGTGAATCATCACTGAAGTCCGTTGTCATTTGTGGTGAGTGATCATGTGTTTTTGAGAATCTCTCCAAGGCTTGGACATCATCATTTTAGAAAGCATGGAAAATTATCTCCTCAATATATAGGCCCTTTTGAGATACTGGAACGGGTTGGTGAGGCGGAATATTGGTTGGCATTACCACCACTGTTTAGTTCGGTGCATAATGTGTTCCATGTATCTCAGTTGAAAAAGTAGCGGCCTGATCCTAACCATGTGATCAGATGGGATCATGTTTACCTATATCCAAATGCTTTTTTGATACATATACCTATACATATTGTGGATAGTCAAGAGAATTTATTTCATAGAAAAATCATCGTTCTAGTGCGGGTTTTATGGAAGCATGGCCAGATTCAGGAAGAGACTTTGGAACGTGAAAGGGAAATGAAAGAGCAGTGGCCAAAACTCTTTCTCTTGGCTGAAGATTTTCTACTTTCTGATATTAGAAAGACCAATAGTGGGGAGAATGTAGTACCCCCTATTTCTGGAATGCATCCCTTTCTTGATACTTTTAATGGTTATAATTTTAAGGGTGACATTTGTGAGAGTCGGTAGAACTCGGATTGATGTTTTGGGGAAAAAAGGGAAGCCACATGGGCGGCACCCAGTTTGTCAAAACCGTGTGGAAAAAACATGCGAAGTCGGTATTGGAGGCAGTAGATTCCGCACGGCCGGTGCAGGGTTTTTCTAACAGTGCAGCCAAATTGTGTGAGAAGCTTGGCCGAGGTAGTAGCTAATGCATGGTTAGTGCACTGTTTGTCAAACCGTGCGAACTACCTGTGCAGCCACTTAAGCGAGATCCTATAAGGTGGATCTCACGCATTTTTTCCTCAAAGTATCTCTTTTTTAATCTTATGTAGCCCTAACTCAAGGTTTTTATATCCTATGGTCAAATAGGTTCCTCCCATCATTCCGGAGGCGATCCGAAGGCTTCTCTTGGTGAATCGAAGCTGGATTCTTGAGGTATGTGATCGTTCTTATTTGGTTTCTCAGATCTACTTTGATCTACTTCTCATATTCTCTTAGTTTTTTAGATCTACGCCTGTTATGGGTATATCTAAGGGTTTGGATGCCAAACATGATGAGTTTTGATCTTGGTTGTGTTAGGAGAAGAGATCTGAGGAGGATCCTTGGTGAATCGGCCCGATTGTGTTGTGTGTTATCTGTTTGTTATAGTTTTCGTCAAAACCATTGAGTTAGGTGGATTCACTCTTGAATCCTCTAGTTATAATTGATTGTCTTAGTTTCAAGTCGGGTTATTTTAATGGAATTGATTGTGAAAAGCCTGGAATAAATCTTCTTTGGGGATGATTTATGGTTTGATGGAATTGTGTGATCTTGGTGAATTGTTGTGTAAAGTGATTTGTCTTTAAGAATTTAAAATGCTGAATTTAAATTATGGATTTTATGGAATGGGAAATGTTTTGATGAAATATGTGTTTAAAAAAAAGGGTTGTTTTATTGAAATGGTTTGAATTGGGTGAACACACTTGATTTTGATGGAAATGGTTTTTAATAAATGGTGTTTTATTGAAAGGATGCTTTTGCCATGATTGTTGTAAATGTGTGGTGTGTGTAAATGTTTCATGTATGAGGCTTATATGAAATAGGACCTTGTTCTCGGTTCCAAACATTTAATGGCACACGGGACATATAAGTACGTGGCTTGATTGAAATATGACCTTGTGTTCGATGCCAGTGGTGTAATGGAACATGGAAAACAATTACCTTATGATGACTTGGAAGATCGATGAGAAACCGCTCATGATTATGGAACTGTAATAACGAAGCATGCATGGTTGGTTTCACGGGTTTGTGAAATGGTTGGGCTTCTAAAAAGTGATATTATGAATGGATTGAAAGCTTGTTTAGTTATTTTTCTTGGAAAAAATAACTTGTTAGAAATTGGTTTCATATGCACTTGGATGTTTTTTGGATATGATTGGTTGTGGAAGCTTGTTTATATCGTGTTATAAACTATTTTGAGAAATTATTTTTTTATAAATTATTTTATATAAATGATATATAACTCTTATATCATAGTGTAGTGAGTAGGGAAGTCATTTGGGAAAACGTACTGAGTTTTATACTCCCCCCAACTATGGAACTTTGGTGCTTTTGCAGATGCCATCTTCTAGGACACAGGTAAATGAAAATCATCTTATTGATAGTGGTTCATGATGATTCTTGGGAGATGTGCTGGTGCTTGGTTCATGGAGCTCGGTGTGGTGTCTTGGAGAGTTCCTAGGTTTGTTTTCAGTCTTTTGTTTAGTCTTCCTCTTGGTACTCTGATTTTGTGTTGGTTTTTATTTGTGGTGGAATAGTGTAGTTCTCTTTTAGCAATGCATGAGTTGGTTGTTGGATTAACATGCATCATATAGTGGTTGTTAGTGATGATTTGGTTGGTTTATTTCTCAAAGGGTAAATTGTCCCCCACTTACATTGAAACCCTTTAGCATTTATTTCCATCCTTTGGAATCTTGGGGATGTCTCTTAAGGCCATGTAATGACTTGTTGTATTCTCTACCCACTGAGGATACGTGGGTCATTATAGGGAGGATCCTACCAATATGGTCATCCACCAAATTTTTTCATCTTTTTTATCCCTAATTTATAGATTAAATACTTAATGTATGAGTTTCTATAGTATGAGATGTGTCTTGGCCTCCTATTTCATAAGAAGACCTGTAGGGATAAATGATATGAGAACTCAATTTTTTGGATCATAAAATCTAGGAAATAATTTTAATAATGGAAAACATAATGTAATAGAATGAAATTTAGTTGTGGTGTAGTTTTCATAGGTATTGTCTAGTGTTCATAATAATAATAAAATTACATGTTGAGATTGATCAATCTATTGTAATAAAACCACCCCAACTAAATTGTTAGAGGTGTCACACAAGAGATCAATTTTTATATCCCATCTAGGTTGTTGGATTATTGGGGGTCTTTTAAGACACAATTTTAATTTATCAAAAGATTCGTAACATTTTAATCAAAATAGTTCTTTACAATTTATTAATAATGTAGAGAGGGGGAGTGAATACTATTAAATATATGAATGAAACAATAGTATAAGGATGCATGGCCAAAGACAGACAAAACAACCCACAAATGTTTTGGTGAATGTTGGGGATTAAATTTCATCCACTCTTGATTTATCTACTTGGATAGAATCTCTTTAAATTTTTGTTCATTTATTATACCATATAACACCGTGAAACATCATTTCTCATAATTTAATTTAATATTAATTTCAATAAAGAAATATGGGACAGAACCAAGAATACTCAAACATTTATCAAAAGAAGATCAATATATAGTGAAATAATCTATGAATAGTTATATGCATTTCTCCAGGTAACTCAAAAAATACATACCATAAATCATAGGAATGTACATAGAGTATTTCACATTAAAAATTGGATCCCTCTATATAGAAATATTCCAAAGGAGAAATTAATGTTTTATTTTCCTAATCCTATCTGAAAATATGGATATAAATGTATACATAATACTGATCAAGGAAAGAGTAGTTTGATTTCCCTATTATCCCCTATAGCATCAGTTCAATGAACATAATGGGAAATGTTTATTCCTAGTGTGTTACTTCAGACGATAGTAGTCTATCCAGACACACTAACTATTCTTCACACAGGTCGGATCCAATTTTTTAATTTCCTTAAGACCATTTTTTAAGAAATACACTCATTGGACATACCCATTGGCTATCTTATATAAGGTAAATTAGTTTAGGAAATTATAATTTTCTACCACATTTTTAAAAAAATTAAGGAGGTTTGGTTTAGGTCAACATTTTACCTAAATCACTAGTATAATTTCAACATTTAGTAATATAAGATGCATTAAAATTGATAGGTTATATCAGAAATGTTAGCATGTGTATATCCCAATTCATGTTATTACCCCATAAAAATATTATGCACTCAAAATTAATTTTCTAGAAGAGATGAAGTAGTAATGATGATATGTATGTTGTTTCTAATCTCTATACATGAATGCTTTAAATTTTGATGAAGAGGTTTATGTTCTAATTCCAGTGGATTCTGGATTGGAGGTAGTGAATTTTAATGTGATATGTAACTAATCTCATCTAACTACTCATCAGTAATATCCTTATATGAGAAATGAGATTTCAAAAGGAAATTAGTATAATCGTTGGTTATAGAATCCTCAATGTTGATGAAAAAATTATTTTACAAAAAATTATGATTTTTTTTAAATCCATACAAAATTAAATGCATAATTCATTTCATAGAATGTCTATCAATGTAGAATATACAGAAAGGGTTCATAAAAATAAAATCAAGATTTTCATGGAAGGGAATACGACAATAAAAATAAACGAATGTGAAAAATGTTCATCTAAGGCATTCCTCATGGAACAAATATGTAAAGTGGAAAATATGACGACCATAATCCATTGAAAATTTACCATTGTTTATAGTAGTTATTATATTATATTTTTTAATGAATGGAATCCCTAATATAATTGGGAAATTTCCTTTCATATTATCATCTATAATTTTATGAACAATGAAATGTGTAGGAAAAATTAATTTTTTCACCATCTTAAGAGCATCATGTAATATATCAATTGGGTGTGTTTTACTTGTTATTTCTATTTTATCAAAAAAATAGTGGTATTTAATTACATGACCCTCATTGTGTAGAAATGGGAGTGAGACGTCTAATTTTTTAAAGAAAAATCCAGAATAACATTAAAAAAGAAATACTCCCCCATGGTGCATGCATGTGAAAATACTACAGGATAATTGAATTTGGTAGGATGTGAACGATCTATTAATGTTAATATGTTTCTCCCCAATTTCACCATATCATCACCATTATGTATCTTTTAGTGTGTGAACTTATCTTTTAGAAATGTCTTAAATCTGGGAATATTTATCATGGAATTAATCAAATGTAAGTTGACATTCACTTTATTGAATGATTCAATGATTTAATTATCATGTTTAGTTTATTTTTATTACTTGGTAAGGTAGAAATTATGGGAAATGAAATAAGGATGGTTGGGCTAGGTAGATCATTGATAAACATGCTCTTTTATATGGTGGGAATTATCTCTTGACTAAAATTTTTATTATTTGGATTATTTTTTGTTGTTGGAATTGATGTTTCTTCATGAA
The DNA here is from genome assembly GCA_963277665.1 of Viscum album. Taxonomy (NCBI): domain Eukaryota; kingdom Viridiplantae; phylum Streptophyta; class Magnoliopsida; order Santalales; family Viscaceae; genus Viscum; species Viscum album. The sequence continues at coordinate 861,410,684 of OY728151.1, forward strand.
TGGGTGACTCAAAAAGAAGGGATATTTTTTATGATTAATTCCACTTCAAAGTGCAATGGAACTAACTTTTACCTTGTCCCTAGGGTTTAATAGTTGTTGATATTGTAATTTACAAGAGCCATGACTTTGGATTTCCCCCATAGAGTGGGTGAGTTTTCCAAATTGGGTTTGTAGGTATTTTATGGATTCATGGGTCATTTGATGGAATTTGATATTATTTTCAGCCATTTGACTCATAAATTATTCTATGTTCTGATCAGGATTTGTAGGGTGTTGTTTGAAAGATAATTGTGCTGGTCGGTAATATATGGGTGATGGTTTTGGATGACTACCCCACCCTAGATGGTTCCATGGTTTTTGAGGTCGGTTTGAATACCCCCATTCATATATTATTAGTTTCCATTACACCTGAAAAAAAATATTTTATTAAATATTTTATTTATAATAAATGATATAATTTCCTCACATTGTGTTTAATATGTTTAATTAGAAAGTATTTGGGATTAGATCATTCATTTGAATATTTGATGAAAATTTCAGTTTTACTCATTTAAAATAACTGTTGTATTTAAATCATAAATATTTTTATTTAAATTATTTGAACATAATATTTTGTAACTTTCTTCCTTTTTTCATGTGATATAACTTTTATTCAGGACAGTAGTTCAAAAGTATGCATTTGTATGGAGTAATTGGGCCATAAAGTTTAAGGTGGTCTGGACACGCCAGAATTGAGAAGCTTTTGTATTTCGTCCATAACTCCTTCATATAGGCTTGGATTAAGAACAAATTTTTAGAAGAGATAGAGGAAACTTATTACCACATATTATCATGCTGGAATGTCGGAAACTTCATGCGTTTTGGTTGTCAAATGGGAGGTGAAATTTGGAATAAAATATTTGGCTGAGATTCCCCATTCACACTTGAAACCACTTTGAACCTAGCCTCCCCACCACTCAATAAATTGATGTTTCTATCATTTGGTGGGGTTGGGACGTTCATTAGGAATTTGGAGGCAGAGGATTATTTTATTCATTTAAATTCTCCAACCTTTGTAAGAGGGGTATCTCTTGGAGCAAGGATCCCCTCATCGAAGCCTCCTTCTCTTGTTCATTTTGTAATGTTTTCATTTGTGTAATAAACATCTTTGATCTTCTTTTATTCCTCATATTTTATTCTGTTTTGTTTAAATTTCTTATTCTCCTAATATTCCTAATAGGGATGGAATTCTTGTGTAGAAGCGTTATTGGGTTATACCCATTATAAACTGTTGCACATGAAAAACGCTTCTACGATGATTACGCCACCCATGGAAGGGTAGTCTTTTAGTAATCGATCTATCTTCTATCCTCTTCATTTAATTATTTTGAATCATTTAGCTAAAGTAATTCACATAATATGATCTAAGAGTTTTGTTTTTAAATTGTAAGAAACTAAGCAAGCAATTGAACAATTAACACAAAAACACGCGAGGTCGGGATTGTGTGTAAATTGTGAGAGTGTGATCTTAATCGGTAATACAAGACCATATGACATAAATTTTTAGAGTTAAAATATAATACCTAAACACAATTAATCCTAATTTCCAGAATGGATATGTGACTCAATTTACCACTGACCATAAGCTAATATTATAACATTAATCAAAGCAGGGTGCTATGATTGCATGTTCCGAAGTTAGCCTAGGGTTGAATTCAGATCATCTTCGTGGTAAAGTTAATTCTCATATGGTTCGGGATTTAAAAAATTATGGGATCATAATTAAGTGGATGTTAATTTAAATTATAATGATTAATATTAGTCTGGAGAGTTATATTTAGATCGATTACGGCTTTTAAAATTTTTTTCTAAAAAAAATCTTCTTGTTGTGTCTTTTTAATCAAACTTCATTTTAAAACTAAAAAAAATACAATCTTCTTCAAGAAAGCTTATTCTAGATTTATAAACTATAAACAACCCCCATCCTTTAAAATAGTGTTTTAATTATATTCTATTTTATTTTTAGAGTACCTTAATAAGTTTTTAAATTCACTTCCTCTTTTGAGAGAAGACATTGGTCAGCCACTCTACTGCACCTAAGTACCCCAAAATCACATTAATCATTCAAGGGCACTGACGACATCGCTTTTTAAAATTGGTGCCATTTTTGGGGAGGCAAGTAATAATTTTTACCAATTAGAGGTATTTATTTTATTTTACATTTTATTCTCTTCCTCTCTTCTTTCTTCCTTCTTTACCCAATCGGATTTTTTTTCTTCTTTTATTTTCTTGTACTTCTATTTGCATCATCAACTCAAAATTATAATTTTCATTTTAAAATGGTCCACTTTCCTTATTTTCTTATTTTATTGATTTATGACATGAAATAATCCCAAATATCTCTTAGATCATGACCCTTATATTTAACGTAGACATAGAGCTCGAATCAGACATTCTCAGTCTATGGGAATTTTCAACATTCAACCTGTTAGAGAATTACTCCAATATCAGAACAATGAAATTGGAATCTATTCAAATTTGACCATAAAAGCAGAACCAACGGCCGAAAATAATGTAAATTAACTTAATAGAACCATTTTATAATTGGTTGCACCGGATATTAACTATCAACCAAATTGTATTACATACCTAAATCTCGAATCAGACTTTGAACTAAAATCTAGGTTAATTCACTTACTTCCAAAGTTTCATGGCATCTATAGTTAGGATCCAAATAAACATTTGAAAGAGATTAATGTGGTATTCTCAACCCTAAAACCTAGAAATGTCTCTTCAGATCAAATCAAACTAAGAGCAACCCCATTCTCACTTGATGGAGCTGCGAATGACTGATGTAGTATTTACAACCCGAAGATGTAACTTGTTGGAACGATTTGAAATTTCTTGTCTTACAGAAGTTTTTTCTAGAATCGAGTACTATTTCTATTCATAATGAGATCTATGAGATCAAGCAAGCACAAGGGGAGTCAATGTATGAGTATTGGGAGAGATTCAAGAAGTTGTTTGCAAGTTGTCCACATCACCAAATCAGTGAGAAACTTCTCATTAAGTACTTTTATGAAGGACTCACACCTATGGAGAGAAGCAAGGTGGATGCCACAGCAGGAGGGGTAGTGGTGGACAAGACAACAGTAACCTCATGTGCATAAATCAACAATATGTCCCAAAACACCCAACTATTTGGCAATAGAGGTACCCCCCATGTCAGGGGAGTACATCAGGTGAGTCCTTCTATTGAAAGTAATTTGATTGTTACGAAGTTGGGATAATTGATCACTATGGTGAGGCAGATTTCTTTGGCTCAAAAGACATTCCAACCCCCTCGTTTAAGGCCTTGTGGTATTTTCACTGAGACAAGCCACCGAACTGACTGTTGCCCAAAACTCCAAGAAATAGAATATTGTACAGTAGTGTTCCCTGGGAGACCATATCAACAACACTAACAACAACCATATCCCCCAAAGAAGTTTGATTCAACATAAAACCAAGGGTGGAAGGATCAATCAGGAATGAGGTATGGCTCTGGGAAACAACAAATCCACCCTTTTGACCAATCTTCCTGCAGCCTCCACCAAACCAACAGGTTTTCCAACAACCCAAAGGTGACTCGAAGCTCAAACATCAACAAGTCAGCAACAAGGGAATATACAAAACACAGTAGACTCTAAAAATGATGATATTTTGAAACAAATTGTTCTTAATCAACATAATGAGATGAAGAGTCAAGGATCAGAGTTGAGGGAGTTGAAGACTCAAATGAGCCTGATTTCCACTACCCTCCATGAACTAGTAAGTAATAATTATGGAAATCATCCTTCCCAACCCACTCCAAATCCAAAGGGGAATGTTGGTGCCATCACATTGAGAAGTGGGAAGCAAGTTAAAGATACATCTGCACCTACCATTCCTCCAGGATTCACCTCAAATGTAGAGAATCCTCATTCCATACCAACTGATGAGAAATCCAAGGAGAAATATAAACGTAAGAAAAATATTGATGATTTTCCTCCTAAACCCCTTCGTTTTGTAAAATGGGTTGTTCAAAACAAGAAGATGGTTAAAGAGGTGATGCAAAAATAGGGTTTGGATGCATCAAAGCATGTTGAGATCAACATCCCTCTACTTAAAGCCATCAAACAAATCCCATGGTGTGACATATTCGTAAATAAACTCTGCACCAATCGAAGAGGGCTCAAGGGAAATGAGGGGATCAATCTTGGAAGGAATGTGTTAGCACTCATTACACCAACTCTATAAATGCTGAAAAAGTGTTAGGATCCAGTGACATTAAACATCCCATGCACAATAGGGGAGTTTCAATTTTATGATGCTCTTTGTGATTTGGGAGCTTCCATAAATGTGATTCCACACTCTGTATTCTCTTCTTTGCATGTTGGTGAGCTGAAACTGACGAGAGTAGCGGTGCAATTGGCAAATAGAGCTACGACATATCCAATGGGAGTTCTGGAGGATGTACTTGTCCGAGTAAGAGACATGATATTTCCAGCAAATTTCTACGTGCATAACAAGGAGGATGATCAGGTACGTTCTGAGGCACCAATTATCTTAGGTAGACCCTTCCTCAAAACTGCAAAAAATATTATAAATGTCAATGAAGGTACAATTTCAATGGAATATGGGGATGAGGTTGTGATATTTAATGTTATAGAATCCATGAAGTACCCCTCAGAGGATCATTTTGCATTTGTTATCTCCCATTATGAACCACCAAGTAAAAACACAATGGAATTGAATTGTCCTATGCTTAGATAGATTATGAGTATTGGTTCTAGTTTGATGTCTAAGAGTAATTCCATACCTGTCTCTAAGGAACAAGACTCTCAAAAATTTGATTTTGAAATGGAATCATATTATTATTTTGATCATGTGAACTCTAATTATAACATGGCTATTGAGTACGATGATGGATTTGATGCATTATTTTCTGATTTTGATGATGTATATTCTGATACTGATGCTCTTTGTGCACATATTTCAGTTCCTTCTATGACCCCATCCATACACCACCACCCTACACTTGAACTGAAGAAATTGACACCAAATCTCAAATACTCATACATGTTGAGTGGTGAGAAATTACTTGTTATAATTTCTAACAATCTCCCTTTTCAACATGAATAAAAACTTTTGAATCTTTTGAGGGAGAAAATCAAGGCAATCGGGTGGACCATGGATGACATATCAGGTATTAGCCCCTCCATTTGCATGAATAGGACTCTTTTGGAGGATGGGGCTAAACCAGTGAGGCAACCACAAAGGAGAATCAGTCCAACCCTTCTGGAGGTTGTTAAAAAAGAGGTTGAAAAATTGCTCGAGGCAGGTATAATCTATCCCATTTTAGATTCTCCGTGGGTAATTCCTATTCAGGTTCTGCCTAAGAAAAGTGGTGTTACATTTTTAAAAAAAGAGAAAGATGAGTTAGTTTCATTGAGCGTGAAAAAAAATTGGCACATGTGTATTGATTATAGGAAACTAAATCATTCCACTCACAAAGACCATTTCCCCCTACCATTTATTGATCATATGCTTGAGAGACTAGCTGGGAAGACACACTATTATTTCTTGGTTGGATTTTCTGGATATTTTCAGGTTTCTATAGCTCCAGAGGATCAAGATAAGACTAAATTCACCTGTCCCTTTGGAAAATTTTCCTACCAGAGGATTCCATTTGGACTTTGCAATGCCCCAGGTACCTTCTAGAGATGCCTGGTGAGTATTTTTTCTGATTTTATTGAGACCTGCATGGAGGTATTTATGGATTATTTTACAGTGGATGGATCCTCAATAGATGAATGTATAAATAGTTTGGGGAAGAAATTGAATCGTCGTATTGAGAAGAATCTGGTACTGAACTTTGAAAAGTGTCATTTCATGGTAGAGCATGGCATTGTGTTAGGGCATGTAGTGTTAAAACATGGGATAGATTTTGATAGATATAAGATAGATATTAGTTCATACATACCCTATCCTTCATGTGTGTGTGATGTTAGATCATTCCTAGGGCATGCAGGATTTTATCAGCACTTCATCAAAGATTTTAGTAATATTTCTCTTCCTATGTCATAATTACTTCAAAAGGATTCTGATTTTATGTTTGATGGTTCTTGCAAGACTTTCGTTGATGAGATAAAGATGTGTCTCACCACTCCACCTATCATACAACCCCCATAGTGGGAGATTCATTTTGAGCTTATGTGTGACGCCTCCAACATCGCGGTTGGAGCTGTCTTATCTCAGAGGGTGTAGGGACGTTCACATGTGATCGCATATGCATCGGGGACACTAGATTCATCCCAATAAAATTACACAACCACAGAAAAGGAGTTTCTTGCTGTTATATTTTCTTTATATAAATTCCGTTCATATTTATTATGCTCTAAAGTGGTAGTTTTTTCTAACCATAAAGCTCTGAGGTACCTCCAAAAGAAGCCATATGCAAAGCCCAGGCTGATCCGATGGATTCTCCTTCTTCAGGAATTTGATATTGAGATAAAGGAAAAAATGGGGTCAGAAAACATGGTGGCAGACCACATGAGTGGGATTACTCACACACTAGAGGGTGACACCATGGACCAGGTACCACTTCAGGACACTTTCCCTGATGAACATATCTATACCATATCTGGTATGCATCGTTGGTATGATGATTTAGTTAATTACATTGTTTCCTCTAAAATACTAGTAAATTTGAAGAATCATCAAGTCCAAATATTAAAAAGTGAGTCTAGGTTTTATGTGTGGGATGATCCTTACCTTTGGAGAATGTGTAGTGACCAAGTCATTAAGAGGTGTGTTCTGGATCACGAGTTTGAGTCTGCTTTGCATTTATGTCATACACTTGCTTGTGGTGGACACATTGGACCCCAACAGATAGCTAGGAATGATTAGGACTCTGAATTATATTGTCCTAGCTCATTCCATGATACCCATGTGTTTTGAAAGTCATGCTCTCATTTCCAACACACTGGGAACATTTCTATGAGATATGAGATTCCCTAACAACCCATACTATTCGGTGAGATTTTTGATGTATTGGGTGTTGATTTTATGGGTCCTTTTCCTAGTTCATTTGGATTTTTGTATATTTTGTTTTCTGTTGATTATGTGAGTAAATGGGTGGAGGACAAGGCAACCAGGACTGACGATTCTCATGTTGTAGTGGATTTTGTCAAGGCTGAAATTTTCTGCAGGTTTGGAGTACCAAAGGCCATCATTAGTGACCAAGGGACACACTTCTGCAATCAGAATTTTTCTTCCCTTCTTAGGATTTATGGGGTGACACAAAAAACATCAACACCATACCACCCTCAAACATATGGTCAGGATAAGGTTTCAAATAGGGAATTGAAACACATTTTGGAGAAAACTGTGCATCCAAATAGGAATGATTGGTGCAGGCGCTTGGATGATGCATTGTGGGATTATAGAATAGCATACAAGACACTCATTGGAATGTCCCCATTTCGGATTTCTTTTGGGTAAGCATGTCATCTACCCGTGGAAGTTGAGCATAGGGATTATTGGGATATAAAGAAATGCATCATGGATTTAGCCCAAGCTGGAATCCAAGGGAAGCTAAAAATTCAATAGCTTGAGGGTTTTTTATTTTCATCGTATGAGAACTCAAGGCTCTATAAGGAAAAATCAAAATATTCTCATGATAAGAATGATCCAACAAAAGGAGTTTCATGTTGGAGAGAAATTCCTTCTCTACAGTTCACGACTAGTGCTGATGCGTGGTAAGTTGCGTTCCAGATGGTTAGGTCCTTATATTTAATCTAATGTTTTTCCTTATGGTGTAGTGGAGATCACACACGAGGAAATTTGAAGGAGTATTAATGTCAATAGGAAATGTTTGAAGAGATACATTGAGGGACTTCCTACTAATGCAGTGGATTTTATCACATAGCATCACCCCATCATCACATGAGAACATCAGGCTGTTCCTAACCCTTTCACTTTTCTATTATTTTTCCTATTTAAAAATTATGAATTTCAACTGCATATATCATATCATGGGTATAACAACCCATAAATTACATACATTGTTAATACTTCAAAATTGAAGCACACTTATTACAACATATGACAAAACCACAAAGGACCGTATAGGTATAGTGTCTTTAGAAACTGGGAAACATAAACAACTGGTTCATAAATATTCTACAGTGTCTCCTATTTATTTCATCATATCTAGGGTCCCTTTAGCATATTCTACTTAATATCCATCTTCCTGACCTGGGGAAAAGAAAACATAAAATGGTGAGCTCAAATGCTCAGCAAGGGCAAATAAAGGAAATAAAAATCATATCATATCTTTTTGAAAATCATAACCTGCAAAAGAGATCATAATATATTAACACGGAATAAATCATAGAAGTGAAAATGAGATCCCCATAATCATAACATGAAACTTGAAACTTTGTGGAATGCACACATAATCATGGAAAATCATTTCTTGTTAGTCATGACTCATTGCCATGACTATCTTAGTGGACAATGTCCCTTTCTGAACCGAGTCACCCTCGTTCCAGTCCTGTTTCACTGAACCGGTATAACCTACCGTTCTAGCCATGTCTATCTCATGAGATATAAAATCTTTACCCAATGCATTGGAGGGAGATATAGGTCCCACCCATCTTATAATGAATCCTTTCTTATGTGTGCCACATAATCATAAATCATACATCATCGCATAACACATATAACAAAAATGGGTTTCTTAAACAACATGACATCATGAAACAATTCATATAAGATAAAGGAACTCATAAAAATATTTCCATCACAACATAATCAAATCCATGTAATAATACGGATAAAAACAGAACCCTTTTATTATCTTAGATGGAAAATAATTTTGATAAAATACTTGAACTTCATTCTTGAGGAAAATATCCTTTCTACTTCAAAAACACTTTTCCTTTCTTAACATGTCATACAATTTTAAACTAAAAGAAGTTGATTAAAAATAAACTTGAATACTTGTAAAAGAAGCTTCTTGGAAATAATGTTTTAGAAATCCATTCATGCCGTATAAGTTAAAAAAAAATATTCTTCGTACTTTTGTCGGAAAAGTCAAAAAGTACCTCGTATGAAAAATGACAAAAGATTCCTTTCATATCTTTTACTAAAAACTCACCGAAGGGTAAAATAGGTTTTAAACAATTTTAGGTGAATGGAAATAATATTACATATTGATGAAACATGGATGTGGATGATAAAATACACCCCAGTAAATACTTACGAATAAACAATCTCGGATAAAAATGAGATTGTGATATTTCCCTTACCTTAGGTCCGATTTGCTTTGTACGTGTCCGAAGATCCTGTATAATGGTTTAAATAATGTTATTGACTTGTTCCAGAATCATACATATTTATATGATATCATATATGGTCATATTCTTAGCTTCTTGTTAGTAATATTTCATTGTTACTTGTTACTCGGGTCTTTATTGCCTTTTGTTCTTATGCGTGTTTTGCCGAATACATTCTTATTCTTCTTTTAAGGTTATATATACCTTATATCCAGAATGGTATTAGTGTAACATATATCATATTTATTCATTCAATTCATTTATATAATTACTATGTAATGATGATCATGTAGAACGAGTCGCATCACATCGTGGAGACGGTATTCCGTACGTACGCACGAGTGATTATATCGTTCCTATGATCGTGGAACTGTATTGGAGTATATATATATTATTTCAGTATAAATATTAATTTATAATAATCATAAATAGTTACCCATTACACCATTATACCCATCCTTGTAAAGTGATGGTGGAAAAATAGATTACACCACGGCGTGGAGATGGTATTCCGTACGTACGCACGCGCGGTGATTTCATTTTTCCGTAGGATGGATAGAAGGTGAATTAGGGTTGTTTCATATTTATAATAACATATAAGTATGTATGTAATACTGATATTATTACTTTATCATGAAACAACTAAAGAAGAAGAAGTTGAAGAAGAAAGAAATTGAAAAGATCGGTAATGGATATTACCTCTTCTTTGGAACGCTTCTTTGAATCCTCCACATAGGGAACTAATATTGGTCTTTGAAGAAGACCAGGACCTCTAGGATTATTCTAGGGAAGTGGAGAGGAGAAAATGGTAGGGTTTGGCCGAGCTTGAGTGCTCAATTTGGTGTGAGGAGGAGGGGGAGGAGGTGCCCTTTTATAAGGGAGGAGAGGGGCACCTTAGGAATATCTCAAAATATTATTTTATATTAAAGTCAAAATCGGTTTATAATGGTTCCAGAGGGTCTTATTTCGAAGCTAAAGTGGGGATGGGTCTAAATCCTATCAACCAATAGGATTTAGACAAGTTTAGGGTATTATTTTAACCTTATCAATTAGATTTAATTCCAAGTTAAATAATTTATTTTTTACCAGGTCTTTTTGTTTTCTTTCACTATATGGTTAATACACTTACTATAACATGAAAAACGAACCCCAAATTGTTTATTATTAATATATATATCCTTATCTAAGTCATTTGGCCGAACCTTAGATTTTTAGGAATAAAATAACAATTAATAATATAATATTTTATTTAAAAACTATTTTGTGTCAATTTTGACACTATTTGATATATGATTTTTGTGAAAGTCATAACAAAATTATATGTTCGAAACAAGTAGATTAAATCAACACTAATATATCATAGTAAGCATGAAAATTAGTGTAATTAATAAAAAGTCTCAAATTACATTTATTTTGGTGTTTATAACATCAATTGTGTCAATATTTCATAAATAAGATAATTACTGCATCATCGTTGTGTCATAATTAAATTAACTTATTTAATGTCTAAAAATTATAAATAAAATACCATTATGTAGGAAATATTTTTAGCTTTCTAATGAATATTTATAGTCAAATTTATCTTATGTATAACCCCATATTAAAAATGATTTACTTATTAAACATTGATTTTAACTATTTTAACCCTTCTTTAAATAAATTAATAATAAATGTCCTAATCTAATCCAAGTAGGGCCTAAATGGTCATATTTTATTCCTAAGTTTGTTTTTGGTCGAATTACACTTTTCCAATAGAATTAGGACATGTTTTAGGGTAATAGTAATATCATATTTACCCTTAGTTACCCTATTTACTATTAACCGCGGTAAAAAAAGTAAAAAGTTACTATTCATCAAAAAATTATTTTTATCTCATTGAACCACATTTTACTTACTGATATCAACTGTGTCTGTCGGATTTTTGAAATTCCATTCACAGAAGCAATAAAATTAAGTTTTATTAAAAAATTCAGTTTTTAACCTACCACTTAGTGGTTTCACTATTCATTAAAAATTGAAAGTTTTCAGAAAAATACCAAAATGTCACCCTAGGCTAATTTCGGTATTCCAAATCCAAAAATGAAGTCCATTTTGAAAAATAAAATTTATAAAATTTCAAAAAGTGGTTATTACAACTCATAACGGCTAGTTTTAATAGCATATTGTTGTTTAGTGAAACTCTGTATTGCGTACAACGCAAGCTATCGAGGAAGGTCGCGATTGCGTGTAAAGCAAGCCAAGCAAGTGTTGTGTAGAAAAAGATTCCTTTGATGATTTATATAACATAAAAGTCTCGGGTGTTACATTCTACCCCCCTTAAAAATAATTTCTCCCTCGAAATTCGTCACTTTGTAACAAACAGATGAGGATACTTCTCCCTCATCATATCCTCAAGCTCCCATGTAGCTTCTTCAAGTTGGTGGTTCCTCCATAAAACTTTCACCAAGCGAGTGGTCTTGTTTCATAGGACTTTTTCTCTACGATCCAGAATCTCTATCGGTTGTTCTTCATAAGAAAGATCTTGCTCCAGCAGTACAACTTCTGAGCTGAGTACATGTGAAGGATCAGGTATGTACTTTCTCAGGAGAGATACATGTAAGACATCGTGAACTTGAGAGAGATTCGGTGGAAGCTCCAATCGGTAAGCTACCTTTCCAACACGATCCAGTATTTCGAAAGGACATATATATCTAGGGCTCAACATCCCCTTCTTTCCAAATCTCATAACCCTCTTCCAGGGAGATATTCGTAAGAATAATTTATCACCCACTTTAAACTCTAGTTCTTTTCCTCGGTTTTCGGCATAACTTTTCTGTCGACTCTGAGCTGCTCTTATGTGTTGTTGAATAGATCTGACCTTTTCTGCCATTTCATCAATGAGATCAGGTCCTAATAGCTTTCTTTCCCCAACTTCATCCCAGCAAGTTGGAGTCCTGCATTTCTTTCCATAGAGAGCTTCATAAGGAGCCATCTGAATACTGGAGTGAAATCTATTATTATAAGAAAATTCCACCAAAGGTAGGTGTTGATCCCAACCTCCTTTGAAATCCATAGAGCAAGCTCTCAACATATCTTCTAGGGTTTGAATTGTTCTCTCAGACTGACCATCTGTCTGGGGATGATAAGCAGTGCTGAAACTCAACTCTGTGTCCAGAGTATGCTGAAGACTTCGCCAGAACTTCGAGGTAAATCTCGGATCCCGATCAGATATAATAGAAAGTGGTACTCCATGCAATCTTACCACTTCCATTACATATATCCTGGAAAGCTGATCTAGAGAGAAATCCTCTCTAATAGCAATGAAGTGTGTAGACTTTGTAAGACGATCAACTATGACCCAAATAGCATTATTGCCTTTGGATGTTTTAGGATGTCTTGTGAGAAAGTCCATAGTGATGTTTTCCCATTTCCATTCGGGTATGGGTAATGGTTGTAACATCCCCTTAGACTTTTGTCTCTCAGCTTTAACTTGTTGACAAACCAAGCATCGAGAGACATATTCAGCAACATCTCTTTTCAAGCCATCCCACCAGAAGTACTCTTTCAGGTCCCTATACATCTTTGTGCTTCCAGGATGAATAGAGAATGATGAACTATGAGCCTCATCCAACAGCTCCTCCTTTAATTCGGGGATGGGAGGAACACAAACCCGATTCCTGAACTTTATTATCCCATCACAATCAATGTTGAATTCAGGAACATTTCTCACCTTCTTTTGTAACTCGACATCTTCTTTCTGTGCCTCTAAAATATTCACATGTATAGATGGTTGAACATTCATTTGAGAAAGATAAGATTTTTCCCCTTCCATTTTAATTCCAAGATCCATCCTTTGTAAATCCATAAATATTGGATCCTTTGTGATCCTCATCATGGATCAACTAGCATGGTCTTATCGACTTAATGCATCTGCCACCTTGTTTGCTTTCCCAGGGTGGTAATGGATTGAGCAGTCGTAATCCTTAATCAGCTCCAACCATCATCTTTGATGCATATTCAACTCCTTTTGTGTGAAAATATACTTTAAACTTTTATGATCAGTATAAATATCACACCTTTCACCATAAAGGTAATGCCTCCAAATCATTAATGCAAAGATTACCGCAGCCAACTCCAAATCATGAGTTGGGTAATTTTGCTCGTGGATTTTCAACTGTCGTGAGGCATAAGCTATCACCATATCATTTTGCATAAGAACACACCCCAATCCCTTCTTGGATGCATCACTGTAGATCACAATCCTTTCTCCGCTACAAGGCAGTGTGAGAACAGGTGCACTGGATAACCTTCTTTTCAACTCCTTGAAATTATCTTCACATTCTTCCGTCCAGAAAAACTTAACTCCTTTCCAGGTCAACTTGGTGAGTGGATTAGATAATCGTGAAAAATCTTTTACAAAACGTCTATAATATCCATCCAAACCAAGAAAACTTCAGATCTCAGTTACTGTTGTTGGTCTCGACCATCTTTCGATAACCTCTGTTTTTGGTGGATCCATAGATATCCCCTCTTTTGAGATTATGTGACCCAAAAATGCAACTTTTTGAAGCCAAAATTCACACTTGGTAAATTTGGCATAAAGCTTCTCCTTTCTCAGGGTCTTCAATATAATTCTCAAGTGATCTTCATGCTCTTCCTTGCTCTTTGAATAGAAAAGAATATCGTCTATAAAGACTACCACAAATTGATCAATATAGTCTCTAAAGACTCTATTCATTAGATCCATGAAGATACCAGAGGCACTAGTAAGACCAAATGGCATCACTATAAATTCATAGTGTCCATACCTTGTACGGAAAGCTGTCTTTGGTATATCCTCCCTTTTGACCCTTAATTGATGATACCCTGAACGAAGATCAATCTTGTAAAAGTATTGAGCTCCGCGTTGTTTGTCAAATAAGTCATCAATGCGTGGGAGAGGATATTTGTTCTTGATAGTGATCTTGTTAAGTTCTCGATAATCAATGCAGAGTCTCATTGATCCATCTTTCTTATTAACAAATAGAACATGTGCTCCCCATGGTGACGCACTAGGGCGTATGAATCCCTTATCAAGATTCTCCTGGAGTTTCTTCTTCAATTCCTGCAACTCAATTGGGGCCATTCTAGAAGGTGTCCTTGAAATTGGCAAAGCGCCCGGTACGAGTTCTATTGAAAACTCAACTTCACGATTTGCTGGAAGACCCGGTAATTCCTCCGGAAATACATCATCAAACTCCCGTACAATGGGAATATTCTTAATCGTGAGTTTCTCACCAACCATTTGAGATAAATAACCTTCATTTAGTGGAATCAACACCCATAAGATGGAAGGAATTTCCACTGGAAGGTTATGTTCATCCTTGCATTGATAGACGATCGTAGATTGATCTGGAATATGAAATGTGACTTCCCTTCTTTGGAAATTGATATGAGCTCCATGTAGAGAAAGCCAATCCATGCCAAGAATCACATCAAATTCCACTAAAGGAAGTATCATGAGATTTGCAGGAAGCACTTTCCCACAAACTTCAATCGGAGAAGAATTATAAACTTTTGATGCGACTGTTGTGCCATTAGGTGTTGTCACAGCTAACTCAACATCTAATTGTTGAGGTAATACGGTGATACCCTTAGAAAATGTTTCAGAAATAAAATAGTGGGTGGATCCAGAATCAAATAAAACATTTGCTACTTTAGAGTGGATGGTAAGTGTACCTTTCACCACTTCGTTATCGTACTCCACATCGCTGATAGAAATTGCATGTGACTTTCCTTTGTCTTTAGCCTTAAGATTTTGTTGACGTCGACCATCATCATCAACCCTTGGATTTGGGCATTGATTGGCATAATGCCCCATCTACTTGCACTTGAAACATTGAAGTGTAGTCGGTTCATTCTGTGTATCCCTTCCTTTGTTTGCATCATTAGACATCTTCTTCCCATTATCGCGGCATTCAAATGCCCGATGACCTTCCTTTCCACATTTAAAACATTTACTTGTCCCTTTAAGACAACTCCCTCCATGTTTCTTTCCACACTTTGAGAATAAGGGAAAGCTCATCTTCTTTTCAGTGTGCTCTTTAGATTTTCCTTTGAATTCCATCTTCCTCTTCTTATCAAACCCATGTGACTGATGGGTTACTCCAATCTCCATCTCGACATTGAGAGCACATCGAACGATTTCCTCGTAGCTATTTATGTCCCTTATGGCTAACGCCCTTCGAAGACTTGGTTTTAAGCAACTAAAGAATAGATCGATCTTACTCTCAGTTTGGATAATAATACCAGAAGCGTACCTTGCAAGTCTTGTAAAATTTGCTTCATAGGTACCAACAGATTCATCATCCCTTTGCTTCAGTTCAAGAAACTCTTTCTCCATCTTTGTTCAGAGAATATGAGGGAAGTACTTATTGAAAAATAAGTTCTTGAACTCGTCCCATTCCATAGACTCAATATCATCCCTTTGCCTTGTATTCTTAATAAGATTCCACCATTGATCAGCATCTCCTTCCAAACGATACACTGCTAGGATGAATTTATCATGTTCAGAACATTGAAGAACTGAAAATATCTTTTCAGTAGTACTAATCCATTGTTCAGCAACTAATGGATCAGTAGACCCGCTAAAAGAAGGTGGACGCTGCCTCATGAAGGATTAAATAGAATGTTTCTCCTTCCTTTGCTCGTTTGGAAGTCCTGCATGATTCATAGCTTGAGAAAGTTGTGTGAGCATGGCTACAAGATTTTGCATTCCAGCTCCCATATCGTTTGGTTGCTCAGGGGGACATTCATTGCATTTCCCATCACATTCCGCATTAACACGGTTCCTTCGGGTTCCAGCCGTTGACTAAAACCAAGAAGAATAGTGTGAGCAACACTAATTATAATAGGAAAACCATATAATCAAGGATAAAATTTCACACTTAAGGTCTTCTCCTAGGGTATTCATGTCCATTTCTAAAACACTAAGATTGTGTTCTATTCTTAGACTTATCCTTAGGGTTCTTACTAAGTCTTTCATATCCTAGTTTCCAAAGGTTGACTATACCTTTCCTCTGATACCAACTATAACGACCCATACTTTACATACATTGTTAATACTTCAAAATTGAAGCACACTTATTACAACATATGACAAAACCACAAAGGACCGTATAGGTATAGTGTATTTAGAAACTGGGAAACATAAACAACTGGTTCATAAATCTTCTACAGTGTCTCCCATTTATTTCATCATATCTAGGGTCCCTTTAGCATATTATACTTAATATCCATCTTCCTGACCTGGGGAAAAGAAAACATAAAAGGGTGAGCTCAAATGCTCAGCAAGGGCAAATAAAGGAAATAAAAATCATATCATATCTTTTTGAAAATCATAACCTGCAAAAGAGATCATAATATCTTAACATGGAATAAATCATAGAAGTGAAAATGAGATCCCCATAATCATAACATGAAACTTGAAACTTTGTGGCATGCACACATAATCATGGAAAATCATTTCTTGTTAGTCATGACTCATTGCCAAGACTATCTTAGTGGACAAAGTCCCTTTCTGAACCGAGTCACCCTCGTTCCAGTCCTGTTTCACTGAACCGGTATAACCTACCGTTCCAGCCATGTCTATCTCATGAGATATAAAATCTTTACCCAATGCATTGGAGGGATATATAGGTCCCACCCATCTTATAATTAATCCTTTCTTATGTGTGCCACATAATCATAAATCATACATCATCGCATAACACATATAACAAAAATGGGTTTCTTAAACAACATGACATCATGAAACAATTCATATAAGATAAAGGAACTCATAAAAATATTTCCATCACAACATAATCAAATCCATGTAATAATAGGGATAAAAACAGAACCCATTTAATATCTTAGATGGAAAATAATTTTGATAAAATACTTGAACTTCATTCTTGAGGAAAATATCCTTTCTACTTCAAAAACACTTTTCCTTTCTTAACATGTCATACAATTTTAAACTAAAAGAAGTTGATTAAAAATAAACATGAATACTTGTAAAGAAAGCTTCTTGGAAATAATGTTTTAGAAATCCATTCATGCCGTATAAGTTAAAAAAACATTCTTTGTACTTTTGTCGGAAAAGTCAAAAAGTACCTCGTATGAAAAACGACAAAAGATTCCTTTCATATCTTTTACTAAAAACTCACCGAAGGGTAAAATAGGTTTTAAAAAATTTTAGGTGAATGGAAATAATATTACATATTGATGAAACATGGATGTGGATGATAAAATACACCCCAGTAAATACTTACGAATAAACAATATCGGATAAAAATGAGATTGTGATATTTCCCTTACCTTAGGTCCGATTTGCTTTGTACGTGTCCGAAGATCCTGTATAATGGTTTAAATAATGTTATTGACTTGTTCCAGAATCATACATATTGATATGATATCATATATGGTCATATTCTTAGCTTCTTGTTAGTAATATTTCATTGTTACTTGTTACTCGGGTCTTTATTGCCTTTTGTTCTTATGCATGTTTTGCCGAATACATTCTTATTCTTCTTTTAAGGTTATAGATACCTTATATCCAGAATGGTATTAGTGTAACATATATCATATTTATTCATTCAATTCATTTATATAATTACTATTTAATGATGATCATGTAGAACGAGTCGCATCACATCGTGGAGACGGTATTCCGTACGTACGCACGAGTGATGATATCGTTCCTATGATCGTGGAACTGTATTGGAGTATATATATATATTATTTCAGTATCAATATTACTTTATAATAATCATAAATAGTTACTCATTACTACATTATACCCATCCTTGTAAATTGATGGTGGAAAATAGATTACACCACGGCGTGGCGACGCTATTCCGTACGTACGCATGCGCGGTGATTTCATTTTTCTGTAGGATGGATAGAAAGTGAATTAGGGTTGTTTCATATTTATAATAACATATCAGTATGTAAGTAATACTGATGTTATTACTTTATCATGAAACAACTAATGAAGAAGAAGTTGAAGAAGAAAGAAATTGAAAAGATCGGTAATGGATATTACCTCTTCTTTGGAACGCTTCTTTGAATCCTCCACTTAGGGAACTAATATTGGTCTTTGAAGAAGACCAGGACCTCTAGGATTATTCTAGGGAAGTGGAGAGGAGAAAATGGTAGGGTTTGGCCGAGCTTTAGTGCTGAATTTGGTGTGAGGAGGAGGGGGAGGAGGTGCCCTTTTATAAGGGAGGAGAGGGGCACCTTAGGAATATCTCAAAATATTATTTGATATTAAAGTCAAAAAAGGTTTATAATGGTTCCAAAGGGTCTTATTTCGAAGCTAAAGTGGGGATGGGTCGAAATACTATCAACCAATAGTATTTAGACAAGTTTAGGGTATTATTTTAACCTTATCAATTAGATTTATTTCTAAGTTAAATAATTTATCTTTTACCATGTCTTTTTGTTTTCTTTCACTATATGGTTAATACACTTACTATAACATGCCAAACGAACCCCAAATTGTTTATTATTAATATATATATCCTTATCTATGTCATTTTACCGAACCTTAGATTTTTAGGAATAAAATAACAATTAATAATATAATATTTTATTTAAAAACTATTTTGTGTCAATTTTGACACTATTTGATATATGATTTTTGTGAAAGTCATAACAGAATTATATGTTCGAACCAAGTTGATTAAATCAACACTAATATATAATAGTAACCTAGAAAATTAGTTTAATTCATAAAAAGTCTCAAATTACATTTATTTTGGTGATTATAACATCAATTATGTCAATATTTCATAAATAAGATAATTACTGCATCATCGTGGTGTCATAATTAAATTAAATTATTTAATGTCTAAAAATTATAAATAAAATACCATTATGAAGGAAATCTTTTTAGATTTCTAATGAATATTTATAGTCAAATTTATCTTATGTATAACCCCATATTAAAAATTATTTACTTATTAAACTTTGATTTTAACTATTTTAACCCTTCTTTAAATAAATTAATAATAAATGTCCTAATCTAATCCAAGTGGGCCTAAATGGTCATATTGTATTCCTAAGTTTGTTTTTGGTCGAATTACACTTGTCCAATAGAATTAGGACATGTGTTAGGGTAATAGTAATATCATATTTACCCTTAGTTACCCTATTTACTATTAACCGCGGTAAAAAAAAGTAAAAAGTTACTATTCACAAAAAATTATTTTTATCTCATTGAACCACATTTTACTTACTGATATCAACCGTGTCTGTCGAATTTTTGAAATTCCATTCACAGAAGCGGTAAAATTAAGTTTTATGCAAAAATTCAGTTTTTAACCTACCACTTAGTGGTTTCACTATTCATCAAAAATTGAAAGTTTTCAGAAAAATACCAAAATTTCACCTTAGGCTAATTTCGGTATTCCGAATCCAAAAATGAAGTCCATTTTGAAAAATAAAATTTATAAAATTTCAAAAAGTGGTTATTACTATTCATAACGACTAGTTTTAATAGCATATTGTTGTTTAGTGAAACTCGGTATTGCGTACAACGCAAGCTATCGAGGAAGGTCGCGATTGCGTGTAAAGAAAGCCAAGCAAGTGTTGTGTAGAAAAAGATTCCTTTGATGATTTATATAACATAAAATTCTCGGGTGTTACAATGGGTTTAAATTTATAACAATGCAATATTTTATGTGTGGGGGAGGGAACCTTTTAGTTTAGTAATTTCAATTGTTTTCCTGATTAAAAAAAACAAAAAAATGTGTGTTTTTAAAATTTTGTGTGTTTATTTTACAATTTTCTTTGTGTTTTTTAGACTTTTGGGCTGAAATTATCCCCATCCCCATTTTTAAATCCATATAAATTAGTGAAACAGTTTCCCCCTTGAAACTAATCTTAAATGAATGTTGAAATGACTTTGTTTCAAGTTCAAATATTTAGTAATTTCATGACATGTACACTGAATTTTGAATCCCATGCCATATCTCACTGTCTTTATATTTGAAATCACTTTCCTATTAGGCTTCTAAACCATTATTTTCATATTCTTTACATTCACCTCACTTCTAGAGAGAACCAATCCATGCTTGATTTAACCAGAATTTGATTTAACCTTGTCAAAACTTGAGGGTTTGAGGTAGTTATGTTTAAATGATTGGGGAATTTGTTTGGTATTAAAGCCGCTAATTTAAATAATCCATTTTATAATGGACTACCATGAACATTTAATCCTTTTAGCCCTTATAATCCACGCATATCCTGTTATTTTAGCCACATTACAAGCTAATTTTCCCTATCAATCCAAATCTTGAATTGAAATTGCATAATCTAGTTGAGCTTAAGTGTGGGGGAATCTATCTTGTGTTGTACTACCACATTCTATGATACTTTTGGTGGAAAATTAAATTCTGAAGAGATGTGTTTGATGCTGAAGAATGTCATTATATTGAAAGATGTTCCTTTTCATGTGCTTTAATGACATGTAAAGCTGTGCATTTTCTGGAGCTTATAATTGAGGTTGAAAGTTGTGCCTATCTGGAGATTTCATGAAAATCATGTTTGAGAAGATTTAAAATTTTTGATGCTGAAATGATGAATGGTGTAAACATTTCATCACTTTTCATGATGATGAAGCTGAATTGATACTATGTTTATTGAGGAGAAGATCATATTTAAGTGAAAATTAGATTAATGCAATTTTTCTTCAAAAAGAGTCAAGCCCTCCTCATTCAGCCTCAGAAATTTTCACATCTAAATCCTACCAACCGAAACCCACAGAACAACCCTAAAATGTCCTCATGATAAACAGATGTCCTTGACTCAGATCAGGTGGTGATGTAGGAATTTATCAAGCCTATGGTTACCCTTGTATGAGTTTGGATGATAAAGACATTGCCAAAAAAATTGATATTTGTGTGATAAGAGAAAATTCAAGCGAGGTTAGTGTTTTGTGCATGGGAGGATAATTAAAGTGGAAATATATTGAATGATATAAATGAAGAACTTGAAATAATGGTTTTTTATGAGGAATGATATGTTTTGTTTCATGGTGTGTAA
Source organism: Viscum album (assembly GCA_963277665.1). NCBI lineage: Eukaryota > Viridiplantae > Streptophyta > Magnoliopsida > Santalales > Viscaceae > Viscum > Viscum album. Next base: position 861,432,073 of record OY728151.1, read on the forward strand.
TTGTTTAATCTCAAGGATATGTGTTTTAAAATTGGTTTTGATTTGATATTGATGTTTACTTGATATGAGATTTTTCTCAGGAGTGCAAAAGGGTAAGTGTGGGGAAGTTGATAAAAAACTATTTTATTGAATATTTTATAGATAATAAATGATATAATTTCCTCACATTGTGTTAAATATGTTTAATTAGAAAGTATTTGGTATTAGATCATTCACTTGAATATATGATGAAAATTCTAGTTTTACCCTTTTAAAATCACTGTAGTGTTTCAATCATAAATATTTTTATTTGAATTATTTTAAATTAATTGTTTTTAATTGTGTTCTTTAATTCATGGGATACAACTTTTTATTCAGGACACCAGATCAACATAATGCATTTTGATGGAGTATTTGGGTCATAATGTTAAAGGTAGTCTGGACACACCAAAATGGAGAATCTTCTTTATTTCGGCCATAAATCCTTCAAATGGGATTGGAATAATCCCAAATTTTTAGAGGAGATAGAGGATCCATATCCTCACAAATGATCCTTCTGAATGGCCAGACAATTCACGCGTTTTTGTGGTAAAATTGGCAGTGCAATTGGGAATAAACTATTTGGCCGAGATTCCCCATTCACACTTGAAACCACTTTTAACCTAGCCTACCCACCACTCTATAAATTGGTGTTTTTCTCATTTGGTGGGGTTGGGACGTGCATTAGGTGATTGGAGGCAGAGGATAACTTGTTTCACTGAAATTGTCAAACCATTTAAATAGGGGTATCTCTTGAATCAAGGATCCCCTCATCGAAACCTCCTTCTCTTCTTCATTTTGTAATGTTTTCATTTATGTAATAAAATTCTTCAATCTTCTTTTATTGCTCATATTTTCTTCTGTTTTGTTTAAATTTCATATTCTCTTAATCTTCTAAATTGGGTTGTAATTCCTTAGTAGAAGCGTTATTGGGATATACCGATTATAAACCATTTCAATGATAAACACTTCTACGATGATTACGCCCCCAAGGAAGAGTAGTCTTTTAGTAATAAATCTATCTTATACCCTATTAATTTAATTATTTTGAATCATTGAGATACTCTAATTCACTTAATATGATCATTGAATTGTGTTTTTAAATTGTAAGAATCTAAGAAATCAATTTAACAATTAACAAAAAAACATGTGAGGTCGGGATTTTGTATAAATTGTGAGAGTGTGATCTTAATCTGTAATACAAGACCATACGAGATAAATTTGTTGTGTTCAAATATAAACCCTAAACACAATTCATCCTCATTTCCAGAATGGATATGTTCCTTAATTTACAACATACTATAAGATAATCCTAGAACATAAATCAAAGCACGGTGCTGCGATTGCATGTTCCAAAGATAGCCTAGGGTTGAATTCACATCATCTTCGTGGTAAAGTTAAATCTCGTAGGGTTATAGATTTAACAAATTAATGGATCATAATTAAGTGAATTTAAATTTAAATGATAATGATTAATAATAGAGTGAAGTGGTAGAGTTAGATCAATTATGAATTTTAAAATATTTTCTAAAATACATCTTCTTGTTGTGTCTTTTTAATCAAACATCATTTTAAACCTAAAAAAACATATAACCTTCTTCCAGCAAACTTCTTCTAGATTTATTAACTATAAAAAACCCCATACATTAAACTAGTGTTTAAATTCTAATATATTTTTTTAAATACCTTTAATATGTTTTTAAATTCACTTCCTCCTTTGAGAGACGACCTTAGTCAGCCACTATGCGGCACCTAAGTACCCCAAAATCACATTAATCATTTGAGGGCGCCAACGAAAGTGCTCTTTCAACACCCTTGATGGAATTTATAGTATTGTTCATTCCTAACGGGTTATATATATCAGTGGGTTTGAAAAATTGCCTCCAACACATATAAGGATCTCTTAGATGAGTGAATTGTCCTCGATAATCGATGTTAGCATAAAAATTACCAAAGTGGACTAGAAAATGAGATTGGGATCTCCCTTGGGAAATAGAAAGATGTCGATGAATGGTACCTAACTCTTCATAAATTAAAACCACATTATTCTGAAATTCAGTAATTTTTACCTCTTGGTCACTTCTAATACGTTCACTATACCTCGAAATAAATCAATGAGAGTTTTTTTCGTATTATCAATGGGGGTCCTCATAGGGGTTTGGTTTTTCCCATCTAGTAAACCACCTATAGCACCATCAATCATGTTTTGATATATAATAGTTAAACCATCATAAACATATTTTATAAAAAGAACATCCATTATTTGGTGGTGTGGATAGCTTTAACATAAACTCATAAATGATTTCCATTATTCATGATTTGTTTATCCTTGGGATCTCATTATTGCTCAAATTTATCTCATTATATTTTTATTTTGACATACTAGTAAATAATGTTCAATAAATTGGAATTTCCTCTCTACCCAGCCTCTCATAGGGGAATTAACATAAAACAACCAATATTTAGTAGTGTATTCTAATGAAAAGAAAATTATTTAAGCATTAAATATTCTTCATTCACATATCTAAATTTTAATGAAGAAAAAACAGCGTGATCTTCATTTACAAGATTATATGGATATTCTCTCTAGAGTCCATGGAATCTTTTAAATAATTGTATTAAACTGGATTTTAGTTAAAAATATGTTACTTCTCCATGTATTTGAATGTGTGAATGATGAATCTCTACATAAGGTGATGTTAGTTATTTTAATGAAAAGTTATTTTAGCCACATTATATAATTAAATTTATATTTTAATGTGGATTCCATATGAATAAGATGGAATTAGAGGAGTTTTACTATATTGGGTTTCCTACTTCAAAGTGTTATCTTATGTGTCTCAGAGTCCCTAATGTTGGGGATCTAGACATGGTAAATCAACTAGAGTAGAATGCGATTTCCAAAGAACCTAAATACGAAATTAAACAATATAATAATATAAATGTAAATGTTAATTGAAAAATAAATAAATACTCATAATAGTTATAAAAAAATATCGAATAAAAAAATCCATAAGACAAAACTTTTCCAAGAAATGGAACCAAATATTTACCACGTTGTCATGAGAATTAATATTGATTGTGTTATTAAAGATAAATTATATTCAAGATAAAATATTAGTCCATCTATCAAGGGGAATTTATTAGTTTATATTTTTTCATTGTTTATAAAAAGTACTAAAAGAGGGTTTAATTAAAAATAAATTTAATAAAATAACATAATTTAAAGATTTTAATAGTTAAAAACATGTTCATTTTTAAAAAATATGATATATAAGTCTTCATTTTTATTTCTCAACCCAAACATAAATTTTATTTATCATAGGGATTCATTTATTTTTACAGTAAGTAATTGGTGGACATTAATTAGGATCCTGTGTAGTTTTGATGCATTTATATCAATGCTTTATGAATCAATCCATGACATGAAAATCATATAGATTTGGTCTTTCCCTTATTAATGGTATGATAAATTCCAATGAAAATTAAAATCTTAATATGTTGGGTAACAAAATGGTTTTTATGTTTCTTAATCGGAACAACATAAGTATCACACTCAAAACCACACACTAATTTGTAAACAAATTAAGGTCATATCAATCACATGCATCCAAAAAAAATTAAAAAAAAAGAAATAATGTAAGTTGTATGGAGTGATATCTTGTTAATCAAAAAACAATCAAAACCATTAGCTATTATATGTTCTATAACTCCACTAACAAGCATGTAACTCCCTTACAATGAATGCCTAATGTTTATCCATCCATCGACAAGAGTATGGTGCTCATGTGGAACTCTAACTTCATTTAAAATATTTCTATTATGATACAGTCCTATAGAACCTACAATGGGATTAGGTGAATCCTTCAGGACTATAAAATTGTACCTCCTATCCACCTAGTCGAACTTGTAAATGAAGTTCCCAAGGTTCCATTTTATAGAAAAAAGGGGAGGTAATTTTCGGAACCCAGTTTTTTGATACCACTTGCATCTTGGTTTTGGGTTAGTAAATGACATTATACCTACTTAGAAAAATTAAAATAGTTTATATAAGGGATCATTACAATACCCGTATCATATATGGAGTCCATTGGACATATAGAATAAGAGATCATGTCAAAATACCAAACATATCTTTGGAATTCATGCTGATTTGGTTTCCTAGAAAGATCAATTCATATGGGCCAGTAGATGTAGAAATTGGTAATTAATGTCTATATTTGAGTTTTAGAAAACTGAATTTTGGATCTTTCAACCAAATTTCTGCCAATTTGGATACCCTTATTTCTTTTAATGTGAAACAATTCGACATGTTTATTTGGGATTCTCTACGGTTTGGATCATTGTTCTTCAACATCATCTTGAATACACCAAAGCATCTCCTCCTTCAATGAAATTACAAAAACAATTTAAAAGTAACCATTATTATAGTTATAAAAATAAACTAATTTACTTAAATTTGATGTTAAATTTTTTATTATAGTTGAAATTAATAATAATAATCATTTTAAAATTGTAGTGGAAGGGTTAAATAAAGTAGTGAATCCTGGTTTAATTAAATATATAATGAAATATCATGGTGTTATATTCTACCCCCCCCCCCAATGATTAATTTTTCAATTTAAATATCATCACTATTATAAATGAATTATTATCACTCTATTTTATAATGTTCACATATTCTGAAATTTCTTCCTCTAATTTATGATTCCTCGAGAGAACATTAACATAGTGATTAGTTTTGTTCCACAAAAAAATATCTCTATGATCCATGATTTATATTGGCTTTTCATTATATTAAAGATAATTGTTTAGGTTTAAAACCTCTATGTTAAGTCTTAATGAATTATACAGAATTTAATTCAATAGTACAAATAATTAGAGCACAACATGAACATGAGATAGGTTTATTGGAGACAACAAGTGATAAGATAATTTATATAATCAATCAAGATTCATAAATGTGACAATATAGTGAGGGAAAAAAATTACCTTTCATTTTAATTTCATTACCTTGATTCTATAAAAATTCATATAATTACCTTTTCGATAAATTTGAATTCCAAATATCACCAATGACTCTCAGAATAACAATTTTGACGACTCATAGTTGTATTGATGTTCTACTAAATAGATAAAAATTTATTTACAATTTACTCATCCATCTCAACTGAAAATAGATTTTTTTCTCTAAATTCTTCACAACATATTGGTGTTCTACACTTATTTAAATAATGAACTTCTTAAAGAACCATCTGAATTCTCTACTGAATGTTATTGATTCCATCTATAGAGACCAATGATTTCAATAATAGATATTAAAACATATTAAATGAATATTCATTACATAACATTTAAATCAATTATATAATTTTTTATGTTTAGTTTATTTGGATCTATATACATAACCACCTTATTCCATAAATTATATACAAAATATCTCATAATGATATTCCCAAATTGTTTTTTTCATTGAGATAGCCTATGTAAAACCTGTCTTCAGGACATGGGGAATGGAAGCTTTTGAAATAGTGAGTTCAAAAAGTCATTATGTTTAAATAATGGAGATATCAATTATCACATAAAAAATCAAGAGCATGAGTCTAGGAGCAAATTATTTTATCATTTAAAAAACATTATCCACCATATACTGGATCATATTCATGAGTCATGAAATAATTATTTTTTCATAGTAAATAGATCCTAAAATAATCAATAAACATGAGACATGTGAGCATACCATTTTAATAGGAATGCGGAGAGACATTAGATTATAGTATTATTATTCATTCGTAAATAGAAAAATGTTCACACATTAAATTGAGGTAAATTTGTTTTTCCATACCATAAACAAATAGACTTGAAACTTGGTTAATTCATAAACATATCTACGTGAAACCAGGTCTATGAATAAATATATAACCATGAAATCTTGGTGTGTTTAAAAAATAATGAACATAAACTTCAGTTCAAAAAAGGTATAATTAACCCTTGAGTTGCTCATCATTACCTTATTCCTTGGAGGGATTTATCATACCTAACTATAATATAATCATAATATATTCAACATTAAATTATAATATCATACATAATTCATTATATATTATAAACCATGTAAATGAAATTGGTTTCATAAACATTTAATGATTTAATAATTGAATAACCCATGGAAAGTAAATGGTTATAATAAAAATCTCATAATTTTAATCATAAATCGTCTATGAAAAGGATAAAGATAGTATTATTGAATCATATACTCATTAAATGATATCTAATGACAAAATATATCATTATTACATAAAAAATCCTTTAAAATTTCTCTGTAATATTTCTAGGATATATTAAAATATTCTTTTAGAAATACATTATTTAAAATAAAATTAGATTCCTTAATATTAATTAGTAAAAATTTTATTATAATAATAGCAGGATATTATAAAATAATAACCATATAGTTTAGCATTCATTATGGTAGAATTTTTTTATGTTGTTTATGTTATAACAGTTTTTACTTTCAAAATTTAGGTATAAATAAAAAGTACCTCCTTTAAATAAATAAAATATGAATCATTTTAAACAGTTTTTTTAAATGAAAATAATTTTTAAGCATTAATTTAAAAAATAGTAGATTAATACATAAATATATGAAAAAAATTGAAATCATGCACCTAGATGAAAAATGATTTTATGATGAAAATAAAAATTGTGTTGATTTTCCTTGGAAAATATTTTTTTATTGTCATTAGTAATTACTGAGTATAATATGAAATAGAAGCCTATATTCTCTCTATATATACATATTATTATGAAATTCACGATATTATTGAGTGGTGGATCATGAAATTCCTTATTGGGAACATATTCATTTGTTCTTAATGTTTCATGCATGATATGGCGTAGAAGTCTCTATATTTCTAAATTGATCATGGTTCCAATATATAAAATTTTTAACCAAATTATTAAAATATAATGTTATACATATTTTTATTTATACATTATAGGTATAAGTATACGAATCAATGACATCATTCATGGACATGGTTGATCATACATATTCATGAACACTATTTCAATTTAATGGTTAATGGAATAAAAGAACGATAAATAACAATTCATATTTTAAAAATAAAAATAATCCAAAATAAAATAAATATTATTAAATATATTATTTAAATTATCGTATTATCTGGGGATGAAAAATGAATTATGATGCTATAAGAAGACGGTAAACTGTATGTATAGACGAGTGATTTCATCATTATTTTTATGATTGAAATAATGTATAGAATAGATTATCAATAATTATAATAAAAATTAATTTTATATAAGTGAACATATTCATTATTTTATAATTGATAAAATGGATTAGGATTATTATAAAGAAGAAATAAAATTATGAACACTCTATTATGAGTTATAACTCTTCATTGAGAACCAAAGTTTTTCATACACCAATATAATTGATGGGGTAATATTTTGGAAATAAAAAATATATAAGATGTGGTTTTGGAAGTTATGATGGTATTATGGTATGTATAATAAATTATATAAGTCTCAAAATGTGTGAAGAATATTGTTGAAGAGCTGCCCATTTATATGTAAGAGGAGGGACACACATTGAATGACGAAAAATATTAAAAAATATTTGATTTATTCTGTGGGAAATTTATTAAAAATGGATAGATATTTGAAGAAAAAGTAAATAAGATCTATATATAGTCACCCAATTATATGTTTTTCGTTTTTGTGTCATTTTAAACATTATAGTATTTATTGACATATATTCTGTCTAATTTTAACCATAACTATCATGAAATATTTTTTTATATTAATGTGTGATAATTTTACATATAAATTAACTAGAGATACATAAATGGAAAATTTAATTATTTTTAAAAAATATCAGATCCACCTTGTCCTATTGAATAAACTTTTCTATTATTAAATAAATTATTAATATAAAATTATCATGAAATATTTTTAATATCATTTTTGACACTATTCATTTAATTTTATGTTATGAACAAAAAGACTAAATCAGTAATAAAATATAAACCATTTCACAAAACTAAAATATTTTATATTAATTTATCCAATTCATAATATTGATTCATTAACAAAAATTGTATTCTTTTTTTTTTAAAAAATTATTATATTTTGTTAATTTAATAAATACGGTTTCTCCATTACATTATAATTTAATGTATATATTCAATTAATAAAAACTATTAATAACTTTATCTGATTATAAGGAAATTTATCTATAATCCAAAAATTCATAATTGAGAATACAATATTTTTATAATAATGTAAAAAAATTGAGATATGTTAGTCAAGAAGGTTACACTTTGGATTCATGCATTTCTTAAATTAGTATAAAGCTCATAATCGATGAAATATGGGACAAAGTATACATATATTTTATTATTGGATGAAAAATTCCAATATCCAATCCTTCAATAGGATAAAATCATATTTCATATAAATTTTAAGGATTCATCCTAATGGTTAACATTATTTTTTCTATATTACCGTTTCTGAGGTGACATAATGTAACTATGGTTACAATTTATAGTCACTGAATATAATACAAACTTATTTACAAATTATTTTCCTAATATTTAAAAATATATAATCCATTATTTAATATTATATTTATATGTTTTTAGATATTATTTCTAAAATAGCTATGAAAAATGTGAAAAAAACTATGTTTTTTGTAAAATACATTTATGAATAACACTATATTTATATCTATCAGATTATAAAAATAATTGTGAATATTAAATTTATTAATTTAATATATAATAAATATATTTTATTAATGAAATTAACAAAAACTGATTATTTTAATTCATTAATATAAAATCACATTGAGTTTATAAAACATGTTTTCAAAAATCTTCTCTTTTTCTTTCAAATAATTGCTATATTGATTTCAAAAAAATTGATAAAAAATTAATTCATCTAATAAATTTTTTAATCATAAATGATTCATAATTTTGATATCATTTTTCATACATTACAATACAATGGATATGTTATAATATTATATTATATTTAAATTCATTTTGGATTTGGGATTCATGTATCACGTGTTTTTGATGAAATTTTATTTCAAGTGAGAAATATCATGAAATCCCATTGTGTTACACGAGTTCTATTAAACTATATTTATTTCTTTATTGATATGAATTGTGATGATAAAAAACATATTGATCCAGGATAAGTGAGTACAGACTCATGAACCTGCGTTAATATATATGTCTTGTCTATCTGGTTACATGCTCTGTACATGGGGGTTTTAATTCCATGGGGGGACACATAGCTTGTCTAAAAGAGGACATGGGATTACACACCATGTAATACAAGGGAAATATCATATACTTTTATTCATGTGTTATACCTATCATATCTTCATCTTCAATATGAAATTTTTTACCATAGACCATTCAATTAATTGTATAATTCCTCATAGAAAATGATAGTGTCTTTTTGGACATCAAATATATTGAATGAGGTAGTATGAGAAGATCATTTCCTCTAGCATTGTTGGATGATGTTGAGACTTGGGTTTAATATCTGGCGTTACATCTATATCAGAATCCCACCATATACTACACAATGGCTTAAAAATGGATTCCCCATTTCCTATATAGATATAATTTGAACCCCCTTATACAATTCACGTTGTGAAAATCACCTATAAATAGACAAGAAAATCATCATCATAAATCATGGAAGTAGTGTGGGTCCTCTTTATATTAGGGTCCATCACCAAAAAAGTCATTATATACCATTATATAGGTGTGGTTTCCCCATATCTAACCTAGTGTGTAATATGTTTGAATACTCGCAACTGAAAAAATTAACACTTAGAGTAATCGATTGATTCATCATTTTTAATAGGTTTTGAATATTGATGGATTTTTTCAATTCATTAACATAATTCTTTGAGAATATCATATATTGGGTTTCTTTTCCCATCATTTTCTTGTGGGTCAAGTTAACTCCTTATTTCTATTTTTTCCAGTATGATTTTAGTGCATCTTAATTCATATTTAAATGTAGACCCATTCTTAGCTATTAAATAAATGGGTAATGTATTATTTTGAGTTTAAGAAGGTAGATGATGAACATTGTGGGCCTGGTTTTGGTGGATATCATCTAAGTTAAATAAATTTGATCTATGGCGTTGTCAATTTTAGAGCATGTAAAAAAATTTCCTCCACAACAATATTTTGGTTGAGAATCACCTAATTTTTATTGGGGCATATATTTTTACTATTATTATATTAGATAAATTTATATCACATCGGTATAGTTATTCTTACTTATTATCACATGTAGTGTTTTACCATATGTTAATGCTGTTTTATTTATCCTTAGTTACACTTTTGTATGTAGAAGAGTTGGTTTATATTTGTTTATTAATGTAAGGCCACCCATATATGTTATAAATACATGGTACTAGTCTCTAGAAATTGAAATATTGGAGGTGGGCTTGCAGTGTCACACATGGATTATCATTAGTCCATGATGGGACCTAATGGATCATGTTATGATAATGTTTTATAATATATCTTGACATGTCGTAGAGATTGTTCTTGAAGTTAGTTTTTGGGGTGATGATTTTCATGGGAACATATAGACATTATTTTAAGGTGTCCTAGATTCAACATTTAGGAATGGGAAACTAGTGATGGAGAAATAACTATTATATATCCACACATCAAGATTATGATTTCCTAATTTATCACATTACATGGTGATACATCGTATATAAGGAAACTATTGGTACATCAATCATATATGAATGATTATTTAATTCCCACATAATTCTTTAGTAATTATATATATATTATCGTCTAAGAGTTGTATATATGATCTACATTCATAATACCTACCCAACGATAGATAGTTGTGATTCTCACACAGGTTCATGAGGATGACTAGTTGAGTGGCGAGGATTTATTATCGGTGCCTCTTCATTAGGGTTTTCCTTCATTAGAGAATATAGAATTATTTTCACAAAATATGTGGAATATGGACCCACCACTAGTTGTTCTGGTTGATTTTATTCAACATATTGACTACTCGATACTTCCAAAAGACATAGATAATTGTAAACTTATGATGAGTGTGATGTGTATGTTTTAGGGTTATAGACCACACTTTTATAATGTGGAGTAATATACTCAAAAATCATATTGTTGGAATGATTTAATGGCCATGGTTTTTGATATTGTCGATTCGAATTAATCATATGAATTTTATTTGGCATATTCATCATCCTAGAGTACTAAATATACGTTGGTATCTGTGTTGAGTCAATAAGGTTTCCCTTATGACTTTTTCATTACTTCTTGTTTTTAAAATCAAAAACACCTTTTCCTTAAGAAAAAAATGCTTTCTTAAGGAAAAATTCTTTTTTAAGGAAATTTGCTTTCTTAAGGAAAATTGCTTTTATAAGGAAAATCGCTTTTATAATAAAAATTATCCTTATCATATTTTCATCTAGATTTTTCTTAAGTATGATATTATGATTCATTTCTATTTTCTCGGAATTACTTGAAACTTTGATATAAAGCATTCTGTTTTAGGATCTAAATTCTGGATATGAACTCTAAAGAAGTTTCACTCCGAATTCCAGATGAGAACTGCAATAATGTTTCATTCCTAATTCCGGATACGAACTCTGATTAAGATCTACTCCAGATTCATGATAACGAATTCTTATGAAGTTCGATGACGAATTCTCATTACGAATTCTAATGATGAATTCTCATTACGAATTCTGATGACGAATTCTCATTACGAATTATGATGATGAATTCTCATTCTGAATTCTCATTCCGAATTCTCTTATAAAACAGAATCTAATTATCTTTGTTTTATACACTCTGAATTTATTCAGACTCCAAAAATTATTTTTTTTAGACTCTGAACTTTCATTTTGCTTATGCCTTTATTTTTTGACTACTCTTTATTATTCTCCTTACACTCCGAACATTCACTCCGAAGTTTTCATTCCGAACTTTCCAGTTAGATTTTAAATAGTGTCGTACATTTTGTTACACTTGTTTTGTTATAAAACGATGTCATCCATTCTGTTATAAACTAACTGTTGGCTAAGTGACACATGTACAGGTCCCTCAGATTTTTAAGGAAAATATGACCATTGGGAAGGAGGCTGACCTTACCTATAAATAGGAGCTCATTTGAAAGAGCTTGATACTGATTACAGATGAACAACTTGGTTTTGTGCATACATGCTGTTGAAGTAATTTCTAGAGAGTGAGAGGCTCTTATTAACTCTGAAAGCTTTGTGCGACTCCAAATGTTGGTGATTACATTCGAGGTCTTCCAGGGATAGGAAGACAGAGGTGCCAACTACCTTGAAGTTTGAGGGCTTCCTTGCTGAGGAAGACAGAGGTTTCCAACTACTTTGAAGTTGAGGGCTTGCGGGGATATCAAGACAGAGACTTCGATCTACGTATCGAGGGTTTACCCTGGTGTGGGTAAGACAGACATGCTTGAAAGTATAAATCAAGGGACCTTTATCCAAGGTTGTTGGATACCCTTCTCTTTGGGTTAAAAGACTTATATCTTATTACTTGTAGTTCTACTACTTGTTTATTTTCAGCTGCATTTTGTATTGTAAGGATAGTATAACATTCTTATACTTACGTACTTGTACTCTTTTTCATTTAGATTCTATACACTTTAAGGTAGAATCTCATATTGTAATCTTTTGTTACATTTCAATTTACGGAACCATATTTTCGAAACCAACTTTCGGAATCTATTTCCAAGTTTTCATTTGGTATTAGAGGTGTTGTGAATTTGCTTAAGTTTAACATTGTTAAACTTATCCCTTTCCTTTACTTAAAGAAAAACATAGTTATTCGTAACTAACTTTAAAGGTTTCAAAGGAATTTTTATAGTATACAATTTACCCCCCCCCCTCTTGTATATTGATCATCTACATCACTATTTCGATCCTACAATTGGTATCAAAGGTGTTGGAACCAGGTTCTTCAAAGCATGATTTGGTGTATGGTTTGTGTTTGTTGTCAATCCTCAGTGGATGTTCAGGGTGTGAACCAACAAAGCGATCATACCGTTCAGGAAGAAAACAGTAGTGAAGGTGGCGCTGTTTCCCAGTGTTTGCCAAATTTTTGGGCCTGAAAATCCGTAAATAAAGTAAAGTGTTTTTGGCCAAGATACTTGCGCGCCGAGCTCTTGGAGGATGAAAGACTTGCGCGCCATATGTTTTTGAGGATCAGAACATCAAAATTTGGCTAAGGAAAGAAGGTCGCGCAAGTGTTGGTTGGGTCGCGCAAGTAACTTGCGCAACAGAGGATCTGAAGACAGGACTTGCGCGCCGTCGAGGGACTTGCGCGCCGCCGCGCAGGGGGTCCAGTTTGCCTATAAATACTGGACCACCCCTCCTCATTTCCAACGGAGTTCAAGGCCGAGAGATTGTTCGAGCTCTCGTCGCGCAGGTGGTAGAGTCGCGCAGGTGGTTGTTTTGTCGTGCAAGTAGAGTTTGCGCGCCGGTGTTTGGCTGTTCTCCCAAGGCAGTTTGGAAGAGAAAGGAAGTGGATCGCGCAAGTATTTAGTTCAAGAAGGCAGTGTCGCGCAGGTGCTTCAGTGACACTTGCGCGCCAGTTTAGTCTTGCGCGCCTGAGACTTGCGCGCCACCGGGAGACTTGCGCGCCGCCGGGAGACTTGCGCGCCGGGCTTGAAAAGGAGACCTAGACACTATTGAAGCACGCCTGCCTTGCTGGAGCTGCACGAAAGCCGAGAAACTACTCGGTTCATTCGAGGAAAAGTGATATTCTTCTTCTGGTGAGAATCGGACTTCAATAGAGCATCTACATTCAACAAAGGATTCACTCTTATGCAAATGAAGAAGAGACCTACACGTCTATAAACTGAGTGGGACTTCACCAACGGCAGTGAGCCAGGGGGAGTCAACGGGAGTGACCCGAGGGACGCAGTGAGTTATCCCTGAACTATTGTAAAGGCAGTGAGCCTGGGATAAGGTGTCTGTACCCGAACATTTGTATCCGCAGCTAGTGAAGCATAGTGGATTTAGATACGACCGGCAACCTGTCGGCGTATGCTCCTTGGACGTAGCCCTTAGTGGTGAACCAAGTAAAAATGACTGTGTCTTCTCTGTGCGTGTGAATGTTTCCTTTTTGATCGTAATCATCATACAGGTTCAACAAGTTCCTACCAACGTGGGAACAAGATCCAACAAATTAAAAGAAAAATTGGTCACCCTGATTCACCCCTCCCCTCTCAGGGTGTCCCGGGGTCCTTCAAGTGGTATCAGAGGGTAAAGGTTGCTGGCGTTGAATATGACCTTCTTCGTCATGGAAAACGCGATCAATGTCAGGGGAGTCCCTCACTTCGATGGAAGCAATTTCCAGATCTGGAAGAACAGAATGAGATCTCATCTAAGATCTCTTGGAATGGAAGTTCTTTTTTCTACTGTGCAAGGAATACATGTCACTGATCCAACAGGTCTGGCTATGACTGAAACAGACAGGAAACTTCTTGATGCAGATGCCAAAGCACAGAATGCTCTCACTGCTGCCCTTTCTGATCAGATTTACCTGAAGGTGATGAATTGCACCTCAGCAAAATCTATGTGGGATAAACTTGAGAATATTTTTGAAGGTGATAGCAAAGTGAAGGAGGCGAAACTACAAGTGCTACACAATCGGTTTGATGATCTGAAGATGCATCCAGACGAGAATGCAGACTCTTTCTTCAATCGAATTACTGAAGTGGTTGGAGCAATTCGGGGTCTAGGCGAAGAAATCAAAGATATTGATATTGTAAAGAAAATATTAAGAAGACTTCCACCTCTGTATAATGCGAAGGTGTCAGCTCTTGAGGAAAGAGATCTTTCCAAACTTTCTCTTGATGACTTACTGAGCAGTTTGGTAGCATATGAAATGAGAGTCAAACCAGAAGATTCTACGACTCGGGTGAGCAAGGAAATGGCATTCAAGGCCATGGATAAATTGAAAATCTCAAAGGATAGTAGCGGTGATGATGACGAAGAGAAAGAAATTCTTTCTCTCATTGCAAAGAAGTTCCAGAAGGGGAAAGGGAAATTCAAAGGGAAGTTACCTCTCGCATGCTTCCGTTGTGGAAAAGTTGGGCATATTGCCTCTCAGTGCTTGAAGAATATCAATGATGATGACAGTGAAGATGAAAACTTCAAGAAGCCTCAAAGAAGGTTCTTCAAAAAGGGAGACTTCAAATCTGGTAAGAAAATGCAAAGAAAGAGTTTTGTCTGTGAAGAGGAAGAAGATGACAATGAATTCTGTGATGAAGAAGAACCAGAATTCAAAACTGGGAACCATGCTTCTATGATGGCCACTGTTGAAAAGTCAGAAGATACTGATGGTGAAAAACAACTGAGAACTTGTGTAGATCCTGAGGTGCAACTTAAGGATGCAGTTAGTAAGCTTAAGATTAAATGTAAGAGCTGCAATAAGTGGAAATCAATTGTAGAAGAATCAACTGAATATGTTGATCAACTTGAAGCTGAAATTGAACGACTGGAAGAATTTGTGAAGGTACAGTCTAAAATAATTGAAAGAAATGATGATGCAGTTGATCTGAAGCTGAGAATTGAAGAGCAAGCAAAGGTCATCAATGACCTCACATCCAGACTGGATGAAAAATCCAAGACTGTTGAGGGTCTTGAGGAGGAAGTAGTTACTCTGAAGAGTAAAATGGAGACAGAATCAGTTCCAAAAGAATCGAGGAAGAAAATACAGTTCGGAAGATTCTCAGATGCAGAATTACTTGCAAGAGCCAAGTGTGGTTCAGATGGGGTTGGAAAAGTCTTGAGTGATCAAAGACCTGCTTGCATGGGAAAGAGTGGAATTGGCTGTGAGGCTGAGTCATCAACTGCTGGAAGTGCAAAGATCCAAAAGACAGATAAGATGAAAGTTGAACATGTTGAAATGTTACCTAGAGTGCTGAAAAAGGAACCCTCAATCCAAACTAAAAGGAGACCTGAAAATTATCCTCAAACTTTCAAAAATGGCAGACAGTCTTACTATTCTCCCAAGGAAGAAGCTATAAGGAAAAATTCCAGTGAGAAGACATTTCTTCTCATGAAGTGTCAGTTCTGTGGCTATCTGGGCCATACCATGTCCTATTGTGAAGAGGCAAGAAGCTATCTGAATGGAGAAGATATAGATGCTCAACAAAGGAGAACAATATCATATCCTAATTCTTATAGAAGAAATAATTTCTATGGATATTGTTTTCATTGTTCTAACTTTGGTCATAAGGCCATTAATTGCAGGCAGAGAAGGGACATTGACACCTCATACAGAAGTTCCAGACATGTCAAGTCTCGTCAGCAAGACGATGTTTCACTTTCAAACAGGTTCTCACCTCTTAAAGAAGACTTTGACTATGAAGAACCTGGGTTTGCGGAAGAGATAGTTGAAAGGCCATCAGTTCTATATACTCAATCTAATGTCTCATGGAAGGAAAGGAGGAAGATTGAGAAATCAAACCTTGCAGAGGTAGCTCTCAAAGCTACAAAGAACAACAGTACCTGGATTCTAGATAGCGGTTGCTCATCTCATATGACAGGTAATGCCGGTCTACTAACAAATATCATAAAGAATGTTGATGGTACAGTAAGATTTGGTAATGATGGGGCTCTGAAAATCAAAGGGAGTGGAAGTACCAAATTAGCTAATGGAGAACTAAAGAAGACTGAAGTCCTTTACGTAGATGGCCTACGTCATAATCTCCTCAGCGTGAGTCAACTCTGTGACTCAGGACTTGTTGTTACTTTTAATCAGAAAGGCTACACTATCAAGGGAAAAACTGGCAATTCTCTCATGAAGGGATGCAGAACAGAAGGAAACTTGTATCAGGTTGATAGTGAAGAGAATGTATGTTACATGACTGTTGAAGAAGAAAACAATCTGTGGCATCGGAGATTGGGACACATCAATCAACAAGACATGGAGAAAATATCAAAATTGAGAATTGTCATGGACATTCCCAACCTGAAGCGTGAGCGTGAAAAATCCTGTGATGCTTGTATTCGTGGGAAGTTGGTCTGCAGTTCATATCGGCCAAAGAAGAAAAAGGCATCTCACCTTCTTGATCTGATTCATACAGATGTTTGTGGTCCAATAAATGTTGCCGGAACTCATGGAGAAAGGTACTTTGTCCTTTTCATAGATGATTACAGTCGAATGGCATGTGTGATGGTCATTCACCGGAAACGACAGGTCCTTGACTGCATGAAAACATATTGGAGAATCGCCGAGAATGATACTGGACGAACAATCAAAGCGTTGCGATCTGACAATGGAGGAGAATACACGTCCATTGAATTTGAAAATTATCTGGAGAAGCATGGGATACAACATGAGGTAGCTGCTGTGAGAACTCCACAACAAAATGGAGTTGTTGAACGAAGGAATTGACAGGTGAACAACATGGCACGAACTATGCTGATTGAGAGTCGTATTCCACGACATTACTGGAAAGAGGCTGTTCAAGCTGCAGTGTACATTCAGAATCAAACAGGACTTTATATGGGTGAGACGAAGACACCATATGAATTGTGGCATGGACGGAAGCCTTCTCTAAAATACTTTCATGTTTTTGGAAGTAAGTGCTTCATCAGGAACAAAGAAGGAAATCAGGGGAAATATGGTGACAACGCAGATGAAGGAATCTTCCTCGGTTACTCAATGAACAGCAAAGCCTACAAATGTTTCAACAATCGTTTGGGAAGGATTGTGGAAAGCAATGATGTTAAGATAATTGAAGAGAAATCCACAAATGCTTCACGGACGTCATATGATGATGTGATAGAAAGTCATGAAGAATGTGGACATGAAGAAACTACAAATGCAGAAATAGAGGAAGCTGTTCAAAACACTCATCAATCACATAATGATGTTGACTCAGAAGAAGAATCTGAAGAAGAAACTATGGCTGAAGAGAATACTACTGAACCTCTCAGGAGAAATCGAAGAGCTGAGATTGATCCATCCAACATAATTGGGGATAGGAGTGCACCCACACAAACCAGAAGGATGAGGAATACCACTCAATCTGCATTTCTATCAGTTGTAGAGCCATCCTCATTCGAAGAAGCTGCAAAGGATGAATCTTGGGTGAAAGCCATGAATGATGAATTAGATCAGATTGATAAGAATCAGACATGGGATCTTGTCCAGAGACCTGAAGGTCACAATGTGATTGGTACCAAATGGATTTTCAAAAATAAATTTGATGAGCATGGAAGTGTTATCAGAAACAAGGCACGACTGGTATGTAAAGGATACTCCCAGATTGAAGGTATTGATGTTGAAGAAACCTTAGCTCCAGTTGCTAGACTGGAATCAATCAGGCTTTTCCTTGCCATGGCACTCCAAAGAGGATATAAAGTATATCAAATGGATGTTAAGACAGCATTCTTGAATGGTGTACTCGAAGAAGAAGTCTACATTGAACAACCGGTGGGGTTTGTCTTGGGTACCGATGAAACAAAGGTCTGCAAACTAAAGAAAGCTCTATATGGTTTGAAGCAGGCACCACGGGCATGGTACTCACGGCTAGATTCATATCTCAAGAAGTTGGAATTCAAAATAGGAGGAGTTGATCACAATCTCTATGTGAAGAATTCTCCAAAAGATCAGTTCATGGTTCTTGTCTACGTTGATGATATCATTTTTGGTGGCAGCAGGCAGAAATCAGTGGATGAATTTGCCAACCACAAGAAATCAGAATTTGAAATGTCTATGATTGGGGAGCTCACATATTTCTTGGGGTTGCAAGTAATTCAAAAGAAGGAATACACTTTCATTTCTCAGGAAAAATATGCAAGAGAGTTGCTGAAGAAGTTCAATATGCAAGACTCCAAACCAATGTCAACTCCGATTCCTGTTGGAACTAAAATTGGAAAGCATGAGGATGGGAACTCTGTTGATCCCACCATGTACAGGAGGATCATTGGAAGCCTACTGTATCTGACAGCGACAAGGCCAGATATTGTCTTTGCAACATGCCTTGCGGCCCGCTTCCAGAGTAATCCAAAGGAGGAACATATGTCAGCAGTAAAAAGAATCATGAGGTATATTCAAGGCACACATAACTTCGGGTTATTTTTTGCTGCAGGCAGGGACAATGAATTATCAGCGTTTTCTGATGCTGACTGGGCTGGGGATGTAGTAGACAGAAAGTCCACTAGTGGTGGAGCTTTCTATATTGGGCATAAATGTGTTGGCTGGTTAAGCAAGAAGCAAGAAAGTACTTCTCTTAGTACTGCTGAAGCTGAATATATCTCCGCCACAAAAGCATGCACTCAACTTCTTTGGATGAAGCAGCAGCTAACAGATATTGGTGATAAGGTGCAGCAACCAATGGTGATTTATTGTGATAACAAAAGTGAAATTGATCTTACGAAGAATCCGGTTCAGCATTCTCGTACAAAACATATTGAAATACGGTATCATTTTATCAAAGAAAAGGTTGAACAAGGCGTGATTAAAATGGATCATGTTGGAACTAATGAGCAAGTGGCTGATATCCTAACCAAGCCATTGTCCGCGGCTGTGTTCGAGAAGCATCGGTTGAACCTCGGTGTTCGACCACCTCCTACTGCATAAGGAGGCTCCGGAAGTCCCCTCTCCCCGTTTGTTTTAACTGTTTTTATCTGTTTATGGCTGTGATGAAAGTTTTTGGGGGAGATACTATCCAGGGGGAGTATGGCTTGAGCTGAATGTTGAACAAACTTTTCGGTCTTTGGTTTTATTGTCAATGGGGGAGAAAAGAATAAATTCACGGCAAGAAATTCTTCTGTGATGAGAAGTTTAATAAGGATAACATCGGGATGGAGTATTTTGTGTTCAATTTCAACACACTAAGACCCAATTCAAGCTTTCTCTCTGGTTTTCTACACCGAGCATTGCTCACGTAGACTTAGAGTGTTAGCTGAGTTGATTCTTGCGTTTTGGATTTGCTCATGGTTGAAGATCTATTGAATTTATTCTGATTGCCAACAAACCCAAAGGGGGAGATTGTTGGAACCAGGTTCTTCAAAGCATGATTTGGTGTATGGTTTGTGTTTGTTGTCAATCCTCAGTGGATGTTCAGGGTGTGAACCAACAAAGCGATCATACCGTTCAGGAAGAAAACAGTAGTGAAGGTGGCGCTGTTTCCCAGTGTTTGCCAAATTTTTGGGCCTGAAAATCCGTAAATAAAGTAAAGTGTTTTTGGCCAAGATACTTGCGCGCCGAGCTCTTGGAGGATGAAAGACTTGCGCGCCATATGTTTTTGAGGATCAGAACATCAAAATTTGGCTAAGGAAAGAAGGTCGCGCAAGTGTTGGTTGGGTCGTGCAAGTAACTTGCGCAACAGAGGATCTGAAGACAGGACTTGCGCGCCGTCGAGGGACTTGCGCGCCGCTGCGCAGGGGGTCCAGTTTGCCTATAAATACTGGACCACCCCTCCTCATTTCCAACGGAGTTCAAGGCCGAGAGATTGTTCGAGCTCTCGTCGCGCAGGTGGTAGAGTCGCGCAGGTGGTTGTTTTGTCGCGCAAGTAGAGTTTGCGCGCCGGTGTTTGGCTGTTCTCCCAAGGCAGTTTGGAAGAGAAAGGAAGTGGATCGCGCAAGTATTTAGTTCAAGAAGGCAGTGTCGCGCAGGTGCTTCAGTGACACTTGCGCGCCAGTTTAGTCTTGCGCGCCTGAGACTTGCGCGCCGCCGGGAGACTTGCGCGCCGCCGGGAGACTTGCGCGCCGGGCTTGAAAAGGAGACCTAGACACTATTGAAGCACGCCTGCCTTGCTGGAGCTGCACGAAAGCCGAGAAACTACTCGGTTCATTCGAGGAAAAGTGATATTCTTCTTCTGGTGAGAATCGGACTTCAATAGAGCATCTACATTCAACAAAGGATGCACTCTTATGCAAATGAAGAAGAGACCTACACGTCTATAAACTGAGTGGGACTTCACCAACGGCAGTGAGCCAGGGGGAGTCAACGGGAGTGACCCGAGGGACGCAGTGAGTTATCCCTGAACTATTGTAAAGGCAGTGAGCCTGGGATAGGGTGTCTGTACCCGAACATTTGTATCCGCAGCTAGTGAAGCATAGTGGATTTAGATACGACCGGCAACCTGTCGGCGTATGCTCCTTGGACGTAGCCCTTAGTGGTGAACCAAGTAAAAATGACTGTGTCTTCTCTGTGCGTGTGAATGTTTCCTTTTTGATCGTAATCATCATACAGGTTCAACAAGTTCCTACCAACGTGGGAACAAGATCCAACAAATTAAAAGAAAAAGTGGTCACCCTGATTCACCCCTCCCCTCTCAGGGTGTCCCGGGGTCCTTCAAAAGGTTGGAAACAACATACTCTATACCAATCCTATATTTGGTATCAGAGCAGGTTTTTGAAATACATATACTCTCGAATAAGTTTTTCTTGCTCATTTTCCCATTCCGGAAATTTCCCACTCCGAACTTCTCATTTGGAACTTTCTTGTTACTATCTTGTGCTACTAACAAGTTTGTGTATCCAAGGTTTCTAGTATGGTAGGAATTAATGTTGGTTCAGTTGATAATATGAATCCTACAATACCACCAATCATTGATGGTAATGATTATGAATACTGGAGAGATCGTGTGAAGAATTTTGTTATCAATACTGGAGTAGACAACTTTGTTATGCTTACTGGTGATTATAAAATTCCTGACAAGGAAGTTAGAATTTTACTAACCAGGAAAAGCAAGAATATCAACTCAATTATAAGGTACGCAATACTTTACTGTGTTCAATGACTAGAAATATATATATCCAAATTTCTTCTTGTGAAGCATCTAACTGTATTTGGAAGAAGTTAGAGGTTACACACTTTGGAACTTCTAAGGTGATTGAGACTAGAAGAGCAATGCTTAGAGCTGAATATCATGGATTCAATTTTCCTTATGGAGAACCTATCTGTAAAATTCAATAGAGACTTATGACTATATTCAACAGTCTACAGTCTATGGGAGAGAAAGGTCTAGATGATGAAGCTCTTGTGGATAAGATAATTGATATTATACCAAATGAGTGGGAGTCCAAGAGAACAGCTATAGATGAGAACAGGAAGGTCACTCAAATTTCTCTTGATGAGTTATTTGGAACTCTTCTCCAACATGAGACTAGAATGAATAGAGATGCTGACAATATCAAAAAGAAGAATGGAAATGGTACTGTTACTTTTACAATAAATTCAAATCAGATGAAAGCTAAGACTCCTGAGAGAGTAACTAGATCCAAGTCTAAGAAAGTTATTTTCCAATCCGAATCTAGTGAGAGTGAAGTCTCAGAAAATGAACTAGAAAATATTGCTCGAAGAATGAACAAGATAGCTGGGTAGAGAAATTTTCAATCTAAGTATAAGAAAAAGGAAAGGAAAGATAGGAAAGATGGAGAAGTTACTTGCTATGAATGCAAGAGAAATGGACATATTAGACCAGATTGCCCTTTTCTCAAAAAGAAAGAAAGGAAAGAAAGGCATTCAGAAAGGAACAGAATGAAATAATATAAAGCCAAAGCTAAGAATGTTTTGAAAGCTAATGACACCTGGAGTGCCAGAAGTGGTGACTCTTCAGATGAATCTTCTGCTTATGAATCTTCAGGATAGAAAAATCTTGGTCTTATAGCCAGATTACCTATTGATAATCATTGTTTTATGGCTAAGGTATGAAATGCGGAATCATTGACCAATGTTTCTTTAAATTCGAATGATAGTAAATATTATAACTCTTTTGATGAAGAATCATCTTCTGATGAAGAAAATACTTTACCTACTTATGAAAAAGTTTCTAGGTTTGCTGAACTTCTTGAGATTGATAATTCCAAACTCAATAAGAAACATGATAAGGCAAACTCTAGGAATTCTATTCTTACAAAAGAGATTTCAGATATTTTTAAAGATCCTGATAGGAAAAATGCTGATTTTGAATGTATTTCAAAAAATCTTGAGGAAGTATGTTCTGAGAAGAAGAAACTTTCTAAAGAATTAGATGAAGTAATTTCTAAGAAAAATGTTTTCAAGCCTAACTCTAGTTCAAAAACTAATGATTTTGAGGATAAAAACTTGGTTGTAAAACTCAAGTCCGAAATTTTTTCCTTAAAGAAGTGTTTATCAAACATTACCCATGGTAAGGAAAATTTTGATAAAATTTATTCCCAAATACGACCTTTAAGAAATAAATCCAGATATGGTTATATCCATGCAAAACCAGTTTTTAGTAACAATTATTTTGTTCCTCAATGTGCCCCCTATTGTACTAAGTGTCAATGTTGTGGTCACTGGGCAATGAATTGTTCCTTAAACAAAACCCAATCCTTAGATTTTCACAAATCTTATTTCTCTAAGAAGTTGTGGGTTCATAAAATTTTATTTCATGGAAATCTCGGATCCAAGCAAGTTTGGATTCCGAAAATCTAATTTTCTTCTTGATTTCAGGAAAACAAAGAGAGTACCAGCAACAACACTTGGTACATGGATAGTGGATGTTCCCGGCACATGACTGGTAACAAAAGCTATTTTGAAAAGATTATAAAAATGAAAGGAGGAAATGTAACTTTCGGAGATAATGCTAAGGGAGAGATTGTTGGTATTGGTAATATTGTTCTTCATGGTAAAACTTTGATTTCAAATGTTCTTTTTGTTAAAGGTCTTAAGCACAACCTCATTAGCATAAGTCAGTTATGTGATGAAGGTTACCTTGTGAATTTTAGGAATGATAAGTGCTTAGTTCACAATTCCAAGGAAGATTTTATTCTCTCATCCAATAGGCAAGAGAATGTCTACACATTGAACCTAGAAGACCTTAGGAGTCAAGATTTACCTTGCCTAAGTGCAATGGAAGATAATTCCAGGTTATGGCATATAAGACTAGGACACTGTAATCTTAGAAACCTATGTAAACTCTCTACGAAGAAACTAGTTATGGATCTACCAGAGCTTAGGTTTGATTCTTCTAAAGTTTGTGATCCTTGTCAATATGGAAAGAAACATAAATCTAGTTTTAAATCAATCGGTGAAGGCTCAAAAACCGATGCATTACAGTTAGTGTAGATGGATCTTTTTGGACCAACATAAACTGGAAGTATTGGAGGAAAATACTATGTGTTTTTTCTAGTTGATGATTACACTAGATTTACTTGGGTCTATTTTCTAGCAAAGAAGTCTGAAGCTTTTTCCTATTTCAAAGGTTTTAGAGCTCAAGTTAAAAATGAGAAAAATATTCCATTGAAAACTATTCATAGTGATCATGGAGGAGAATTTCAAAATTCGGATTTTGAAACTTTTTGTAGTAAGAAAGGTATTACTCACAATTTTTCAGAACCTAGAACTCCTCAGCAGAATGGTGTAGTTGAAAGAAGAAATATAATTCTTTAAGAAATAACTAGAACCATGTTGAGTGAATATTCTATTGCTAGACATTTCTGGGATGAAGCTGTAAGTACTGCTTGTTATACTATAAATCGAGTTTTGATTAGCCCTTTTCTTAATAAAACTCCTTATGAGTTATGGAATGGTAGAAAACCAAGACTATCTTACATAAAGGTTTTTGGTTGCAAAGTATTCATTTTGAATACTAAAGATAACTTACATAAATTCACACCAAAATCTGATTAAGGGATTTTCTTAGGCTATTCCACAACCTCTAAGGCTTATAGAGTTTTTAATAAAAATACTTGCACTGTTGAAGAAACAGTACATGTAAAATTTGATGAGTCAGATCCTTTTGTTTTTAAACCACCTCAACCTACATCTTCGGATGTGTTTTCAAAAACTGATTATCAAACTTTGATAGAAGAACCATCTGATAAGGATAATGTTCTTGAAGATACTTCTGAAACATTTACCCCAGAAGACTTTCTACCTTATGTTGATGAACATGATTTACAAAACCCAAATCAGGTGTTTCTTAAGAATCATCCCAGTGTTAGTATCACTGGTGATGTAAATCAACCTGTAAGGACTAGAAGTTCCTTAAGAAATGAAGTAGAACATCTAGAATATCTTTCCCAATTAGAACCAAAAAGCACTGATGAAGCTTTAGGTGATGATGATTGGATCAAAGCCATGCAAGATGAACTAAATGAATTCGAAAGGAATAAAGTCTGGACCTTGGTTGAAAGACCTAAGGAAACTTCTATTATTGGAGTAAAATGGGTCTTCAGAAATACATGTGATGAAAATGGAGTCATAGTAAGAAATAAATCTAGACATGTTGCTAAAGGCTATAATCATCAAGAGGGAATAGACAATGAAGAAACCTATGCTCCAGTAGCTAAACTTGAATCTATCTGTATTCTACTTGATTTTGCAGCATTATTTAATTTCACACATTTCCAAATGGATGTGAAATGTGCTTTTCTTAACGGTTATGTTCAAGAGGATGTTTTTGTTGAACAACCTCCTGGCTTTGAAGATACAAAACATCTGGATCATGTTTTTAGACTTACCAAAGCTTTGTATGGTCTTAAACAAGCCCCACGAGCATGGTATGATAGACTCACTAGATTTTTGCTTCAAAATAACTATCTTAAGGGAAATGAAGAACCAATAGTTTTTATAAAGAACGATAAGAAAATTGTTTTGATTGTTCAAATTTATGTCGATGACATTATATTGGGTTTAACTCAACAATCATTGACTAACTCTTTTGCTAGTCTGATGAAATCTGAGTTTGAAATGAGTATGATGGGTGAGTTAACATTTTTCCTTGGATTTCAAATTTCTCAAAAACCAGAATGAATCTTCATATCACAACATAAGTATATTAACGATCTTCTTAAAATGTATGGTTATGACAACACTAAGAGTATTAGTACTCCCATTGGTACCTCAAACTCTTTAGATCTTGATGAAGCTGGGAAACCATTAGATCAAACATATTTTAGAGGTATGATAGGAAGTTTACATTACTTAACAGCTAGTCGACCAGACTTGATGTTTTCAGTATGCTTATGTGCAAGATATCAATCCAATCCTATGGAATCTCACTTAAAGGCAGTAAAAAGAATTTTTCACTACCTTAAGGGAACCATGGATCTAGGATTATTTTATACTTCTGGAAATGATTTTGTTCTAAAAAGCTTTTCTGATGCTGACTTTGGTGGATGTAGAATGGATAGAAAACGTACATTCGGAACTTGTCATTTCATAGGAGATTCGTTAGTTTCTTGGTCCTACAAGAAGCAACATTCCGTAGCACTTTCCACTACTGAAGCTAAATATGTAGCAGCTGGAAGTTGTTGTTCTCAAGTGTTGTGGATGAAACACACACTCACAGACTATGGCTTGAGTTTTACTAAAACAAAAATTTTGTGTGATAACACAAGTTCCATTTCCCTAAGTAAGAACCATGCACATCACTCCCATGAAAATCACATAGATATTAAGCATCACTTTCTTAGGGATCACACACTAAAAGGATATATTATTCATCAGTTTATTGGAACACAAGATCAACTTGCTGATATTTTCACAAAATCTTTGCCTTCTGATAGATTTGAATACATTAAACAGAAGATAGGGATGATAACCATAAGGTAATCTTCCTTAATTAACTTTCTGTTGAAAAAGTATCCTTACAGTAATAAAATCCTTTTCATATGGGGAGTACATTTGCTTGATAGAATAGAAAAGTTTTTCAAAATTTGTTTTCAAACATTTCGGAACGAAGATTTTCATAATGAAGATTTCCAGAACTACAATTTTTCCAGAATGGACATTTTTGTACAGAATACTTATGGAATGGAAGTATTCGTATTAAAAACTTCCGGAATGGAAATTTTCATACTGAATCATTCATACTGTGTTTTTCGTACTGAATTTTTCATACTGATTTTTTCGTACTGAGTTTGTTTTCTGTAGTAAAGTTTTTACGAACTCTGTATTTTCATAATAATGTTTTTTTCTCGTTGTCATTTTTATATTACCCATTATAAATAATCCTCCTAAGCCAATCCTAATGGTATGATTTCCTTACTCATGTTTTTGTAGTCATTTTTTTTCTTGCTGGCATTTTCTTTTAATATGTTATCAGATTATAGTTTTCTTAATTCTTGGTTTAATAAAAACCTCAAAAAGATTGGATTCAAATTTTCTTGAGAATTCATTTTCAACCGTCAGATCTGATCTCATCTTATCACAACCGTTCGATCAACCGAGGAAGTTGAACCGTCGTTTCATTGACTTTATAAAGGGTACCCAAATACTTGTCCCACAACGGTTCTCAAGCTCTCGCGTCCCGAATCTCTGCCTCTCTGTTTTAAATCCATTTCGAACTTCAGTTTTCTCCGTTCTGAGTTTCTCAGAGGAGCTCAGCTCTGAATGTCTGTGGAGTTAGCTTCTGAATAAATGTCATCCTCCAAGCCTATTTCACAATGGTTAGTTTACAGAGAAAGGCTAGTCCATCCACATTTCTTCAAAAACTATGATTCTCTTATTTCAAAGAACATTAAGTTGAATGGCTAGGAATATATTGATGTATCCAAACCGGGGAACCAAGATGATGTTTTTTCGGAGTTACTTGTTGAGTCTATGAAACAGTTTCCTTCTTTAGGGAAGATAATAGGGAGAAATTTTCTTTTAAGTCTTATGGAAAGACTTATAAGCATTATTATACCAATGAAGAAAGCTTGGTAGGGCTGACTTATGAAGGAGAAGCCGAATTTATTTCTCATGTATTGCCGAATTCTAAGGCTATCTTCGACAAGGAAAAAGCCTTGAAAACTCTCGGACTCTCAGATGACAAAGCTCCGAAGATTGCTAGTTTGCCTACAAATTTCCGGATTCTAGTGTTTTGGGTACAAGGTCTTATCGTACTGAGAAAAGGTGATAAAGACTATTTGAAGAAGAGTGAGATCTATATCTTAGATTTTCTGATAAATCTAAGGAAGTTTAACTTCATGAGGCACATTCTTATAACCATTGAGAATCTTAAGAAATGAAATCTCAGAGCCCAAATCGTAATATACCCAGCAATTTTATCAAAGTTGATAGTTCGGTGCCTTGAATCTTTCAAGGAAGCTTGCAGATCTAAACCAAGGGTTTGAAAAATTTTGTTGCTCAGTGATGATACCCTTAAGAGGATAGATGTGGCTTTTAACAAGGAGACTGGTGAGTTCTTCGATTTTCTTAATCAAGAAGAAGCGGCTTCGAAGGCTGCTGAACCAGAATCATCTAAGACAGTAAATAAATTAAAGTTGAATGAAGTTGCAGCTGAAGTAAAGGATCCAAAATCTAAGGAAGTTCAAACCGCACCTCCCAAACCAAAGAAGAAGAAGGCCTATCCGGATGAGGTTGTTGCGAAGTGGAGATCAGATAAAGAGATAAGGAAAAAAGGGGATCCGCAGTTCGGATTGGACCCTGCGAAGACTAAGGCATTGAAGGAGAGAACTGCTGATGAGCTTGAAAAACAAGTATAGGAAAAGAAGCTTAAGAAGAAGATGACAGAAGCCGAGGCAGTCCAAGCATTGTTAAAATTTAATGAGATGGTATCCGGAAGCATTCCAGTTCCGAGATCTTTCTCCTTGGAATATCTACCTGAGACTCCAGGAAGAAACCTCGATTTTCAGAAAGAGACTAGAGTTGAGCATGTTGAGCAACTCAAGCAGATTGAGCAAGTGGGAGAGGAAGAAGTAGTTGCTGAAGGAAGTGGTGAAACAGAAGATTTATTAAAAGAAAAAGATGATTATAAGGGGTCGCCTTTGGAACATCTGTCACTCTGAACATCAGAGGGTGAATCATCTATGTTAGTAACTCCAGAGAAGGATAAGAATGAGGAAGATGTTGTTCAAAAAGTTTTTGATGATATTATTCAAGTATCTACTAGCGAGCATAAAACTCCTGATCAAGAATCTATTCCGAAAAAGGACAAGGGAATGCAACTCCTTGTTGAGACTCTGAAATTAGTGGCAAGCAAGAAAAGAGAATTTGGTGATTCATCTAAAAGGAAGTTGGAGCTTATTGAGGAAGAAAATTCTCCACGCAAATTTTCAGATTCGGAGTCGTCCTCATTGGGAGATGACTTTGTTGTTTAATCTTTGAGGAAGTTAGTTGGTTCCATTCCGATCATCTTGACTATAGATTCAAGATGCCAAATGCTCCAACATGCTCTGAATAAGAAATCAGATTCCGTATCTTTATTCATGGATAAGTATGTCGGGATAGAAGCTGAATTCAAATCTTTTCTTGTTGGCTATGAAGCCCACAAAAGATCTTGCAAGAGAATGACGAGCTGGTCAAGGAATACTGTGGAAGAGATGAGGGTATTCTATGAGTTTCAAGACATTGATAATGATGCCTTTGAGACTAAGGATAGGAAAATAAATGAGTTAACTTCATCCTTTGAATAGAAGCTGACAGATGAAAAGAACTTCCGGATTCAAGAAATCAGAGATCTGAATGGGAAGCTGAATTCCATTTCTCAAAACTGGAAGTTTGAAAGGGATCATCGGATTGAGTTTGAACAGATGATGAAGTCTCAGGAAGAAAAGATCAAGGCTCAGGAAGAAAACCTGAAAGCCCAGGAATAAAATATTGAAGCTCAATCTACAAGAATAGTTGTCTTAGAGAAGCAAGCTAAAGGAGATCATAAAGACCTGAAGAAAATCAATACTATTCTTAAATGGCTCATTTCGATGGAAAAAGATCTGAAATAACCAAATCTGATCTTTTTGTTGTATCTAGTTTTCTTTGTTGCCAACATTTCAAATCTAATGAAAATTGTGCATGTCGTTCTTTTGTTGTTTTTATTAATTTTTTCAGGTACTTTGTTATTTTTTCCATTCCATAGATTTCTTTTTGAAAATCACAATGGGGGAGAAGGAAAAGATCCTTAAGAAAAAGAAGAACTCTAATAAGAGTTTATCTAAGGGGGAGAAGGAAAAGATCTGTAAGGAAAAAGAACTCTAACAAGAGTCTATCTAAGGGAGAGTTTTTTAAAAGAACACTTTCTTATTTTTAATGAAATGTCACTCCGAACATCTAGAATACGATCCTTAGAGTTTCAAAGCCTAAGGGGGAGTTAGTCGTATTCATCAATTTCCTTAAAGACAAGGGAGATAAGGCTTAATGTTTTCCTTTCTTCTTAGAATTTCTTTTTCGTAAGGATGTTTGTGCTTTCCAAAAAGGGGGAGATTGTTGAGTCAATAAGGTTTTCCTTATGAAATTTTCATTCCTTCTTGATTTGAAAATCACAAACACTTTATCCTTAAGAAAAAAATGATTTCTAAAGGAAAAATTCTTTCTTAAGGAAAATTGCTTTCTTAAGGAAAATTGCTTTTATAAGGAAAATTGCTTTTATAAGAAAAATTATCCTTATCATATTTTCATCAATATTTTTCTTAAGTATGAGATTCTGATTCATTTATATTTTCTCGGAATTTATTGAAACATTGATATAAAGCATTCTGTTTTAGGATCCGAATTCTGGATAAGAACTGTAAGGATGTTTCACTCTGAATTGCAGATGAGAATTGCAATAATGTTTCATTCCAAATTCCGGATACGAACTCTGATTAAGTTCTACTCCAGATTCCGGATAATGAATTCTTATGAAGTTCGATGAAGAATTCTCATTACGAATTCTAATGATGAATTCTCATTATGAATTTTGATGATGAATTCTCATTACAAATTATGATGATGAATTCCCATTCCGAATTCTCATTCTGAATTCTCTTATAAAACAGAATCTAATTATCTTTGTTTTATACACTCTGAATTTATTCAGACTCCGAAAATAATTTTTTGGTTAGACTCTGAACTTTCATTTTTCTTATGCCTTCATTTTTTGACTACTCTTTATTATTATCCTTACACTCTGAACAGTCACTCCGATGTTTTCATTCCGAACTTTTCAGTTAGATTTTAAACAGTGTTGTACATTCTGTTACACTTGTTTTGTTATAAAACGATGTCATCCATTCTGTTATAAACTAACCGTTGGGTAGGTGACACATGTACAGGTCCCTCCGATTTTTAAGGAAAATATGACCGTTGGGAAGGAGGCTGACCTTACCTATAAATAGGAGCTCATTTGAAAGAGCTTGATACTGATTATAGATGAACAACTTGGTTTTTTGAAGACATGTTGTTGAAGTGATTTCTATAGAGAGAGGCTCTTATTAACTCTTAAAGCTTCGTGCGACTCCGAATGTTGGTGATTACATTCGAAGGCTTCCGGGGATAGGAAGATAGAGGTGCCGACTACCTTGAAATTAGAGGGCTTCCTTACTGAGGAAGACAGAGGTTGCCAACTTCCTTGAAGTTGAGGGCTTGCTGGGATAGCAAGACAGAGACTCCGATCTTCGTATCGAGGGCTTACCCTGGTGTGGATAAGACAGACTTTCTTGAAAGTATAAATCAAGGGACCTTTATCCAAGGTTGTTGGATACCCTTCTCTTTGGGTTAAAAGACATATATCTTGTTACTTGTAGTTCTACTACTTGTTTATTTTCTGCTGCATTTTGTATTGTAAGGAAAGTATATCTTTCTTATACTTACATACTTTTACTCGTTTTCATTTAGATTCTATATGCTTTAAGGTAGAATCAAATATTGTAATCTTTTGTTACATTTCAATTTCCGGAACCATATTTCCGGAACCTACTTTGGGAATATATTTCCAAGTTTTCATTTGGTATTAGAGGTGTTGTGAATTTTCTTAAGTTTAACTTTGTTAAACTTAGCCCTTTCCCTTACTTAAGGAAAAACATAGTTATTCGTAACTAACTTTAAAGGTTTCAAAGGAATTTTTAAAGTATACAATTCACCCCCCTCTTGTATATTGAGCATCTACATCACTATTTCGATCCTTCAATCTGGTCTCTTAGATCCATTATTAGGTGACACTCTCATCGATGATGTTTTAAAACTAGTTATGTGATGAGTAATAATCATTCATTTATTTATATGTTGATTCGGAATCTTCTGGGATTTTAGTAGTTTTATATGATGATTTATATGTAACTCATTGTTGATAACCAACCCAACTAGAAAGACCCTCGATATTGTCTCGTATAGATAATTTTTCTAATTGGGGATTGATATAGGGAATCTATATGGACATCAATGTCGGGGTATTATCTATATTAATTCCAATATTTATTTGGGTATCTGTGTTGGAGATCATGATAAAGCAATTATTTTAACAGAGGAAATGGGATATATGATTTTCTAGCCATAGTAATTGATTAGGTTCACCTGAAATATCTAGAATATTTCATATTTCATGTTGTTTTAATAATCTATCTTCAAACTAATGTTATTACACATGTTGATGGTTAGAGAATGGATTGTGTCAGGGACCCAATATTCGAAGAGACATGATTTGTTTTTATTATGATGGGTAGGATCACAAGAAATGTGATTTCCTAACCCAATGTTCTAATGATGGTGGAAGGGAACTTTGTGGGCGTCTCTGGAAGAGAAAACCAAATGATATCGAATCACCGAAGGGTATTCATGGAATACCCTAGGGAGGCAGTACTGATAGAGGGGCTAGAGTATACCTAGAAAGATTATTTAATAGTATAGTTTTATTTTAATGATCTATGAGCTAAGGTGGGTTATTACTTGGCATCACATGATATGATTATGTGTATGATGGTAATTTTTCTACTTTATCAATGTTATGTATAAATATTAGAATGATTCATTATTTTATCACCAATAACTATTTTGGGATTGTGATATTCATAGGGATAATTTATCCCTTCATTTAGAGATATATATTACACTCAATAGTGATTTCATTATATTACCCAACTGATAATAGAGTGAGACAGTGCTTAGAGGGGAGGGATTCTTGTGTTTCCTCTTTTTCATTTTGATGAAACATTATAACAAAATTATATATGCGGATTGAATATCCATTATATTCTCCTAGATATAAATTTATCATTTGACTGTTAGGATCCCCATGGGAGATATTATGAGATTATCCATTAAATATGAGAAGGACATTTTGGAGAACATGTTGGTAAAATGTGCAGAAAGCAGCAACCAATATCTCATTAGAAGGTGAGTTTATCCCTTGGTGTAGTTGTCACATAAGACTCCTAGATTCCAATAGTTGTGTAGAAATAAATGGATTTAATTTATAATTATTGTTCACGTTTACCTCTACATTAATTTGTAGAACCATACATCAAACTAAACCTAGATATTTGACAAAAACAATCTATGTAATATTTGATTAACCCCACTAATATTTGGAGGCTGAGGGTATTGTTGTAGTACCATTAAAATAAGGGATTCATCAAACCTAGTGTCACCCCCTATGTGGCTCTGTAATTGTTCAATAAAATTTTATATTGTATATTGAGAAAATGAATTTATGTTCTATGTATTAACCATGTGACGGTCAAGAAAAGATATCATATATCATCGATCAAAAACCTCTTTCACCAGATTAATGGGCCAAAGATGGATCCCTAATATTGATGAATTGTTTTTCTATAACACGTTGTGGGTTCATGTAGATTACATAATAATGCTAAAATTCTAATTTTAAAGAAATATATATCATCAATATTTTCACCATTTTGGGGTTATAAATGATTCTGATATCTTCAAGAGACTCACAAACCAGAACATCCAACTTTTCTAGGATCAAATCATTGTTATATATGTTGAAGAGACTCTCATTTAATCATCATTATAGGAGGGTCAATGAGAGAATATATGGAGGATATTTCCTAGATTGAACAATATTTTTTTCATACCTTACTCGAAATTAAGATATGAAAAAAAATCTATTTTTTATCCTTCATTATTCAATTTTAACAATATATATTTTGGATTAATTCCCCACTTTTGGTATCTAATTTTTTCTATTAAGAACTTATATAAATTATTCATCTATATTTTTAGAACATTGATTGGATATTTTTATAATTATCTTCTAAGATTCTATCCCCTAATCCAATTGATGGAAATAATATTTAATCATAAAATCTATTATGATCCTAATATGATTATTACATTACTAAATGTCATCTAATATTCCCAATTAGATTGAGTCAATTCCATAAATAATGTAACAAATAATTAACTTTTTCAATTAAAAAATTTGGAATATATTTTATAAATCTCTCAAATAATATGATTGAAACTACATTGGAGAATAATATATAATGAATATCTCTATTTTTTGGGGTGACATACTCTATAAAATAATAATACCTAATAAATGTACATATCCTTAGTGTAATTTCAATATCTATTTTAAAATTCATATGAGGATCATGTTGTTTTCTCCTAAATCATCTCGAATCAGAATTGATTTTTAACATGTTGAATCATGACACATTACTTCATGATGCAGATCCATGCACCATAAATAGATAAATAATTCAAGTAATTTACAAATAATTTGACCTCCTTGATGTAAAATATATGTTCTAAAAAACTCATTATCGTTATTCTGCAAGTTTTATAGTGATTTATTCACTACAATATGATTCCTTAAATTAAACATATTCCATGTCCTAACATATTTTCTAATAATTCATATCGTTTACTATGTTTTTCTGGTATTTTTTTTGTCAACATTCTATATGATAATATTAAATATATACTTTTTTTTCTCTAATTAATACCACATAGATTTCCAAAACTATATTCTTGTTTAAAAGAGAGAAATATGGTTTCATAGTACTCAAATTGTGACTTAATGTTTGTAGGATTTGGTTGTTGGTTGTTGTATTAAAAACATGAAAAATACTCAAAATAATCTTCATGGTTATCCTTTTTTATTAATAATATTATTCATATGTATAATTTTTCCCCAATAGGTCAGCCATTCAATGACACAACCATCCAAATAGATAAATATTTTTTCTTATATAGAAACTTTTTAATATATTGTAAGATGATATTTTATAATGGTTATTTAAATTAAATAATGATTATATTTCTCCACATAATCACTTACAACCTTTTCCATTCCAATATAAACATGATCATTATTCTAAAGAAACATATTTTCCTATAATAGATAGATTTATGGCTTCTATATTTCCCATGAATACAATATATTCAAGTACACTCTATGTATTTAGAGATAAAGTTATAAAATAATTCTTCACCAATAGGTTAAAAATAATTTTCAACTAATTCCCATCTTAAATATATCTATTCTCCAAAAAAATTTAATTGATGAAAAATCCAACTCACAAAATATGCATGAATAATTGAATTTTTTAATATTTTTTTCAAATTATTCCAAATATTTATCTCCACAAAATAAATTAATCTTTTCCAAATTAAATTTTTGGATTTATGGTTAAATGTTTTTCTCCTAGTTTGTTAATATAATTTAATGTCCACCTTATCCAAATTCATATTTAAAATCTCATGATTTTTCTTTTCATTACCCCTATTAACATAACATTATAAAGTTTTTCTTCTCAGGTATACTCCCCCTTTTTAGGATAATAGTTTGAATAGATTTAGAGAATTTATAAACGCCATTTATAATGAAATTACATTATAAGAAATTATATACACATTTTTTTACATCTATGTCTCAAGGAACTATAAAAAAATTGTGATTTTTGATTTTAATATTAGTTTAATTAAAAATATTCTTAAACAATATTTTCTTGAGCGATTTTTTTGATTTAATAACATCCTGCCTTTTAGAATCCCTCTCATCCACAAGTTATATAATTCATGATTTTTATTTTTTCAATATCATTAAATCACAAGGAGGTTTAATTAGATATTTCAATGTTTGAATTAACCACATAGATATGAATCATTAATAAATCTCTAATCCAATATCTTTAAAACCCAATGTTATATATAGGATTCTAGTTTAATAATGTAAAATTTATATTTATCTAGCTCCTATTGCAAAATGATCACCATATTTATTAAATTTTATTCCAGGTTATCATAATTATAATTATAAATGAATATTAAGGAATTAAAAAATGTACTATGTGTCTGATTCATACCAGGATTTGATTCAGTTTCTACAACTTTTTTTTCAAATCATTATACTAATATAAATACAAGATACTTCCTGAACCACTGGGTACCTATTTTCACAAATGAGTATAATAGGTCATTTAATTTTTATGAGTAACCCCGCAACCAAACATAATATCCCATAATATTGACTGAAATATATTGTGAAAAATACTTCTTCATGAGGGAAAACAATTTTTTAATAAAAATTCATTTTATTTTTCTTTTATTATCATGATTAATAGTCATTCAAAAACACATTACTAGAAAAACACAAATAAACATGAATTTCATAGTAGTTTTCACTTATTCACCTCATATGTCTTATTGGTTTTTTCATCTCATATTAGTAAAATATATTTCTTTATATAATTTATTTCTCCCCAAATAGTATCATGATACCACTTCAT
Source organism: Viscum album (assembly GCA_963277665.1). Classification (NCBI taxonomy): domain Eukaryota; kingdom Viridiplantae; phylum Streptophyta; class Magnoliopsida; order Santalales; family Viscaceae; genus Viscum; species Viscum album. Next base: position 861,468,566 of record OY728151.1, read on the forward strand.
ATTTGATATATGTCATTTAAACCAAAAAAAATTATAGAATATAAATTATATTAATTATGTATATTTATAATAGATTCAATGTCCATATTTATATTTTACTACAAAATTTGTTTCTCAAATCCACATACTTATTCCAAAAACACCATAATAATATTATATTTTTTATTCAATATTGATATAATTTGAGGGCTTCAATGACTTTGAATAACAATTTTTATAGATATCTTTCTATCACAATAATGACTGAAAGATATTTTCTCACAATAGATCATAAAAATAATTATTAACAATTGATAATTCATAAATTCATTAGGAGAGTGGTTCTTCATGACCATCCTCATGTTGAATAATTTTATTTTCCTTGTGAAATCACCACATTGTTTCCTACTCCATTCCAATCATTTTTAGTGGTTATCATATATGGGACACAATATATATAATCATTAAAATGGATATAAACAATAATGATTCAAAACACCCTTGTTATGGGATTATCGACTATTAAGAGACTCACTAACTAGGTATATTTAACGTCCCTTGATTTATCACCACTACAACATTCATCTAGGTTCATATCATATAGGTGGGGCCTTCCATTAGTCTTCTCAATTATCATTGTGGAATAATTTAAAAAACCACTTTGGCATGTATTGTGCTATAATTTAATTTCCATTAAGTATACTATAGATATTTTATCCTTAGTGACTCAATCATCATGTATTCATCCTCATTTATAACATTTGGATAAGATTTTATATTACTCTTCCATGTTTTATTACGTTATATCTATAATGATCTTTGTGAGTGAACAATTATTATTGATTTTTGGACCATTCATTGAGTTCCAGCTTTCATTTATCCAATATAACGAATCTATTATTCTGTATAATAGTTTATCATCGATGTGAAAACAATAAAAACCTTTTTTATAGGAACTAATTATTTCATTATTAAGAAATTATTTAATACCTTATTGTAATTAATTTCCATATTGACCATGGTAAAAAAATAAAGGAAAAATATCACAATTGAATAAACATTACATAATCATTGCTCTATTAATAAGTCATTATAATAAATTATCTTTAACTAATGGTCCATTCAGCTTAAGAAATTTTTATAGGGTATGGCCCATTCTTCCACAAAAGTAATACAACATTTCTACCTTCCATTTACATCCTTCACTTCTAGATTTATTTTGATTTTCTCATTATCCATAAAATTTATATTGGAACCCCAGAAATCTCATATTTTTTATGTTGTGAGGATAAGCTCATAATAACAGCAGTAGTGTTTGGGAATTTTTTTCCACCCCACTATCCTATCATCCTTATAGATTAATGGGTAATTAATTTACTTCAAACATAAGCCATATATTTCATCCATTATAGTTTTGTTTTGAGAGTGATAATTAATGCTTATAATTCCTTCTATGGGATCTTGTTTTTCTGAATCATGTAATATTTCATCACATATATCTCTTTATAAAATCATTTTTACACCATTTTTTATTACTCTGTTATTCCAATACACCCATTTTTCATAAATAAATTTCCCCAACAAAGACCCTACCATGAAGACATATTCAAAAAAATAACAATATCTATTTCATCCAACATTTCATAAAACACATATATATTATCTTTATTCATATTCAAACTTCTTATAGATTGATTACAAGATGATGTTTCCACTTCTATCATTAATTTACCATCTATATCATAAGTCATGGATCAAAATTAAATTCTATATTTTAAGAAATAAAACACTTATAACCTAGTGGGTGTGTTATGTTTATATGGAGACTTATGTATATTCATCATATTTTATCATTTAGACATAATAAAATCCATAAAGTGTTCGGTGTCCTTACTATATGATGAAAACTGGGGGATAATTGATTTATTTTTCCATATGTAGAAAATATTTTTAGAATATTGATTTGGATTTTCGTTTTGAGTGTTATAATAATTCATTATGTTGATTTTAAATGTATATAATGGTCTAAGAGGTGCCTTGGGTGATCAAGATATTGTCAGTCTAATGTATAAGTGACTATGTTTCATATTATGTCCATAGGTGGCTCATCATGAAGATATATGTAATTTTACCACCATGAAGAGGCATGAGCAGGTGACCATCATACTATAACATTGTATGGATGTTCTTCTATAGGTTACTTAATGACAATGAGTTATGTTGTGTTCAGGGTATGTTCTTTGGAAATAGGTAGTTAGAACAACATAAGTAGTTTGTAAGTGTAGCATGGTTCTTTGTACGGGAAAAAAGGCATGGTCATGATGTCTTGTTATAGGTGTTCCATTATGTGGGGATAAATCACAAGTATTTCATTCCATATTTTCAAATGGACTTAAATGTCACTCCATAAATGGATGGATTCATTCCATTATATAAATTAATATTTTTCAATTTAAAAACCACATATATTAATTTGAAAAACCTAAAATAATTCGATTTGAAAAACAAAATTTTGGGCATTTATGATCTTATAATGGCCCATTTATATCATCATATAGCCAATAAATGGAGTAAGAAAATGAATGGTTGTCAAACCATGTATAAAGTACGGTATAGTTTTTATTATTAGGAATAAGGGAGTCCACTCCATAAGAGCTCACTCCAAGAGAGTTCTCATTCTACCAATACCTAGAGTGTCGTTTTTGAATTCCTTGGTTTTATAATGATAAGGGTCACAAATAGATGTGCTGTTATATGGGGATGTAGTGAATTACGTGATTCTTATTATTGGAGTGGTAATTGTACTATTAATGACAGATTGATGTTGTTCTGTGACAATACATATTGATAATGGTTTTTTGGATTTTGTTTGGAGGGAGGTATGGAAATCCATTACCTGAAGGGGTAGGATATGAAGGGTGTTGTGTAGGGCCTAAATGGATTAAGTGATTAGGGTTACACCTTTATTGGGGTTTTATAATTTATTTTAAAAATAATGGATATATAGTCTTTTTGACATTCAATAATTAGATCCACTTTAGGATATTTAATTTTTTTTTGTTTGAGCATGGGGTTGAGCTCCTCTACCCTTTAACCTCTTCCCTTTATCCACTTTTATATATTGTGATCAAAGGTTATTTTCTGCCTAATATAATACTAGATTCCATTACTATTTATTAGTTATTTCCACTCACTCATTTTCATATATTAATTTTGGGTTTTTTAAGGTTTGATTAATATCCAATTTGTGGAAGGAGGAACAAAGCTCAGTGTGATGTGGAATTTTTTCCACTGCTAAACGAGATCTTGGGAGAACACATGGAATAGTTTTAGTACGGTTTAATTGAGTTATTTCCCTTATTTGAACTAAATATGGTTTTCTTCATTTTTTTAATTTGTAGATGAGTTGAAATGAGAAATTGATAATTTTAGTGTGCAACATATTTCTCATGGTCTAGTAAAAAAAGGACACATAAGACAAATTATTTTATTATTTACAATGAAAATTAGGTAAATAAAAAATTATGTTAATGTAACAAATTAAATTATTTTTTATTTCCACTGAAATGGTATTGATTTAGTTATGGAGTTATATGGTTTGGTTATGGATGTTTTTTCTTGGAATTGTTTCAATGAGTGTGAATGTTTCTTCGTAAAGGAAATTACTCCACATATCATAGGTGTTCTAGAAAATATACCTTGGGTTTATGAATATTGTTTTATAAATCCTTATATGAAACCATTCTAGTCATGTATATCTATCCTTGAATTAAAAATCAATTCATTCTTCATAAATCCTAAGAGTAGATGGGTCTTTTTTAACTACCTTAAAAACCAGAACATGTAAAAATTATGTTGTGTTTAACTAAATCAATTTTATGATACACCTCACATATAATAACAACAAAAACTAAAATAACATGATTAATAACTATCTAATACAAACTATTATGGAAAACCCCTAAAATTTATTTCCATTAATAAATAATTAATTAATATGAGTTAATATTCAAACATAAATTTTTTAATAAAATGTGTTTTCATTGTATTATTTTTTAACTTTTAGGAAAAAGTCAAAAATTATTCAGATAAATTAGATATAAAATTTTTCATTACATAATACATTAATTAAAAATTTATATGATATTATTGTTTTGTTTTTTTAGAAATTACTTATTTTTAATTTAGAAATACATTTTCTAAAAGACTTATAATTTATATTATTAATTCATTATGTTAGTGTATCATATGAGTTTGAAAAAAATTTATAAAATAAAATATATATGTATGGAATAAAATTATTCATTTTAATATATTCTCTGATTATAAAAATCATATTTCTAATATTTTTAGAAATAAAATATAATATTTTTTCAATAAAAAGAAGTTATATGGGTTTTTGTTGAATAAATTACTTTCATGGAAATATTATGTTTCTGTTCCATGAAACCATGATATATTTCATTTATTTTATAATAAACTAATTTATTTTATGGTAATTTATATGTTTAAACTATATTTCATACACATGAATTTTAGGATTCAAATAAACTAATCTTAAAAACATTATTACTTTATTATAATTGTTAATTTAAAAATTAATATCTCAAAATATTAAAAACATTTTTTTGTAATGTTATTTTCAAAATAGATAATATAAGTATCAAATTATGTAAAATTATTAAATCTTATACATATTTATTAAATTTAGATACCATGGAATAAAATTAATTTACAAGGTAAAAGTAGATTTCCGTAGAAGATAAAAAGATAAATGAAAAATCATTGAAACACAAAATAACGTCTCATAAATTACTAGTTGATGTGATTTTTGACCCCAAATAAACTTCACGCTCCTATTTTATATATTTTTATTATTAATCCTCCAATATTAAATTTTTATTATTAAAAATATAGGGATTATTTCAAAAACATAATTCAATAATACTACCATATATTAATGATTTTAAATCATTTTTATAATACAAATAACTATTTATATAATATGTACAAATGGTTATATAGATTTTTGGGTTTTTTTATTATCAGACTATGCAAATGGTTTTCATTGAAAACTCTTATATAAACCATGAAGTATTTCTCATATAGATGGTTTTGTGTAAACCATTACAAAACATCAATACCAATAGTTCATTATAACCATTTTTCAATGGTATTATACCCATCTTCCACAAAAACATCACATACTATCTTCAAAAATCAATAACACAACCTATAAAAATTATAGAAATCATAGAATACATTCCCTATAGAATGTTTTTTATATTTTATCAATTAAACAACTGATAGGTATGTCATCAATATTCACAATATTCACAATTCTATAACAAGGATATATAATCATAAAACATTTTTTGTCATAAAATTGATTCCACATATATTTTTAATTATGTTAAACTCAAAAATGAAGGGTGTAAATATCTTACACATCACTACAACTTCTTTCATATTCATCATTACTTCCTGGATATCCTCATTAGTATAATCATCAATGTAATCGTCGTCATCACCAAGAGTTTCTCTCAAAAGCCTCAACTATGCACATAATTTATATGAAATCGTTCATTATACAAAGAACATAATTTTTATAGGCATTTATCGAAAAACATAATAGATTCTAATGTAAGTAATGGAAATTAATATTTCATGGCATTCAGAACCCACTCAGTGACCATTTTACTACATTCACAATCCTATATATATTAATTTTTACATTAGCTACATAACATGATAACATTATAGCCTAATTCTACTAACAAGTATAGAGGTGATAGATGAGGCTCAATACTATATACAGACGACACACATCCATGATCGACATCAGACTCTCCACAAGTGATCCTCACCTTATAATGATCCCAATTTATCATGTAATTAAATTTTTTCAAATTTCTTTTCATTTAGGTCCTCCAAGGAACACTGATTAAAATATAAATATAGTATTCAAATATAAAAAAGTTATTAAATTTTGAAAAAATAGTAACATGACATAAAATATTTTTATATATTTTTTCTTTATAGAACTTATATCATTTATTCTCCTACTCATAGAAAAAATATTCATTAGGAATATGTCCCTTTATTTTCAAATATTCTTAGTGAAATTGACATTGATTACTAAAAGACTATATAAATTAATAATTACAATTTTTTGATAAAAAAATTACATTCTAACTAGTGCCCAACTGATAAAAATAAAAACAAATTCAATAAAAAATCAATGATATTTTATTCTTTTTTATTGAATATTTATATTTTCTTATTTAATTTTTTACTAAGATAGTATGTAATTTATTTTCCACAACGTTTTACTAATTTTCATTCATTGTTTTCAATTATAAATATTTAGAGTTAGTCAGTTATAATGAAAAAATTTCCAATATGATTTCGTAATATCGTATCAAATTGAATTATGTATGGTCTAAATCGAATCATTTTGGTAAAATATAGTGCATTTTAGGTAGTTTTTATTCATTTCAATTCAATTTTATTTGGTTGTCTTCAGTTTTGTCTTGTATGTGTGTGTGGGTTTCATTTCCATTAAATTTAATTAAATTTCATTTGAATCGTTTTCATTTAGTTTGATCCTAATCAAGTTTGATTTGTGTTATTTTTTCTTGTTTGATTTGGTTATTTTGGTATATAGTATATTCTAATTTGGTATTGTTAAGACGAAATCAACTAATTTTGAATTCCTTTAACAAATAATTATTTAGTTCATTTAAATATATTTCATATCAAGATGATTTAATTCAAACCATTTTCAATTTTTTCTATGAGATATAGATTACAATATTTTAGAATCATTCAATACAGTTAAATAATGAATCATTTAGTTTGAATATGTTTTTTAGTGGGCTTGTTTTCATCATATTATTCTGACATAGATTAGTAATGGCTACGACACAAAAATTAGTTCGAATGGGTTTGTCTGGGAATTGTTCTATTATGATAAAATTCATAGAGTTTTTTATAGTTTATTAGTTTTTATATCAATTAAATTACTTTAGATATTTTTTATACCATTTATTATTTTTTTATATTGGGTTTTGTTTACTCAAATTCAATTATTGGTGTATTTCAGTTGATAGGTTTGGTTATGTCGTGATTATATAAGGTTAAGTTGGTTAGATCATGATTTTTTCTATTTTATTTGAGTAGGTATTTTTCTATTTTCCATTGAAATATTTAGATTTTTATGCATGACATGATTAAATTATATTTAATTGGATGAAATTCTATTTAGTTCCTTTCAATAAATATTAGGTTTTATTCAGTTGTGTTTGTGCCTTGTAAAACTCAGTTGGTCATAAAATGTAGTGATTGTCTCTCATTCTTTGTTATTGTAGTGCTCCCCAATGTTCTCTTGTAATTTATAAAACCCAGGTATATATTTATTCATTATTATGAATCAAGAAAAAAATACATGAAATTAATAGGAAATAAATTTTCAATAATAACCACTAATGTATAATAATACCATAAAAAATTACTCTTTCCATAAATAATCATAGCTTGGTATTCTGTTGTTGGAATATTGTTTATAATGAAAAAACACACTCATTAATTTTCCAATCTACTCTTCTATCCAATATAGATTTCATGTTTATATGATCATCATAATTCCCCATGTTATTCTATATATGCCACATTTAAATAATTACTACCGAGTGAGATAAATTCAATTTTTGATGAAAATGTAAATTCATATAAAATAAATACTAATATAGAATTCATTTAAAAAAAATACAAACACAGATAACATCCTAGACATTCTACATGATTTGATTACTGATATTCCTTGATGAAATTGGTTGAATGTGAATGATATTGCTATACGTGGATAACATATCCATGAAACTACTACATTATCAATATTTTTTTTATGAATCTATTCATTATCATTATTAAAATTTTTCATAATTTTGGTTTCATATATCTTGGATTCATGTTTATAGGTGATCCCATGATTTTTAACAAAAGATAGTACTATATAAGAGAAAAAAACTGAATTTGTATAGATTACAATAGAAAAAATGTTGTGATATAATTTAATGAATTTATAAACATAAACTTGATCCTCTATGATCTTTAGGCAATTGTATACTAGTGTTATATTTTGGATCAGTAGAATGTGAAGGATATTCCTAATTCAGTACATTCTCTTTGTCATATATATATATTGTATATTAGAAGATAAAATGTGTCTTATCATAAGATTCTAGATGTATAAGAGTTGGATATCGAGGCTGTTTTGAAATTATATGACATAGATAAAAGTTATTTTGATATATCTTAAGATATTTAATGTTTATAAGATATGTAGATCTTAAATGAAATTATTATGGATGAATAATTGAGTAAATCCATCGATGAAAAATTATTGGAGGAAAATTTGTGGTGTATGAGATGTTTGTTGGAAGATTAATGTGTGAATGAGTGAGAAGGGAGATCCATGTGTCTCTTGTAGCACCCATTCTCAATTATCCATTCTTATAACACATATTAAATGGCAGAATAGGTTTGAATAGTTGTTGAAATGAATTTCTATAATGAAATTTGATAAAAAATAAGAATATGGCATTAAATTCAATACCAATCATCAATATCACAATTACTATACTCACTAAGTGCACCATAAGAGGAGGCCTCAGGTTTTATAGACATAAAACAATGTCAAATAATACCATCCATAAAATGTTATCAATATAAGTCCAATTATTAAAAAAAATATTTTACATTTTTTTAAAATATGATTAATATATTATAAATAAAACTTTTATGTTAATTAAAACATCATTAATATCATAATATCATATCGTATATTACAAGATTGAAATAGTTATATGATCCATTATTAATTTATTTATGAAAATTTTAAACTATTTTGTGAGTAAATATTTTAAATATATTTATTTAATAACCAAGTTGTGAAATGATTACGTAAAACCATATTATAATTGTTTTAAAAAAAAGAATCAAACACAGTTTTTGTAAATGAGTTAAATCTAGTTAAATGAGAAGACAACAAAAAAACAAAATAAATATATCATACCAAAATCATGCAAAATTAATAAATTTACAATACTATAAATCTTAGATAACCAATTCAATAAAAACAGAATGGACTATGATCATATATGGACACTTCTGTATATTACCCACCACTGTAGTAGGTTCAATATCAATTCATAAAATTGTACAATTTGAGTCATCAAATCTAATATTTTAGTCATTAGTAATGGGGGAATTAATGTTTTCAATTTCATCCCCATCACAATAAAAATATTTTTTTTGATATCATCATTAATGACATTGTAATAAGTTTCCATATAATCATTCACATAAATTACATATTTTTTCATTGATTTAAAACAATATTGTTTATCAATAGTTAGGAACAGAGTCCTATATAAAACTCTAAATTATTGTTCTTAAATATATATACCATTTCACATCATTAAATCCAACCATTTTTATTTCATCATAGTGACTCAACCATGAGACTAATAATCCTATGAAAATGTTATCCTAACAACTCAATAATAAGGAAATTTTCTTTATTATGACTTATTATCTAATGTAATGGCATAAAATTCCATTTTTTCAGCTCACATAACCTCATCATGTCATATTCTAATTTTCCCCACTCGATCATTTATAGGAAATTTATTCCAAAACATTATTAATTATAATCATTTTTGGACAATGACTCTTTATTCTTGGTTAAAAGAGTCAAAAAGTATATTAAATCCATGAAATAAATATGAATAATGCAATTGTAAAGACCCGCAAATTTCAAGGAAATTTTTTTTCTTAATTTTCTTTGGAATTTTACAAGAGCGCAGCTTCAGACGGCACCTGATTCCGAGGCCCGGTGTGCCCGGAATCAATTTCCGAAGTTTGGCTCGGGTACGTTCAGTGAACGGACGAGCGGGTTTTTCTATCTTTTGAACCGGTGCCCGGAATCAAATTCTGAGGGCACCGATGAAATCGCAGCGCCGGTATTTGCTTAGAAATCCTCTTCCGGAGTTGCGTTTGCTCAGACGTGGTTTTTAAATTTTGCGGCTTTAAGTCAGAATAAAATAAAGTTTGTGCGACAACTTTATTTTATTTCACTTAAGCTGCTTGGAAGCCACTTGAAGTCACTTAAAGGCGGCTTGAGCTGAGTTGAACTGGAGAGGATGCTATCCAGAAATATCCTACCCCCTTGGTAGGATATTTGTGAGGTGGGGCCCGCACGAGCCCCGCCGTTTCTTTCGCTAAGTAACGCACCCGCGAAAACCCGTCAAAGTAACTGAAAAGTCAACCGACACGTTTTCTTTAATTCTTAACAGACCATTTAATTGGGCGGTTTATTTCGTGAATTAAATGGGCTGTTTCTTTCGTGAATTAAATGGGTCGTTTCTTTCGAATTGATGGATCGTTTCTTAACCGGTTTCGTGTGTTGGCATGTTTATAAAATAAGACCAACCTAAAAATCCTTGGAAAGGATTTGAGAGAATCCTCGTTCCTTCATCTCCCCGCGAAGAACGCGAAGAACGCGAAGAACGCGAAGAACGCCGGCGACCGGAATTCGACGACGCACGCCGTGATCTGCGACGTCGACGAGCCCTACCCGCGACGTTCTTCGGCGACGCCTCTTCTTCCGCGGCCGATCTTCGTTCGGCAACTAAGGTGAGAAATGAATCGTTTGAATTCTCCCTTTTTAATTTCAATAACAACGGATTTAATTAATTAAACCCGTTTGTTCTTGATCCGGAGATTGGCGACGCGACGCCGGATACCGCGACGACGCGACGATCTCCTTCTTCCGCGACGAGCGATTCCGCGACGACATCTCGTCCGACGACGACGACAAGGTAGGGGTTGTTGGGTTTCTTTTTAAATCCCGTGTTTATTCTTTTGAAATAAAGAACCCGATCACGAAACAATTTTAATTTATTTAAAATTGTTGATTGGTTTCTTTCTTGTTTCTCCCGTTGATTTTGACTAACGCGGAGGGTGCGGGTCTAACGAACAAGACCTGGCAACCCTCCGCCGATCTTCCCTTTTTGTGCGGATTTGGCGGACAACGACGAACCGTGCGGCAAGGGAAATCCGTTGTTTCCGCAGTGAAGATCGTCCCCCGGGAGGAGCAACGGCGCAGACGGGAAAGGAATCGGGCCACCGGAGCATCTCCGGCGGCCCGCGGAAGGCGGTGGCGCCCGGCGCGCCGCCGTGGAGGAAGTCTGCCGCGGCTGAAGCCGCGGCGGCCGGTTTCGCGGCCGCGCGGAACCGGGAACGGACGCGGCGGCCCGGCCGCGTCCGCGTGATAGGCGCCCCCCCCCCCCCCTGCGGGGCCGCGTTTCGTTTGAGCCGCGGGTCAAGCCCGCGGCGCCCTCCTTCGGCCGCTCGGCCGGGCCGCGCCCAGGCCGGGTCGGGCCGACCCGGTTCGGCCGACCCCAGGGGGGGGGGGGGGGTTCGGGCCGGGTCGCCCCGGGCCCAGAACCCCCGTTTTGGGCCCTCTTCGGTCTTTCACCCATATCTTGGGCCTGGGACCTCCGATTGACGAACCGTCAGCGGCTACGCGATCCTTGGATCGAGACGGTCGTTTCGGTATATTATACTCAAGGTTTCGGGAGAGTTTGGGTTCGGCCGGGTTGGTTCGTACACGAAACCAACCGGGCCCTCGGAGCGGAAACGCTCATAACTTGAGCTACGGACGTCCGATCGACGTACCGTCAGCTGTGGTAGTTTCCTCTAAGTGAGACGGAACTTTTGGCATACTCCGCCCGAGGATCGGATACAGGCGGGGTACGGTCGGGTTGGTTTTTCCCTAAAAACCAACTGGGCCCCTGGGACGGAAATGCCAATAACTCTCAGACCGGGCGTCCGATTGACGTGCCGTCTGTTGCGTTGAGATCCTGTTGTCGATACGGAACTTTTGGATACATCAACTTCGGACTAAGTGTCAGTTGATGTATCAGCCTCTCGGCTCGTGGAGCGGACCCTCCTAAACGAGCTCGCTAAATGCGGGAACCCTAGTGCTGGCTGTGGCTTCGACGACAGAGCAGAGATCCTCCGTGGACTGCGACGACGGCAGAGCAGAGATCCTTCGTGGACTGCGGCGACGACTATGCAGAGATCCTCAGTGGACTGCGTCGACTACTGCACTCAGCGATCCTACGTGGAAGAGTGCTACAGAACCTGTGTGAGCTGAATCTTCTTTTTACCTTGAGCGGTGGAGCGCTTGGGTGTAGCGGCGGACCCGTGGTACTTGACAGTGGTGGTGCGCTTGGATGCAGCAGCAGACCCTTGGCGGTGGAGCGCTTGGTTGTAGCGGCGGACCCGCGATACTCTACGGAGTGTGTGCGCTTGGTTGTAGCGACAGACCCGCGACGGTGGAGACGTGCGTGCGGAGTACGGAGACCGTGTAGATGACTGAGACCTGACGACTGCTTGACCGACTCGACTTGGAGTGAGTCGACTAGCCCAGTGGACGGAGCGCCCAGTAGTTGGCAGCAGACCCACGGCGGACGGAGCGCCTGGTAGTTGGCGGCAAACCCGCGGTACTCGACAGGAGGAGTACCTCAGTAGGCTATCTGGGTGAGCGCCCGGTATTTGGCAGCAGACCCTCAGCGGACGGAGCGCCCGGTAGTTGGCAGCAGACCCGCGGTACTCGACAGGAGGAGTACTTCAGCAGTCTAGGTTAGTGAGCAGTACCTCGGAGTCGTGACAGGACCACTGTACACTTCAGAGATGGGGCTCTTCAACACATACGGTTTCGATAATGAAAATCCTGGTTGAGCTGAATCTTATGTTACTCTCCTTTGTGGATTGTGTTGAACTATCCTTTGTGGATTTACTGTTTACTCTCCTTTGTGGATTGTGTTGAACTATCCTTTGTGGATTTACTGTTTACTCTCCTTTGTGGATTGTGTTGAACTATCCTTTGTGGATTTACTGTTTACTCTCCTTTGTGGATTGTGTTGAACTATCCTTTGTGGATTTACTGTTTACTCTCCTTTGTGGATTGTGTTGAACTATCCTTTGTGGATTTACTGTTTACTCTCCTTTGTGGATTGTGTTGAACTATCCTTTGTGGATTTACAGTTTACTCTCCTTGTGGATTTGAGTCTGGCTTTCCTTTGTGGATTGAGTTGTTCTTGAGCTCGTGAGCAGAGCTGGAATTGGGGACTTAGGTATATGTATGGGCATATACCTAAGTCGAGTCAGATGTTACTTCGTGATTGCATCTTTCTTTGTGCTATATCCTTTGTGGATTTCGGGATACCTTCGGGGGTCTCGGGGTCCTTACTGAGTAGCTTGTACTCACCCCTGCACGGGCTATGCCCGCACCTTGTTGTGTTGGTTGCAGACGACGGACAGCGCTGATCACGGTTGGGGCGTGGAGCAGGACGGTACCTGGAGGTGGACCACTGGGCGGGACGTGCTCGGAGCGGACGTGGGACCCGAGGAGCCTGGAGGCTATCTGTACCCACCCTTCAGGTGGGATTTCCAGTGGACGACACGAGGCCGCCGTCTTTTCTTCAGTTGCTGTACTTTACTTTTCAGTTGTACTTTACAGTTGGGCTTGTATTTCCGGCCCCCTTTACTTTTCTGCACTTTACTTTCCGCTTGCTGACTCTGTGTGGTTGTTACTTATAAAGGCAATGCCTTCCCTGTTTACTGGGATTTTACGCCTTGGTGCTAGTCGCCAGCCCCTGGCCTATGGAAGGCGGGCTTGGGGTAGTCACGACACGGGCCCCGAGGACGGGTCGTGACAAATTGGTATCAGAGGTGGTCGGTTCTACCGCAGACTCTGATCGTCTTTTCTTTCTATGTGAAGCAATAGTGTTTAGTGTATTGGGTGTGGTTATCAGTTCAGGGAGCCCAGTGTTGGTGCGGCGGCCGACGTATCCGTACACCAGGACCCTGACTCCTGATTTCCGACTTAATGCATGAAAACATTGATTGCGTGTGAGTTTCAAGTTTTCTTTGTGATTACTTGTGTCAGCTCACCGGGTATACTGATCTGCTTTATGAAAGTCTCAAGTTTTCCTTGTGATTACTTGTGCCAGCTCACCAGGTGTACTGTTCTGACTGTGGTGCTCTTGTTCTCCTTTTCAAGATGGCCCCGCGACGACAGCCAGCTAGGGTTCCGAGTGTAGGGCGCGACGGCAGCCCACCGAGCGACGAGGCCTCGGTGCAGGGCCCTTTGCCAGCAGTGGAACCGGCGGTAGCTTTACCCGCCGAGCCACCGATGCTGCCAGTACCAGACGCTGACGATGCACGTCGCCTCAGGGCACTGCATGAGTTTCAGAGCCAGCGACCGCCCGGGTTTCGCGGTGAGGCGGACCCCCAGGCCGCCGAGGACTGGCTAGAGGCGGTGGTACGGATCTTTAGGCTAGTGAGGACACCAGCGGATCTCATGGTGATTCTCGCGGCGAGCCTCCTGCAGGCGGCGGCAGGACGATGGTGGAGCTTGATGCTCCAGGTGCACGATGAGGCATCTCTTCCTTGGACGGACTTTGAGAGCCTCTTCCGCTCGGAGTTCGTCCCAGCCACCCTTCGTGCGGTGCGTATCCAGGAGCTTCTACAGCTGCGGCAGGGCAGCATGACGGTCGCTCAGTACGCGGCGAGGTTCACCGACCTTCTCGGTACTCGACAGACATGGTACGAGACCCCTTCTTCCGGGCCCGGACCTTCGAGCAGGGTTTGAGACACGAGATCAGGGCATCGCTGATCTCCCTCAGCATACCGACTCAGACAGGAGTACTAGAGCGGGCCCTTCTGATCGAGAGCTTCTTTGCTGAGTCTACACCCGCACAGAGACCCACCGCAGGGCGGCACGTAGCGGAGTCTTCGGTAGCAGGTAGCCGACAGATGACTCAGGGTTCCAGGCAGACCAGACCTACCAGTGGCCGACTGCACGACTCAGGCTCAGTTGTGCGGGGAAGCCGGGGTGGAGTCAGAGCCAGGCGTGCCGAGAGTGGGCAGTGTTACTCCTGTGGCGGAATTGGTCACATGGCTCGTGACTGCCCGACCCGCCATGCGGGGGAGCAGCAGACGGTTGAGGAACCACCTAGGCAGAGGCAGAGGTTCGACCGTGGCGGTCTGCAGGGAGGAGACGGACGAGGTAGAGGAGCTGGCCGAGCAGTAGGTGGTGGACGACGCTTTGAGGCTCTACCACCACCACCACCAGGAGGTCCACCCCGACCGCAGGGGAGAGCTCAGCTTCAGGCAGCCGAGGCCTTCGATCATGGAGCCCTGGGAGCTGATGGACAGGAGCAGAGCTAGTGGATACATCCTTGTACTTCTGGTTCCTTGTTGCTTTTGTGTAGCGTCTTGTAATATGAGCTGCAAAAATAATAAAAGATGCATACCTTTGTGATATTTTCGTTCCTTTCCTCTTTCGTGATGTTACTAGGAGATTCCAGTTTTGGCTGTTGACTTGACCCTCACTTGTGAGACATCTACTGGAGGAGACCCAGTTACCACACACTGATGCCGACAGTGTGACTCAACCCTTGGAGGCGAGAGTAACAGTTGAATCTCTTAGTAGTAGCGTCGAGGCCTTACGACGTCATCCTTGGTATGTATTAGTATCATCCATGTTAGGATTGACTGTTTTAGGCAAAGAATGTGGTTCATCCAGGGGATGAGACCAGATTTCTCTTTTCGGCAAAGAAGAAATCTTGCAGCTCTTGTGGGACCTGTGATGGTCCAGGCCACGACAAGGAAGGTCCAGGTCATCCAGGAGCGGATGAGTACAACTTAGAGCCGACAGAAACCTTATGCTGACAGGAGGCGGAGGCCACTGGAGTTCGAGGATGGCGACCACGTCTTCTTGCGGGTCTCACCTCGACGTGGTATTCGGAGATTTAGCCGAGGCGGCAAGTTATCTCCGCGCTTCATCGGACCCTTCCAGTTTCTTAGCAGGATTGGCGAGGTGGCTTATCGCCTGGCTCTACCACCTCAGTTGCACCGGGTGCACGACGTCTTCCACGTGTCTCAGCTGAGGAGATACGTGCACGACCCGACGCACATCATTGATCATGGGGAGCTTGACGTTGACGATGGGGCGACTTTTGCGGGGGTCCCAGTGGAGATCGAGGATCGATAGGAGCGGGTCCTGCGTGGGCGGTCGATTCCTCTTGTGCGCATCAGATGGCAGCACGGGAACCTCCAGGAGAGCACTTGGGAGCGGGAGGCTCAGATGCGTGCTCAGTACCCCCATTTGTTCCCCTATTTTTTGATGTATCTTTACGGGGACGTAAAGCCCTGAGGTGGGAGTAATGTAAAGACCCGCAAATTTCAAGGAAATTTTTTTTCTTAATTTTCTTTGGAATTTTACAAGAGCGCAGCTTCAGACGGCACCTGATTCCGAGGCCCGGTGTGCCCGGAATCAATTTCCGAAGTTTGGCTCGGGTACGTTCAGTGAACGGACGAGCGGGTTTTTCTATCTTTTGAACCGGTGCCCGGAATCAAATTCTGAGGGCACCGATGAAATCGCAGCGCCGGTATTTGCTTAGAAACGCCTCTTCCGGAGTTGCGTTTGCTCAGACGTGGTTTTTAAATTTTGCGGCTTTAAGTCAGAATAAAATAAAGTTTGTGCGACAACTTTATTTTATTTCACTTAAGCTGCTTGGAAGCCAATTGAAGTCACTTAAAGGCGGCTTGAGCTGAGTTGAACTGGAGAGGATGCTATCCAGAAATATCCTACCCCCTTGGTAGGATATTTGTGAGGTGGGGCCCGCACGAGCCCCGCCGTTTCTTTCGCTAAGTAACGCACCCGCGAAAACCCGTCAAAGTAACTGAAAAGTCAACCGACATGTTTTCTTTAATTCTTAACAGACCATTTAATTGGGCGGTTTATTTCGTGAATTAAATGGGCTGTTTCTTTCGTGAATTAAATGGGTCGTTTCTTTCGAATTGATGGATCGTTTCTTAACCGGTTTCGTGTGTTGGCATGTTTATAAAATAAGACCAACCTAAAAATCCTTGGAAAGGATTTGAGAGAATCCTCGTTCCTTCATCTCCCCGCGAAGAACGCGAAGAACGTGAAGAACGCCGGCGACCGGAATTCGACGATGCACGCCGTGATCTGCGACGTCGACGAGCCCTACCCGCGACGTTCTTCGGCGACGCCTCTTCTTCCGCGGCCGATCTTCGTTCGGCAACTAAGGTGAGAAATGAATCGTTTGAATTCTCCCTTTTTAATTTCAATAACAACGGATTTAATTAATTAAACCCGTTTGTTCTTGATCCGGAGATTGGCGACGCGACGCCGGATACCGCGACGACGCGACGATCTCCTTCTTCCGCGACGAGCGATTCCGCGACGACCTCTCGTCCGACGACGACGACAAGGTAAGGGTTGTTGGGTTTCTTTTTAAATCCCGTGTTTATTCTTTTGAAATAAAGAACCCGATCACGAAACAATTTTAATTTATTTAAAATTGTTGATTGGTTTCTTTCTTGTTTCTCCCGTTGATTTTGACTAACGCGGAGGGTGCGGGTCTAACGAACAAGACCCGGCAACCCTCCGCCGATCTTCCCTTTTTGTGCGGATTTGGCGGACAACGACGAACCGTGCGGCAAGGGAAATCCGTTGTTTCCGCAGTGAAGATCGTCCCCCGGGAGGAGCAACGGCGCAGACGGGAAAGGAATCGGGCCACCGGAGCATCTCCGGCGGCCCGCGGAAGGCGGCGGCGCCCGGCGCGCCGCCGTGGAGGAAGTCCGCCGCGGCGGCGGCGGCGGCCGGTTCCGCGGCCGCGCGGAACCAGGAACGGACGCGGCGGCCTGGCCGCGTCCGCGTGACAGGCGCCCCCCCCCCCCCCCCCCCCCCCGCGGGGCCGCGTTTCGTTTGAGCCGCGGGTCAAGCCCGCGGCGCCCTCCTTCGGCCGCTCGGCCGAAGCCAGGCCGGCCGGTCCGGTCGGCCGGGCCGCGCCCAGGCCGGACCGGACCCGGCCTAGCCGGGTCGGGCCGGGTCGGGCCGACCCGGCTCGGCCGACCCCAGGGGGGGGGGGGGGGTTCGGGCCGGGTCGCCCCGGGCCCAGAACCCCCGTTTCGGGCCCTCTTCGGTCTTTCGCCCATATCTTGGGCCTGGGACCTCCGATTGACGAACCGTCAGCGGCTACGCGATCCTTGGATCGAGATGGTCGTTTCGGTATATTATACTCAAGGTTTCGGGAGACTTTGGGTTCGGCCGGGTTGGTTCGTACACGAAACCAACCGGGCCCTCGGAGCGGAAACGCTCATAACTTGAGCTACGGACGTCCGATCGACGTACCGTCAGCTGTGGTAGTTTCCTCTAAGTGAGACGGAACTTTTGGCATACTCCGCCCGAGGATCGGATACAGGCGGGGTACGGTCGGGTTGGTTTTTCCCTAAAAACCAACCGGGCCCCTGGGACGGAAATGCCAATAACTCTCAGACCGGGCGTCCGATTGACGCGCCGTCTGTTGCGTTGAGATCCTGTTGTCGATACGGAACTTTTGGATACATCAACTTCGGACTAAGTGTCAGTTGATGTATCAGCCTCTCGGCTCGTGGAGCGGACCCTCCTTAACGAGCTCGCTAAATGCGGGAACCCTAGTGCTGGCTGTGGCTTCGACGACAGAGCAGAGATCCTCCGTGGACTGCGACGACGGCAGAGCAGAGATCCTTCGTGGACTGCGGCGACGACTGTGCAGAGATCCTCAGTGGACTGCGTCGACTACTGCACTCAGCGATCCTACGTGGAAGAGTGCTACCGAACCTGTGTGAGCTGAATCTTCTTTTTACCTTGAGCGGTGGAGCGCTTGGGTGTAGCGGCGGACCCGTGGTACTTGACAGTGGTGGTGCGCTTGGATGCAGCAGCAGACCCTTGGCGGTGGAGCGCTTGGTTGTAGCGGCGGACCCGCGATACTCTACGGAGTGTGTGCGCTTGGTTGTAGCGACAGACCCGCGACGGTGGAGACGTGCGTGCGGAGTACGGAGACCGTGTAGATGACTGAGACCTGACGACTGCTTGACCGACTCGACTTGGAGTGAGTCGACTAGCCCAGTGGACGGAGCGCCCAGTAGTTGGCAGCAGACCCACGGCAGACGGAGCGCCTGGTAGTTGGCGGCAAACCCGCGGTACTCGACAGGAGGAGTACCTCAGTAGGCTATCTGGGTGAGCGCCCGGTATTTGGCAGCAGACCCTCAGCGGACGGAGCGCCCGGTAGTTGGCAGCAGACCCGCGGTACTCGACAGGAGGAGTACTTCAGCAGTCTAGGTTAGTGAGCAGTACCTCAGAGTCGTGACAGGACCACTGTACACTTCAGAGATGGGGCTCTTCAACACTTACGGTATCGATAATGAAAATCCTGGTTGAGCTGAATCTTATGTTACTCTCCTTTGTGGATTGTGTTGAACTATCCTTTGTGGATTTACTGTTTACTCTCCTTTGTGGATTGTGTTGAACTATCCTTTGTGGATTTACTGTTTACTCTCCTTTGTGGATTGTGTTGAACTATCCTTTGTGGATTTACTGTTTACTCTCCTTTGTGGATTGTGTTGAACTATCCTTTGTGGATTTACTGTTTACTCTCCTTTGTGGATTGTGTTGAACTATCCTTTGTGGATTTACTGTTTACTCTCCTTTGTGGATTGTGTTGAACTATCCTTTGTGGATTTACAGTTTACTCTCCTTGTGGATTTGAGTCTGGCTTTCCTTTGTGGATTGAGTTGTTCTTGAGCTCGTGAGCAGAGCTGGAATTGGGGACTTAGGTATATGTATGGGCATATACCTAAGTCGAGTCAGATGTTACTTCGTGATTGCATCTTTCTTTGTGCTATATTCTTTGTGGATTTCGGGAGACCTTCGGGGGTCTCGGGGTCCTTACTGAGTAGCTTGTACTCACCCCTGCACGGGCTATGCCCGCACCTTGTTGTGTTGGTTGCAGACGACGGACAGCGCTGATCACGGTTGGGGCGTGGAGCAGGACGGTACCTGGAGGTGGACCACTGGGCGGGACGTGCTCGGAGCGGACGTGGGACCCGAGCAGCCTGGAGGCTATCTGTACCCACCCTTCAGGTGGGATTGCCAGTGGACGACACGAGGCCGCCGTCTTTTCTTCAGTTGCTGTACTTTACTTTTCAGTTGTACTTTACAGTTGGGCTTGTATTTCCGGCCCCCTTTACTTTTCTGCACTTTACTTTCCGCTTGCTGACTCTGTGTGGTTGTTACTTATAAAGGCAATGCCTTCCCTGTTTACTGGGATTTTACGCCTTGGTGCTAGTCGCCAGCCCCTGGCCTATGGAAGGCGGGCTTGGGGTAGTCACGACACGGGCCCCGAGGACGGGTCGTGACACAATTAAGTGAATATTTATATTTTTTTACTAATTAATGTGTTGTTCATACCTTAAATTTCAAAAAACTATAAAACTCTCTTCTATGAAATGTATCTCTCCAACTCAATGGAAAAAAATGATGAAAACTATATATAATTACCAAGGTTACATAAAAAATGATAAAAAATTGAATTTGTATATGAAATTACATAGTATGAGATAATATAAACATATTCAAATTACTTACATGGTATTTTTATCATACATATCAATGTTAAATAACACTATAAGAGGTTCCATATATCTCTTTTAAAAACTGTTGTCACTTCTTATACCCTTGTATTCCTTATGTTTTTTGATGGGATATAAAGGTTGACTAAATGTCCACATACATCACATATTCAACTCAAAAAGGGTGTTTTAATTCCTATAAAGTCATAAAATTAATACATTCAAAAAAATCAGCACATTCTTGATAAAGATAACTATTCCTAATGGAACCTTCTATGGGATTATTATTCTAAATGTAATTCTTCATTGAGTATAATCTGGTTCAGTATAATACATCCACAAAAATGTAACATGCCCACCAAAATGTATTTTTCTTAGATGATGTAGTGTTATATGCAACATGAAAGAGAAAATAAATGTTGGAAACTATTCTCAAAAATAATTGAAAATTAATGGTTTATCTTCGAACCGTTATAAAAAGAATGAAATGGATAATATTTTACAACAATGGTATCAGTAATAATAGAAAAATTGAATATACCTCACCCTTTCTTTTTTTGGAGAAAAAATTATTTAATTCTATTGGAATAAATTCACGAATAATGATTTCATAATAATGAGTTTTTATGTTTTTTAGATTCAATTATCTTCCTTCATAACATTTCGATATATTTCATGAATATATATTAGGAACTATGATATTATCCAACACATAAAGAAATATATCTTTAACTGAAGGTTTTATCACATAAGAATCATAAGGAACGTTCCATTTATTTTAGTTGATACACATACGATGCAGTTACAGAATAATTTCTCAATCCATAAAATCATTATGAGAGTGTATGTCATATATTGCCTTACATTTTTTATTTAGAACATTTTTATTTATAATTTCATTTATATTTTTCTTATGGTACATTATATATAAACAATGACATAGATAACTATTATACAATACATCATATTAAAAAAATATTTTTCATTTTAAATTTTTCTGTTTATTTAGTGACAATATTAATAATTTTTTTAGATTTTATATAGAATTTCCTTAATGAAAAATTACATATTAAAAATCGTTATGAAAATTAGTTTCTATAATGTGTTGAGGTGGATTTTCACTATCAATTATATTATGAAACCTTGGGTGATTAAACATATATGGATGATTCTTTAGAAATAATCGTTAACAGACCATGAAACAGAATATACGATGAATTAAAATTCTTCTAGTTCATTTATTATTCTAAAAAACATTCAATATAGTTTACCCTTCATGTTCATTTATATTTCATGAACATTGATTAGAATTTTTTATAACTCTCTTATAATCATCCAACCCTTAGTCATACAGTTGGTATTATTATTAATTCATCCACTGTGTTATTATTAGACTATGTTTCTTAAATTAATAAAAGTGTTCTAATATTTTCAATTAGAGAGATTCAATTAAAAGAACTGGTTTCCGAATCATTAATTTTTTTATTCGAACTAAATTTGAAATAGATTCTAGAAATATCCCAATGATGTTGAATGAAACTGCATTTGAGAATGTTATATAATTATTATATCGAGTTTTTGGCCTTAATTTATCTATCATAAAATGAAAATTAGTTATTATTCATATCCAATGTATATTCTTCGTATCTCATTTAAAATTCATTTGATTATCATGGTGTTTTATCCCAAATCATTTGGAATCATCATTGATTTTAAGTTATTCAATCATGAAAATTTAATTTAGGGTGTAGGTACCTGAACCATCAATAGATAAATAATTATAACATTTTCGAAATATTATGACCTCCATGATATAGAAAATATGTTGGGAAAAAATCATCATCAGTAATCAAATAGATGTATCGTGATTTATGCACTACACAATGATTCCATCAATTCAATATATTCCATTTACAAACATATTTCTTAATCATACATGGAATTTAGTATAATTTTATGGTATTTTTTTGTTGTATTACTCAATAAGTGATTCTAAATTTAGTTCTCTTATTTTCTCTTCTTATTCTCACATATAATTAGAAAAATATAATCTTCTTTTTTATGTATTAAAGAATCTATCCTAGTACGCCAAATTTGGAAAAATATACTTCTAGTTTATATATATTTATAAGACGTGTAATTGGTTATGGGGGTTTTTATTACTTATATTATACAACCTCCAATGAATATCAATAGTAACCCATATGTATTTAAAAGAATATTCATATGTGAATTTTCATGCAGAGATGTAAACAAGGGTATGCCATAACCATAAAAATAGATCAATATTTTTTCTTATATAGAAACTCTTTTATCTCTTAATATATAATATTTTTCATTATTATTTCAATTAAATAATGATTATATTTCTCAATTATCTCTTTCAGAACATTTTACAAATCATTATAAAGATGTTAATGCTTCCTTTGAATAATATGTTTCTCTTAAGAAACAAATTTAATGGCTTAACTATCTCCCATAAATAACAAATATTCCATCAAAATATATTTATTTAAAGTTATTATTTCCAATTAACTCTTCATAAATATGTTACCAATGATTTCTATCTAATTCCCCTCTTAAATCTATAAATTCTCTAGAAAAAATTAATTGGAAAAAACAACCCAAACCCAATTCAAGATTCATTCAATTAATTTATATTTGGATTTAAATTATACCAAAAATATATCATCCTTTGTTAAATTTGTAATGTAAAAATATAAAAAGTACTACACAAGAGGGGTTGAATAGTGTATTTTAAAAAATATCCCCAATTTGAGATTTCAAAGACATCTATATTTTGAACAGATATACTACATTAATCCTCATTATAAAACTATAAATTGGATAAAAATAATGAATGAAAACATCATTTTATAGTGGTTCAGGGCACAAAGATTCCCTTGTCCACTCCACCAATTACTTTCTCTGCAAGCTTGGTGAATTCCACTCATATGGACCTGTTATTATATGACAAAGAAACAAAAATTGAGTTCAGGAAATTGATACCATTATAAGACTAAATAAAAATACATATAGTTCAATAACAATGAATGAATTATCCACACCTAAGATTGAGAAGCAAATACTCCACCCTCATTGAGTTTGAGTAGGGGAAACTCATATAATTTAAATGAAATTGGATTGATGAACTGCTTGAACATCCCAATTGTTGCTATAGTACATGACATTTGATCGATCGTCTTCATTAGAAAATTAATTAATGTAATAAGATTAAACATTTATGTCTCCAATGTGCAGTCTATTATGAGATGAGAAATCATTTTAGCATTGTAGATATTTTTACCAGAGTATGATTGAGTATACAAAAGAAAATAAATGTTCCTTTTAATAAAATCCATATCAAAAATGATATACTATTGAAATATATAAGGACCAAAATCCAACATCTGAAATGTAGAACCACAAATTGTTCCTGATGAAACAAAGATACTAAAATTCCAAATAATGAAGGGAAATAATAACTACATTTTAAAAATATAGTGAAAATATATATTTAATATAGTTCTATGAATCAAATATAAAAATCCTTAAGTCAGTTGAAAATGTGATTTAAAATATTTTATAACTCTATTAAGTCCATTTCACAAATGACACATAATATCACAGATTTAAACCTGTGACATTGAAATGTCGAACGAAGTCTTTCTTTACAATATAAAAAAATAAAAAACATAGGGTTATACTACGTATCACTCATTCTCTAAATGTATGGTTGAAAATGTAATGTCAATCATATAATTAAGGTTTATTGTCTATATGTTTCTCTCTAATGCATGAGGTTCGTTACATTAATATATTTTTTGACCATAATTATTTCACATGAAAAATTTACGGTTCATTTCAAATAAATGTTAATATTGACCATAATATTCTAATAATGTACAGTTGATTAACCATATAGATGTTTTCAAATGTAGGGTTCAGATGCCATAATTTATTCTTCCATCATAATTTTTAAAACAATTGTATGGATCATGATCCATATTGGCTACAATAAATACAGTGTTTATTTTTTACTTTATTCTTATCCATGTAGGGTACTAACAATATTTCAATAATTCTTGAAAATGTCTCTTGAAGACTTAAATTAATATTCAATTTGAATTAAAATCCATAAAATAATTTCATAATAAATATATAAATTTTTTATTTCCCTGAAATAATATCATTGTAAAATAATTTGTAAAATGAACAGGGGTATTTGTGAGCATCAAGATCATAATAAAAAATATAGTATTTTTGAGATTATACATTCCCAACAATATCTCCATTTTTGATGATCACAAAATCCATAAAATTATTAACAAAATATAGAATTTTGGAAACATAGATAAAGAAATTATTTATAATAGTAATTCAATTTCACAATATTTTTTTGATAAAATGAAAATTATTTATCAAATTTTCTCCCCCATTTTCAGATAGCAAAAATAATGTATTGAACCCTAAAATATAAACACATGTTTAACTTTTCACCAAACAGTAAGAAAATTTTATAATACAATGTTTAAATGAATATTACTTGGATTTTTCATGTTGAGATAAATATAAAATAATAACTAATATATAATATAAAATAAGAATAACAGATGTTTATTAATAAAATCTACATAGATATAAGAGATAGTTTAGGCTTAGGAAAAAATAGTCAATTGGTTGGGTTTGTTCAGGGTTTGGAACTAGTTCTAGTTCTGATATGATATGAGTAGTTAAATACACTACTCTCATATCTACCATTTGTACCAATATTCTTTTAGAAATATTATCTCCCAACTTCCATATCAAAACTCTGGAATCCTGATTCACATAATGAATTTCAACTAAATTCACATTCAAAAATTAATGGAACCATTTTTCTTGCTGCATAAACTATGAAAATTTATCACATAATTTGGGGAGAAGAAACCTTATACCCTGTTCACTAATAGTTAATTAATCAATACAATATATCTGATTCTCTAACAATATAGAAAAAGAAGCACTATTACACTCAAGGTGCTACAATCTATCATTCATATCATCCATAATAGTTGAGATTTATTGAAATGTGTTTATTAAATCTAGTGAGGTTTAAAGGGTAGAGATATAAGTTAGTAAATTAGTAAATCTCCCCTTAATGGACTCAAACAGGCTTCCCATAAACCGCTTTAGATCTACAAAATCTTTTCGTGAAATAGACACATACATGAGTATTGCAATCTGGTCTAGAATATCCCTCTTAAAAGAATCAAAAACCCTTTTGACATTTAATTTTCATCAATTTATTTATTTTTAGTCTAAATATACTCAAATAACATTTCTGGGTGGATGAATTTTGAAAATAATTAAATTATTTTTTAGGGACCTCTTGTTCTATATAAGAATAAAATTATCCCCTAAACATTATTGAACATAACCACAATATCATCAACATTCATTGACAAAGAATCAGATGTACGATCATATGGATTCTTTGATAGGAAAAAAACCAAAATAGGTAAATGATAAGTTGAAAAATTCATTACCTTATTTAAAACTTGTATTTTACATGTGCCAGATAAATTATCAAGACCCTTTTTCTTATTTCTAGAAAACGATCATAGTCTCTCTACCAAATTGTTAAAAGATGATATAACATGATGGTAAACATGTTATGTATCCTATGTTAAGGATATAATCAATTTAGGTTCTTCATGGGAAGAAACTTCCAGAACAGCTTCATCTTGAACAACCTCAACATGATCCTAAGGAACATTCTGATGATCTAGAATTTCATTTTCAGCCTGTTGATCTTTATCTTGAACTGGTTCTTCCAAATGAACTGAATGGGTCGATTCCCCTAACCATATCACTTTTTTCTTTATTAGGTGGTTCTTCTTAGTTCCATTGTATAAAAACCATCTCCTATATATCTTCTTTTCCTTCTTTATCTAATTATTATTCTTCTACACCATTAAATATCATTTTTCACATAGCAGATTTAGAAACTTCTTCTATCGTAGAATATCTAATTCTATCATTTCTTATAGTTCTTTACTACCCCTTATTAAATGATCCTAATTGTATTAGGTCATTTAACCCAAATATAATAGAAATAAATTTCACATTACTCCATTAAAAACCAAACATCCTTAGAGAAATTGAATTCAGAACATTACAATGATGAAACATACCTCTTGAGATGAATAACCAAATCATATTTTTCCAAAATATATTCATGGAATTTATTCTTCAATAGGGATAAAAAATCAAAGCCTCTTCTTGAAAATAGTAATTCAAATATATCAATCTGTATCTCGGAAATTTGAATATGATTTCACTTATGAACATGAACATAATATAAATGTATGGATACAATATTTCTTTAATTTTTGAAACTCATGGGGAAACTTCAGTTTGAATAAATATAACTAAAACATTTTGATCAGCCTCATGGTACATAAAAACACCATTATTATATTTTTTTTTATCCAAATAGAAATAATATTATATCCATAGACTTATTATAATTATTTCCAAATGATAAATGATAAAAAATAAATACATCTTCATGAGTTCATTTAAAAATATGATTTATTTATATATAACAAATAAAAAATTCATTATCTTCAATTTAAATAGATAGAATATCTTCTGTTTCACCAAAACTAAATTTTACACTACTAATGAAATGCATCAGTTCTAACTCACAACCATACATTGTGTTCATCACATGGAATAAAATTTACAAACCAGGAAATTTTAGTGGTTTCAAAAGAAATAGGTTCATGATATACATCCACACAAAATCGACAACATTATCTTGAAGGACCTTCCTTGATGGAACTCATTGATGTTTTTGGTCACTAGGTTCTCCCTCATCAGTTTACATGCTCATATCCATTTCTAAGAATCAATAGTTTCAATGTTTTTAGATTATAGGGTTTCGAAGGTGGATATTGGATTGGGAAGACCTAATAGTTATATAATCAAAAGAGGCAAGTACGTCGAATGTTGTCAGACAGATAATGACATAACCTTGATTCCCATGTTGATTAGGTAGGGTAATTATAAAATTTTATTAAAACATGTGTCTTAAAAACTAAAAACATACATATTTAAACAAATAAATGATGAAATTAAATTAAAAAACAGTAGAAATAAATATTATTTAATTATGATATTGTGAAAAAATTATTCATTTAAAATTAAATAAATATAACTCCTCTTAATAAAATCAAAACTAGCAGTGCGATGTGATTCAATAAAAATATCAGCTAATTACTATTCAGTACTAATAAATTATTAGGATATATCATTTTTATGAATATGATATCTTAGAAAACCCTACCTTATATCAATGTGCTTAGTCCTAGAATGACCTATAGAATACTTTGAAATATTTATTTTACTATTATTATCACCTAAAATAATAATACTATTAAAATAAGACCCAAAGTCTTGTAGTGTGTTATTAATACACAATAATTTTCTACATTTCCTACAAGAATATACATACTCTGCCTCTGGTTTTGAAAGGGAGACAATGTTTTTTTTCTAGACCATAAAACTATGGATTTTCATAAAATCTGATAGGTTCTTAAGGTACTTGTTATATATAATATACCACTTCCCATGTCAGCCCATGAATATGAAATAAAATTCAAATCATAAGTTTTGTGGAACAAAAGAGATTGAAAAACATTTCCTTGTTAATATCTGAAAATTATTTTAACAGCAGTAAGATGAGATTCATTTTTTTTGAAATCTAGTACAAAGACACATAGAAAACATAATGTATGGCTTGATAGTAGTAAGATAAAAAAATACCAATCATACATCTATGTAATATATGTATTTTGGTTTTCCAGCTTCATCCAAATCACGATTTATAATGTTATACTAGGGGGTTGTATATATCTTGTGGTTCTGATGTCCAAACATTTTTAATTAAGAAAAAATATATTTAATTTAATTTAAAAAAATTCCAAAATCCTTTTGATCAACTGAAATCCAAAACATAAAATCAGTTCTCCCATCATAATCATTTATAATTATTTTTGGATTAATTTTTAAAAATGAAGAAAAATATTTTAAATTTATGAGCCACAAATAACACCCCAACCTAAATTTGAACTATTTTTTTTAAAAAACAATTTTTATAAAGTGTGTTTTATATACCCAAAAAAATAGTAAAACTAATTTTCAAAAAAAAAAGAACAAAATCATTCATACTAGTAACTAGGTTCTTTTATTAGGACAAAGCGAGCTTTCATAATCATAAAAACTATGTTTTTAGAGGTTTATAAAAACCATGGGGTTGTTCAACATAAACTCCATCCATTAAAGAAACATTTCAAAATTCTTACATAACATCCATCAGATATAATTTTAAATTCATATGAGATGCATATAATAAAATAATTTTAATGGATTATAGTCAACCTATAGAGGAAAATTTCCCATCATAATCTAATCGGTCATCTTGATTAAAAATCGTAGCTACTAATATAGATTTATTCTTAGTGATGTTCCCTTGATCATCCTGCATGTTTCTAAAGAACAACTAGGTCACTGTAACTGGATAGTTGGATGGTCCTTCAACACGTTCACAAAAATTATTTATATTAAACAAGATTAATTCTTCTTGTAATGCTAACATCCAACTTTTTTCATATAAGTCTTTAGTAATAGTATTAGTGTGTAACTTCCATAGAAAGGCATAAAATTATTCTAGGTTTTCCAAAAAATTTATAGATCTAATTCCTGATTCTGGGTCTACAATAATAGTTCTAAAGGATGATTATTCATGATTCTAGACTTTCTAGGCAGATGATTTACAAATTCATCAGTTTCATGTTCTTCAATAAAGGACTGAATTTTTTAAAATTCTTTTTAAAATTCACTTCTAAGGGTTTCTATACTCATTTTTCCAAAATAGTCTGTAACTTCATTAGTTTGATCATTATCTTTAATGAAATGTTCAGTTTCATCAATCTTCACTTGAATTGTATCATAAAAAAATACTTGAATTTTTATTAAACACTCTATATGTTTTATAAGTAGTATAATATCTGAGGAATAATCCTTCATTAGCTTTTTGATAGAACATTCCATGATTATCATTGGTGTTAAATAAATATAACTTTCATCCAAAAACATTAAGGAATTTTACTTTTGGATTTTGGTTACATCAAATTTAATTATGTTTATTTTTGGAGATAGGAAAAATTATAACTCTATTAATTATATATTTGGATATTATTACAACATCTTCACAAAAAGATGTAGAAAAAATTAATTCATTTAACTTAGTCAAAACCATTTCTAGAATAGTTTGATTTATCTTTTCAACATTACCATTTTTTTAGTTGTTCTTGGTGCATAGAAGATGTGTTTGACTCCCATATTTTAACTAAGAGAATTATAATCATTATTCCCAAATTCTCAAACAGGATCAATTAATAATAAAATTATTTTAGAACATGTTTTATATTGTATAAATTTACAAATTCTGTAAAAAATATAAATAACATCACGCTTATGGTCTAAAAAATAAACCCATGTAAAAATAGAATATTCATCTACTAAAACAAAATAAAATAATTTACCATCCAATCATTCAATTTTTGATGGTCTAATCAAATCTATACAGATATTTCTAAAGGTTTTGATTTAATAAATTTTTTAATAGATTTAAATGATGATTTGTGCTGCAATCCAATTTGCTATGCATCATAGAATATGTCATTATCAAAACTAGGATATGGAAAATATGAAACAAACTATGTCATAGAAAATTAATGTAAATTATAAATAATACAATTAAAAATTTTCCTATTACATATCCTTGAGTGATTTAATTTTTAGTTAATCAATTAAGTTATTTTAAAATATGGAATTTATGTTCCTTGTATAAGCATTGTCCTTTATTGGTGCATTAAAAATAAGCAGTTTTCATTAAACAAAGAGATTGAATTATTTGAAAAATATCAATAAATATGATCTTCACAATGCAGAGAAATACTAAAAAAATTGTTCTTCATCCATTGAACATCAATTACAAGGTTGATAGATATGTTCTTTAGATCTCAAAGAGTGGAAACATCAACTATTTTTCTATTTTCATTATCACCCAATGTAAAATGAACTCCATTTATTTATGTTAGTGTGTGAAAATTTGATAAATCTCCACTCATATTCCTCTAACAACCTCTATAAAAATACCAACTAGAAATTATGTTCATGTGGTTCATTAATTGGAAATATAATTAAAAAAATGTTTATTTTGGTTCCTATACATTCTTTGGTCTAGAAGTGTTAGCTAACAATGATATGGGAATCCAGACTATCTTTTTTTCATAGAATGTATCATTAGATTCAGATAAACACATTTAAATAAAGGCTCTTTCAAT
This sequence comes from Viscum album, assembly GCA_963277665.1. NCBI lineage: Eukaryota > Viridiplantae > Streptophyta > Magnoliopsida > Santalales > Viscaceae > Viscum > Viscum album. The sequence goes on from OY728151.1 coordinate 861,499,498, forward strand.
GCCACTGATTTGGAGATTTCTCAAAATAACTATTAATTTTCACATTCCATTTTATTCCACATAAATAAAAAGTTACATTTTTTAATTTTGGGAAAAATAATTCTTTTACATTTTAGATTTATCACCCTTACTTCCTATTCCAAATATATCCCTTTTAATAACATTCTTTCCAAGGATTCCATTTATTATATTATATCCATTAGTAATTTCAAGAGAATAACACTTATATGATTCTACATAATTCATTAAATCTTTCATCTTCTTTTCATGAAAAATATTAATTTATATATATGAGTTCGGTTTTTCAATTAGATCGTAATGATGTTTCAGAAAGGTATCCATATCACCTAAAATAACTTTGTAAATATTCCTTAAATACTTTTTCCTTTTTAATAGGGATTTATATTTATCATATCACATAGAAAACTAGGATGCTTATTTATTATTTGAGTAAATGGTACAATCAAAATCAAAATTGGATGAGTACTTGGTTTTGTCTTTTTTCCATTTCGGCCATAAATCAAATATTGGATTTCAAATTTGATTGTTATATTTCAAAATCATATTTAGATGAACTATTAGAATCTTTATAAACACTCCAGGGTTAATTCATTGTTCTTCTGCCATTATTTTAATAATAATCATTTTTATGATATCTCATATCTATATTTCTTTGTTCATATTTTAGTTGAGGAAAATCAAGTGTAATATCACCTACTTTCTTGCATTTAAAGAATCTGACAACATTTCACTACATGAAATCCATCATGATGAATTTTATGAATCCTCTTTTCATATTATAAATCATTCAAAATGTTATGTATAACCAAAAAATATCTATTTTAGAATTAGATGAATCAAAATTATTCCCTTTTATGTATTCTCGTTTCATTTTTCTTCATGGCTTCATAGATGTTACCTTTTGAGAAGTGTTCTCCTTTTTTAGAATTATTCATTGATCTTTAGCTTCAACAATAATTTCATCTTCATACATCTTAAACGCCCCCAATTAGTTATTTCATTTTAGATCATTGATATTTGAGGATTTTCAAATATATGTTTATATTCCATTCCATTAAAAAGATAATACTCTCAGTACTTTATGTTGTACCTCTCGAACCCCTCGTGGTTTAATTTTAATGATCACAATTACTCTCTTATTTATCTAATCTTGTTTTCAAGTGTTTTTGTTAATAGGCATGATTTCAGGAGCAAGAAGATGCAAAGGAGGAAAGTGGACTGTTTTCATGTCCACCGGCCAACCAGTGGCTTCACCACCGGCCAGCCGGTGGACCCTGGGCAGAAGGGTCACCCTCTGCCTTCACACCGGCCAACTGGTGGCCTCAGCACCGGCCAGCCGATGGCACCTGGGCAGAAGGCTGAGACACTGCCTCAGCACCGGCCAACCGGTGGCCTCATCACCGGCCAGCCGGTGGCACCCAGCCAGCACAGTTTTTCTACTACCTCAGCACCGGCCAACCGGTGGCCACCTCACCGGCCAGCCGATGGTGCTTGAGCCCGAAGGCCTCTCCATTTTGCAAGCACCGCCCTAGCACCGGTCAGCCGGTGGACCCAGTCAAACTAGTCGTTGGGCCTTTGACCAGACCTGTCCACTTGACTCCCAACGGCTCCGAAGGCCTCTCCAACGGCTCCGAAGCCTCCCAAAGGCCATTTGAGGGTCCCCCCTCTATAAATAAAGGACTAGGAAGCCTCGGAAACTTAACCAAGCCACAAGGAAGCCCACGGACACATTTTTGATCATTTGGCGAACCTCCGGCGAATTCCATCAAGGAACCTCCACTTGCTCCAACTCAATTCCACAACCAAGGAGCACCACCATAGAAGCTTGGGAGTGCCCTTCATCAACTCCATCAATCCTTTGGCGCCCAAGACTTCTCCCATTACGGTTTTTCTTGTTTTATTTATTTTGAGCATCATTTTGGGTTTGTGCCTACAAACCCCCATCTATTTCTCTCATCCATTATTTTGGGTTTTCACATCACCTTTAAGGTGTGAAGAGGTTGGTCAAGCCTTTCCTTTAAAAGGCTTGAGACATAGGTGAGCTAGCCTTCACCTGTAAGAAGGCTAGTGGGTTCTTGCTCAACCATATAAAAGCAAGTGGGTTCTTGCTCAACCAATAAAAGCAAGCTGTAATAGGTTCTAGACTACCTTAAAGTCTAGTGGGTTTCTTGCTAAAACCATTAAAAAGAAAGCGGTAGTAAATCTCTCAACGGTTGAGTTGGGAGCGGAGACGTAGGCTTGGGTTTAAGCCGAACTCTATCAATTTTGTGTCTTGCCTATTTTATTTCCGCTGCACTTTCAACTTTGATTTTAAATTGTTAATCATTTTTTAAAAGGCAATTCACCCCCCCTCTTTCCATCACTTCCTTTCTTTCTCCGCCCAACAATTGGTATCAGAGGAGAAATTTGAGTAATACCTTCACCGGTTTCAAATTTAAGATCCATTGCGATGGCTTCAACCTCTTTCTCCCCCGAAGGCTTTTCTTTGGGTCGTGCTCCATTTTTTGATGGAACCGACTACACTTATTGGAAAACCCGCATGACCACTTTTCTTAGAAGTATAGGTTATCCCATTTATAAAATTTTCATGCATGGTTATTCTCTTTCTTCCCCCGATGAATCCAAATGGACTCAAGCCGATATTAAAAATTTCGAGCTTGATGGAAAAGCCATGAACGCTCTACATTGCGGCATTGATCGTAATGAGTTCAATCGAGTTTCCACATGTACCTCATCACATGAAATCTGGAAACTATTGGAGGTTACCCATGAGGGGACCAACAAAGTCAAGGATACTCGGTTGGACATGTACCGTCAGGATTTTGAGTCTTTTTCCGTGCATCCATTCGAATCTATTTCTGAAATGTTTACACGTTTTACTGATGTTTGCAATGGGAGAAAGTCCCTTGGTGATAATATTTCTGCAGAAACGATGGTTATGAAGATCCTATGGATCCTACCAAGCACATGGGCACCAAAAGTCACAGCAATTCAAGAAGCAAAGGACATCAAAAACATGCCGGTAGAAGAGCTCATCGGGTCCCTCATGACCTATGAGATTACCATGAGGAGGCAAGCTGATAAAGAAGGCAAACCAATCAAAGTTCCAAAGAACATCGCCTTCAAAGTTCAACAAGAAGAAAGCTCCTCCTCCTCATCGTCTTCCTCTTCAAGCGGCAATTCCGAAATGGAGAATCTTGCCCGCAAGATGCACAAGTTCATGAAGAAGCACAAAAAGAAGAAATCCCGCAAGGCTCGAAAGGAAAAACACGATGAAAAATCCGAGCCCAAGGTAACATGCTATGGGTGTGGAGAGAAAGGCCATTACAAGCCCGATTGCCCACTCAACAAGAAAAAGTCCAAGAAAAAGGAATAGAAGAAGGCTTTTAAGGCCACATGGAGTGATAGCTCCACATCCTCCTCCTCCTCCTCGAGCGACAACGGTAACAAATGTCTAATGGCATTTCATGAGGTAACTTCTTCCGACTCCTCTTCCTCTAGTTCTTCAAATTCTTTCAATCACATGTCTTATGAGGATCTCCAACATGCTAGAGATCAATTGGAGGAAGGTTTTCATGAACTTTCTTCCAAATTTGTTTCTTTAAAAAATAATTTCAAAAAACTCTCTTCCGAAAAAGAACAACTTCTCAAAGAGAAGGAAGAGTTGACCCTCAAAATCCAAAATCTTCCCGATGTTGATTCCATGGAATCAACTATCAAAGATTTAAGGGAATCCTTAGCTAAGTTCATCCAAGGGGAACAAAATTTGAACAATTTGCTTGGTTCCCAACGCATATCTAGAACCACCGAAGGGCTTGGCTATTCCAAGCAAGCTTCCTCTTCCCATGCTCCACCTATTTTTGTAAGGGGGAGCTCTCAATTTAAATTTTGCAATTATTGTAAAAAACCCGGGCACTTAATCTATGAGTGCAATTGCAAAAATGCCCGGTATGGTAGGCCCAAAACTATTTTCTTTAATGATGAATTTTATAGTAGAAGACCCTCCACTAGACAAGTGTGGATTGAAAAATCCCTCTTAGCGAGTCTCACCGGAAAAAAATTTGTCTCGGTTTCAAAAACCTCTCCCCGGTGATTTGTTGTTTTTATTTAGGGGGAGTTAGGATTGTTTAAGCTTTTTGCATCTTTTTTTCAAAACTTTCAATTCAAACTGTTATTCAATGTTTCATTTCAAACTTTCAATTCAAACTGTTATTCAATTTTTCATTTCAAACATTCAATTCAAATTTAAAAAATTTCAATTGGTTTAAAATCTCTACCTTGTTTTTCAATCATTTTCCCTCAATCAAGTTTTATGCCCCTTGCTATTTTGATAATCACAATGGGGGAGAAATTCTTGGTTGATTGGGGGATAAATCTTTCTTTACTTTACAATTTATCCTTTAAACCATGCCTCTAATTTCAGTCTTTTACATTTCTTATTTTAGTGATTGTGATCATCAAAATAGGGGGAGATTGTTGTACCTCTCGAACCCCTCGTGGTTTGATTTTCATGATCACAATCACTCTCTTATTTATCTAATCTTGTTTTCAAGTGTTTTTGTTAATAGGCATGATTTCAAGAGCAAGAAGATGGAAAGGAGGAAAGTGGACTGTTTTCATGTCCACCGGCCAATCGGTGGCTTCACCACCGGCCAGCCAATGGACCCTGGGCAGAAGGGTCACCCACTGACTTCACACCGGCCAACCGGTGGCCTCAGCACCGGCCAGCCGATGGCACCTGGGCAGAAGGCTGAGCCACTGCCTCAGCACCGGCCAACCGGTGGCCTCAGCACCGGCCAGCCGGTGGCACCCATCCAGCACAGTTTTGCTACTGCCTCAGCACCGGCCAACCGGTGGCCACCTCACCGGCCAGCCGGTGGTGCCTGAGCCCGAAGGCCTCTCCATTTTGCAAGCACCGGCCAACCGGTGCCCTAGCACCGGCCAGCCGGTGGACCCAGTCAAACTAGCTGTTAGGCCTTTGACCAGACCTGTCCCCTTAACTCCCAACGGCTCCGAAGGCCTCTCCAACGGCTCCGAAGCCTCCCAAAGGCCATTTGAGGGTTCCCCCTCTATAAATAAAGGACTAGGAAGCCCCAAAAACTTAACCAAGCCACAAGGAAGCCCACCGACACATTTTTGATCATTTGGCGAACCTCCGGCGAATTCCATCAAGGAACCTCCACTTGCTCCAACTCAATTCCACAACCAAGGAGCACCACCATAGAAGCTTGGGAGTGCCCTTCATCAACTCCATCAATCCTTTGGCGCCCAAGACTTCTCCCATTACGGTCTTTCTTGTTTTATTTATTTTGAGCATCATTTTGGGTTTGTGCCTACAAACCCCCATATATTTCTCTCATCCATTCTTTTGGGTTTTCACATCACCTTTAAGGTGTGAAGAGGTTGGTCAAGCCTTTCCTTTAAAAGGCTTGAGAGATAGGTGAGCTAGCCTTCACCTGTAAGAAGGCTAGTGGGTTCTTGCTCAACAATTTAAAAGCAAGTGGGTTCTTTCTCAACCAATAAAAGCAAGCTGTAATAGGTTCTAGACTACCTTAAAGTCTAGTGGGTTTCTTGCTAAAACCATTAAAAAGCAAGCGGTAGTAAATCTCTCAACAGTTGAGTTGGGAGCGGAGACGTAGGCTTGGGTTTAAGCCGAACTCCGTTATCAATTCTGTGTCTTGCCTATTTTATTTCCGCTGCACTTTCAACTTTGATTTTAAATTGTTAATCATTTTTTAAAAGGAAATTCACCCCCCCTCTTGCCATCACTTCCTTTCTTTCTCCGCCCAACACTTTCAATGTTTGATAAGATTGTTTCCTATGTTCACCAAATTCTGTAATATTATTGATAATTTGTTTATGTCTTCCATTAATATGTGTATCAATTTCTCTATAAAATATTATTAATTTGTCAAATTTTAGCTTTTCTTCCTCATACCTCATTTTTCATGCATTATCTATCCCATTGTAGGAACCTTGAATAGTTTCCCACATTTCATCAGCAGGAGGAAATTGAGAAACATGATTGAAATAAACTAGTCCAAGACCTTATATAATTGAATTAATAAATTTTCAATTCATATAATATTTGGAATTTGTTACATCATCCCATTTTGTTGGTTTTATTGTATCTATATAGGGAGTATTGAATTTTGTGTAAACTCTAAATCCATGATTTTTAAGTTAGCTAATCATCCTTAATTTCCAACACCCATAATTTTCACCATTGAAAAATTGTGCATGATCCATGGACATCCTTTCTCTAGGATCATCTGTTTCTATATTTTTATATACCATTAATCATATATATTATTATAGATTTTATCCAAAATCTCTCCTCTAATAAAAATATTCATGTTAGAATATAAAATGTATTACACAAGAGAGGGAGGTTTTTTTCTTTTTCAAAACTATCACAATTCTGGCATTCATAACCATCTATATTTTAAGTGGATATGAATTGTTGTTATTATGTATGAAACTATGCAGAAAAAAAACATAAATATTTTACATAACTTTTTTATTGTATTTTTGGTCACAATGATCCCCTAATCCACCCCCCAAAATGCTCTCCCGGCGAGCATGTTGAATTACACTAGTATGGCCCTCTCATAAAAATACCATGAATCCCCAATTGATAATAGTTAGTTAACACCTTTACAAGACTTAATACATATTATTCTTGTTCAATAATAAAAAATTGATTATCCACAACATAGGTCAAGAATATGATAGTCCCCCAAAATTTAGTACGGGTAGTTGAAACTCAAATAAATCAAAAGAAATTGATTTTTTTAAAATGGTTAAACATCACAATTGTAGTAGAAATAATTGAAAGTAAATGGATCATTTTCGTTACAAAATATAGATGTAGACTATGATAGAACATGTATGTCTCCAATGATTAGTGCCTTCAGATATGTTGAATCATTGTATAAATAAAGATATTTTTAACAGAGTATGACTGAGTATAAGAAAGAAAATATTGGTCCCTTAAAAATAATCTGTATAAAAAACAATACATTGTTGTAATATATAAAAAATAAAATCATGATACAGAACTCTGGATTCAAAATAGTCACCCTGTGAAATTTACATATTCAAATTCAAAATATTTCAAGGGATTCGTAAATTCCATTAAGAATAAGATTACTTTTTTTATGAATATGTTTTATTGAGTAATGTATTATGAGCATTAAATCAGTTGAAATAATTCTTCAAAAATCATCTAACTCTATCAATAACATGTCCGAAAATGTATAAAATATCTCTAATTTAATCTCTAATGTTTAATGTTCAAAGAATTGTTCTTTCACAAAGAAAAAGAAGTACCAAATGTATGGTTCATCTACAAAACATTCAATCTCTTAAAATGAGGTTTAAAATTTATGTTTGATCATAATAGGTGGTTTTATGGTCCATTAATTTCTCTCTATAGCCTACGGTTCATTACTAATGTATTATTCTTTTACCATAGTTTTCAACAATAAAAATTTATGATTCCTTTCAAACATAAGATTTATTTTAACCATAATTTTATAATAAAGTAGTTTCGATTAACCATATGTACTATTTTGGAAATAGGGTTGAGATACCATAATTTCTTCCCACATCGTAATGTTGGATACAATGTTAGGGATCATGATCAATATGTATTATAAAAAATGTATGTTTTATTCCTAATGTTACACATATCCACATATTACATGATCATTAATTCCAAAAGCCATGAAAATTAATGGAAAGAAATTTAAAAACTATTCCTTGAGAATTTAAAGTATTAAAAAAATTATAATAAATATAATGAAATATTAATATCAAGAAATACACTTATATTAAAATAATAATAATAATAATATAAAATGGAATTTAAGAGTATAAAAACATAATAAATCAATGATTATTGTTGGGACAATATATATCCAATGTAATTAATTTATTATAATGAAATTTTTAGATTTATGGTTAAATGATTTCTAATCATATGATAATAAAATTTAAAGGTAACTGTCTCTAGATACATCGTTATGATATCAAGATTTTTCTTTTTATTTACCCATGTAACCTAAAATTAAATTTTTTTTCTCATCTCTACCCCCCCTCCTTGTGATAATCCATTAACTATATTTGGAGAGTTTATACTCCTTATTTATCATGAAATTACATTAATACCAAATATAGATACCATTTTTTACAAGTATGTCTCAAGAAACTATAAAACATTTGTGTATTAAATTAGAAATAATAATTTAATGAATCATTTTCTGAAAAACATCTCTTGAATCTTTGGATTCATTTTCAAACTTCATACCTTTTAGGATCCCTTTCAGCAACATTTTATATAATCATGATTTTCCACTTCAAATATCATTATCTCTAAATAATGATTAATTGAGTATTTCAATGTGTTAATCAACCACATGTAAATGTGTCAATAATATTCTTATAATCCTATCGATTAAAAACATGATTTTGGAAATTAGAGTCTAGGATAGTCCTTTTCAATTATTCTTTGTCAGCCACAAATCATAATAAAAACATAAAAAACGATATCATTTATTCTTTAAAAATTCCCCATTTGATCTTAATCAGAAATATACAATAATATTAAATAATAATCCGTAATGAACCAAGGGTGAGATTCATATAAGACTTGATTCAATCTCTACTACAGTTTTTATAAAATAATTATACTACTTGAAGGCCAAGATATTTATTCCACCACTTGGTACCTATTTTTTCTAATGAGGAGAATATGACATCGAATTCTTATCACAAACCATCACCCAATTATTTCTAAACACATTAAAACATATATTTTGAAAAATACTTCACCATGAGGGGTAACAATTTTTTCAAAACACATCATTTTATATATCTTTTATTATCTGATAAAATTATTATTTGAAACCACATAATTTGAAAAACAAAATTATCATGAATTTTTTTATAGTGGTTACATGATCACTAGAAATGAATTATTTTTTTAAGTCAGGTTTAGTTATAATATATGTCATTATATCAATTATTGATCCCCAAAAGGTATCATGATTCCACTAGATATTTTATATGAGTCAAATACACCACATTAATACAAGAACATTATTTATATCAATTAGATATATTTATTATAGAGTTGAAGTGAATATTTATATCAGAAATCCAAATAATTTTCTCATACTCACTAATTGATTCCAGAACCACCTTGATAATACTTTAATAAAGTGTAGTCAATCATGATTGAAATTTAGGGATTCTATGACTATCAACAACCATTTTTGTTAATATTATTTTATTATAATAACTCCACATTAATAATATCTCCCCATAAATCCAATAAAAAATTATTATCATTTCATAATTCGTAAATTAAAGGTGATAGTGGTACATATAGAACATCATCATGATTTAAAATTTAATTTTCATTTCAAAATCAAGACATTGATTCGAAACACATTCCAAGAATTGGGAGTATTTTTCCAATGTGTGACAAAAAGTGAAAAAAAATATTATTTTGGATATAATCATAAATGTTTCAGAACAACCTTGTATTAGGGTTCTAATATATTTAAATAATTACCAACCATATATATTTTACTTCACTTGATCCATCAACACTACAAATTTCATCATGCATCATCACCAATATGAGGGATTTTCCATTTGTCATCACTATTAGCAGTGTGGAATAGTTTTGAAAACCAATTTGTAATTATTTTTCGAAAAATTTATTTTCATTAAGACTTCTATAGATATTTTATCATTAGTGAATATTTTATCATGTATGCATCATACTTTATTAAATTCAGATGAGTATATTTTTCTCTCTTTCATGTTTGATTATGTTATATATATAATTTGTTGTGTGAGTGTATAATTATTAATTCCTGGTGCTCCATTCATTAATCTCCATCATTTCATTTTTCCTCTATGTTGATTCTATTTTTATATATAATAGGTTTTCAAATAGGTGAAAAATATCATCATGCAATTCATAAGAACACATATTTTTATTACGCTATTATTCATTCCATTGTCTTAATTACATTCCATATGACCATTGAAAAAAATGAAACCATATAACTATAAAATAACACCTAACATAGAAATCCCTCAATTAATATGTAATAATAATATATTTTCTTTAACCTTTGATCCCTTTTTCATTAATACATATATATACGGTGTGTCCTAGTCTTCTACAAATGTTCTTCGTCATAGATACATTCCTTTGAATTCCATCAAGTCTGGATTTATTTTTAACTTTCACATTTTCAATGGAATTTATATTTGACAACATAAAATATCATATTTATGATGTTGTTGATGTGGGGATCATATTATTTTCATTATAGGTTTTTAAATTACATTTCAACTCCATTATACTATCATCCTTATATATAATGGGGAATCCAGTAACATTAACATAATCTATAGTATTCCTTTATTAATGTTTTAATTTGAGGGAGATAATCCCATAAATTTAACCCATCACATAGATCATGTGTTTCCCACTTCATGTACATGATCATAATGGAGATCTTTTAAGAAATCCGTTTTTATTCCCATTTCATAATTTCATCCTTCAAAGACACATCTTTTTTATTCAACTTCTTGTTTCCGAACACCAAATCTACCATCAAGGCATATTCCAAAATATGATTATTTATATTTTTTCAATAAAATAATTAAAGGAATATATATTATCAAAATTCATATAAGTACTTCGTATTGAATGATAACTAAATGGTTCATCAACTTTTACCTTTCATTCACCATCTATATATTAATTAATAGTGTAATATGACTATTTTAATGAATCATCCTCTCTAAACATAATGTTTTTGTTCATTTTCATAGTAGTCTTCCGAATATTATTCATATTTTATATATTTATCATAATACAATCCTTAAAATGACCTGCGTCCTTAAGTTCTGATGAATATATGGTGTAATTTTTTATCCAATAGTATGAAATATTTTTAAAATAGAATTTTGGATTTTGGTGTTATGAGTGGGAACATTTAATTAAGGTGTTTTTAATTCAAATAATTTCTTGAGAGGTATTAGAGGTGATCAAGAGAGAGAAATAGTATTGTATAGGTGAATATGTCCCATATTCTGGGTGCAAGTGGCTTATCATGCAGAATATGTAAGGTCCCATGATTATAAGGCTTTATAATTTCATTTCAATCCAAGGGACATATATTCCTATATGCATTTAAAAATAAGGTCCACTTTAGGATTCTAATTTTTTTACTATGTATGTAAGTGGTAGAGTTCCTCTACAATTAAATAAATTCCGTTTACCATCTAATATATATTGTGATTAAAGGATCTATTACACATAATTCATGACCAGATTACATTCTACTCACTTATTCATATCACCTCTTAATTTCCATTGATTATTTTATTGGGTTTGATGATTATCTAATTGGTGGATAGTGATAATTATCATAGAGTGATGTGGAATTTTGTTCATATCTAAAGGGTATTAAAGGGATGACAACCATAATAGGTTTATTGTAGTTTCATTCCATTATGTAATTTCATTAAACTAATTATGGGTTTCTATTTGTTTTTTGTGAAATTTATAATTGAGATGAAATAATAAATTGATAATATTAGTGTGCACATTTTTTCTCGATGTCTAGTAAAAAAATGAAAGCTAATGATTAATTGTTTTATTATTTCCATAAAATTATTTTTAGAAATTAAATTATTTTAATATAATGAATTAAATAATTTTTAAAAAATTTAATTTTAATGGTTATGATGCAGTTAGAGAATTATGTGGTTTGGTTACGGGAATTTTTTATAGATGTGTTTCAATCAGGATGGTATGGAATTTCTTAAATGAAATTACATTTTATACGGAAGTTTTTCACTAGAATATTCCTAGAATTTAATAATCATGATATGTTAAATGAGGTATAAAAACATTACGCTCATTTTTTTCTATAATTTAATTAAAATGAATTTATTCCCACTATCTCATAGGAGTATATAGGGTTTTTGGTAAATAAAATAAATTCTCAACAATGTAAATCATTTGTTATGTTCATTAAAATGCATTAAATGATAAACACCATGTAATATAATAAAAAAACTACAGAAACATGATTAATCACTCTATAATAAAAACTCTTATAGTAAACCATTAAAATTTAATACAATTAAAAAATAAATATTTAATAATAGTTTATATTTAAAAAACATCATTTTCTAAAAAAGGATTATTTATTGTATTATGTATTTACAACTAATTAATATTTAGATTAAATTTGATAAAACATATTTCATTAATAAATCCCTTAATTCATAACATAAATTATTTTTTTGTAATTGTCTCAAAAATGATATACATTTAATTTAGAAAAACCATTTTTTAATAAAATTATAATTTCATTGATTCTATCATTACGTAAGTGTATTGTTTTTGTCTTAAAAGCCTTTAATAAAATTATATTCATATATATATATGGAATAAAATTATTCATTTTAATGTATTCCTCAGTAATATTAATCATATTTCCAAAATATTTATAACTAAATGAAAATATATATGAAAAAAAATTATATGTTTTCATTAAATCAGGTATATTAATTATAAGATTCAGTTTTTTATTTTTATAAAATCATGATATATTAATTTTTTTTTAATAATTTATTTTATTTAATGTAAATTTATTATTTTAATACGTATTTCCTACACATGAATTTCATGATTCAAAACATACTTTTTAAAAAATCATTTTAACAAAAATATGTTTGTTTAATTTATAATTACTATCTCAAAACAATAACAACTTTTTTCAAAAAATTATTTTAAAATTGATATTATATGCATCAAATTATATAATAGTATGTTTCATAATGTTATTAAAAAAAATTAGTTATGAAGGATGAAAATAAACTACAAGGGTAAAATTACATTCATGTAAATGATAAAAAGACAAATGGAAAATATCTAAAACACTCAATGTTGTCTCATATATTACTGGTTTTTGTGAGTGTCGATATAAGAGCCCCATACCCACCTATTTTTTAATTTTTTTCCATTTGTCCTCCAATATTAAATTTTTATTATTAAAAATGTAAGGGTTATTATGGATGCTCTGTACTAAAAAACTACCCTATAATAATGACTTTAACCCATTCATGTATGACCAATAACTATTGTTAGATGAATTACCAATTTTTATATATTATTAGTTCCTTTTTCTGCAGTGTATGACTATATAAATGGATTAAAATGAATCAACTGGTATAAATCATTAGTTATTTATAATTCACATGGTTTGGTGTAAACTATGACAACACATCAATACCAACTTTTCATTAAAACCATGAGTATAAGGTATTCTACCAATCTTGGAAAAAAACCTATAAACACTCCAAATCATTACCTTAGCCTATAAAAACATTCCATTCGTAGTACACATTAACTGTATCACATTTATTATATATTATCTATTTCTAAATTAAGAATTATATAAATAGTTTCCAAAATTTTCACAGTACAATAACATGGATATATAATCTGAAAACATGTTTTACTCATTGAACATCGTCTGCACAAAATTCTTATTATTGTTAAATTGAAAATTAAGGGGATTAATATCTCAATCACAAGCACAACATCCATCATAACCATTATTTATATCACTAACATCTTCACTATTATTATCATCTATAGAATAATCAACATCACCAAGTGTTTCATCTCCTCAACGTGAACTAGGAACATCATTAATATAATTTCAGTAATCATATAAAGAGAACATTTTTACCAAAATTTTCAAAAAAATATTAGTATCCTCTAATGTCATTAATGGAGATTAATATTTCATACCATTTAGAAACTACTCAATGACCATTTTACCACATTCAAAATCCTATATATATATATATTTATTTATTTATTTTTAGCGACGAATCATTATTAATTAATATCATGATGCAACTAATTTTTTTATAGGTGATCATTGATTCCAAATACAATACAGGGATGGTGCACATCCCTGGTCAACATCATACTATCCCTTAGTGATCCTCTCTTATTAACGATCTCAAATGACCATTTTTTTCAATGTCTTCATCTTCATTCTCATATTGGGCCTTTATGGAACACTGTTGGTTGTTTAAATATAATATTTAACAATAATTAATGTAATAAATTATAAAATAACAATAATATTAATTATAATTTTTGGGTCTATGTTACTTCTATATATTATCCTCCTTTACATGGAAAAAATCTTCTTGATGTACTTTTCATTCATTGACCATTATTTACCACTATAATTGATGTTGATTACTATATAACTAAATAATTTAATTATATAAAATTTATAAACAAAAATATCACAATCTAGAATGTATTGGACTGATCAAAACCAATACATATTAAATAAAATTTCAATGATATTTGATTACATTTGTTTTGGTTTATAGAAATAATTTTTACTGCATTTTGTACTATGTCATGTTGTAATAGATCATCATATTAGTTTTAAACATATTATTTTATATTAAATAATTTGTAATAGCTTTGAGTTAGATTGGTCTAATGAAAATAAACTAGGATTATTTTTATCTTTTATAACTAGTTGAATTTTTTATGGTATAAATCTAATCTGTTTGGTATAATATAAGGCTTATTGGCTGGGTTTTCTTCATCTAAATTCAATATAATTTGGTTTTCATTGGTTCTGATTTGTATTTGGTTGTGGGATTATTTTAAATTTAATTTCATTAAAATATATTTTAATATATTTAATTTATATTGATCCAAATCGAGTTGTATTTGGGATGTATTTTGTGGATTGATTCAGTTATTTTGGTTCTAGTTTGGAATTGTTTATATCAATTCAAATTGTTTTGAATGCCTTTTTCTCAAAATGATTCAGTTAATTTAACTGTATTTCATTTCATAATGTTTTCATTAATAATTTTTTCTATTATTTTTGTTCAAATAAATATAGTTTAAAATATATTACATTCATTCAATTCAGAAAAATAGTGTTTTAGTAAATTTGATTCTGATTTTGGAGTGATTTTTTTGCATCTTATTTTTTAACATTATTTACTTATGGTTGGGGTATGCCAATTATTTAAAATTGGATTTTATGGTAAATTTTCTATTAGGAAAAGAATCAGGGAGTTTTTATTGATGGTATGGTTTTATTTCAATTAAATTGATAATGTCCTATTCAATATCATAATTAATTTTTTATTTCTATTTTTTTGATTAGTCAAATTCATTATAGGGTGGATTTATATTGATAAGTTTTTTTATTTTGTGATTATATAAGGTTAATTTTCTTCAAATATGATAGGTTAAATTGGAATTATAATGTATTTTCAAAATATGATTAGGATTATTTAGAATTCGTCATACAATTTGATTATATTATATTTAATATTATTAACATCATTTTAGTTCTGGTCAATAAATATTTGGTTTCATTCAAATTTGTTAGTGCATTATAAATCTTAGCTATTCCTAAGATATAATAAATTAATCTCATTCTATTTCATTACAATGTTCCCAAATGTTCTAATATATATACTAATTTTTGTAAACATAGTCGCTCTATGAATGAATCGGTGCACAGATAGTGTTTGTTTTCAATCCTCAATGGAAGTTTAGAATGTTTTCTAGCAAAGTGATCATATAGAACAAGCATATAACATTATTGATGGTGGCACCCTTTTCCAGTGTCTGCCAATTTTTTGGGCCTGAAAATCGACAAATGATGAAAAGTGGCTTTTGGAAAAGAGACTTGCGCGCCGTTGACTTGAAGGAGAGGAAACTTACACACCTAATTTTTTTCATGATCAGAACATGAAAATATGGCAAAGGTAGAAGGGACCCCAGGTTTTATGTTTGGGAACCCAAGTGACTTGCGCGGCAGAGACTTGCGCGCCGAAACTTGAAAACCGAGGGAAGACATACGCGCCATCACCCATGGTATCCAAATGCCTATAAATAGAGGTCGCGACCTCCTCATTCGGTACAATGTTATGACATAGAGAAAACCATAGCTCCCATCATGCATGTGTTGTGGTCGCGCAAGTAGTGGTGTGTCAGGAAAGTTGAAGATGCATGACAGTTGTTTGTTGTGTGTCCATGGTGTTTTGGGTGAGAAAGGGGTTGAGTCACCCATGTTTGGAGTTGGTGAAGAAGGTGTCGCACAGGTGGTTTGGAGACAAAAGTGTTCCAATATTTGAAGAAGCACGATAGTTCACAGTTGAGTGCAAAAATCGGTGTGGGTGTAAAAGAGTTTGAGTCGCGCAAGTTTGGTTTTGATGAAGTGAGAGTCACATAAGTGTTTGAGGTGGACTTGTGCGCTGGGTTTGAATATTTCATGCCAGATTGGAGAAGAAAACGATGTGTAGTTGAAGCATGCTGGTATTTTTGGAGCTCCATGAATGCTGGAGGATTTGTAGATACCTTTGGTGCAATGTGAGATTAGTCTACGGGTGGAAGTTAGACTTCAACAGAGCATCTACATACAATAGAGGATGTATTCATTATCGAAAATGAAGAGTCATTCATAACTATACACTCAGTGGGACATTACCAAAGGTAGTGAGTTAGGGGGAGTCAACTGGAGTGACCTGGGGGACATAGTGAGCTATCCCTGAACCATTGTAAAGGCATTGAGCCTGGGACAGAGTGACTATGCCCGAACCTTTGTAATCCACAGCTAGTGAGGTATAGTGGAATTTGGTATGTCCAACAACCTATCGGAGTATTCTACATGGATGCATCCCTTAGTGGTGAACCAAGTAAAAATTACTATGTCATATCTCTTCATGTGAATGTTTTCTATCTGATCATATTCATCATACATGTTTAACACGTTCCTACCAGCTTGGGAACAAGATCCATGACATTAAAAGAAAAAATTTGTCACCCTAATTCAGCCCTCCCCTCTCAGGGTGTACCAGGGTCTTACAGTAATACACTTGTTTATATTTTTTCTTTTTATGAATAATGAAAAAAAATTTAAAACAATTAAGAAGTACTAAATTTTTAATACAAACCATTAATGTTGAAGAATTCTATAAACATATTTCAATTCTAATAGACCATCATTGATTGGTATTGAGTAGTTGGAAGATTGACTAATATTGGAACACTAGTTAACATACTGTTTTCCCAACTCTTCTATCTAATATATTTCATGAGATTATATGATAACTATAGTTACCCTTTTTCCATCATATATGACACTTTCATATCATGACATTGGTGATATTATATTTAGTCTCTGATAAACATGTAAATTTCTATAAAATAAATAATAATACATAATTCAATTTAATTCATTTTCTTACACATTTATCATCACATAAATTCTATATGATTTTATTACTTATATTAGTCCATGTGATTTGTTGATCTAGAATGGTATCATTAGAAAAGGATAAAATCACCATTAAATTTCTACATTATCAAAAAAAATACAAATTGTTTTGTTATATTTTTTGTCACATGCCATGTTTTTGTTTTATGGTCCTATGTTTCATGAATAATAGTGTTACCATGATTCTTATTTAAATTTTCCACTGTATTAAAGAATATAAAAAGTGTAAGTTTTATAAATTGAAACAGGAAAATATGATGTGATATAATCTAACTAACACATATGCATAAAAATGATCATATCTGAACATTATACACTAGTATACCAGTGTTCTTTTTCAGACAAATATCAAGTGAAAGTGGTTCCTATACCAATTCATTGTCTAGATAACACACACACACACACACACATATATATATATATATATATATATATTAGAGATTAGAAGTTAGAGAAGTGTGATCATAACATCGAAGATGGATAAGAGTCTGAAATGGAGGATGTTTGGATATGGTATGGAATGTATAAATTTATGTAGAATACATCATACTATTTAAACATGTTTTAAGTGAACTATTTCATAAGAAATAGGATAATGGGTGAATAATTTATAAGAACCATGGATGAAAAAATTAGACGTGGATAATGTGTGGTGGATGGGATATTTGTTGGCAGATTTAGGTGTGAACAAGTGAGAATGGTGATCTATGTAGCTCTAGTAGCACCCATACTCCATTTTCAATTCTTCTAGCCCTAATTAGTAGGTTGAGTATGTTTTAAAAGTTTTCAAATCAATTTCTGAGATAAAATTTGATAATGAATAAGAACGTGATATTAAATGTAATACAGATCATTAATATCACTATTATTACACTAACTAGTTGAACGAGTGGTGGTAGCCCATGGTTAGATATTAAGAAAAGATTTTAAAATAGTATTCTACATAAAAACATCCTAAATATATTTCTAATTATTCATAAGAATTATTTTTTTATTTTTTTTAAAATATGTTAAATATTATACATAAATATTATATATCAATGTATATATCAACAATATCTTATCATCCTATTGTATATATCTAGTTTTAAATAGTTTCCAAAAACATTGATTAAACATTTTTTGAAAATAATAACGAGTTATAAATTAATATTTACCAGTTATTTATTTATGAACATGTTTTACAATTTATTATTTAAAATCATGTTATATTTTTTTTATAAAGTTTCAAAACCATTTTTTGAATAGAAAAATATCTAGATAAATTAAAACGAAATAAAAAAACAAAAACAAACATAACATACCAAAATGAATCCAAATTAATTAAATGACAATATTACCATCATGAGAAGACTCCATCATATAAAAGTAAATAAACTATGATAATATGTGGTATCTTATATATATTACCAACCACTATATTAGATTCAACATCAATTAACAAAATTTAAAATTAGAGTTATCAAATATAATAGTTTAGTTGACAAAAGTGGGGGAATTAATGTAGTCAATTACCCCCACCTTATTAAAAATTATATTTTATAACTGAAATAAAGACATCGTAATCAGTTCTAATATAATCATTCACATAAAACACCAACCTTTTCATTGATTTCATAATATATGGTTCCTCATTAGTGTGAATTATTTTAACTTCAATAACACTGAATCCATGGTCATAAACATATATACCAATTAGCATAATTAAGTTAAAAGATTTTTATTTAATCACAGTGGATCAACCATGAGAATTGTAATCCTATAAAAATATTTTCTAGACAACTGAGAAAAAAGAAACATTTTTATATTGATGATTAATATCTTATGTAAGGGATATACATCCCATTTATTCCACTAACATAACTTCATCATATCATATTCTCATGTTCACCACTTGATCAGAGGTAACAAATTAATACACAATGATTATTAATTAGTTTCATTTATGAACCGACACTCATTATTCATGATAAAATTAGTAAATATTTATACTAATTATATGAAACAAAAATGAATAAAACCCATAAGTTAATATATATTTTATCTTTATTAATGATATGTTAATACCATTAATTTCAGTCAATTATGAAACTTTATTCTATGCAATGTATCTCTCCATCACAAAGATAAAGAATGATGAACTCTATAAATAATTTTTGAATGTTACCTACATAAAATGAAAATAATATTTTAATTGGTATATGTAATTACATATTATGATAAAACATAATCACATTCAAATTATATACATGATATTTTCATAAAACAAATCATTGTAAAAAATTCCATAAGATTTTCGATATCTCTCTCCTCATCAATGTTTTCAAATTATATAGCCAATGAATTCCTTATTTTTGGTGATGAGATGGAAATGGTGACTCAATTTACACAAACTTCTCATATTCATTTCTTATTTGGTGGTTATGTATTGTTCTCCTAGAAAAAAATTCTCTTAACCAATATCATTGAATTTTTTAGAAAGATAACCACTCCTGATAGAACCTTTAGGCTGATTATTACTCTAAATTTTATAGTTCATTTGGTAAAAAAAAATTATGTATGATACATCCATATAAATTAATCATTTCCACAAAAATTAATTTCATTTATATGGTGTATTGTTAGATGCATCATTCTAGAGAAAAAACATGGAGGAAATTTTTTTTATAACTAATTGAAAATTTATGGTTTATCATCCTATATTTTTTAAAAGAATGAATTGGATAATTTTTTAGAAAAAATGTCTCTATAAAAATTTATAAATTAGATAACCTTCACCTTTTAATTATTTTATGGAAATTTTAGGATTTCAATTTTAATAAATTCAAGAATATAATTCTGATAATCATGACTTTTGAATTATTTAAATTTAAATTATCTTCTATTAACAGTTTTAGAAAAAATTTATGATTTAGAATTAGGAAATTTGGAAATAACCAATAAATCATTAAATTTATTTTTCGCTAAATGTGTCATCACATAATAATCATAAGGATTATTCCATTTATTTTTTTCAATACAACTAGGATGTAATTATACTCTAATTCCCCAATTTTATAAATCATTATGATATTGTATGTCATATTTGGACTTCCCCTAGATATTTAGATGAATGGAAGGAATAATTTAATGTATATTTTTATTATTAAATATTATGTATAAAAAATGGCACAAAATAATTGGTTGTCGAATACATAAAATCAGATTTTTTTCCTTTTTCCAATTTTACGAGGATTTAGTTACAATATTATTTCTTTTTTTAGATTTTATCTAGAACATACATAATTAAAACATAAATATAATATTTTTTAGGAAAATAATTTTGTAAAATTAGGTGTGGTGTATATTTTGTGTAAATTCAATTATTAATCCTTTGGTGATTAAAATTATATGGACGATTCATTAGAAAAATTCATTAATGTACAATGAAACTAAAAATGTGAAGAATTATATGTCTAATAGGTCATTTATTATTTAAAAACATTTTTCAAGATAATTTCCATTTCATTCTACAACCAATTATCATTTCATTTTAATGGAAACCATTTATAGTCTACCGAAGAGTAACAAACATCTGGAATAATTTTTTTATGGATAAATAAATGTGATCATGCACACATCCCAATATTGCATCCAAACCATTATTAATAGTTGAATGTATACATCTATAACATTTCAGGTATAAAATATCATAGATATGAGTATAAAAATAAAATTGAATTCTTTTTTATAGACATACATTGATGATTAATATAAACATTTAAAAAATGGACACATGTTGTGAGAAGAAAGCATATAACCAAATGAATTAAAACAATCACCAGACATAACCAGCGTAACATTACACACCTAATATAAAAAATTCAGATTCAAGGAATCATATTTTTAATATAATAATCCTTTTAATGGATAAACATTCTCATTGTCGTGATTAAATTTCATTGTAACATTGAATCCTATATTTATTCAGATTTTATCATATATGAAAAGATTATAAAGCCTTCGAATCAGTGGTAAGAGACACAAGCCTATCTATGACACATGAGTTGGTGTTCCATATAAATTTTTCTTACATCAAGATATAACATATTCGTTATAAATGTTTATACCTATTTTAAACTACCAGAATAAGCTAAAATAATTTGATAAGATTGAAATTTTGTTAAAGAAATTACGTGTTAGTTAACTATATTCTACTTCAGATATTTATTTGGTGGGATATAATCACCATAAATAATTATATCCTTTAAAAATTTTACAATATAATAAATGGAAATATTATATATTCTATAAATGGGTTTTCCATGTAATATTTTCATTGAAAATCTAAATGTTTTTATATTTCTAAATTCTTTATATAAATGAATCCTTACATCATACATTTATTTTTTACTCACTCGATATACCTATTTTCCATCTTTTCACCATGTGTTTTGAAATCATTGTATTCTTTAATTTGAATACTATCTTTATTTTGAGGATTTAAAAATAAAAAAAACCAAATTACCTATACCACTCCTTTTATTTCAATCATGGATATAAATAAATTGTCCATATATTCACAATGATTCCAATTTTTTTGATTTCAATATTATTAAGTGTTTTATAACATATTCACAATATACCATTAATATTCCATTACAATTATAACATAAAAAACAAATATGAGCCTTATATGAATCACTTGATAAATAAAAAATCGCTTTAAACCATGTTGATATTTGATTTGTATGATACATCCAAATTTTATCCATTCTGTTATAGGGGAAAAATGACATATTAATATCATCATAGAAGAAAATATTTATAAAAATTCATTACAACAAATAGTAATTTCAATAAATTTCATAAGAAACATTTATTATAAACTATTAGATAAGATAGATTTGGTTAGTGAATTATTAATTTATTTTTACATTTGGATTGTTTTGGGGTATAAGTAACATGTAATCTAAGCATCAAGCATAGATTTTAGAAATAAAGACTTCCTCATCCCACCACCATCAGTTCATCAGGGATGTAAAAACTGAACTGCACCACACGGGGAAGTATTTAATTAATTCACTCAAAAGAATAATGAATATAAAAACAATTCTTATCAAAGTAATTTTAAATTATTCATATAAAAATATTGATGATTCAATTATCAAAATAAAACACTAAAATAAAATATTTTGTTACTATTTACTATAATAAAAAAATGCACTAGAATAATTAAGTAACTAATTATCCAATATACATGACAAAAAATAATAGCATGACATTTAATCTATGTATGTTTCTAAACTTTATAATTTCTCCCCTCTTCTCTATTTTTTTCATTTTTTTCCTTACTTATGAAATCAAATAATAATAATCCCCATACAAAAAAAATAATTTCATTGATACCTATGTTTTTATCAAGGAATCTTTCCAAATAACATCAAGATATAATTTATGATCACATGTCTATAGAACAATTCAGATAATATAATACATATAAAAATATTAATATGTTAATCATAAAATCATTCAAGTTATTATCCAAACCATTAAAAAGAGAGATGAAATATTTTATAACCAATAAATATTATTAATGAACCAAATAAAAAATAATACATTAAATAAATAACAATTTAGCATAGATAAAATTTCGTCCATAATTAAAAAATGTACCACAAAAAATAAAACTCTTTTCTTTGATACAATATTTTGCCTAGTTAAATTTTAAATTTTAATTTTGTTTTTCTAATTACTCATTTTTTTTTCATTGATTTAGGTATTGTTACAAATTTATGTGTTTTTTAAGTCAATATTTTAATTTAACAATATTATTATTCTATATTACAATTTAATTTTTTTATTGAGTGTCTATAATTATATGATTTATTTAAATTTTGTCTAGTATTAAAGGTTATAAATAGATTAACTATGGAAAAATATGATATCATTTTCAAATTTCAATTAAATATTTTGAATCAAAATTATATATATATATATAAAATTAATAGTGTTCTATTTTAAATAATTGTAGATAATTTTAGTATTTAATATTAATTATTTTTTACCTTATTTAAAAGTTACTTTCTTTTCTACAAGATGAGTAATAATTATTGGTTAAATGTTAACCATTATTGCCATTTCCTATTTTAAATGAATTTTATCAAATGAATTTTTTTAATTGATTAGATTTGTTATGTTACAAAAATTTCATAAACATAATAATAATGTAAAAGTTTGACAATGTTCATTTAATTTATAAGAAATTTTAAAATTCTTGTTGGGGCATGAATAAACAAAGTACATCCAATTACATCATTTCATAAGTAGTTTTATAAAAAATTACATATTATTTCTTATAATTATTATCTGGCTATTTTATCACGTGAATCCTAATTGATATTATCGTGTAATTTCAGTGTCGATATCTTTTTGGTTGTTCTCCATATCTTTTGGATGCAGTTGATATGTTCTGGTTCCCCATTTTTAACACACGTAGGTCCATGGAATATGTTTTTTTGTAATTTTCTCTGATTTATGTTAATTTAGGAGTTTATAGACCAAGAATAATTTTTATATCAGTTTGGGTATGTAATAGTTGAATAATATGTCTTCAGTATAACAATTAATTGGGGTTTGTGTGGTTGAAGAGTTAAAAAAAATTCAGATTTGATACCTTCAACAAAATGGCCTTATATTTATTGTAATCCATTTCTGCATGTTTGAATTATTATAATTTTGAATAATGGAAGACAGTGATAAATCCATTGGAATTGAAATTTTGTAATGATTCTAATAACATTAATACATATTTAAATCAATTCTCATTTCTTCCAAATATTTGAGAAAAATATGTAAAATACACATGTGTATTTCTGGTTTTAAATTTTTTTGTTCATTGTTTTATTAATCAAAATGGGCATCAATATATTGATGAATATATTTTAATTGGTTATTATTAGTTTATTACGTTAACGATGCATCAGTATAAATAAAATTTGTAAATATACACTAAATGGATGTACTAGTTGAGACATGAACTCGAGACCATATCGAGACACACATGGGAAACTACCCCTATATGGAAACATAAGAAAAGAAAATTTCCATGAACTCTTATATTATTATCTTATTCTCATTTTTAAATTTTTTAATAAATTAATAAAGTATTTTTTTTATTCAAATTGATATCTAGCGCCACCCATTGTATAATAAATCTTATCTAAATATGCCAAATAATTTTTTCAAGGATTCTAAAGACATTTTCCCATAGTGAATTTATGTAATGTCTCATTTAACAATATGAGAAGACCACAGAAAATATATTTCTAATTTATTTTTTCAATATTTTTGGATTTACTATTTTTTTTAATGAGTTAACAATTATTGAATCACATACTCTATAACAGAATAAAATTCTTGTTTAAAATAACAATTTCAAAAAAAAACAATATAAAATACTTATTTTTATTGGTTGTTTTCATTTTATTTCATCATTGGTTTTTTTATCATAATATGAGCTTCCAAATATTGAAACACATATTGTTAATTGGTTATTATTAAATCATATTCCAATATTGTTGAATTACATTAGAGTTTAAATATAGAATTTATTTGAGAGAAATAGTTGTATTTTTTAATGTAGTGTAATTAAATTATTCAATTCGTGTAATGTTTAATGTGATGATGGGTTTTAACACTCATGTATAATCCATATGATATATTTTTTCTCATAATGTATATAAAGGAATCATGTCTCAGCAAGAAAACTGTAGAATCATGTTGTAGAATTCAGGTTTCAAGTCAATGAGAATTTAATTGATGCCGCACATTTTCTTGCACTATTACCAAAATATTCCATAAATAAAAATGTTTCAATAATGGTATATGATGAATCATTTTTCATTAAATCACATTTAATATGTTTAATTGATATTACATGTGGAAAATTTTTAAGATAACTATTGATTATATAATAAATTATTGTTTCGTGTCACCTTCACCCTCATATAGTCACAGTTCTAGGTCCAAAATTAGACTCCTTTATCAGTAATGTCTAAGCTCATTATATGGAATTCCACTAGAATTCCAACACTTGTTAAATACTGTTTTATAGAAAATAAACTCCAAAAAAAAATTCATCACTTTTGGATATCATTGAACATAAAAAATATTCATTGAAAATTTATGTGTATGTATGGAAGCTAAGATTTAATGTCTTTATGTATGATAATATTCAACAGTGCATATATTGTTATTCAGGATGGAAAATTATTTTCATTACATACTCACTTCCTTGGATCAATTTCTGATGACTAAAATCATTGAAGGGTCTAATGATTGTTTTTATCATTTATATATGCGATATGTAATGCGCATGTTGGGGAAATCCTTTGGAGTGACTTAAGATCTATTGATCGTGGAAGATTTTATTGGATAATAAGTAGAAAATTTAACATAGTGGGGAGCTCAGTGGAGAATAATGGTAGTGGTACCTTTCCCAAGAAAGACATCTTTGATTTTACTTATTTCATATCCAATATAAGGATTTCAGACATAGGTTTTGTTGGAGATCTATTTACATGGTGCAATAACTATAGAGGTTGACATAGAACCTTTTTTCACTTGGATAAATGTCTGGTGAACAGTCATGCTATATCACATTTACAAGAAATTAATATATATCATCTTGTTCATTTTTTATCAGAAGATTCACTGCTGTGTATAGTTCTATCTCCCAGATCTGAATGTGGAAAGTGTTTCCTTTTTTCTCATTAATTGGTGGAAGAGATGAGGTTATATGATTTTGTAATTTAATAATGGAATAGGACCTTCTATGGAATATGATAGTCAGTTTTAAACCAAAAGATCATCTGTACAAAAGATGGACTTCATTAATGGAATAGAGGAGGTCCCAACAAGGTACTGATAAACTTATGATTAGCATAGAGATTGACCATATGTGGGTAAATGTGGAATCCTAATGGGATGAATCCATATTCCAAAATCACTAAATTAAGATGAATGTATTAGAAAAGAAAATGATGAAACACGAACATATAGCCTGTGAAAAATTAAATTATATATGGGTTTGGGATTATTATCATAACACCATTTTTATTAAGAATATATTAAAGAAACATGAAGAGTTACAAGGTTCAACATACAACTGGAAGATGGATAATTCATAAATGATTGGGACATAGTGGGGGTGAATGAAAAGAACCACATAAAATCCTTCATAGTAGGTCCTAACCCATGAATGAATGTAAGATATCCATGGGGTATCACAGGGATTTTTGAAGTCATTTTTTGCAGGATTACTGAAAATGACACTGACAACATAATGGCACTTCCAAAGTAAAGGGAGATTTATGATGTGGTTTAGACTCTTAATTCATAGAGAACCACTTGACTAGATGGAATATTGTGTGACATCTACTGAGATTCGTGGGATATTGTTACGATGGATCAGGTTAATGTGGTTTAGGACTTATTATATTGAGGAATTTACCCAAAGTGGCAAGTGCTGTAAATGTTGTTCTCATTCAGAATGTCCAAAATCCAATTTACCATAACCAATATCGACCAATATACATGTGTAATTTTTTTTACAAGTTTTATTACTTAATCATTAAAAAAATAATGGTGGTTTACCTCCCTAGGTTGGTCATAAAAGTACAACATGGCTTTATCAAGGGTTATTCAAATTCGGGTATGATTGGAATGGATAATGATATTATAACTGAGATTGAACAAAATAATTTTGGATCTAACATTGTTATATTATAGTACATGAGTAAGGCCTTCGACATGGTGAAAGGGAATTTATCTTTAAGGTTCTATCTCCCTTAGAGTTTTCTTCAAGGGTAATTTTTCTCATATTTGGATGTTTTATCTCTGCATGGCTTGCTACTTTTTTCATGGGAAAACATTATGGAAAGTTCAAGGAAGTTAGAGGGATAATAGTAGGGGATCCACTCTCCAAAACCCAATTCATTCTTTCTCAGAATTTTTTAACTATTATATCAACCTATGTTCAAAAATTGGATGATGTATTCTACATCATAATAGATATATATATCCAAAGTTATTTCTCATGAGATTCTTGTAGACAATACTATTTCTTTATCATTGGAATATGTAGATTAATTTAGGGATTCAATTTTGTTTTATTTAAATTTTTTAAATATAATGTACAAATAGCTAATTGAGATAATATATGCTTCTATA
Organism: Viscum album; assembly: GCA_963277665.1. Lineage (NCBI taxonomy): Eukaryota > Viridiplantae > Streptophyta > Magnoliopsida > Santalales > Viscaceae > Viscum > Viscum album. Next base: position 861,527,112 of record OY728151.1, read on the forward strand.
TGGCTAGCTATAGATCAGATAGGTGCTTAGAAATATGGGAAATTGGATGGACATGCACCATGGGAGCTTCCCCTTGGAGTACTTGGGAGGCCCTGTCCCTCCAAACCCCTCAATACTCTGTCACTTTGATAAGGTTATTGAAACAATTATAGGGTGAATTTTGAATTTTAAAAATGAGTTACTTTCATTTGGAGGTCGAATCACTCTCAAAAACATTATTCTCACATCAATACCAAAGTATGTTCTTTCCTCCCGTATGGTGCCAAATAAGGTTATATCTAAATTGAAAAAATTTATGGTATCTTTCATATGGGATGTACACATGGAAAGAAATCATCATTGGGCTTCATGAATAAGGATGACCCAACCAATATGTAAAGGAGGTATCAATGTTGGACGTGTTTTTGAGAATACGAAGGGGGTGCACGAAAGTATTGAATGGAATTTTATTGAGGGGTTTCCCCATTGGTGTAGTCACTTGCAATAAAAATATGGAAAATACATAAATGTGAAGAGAACAAAGACATTAGAAATTTATCAGTGGATTCATGCATTCGTCACAGGCCTTCAAAAATAGTCAGATTGGATCATTGGAAGAGGATAAATCTTATTTTGGAAGAAAAACTAGATGATGACCACATATGGTTTTCCATGATTACACACTTCATATATAACATTAATTGAAGATTGTGGTTATCATACTATTATTAATTATATCATTGATAAGGATTATCTAGACTTCTTGACAAATATTGTGTATAAAGCTGAGCTAAATAGGTGTATCATCGTGGGCTCTTCTTCAAGGGGATACTTGATTAAGGAGTTTAATAAATTGAAATGAGTAAATAAATATCATGATTATTGGATTATCATGTAGTAGTGCAAGGAAAATATAAATAAATTAAAATTTTCATGATGTCATTCTAGGTATAACTCTCTGATGGCTGATGCAAGTATTTAGCACCTATGAATCTTCCTACCCTCTAGGTTTCATATCTATAAAAACGCAAAAATCAAAAATTTTGAACATATTTTCTATAAAAGTGATAGAGATTGTGTTGTATACAATGCTTTTTGAACATTCAAAAGGATAGTCTCTCAATAAAATTTAATGGGGAACTTCCTCTAGCAGCGGTTCAATTGTACGGGCAATCATGGCATCAAAAAAAGTATCATTATATTTTTTGGGATGTGGGTTGTCGGGATATATGGAAAGCAAGGAACGAATGATGTATTAATGATAAATTGTGAACATAAATCATTATTATCAACAAAACAAATAATTTATTGGTTTATCAAACAATATTTTGTGGAGAAATAGAGTCATCCACTTCTCAATGACCTCTTTTTTCCCCCAACACTTCCTCAACAATGCCTCATAGTCTGGGATAGGTTAAATGGTTTAGGTTCCATCCACCCAATCAAGGATTAAAGATTGATATAGTTGGATTTTGTTCCATGGGGCTCATGAGAGGTGGTGGAGTCATCCAGGACCAATCAGGTTCAGTTGTTTTAGCCTTCCATAGGACTTATGGATGAGGCTACCGCTTTCAAGCTACGGCTCATGCAGTGCTATTTGGTATATGGATCTGTATAAAAGGAACCACCCTCTTGATGAAATTTAAATTTACATTCTGATAACCAATCATGATCTCCATGTCCTTGGTGTCCCTCCTTATTTAAATGAATATATAATTCACTGGTGGAAAGAACTAATGAGTGATCATAGAGAGATTCTTAACACATGGAAAGATGGAAATGATGATTCAGACTTCCTCACATCAATGATAACTCAATGTGATCACATTATTTTATTTTTCATGTCTTTGGTACCTCCCTCCTAAGGGGACTAACTAGGATAGAGAAGACACCATGGTACTGCACTATTTCATACCTCCATAATGGGATTCTCAGTGTATTTTTTATATCTTAGATAATGATGTAAAAAAACTATTTTGGTAAACTTCATCTAGAAGAAATTAATTGCTATAAATATGTTGTTAGATATAAACTACTGCTGTAAATGGAAATTATTTAAGTTAATTATTCTCAAGGAATTGGGATAAGAAAATATATGTTTATGTGTATATTTCTTTGGTATAAGAAATAATATTCATCCTTCGACATGTACAAAACATTAGAACAATATTTTGGGTAAAATTCCCCATATAATCTTTAATTAAATTATGTATTAATGTGAAGGACATATAGTACATGAATGATATATATATTTGATGATACTAACTAATTAAATATATTAATGGATGTTCCATATTAATGGAAACACTTAAAATATATTATTCAATTTTATGGAGTGTATTAATTGTGCCCAAAACCACACCAAAACATGGGTTAAGTATGATAACCAAGTATATTAACCTCATTTGACAAGGGAACATGGAAAATACCATACAGGTATCATGACTAAACAAGAAAATGAAAATGATGAGGATCGTTATAACTAGGAAATAATTATCCCCAAATCAGGATTAGTAGGTGTCTTATTGTATGATAATTCTTGAAATTTTAGTTAAAAATGATGTTTTCTAAGAGGATAATATCATTATCTAATTATATGATGATGAAAAAAACATCTAGATTTCATATTATTTTATCCAATGTGTATATTTCATTTTTCTACCGTTACATAATTTTGATGTGATTATGATAAATGGATTAGCCTTTTAAATTAACAAAATGTGTAAATCTCATTCCATATCTCAAGTAAACCATTGATTTTTTACAACTACAAGGAATACTACTACTACTTTAGGTAAATTAATCAATATGGTTTGTTGGAAATAATGTTATACTTGTATTCAATTTTCCTTGAGTACTCTAAATAAGAAATATGGATAGATCATTCAAAAAAAATGAATATCATGTAATTTTATAGATAAACTTGGCTAATATACAATGTATGTGATAATTGAAATTGTAAGAATGTAATTAATTTAGGGGGAATGAAATGACCCAAAACACTAAACCTTATAAAACTTATATTGGTTTAGATAAAATTTGTTACAAACCACACACAACATAAAAGAACCAAATATCATTATACTAAATTTATAAAAAATTCTATATCAATCCCTGATATGTTTAATCATTTAATTCTTTTACATTTTGATGATAAATAACCAATAAGTGATAAAATTAAGAAGAAGTCTAACAAAATATTGTTTCATTGAATTTTTAATTATTTGAAAATAATTTTTTTTAATTTCAGTATGTTAATTTTGTAAATAGAAAAAAATTTAAATTAACACAAAAATATTTACATTTTTATAATTTATATTTTTTTAATGAATGATTTTTAGTGAAAAAATATCAATCCATGAAAATTTTTCTTTATGATTTTATTCTAAATTTCTGATATCCAAAAAGTATTTAAAAATAGTAATTTAATAAAATATATATTTTACAGAGTAAAATTATATATTTTAATATATTTTCTGAGCGTATAAATCCTATGTAAAAATAGTTTAAAACTAAATTAAACATATAGTTTAGTAAAACTTGTCTTCATTAGTTTGATTGAGTTATGTCTTTTCAATTTGTAATTATGATTTTTTTATCATTAAATCATCAATCAATTTTTTCAAAATAAAAAAAAATTTAAATGTATGAATTAATAGTTTTAATAATGATAGAACATATATTTGTGTTAATTGTTTTCATTAATTTATCGTATTTAATCTATAAATTTTTTATTTTATGTGAAGTTGATTCAATTTCTTACTTTTTAAGTGTTTTAAGAAAACTTATGAAAAATTTTTAATTTTTGAAATTTCATTGGGGTTTTATACTTTTTATATTATGATTATATATTTTCCAAAATTGATCCGCCTTTTAAAATAATTTTCTTATATAATCCAATATCTTGTTGTCTAGATTTCATTCAAATGTGCTAAATGACGAATCTATAATTTTGAATCCCAAAAAATAAAATAAATTTGGAAATTTAATGATCATATAGAATTGACCTACCTTTTGAAAAATTGGTATAACCTAAGATACATACCTCCAAAAGAGTTTAATATAATGGGATAATGATGAAAACTCTCTGAAATATAGATCATTAAATACAATGGATAAATATAATCTTTAAGGTAGATGTTAACTATGTGATAGTGGAGGATGATGAAGAAATCATTCAGCTATAATAAATAAATGCTAAGTTATTTTGAAAAAAAAATTTTAAAAATTTTATGATATTTAGTAAATTTAGTCGAATAAATTGAAAGAATTGATTGAAAACCATTTATAAAAGTAACGAAATTAGATTCAGCGTCTAACTATGTAGTAATAAAGAAATAATTTTTGGGATAGATATAGAATACAATATTTTACATGACCTTATCCAAAATTTTTATGACTCCGCTTCCATTTTAATGGATAGCTCAATATTAGTTCAAGGTATGTGAAAAATTATAATATTGGTAGGGTGTCGGGTTAAAATGTAGTAAACAATCCCTAATGGGATAAACTCTATGTGATTGTAATAGTAGAGATATGACTATTCTTTCCATTTTCTATTGGTATATGAATATATTATTATTAGAATTTACTAGAAACTATATTCATGAATGATGTGGTTCTATTTGACCACGTGAATTTATTTTCATAAATTGTGTGTTGGATTCGTTACAATCATATATCTATAAAAAAATATTTTCATTTAAACATATGTGGGAGAAGTATCCCCATTGAGAAAAACATATTAAATTAGTTTTTAATTATTATTTATCATTAAAAAAATAATAATTTTCATTGGGGGATTCACATAAATATTTTATATTTTCATATAGGTTCTAAAGGATATATTTGTTCACATAGAGGTCTTTTAGCGAAAATTGTGAAATAAACTTTTTTCATTCAATTAAATATTAACGAAGCGAGTATCACAATATCAAATATTTAACTTACTAAAAAATATATTATATCATTTAAAATATATTGGTTCATATCATTTCTATAAATTCATACTTATAATTTTTGTTTTTAATTTCATTTTAATATTGTTCAATTTTTTGAAATCTAATAACTCCCACATTTAAAGTAAATATTAAGGAAAAAATATAAAAGGCAACTATTTGATAACATAGTCTGAAACACCATCTAGGAAATCCTTATAGTCACAAATTTGATAAATTTTATGGGTGAAATTAATCATTTAGATTTCATGAAAACAAAAATATTCAACTGGTTTCACATTCCGGAAGGTGTTGAAAGTTGTTTTTAATTTGTTTTTAAATTTATTGGATTCCATACTATAATTAAAATAATTTAAAAAAATGAAATAATGATATTCATAACGACTACTCATATTCATTTCTTGATTATAATCAATTTTTGGAATATTATAATAATGATATCTTAATATCCCAATTTCTAAAAAATGTTTTCATCATCCCAGAAAATGCTTTAAAAAACTAAAACAATTGTTTTCATGATTAGAAAAAATGATTCATGGATTGAATAAAATTATATTATTATTCAAAAAGTAATAAAAATATTCATGGAAATAGATTTAAATAAATAAATTAACATAATCTTCAAAAATAAGATAATGAAAAAGAAAAACATGTCCCATAATATTTTAATATACATGGAGCTTATTTTGATGAGTTGATATCTGATTTGGACATTTTATTTTAAATTTAGCTTCAATGTAGAACAATAACATTGGCCTCCCTATTGATTTGAATATTTAATTCCTAATGATTTGGAAAAATTTTGGGATATAATTTTTGTAAATATTATACCATGTGAAATACCTTATTTAGAATATGAATAATAAAAATTATTCTATTAATATTTGTCCAAAAGGAAGACACACTAAATCCATTCATTTTTTATGATTTGTAAGAGGTATCTAAGATGCTACCTACATTTAATACCACTTTTTTCTACTCCTAATAAATTGTGTTGCCCACAAAAACACATAAAGAAGTACGAAATTTTAATTAAACATATCTACATTATTTTTATAATAAAATAGTAATTATTTATTCCAATGATGATTTTTTACAAATTTAATTTGACTGTAATGATTTTTAGATGAAGAGGAAGTGATTGATGAAATTAAACCATGAATGGTATTCATAGTAGAGGAGTACATTTATTTACCTGATTATGGGGGTAAAATTAAATTTTTCATAGTAGACATCTTGTTTCAATATTAAATTGATGACGAAACATTTCCAAAAAATATATTTTTTCAATCATTGGAGGTAATTTTTTAGTGTAAGGTGTTTGAATGTTACTCTAATTTCTTGTTCCCTCTCCCAATATATCATTTTAAGAAAAATTAAAGAGGGAAACATTAATAAGTATTTTTATAGAGATTATATAACCATTAGGATCTTAATAAGACAATTTTTTTTGTTTTTTGTGGTTCATGAGGATGAAACATTACACATTTTTGGATTGAGGATGATGGTATTAAAAATTCTTACAAGGGTCAAAAAAGTACAGGAACCATCATGGGAGTTGAAGAAAAAAAATTTGTCCATTACCATTCCATTTAATTGTATATTTATTTATTTTAATAAAAATTTTATTATTTGTTCTTGATTTGAATGTAGCCTTTATATTTTCCACTATTAGGAGGAAAAATCATGTCTGTTTTTGTCCAATAAAAAATGGTTATTGCTTTCCATCGTAATTAATGTTGATATGTCTTGTACTCCAGATTCACACTTCATAATATAATTATCAATACAATGAGTTAATTGTAAAAAATAATAGTGGATGGGAGGATCATCAATTATAGATTAATATTCGGTGGGTTTTATTTTAAAATTTTTATCTTAAGATTTTATTTCAAATAACGAGTGCTTAATTATATATTTTGTGAATCTTTTTAATCTTTAGAGCTTCAATGTAATGAACATTGTGAATTGATATTTTTTGACAATGAAAAGAACTAAATAATATCTTGTATCTAAACATAAATTAATACTAATATGGTATTTTTTCATGATTAATATTTCTGAAATTCATTGGAACTCAATAAAATCTATAATTACATTTACTAAATTCTATACAATGAGTAAAATCACTCTCCCATGATGAATGTAGACCATTCATACACATTTTCCCTAATAACCCAATATATTGAGTGAACTAAATAATATATATTAAAAAATTTACTTTTCATATTTTTTTTAAAATATGTGACATTTATGGAACATCTATGTTCGTGCCCAAATTCATTACCTTAGAATAAATCGGAAAAGGGAACGAAAAGTACAAGGGTCTAAATCGTGAAGAATATTCATAATGACCTCCTTTTTCACGGCCACAATACAATCACCCATTATAATTCTTCACAAATGCAATAATGGCAATGACAGAAGACTTCACAACTCTAGGGAATATGATTGAATCATCTGTGAATGATATAGAGGCAGTGATGGAAGCCTTTGTACGTATGGGGAACTTGGCCAGAGCCTCTGTGAATGCTGCAGAGGCTATGATGAAAACCTCTATGAGTCCGATAAACTAGATGGATCTTCCTATTATTATAATATATATTCTTCTCTAGAGAACATCCATAGAAAATTGGGACACCCAATCTATAAATATGCATCCCACCCCCACTCAAAATGGACCTAACCTTGTCTTTTCTCCTTATATTCTCACAATTCACGAATCACCCTTTACTCTATGAATAATAGATAAAATGAATCATCTAATGTACTTTAGCATTGTTAATCCCATATCCCATTGATCAAATTTACCTCTACATCATGCAGGGATACCCATGATGATGCCTTTTGTCCATCGTGAATTAAGGAAAACCATTTGGATTTATAGATGTTTAGGAAGCACTCAGTCATCACAATGCTCCCTCCAAACACATGTAAAATCGAGGCCTAAGCTGGGTCACTATTATTCAGAAAGTACTCTATTTTTTAAGCTCTTTAACATCACGAAGCACTAGAGATTCGTTATTCCCATCTCTATGAGGATTTTTGCTTCGCGAACACCTCTTCTATGTGGCCCTACAGGCTTGTACGAAGTGATTTCATGGTCCCCGAGTGGTGCTTTATGTTGTTTTTCAATACCTTGTACTTCTACACATTGGCATGCTGGTGACTATTGCTTCTTTACATAGCCACGTTAATGTAGACCGTTAAATGAATCACTCCACAACCCCATCAAATAATGGAATTCTTTGTTCCTTTCCATGGACAAGGGACAATGTACACTAGTTATATATGTCCTTGAGGTGAGGAGAAGGTCATCATCATCTGAGTTGTAGGATGTTAAACAACTAAGTATCCACGTCCTCAACCAGTGATTTTAATCTTTTATCACTACACAGGTGTGAAGCCCGAGAGGACAATCACTAGGGGAAAAATCACTATTTGTGAAGGGCTATTTGCGACGGGAATAAATCACATTGCAAATAACATGTCTAGGAAGCTATTTGCGATGGGGGGAAGTGACCGTCACAAATAACCAAATATTTGCGAAGATATTTCGTCTCCCATCGCAAATAGTATGGCGCGGCTTTCACACCAAACTGCGCGAAAACTATTCGCGACGGGGAGATGTCTCCTGTCACAAATAGTATGACGCGGCTTGCGCGCCAAACCATGCAGGATTATTTGCAACGGGTCCCGTCGCAAATACCCGGCCGCAGTCAATACCTTTTTGCGACGGTATGTCGTCCCGTCGCAAAAAGACTCTTAGCAGGCACTATTTGCGACCGGACCCGTCGGAAATAACCTTTTAACTGCCGACTGTAATTAATGCGTATGAGGGTAATTGTGACGGGACTTGTCGCAAATACCACCATTTGCGACGGGCTTCTTGTCGCAACTATTCCCATCGCAACTAATCTAACCTATATATATCCCCATCCATTGGTCTCCCAAATCATTCAGATCTTGCTCTCTCTCTCTCTCTCTGTCTCTTCATTCATCAGTTTCAAAAAAAATTTGTTTAGTTGAAATTTTTTATACAAGAGGAATCAGATGGCGTCAATATCTTCAAAATATCAAAGTATAAGTTATTTATATTTTATTTTTTTATATTTAGTTTATTTTATTTTTTTAATTTTAATTGTTGTTTATGAATTCTAATTTAATTAAATTTTAATTGATTTTTAATTATATTTAGTTTTACTAAGAAATTGATATTGTTAGTAATAATTATAAATAATGAGTTATAATTAACATTAAATAGATATAATTAGGAATAAATAGATATAATTAGCAATAAATATATATAATTAGCAATAAATAGTTATAATTAGTAATAATTAGTAATAATTAGTAATAAATAGTAATAAATAGTAATAATTAGAAATAATTAGTAATAATTAGATATAATTAGTAATAATTAGTAATAATTAGTAAGAATTAGATATAATTAGTAATAATTAGTAATAATTAGTAATAATTAGTAATAATTTGTAATAATTAGTAATAATTAGTAATAATTTGTAATAATTAGTAATAATGAGTAATAATTAGTAATATTTAGTAATATTTAGTAATAATTAGTAATAATTAGTACTAATTAAGACTTATTTTGGAATAATTTGGAATAATTAGTAATAATTAGAAATAATTAGAAATAATTAGGAATAATTAGGAATAATTAGGAATAATTATGAATAATAAAGAATAATTAGGAATAATTAGTAATAATTAGGAATAATTAGTAATAATTAGGAATAATTAGTAATAATTAGGAATAATTAGGAATAATTAGAAATATTTAGGAATAATAAGTAATAATTAGTAATAATTAGTAATAATTTGGAATAATTATTAATAATTAGGAATAATTAGATATAATTAGATATAATTAGATATAATTAGAAATAATTAGATATAATTAGTAATAATTAGATATAATTAGTAATAATTAGATATAATTAGTAATAATTAGAAATAAATAGGAATAATTTGTAATAATTAGGAATAATTAGAAATAATTATGAATAATAAGTAATAATTAGGAATAATTAGGAATAATAAGTAATAATTAGGAATAATTAAGAATAATTAGGGATAATTTTTAATAATTAGTAATAATTAGGGATAATTAGAAATAATTAGTAATAATTAGTAATCATTAGGAATAATTATTAATAATTAGGAATAATTAGGAATAATTAGTAATACTAGGTAATAATTAGATATAATTAGTAATAATTAGATATAATTAGATATAATTAGATATAATTAGCAATAATTACAAATAATTATGAATAATTAGGAATATTTAGTAATATTTAGGAATAATTAGTAATATTTAGATATAATTAGTTATAATTAATAATAATTAGGAATAATTAGTAATAATTAGGAATAATTAGGAATAATTAAGAATAATTAGTAATAATTAGTAATAATTAGTAATAATTAGTAATAATTATTAATAATTAGTAATAATTAGTAATAATTAGTAATAATTAGTCATAATTAGTAAAAATTAGTAACACTTAGGAAGAATTAGGAACAGTTCGAAACACTTTGCAGCAGTTAGCAACACTTAGCAATAATTAGCAACACTTAGCAAAACATAGAAATAGTTAACAACACATAGGAACACTTAGCAACACTTACCCACACATAGGAACACTTAGTAAGAATTAGCAACACTTAGGAATAATTAAGAAAACTAATTAGGAATAATTATCAATAATTAGGAATAATTAGGAATGATTAGTAATAATTAGTAATAATTAGTAATAATTAGAAATAATTTGGAATAATTAGAAAATATTAGTATTAATTAGATATAATTAGATATAATTAGTAATAATTAGTAATAATTAGTAATAATTAGTAATAATTTATTAATAATTAAGAATAATTAGTAATAATTAGTAATTATTAATAATAATTAAAAATAATTACGAATAATTAGGAATAATTAGTAATAATTAGTAATAAATGGTAATTATTATAAAAAATTAGTAATAATTAGTAATAATTAGTAAAAATCAAGAAATAATTATTAAAAATTAGTAATAATTAATAATAATTAGAAATAATTAATAACAATTAGTAACAATTAGTAATAATTAGTAATAATTAGTAATACTTAGGAATAATTAGGAAGAATTAGCAACAGTTAGCAATAGTTAGCAATAGTTAGAAACACTTAGCAACAGTTATCAACACTTAGCAACAGTTAGCAACACATAGAAAGAGTTAGAAACACTTAGCAACACTTAGAAACATTTAGAAACAATTAGCAACAATTGGAAACAATTAGAATCAATTAGCAATAATTAGCCACAATTAGCAACAATTAGCCACAATTAGCAACAAATTTGCAACAATTCGCAACAATTAGCAATAATTAGCAATTAAAAATATATATTATTAATATTTATGAAAAAACAATAATAATATTATTAAAATAATAAAAAATTTATAAAATATTGAAATTATCAATATTAGAAATAGACATTGCTTTATTATTAACATGTTTAAATGTCAAAGGGTCGCCAATTATCAGGTCATGTGCAATAAAAAATTTCTGTCAGTCATGTCCAATGTAAACTCTATAATTGTCCTTGGATGGATTATTACCTCACAAGTAGTGTTGCAATCAGACAAATCATGTCATACCTTTCTTATCTATAAAAATTATCCCACATGAAACATTACATATACCATTCTTCCTTGAAAATTTAAGGGAAAAATAATGATATCCCCTCAGATTTATAAGGAATAATGATCTATAAAAAGAATCATGTGAGATAATTCTTAGAGACGAGAACGTCATTACATTGGTCGTCCTATTGAAACAATACATGCAAGGTGATCAACCATGCAAGTACAATTATACAGTATACATTAGACATGATAGACACTAACTTTTTATTGCGCATGGCTTGAAAATTAACGACCCTTTGAGATTTGAACATGTTAAGAATAGAACATAGTCTATTGTGAATATTGATAATTTTAATATTTTATAAGTTTTCTATAATTTAAATAATATTAATATTGTTTTTTCGTAAATATTGAGAATATAATTTTCCTTATTACTAATAATTAGTAAACGAAATCGTCCTGGATAATGAAGGGAAAATTTGTAATCATCTCTACAATAATGATTACCAAATTTCCTTTCATTATACAGGTAGTTTTCCTTTTGATAAGTATTGATATGTATGGCTAAATTAGTAATAATTAGTAATAAATTGTAATAATTAGTAACAAATTGTTATAATTTGTAATAAATTGTAATAATTAGTAACAATTAGTTATAATTTGTAATAGTTAGGAATAATTAGGAAAAATTATGAATAATTAGGAATAATTGGGAATAATTAGCAATAATATGTGCTAGAAAGATTCAATTAAATGAGATATCAATCAAAAGTGTAGTCGTCAATCCACTGGAAATTATGTCACCCTTAATTAATGATAATTATTAAGTAGTTGTAATTATTTATCTTCTTTTTCATATAGTGTTTTTATAATTTCAAACTATTCAAAAACAGTGATGATTTTATAATTTATGTCGAAAAATATGGAACAAGGAAGTCGACATCAGTCATTATTAGATGATCGTGCTTCGATAAATCAGTGTATAAATCCAAATGGTTCTGGTTTAAATCCTGTCAATATTGAGGGTGTTTAAGATTTCATAGAATTTGCATCATCAAAACTAGAATATGTTTCAGAAGGCACAATTAAGTTTTCTTTTAAAAAATGTGCGCTGATAATGTTTGACACATTTGATAAAGTTGGGGGACATCTCTTGAGGTTTGGTATTCAAACCGATTATGTTTCTTGGTATCATCACGGTGAATGTAGTTCTAGATAAGATTCTAAAAACATGATTCTGAATCCATCACGTTTTCAAAATTTATTACATGATGTTGTAGGTCCATCTGTGAAACAAATAGAAACTCACAATGATATTGATTTAACTCTTGAGTTTGAATCATCAAAATTTTATGAGTTATTGAGGTCTACTGAGGATGTATTATATCCTGGTTGCAAGATAAGAATATTAGAATCAGTTGCAAAATTTATGGCTATTGAATCAGATAATGCAATGTCAAACAACTGTTTTGATCAGATATTTTCTTTGGTTAAAACACTATTACATGAAGGAAATGTGTTTACTATAAATTACTATGAGATCAAGAGGCTAATTCGTAATTTGGGCCTTAGTTATCGGAAGATTCATGAATTTCCAAATGATTTCATCTTATATTCTGGCGAAAATGAGTCATTGGATATTTGTCCCACATGTTGAAAATCGAGGTATAAAGAAGCTCAACCAGGGAAGTCTAGAATGATTCCAACAAAATAGTTGAGATATTTCCCACTAACACCCAGGTTACAACGTTTATTTATGTCTCAGAACACAGTATCAATGATTTCATGGCACAAAACCCGGATTTCAATTGATAAAAGTTTGAATCATCCATCTGATGGTGATTCATGGAAACATTTTGACCGTCTGCATCTGTCTTTTTCTATAGAAGCCCAGAACGTGAAATTGGTACATTCTACTAACGGTTTTTGTCCATTTGGTTCTTATGGTAGTCAGTATTCATGTTGGCATGTCTTTATAACACCATACAATTTGACTCTATTGATGTTGATGAAGGATCCTTATATCTTTTTGTCTCTATTAATCCCAGGACATCCGAAAAAGAATATTTATCTTTATTTGAAACCATTGATTGATGAGTTAAATTCATTGTGGAATGATGGTGTTAATACATATGATGTTCTTGTGAAAAAAAAATCATATTAAAAGCTGCATTGATGTGGACGATTAGCGACTTTCCAGCATATGGCATGTTATCTTGTTGGAGTACAAATGGTCCGAAATCATTTCCATACTGTATGAAAGAAAAAAATGCATTTATGCTGGTCAATGGAAAAAAACCTTGATATTTTGATTGTCACCATAGATTTCTTCAATCCGATCATCCTTTTTGGAGGAACAAATCTCATTTCAGAAAATGAATAATCGAAAGAGATGAACCTCCAAAGATGTTATCAGGTACAAAGTTAAAATCAGTTGTATTTTCATTACCCCCATCACATTTGATCCATCAGTAATACAACAAAAAATTCATGGCTTTGGGAAAGAACATAACTGGATAATGAAGATCATTTTTTGGGATCTTTCATATTGGTCTAATTTGTTGGTCCGCAAAATGTTTGATGTTATGTATATTGAGAAGAACTGTTTTGATAATTTATTTCATATAGTTTTGGATACACCAGGTAAGACCAAAGATACTATAAAGGCACTATTAGATCATTCCCAAATTTGCAAGCGACTATAACTCGAATTATTTGAAAATGTCAAATCACATATGTTAATGAAGCCAAAAGAATCTTATACACTGTTCAAAGTGAGTCACTTATTATTTTGTTAGTGGATTGCAGATTTGAGACTTCCAGATGGATATGCTTTGAATTTGGGCAGATGCGTTAAGAATGATTATATTACTGGATTAAAAAATCATGATTGTCATGTTATAATGGAAATACTTATACCGATTGGATTCAAAGGTTTGTTGAATTCTATGACTTGGGATTTGATAACAGACATATCATATTTTTTTCGAGACAATTGTGCAGTGACAACAGACTACGATGTGCTAAGAAAACTGGAAGAATATGTTGGTGTAATTATATGTAAACTGGACAAAATAAATCTTCCGGCTTTCTTTGACTCAATGGAACATCTGATATTACATTTTCCACATGACGAAAAATGAGGAGGTCTAGTATAGTTTCGATGGATGTACCAATTCGAGAGATGCATGAAAAAATTGAAGTAAAAAATATGTAAGAACGCATCAGTTTAAGGCTCCATTGCTGAAGCTTATTTTCAAGAGGAAATTTCTTTTTTATGCTCTCATTATTTTGAACCTCAATATCCCTCAAAACAGAATTGCATATGGAGAAATTAAGGGGAATGTTAATGATAAAATGGACAATCAATTAACAGTTTTTAATCAACCATATCTTGGTTTTGGTGTAGTTCACGAATGATGGCTTTCAAATGATGAACATCACAGAGCTCATAGATTAGTTATGCTCAACTGTGAAGAAAAGAAATCATTTGTACTATATGTGCTTCTATTACTTATTCTATAATTTTGTTACAGTATTTAAATTTTTTTTATTTGTAGGCTATATGATAATAATATCAAGAAACAACTTCAACAAATTACAGCAGCTTCTCTTGAATAACGTAGAAAAAAAAATTTCTCCCTGGTTTCAAAAATTGGTATCATAAATTATTTATGGTTTAATATAAATTCCGTTTAATATTTATTATATTGATAATTATATTACAAATTTTCAGGTGTCTCAATATGATGATAAAATTGAAAAAGGACTTTGTATATTGAGTAACCCACCATCTAAAATGGTTAAATATTATAATGAATATGTGGTGAATGGTTTTTGATTTCATACACTTGCATACAGGGAATCAAAAAAAACAATGAATAGTGGAGTCTCCTTGAGAGGATCACATCACAGAGAAACTGAAGTTGACTATTATGGCATCTTGGATGAAATTATTGAGCTGTTTTATCTAGGATAGAGATACAAAACAATGTTTAAATGTCGGTGGTTGGATACTGAAAAAGGTTTGTGTGTTCATCCGAATCATGGAATAGTTGATATTAAATATAAAAGTCTTCTTATAGTAAATGAACCATTTTTACTATCTCAATAGGAACACCAAATTTATTATCCAAATTACTGGCTACTTCAAGAGACTTGAGCGATTGGTGGTGCATAAAAAAATGAAATCTCAGGAAAATCAGTTTACTCAAACAGAATTTTGTTCCCCTGAAGTGGAAGGAATTAAACTTTTTCAATAGAATACTCAAAATCCATCCGATTAAAAATGTGATTTGAATATCGACGATGACACCCCATAATTAAGGATCAATGATGATGATGATGTTAATGATGTTACAAATGAATTTGAAATGATAAGAGATGATGAAATTGAAACTCAAATGGATATTGATGACGCTGAGGAGGAAGATGAAGACATTGACATTGGATGCTATGTAGAAGAGGATGAAGATGCACATTGAAACCGTTAAATGATGGTTATAATCATAGTTAATATATATCTGTATATAATAGTTATTTTCAACTATATGCTAACAACAATCATTTTGTTTTTAAGATGGACGATGATTTATTTCATGAGTTGCAGGAGACTGAGCTACCTTTGGATGATGAGGATGTGGGATCAGCTGACCCTTAGCCTACCGGTGGTTCAAGAGGTACGCGGAGGGGGTGCGGTCTTGCGCGACTGATGATTCTTGACCCTATCCCCGAGCGACATCCACATCATGGTTTCAATCCACACACATGGAGATATGGTAACCTGTATATTTTATTTAGATTTCATTAATTTATTTTTATATATACTAATTGTTTTATTATTTATTCGTTTTTCACAGTTTTCAGCATGTATCTATTGGACAGGGGAGCGCTATATTGCGCAATTATTTTTCTCACCCATGGATCACATGAGAACATATTCCCGTTGATGTGCTACACGACATGTTCCATCATTGGATGATACGTAAATATATAATATTTAATTTGAAATTTATTTTATTAAAAGTTGATATTATAAATTATTTGTAGGGTTTATTGCATCACATCAATGATATCATGTGCGACACTATCCACATGGCATGAAAGGTTTCTATGCAATACCGTTTCTGCAATTTTTTGTACAATTTTAGAAGGACATCAATTTAAAAACTAGGGGTGACAAAATTTGATGAGTCATGTAGAGCCCACTGACCAGAGTAAATTTCATCTCATATTTGGGATGGATTTTGATTACACTAGTTGGGTGGTGGATTTCAGAGGAGATCTTCAGTGGGACGATAGAACCGGGGGGACAGGAGGTGATGCATCGAGCTTGTAGACGTATATTTAGTTCACATAAAGAGCATATGGTAAGTATATTTTTAAAATATTTTATATAACTATAAATATAAATAGTTTATTTTATATTTCTATAGGCAGTCGAGCATCTCGATATTACGGAGTTCGACGTTTATCGGAGGATGTACAATGATCCAGCCACTAGAGAGATTAGAGGTGATCACCAACGTCAGATTGTGGTTAGTATTATTTTTTATGTTTAACAATTAACTGCTTATAATATTTTGACTATTTTTATTTTAAATTGAAATTGAAGGAGTCATATGTGGTTGCGACCTCTTAGACATAGGCTAAGGGTTAGGACGAGATGGCTGAGCAGACTAGTGCTCACCATTTCTATGTGGGGGCACAGATGCAGGTGACTCGGTATGGCTTTGAGAAGGGAAGAGGAGTTGGCATCAACTCTCATTTGACTCCTCGTACTTATTATGGTAGTTATGTGATGTTGGAATCCCGCTCAAGAAGAGCTTATGGAGAGGCATCATCTTCTGCTTCACAGTATCATGAGCAGTTGTGAGCTCAAGCTGAGCATATAGAGACTTTGCAAAAGCAGCAAGAATAGATGTGTCAGGAGAATCATTACGAGGAGCAGAACCGTCGATGGCAGAAACAACATCAGGAGCAGATGGAGTACATGCACTGTCTGACTCTAGTTTAGGGATAGAGTTTCCTCCACTGGCTCCTTTAGCTCCTCCAACTCCGTCAGACGACCCCCAATTATTTTTTTATGTTACAAACATTTGAATTAAAATTGTGATATGAATTATTTACACTTTCTATCATTTATATTGGTGAAAATGTAAAATAAAATAATTTTTAATTTTTTTAATTTTTTTAAATTTTTCGGTGAATATTGATAATTTTAGTATTTTTAATTTTTTTATTGTTTTAATAATAATAATATTTTTTTCATCAATAGTAATATTATTGAATTTTATTTTTTAAAAAATTAATTTATTATTTTCGAAGGATCCTTTTTCGACAGGACCACATTGCAAATAGCCTAACTAAATATTTTTAAAAACATATTTGTGAGGGGTTAGTAATCCAGTCGATAATAATTTGTTGCGATGGGCCCGCCATAGAATGATATATATATATATATATATATATATATATATATATCACAAGGACAAGATACCGTCGCAAATAGTTATTGTGATGGGATGGTAGCGAAAACGTTTATTTATATACACTACAAATAATAGGATGTTTATTTGTGATGGGAATCATTCCCGTCACAAATAAACGATTTTGAGATGGCGTCGTCACAAATAATTGTATTTTCAACAATGTTTTCTATAACGATCTATTTGCGATGGAACACCATCACTAAATCCTATTTTAGACGGGATCCCATCGAAAATAGTCTGTCATAATTAAAAATAAATCCACTAGTGAGTGATGGGGATGGGCACTAATGCCCTCTCAATCCTCCTCCCCTGTTTCTCTTTTTCACCATGTGCACATCGAGAAGCCTCATCACAATCCTCGACCCCCTCTGAAGTGTTGTTTCAAGTACGATGAGCATATCCTCATCTTAATTTTGGACCTCCTAATCTCTTATTGGGACTCCATTATAGAGTATGTACCAATCTTCCTCACTGTTGGATGTTGTTCATAGGTTATCACTACACTACCACTCATTGTATCACCTTTGTTAAGAAATCATCTGTTCTGATGCTTAATTTAATTTCTCACACCAAGCATTAATCATGTGGGATTAGAGAAAGAATCGACCATTAAATCCCCTTTGGGCTTCTAACCTTTCATAAGACACATCCCCATCATCACTGAACAATGTTGAAATTTATCATTTCACTTTTCAATCAATGTTTGTAGGAATATTCCTTGAGGTTCAAGTCCATCACCCATCGGTCCTAATGAATTCTTGCTGGTTCACCCTTATCCTACATGACATTAATGTGTATGACCCTTTTAGCATGCATGTCGTTAAACGATATGCTGTTGTAATACATGGTATTTGATCCCTATAATATTGATCATGTACAAATAATGCAATCGTGAGATACAACCCCAAACATTAGTAAACATCGGTTTCACGTTTTTTGGGACTCAAATCATTGGTCCTACCCTTAGTGGTTTTATAATTGTTCTTGCGAAGCTAACCTTGTCAATGCCCCACAATAAACCCATACTCTTCCAAATTAAGAGTGTCTATCTAGTTATGGCCATCTAACCACGTGCAAGACCCATCATGTCTTCAGGTTATTTTCCTTTGAGTACACACTAATTCTATATAGACCCAATCATGAAATACATGGACGTTACATTACTTTATCGTAATACTTATTACATAACAAAAAACCAGCACTCAAGGACCATAATAGTTTACTATCTTTGGAAACATGGAACAAAATCTTCTAATCATGGTGAAAGATCATCAACATCTCCTATAAATTTATTCCACTTTTGTTTTCATACCTAAAACATTTCGTTAAAACCTGGGGAAACGAAAAAAAATAACGGGTGACATCAAATTATTAGTAAGGATAAGAATGGAAAAAAATAGAACTAATCATAAACATATGTAGTTAAAAAAACATCAACATAAAGTTTAAACATCAAAATCTTGAGTGATGACATAAAACATGGAAGTACATTAGGCATATATCATAAAGGAACATTAATCTTGATGAAATAACATGGGAATAAAACATGTATTTCTGGAAAACCATTAATCACATGTAATGATTTCCATAGTCACCAAGGCATTATTCCGTAGATCATCATAGTGGAAAAGTCCATTACCGAACCCGGTTTACTTGTCGTTCCAAACCTGTATTACTGAACTGGATTCACATGTCGTTCCAGCCATGTCTATATCATGAGATATAAATCGTTACCCAATGTTTTGGAGAGAGATATAGGTCCCACCCATCTCATAATGAAATCATTATTTCATGTGCCACAAAATAAACATAAATCATTCATCAAAAACCAATGAATAAAATGGGTTTCACAAACCTCATCCCATCATAACATAATCCATATATAATAAATCGATATCATTTAATCATACAAAAAATGAAACCAATTAAATACTAGAAATATTATACTTGAAACATAAACATTTTGAATATTGTCATCTTAGATGGAAAATAGTTTTGATAAACCCTTTAAATTAATTATTGAGGAAAATATTCTTTGTTCTTCAAAATCATTTTCTTTTCACAAAATTCCTTGCAATTTTGAAATAAAATGATTTTTTTGAAAATAATCATGAAATCTTGAAGAGGAAGATTCACTAGAATAAGGCGTTATGAAACAGTAAAAATCTGTTCATGCTGTATAAGTTAAAAAACAATCTCCTGGTACTTTTAACGAAAAAGTAAAAAATTATCATGTATGGTAAGAAAAAGAAAGATTCTTTCTATAACAGAGAGTAAAAGTAAAAGTGGGGTAAACATGACAAAAAACATACATGGAAGAATATTAATCACATTATTTAAAACATATTATGTACATGAATGGAAAATATACCATAGTAAATACTTACGTATAAGCAATCTCAGATAAAAATGAGATTGCAAAATTATCCCTTACCTTAGGTTCAATTTCTCTTGTACGTGTCCAAAACACCTGTATAGTGGATTTAAAGAAATTATTTAATTTTAATAGAACCATAATAATATTTATGATATCATATATGACTCACTTATGACTTTAAATTACCTATTCTTTTGTCAATTCTATGTTAATGGAGCGTTTTGGGTAAAATTGTTTCAGTTATGGTACGTGTTTGGACGTGTTGTTCTTGATATTATTATTACTTATATCAATATTTACTTACATACTGAATCTAAAAAATGATTTATATATCATATATATTCAGTATATATATATATATATAATAGATCGATAAATGAAATGAAACACACTATTCATGGAGACAGTAGTGCTTACGTACGCATGAACACTATTTTCCTTTCCTTATTAACATGAATGGAAGTATGTAGATGACACATATATATATATATATACATAAATACATTTGAATTAATATGTAATATATATCATTATTATTAATTATATATACTATATAATCATTCGTGAGTGGTTAACATGGAGAATGAATCTCATCGTGTCGTGGAGAGGGTAATCTGTACGTACGCACGAGCGATGATATCGTTCCCATAATAATTGAATGGAATTATAGTGGATGATATAATATATTATAATAATTATGATGTTATAATAACCATATATAGTTATTATTTACACCATTATACCCATCCAAGTAAGGTAGTGGTGGAAAAATATATTACATCACGGCGTGGAGACAGTATTCCGTACGTACGCAAGCGCGGTGATGTCTTTTTCTGTAGGATGGATAGAAGTTGAAATGGGCTTGTTTCATATTTATAATAACACATAATTATATTATTTATACTGATGTTTTAAATTTATCATGAAACAACTAAATATGAGGACGTAGAAGAATAAATAAACTTGAAAGAATCGGTAGAAGTGATTACATTTTTTTCGACGCGCCTCCTCTTAACCTCTACTTAGGGTACTAAAGATGGTATTTGAATTAGACCAGGACGTATTGAAGGTTTATATGGAAATGGAGAAGCTAAATAGATAGGGTTTGGCTGAGCTTGAAGGCTCAAATTCTTTGGATGTGGAGAGGGAGGAGGTTCCCTTTTATAAGGTAGGAAAGGGGCCCATTTGGAACCCTCAAAAATATTAATTTAATATAAATTCAAATCCCACATAAAAACTTCAAAAATTACACAAATCCAAATATTAGATGAGATAGGGTTGTAATCTCATCATCCAATAAAATTTAGACATGTCGGAAATTTATTTTAAACCTTATCAACATGATTTATCCTTATTTAATCTATTTAATTTTATTTGTGGAAATAATATTCTAAATATTAAATTGTTGTAAATAATTACATATGTGTTGTGAATTATCTATAATTGGGTACTTAATGACATTTCTAAACATATAAATTTCAATTTATAAATTTTAAATAATTTTTGGGATTTTTAAACAATTTAAAAATATGTTATTTTTATAAAATAACAATAGTGCTAATTTTTACACTATTCATTTATTTGAATATAAATAAAATCCACAGAGATGATATATTTGAACCAAAATGTCTAATAGATTTCTAACATTTCATATGCATCTATAAAATTTTTGGATAATATTATTTGGTTCATATACGGTTTATTTAAATATTTATGACACCATTTATTGGATATTTCTCTTAATAAAACAATTACTACATCATTTTTGTATAAACATTTAATATACTTATTACTTTCATAAAAAGTAAAAAAAAATACTATGATGGTTATAATTATAATATATTTCAAATTAATACATTTACTTGAATTTATAATCTAAAAATCACTATATTTAATTTGTTGTATTTATTAAATTCTGAAGGTGACAACTTTGACATCATTTAAAATAAAAAAATATAAGTGTCATAATCACATTTATAAAGATCCAAATGGTACAATATTATACCATTGGATGGTTATGGTTTATATCTATATGACCAATAAGTTTTGGTTAGGTTTCTAGGCCTTTTAATGTGTATTATGATTTTAATTAAAACTATATTACTGATTTTTCACTAAATAAATAATTTCTGCATCATTAATATATCAACATTAATGATAATTATTTATTCCACAAAAATACAAAATCAATTTACCTGATGTAGATAGTTTTATTATCTTATTGGTGACTATGTATGTAAATAGTATTATAAAGTATATCACTAAATTAAAATTACTACACTTATAAGTTATAAAAGAGTGACATGTTGTCACTTTCTTTGGTTTTAATAATAATTACATCCTTTTCATGGTTTAAAGTCCATGAAATTAATCTACTCCGACCCTCTAGTGATATTACTCGAATTTTATTCATTCAATAAAATTTTGGCAGGTGTTAGTGTAATTTTATAATATTATTTTTACTCTTAATTACCCATTTTACCTTTAATTTTCGTAAATAAAATTTACCGTAGATACTATTCATAATGCCTAAAAATAAAAATTAGCCTATTACCATTATTTGGATCTAATGATTCCAAATATGGAATCCATTTTTCCAAATTAAAAACATAGAAGTTTTAGATATTAATTTAAAACTAATCTCGTTGATAAGAAAACGAGTTTTAAAATTAAAACATTGAAAAAAATTGAAATGATTTTACCTATGAATTCTTTTTAAAGTAAAAGCTAATGAAATAAATTATATTAAATGGTAAAAATATATTCTATTTATACTTTATAAAAATTCAATTTTATAATTTTACCATATAATGTTTTATGATGAATAAATTTGTTTTTAATTAAAATATAGCGTGGTTTTACTATTCATTAAAATATGATATTTATCAGAATAATATGAAAAATTTATCCAAAGTAAATTTTTAAATCCTGATTCAAAAGAAGAATTTTATTTTCTCAAATTGAACTTATAAACATGTCAAAACTAGATTTAAGGTGGGTGCACCATCAAAAGGTGTAAAAACTGCATTTTTTAAAAAATGCTTATTTTACCTGAAAGCTATATTTTGTTCTCATATCATGTACAATAAAATGGGTAAGATGAATTATAATATCATAAAATTAAAAATTTAGTTACTAAAAATCATAATAGATAGTTCATAATTATTTTATAATAATATATCATTGTTTTGTAAAACTCAGTATTACGTACAACACACACTAGTGAAGAAGGTTGATTTTGCGTGCAACACAAGCCAAGAACAGTGTTTTCATATAATACATTCTCATACAGTGTTGCGTATAGAAAAAGATAATTTTGGTTTAGTGTTCCACAAAATAAATTAATGATATTAAAAGAATATTTTTCATAAAATCTCGGGGTGCTACAGATTTTATACTCCAATACTGAACTCCATGGACGATGATTCTTTCTATTTTTGAGAAAAGTACATAGAAAGACACCTAAGTTTCAATCCCATCAGCCAATTCCCTCCCTGGTATCACCCTCAATAGATTTTCTTCAAAGAATATCCTTCCCAAATATATAGGTTCCACTTAGTTCAGGTCACATCCATGTGTCCATTCTCATGAGTCGCCTCCTCATGTGACTTATCGACCCATCCCAGAACTACATGCACATTGATTCCGTTTCATATTGATACATAGAAATGATCCTTGAGTTTCAAGACCAACATCTCTATTTCTTTATCGGTTCCATCACATACATTCCCACTTACGCACTTTCTCTATATGCATCCCTATATTATGCGGGCCACCACATCCCAGAGAACTAATTCCATCCCACAGGGCTTCTCACAATGTGTAATCTCCAATAGTTTTTTGGTTGTTTTCTATTAACTACACCCCGATTCCATTCGTCATCTATTCTAACTATGTGGATTTTGATCCCTGTATTCCATATAGTTTTCATAGGAAGCCTCTTTGAGGTTCAATCACCGATAATGGTAAACCTTATTGTCCCCATTGCGTGGACCCAGTCCCATCTCAAATCCACTCTTTGTGGATTCCAAAAAATCATTTACAATGTGGAAACTTCCCCTTTGTGGGGCACAACTTCCTGGGTAAATCCTTATTGGGCACTCTAAACTCTCCATATGGTAAACCATCTAGTTACTCTCTACTAGGGGTGTACTAATCAGATCCCCTCCTATTAGTGTTTTGATCAGCTTGATCTATCTCTGGTAGATTCTAAAATCACCACATACCATGTTTCAAACATTAGAAGTCAAGGAAAACGATATAGAAATGCCTCTATCATATAATTCCCCAAATTTCACATTGGGATTTATCGAGATTATGCACCATCAAGAATCCCTATGATATGTGATAATTCAGCTGTACAAGTGTTATAGCATCCAATTATGATAGTGATGCCTCAATGTGACTACTATTATGATTGATGTTCACTACCCTGACATGAACCCCATATGAATGTCCTAATTGAATTAGTGTAATTAATCAACATCCACAATGATATTGAACCAGGATGTGTTTCAAAAATAACATCATACTCTTTAAGGGAGAAACTGAATTGAAAATTAATTATGAGGTGGAATCCACAGAAGTAGAAACCAACATCCCATTATCCCATTTTGATTAAGGAGAAAACATCTCTAAATAGGGGATAAATTTCACCCCCTGTTCGTTAGCAGGAATGTAGAACAACAATCATCGCATCATCATAGATGATGCATGACCCAACCAAAGCATCAAAAATAGAAATGGTGGTCCAAAAATTATATTGTTCTCTTCAATATGGAGATTAGTAGAATTCATGGCCTCACCAGATGAGAATTTCATAGAATCCAGTTATCTGGTGCCATACCATTCCAAGGAATTAGTGGGATTGGCCTGAAAATCTCTAGGATTTGGGGGAGTTAATAATTTGGAATCATAGTCTGCTATATTATCAACATGGATCTTTCTATCAATCCATGGAAGACTGAATGATGTTGGGGAAATGGCCATCACATTCATTCAATCAGTTTTTGTGGATGAATTCTCATATATTTTTTTTGACAAAAGTGACAATTGGAGGAAGATGATTACCTCCTGCCCATAGACATATGAATGGGGATATAAAAATGGATAAATCCCGCATTGCTTCACCTCATTCGTGATGAAACCCATGGCCAAAGTTACTGGGCGCCAATGCCCCGTCTCAACAACTAAATTTATTCAAAAGAGGGTGATTGATAATCTTTTTCAACAATACAAATAGGAAGTGTTCGTCCCAATGTGGGGTTTGACCCATCATGATATGGAGGCTTTTTTGCACCTCCAATACCACCACCCCAAGGGGCATGCATGAAGCCACTGATACTTAATCTAACCGTAAATTATTTCTTGAGAATCATTATGTAATGATATTATAACTCACTCCATTACGCCGATGTATTATGGGGCATTCATGTCCTCCCAGTTGCATCCAAGGCCATGGGAAAACCAAGAAGGGCTCCCAGCAGGTGACGACATTGCCACAAGCTAGTCCCAAAGTCCGTGGTGTAGGTGATCTATTACCCCGCACAGTCAGCCCTTGCTTAGCTAACTTGAATCCAATGTCAGGAAAACCCGATCCACCATTAACAAGTGTCATCAGATTCCTATTACTTTTGCATAGGGGATCCTCTATGCTCGATCAGGATTGAGATACCAGCCACCCCATGGGAACGTTGGGTTGTCTCTTCTAGTCATCGACATATGATTAATTCATCATGATCCAACCAATGGTGAGGAAATATACTATGGAGGCCCTCCTTGAACAACCGCTGACCAGAGTGGAGGTCAACCTGACTCTCATGTTTAGTATGGAGGACCTCCACATTTTTCCATCATCAGTCTAGGACTTGGTGCATCCCATCTTGTTTACCCACTACACGAAGGTCCTCCTCGAGTCTATTGTCTTAGGTATAGATGTTCTCCACAAATGTCAGGCTATCAACGTGAAGGTCTTCCTCACATAGTAACCAACAAAAGTGGTGGCCCTCCCTATCTAGCAATCCCTATAAAAGAGGTCCTCCCAGTGTTCCATTGGACATCTACTCATTTGATCTTCACACCCCGACTCATCAAATTAGATTTCCTCTACATGTCAATGAACTACCCTTACCTAATGAAATATCCTAGGGTAAGAGGGAAGGTCATCGCTACCAGAGGAAGAACCTTGATAATTCTTAGATAGAAATCAAACCCATACAAATTTTTGATGCTGAAGCAGAGTGTGACTCGATGTTTAACCCTAACCACGATCTTTTGTATCGATGTTTGGGACAAGAACTAGGTGTATCAGCCTTGTCCTCAAAAAAAGTGAGATGCGCCAGATCCTGAAATCCCTCCACATATATAAATAGAATTTGGTTGAGTTGGATTTTTTATATAATATGGCTGAGAAATTATCTCTTTCATCACAAGAAGCATTCTCTTCCTTGATAATAGATCATGAATAATTGTTTCGGGGACTGGTCGATGATGGAACAAACATGATATATCGCTAATGAATACCCCTATTATGTAGGAAGTAGTGGGAATCACCCCTATTATAGGGATGTGGTGATACAATCAGTGCATTCTCTGGATGACAGCCCACGATGTAGCGGTCTGTATCCTCATGCACCATGCTCTCCCCCGACCAGTATATCATTGCTATGATGTATGTCAATATTATTATTGGTCTCCCATCTACCCCCAGTTAAAGAATGGGTAAACCAATGTTGGATCCTGAGTCTGATATTATATGTTTGTGGGACATTCTCCCAGTGTACCATCTTCCTATGTTGTTCTTGAAAATTACAACTACAATTATCAATTTTCTAGATTCCCACACCTAAGACAATGTTTTGTTCTTCTATAACACAATAAGAAAGTCATGTTCCCATCTCTCGCCTCAATGGTTTAATTACACCAAAATCCATGAACAGTAAAACAACAATGGCCAGTTATGTCACATAGTTGAGTTACCCACGCTCACTAGTGCTGAACACCCTCTGTAATCTAGTTGGCATTAGAGCCTCCAAAAATGATTCAATTGGAACTTTATTGTTCCCCATATAGTTATTAAGGAGGCATCACCACATGTCTCGATTCATGTCTAGGGGTGGTCTTCTCCCCTATATATTAGTCCTATCTAGTGCCATCCTAGTTAAATTTGTGATATTGAGGATATGCCTTTAGGATCTTTCATGGTAAACATGGTCATTCCTATGATATACTTGGATGGGGTCAAGAACATAGTGATTGGTGAAGAGGAACATCCCATTGGGGTTGCGCAACACCCAAGATGACCTAATGTTGTCTACACTCACCAAAAAATATAGATTCTTGGACATCCTTGATAATCGTAGCAATTGCCTATCCCAAGAGATCCTAGTATGGTAAAAGTGCATGTTGGAATAATCAAACCCTCTAAACCATCAGATTCAGTGAAGATAAAGGAAGAAGATTCTAGAAGGGAAGAATTGTTTCAACTACTCAATGAAAAATAGGGATCATTGATGAGATCCTCATTGATAATATCATGGGATGGAAAAAAGAATATAGAGATCCCCAGTATGATCTCTTCCACCTTCCACTAGGGAAGTTGGGATAGGTATAGAATCCCCCCCGCGAATTTCCCCCTTGTGTATTGATATCCCTTGCCATCAAAACTGGGATGAGGCTGGTGTTTATGGAATGATTCCCTGGTATGTATCATCAAATCCAATATAACTACATGAAAAACATCCGTAGGATCCAGATTAAATCCCACTATCTTCTCCTCATGTTCCATTGTCTGATCTACCGGTTCCTCAAATGGCCCCATGGGTCATTGCACCATCTGATCCATGAGAATTTATACCCCCTTAAAACATTTAAGAACATGCCTATGATATAGTAGTCAAGGAAACAATTCATGATAGAAATCCTTTTTAGGATGATCCGATGGATGATCTCCTTTCAATCCTTTAGGCTCTTTAAAATCGACCAGTGGAAATCCCCCCTGATGGAATGTTGTATACCGCATGGGTGAATGATATACCAGTACCCCCAGGTTTCTAAAATCCAAATTTAACCCCTTTTAATGGTATATGAGATCATCTGCAGCATCCAGACCACATTCTTTCATGTTGTGGACCCATGGAGGGAACTCTTATGTAGCAAGAGGCTGCTAAGATCCGTTGTTCCATACAAACACTGGAAGGACTCAAGTTTGTCTGGTATATTAAATTTTCCATTGGTTCTATAGCTGGTTGTGAGGATTTTCATTGGTAGTTTCTTTTCTAGTTTTGCTCGACCACATTAAGAAAATAGTATTTTCGACCTCTTCATGTGAAAGTAAATGATGGATGAGAATGTTAAAGAATTTTCCACCAGGAGGAAGGGCCTCACATACTCACTTGTATGTCGCTAAATCCAGAATAGGTACTAACAATGTGTGTTGGTAATTTTAATAATGAATTGTTTCCTTCACTCATCACTCATAAAATCCAAGGTGGGTTGTTGGAGTTCTCTGACAATGTTCAATGTTTAGAAGAAGCCTTGCAACAAGCCAACCAGGCACGACCATTGCCTCCTATAGCTCCAATAATAAGAGTCATCATGGATGAAACAACTACTGTTAAATAGATAGAGGCCCTAGATAGATGAAATTAATACCATTAGAAGAACAACCATAGCCTCTCCAAGGACCACATCCTCATGCTCAACATCCACCTCAGAATTTTCCACCCAATAATCGGAAGGCTCCACAATATAACACACCATCACAACCTAAGTTAAACAATCAGGTTCAACCTTCCCTTTAGGCTCCATCCCCTTATCATTTCTAGGTTACCAGAGCCCCTTTCATTGATCAAAGAACCCAAAAAAACTCATTCAGTGAGGACCAAGCCCCTAGTTAATTCCAGATTTCCTTGGATCAAGGAATCATATTGTTTCTATAATCCATGAGGCCCAGAGAGGTAGATCTCACCAATTTCCATAATTATTTTCTGTAACTCTAGTTTTATAGAGACACTATCTAGTAGTTCTATGTGTCCATGATTGGATCCATGACAAGGTCGACAATACATAGTCATATTGGGTCCGAACCCGACAATAGTGGTTTGTGTGTCTACAAATATTGATAGCGATAGAGAGGGTGAATGGTTCCATGTATCTCACCACAGGTCTCAAAATTATGAAGACCAGATTGAAATAAAGGTATTTTCTAAATACCATTTTATTATCCATCCCCATTTGAATCTACCCGAGCTTGCCAAGGTCAATATGATACTGCCAACTACTATAGATACATCCATACCTTAGCATTCACCTTCTGAGGACTACAGGCCCCAATGAATTTGGGGAGGTCGAAACCCTCTGCCTATGTCCACTACATTCCATACTCTCAGTGAATTCTTTTCCCCATAAATGGGGAATTCCCCTATAATATGACCAAAAAATTAATACTCATCGTGTGATGAAAAAAGTATGACTTGGTGACCACTTTTGGGTTAGTGGACCCACACATAGTGTATGGACACGACCTTAAACATTACATAATATCGAAATAAATGAATAATTCACATTAAGGATCTTTTGAGGTTTAGAGTTTTAGAAAATTAGGACATAAATATTACATCTGAAAGAATTACAAAGTATACACTTCTACACAACATCTATTTTTTCATTAAATAAAAACTCATAAAAAAGAGTCATTTCTAGTTACATGTTTTGGACAACATGACTTTTCCTTTATCCCATACTTGACTCAATTCATCATTATGTCTGGTGAAGACATTTCAAAACAAGGGATGATCATAAAAATACTAGTAAGGGTTATAAAACAACGAAAGAAAACATTTTTCATAAATACATACAAAACATGAGCTCTATTTCTTACCTCATAAAATCACAAGATTTTATGAATAACACATAGAAATAATAAATCATAAAGGTAACATGTGGAATCCATACAATACTTACATTGTAGATATCACAGATACATAGGGAGTTACTTTGGAATACCCATCACACTATATTCCCAAAATCTATTAGGCGAAACATTCACTTTTACCGTCGTCACGTTACCCAATGCATTGGAGAGTTATCTCGGGCTTACCCGCCCTAGTTTTATCACAGAACCACCCGTATACGTAAATAATTCCCAAAAACCATAACATGATCATAACACATAACATAAGCATAAAGGAAAGATAAAATATCCACATTACAAAAACAAAATATCATTTCAAGATATTGAAATAATAAATCCATTCTCAAAATAATTTTCAATACCAGAATACATAAAAAGTGTATATGGTGTTTATTTTTCTTTTTAAAAATATTTCAGCTTCTTAAGGAAGCCAGTGATCAAATAATACTCACGGCGGCGTAAAGGTCGTTGTCACCACTTACGTAAAAAACATTATATTTTTCAGTTTAGTAAAACGATTCATATAAAAAGATTACCATTGAATGAAATGTAATGTCAAAGGTGTTTATACATCGTATAAAAGGATATCGTGTATTAAAACAAAATATTTCTCAATGAAAGGATATTGAGACGAAGTCCCTTACCTCGTGTCTGACTTGACTCGATCGTTCTTTAATCTCCTGAATAATAAACTAAAGGTAATTTCTACTTTCTTAAGAACATTTTTCATGTTTATTATTTATTTTATATTACTTATTACCTAGTTATTAATATTAATTAAGCATTTCGTGTTAATAATGGTCATTTTGTCGATATTTGGTACTTGTGTCAAAAATGAACACTATATATTTACAAGTTGTCCATGTTATCAATAGTACATTATATCCAGAATGATATTCATGATTGATATATCATATATACCATATAAATCTAATATATACATGTATTTATAATAGTACATAACATTTGGAGGTATGAAATGAAATGCAC
Source organism: Viscum album (assembly GCA_963277665.1). Lineage (NCBI taxonomy): Eukaryota > Viridiplantae > Streptophyta > Magnoliopsida > Santalales > Viscaceae > Viscum > Viscum album. Next base: position 861,558,477 of record OY728151.1, read on the forward strand.
CGTTCATGGAGATGGTAAGTCGTACGTATACATGAACGCTAATTTCATTTCTATTTCTTATTATAATGGAATTAAAACATAATGATACATAGGTATATTATAATTATAGTATAATATCATTTATAATATCATTAAATCTATCCTTTATAAATCCCACATAATGCATTAATGAGTCACATCACTTTGAGGGGGCGGTAGACTGCACTTCCTCAAATGAGATTATCCCATTTACCCACTATGGAAAACATAAAGGCTTGATATAAATTGTAAATACATAAGAATAATGAAAAAATAAACATAAGATATATCTTATATAAATACAGTTCCATCATAATGGCCACCATGAGATGTGGTATGAGATAATTGAACAATCATCGTTTTGTGAGGCATTAGTTTTCCATCCACAAAAACAGTATGTTCTTCACCCATTAGATGGAGGAGTGGGTAAGTGTTGTTCTAATACATATTATAACAACATTATAGTATATTGAGTATTCTGGTGTTGCTATAAATGAGAGGAATAAAAAGATATTAGGTGTTGGATAAGTAAAATAAAAGAAAAGATGTTAAGAGAAACTGTTACATATAATTTGGGTAACTTCCATTGGTTTGAACCAAACGGACTTCTTGATTTTACTTATGCCTACAGTAAGGTTTCTAGAAGGAGGATAGAGATATAGGTAGCTTAATTGTGCAGATGTTGGATGATCCCAAAGGATTGATAGGTGTGAGGAATTGTTTATAAGTGGTCTCCTTTTATAAGGTAGAGGAGGTGATCTTTAGGAAAGTGTGAAAACATTATATTATTATAAAAATATGTTTGGTTTAGAAAGGACCAATAAAAATTAGAGTCGAAGATAAGATGAATCATATTATAAATAAAATCATCCAATCAGAATTGTACATGTTTTGGATAATTCTTAAATCATTAAAATTGTAACAGCCCAAGATTTTATGAAAAATATTCTTTTTAATTTCACTAATGTCTTGTGTTGTACGCAACACAAAAATTAGCTTGCACAACACGCATCCTTGACTTGCCTTGCATTACACTCAATCGCAACCTTCCTCAATAGCGTGTGTAGTACGTAATACTGAGTTTCACAAAACAACGATATGCTATTAAAATATTATTAAAACTAGCCGTTATGAATAGTAATAACCACTTTTTAAATTTTAGAAAATTTAGCTCTCAAAATGGACTTTATTTTTGGATTCGTAGTATCGAATTTAGCCTAATGTGAAATTTTGGGACTTTTCGGATAACTTTCATATTTTGATGAACAGTGAAAATTACTAAATTATAATTAAAAACAACTTTTTTAATCGAAATAATTAATAGTGATAAATTCTTAATTTTAGTGGTTTTAATGTATATTTAGAATATATTTTTACAATTTAATACAATTTTGGTCATTAGATGTAATTTCACTTTTAAACCAGACGTAATCAAGTGTCAATCTTTTGATGGATATTGTTTCTTAAAAACACGCTATTTGTTTTAACAGCGGGATTTAATTATAAAATTAATTAACGAAACTTCTATGTTAAGAATTTGGTAAAATAGACTTCATTTTTGAATTCGTAATATGAAATATAGCTTAGGATGAAATTTTGGCATTGTTCTGAAAAACATCAATTTTTGATGAATAGTGAAACTACTAAGTGGTAGTTAAAAAACTGAATTTTTCATAAAACTTAATTTTACCGCTTCTGTGAATGGAATTTCAAAAATACGAGATACACGGTTGAAGTCAGTAAGTAAAATGTGGTTCAATGAGATGAAAATAATTTTTGGTGAATGGTAACTTTTTACTTTTATTTACCACGGTTAAAAGTAAATAGGGTAATTAAGGGTAAAATGATATTAATATTACCCTAACACATGTCCAAATTCTATTGGACAAGTGTATCTCGACCAAAAACAACCTTAGGTGTAAAATATTATCATTTAGGCCCACTTGGATTAGATTAGGACATTTATTATTATTTAATTCAAAGAAGAGTTAAAAGAGTTAAAATCAATGTTTATTTACTAAAACATTTTTAATATAAGGTTATACATAAGATAAATTCGATTTTAAATATTCATTAGAAAGATAAAAGGATTTCCAACATAATGATATTTTCTTTATAATTTTTAGACTTTAAATATATTAATTTATTTATGACACAATGATGATGCAGTAATTACCCTTTTTAAAGAAATATTTACATAATTGATGTTATAAATGCTCAAATGAATGTAATTTGAGCCTTTTTATTAATTCCACTAATTTTCTAGGTTACTATGGTATATTAGTGTTTATTTAATCAAATTGGTTCGAACATATAATTCTGTTATGACTTTCACAAAAATCATATATCAAATTGTGTCAAAATTGACACAAAATAGTTTTTAAATCAAATATTATATTATTAATTGTTATTTTATTCCTAAAAACCTAAGGTTCGGACAAATGACTTAGATAAGGATATATATATTAATAATAAACAATTTGGGGTTCTTTTGGCATGTTATAGTAAGTTTATTAACCATATAGTGAAAGAAAACAAAAAGACACGGTAAAAGTTAAATTATTTAACTTAGAGTTAAATCTAATTGATAAGGTTAAAATAATACCCTAAACTTGTATAAATCCTATTGGTTGATATGATTTCGACCCATCCCCACTTTAGATTCGAAATAAGACCCTTTGGAACCATTATAAACCGATTTTGACTTTAATATAAAATACTATTTTGAGATATTCCTAAGGTGCCCCTCTCCTCCCTTATAAAAGGACACCTCCTCCCCCTCCTCCTCACAACAATTTGAGCACTCAAGCTCGGCCAAACCCTGCTAAAATCCCTTCTCCACTTCCCTAGAATAATACTAGAGGTCTTGGTCTTCTTCAAAGACCAATCTTTGTTCCCTAAGTGGAGGATTCAAAGAGGCGTTTCAAAGAAGAGGTAATATCCATTACCGATCTTTTCAATTTCTTTCTTCTTCAAACTTCTTCTTCTTTAGTTGTTTCATGATAAAGTAATAACATCAGTATTTCTTATATACTTATATGTTATTATAAATATGAAACAACTCTAATTAACCTTCTATCCATCCTACGGAAAAATGAAATCACCGTGCGTGCGTACGTACGGAATACCGTCTCCACGCCGTGGTGTAATCTATTTTCCGCCACCACCTTAATAGGATGGGTATAATGGTGTAATGAGTAACTATATATAATTATTATAAAGTGATATTGATACTGAAATAATATGCATACACTTTAACACAATTCCACGACCATGGGAACGATATCATCGCTCGTGCGTACATACGGACTACCGTCTCCACGACGCGATGAGATTCATTCTCCATGTTAACCCTTTAAGAAAGATTAAAAAGTATATATAAGAAATAATAATGAAATATATGACATTATAAATCTACTGGATTTATGTATATATGTATATGTATGTCATCTACTTACTTCCATTCAAAACAATAACGAAAGGAAAACAGCGTTCATGCGTACGTACGGACTACCGTCTCCATGAACGGTGTTTTTCATTTCATTTATCTATCTTATATATATATATACGGAATATATATGATATATAAATCATATTTTATATTCTGGAAGTAAGTAAATCATGATATAAGTAATAATAATGTCAAGAACAACAAGTCAAAACACCTACGATAAATGAAACGATTTTACCCAAAACGCTTCTTTAACATGGAATTTACAAAAGAACGGGTCATATAAAGTCATAAGTGAACCAGATATGATATCATAACAATGAATATGATTCTGTAATAAGTCAATGACATTATTTAAATCATTATACAGGAGGTTCGGACACATACGAAGCAAATCAGACCTAAGGTAAGGGAAATATCACAATCTCATTTTTATCCGAGATTGTTTATTCGTAAGTATTTACTGGGGTGTATTTTATCATCCACATCCATCTTTCATCAATATGTAATATTATTTCCATCCACCTACAATTGTTTAAATCCATTTTTACCCTTCGGTGAGTTTTTAGTAGTATGTATTAAAGGAATCTTTTGTCGTTTTTTCGTAAGAGGTACTTTTTGACTTTTCCGACAAAAGTACAAAGAATGTTTTTTTACTTATACGGCATGAATGGATTTTTAAAACATTATTTCCAAGAAGCTTCCTTTACATGTTTTCAAGTTTATTTTTAATCAACTTCTTCGATTTTAAAGTCATATGACATGTTATGAAAGGAAAAATGTTTTTCAAGAAGAAAGGATATTTTCCTCAAGAATGGAGTTCAAGTGTTTTATCAAAATTATTTTCCATCTAAGATAATAAAGGGTTCTGTTTTTATACCTATTATTACATTGATTTGATTATGTTTTGAGGGAATTATTTTTATGAAGTCATTTACCTTATATGATTTGTTTTATGATGTCATGATGTTTCAAGAATCCCATTTTTGGTACATGTGTTATGCGATGATGTATGATTTATGATTATGTGGCACACATAAGAAAGGAATCATTATAAGATGGGTGGGACCTATATCTCCCTCCAATGCATTGGGTAAAGATTTTATATCTCATGAGATAGACATGGGTGGAATGGTAGGTTATACCGGTTTAGTGAAACAGGACTGAAACGGGGGTTACTCGATTCAGAAAGGGACTTTGTCCACTAAGATAGTCTTGGCAATGAGTCTTGACTAACAAGAAATGATTCTCTATGATTATGTGTGAATGACACAAAGTTTCATGTTTTAAGTTATGATTATTGTGATTACATTTCACTACCATGATTTATCCCATGTTATGAAATTATGCTCTCTTTTGCAGGTTATGATTTCCAAAATGTTATGTTCTTATGAATATGATGTGATTGATATTTCTTTTGTTTACCCTTACTGAGCATTTGAGATCACCCTTTTATGTTTTCTTTTCCCCAGGATATAAAGAATGGTTTTTGGTAAAAAAAAGGAAGATCTTTATGGGAGATGTTGAAGATCTTTCACCACGATTAGAAGATTTTATTCCGAGTTTCCAAAGACACTAAACTATTACGATCCTTGTGTGTGTGTTTTTTTATGTACTAAGTATTACGAAAAAGTAATGTAATGTTCATGTACGTCAATCTTCGGGTCTCTACAGTTGGTATCAGAGGAAAGGTTTAGTCAACCTTTGGAAACTAGGATGCGAAAACGTTAGTGAGATCCCTAGAGATATTTATAAGGTATGTCTAGGGATGTCCCTATGGATAAGTATACGTATAGGATATTGTCCTAGAACTATGGTAACGATATTAGATTAAACCTAAGATGTTAGATATTGAATTTACTGCCCCTTTATTATGATTTTTTCCTCTAACACTATTCTTTTTGGGTTTTAGAAAATGGCTGGAAACAAGATGATTCATGATAATGGAGGATATGATGGACAATGGAATGATATTCTTCATAATGAAATGGGATGTGGAAGTCCAAACATCATTATTATGCCGAATCAGCAATCTCATAATATGATCAATAAAGTAAAATTTGGTAAGTTTCCTGACTCGGCTAATAAGAGAAAGATGGAGTTTCATGATAATCATAGAGGAAAGAAAGTTCAATTTCCCCTATGTAAATCATGTGGGAAGAGGCATTAAGGAGAATGTTTCAAGGGAACTGGAAGATGCTTTGGGTGTGGAAAAGAAGGACACAAAGCAAGTAAGTGCAAAGGAAAAGGTTCAGTTAACACCATGGATGAGGATAATGGTATTGATACGACATCAAAAATGGTTAAGTGTTTTAAATGTGGAATGTATGGGCATTATGCAAACCAATGCCCTAAGGGAAAGTCTCATGAAGAGAATCAGTATGGTCGTATGGGTAGTATTTATGTTGATGATGATGAAGAGACAACAAATGATATGTGAGATGAAAGAATTGTTGAAGCTCGGTCAATGGTTTAAGAATGTAGTGGAATGATGACATGTTTATCATGTGTAATGTTGTATAAGTAATCTCATGGTACTATGGAATAAAGAGACATCTAAGGCTTGTTACACTGTTGTCCTTCCTTGAGTTTTGAAAGTGTATGATTAATGGTACATGTATCCATGAAAGGTTATTCAGATATTTTTGGAATGTAGATGATATGCTCATAATGAAGGGATAAGGAGAAAATGAAATATTTGACAGTATTCATGAGCTCATGATTGATATAAGGACTAAGTGATATCATTGTTTGAGTATATAGAATTTTGAGAATTTTGGTATGTGAAAAGTGTTAACTTTTAACTGCATTCAAGTTTTCACTATGGTTCAATGGGTATTCAAGGGAATACATTATTAAGGCCTTTGAATGTTTGGAATGTGACCAACAAAACATATGATATATGGGGATCGACGATGGTGTTAAATCTCTGGTAATCCTTTTCACTATGTTATGGGAGTGGACTGCAGTATTATGGATAAGCCTAAAGATTGGAATGGATTATGTTGGACATAAGTTAGTATTGTTTAAGGATAGAAGTTTTCTCGATATTATTGATGGGATGTTATAGTAATATAGTTTTAGAAAAAGGACAACCTCCAGGATGGGCGACAGCCCATCACGTCGGACAAGGATGTGGGAATCGAACCCACAACCGAAGTGCGACTGGCCTTTATCGCCTACCACTAGCCTACAGGAAATCCCTGTTTATTAGAAACAAGTTTTATTATATTAATCAGTATGATATATGAAGTATAAAGTCCATTTTAGGTACCATATATGATTAATCTCACTATAGATCGACTTATGTATATAATTTTTCTAACCTTCTGTTTGAGACAGATGGAATGACCTGTCATTCTATCACATGATCTGCTAACACTTCACGAATAACAAATTCAACTTCATTTATTTAAGAGATGAAGTGGAAATTGTTAAAGGCACGAACAATAGTGAGATTGTACCAAAATAAAGTAAGTATTTATTCTAATTCAAATTCTTTAACTTTAGGGAAACGATCTTGAAAACCAAAAATGTTGTCCTAGTGATCTTATATCTGATGAATCAAATGGCACCTTAGATCATCACAAATTTATGGCTTTGTGATTGTTGTCTTTTCCATAGCCATGTTCTCTACCACTCTCCATCAAAACATGATGGTTAGATTTCTCTTCCATATCCATATTTTCACCTATGTGGAAACCCAGTGATTAGTTAATTTGGGTAACCGTTACGTTTCATACTTTTGTTTTTAAAGATTGGTTTTGATAATCCTTTTTACGATGTGGGTTTCTATTAAAGAAACTTTCGAATAGTAAACCATTTATAACCCCGATGAATTTCGAGGGCGAAATTCATTTTAAGGGGGGTAGAATGTATCAGCCCAAGATTTTATGAAAAATATTCTTTTTAATTTCACTAATGTCTTGTGTTGTACGCAATACAAAAAGTAGCTTGCACAACACACATCCTTGACTTGCCTTGCATTACACGCAATCACAACCTTCCTCGATAGCGTGTGTAGTACGTAATACTGAGTTTCACGAAACAACGATATGCTATTAAAATATTATTAAAACTAGCCGTTATGAATAGTAATAACCACTTTTTAAATTTTAGAAAATATAGCTCTCAAAATGGACTTTATTTTTGGATTCGTAGTATCGAATTTAGCCTAAGGTGAAATTTTGGTACTTTTCGGATAACTTTCATATTCTGATGAATAGTGAAAATTACTAAATTATAATTAAAAACATCTTTTTTAATCGAAATAATTAATAGTGATAAATTATTAATTTTAGTGGTTTTAATGTATATTTAGAATATATTTTTACAATTTAATACAATGTTGGTCATTAGATGTAATTTCACTTTTAAACCAGACATAATCAAGTGTCAATCTTTTGATAGATATTGTTTCTTAAAAACACGCTATTTGTTTTAACAGCGGGATTTAATTATAAAATTAATTAATGAAACTTCTATGTTATGAATTTGGTAAAATAGACTTCATTTTTGAATTAGGAATATGAAATATAGCTTAGGATGAAATTTTGGCATTGTTCTGAAAAACATCAATTTTTGATGAATAGTGAAACTACTAAGTGGTAGTTAAAAAACTGAATTTTTCATAAAACTTAATTTTACCGCTTCTGTGAATGGAATTTCAAAAATCCGAGAGACACGGTTGATGTCAGTAAGTAAAATGTGGTTCAATGAGATGAAAATAATTTTTGGTGAATAGTAACTTTTTACTTTTATTTACCACAGTTAAAAGTAAATAGGGTAATTAAGGGTAAGAATGATATTAATATTACCCTAACACATGTCCAAATTCTATAGGACAAGTGTATCTCGACCAAAAACAACCTTAGGTGTAAAATATTATCATTTAGTCCCACTTGGATTAGATTAGGACATTTATTATTATTTAATTCAAAGAAGAGTTAAAAGAGTTAAAATCAATGTTTATTTACTAAAACATTTTTAATATAGAGATATACATAAGATAAATTCGATTGTAAATATTCATTAGAAATCTAAAAAGATATCCTACATAATGATATTTTATTTATGATTTTTAGACTTTAAATAAAGTAATTTATTTATGACACAATGATGATGCAGTAATTACCCTTTTAAGGAAATATTAACATAATTGATGTTATAAATGCTCAAATGAATGTAATTTGAGACTTTTTATGAATTACACTAATTTTCTAGGATACTATGATATATTAGTGTTGATTTAATCAACTTTTTTCGAACATATAATTCTGTTATGACTTTCACAAAAATCATATATCAAATAGTGTCAAAATTGACACAAAATAGTTTTTAAATCAAATATTATATTATTAATTGTTATTTTATTCCTAAAAATCTAAGGTTCGGCCAAATGACTTAGATAAGGATATATATATTAATAATAAACAATTTGGGGTTCGTTTGGCATGTTATTGTAAGTGTATTAACCATATAGTGAAAGAAAACAAAAAGACATGGTAAAAGTTAAATTATTTAACTTAGAGTTAAATCTAATTGATAAGGTTAAAATAATACCCTAAACTTGTATAAATCCTATTGGTTGATAGGCGTTCGACCCATCCACACTTTAGCTTCGAAATAAGACCCTTTGGAACCATTATAAACAGATTTTGACTTTAATATAAAATAATATTTTGAGATATTCCAAAGGTTCCCCTCTCCTCCCTTATAAAAGGACACCTCCTCCCCCTCCTCCTCACACCAATTTGAGCACTAAAGCTCGGCCAACCCCTGCCAAAATCCCTTCTCCACTTCCCTAGAATAATCCTAGAGGTCCTGGTCTTCTTCAAAGACCAATCATAGTTCCCTATGTGGAGGATTCAAAGAGGCGTTTCAAAGAAGATGTAATATCCGTTACCGATCTTTTCAATTTCTTTCTTCTTCAAACTTCTTCTTCATTAGTTGTTTAATGATAAAGTAATAACATCAGTATTTCTTATATACTGATATGTTATTATAAATATGAAACAACTCTAATTCACCTTCTACCCATCTTATGTAAAAATGAAATCACCGCGCGTGCGTACGTACGGAATACCGTCTCCACGCCGTGGTGTAATCTATTTTCCGCCACCACCTTAATAGGATGGGTATAATGGTGTAATGAGTAACTATATATAATTATTATAAAGTGATATTGATACTGAAATAATATGCATACACTTTAACACAATTCCACGACCATGGGAACGATATCATCGCTCGTGCGTACGTACGGACTACCGTCTCCACGACGCGATGAGATTCATTCTCCATGTTAACCATTTAAGAATGATTAAAAAGTATATATAAGAAATAATAATGAAATATATGAAATTATAAAGCTACTGGATTTATGTATATATGTATATGTATGTCATCTACTTACTTCCATTCAAGACAATAAGGAAAGGAAAACAACGTTCATGCGTACGTACGGACTACCGTCTCCATGAACGGTGTTTTTCATTTCATTTATCTATCTTATATATATATATATACTGAATATATATGATATATAAATCATATATTATATTCTGGAAGTAAGTAAATCATGATATAAGTAATAATAATGTCAAGAACAACAAGTCAAAACACCTACGATAAATGAAACGATTTTACCCAAAACGCTTCTTTAACATGGAATTTACAAAAGAACGGGTAATATAAAGTCATAAGTGAACCATATATTATATCATAACAATGAATATGATTCTGTAATAAGTCAATGAAATTATTTAAATCATTATACAAGAGGTTCGGACACATACGAAGCAAATCGGACCTAAGGTAAGGGAAATATCACAATCTCATTTTTATCTGAGATTGTTTATTCGTAAGTATTTACTGTGGTGTATTTTATCATCCACATCCATGTTTCATCAATATGTAATATTATTTCCATCCACCAACAATTTTTTAAATCCATTTTTACCCTTCTGTTAGTTTTTAGTAGTATGAATGAAAGGAATCTTTTGTCGTTTTTCGTACGAGTTACTTTTTGACTTTTCCGACAAAAGTACAAAGAATGTTTTTTTTACTTATACGGCATGAATGGATTTTTAAAACATTATTTCCAAGAATCTTCCTTTACAAGTTTTAAAGTTTATTTTTAATCAACTTATTTTATTTTAAAGTCTTATGACATGTTATGAAAGGAAAAATGTTTTTGAAGAAAAAAGGATATTTTCCTCAAGAATGGAGTTCAAGTGTTTTATCAAAATTATTTTCCATCTAAGATAATAAAGGGGTATGTTTTTATCCATATTATTACATTGATTTGAATATGTTTTGAGGGAATTATTTTTATGAAGTCATTTACCTTATATGATTTGTTTTATGATGTCATGATGTTTCAAGAATCCCATTTTTGGTACATGTGTTATGCGATGATGTATGATTTATGATTATGTAGCACACATAAGAAATGATTCATTATAAGATGGGTGGGACCTATATCTCCCTCCAATGCATTGGGTAAAGATTTTATATCTCATGAGATAGACATGGTTCGAATGATAGGTTATACCGGTTCAGTGAAACAGGACTGAAACGAGGGTTACTCGATTCAGAAAGGGACTTTGTCCACTAAGATAGTCTTGGCAATGAGTCTTGACTAACAAGAAATGATTCTCTATGATTATGTGTGAATGCCACAAAGTTTCATGTTTTAAGTTATGATTATTGTGATTACATTTCACTACCATGATTTATCCCATGTTATGAAATTATGCTCTCTTTTGCAGGTTATGATTTCCAAAATGTTATGTTCTTATGAATACGATGTGATTGATATTTATTTTGTTTACCCTTACTGAGCATTTGAGCTCACCCTTTTATGTTTTCTTTTCCCCATGATATAAAGAAAGGTTTTAGGTTAAAAAAAGGAAGATCTTTATGGGAGATGTTGAAGATCTTTCACCACGATTAGAAGATTTTATTCTGAGTTTCCAAAGACACTAAACTATTACGATCCTTGTGTGTGTGTTTTTTTTATGTACTAAGTATTCCGCAAAAGTAATGTAATGTTCATGTACGTCAAGCTTCGGGTATCTACAAAAATCCTATTTATTTATATCATTTATTAATGAGGTAAAAACTTCATCATAATTGTGTCATAAATAATATAATGTATTTGATGTATAAAAATTTTATAAAGACTACCATGATGTATTAAATTTTATTATCCTTCCAATGAATATTTATAGTCGAAAATATAACTTATATAACCTTATGTGAAAATTATTTTACTAAAAGTTAATTGTTTATGTCATTTTTTTCTTTACTTTGGATTAATTTTTTGAAAGTGTTATTATTACTCCCAAGTGGATCCATGGAGTCCCAAAATTGTCCCTATGATTCCCTTGGTTGGTCGTAACTCATCCAATAAGGTAAGGAAAAGTGTAAATGTAGTTTTTAATTATTATAAAATTTTTTTACCTTGAATTACCCTATTTACCTTTAACCGCGACAAAGAAAATTCAAAAGTTACTATTCAACAAAAAATATTTTCATCTTATTGAACCAAATTTTACTAAATAATAACAACAATGTATGTGGGATTTTCAAAATTCAATTCAAAAAAGTGGTAAAATTTTAATTTAAACGAAAAATTTGGGTTTTTAACTATAACTAAGTGGTTTCACTATTCATCGAAAATTGAAGTTTTTTAGGAAAATAAAAAAAAATTCCTAAGAATTATTTGATATTCCGAATTCAAAAATGATGGGTATTTTACCAAAATAAAATCGAAAAGTGGAATTAATTAATTTTAATAATAATTTCTATTGTTAAAACAAATAGCGTGTTTTTAAGAAACAATAACTATCAAAATACTAACACTTATTTATGTCCAATTTAAAAGTGATATTATTCCAATGACCATCATTGGATTAAATGATAAAAATATATTTTAATTGAACTTTAAATCAAATTAAAAAGATAATCTTACCAATTTAATTAATTAGATTATAATATATTTTTTAATTAAAATACAATATTTATACTATTAATTAAAAAATGAACTTTGTCAGAAAAATTCCAAAAATTACACAATGTAAATTTTGATGTCCCCATTATAAATTTTTTTTTCAAATATAATGTGTTAATGTGACCAAAACTATATTCAAAGAGGGTTCACCATTAATAATCATCAAATAGACCTTTTAATGTAAATTATTATTAAAATTAGATTCATTCATATTTCAAGCCTCTAAAAATAATTGGATAAATGTAAATACATTTAAAAAACATGTAAAATAATATTTCAGTTAGTTTTGTTCATTCCCGCAAATACAACGGCTAGGATTTAACTTTCATTTAAAATAAAAATATTATATTATTAGTGTGCAATGTAAGATTTCAAGGAAACCCGTTGTTGCGTATCGAGTACGCTATCAAACATAGCAAAACATTTAAAGTAAAAATAATATTTAATTCTAAAATATTCATAAATATGAAAATATATTATTCTTCATTTAATTGGGATGTTACATCCTTCCCCCCTTTTGGAAATTGCATCCTTGCAATTTTTATTCACTTATCAAAACAAGTGGGGTTATTGTAACCTCATAGAATTTTAGGATTCCCACATTGTATATTCAATCATAAGGTTTTTTCACAAAACCAATACCCGATGAATTACCTTATTCCGCAACACATTCTCTCTACTGTTAATAATTTCGACTGGTTGTTCTTCATAAGAGAGATTCTCTTCCAACTGAACTGCCTCTGGGCTCAAAACAAGAGATGGATCTGGTATATACTTTCCCAACATTAATATATGAAAAACATTGTGTACCTGGGATAAACATGTAGGTAAAGCCACTTTGTATGCAATTCATTGAACTTTATCTCAAATTTTATAAGGTCCAATGAACCTCGGACTCAACTTTCCGTTCATACCACAATTCCTCACACTTTTCCATGGAGAAACTTTGAGAAAGGCATGGTCACCTACCTCAAAACAAATATCCTTCCTCTGGTTATCTGCATAACTTTTCTGTCTTCCTTGAGCTGTTATCATGTGCTTCTAAATCAACAGAACTTTCTCTACCATCTCTTCTACCAATTATGGTCCCATCAGCTTCGTTTCACCTACTTCATCCCAAAAATCTAGAGTTAGACAACACTTTCCATATAATTCCTCAAATGGAGCCATCTGTATGCTAGAATGATAACATATATTATATGAAAATTCAACCAATGAAAAATGTTGATCCCAACATCCCTAATAATCTATCGAGAAAGAATGTAACATATCCTCCAATGACTGAATTTTTCGTTCTGATTGCCCATGTGATTGAGGGTGAAAAGCTGTACGAAAATTTAATTCAGTTCCCAATGAATTTTGAAGGCCTTTCCAAAAGTTATAAGCAATACTAGGATCACGATCAGATACAATGGATAGGGGAACACCATTCAGCCTGAATATCTCTTTAATATACAACCGAGAAAGTTGATCTAGAGACAAATTATATCGAATAATATGGAAATGAGTAGATTTGGTCAATTGATCAACGATAACACAGATTTCATTATTACCTCGAGATGTCTTTGGTAATCCAACAATGATGTCCATAAATATGTTTTCCCATTTCCACTCTAGCACCGTTAGAGGTTGAAGAATCCCTTTCAGTAACTACCACTCTACATTAACCTGCGGTCACGTCAAACACTTCATAGTAAAATCAGCAATATCTTTTTTCATTCAATACCCCCAGTAATACTCTCGAAGATCTCTATACATCTTAGTACTTCCAGGATGAACTAGAAATGGGGAACTATGAGCGTCCCATAACAACTAATTCATCAATTTTGAACACAAGCCACACATAATCTCCTTCTAAATCTCAAAACACAATAATTATCAACGTTAAAATCAGGAAACATACCCTTCTGAACCAACTCTACCTTTTTTTGAAACTCACTGTCTTCCTTATGCACTTAATGAATTCTGTCTAATAGAGATGATCTCACTGACACCTGAAACAAAATATAAAAATTCCCTACACCAACAACTTATAATCCAAATTTCATCAAATAAAAAAACAATGAATCCTGTTCCAAATGTAACATGGTTAATTAAGTGTTACCTTTTTGACTCAAAGCATCAGCCACATTAGTTTATTTTCTCATATGGTAAAGGATCGTGAAAACATATTCCTTGATTAATTCCTACAATCTTCTATGTCTCATGTTCAATTCATTATGAGTGAATACATATACTTAAATATTTTGTGATCAGTATATATTTCACACTTTACTCTATACAAATGATGCCTTAAATTTTTTTAAGAAAAAACAACATAAGCTAATTCCAAATCATGTGTAGGGTAATTTAAATCATGAGGTTTCAAATGTCGTTAAGAATAACCAATTACCTGATCATTCTGCATAAGGAAACATCCAAGTCCTTTCAATGAATAATCATTGTAGATAACAAACTCACCATTTCTAGATAGAAGTGCCAAAACTGGAGCATTCACCAATCTTCCTTTAAATTCATAAAAACAATCAACACATTCTTTTGTCCAGATGAACTTAACACCTTTTCGAGTTAACATAGACATTAGAATAGATAACCGTGAAAATGTTTCAGAAAAACTCTAGTAATAACCTGCCAAGCCCAGAAAACAACAGATCTTGGTTATATTTGTGGGTCTTGTCCATTCTTCAACAACTTGTGTTTTAGTAGGATCAATAGTTCTGCCATTTATTGAAACAATGTGACCATGTAAATAAATTTGTTATAACCAAAACTCACAGTTACAAAATTTCCCAAACAATTTCTTTTATTTTAATGTTTGATAGACAACCTTTAAATTTATTTCATGATCCTATTTACTTTTAGAAAAATACAAAATATCATCAATGAACAGAACCAAAAACTCATCAAAGAACTCACAGAAAATTCTATTCATAAGATCAATGAATACTGCAGGTGCATTGGTTATCCTAAAAGGCATAACTTCAAATTCATAATGGCCATATCTAGTACACATCAAGGTCTTCAGAATGTCTGCTTCCTTTACATTCAGATGATGGTACCCCAACCTTGTATCAATCATAGAAAAATAATGAGCTCCTTGGAGATGATCAAACAAATCCTTGATAGGAGGAAAAGGATACATGTTCTTAACGGTGATGTTATTAAATTCTATATAATCAATGCAAAGTCTCATTGAACCATCTGTCTTATTAACAAAAAATACAAGAGCACCCCATGGTGATGTGCTAGGTTGAATGAATCCATTATCTAATAACTCCTACAATTGCTTCTTTAACTCTAAAAGTTCAATTTGAGCCATTTGATAAGGGGGTTTTGAAATTGGCTTAACCTCAGGAACTAAGTCAACAGCAAATTCTACTTCCCGATTAGGTATTATACAAGGAAACTCAACATGAAAAACATCAAGGTACTCATTTACCACTGGCACATCACTAATCTGAATAGTTCCTTTGTTTTCAACAATATTTGTAAGGTAACATTAATTTCCATATTTTACTAGTTTCTCAACTTCCTGATATGTTACCAAAAACAAGGGTTCATTCATGTACACAAACTAAAAAGATTTCTGAAAAGGATCCTCTTTAGATCTACATTCAATCATAGCATGATAAACAGAAATTCAATCCATGCCCAAAATAACATCAAAATCTACTAGTGGCAAAACAATAATGATTGCAGGTAGATTGTTTCCACACACATGGACATTAAGGTTCATATAGTTTATTTTGGTCTCAAAATTTCCTCCATGTGTTTTTACCATAAGTTCAGTATTCATATCATGAGATGGAATTCCCAATTTACTAGAAAATATCCCAGAATTCAAAGAGTATTTAGTCCCTAAATCAAACAACACATTGGCATAATCTGAACAAACAAACAGTGTACCTGATACTACTTTAATTGATGGCCCAACATCTGCTGAACTAGTTTCAATGGATTTCACCACGCTTTTCTACTTGTAGTATGTCTTCTTTCCCTCAATTGAGCTCATTGTTAGACAATCATTTGCATAATGACCCATTTAATTTCACATAAAACATCTTTCTGATTGTAAATCAGATTTTGTCTTACCATTACCCTGATCTTCTTCAGTGAAATTACGAGCCTTATGTTCCATCTTAACACATAATTATCACTTAAAAAAAATTCAAAATACATTCCCAGGAATGCATTTTACACCAATTTTCTCAAATAGGAATCATAATTTTCTTACCATCAGACATTTTTAAGAGTTGTTCCCTTTCACCTGCCACCTTGACTTCTTATTTTGTTAATTTTCAATGAACACATGATCATCAAAAAACTATATTTCCAAATTATCCTCACAACAAACAAGTTTATCATAACTTTTAAACTCACATGAAGCTAAATACCTTCAATAATTTTTCTTTAATCCAGAGTAAAAACGGTTGATTTTAATATCAAGACCACGTATGAAATTTGGATCATACCTTGCCAGTCGAGTGAATTTTTATTCATTTGAAGCCACTTAGTCATCCTCCTACCTTAATTCCAGGAATTTATTTTCCATCCTATGACAAACCACCTTAGGAAAATATTTCTCAGGAAACATACATTTGAATTCATCCCAATCAAGCGAATCAATCTCCTCACTATCCTTGATATTTTTCACCATTGACCACCACTGATCAGCTTCACCTTCAAAATGGTAAACAACGAGACTATCCTTTTGATGTTCTGAACAACCCATGACATCAAAAATCTTTTCCAGTTCTCTAATCCACCCTTTTGCGACCATCATGTCAGAAGATCCTCTGAATGATGGGGGATGTTGCCTCATGAAATGCACCACTTTTGAAATTTTCCTCTACTATTGATCTGGATGATCTCATACATGGATATCACCACCATTTATAGCCTAGGTCATCAGTGCCATCACTACAACAAACTGTTCGGTTCCGATTCCGACCATCTCGGGTTGCTGGTTTGGAAGGTTGTCTTCCTCCTGATGTCACCCCAATATAGCTACCATGTTTGCTCTGTGGAAAACCATTCTAAATATAGAAAAAAATCATAGGCGAATCAACATGGTAATATGTAAATGCTATATCATTTCAATATTATCATAAATTACTTTATGGATATTAATTTTACAATACCCTATCTCCTAATGTTATCTAAACCGACCTCTTATACCAAATGAAATGACTCCGCCTTAAAAAATACATAATATTGAAATAAATGAATAATTCACATTGAGGATCTTTTCATGTTAAGAGTTTTATAGATTCAGGACATAACTATTACATCTCAAAAGTTTACAAAGTATAAACTTCTACACAATTTCCATTTTTTGCATGAAATAAAAACTCTTAAAAAAATTCATGTCTAGTTCCATATTTTTGAGAGCAAGACTTTTCCTTGAACACATCTTGGACCATATTCATCTTCAATTCATATGAAAACATTTCAAAACATGGGATGAGCATAAAAATCATAGTAAAGTTTATAAAACAATGAAAAAAAACATTTGTAAATAAATAAATTCAAACCACGAATTATTTTACTTATCTCATGAAATCCCATGATTTTATGAATAATCCATATAAATAATAAATCATAAAGGTAACTTGTGGAATCCCTACCATACTTACATTGTAGTATCACAGCTATATAGGGTGTTACTTTGGAATACCTATCATAGTATATTCCCCAAATCTCTTAGTAGAAACATTCATGTTTACCTCTATCATGTTAACCAATGCATTGGAGAGCTATTTCATGCTCACCCACCCTAGGCTTATCATGGAACCACCTATAAACGTAAATAATTCCCATGAACAATAACATGATCATAATACATAAAATAAGCATAAAGGAAAAGATAATTTTTCCACGTTGCAATAACAAAATATAATTTCAAGATATTGAAATAATAAATCCATTCTCAAATCATTTTCAATACCAAAATATTTAAAAAGTGTATATGGTATTTATTTTTCTTTTTTAAAACATTATGGCTTGTTAAGGAAGCCAAATATCCAATAATACTTGCGGTAGTGGAAATGTCGTTGTCACTGCATACGTAAAAAAACATTCCTTTTTGTCGTTTAGTAAAACACTTCATTTAAAAAGATTCCCTTTGTTTGAAATGAAAAATCAAAGGTGTTTATACAGCGTAAAAATAAAAATCATGAATTAAAGAAAAATATGCCGAATGAAAGGAGATTCATACAAAGTCCCTTAGCTCGTGTCCGACTTGACTCGATCATTCTTTAATCTCATGAACAATAAACTAAAGTTAATTTCCACTTTATTAAAAAAATATTTCAAGTATATTAATTCTTTTATATCACTTATTACCATGTTATAAATATTATGTAATCATTTCATGTTAATAATGTTTGTTTTTTCGATATTTGGTACTTGAGTAAAAAATGAACACCTTATATTTATCAGTTGTCCATGTGGTCAATAATCCATTATATCCATAATGGTATTCATGATTTAGATATCATATATATCATATATATCGTGTATATACATGTATTTATAAGAGTACATAACATTTTGAGTTAAGAAATGAAATACACCATTCATGGAGACGGTAAGCTGTACGTACACATGAACACTACGTTCATTTCTATTTCTTATTTTAATGGAATTAAAACATAATTATACATAGGAACTTTATAATTACAATATAATATCATATATAATATCATTAAATCTATCCTTTATACATCCCACATAAGGCATTAATGAGTCACATCACTTTGAGGATGCGGTAGTCCTCACTTCCTCAAATTAGATTATCGTATTTACCCACTATGAAAACCATAAAGGAATGATATAAGTGGAAAATATAAAAGTATAATGAAAAAATAAACATAATATATATAATATATGAATACATTTCCATCATATTTTCCACCATGAGAGGCAGTAATAGATAATTGAATAATTATCGTTTCGTGAGGCTTTAGTTTTCCATCCACAAAACCAATATGTTCTTCACCCATTTGATAGAGGTGTGTGTATGTGTAGTTATAATACGTCTTATAACCACATATTAGTATATTTAGTATTCTATTGAATATATAAAAAAGGAATAATAAGATTTTAGGGGTTGAAGAAGTAAAATAATGAAATGAAATTAAGAGATAATGTTCCGTTTAATTTGGGTAATTTACTTTGTTTGAACCAAAAGAACATCTTGAAGTTCCTTATTCCTAAAGTAAGGCTTCTAGAAAGAGTATAGGGATGTAGGGATCATAATTGGGCAGATTTTGGATGATTCAAAAGGATTTTGAGGTGTAAGAAATTGGTTAGAAGTGGTTTCTTTTTATAAGGGAGAAGAGAGGATCTTTAGGAAAGTGTGATAACATTATTATATTATAAAGATATCTTCGGTTTAAAGAGGTCCATAATTCATTAAATTTAAAGATACGATGACTCATATTCGAAATAAAATCATCCAACCGTAATTGGACATGTTTTGGATAATATTTTAATCATTATAATCTTATTTATTTAAATCAATTATTAATGAGGTAAACACTTCATCATTATTGTGTCATAAATAATTTAATTTATATGATGTCTAAAAATTATAAAAAAATACCATGATGAAGGAAATTGTTGTAGATTTCGAATTAAAATTTATAGTCTAAAATAAAACCTACATAACCTTTTGTAAAAATTAATTTACTAAAAGATATTTGTTTTTGACATTTTTTTCTTTACATTGAATTAATTTTTCTAAAGTGTTATTATTACTCTCAAGTGGCTCCACGAAGTCCCAAAATTGACCTAGGTATGATCTTGGTTGGCTAAGACTCATCCAATAAGGTGAGGAGAAGTTTTAAGTTAGTGTTGAATTATTAAAATATTCTTTTTACCTTGAATTACCCTATTTACATTTAACCGCGGTAAATAAAAGTCAAAAATTACTATTAACCAAAAATTATTTTAAAATTATTGAACAAAATTTTACTAAATAATAACAACTATTTTTGTTGGAATTTCTAAATCAAATTCTCTGAAGTAGTTAAATTTAATTTAAATGAAAAATTCTATTTTTTTAAACTACAACTAAGTGGTTTCACTATTCATCAGAAATTGTAGTTTTTCAGAAAAATACTAAAAAATAAGTCTAAGAATTATTTGATATTTAGAATTAATTTTTTTTTTCTATTTTTCCTAATTAAAAACATAAAATTTTCACTAATTAATTTTAAAATTAATTTTCGTTGTTAAAACAAATAGCGTGTTTTTAAGGAAAAATAACTATCAAAATATTGACACGTGTTTATGTCCAATTTCAATTTGAAATTAATTCCAATCACCAAAATTAGAGTAAGTGGTAAAAATATATTCTAATTACACTTTTAAACCAATTAAAAAGATAATATAAACATATAAATAAATTATATTAAAACATAGTTTTGAATTAAAATACAATATTTACACTGTTCATTAAAAAAATGAACTTTATCAGAAATATTCCAAAAATTTACCCAAAGTAAATTTTGATATCTCAATAATATAGAAGGATTTTATTTGGTCATATGTAATTAATTAAAGTGACCAAAAAATATTTAATGAGGGTTCACCATTTAAAGGCGTTAAATCGACCTTTTAATGTAAATTCTGCTTATAATTAGAATCATTCACATTTTAATCCTCTACCGTTTATTGGATAAATGTTAATATATTTAAAAAACATGTATAATCATATTTTAGTTAGTTTTATTCATTCCTGAAAATACAACCTCTAGGAGTTAACTGCCATTTAAAATAATAATATTATATTTTTAGTGTGTAAAGTAATATTTCAAAGAAACATGTTGTTGCATATCGATTATGCTATCGAACATAAGAACCCTTTTAAAGTAAAAATAATACTTAATTTACAAATATTAATAAATATGAAAATATAATATTCTTCATTTAGTTGGGATGTTACACATAGTCTCCAAAGATGATAAATTTTAAGAAAACCATCATAATAGTTCTAGCTGATGCCAGCATTGAAAAATATGTGGATCTGTGAACCATAAATGTGTTCTGTCAAGTTCATTTGAAAAATCTGTACAAACCACTCATGCTAGATAGTATTCTTAGATCATATCTCAACATGCACAACCTTCTCATTCCATTTTGTTAGATTCACCCTCTTTTTCATTCGTATAGCTTGATAAAGCAGAGCCGCAACGATCGTTCCATGCCCAACCATGTTCTGTTTTGGATAGTCCTTAGCCATCTGACTGTCATCTAGTGTAACTATATACAGTTCGACTATTGAGAAGTGGGTCATTCCATTCAGTATCCAGAATCCGCAGATTTGACTAGCAAGACATGTCATACTTCCATCCATTAAGATTCCCTCTATTAGAATAACTTATTGACTTCTGTTTATATATGATATAATTATACAAAATTCTTTAATTCTCATAAGGCTATCGATTCATGAGGATCTATTCTGGTATTTAGACATGCATGAATACCCCAAATTGGCTTTATGAATCCCCCTATAATTTGAATGTGAGGTAGTGGCCACTGAAACCATTTATGCTGATGAGGTCAAGCATTCAAAATTTTAGGACATCATTTCATTCAGAGGAAACGATAAAGGATCTCCCATATATAAGGGCACATCTTCCCACTATATATAACTGGTTAGTTCAATAACGTTGAATTCTTCCATTGTCTGGTCGACACAATTTTCGAGTTCAATCTCATCCAAACCCGGATGCTCCACATGCAAGGGTCGTCTGAAACATGTCATGATCCCTCTCATATGATGATTCAAGGTTTTGATAGGACATAGAAAACACATATTGACATAATATATGTAAAGACCCAATTAGATGGACTAAATTCTAGTATAGACATTATGTTATTCACACAGTACACTACCTAAAATGTGGTGATGGGATGACCCTGAATCCATTTGCATGTGGCAGTCCCCTCCTCGTATCACCAATGCCTTAAGTACTCCCTTTATGATAAAGTAGGTGTAATCCAAGGTGGTTCATATCCCATTTGCCTCTTTTTAATCCCTCTACCTATATTATGACTACTACATGATCAGGGAAAATAATGTTCTGACAAATGAGTTTGGGCATACTCCCTTTATGGCCAACCATTGGAAAAATCTAGATAATTCAAACATTTTCCCAAATCACAGGTTAGATAAAACAACCCTAGACACGGGACACTATTTTCTTCTCTCTATGAAAAGGGGGAAGATTGTTATTTTATATAATTTATTGTATAATATCACTTCATACTCCTACATAAATTAGGCATAAGTGATTCCAAATCCCAATACCCTCGTAAGGTATTGGGATGTTCACCCCTTGGTAACACAAATATGTCATACCTGATTTTTTAAATAGTCCAGAATGAACCAACTCAAGACAAATATCAACTACTGCTTCAATATAATCAATTTATGTAACGCCCCGACCCCAGCTGCCCAGAGTCGGTGCATTAATTACATAACATTGGCATGATCACAAGAAAGATCAAATCTCGAAAGACCGATTGGTTTAGTAGCCTTGGAAACACTAGATATATTCATAAGTTTTACATTACATCATGAAATGAAAAACTAATACAACAACATAATGTTTCCACAATCCACACTATTAACCCCTCATAAAATCCCTGCAGGTCATTCATAACTTACTTCTTCACATCCTGGGAAAAATAAAACATAAAAAAAAGGGGTGAGCTCAAATGCCCAGTAAGGATAACAATAAAGTGGAAACTTTCATAAATAAGAATAAACATTTAAGGCAATGTATAACTAAAACAAAAGCCTTTTAAATACGAACTTTCAACATGGTATGGCATAAATGAAATAATGCCATTTACTTATTCACATGGATATTCTACTAAATGAATAATCACATGCAAAAATCAATAACCACTTTCATAATGTTGGAATGCATAATGCCAGACTATCATAACCACATAGCCAAGGCCTCGTGCCAAGACTACAAATAAGATTTTGTCAAGGCCTTGTGCCAAGACACTAGTTTGTCTCATGAGACCTACCGATGCATCGAGGAGCTATAGCGGGCTCCACCCGTCACTTATTAAGTCCAATGCATTCCCATATGAAAAGGTTTAAACATAACATAAACATTCGTATTAAAACTAGCATACGAAATGTCAATAATTTCACCATAAACTATGAATGGTATAAAAATAGCACATCCACAGTCAAACATATCACAAAAACTTCAATACAATATAGAAGTTTTGAATCATAATAAATCAACTTCAAATAATCTTAAAATCCATCAAAGGATGTTGACATAGATGAAATCAAAATTCTTTTTAAAGAAGTATCTCCTTTTATTTTGAAATCATTTAAGATCCATATAAAATAAAACATTTTCTTTGAAAATATTCTTATAAGCTTGTATGGAATGCTTCGACGATTTTATAACGGCGGAAAATAACCGCACCCGCCGTATAAGTTAAAAAAAACATTCTTACCTCAATTCAGTCGAAAAGGTTAAAAAGGACCTTGTTTTGAAAACGACGGAAAGATTCCTTTATAAACCTCTTATAAAAATTCAAACAAGGGTATAAATGACTTTAACCCATATTCTTGTAAATAGTAAAAATGTTTTGAAATACATTTCAAAGAAACATGGATGTGGATGATAAAGAGATCCCAGTAGATTATTACGTATAAACAACCTTGGATAATGAAGAGGTTGTAAAGTAAACCCTTACCTTGAACTTTTCCTTGGTTGGGGTAGGTTAACCTCCTGTATAATGGTGAAATAATTGTTATTTAATTATACAAGAATCATATACATTAATATGATATCATATATGATCTTTTAATATTGATTTGATAATAATATCTTAGTATTATCGTTGTTTCGGGTGTTAACTTACTTGTTTTCTTTCATATGTTTTGTTACGTAATACATGTTTGTAAAGGATAGGTTGTATATTATTCATATCCAGAATGATATCAAGTCCTTAAACATCATTTTTAAATCATAAAATGATAATTATACTTTAATGGTTACGATGGAGAATGAATCTCATCGCGTTCGTGGAGACGGTAGTCCGTACGTACGCACGAGCGACAATATCATTCTTTTGATATTAAAATAATATATAAATGGATGGTATATCATATATACAGAATCATTAATATGTTATATTTATTATTTACATGAGTTACACATCATTATTATACCCATCCAAATAATAATATATTGAATAACAATTACACCACGACGTGGAGACGGTAAGCCGTACGTACGCACGTATGGTGACATGTTATTCAAAGGGTGGATAGAATACTGAATATGGTTGTACCATACTTATAATAACATCACAGTATATGTGAGATACTGGAGTTATTATTTTAGAATGGTAAGAACAAAGGAAGAATAAGTGGAAGAAGAAATGAACTTAGAAAAGGGTGGTGAAATCATTACCTCTTCTTCGGGTTCTTCCTTCTGATTTGATCAAAAGGGATCCTTAGGTTGGCTTTCTGATCAAACTAAGGCCTCTAGGTTGTAGTGAGGGATGTTGGGAGAGTATTTGGGTAGAGTTTGGCCGAACCAAAAGGCTTTGAAGGTGTGAAGAAATGAGAAGGAGGAGTGCCCTTTTATAAGAGGGGTGAGGGGCACCTTTGGAAAAGCTAGAAATATTAATTTATAATAAATTAATATTCGGTTTCCAAAGGCTCCAAAGTTGACTATTCAAAGGATGAGGTAGGGATAGGTCTAAAACAACTCATCCAATAGAATTTAGACAGGTTTGGGTACTTATATTAACCTTATCTTTAAGTATTAACTCTAAGTTAATTAGTTTCACTTTTACAATGTCTCTTTGTATTTTTATATAATATGGTTAATAAACTTACTATATACATCCAAGAGACCCCCAAGTGGTCCATTAATGATGAAACTATCATAATATAAGTCTCTTGGCCGAACCTTAGATTTTTAGGAATTTAATATCAATTAATAATATAATATTTGTTTTAAGAACTCTTTTATGTCAATTTTGACACTATTCAATAGTTGATTTTTGTGAAACTCATAACAGATTGATTACTTCGAACAAAGTAAATTAAATCAATCCTAATATATCATATTATCCTAGAAAATTAGTTTAATTCATTAAAAGTTTCATATTATATTTATTTGGGTATTTATAATATCAATTATTTTAATTTTTCACTATTATAGTAATTACTGCATCATCATTGTGTCATAAATAAAATACCTTATTTAATGTCTAAAAATTATAAATAAAATATCATTATGTAGGAAATCCTTTTATCTTTCTAATGAATATTTATAATCGAAAATCCAACATGTATAACCCTATGTAAAAATTGTTCTTCTAAAAGATGTAAGCTTATGCCATTTTTATTTTTATTTAAGCTTTATTAATATAATGTGTCATTATCACTTACAAGTGGATCCATGGGGTCCCAAAATAGACCCAAATATGTCCATGGTCGACCATCTATCAACCAATAGGGTTAAGACACGTTTTTAGGGTAATTTAGTATTATTATAAAATTATTTTTTTTAACCCTTATTTACCGGATTTACCCTTAACCATGGTAAATAAAATATTTACCGCAGTAATTATTCAAAATGTCTAAAAATAAAAGTTACATATTTACACAATTTGAACATCATGATTCCAAATATGGAATCCATTTTCCTAAATTCAAAACACAGAAGTGGTAGAAATTAATTTAAAATTAATTCCCGCTGTCAAAACAAAAAGCGTGTTTTTAAGAGATAATAACTATCAAAAGATTGACACTTGTTTATGTTCGGTTTAATTGTAAAATTATGTCCAATGACCAACATTATATTAAATGGTAAAAATATATTCTAAATATACTTTAAAAATACTAAAATTCATAATTTATCACTATTAATTATTTTGATTAAAAAAGTTGTTTTTAATTAAAATTTAGTAATTTTCACTATTCATCAAAATATGAAAGTTATCCGAAAAGTACCAAAATTTCACCTTAGGCTAAATTCGATATTCCGAGTCCAAAAATGAAGTCCATTTTGAAATATAAAATATATATGACTTCAAAAAGTAGGTATAACTATTCACAACGGCTAGTTTAATTAGTTGTGGTGTGTGTTAGAACTCGAGGTTGCGTACAACACACGCTATCGCATTATTCGAAGGGAAACGTACCGTGGAAGCTTGGGGTGTTACATTCTCCCCTCCTTCAAATAATTGCGTCCTCGCAATTTCTAGGGTATTACTGCATAAAAAGACTCGGGTGGTTCTTCATCATAAGTTCCTCAGGTTCCCACGTTGCCTCTTCCATCTTATGGTTTCTCCACAAAACTTTTACCAGACGCGTCGTCCGGTTTCTCAGTACTTGTTCTCTTGTATCAAGAATCTTGACGGGCTCTTCGCAATAAGACAGATCAGGTTCCAGTTCTAATTCTTCATAGGTGAGTACATGCGTCAGATCAGGCATGTATTTCCTCAATAGAGATACATGGAACACATCGTGAACTTTGGAGAGACTTGGCGGCATTGCCAATCGGTAAGCTACAACCCCAATTCGTTCTAGAATTTCGAAAGGTCCGATGTACCTGGGACTCAATTTACCTTTCTTACCAAAATGTATGACTCCCTTCCACGGAGATACCTTCAGGAAAACATGATCACCGACTTGAAATTCCAAATCCTTCATTCGATTATCGGCATAGCTCTTCTGCCTACTTTGAGCTGCTTTGATGTGATTTTGGATTACCTTTACCTTTTCCATCGTTTCCTCCACCAGTTCTGGACCTACAAATTTTCTTTCACCGACGTCATCCCAACAGGTTGGTGTACGACATCTCTTTCCGTATAACGCTTCATATGGTGCCATCTGAATACTCGAATGGAAGCTATTGTTATAGGAAAATTCTACCAGAGGTAAATATTGATCCCACATACCCTGAAAGTCAAGTGAGCAAGATCTCAACATGTCTTCTAAGGTTTGAATAGTCCGTTCTGATTGTCCGTCTGTCTGAGGGTGGTAAGCAGTGCTCAAATGAAGTTCAGTATCCAGGGATTTCTGAAGACTTTTCCAAAATCTTGATGTAAAACGGGGATCACGATCAGAAACAATCGATAGGGGTACTCCATGAAGTCTCACAACTTCATTAATGTATAGTCTTGCTAGACGTTCCAGGGGTAGATCTTCTCTTATAGCAAGAAAATGTGCTGTCTTGGTAAGACGATCAACAATAACCCATATTGCATCGTTCCTTCTAGGAGTCTTTGGTAGCCCCATGACAAAGTCCATCGTAACATTGTCCCATTTCCACTCCGGTATGGGAAGAGGTTGCATGACTCCTCCAGGCTGTTGCCTTCCAGCTTTCACTTGTTGACAAACCATACATCTTGACACAAAATCAGCAATCTCCCTCTTCATGTTGTCCCGCCAAAAATGTTCTTTCAAATCTCTATACATTTTGGTGCTCCCAGGGTGTATAGAGAAATTGGAACTATGAGAATCATCCAGCAATTCCCTTTTTAGATCAGGTATATTGGGAACACAAAGTCTCTTCCCAAATTTCAAAATTCCATCTTCATACACAAAGTCTCTCAATCTCCCATCATTCACAGCTTTAACCTTCTTCTGAAATTCTTCATCATCGGTCTGAGAACTCTTAATCCTTTCTAGTAAAGATGGTTTGGCAACCATTTGAAAAAGCATTGATGTTTCACCTTCCCTGGTTATTCCCATGTCCATCTTCACTAGATCCATGAAAATTGGATCCCTTTCAATTCTCATATTGTTCAAAACTCCATGGTCTTTTCTACTCAAAGCATCTGCCACCTTGTTTGCCTTCCCTGGGTGGTAGTGTATCGTACAATCATAATCCTTGAGTAATTCAAGCCATCTCCTTTGCCTCATGTTGAGTTCTTTTTGTGAGAAAATATACTTCAAACTCTTGTGATCAGTATAAATCTCACATTTTTCACCATAGAGGTAGTGCCTCCATATCATCAAAGCAAAGATCACTGCTGCTAACTCGAGATCATGAGTAGGATAGTTTTGTTCATGAATTTTCAACTATCGTGATGCATAGGCAATAACTCTATCATTCTGCATAAGGACACAGCCAAGTCCTTTCTTCGATGCATCACTATAAATAATGAACCCATCATTCCCCGATGGTAGAGTCAATATAGGAGCATTGACTAATATTCTTTTCAGTTCTTCAAAACATTCTTCACACTCTTTTGTCCAAACAAATTTAACCCCTTTACGTGTGAGCTTCGTTAATGGGTTAGCCAATCGGGCAAAATTCTGGACGAAACGTCGATAATAACCTGCCAAGCCAATAAAACTACGTACCTCAGTTATACTCGTAGGTGCTGGCCATTCTTGGATTGCCTTGGTCTTAGAAGGATCAACAGAGATTCCATCTTTAGAGACAATATGGCCAAGAAAAGAAATCTCCTGAAGCCAAAATTCACACTTGCTAAACTTTCCATATAATTCATGCCTCCTCAGAGTCTTCAAGATAATGCGCAAGTGATTTTCATGATCTTCATAGGTTTTGGAGTATACCAAGATATCATCAATAAATACCACCACAAATTCATCCAGATACTCCTTGAAAACTCTATTCATTAGATCCATGAATACAGAGGGTGCATTAGTCAATCCAAACGGCATTACAGTAAACTCGTAATGCTCGTACCTGGTTCGAAATGCTGTCTTCGGAATGTCTTCCTTCTTTACAAACAACTGATGGTATCCAGATCGAAGGTCAATCTTTGAAAAGTATTGAGATCCATGCAGTTGGTCAAATAAATCATCAATACGAGGTAGGGGATACTTGTTCTTTATCGTTATAGCATTGATCTCCCTGTAATCGATACATAACCTCATAGATCCATCTTTCTTTTTAACAAAGAGAACAGGGGCTCCCCATGGAGAAACACTAGGGCGAATAAATCCCTTATTACTCAATTCCTCTAGTTGTTTCTTTAGTTCGACTAGCTCTACAGTGGCCATTCTATAAGGGGTATTCGATATAGGCCTTGATCCAGGAATCAAATCAATAGAAAACTCAACTTCTCGTTCTGGAGGATGCCCGGGTAAATCTTCCGGAAATACATCTACAAATTCTTTCACAATAGGTACATCCTCTTTTTGAACATTCCTTTCCTCACCGACAGTTATTTCATTCTCTTCCTCCCCAATAATTGAATTAAGTTGAGCTACTGGGGGTGGATCTAAATAAGAATTAGGTGGTGACGATTCTTCTCTAAAAATAAGGTGTTCCTTATCATTATCATCAAGAATCGTATCCTCTTTCTTCTTACAATAAATCTTCGCATCATAGTCCGAAAGCCAGTCCATACCGAGGATTATATCAAACTCAATCATAGGTATGACGATGAAATCAGCAGATAAAGAAAATTTATGTGCTCTAATGGGGACTGATTCACAAAACTTTGTTGCAACGATACTTCCCTTAGGAGTTTTAACTGACAACTCCCTTATTAAATCAAATTGGAAATATCTAATTTTCTTAGCAAACTGGGAAGATATGAAACAATGCGATGATCCAGAATCAAATAATGCATTTTCTAAACTTGAGGAAACCATTAAATTACCTGCCACCACGTCTTTCGGAGCTTCTACCTCAGCAGTAGTGATAGCATAAGCCTGGCCTTGATCCCTTGGCCTTTTCTGAGGTAAGTTCTCCTGATGCTTAGGACATGCATTTGCATAATGCCCCATCTCCCTGCAATTGTAGCACAGAACGTTGGTAGCTTCCTTCTTCCCCTTGCAATCATGAGCTTGGTGGCCTTTTTCACCACACTTGTAACAGACTCCCATTCCCTTCAAGCAAGTACCATGATGTTTCTTCCCGCATTTACCACAAGATGGATATTCAACCTTTCCCTTCTTCCCCTTATTTACATTCCCAGATTGATCAGAAGGTCTCTTCTTCTCTTGCTTCGCTTTAAAGTCATAAGACCTAGAGAATTCTTTTTCGGTCTTGATAGCACATGAGACAATGTATTCGTACGACGAAAAGGATTGCGAGACTAATGCTCGACGGAGAAATGGTTTTAACCCATCAAAGAAACGATCAATCTTACTTCTTGGGTTGCGAATATAATCACCAGCGTACCTCGCTAACCTTGTAAAGTTAGCCTCATACTTTGTGACATTCTCATCCTCCTTTTGTCTCAGACTCAGAAATTGTCTTTCCATATCTGCTCGATGGTCGCGAGGAAAGTATTTTTCTAAAAACAGATCTTTGAACTCCCTCCATTCCATATTTGATACTTCATCATCTTCCTTCGTATTTTGAATCAATGACCACCATTGATCAGCATCTCCAGTGAGGCGGTAAACTGCCATGGTAACTTTTTCCCTTTCACTACTCCCCAAAGCCTGAAATATTTTCTCTAGGGAAAATATCCATTGCTCAGCTACTAAGGGATTTGTACTCCCATTGAACGTTGGTGGTTGTTGTCTCATGAATCGATCTAACATTGATCCTCCACGCTGCGGATCAGGGTGCTCCATACGGGTAAGGTTATTATTCATAACCTGAGTAAGTTGTCCCAGTACGGTGATTAGCTGATCAGCACCAGTTGCATCACCAGCCCCACTATAATTATATTGAGCAGGAGGGCAATCCCTACATGGAGTGCGTGCATTGATACGGTTTCCATTTCTTCCACTAGGCGCCATTTCTAAAAAAATGGCATAAACTAGATCAGTTTATGCATCAAAATACATAATCCCATACTTATAAAACACTAAACATAAATTGAACTATCTATGGATATAATCCATAATCATAAATATGTTTTCTTTGAGGAAGTATATACTCATAAACCCTTCATAATGATTTGTAAAGAAAGTGAGAGTTATCCTAAGCATATCCCCCGGGAGTGTCGTAACCAAGAGTGCAGCAAGGCCCGTTGTCGTGCACCAGTTCCCGTTCGAGTCTAGCTCAAAGCGGTGTTTTCGGGTTTTACCCCTAGGTACATCTGTGCCAGTGCCGCCTCTACCTGCTCGTATCCAGACAGGGATATATTGCT
Organism: Viscum album; assembly: GCA_963277665.1. Classification (NCBI taxonomy): domain Eukaryota; kingdom Viridiplantae; phylum Streptophyta; class Magnoliopsida; order Santalales; family Viscaceae; genus Viscum; species Viscum album. The sequence continues at coordinate 861,590,054 of OY728151.1, forward strand.
CAGAAAACTCACAAAGTCTCTACAATACCAAAATTCTAGGAAGTTCTTCTATACTAATCCTCAAAGTTCATCTTAGGTCTACGTGCTCTAATCAGAGTTTATCTAAATCTAGCTTCCAAGGTTTGTACTAAACTTCCTCTGATACCAACTGTAACGCCCCGACCCCAGCTGCCCAGAGTCGGTGCATTAATTACATAACATTGGCATGATCACAAGAAAGATCAAATCTCGAAAGACCGATTGGTTTAGTAGCCTTGGAAACACTAGATATATTCATAAGTTTTACATTACATCATGAAATGAAAAACTAATACAACAACATAATGTTTCCACAATCCACACTATTAACCCCTCATAAAATCCCTGCAGGTCATTCATAACTTACTTCTTCACATCCTGGGAAAAATAAAACATAAAAAAAAGGGGTGAGCTCAAATGCCCAGTAAGGATAACAATAAAGTGGAAACATTCATAAATAAGAATAAACATTTAAGGCAATGTATAACTAAAACAAAAGCCTTTTAAATACGAACTTTCAACATGGTATGGCATAAATGAAATAATGCCATTTACTTATTCACATGGATATTCTACTAAATGAATAATCACATGCAAAAATCAATAACCACTTTCATAATGTTGGAATGCATAATGCCAGACTATCATAACCACATAGCCAAGGCCTCGTGCCAAGACTACAAATAAGATTTTGTCAAGGTCTTGTGCCAAGACACTAGTTTGTCTCATGAGACCTACCGATGCATCGAGGAGCTATAGCGGGCTCCACCCGTCACTTATTAAGTCCAATGCATTCCCATATGAAAAGGTTTAAACATAACATAAACATTCGTATTAAAACTAGCATACGAAATGTCAATAATTTCACCATAAACTATGAATGGTATAAAAATAGCACATCCACAGTCAAACATATCACAAAAACTTCAATACAATATAGAAGTTTTGAATCATAATAAATCAACTTCAAATAATCTTAAAATCCATCAAAGGATGTTGACATAGATGAAATCAAAATTCTTTTTAAAGAAGTATCTCCTTTTATTTTGAAATCATTTAAGATCCATATAAAATAAAACATTTTCTTTGAAAATATTCTTATCAGCTTGTATGGAAAGCTTCGACGATTTTATAACGGCGGAAAATAACCGCACCCGCCGTATAAGTTAAAAAAACATTCTTACCTCAATTCAGTCGAAAAGGTTAAAAAGGACCTTGTTTTGAAAACGACGGAAAGATTCCTTTATAAACCTCTTATAAAAAGTCAAACAAGGGTATAAATGACTTTAACCCATATTCTTGTAAATAGTAAAAATGTTTTGAAATACATTTCAAAGAAACATGGATGTGGATGATAAAGAGATCCCAGTAGATTATTACGTATAAACAACCTTGGATAATGAAGAGGTTGTGAAGTAAACCCTTACCTTGAACTTTTCCTTGGTTGGGGTAGGTTAACCTCCTGTATAATGGTGAAATAATTGTTATTAAATTATACAAGAATCATATACATTAATATGATATCATATATGATCTTTTAATATTGATTTGATAATAATATCTTAGTATTATCGTTGTTTCGGGTGTTAACTTACTTGTTTTCTTTCATATGTTTTGTTACGTAATACATGTTTGTAAAGGATAGGTTGTATATTATTCATATCCAGAATGATATCAAGTCCTTAAAAATCATTTTTAAATCATAAAATGATAATTATACTTTAATGGTTATGATGGGGAATGAATCTCATCGCGTTCGTGGAGACGGTAGTCCGTACGTACGCACGAGCGACAATATCATTCTTTTGATATTAAAATAATATATAAATGGATGGTATATCATATATACAGAATCATTAATATGTTATATTTATTATTTACATGAGTTACACATCATTATTATACCCATCCAAATAATAATATATTGAATAACAATTACACCACGACGTGGAGACGGTAAGCCGTACGTACGCACGTATGGTGACATGTTATTCAAAGGGTGGATAGAATACTGAATATGGTTGTACCATACTTATAATAACATCACAGTATATGTGAGATACTGGAGTTATTATTTTAGAATGGTAAGAACAAAGGAAGAAGAAGTGGAAGAAGAAATGAACTTAGAAAAGGGTGGTGAAATCATTACCTCTTCTTCGGGTTCTTCCTTTTGATTTGATCAAAAGGGATCCTTAGGTTGGCTTTCTTATCAAACTAAGGCCTCTAGGTTGTAGTGAGGGATGTTGGGAGAGTATTTGGGCAGAGTTTGGCCGAACCAAAAGGCTTTGAAGGTGTGATGAAATGAGAAGGAGGAGTGCCCTTTTATAAGTGGGGTGAGGGGCACCTTTGGAAAAGCTAGAAATATTAATTTATAATAAATTCATATTCGGTTTCCAAAGGCTCCAAAGTTGACTATTCAAAGGATGAGGTAGGGATAGGTCGAAAACAACACATCCAATAGAATTTAGATAGGTTTGGGTACTTATATTAACCTTATCTTTAAGTATTAACTCTAAGTTAATTAGTTTCACTTTTACAATGTCTCTTTGTATTTTTATATAATATGGTTAATAAACTTACTATATACATCCAAGAGACCCCCAAGTGGTCCATTAATGATTAACCTATCATAATATAAGTCTCTTGGCCGAACCTTAGATTTTTAGGAATTTAATATCAATTAATAATATAATATTTGTTTTAAGAACTCTTTTATGTCAATTTTGACACTATTCAATAGTTGATTTTTGTGAAACTCATAACAGATTGATTACTTCGAAAAAAGTCAATTAAATCAATCCTAATATATCATATTATCCTAGAAAATTAGTTTAATTCATTAAAAGTTTCATATTATATTTATTTGGGTATTTATAATATCAATTATTTTAATTTTTCACTATTATAGTAATTACTGCATCATCATTGTGTCATAACTAAAATAACTTATTTAATGTCTAAAAATTATAAATAAAATATAATTATGTAGGAAATCTTTTTATCTTTCTAATGAATATTTATAATCGAAAATCCAACATGTATAACCCTATGTAAAAATTGTTCTTCTAAAATATGTAAGCTTATGCCATTTTTATTTTTATTTAAGCTTTATTAATATAATGTGTCATTATCACTTACAAGTGGATCCATGGGGTCCCAAAATAGATCCAAAGATGTCCATGGTCGACCATCTATCAACCAATAGGGTTAAGACACGTTTTTAGGGTAATTTAGTATTATTATAATATTTGTTTTTAACCCTTATTTACCGGATTTACCCTTAACCATGGTAAATAAAATATTTACCGCAGTAATTATTCAAAATGTATAAAAATAAAAGTTACCTATTTACACAATTTGAACATCCTGATTCCAAATATGGAATCCATTTTCCTAAATTCAAAACACAGAAGTGGCAGAAATTAATTTAAAATTAATTCCCGCTGTCAAAACAAAAAGCGTGTTTTTAAGAGATAATAACTATCAAAAGATTGACACTTGTTTATGTTCGGTTTAATTGTAAAATTATGTCCAATGACCAACATTATATTAAATGGTAAAAATATATTCTAAATATACTTTAAAACTACTAAAATTCATAATTTATCACTATTAATTATTTTGATTAAAAAGTTGTTTTTAATTAAAATTTAGTAATTTTCACTATTCATCAAAATATGAAAGTTATCCGAAAAGTACCAAAATTTCACCTTAGGATAAATTCGATATTCCGAGTCCAAAAATGAAGTCCATTTTGAAATATAAAATATATATGATTTCAAAAAGTAGGTATAACTATTCACAACGGCTAGTTTAATTAGTTGTGGTGTGTGTTAGAACTCGAGGTTGCGTACAACACACGCTATCGCATTATTCGAAGGGAAACGTACCGTGGAAGCTTGGGGTGTTACAATTTAGGCCCTTTGGGTTGAAGGTCTGATGGGATAAGATCAAAAACATTTTTTTTTCATGATTTCAGTAGTGCGGAGAGCAACAAGAAATGATTCAAATACTAATCATGATGGAACAATCATTTGTGAGGGATATAAATCCTAGAATAATTTTTCCTATCGATTATCCTATCACTGTAGATGATTAATAGGACTTGGAGGATGCTCCCTGTATTTCAGGAAGGTTTCACCAAAACTGTTTATATGTCATTTAAGGTGAACCTCAGCCATGAGGCAGATCTGAAACCTACAATGGTCAGTTCTGTAATGTATGCAGAAGAGCAGCATCTGTATATGGATTCTATGATGTTTTAGGAAGATGTATTCACATGTATCTATGGGGTGATTCCAGGACAACATTGTTAGGGCATCGTACATCACCTTGGTTTCTCATGGATCCATCACAGGTTAAAACAGCCTACCAGAAGATGCACCCTTCTCGTGGTTCCATGGTCGAGGTTGAAGATGATAATCCCATTAAATCCAAATTCATTAATTATTTTTAGTAACTAAAATGGATATCCAACATTATTCCAGTCCTAAAAATAATTGACAGATCAGATTCTCAATCAACTTATAGGATCTCAACTATCATTGTCCAATAGATGATTTTCCTCATCCTACGATGAAGTTTTTGATCAATGCTACCATTGGAATCCATAATCTATCTTTCATGGACAGGTATTACATATATAATAAAATATATATCTACCCTGATGATGAATAGTATACCACCTTCTGAGCCCCACAAGGTAAAATATTTTACAATGTAATGCCTTTCAGTATAAATAATGCATGTTCCACCTATCAGTTTTCCATGAACGACATATTCAACATATTACTTTAGACAAATGTGGAATCCTACATAGATTATTCTTTGGTTAATTAATACCAAAATTGTGACCATATCAGATATATTTGGAATCTATTTGGATTCCTCTTTTCCTTCCACCTAATGATGAACCCCTTGATGTGTGCCTTTAGGGTTACGTCTCAATAGTTTCATGGATTTTTTTGTTAGATGTAAGGGAATTGATTTTGATCTATAAAAAATTAATTCCATCATTCAGATGAACCCTTATAAGAATCTTTCATCTGCTCTGAGTATTTAAATCCCACTTTTCTTGTATACACTGATTAATTGAAAAAATGGCTGGAAAGTGTAATCCCTTTTCTCAACAAATAATGAAAGGCAAAGATTAGCATTATGATGAGGATTGTTAGGATTCTTTTTTGGTTATTAAGAACCACACATTGTAGCCTCCAGTTGTGATGCCAACCATCTGCATAAATCCATTGGTCTGTTATGTGACCAATATAGAATGGTCCTTCAGCGCCCTCCTCGCTATGATGAACAAAAAAGGAATAGAATATTTCCTATAATATTCCAACTTCATTCTCCTTGATTTGAAGTCCAGATATTCCTCTTTTGGGAAGAGCTAACTCGCATTAGTATAAACGGTCCCAAAATTGCATCATTACCTATAACACTATGGGATACCACTAGAGTCTCTCATAGAGGAGTTGAAGTGTATTCTGAACTGACCAATGTTGATTGGTAATCTAGCTAGTTTGAATGTTATTCTATAAAATATTGACATCAAGTTCAACCGATAGAATGTTGTTACCAGTCAGGAACTAGCATACCTCCTTACCACCCATACAACCTCTATAAATCATTATTTGGATCTATAATTCCAAGAAGAGTCCATACATTCGGTAGATCATCTTGTACCATGTTGGATGATTTACATCGAGATAAATTTGGGATGTCCTATCTGTATGATAATAAATGAATACAGGCTCAATAGATTAGGCATAGGTATCATATTCACCAAACCCACTTAAGCAGTCCTACCATATTCTGTCTTACTATCATAGGGATACACCAACAATGATGCCTAGTATCGAGCCCTCATTTCTGGTCTCAAACTCTCCCCTGAGATTGATGTTCCCCACCTACATGTGAATGTGGACTCATAACTGGTCATCATGTACATCAACAGTTAAAATGTTTTTTAGGAATCTAGATCACATGCCATTGCTAGATCACACTCATTTGGTGATGGCCTTTTTACATTCTCTACTAGAAATTAGTCATTTTCTTTAGTCGCAGAACGGTCAAGTCGATGCCTTGGCCAGGCTTGGTACATCTATCCCAGAGCATGAGTAGGACAATTTAATTATAAATGTGGTTCATTGAAGATTCATTTATCATGTTAGTCCGGATTGTGATGCTAGGTAGCAGTTAAGTAATCTCACCGCTAGTGAATCCACATTGGAACCCATGTCTCCCCCTACTATAGTATCATAAGGGACCCATAACTGGATGAATCATTTAATAAGGTGTATAAAACATTGTAATCTCCAAAAAAAAATGAACATGAGTGATCCAACTGAGAAGCCATGTAATTCACCATATAGAGTGGTCCCAGTCTTGAGAAGATAATATTAAACATGGGATCTACTGAGTAATCCTATATTACATTCAAGGAGATGAGATTCATCAGGCGATGCGGGAAATTCATGTTGGTTCATATGAAGCGCATCCGGGAGGGCCAATGCCCTGTTGAAATAGTGGGTTCCCTAGACCCAACTATGTTGTACTTTTGATTACCGTATCATTTGTAGAGTTAGTTATGCATGATGATATCTTAACATTATAGTGTATAATTTTCTGTGTCAACTATAATAATGGTAATGTCCAAAGGTTAATTGTCATGTCGAGAGGTTATAGCAGATCCCATGCTATAATTATAACCTTGAGATACAATGACATTGTTCTTAAATATATGTTATATATTCTAGATACATCTTACTAACTGGAAACAGTATATGTCTAACTATCAGGTGCTGGGGGCTCATAAGCATTGAGACTTGTTTCATGAAGTTCCCAGTTGGTGATCTCTAGTAGTGATATCATGAGGACAGACCCGTAAATAGGAACACCTAAGATTTATGGTTTCATTCGTTGTTCCTATCTACAAACATGTGTATTGGACTACTTACATGAGACCATTAAAAATGTATATCATTTAATTACATACCTTGATGCAAGCCGAAAACCATGGCAGTAATGTCGTGGAGATATTGTTTGTGTTAGGTGCATCATTGGTGGTATGACATTGGTTGAATGGTCAAGAAAGGATTTTTCGCATCCATGTGTTATGAAGTTGTATATCTCAGGCCTTCTTGATCATGATGGTACCGCCTTCATAAGTATTTGGCCAAAGAAATAGAAAGAAAAATCCATCCAGATAGATCAACAAATAAGAATGAAAGATAAGTATGATGACACAAGAGTGAGTCCTATTTTATGAGATATTTAATGAAAAAGAGACTATAGTACACTGTTAGTGTTCATAGGTTGGTAGTCGTTACAATGACTATCCTTATCTCTTTATGGGCCATGACGGGTTTCTATACCCCTCTCTTGGTTTGTGATGTTTATTCACTACTAATGAGATAACGGCCTAGAGGGTAACACACAATAGAATATTTAATAATCTGCCCTATTCAGTTGAATAGGTATACGGTCATAGTGGGACCTACCATGGGGTCCGAGCATTGTCCATTTTGATGATCACCAAAATCATTAAATAAATTTATTAATATTCATGTTACAAAAATTTGGGATTGAATTTATTTAATATATTTATGAGTTCAGTAAATAGGATAAAATACTAATCAATCGAATATTATTTTAATATTAAAGGTTCGCTTAATATTAATCGGGACAATAAGTCGAGTTTAATGGAATGGATGTTATCACAAGTATGTGATAAAAAAATAATATTGATGCAGTTTTAGTTCATAATAGTTATTTATTTAGTGGACATGGAATTAATGGGGGTTGGGGAACCCAATCGGGTAATTTCCACAATCCCCTATAAATAGAGGAGAGGGGCTCAAGTGCAACAACTATTCATGTCAATTTGGCCAAAGACTCTCTCTCCTATCGCTCTCTAGAGAGTGAAGCTCTCGATACGAGCTCAAATCAAGTTTCTACACATGCATCGCAAGATCGACAATGCGGTGATCGTCAGAACATCAAATATATCGTTGAATCATTGCGCTAGCACACGAAGTTCGACGATCGACATTCCTATAGATTTATAAAGCGTGTGTGGAAAATATCCAGGGATCCTGCTATGGATCCTTCATGAAATGATCACCGGAGACATGTTGCGGTCAACAACAGCTTCAGATCTGAATCAAGTATGTTTTCTTTTTAATTAAATGCTCTATATAATCTATGCGAGTTCCTCGGACCTCTCCAGGGCTCATATCGTCGACGACATCATGTTCGGTCATCTCGCCGATGAAAAATTTTAAAATACTTGGCCCACCGGCTTCCGCTGCAGGCCCGGGATACCTAAAAGTGTTATCAGAAGGAGTCACGTTAATTTTCTGAGCCAAAAAAATTATTTTAGATAAAATTATGTATAGGGATTAAGAACGGTCAAAACGGATCGAACTGCGTTTCCATCCGATTACGAACGACAACAATGTGGTCATTCAATCTTTCTATAATAGATCATGCTCGTTTTTTTACTCGGGTCTTAAATTTTTTTGATTATTTCTATTTATCAGAAATAATACAAGTTTTAAGAAATTATTATTATTATTATTATTATTATTATCATTATAATTATTATAATTATAATTATATATATTATAATATTATTATATTTATTATTATTATTATATCTAAAGGATAAATTAGCCTTTAGAATGTTTTATAATATATATATATATAAATATATATATATATATATATATATATATAATGGAAGACCAAAAAGGGGTTCTCCCCACATGGAGAACCTAAATAAAGACCCAAGGGGGTATTACTGCAACTTGAAAAAAAAGGGGGGAAGGGGGCTGCCACATGGAAAGAAAAAAAAAGGTGCAGGGGGTCCGAGCGGACCCCCTCCCTCCTCCCTGCGAGGAGCACTTTAGCACCGCTGGGACACCGCACCGGCACGGTGCACTGCATCACCGCGCCTCTCTCCCTTGGGACACCACACAAGAGGGAGACCCCCCCCCATGCAGGTGTCGCCTTCTACCACTGCGCACAACAAGCAGCCGGCGGCCACACCCCCCTACACGGCTGGTTCCTGTACGCAGAAAAGTCCCCCCCCCCCCCCACCGAGCATCATGCAAAGTCGGCCCTCCCTCCTACAGCGCCGCATGCGTGCTGGCCGCCTAGCCGGCACCGGACCCACGTCCTCCTCCCTCTAATGCTGGCTCGTAGCGCTACATCCCTTCCACCCAGCATGCCTTTACCATGTTCACACACCGCCTCCGTCCTCCTGTAGCACCGCCGCCCTGTCCCGACCTACATGAGGAACCGCTGCACAATGTGCCTCCTGGGCTTCCCCATGCAGAACACACACAATAGCTTCGGCTAGAAGCATAGCCTAGGCGATACATAGCAGCAAGGCGCTGCACCTGCTAGCCGCGACTGCCTCCCTTGTTTCCTCCAGCACACCGGAAGCCGGTTCCGACCACCGTGGGTCCAAGCTGGCCAACCTCCATCTCTGCTGCCGAGGACCGTAGGTAGCACGCCACCCCTCTTATGGAGAGGGATCCAAGCAAAGTAGGTAAACATGGCCTGATTTAATTTGACCCACCCTGAAACGTGTCTGGGTGGGTTTTTTTGGTCATGTACGGACATAAAGAACCTGCCCAGTAAAGCAAAAGCCAAGAACAAGGTTTGTCCTATCTGTTACGGGTCTGAACAGGTTCAGCGCAACCCGCAACATATCAAAATAATTATTCGAGGGTTGGGTTAATTAATAAATATAATTAATTAATTTGATTTAATGAAATTAATTAATATATTCATTATGGTTATAAATATTAAATTTTAATACCCGAGGTTAAAATTAATTTAATTTTTGTAATTAAATAATATACTTAAATAATTTAATTTTATGCATTAATATAAAATTAAATAGTTGATCGATAATTATTTATATTAATTTAATTTATTAATTCATTTAATTCAATAACCCTAATACTTATTTATTCATTTTAATTTTTATCACGCAATATTTTATACCTGAAAACTGGTCTTGAGCATTGGCCAAGTATGTCTACTTTTAAATTATTTATTTAATTTATTTTTTAAATGCTTGCGATGTCTGTAAATTAATTCAAAGACGGTCTGTGCATTGTCCATTTTTAGGTTAAAATTTATAAGGACCTGCGTGTCCAATTGATTTTATGTACATTTATACTCCAGTCCCCCTCACTTGTGCGCTAGTATTCTTGTATCACAGATGAAGACTATGCAAAGGTGAACGACATGGACCCTGCCAAGACGAGGTAGTGCACATTGATAAAGACAGTGAAAGACAACGTGTGGATTCTGCCAAGACGAGGGGGGTACTCTAAGATGTGATGTTGACCCCACCAAGACATGGTGATTCTGCAGAAGACCATTAAACATACAGGACAAGTGGTAAGCAGCATTTTGTGTCATGCTTCGACTCAGGTAAGATGCCATGAGGTCATTTAGATGCTCAAGACCAGTCGGGTAGTAGTTTCCCTTTATGCATTTATTTATTATTTTATACATTTTAGAACAGCGGAAAAAATACATAAAATAATAGATAATAAAATTCATAATGAAGCTGCGTATATATTTCAATTGATGTTCAGTTGTAAGCGCGACAACATAGATGAAAAAGTTTCATATAAATGGATGACATTTTTGGAGAGAGAGAATTAAAATAAAACCCTCAAAGAAAATATTACGTCACAAACAGCCTTCAATCATTCAATTATGAACAAAACCGGGCATTTGAGTGATGGTTCATGCCTTAGGTGAGGGTGCTCTTACTACCAGGGAGTTCTTATTCATGTGGTGGGTCGACTTAACTATAATTTCAGTAATGGAATAGCATTATCTAGCTTGTTTTAATTTTTGAGGCAAGAATTGAGTAAACCAATAAATGATTTTTGAAACTGGGACTTCAATCAACAGATCAAGGGACCACAAGATAATGCGTTTGGATCATCAAAAGCCTACATTGGACCCTCCGAGTAGTGGTTTAGCCCTAGCTTGTAGACTATGAGAGAGGTTCATGGATCCTTTCCACTAGAATACTCAAGAGTATTCCGATTCTAGTACAGAGGATTCCTAGAATTTGGAAAATTAGTTGGAGAAATTTAATGATTAAATAATCAGTAATGTCAGATTAGGTAATCACATAAAATACCAATCTACTAAAGTATATTTGTAGATAATTGAAAGAAATACCACAATAAAACTGTGATAAATATTTGACAAATCAAATTTCTAAACTATGCATGGATTTTCTAAATGTAGTATAGGCGCATGCGCACATTACCACTACATTGGAAATTCAAGGTGCTTATGTCCCAACCTGTTAAGCCACCTCATGAAGCAAGGGTGTAAAACTAATTTCATGAGACTCATGAATAAATCATATGATATTTCTATCTTAATGATATCATCAAATTCTGATGTTAGGTGTGGTCACTACAACAAAACTTGGATGATGATCACATGTAGTCTCATCTCCAAGACCCTTTTGAGGAGAATTGGAACCATGATTTGCATGTGATGGTCGCACTCGGTTTGTGTAAAGTGAAAGATAGTTCAGAATCTTTCATGCCATTCCATTTCTTATACCTTTTAGACCCAATTACTCTAGTTTCATTTAAGGATACAAAATAATTTCATAGAGTAAGATCTTCTTTAGCTTTAAGATAAATATTCGCCAATTAATATGAATATTTGGAGATAATGCCATCTTTTATTCTTATGGAGAATACATAGAATGATAAGTCGAAAAGGCTTATGGAAAGATACACCAAAGACACCTTTGTCATGTTCATCAATGAAAAGTGGTTGGTCATTTAATAGGATGTTATTTGCATCACATAATGAAATGAATTCCTGGAAGATTAAAAACTGAAATACAAGAAGCACGTAACCACTTCTCGTTCAATTTATATTCATCAAATAAAAGTATTGTTTTCACGGATACTTCATGGGTATTAAAATACAATATTTTTTTCACATATATGTATTGAAATACAATAACCAAGTATGTATATAAACAAAACTAGAAGAAAAGTGTCTTCTCCAAGAAGCTGAGAAAGGGTGATTCCTAAGTCAGTAGTGAGAAACACATAACTTCTAATTTCCAATTGATTGATTCAAATTGAAAAAGTTTTGGAGTATAACCAAAAACATTAATCTCATGATCCCATTTGCACATGATGAGACATTATTACATGTTTTTGGAATGAATATTGTTTGTGGTAACATACTCAAAAAATATTTCATTGCTATTTGAATCAACGGTAATACATGATGAATATAAAATGTAAGACCTACCTAGTTGAAAAAATGTGATTCTTCATCAAGTAAAAATAAAATCAGATGTCAAATATATACTAAGTATGGTATTTAGGATCAGAAAATCTAAAAACCTATGGTATAATTGACTTCTTTAGTTTAGACAATGAAAACTTTATAAATAAAGGTACACCACAAAGCATCTGAGGTTAGTTCAACACGAGAGTGTGACTGTTCCAATGAAAGCTAGCGGTAAAGATACTTCATAAAATTTATTTATGTAATTAATGAATGCACAAATGAAGTATAAGTTTGGACGGAAGATATGAGTTTCTTCGGATTGGCATGCCGAAGAATATCTTGACCAAGAAATCATCGATCATGATAATGTTGGGTGGAGTAATACCTAAATGCATGTTAACTTATCTACATCACTGTGTTGACCTTCATAAAGGGGATCAATGATTAAGTCTTACATATTGACACTTATCCACAAACATGTAGCGTGGAGCCATTTATAAATGCATATGTTACACATCAACATTATGATGTAAGTTGTATCAATGTTTCAACTTGCAAAAACATCCATCATATTTCAAAATGTGATTTGAAAATAACAGCGTAAACCCATAACCAATATTCCAACTAAAAGGACAAATGGATATCATACGAGTCATAGTATGATGGAAAAACCATTATGTCATAGGACGTGTTTATATGCAAAGCGTTTGTTAGGATTTAAACAAACCTGTATAAAGTTAAACACGTTGTGCAAGTATGTTAATTATCCTAATGTTTTCTTATGATATTACCTAAATCCCTATGATAGAAAAGATGTAGTCAATTATTAGACTACATTTCTAAACAAGGGTGCATATCTCTATTAGATATAGTGCGAGATGAATTGACTTGGACTTAGTCAATGCTCGGGATACACAAATGGTTGGAATAAGGAACATGTTCCACAAGTACATGTGGAATTGGCATGTTCTAGAGACATATATTGTGTAGGAAGAATGAAACCATGGGTATGGTTTTATATTCACTACAGTTGGTGATATATTATTCAGTATGAAAAAAAAATCCTACCAGTAAGAAGTATAAGGCTACGAGCTATGATTGACAAGATCAACTAAAATTCGATAATGGATTCCATATATCAAATTTCCAAGGGGCTTATAAATTGAATACTATGGTGAGTATTCAATTGAAATGATACATGGATGTTACAAGAATGGTACCAATACGGCTTTATTGGTTATACCAAGTCGGTGCACCTAAATATTTTGGAATTTTAATTTTCATAGCTGAAATTCTAAGATAATTTTATTGGTCATTAGATGTCAAGATCATTTTTCTTGGAAGGGGTCTATACAACGCAACTAGAATGATAATGACATCAAATGATACCAATAAGGTTTGAAACATACTGAAATACAATTTTTGATTTATGTAAGCAACAAGATCTCAGAGAATTCATTATAAATGAATATTTTCCATATGTCAGCCAATGGTTAGTGGGAGCACCACCGTTTTCAAAATGATATATGTTTGACACCATATGGAAAACAGATTTTGATCTTACTGTTAGATAAGATCAGGTTAAAAGAAATTCTCCAATGATTGACTTCAAGTAGCAACCTATGTTCTAGGTAATAGGATCCACTCAGGTTGATCCAAATGTTGCTTGGCCCTAGTCAATCGTACATATAGTGACATTGTATTGAAAAATACAAGTTGAAACAATTCATGTTCATAATTGTTTCCAATGTCACATGGCTTGATCTCTTTAAGATAATATGTTCAAAACATAAGAAGAGATTAATGTTGTGAATTGATACCATATGCTTTAGTGATGGATCAATCACATATTCCATACTATGTAAAATAATTGATACTTCTATGATATAATTTAATATAGGTAGATATCAGTTATATCCAAGAGGACTGTAAGTGATGTAGTTAGATCTATCAAGTTGTACTTTGGTAAATACCAATGATATGTACCTGGAATTTGGAAAGTAAGGTATACTAATTATGGTGGGACACATACTAGTAGTCCTTAGATCAATTTGATCTAGTATCGCAGTTAGGAAAAGGATACGAGTGAGTCTAGCTCATAAAAGCTAGTGGTATTCATAGCTAAAAATAACAAATACGTTGCAGCTTCTAAAGTAGCTAAGAAGCAGTTTTAGATTTCTTCGATTTATCCCAGTTCATGGATTTGCACCTAGTTAGAAAAGTATTATCATAATGAGAATTATGATATTATTATAGGGAAAAATGTCATGTTATGACAATGTAAAAAATTAATATACTTGGAGATACCTTATCTTGAGAAGTTTAACTCAAGTCGATGATGTCTCATATAATAGATATTCCATGTGGAGAAAACGTGGCTATCCTAGTAGTTAAATCCATTACTCAGCAGAATCATGGTATTTATCATGAGAGAAGCTACAAAGATTTTTATCAAGTTGGTTGTAGTGAATGTGGGAGTGTTGAAAAAGTGGGCACCCTAGACCCAACTATGTATTACTTTTGATTACCGTATCATGTGTACAGTTAGTTATGCAAGATTTTATCTTACCATTATAGTGTAAACTTTTCTGCATCCCCTATAATAATGGTAATGTCCAAAGGTTCATTGTCTTGTCAAGAGGTTATATCAGATCCCAGGCTATAATTAGAACCTCGATATACAATTAAATTGATCTTAAATATATGTTCTATAGTCTAGATACATCTTACTGACTGAAAATAGAAGATGTCTGACTATCAGGTACTGCCGGCTCATAAGCATTGAGAATTCTTCTCATGAAGTTCGCACTTGGTGATCTCTGGTAGTGAGATCATGAGGACAGACCCGTCAATAGGAACACCACATGTTTTGGGTGACATTGGTTGTTCCTATATATGGACATGTGTATTGGTCTCCTATCTTGATACCATTACAAATGTATATCATTTAATTACTTACCTTAATGAAAGAAGAAAACCATGGAATTTATGTCATGGCAAGCTATTTTGTGTTAGGTGCGTCATTGGTGGTATGATGTTGGTTGAATGGTCAAGAATGGATTTGTTGCTTCCAACTTTAGGAAGTTGTATATCTCAGGCCTGATTGATCAGGATGGTTCCGCATTCCTTAGTCTTTGGACAAAGTAGTAGAAAGGAAAATCTATTTGGATAGATCAAAAAATAATAAATAAAGATAAGGACAATGACACATGACTGTGTCCTGCTTTATGAGATATTTAATGACAAAGAGACTATAGTACACAGTCAATGTTTATAGGTTGGTAGTCGTTGCAATGAATATCCTTATCTCTTTAGGGTCCCTGATGGGTTGCTAGACCCCACTGTTGGACTATGAATTTTATTCACTACTTTTGAGATAAGGTCCTAGAGGGTCACACACAATAGCATAATCAAGAATCCGCCCTATTCAGTTGAATAGGTATATGGACATAGTGGGCCCCACCATGGGGTCCGAGCGTTGTCCATGTTGTAGATCACAAAATGTATTAAATAAATTCATTAATATTCATATTATGAATATTTGGGATTGAATTTATTTAATGTATTGATGAGTTCAGTAAATATGAGAAAATAGTAATCGAACAAATATTATATTAATATTTAAGGTTTGCTTAATATTAAGCGGGACAACGAGTCAAGTTTAATGGCTCAAATTTTATCACAAGTATGTGATAAAATAAATAAATAATATTGATGCAATTTTAAGTCATCATAGTTATTTTTTTAGTGTACATGGAATTAACAGGGGTCGAGGAACCCAACCGGGTAATTTCCACAATCCACTATAAATAGAGTAGAGGGGATCAAGAGCAATAACTATTCATGTCAATTTGGGCAGAGCCTCTCTGTCCTCCCAGTCTCTAGATAGAGAAGCTCTCGATCTAATTTCGGATAGAGTTTCTCTAGATTCATCGCAAGAACAATGATGTGGTGATCATCAAAATGTTGAATATATCGTCGGATCGCCCCGCTAGAACCCAGAGTTCGACGATCGACATTCTTGTTGATTTCTGAAGCATGTGTGGACGATCTAGAGGGATCATACTATGGATCCGTCATGAAACGATGGCTAGTGAAAGGTTTTGGTTGACGACGGCTTCTTATTTGCAACAGGTATGTTTTCTTTTTAATTTTCTTCTTTGTACAATCTACGCGAGATCCACGGACCTCTTCGGGGCTCAGATCGTTGGAAATGACAAGTTCCGTCATCTCGCCGGCGAAATTTTTCAAAATCCCTGGTCCACCGGCTTCCGCTGCAGGCCCCAGATACCTAACAAGCCCTCCCAATAGATCTGATGGTTGGGATAGTTTTGGCCCACCATGATACCTGATTTAATTGAGTTCTCCAAGAGGTTAAATGTGTTCCTTGTTAAGGACAATTTTTTTATATCGGCCACCATAGCCTCTGTATACTACCGAGTACTCTTAGCTTTTTGATATCTGGGGACTCGATATAGTGGGACAATATCAACCAGCAACAACTTGCCGGTGCAGGATCATCCTGACTTCTAGAAATTTTATTTCCAAGTTGGTAGAGGCAATTCATCTATGGGAAGTCACAGCCCATTCCATTGATGATTTTGTGAGCTCCCATATGAACGACTACATCCGAGTCCCACATGCTATCCTCACCGATAGTGACACCAACTTCCATGCATCCGAGTTAATGAAATTTTATTACATATATAATATTTAATCTAATCATACCTCTCTCTCTATCATGTGAAGGAAAATTGGAAGATATAGTTTTTCAGCAAAACTATCTCTAACATCTTGCAGAAGATGGTTGGACAGAACCATGAGAGCTACCTGGACAAACACCCAAATGATCTCTATGCTTAGTAGAATACGACTCATAATTCCACCAATGTGACCCCATATTCCATACTGTATAGGAAAAAGACATTCTTGAACCATTAAATTTAGTTTCTATTGCTCAGTACAACATTTTACAATCATCATATTTTAGAAAAGGTATCATATGTCCATTTGGATGAATTGGAATCCCTCGATTAGAAAAAACATCAATCCTTGCATAATTTAGAGAGGCATCATAACACAATAGATTTATAATTCAATTTGAATGTTCATCTCTATTCATTCAATTAATGTGACATTGTTTTTTGACCATTGAATTTTAATTATTCCATGAATGTATTCACAAAATATGAATCCCAAATGGTAGGTACCTTATAAAATTCAGAAGGTTTCCCCCAATGGTTCATACTCCATAGTCACCATTTATGGTGAGCTTATCACCACATCTACCAATGAAAAATTCTGCAAGCAGTAACTCGCATGAGTGTTCCCTATAGTTCTGCATGATAATAACTATGAAACGTCTGATCACTACAACCTTATAAAAATATCTCTTTTTACTGCACGATGATAATATTCATGTAGTAAACATAATTCCTAGTTGAAGCATTGTGACTATAAAATAATATCCCTTTATTCCTTACCACAATAAGTTAAATTAAATGGGAATATCCACACTTCACATGTCCCATTGATCGGGACATCATAATAGTTTACATATGAAAGTACCACACTAGTGTCCTCATCAAATTCCCCCTTGGATAAATCATTAATCTGGGGCCAATGTCTTAGATGATCTCAAATGAAAATTTGATACAATTCCTATATTGCAAAAATGGTTAGTGATCAATATTTAATTGTCTATTCCCTATATTGGACACATGATATAGATATTGTGTGGGGATCATGGTCAACAGTTATCCTCTATCGTTATCACCATCCACATGGTCTCACAAATGTCAGATGCAATGATTCTCCACTTTCTTCCATTATGTCCCACGCACACTATAATAAACTAGGTATCTACGGTCCATGTTTTATGAACATAAACTACAATCTCTTTCATCATTAGATGATCACATTAAACTAAATATAATTAGAGAAGTATGTGTGGAATGATTTATATATTTATGAGATACATAATAATGCATGTACATATTGTCTTTGGGTCTAGTAGTAGGTACTATAGATTATGACTTCCATTAGGAATCTCAGCCTATGTATCATGGAGAACATTCTAGGATGTGGATTTTCGTTCCCATTAATGTCGGGGATAGAATTAACAAGTCACATATACAACTTCATGGTTATCCCCTCATCACCCTTACCTCATGACATTAAATTTCATGGAATCTTATAAACTATGTGTGGCTTGATTCAAAGCCTCGCATGATACGTAGAAACACAAATAAGTTTTGTTTTCATGTCTAGATCCATGTTCAACATTTTCAGCCTTAAGGCCTATGATTCCATTTGTATAAATGTGGTGTAGTGTGGGATTTGACCCCACTCATGTCTGGTATACAATATTCTCACCATGTCCCTCCATTAATAATATCTCCCTCCCACTAAGTCCATACAACATAACGTGAAACTAAACGACATCTAGAACAATGAGTGACTTAATTATTTTACTTGAATGATATGAAGGAATGCCCAAGAATTTAGTTCCCTGATTTTGGCTAGGCTCTAAAAATTATCCCTTCTATTTGGCCTCTCAACCAGGATTCTTTTGGGATAATGTAGAGTGTCTTCTAGAGATTCATACTAATCAAGTGGGGTCTACAATAAACACATAATGTACTCCCCACTACAAGAATTCTGAATTCATTGTTGTCATTACTGCATGATGTTAAACTTACACTTCCATTCCAGAACAACATTTGGCTTCATTTCTACCATACCATGATACATAGGAACACCCATACATGTTTTCCTCATCTCTAGCTTCAGGTTCTTCTAATCCTTCCCCGACGCCCTTGGCCAGGGTTCCCTCAAAGGATAATGAATGGTGTGGTATGTGGACATCTTTCATCCTTATTTATGTTATGTTATTCTACCTTGTCAAAAAAAAATTATCTATTGAGAAAACTTTACATTATTCATCTTTACTACAAGGAGTTAAACTGAATAAAATTTCAAGAACCACTTATGGATTGATTCCTTTCCATATTTTATATGTAAGAATGCCCTGTAATTAAACCTTGGGTCTAGCCTCATGTTTTAATAAACCACATTACCCCTTTCTTCTCATCATCTCTTTGATTCAGCCACTCTTAACTGGACCCTCCAACATCGGTCATGCATCCCCAACATGCTTAGATACACTATAGATTATGACCTAGAGTGTTGGATTTGGTATGTACATGCCCTCATTTCATTTCCATGATACACACGTCCAATAATTTGGGAATCCGTTATTTATCACTTCTAAATAGACCCCCAAGAGGTACTAATGAATGGCCTTAAGGATCACCTATCATTTTGGGCCAACATCCTAGAAGATCTCAAATAGAATTTGAGACAGGTCCTGCATCACAAATATGGTTAGTGGTTGACCCTCACATGTTTTTTATCTTCCCAGGTCACATGAAATGGATGTTGTTTTGGAAATACAGTCAACAGTTATCCTCCCCCATTATACCAACTCCATTATGCCAAAAATTTTGGATTTTAGATTCATGTTCCTTTCAATTTCATTATTTTCGGATAGAATCTTGACATTATCAGTGTTATTTCTCAATGTAAATTTCCACATAGAGAGAACAAAACAATAGTTTGGTGTCATTATTTATTCCCTAACTTTGCTTCCTAAGGTTTGCATCCTATGTTGTAATGATATTATCCACCCTTGTTTTCCCCACTAATCATATATCAAGTGCACAGAGGAATATGGGGATGATATTCACCCATATGGATGAATCACACTTCTACATTGTCCAAGCTCTATGAAAACAAACTAAGATCTCTTTTGTCCTTATCATTTTTTTAAAAGGTTGGGTCCTAAGCCTCATTTTATTATTAAAACAAAGGAAAGACCTCTTTAACTGGGTAGAGGGAGACCCATTACATAGCCCGAAAGCCCAGTGGGCATTTAGCCCATTACATGACCCGTAGGCCCTTTTTTTGGCCCAAAGCCCATTCTGTGAATAGTACTGCTACAGTACCGCGTTGCTACAGTTCTGCACAGTACCCGCCGCTGATACAGTACTGCACAGTACCCGCCGCAGCTACAGTACTGCACAGTAACCGTTGCTACTACAGTGCTCTGCCGCCACTACAGTGCCCGCCATTGCTACAGTGCCACCGCTGCTATAGTCTGCTACAGTACCTGCGTCCAATGGCTTTTGAACCCCCATTTTTTAGGTAGATTTAAGGGGTTCTTTCCACTAAGCCAAACCCCAACTACAGTAAGTGTGGATTGTTCTCCCCCTGTGAGATATGTAGTAATGCCTATGTACATTAACCATGGGTCCAGCCGCAGAGTCATGAAAATTTTATCCCCTTCCCAAGTTAGGATTTTCTTCTATGGAGTGGCATAGTTTGTTATGGACATCTTTTTTCATCATTCATATTGGGTTGTCTCATGATGTTATGAATCTCCTCTCCGCCAAATGTAGTCTGAGATTAATGACCTTTAAGCATTGTTTTCCAGTGGATTAGTTCAAATGACATTAAAATATGTAATAAAAAGGATTGTTATCACATAAGAGGATATTTCTCCTTTTGTATTGGCCATATACCATTCCATCTTAAATAACTATGCATGTCTTTATTATCATTCTCACGATATATATAGTGACCCCTAAACTCATAACCATGGTTCATCTGTAACCCCTTACATTTTATTAGAATTTATCCCCTAAACCGATTTCATGAACAACTTGTGTGGGGTGGACTTCTCTTTTCATCATTCATATCAGTTTTATATACTGCACCACATATCTCTCACTTGGGGTTCCCATATCCATCAATTGCTAACCATAAACTATAACCCATCCTTGGATATGTTCATGACTCCCCATAATAATTATGGGATTCTTCAGTCTTCTTGTTATAGAGTATTAACCCCTCCAGTGTTTATTTTTAACAACATTATGATTTGAGAAGTATTTTCAGCATGATTCTTGTCCTCACAATATACATAGAGATTCCCAGGAACCACGCCTTGTGTCCAACCACCAGTGTACAGACACTTACGACTCTTCTACCCTAATGTGGTCCAAATTATATGACCTTAAATTATGAATCCCTAGTTCATGTAACACGAATTTAAACATTTTACTAGTGTCTATGTAGTATGAAGTTAAAACAATGTGAAACATCCTAGTCAGATGATGTTATGATATTCCATTTATCATCCATATTGTACGATCATAAAATACACAGCTTTAATCCTAATTTTGATGATATAAAGGTTCATGTAATCCATGGCCTTCACTAGATATTTCTTATTTAGAGTATATTTAATCTTTGATCAGGGCGATACACTAACCCAATTTACAACTTTATGGAAACATTTCAAGATTTTTTGAATTTATTCATACAAACCACCATTACATTACCTCTTATTGTGTTTCCTCTATTTTAGATCCCTAATATCATTCATGTTTCGATGGACAACAAAATGATTTGTATTCTTGGACTTAAGGATCTCCTACTGTCATGTGCCAATGTTCTGGAGGAAATCAAACTACACATAGAGATTGGATACCCATTTTTGTATAGAGTCAGTACTTGGCCCTTATTTTCTTATTTCTATTTCAGGCTAACACAGTTTGAATTCAGTGATTCTAATTTGGTTAAAAATTATCCTCTATCATCATGCCATAATCATTGTGTTCCGAATATTTAGTATCATGACTAACTAATTACATTCATCTTCATTTGCGTTTATTTCAACTCACTTGACAATAACTTACTCATGGGCTAGAGCATATTATAAAAGAGAATATTGGATGTGTTGAAAACTCTATTCCCTAAAAAACCACCCTCTATCCTATTTAAAACACTAAGTGGTCATTGAGGCCCCAGATGTCCAGGGATTTTTGGGAACTCCCAAATTCTACATGAATAATTATGTGGCCATACCATGTTTCCTACACCGAGCATTCCCCTTGTGATATTTGTGATTTACCACTTTTTATTTCACAAATATGATTTAGATGACTTAAACATAGTAGATAAAAATTACCTTACACATAACCAATATATTCAAGACATCATGAATTAATGTTTAGGAGTTCATGAGAAATACAACCCCCATTGATTGAGCACTTCAATAGATGGTTTAAATCTTAAAAGGATCATTTCATCACCACCACTCTTTGGATTATGGTGTCAAAGATTTTATGTCACCATATAAGCTAACCATCTTCTTCGATGGATAAGGGGATAAATTCATCATCCCTAACCCATGCTTGATTCTCAACAGCACATAGGATAACCATCCCTCATGATGATCGCCTCATCATCTCCTTGGCATCTACCAGTTATGCCTTAAACCATGACATGAATAAATATTTTTCAATGAAAGTAGAGTGTTCATTAACTCAAGACATCATGTGTGGGATCTCTTGTTTAACCTCCTCATGTTTCTTGGTGTTCATTGAATTCCTCTACTTCTTAGCCTAAACTGAGGCCACAACAATTTTCTCGTATTTTATCTGCCATATAATCATGAATGAGAATATGAGGAAGTCAGTCGTCCACTCCTCCGACAAATTTTTTGTGCATCCAATAACGAATTCTCCTCAACTAGATTATCCTCTCTACTTGTGGGGTGCCCTTGATTAATAACTTATTCAATTTCCATGACTGGAAGTGAAAAAACTACCTATCCTCTTCCTCATATGCGTACATGTCATTCTATTCTATGTTAGAAGTCTAATATTCTTGGAATTCCTTGAGAATTACATTAGTAGGGTCTACCTCTTTAGTCCCATCAGATATTCTAGGTTCCTTATCATGATGATTGTCTTCATTGTAGTATTCTAACTTAATATTCTTTGGTTCTGTCCCTCCTGTCCCTCTTCCCATGGTCGCAACTACATGATTGGTTTAGCATGGTTTTCCAGTCCAACGAAAATTGTCATTACATCTAGGAAAGGATCCCAAAGAGCCCCATCCATCTGACCCAATATGGCCCACCCCATTTGAATAACAATTCAGACAGAAATTAAAAATTTATGGTTTCCCTGGTTCAATGGACAACAAATATATCTATATAACGAATAAGACATACAATGATCAAATAATTGGTCTCTCTCGTGAGTAGCTGTCATGGGAACCCTTGTACATGGATCCCCTTATATGGTTGGATGCTACATAAATTTTGTAATGCTCAACATAGTTATCGTAGAACTGTTAGATTTTGTGTACACCATCATCACTAGTGTAGATCTGGAATCTACAACCAATGTCATGCTAGAATATATTTTTCAGATAAGGTTCTCCTATACATGAATAATTATATTAGAGACATCCCTGATGACCTAAGTATGTTTCACAGTGTAATGGTATGGATTTTACCTTAGGAGTCTTAGAATGCTCTTCCAGCTCAAAGGTTGTAACCTCACCTACCTCAAAAGGGATCCCCCTACTAGCATCTTCTTCATAGGAGGACCCCACATATTATTCAGGTAATGGAAAATTCTCTATTTTATCAGTGAATGATGGTAGGGAGGAATGCTTGATTGTGTAGTAATTTCACTCAATTCTTCATTGGATACAGAGTACCCCGCGAACGCCTGATTTCCACCATCTCAGTGATGTATTATTCAAATTTTTCGCCAGACACCAGAAAGAAAACCTTGGTATGTATGATCATTGAAAAATAATTTCCAATAAGGTTAATGTGGTTCCACATCTAGGAAGGACTAATAATTTCTTTTGACTTCCTAGGTATCCCATGCCTTTAAAAAACATCATCCTTAGGCAAATTTATGTGGTGCAACCACTTCCCTAGAGCCTGAGTGGATACCCTATATAACTGTCAGTGTGTGCTCCCTTCCATCTAACTCTTCTCATCTAGGATCACCAGGTCTATCGCTTCCACTTTTCCCCCACCTGGTGCAAGACATAATATTATATACCATTTCCCAATGCAACCTTACCACCATGACATATTGTTTACATTTTTTGACCCCAATCTCGAGGTTGAGGATATACCACATCGTGAACATGGAAATGTTGTTGCTTCAACATATCCCTCGGGTAAGCATCCTCCTAGATATTTTCATAATTGTTTCACATCCCATATATAGCGGTAGGTGGAGGTAGATCATTCCACGTTTCCATATCCTCCCACATAAACATAAGACACATCTTTCCCAAGAGCCACATATGATCCTCATGGTGTACCGCCACGTTGCCTTTCAGGGTCAATATCAACATGCCCCTAAACTATATAAAAATGTAGTATAGGCTATATGGCTCCCTAATAGGCTCATGGCCTACCAATTCCAATAGAACTATGCTGTAGAAGTCCATAATGCAGGATCAATTCACCTCAATTATCTGACTATCAACATTGGACACCCTCGTTTTAGTAGAAATGGATGGATGTTGAATTCATCTACTATACAACACATATTCAATGAATGTGGTGAGTTTTTCTTGGATGGAAATCTATGCATTTAATTTTAGATGGATGGTTGAAAGTCTTACCTGAGAGGAGAAATAGGGTTCAGATATTCATATACATTCACATGTGTGGCTATATGAGCATAGAAAAAGTTTATCATTAATTATACCAACCTTTGTTTGTTCCCTCACTAGTTCACAACAAAACCAATAAAGTTTCAGAAGCACTAGGATCCCATTGTTGAAACACTCCCTCATTGCATGTGTGTATTCCATAATGGACATGCTTGGTTTCACTTCCTCGATGATTCCCCTGAAAGTGGAAAGATAAACCTAAAAAAAGAACCACCAGTTGCTTCTCGATGTTGACACTATACACCTAGAGCCTCACGAAGCCCCTCTCAACGAGGCCTGCCTCTTTGCTAACTATTATTCAATGTGACCCTACAGGCATGTGCTATGAAATTTTAGGGTCCCATGAGTGGTTCTTCATATTGCATTTCCCTACATAATTCTTCTTCACATAATAATGAAAATCTCTATTTATTCATGACATAATCATGATAATGTGGAACCTTCAGTGGATTACACAACAACCCCATATCACTATAGAATTTATAGTGCCTTCCCTTTTCAAAGGGTCAAATTAACCTGTTATGTATGTCCTTGTAGTGAGGAGAATGCCATCATCATTCAATCTCTAGAACATTAAATGTCCAAGCATCCACATCCTCAACACATGATGTTAATCTGTGATCACTACATGGATAAAAAGCCTAATATGACTTTGAACGAGATGAGAACATGTGCCCTCTCTATCCTCCTCCCCCACTCACATTATCGCTATGTATGATTCCTGCAGCCTCCACATAATCCACGACCCCATTTGATGGCGTGTTTTAGGTATGATTTACATATAGGTTTTGTACATCAGGACATCCTCATCTCTGATCAGGCCTCCCTACTGAAGTATTTCCCAATATTCCTCTCCCTAGGAAAATATTGATGTGTAAGACCTGCACCATCCCACATTACCACTCTTTTGTGACTCGATAATAGGGTCTGATGGTTTCTATTGTGTCTCGCACCAAGCATGAATCTTGTAATAATAGAGTAAGCATCGACCATGAAATCCTCTATGGCATGATAACAATGTCTAAACCCCATCCCCCTTACCATTTATTTACATTGACTTTTCTCCTTTCTCGATGTGGTAATGGTTTCTATGATGCCTCTCTAAGGTTCAAGCCTATCACCCAACAGTCCCAACCACTACATGTCGATTCACCCTTATCCCGCTTGAAATTAAACTGTATTCCGCTTTAATCTCGAATAATGTTAAAATGTAGGCTTTTCAACCACATGGGTGTAGATCTCTATCTTTTATATTTGGTATGTAGATATCCCTCCTGAGGTTCAACCCCAAACAATAGTAATCTTCAGTGTCCCTTTTTTTGGGACCCACATGCTTGGTCCACCCCTTGTTAGTGTCAGACCAGTTCTCGGGAAACTAATCATATGTAATCCCCACAATCAACCCATAATCTTCGAACCAATAGTATCCCTCTTCTGATGGGATGGAAACTATAGGTAATCCCTAACATGTATTCTAGTTGTTGTCCTTTATGTAATCCCTAATTCTAGGATCTGATCTTGAACTACATGGACTTTGATCCTTTCCCTTTTTGAGCAAGGCACATAGGAAGCCTCCTGATGTTCAAGCACATCACATGTGTCCCATCCTGGTCTTTCTATTTAGCCTTTTTCATATGAGGATATCATTTTTTAATGTGGTGTTTCAACATCCTTTAGGTCTTATCCATGCATCCATTGTAAGGAGTCACCACCCCAGGAGACTTATCATCCCATCCCAGAAAAATGCAGTCTTTTATTCTATTACAAACATATTCATAGTAATCCCCCATAAGGTTCAATCCCAACACCGCTATTTCCTTATAAGATTCATAAAATTCATTCCCTATTTAGAAGCTTCCTCCATATTCATCCTGATTTTACCAAATTATCCACATCCTATCAAACACATGCAATCCCAAAGGGTGGATAATCATATGTAATCCCCGTCATGTTTCTGGGTTGTGTTCCATTATTTACACCCCAATTCGATGCCTTACCCATTAGATCCATGTGAATTTGGATCCCTATCTTCTACACAACGGGCATAGTAAGCTTCATCAAGGTTCAATCCCAGCCAATGGTAAACCATGGTGTCCCCTATTCATGGACTCATCCTCCTCTCTGATTGACATGTTGTGGTGTCAAAATCAAAATGTATGATGTGAACTCTTCCACTTTGTGGGAGACAACATCCTAGGTCTATCCTTATTGGGTATTATGACCCCTATATGTGGTAAATGTTCTTGGTACTCTCTCCATGGTATCTACCCATTAGATTCTCTCACATCAGTGTTCTCATCAGTTAGATAGTTCTTGGTTATAAGTTATACTCATGTCATAGAACATGTTAAACATGGGAGGTCGATGAAAACCTTATTTTCATGCCTCTAATATATAATTCTATGAATTTGATGCGAGATTACTTAGGATTAAAAAACCTCTAGAACCATAATGATAAAGGAATATCTAGGTGAACCACAATTTCAGAATCCAGACACACTATCGAATCCTCAATGCGACTGCTCTCCTAAACAAAGTTCACTACCATTACATGACCCTCTTAGGAATGTCCTGAAAGAAGAAATGTAATTAACGGACACCTACATTGATATTTAATCAGAAAGTGTTTCACGAACTAATTATTAATCTTTAAGGGAGACCCCAACTATGAAAATAATTTTTGTGAGGAATACACTGAAGGAGTTACCAACATCGCATCATCATGTTTTGATCATGGAAAATCATATATGAATAAGTGATGGATGATACTCATCTTTGGAATATGGGAATATATGGAAAAAATTATTGCATACTCACAGATGGCATGCACCCTGGTCAATCTACGATAATAAATATGATTAAAATGAAATAAAAAAATCATTGGTGATTCGAAAACCATTTTCAAAAAATTATAATCTCATTATTTTCCCCATTAACATATTAATTTTCTAATTCTTTAGTAGCCATTAAATTCTTGGTAGACATCTTTATTACACACCAATTCCACTAGTAAACACATTCATTATATAAAAATTATGATTTCAATAATGATTAATTATTGTATTGATGATATATGAATTGGTACATCATGTTGGGAAACTTACGGTAATGAAATATCAAACACTTTGGAAAAAAATTATTGATGCTGAACAATTTTCCATTTTGGAGCTTTCATGAAAAATATGTTTTTTCCAGAATGGATATTTCAAAAAATATATATTTTTTCCATTATGGTGAATTTATTGAAATTGAATTTAGAACTTTTGTGAAGAATTTTTCCTTCCATTACTGATGAATTAGATAATTATTTGGGTTTTCAATGAGGGTAATAATAATATATTATAGATATCACTTTATTCCATGATGAAATAGAAAAGACCCTTCTTTAGTAAAATCAAGTTTTATATTATCTTTCTTTAACAATGTTACATAAAATCTCCTTCTACCTTGGAATTTTTTAATATAATTCAAAAGAAACATCAAAACATAAAACAACCATTTAAATGTCCTAATGATGGATACAATTTATTAACTCAATTGGAAGGAGATTAAAAAAATCAATCTTATAGTAACTCTTTAATTTATTCTTTCGATAAAAAAATTGTTCAAAATAAAAACAAGTTGTTTTAAATAAAATAGGTGAGGTATAAATATATATAAATTAATATTTAATGAAATGAGAATTCAGGGAATGAAAATATTGAATTAATTATAATTTATGTCGTTGATGATTCATATTATGTTTGGTTAATTATTTTTTGATTTTGAGTTTCATTGACAAGATATGTATTTTTAACTAGAAATTAATTTGATTGATGCCATGTATTAGAGTCCATTATTTTAGAGTGGGGGAATCTATATATATATTATATTTACATTAAATTTAATATTTATTTCATTTAATTACTCTCCACTTATTTTTTGTATGAATTAAATTTATTAAATCTCATAATTTTGACGTGTTTTATAATAAATTATAAATGTTCTTTAATTGTGTACTTTTAATTGTTATTTCTCCATTTTGGTATTTTTATCATAACATTTTCAAAACATATCTGACTATAGAAATTCAATTTCATAGGATCCCATGGACCATGTAATGAATTTTACAATTGGTCCAAGTGATGATTCTTTCATTTGGAGGCTCATAAAAAACATTCAATTTTTCACATTTAATGGTAAGGCATAATTAACCTACCATTAGTAATAAAGGTATAACCCAAGATAAAAATCATTAAAATTATCTTAATAGGGATGGAGATGAAATAAGACTCCAGGTAAAATGTTCTCTATAAATTTTAAAGATAAAATCACTCAATAAGTATGGTATTGATTGTATAAAATTGGTTGAAGTGTAAGAGATACTTAGAATACTGACATAACACATCAATATCATGGGTATATAATTTTCACAATTTCAAATGGATCATAATTTTTTTGGAGAATAGGTAGGATTAAAAGAAAATAATTATTAATGGACCTTAGTGATATTTGGATTCCAAATAGGTATAAATCGTTACATCATTTGGTGTATAGAAATAGAATATAAAATTTTTCACACACTATACCTTTAATTTTTTTCTCCACATCCATTTCACAACATAGTTGTAGAGAGGAACCATGTATATGAGGGTATATCATAATTTAGGGTAGAGTGATGAAATGAATTAATCAATCCATGAAAGGATAAACTCATAGTGGTGGTGGTAGTGGATATCTATGTATTTATCCTATTTTATTTTTGTATATCAATGTATTCTTATTATTAATTTATGGGAATTTTTTTTATCATTACAGTATTCATCTTTTCTCCAATGAATTTACCATCATATATTCTTTTATGGATTTTTTTACAATATTTTGACTATTAGATAATTTTCTAATTTTTTATAATTTTTTGGGTGCAGTCTCTCCATTAAACACAATATGTATAATTTGATTCGATTTCTATGAGGTATTTTTGTATTTGAATCTCATTCATAAGGGGAACAAAATTATTTTTTATACAGTTTCTAGGAAATAATATTATTCACATGGAGTTATATCAGTAGGTATTGAAAAATATAATCTGATCATTCTTTTAAACATGTACTTAATGAGTACCCATGGATAAAAGCTTTTAAATTTATATTATCTGAATACAAGTATATTATTTCTTTAAATTTTCTACCCAATATCTGACATCTATGTTTTAAATTATATTTTTATCTTCTTTTTATATTTTTATAATATTATCTAAGACCAAATTTATCCACATTTTACTCTATCCTTAACGAAAACAAACTAACAAAGCATATGTTTGATAATATAGTCTGAAACCATCTTTTCATATAACCACGTGGCCCCTGCTCTACAAAATTTTAACAGAGGGATTATTGACTTTTATTTGTGAAAAAACACTTCCATAATCTATATCCATTGTTATATAGGACTTCTATGTTTTTTAATTTCTTTGGATTTATCTACTATTTAAATGTCTTTAAAATCAGAAAAATGAATTTTCGAAGAAACTTATCTAATTATTATGCAGATAATCAACAATTCACTGATCCTAATAAGGTAAAATACATAATATATCAATACTAAATAAATTATCATCCATGGAAATATGTTCACAGTCCATAAAAAAAATTTAGGATCCAAAAAATGATATGGTTTTCAAAAAAATTTCTCATGATTCAAGAAGTATCAAAACAAATTGAAATTATAAACAATATATTAATATAATTACAATAATTAAAATCACAAAAAGCACACATGACATGTTAAATATTATCATGTATTTATTTTACATTGAATATAATTTTGTTGATGATTCAAGAGATATATTGGACCATTCATTTTAAAATTTTTATTTTAAGGTTAACATTAATCCATACATTCCTATTGATTTGATTGTTTGAAAACAAACAATAAAATTATTTTTTGGAATTGATTGAAAATAAAAAACTATTATTAATCCCTTTTTAATAATGAGATATTTTAATACTTATATCAAACATTGGACTAATAATAATGAACATACAATCTATTAATTTATGAGGATCATTCGAATGAACATAATCTTCTAACCACTCTCAATAAATCATTTTTCCACTTCTAAACAAAGTGGAACCCAGAAGTGTGTAGGGATAATTATTAACTATTTATTATCTTCCTCTAGAATATATTTATATTAATTTTTAATGGATTCTTCATGAGTATATTTTTTACCAATTAATACTATTTGGAATAATTATTTAGATGAGCATGATGTGAATGCACAAATTATTGAAATATGTTATGCCTAATTGATAAGTCCACTGGTTTAGTTGAATTTATTTTTTAAAAAATATTTTTCAATAATGAAATCCTATTTCAATGTGAAATCAAATATAAACCACATACAACAATCCCATATCAATAACAATTGGAGGACTTTTTCATGATAAGGTGTTTAGAATATGTCGTCAACTTTTATTTCTCCCCCACAATATCATTGTAATCACAAAGGCATGGAGGATAATCTTGAGAAACGTTTTCCAACATATAAAACCACTATAAGCTGAATAAGACTAGATATGTATCCTTTTAGTGGTCCATGTGGAGGAACCATTACCCACCTTGAAATTTGGGATGGTCTTTTGGGTCTTTCTATCAAGGGGAATTGATATCCTTTAACCCAATTCAGGGATCAAACCAAGTATATTTTCCCTACAGTTGTTTTCATTAAAAAAAAATTTATAATTTTTTATATTATTCTTGTTATTCATATAGGTCTATATGTTTTATTTTTTGGGGATGATAGTTCAGGTCTAATCAAGAACAACCAAAACCAAGTTCCTTCCTTCCATCGAATTTAAAATTTCCTTGTCTTATATTCCTAATATTCACTTCTCGATATTGAATTCCATAAAATAAATTTAATAAATAATTTTTAGCAGAGGATAATCATATATAGATTTATATTTTGTGTGTTCCCTTTTCAAGTTTATATTTGCCATTTTACTTTTTTACTTTTTGTGTTTCATTTCATTTTTTTATTTTCATTATTTTGAGAGATTCAATGTAATTATCATTATGTAATGATTTTTTATCATTGAAATTATATAACTCGTTTCATGGAAAAGGACCTAAATTAATTTAGAAATGTGATGTGTTTCCGATAGAAATCATGAATGATAATAAAAATACCAATCAATTTGTATCTTTCTTGCATGTATGCTTTCAAAAGTCGTGGCTAATTTTTCTATAAAGGATCTATAGAATTTATACATCTTTCAAAATAACACTATCTCATGATTTAACTGAATATAACTTGTTTAAAAAATAAATCTACATGTTTCTATCAAAATAACTGATATTTAATGAACTTTTGTATAAAATGTTTCGGTCTATTCATTTATAATTTCAATCCTTTTTTTAATAAATTTAATATTTTTATTCTTAAATCTATTTTCATTTGATAACTGTATTCCCTATGCATTAATCAACTACTATTTATAGATCCCAAATAATAGATAATTACCATTAGAGAACCTAATCATAAGGTACATTACATGGCATTACTACAGATAAATTTTCAGGTGTTTATTTGGGACATTCAACAACATGATGGGATACTAAAATGTATAAAAATTAAATCTTGATGGTTTTTTTATTTACTAATTTTAATTTTTATATATTTATAAGAATACAATGTTATTTTTTGGAGATTAAAAACAATTACATTCTATAGTGTTAATGAAAAATAAATTGTAAAATTATAGAAATAAATTTTTTAACATAGATGATAACATTAAGATGCTCTTTTATTACTATGAAATTATTTTCAAATTTTTTATGTTTATTTTATTACAGGAAGAATGATGATAAAATCCTTCTTGAGCGGAAAGTAGAATAAAAAACCATTCTTCCAAAAAATCTATTTTGTCTTCTTATACATCATAATTTTTGAATTTTGAAACCCAAAAACCATCAAAACTCAAGACAAACTTTTCTAATTTATCATGATGGATAAAAATATTTAACTAATGTTGGCATAGATTTGGAAATTTTCTTGTTTATACATACCATTTAATTTATTTTGATAAGAAAAACATTATTCAAAAACATTATCATATTTTGAGAATAAAATAGATTTTGTTTTTATCCTTATAAATTAAATATTTAATTAAATTTAAATGGAATGAATAAAAATTATATTGTATTTGTAATTTAATCTATTTAAAAGATATGGTGTGTTTGGATAATTGTCATTATACTTATGACTTTCATTGATATGTTTTGAATTTTTCCCATGAAATTTTTTTAGGGCTCATTTATATTGGATTCCTCGATTTAATTATGTAGAAATTTATAGGGTAGATATATAAATTATTTCTATTCTTAATAAAATGATTATATCCCCCAAATACTGCTTTTTAATTAAAATTTCACCAACTTAGTAATTTAGATTAATTTTAAGAAACTGTTATGAAATTTTTTAATTATGAAAATTTAACATGTTTCTTTATCACATTCATATTTATTATATATATTTTTCAAAAATAATAATGTTTTAAAAATTATTTTTTGCATAATATCTTTGAGAGTGATTTAAATTTCATTGCATTTGACCATGTTATGAATCGATCATTTGGGGGACCAATAAAATAATTCTTTATGGTTAATAATCCAAAATAATTGATGTATGTTTATTGAATAAGATATAAAATGAGAAATAGTTCTCTAAATTACATTATAATAGCTTAAAAATAAGTAGGATTCCAAGGAGTTCATTCTCATTATATTTCATGGATATATTCAACATTTAATGTAATTTTTTATTGTATAAAATTTCAAAAAGATTATGAAACACTTCATATAAAAATCTATTCTATAATTTTTTAATATGTTTTTCACCATTCTCTAATGAATATATTATTCCATGGAAGATTATATAATGTACATTAAGACACCGTTAAATGAGTAACCGTTATGGAAATAAGCTAATAACTATGTACAAATCAAGAAAACACTCAATAGAAATCAGCAAAACACATGATTTTCAATACCCTATTTCTTTAATATTTTTATCCCATTCCATTTCAAAAGTTGATTTGAGAGGGGGACTATTTTTATGAATAAGGGATGGAGGAATTCATTAGATGTAATCAAGTAATGAAGGGATAATCCATGTTTTTATTTTAGTAGAGTTCTTATATTGATTTTGTTTTGAGTTTTATTCTATAATGAATATGAATTTTCTATTTATTAATTTTTATTATTATATGGATTATTTTCAAAGTTAGTAATTGAGACAACATGAGATTTAATTAACTAGTTTTACTTGTATTAAATTTGTAAAAAATATTAAATTTATAAAATATCACTCACGATATGTTTTCATAATAAGGTGGTATATATTTTAAATTGAATTTTTTTCAAAAAATTGAGGATGTTATTCAGTTCAAATCATGAGATTAATCAAACACATGACATAAAGGTTATCAACTTCTGGTGCTTCGTTAAAATACATCATTGGTGAATATAAAAAAATTAAGAGTATTTTTATTATTACCTGATGTATTAAACTAGATTATATCTGTATTTAATCACACAAATGACCAATTATCAGGGATGGGCCAAATAACCATGATAATATATAGAGAGAGCATTGGAGATGTAGTTTGGGAAAAAACAACAATTGAATGTGGATTACTCAGGATAATAAAATTCAAGTATCTCACCAAAGATAATGATGTAGAATTTTTCTTCATCAGTGATCAATCTTCCTATAGTTAGGAAGCTATTCTATTTTGATTCATCCTCATTTGGTAATATATCAGATGAATGTGAATCAATCTGCTAATTAATTAATTGATGGTTAGATCATATTAAGGGTGAGGGATTATTGGGTTGAGATTTTTGGATGAAATTTAGTATTTTTTGGATCATAATTCGTTATTATAATTTAATCTGAACAAGGACCAAACAACCATGGCTAATGTTTTTTAAAATTTATGATCAATGGATTTATAATTTATGTTTTTGTGTGTTCATCACCAGTTTACCATTTAATATATAGTTTAATGAAAACCCATGAATGAAATTGATGCACACATGTTCATTGGTAAAACACATTGATGAAAAAATTGGGGTTTGAATAATGATGGGATCAAGAGGCTACGATGGTTGATTGATATGAGATGTATTTTTCATTACTCAATCTATTTTTTTTAGAATGTGATGATGTTGTGGTTAAAAAATTTATTTCTATGTGAATTAATGCATGATTTTTGATAATCAGGAAATGAAATGGATTTTATACCAAATCTATGGTCTTCGGGTGAGATAAGCAACACAATCAGAGGTGGAGGCAGCACTTGTATATGTGGAGGATGAACTTTGGGATTTGTAAAATGTTTTGATACATGGTGTGTAAATAGAATGACACACATTTTAGGACCACCTATACGGTTCTATGGATCTACAGTAATTATAAATATCACATGGAGTTCGAATGCTATCAAAATGAGTGATAAATTTTAAAAAGGAATTTGACCCATTCTTCGTGTCTAGGTATGTACCTCATAAGTAACCAAGAAATGGCTAGGAGTACACAATCAGATAAATTTAGTGTACTAAGGCTTGAATATGACAAGATTATCTTAGAAATGGTCATGAGTACACATGGTTTGACAAGATTTGTACTCTAACACTAAAAAATGATGATTCTATAATACACGTATAAGACCTATTACCAGAGGGAATCTGTAACACCCCAAGATTTTATGAAAAATATTATTTTTAATTTAATTAATGTCTTGTGTTGTACGCTACACCAAAATTATCTTTCACAACATGCATCCCTGACTTATCTTGCCTTACATGAAAGTGTGACCTTCCATGATAGCGTGTGTTGTACGCAATACCGAGTTTCGCTAAACAACGATATGCTATTAAAATATTATTAAAACTAGCCGTTATGAATAGTAATTCCCACTTTTTGAAATTTTATAAATTTTATCTCTCAAAATGGACTTTATTTTTTGATTCGAAATATCGAAATTATCTTAGGGTGATATTTTGGTACATTTTGGATAACTTTCTTATTCTGATGAATAGTGAAAATTACTAAATTTTAATTAAAAACAACTTTTTAATCAAAATAATTAAGAGTGATAAATTATTAATTTGAGCGGTTTTAAATTATATTTATAATATATTTTTACAATTTAATACAATTTTGGTCATTGGATGTAATTTCACATTTAAACCAGACA
Organism: Viscum album; assembly: GCA_963277665.1. NCBI lineage: Eukaryota > Viridiplantae > Streptophyta > Magnoliopsida > Santalales > Viscaceae > Viscum > Viscum album. The sequence goes on from OY728151.1 coordinate 861,626,185, forward strand.
TAAACAAGTGTCAATCTTTTGATAGTTATTATCTCTTAAGAACACGCTATGTGTTTTGACGACAGGAATTAATTTTTAAATTAATTAATGTAACTAATATGTTTTTAATTTGGTAAAATAGATACCATTTTTGAATTCATAATATCAAATATAGATTAGGCCTAATTTTTGGTATTTTTTTGGAAACTTTCATTTTTGGATGAATAGTGAAAACACTAAGTGGTAGTTAAAAAACAGAATTTTTCTTAAAAAATAATTTTACTGCTTCAATGAGTGGAATTTCAAATATCCGAGAGACACGATTAATATCAAGGACTAAAATGTGGTTCAATTATATGAAAATAATTTTTGGTGAATAGTAACATTTTAATTTTTTTTACCACGGTAAAAAGTAAATATGGCAATTAAGGGTAAAAATGATATTATTATTACCCTAACACATGTCCTAATTCTATTGGACAAGTGTAATTCGGCCAAAAACAACCTTAGGAATAATGTATGGCCATTTAGGTCTACTTGGATTTGATGAGGACATTTATTATTAATTTATTTAAAGAAGGGTTAAAATAGTTAAAATCAATGTTTAATAAATAAATCACTTTTAATATAGGGTTATACATAAGATAAATTCGACTATAAATATTAATTAGAAATCTAAAAATATTTCCTACATAATGGTATTTTATTTGTAATTTTTAGACATTAAATAATTTAATTTATTTATGAAACAAAGATGAAGAAGTAATTATTATATTAATAAAATATTGACATAATTGATGTTATAAATACCAAAATTAATGTAATTTGAGACTTTTTATGAATTCCAATAATTTTCAAGGTTAATATGACATTATATTATTCATTGAATTATCTTTGTTCGAACTAATCATTCTTTTACTATTTTCACAAAAATCATTTACTAACTAGTGTCAAAATTGACATAAAATAGTTTTTAAAACAAAAATTATATTACTAATTGTTATTTTATTCCTAAATATCTATGGTTCGCCCAAATTACATAGATAAGGTTATATATATTAATAATAAACAACTTGGGATTTGTTTGTCTTCTTATTGTAATTTTATTAACCTTATTGTTTAAGAACACAAAAAGACACAGTAAAAGTAAAATTATCTAACTTAAAGTAAAATCTAAATTATAAGGTTAAAATAGTAAATTAAACTTTCCCAAATTCTATTGGATGAGAGGATTTAGACCCATACCCCCCTGATCTTAGAAATAAATCAATTTGGATCTATTTAAAACAGAATATGGCTATATAATAAAATAATATTTTTAGTTTTTCCAAATGTGCCCCTCTCCTCCTTTATAAAAGGGCACCTCCTCCTTCTCTTCCTCACACCACTTTAAGCCTTAAAAATTGGCCAACCCCTGCCAATTTATTCTCTCTACTTACCTAGAGACATACTATAGGTCCTGGTCTTCTTCAAAGACCAATTTCAGTGCCCTAAAAGGAGGTCTCAAAGAAGCGCTTCAAAGAAGAGGTAGTGTCCATTACCGATTATTTCAACTTTATTTCTTCTTCCAATTCTTCTTATTTAGTTTTTTCATTATGTATTAATAACATCAGTATCACTCATATATGGATATGTTATTATAAGTATGAAACAACTCTATTTCACCATCTATCCATCCTACGGAAAACGAAATCACCGCGCGTGTGTACGTACAGAATACTGTTTCCACGCCGTGGTGTAATCTATTTTCCACCACCACCTTACTTGGATGGGTATAATGGTGTAAGTAATGAATATATATGATTATTTTAAAGTTATATTGATTCTTAAATAGTATACATACACTCCAATACAATTCCACGATCATGGGAATGATATCATTGATCGTGCGTACGTACGGAATACCGTCTCCACGATGTGATGCGACTTGTTCTATATGATTTTAATTACATAATTATTACATAAATGAATTGAGTGAATTAATATGATATAAATTACACTTATACCATTCTATAAATTAGGTATCTATAACCTAAAAGAAGAATAAGAATTTATTCGACAAAACACAGATAAGAACAAAAAGCAATAAACACCCGAATAACAAGTAACAATGAAATATTACTAATAAGAAGCTAAAAATATGATCATATATGATATAATAACAATTATTATGATTCTATAATAAGTCAATGACATTATTTAAATCATTATACAGGAGGTTCGGACACTTACGAAGCAAATCAGACTTAAGGTAAGAGAAAATATCACAATCTAATTTTATCCGAGATTGTTTATACTTGTTATTTACTGGGGTGTATTTTATCATCAACATCCATGTTTCATCAATATGTAATATTTTTTCCATCCACCTACAATTGTTTAAATACAATTTTACCCTTTGTTGAGTTTTTAGTAAAAGATATAAAAGGAATCTTTTGTCGTTTTTCGTACAAGGTACTATTTGACTTTTCTGATAAAAGTACAGAAAGAATGTTTTTTTAACTTATACAGCATGAATGGATTTTTAAAACATTATTTCCAAGAATCTCACTTTATATGTTTTCATGTTTATTTTTAATCAACTTATTTTATTCTAAAATTGAATGACATCTTAAGAAAGGAAATTGTTTTTGAAGTAGAAATGATATTTTCCTCAAGAATGGAGTTCAAGTGTTTTATCAAAATTATTTTCCATCTAAGATAATATAGGGTTCTGTTTCTTTCCCTATTATTACATTGATTTGATTATGTTGTGATGTAATTTTTTTAATGAATTCCTTTATCTTATATGAATTGTTTTATGATGTCATGTTGTTTAAGAATCCCATTTTTATTACATGGGTTATGCAATGATGTATGATTTATGATTTTGTGGCACACATAAGAATGGTATCATTATGAGATGGGTGGGACCTATATCTCCCTCCAATGCATTGGGTAAAGATTTTATATCTCATGAGATAGACATGGCTAGAACGGCAGGTTAAAGCAGTTCAGTGAAACAGGACTGAAACGAGGAGTAAACTTGGTTCAAAAATGGACTTTGTCCATTAAGATAGTATTGGAAATGTGTCTTGACTAATAAGCAATGATTCTCTATGATTATGTGTGTATGCCACAATGTTTCTTTTTTTTGTTATGATTATTGGGATTACATTTCACTACGACAATTTATCCCATGTTATGAAATTATGATCTCTTTTGCAGGTTAAGATTTCCAAAAGTTATTTTCTTATGTATATGATGTGATTGATATTACTTTTGTTTACCCATACTGAGCATTTGAGCTCACCCTTTATATGTTTTTTCCCAAGTATTTAATGAAAGGTTTTAGGTATGAAAACAAAAAGGGGAAGATCTTATGGGAGATGTTGAAGATCTTTCACCATGATTAGAAGATTACGTTCCATGTTTCCAAAGACACTAAACTATTACGTTCCTTGTGTGTCTGTTTTCATTATGTATTAAGTATTCCTCAAAAGTAATGTAATATCCATGTACATCAAGCTACGGGTCTCTACAGTTGGTATCAGAGGAAAGGTTTAGTCAACCTTTGGAAACTAGGATGCGAGAACTTTAGTGGGATCCCTAGAGATATTTCTAATGTATTTCTAGGGATGTCCCTAAGGTTAAGTATAAGTATAGGTTATAGTATTATAATTACGGTAACGATCATAGAATTACACCTAAGATGTTAGATATTGACGGTACTCCCCCTTTATTATGTTGTTTTCCCTAGCAGGATTTTTGCCTCTCACACTATTCTTTTTGGTTTTTAGACGATGGATGGAACCCGAAGGAACCGTGTTGATCAATGCAATGGACAATGCAATGATTGTCCTCCTAAAAAAACAAATGTTATGGGAGATGGAGTGAAAAATCTTATTGCTATACTTACAAAAGATATGAATCATTCTGGACTTCCAAATGGGCAGAGAAGGGAACAATATTCTATTGAGTCCTTCATGAGGCAACGTCCACCTTCTTTCAATGGGTCTTCTGATCCACATATTGATGAACAATGGATCAGTACCACTGAAAAGATATTTTCAGTTCATCAATGTTCTGAACATGATAATGTCATATTAGTAGTATATCGTTTGGAAGGTGATGCTGATCAATGGTGGAATCTTATCAAAAATACGGGGCCAAGAGATGAAATTGATTTCATGGAATGGGATGAGTTCAAGAGCTTATTTTTCATAAGTACTTCCCTTGTATTCTTCGAAAATGATGGATAAGGAGTTTCTTGAACTAAAGAAAAAGGATGATGAATCTGTTGGTGTATACGAAGAGAATTTTACAAGGCCTGCAAGGTCTGCATCTGGCTTTATCATCAAACCTGAATGTAAAGTTGATCAATTTTTCAAGGGCTTAAAATAAAATCTTCGAAGCGAATTAGGTATAACATACTTCAGTAGCTATGAAGAAATTGTTCGTTGTGCTATCAATGTAGAAATGGAAGTTGGTGTTACTTATCCATCTCATAGTTTTGACAAGAAACGAAAGATGGAGTTCATGGAGAAATCTCAGAATAATGGTGAAAAGAAGATGAATGTTTCCTTATGCTCACAGTGTGGAAAGAAGCATGGTGGAGATTGTCTTAAAGGGAGAAGAAAATGATTTAAGTGTGGAAAAGAAGGTCATCGGGCAGCTAAGTTTCGATGTAATGGAAATAGGGTTTCTAATGATGTGAATAAACAAATGACTGTAGAGAACGCACCACCAACACTTCAATGATTCAACTGCAAGGAAATGGGGCATTATGCTAATAAATGCGCTATCCCAAGGGTTACTGAGGATCTACATGAGCAAGAACATAAGGCAAAAGACAAAGGGAAGTCACATGCGATCACTATTGGCGATGTTGAATATGACAACGATGTGGTGGAATGATTAAATGTTAATGGGATTCCAAAATAATGTTGTATATAGTATCATAGAATATTGGAATATTTATGTATTGGTCTATTGTGGTTTTCAATAATTTTATTGTACTGGTAACCATGGAAAGTTATTCAGATATTTTTGGAAAAAGATGATATGCGCATAATGAAGGGATAAGGAGAAAATGAAATGTTTGACAGTATTCATGAGCTCATGGTTGATATAAGGAAATAGTTATATCACGGTTTGAGGTTTTGGTATGTGAAAAGAGTTAACTTTTGACAGCACTCATGTTTTCGCTAAGATTCAATGGGTATTCATTTTTCAATTGAATACATGAAATGTGACCAACAAGACATATCTCATGATATATGGGGATCAACAATGGTATTAACATGCTTTTTATATAACTCTTTGGTAATCATTTTCACTATAATATGAGATTGGACAATAGTATTTTGGATAAGCCTAAAGATTGGAAAGGATTATGTTGGACATAAGTTAGTATAGTTTAAGGATAGAACTGTTTCGATATTATTGATGGGATGTTATAGTAATATAGTTTTATAAAAAGGACAACCTACAGGACGAGCGACACCTCATCACTTCGGTCAAAGTTGTGGGAATCGATCCCACAACCGAAGTGCAACTAGCCTTTATCACCTACCACTAGCCTACAGGAAGTCCCTGTTTAGTACAAACTAGTTTTATTATATTAAGCAGTATGATATATGAAGTATAAGTCCATTTTAGGAACCATATATGATTAATCTCACTATAGATCGACTTATGTATATTTAATAACTTTTTCTAACCATTTGTTTGAGATAGATGGAATGACCCGTCATTCTATGACATGATCTGCTAACACTTCATGAATAACAAATTCAACATCATTTCTTTAAGAGATGAAGTGGAAATTTTTCAAGGCACGGACAACAGTGAGATTGTACCAAAATAAAGTAAGTATTTATTCTAATTCAAATTCTTCAACTTTAGGGAAATGATCTTTAAAACCAAAATTTTTTTCCAATGCCCTTATATCCGATGAATCAGATGGTACCCTAGATCATCACAAATTTATGGCTTTGTGATTGTTGGATTTTTCATAGCCATGTTCTCTACCACTCTCAATTAGAACATTACGGTTAGTTTTTTCTTCAATATCCATATTTTCACCTATGTTCTTCAATGTGGAGACCCAGTGATTAGTTAATTTGGGTAACCGTTACGTTTCATACTTTAGTTTTTAAAGCCAATTTTTGGTATTAATTTTTACGATGTGGGTTTCTATTAAAGAAACTTTCGAGTAGTAAACCATTTATAACATCGACGAATTTCGAGGGCGAAATTCATTTTAAACGGGGTTGAATGTAACACCCCAAGATTTTACCAAAAATATTCTTTTTAATTTCATTAATATCTTGTGTTTTATGCTACACCAAAAGGAGCTTTCACAACATGCATCCCTGACTTGTCTTTCAATACACGCAATCGCAACCTTCGATGATAGCGTGTGTTGTACGCAATACCGAGTTTCGCTAAACTATGATATGCTATTAAAATATTATTAAAACTAGCCGTTATGAATTGTAATATCCACTTTTTGAAATTTTATAAATTTTATCTCTAAAAATGGACTTCATTTTTGGATTCGGAATATCAAAATTATCTTAGGGTGAAATTATGGTACATTTCGGATAACTTTCATATTCTGATGAATAGTGAAAATTACTAAATTTTAATTAAAAACAACTTTTTTAATCGAAATAATTAATAGTGATAAATTATTATTTTGAGTGGTTTTAAATTATATTTAGAATATATTTTTACAATTTAATAAAATGTTGGTCATTGGAAGTAATTTCACATTTAAAACAGACATAAACAAGTGTCAATCTTTTGATAGTTATTATCTCTTAAGAACACGCAATTTGTTTTGACGAAGGGAATTAATTTTTAAATTAATTAATGTAACTAATATGTTTTGAATTTGGTAAAATAGACATCATTTTTGAATTCATAATATCAAATATAGCTTAGGCCTAATTTTTGGAATTTTTTTGGAAACTTTCATTTTTTGATGAACAGTAAAACCACTAAGTGGTAGTTAAAAAACAGAATTTTTCATAAAACATAATATCACCGCTTCTATGAGTGGAATTTCAAAAATCTGAGAGACACGGTTAATATCAAGGAATAAAATGTGGTTCAATGAGATGAAAATATTTTTTGGTGAATAGTAACTTTTTACTTTTTTTTACGACGAATAAAAGTAAATAGTGTAATTAAGGGTAAAAATGATGTTATTATTACCCTAAAACATGTCCTAATTCTATTGGACAAGTGTAATTCGACCAAAAAAACCTTAAGAATAAAATATGACCATATAGGCCCACTTGGATTAGATTAGGACATTTATTATTAATTTATTTAAAGAAGGGTTAAAATAGTTAAAATCAATGTTTAATAACTAAATCATTTTGAATATAGGGTTATACATACGATAAATTCGACACTAAATATTCATTAGAAATATAAATAGATTTCTTACATAATGATATTTTATTTTTAATTTTTAGACATTAAATAATTTAATTTATTTATGACACAAAGATGATGGAGTAATTATCTTATTAATGAAATAACAATATAATTGATGTTATAAATACCCAAATAAATGTAATTTGAGACTCATTATGAATTCCACTAATTTTCTAGGTCCATATGACATTTTAGTATTCATTTAATTAACTTTTTTATAACTAATCATGCTGTTATGAGTTTCACAAAAATCAATTACTAAATAGTGTCATAATTGACATAAAATAGTTTTTAAAAAAAATATTATATTATTAATTGTTATTTTATTCCTAAAAATCTATGTTTTAGAAAAATGAATTAGATAAGGTTATATATATTAATAATAAACAACTTGGTGTTCTTTTGGCTTCTTATAGTATGTTTATTGACCTTATAGTGTAAGAACACAAAAAGACACTGTAAAAGTAAAATTATCTAACTTAAAATTAAATCTAAATGATAAGGATAAAATAGTAAACTAAACTTGCCCAAATTCTATTGAATGAGATTATTTCAAACCATCCCCACCGTAGCTTTGAAATAAATCAATTTGGATCTATTTAAAACCGAATATGGCTTTATAATAAAATAATATATTTAGTTTTTTCAAAGGTTCCCCTCTCCTCCCTTATAAAAGGGCACCTCCTCCCTCTCTTCCTCACACCACATTGAGCCTTAAAAACCGTCCAAACCCTGCCAATTTCTTCTCTCTACATTCCTAGAGAAATCCTAGAGGTCCTGGTCTTCTTCAAAGACCAATTTTAGTTCCATAAAAGGTGGTCTCAAAGAAGCGCTTCAAAGAAGAGGTAATGTCCGTTACCGATTCTTTCAACATTATTTATTCTTACACTTCTTATTATTTTGTTGTTTCATTATAATGTAATAACATCAGTATCACTCATATAATGATATTTTATTATAAGTATGAAACAACCCTATTTCACCATCTATCCATCCTACGGTAAATGAAATCACCGCGCGTGCGTGCGTAAAGAATACCGTCTCCACGCCGTGGTGTAATCTATTTTCCACCACCACCTTAATTGGATGGCTATAATGGTGTAAATAATGAATATATATGATTATTGTAAATTGATATTGATTCTGAAATAGTATACATACACTCCAATACAATTCCACGATCATGGGAACGATATCATCGCTCGTGCGTACGTACGGAATACCGTCTTCACGATGTGATGCGACTCGTTCTACATGATTTTCATTACATAATTATTACATAAATAAATTGAGTGAATGAATGTGATATATATTAAACTAATAAAATTCAGGAAATTAGTTATCTATAACCTAAAAGAATAATACGAATTTATTCGACAAAACACACATAAGAACAAAAAGCAATAAACACCCGAATAACAAGTAACAATTAAATATTACTAATAAGAAGCTAAGAATATTACCATATATGATATCATAACAATTAGTATGATTTTGGAATAAGTAAATGACATTATTTAATCATTATACAAGATGTTCGGACACTTACGAAGCAAATCAGACCTAAGGTAAGAGAAAATATCACAATCTCATTTTATACGAGATTGTTTATACTTTGGTATTTACTAGGGTGTATTTTATCATCAAAATCCATGTTTCCTCAATATTTAATATTGTTTCCATCCACCTACAATTTTTTAATTCCAATTTTACCCTTTGGTGAGTTTTTAGTAAACGATATAAAGGGAATCTTTTGTGGTTTTTCATACGAGGTACTCTTTGACTTTTCCGAAAAATGTACGGAAAGAATGTTTTTTTAACTTATATGACATGAATGGATTTTTAAAACATTATTTCCAAGAAGTTTCCTTTACAAGTTTTGAAGTTTATTTTTAATCAACTTCTTTTAGTTTAAAATTGTATGACATGTTAAGATTGGAAAATGTTTTTGAAGTAGAAATGATATTTTCCTCAAGAATGGAGTTCAAGTGTTTTATCAAAATTATATTCCATATAAGATAATATAGGGTTCTGTTTCTATCCCTATTATTACATTGATTTGATTATGTTGTGATGGAATTATTTTTATTAATTCCTTTATCTTATATGAATTGTTTTAAGATGTCATGTTGTTTAAGGATCCCATTTTTATTACATGGGTTATTCAATGATGTATGATTTATGATTTTCTGGCACACATAATAATGGTATCATTATGAAGAGGGTGGGACCTATATCTCTCTCCAATTCATTGGGTAATGATTTTATATCTCATGAGATAGACATGGCTGGAACGGCTTCTTAAACCGGTTTAGTGAAACATGACTGAAACGAGGAGTAAACTCAGTTCAGAAATGGAATTTGTCCACTAAGATAGTCTTGGAAATGTGTCTTGACTAATAATAAATGATTCTCTATGATAATGTGTGTATACCACAATGTTTCATGTTTTATGTTTTGATTATTGGGATTTAATTTCACTTCTATGATTTATCCCATGTTATGATATTATGATCCCTTTTGCAGGTTATGATTTACAAATGTTATGTTCTTATGTATATGATGTGATTGATATTTATTTTTCTTACCCTTACCGAGCATTTGAGCTCACCCTTTATATGTTTTTTCCCCAGGATTTAAAGAATGTTTTTAGGTAAAAAAACAAAAAGGGGAAGATCTTATGGGAGATGTTGAAAATCTTTCACCATGATTAGAAGATTACGTTCCAAGTTTTCAAAGATACTAAACTATTACGGTCCTTGTGTGTCTATTTTTGTTATGTATTAAGTATTCCACAAAAGTAATGTAATGTCCATGTACGTCAAGCTACGGGTATCTACAGAATCACCATGTGCTTTTTCAAAGATATAATGTGGGCCATGTTCAATTTAGGTTATGAATGTTTCATTAGGGTAAGTTCCCTTAACAATATCCTTATGGGTTCTGTATCGAGTCATCTTCTATTCATAGGATGGTAATCACATCTGAGGAGATATATCATCGGATATAGTTTTGGGTATCCCTCTATGAGGCCTAGATTGGGATTCTACATCATCATCAGCTTCCCTAGACGAGGTTTTCTATATCAATGTGACCAAAACAATATGATAAATAGTCCCCTACTTATTGGTTTAATCCAGTTTGGGTTGATAGTATAACTTATGTACTAATGTTTCATCCCTATCTTTTTATCTTTCTCTTCAAAACTATATCTTTTACGTTATTAGGTTATGGTGGATCACTTGTAACCTATAATACATTTACAGTAGATTTGATTTTCTGGTTAGAAATGGTATGATATTGTCATTGATTTCAGGAAATGTTTACTAATATCTCAATGGGGTAATGATATCATTTGGTAGTTATTGATAGGATCTGAAAGGTCTCTATTTTCTGACCTATCATGGAGATATTTTCAGTAGATGAGCTTAGGGGATTTATATCAATGAGATAATATGAATTCAAAGGGTCACATATTAAATCATTTCTTATAGGAATTTCATTTTAACATAACAGTTCTTGTATGCATTACAGAGAGAAAATGGTATATAGGTTCTTTTGATCACTGAATATCACCATCTGAATGATGGCCAATCATAACGCATGATAAATTTTCTAGGGGGAATATTATGATGATTACTCCTATATTGTTGAGGATCTTGAGAGAGGAACATAATGCCAGATAAATTATCCAAAAACCATATTCTCATGATGGATAATACATAGTAGGGTTAGTTGTTTTGGAAGGGGATGGGTACTGTAATAGAAATATTTTTATGATCACAAATGGTGACCTTGTGATTAAATGGTCAGTCATTAGGTCTTTTAATGTGTTTCACCAAGGTTTTACGTAGACATATCACGATATATGGTAATATTTCCTCAGGATATTTTAAGTCCTTTGAAATTCAATAGATTTTTAGGAAGATATAATATATTTTTTAGTTAGATCAAAGGAACTAGTCAATGCATGATGTCATCAATATATATTTGTTGAAAAATTATCATTTGGTCCCATCTAATTTTTTCATCATGAGAGGTTGAATTATTGGTAGATCTGTCCTTTGAGGAGTGTCATATGTTTATTGTAAATAATATAATGACTCATAACATGGTGTAGATAGATCCACTGATATGGGTTATATGAACGAATAGTTTTTGAAATGATGAGGCATGGGTGAGGGAGGATGATGTATGGTAACAGTTCCTGGTGTAGTTCAAATATTTTACTTCACCACTATTGTAAGGGAAATTATGGTATGAATTGATTTAAGGGTTTAGTTCTAATTAAAATTTCATTTTAATGAGGTATAAAATAGTTTACTTTAAAATAATTTATATATTAAATGATTATTTATGGCCTCATGTAACAACAGTTTCTGGTCATAGGTGTATTAGGGGAGTCAGAATCTTGATGAGTGGTTGGATCCCATCTTTTTGGAAGAAAATGAAAAGCTGAAAAATTAGTAAAAACCATTCATGGTAGGTCTCATAGTTACTGGTAACCCTGAAATGATGGGGATTGTTATAAATGATTATTCATGGTTTCCAAACTTATGTGATTTGAGTCACACACTCGTGAAGAAGCCTCTACAATTTATAACTGTTTAATAAGACATGTTTTTTCCCATGGTTTTGAAAATCATGTGCACTAACAGTGTGATGTGAGCCTCCTTAAAGTAGTGTGTGGACGCTTGTTGCATAGTTTCACCAACCATGTGGTTGAACAATGTGGAAAAGTATATTGGATTAATATAAGAATAATTTCTAAATTGATCTTATAATTAAATCCTAATTTTCATCCAACCTCTACACATCAGCTTCGCCATTTTAGAACCCCTCATTGAATCGTAATATTGGAATTGAGAGATATTCTCTATCCAACAATAGAATCAAGTTATTTGGGAAGCATCAATTCCATTTTTATTAACATCTCAATTGACTTTTTATAATTTTCAAATTGGTTTGGAATCAGGTGCGCTATTTAGGAGAAAGGTAATATACCCTAATTTATGGGTTTTCATTTGTTCTTCATTTTTAAATTGTAATTAGTCGAATCGGGTGGTGATATAAAATGAATATGCTATTTTAGACATATGTTATATTTTTTCATTTTTTTACCTCATAGTCGATGTGTTTTAATATATTATGTTATGTCACACACCAAATTATCAGAGTGACATCCTTGAAATTGTGTGTAATAGTTGACTTAAAATGATATATATGACCTATGTAATTATCGAATCATAAGGTGAATTGAAAAAATGTTATCAACATTGAATTAGAAACACCAGTAATAATTATTATAAAAAAAATAGACCACCATGGTTTTCATATGAATTGGTTCGCCTTTTAGGTGTCATAATTTCCATTACTATGGTATATTAAATGAGGAGTTGAATTTTAATTTGAATTATAAATTTAATTGGACATTGATGTGTAATTGAATTATCAGTTTAATTGGATAAATAAAGGGAATATATGACCATGTCCCTCTGATATGTCCTTGTAATTATTTTTATAAGAATTAGATTCTTCTTATATTTATATTCCCATTTGAGATAATTAACAAGTTATGCATTCTAAGAATATCCCATGACTTGATCCCAAATATGATGATATTTTTAAAATGATTAATCATGATGATGTAGTAGACAAGATTAATGTATATTTATTGATTGTTTTTATGCATTTGGTGCTATATGGGTTCCAATAAGAATTCCATATAGATACTCATTTGGTTACTATGATGCCTACACAAGAGTGACACATAGAGTCCCTAGTGGACCTTCAAAGGATGGACTTATTAGTATGGATATTATATACTCAGGTGATACTTGGAATCCTTATGGATTAATATTGATTGATTGAGAGGGATGTTCATCACATACTCTATGGGTGATATTTGTGATTCCATTGTGGGCCACATGGATTATATCGATTGTAAATAATGTTATGCCACACATAGAGAGATACAAATATTGGAATTAAAATTTATATAATATTATTTTAAGGTTCTAGGTATAAGATATTTCATGAGAGATTCCTATATTCTAAATTATGAATTTAATGGATGAAAATAGGTCCATAATTGAATAATTAATTAAATTATTTTTATGTAGTGGCTCCTGAAGAAAATAATAATATTGGATTCGTTCAATGTCAGACACCTTATAGATAGAATGATTAAGAATCCCTCAATAAAATTTCATTATAGTGTAGGTTGGGAAATGTTTAAGGTCTCGAGACGTACATATTAAATTTTAATGATTGATTAAATGATCATAATTATAAAATGTCATAGGAGTTACTTTTTATTTTGAGACTTCCCACTAAGGTTCAAACATGTAGTAGAGGATGGGTGTCCTTGGGAACCCTAACCATTATTTTTTGTTTACTCTTGATACTTACATAACATATTATATTACGAACGTGACATTTTTATTGTTATATATTCACTAACATGATGGAATTAGAATGATGGGTGTTTTCTTAATAGGATTGTATCTCATAGACTATCCAGGTCGATGATGGGTTCCTGGATAGAGCATATGATTTGCATGTTGTGGCATGGTAATGTTCCCTATTATAGGTTTTTGATTTCTTCATAGTTGATGGGTCACATGACCATAGTGAGGATCGTAATTTTTGTTGGGATAGTTTTTGGTCATTTTGTAATTTCACCAATGTATCATACTTATTCCATGTATACATATTTTGTCTAGCTTAGAGACACATGACCTCACATGCCTAATCAATTAGTAGATTTTATATTATTTTTGGTATAGGGTAGTTATATAATTCATTTATATTGTCTATTATAAGATTGATTTACTAGTCATTCTACTTATCAATAAATGTATATATGATGTGATACACTCTAGTAATGAGATCATAATATCCTCTATGGACACACCTTAGACCATTACTTCTAGTTAGTGGCATCTAGTGTTTGGGAGATATGATTGATTTCATGTGGCCTACTAGGCTATGATAACATTTCAATGTAATTCAGTTCTGAGATGTTACCACATTCTCAAATTAATGAAAATACTATTTTTGGTCAAACTATATATCAATCATTGAGCAATTTGGTTCATTAAAAATAATTTAACGATTGGTATATCCATGATATTTAATTTGAGTCTTTTCATTATAGTGATTTTTAATTCTCACCTGAAATCACTTCGTTAATTGTTTTTTTATCTTGAGTTATGTCTTATTTATAAAATGTTGGTAAATTACATCTATCGATTCATCTTCCAAAATAGAATGATTTGTTTGGTCCACAAAATAGTCAGTTCAACATTATCCATAGTAGGATGAATTGAATTACACAATATAAGAGATCATAAATGTTAATAATTTTCAAAAATTCAACTAATTTAAAAAATTTATTCAAAAACTCACAATGAAATATAATACAATTAAAATTATAGAATTAGAAAATATTAATAATTTAGTACAAAACTCTTCAGACAATTAAAAATGGTTGATGTTCACAATAAATTGAAATAAATATTTTATATAAATATAAAAATTATTTTAAATATCATCCCTATAAATTCCTCCACACATAAAACATGGAATCCCGGAAATGTGATAACTCAAAATAACATCCATTAAAAATTTCACAATACATGAAAATTAAATTAACAATGCATAAAATCATGAAACCCAACTTATCATAACTTTTTAAAAATATCCATCCCAATGTACTCTTGACATTCAGTCATTCCATTTTCATTTCTTTCTTTGTTCTAAGAATAAGTATTCCTACAATAACTATTTTCCTCTAACCCTACTAATTTTTAAATTAAATATTCCTCCTCCAAATAAATGAAATGGTCACCGTAAAATAGAAAAATCTATAAATAGATAATATTTTTAGTTATGTATTTTAATATTTAATTATTAATTGGAAATGGTAATTATGGATTTTTATGTATTATTTTTTTCAAATGAAAAATATTCCAATATTGAAAGAGATGGATTCCCTTTTTTGAATAATTATTAGATGACTATAGATTCCACCTAGGAATGCAGTTCTTTTAATCATTATTCTTGAAAAATCATATGCAAAATAAAATTTAAATTCCTATCATGGAAATCCCATATATTATCCAATTCACCATCAATTAAAAACATATTTATTCCCAACATATTAAAATTATTTTTTCTTTTAAAATCCTCTAAAAAGGATAATTTTTTTTGGAAAGCTACAGAAGTGTAAAGATTTATTTTGTTTGAATAATATAGAAAAGAAAAAATATTAAATATCAATAATTATTTTTCCACAACTGATTTTTCTCCACAACATTGTTCCCAATATAATTTTGTAGGCCACAATGAAGCTCCCCATACATCAACATTAATTAAATCAGTCAATTTACATTAAGAGAGGCTTTGATAGGGAATAAAACTGATAATTAGGACAACTAAACTTGTAGTTTGTGGCTAATAAGGTTTCCCAGGATTCAAATTAATATATAGTCTGAATAAATAGATATAAAATTTTTAATATGATATATCAATCAAAAATTATTTTTATCAATAATGTTGACAAAAAAGATCTTTAATGCTCATTAGTTTTGAAATAAATATAGAATACTCTAAAAAATCAAGCATTACATGGCTCAATCATGAAGTGGGGTATTTGTGAAAAATATGTAAAAAAATTATATTACTCGTAGGAAATTAATTTTCAACATCGGAATGTATTCAAGGCATGGAATTTAGAAATCAATGTCCTTTTCCAAGAATTACGACTACTTTAATTCAGAACACAACATATTTGAAAACTAAATTATGTTTTACTACAGAAATAATTATTGTTTAATTAATTACATATAGTTTTTAATTCCCAATGGAAATTTATTTAAATATTAAAATAAATTAAAAAAATTGTAGAAAATCATACATCACTTGAAAAAAAAACTACAACGAGTATTTTGGTAAGAAAAAACCCTAATATTAATAATTTATTTTATATATTATTCCCCTATCATTTATTTTGTAAAATATCCCATTTTTCATAGTTAATATTAAAAGATATATTTAAGATGAAAGGCCATGAAAACAATTGGTAATGAATGGAAAAACATCGTTTGATATAATTAATCACCATTGAGATATCCATCTAAAATATGCAACATGGTAATCTTTATGAATGACTGGAAAATGAAAAAAATATATTAAATTACTTGATTGAAAAAATAAGGTAAAATATCATTGGTTTAAACCACCATTTGGGTGATTAGATTTCACATCCCATATTCCTGATGTTCGCACATGTCATCTTGGATAGAAAGTTGGGTGTGGTTTCTCGCACAAAAACCTCAAAAGTTAAATTTCTCTTATTTTCATCTACTCAAAAAAATAGAATAGACACCCAAATGATTATTCCATCATATTTTCTTCCCATACATTTTAAAAATATTATGTATTGAAATATTGAACGACATTCATGAATTTTTTTAAAATATCATCATAACAACATTACTATATTTATTGTTGAAATTTAATTAAAATATGTGTTTAATCCATAATTTCGACCTGGAAAAGGATCTCCTATTTGTAAAATACCTATATAAAACTATATTAAGGGGTACTGGTGTACTCTTAAATTGGGTAAATTATTAATTATTTTATTTCTGAATTTAGTTACCCATTATCTGAAATATAATCCCACCAAAAATAATAAAGAATATATTAAAAAAAAGGAATATATTTTTCAATTTACAATCAAAATATTCTGAAAAAATGTTAAAAATTAGACAGTAGTCCATATGCATTATCAGGTTCCAAAAATGATTGGGGGTGGATCATATTTTTTTTGAAAGTCTAAAATATATACGGCTCCAAAAAATTTAATTCATACATGAATGAAACATTTCTTTTTTTTTCTCTCTCCAATGATTGAAAAAAAGGATTAGATTTTTTAATTAAAAAAATTCGGGCTTCAAATGAAAATTTATTTTTGAAAAATTCATGAAATTGAATTTCTAAATACATTAGATTTCCTAAATATATGTCAGTGGTTAAATTAGTTATAATTTCATCCATTGAATAAAATCATGGGATTATAATTTAATTTTCAACTCAGTCATAAATTTTTCATCAAAATAAAAAAATATTGGAAAGGTTCTTCATTTTGTTAAGAAATTTTTTTTTAATTTAATTCCTTTATATATATATTTCATTAATGGGAATAACTTCAATTTAAATAAATAATTAAAAATAATATTATCATTCTATAAATAAAAATAATTTTTTTTGGATTGTGAGTTATTTTTTTAGAATTTGGTTTTTAAAAATTATTATGGACTGAACTCCCTAAATCATGGATAATCTATACAATTATAAGAGTAGTTACTACTAAAATATTTTTTTTTGTTTTTTATTACTCTGAATTGGTATCTAAAATCAGTAAATTCAAAAATTAATAAAAATATAAGGAAATATCCAAATAACTAAATCCCATTTATGTATAGATTTTTTTAGGATACTTCAGATAGAAAATTGACAGTAAAATGTATTACAATGGTGACCCTGAGCTTGTCTCATGAGAAGGTTACAACCTAAGTTAAAAAAATTCACATTATAATTTTTTTTAATTAAAATTATAATTAGGAATTGTATAGATGTTAAACAAAGTTGAAAAAAATAAATGAATAATTATACTAGAAGTTATTTTTACATATTATAAATTAGATGAATTAATGAATGAAGAAGATAAGATTAATATAGAAGTAGTGGACATGAATCATCATCAAACACTCCCATTGTCAAGATCAATGAATTATTTCTCATATTATACTCAAATTTATACCTAAAAACCATAAATTGTACAACTAATCTTCTTATAAACCATATGAGAACTAAAATATGTCGTTTTATATACATATGAATGCACTATGATTTCCAAAAGATCTTTATGAATCTGAAAATAATTTAACATGTTGTTTTCAATGGGGATAAATCTTACAATGGAATTTAAACAACAAAACAATTATTTTGAAATAATAATTTTATAATAAAATTTAAGGAAAAATATAATATTGTGAAAAAAAATAAAACTTTGACCTCTATATATCAAGAAAATATTATCCAAAACACATTAAAACAAATAATTTTACAATGAAAATCATAAAATTACCAGATTATGCATGAAGATTTTCACTGCCAACTACCTCATAGATTTATGCCAAACAAGGGTATATTATAATAATTATAATTCCTCTAAGAAACCATATAATTTATTATAAAACCAAATTCCTCCTTTAAAAAAATTATTTCAAATGAGATTGGATACTATATTCTTTTAGAAAACTATTTAGTAGATAAAAAATTATTTTTCATACATAAAAATATAACCATATTCATCTTTAGATGGGGTTTTAATATTCATAATATTTCATATTGAAGGTTGCTACAAATAATCTTATATATTCACCCATAATATTAGATCTATTGGACATGTGTTAAAAATGATATTCCATGAATTACTGGAAAAACATATTATAGAATATGTTTATCTTCATAATATTCAAATATATTGAATTCAACAACATCCCTAATGAGAAAATTTATTCATGATATCTACTTAAAATTTATTCCTTAGAGTCACATTTTTTATTCAAAATTTAATCACCTCATTTTCAAGTCCATTCCTCGATTTATGTCTTATTTAATAAATACTTTTCAATTCATTCTTATAATTCTATTTTATAAAAATGAATGGTTTATTCGGGCCTAAAAATGGTCATTTCAATACATGGTCCAGTTGGATAAAATGAATACCAAAATCCATGGAATCCTATAAATAAATTACACAATTGGAACAATATTAAAAAATTTATTCTGAAATTAAGAAAGACACAAAATCAGTTACAATTCCAATATAATAGAATTTTAATAATTTATCTCAAAATACATTAAAATCAAAAAACAATGAAACATCACATTAAAGTTCAAATTTTATGGGGGGGGGGGGTAAATAACTAGAATATACAAATAAATTATTTAAAATAGTTATTATATATCCCACACGACTATCACACATGTTTCATAGGACCCAATAATCTCATCAATACTAATCTTGATTTTATGACTGTTGATGATTGTGGGATTAACCATGATTAATAATTTTGATATATGTAGTCCCTAGAAGGGTATGAATTTTATGAATTAACATGGCGAACATAGAAATTAGTCTTCATTGGTTATGGTAGTGTGTTGGATTGGGATTGTTGGTCCTAGGGGTAGGATATATTGAACCCTGAGATTATTCTATCTTCTATTATATGTGATTAGAATATGTATAAATTTTCATTTCTAGAATATTTTTTCAATAACTGGGTGGGGGTATCAAGAAATATATTATTCCATTGGTAATGTGTAATAGTGATAGCCTTGAATAGCTATTAAATGATAAATGGTATATATGCCTTTATATTGGTTCATTAAATATATTGTGACACTTGTATGACTGATTATTCCCACACAATCATGTATATGTTGAGAGATATTTTTTTAAAGAGTAAAATACATTGAAACTAGTGATTTTGAATGTGAAAACAAAACAAACATAGGTTATTCGAACATTGTTTTGTACATGGGACCCATATTGGAACCCCATAGTTGTTTTGGTAATATATATTATTAAAAAAGGAATCTAATATAGTTATAACAGAATTTGATCATAGATATTGAATGGGGTTGTGATCTAAAATGGTTTATCTTGGAAAATTTGAATGGGGGTATGGACTAGTGGCCAACCTCTATGACTCTCAGGATATTGGTGATGACGATTTGTGATTGTATATGGTGTGGTATCTTATCCCCTCAATGATATATATTGGTACAAACAGTAGGTTATTATCCCTTATATTATATATATATGTATACTATGATGGTTATTATCTCCCTAATGATATTTTATGGTTTAAAATGCGGGAATATGTCCTCTTAATGATATATAGAGGTTACATGATTACCCCTTACAATGACGATATTTAAATGCATATCTCATGTTGTCTTATCCCACCGATTATATAACAGATTATATAGAGTTGGAGATTATCCCAACGATGATATGTGATTATATAAGATATGATTCCTTATTCCCTAATGATATACGATGGAATAAAATCTTTCTTCTTATCCCACTAATGATATATGAAGGAAAAAAGGTGTTTTCTTATACACATTATGATATATAATAGTATAGTCTAAGTGTCAATTCCCCTTATGGTATTTGATGGTATTCAGGGAAATCACATATCAATATGAAGATATGTGATTGGATAAGTGGTGGGAACAAAACCCCCCAGTGGTATATGATGGTATATATGGTGTGTTCTCATCTCCATGGTTATATATTGTGGTATATAAGGTAATATCTTATCCTCTAATGATATATGATGAAAAACATGGTTGGAACCATTCTCCCTACTAATTTATAATGGTATATTGGGTGGGAGCCTATTACCTTAATTACATAATGAGATATGTGGGTTTTGAGATTTCTCCTCAATGATAGAGGATTGCATACAAAGATGGAGTTATTTTCCTTATTCATAAATATATTTATGTTATTATTTTTGGGAATATATCTTACCCATGGTTTGGAAATGTAGAATATTTAGTGACATTCCACCACTACCAAAGTTGGAATGGTCACATGTATGTGGCATTGAATGTACTTTTGGTCATGAAAATTATTTTGTTTACTGTTTTTTATCACAAGAGTAGCACCTTGTACATGTACTATATATACTAGTTATATTTGGGGCACTATTGGTGGCCTCACACTGACATATATTCACACCCAACTCCAGAGACCTTGGAACATAGGTATACGATCATGCCAAATGATAATTGGTAAATGTAGTGAGTAGCCATGGCTTGGATAATTCATCCTCTTAGCTGGGATGTAATTATGATGATAAAACTCAGTCATGAAACTGAATTATGTTATGTTTTTTATCTTATATTATGATTTTATTTTTATATGATATAATAATAGAATATATTTATTATTTCTACTTGACACATAATAAATTTTATAGAGAACATTTTATTGTAAATAGTTTTATATTATTTTTTCCTGGATATATTCGGATATAGTTATTCATTCATACTATTTTATATAAAGAAATATTCAATCCTGAGTATTTTTTCATACATTGATATTTGGGAATAGACACCCCATAGTATTATCATATAAACTATCTGCAAATCAATAGACTATAAAATTTAGATAGATGTGTTTGGTTTTTTTAGAGATCCAATGTGATTACTATATAGTGAGTCATGTCATGCTTTTAAATTACTCACTGAATTTGTTAACTATTATTTCATCATAAACATGTTTATATTCATCTCGTGAGTGAGGTTCTATTGCCATCATTTCTTTTATGATTTCTCTAAATATTTCTTCCAAAAATTTTAAAATATAAATGTTATAATAAAAAATTAATGATTGTCATAAATTCCAATTGGGGAAACCTATATTCTAAAAACATTATCTATCTACACAAAATACATAATATATCTCTTTTATCAAATTAAAATATCATTATACATATTCCATTATATCTTCAAAGATTACTATATTATACAATTGATATCCTTTTTCATCTAGTAAAGTCATAAAAAAAATATTAATTTTCATCATTAAATCCCTGACTCTAAAAAATCCAAATACATATTATCGGGATTTAATATAAAATTGGATTCTATAGGCACTAGATACCAATTATTTTGACAACATTTAATGTTATATCCCTGAAAAAGCTTGGCTCAATTAGGATACATAATGAATTAAAACTTTTTTACAATGAATTTACAATACACTTTTGATTATGGTCTATCCTTAGAAGGAATACATTTATCTCATGATTGATAACTTGAAATACAAAATATATATAAGTAATTAACAAGAACATATGGAATATTTTTTGTTAAATGCTATGGGAAAATCCCAGTACTATAAAAACATGGATGTGATGGTTATCAAGATTCTACATTCATGAACTAATTAGTTGATATATTCATTTTTATCATGGTTACTCTGATCCTAGGTGAACTCAATTTGTAATTTTTAGGAAAGAAACTCTATTTTAACACTGTTCACCCTCTCTTCTTGTCCTTTAATAAATATTTCACGAAATGAAAATTTAGTTTATATATAAGATGTTATCATCATTGGTTTATATTTAAATAGGTATCTTCAATATTAGAATAAGGTGTACTATATCCATTAATCATAAAATTTATAATTGATTCCCTATTAATATTATGTTACATATTATATTAAACTTCATGACTATATTAAACTAAAATCTATACCTTAAAACTAGAAATAATGTTATCACTTTTTTATCATAATTATAATTCCAAAATGGGAAAATTTTGTTTTGTTCCCACTTCAAAAACTAAATATTAAATTTATAATATATTTTCTCTAAATTACATTATTCCATGGGAAACATATCATAATTGATACTCAAAAACCGGTGTAGGATCACCACTCCTCTATATATATGCTATGTGAAATATTCATCTATTTTTATAGAACAACAATAAGTAGTTTGGTAAATATTTTCAAATAATGTAATCCATAATGAAATGGTTAGGATTTATCACTCATCCCCTTATATTCCATGAACACTAAATTTTTTCGACAATGTAAAATGTGTGTTAACATTAAAATTTTTGGTGATTCAATGAATCATAATCTATATCTACATCATTTTAAATTAAAACTATGTCTTCAAGATATTCTAGAAATCACTCAAAAGAAAAAAATGATATAACAATATTGTGTGATGTAATTGAATTCTTTTTATTTTATATAAATATTTATAAAATCTATGATGATCCATGATATTAATAAAGATTCATAATATCTAATAAATCTCTAATATAAAATTATTTTATAGATCAATATATTTTTTCCCAACTATTTTGGAATCAAATCACGTTTTGAACATAATGGGGTTTGACAATTAGTCACGTAAAACCAGTCCCAACAGACAAAAAAATTGATAAATATAGAATTATTAAAAAAAAACTATATTACATGAATTTTTGGTTACACTATATTCATTATTAGTATTAAATAATTTTTATAATAATCAATGGTCCATGATGTGATTCCTCCAATTTTACACATTCCATGCATTAACTGATTTCTCCTAGTTATCAGTACACCATATCATTACACCCACAGTCTCTACATTACTATCCCTCTTCATCATCAATAAAATACATTTTGGAATATTATAGTTTGTTATAGTTTATTACTCATCAAATTATTCTTATGTACAACCTTTTAACGTATCATAATAATCTCAATCCACTTTTATAAACATCAAGTTTTGTTTAACTTGATACCCTTTGTAGAATAGTCAAGTATTTCATAGTAAAATATCATTCCAATATATCCATGTTAATATGTTGTTGAACTTATTTTTCAATGGTCTATTCTTTACATGACATAGACTCTTAATATTGTCCATAATTATGCTTATGTATCAGATTATAATTTTTGTTTGAGAGATGTTGTGGTTCCTTCAACTATGTAACAATAAACTGATCAAAATTTCTTCAAATTTAATCTTATTATAGACCACTTAATTAAATGAATGATGATATTTTAATATAGGTAATACTATTATGTTTCTATTATATTTCATCACCTAGCTACATCTATCATTTTCTAATAGATTCAATATTTTGTCATTCATCCTCTAAAACCTCTGTACTATAGAATTAAAAAATTATATATCAAATATCATATGTCAACAAAAAATATTACTTAATAATATAATTGGTGTGTTCAATTTATGTCAATGAATTATTTCCCACTAAGTTAACTATTATGGTCAACCTATTAATCTATTAAATCAATATATTATTCTGGAAATGGTAATATATAATATATCTGAGTCTCTTCCTCTTAATGAATCAAAATCACTCTTAAAATATCATCTATTTACATCAGTCCCGAGATCAATTATACCTCAATATATTATTATCCTTATCCAATTTAAAAATATTTACATAAATTTAAGAAACTTCATAACATGAAAATTTTCCTATTGTTTAGATTCCATTATCCTACTCTAATTGAATTTCAATTGGTAGATTAATCATTAGTAAAATAATTTAATTACTTATTTAATTCCTCATTGTGTGTTTAATTAAAAATAATAGTTTTCATTTAATATCATTACTACGTTACCATCCATCCTTAATTTTAATAGTCAAAAAGATATTGGGAATTATTATTCTATATTTTTTATCCTATAATTAGAAATCTATCAATAGAATGATTCATATATAGTTACATTGGATTTTTTAACTGTTCATGTTCTATTGTAGATTACAATTGTTATAAAGGGTATTTGGGACTCACTCGGGTGTTTTTATAAAGTTGTTGATCAAATGTTGTACCACAATAATACCATGTGAATAATTATTTTTATAGAAATTAATTTTTATATTTATATAACATATAATATTAATATAAATTATGTTGATGATTTTATCCCATTAAAGAATATATTATATGAAAATATATTGATATTTTTCCATTATATCATTTTCATGGATGTAGTTATGAACTCTACATGAAGAATTCTTTTTAGGAAAGAGAATATGATATTTAAATAAAATTATAATTTAAAGGGAATTTTAATTTCAAAAATCAATTCTCTAGTTTTGAGATCAATCCATATGACCTACATCTACCTACAATGATTTATGATTTATTATCTTTTATTTTAACATCATATGTCATTTAGGGGGAAAATATTTCAGACCTATTGGAAAATTTATTTCCCATGTTTAAAAGACTTTACGGTTTCAAGATTCCTCAACAAACCCACATTCATGATATGTTTGGATTTTCAAACATTATATTCCCATGGAATTTATACTATCATGGAAATTTTTGTAAGTAATAATAATATTTAACCTCTTATTCAAAAATAGATATTATAAATGTCCTCTTTGAGTAGTTAATTTATTAAAATATTTATGTAGTAGAAAAATCTTTTGAAGAATGTTAAGATGCTTTATTTATTGTTATTGTAAATTATCTTTATTTTAGAAAGAAATAGGTTTTAGGTCTATTTAATTATTAGTTATATTCTCAAATCCACCTCAAAAAATGTACAAAATTATTTCAATTTTGTTTTATAATGAAATTACAAAAACATATGGATTTATGAGTGGCTAAAAAATATTATTTATTATTATAAAATCCTAGAATTTTATCATCATGTAGGAACTATATGCTATGTTATTTCTTTTCTTATAATGATTTAGACATGCATCATTCCAATAAGTTTAAACCTGATATAGGAAAATGATATTTTACTCTTATTTTATAATTCAATGATGTGTGTTGAATTATTATAGAGATATATTCATATTAATAAAATTTATTTTATGTAATATTGGTGGGGTAAATTCTCTCTTGATTTTACAAATTCAATATAAGAATTTGTTGGTCTCAAACAACACTCTAATTTATGTGATAGAATAAATAAATTTGTTTACAACGATAAAATTTTACCTCCAATTTCAATTTTATAAATTATAATTATGCATCTTCATCCAAACAATATTCTATATTATTCAAAAGTATTCATGGGGTGTCTCCTGTTAACTCTTCAACCCAGTATTTGATTTAAGAAGGTAATTTTTTTGGCTATATATGGATTTTTTATTTTACTTATATAAAATTAAATATCAGTCATCATGAAAAATTATAGAGGTATGATTCCAATAGTAATTCAATTATTTTAACATAGTTAATTTTGTGAGAAATTTTTGGGATAAAGGGTCCACTTGATATGAATGAAAGAAATCATTTAATCTTGTAGTAAATAGAATGATTTTATAATATCATGTATTATAATTAGTTGGTTTACATGGTATCATGTGTAAAAGATAAATTTGAAAATATAATTTGAAATAAGGAAAAATTATATGGTTTAGGCTTGATCTATATCTTAACAATATACAAGGAACTGCTTCGTTCATTAATTATTATATGAAACACTATTTTTGAGGTTTCTTTGATAAACCTCATTTATTTGATTGGAAATATGAAAATAGAAAACATGAGGTAATTTGTATTTTTTGATCATCCATGATTAAATTAGAATAAATCCTATATCTTGTAAAGTAATCTTCAATTATCAACACTATACGACCCCCATGGATATTTTCATAGACTTTTCTCAAATATCCTATAAGGATAAATCTATATAGATTATCTAAAACATTCCATCATATTAATTTGGTTAAATTGAAAATCTATATATGGATGTATCCCTTCATGTGATTTGTAATAGGTAATTATAATATGATATTTAAACTAAATAACACCATATGGTAGAAATATTTGTTAAGGAAAAGATAATGGCTTGTGGAAAATAGATATCTCTATTATATAAAGGTAAAATGTAACTTCACTTACCTCAATTCTTATAAATGAATGAAATTTTCATTTTGGGAACATAAAATTCACACAAAATATGGATCCTTTTATAATAACATAGTGAAAATGGGTACTTATACAATTAAGTATGATTAAAACTTGTGGACTAGAGATTGAAAACATCATCACATAAAATTAATTAATTAAGAGTAATTTTTAAATATGATCTTTATCAAAATTTAATCTAAAAGGTAGTTAATTCATAGAGAAATGTTCCATGAATGAAATATGTCTCACATTTAATACCCCATAAATCGTGATTTCCACATGTCTATGTGGTTTTCTATCATTTATCTACTTATGGTACTGATATATAATTTATGAAGATGATGTGGTAGTCATTGGGAATTACATTAGATTTCTCTCTCTCTTTAGATTAGTATATTCCACATGCTTAATTATAATCCCCAAATAAAAGAACTCACAACACTTTTAATTAATTATATTGATCAACCATCAAAACAAACAAGGTAATAACCATGATAGTTTTTTTAAATATAGGTTTTTCCATTTTCATCCATCCATTATTTTTATAAGAAAAATGTTGTTTCATAAATGGGAGATGTATTATTAGTTCCCTTTGAATTTCTCTATTTATTGTTCAAGAATAAGATCCCAATGTGGTTGGAGGTAATTTAAAGATAAAAATATATTTTTTTCAATCTTATAAAAATTTAACAGGACATCGATATTAAAATTATTTTTTGAATGGGCTATAAAAATATTTTAATGACCAAATCGTCAATTAATTTTCTCCTCCATTAAGTTATATTTTTCTTATAGAAAGACTATTTGTCTTATTGAAATTAGTTATTTATCATCCAAATGGGGTAACTCTTTCCATGAATATTTTTTATCATTATGTGTTTATTAAAAAATAAAATATTTCTATCTAGGGGTAAAATTTGTGAGGTCCAAAAGGGTGAAATATTCTCATTAATTTCTCATGTTCATTTTAACTAATGATTTATGTTTTCCCCTAGTTCTAAACTATTTTTCCTGATTATGTATATAAAATATTGATTTGGGATCCATGAACTGTCCCCTCGAATCTATTTGGTTCTACTTTCTCAGAGTTGAAAATTTTGAAAACATGTACCATCTTAAGAAAATTAATAAATTTCAAAAACTAAAAAAATAATATTTATCCAAGATGTATTCAATGTTCGTTTTTTATAAATATAATATCAATTATTAGGTTCTAGATGAAGTTCTCATTGATAATTAGTCTTAATTGGGATGTATTATTGATATAATAAAAAATCTAGTGACAAAAAAAGAGTGGATATATAAATATACACCTGCATTCCATGATTATTTGAAACCCGATCCAAAACAAAAACCAAAATGAGTGGTGGAAGATATTTCACCAGTAATTTTTTATGATAAAAACCAAATGTAGTTAAGGAGGAGATACTAATGGAATTTCTAATATTACTTAACACTCAAAAATTTATCAAGGTAGTACTTAATTTAAAACTTAAATGAAGATAAAAAAATTGGAGGCCAATATCTTTTGGACAAATCTTGGAATTTCATTGTTGAATATAAACTAAAACGTGTTCTTCCCCTAATTCATATTAAAATATAATAGCATCTCTTCATCTTATTTTATTATTTATAAAAAAATGAAAAATATGAACATATTAAGATTAATATTCAAATGGTCCAATTAAAAGAGAATAATTTCAAAGATGAATTACATGACAAGGAAGAATTATTTAATTATAATTAATGTTTTAATTTTATTTTATGAGAATAGTTTTTTAACTTCTCATTTTCTAAATTTTTTATAAAAAAATGATGAAGATAACCTTGTTTGAAAAGGAAGAGACCACCAAAGTGGTGTTGATCAACGAATAAGATTTAGGATATTCTATAGTGAAATTAATACATCCCCCACAACCACTTCTATACAATATTATGTTTTACACTATGAATATAATAGGTGGGGCCCCTATATTATCCCCCCACTATCAAAATATTTTTTTCTCGTTCTTCTTTATTAGGAGTTGATAATTTTATTATATTATATAGGATTCTCTAATATCAGAGTCTAATCATAGATATTGGGAAACATAACATGTTGTATTTCATCTCCCACAAACCACACACACCTTCTATTTTGGGATATTCTTCTAAATGTTTCTAGACAGTGGTAGTACAAGTATTGCTCCAACATAGGTGTCTAAACCAATAATGATACCTTTTATTTAACCTTTAAATTTCATTATTTTATTATTATGTTTTGAAATTTAATTGTTTATTTTAATGTCGTAAAATATATGATCGTAAATCGAGGAATCCACTAAAAACTAAATCAGTTTTTTATTTATTTTATTTATTTTATTTATGTTATAATTAATATTATATGTACATATAGTTAATGAAAATACGAGAAATAAAATTATTCTCAAAATAGAATATGTTTGTATGGGAGGAGGGTTGCAAATATCTTATTTGAAATTTTGTGTGTTCTTCCATTTTGTTTTTCATATTTTTTTTAAAACAATACATGATTTCCTTTTCCATTTTTGTTGTTTTTTAAGGATTCTGGAGAGAAATCATAAAATTTAGAAAATCCGATCAATCATAGTGTATTTGGAATATTTTCTGATTTTAATGTATCATGATTTAAATTATTATTGAATAGATGTTTTATCATTTTTTTAATATATTTAATTCACAAAGTTTCACTAATTGTGAAATTAATGTTCACTAGCACAATTCTAATTAAAAATAATACAAACCCGAAGAGGTTTATAAATAAATTTAAAATATTATATTGATTTATCATTTTTATGAAAATCTTGAGACGTTTTGTGTGATCCAAATAATTATATTTTTATGCATTTCAATATTTTTATTTTTCTTTGAATGTGTCATGTATGATTGATGATCCTCTTTAAAATCCGTTCATAAATTGAACATTAATTTTTGCCTAATATTTCATATAATTTGTATAAAACCACATGTATCCATGAAATACTGTGTTATGTAGCCACCTTAATATATTATTATCTTGTTAAAACCAAATATACAAGGTAAATTCTATATTATTATTGAACTAATTTGTGATGGAGGGAGATTTGGTATTGAAATTTTCTTTCTTAGAGAATCTGTTTGAGTTGAAATGAAAATTAATCTATTTCTATATAAATTTATTCTTTTAGGGAATTAATTTCATTATTGATGTATGAATGTTTGGCCAATATTTTATCACAATCATGATCTAGGTGTTAGTAAATAGTGGAACATTAAAATCATTATCTCGTTTCCTCAAAAATAAGATTCTATAGTGAAATTACATTTCTAAAATTATGGTGAAACTATTATACAAATATGGGGAAACAAGAAATAAAATTGTAAATGATTTTTTAATTAATAATGTAAAAATAATTAGTATATTACGAGATATTATGAGGTGTTTCATTCTTGTTATTATTGAGGAGTACACCATTATTTAGAAACATAGTTTTCATGAATTTAATTTAGATCAGATCTTATCTCCCATCATTCTTCCTTACATCTTTTTACATTTAAAACCTCAAAACCATCAAACCAAGAAAAATCCATGAGGTATAACTCATGAATTACACACTTTTCTATGAAAAGGGTATATATTAGGACGATATCATGCTAATGGAGACCACAATTGTTCTTAGTGATGATAAATAATCCTAAAAAGTTTTCCATTGAGGAAAAAATTAATTTACTAGAGAGGTTTCTACGACATGGACATGGGTATTAACATTAGATTTAATGAGTTTTTAATTATTTTATAGGTTTTACATATTTCTTATTAATTTACGGGGAATGATATTTTCATTGATATGATAATTGATCTGTGTTACTATTTCTTATTTCGTTCATTTTTTACCATGGTATTTGATGATTCCAAATGAGTGATAGGTTTCTGTATATGGGAATTCACAATGAAAATATTTTTGATAATTATACTTGTAATTTTAATGTTTTAATAACAACATAGTGTAATTTTAAGATAAATTGCCACCATTTTATGTTTTTAGAAGAAGTTTTAACTGAAAAGTGAAATGGCCTATTTTTTCATTTTTAATATTTTTAGTTAGATTTTTATTTAGGATAAAAAAATCAATAGACTCATCCAAATTGAAAAATTAAACTTTTTTATGTTCTATGTTCATTTGTATACATTTCAATGAATAGTAACAGTACTTGAATCCAATATTTGATGGCCTAAAAAATCTGACAAACCAGGACACAGAATCTATTCCCAAATCTGAAGAGTTGTGATGTTGTAAAAATATCAGACAAATAGATTGACCAATGGAAATAAAATACTACATGTAAATAGATAACCTGATAGGGAATATCCTCTATAACTGTTTCAATGATTTATATCTTTTATTTTGGTATGCAATTCATTTTAATCTAAATATTTGGATTATAAGTGTCATCCAACCAAAATAATTTTTTTAGAGTAATATTGAAATAAAATACTCATTTCTAGGGAAATCAATATTAAAATTCATTTGTTCACATATGCAATATATTGAAATTTTTTTTGGGAATACAACAATTCCAAATTAATCCATTTACTATTAATTCTATGTATATAATTTATGAGGTAATATCTAAAGATAAATTCTTATTTTTGGGCTATAAATTTTTTTCCCTAATCTATTTCGAAGTGGATATAAAATTTTGTTTTAATTATCATTTTTTTATTTATCGCTTACTTGTTAATTATTATTATTATTATTTTATTATATATAACTATTCTCCTCAATCTCATTACTTGATTTTTATCATTTTTTGTTACACACCATTCTTTTCGACAATGATCTTTAATAGTCATGACCATTAGTAACATATATGAGTATGTTCCTAGGGGATAAATCTAGTGTTGAACCTAGTTGTTTAAATATGTATTATTAAATTTATTATTTTCATTGAATTGGGAAGAGGGGGAATTAGTGGGGAAGGATCACTATTTTTACAAATTCTACAAATTGGTTATCTTTCTCTTCTTCAATATTATAATTTGATCAATGTGTTGGATGTGAATTCCCTCGGTCATCATAGAGTGCACCATATAACAACAACATGTGTAAAATAGGATGTTAAAACATATGATGGAGTATGTTTATTATGTAAATTATAAATTAATAATGAGATGTTGTTGTTTTACTCTAGGTCTTCTTCGGGTAAGACCTTCTCTTAGTTTAGCATTATCTGGTATACATTAATTTTCTATTGAATTATATATATATATATATATATATATTTACATACAAATTTAAAACCCACAATTTTATATTAATTAATTTTAAAATTTTTAGAATTTAATTGGTGAATATGGGAATCTAGTGTTGTGTGAGAAACCTCTTTGAGACCAAATTAGGGGTTGAATTATATTGTATGCCTAGGTAAATATTATATTTATTAGGGATCCATGAAAAATCATCACAGATTAGTGATGTTTAGGGTACATGCATGACTTCCCCATTCTAATAATGTATCCTTTCCTTAGGTTCTACTATTTAAAACAAACATTGCAATATATCTAGTCATGAAACCCTTGTGTGTGGTATGATCCCACCTTGTTTGTGTTTATCAAGATACAGACTGCTAAAAACATTATTTCAACAAGGCATCTAGGATTCATTCTGACACTCAAACGACCACCCTATCAGTAAAAATATACATATTTAACATCTAAATCATATTGTTGATATATGAAAATACTCTTAATGTAGATCTGAATCATAATACAAGAAATTATAACTTATCTATATTTAATATTTCAAATTCCACCTAAATTTTAATACATATAACAATTCAGGTCATTACAAAATTATAACATGTATGGAAAGTAAGTTATTACATTGAAGGGTTATCATTATAGTAAATGCACTTAATTTTGAAGCAAGGTAATCCACATGGAATTATCAAATGGATGAATTTTCGTTATCTAGTTTAAATTTTTTTATAATTTTTCTATTATGTTACATAAATCCAAATAGATTCATGGAAATGTGTATATATCAATTTAAAATTGACTCTAGGGTGAGTGGATTTTATTATATTTTTATTATCTTACTCTATATCATAATGTAGATATTTCACTCATCTATATATATTTCCTATTATTAGTTACCAATGAAAATTAGTTGATCATCATATACAATGATACAAATAGTTTGATATTCACTGTAGTCAAATCATTTTTATTTTATATTTCATCTTACCTACATTTGAAAAGATAATCATGCAAGGATATGTTCTAGATTAACCGATATTACATATAAGATTTTTCCCAACTATATTTTTAAAAATAATGATATTTTGTTTGATTCGTGTTCTAAAATAGTTTATATTCCATCAATTTTCCAATGTTTATTACAAACACTGCCAAATAGATGACATCTCCCATTTTTTTACTCAATGTGGTCTAGTTGGACTCTAATAGAACTTCTATAATAGATAGGTAGACTGAAAAATATAAATATACTCAATGTTGTCATTACTATAAGAATCATATTTAAATGTTATGTTTGTGAACCCACATTACATAATACATATAATATACTTCCTAGTAACCATAGTATTTCGTAATCATTTATGCATAAATGGGGTCATATGGGAAGTGAATTTCACTCATTAAATTTAACATATATTACATAATAATCCTATTGAAAAACCAACATGACCCATTCACATAGTAAACATTACAGAAATAGATAACATATTTATTTGGCGAACATATTACAGTTCCGTGAGTTTTGTTATAGCACCATTAAATCACTTTAATGAGAACCACACTATTAGAGATACATTCTTGGATGAAAAAGAATAGTGTCTTGGGAAAACATTTCTCATATGAAAATTGTATATAATAAACCATAAAAATTATTTGAATTATTAGTATACATCCTTATATATAAATAATTTTCTCCATAGTACATTAGCCAAATAAATATATACATCTTGGAATGGGGTGATCTAAAAGCTCAATAAGGTGAAGAATAAGGGACATCAATAAATAATACAAAAGTGAGAATAATCAACATCATTTTATAATGATAATAGGATCATCATCAATGACATGAGAGAAATATTTGTGACATGAAAGGAATTTTTCATATTCATAATAATTAAACATTGTAACATATTTTTCAA
The DNA here is from genome assembly GCA_963277665.1 of Viscum album. Lineage (NCBI taxonomy): Eukaryota > Viridiplantae > Streptophyta > Magnoliopsida > Santalales > Viscaceae > Viscum > Viscum album. Next base: position 861,660,278 of record OY728151.1, read on the forward strand.
ATACAAAACATAATTGTGAACAGATCCAGTATCATGTTCATACATAATGTTTCTACATAATTGTAAAATAATAAGTATGAAAAATGATAGCATCAGTTTCAAACATAATACACATATTATCATTATAAATATCGCATTACACATTTTTTGTAGTTATAAATATTTTTGATCCAACCCATCACATTGTAATGTATGTTTTATCATGCATTCCACTAGGAAATATAATAATCACAGTCATGAAATAACCCATAGAAAGGAATTGGTTTAATAAATAATATCACAACTAATATTTCATGGAATAATATTTAATATTTAAAATTGAAATTGGGGATATCATACTATATAATATAAGTTTATTTTTTACTTAATAATACACTTCATAATATAATATTTAGATGTTTATGACAATAATAACAATCTTTTGAAAAATCATTATGTTTCAATGAAATCATTCCAAAATGGTAGAAAAATGTATATCTCCGATACGAAAATGTTTCTAAATATCGAGGTATAATTTAGTGATATTAAGTAAATATTAATACTAAAATATACTGAATGATAAGATACCTCAAAATGAGTTGGGTAATATAATCCCCTAACAGTAATTCTCTATTTATTTCATCACATTTTCACCTAATAAGTTATAAATTGGAATTTTTTTATATAATTAAACAAAAAATAAATTATATAAATTTATTTAACTATTAATTAATAATAATAATATAATTATATTTATTAATTTTCTATTATTGATGTTGATGTGTTTTGATAACATGAATACCTAAAAAATCAGGTTTTTCTTCGATATCTCTATTTTTCCAATAGTAATTTATACATTAGTAGATTTAATTATAGAAGAATAAAATACATATTTTAAGACATTTATATATTATAAATAATTTATAACAACCCTTATTAATTTTATTATAAGGAAAAAATTTGCACTGACCTCAATGGTGGTAAACTAGTCGTTACTGGGACATTGTTTCAAAGAGGAGGCTTGAGACGAATAACATTTGATTTTATTAAAAATAAAATTTTTATACAATATTTACATTACAAAAATAATTTAAACTTAAATTAATATTAGTTTAATATTTTTTACATTATAAAATAATATATGAATATGAAATATTAAAGTCACAATAAAATAAAAGGAATAATGTACATTACCACTTTTAGGAAGTGGTTTCTTCTATATGACCCATAAAATCACAAGTGATTAGAGTCTGATTATTCTATAAATTTAATAAGAATTATAATATTCATAGTAGTGGTTATTTCGATATAGTTTTGGAATTGATAATTTGTAGAGGAGTGTCTTTGTAAGGGGAGGGAATGATATTATTGATAATTGATGGGTAGGGTGTTTTAGAATAAGATATAATATCAATATTAATCCTTTTAGTAGTGATATTTTTGTAATAATTAATCATATATTATTAAAATTAAATTGATTTAAGAAATTTCAACCCTTTATAAATGGAATTAACTCTTTAATTAATAATGAACTTGGAATAAATGTATATTTTTTATTTTAAGAGAAGAATTTTTAATTGTTAATCCGTAGATTTATTTTTTATATTGGATATAAGGTTTATAATTTGTAAATTTATAATTTTTAATATATAACAAGTTCATAGATGATAAAATTATAATAAAATTTGTGATAACATTATTACATTATCAATGATGTTATTTAAAAAAAAAACAACTAATAATAAATTGTATTTTTACTATTCACCGAAAAAATAAAGAATTTTAACCAATTTCAAATAATATTCCATAGAAAATTTTAACATGATAAATATAAAAATGAAATTCATTTTATGAAAATAATTTTCCAACATTGGTTATTTTAATTTTTAAAATAATAATTTTTATTTTTAAAAAATAAAACAAGAAAAATTTATTTCAAATATATATAAATTTTAGTTGAGTTCATAGTCATGATATTAATTTTATAGAATTATAATATTTTTATTTACACAAATTTTAAATTATCAATATTATTAATGTTATCTTATTTTTTGTTCCAATAAAATTAATATTCCATTGGTCATGTTATAATTCCCAATTAATTGGTTTCTTTTTCCAATAGCCAAGTTACTCTTCAAATGATAACATTACTATTATAATGCATAAATTAACTACTATATATACAAATTCATTACATCATTCATTATTCATCACAATAAAATTAAATTTTCTAAATTTTTATTTTTAGTAATGTAAATTTCATTACTAATAATCTATTTTTCTATATTTTTGGTAGTTGGGAAATGATTACAGATGATTAAAAGGATCCAATTTTTTGAATTATACTTTTCATAGTTAATTTTTATTGTATTATAATAATGATTGTTATTTTATGTGGCTTAGTTATAGATTAGTGAGATAAACCTTATTAGTATAAATCATTTGTCAGTTTCCTTATGTTTTTTATGTTTATAATAATATATCATATAATCCACTTTTATTTGAAGAAAAAAAATATCATTTAAAAATTCTAGGATGCTTATTTATTCCCCCAATTAGATATTTATTCCCAAAAATTTGAACTCATATTTATGGATGATAATAGTTGAGTTTATTCACTTTCATTATTTCATCTACTACCAACATCTCCTCTTCATGTTCAAGGTTAGAACACAGAACATTGACAAAGATAACTATCTTGTTACATTGAACGTTGTCTCTATGGTCCAATATTTCCATTGGCTACTCCTCATATGATATTTCTTCCTCTAGTTTAACCATATATAGATTCAATACATGTGGGAGATCAGATATGTAATCATTGATAAATATTTGTGGAGAAAATTATAAAATTGAGAAATTTTCTGTTGAAGTTATATTCGATAGGCCACTGATCCAATGTTATAAAACAAATAAAGGAGATAGTGTACCTAGGTATTAGATTAAGTTTGTTTCAAAACCAGATGACTCTCTTCAATAGTGATATTTTATTGATAACATCATCCACAACATCAAAAATCATGTCCCTTAAATAGTTGTCTGTATTGATCTTCTCCTAAATATGATCATCTTTTATATGTTGTTGGATCGCTTGGTCCAACACATTCATCTCTAGAAGAAGATCATATCCATGTATATTTCATTATCCAACATCATACCATCATGATAGCTCCCATAGAGCAATTCATAGTTAGAAATAGCAATATTTAATGGAAGATGTTATTGTATAAGAACTCAACTGATGGATGGGGTTGATCAAATCCCAATTTTAATTCCATTAAGTTATTCTTCATCTTGTGATCAAATGTATGAATAGTCCATTTATATTGGTCGTCAATTTGGGGTGACAAGATGTGATGAAATTCAATTCATTTTTCAATGAATTTTGAAGACTTATATAGAATTTATAAGTGAACAGTGAAACAATATTTGAGATTGTCAAAAATTTTCCCCATAGATTCTTATCACCTCATTTTAATATATATTTATATACTATAAAATAGTGAAATATTATTTAATAATAATGTCGTGGAAATTATTATTGAGTCTATCCCCGTAATCTATATCACATTGTCTCATTTTAATGTCTTCAAGAGAACTTTCGTAAATTCCATAGTGATGTTATCCAATTTCCACATGGGTAATGGTAATGGTTTCATCATACCCATAGACTGTTATCAATCTTCTTTAACATTATCACATATTAAGAACTTTTAGGTTTACTCAGATATATCCTTCATTATATTGTCCCACTAGAGGTGAACTCAGAGATCACAATACATCTTGGTTATTCCAAGATCGATGGAGAAAAGTGATTTGTTATCATTATACAGTATTTAAAACTTTATCTAATTAGATTGACGTACTAAAAGTATAGTTCCAATATAAATCATGCCATCATCATCGATATTGAACTCATGAAGTATCCATTCCTTTACAAAGTTAACATTATTTTTAATATCTAGATCACCCCTTCAGGTCTCCTTGATCATTACATGGATAGATGGATGATAAATAAATTTTACAAGGTAGTATTTCTTCCCATATAATAAAATTTCTATATCCATAAATTTCATTTAGATTGGGGTATGGTCATTCTCTATTAACATCTTGGATTGAGTACCATGATCTTCACTACTAAGAGTATCATCTACCATGTTCCTCATTATTATATGGTACTAAATAGGGACATCATGGTCTTTAATTAGCTCTATGCTTCTTAATTGATATATGATGGGTCATTCTGAGTAAATATAAACTTCATAATCTTTTGATATATATATATGTAAAAATTCTCTCTTGAGAGGTAGTGTTCAAAAATATTCAAGGAAAACATCAGAGCTTCGAACTCCATATCATTTGATTAATGGTTATTCATAAGGTTCATTATTTGTCTTAGGGTTTGGGATATTAATTTTTTATTATCCATGAGTACAAATCACAATCCATTCAATGATGCATAGTTGAGAAACCCAAAACCTTCTCAACTTGATGGTAGTGTGAGTATAGGTATAGCGATTCACCTTTTCATTATCCTTATTTATACATCACCTCATTATTTAAAATACACATACATTTACCAAAAGTGTGTTATCATAGTACTAGAACTACTAAATTGTGAGAATGTTCAAAAAAAAATTTAGTAATACAATACAAAACAATAAAATAAATTAATTTCTATGAGACTAGTAGGTATGATCCATTCATCATTTTACCCTATAATTGAAGAATCCAAATTAATTATATCAATTATGATCAAATGCCCAGATAATATGGCTTTATGCATCCCAAAGTCACAAATAATAAACTTTCTATACATTTTCACCCTCACTAATATGGGTAGTACAATCCATATATGTTTTTTCTTGTTCTTACATTGTATTGGAGTAAATGAGAACATATTGATTAAATTTTATCAAAAATATATTAAGGTAGAAAATATAAACTATATTCATCAAATTCATGAAAATTTCATGGGAATTATTAATTATGAATGTAATAACTATGAAATCATATTTCGCATACCTGTTATTAATGTAATTCTTCAGAATATATTCCTTATTAACATTATTTAATGTTATATAGAATGGGGATATACTTTTAAGATGTGGTAAATTACACATAGTTTTTCAAACATGTAATCAATACATAAAAAGTGAAAAAATTTGTTTTATTCTCCATGTTAATATTCTGGTAATATGTATACAACATCATTGATCAATCCTTTATCTTTATAAAGTTTCATTTGCACCCCAAGATGAGGGTCTAGGTCATGTTAAACCATTTTCCAAATTCTATTGTATCTTATTCTTTATCTCCAATAGTTTTATAGTGATCATACAATACAGTCATTTTGGGATATGAGTAACTCGAAATGTAATATTTATTTATAACAGATCCTCTTGTTTTGGTGGATGTATACAAAACACTTTAGGTAATACATGAGTGAATTCCCTAAAATTTAAATTTCATCATGGTTTATCTTTTACTTTGACTCACACAATTGGTCATAGTATTCATTATAATACGGAATCAACTCCCATTCCATAGAGATATTTTCAAAAGGATATACTTGATCTTCATTTCATTTTCAATATAGGATAGGATGGTTTAAAATATAGAAATATATTTTATTTTCTGATTACCTGATTTGTTCTCCAAATTATGAGATCCAGTAATTGATTATTATAGAATCAAATTCCACCAATATTTGGATTACATGACAATTTAAGGAAAATTATTTCATATTATAATTGGATAATAGTCCAAAAATTGGTTTCAAGGATTTCACCTATATATTTATTTGTAGATATCTCTACTTCAAGGTATTGGGGATTTGATTCAATAGTTCTACAATACATGCATGATATAAAATAATTCAAAAAACAGAAATAAAATTAAAAACATTCCATCATTATTTGAAATGAAATTTAAATATTTATGGATTCATTTTCTCACATAACATCAGTATTAATTAGGAATAATATATCACTTTCCCCCTTGGATATGGTTATTCCTGATATTGATTACTCTTAAAGACCCGTGGTTTTCATCATTATCTTGAATATTTCAATTTCCCTTACTGTTTATGTATTGAAATATGGGTCATGTATTATGATCTGAAATCTTTTAATCCACCATGTTTTATAGATTCTTTGTGTATCATTGATATTCATGATAATGGTGGTATTATTTCCTAAAAATAATACATTTCCATTCTATTTGAGGAAAATCCCATTATTAATCATCACACCTTTTTTATATTTGGTTTATTGGAGCCTCGTTCTTCAAATTCCATTTTACAAAATTTCATGATAATAAAATATTACCTTATTATTTCTATAACCATGGGAATATTGAAATATCTCTATATCCTCTTTAAGGGATCATTTTTCATTTTCTTCGCAACTCAAATAGTGTCAAAAAGATATATAATTTAAAAGTCTTGTTTTTTGAAACCACTAAATAATCTATCTATTCTATTACCCAGATTGATACAAAATCCTATATTGTATCTTGATAGACATGAAATTTTTAATCAATAAAAAAATTTAATTTTTCCCTTAGCATTAATTTTTAACTCTCCATATGTGATCAATGAGTTATAGTTAAATAATTATTAAGAAACAATTTACTATGTTATATCCACCCAATCTCTACTATTTAATTATTTGTATCTTTATTCGTTATCAAATCCGACCAATTATTATATTATCAATCTAAATGATATACATCTAGTGACACCATCACATTCTTGGAATAATAGAGCATATAAAATATCTTTTCCACGGATTTAACCTGTTGTATTATGACAAGTGTTTTAAAAGATCCACTAAATTGTTGTGATATTTACTAAATAAAATATGCAATGGATATTATATCCTTTTTGGGTGAAGGATATATTTTCAAATGGTTAGGGTTATTGTTCATAGACAAATATATAAGGGTGCTAATTTCTATGTTGCATTTAACTCCAAATCAAATAACATTGGGAATATCATTCAAACTATCATTTCATTGTCCTTCACAGTGTTAATTTTCAATATTTATAATAGTTCCAATCATTTTCTAAATTATTTTTCAAAAAATTTGTATATAAATAAATAAATAATAAATTATGTATTCTCATATGCAAATTAACTCTAAATGAATATATTATGGTGTCCCTATTTTTAATATTTTTCTACGATGATTTTTTCCATGCAATTTTCCTACACATAGACTCAAACATGTGTCTTCAGTAATGGGTTTTAATAATAACTCACCAATTTACTGTACCATTATCTGATGTAAACAATTGATACAAGAACTTTTCTTATAGGACCATTACATAATTTTTAAGATATACATCATAGTAATGTCATGAACAATGGACCAAAGGATTAGTACGCTATAAAAATTAGGCTCATACACTTATTGTACTTAATAAAAGACAAACTTTATTTAAATAATTATTATTAGTCCTTCCTAACCAATCATATCCTCTTTAGTAAATTTAGTCACATGTGGAAATACATTAATGAATAGAGTGAACTAAATTTCTAGTGTGGGTAATAAAATGGGTGATAAATCAATAGTACATGGGTGAGAATAATAAACATTATCATGTAATAAGTAAACGATAATCATAAACATAATTATGGAATGATTTTATATAATAATGGTAATGTTTTTATGGATAAAATGAAACATCAAAGCATAGTATTCAAATACCTTGCATATATTTTAATAATACTACTATCATGTTTACGCATAACATGTGAGAATACTACTAAAATAATCATTATAAACAAATATATCATCATGTTCACACATAATACACATAATATCATGATATATAATATATTAACCAATGAATTAAATGGATATATAATTATTATCCCACCCATAAATTCATGCAATGCTCATAATCATGCATTCCTTGTGGAAATATAACAATAATAGTCATGAAATAACCCAGGGAAAGGAATGGTTTTCCGAAATAACTAAATATTAAATATTTCATCGAATAGTCATTAGGATTCATAAATAAACAAGAGAGATAATTTTAGGAAATAAAAATTTAGTTTTTTTCTTTGAAGAATTGACAAATTAATATGAGTTAAATATGTTTTTTAGAAATAAACATCCTTCTAAAAATTCCTTGAGATTGGTATAGAAATTATTTTGATATAGAAGAAAGAATTATATTGAAAAAATGAAAGGGTTAATAAATATTAAGATAAAATTATAGGTTATTATATGAATATCTATACCTAATATAATCTAAAACTCATGATGACTCAAATAAATTGAGAAGGGTTAGAGAACCCCCTTACACTAAATCCTTCATTATTTCGTCACATTTTATGCTTCTAAATAAAAAAACATTTTTTATTAAAAAAATTAACAAAATATAATTTTTAAATTTATATATATATATATATATCAATGATAAAAATTAGTTTATTTCTCTTGAATTCTCGTTTTGAAGTTAAAGTTTTTTGATATCATGTTTTCCATAAAAATTTAGGGTTTTCTTTGTTTTTTTCGATCAAGGTAATTTTAAAATAACTACAATTAATTACATATGAAAAAAATAAATAAAAACAAACTTTTAAATATCCAAAATTATATATTATAAATATTCATAAATTTTTTGTTAATGAAATAATTGTTAACTTCCACATTGCAGATTAACCAGCTATTATTAAGACATTATCTGAAGATGAGGTTTGAAATTTATAATATATGATTATATATTAAATATAATATTTATATTATTATTTTATTTTCATGATTCTTTTAAAATATTATATAATTTTTTTTAATAATGTTTTAATTAAAAAATATAATGAGTATATTAAATAAAAAATGAAAATTAAATAATTGAAGGGATGGACATTACCTCTTTCTTGAAGTGGTCCCTTATCTATAACAATAATTTCATGAAGGATTAGAGTTTTGTTACCCAAAAAAATACCTGCAGATTCTAATTTGATTATTATTGAATATTTGGTTAGAATATTGTATTTATTAAGTTGGGTGCATTGGTTTTCCATGAGGATGAAAAGGAGTTATTTATTAAGGAGGAGAGGTGTTTTGTAGAATAAAATATCATATAAAATTTTATATAAAATGTAAACAATGTAATATTGATATTTTAGAATAAAATTTATCTTATACTAAAAAAATAATATGGATTTACAGAGTTAAATTTCTTTATCAACTTAATTCACTAATTTATTAAACAAGGAATGTATAACAAATAAAAAATAGTATTTTAACATATCAAATTTGATTATAGACATTAGAAAATATTTTTTTTCATTTAGAGATTAAGATTTCTATTTAAAAATGCATCTTTATTATCAAATATAACATTATTGTAGTAAGAAACAAATTTATAGTTGTTTTTGTCCACTAATATATCATGAATGATGTAATTTGAAATACAGTAGTTATGAGAAAATATTATGCTTACTATTCACATAAAAATCTATGTAATTTAGAATTTTATAAAAAAACACTAATCGATAATTTAGAAATAATAAATTAAAAATATAAATTCATTTACTCAAAATACTTTAATAAAAAGTTAAATTAAAATTTTTATATAAAATATTTTTTTAATAAAATGCCTCAAAATTTAGTTTATAACAAAATTACATATATTTTCATGAGTTTTTAATACTAGTATTTATTTTATTATTTTATAATATTTTAATTTAATTAAATTACACATGAAAATATTATAAAAACCTTTTTTATTGTTTTGAGGTCAAACTACTATTCTGATTACTATTAACTTTTTCAATAGGCCATGTAACTATTCCCAAGATTCATATCACAATTCCAACGACCAAATTACTATTCCAACTATCAGATTTTCTCAGATAAATACAAATTCCTTATGTCATGCATTATTAACCTTCCTCTACATGTTCTACAAATATAATTTTTATAATTACTATTATATTACTAATATTCAAGTTAGTTTCTATAGTTATGATTATTAAGGTGATAATTACAGTAGTTTTTAAGCATTTAAATTTTCACATTTTCATGTGTTAATTAATATTTTTTTACTAAATTTTTATATTATTAATTTTCAAGCGTTTATTTTTTATTAGTGTACCAATAATTATTATGGAAATAATTTTCTTTTGTTTCTTCATTTGTTTGATGTATGCTATACAATATAATTTGTAAAACTTTTATTTGATGAAAAATGTATAATTTATAAAATCTAGGTTGTTACCACTATTATAACAATTCTATAAAATAAATAACAACCAACAGATATGAAAAAGAAAAATAATCACAATGAAAACATGGGATATCCTATAATATATAATGATAACTATAACCGAAGACATATATATATATCCATATGATTATAAAAAAACCAATGATAACCAAATTAAATTTCCATGAAGTTTAAATGCAAAATGTATAACAATATCTTCCCAAGATAACCCCACTCAACATGTCTAGAAGAATTGAAAAAAAGTCATTATTGAATCTTATTTCCAATTAATATGAGACCCCAAGTATTATTAGTTTCTATTTCAACTAATCAGGAATAATAAGGTCTATAGACATCCCATGAGGATACATGTAAGTAATTATTACATCATATTAGTTAGTCGATCACCACATAACCTCATCCAATCTAATATAAAACTGAGTGTACATAGTGACACTATAATTTATTAAAGTAATAAATAAAAAACCATATTCAAAATATCATTTATATACTAATTGAAATAGAAAATATAATCATGTATATTGATTTACATGTGCTGTAAAATATACAACTAAAAATAGCCCCCTTGATATGACCCATTCTAATAATCCTTGGAAATTGTAATGTATTTATTATCTAATTAGGAAGAAAATTTCACTATTATATATCCTGGAAACCCCGTTAATCATTTCAAATTATCAAATTCATATATCTATATGGATTTATTAATCATATAATAACATTCATACCCATATTCAACGTCTTGGGTACGTATAACCATTTATAACATTTTTTAGCATATCCACCCATTTTTAAAAAACTATAGAATATATATATATATATATACAAATCTAGAAATAATTATAATTTCCATAAGGATGTAATTAAACATACACGAGTAACATGAAATAACTAATATACTAAAATAACTAGAATATAAGGAATTGTAAGGAAAAATTAAAAGTGGAAGCATATAAATAAATTTTCCTAAAAAACAAATCGGATTGAAACTATATTTTGGTGAAAAAAATAGTTGAACATTTTTTTGGTTGAGTCTTACTATGCCTCATAAAATTGTAAACCCCACATTATTATAATACACGTGAGATGAGGTTTCACATAAAAATTCCCATTCTGAACATTATTTTGGATTCTAGAAGAAGAGAAGAAAATAATACTTTATATATTTGATAAACCTAGTTTAGTGACCCTTACCCCATTAACTAGAAGATGGTGTATTATTTATTACATTAGAATAATATAAAATGAATCTCGTCCCAAAAGAATAAGTACTTAGTATTATTGACAAAAAACATACATAGATGATTCCCATGTTACATTTGAATAAATAATCTATAATTTTTTTTTGAAAATATCACTATTCCCAATATAATATATTTGGATATCATTCAGATTACATTTTATGGATTTAAATGAAATTTATCAAAATAAGGGTGATCTCAAATAATTAGTAATAGTTAGATAAATTAGAATCTATAATGTGTAAATAAGAGATTATAAATAATTCATAATCAATATGGTGAGGTAAATATTTCGATACACATTTTATTGAATCCATTAATGAATATTAATATTATGTAAGGCATAATAAATATAGTAATGTAAAGTTATGAATACACATTCCATTTAATCAATAACATGACTATCATGATTAAAAAAGGAATAATAAACATGGAAGGGTAAAGAGGGGAAAACACATTCCATTTAGTTAATAAACATAGAATGAAATGCATCAAAATATAACATTGTTTTAAAAATATAAAAAATAATAATCAATGAATTATTAATGATGGATATTATTAATTATTGGATGTATTAATCTGAAAAATCATGATAATACTACTATAATGACCTTTCACAAGATAGTTTAAAATTTATCTTTTGGTATACACCATGAAAACCATTTAACTATATCTATCCAAATAATTCATCCCACAAGACTATTAATGTATTAATGGGATGCCTATTATTTTTCCCACCTTAATCATCATGACAAATAAATTCATTATATATTTAATGATGCATCTAATTCATGATAAATATTCTTTATCAATAAAATTTATTATCAATCACGGAGTATTTATTAAAAAAATATTTCATAGTCATTAATATAACATTAAAAGTAAAATAAAGAATATAGTAATGAAAAAAATTGTAATAGTACTATACATGATAATTTATATTGATATTTTTTGGTAATATAATATCTAATAATAACCCAAAAGTAAATATTCCAATGGTATGTTAATGATTAAAATATTTATTTATAAATATATTGTGAATTCATTCTCTACTAGAACAGATTTTTAATGAATCCTTATAACAAATAAAGATAGTAACAATATAATATATCCCTAGTGTGTCATATGTGTAATAAATGGCTGATTTCATTGATGAATAAAAATATCCTAATAACCTTTTAAGGATAAACATGTGGAAGATAGCTATTTAAATATTAAAATATTTATAAAATTAAAAGTTTAATTTGTTTTGAAAATAAACTTTAAATCATATAATGTATAATTTATAACTTTACATGTCATGATGGGTTGATATTTACATCATGTCATACACATTTAAACAATGGTTTCATGCACATTTTTCAACAATATCCATATAGGCCATGTCTGAAAAACAACATGATGAATCATTTAGGTATTTCTAAAAAAGACAATCATGGTTAAAAATTTCATAAAAAATAATTTTTATATTGGTAAAATTCATTTTAAAAAATAGTACTTGGAGGAATGTTTTTGATGAATAAGAATTTTCTACTAAAGAGAGAAATAAATTCATGGTTACTAAAAAAATTCTAAAAAAATTTATTTAAAAAATAGAATAAAATGGTAATTTTTTTAATAAAACATATCGAATAAATAGGGGATAATAAAATAAAATGGATGTTTGAAACAATAGAAAATTATTTAATTCAATTAAAACAAACTAAAAATAACCCCATTAAAATGAGATTGTAAAATATTCTATTACAATTATGCTAAAATTGATGTGATAATTAACAAATTAATAGATTATATGTATCAAATGAAAATAAAAATAAAAACATTTTTAAATAAAACATAATATTTTCATATTCTTCTCAACACATAATATTAAAATTAAAAATCCAATGATGAAATAATAATACTCAATGAAAATTAATTGAGTTGTGAACATTTTATACTAGGGCATCTATTATGTCAACTCACCATGGATAAAATATTTAACCTTATGAAATTAAATTATATTTTATATTTATATTACATTTCAAATTGGTACTATATAAACCATATAAATTAAATTGTGTTCATAACATTAAAATATTTTTTAATGAATGGAAATTTAGATGAAGTCTCGTAACCCACAGTTTTTTGGATGAATGTGATTTATCCTCCAATATTATGGTTTTAATAAGATTATTAATATAAAAATGAACCATATAAATAATTATAATGTCATATAATATCATTTTATAATATATTATTACACATATGTTAATAATATTTCATAATTACATTTGTATCGAGTGATTTCTGCATTGTTTTCTTTGGCATATTTTAAACTGATTATTTAGGTTCATGAAAATATTATAATATTTATTAATATAAATAAATAAATATTTTTTATAAATATAAATATTACTCAGTAGATAAAATTTTATAATCATTAATGTCATTTGTAAATATATAATGGGTCACATCACTTCTTGGATATGGTAGGTTGTACATATACAGAATTGACATTCTAATTTGTATAATGGTGGAATGGTTAAAAAATTAGGTTAACTATTAATTCGAAAACGTCAATATAACCCCATATATATAACATATATTCATTAAATTTATCATTATTGCATTCCATTTAAATAGTAAGTGAAAAATGAATCATATTGCTTAAGGATGTGTTAGTCTTCCATATACATGAGTGACTTTGTAATAATTCTAAAAGAATGGGAATGGAAATGTAAAATGGGTCATTAAAATTTTATAAGAATAATATGTGGATAATTAATATATATATATCAAATAAATAATTATTTACAATAAAGAGTAGAGTTGATGGAAAATGAGTTAAATTGGATCTCAATGTGGTAGTCTGTCGTACACGCGATCAATTAAATCATTCCAATTTGGTCAGGGAGGATATAAATAAAATATTTTACATTAAAATAAAATAAAATAATTATAATATATACTATTTTATTATTATACTATTATTAGTTAATAATATTTTAATGAGGTGAATACTAAAGAAAATAAAAATTATCATTTATGAATGTTACCTCATCTTCTGGATACAACATTAGGTTTTCCTTAAAATTATTCCTAAGAAGAATTTATGATAAAAGAAGGTTATATAATAGGTTGGAATGGGATTAATGAAGTGATTTGGGTTGTTATTTCCTAAGACATTTGGCTTTGTTTGCATGATATAAGAGGAAAGTGGATGGCCTCTTATATATTGGGGATAGGTAGCACCGGGAATTTTTCACGATAATAAATTACCCCATATTTTTGACTTGAAACAAGAATAAAAAAGGTGTAATTGTTTAAAATAAATGGTTATAATATATAAATATTTCTATTTAATAGGTTTTTGAATAGTAGGTTTGTCATTTTAACGATATATTTTTTGCTTAACCCCTCGATAAATGTAGTTTAACCTTATCCATTTTAATTATTAATAATTTTTTTACAATTAAAAATGATAAAATAAAATATTAAATATTTCTATAATATAAATTAGAATTTTTTCTAATATAGAATCCATATTTTAGAAATCAATTCACTAATGTTGCAGTCTCCAATTTAAAATTCTTCTTGTACAAATATTGAAAAAGAATTTTTCCTAAGAGAAGTTTTTATGAGTGTATAATGTTTTAATATCAAAATTAAAAATGAATGTTATTAAAATAATATAAATTGTATTTATTATAGTAAAATTATACTAAATTTACATTAAAAACAATTTAAAATATAATTTATTTTCATTACTATTTTCACTAAAATATTATTTTCGATAAAAATTAGAATTAGTCATCATTCATGAAAGAATTAGTATTTTTGGGAAATTATCAATGATTCAACAGAAGATAATTTGGAAATTATTTTTTAGAAAAAAATTAAATTATCCAATAAATTTATTTAAAGAGGTAAAAATTAATTTTGAATTCCTTGTGTAATGTGAGACTAACACACACATTATAAAAATAATTTTTTTAGAAAACATTTCTCTTTAATTCAAAGGAATATTATATTATTTATAATCAATTGATAAAAATAATTATCATTATTAAGATAGTTCTATTTATACCCTCCAGTTTAATGGTTTTCAATAATGTTATATTATATTATATTGCATATCCTTTGGATTCAGGGATTCATCATCTGTAAGCTATTAGAGAGATCATATTTATATAAAATGGAATTTTCCAAAAAGTCATGTGTAGTTAAATTATATTCAATGATAAATGTTCCATTTTTGATACACTAACCAATTGAAATTTCATATTTATAGTTTCTTAGGTTTTACATTCTTCCAACATTTTTTAATTTTCATCCTCACATTTTTAATATATCCCCAGATGTAGAGGTATTTACATTTTAAAAGTCCTTTTTTAAAACACCATTTCATAAAACGGGTTACAAAAAAATCATTTTGTAATAGGAATGATAAATTTCAAAAGTTATATCAAATAAAAAATAACTATTTTTAGAACATTGGGAATAAAGGTTGGATGTTAATATATAGACTTGTAAAAAAATCATAATTCTCAAAAACTAATGTAGGGTGATCGAGGCCATTAATCATAATAATTTTAAGGATAATGTTAATTTAAAGAACTATTATAACATAAATATGTAATGAGTTAAAATACCATTAATTATATAGATATAAATGTGATATGATAACATTTTTGGTTCATGATGCTATTCCAAATGTTGAGGAATTATTTTACTATATACGAATAATACAAAAAATCCATACATTATTGTTTTCTATTTTAATATCATAATTCAATATTTTCATTATTTATGATCAATTTTCAATTAATTTTTTAATCCTTGCAATAAATACGCAAAAATAAAATTTTAATTCATTAATAAAAAAATTAATTATTAAATTGTCATAATGTCCATCGAATATTGATATGTGTTTCCAACTATTTCCAAATATCTTTTGAAACCAATGTGTTTAAAAATTAGTAATCTATAATACTCAACAGTAACACCACTGGTTCATCAAAACGATTTATTAATCAAATTTTTTATGTAAGAAAATTTCATTTGCACCTGAAATTAATGTAGGCCAGTGGTAGGTTTTAAGCCCTTGTTGTCCTTCAGTTGTGGGATCAAGGTGCATGGCCATTCGAGTATCATGAGGGTTTCTTACGTCATACAAATTATCTATTCTCTGTTACTATTTTAATATTTTTTTATTGTTCCCAAACTATTATTAACCTAATGAGATACAACATAAATGATAATAAAAAACATTTAGGATAGAAATATCACTAAAAATATATAGATTTTTTCTAATAAATTCTTCCACATGTAATTTTTTCAAATACTAAATTAATGGGTTACTTTTCCATAATTGTTTTCCAAAATTATCCATACACATGATAGAATATGATAACATAATTCCCAGTAATGTTTTTTAATACTTAAAACTTATGATAAATATTAAAGTCATAAACCCATGATAGTATACATAACAGATAATTTAAAAAAGACAAATATGCTTCTAAAATTTAAGACAATCATTATATTTTTCAAGTTTCTCATTAAAAATACCACGGGAAAAAATAATTCCAATTTTGATTTCCGGAATCCCAATCCATAAATATATGAACCATTTTATTTAATTATAATTCCTTCATTATTTCATGGGTTAAATTTTGGTAAAGGAAACCCCCATAGATAATTACTACGTTCCTCATCATTAAGAAGAAATAATATATATGAATCCATAGGTTGAAATTTATTTCCTTCAATCAAACTATTCATTTTTAGTTTTAAATTCATTACATTATGACATTATTTTCAACACATAAAACATTTTAACATTACATTATTTCATTTTATATGGTGTCTCATTCCACATTCCTAACATGAACGAAATCGAATATCCATTCATCTATGGTGTCAATCACATGCATTATTAGAGAAATAAATACCTCTATTCATTAGTGATTCAGATAGAGTTTTTATATTTATGTATTTAATCATATTTCAAGATAATTGATTTGTTATTATTACAATATCACATAGTAATGTCATTAACTTATATAGTTGATCATTGTCACCAAATTTTCTTTTATATTAAATGTTATCTTGACTGCTTCAATTATATCCATTGGATAAAAGAAAAAATAATAGTGTGGAAAAATAATAATATTGGGGGAACCACATAATAATTTATTGTATTTCTAAATCATGAGACAATAAATTTAATATAATAAACCTAAGGAATTAAATAAGATATTCATTTTCATTATCTATTAAAATATATGATAATAGTTTGTATTGAAATGTGCATTAATCAAATCATACCCCCCATGAGTGTCGAATCAGGTGAATAGAAAAGCTCATTGTTATATACATGGTAATATATATGTCAAGCCTCTCATGTTTTTCTGAGAATTTATGCCTATGTTTATAATTTCTAGACTGATATTCACGTGTTGTATATATAAAGGGATGTGCTTCCTTGAAAATCCAAATATTCCATTCCTAAAAACATTATTATGTTGTCGTATGCATATAATATTTGTCTATATTATGTTTTCCCTCTCTAATTATGGTTTTCCTAAATCAATTTTCCTTGTTTTCAATTAAACCATCCTCAAATATGAACAATATTTACCCATACCCCAGTAACCCCTTTATGGTGGATGCTTTATTATATTGAAATATGATATACTAAATCACATAATGATTAGAAAATATTTTAGTATTCTTGGTAAAATAGTTACATAAATAATTTATATATTCTAATTGAATATATACATTACAATATTGTTTTCTTGGAGAATATCATTATTCTATCCGAAATATAATATCATATCATTCTTAGTATACTTTATGTATTAATGGGAATGGAATCAAATATGGGTGAGATCAAATTCATAGTAATAGTTATGGAATGTGAAATCCATCATTACTAAAATAAGAATGATATATAAGTTATAATTACTATGTCAAGATAAATATATAAACACACTATACGTTTAATCAATAAAATGACATAATGATTATATAAGGAATAATTAATTTGGCATAGTATATATCTAAACACACACATCATTTAATCAAAAACATGACTATCATTATTATATAATAAATTATCAATAAGGAAAGGTGAATAAATGAGAAGAAATCCCATTTAATCAATACATAGAGAATGCAATGAGTATAGATATAATGTCCTTGTGAATGCATCATATAAATTAATAATTGAATTTATTATAAAGGAAATACCTAATTATTATAGGTAATGTTCTTAGAAATTATGATACCTCTATTTTCAAGACCTTTTATAATATGGTATAAAACAGATTGGTTTGTATACTCTAGAATCCCATTTATCTAAGTCTAGATAATTGATTAATCTAATTATACTACCAATGTGTCAAGGGGTTATTTATAACAATGTCCCACACATATATATAATTTCCTACTGTATTATATGTCAAATAAAAGGTTGAGGCTATTGTTAAATATAAATAACCTAAAAATAATATTTAATCAGTTTTTTATAGAATAAAGTGTTCACGTTATACATATTTTCCAATCTAAAGGTTCATAAAATATTTTGAAACCAATTTTCATTGATCATAAAATTTGAAACAAATAATTTATTATTTACAACATTGGGCGGTCATGGATGTCAAAAATATATTCTAGCCATATGTGTTAAAAATATAATATATACACTTTATAAGTAAAATCAAACTGGGTCGGGCTTGAAAAAAAACATAAAAATTAAATAAAAAATTATAATTTTTTTTTAAATAATGATAAAATTATATTAATAAAAAATATGAATAATTTTAAAAATATTGAAATCAATTACAGAAAATAGTGCTTAATAAGAAATTTTTTTTCGACTAAACAACAGAATACAGTTTCTTTTTCATAAAACATGTTCTCAATCAATTTAATCTCCACATAGTGGAAAATGATAATATGTTATGAAACATATTGGAATAATATTGTTATATAAAAATTACATGGTTTTTTATACAATAATAAAATTATTCGCATTAATGATAATTCACATATAAAAATTTTAGATAAAATGAGACTACGAAATAAACTATTACATTGATAATAACACTGATGCGATAATTAATCAAGAATTGATTATGTGTATCAAATTTAAATACACATAAAAATTTAAAAATATATTATAATAAATTCTAATTTATTTACACACATATTCTAATTATTACAAACACAATTAAAAAGTAATATAATCTTATTAAAATAAATTGAGTTATATTTTTTTTTCAGCATCATAACTTTTATGTTAAATTTTCATGGATTAAATTATTAATATTAAAACCTAAAATATCATTAATTAATAATGAATCATAAAATTAGTTGATAATGTGGAATCATAAACACCATATAAAATAAATTAGGTGAATAACATTACAATATACCTTAATGAAGGGAAACTGAGATGGAGTCACTTACCTCATGCTTATTTTTGGTTGAACATGACATAAAATCTTATAAAATAGATTTAGGAATGTTATTAATTTATTATAGAATCATATTAATGTTTTTAATATCATGTATGATCCTTTTAAAATATCTTATCACCAATTTTTTAATAATCCATCATTATGAATATTGTTTTGACGGATAACATACACAATTTATGATGCATGATTCAAAGTGGAAGTTCCGATTAATGGAAATATTATATAGTTTCATAATCTCTATAATTTTATTAAATTTATAAATATCATTTTTTCATTGGATTCATTTTTATAATCATTATTTAAATTTGATAATCGATAATGGATCACATCTCTTTGTGGAGACGGTAGGTCATACATACACATGAGTGACCTTATCATTTCCCTTATTTAAACACATATAAATATTTATTAATTATGAAAAATATAAAATTGGTATTTTTTAACAATTCAGATCCATAAAAAAATATTTTTTGTAAAACAAAAGTGAAAAGTGAATCACATCACTTTGCGAGGAGGTAGTCCTCAATTCACACGAGAAAAGTTACTGTAATTTAAATAGAATATAAAGACAAAAGGTATTTGTGATATTATATTTATATAATGTTAATAATATAATTAATATTTTATATATACATTGAATCCATCATTACAAACAATATTGAGCTTCATTTATGGAAAATGAGTTGCAACAATTCATGAGGTGGTAGTCGGCTGTACACATGATGAACGGTTTTATTTGCAATTAGATGAAGGTGGATATAGATAAATGATTTGGAATGAAAATAATAAAATATAATTATATGGGATATATCCTTTAATTATTATATATATAATTATAATTTTCTAATGCGAAATTAGAAATAAATCAAATAGAGTTATGTTAAAATTTTATATCTTATATAGACATGCTCTTTTGGGATTCTCCAAATGAATTTTGAAAAAGTATTTATGTTTATTAAAATGTATATATGATCATTTTAGGATAGTAAGGAAGTGATTTGGGTAAGAATTTTCTAATTGAAATGGCTTCGTTACAATTAATATGGTAGGATAAGGTGTTTTCAATAAGTGCAAGAGAGGAAAAACATGGATGTTTTTAAATAAATAATTAATAACAAAATTTTTGTCATTACATTACCCAAAAAAAGTAGTTATTCACAACCATTAGAAATTATATGCTCAAAATATCTCTATAAAATGTATTTTTGACATGTTGATAAGTCATTTTAACCCTTTTCATTTTAGTTTACCCATTGTAAATCTGTGATTACCTTAATTGTTTTAGTAAATTTCAACCTCCTCAACATTTGATAATGTTCAAAAATAATGTTAAATTCATTAAATAATATAAATTATTATTTTTAAAAAATTTGATCATTTTTTCTAAATTCAATTCATATATTTTGAAAATTCTAATTTTAAATTTTACCAGAATACGCAATGAAAAAAGTTTGTTTCTAAAGGGAAAATTCTCATATGTGTAGAATTTTTTATTGTACAATATAATTATAAAATTTATTATAATAAATGGAAATTAATTTATTATAATATATTTAAAATAAATATAATATTTAAAATATTTAAATATAATATAACTTTGAGAATTATTTATACAAAATGTCATTTTCCAACAGAAATCATTATTTTCACTATTTATAAAAATATAATATATTAATAAAATATTTAAAAAATCACCCATGGATAATTTAATTGTTTAGATTTAAAAAATTATTTTTATTTATTTAAACAAATTTTCCAAAAAATTAAAAAAAAATTAAATTATATGTTCAAAATAAGAAAAAATTGCCTTTTATATTAATGGAGTTTTTCGGAAATAATTTATTTTTCACTAAAATGATTCTTATTGTTTTATAATAAATATATAACCATAATTTTCATAAATTATTTATTAATATTTATTAAATCAAATTTTATTTCTACGTTATAATATTATATTGTATTACAATTCATTTATACTTATAGTTTTATGCCCTTTAACTTATCGAAGAGATCATTTTATTGAAAATAAATATATCAATAAGTATCAGGGTTCCATATTCTTGTATCATCTTGTTTTGTATTTTTATATATTTTATAATATAAAAATTTATTTATTCAAAAACATAATTTTATTCTTCTTGAATAAATTATTCTACTATTTTTTTTTCATTGAGAAAGGGGAGAAATATAAAATTAAAAATAATTCTCTTTCCGTGGTTTCAATAATGATTATATAATATAAATAGGCATTAGAGAAAAAAATGTATAAAAAAATTAGAAATAATAATTAATATGTATACCCTACGTTAATTATAATTTGACTAATTCATGATGTATAATTGCATTGATACAACTCAAGATTGAATGATGTACTCCATTTATTGACAAGATTAGTAGAAGAGATCTTGGCGAGGAAACTATGTTGGAAAATAATGGGAGTGTACCAAATTAATGACTAATTGGTGATAAAATATTAATGAAAATATACTATATTACAGCTGAATTAATAAAACCAGTCAACGTTATATTGGTACCTAGTTTTGGGCCACCAGGAACCAAGGTGATAAACTATTAGCCATTATATCCCACAAAAAAATATCCCATGGTACCTCATTCACTTCCACTTTATATCCAATTTAACTATGTTACTAATTCTACAATCTCCATCCTACATATTTTCATATATTTTATTATAAACATATAAAATTGAAATTTCCATCATTATAAAAATGAATCAACTGATAATTAAAAAAATAAACTAAAATGACGAGGGTCATTACCAAAATAACCACTATTATTAAAATAATCCCTAAAATAGAATAATGGCTGTTTATGAAAGAGAAAATACCATTGACCATTCACCTCAGATACCTATTCCAATTTTCTAACCAAACTTACCTTATAATTCCACCACTAATGTTCTAATAAAATTATCTTCCCTAACAGAAACTTTTCTTCATATATGACAATCCAAATAGTTTCTCTAGTTGTGATGTATAAGCGTCCACTTCTATATAATTAAAAAAGATTCAATGAATAGATTTTGGTATATGTATTTTGAATTATGAAACATTGTGTAAATATTTTATAGAACTAAAATAAATAATAATAATAATACAGTATAGAGTTAATCCAATATTATCCCTGATTCAAAATGTTTAGAAAAATTTGGAGTCAATTTATCTAGAATTCAAGTGTCCCAACCTTATAGAAACATGAAGAGAAACACGACCTATATCCTAGAACATAAATGTTAATCACCTATGATTAATAAAGCATTATGACGTCTCTAATTTGAGGGAATTTATATATTAATCAAGTAAACTACTTAGTCATTTCCTGGATGATGTTGGTACTATCAACAATGGTTCATAAATATTATTATATTATAGTATAGAATGATAAAGGATAAAATAAAGAGTCGTAAAAGGAGAAAAAATATAGATAATTCCTTGTTCAATTTTTGTTAAACTCTATTAATGATTGGTTTCCTCCAAAAATTCTATTAAATATAAAAACATAAGCTTTCAACATACCCTATAATTTATTAATAGTTGTCTTTTAAATTTTCATCCATCAAAGGGTGATAAGTTGTACATAACAAATCCTGGGTATAATGATCTTATTGAAACCCTTTACATAACATGGAAGTGATTCGTTATTTATAGTTTTAAATGATTCACATAGCATCATGAATTCTAATACAATTAAATTTTCTAACTCATTATTTCCATGATTTGATGATAATGAGTTTTCATAATCAAGAGACTAATAGAACATTGGATTTTCATATTTTCACTACATAATAATTATAAATTATCCAATAAATTCCATGTTATATATTAATTTACTCCATAATTAATTTATTAAAAAAAGCTAGATTTTTTGTAAATTTGACATAAATATTCACGTTAATGTTTTAATTATATTATAGGATAAATTATATATTACAAACTATTATTGTGAAGTTTTTTTATGATTTATAGGTGAAATAAAAGTATCTAGATAGTAATTAAAGAATAAAGTAGTTTTTAACAAAATTATATTAGAATAATACATGGATAGATAATGATAAACTAATATTACAATAGGACTTTTATGAGTATCTAGAAAGATAAATTAGCCATTCCATTTTCTATGATAGTGAATGAACAACCCTATCTTTACAAAATAATAAAAATAGATTATATAATTTTAAATAGTATAAAATAGTGAAAATAAAAGGCGGAAAATATTTTTTGACCTGTATATGGAAATTGGTACACAAGCCTCCCTGTGTCAGTTTAAAAAAGTAATTTCATGTGTTATGTATAATTATACAAAATCTATGTAAGAATAACATAGATCTCATCAATCATATATAAGTTTATAATTAACTTATAATGGGGTTTGATGGATATTTCAATCAAACAATGTATGATTCTATTTTTTTACACACTAATGTTATATGTGATACATAATCATGTATTTCAAGACGGGGAAAAATTAAGAAATGAAAAGAATGTTGATATACGGTCGTAAGATTTAACTCCTTCTATTTTTCATTAATGTAAATGTTGATAAAAATAGAATATTATTTTAAAATTTGAAAATATTTTTATGAAAACTATTAATGTGAAAGAAACATTAGTTCTGATCACAATGTAAAACTAAATATATTGATCATAAAACAAAGTACATTTCTAAACAAAAGTTTAGAGAAGAAGTCATTCAGCTTGTAATAATTGAATATGCATGTGTAATATGATGTGTTCTATAATGATAAGATGATATGTAGGGAATAAGAATTATGATAATATATAAATTTTATATCTTTCTAATTAGTTACAACTTTTTTATTAGATTTTTATTTTATATTTTTGTGATCACTCACTATAATTTCTCAAAAAACAATTTTATAGGAAAATTACCTTGGTCTCCATTTGAATAGAATACGAAAATATTTTTTTCATGAGTTTGGAATATTTACATATTCTATTCTTCATGTTTTTTATATATTATAGTAGTGTGTCAGTAGACTTGATGGATATGTAAATGGTTATTCTTAACCAACAAAGTATTCTATTTTCCTTCCATTTGTTCTGTTTAAATTCTTCCTTAAATATTATAACCTTCACATAATAATGTTGGAAAGTATGTTGGGATGTTTTCTGGTGATATTTTTTAAAATTATGCCCTAAACATTGTTAGACCTATCATAGTTGAGAGGTATTGTATTTAAAAAATTAATTTCAGAATGAGGAAAACCACAAGTCATTGTAATACATAATTAATTCATATTTTATATACTACTATTTAGAAAATCAAATTAAAAAAATGGTTAGGTTCAATGGTGAATAGTGTTATTTAACTCTTGTAATTAACAATAAGATAGGATTAAAAATACTTTTTTAGAGTAGCTGTATTAAAATCTCAGTATATCACATTAATTATAACTACCATTATCCATATCATTTTATTTCATTTCACTTGTATTCATTAATTTATAGAAAAAATAACCCCCAATATTTTTATTATATATATTTTTTAAAATATAAAAACATTGAAAGAGTATATAAAAATAAAATCATATTTATCTATTATCGATTCAAATTATGTGGTTATTTATAGTTACTATTATATAGTATGCCTTTGGATTTCTAAAATATTTATTTTAACACCTCATGAAATCAGTGTCAAAAATTTTTATTCATTATCAAGGAGTCCAGGATTCCATTATTAGTATTTTAATTTTAAATTTTTTTCAATTTGTGTGAAAAAAACTAAAAAATTGAAATATGATATGAAAAAAATTTCCCAATATTTGATTGATACTGTTGAATTATTTTCTAAGCAAGTGAGTTGTTTCACATGAAACATTTTGGAGATTATATATTTAAGAATGTCATTTAGGAACTCAATCCAGATCTCGATAACCACTAACATGAATATCATTCCCAATAACTCATTGAGCTATAAAAATAAATTCAAGAATTATATATATGTGTTTTAGAGTATTATTATAATGTATAAAATGTCGAAAAATTCCATACTACCCTAAATGATGATATCAAATAAGCTGAGATGCAACTATATTACCCTCAAATTCCAGAAACAAATAATTTTCAAGAACAAAAATATGATTACTATAAAATATATGATATAATTATTAGAGAACCAAATTATAGGGATGAGTATTTAGATGAATATTTTTTAAAATATGTACATCCCCAAAATGAGACATTATTCCGAGATATCATGTCATGGGAGTCAATATGTGAATGAAAAATTTCTAATTAAATTAATTTTTCCATTAACTCCCAGTATAGTATGTAATCATGATACCACTATTAGTAGTGTTTCTATTTTATCATCTGTAATATTATTTTCTTATTATTACCCCTCTGTTCATTATCCCTTAATTAAAATTATCAATGTTCTCATAACCAACACTCCCAAATTATGAAATATAATATATAAGAATTCATACCCACATAATAAATATATTTTTTATAGTATAACCATCTCTGAGATAATATATGTATAATACACTCTTATGGTTATGATTTATCAAGATTGATTATCCATACCAATTAGTGGTGGGATTAAGCATGGTCAATTATTTTCATGTGGTCACTTCCATTAAAAATGCTACACTTAGATCATTACCAACCAAGGCTCACACCATAAAACATATCTTCATCACTCACTGATCTTATGGAAAAAAATATGTCATCAAGGCCAAAAGCAAATTGTTCATCCATTGTGATGGTAGTACTGAGTGATTATTGAATACTCTAATACCAAGAAGATTATCTTTGAAAAATTACTATGAACATCTCCTAGAACAACATCAATTACTTTCTATTATTTTTCACCAAAACTCTAAATTTTAATATATTCATGAATATTCATCAAGTTAAACTATTATATAATTTTATTTAATCCATTATAAATCTATAACACCGTAATTTCATTATAAAATCATATTTTTTAAATATATTCCCCTTTAATTCATTATTTTTTAATCTAATTTAATTTTTTTATAATATTTGGATATACCACTCAAACATAATTTCAAATAGAAACACTATAAAATATTTATGATGAAAAATTTATCCAATCATTTATATTCACCATATTTATGTTTTATCAATTCATAGAATATTTATTTTAGTTTCCATCATTGAATGACTAAACTTTAAATTGAAAAATACATAAAAAATGTTCTATTAAATATAGGACATACTCTTAGTTTGATTTACATGATTACATTCCAATTAAGATATGAAATTTAAGAATCTAAATATGATTACATATTCTCTTTTATAGTGAATTAGTAACCATTATGAAGTATAACCATAAAAACAATTAACCAATATTATGTACATTAAATAATAAAAATATTTATCCCAAATGAAATTAATCTCATAGTAATATCTCCAATATCCTATAGAATATTCAAACATGTTGACTATTATTTCCTTCACAATATGAACAAATTCCCTTAAAAATTATTTTTGGTAAAAAGTGAAATCCAACAAAGAAAAAAAATTATATTATAATTATTTCATATTAATAAATAAGAATAATCATCATTAAATTTTCATTTTATCGTCTCGATTTTTTCATGATGATTTTTGGTTATATTATATAATTAATAAAATATATTTTCTTCTATAATAAAAAGAGATTTATCACAATAGAGATAAAATATAATAAACCATAAAATGGAATTTCTTTCACTAGGATACACTTATGTTTCATTCCGTAATGGAACTTATATTTTTCATTAAAAGCATTTGGAATGTGGGCCACTATTTGTTAATCGAATATATAAATATCTACTAACAAAAATATAACATACTAGAATATGAAGGAAAAATTTTTCACACCCCGTGAATTTACCTCTACTGATTCATTGTTCATGAAGTAGTAATTTTATGCACCCAACTCACCAAACAATTTGGATATTCAAACACACAAAAAAAGTGAAATTAAATTACACAAACCAAATCTATGAAATTGATATTTTACCAATTCTACAACATAAATAAAAAATAACATATGGGATTTATACAATTTTGATATGGTTTAATAAATCAATGTGAAAAACACCACAACATTAATTATCACTATAATTATAATTATTACACATTCGACAAATGAAACAATATATATAACATAATTACAAAATATTAAAAATTTAGGATCCAATATTACATAATGATCAATGTATCTATTTGTAGATTATGATGCACTATTTTTATTAAGGGAACACTATTAAATTACTTCCAAATTTCATTTAATAAGATTAAGTAGTAGTTTATCCTAATTTCACCAACACACATCCTTCATGGAAATGAACCCATTTTCATTGGGAATTATATAATTTTCGTGACACTTTGACCATGACCACTTTCATTAGAGAAGAATTCATAAAAATAAATCATTGAACATCAACAATAGAAGAATTATAAGCCTCAATGAATAAATTATATGATATAAACATAATATATATCCCCTAATATTAATATAGGTTGTATTTATACTAATACAACATCGATCATATTCATATCCTATGAATAAAAAATCTAATAAATAGTATCTAATGAATGAAAAAAGAATATCCATCCATCAAATCACACTCATAAATATTATTTATAGAAAATTCTATACACACTTCAAAACTTTTGAAAATAATAAAATTTCCAGTACTCATTATGTGATGTAGTTTATTCTATCCTATTTCTATTCATACACATCCCGCTGAGGAGAGATATTTTATAAATAATTCTTAAACAGATAATTTACTATAGATTTCTATACAATTTTACCATCTAACTAACTTCAACATATCTAAATATTTGTCTAAAAATATTTTTTGATAAATTGGTACATTAGGTTGAAATTATTTATCCATTTATAAAATTTTTGTGAACAATATTTATTAATAAAATAGGAATCCACCTTCCATAATTCTCAAAATTCCCTTCAATAAATTCCTCATCCAAAACATCTCCACTCCAACTTCTCATTTTGACTCATATTCTAGTTTTTATTTATTTATTATTTTAATAATATACATATGTGAGAATCAAATAATCAGTGACCCCCATTGGGGGATAAAAATCAATTCACTCTCTTCTCGAAATTAGAGTCTCTAGTGAATTTTTAAACAAAAAGTCTTTTCAATGCATATTTCTCTACAAATCATAGAGTATCTTATTCTGATACATTCAATTATTGATTAATCCACATAATGAATTCATATTGTTCTCTAACATGGATTGATATAAATTTACATTTACTGAAATTATAAAATATATATTGATAAAATTATGAATCATATAATACATTAGGTTTCCTACCGCACATTATTGGTCCCAATGGTTTGGAAAATTTGAATTTTCCAATTAGAGTAGTTGAGACAGGCAGACATACTATCACTTAAAAATTATTGTTGATCGTTCGTATATATTCATTAAAGTATAATAATAATTTAATTTATGCACCAACCCTTTATATAATCATCACAAAATATTCTTGGGATATAAAATATCCTTCATTTTGAATCATCTATAGAACATAAACATTAACTCTTACATCTTTGAAACCTCCATACCCTCAAAAAATGTGTAATCTAGGTACAATAGTAGTGTGATCAATGTGTTAACATACTATGTATTAATTTAATGACAATGATATATATTTATTATTGTTTATACTTATTAAATCATAACCATTTCAAAAATATTATTCTATTGTCATTGAATATTATTCTTTCCCTAAAGTCTTTCATTCATTTTTATACCAAATTTTCAATATTATATTTGATTAAAATGAGTAGTTACTATTTGAAACTAAATTCACCATAAAATAATACTATCTCTATATCCAAATTATTTATGTATAGATATCCAAATGTGACCATGTGTGTCATTATCCAATGAGTTTCGTGTTTTACTTCCAATTAGAGTATCTCTATGAAATCAACACCTTTATTTGTTAGAAATCCATTTACCACT
Source organism: Viscum album (assembly GCA_963277665.1). Taxonomy (NCBI): domain Eukaryota; kingdom Viridiplantae; phylum Streptophyta; class Magnoliopsida; order Santalales; family Viscaceae; genus Viscum; species Viscum album. The sequence goes on from OY728151.1 coordinate 861,690,225, forward strand.
ATCCATTCCTTGAAACAATAATTTCAATAATCCTCTTCCTCCAAATATTAATCTCACTTGTTTTCAAATAATTGTTTTTTAATTGGGTAATGAGATAATTTACTTGGGTTTTTTGATTATTATGAATACATTTCTCATTCATTTCAATATATATTTATTCCAAATCATTGTGTGTATCCACATATTCCATTCAATCATGTTACCTTTCATGTATTGAAATTATGAAATTAAAATCATTCATAAAAATATTAAATATTATTATAATTGCAATGGGTCTCATAAATTCATTTGTATTTCCAATTCATAAAATATCTAATGTAGCATATCAACACTAACATTTTGTGCTCCAACTAAATCTTCAGCATTCATTGAAATTAGTTGAATACCATCAACTGGCATCACCTATAAAAAAATAATGATTAAATATAAGTTCTCATGATTTTTTCTCATTATAATTCTTCTAATACGTTAAATTCGGAAATAAAAAGTTTTATTTTATCCTTCAACATGTTCCTCTACAAAATTCTAATATTTCTATAAAATAATATCATTTTATAGAACCTCTCATTTATAGAAGTTTTTTTAGTTATCATCCTATAAATGAAATTAAAATCTTTCAAATTTATACCGACTGAAAAAACAACATTCTTTTTTTAAAATTTTATCATGTTCATTAAAGTCAATTTGAACATATTTCTAGATTTTGAAAATTTTAAATTGGCTACATACATGATTCTTATGGGACTATAGCTAGTGTAATGTTTCTTTCAAAATTTTTAATAGTATACTTTGTTTGATGAGTTAATATATTATGTCGGCTTAATCAACCCAAAATACTTTATATATTATATATCATAAAAAAATTATTAGATATTTTGATTTAAATGTTCAATTAATCATTTTATCCATAGCTTTTTCATTTACTATTTTGGGATATGAATTCCCTTGACATATAAATTTATTTAGAAAAAAATAATTATAATTTGTCTTTTTTTTATTCGCTTTAATTACTAGAAAAAAAAATTTCATCTCCAAACAACATACCCCACCGATCATGGAATCAAATTCAATGAAATCCAAAACTAATTCTCATAGATCAAAATGTAATGAAAAAAATTTCTAATACCATCATCAATAAAATATTAAATGTAAAGACCAACACCAAAATATCAAACATGTTTAGTCCCCTAAACGTTTGTGTGAAATAGTTATAACATTTATTCCCTAGGATTATGTCCATATATGTTTAATAAAACCATTATATATTTCCCTATAATCATATTTTTATAAAATAAAATATCATTGTTATCTTGATTAGCTATTCCTTTATTTATAAGAACCATTATATGATTCTCACTATAGTGACATTGCCATCAATGATAGACTTTGGGTTCATCCAATGATATATTTTTTACAATTAAAATCCCTTGTGATCTATTGAAGAAATAGAGTGTACCATCCTACAATACTCAGGCAACCACAATTTATCTTAGAGTCACTTTCCATAATCCACTAGAAAAATTATTTTCACAACATTATTTATAAATATGAAAAAATTGAAATGATATTCTCGAATAACCTTGTGTTTTTTTATCTCCTCTGAATCTTTAGAACCCATCATCGTTCATTTGGATAATTACATATCATTTTTCAAAAGTATAGAAGGCATCATTATCCACTAGATGTAATTCTCTAAAAATAAGTAATTTATAATCCATCATGCATCCATGTTCTTCCATTGAATGGAATATGATCCCAAATAACCCACCTTAGATTAAACTAAAACATTGAAATTTCAAAATAGTAAGCTTTTATATTCCACTGTACTAACATAATTTGATCTTCCTAAATGTCATTCATTAAAATTCATTTCCTAGTGACAATTCAAAATCCTTTTATCATGTACCTTATTCACACATGTAAAGAATTACAAAATAAAACAAGGTTAAATCCACCAGATTAGTTATTAAGACTTCACTTATAGGGGAATCTAATGAGCTAACCACTAGGTTTTTTTAATCATACATCTTCATTTACTGCCCTACCATACAGTTCTTGGACTTTACTCTAATGAAGTTCTTTAGGTAGAATTAAATTCTAGACAACCTCAAAAACTAATCCAATCATTATTCTAGAGATACTAAATAATTTTACCAAAAAATCATCGATAATCAATAATATATAAAATATTATGAGTTACGAAACAAATTCCATAAAATTCTCCTTCATAGATCCAATATCACCTCAATTTATATTAAATCATTTATGGAATCTACCATTAATTTTCCTTCCCAAAACCAGATGATGAAAATCTATTTTGATCATGATGAATTTTTTAACATTCATTTGATTTTTTTACATATATATTGAGACTTTCATTTGATTCACCATTGTATTTAATTCTAGGATATTTATTTAAAAGATTTATTCAAATGTTATCTTTACCAACCCAAGTGACTTCTTGTCCATCTGTTCCCATAAATTCTTCACCATTTTCTCTAGAAAGAGATCAATGCAGTGTATTAACATCTGTTGGAGTTCAAAAGTTATGATAAACTCTATGTTTGTTATCGAAATTATATTGATTTATCCCCATGTGTGTATCTTGACGTCTTATATAGTAATGGATAATAACCATTTCTCAAAAGACAACATGCTCATTAACTTACCCACGTATGGTGTACTCCCCCAATAATTTTAAATATATGATAACACCATTGATAATCAATTATTTATGTCACACATATTCTGGGTAAGATATTATTATAATTTCCATTGATATATGGGTAATTGTTATAGAAAAATATTAGATATAATTTTTTCAAACAACCTTTTTATTTCAAGATAATATAATTCCAAACACTCGCAATAAAACTCCATTCCTTTATTCTTGTATTGTACACTTATTTTTATTTTCAAAAATCATCCAAAATATACATAAAATACTTCTACTAAAAATTAAACTCATTCTCCATCAATATATCTACAAAATTTCAATATCTAGAAATACCCAGATATAATATAAAATTAGACAATAAACATCCCAACAACATTTACGATGTGTAATCCACAATCAATTTACATAATAAAATGTAACACAATTATTTGGATTCTTTTTAAGCATTCATTCCCTTCTTATTTAAATATTCATCAACATATTTTCTTTAGTATTAATAAACACCCAACTTTCCATGAAAAAAGAATAAAACAAATATAGAGAACACAAAATAACCTCAACAAAAATCACTACATGAATGTTGAATTATTATTAAAACCTTTACTAATATTATATCTTTCAGTTCCTCTTGGTCATCGATAAAATGATTTCATTATGTTTAATAAATTTATACCTATGAATCTATATTTGAGGTGTATTATTATTAATTTTATATTTTCTCCTATTGATAATTATTATATTTATTTTTCGGATTTTGAGTCTTATAAATGTCAAACATCATCATTATAGTGGGGTCATGTGACATAAAATGAAAAAAATACCTTTTATAAATGATAATCCCCTTTACATGAATTTTTATTGTGATATATCCTTTATTTCTCTATAAAACCCACTATGAGTCTCACTGGACCTCTATGATTATCTTTGAGATTATTCATCACAGTGTTATCATTCATCATTGATGTCATACTAGAAGTCAAGAGTTTTCATATATCATATATTTTTCCATATAGTCCAATGAATTTTTAACAGCAATACATTTAATGAGAATGATTTATTAAAATAAATTGTATTACATTGATACAATTAGATAGATTGTACCCCAGGTCTAAATGAACCATAATATATTATATAATTATATAATTATCATTATAATGGAGGAATGAGTAAGTATAACCATATTTGGAATTTTTTTTAATTTTTTCAAATAATTAAAATATATAGATAAATAAGTTTCCAATTTTTTTGTTAATTAATTTTCGGTTTTAAAAATTGATTTTTAACCAAAAATTGAAATCATCTCTTTCAGTAAGGAAATAGTTTAACATATTTTTACCAGATTTAGATAATTCATTTCAAAAAGTATACATAATTTTTTAGATAATAATTTCATTATTATATTGCAGTTAAATTTGGATTATTTTTATAAAAGATTGATTTTTCAATAAACACTATAAAAAATTATTATTGTTGAAAAGAATCTTTTGATTTCATGAATATCAAAATACTAATTTTAATTTAAAACCATTAAACTTTAAAATTATTAAAATATAAAATTAGTAATTTTATATTATTAATAATATAACAATTGTTATTGGAATCAATTTTATTTTTTATTTTTTTTAATCGTTTTTATATATACGAAAACATTTTTTTCATGAAAATATATTTACATGAAGTATTATATGTTTAATTTTAAATAGAATTATTCTAATAATATGAAGTTAATTTAATATAAATGATTAAATATTTTTAATCTGAATGTATATTTTTTTTAATGATTCCAAATTAATTTTAGGTCATAATTATTTGTAAAAATGTTCAATATTTATCTATGCAGTCAATGTTAAACTAGGATTATCAGGGTACTAATCAAAGAGTAAGTGGTAATTTTTCAATTTATACATGTCAAAATCATATAAGATGGACATATGTTGACCTCATACTATCTCACCATCAAATATCAATCCTTTAAGAAGAGTTTTATTAGATTGTTAAATCATTATATATGAATATTTTATGAAATTTCTAGTGTTCCTTATTCCCAAAATTATAATGGGCTACCATCCTTACTCTTATTTAAAACACCTTAAATCATATAGCTCAATCAATCCCTGGTTGTTTCACGTCTAAACATACCTAGGTGTGAATATTAGGCTCTATTATTTTAACTAGACCATTAAATGGGTTGCCATGCATGGATCTGAATGTGGCCCATTGGAGAAGACATAATCATCTTACCTGACCACAATTATTTTTTTTATAATTATCCCTCCACTAAATAAGTGTTATTATTTAAAAATAATAATAACCTCATTATAAAAAATTAAAATAAAATATTTTTATATTTTGTAAAAACTATAAATTACCCTATTTATTATAAATTGGTACGTAAATGTATCGTGCATGCCTATGTGTGGAGTACCAGCTACACATGCTATAGAATTCATTTTTCATCCCCATAATTCCTTGATGGTAAGTATTATGGGTTTAATTTTTAAAAATTATATTATGGAATAAATATTATTCTGGAATTAATGAAAATTTTATAACTTCTAACCTTCCAATCCATTAGAAAATTCAAACATCTCTTTTTTGTACATGTGGACTATGACCTCTACGATATGATGTGATTAAATTATCAATTATGAATTACATGGATGATAATAAGTATTAATTTAAATAATAATATGGTATATATGATTTTATAATTATAAAATAAAGGTTAATTATTATTTACATTTATTTTATTCCATCAGCTAAAAAGTGAAAACAGTGTTCACTCATAAATATGATCTACTTTCTCCATTAATGGTTTAATTCATTTTTCTATATCTCCTTTCTAGAAATGATTCAATATATATATATAATAAATATATTTTATAATTATATAATTATTAAAATAATTTTTATTATATAACATTGTTCAAATTATAATGACTTAAACTATCAATAATAGAATATCAGGAAAAAATCAAACATTTAACACCTACATACGATGATTTTAATAATTAAATACTAATAAATGGGAATAGAAATAAAATAAGTGGATAATAGTTCATATTATAAGTATATACATAGTTCCATTATAAAATTATAATAAACATAAATGTATTATAAATTGATTTATAGTGCCTATATAACTATTGAAAAATGTGTTAAGGAAATTTCATCTCACTTTCATTTCTATAAGACATTTTACATATTCCTAATTTTTTTCTTTTATTTGGTTTATATTCTTTACAATACTACACTATTTTATTATTATAATTAAAAAATTTATATTTAAATATCCATATATTTTTCTCTATTTCATGATGTTTTTATTATAAATTTACTGATGCGGTAAAAGGTTTACTTTTAAAATCTCATTGTTTATCATAACTATTTAATATAATTTTTTATAATGATATGTTATAACATATCCCTTTCTAATATCATCAATTTTACATTATTTTTATTTCGGGATATTTCATTTATTTTCCTTAAATTTTACCCTATTTTATAGCTCAAGGGACCAAGATAATGTTTTTATAGATAATTGAATTTTTTTCCCCACTTTAATTTAATGTCATTTATCTCCCTTACTAATGTTATATATAATGATTTTGAGAATGTTTTAACCAAGAAAATTAGATTGTTTCAATTTACATTGTCCTATTTTTATATTTTTAGAAAATGGATTTATTGAAACCATCTTATAATAATATATAAGTGGTATTTTTTAAGTTTAACAAAAAATGTTAAATGAATCCATTGTTTTATATACACAACCTGAATGTAATTTCCCACCATCAGGACAAACCAATGAATAAAATATTATATTAATTTTTTTGGGATAAGTTTTTGTGGAAAATTCGTCCATTAGTTATTGTGATATTTTTATATTTTTTAAACATTATTTCAAAGTGAAAAGAGTATTTTACATAATAAATATTTTGGTGATCATTTAAATGAATTTTCATCCATGATAACATCTATTGATGTCACTAATGCATTACTGGGGTGATCACCCAATTCTACAATCCTTATTATTTCTCTGGATGGATTATATATATGAATATTTTCGTCTTATGAATCCCATTATTTCAAATTTTAGTTAAATGATTAAATGATGAAGATTTTATGAAAATATTTTTCATTCCATGGGTTATGAAAAATTATGAATGATTTATGATCATGTGAAATTAATTAAAATGCATTTTTATGTGATTATTTGTTTTGAATTATTTATCCCTCAAATGCATTAGGTAACTATGGATATATCAAGATAAAATACGGACAATAATGGGGACTGAGCCTAGTTCAGTAAGGTACTCTTTCCATGATGATATTCCTGAGAGTGAACCTCGATTCTCGATTATGATTTAGGTATTATGAACTACCATGATATATTCCAATACTTAATATTATTATATATTCTATGTTGGGTATGATTTTAAAATGATAATTCCATGTTCTCATACACATATTATCATGTTATTATTTAAAAATAATTGATATCTCCCTTTATTAACCTTACTAACCATCTGATCACACCATTTAATATGATTTCATTCCATCAATTATATATCAATTTTTTATGTATTATATGTCTAAAAAGGTTTATAAATATTAAGAACATATTGGGATAAGTTATAATTATCTTAGTAACCAATTTTTAATGTATCCATTTTTAGAAATTCACCAAACATATATGATTCTATCAGGGATCATAATGATATATAATGAATACACATCTTTTGTGATGTAATATGAATACATAAATATTATTTATCATGATCGTTGGAATTAGAGAATGTATTAGTTACACATGGAAACAAATATGATGAAAATAATGTGATAACCATTAAGATAATATTAGTTTACATTATAATATCATATTCTATGGTAAAGAATGTATTATGGTTTTCCATATGAAAAAAACATTTTCTTGTTGTTTCATGTGAATATTGTTTTCAAATATATCATTTGGGGGAAATAACATTAAATATTTTTCAGTATATATAGTCTATCATTCTAGTTTACAATTTCTGAACCTTTAGTTATCACTTAGTTTGAAAAAATCAAGTGGTATGTTTGGGATAAATAATATTTTATTTTTGAAATTTTTTTAATTATTTGAATATATATTTAACATTAATGACATAGTTTAAACCAAATGTTCCAAAAAATTGAAATGAATGTGTCATTATATAAACATCTTATATATGATTTTTTTCACTATATTATTCCCATAAATGATTATTTTTGAACACACTATGATTTTTTGTTTTGGTTAATAACATTAAATTGAATGAATCATGTTACTATTGAAGGAGATAAATATTGGAATTTTTTTCCCTATGTTTAATCAAATGTTATAGAAGATTGAATAAATTTTTTTAACATTATAAAAATTTTAATCATGATATGTATCCAAATGAGAATAATAGAGAACAATGTTGTATTCATTCCTTCATTTGGTAACATCAAACATTTTAGTTGGTATTTAAATCCAATAGTTATTGAGTATTTGATTTGTGCCGATGAAAATAAATTATCCATTCTCCAGTGTTTAGAACATGAAAATGGGATTTTGGTTATTTATCATGTGGTAGGTGTAGCAGATCAATATATTACTCTTAACAATTATACAGTGATTTAGGATGAAATTGGCTCCATGGAGTTTTATGAGTATATAATAAATTTATTTTATGTACATTCATATAAATCTATTTATATATATTGAGACAGAAATATATGATCTAAATTAGAATAATTATGAATCTATTAATACCTCTAGTGAAAAAGTTATAACACCTTCAATGTATACATCTAGTACAGTTGTCTTACCTGTTAGTATGAGATCTTAATTCATTAACAGAGTAAATCAAAGTATTATAAGGGGAATATTGATAACATAATTTAGTAACTATGAAGTAATAATTCAATGTTATATCATTGTCAAGTAGGAAATTAGAATTACCCATAAATTTTATGATTTTATAAGAATATAAATAGGTTATTCAAATGAAAATGTTTTAATAAAACTCAACCTGAGAAGAAGATGAGATTTCATTAATTCTTAATTTTTGGATATAAATAGGGATGAAATTTTCTTAAGGGTGTTGTTTAATGTTTTATGTATCGAAAATTATTTGATCATGAAATAAAATTCTAAATTTATGTGATGAATAATTGATGAAATTATTGAGATAAATTACCCCAAACTATACCTAACACAATCCATTGATTCAAATCCAATGATTATGGGTAATATATAGACCAGATATCAAATATCGAGGCTACTAAAGAAAATGGAATATCCTATATAATCAAAAAAATTTGTAAAGATTATGTTAACAATGTTATGAATGGTACAGTTATCATCCACTCTAAAACTAATGATTTCTTGTTTAATTATTGATCTACTAACGAATTTATATCTGATGAATATTAATAATGTTATCATAATAAAATATCAATGATTAGAAGTTGAGTTGTCAATAAAAACTCATAAAGCTATGATAATCCTACCAAAATAATATTATTCTTATTTTATTGTAATTTTCAAAAATTCCATCCATTAAATATTATTACTCCACCTCCAGTTGAATTTTATGTTATCTTAGGAATCGATTTCCATTCTTCATATAAATCCCACATCAATTACTATGGAAGGGAAGTCAAAATTTTAATTCCCGACTAATATATCATCATATATATGTGTGATAACATAAATTTACATCTAATGGAAATTTCATAAATTGCGTGGGTCATTATTTCTATTCATAATTTCTATTTAACTTAGATGGTTGGGGATATTTTTGACCTCACAGATATACCTATTTTACTAGATATTTTTGATATTTTTATAAATATTTGTACAAGTGTTCCACTATATCCTGATGTTGTGTTTTCAATAAAACATATACCTGGTGCTAAACCACATTAAAAGAATCCCTAAGTATAACTCGAAATGAGTTGTGGGAATTAAAGTGGAAAATCCAAGAGGATTAGGATTAGGGAATCATTTAACCATGTGCATCATCATGGAGTGTACCTATTCTTTATTTAATAATAAATATGGTTCAATGTTTTTGATCATTGATTATTATACAATGAATAAGATCATAATCTATAACAAGTATCCCAACCCCTGTATTGATAAATTATTTGTATAACTATATAAACCTCAATACATTTCCATGATTGGTCTTAATTCTATATACCATTAATTATCATCAATAAAAAGGATATTACCAAGAGAATATTTGTTAATTATTGCATTATATAATTTTTGGACATTAGGTCTTACTAATTGCATATTCATATTTATGGAATTAATGAATAGAATATTTATATATTACCGTAATCAGTTTTGGGAAGCCTTATAAATAATATACCTATGTTTTAAAAGAGTGTTTAACAGCTTGAAGATCATTTGAGTATTGTAATTAAAATACAAAGGAATGATGATTTATATGAAAAAAATATTAAATTATGAATTTTGGGGAAGACCGATTCATTTGGGTTATATAATCTCAATATATGTATATCTATGTATCGATCAATGAAAGAAGTTTTTAACCACTGTCCTCGACCAACAAATATGACTGAGATATATAGTTTTCTTTGTTTGGATTTATATTATCAATGATTTATATAATAATTTCCTGTGAATGTATAATACTCTAACCAGCTTCACATGGAAGGGATCCAATTTCCTTTTTATAGCTAAATGTGATGAAAGCATAAATTAACTAAAGAGAATGTTAGTCAAAAAACCTATTCTTATGATACCCAATAGATGTGAAGGGGTTTGGATCTATAATACTACATCAAGTAAGAGAATTTTATGGATCCTTATGTAGAATTATTTTGATATATATTATGCCTTATGAAAATTGAATTTTCATTATAAAAATTACCCAACTCATGATTTGGAGTTAACTATAGTATATTATAAATAAGTAATTGAAGGAACTATATTTACAGATAAAGCTGTGACATATATACTAACAGTAAAAGATTAATGTATATATTCACATAAAATGATGATAAAATGTAGTAGAGAATTTGAGTAGAGTTGAATAAAAATTATAATAGCTCAAAAAATTAACTTTATGGGATGGAAAAAAGGGGTTAGATAATATATAAATAATTGATCATGCTATCATATTTATGATAAGGTTTACAAAAGACCATATATTTCAAGATTTATAATGGATGGATATGGATATGATGATGTAATGATAAATATCAAAACATTATAAATTCAATATTCAACTATTTATCCTTGTGATGATTAAAATGGTATGGAAAGAATACGTATAAAAGAAAGTTAATGTAAAAAAGGTTTTTGAGTTAATAATTTTTTAGGATGGAGTGATAATGTTCAATAACTAGGTATGTATCCCATCCATAATAGATTTTAATATTTTTTTGACACATATAATAGTTCATAAGTCTCTATACATCTAAGATATATGAATACATATATATATATATATATCTAAAAGATTATTTCATGTGGTACAACATGAATTGTGATATTATTGAGCTTTTATGTCGGTTCTTGGTTTGGTGGTATGTTACATGAATGTTCTAGAAGTAAAATGGTATGGAACAGTAATTTCCAATAACATAATGGAAATGGTAAAACATCACCACGAATTTTATCATTAGACTTCCGAAAAATTCTAAATAATAATATGATATCTATTTTCCAATAATCACCTTAAGAATTCAATATACATCATCCATGTAAGAGAATATTTTTCTCTTGATCAATTTTCAATATGTTATATTTAATAAGTGGAAAGTGATTAAGGAGTTCCACATTCTATTTTATCAGATCATGAATTGAGGTATCACTTGAGGTTCTAGAAAAGTCATCCACCAGATTTTGATTCATTGTTGTGTTTGATTTTTTTTGTCATACATAAATTTATAATTGAATTTTGGGAACAATTCGAACACCATAGAATATGTTGAGCTCTATAAATTCAAATTTCAAAGGTGGTTTGGTCCAAAATCGTCCTCTAATAATGTTTTCATTCAATAATAGCTTTAACTCATTAGTTTATAAGAATTTTTATGAAACCCTCAATGTAAAAATTTCTAGAACTATATATTTTGTAGATGATATTGGAGAAAAAAATAAATTGGTTCTAAAAAATGATATGTAAATGGTAGTGAAATTCAGATCCATGTATCAAAACAATAAGACAACTAAAAGTCGATAGAAAATTTTTCGTAGAAATTAGAAAAATATTCAAATTCTAAACTAATTAGAATGTATTTTATGAATTTATCTATGGAATAATTTAATAATATTTTTATTGAATTGATATTTTACACCAATATATAATGCCCCCAAGAGTGCTGATCGAGTAAGTTAAATATATTATAACTTGGTGTTTCAACAAAAAATATTTCATGTTTATGTTGTGTTGTTTATTCATCCTCTATTATAGAATATACCTGATCCTTTTTTGTAGTAAATTAAATTTATATAATTCAAATTAATGATCATTCCGGAAAATAAAATTCCTTAGATATATTTGATCATAGGGATAAGCCATGTGAAACAATATTACGATCCATGTTAAATTTCTCTAGGGGAAACAAAAAATTCAAATATGATACATGGGAACATGAGGATGAAATGAAACAGATACATCCATATATTATTTTTATCTATGTGACATATTTTCAATTAAAAAATTAATTTTAAGGTGTTAAATGGTTTCTATTTAATGCATTAGGATATAAATCACTTCAGTTAAAATATAATTTTTTAATATCTTGTGTTATATGAAACCTCATGTATAAATCTACATTAATATAATATATCATTATAACCTATCCATTAAATTGGGTCACTGAATATGATTAAAAAATTTATCTAAATAATTTTAAATGGTTTTTGATAATGAAAAAAATTGATAAATAATTAATCAAATATTAGGAAACTCAATTTACTAATTAAAAAATCCTTAAAATTGGATTTTATTTATTTTTGTGATAAAAATTTTATAAATTATTTCTAACACATTAAGAATAATTATTTTAAAAATTTAAAATCATTTTATAATTATTAATGTAAATATTATCTTAAATTAAAATATATAAAATACTCTCTAATGAATTATTCATCCATTAATAGTGAGAAGTGCAGATATTTATTGAAATGGTAGTCTTAATTTAAATGATTTTAAATCAAAAATTATTTCATAATATTATTAAAAGTAAAATTTATTTGATATTTATTATTCGTATTATAATAATAATCATTTTAATATGTTTATATTGGGTTTTGGAATAAATTTTTTTTACTCTTAATAAAATATTTTTTTAGGAGGGCACATTTCCTCATTTTTATGGGCATAATTTCAAATTAAATTCTACTAAATTTATGTATTTAATGTGATAAATTGTAAACCATAATTTTAATTAGTATTTCAGAATATTTTATTGAGTAATATTTTAGTATATTTCATAATAAATGGTAACAACTATAAAAAACGTCGAGGTTAACGATAAAATTGGTTTGCGAATGGTTAAAAAAACAAATATGGATTGATTTTCAAAATAAACTTATATAAATAATTTTATAATTTATTTATTTTTAAATATTTATATCAAAAAATCCTCTATCATTCCATTGTGAATTATTTTTCTTGGCCATAAAATTATTATATTTTAATCTTTTATGAAATTCAAAGTGATTTTTCTCCCCCCACATATAAAAAAAAAATTCATTTATCTTAATTGTAGAAAATTAACTATTTTATATCAAAAAAATCAAATCTAGTTATTTTTGATACTTACCAATCAATGAGTTATAGGACCAGGTATCTTTAAATGGACATTCCATGGGTCCTTATGTAATATTGTAATGAAGCCCACCAAATAAGTGGAAATGGAATTACCCTACAACGTTAAATTTATTTTTTCTTATAAATAATATAAATATATGTTATTTATTATAATATAAGATATTTACTACTCTAAATATATATAAATTTCACTTTTATTATGTAACCACAAATATACATAATAAATTTGTTAAAAAATTATGATAAATATATCACCTCCGCACAGCTAAAGAATTCATTATCAATTTACATATATTAAGGGTGGTTATATAATGGGTTTGATATTTATACATGATATTTAAGAAAAAATTATTTTTCTAGAATTATAATGTTATTCCCATTATATTACATTCTAATTCAGTACAAAATTATTACATCACCCATGAATATGTGTGGACTACGACCTCTAAATAGTAATGAGATTAATTTTTCAATTCGTATCTAAATATATAGTAATAATTATATATTTAATTAATATATATGATATACATGATATAATTAAATGTTTTAAAAATGAATTAAATTTTTTTAATATAATGAATTGGAACTACTCAATCAAAATTCTCAGAAAAAACCCTTTAACACTAAGAAATGATGATTTTAAAATGCAATTATTAATAAATGGGAATTAAAATGTAATAATTGAATAATATAGGAAATTATTTATTTTAATGTAAATATTTAATGTATATAAACTATATTTAAAATTTTTATACCAAATATAAGAGTGCTCATGACTAAAAGTAAAATTGAGGTATGTGATTTTTCTCTCACATTTATTTCCGTGAGACACATGCCTTATTAACCACTAATTTATTTCATTTGGTATGTATACTACCTATGAATATATATTTTTATTATTATCTTGTTAATTATGGGGTTTTACATATACATACAATTTTCTATCTTACTTGAGGATATAATTCTATTGTTACTATAGTGGAATGTGATTTATGAAATAATCTCATTATTTTTCTGAATAGTTTATCATTATGTTATTGATGACGATAATTTATGATCAAACCCCCAATACAAAAATGTTTATTATTTTTTTTGGTTTTTAAATATAAGAAAATTTTCTTTCATTTTCTTATCATTATGAATTCTATAGATCCAAAGAATATTTTTAAGGAAAACTAACATTATTTATCTCTTTTAACAAAAATCCAATTTATTCTATATCTAAATTTTCAAAAAAAAAATCAAATTTTTTTTACTAATCTAAAATAATATTTGAAATTAATTTTTACCCATGTTTTTACTTTTACAAAATGGTTGAAATTCATTAATATTATCATTTTACTAATGAGGTATTATACAGATTTTTTTAAAAATGTTAATGGAATCATAGTATTTCTATACAGGTCATAATATAAATTTACAACCGTAATTACCAATCATTAATTTAAGGATTCCATTAGACGTGTTCATTGTTGTTTTCAATGAATTATTTTCTCCTAATATTTTGGATATTTTTTATCCTAAATAAGTTATTTCATTGTGAAAGGGTTATTTCCCTCAGGAAATGCAATAAGAATCTTTAATAGTGATTTTTCTACCAATGACAACATCCTCTAAGGATACTTATACATTACAAGGGTTATTGTTCATTGATTTCATCCTTATTATTTATTGGTATGTTATAATATTTTGATACAGATATGTTTATAAACCTTTTATATTTTCCATGGGTTATGATTTGTTGACATTTTGAAATATTTTTGAAACATATTATGATTTAATAGGTTATGATATATTATTAGTTACCTCTGATATTATGGACCACATATGAATTTATTATAGTTATTATATTGGCGGGGAAAAATTATATCCCATCAATGAATTAGGTATTAAATAATATCTTACAAGATAATACAGAATGTAATGGGTTGTTAACATAGTTTTATAAGGAAATCAATCCACCATGATTGTCTTCAAATTGAACATTGACTAAGGATATGATGAAATGTGTAGTGAACCCAATCCACTACAATAGTCTTAAAAATCAATATTCACTCCTTAATTTTTTTATATTATAATTTGTATGCCAAAAAACATATATATTATAAAAATATTATTCTAATATGGAGAGTGTACATTGATTCCATTATGATTTCAGTCTTATGTAATGTCACGATTTATTCCATGATTCAAGATTGTTTTTTATGATATTTAGGGTATGGTTTTCAAATTTTACACCCTTATTATCCTACAATAATTCTCATATTATTTATTAATAATGATTGATATCTCCTTTATTTAACATTATTTAGAAGTTGATCTCACAATTTCTTATGAAACCTCTCATTAGGTTATAAATTATGGTTTTATGTATGATATGTCTAATAAGAGTGCTATTTTTGAAGAACATGGTGGGAGATGATGTAGATTTCTTATGAACTAATAATTGATATATCAAAATTTCATGATACCTAAAATCTATATGATTATGGTGTATATTTTAATGTTATATAATGACATCTCATCAACTAATATTTCATATATGTTCAACTAATTTATGGTGCCCTATAGGATTTCCCCTGAGTATCTACAATATATATTATTCTATCTTCCATCATGGAATTAAATCAACAGACAATTTAGTTATTTTATTTAATATCAAGATTTTACTCAATCTCATCCCTATGTTATTTATATTTTTATATTTGATATTTTTTTATTCCACCTTTAACTCAAACATCTTTTCATCCAATATTTCTTGTAGTATTATTTTTGTAGAAGACATTTTCATCTATCTCTTTTTGGTACTACAAACATCTATATTTCCTATTGTTTCCTATACCTCCCTTTTGAATATCAAATCATCCTTCTAAATCGCTTTCACCGTTATATTTATTATATATCTATTAATAATCAATCACAAAATCAAATTTTAATGATTTCAATGCAATCCTTATTATTTTCATTGTAATATTCTTATAAACATACATCCTTATATACAAAAATATAATTTAACTTGAAGAAACATTACATTGTTCTCTTTTTGTGCAACAAATTTCTATATTGTCATGATGAAACATCATCATAACTATTCCAATACTAGTATCTATTCATTATCATTATACAAAGATTCCATATGATTCACCACTATAATAAGGATACATGTTTATTTAATTTGTAATTTCATTTTCCCATTTTTATATTTTTGTAATTGAATTCCATTAAATCACAAACAATTTATTTTTAATAATAAATCATTATAGAATGATTCAATTACTCCTGGAAATATATTTCACAATATTTTCCTTTTTCAAAATCCTTATTAGAATTATTCCCCAAATCATATAGAACAAAATAAGAATAATTATTTTCCAAATAATTATCCTTTTGATCTTTATAAAAATTCACAATAACAATTAGATTAATCATATATGGTATTTTTATCTATATGAACTTGAAAATATTTACATCATCAAGTATTTTGTTTATTTTATTCTTATCCTTTATAATTACACACTCCTAATAAAAAAATTGATCCACAAATTCATTCACATTTTTCCACAATTCTTCATACATCGTCCAAAGTACATATAACTTGAATTTGAATTCTCTTGAATCACCTTCATAGATATCAATTAACTTTACAAAAATTTCATGCGATTACTTACATGAAATTTTCCACATGTTCAATTATTAGGGATAAACACTTCATATTATGTTGTTTCTTAGGAATAAAAATTTATTTATCTATGATATATCACTATTAAGGCTTCATTACCCATAATATCTATGATCCTGTGAATATAATATATATAGAAATCATTTCTAATAGACCATAAGTTATTTTTATTATAATAATTACGTTGTTTAATGATATGTAGATCATATTTTAGACTCCCCTAGTGATTTATTACATCTATGACTTCAAAATAATTTGATATAAAATTTAAATCATCACCAAGAATCAATTATATCAATTATGAACATAATATATCTGTTAAAACATATCATGTTCTATGTTAAAATATTTTAAATACCACATGTAAGATTACTGATAAATATGAATGAGGGTTTCAAATATAATCAATTAAATCAGTTTTCCATTGAAACTGCTACCCATGTTGATGTTGATATCATTATTATTAGGTTCACTCTTATATATTATTCACTAGTTTATATGACTATTATCCCTCTGGTATTTATCCCCTATAAATATATTCCAATAATATCTTTACCCACTGTAATCAATTCTATCCCACCAAATATATGAATTCTTGAACACATGTCCCAATTATTTTTAGTTTCTTTGGTTACAGTACGATATTCCAAGGAATATACACTAGAAATGTTTTAATATACAATGATTCATAAAAAAAATCATTACTAATGGTTTAGTCTAGATAATTCATATGTATGGTTTCAATCCAGTTAAAAATATTAGTGCTATCTCACTACCACCCATGGGTCACTCCCTATAACATCTCTAATTTTCTCAAGGATCATTAATGAATTAAAAATTTTCATATTTTCCAAAACTAAATAGTATAATAACTATATTTATTGTAGATCGTATATATTTATTCCTATATTGTCCATAAGATAATCCTTTATTGGTCTAATTCTATCATCCCCTATAAAAAAGATTCTATTTTGCATGTTTTTTCATGAAATCACCTCCACTTTCATTCAAGGAAACAATTAAATAACTTTCAATTGTATCGTTTTCATCTCTTGTAATATTCATGTATAGAATACTGTCTACTTTTTAAAAAAAATATGTCATTAATCTAAAGCAGTAAATATAATGAATGGAATCTCCCTACATTGGTTGTTTTTATATTTAGGTGTACCTCTCATTATCCTTACTTCAAAAGATAACTCTTTAATATTTATGGAAATTAATATGTATAAATTTAAAAAATCATCTAATATTTTTTCACTATAAATGGATAAATTCTATAAATCTCCATCATTTATGAACTATAATCCAGAGGAGAAAACTCATCCATTAAATTTCATCAAATAT
The DNA here is from genome assembly GCA_963277665.1 of Viscum album. NCBI lineage: Eukaryota > Viridiplantae > Streptophyta > Magnoliopsida > Santalales > Viscaceae > Viscum > Viscum album. The sequence continues at coordinate 861,708,754 of OY728151.1, forward strand.
GATCAAAATATTAGTTTTAATATAATAATCACCTTTTTGAATGACAGAAATTTTAAAAATTAAATCTTATTAATGTACTCTAATTTACAGAATAGTGCATCCCTTCATGACATATAGAAATAAGTTTCTTGTCAAATATTTATCCCATTAAATCTAAATGAAATCAAAAAATGTTCAACAATATTCCACCATAACCATACCTGATTTATTGGTAACAATATATTTAGACATTTAATCTATTATATCACAGATTAAATGAACTCCTCCATAATTGAATAATGTTTGGTAAAAATCCAAATTGACCAAATCATGAAAATATAACATATTTAAAATCCCAAGGATATTAAGGAATAATATTTCACAAATTTTATTTTGATTATCTCGATTATTATACATACTATTCATTATCAAATTAAATGATTAATAAAATACTATTTTATCTATGTTTGAAGAGTCATCATCATAAATGAAACAAACATAATAACACATCAGATTTATCTTTGTGCTTCATGTTACCCTTTTTGGTTTACCAATGTCACTTAATAACCATCATTTAATATCCTTATAACTCCAATGTACATCATAAATGAGACATATGATATTAAAAAATTTCCCTTATGCACTATCCAATGTAACAATATGCTTAAACTAATAATTTGACAAAACATAATCTGAATAATGAAACCATTTAAATATGAGTTTAGATGATCCTTAAATACAAATAAAAACATCTATGCATTTTTAAAATATTTTACTCTTAGTGAACATGATGAATATGAAATAAAGGATACATCAATGAATGATTTAAATTCATACATAAAACAATATGAGTTCACTTAAGGACAGAAACCACATGCACATAGGGACTTATTTAAATTCAAAAAAACTCTCAAACAAATTATTTTGAAGAATACTTCTAGTAGCACTTCTAATATTAAAAATAAATTGTAGATCTCTTTTACAACCCTACTTCAGCCTGACATATATTCTGAAAAGTTAATAAAAATGTGAAACAAAACCCATCAGAACTCCTTAAAAATCATGTTAATGATTTGTTTCTAGAATATCACAATTCATTAATAACCATGAAGTTCCAGATACCTCAACTACTCAAAAAATATATAGATAACATCGAGAAAATCAATATTTATCATTATTTACATTAAAATCATAATTAATTTTTGAAAAAAATAATTTTAATTTAGGACCAAATTCAAATAACATATATTAAAATAACACAAATGGATTCTATCTAAATATCCTCTACATGATTTGAATAATAATTCCGCCTTTTATTAAAATTATTATTCATCCTAATGAAAAATTATTTTTTATATTGAATTTCATACCCCAATAGATGTTTTATAGTTTGAATATGTAATTTAATGAATAACTACCTTTTATCAATATATTCTATCCTATAGAGGTATTTCATGAGATACTGTAATATCAAGCTAACATTCATTATTAATTTAATAAAACATAAGATTTCTAAAATTCTTTTTTTACACAATATAAATCATTTTTTCCCTTTTGTATTTGTATTGAAAATTTATCATGACTATTTTAAATCAATGGTGGAATAAGAACTCTATAATAATAATAAAAATTACGCATAATAGAGCTATAAGGATACTAATTTTAGAATTTATTATCATTATCAATAGAATATTATGATAAAAATTTATTCCGTATATAATGATCAATACTTTTTAGTGTAGAAAATATGTGCTTTAATAGAATAAAATTAAATAGAATTATCATTCTATAAATCTCCTCAAGATTGAGGTATTTTATTATTTAATGATTATTATTTTATACTCAAAGTCTTTTGGATGAATTACTTGATATGTTTTGATGATAAATGAAAAGTTAATAATTAATATGACCATAATAAAAATTCACCTCATGATTGGTTACTCATGACATGATTGTTTGTTAAGGGATTTGTGAGTTTCAATCGTGTTTGTAATGTTTTTATTGGTATAATTTGTTCAATATTTCTGATTCATTCAAAGCATGATATTATTTTCATTATTTTATACTAAATAACATGAATTTTAATATACATGACTGCAAAAAATATTTGAGATGTGAAACATTAATTCCAATCATGAAATATGTATTATCACTAATGTATTTTTAATTTTTAATTTTTATTATTCTCATAGGTCTCTATATGTTTTATCTCAAGCACTAGGCCTTTATTGGGTGGTTTTTAGAGATCTTGTCTATCCGGTGGTAGAGACTATATATTCTTCCAGAAATGATAAGATGGTATTAATGGATTTGTTACAAATATAAATGGGAGTTATATTTTAACAATTTTATGTAGGTGTAATTTTCTTATATTTACCCAATCATTTTACAGATATTATTACATGATTATTTAATATAATTAACATCATTATTTTTAATGTTCCCATGACCAATAGGGCAAGATATTTTATTGTTGAAAAGAATTTTCAAAATTAAGTAACATTGAATCTTATTATAATCATTGTTATAAAAAGGAAGCAAGTCAATAGGGATCACATCTAACCCGTTGAGAGTCCAATCAATGACCATGATGGAACGTTCATTAGAAACCAGGTTAACCTCATAAAATATTAGTGTAATATATGATGTTTTTATTAATAAGGGCATCCATTCATGCCCTCTATTTATCCTCCAGCCTCCATGAAACATGATACTCTCCATTTCTAATGTCTTGCACAAGAGAAGAAGAGTCACATCCCAACAAAATGTTATTCCACCCCTTCATTTTAACAAATGTGATTTCATGAATAATTCTAAAAATATCTGCCTCAATGTAGGTCGGTATGCTAAAAGTTCCATAAAAGCATGCCATGGCATTTTTATCATAATCTTGAAAAATAGAACCACACGCTGAAGGACCGGGGATACCCTTCGATGAAACATCAGTGTTGGATTTAATTTAGAGAGGAAATGGGGGGATCGAAAAGACCTCCATTGTACCCATGATACACATAAAATCCCCATTGACACCCAAAATCTTCATCATGAAGAAGTCTTGTATATTTTGGTCACAATAACCCACTCGATATTTTCTAGTTTACTTACCTTATGCTTAATTCGTCAAGTCAATTATTTTTCTCATCGAATAATAATACTATGTTAATTATTTACATTATTAAATAAATAAATATTATTATTCGTTTTATTTTATTCATTATAATATCATATTATGTTATCTTACTAATTAATTTCAAGTCATAAGTTTATACATTGAATGGGTCATTTTCCCAAAATCAATTCTGTAAGATGTCTAAGATCGAGGTAATTATTAATTAGAAATCTCGAAAATGTTAAAAATAAAATAATTATAATTTTTTTACATAAATTATAATTTTTAATTTATATATGTATATTCATTATGAAAAATTAAAAACATTACAATCAGAGAGATAGAAGGTAGTACATGCACATGATTAACATTTCCATTTTTTTGATGATCATGATAAGAATAACTTAATATGTTATATTAACATTATAATATTATAAAAATACCATTAATATCATATTATTTCTTTAAATAAAAATATAGATACCATTCATGTGATGCCTAAAAAAATTCAACAAATTTCATTGTAAGGTTGTACTTTGTGGTACACATGAACAATTTATCTTTTATTAAATAGATTATAATGCATTAAATTTTGTGATATAATTCATTCAAAATTTGATTAATATGTCAATAAAATATTAAAAATTAAAAAATTAATCATTATTATCTTTAATTTAATGTGTATGTGAAAAATGAGTAACATCGATTTGTAGGGGGTTAGTCTGCCAAACATGCGTGAAATGTTATCATATTCCCAATGAAATAATGTATAAGAACGTATATATAAAATTATTAATAAATTAGTATAATTATATCATAACTATAAAATATATAATAAATATATAAATCATTAAATATATCCATCAGGATCGATGATGGAAAATTGAGTGCATCTGTTTGCGAAGCGGTAGATCTTCATACACATGATCAATAATTTTTTTCCAATTTGAATAGGGAGTGTAGAGTTTTAGGTATTGACCATAACATAAAAACATATAATTATATGATATTTTATAATTTTATTATTTCTAGATTTTTTGATAATATTCTAATTATGTAGAGTAACAATTAAAATAAAATACTTGTTTGAGTATGTTACAACTTCTTAAAACATCATTGGGTTTTCACCGAAAGCCTTTATAAACTTTAATAGTGAAGAAATTATTAGATAATGATCAAAGTTAATTTGTTATGTGTTTTGGGATAATATTTTCCAAAATAATATGTATTCATATATTTTAAAGGACTGGATTAGTGGTGGCTCTTTATCGGTGAGGGGGAGGAAACACATTGATGTTTTGAAAAGAACAAATTTCAAAAACTTTTTTATAATTCAACAAGGATCCAAAAAATAATATTTTAGAAGAATAAAATAATTATGGATTAAATTTTATAATAATATATTAATTATAGATGAATTTGGGCATTTTGAATCTTTTATATTTGTAGTTTAACCCTAGTAAAAATGTTTTTACTTAAATTGTAACAAATTGTTTTTCTATTATCACTCTTAATTAAATTAAAAAAAAAAATTTGAACTGATTAGATAATATAAATTATGTTATTTAAAAATAAATATTTTATTTTTTTATTTTCAAATCACAATGGTATAATTATTAATTTAATATTAAACCATTGAAATGGTAAAAAAGATGATGGTCCATAGAAAAACATTCAGAATTTTAAAATGGTATTACAGAAAATTCAATATGAAATTGATAAAAATTACCTAAATTGGTTAAAATAAATTATATTATTAATAGTTTTATTTTTAAACCAATTTAAAATATAATATAACATTATATATTATTTACATAAAAAAATCCAATAAAAGTTATTATTTTTTCAGTATTCATCAAAAATATATATATTCATAAAATTCTATAAATTTCACTAATTTTTTTTATAAATAAATTTCATATATTAATATTATTTTAAAAAATAAATGTCAAAAACATGGTAAAAATTAATTTTATAATATGAATACTATGTGTGAAAATTCAACCTTTCCGAACGATACAATTTTTTAGAAGAGAATTATTTCTCATTCAAATGGTTTTATTTTATTTTTAACTAGTATATAACCATATAATATTTTTTAAAAAAGTTTAAAAAATAAGTTTCATTATTTATTTATTTATATTCATACCTTTTAATTTAATTTCATGTATATAATTTCCAAGTTAAGATAATATTATTTTAATAGAGTATCATGTTTCATTTAAATATGGTGTTGTGTGCATTGCAATATATCAAATAGATTGAATTTATTAGAAAATAAATAAAGGTGTTATATTCTCTTTTAATGTTGTTTTTTTCTTTCATATATTCTATCCAATATGTTGTTCTTTATTTCAAATCCCGTAGTGTAATATTGTAGCCCCTGAAAGAAATTATATCCCCATAATATCAGTAATAAATTATAAGAAATTTTAAAAATAATTTAATGTAAACCTGAATCATAAAATGGATTATTAAAGAATATATATGATAAGAGAGAAAGGGATGTTTGAAGGTCTTTCATAACAAGACATTACTATGTTTCCATGTTTGAGAACATTAGTTACAAATGTAGACATGTGAAATGATTTTTATACTAATGTCCATATATAAATAGAGAGCGATTGAGATAATTGAACATTAGAAATTTAATGATCTTGAAAATTTGAGAAATCAAAACTCTACCCATCTATGATGAATTAAAATACCGTTTATTCATCGAAAATGAAGGTATCCATAAACCATTTTTGTGTATATAATTTTTCTATAGTTAAGGGATTTCATTACCATCTAGTTATAGGATGTAACAAAATATTTTGACATGATATATTAATATTTAAAGGGAAAAATATCATCATATTTATGTAATATGATCAAATTCTAATTCATATCTTACCACGTAAACTGATAATCCAATAGAAAAAATTATCACTAAATAAGTGTAAATAACATTTAACATATCATAATATATTTTAAATAGTAACTTGGTATTTCATCAATCTTTATAAAAACCAATATTATTATCACAAGGTAAGAAAATAAGCAATATTTATTTTTATATATTAATCAATAAAATTAAATAATTAAATATGTGGGTTTTCAAATATAATTCCAAAAAAACAATATTATATCACAAAGAGCCTCAATAACCTCAATATGAAATAATGTTTTAACTGCAAATATTATATCAAAATTGTTCAACATACATCACTAAATTCATAATATTATTATTCATAAATAATCCTTTATGTTAAATGATATGGTTATATACAATTCATCTTAATAATAAATATACCAAAACATCATTTATCAAAAAAATATCAAATACAATGATCCAAAAATATGTTTCCCAAATTCAAATTATTATTTATCTTTAAAACCATAAATATAATAAATATATTATTCTAACAATAATGTAAACTAGGAAAGTTGTAGAATATTTACCATAATCCCCCTTTATATGTTGGTTTATGTATAATGGCCTTACTGAATATGATGGGTTGTTTCCCAGTTTATAGGTTAACCTTATTCTAAAAATATGGAATCCCTTATGTGATTATCATATTCATAATTATCTATGATATTATAATGTTCTCAATAATATGATTATCATCTTCAAAAATAACATTAATCATCCAAGCACTTATTTAGCCACTATTTTTTTCTATTAAACATATGATTTTCCACAAAATAAACTAATTACATATTCATCAAGACCATCTCCATGAATATATTTTTCCCCTTTTGTGATATTTTCCATAGATTTACAAATTTACATCAAATCACCTTATTAGGCCATTTAATGTAATCTTGAAAATCATTACTGTTATAATTCTACATAACATTACCAAGATATATAATTAATGATTCCAATATTTATTGAATTGCAATACATAATCTTTTAACAATTACACATTATTATGAAACCCTTAATTAGGATTTTTCATCTAAATACATTATATATATAATTTTATTTAAATGTCAATTTTATTCTCTTCATCAACAACGAAAAAACAATTATGCATAAAACTGTGGTGGTTATATTTTAAATATTTCCCCTAGAATTTATTTTTTTATAATGAACATACATTCCAAATTTAAAACAATCAATACATTAACATGGGTGTTTCGTTCCACTATATTTATGTATAAAAAATGGAATCTTCTTTCATCAGTGGACATCAACTCAAATTCTATCAGACACCCCTATACATATCTTCTTTAGTTAGTTAAAAAAATGGTTGTGGAATATGTTTATAAATTAAAATAGTGGCAACTAACTATAAATATTCACAATGTCCTTTAATCTAATAATTCTCTAACTTGATTACTCATCAAAACTCTTGCTATCACATTTAATCTTATCCTTGTTATATCTAGTTCCTTCCATTGACTAAAACCATAAGCAGTAGTGTGAGAAAAAATAATTTATGCGTGGAAAAATATTATCATTCCAAAATATTTATAAAATATCTAAATATCGACAAATTAATATCCTGATAAGAAACATTACGTATTACATAGGTCATAAAAGGTCATTAACATGGGTGTTTCATTCCACTTTATTTATGTATAAAAAATGGAATCTTCTGTTGTCCAAGGACATCACCTCAATGTCAATCAGACACCCCTATATATATCTTCATTATTGAGTTAAATACTTGGATGTGGAATATGTTGATAAATATAAATAGTGGTAACTGACTATAAATAATCACAATATCCTTTAATCTAATAATTATTTTATTTTATTACTCATCAAATCAGTTTATATCACGTGCAATTTTATCCTGTTTCTATCTAGTCCTTTCAATTTACTAAAACCACAAACAATGGTTTAATAAACAATATTTGATGCGTGAAAAAATATTATCATGCCAAAATTTTTATAAAATATCTAAATATTGGAAAATTAAAATCATGATGAGCAACATTAGGTTTTACCTAGGTCATAATATATCATTATCAATTAAAATACAACATGATGGTTCACCAGTAGTTTTTGGGTTTTCAATGAATATCCCATTGGAGGGTCAAACTAGGTGCATTGTAAGGCTCATAGTCTTGTACCAAGTCATTCTCTAGTCAATAATATTGAACCTTATTCATATTTATTACCACCATTTACATATTTTATAGAACCATTTACACCTATAGTGTTTGAAATGGGGTTTAGTTTCCCTAAAAAAACTTTCTCTATACTTATCTTGTATTGCATGATGTTTTAATATACATAGATTCTTCCTTATACATACTTATTGAAGTATACCCAGTTTAAACACTTAATATTACTCACCATTAATCCAATATACAAATCATACTTTAACCATACACCTACTATAGAAACCAAATCCTTTTACATATATCATTACATAATTCGTAAACAGAAATGACAAACAATTATAGGAAAAATGATCATAAGGACATAATGTCTTTGAAAGACTTGGTATATAATATATAGAAGAAAACGAAAAAATGTAATCCATATTCTATTTTCCATTTCAAACTCCTAAATAAATTTATGCTCGTAAAACAACATGTAATATATTATCGAACACATGAATTAATGTAGTGTGATAAAAATAATAGTAAGGGAATAATCCTGATAAGGAAGAAAGGAATGAGGGTCAATGGTATAACATGATATCAGAAAATAAAAGTAACATGAGAAATAAAGTGGGAAAATAACATAAATAGTATGGAATAATAATATATTGGACACAAGAGAATTATTTAATGACCAAATTCATGACCAAAATATATGGCATGGATAACAACCAATACAACTTCATATGGTGTACAGAGTCCCATTGAGGATTATATTCACTCGCTAATCGCTTATATAAATCCTCACGTGATTAAAACTCTACAAATCTCACTAGAGGAATATATATTTATAAAACCATTGGATATATTCATTTTTTTTTAAATTATCGTGTGTTCAATATATAGATATAAATCCTAAGGAAGATGGAAAATAATTTCAAATGGAACAAAATGGGATGCATAATATTTTCTAATAACATAATTAAAAGGGACTCCTTAAATATAGAATTTGATATATAGTCATAAGGAACTTGATAACTAATAAAATTAACCGATTTTAACATAGGTATAATAGTGATATACATATATGAAAAAATTTATATGTATTACATAATGTAAAATAGAGATAAAGTGAGTTAGAAAGAGGATGGTCAAAATATAAAGAAAAGGGTGGGTCAAGAGGACCCCTTACCTTATTCCCAATTCATTACAAGAATTATTAACTCTATAAATAAGAAAAATATGTTAACTAATATTTTCTATAAAGAATTTTTTTAATTCTTATTATTCCTCATATTTTATTTTTTACCATGTCATATAAAATTTAATAACCACATAATTTTAGGATTGATTTTTAAATGATAAAAAAATCATATGTTCAAAAACTATTGGGATATATGAACATGTAAAAAAGTTATTATTAATTAATAATATATAGAATTTTCACCATGACCTAATTATAATTTTTTTTAAAATTTCATAATTTTAATACAATCCATGAAATATTGTAATGAAAAATAACTATGTTATATTCAAGGAGATGTTAGGCTATATGTATGCATGAGTAACATTCACATTTATTGACGATCAGGAAGGAAAAAAACAAGTGTTATTTAATATTTAATTGATGATAAAATATATCGTAAATATTATATTACTTTATTATTTACCCTTACACATACCATTCATTTTGTTCGGTAATTGAAATGAATTATAGTGCTTTATGAGGTGATAATCAGCCTTACAAATGAACATCATTATAATTTATTAAATAAATAAAAAATTAAAAAATTATATAACATATTTGATTTTAATAATGTTAAATATTTCAGGAATATCATATATAATCATAAAACTAGTCTTCTTTACCTTTCATGTCATGTGTAATTTTAAAATAAACCACATCTCTTCGGGAGGTGGTACTCCAACAAACATAGTAGTGATGTTCTAATATTTTATATGCAATGGAATGTAAGAAGGTATATAAGTTATTATAATTAATTAATTAAAATTATATTCAAAATGTAATATATATATATATATATATATATTATATACATCGTTATATTCATCCATGATTATAGGTGATGCAAAAAGAATTATGTTAGTCCATGAGGTAATAGTTCACCATACACACAATCAACAGTTTCATTTCTAGTTTCAGTGTTGAGTAGATGGTTTTAGTTGTGATCCTAATGAAAACAATTATTAAATATATGATAATTATATTATTATATAATAAAATTTTCAATGATATTTTATGGACATATAGAATGAAATAATATAAAATCATTGGTTAATTATGTTACTACATTTTTAGAAAACGTCTTTTCGTTCGCACCAACCCCCGGATGGATAACAGAATAAAAAAGACTTATTTGATGAGTTGAGGGATGTAGGAAATTTATCTGCGTATTTATTTTATGAACTAATATGTTTTTGATGTTTTTAAAGGAGAGGAAAAGTCATGGCCTTTATAAGTTGCGGAGATGATATAATTGGAATTATAGAATGAAAGGATTACAACTTCATTTTGGCCATTCCATATGGATAAAAAATAGAACATTTTCTAAACCTAGAATATATAATGTCCAAATATTACCATAAAATAGTAATTATATTTTTTTGGTCCTATATAACTCTTCTTTATTAGTTTCACCAATGGTATGCCTATTTTTTCCTTATACAAAGTAAATAATTTTTTTTGTTTTAACTATTAAATATGGTAAATAATTTAACTTACAATTATAAATAATAAAAATTATTTTGATTATAAATATGGAATATTATTTTACAAATTTACATCAAAAATTTGATTCATTTAGTTTATAATTAAAATAGAAAACATGTAAAAAATTCTTCTTCCTAAGACAAACATTTAAACGATTAAAAAGTAATCTAAACAAAATCAATTTTAAATTGATTAAATAATTTATGTTATATAAATTAAAATATAATAGAGCTAAATTTAAATTCAAAATAATTTAAAATATTATTTACCATTACAAATAAAAAAAATTTACTTTTAATAAAAAACTATAATTTTCAGTATTCATCCAAAAACAATCCATTCACTGATTTCTATAAAAACATTCAAATTATAATTATAAAATGTAGATTAAAACTATATATAATTTTTATAATATTTTTATAACTGTTATATATATTAATTTTAAATTACATTCACACATTTTGACCAATTATCCTTTTAGAATAATATTGTTTTTTAGATACCATTTCAGTGTCTTTTAAATAGTTTTTATTTTACTTATAGTCAAAATAAAACCATTGATTTAATTTTACACAAGTTCAATGTAAAAATTTCTAAATTAATTTATTCATATTCATACAAACAAACTTATCAGATTTGTTTAATGGTCATATTGAAGTAATTATATTTTAATAAAATATCATGTTCCATTTAAACATGGTGTTTTATTCATCAGATTCTATTGGTGCGATTTTATTTATTAAAAATATATATATTATAATGTATTTGGGTATTGCATTTTCTTTTAATATAGGTTTTTAATTTTTTCTCTTATATCCATGATGATGTTCTATATTTAAAATCATGAGGTTCTATATTTAGACTGTTCAAATTTTTTAGAATGTGAATTGTCTTAGGTTTGTTAATGGATATCTATTATTATTTTAATTGGAAGAACACTATTGATACTCTATTAAAATTATATCTTACTAGTTGGACTATTCATATTGGATCTTTGGGTGTTCCCAAAAATGTTTTTGATAAATTTATAAAAATGGATTTCTAAAAATACAGGTGCTTTTATAACCTGTTATAAGCTGCCATGGTTTATGGATGTAGCTTGAAAAAGAGTGTATTTCATGATTTTTTAGGATTTAAATTGAATGCGGAAATGTGGATATACATATATATATATGTTGCTCAGTGCTGACTAAAATGATTAAGGATGAACTTTCACTATGTGGTGGTTTAATATATGATGTATCACCACTTACAGGCATATGATTTTCATTTAGCATTCATGGGTATGTGTGTGTGTGTGTATGGGATTGAATTTGGATTATTATATGTAATTGAAATTTATGAATTGATTTCTCTTCATTAAATGTGAATTTTTCTATTATTAGACTATTGATATAAAAATAATTTATATTTTTCTATTTTTATTTTGAAAACTCAATCCTATATTCATATTCTTCCTATCTATTTTATATTCTCGTGATATAATCTAATTTTGGCCATAGTGGAAGATGGGAAAATTATATAATAGTTACCAAATAAAATGTTATAATCACTAAGTAATATTCACCTCAGTGTATATGTATAAAATTTTTCAATGAAACATGAAAGGGATATGATTCATACATCACTATTGGAGTATGACTGAATGATTTTGGCAACAATAGTATAGGTGGATCATGGATTTTTTTTGTATATTGTTCTATAGTGGTTCCACCGTTATGAACAAATTCATTAACTGCATTGGGGTTTTTTTCTGATGTTATACCATTACTCAGATTATGGTCATTGATTTTTTGATTATTATTAGTTTATTCATTTTTATTACTATTGGTTTTGTTAACGATATCATTTATAGTGATGTATTTTTTTTGTTCATTTTTAAATTTATCCTCATGTAGTTGTATGTATTATAAATGGGGTATACATTCAACATTGAATAACTTAATTTAAACCCTTATAATTTATTTCAACCCTTTCTTGTCTTGGGAACTCCGCCTATGGATATTAGATCCTCAATGAGATTTTATGCCCATATGTTGGGTGGGAAAGTTAAAAATGGTATTAGAGTAGTATGGCCTTCAATTAGGGATAATATTATTGTAGTACAACCAATTTGAAGTACATAGCCATTTTTTATTATTTTTCATGTGTTTAAGGTGAATGGGATGAGTTGAGAAGTGGTTGGGAGAGTTTGGAATGGTTTTGGATAAGATTGGAGGCTTTTCTAAGGGAGCATGGTTTGAGCACGGTTAGAGGAATCCGTGCAGGTTCTCCAAAAAACCATGCAGGGGAATACAGAAGCCTTTGCATGGCCTGCACATGGTTTTCCAAACTATTCAAGGCAACCATACGGACCCCTCCTCTCAAGGTAGTTGTGTGCACATGGTTAGCGCACGAATTGTCAAATAGTGTGGGATAACCATGCGACAACATAAATGCAGGGTTTAAAAAAAATGGATCACTCAGGCTTGCCTCATCCCTCTCCAAATTTTCTCCCACTCGAGCCTCACTTGGGATTTTGGGTTCTCAGGGGGTGATGGTGATCTCCCACTCGTTTCGGAAGCAGTTCAAAGGGGTTTCGTAGTGGTTTCAAGGTGGTTTCTCCCAGGTAAGTCTCTCATATTGTGTTCATTGCGTTTTCCTATAGATTTACATCTCTCTATATCTCTTGGGTTTCTTGATCTACACTCGTTGTGTGTAGATCTAGGGTTGTGGTTTCCTTGGATGTTGATTTTTTTCTTTTGGATGTTAGGAAAGGATATCTAGAGATGTTTCGGTGGAGCGTTCACTAGATTTGAGGAGTAGTTTCTTGTGGGTCAGTATTGCTAGAACCCTAAAGGTATGTGACTTCTCTCTTGACTCCACTTCATTAGAACTAGTGTCTTGGTTACAATTAATTTGTGTTCTTAAAATTAATTGTGTTGTTGATGTGTGAAATCGAATGGAAATTCCATTGGTAATTGTTTGGGATTTTTTGGGAAAAAATGGCTTGTGAAGAAATTAACTTGATGTGATTTTAAAAATGGGATTTTAAAATGAGTTGTTTTGTTGGTTGATTAAGATGAAGTGAAAAAATGGTATTTAATAAAAGGGTCGTTTTATTGAAATGGTGTTTGTCATTGAAAATGATTAAAGGGTGTTTTTAATAAATGTTTTATTTATTTAAGTGGATTGTCATGTAATGGAAATGGTTGATTTCATGTTGTTGTGGCGTTGATGGGTTTTAAGGTTGGTTGTGTTGGCCGGTTTGAATGATGTGAAAGTGGGTGGGAAGTACCACTATAAAAAGGGGATGGATTTTGTATGGAAGGGCCATCATCAAAAGAAAGTTGGTGGGACGTAATACTTGAGTGCATTGGTAATGAATGGTTTAGACGAGAAGTGCCACCATGATATGTTGTGTTCGTGGATGGTGATTTTTGTAGACATGGATTGTGAGTGAAATATGTAAAAGTAATTGTCTTGTGGCATGGTTGATATGGCTTCCTTGCATGGTATGTTTTGATTATGGCATGATTTTTTGGATTTCCCTGGGACTAATTGGTTTGAGCATGATGGCTTGGTAAGGGTGTGTCTGTCTTATGGTAATGGATGCCCTTGTGATTATATTATATAAACATCTTTATGTAAATGTGCTAATGATTTTATCCTAGTTGCATGTGTAGGGAAGTAATTTGGGGAAATCATACTGAGTAGTTGTAATCACCCCCTGATTGGTCACGTTAGTGTCTTGCCAGATGTTGTGTATCGTGACGCGGGAAAAGGTAAGGCATCACCCTTCTTTAGTGGTGCATTGTGATGTATGGGCGGATCTTGGAGCATGAAGCTTGGTGTGGAGCCATGGAGTGTGTCTTATCTTATATTGGGTCTTTTTTTGAGTCTTCCACATAGTACTCTGATATGGTATTGGTTTTATTGGTTTTAGGTTGTATTGTGGAACAACTTGGTTGTCCTTTGGTAATACATGATTGAATGTTTTGATTTATATGCACCATACATTGGTTGATAGTGGTTTGTTTGGTTGGTCTTACCTTAAGGGAAAATCATTCTACAATTTGTTCTCGAAGTCCTTGACATTTATTTCAATCCTTTGACACCTTGGAAATGTCGCATAAGGACATGTAACCCTCACCGCCTACTCAATAAAATGAGGTAGGTGTGGGGTGTTACAAGTGGTATTAGCTTGTTCGGCCCTTAAGAGTTGATTATCAGATTTGGAGTTGACAATTTTTGTGGTATATTCTTTGAGTCAGGATGGTAGCAAAGAGTAGGAATGTCGGAACATGGAATATATATAAAAAAGGATGTACCCAACCCTTTTATGATGAACTTCAAGTTACCAAGGAGTTGGGTACATAAGTGGTTGGAGACACTTATAGGCATTGGAGATCTCAATGTCATGGGTGTAGCCAATGAGATGAGAATTTCATGCATCATAGAAATGAAATCCCTCTATGATGCATATTTCAATAGGGTATAATGATTTATGTTGTTATATGAATCTGTGGACTTTGAAATATCAAAATTGGGTTTCAAAATGGAAGGATTTGAAACCTAGAAACTGGTGGTATTTTGAAAATGGTTTGATTTTCAAAAATGGTGAAACATGGAAAATGTGAAAAAGGTGGAAAGCCTCATTGTGATAGTGTCATGTAATGAAAATTGAAATTGGAATTCATGAAGTCTATGGAAGTGAGACTCATGGTTTTTTGTTCTCTGTTTATAGAAATGCCACCAGGTTGGCGTCGTAGAGACCAACCAGAAGTGGCAGATGAGAACATGGTTGCACCTGAGCCCTAGGTGAACCAGTAGTTAGTCCAGAGCATAGTGAAATCTTTCCATGCTATGGGAAGTGTGAATAGAGAGGAAGAGACAAAGCAAGTTGATTATGTGGCTTTGTTTCAAAGGTAGGATCCACCCATCTTTTGGGATGATTCAGACCCGGAAAGGGTAGTGGCGTGGCTGTCCAAAATGAGTAGAATTTTTGAATTCTTGGGGATTCTGGTAGAGCTGACAGTAAATTTAGTGACGTATAAGATAAAGGATCTTTCACTTCAGTGTTGGGATTTGGTAGTCCAAGTGGCGATTGACAAGGGTGTGACATGGGAAGGCTTTGGGGAATTGTTTAATAAACACTTCTACCCACATACGTTCAAAATTTATTGCACAACTGATTTATTCAGTTGGAAGCAAGACCATATATCTGTGACATAGTATGAGTCTAAATTTACGAGCATACTTTGGTTTTAACCCATGGTGGAAGGTAGCACGTCGTTGAAGGTAAGGATATTTGTAGATGGGTTATGGTAAGAGATCCATTCACAAATAGTAGTGATGTGTATTGGTGATTAAATAGAGATGGTGAATCAAGAATCAGTGGTTGAGTAGGTTATGTTGGGAGCTCCAGGCAGAGGAAGCATGGTGGTACCCATGGGGAATAGTGGGAACTCTAATGTAGGGTTCAAACGAAGGAGGGACATTTTCTCCAAGGTGGGGGAATGGCACATAATTTGACGACATGATCGGTAAATTTTCATCTGAATCCCCAGAGCATGCCAGGATGTTTTCAGTGAATCTCATTGACACCAATCAAGTAAGACCATATGACACATCCTCGAGCATGTCACAATTGTATGTAGATGGGGAATATACAACAATATTGTCAGAATTATCTATGTTCGGGTGCGCCTGAAACTCCCCAGGGATCGCAAAAGAATTATGAATCAACGGGACAGGGACAATAGCATACCCCTTGTCAGTAGAGAAAAGTTAGTTATGGTGATTCTTGGAACACCCCAAATCCACAACAATGAAATAAAGATATGAGTATGGAATCCAAGGAATTGTTCAAAGCCAAGAAGTATGTGGTGGACGACCAGTCTGGACCATCCACGATGTGAGGTACTATTCTTTTAAATTCTACCTTGATGCATGTGATGTTTGATAAGGGTTCCTCATACCCTTTTATTGCTTCACGTGTGGTTGAGTTTCTTGGTTTAAGGGTAGAAATGCTGCCTTCGGTTTTGAAACATAAAACGCCTCTCGGTGGAAGAGAGTGTCGAGCAATCTTGAGTAGAGAATGTTGTATCGTTGTGGGTGAGGTTGAGCTATTGTAGAATTTCACAGTGCTTGAGATGGATGGGTATGAAATAATCCTGGGAATGGATTGGATAGTGGAATTTAAGGCCCTGATCAACTTTAATGCGCAGAAAATGGATTTTACGACACATGATGTTATTAGAAATTTCAATAGAGGAGAGAGGCATGAAGGGCGGGGTGCAACAGGTTTGTTGCCACAAGCAGTGGGCACGTTATCCTATCAGTTGGCGGTGTTGTCATTCTAATCGGTATAGGGTGTTGAGAAGAGTGTTCTTCCTGCAGTGGTGGATCAGTTCATGGATGTTTTTATCGAATAATTCTCTAGGATACCTCCAGTAAGAGAAGTGGAGTTTATTATTGATCTTCTTTAAGGGACCAATCCTATCTCACCTCCATCATACCAGATGACACCTACTAAATTGTTTGAATTGAATGTATAGTTGGAAGAGCTAGATAATAAAAAGTTTATCAGGCCAAATACATCTCCATGGGCAGCGCCGATGTTTTTTTTTGAAAAATGAAGATGGAACTTTGAGGATCTGTGTTTATTATCGTCGACATAACTATGTTGCGATAAAGAACAGATATCAAATTCCATGAATTGATGATATATTCGACCAGTTGTATGGAGCACAGTTGTTCTATATGATCGACATGAAGTCAGGATATCATCAATTGTGGGTGAGTAAGGATGATATTCCTACAATAGATTTCAAAAGAAGATATGGTCGTTATGAATTTGTGGTTATGTTCTTTGGTCTAACGAATGATCTAGTGATGTTCCTGGCATTGATGAATCATATATTTCAGAGATATCTGGATTTATTTGGTGGTGTTTGTAGATGATATTTTTTAGTAATATAATACATGGTTGGAGCATTATTATTACTTGGCCAAAGTTCTAGGGATGTTGAGGGATCATCGATTGTATTCCATATTGTCGAAGTGTGACTTTTGGATACATGATGTCATTTTTTTGGGCCATGTGATTTTTGAAAGGGGTGTTTTAGTGTATCCAAAAAATATAGAGGCTGTTATCTCTTGGCAACTGCCAATGAATGTGTATTTAGTACAAAGTTTCCTCAGTATAGTTGGGTATTATCAGCGTTTTGTTCCTGATTTTTCACATTTGGCCTCACCGATGATAGATTTAACATGAAGGAATGTTCTATTCCAGTAGAATGAACGGTTTCAGCAGTGTTTCAAAGAGCTAAATGGTCACCTTACATCGTCAGCAATCATCATTTTTCTAGAACCAGGAAAAGGGTAAGTGGTGTATTACGATGCATCTAGATTAGGGTTGGGGTGAATTATCATGAAAGGAAATCATGTTGTTGGGAATGGAGCACGGCAGTTGAGGGTGGATGAGAAGAACTACCCAACTCATGATTTGTAATTGGCAGCAGTGATCTATTGTTGAAAGTGTGGCATCATTATCACTTCGATGAAAAATTAACGGTATATACCTATCATAAGAGCATGAACCACATTTTATCTCAATGGGATTTGAACATGATGCAAAGGTGATGGATGGAATATCTCTAGATGTTTGATTTTGGCTTGATATATACACCGAGTAAGGAAAATTCAGTGGCAGATGCATTATGTTGAAAATCATATGCACAGATGGTGATACATGCATCAGACTAGTGTCATTTGATGTCAGTTATAGCTGACATTCCATTGTAAAGCGAGAAACAGGGCGATAGAGTAGTCTTCTTCCTGGTCTTGTTGATTTTTGACTTGGTGGAACTAGTTAAATAGGCGCAGATATCTGATTCTGAGTTTGTGACCATGAGGTCGAAAATCAATGTTGGGGAGACCACTGAGGGATGGAAACTTAATGGAGATTCAGTTTTGTGTTTTCAGAATCGGATGGTTGTACTAGTTTCTTGTCAGGGGGATCATCTTAGGGAGTATCATCATTCCCGATGGGATGTTCATCCTGGAATTTAGAAAATGTATAAAGCGTTGAAAGTACAGTTCTGGTTGGCTGGTATGAAAATAAGTGTTGTTTAGCTTGTTTAGATATGCTTGACTTTCTAGATGGTCAAGGCAGAGAATTAGAGGCCAGCGATAATATTGTAGTCTTTACCAATCCCTGTTATGAAGTGGGAGAAAATAGCAATGGATTTTTTCACTGGTCTCCCAAGAATGATCAGGAATCCCGATGCCATTTGGGTGATAATGGATCGACTAACGAAGTCAGCCCATTTCATCCCGAATTTTGAATCTCATACGGTGAAGGATTTGTCCAAAATCTATATCTGAGAGGTGATAAAGAGGGATGGTGTTCCTGTTTCAATTGTATCAGATAGATATCTGATGTCTACATCTCGTTTCTGGGAATCCTTACAGCAAGCCCTCGGGACACATTTGACTATGTGCAAGGCGTATCACCCTCAGATGGACGGTCAATCCAAGAGGATGATAAAATTATTGGAGGACATGTTGTGGGCTTGTGTCATGGATTATGGTTTCTTGTGGGAGAAGCACTTGTCATTTTTTGAGTTCTCATGCAAAAAAAATTATCAGGCGTCTATACATATGGCTCCGTTATAAGCGTTGAATGGGCATCTGTATCGTTCTCCACTATGCTAGGTGGAAATGGCTGAGTCCTCAATGGTTGGACAGAACCTTTTCTAGGAGATAATAGATATAATCTAGTTCATTAGGAATATAATATGAATGGCTCAGTGTCATCATAAATATTATACGAATCATCATCGACGATTGTTGTCGCTCGAGGTGAGTGATCAAGTTTTCATGAGGATCTTTCCTACGTTGGAAAATTTTCGGTTTTGGATGCGGGGAAAGTTATCACCAAAGTATATTTGACCTTTTTTGATTCATGAGCAGGTTGATGGAGTGGCTTATCATTTATCTTTCCAACCAAGGTTCATTGTGGTGCACAATTTATTTGATGTGTTGCTGTTGAAAAAGTATCAAACAGATCGTGACCATGTGATTCGATGGGATTATGTTGAGATAGATTCAGATTCGTCATTGGTGTATGTGCCAGTGTGGGTTATGGATAGGAAAGAGAATGTCTTGTGGGGTTAAATCATCGGTCTGGGTTGGGTTTTGTGTTAGCATGGCAAGATCCAAGAGGAGATATGGGAGTGGGAGAATGAAATGGTCGAGCAGTGGCCCGATCTTTTTTGGCAACGGGCCAATTCACTACTTTCTGGGGACCAAAAGTCCAATGGTGGGGAGAATTTAGTAACCCCTAATAGATAAAAGTAGCATTTGTTTATGCTTTTATATGTTCTTATAGTGCATGGAATGAGTTGAGAAGAGGATGAGAGACTTTGGAATGGTTTTCGATAATTTTGGAGGGTTTTCTAAGGGAGCATGGTTTGAGAACGGTTAGGGGAAACCATGTGGGTTCTCTAGGAAACCGTGTAGGGGGAGATATTATCCTTCACACATCCAGCACACTGTTTTCCTAACCGTGCGAGAAAACTATGTGGACCCATCCTCTTGAGTTAGTTTCATGTGAACATTTGGGGCGCAAATTGTCAAACTGTGTGGGCTAATAGGGATACCACTTAAAAGTAGGGGTTTATAACCCCTGTGCACCTGGGAAAGCCTCATACCACTCCAATATTTCTCCCACTCATGCACA
Source organism: Viscum album (assembly GCA_963277665.1). Classification (NCBI taxonomy): domain Eukaryota; kingdom Viridiplantae; phylum Streptophyta; class Magnoliopsida; order Santalales; family Viscaceae; genus Viscum; species Viscum album. The sequence goes on from OY728151.1 coordinate 861,729,346, forward strand.
CTGGGAAATTTGGGTTCTCAGTTGTTGAAGGTGATCTCCCACTCATTTTGGAGGCAATTCAAAGGGGCTTCATTGTGGTTTGAAGGAGGATTCTCCAGGTTTAGTCTCTCCTCTTGGGTTCTTTGTGTTTTCCTCTAGATCTATATCTCCCTCTATATAGGTTTTCACGATCTATACCTGTTGTGTGTAGGACTAGGTTAGTGGTTGACTCAGATGTTGATTCTCAAGGTTTTAGATGTTTGGGAAGGAGATTTATTGAGGTTTTGGTGGTGCGTTCGCCGGGTTTATGGAGTAGTTTATAGTGGGTCAATTTCACTAGAACCCTAAAGGTATGTATCTTCTCTCTCGACTACACTTTGTTATAACTAGTGGTTTTTTTACAATTAATTTTTATTTCTTTAAATTATCTAGGTTTTCGTCATGAAGAATCGGATGGAAATCCCTTTGGTAATGGTTTGGGAATTTCATGGAAAAAGGGCATCTGGCGAAATGCTATTGATGTGATTTTAAAAATGGGATTTTAAAATGAGTTGTTTTGCTAAATTACTAAGAAGAACTGAGAAAAAGGTTTTCAATAAAGGGGTTTTTTATTGAAATTGTGATTGACATTGAAAATGTTTAAAGGGTGTTTTCAATAAATTTCTGATTTATTAAAGTGGATTGGAATATAATGAAAATGGTTGATTGAATGTAGTTGTGTAATTGATGGGACATATGCTCGGTTGTGTGGGCTTGTTTGAATGTTGTTAATGTTGGTGGGAAGTACCACTAGAAAAAGGGGATGGATAGTGGACAAAAGGGCCACCATAAAAATCATGTGGGCGGGAAGTACCACTTGAGTGGATTGGTAATGAATGGGTTGGATGAGAAGTGCCACCATGATATGTGGTGTGCTTAGTTGGTGATGCTGCTAGATGGGGCTTGTGAGTGAAATAAGAAATGGTAATCGGCATATAGTATGGTTGATTTGGCTTCCTTGAGTGGCTTGTTTGGCTTACGACATGATTTTTTGGCTTTCCCTTGTTTTAAATTGTTTGAGAAAAGATGTCATGGTAAGGGTGTCTTTGTTTAATGGTAATAGATGAGATTTTTATTATTTTATATAATGTGATTTATATAAATGTGAAAATAGTTTTATCCTAGTGGCATATGTCAGGAAGTCATTTGGGAAAATCCTTCTGATTAGTTCTACTCACCCCCTGCTTAGGCACATTGGGATCTTTAACGATGTTTTGTATCATATCATGGGAAAAGGTAAGGCATCTCCCTCCTTTACTGGTTCATCGTGATGTCTGGGCAGAGCATGGAGCATGGAGCTTGGTGTGGAGCTATGGAGTTTGTCTTGTCTTATTTTAGGTCTTTTGTTGAGTCTTCTATATAGTACTCTGATATGGTATTGGTTGTATTGTTTTTGGGTTATATTGTGGAATAACTTATTTGTCTATTGGGAATACATTCTTGAATGTTTTGATTGAAATTCATTATATAATGGTTCATAGTGGATGGTTTGTTTGTTTTTTCTTAAGGGAAAATCATTCCAAAATTTGTTCTTGAAGCCCTCAACATTTATTTCCAGCCTTTGGAGCCATGGGAACGTTTTTTATGGCCATGTAACCCTCACTACCTCCTCATTCCAATGAGGTAGGGGCACGATGTTACATTAATGGGTTTTGAAAAATTCATTACAATATATGTATAAGAAAAAATGTGTAGAAGACCTTAATATTAAAAACATAATGTTATAAGTGATGTTTGGGTCCAGAATAAAATGAAAATCATATCTATGTGTTCCCTTAACTCACAACCATGTTATTAGATAGAGAGAGACAGTTATTTTGAATTTTTCAAGATACATACCATTAAGGTTGAATTAATTACATGAGTAGATTATTTTGTTTCTATGATTTTATAATCTTGTAGTTATCTTCTAAAATAGTACCATAAAAATATGAATTGTAATAGAGAAAAATTTTGGCCCTCTAAAATGGTTTTTAGAGAAAAAAACACCAACAACGGGAAAAAGAAACCAATGAGAGGGAAAAGCTAAGAATGTGGTTGAACTCGAACCCCAGGTGAACGAAAAGAAGTTTTAGATAATCATTCAAGAATATGATCTCATTAGTGAGGGACTAAATACTAAAGAACAATGTTAGGTGGATCATTCAGAAAATATTATAAACAAGAACCCTTTTTTCAAGGTGATTCTGGACCTTGGGATATAACGGTATAGCTAAAACGAATGAACAATGTCTATGAATTATTAGGGATTCTAGATGAAATTATATTAAATCCATCAATGCATATTATTGAGGACATTGGTCGATCATGGTGGGACTTAGTTTTTCCAAATATGGTAGATCAATAACATTCTAATAAAGGTTTTTTGAAATTTTTTTATAAAACATTATTACTAAAAATATTATAATCATTTGTGATGACATAATTCACTCCAAAAGAAAATGTAATCATTCTAATGACTAAAAATGACGGGTAATTCAGTCAGAATATTTTATTAGAACATGAGGAGAAATCTATAGATATTCTAAAGGCATTTTACATTGAGGAAGGTCCCTGGACTGAGATTCTATAAAATGTGGACATATTTGATTTTACAAAATATACAGAAATGATTAATAAGACACTTGTTCTTGACAATGAGGGATATAGAGACATTTTATGAAATTTGAGTATAGAAGACACCTTTATGAATATGAGTTGTGGTGAAAATTTCACCACATTGAATAACTTCTATATTGAGGTCTACTACCAATATAGTATTTTAGTGAAAAATAAATCCACTATATTGATATATTGTCCACTAAATCACAACAATGAACCAAATTGATTTAATTGGATTGTTAGTAATCATTGGAAGAATGAATTCACTACCACACTAAATAATTTATACTACTATGGAAATGAGGGATATATCTAGTAGAATTTTCACATTCTTTTTGAATCTGTAGATGAAAAAAGCTCAAATCTGCCACATGCTTAATATGTTTTCATGGAACAATATAATAATATGGTTTACCTTACAAAGACCAATGTAAAATATAATACCTCTAGAATCGAATTCTTTGTTCTGTTAATACCTCAATAGGAATTAAAGACAAATCTTATGGTAGATTATCAATATTTATATGAAGTATAGTATTACATCTCAACTGTGAATCCTTGTCCCCTATTAGTTATAGGATCCATCCTTCGAAACATGGCACTTATTATTGGTTTTTATTGTAGATCATTACAATATTTACTTGATACCTGTGTGGTTAAATAGTTGGGGTAATAAGTGGATATGATTCCTCACACCATGAAATCTAAGACAACTATCATAATTTTATTGTGATGATAATTCATGTACCCATTATATTCCATTACAAGGGAATACTGTAATTTTTATATGGTCTTGTAGAACAATAGATGAATATTTTTATCTAATATATTGAATTGACTGAGGGGAAGAATTTAAATTTCATATTGAAATAAATATTGTCCCCTTTTGACATGAAAATGATATAATTTTGAGGGATGGAGTACCATAGAATATTTGATTTTTACTTGGTATAAGCACCATGGAGTATGAATTTCATTAAGGATGCATTGTGTTAGAAATATAATAAGGAATTTGTTAGAGAACCTCTTTACTAATAGAATATGATGAGTGTCATTATAGACATGCATCTAGATTATGCTGAATTGAATCCGAATGATATTTTATTTCAACATAATATTATTACTGAATTTTGTGATTTTTTTGAAAATGTTAAATAATTTTATGTTTATAGAGTAATTATTTAATCAAACATAATTAGTGGTAAAATTCAAAATATTTGGATAGAGGTTGTAGAATCATTGTAATGATTTTGGAAGAAAATTATACTCCCTCGTTTTTAACATAAATAGTTTATTTTATCATATCAATATTAGTAATGTGATCTTCATAGGACTACACATATGTTGTACTAGGGAATGAAATTTCATATTTTTTGGCTAGTTATGAAATTCCATTTATTAAATATTATTATGAATTTTCTAACCTAAATATACATAAATGATGAGCATTAATGGATAGATAGAATGTTGTAATCTATTCATATACATGTATTTATGTGAGATAAAATTTTCATGCATACATGGGATCTAATTTAATGGAAATTCTCACATTTCTAGAATAGACGATTTCAAACAACCATCCTATTTTGGTCTTTGTGGATCAACTATAAAATAAAAAACACTATATGATAATAATATATTTAAATATGTTGGTCATTTTGTTAAATTTATATATTCAAGAAGTCTTCATGTTTCATGGATTTTACATATAAAAAATCAATTATAGAGATCCTTTATCCACTACATCATTTTTGGGATTATTTTAATAATATCTAAAAACTCAAATGATTATGAGTGTCACATATCTTCTTCAGATGGGTTATCTGTCATGAAGAACAATTAATATGTTAAAGGAAATGATCATAGAAATGGTCATGGAATTTGGCATCTGATTGTTAGATCATACGATTTAATGTTGTTATTATAACATCGTTATCTTAATAAATATTTTCATTAAATCATTTTTTCAAAAAATTTCAGATATGAAAAAAACACGAACAAAAAGAGTATGTTATTATAATTCCTTTGCAAGCATAGAACCACAAAATATTATTTAATAACATATATACTTCTTATCCATCCAATTTATTCTTTACTATAACCCTTTTTGACATGTAATACATAATAACATTCTTCATATCATGAGTAAATGTAACATAAAAATGGGGGATAAGAGATCATCTATAATGGTTAATATGGGAGAAATGTAAGAATAACATGAACATAATGGTAGAGAACATAAAAATAATATATTGAGATCATATTCCATATATAAAATATCAAATAGATGAGAAATGGAAGAAATATTGGTAGATTATATGAAATTAATCATAATGAAATTAATAGAATAGTCCCTCAATGATAAGCATTGGAATAATACCTAAAATTGGGGAAACGCACAAGCACATAACATGATTTACAATATAGTGAGGGAATCACATCCAAGGAAATATTTTTAAATTGGTTCATCTCTATATACCATCTTTTTAGACATGGTTCACTCCCATGAGAATCATAGTTGGTATGGATCCCTCCCAAGAACATCTTAGTAATCGAGGTTTGCCCCCAAGGTTATCTTAGTGATCAAAGTCTATTAATGAAATTGGTTCCATATCTATTTCATCCATGTATATTTGAATACATATAATTAAATACCCAATGAATTGGTGGATGATATACCAACCTCCCCTTAATTAATGATTATAATATATTTTTGTTCCTTAAGAAAAAAAATTGAATGATAACCACTAAAAAACTGGGTTCCAAAAACATTGCATCATAACATAACTCCAGGAAAGGACAAAATAATAAATATAAATCCATAATAAACATAAACCATTGAGGGAAATAATTATATTATTATCCATGATACATATACCCATTAATCCAAAACTATTCTCAAATATAATTATCTAATATAGAATAAGATTTTGAAAGATCACTTGAAGAAATTTTAGGGGGAAATATTTTTTTTGAATAAATATATTTGAAGAATAAAACATTTAGAAAACATTTTTCACAAATAAGAACCTTGAAAATTTGGAAAATAGTCTGTATTAACTATTTTATATATATTTTCAATCCATAAACCTTAACAATTCATAAGAGAACATTCATAACACATTTAAAACATTTCGAGAAAACATTGGTTTGAATGAAAAAATATTTCTTAACAAAGAGAGAATAAAATTAAAATATGATTAAAATATTATTAAAATAATTAAAACCATGACAAAAACATTCCATTTTTAGTAAATACTACTTGAAATGGAATACAGAGACATAACATAATATGTGTCACAAATGATGTAAATTAAAAGAAAATTTCCATTCAGATTTGTTAATTTTTTAACTGTAAAACATACAAAATGGAGATCATAAAATAGATATGTGATGAAAAATAAATTTAAGGATAGGTATTATATAATACTATCATGGAAATTATATTCATCATTTATAAAAAATAAGTAGTGTATAAGGGATGTGTCTCACAGAATTAAAATTGAATTAAAAATCTCTTACCTTATGTTTTGAATCTCATAATACTAATGAAAACATAATTTATAAAAAAATGTTATTATAAATATATTAAATAATAATATTAATATATATAATAACATATATGAATTTATATTACCTGCTTATAAACAATACCATTTTAAATTTTTGTTTTGAGTAATAACCTCTTTCTTTCTCATACATGTTTTGAATTGTTGTTTTTTCCACGTACATAGATATTGATATAATTATATCAATAATTATAAAAATGATATAAATTATATATATATATATATTATATGTACTTATTGATATATATAAATGATATAAATAGATAATGAAACATATTGTTCGTGGAGACGATGTGTCGTACGTACTAATGAACACCAGTTCCATTTCTTGTTTTATAGAAAGAAATAATGTAAATGAGATATATGTATATATATATGATGTCATTATAATTTAAGTATTATGTAATATATATCATAAAATTTAACCAAAACCATCCATAATAAATTTAATGAAAAGTTTTAATGAGTCACATTACATTGATGAAGTAGTAATCCACATGTCCCCAAACAATGTTTTTTGTATTTCCAAAAAAATGGAATGATTGAAGGTATGTTTTATATAATATTTAAAGAATAAAATTAATCATAAATACTATATATATCTTATAAAAATATATTTTCCATCATATTTCACAACCATGAGAGGTGTTAATGGGAAAATGAAAAACATAATTACCTAAGGAGGTAGTTCGTTTTAAAGAAGAACGGTAAGTTCAGTGCATATTAGATGGATTTTTGTATATGTGTTCTCATGACCCCTATATAAATTATTTTTGTTTATCGAGGATAAATAAGTTATTATATAACTATATATTTATATTAATTTAGGAATTTCATGTAATAAATAATACTAAAACATTTAGTGATAAACATTTCATTTTCATTGGGTATTTTCTTTTTGATTTTAAGAAAATAAAGTCATTGGTAGGATTTTATCCCAATGGAATCTAGGAATAATACAGTAATGTAAGTGGAATATATTTTTTTAGTTCTTTTCCGAACAATATCTGTTATTAATTATGAGTAATGAAGAAGAATATGTTACCTTATAAAAGATAGGTGGGGGAACTATTATAAATACTCATAAGATTAATTTCTAATATATTCCTTATTAATCCATGTACCTAGAAATTTCAATTTATTATAAGATTATACATAATATGGTATTAATATCATAAGAAAATATATTTTATAATTTTTGTGTGTGTGTTATTTTAAACATTATACTTTTAATTAAACCTTAATTAACATATTTAAATTTTAACTATGTTAAAAAATATATCAGTATTAATATGTTTAAATTTTTACATATAAATTGTTATTTAGATATTAAATGGCCAAATTATGATACTTTAGAACAAATCGCTTCATTTTTTTCTTATTGAATATTTTTATGATATTAAAATAATTTAATAAAATATTATTTTCATAAAACATCATAGGTGTCGATTTTGACATGATTCATAACATTTACATTAAGAACATGTATATGATTATATAACTATGTCAAAATTCAGATAATACTCTCCTAACATGTAATATTCACAATTAAAATTCATTTATCACCATAATTAAGATAAATTATATTTCTTTTAATACTTCTAATATCATTTAATTGGTAGTTTCATTAATTGAATAATTCCTTCCTCAACATTTTGTAAATATTTATGATATTTATTTCATTACTAAAAAATCATTATAAATTTATGGGATGGAGGAAGAAAATTAAATTTTTAAATAATAAATAATTCTAGAATATATTCTATTTTACCATATATTATAAATATCATACATATTGAATGTAAGAGAGTGATATTCTGTCACACCCATTGAGTTTCATAATATTTAAGTCATTTTTAGGGAAAACTATCTGTTAAATTGTTTACTTTTGATCCTTATATGATAATTATATAATTTCATTAATCCTATAATTCTTTAGAATGTTTAGGGAAATTATTATTTCTAATCGCATTATTGGAAACATAAATTGTGGAATTTTTACATAACCATGGTAATAAAAATTATGAAAATTTCATTTTATATTCGAAATAAAAATAAAAAGGGAGTATATAAAATATTTGAAACTTTTGATTACAAATATGGTAACCATTTTAAAACAGTTATCTACCTATAATTGGATGAAATTAATTTAAAATTAATGTTTTTGACAGAATGATAATATATGTTTTTAAAGTCTAATCATTCAAAATGTTGAACTATTTTTATAGCCAAATTCAATGTTAAATTTTCTACAATAACCTAACTTATGTTAAATAATAAAAAAGTATCATATTATAATTTAGACTAATTTCAAAAAATTATTTATCTATATCAATATGTGGTATGAAAAAGTATTTTTTATTTAAAATTGAATGTTTTCACTATTCATCAAAACATAAAACTACTCACAAAAATACATAAAACATCACCCTATGTAAATTTATATATACCTCTTTCCTAGAAAGTGTGTAATTTTTAAAATAAAATTTATAAATTTTCCTAAAAATATATTTTAATCATGTGTACTATCAAATGGTAGTAAAACAACCTTTTCAAAAAATTACTGCTTTATGCGTAATGTTTGTGTATTTATTATATAATTTCTAGAAAATATCTTGATTAATGTTAAATTTTAGATTAAATATTATATATATATACATTCATATATCTACTCAATATTTATTTGTTTAATTATTATAATAAAGAACTCATGTCAATATTTATATAATATTTTAGAAAATAATTGCAGTTAATTATAATTATGTTTTTACATTAGTTTATTATTAATTGGTAAAATAATTGTGTATAAAACATAATTTGATAATTTGGTTACTTAGTTTCAAATTTTTCATTATAATATATAGTTTATAATTATCTATTTTACATGTGTATAATAATAAAATTATGTCAAATAGAAACTCAATTTTTCATGCAATGAAAACTAATATGATGTTTCATGTAGTGAAATATTATCTTGGTGTAGCATATAAAAAAATGTTAATGAAATTTTTATTATTTAGAAAAACAAAAGGCATGTAAAATATTTGGGTGTTACATTTTACCCACCTTAAAATGAATTTCTCTTTCTAAATTCGTCATTATAATTCCAAAAAATAGGACACACTTATCTCACTATATCCTGAGGTTATCACATAACTTCTTCAAACTTGTGGTCTTATCCACTTTATTTTATCACGGTGAGTGGTATTTTATTGTATAACATTATCTATGTGATCTAAAAATTTTACTTGTTTATCTTCTTATGAAGGATATTTCTCTAGTGGTATGACCTCTATGTAAATGACATGTGAAGGAACTTGTATATACTTCTTCAGAATAGATATATAGAAGACATCATGAACATGTGAGATATTTAGTGAAATTGACTATGGATATGCTACCATTCCCATATGATCAATAATTTAAAAATGTAATTGAATCCATGAAATTTAAAATTTCACTTTTGAAATAAATGGTCAGTGTTTTCGAATTTTTTTATAGAAAATACTCTTCATAAAAAGGGTCAATGAAACACACTCTTAGACATATGTAATGTAAATATGTGAACCTCGCCAAATTATAAGGATTTGTATAATGTGGAAACATAGACATGTTTTAGAATTACAACTATCATGTTCTACTGGACCGGGATAGATAACTAGGTCATTATATAGTTAATCATCATATAACGATAAATCTATGATGATATAAGGGACCAATTGATTCATCATAATTGAAGGTACTTGGGAAAAAATGTTGTTTCAATGTAGTATTCCTAATATTGAATTTTTGTAGGAATTGATACTTAGTTTATATCATTACATTTTGCAACATGATCTCAAATTTTAGATGGGCCATGATCAATTCTCCCTTCATCTCATCCCCTATGAACTGAGGATAAAATTTTAATTCCTAAAGAACTAGGAGATGATAAAAACCATAATGAGATGATAAGTATTTTATTTTATCAATATTTTTCATCGAAACATAATGGTTAGAACATGTTCCCTAAAATTTATAAATAAAAACATTAATCTCTGGAACCTCAACAAAATTTCAAAATAAAAAATGTAATTAATAGTTACCCAATTTAAAATTTCAAAAGATTGAAATTCAATAATTTCAAATTCAGATCACTAAACATATAATTTTACCCTAAAACACAAGATTTAGATATTAATTATCACATTCCAAACATGTGAATACCGTTATAAATTTTTCTATTAAAACATAGTAAAGACCCAAATTAACATAAGATGATAGAGAAAACATGCATTCCTTAAAAAATTAACATTTTTCTCATACCATAATTCCAAAAATTCTATTACCTAAAACAAAATTATCATATACACAATTTTCAACATATAAATCCCATGGTTATCAAAAATATCGCATCAAAAATCAAAGTAAACACCATTCTTTCAAAACTTAGATCATAAAATTGGTTCTCATTCCTTAATCATGTCTTTAATAAAACACTATAACCTTCCAAATAAATCATTTTCCATGTACCTTAGTTCCATTCAACATATTAATTTCAAATACATAACAAAAAAACATATAATAAACAAAATTAATTATTCTAAAAGTTATTATTCTTAAAATTGAATAGTTAAATACATAAATCTATCTACATCAATTATTTTCTTGGAATAGGTTGGTATTGGGTCGAGAAGAAAATTATTGGGATAGAGAATTTTTTTTTGATAATTCACACATTCTCCATACATAATACATTGAACTCATAGAAACTATTTCACTCTATGGCCTTATTTTCAACATAGGTAACATCTTCCCTCCATTTCAGATATTCCTATTGGTTAATTTTTCAACCGCATTTACATAAAGGGAGGAAAATATTATTTCTTCTATGTTCATAGACATGTAAAATTTCATTAAGTTCTATCTCCCAATTATTCAATTTTGTAATAGTATCACGAAGTGTCATGTTGTCAGTAATATATCAGGATAGCTCACTAAGAGTTATAACAATATAATTTCTTCCAGTCATTTTGCAATTTGGTTTCTCATAGTCAATGAAAAATAAATCATATTTGATTTCAATGTGATTTGTTTTTGATGAAGACTTAAAAATAAAATGAAAATAAATATTTGAGAAACAATAGTCATAGTGGTAAAACCAAACAATATTGGAAAGTTATATATAATGTTTTGATCTGTGAATCATTTGGTTTAATCTTATGTTATTTATTATTATTAAAAAACTCTAGTATTGTAACCTATACAACGAAATATCCTTATATACATCCCTAGACATATATTTATAAATATTTCATGATATATCACAAATTTTTTCTCATCCTAGTTTCATAATTTTTTTTATTCTTTCGTCCTTATACAAACTATAAAAACCCATGTCATCGCGTACAATGACATAACATCATTTTTTTTACATTTAATACATTACACAAATAGACACCCAAATTCCATTATAGTTTAGATCCATTAGAAACTTCTAAACATAAATAATTGTTCCACAGCACATATTTTTCTTCTCCCACCTATTTTTTTATTACTATAATGTAACAACCTAATGTTTTATTATTGTAATTCCATTATTATAAATATGTATTTGAATATAATCCCATAATATTACCTATAGAACACAATAAAATCATTATAAATGATGACTGAGTGAGGTAAAGGATTTCTATAGTGGTTAAAGAAAACATAACGCTGAAATATTAACATAAAATTTTGAATAGTAATGTGGTGCTTTTGAATTGTAAACAATAAAATGTAATAGAAACCTCACCAATGAATGTATAAATAAAAATTATTTTTCTTGTAAGTGTGAGTATGCTATAAATATATCATTGAATATGTAAATATATATTCTAAAATTCCTTAATTAAGTGTCTGTACTATTAAAGTCATGTATATTTAATTACAATTTTAAGAATAATTTAATAAATTAAAATAAAATTTATTCATAAAATAATATTTTTATGGCATATGATTATATGATTATTTAATGATACATTAATTAATATTTCAAAGTATTAGAAATTTAGTTTTAATAATAAAATTATTATTTATCAACAAAATAATGCCTTTAATTAAATATTAAATATCTAATATTAAAAAAAACAAAAAAAAATTGAGTCCATTTTTATATTCTACATATTTAAATGTGGATGGGTTGAATTTGAACGTTTTTTATGAAATACATAAATTCTTTGTGAATACCAATATAATGTAATTTATGATATATATATATTATAAGTTAAATGAACTATTCATTTATTCATTGATGATATAAGAAACATTGGATCTAACTCGTGTGGTCTAATTACTATTTTTAGTCTCAAGAATCATAAAATTTTTCATAACATGATCAAAATAATAAAATAATGAATTAAATATCAAGAGAAACACTCCACTCCTCCACTATATAAACCACCCCTAAAAATCACTTCTCCTCACAACTATCCAGCCTTGTTCATTTTCCAAATATTCTCAAATTTCATATATAACCCCTCCCCCATTTCCATTAGCTATTGGACTCATGAAAATACCAAAATAATTACCCCAAGGAGACTCTCTATGATGATATATTCCAGTGGTAACTTCCAAATTCAGATTCATTTATTTTTTTTCATGTTAGCTTCTTTTCTTTTTCTCTTCTCAACTAACCTCATTAAAACACTTTAGAAAGTCCATTGACTTATATATTATGTAATGGTTCTATAATTATTTAATAATTCATCACCATATCTCCTTCCCCCCTAATATTATACAAAAAGTGGAAACATCATCCAAGAAGTGTTAATTTATCATATTCAAGTATGACAAGGATTTCAATTTCCTATTAATTCATCATTTAATACTCATAAAACCATATTTCTAGTCTAATCATGTTATTATATTTGTTTTATATCATATTAATATTTTTTAAATCATTTTTTATACAGGATAATAATTAATATCATAAAATGTGTTCTTTCTGATCGAAAAACCATCAAAATAAACCCATACAATTATATATAACTATTTATATAATGATTCATCATAATGTTATAAAACTAACTAATATAATATCAATTTAACCACTATAAGATAATTAATATCATAATGTTTCATTTCTAGATAATTAACCCCATTTACACAACACTTTCTACCTGTATACATGTAAACCGATCATGATAACAATGGAAAATGAACACTCCAAAGCAATGAAATTGAACATATTAAACAATAAAAGAGGCCATAAATGAACATAATTAATTTATAATAAATATAATTATTATAGGATTGGGTATATTATAAATAATTAAATGAAACAATTTAATTTTCCAAGACATTAAGATCATGTAAAGTACACATTCGTACTTAAGCTATGTGATTCAACCCGAACATCCATTATTCCTTTTAGGTTTTTTTATATCTCTTTTCCCAAAAGAAATTGAATGTTTTTTATCTAAATATTATATATGTTTTCTATATATTCGATGATCATGTATGAATATCCAATAATCCCTATTTTTCAAGGATATACATGTTCTTAAAATGTTCCCTACTCAATTCATCCTAAGAAGCAATCCCGATTTAAGAGACATTTCCCAATTATTACCAATTTTTAAGTTTACAATATAATATATTTTGATCCACCATATCATTTATAAAATATCTATTTTTTTTTATTAAATATATCCCGGTTTAGTTATGTTTTTATATAAAATATTATGCAGCAATTATATATTAAAATCACTTTTTTATTTTCTCTAAAAAACAATAAAATGATTTAATATTAAATACTATTAAATACAAGTTTTACATGTTATAATTTCAATTGGGCATCACATATCACGAAGAATAATATTTCACCTTATTAATGTATTTGTATGTTCTAATTCTTATGATAGTCGGTATTATATGAAAAAATTGTTAGGCCACTAGCGATAACTCATAAGGAACATTTTCCCCTTAAGGTTATGGGTAAAATCCCCATAACATAACATAATATTTTTCATATTATTGCGAATTTTTAAAATGTTTAACAGACCATCCTTTGACAATGAAGACCCAAAATAGTTCAAAAATACATACATAAAATTATTTCCTTCAAATTAAAATAACCATTAGTATTACATGTAATATAAATTTTCACAAGTGTTTCTAATTTTTTTTAGAATATCATGATTGAAATAATTTTCTTTTTGAAATAATAAATATAAACATTTGATAGAATACTTTAATAAATTATATTATAAATTAATTAATTCATAAAATCTTCATATAGAAAAAAAAATTATAAATTTCTAATCACCTGGATTAACAGTTTGGAATATTATGCATTCACATAAATTTATAAAATATCCATTTTAAATAAAACATTTCATCCAAGAGAAAATATAAAATAAAATCTTGTACAATACCATGATATGAATTTTATTCTATATTCATACATGATTTTCTTTCACATTCATATCATTCATTAATTGAAATATATGTCCATATATATACATAATTTTATTTTCATGAATCATTTTCATGAAAAAATAATATATTTTATAAAACAAAAATTCTTCTTTTATTAATATTAATTTGGGTGATATCATGATATAGATCATATGACCGTATCATAAATGTTATTAATGATTTAACATGTAATTACTTACTCAAAATGATTTTTTAGAATATTAATCAGAAATTGATATCATAACATAAATCATAATTTATTACATGATATAATATATTGTATAATAAAATATTCAGTCAATGATTTCATTAATCCTATGAAAAAAATAAATGACATTATACTATTAAAATTAAAAAGATCATTTTCATACAATTAAACATCAAAATAAAAAACCTATTAAAAAATAAATTTCAATAAAAATAAAATTACAATAAAATAATCACTTGGAATAAGAATTTTTTTTAATAAAATATCACTTACTAAATTATGAATTCAACGATATATATGTTTTATAATTTAAAATAAAACATTTTAATTTTTACTGACATAATTTGACATAAAAATTTATATTAATATCTGTAAATGAGGTAAAATAATTTCATGATAAAATAAAAAATGTTTTCAAATTAGTAAATTGAAATCATAAATCATTAACCATATTTCTTATTTTACAATTTAGAATCAAAAAAATAGAAATTTATAAATAAAAATATTTCCCTTACCATTTCATTGTATATACATAATTATATTTACTTCAATAATGTGTAAATATAAATCATAATAAATAATTACTTACATAAAAGGTGAACTTATAGTACATATTCCAACTTCAACACATAATAACAATTAATAGAAAAAAGTAAGACTCGTCATAGTGCTCAAACATGGGTGTAGAGTTGTGTAGAAGGTGGCACATAACAGAAATGTAGATACAAGAGACACAAAAAGAGGTTGTTATTTATAAAAAATAGAAATATCATATTAGATAGATTATGGTGGTAGTGAAAAAAAAATAAAAACAAAATAAATATATATTGAAAAATTTAATGTTATCTGAATAAAGAAAATGAAACTAATCTAGTACATGAAATTGACAAGAACAGTTTAATATTACACTATAAGAACAAATGAAATGGATATATGTGGACAACAGAAACATAGAAATCAATTTTTTGCCTATACATTATGAAATAGGGATAATTATGATTCAAAACATATAATATTCATACCTTGAAAAACAATATGAACACTACCAGAAGAAAAATGTGTAAAGGAAGACTAAAACACCTATATTGAAAATGATAACATACATGGAACTTGATCCTAGATGAAGAACATCTAACACACTTGAAATCCCCAGATCAATATTTTTATGTGAGATTGGGAACCCCTAACTACGAACAAGCCACCATGATGATGCTCGGACCCCCAAAGCTTCTGTCATATTCCCCTACTAGTGCTCAGTTCACCCTGTTCAAAACCCCCATGGTGGATTTACCCCATCGCAGTCGGCATTGACTCAATGTGAACCCTCGTAGTGCCTTGTCGTGGCTAAACTTTCTCTCCTCAGATGAACCCCTTGGCTAGATCAGCTTTCCCCAAAAATCCAAACCTGGTTTCCATGAATGTTTAATGGGGAACCCCTTACCCTATGCTCAGTTAACCCTTTATTAATTCATTTTAATAATAAAATAAAATATAAATTTATTTTATGCACTTCTATTTATGTATCAACATAACATACTAATATATGTATTAATATTTTTTATCCTAGGAAAAGAAAAAATTTATTCAAATAAAATACATATATTTTTTTTTCATAATACTAAAATATATTTAAAAAAAATAAAACCTAATATTTTTTAGATTAAAAAAAATTTATAATAAAAATATTCTTTTCTTGAAATTAAATATGTTATAGTGTTTAAAATCATAAAAAATATGATTTTAAAGATATATTGTATAATTTTAATTACTAAAGATACTACAATTTTATATACACTTAATTATTTTGTTATCCATTAATATTTGGGATGTTACATTATCCCCCCCCCAATAGAATTTTATCTGTGCAATTTGTTTTTCAGACTCCATGAAAATTCTGAATTTCTATTTTTTCAATTATGAAAAATTGTTACTTCTAAACTTCTATACTCTACCAGATAGATGATAGCATATAATATCTTATGTTATCTAGACTATTCCTATGATATCAACTGCAGAGACCTATCATTTATTACATAATATTAAATGATTTTAAACATAATTAAACCAAAAATTACATGCCAAGGATCATAAAGTCTATTATCTTTGAAGACTATGTACAGGAAGCACAAAACATTAGAAACAAAAATTTCATTATTTAGTTATCATAAAGTGATACTAAATTTGATTTAGACCAAACACATTCATAGGATTACCAGGTGATATCATGGAAAATGGGATAATAACAATTCATAGTAAGGAAATAAACATATGCATAAATCTCAGCACAAGGGTTATAAAGCCTAAAATAAAGATATAAAAAGGTATGAAACCTAATTAAACATATAGAATCATAAAATGTAGAATGTGGGGCCATATAATTATGAATTAATATTAATGTGTAAGAAACATAAAACATGCCATTTACATGATTCAAGGACCATTACACATAATTTATCATGATTTAAGGCTTAATGAACATAAAGGAGCATGAGTTCAGGCTAACCACCAATACCATTTCACATGGATTACAAGTCATGGTTAACTACCAAGACCATTTCACAAAAAGTCTCATGAGACTAAAATTTACGCAACAAATTGGATCTCTATCTGGGTACAAACATCATAACATTCTAATGAATTTTTTACCACATAAATAATAATACATATGTAATTAAACATAAATATTAGGGTTACAAATTGAAATAATTGGTTATCAAAATCATGTCAAAATAATAATTAATGGGAGTAACATAAAAGTGTCCCTGAAAGAAATTAATTAAATCATACATGGGAATTATTGATGGAATATATGAATATATTATGTTAAGTGAATTCAGACTGAAGTGAAATGTGTTTTTAAATATCATTATAAACAAATAATATTTTATGTATGGTAAGGGAAAAGATTCCAAATTCATTAAAATAAAATAGGAATAATTGTTTATTTAAAGATATCATTTCACCAAAGTATTTTTTCAAGACAAAATGATTTATTTTTGGAAAATAATTTTTACTTATAACAGATTATAGAGCACAATTGAAAATGGGTAAGAATTCTGGAAGTTCCATTAAAACGGGCTAGCTTATGGGAAAGAATTGATTAGGGAACATTTTTAAAAACACATATATCCCAACAAATAAGGATGAAAAGATATTGGTAAAAGTTTTTGTAACATATCAAAAACATTTATAATAATTAAAAAATATAAATACATTTGGGTAAAGAGATAGAAAGAGTAGACCAAATGAATAATGTAGGCCAGGGTAAAATCCCTTACATTAATTCCAAAGGTGTTATTCCATTGATCTTAATATCTTAGATAATAAAATTAGATTCATTAATTAATAAATCCATAAAATTTTATTCATTTAATTTATTTATTATAATTTTATTTACTTCTTTTATGCCTATTTTATTATTTATAATGTACAATTTAATCAATTGTGAGTTCTTGTTTTCCTAATTATTATAATTGTCACAATTATATAGGAGTATAAAATTTCATGTAAAATGTAAATTAAGGTCTATAATTTAAGTTATAAGATATTGATGATCATAGAGATATTTAAGTAATCATATATTTCATTTTGTCGTATTTTTTAGGATGAAACCTTATATAAATCATTAATGATAAATGCTATGATTATTTTGATTGGTTTGCTCCAAAATTCCAGGTTTTGTTTTATTATGTTACATCATGTGTGTACATTGATACCACAACATTAAATAATATATAATATATTTATAACGATCTTGTATAAAAATAAAAATGGTATCATGACAATCCATGAAGATTGTAATAGAAATTTAAAACCTATTTTCCTTATAGGTGATAAATTGAAAAATCCCAAACTCTTTTTTCATTCTTAGTATAAATAGTGGGGGAAAGAGACATGATGAAAAATTATGAAATAATATTAATATAATAGAATAATATATAAGGAAGAGTTTTTATCATAACCTTTTGATATAGGTATATGATTAAAAAATGAAAATAAAGCATCTTGAAAATAAAATTGAAATAAAACAGAAGAGGGGGTTACCTCTTGATTCCTTCCTCTTGAGAACCGCCTGAGGGAAATATTATATGTATTTTGTTAATACTAAAAGATCTTTGAATTAGTGATGGGACTATGTATGATATTTGAGCGGAATTTTGGATAAGGATTAGGGATTCATATGTGTGAGGAAAATATGTTGTGAGGGGTGGTATTTATACTGGATGAGAATGGTGTTATCAAATTAGTTTACTAAGTTTTTTTTAAATTTTCTCTTGAATAAGAATAGTGTTGATGATTTAGAAAAGATACCGTTATTTTTTCATTTTTTTATGAAAAAAATTCATTTACATCAGACATGTGTCAGTCAAAAATAAAAAATTCACTTATTTACTTATACCGTTAATAATCGTAATTTAATATTCACAAAAAACGTGTATTTCAGAAAAATACCAAAATTCATTCTAACTATTTATCAATTGTCAGTATCAAAAATAGAACTCTATTTTATGAATTTAATTTTATAAATATGAGAAATTTAATTTTTAATTAAAATATGAATTTACTCTAAAAAATATAGATTTAAAATTATAACTAATTTCATATAACCTGTAAAAATTAACTATTGTATCATTAAATTAAATTATTATTATAAGACAAAATCATAATTATGTATTAATAAAAATGATGAAAATAAATTTCCATTGAATTATTTTATTATTCATATACATGTAATTAAATATTTATAACATACATAAATATAAAGACATAATTAAAATTATTAAAATAATAATTTACTTATAATATGACATAATTATAACATATTTCCACTTATAAAATGAATAAATTTTATTAATACGATCACATAAGGAAAATATTATTCAATTGGTTGATTTTCTGTTTCTCAAGATCAAATTACAATTCCAAAGGTCATGTTACGATTTCATCGGCATAGTTTTCTTACCATTCAAACACTCTTATTATTTCATTCACTCATCATAAATAAAACTTGTATTGTATTCTATTTTTTTATTGTGATAAAATTATATAAATGGAATTTTAATAGATAAAACATTGTTTCATTTCATTCTTCCCTCATTATGAAAAATTTCCCATGAATTTTTTTTTACATACTAAGATGATAACGTTTGTGGTTTCATTTCATTCATCGCTTTCTATTGTTCCAATTTTTCCTCTCTGAACTTATGGTTCGGCCATAATAATTTGACTAGGTGAGAAGAATGGTGGCATATAACTTTATCTCTATGATCCAATATCTTCACCTGCTCCTCCTCCAAATAGTTATCATTCTCCATCTACACAGACTCTGAATAGAGTACATGTGAATGCTTTGGTATGTAATTCTTTATCAGGGATACATAGAGTACATTATATACTTGATACATGGTCAGTGGAAGTGCCACTCGATATGCCATATATTAGACATGTTAAAGAATTTAGATGGGTTTGATGTACCTAGTAAATACCTTCCCCTTCTTCCTAAATCTAAATATCCTTTTCTATGATTATATGTGGAAGAATTTAATTTCTCCAATTGTAAACTCCAAGTCGCATTGATGATTGTATCAATATCTTTTTTGTTGCATATCCCTTATGTCCACTTTTGGATTCCCTAGATTGTTGTTGAATGGTTTTCATCTTCTCTAAAATTTCTTCAACCATTTAATGTCATAGTATATTATGTTCATCAAACGTGTCCCAATATGTCGAAGGATTGAACATTTTCCCATAAATGGCTTCATATGGTTATATTTTTATGCTAGATTTGAAACTATTTTTATAAGAAAACTCACATATAGTTAGATGTTTTTCACATCCTTCTTTAATGTCCACAGAACATTTTCTCAACATTTCTTCCTCTACATAAATAATTTCCTTATATTATTCAGCTGTTTGATGGTGATAGGTCATACTGATGTTCATCTCAGTACCTAGAGAGTGTTGTCGAATTTTTTAGATCATCGAGGTAAATCTCAGATTTCGATCAGATATAATTAGTGGTTCTCCATAAATCATTACAAATTATTTGATGTATATTTGTGAAAATTTATCTAGTGGGAAGTCATCTCAAATTACAATAATGTGAACTATCTTTTTATGATTATCCACAACAACACATATATCATTATTTCTACTATATGTCCTTGGAATTCTAGTGACAATGTCAATGATGATGTTCTCTCGCATCCATGTTTATGTGGACAATGGTTTTATAAACCCTTTATAATTTTCTCATTCAAACTTCACTTGGTAAAATAATTGGGAATTTGATGTATATTCAGTAATCACCTTTTTTATATGGTCCTACCTAATGTTCTACAAGAGATCCTGATACATAATTGTGCTCCCTGGGTGAATAGATAAGTATGAGCATTATGCATCATTAAAAATCACTTCCTTTATAACTTGATTAAATGGTACTTATAGTTTTACCCAAATCTTATGATTCCATCTTCACTATTCTTGATATGGATGATTTTCCATTTCTTATTACTTCCACCCTGTCTTGAATTACCAAATCATTTATTTGAGAATAAATTATTTTTTCTACATGGGACTGTTGAGAAATCATATTAGAATGTATATATGATTTTCCACCCTTAAGGTTTTGTATGTCTATACATTGTTTGTCTAAGATTATTGGAACCTTCAAAATTCTCATCAATGATAAAGATAAAGGTTCTTTTCTACTTATATCATTTTCCACTGTATTTTCCATAACAAGATGGTAGTGGATAGGGAAGTTGTAATAATTAATGAGATCCAACCATATATCCAGGTGGATGTAAATATCCTTCAATTAGAATATATATTTGAGACTTCTGGGATCATTATATATCTCCCACTTCTCCCCATAGTGATAATGACACTATATTTTAAGTTCAATGATCACAGTTGCCATCTCCAGAACATCGTTAGGATAGTTTGTCTCATGAATTATCAACTACCTTGAGGTATAATCTATTATATTATCATTTTTCTTTTTTATATAACCAAATAAATAATATGAATCATCATTGTATACAAAAAAGTGGTATCCATGAGGTGGGACTGTGATTACTGGGGAATTGAGAAACCTAATTTTTCAATTCTTAATGATTTCCTCAAATTATTGTGTCCATAAAAACATCACTCCCTACCATGAAATCTTGGTAATTGGGTTTGAATATCATGATATGTTCGTCACATATCATCGATAATTCCCAGGTCAACCATGAATGATGTGGATCTCCATTAGATTTTTTTTCCTAGTCCTCTATTTGATTTCCATTGTCATTGAAGGGTCCACATATATTCCTTTTCCATAGATAACAATCCCCATTAATGATACTTCCTCTATCCAAAATTCACATTTACAACACATTGCATATTTTTCCCCCTTCTAAATGTCATCAATAGTGTATTCCAATTATCCTATTATCATGATATCTCCTGGAGTATATTATAATTTCATTAATAAAGACAACCAAAAACTTTTCGAGGTAGTATCTAAAGAATCTATTTGTTATGTCGAGAATATTATAGGAGAATTAAAGAGTCCAATGGGAATTACTAGGAACTCAAAGGGACTATATTTCGTTTTGAAGGTAGTGTTTGGAATATATTAATTCCTCAACATTAATTGGTGATATCTCAAATAAAGGTTCACCTTAGAGAAATAATTGGACCCTTGTAGCTGATAGAACAAGTTATCAATCCATGGAAAAGGATACTTGTTCACTATCATGATTTTATTGAATTCATTATAATGAATGTAGAGGCACATTTATCTATTATTATTTTTAATTAAGAGGACTGAAACACCCCCTGGGGAAGCCCTCGAGTATATAAATCCCTAATCCAAATTATCTTATAACTACGTATTCAGTTATTCATGATCAATTTATGTTATTATATAATGTGTCTTTGATATATGAAGAGATCTAGAAAGAAGCTCCATCGATATCTCAACATCTCGATCAGGTGGAAGACTAGTAAACACTTTTAGGAATACATCAATGTAATCACTCATGATGGGAATTTCTTTGAACATGATCAAATCCTTTGCATCAATCATTTCATCGAGATAATCTTTCTCAAGAGTCATTAATATCCACACTTGAGAATATGATCATGAAGGAGATTCATATTCCTCCATACACTTTTTAGTAATAGGATAATGCTTTGGGTTATGAAAAGTGATATCCTTTTCTTCATATTTGATGTTGTATTTGTAAAGATATATACAATCCATCCCAAAATACTACCTAACTCCACAAAAGGACGTAAAAAATGATTTTATTAATGGTTTATTCCACAAAACAATAACTATGGATGGTTTGTGTACTTTGGATCAAACTGTTTCTCAATTATTAATTTCTCATAGATAAATCAATCTGCATATTTTGAGGTCATTTTTGAGTAGATATACTACTCATTCAAGATATGAATGAATGCATAGAATGATTATCAAATAGTACATTTTCATTTTATGAAGGATAAACTATTGTACCTATCACCACATCGTTTCCCAGATCCACATTAATAGTAGTGGTACTGTAATCACCAACATGTTCCATGGAGTTTTTTCCAATTTCCATAAAAAACCTAGGCATATGGAATTGGTTTTCCAAATTCCCACATTCCATGATGTTGAAACGCATCCCAACTAGCTAGGCATTGACATGAACCGTCCTTTATTCTTCCATTTTAGTAGGATTTTTCATATCCCATTATATATTTATAGAGAGATTACCCATTCTACCAAATTTTAATCATTTTATAATTCCCATTATATAGATTCCATGATGCGTCTACCATAATTTAGGACATTAGGGATGTTCAGTCTTCTTTCTATCATGGGAATTTTCTATTGATCCACCAATGTCAAACTCATGGTACCTTTTTGTTATAGTTCCTATGAGACTACTAAGAGTCTCGAATCTTGATTTCAATTATAAGGAAACAATGTATAATAACCTTATAGAAATCGATGTCTTAAATCACCAATTCATTTTATAGAATCACCAATAGTCTACTATATAAGAAATAAACCTTGCATTCAATGTTCATGACAAAGCCATACATGTACCACACGATCCTTGTAAATATTGTTTCATACTCCTCGATAAACTCATCTTTATTTTACATAAGTCTGAGGAACACTCATTACATATTAGGATGGATATTTCATGGAAAATAAATATTGAAAAAAAATTTCTTGGATTCCATTCAGTCCATGGTCTCATTTTCCTCATTAGAATTGTTATATTTAATAAATTTCCACCACTGATTAGCTTCCCGATTAAAACGATTGTCCATTTACACCACATTCTCTTCCCCTAAGCAATGAAGGACATAGAATATCATTTAAATGGATTTAATATATTATTTAGAGAGGAGGGATTAGAATATCCAGTAACTAAGCTAGGACTTTCCCAGATAATGGATTCTATGGGAACATTCTCTTTTTCTGTAGATAGAGGTGGTGCCATGTGATTCATGTTATTATTCCTCACATGATCTAGTTGGGAAAGTATTATCATAATATTTTGAGAACCCTTTCACAAAATATTTTTCATTTAATTAGGTAAATAATCACATTACAGATCAAAATTATTTTTGGCATGTGTTCTTATGATTCCTTCCATTGACTAAGAAAAATAATGTGGTATTAGTGGGCTTGAAAATTTATCACAAAATGGAAAAAATAAACATAAAATTCTAAACTCTTAATGGAAAAGTATATCCTAACATGCGATTCCCTAGGTTTAATATAGGATAACTATGATCCATTTCCTAACATATAATAATATATGTTGTTTTTTCCCCAATAATGGTTCATAAAGATATTATAAATATACCAAATCATTACCCCTGATAGTGTCAAACCAGGTGCACAATAAGGCATGTTGTTGTGCACTAGGTTACCCTGTGTTAGTCTTGGAAAAACAAGTTTGAGTGGTTACTACTTGGTACGTCTATTCTGAAATCATGTAAAAATTGATTTTTCATAATGGGATGTATTTCCTTTATAATCCACATAATCTATACGTACCAAAATTTAGGCATGTTTTCATAGGATTAACCTTATCTCTAAGGTTATTACTAATATGAATTATTCCTAGTCTCAAAAATGGAATAAAAATTACTTCAAATACCAAATATAGAAACTGAATCCTTAATAACATAAAATTTCATGATTTTAATAATAATTAAACAACAAAAAACAAGCCATAGATTGTAAAGTCTATTGTCATTGAATATTAGAATCATAAAAAATACATAGGACTAATTGAACATTAAAATATTTAATCATTATAAAATGATACTTTCATCTATAATGGTAATGCATTTTCATAGGATAACATAAGGATAACCTGAAAAAAAATGATGAGCTAAAATCATAGAATGGGATTTAACATAAGAATAATGTTTATCAAATGTATTATATATCATAACATAATGATATAAAAATTAATGGAACATGATTAAACTTAAAAAATCATAACATGTAGAACATGGAATCAAATAATAATAAATTAATAGTAATGCGTAAAAAATTTAAAACATGACTTTATAATGAATCAAAGATTATTTCACAAATAGTAGCGTGAATCAGCGCTCGTTACACATAAAGGAGAATGAGTCAAGGCTATACAAACAGGATATTGCACGTGGAGCACTAGTCAAGGCTAACCACAGTGATCAGTGCACATAAAATATCATGAGTCAAAACATTACACAATGAAATTAAACACTATCTACAAACACCCATAATAACTTGTTCAGGAATATTAATACCCCATAATGAATCATACATATGTAATCAAACAAAAACATAAGGGTTACCCATGGAAAGAAATAATTATCATAATCATGTCAAAAGAATAATAAATGGGAATAACATAATAGTTTCCTTGAATAAATAGAATCAAATAATAAATTGACTTTTATAAAGTAATAAATGAATATATAATTATTGGATATTTTAGACTAATGAGAAAACAATGTTTAAGAAACATTTGAAATAAATCAATTTTAAACTATTTAAACTAAAAAATCAAGATTATTTAAAATGAAAATCGAATTGTTTTTGTATAAAAGAAGAATTTAACAAAATTCATTTTCATGATATAAATATTTCTTCTATAAAAATAATTGTTTCTTAAAACCAATTATATGGAACACTTGAAAACGGGTAAGAATTCGAGAAGTTCCCTTAAATTGGACTTTCTTATCTGGAAGAATTGTGTATTGAACCATTTTAAAAACATGTATATATTTAAAAAAAGGATGAAACTATATTTTTAGAATTTCTTGGAAAATATTCAAAAAATTTATAATATGTACATAATAATTAAAGAATATTTAATTTGGTTAAAAATTGATAAATAGAAACTCAAAGTAATGATATGTTTGCGTAAAATCTCTAACCTTAAGAATAAAGGTGATCTTCCCTTGACCATAATGTCTTGGGAAATAAAATTATTTTAATTAGTTAATAATTAACGAACAATTTAAATATGAAATATATATATTTTTTTAATTTTAGTTATTTCATTTATACACTTATGTTGAGTTATCAAGTTCAATTAAATCGTTTGTGAGTGCTTGTTTTCTAAATTTTCATGATCAGATCACTTATATAAAAGAACAGAAGTTCATGTAAAATGAAAATTGAAGTCCATAATTGCAGTTTTAAGTTATTAAATGTGATAAATAATTATAAATAAACATATAATTAATTTGGTTTTTTGGGTGAGGATGAATCATTTGATAAATTATTAATGATACACGATGTGATTATTTTGAGTGGTTTCTCCCAAAACAAAATTGTTTGGATTTATTATGTACATCATGTGCTTATAATGATTCTATAAAATTAAATACGATATAATTCATATATTGTTATCTAGTTTGACTATAATTTTTATCATGAGAAAACTTTATGATGGAAATTGAAATTAAAAACCCATCATCCTTGAAAGCGATAGATTTACACATCGTGGACTGTGTTTTCATTTTTCGTATAACAGGAGGGTGAAATAGTTATGATCTATAATTATTAAGTTAGAATAATATAATTAAATTTTATGAAAGTTAGTTTAGTTATCATACCACTTTTATGAGGGGTGTTGAAGAGTTGATAGAAAATAAAGGAACATGAAAAATAAATAGAATGAAAACATAAGTGGGGGTTACATCTTCATTCCTTCCTCTTGAGAACCACTATTGGAAAATTATTTTGGTATTTTGTTAATACCAATAGCCTTTGGATGTGTGTAAGGGTCTATAGAGGATATTTTAATAGAATATGGGCAACATATAAGACATGAGAGGTGTGAGGATATGGGTTTTCAATTGGTTGTATTTGTAGTGGAGGATGTGGTGTTTTTTCATTATTTTACTCAATATTTTATTATTTTTATCAAGAAAAAAAATATTGAATATTATAGAGTTTAGGAAAAATAATGTGTTCATGTTATTTCATGCCAACGGTAACTAACTTCGTTCTTGAATCAACCACGACTCCAACATTGATTTATTTATATTTACTATAAATTACTGATTTTTATTATTAGAAAAAATCATCTATTTCATAAAAATAAAATAAATTCACCCTAACCATTTCTCAATGTGTAGAATCCATAAAGATAACTCCATTTTATAATTAAAATTTATTAAATATGATATATTTTCTTTTTAATTAAAATCATAATTTACTTAATAAAATACTTATTTTACATTATAACTGATTTTATATCACATTGGAAAATTAAATATGGAATCATAAAATTATCATTTAATTATAAAACATAAAAAACCAAAATAATGAATACATATTGTGAACATAAATTTTCATTTATGTTATTAAATTATTCATAATCTGGTAAATAAATATTTTTTACTTAAAAAATACAAACACGTAATTTGTAATTTGTACTATATTTATTTACTTATATTATGGTATAATTATATACTATTATCACATTTTAGATAGATAAATTTTATTTATAAATTCCTTGGTGTTTTTACTATTCATTTGGCCAGTTTAATTTTCATTAGGGTCACATTAATATTCTAAATGTCAAGTTATTATTCCATCACTATAGGTTCATTTACGTCTAGAAAAGCTTCTTATTTCATTATTTGGCCATTTATAAAGCATATATTGTGTTCAATTATGTGTTTATGAGATTATTATAAGAAATAAATTTCTATGGATAAAACATTATCTCATCGCATTCTCCCCCCCCCCTTATGAAATGATTCCCTCAATATTTCATTTTACCTACTAAGATGAAGTCTAGTGTTGGTACTTTTCCTTCATCACCTCCTCTAGTTCCCATGATGATACCTCTTACTTATTAGGAATCCATAGTACTTTGACCAAGTGAGTAGTCTTGTTGCATTGAACTTTATCTCTATGACCAAAGATACTCAATGTATACTCATCGTAAAAGGATCATTCTCCAACTATACCTCCTCTTAAGAATGTACATGTGAAGGATCTGGTATGTTCATCCTTAAGAAGGATGCATGAAATACATCGTGTACTTGAGACATGGTGGGTGGATGTGATTGACAATAGTCCAAGTATTTACCATAGTCAAATATCTTGATGGGGCCTATATACATAAGATATATCTTCCCTTCCATCCTGAATCTCATTATCCTCTACCATGGTGATATGAGGAGGAATAGAACATCTCCAACATTAAAGTCCAACTCTCGTAGATGATTGTCACCATAGATATTTTTTCAAAATTGGGATTCCTTGATGTGCTATTGAATGGTTTTAACCTTATTCAACGTTTCATTAACCATTTCAAGTTCTAGATACTTACATTATCTGACTTCATCATAGCATGTCAGTGTTCTGCACCTTTTCCCATAAAAGACATCATATATAGCCTTTTGGTTGTTGGAGTGGAATCTATTATTGTAAGGGAACTCAAACACAGGTTGATTTTCGTCCCATTATCCATTAAATTACAAAAATCACACAATAAACATGTATTCTATTATTTTCAAAGTTCACTCAGATTGGTATTCAGATTGAAGATGATAGTATTCATTGAAATTCAACTTAATTCATTGAGAAAGTTGGAGAATTCTCTGTATCATTAAGGTGAGTCTCATATACGGATCTGATTCAATAGGCATTGGTAATCCATAAATCATTACCACTTAATTGATCTATTTTTATTATGGTATATCCAAAGAGAGGTTCTCAAGAATTGCGAATACGTGATATGTCCTTTTTAAAATGATCCACAATAACCCACATAGCATTCTTTCCTCTGCATGTCCAAGAATGTAACGTGGAAATTTCTATAGTATATTATATTACTTCCATGTTCGTATGGAAAATGGTTGCATCAAGTCTTTGTACTTTTGTCTTTAATCCTTCACTTGATGAAATACTAGACACGTTGATGTATATTCATCGATCTATTTTTTTCATATTTTCATACTAAATGTTATCCTTTATATAACGACACATCATTGTTCTTTCTAGGTGAATTTGGATGGTTGAGCTATGATTATGATTCAAACACTATTTCTTTAACTATTTATCATATAATACAAATAGTAGTCACCAAAATCACATGTCTCCATCCTCATTGATCTAGATCAATGAGAATTACACATTTCAGGTAGCATCAACCATTATTGGAACTTCCATATCATTTCGTTGTGTATTATTTATTTTTTCTACCATTGATGGATGAGAAATTATTTAATAATGGATTGATGATTTTACTCACCTAATGATTATTTATTTCCATCCATTGTATGTTGGAGAATATTTTACCCTTCAAAATTATCATCATTTATTAATATACATGATCTTTTATAAATAGACAATCTTCCATCTTATTTTACCTACCAGGATGTTAGTGGATTGAGTAGTTGTAATTCTTAATGAGCTCGAACTAACTTCAAAAGAACATGGACATATCCATATACATGAATATATATGTGATACTTGTGTGATTAGTATATATCTTACACTTATCCTCATAATTATAGTGCCACCATATTTTCAATGCAAACATCACATCTACTAACTCCAGATCATGCATGGGGTAGTTTCTATAATAGATTTTCAACTATCCTAAGGTTTATTCTATCAAATAATCATTTTTAATTAGTGGATAGCTTAAGCATTTTTTATGCATCGAGGTACACCACAAATTGTTCTCCAATAGTTAGGAGTTTGATTAATGCTAGAGTGATTAACCACTTTTTGATATCCTTAAATCATTCCTCACATTCTTGAGTCCATACAAACATCAATCCCTTCAATGTCATCATTGTTTTTGTGTTCTACAGACATGAAAATTTCTTCTTCCCAAATCATCAGTAATACATATCAATTCCAAGGAAACTATGGATCTCCATTGTAGATGTTTTCATGGCCACTCTTCGACTAAACTTATCTTGTAAGCATCCAAAAAACATCCCTTTGATTTTGATAACATGACCCACAATTGATACGTCCTCGAACTAGAACTCACATTTATTTTTCATTTCAAATAGTTTCTATCATCCCAAAGTCTTCAGCATTTTATTCAAATACTCCTCATGTTCCTCCTTGACCATGGATTATATCAGAATATCATTGATAAAGACACCTCAAATTTGTTGAGGTAATCCATAAAGACATTATTAAATAAATCCATGAAAACTTTTGAAGAATTATTGTTCCAAAGGGATCACTATGAACTCTTAGTGTCTATAACTATTTCGAAATGACGAATTTGGAATTTCATCCTACATTACCTTTAATTGGTGATATCTTAATAGTGTGTCCAACGTAGAGAAATAAATGGACCCATATTGTTGATCAATCAATTAATATATCCTTGGAATTGGATACTTGTTATTTATATTGATTTTATTGATCTCATGATAATCAATGATGTGGCGCATTGATACATCCTTATCCTTAATAAATAGGACTGTTTCACCCTATAGTGAAGCACTCGGGCATATAACACCCTTCTCTAGATTCTCCTGTAACTACATCTTTAGCTCTTTCATCTCCAAGATTTCCTTGCTAAAAGGTGTATTTGATATATATATATATATTTAGTTATAAGATCAGTTGAGATATCAACCTCTCAATTAGGAGGAAGAACGATAAATTCTTATGGGAATACATAAGTGTAATCCATCACAATGGGCATGTCATCCAGCTAGATTCTCTCATTTTTCTAAATCAATTGATAAATCTATGCTTTCAAATATTTAAATAGTATCCATAAATGGGATAATGATTTTCAAGGAGATTTATCTTCCTCCATATAATTGAAATGGATTAAAGAGTCTCTAGGATGGGAAAAGTGATATCACTTTGCCAGCAGTTGATGGGGTATTCATTAAAATATAGCCATTCTATGACCAAAATATCATCAAACTCTAACAATGGGTGTATGAAAAGAATTTCTGGGAGGATCATTCAACAATCTTTTACCAGAGGATTTATATACCTTGGACGCAATATTTTTTTAATCGTTTCTTCTCATAAATAACTCATCGTCCATTTTTTCACATGGTGATTATATTATTCTACTAAAAATGCATTATATTATAGAATGCGTTGAACTAGTGTCAAATATTACATATTCTCTTCTTGAATGAATAACTAGTATACCAATCAAGACTTCTTTGCCTGGCTCTATCTTTACAGTAGTAATGAAATAATCATTCATTAGTTCCTTGGAGGTTATGGATGATTGCCTCTAACATCCAATGGATTGTGGAAATGTTTCCCTTAATTTCCATATTCCATTCTATTGAAACAGTGTATTGTTGTTTGAGTGTTGATATTAAGATTCCTTTCTTTTTTTAGATTAGTGTGATTCCTCAAATCACATAGGTATTTCATAGCCATATGTCTAATTCTTACACATCTAGATAAATATCATAGTTACCTTTATATAGTTTCAAGGATAATTCTTCCTCTAATTTTGAAATGTGGGATGGTTGAGGTTCTTTCAATTATGGGATTTATTTTCCGAACCACCGATATTCGAATAAATTTTTTTTATTTTCCTCAATGGGCCCATGAGACCATATAGAGTCTCAAATAAATATTTAATCCTCTAGGGAACAATATAAAATCTTTTTATCACTATCAATGTCACGAGTCACCAAAATGATTCATATTCTCAGTATTAGTCAGCTAGTGAAGATATCCACATTTCAATTTCTGTTCATGAAAAATATGGAGGTGTTTCTTGTAAACCCTGTGAATATTTCTTCATAATTCTTGATAGAGTTGTATTGCATCTCCATAAGTCTGAGAAAATCTCTTTAAATCCTTGGTCATTTGTAGAGTAAAGATGTGTCTATCAGGGTGTCTGAAAAAAAACATCACTGGGCTATCAAGATACACCTTCGCCTTTTTCATGAACATCGAATGTAAGTAGAATTAAAACATTATTAGACTAAAGATGATTCTAAAAAATCATTTTTGATTCATTACATTGAATGTTATGAAGATATTTTTTTTTGTTTTACCCACAATGTTGAAATTGAGATCAGATACTATCAAGGGTCTCATGCGCTCGGTGATCGAAAATGGAAAATATTGTCTAAAATTGGTGGTCCAATAAAAATCCCAGGTTGGAAAGAAGATCAAACAACCCATGTGTGAAAATTGTGGGAAGAAACATCTTGGGAACTGTCTGAAGGAAACCAATAATTTTATCTAATGTGGATGAATAGAACATATATCAAAGAACTACCAAATTCATATGAATATTTACAATACTGTGGTAGAATAAAAGATGGTTCATTTCAATTCTCATCAAATAGTGTAGTGTTTCATCTACAAGGAATAATGAAATTCGGTAAACCAATTTAATATGCTTATTGTTTTTGAAGGAAATCAACAATAACATCCACGTAAATAAAAAAGGTATTATTCAATCACTACTGTTGAAGAGGAGTCGAACAAAAAAGTGGGGATAGGTATGCTGGTAATTTATTCAGTAATAGTGAATGTACTATTATATTCTACTTCTAGGAATTCATCTAATATCTTGAATGTTTAGTAGAACTATTCATACACCAACTCAAAATGTTATTGATGATTAATTTATGAAAATTGAAAATTGAGAATTTATTGCATCCAATATTTTAACACTTTTTCGGTAAATTTGTGTAGACTAAATCTTTTAAAAACTCATGTCATACTCACTTTGGTAGAGTTTAATTCTATTAAGGGCTTGGATTTAATATCATTATATTATTCAAACATTAACAATCATGAATGGTAGATAACTCTCAAAATCACATTAAATTCTCTAATGATGTACAATTTTAATGAGGAAGATGAATATAAGTCAGAATCATTGTCTAAATTATTGATATTGATTCCTTTTGAGGAAGCACATTATGATCAAATGATTAAGAAAAACGTAGATGTTTTCTTGAATACATGACCATTGTGAGGGATTACCATGATGTATTCCCATGGGAATTGTCTGGTCTTCCTCATGATCGAGAGGTATAATTTTCAATTGAGAACGTTCCTCGCTCTCAACCTATATCAAAGACACCATATAGGATGGCCACTATAGAAGAGGAATCGCTGAATAAGAAATTAATGGAGAATCTAGATAAGGGTTTTATACACTTGAGTGCTTCACCAAGGGGTGCACAAGTATATGTAGTTAATAATACAGATGGATCAATACATGTATACATAGATTATCTTCATCTCAATAAAATCATGATAAAAAGTGTCTCCTTCCACTAATATATGACTTACTTGATCAGCTATGGGTAGCTAGTTATTTCTCAAAGGTGGTCCTTTGGTAGAGATATCCTCAATTAATGGCAAGGAAGGATGATATACCCAAAATTACATTTTGAATGATGTATGGACACTATTAGTTCACAATGATTCCATTAGGACGCACTAATTCTTATTTAATATTCACAGATTTAATGAATAGAGTCTTTATAAATATCATTAAGAACATTTTTGTGGTATTGATTTATTATATTAATATATACTCCCACATAGAGGATGAGTATGATATGCATTTGAATACTATGTTGAATACATTTTAATGGTAGATACTATATGAAACGTATAATGAATGTGAGTTCTTAATAGAGGAGGTATCAATCAAGGGGAATTTTATCAGTATAAAAGGGAAATCATTGGACCCTTCTAAGATAAAAGCAATCAATGAGTGGCCATAGACATCATTTTTACTAGAGATCTAAAAAAATCCATGTCTAGAAAGGGAATTATCAATGATATGTGATGAAATTTTAATTATTTTCAAACCTAATTCCCAAGATGACCCAAAGGAGAGTGATGTTTTTCTACACTAAAAAATGTGAGGATTTCTATATGGAGCTCAAAAAGAGGCCTTCCATTGTTTTAGTACTCACACTTATGACAAGTGGAGAACAATTTTTGGTGTATAGTGATTCTCTAAACATGGTACTAGGATGTTAAATGATGCCAAATGATAATTCTATAGATTTTTCCTTAAGGAAGATGAAAAGAATTGATAATTACTACCCAATGATTGATCTGTAGTTGACAGTTGTGATATTATCCTTGAAAATATGGTATACATATATCTATATGGAGAAGTGTGAGATATATTGTAACCATATGAGTCTAAAATATATATTCACGAATATTGATCTTAACATGTGACAACGAAGATGTTTAGAGATAATCAAGGATTACAACTGGTCCATCCACTACCTTCCTGGTAAGGTAAACTAGGTGGTAGATGCTCTAACTATAAAAGATCATACATATTTATAAATGATGATAATTAATATAGATCCAATATTCATAGACATAAAATGGACAAAAATGGGAATTGTTAATTGAGAAACATCATTAATCCTTTCTCAAATGATTTCACAATTGTCCCTTGCGAAGAAAATAATGGATTCTAAAAAATGATGTAGAAATTCAGAAATGGTTGGATGCTTTCTAAAAATGAAGATACATCAAGATCATGATTGGAGAGGATGAAGTCTTATGGTTTGGGTTAGCACTATACATACCTCCAATCCGGAGAAATTTAATGGACTTCTTAATGATGTACATAGAACAAACTTATCTATAATCCTAGGGTGCACAAAGATGTGTTGAGATATCTTGGAGATATTTTGTGGGAAAATATGATATAGGATATCAATGAATATACATCCATGGGCCTGCTATTTTAGATTCTGAAGGCTGAATGGATAACTTATAGAGAATTGATGAAACCATTGTTCATACCAAAATAAAAGTTGGAGAACATCACCATTGACATTTTCACCATACATCTAAAGACATCAAGAGGAAATAATGATATATATATTATTGTGGATCATCTAATAATGACTACTCATTTTAAAAAAACATTAAGAGGTCTTATCAATGGATCAATGTAAATGGAAATAAATCAATGAAGTGGTTAATATCTATGGAGTACCATTATATTTTCTATCTAATCGAGATCTGAGATTCAACATAATGTTTTTTTAAAAGTCTCCAATGTTCTCTATGAACTGTGTTGAACTTATGAACTGGCTATCATCATCAAACTAATGACCAATCTGAGAAAACTATTCAGACACAAGAATAATGATTAATGAATGTTCTATATAATTCGATGGAGGATGTTTCAAAAATCATGATATGTTTATGTTATCTTACAAAAATATTTTCCACTCTAGTATCCAAATGGAGCCATATAAATACTTTTATTAGAAAATGTAGGGAACACCGGTATGATGTACTGATGTGTTTGAAAATAAGCTGCTAGGACCTGAAATGATCAATGAAATAGTGGAGAAGATGAAAACCATTCAGAAACCCATCAAGGTAACTCAATGTCAAAAAAAGTGCAACACAGACAGTGGTCGATGGGACCTATATTTTATGGTTGGAGACATGGTATTCCTCTGCATATCTCTATAGAAGATGTCAATGATATTCTGGATGGATGAAAATCTATGTCCCAGGTACATCATACACATAGAGTTCCTTCATCATTCTGAAGCCATGGCCTATAGACTAGAACATTTACAAACCATTTCTCATGTACACAATGTTTTCCATGTATCCCTCTTAATAAAGTACATAAGAAATTGTTTACATGTACTGTCTACTTAGGCGGTAAAGTTGGAGAATGATCATTCTTCGGAGGAGGATCCAGTAATGGGCTTGGATCGTAGAGATAAATATCGACACCAGAATACTACTGATGTGGTAAATGTACTATTGTAGAACCATATGTTTGTAGAGGCAACATGGGATTTAGAGGAAGCGATTAATGAAAATTACCCACAACAATTTTCATCTTATTATTAAACAAAATTGAGGGTGAAATTTCATAAGGGGGATGAATGAAATGACTCAATGATTTATCTATAAATATTTACTTCTTATAATTATGTCAAAATCATAGAAGATAACACAAAAGAGGTTTTATAAATGATGAGTTCTTGAAATAATAAGCATTTCTAGATGTTAAGGAGACTATACCAATGATATAATGATCGGAACTTTGGAAAATTAATCTTAATCAAATGAATTGTAAAATGGAAAATTGAATAGTAACCATTCCAATGATTCTATAAAGAAATCTTTTCCATCATATATGTGACAATATGATAAAATTATATCACAATATAAGTAAATATATATTTTAAAAAAATTAAATTAATTTTCGGTATTTTAATAAGTCATAAATATTAAATTACTATTATATGAAAAAATAAATAATTTAAAAGAAATTTAATTTTCATCAAATGTATTAATAAATAAGTATTTTTAAACCATATAATTATAAGATAATTTTATGAGACCTTAGATAAATTTTAAAAGTGATATAAAATTATTCATAATTATAAATCAGTATTTTTTCGAGAAAATTGTGATTTTAATTAATAATTAAATTTCTCATAAAATGATAATTAACTTCATTAGATGGATTTAACATATTTGATTACACACAATGAAAAAAATTTATTGGAATTTTTTGGGATTTGTTTTGAAAGACATTAATGTTTTTGAATATTAAAAATCAATAATTTATGGTATTAGTAATTAAAAGAATTTTTTAGTCATGATTGAGTCATAGATTATGTAAATGCCCATTAGTTAAAAATAACATGCCCAAATTACTCTATCTAGTCTAAAAAATTCTAACTAGTTATCGAATTTACAGAAAAAATAAAATATTGAGAAAAATAATGAGAATGCACCCCTCTCCTCTAATATAAATACCTCACTCACAACCTCTTATCATTACACCTCTCAAGAATTGAGCCATGTAGAAATTCCTCTCAAATATCATCCACTACCCCTTCCAAATTCAATTAATTATTTTTATTAAAAATACCAAAACCATTTCTCTATGGATATTCTCAAGAGGGAAGAATGATGAGGTAAACCCCTATTCCATTTTCTTATAATTTAATGTCAAAGTTAATTTATTTTCTTTTCTCTCATCACCTATCCTCATATATAGCCTAAGATAACATCATTGCATTAAATATATTGAAATATTTATATGATAATGTCATAATTTTTCCTAATCTCTCTTTCCTCCGCCTTTTATAATAAAAATAAAAACACAGGATGAGATTTTCCAATTTAACACATTCAAGAATGATGGGATTTCAATTCATTTTACCATCATCAAGGATAGTCATGAAACAATCATTATAGTTGAAACAAATCATAATATATTTATTATATATTATTTAATTATATGGAATTATTATAATCCCATGATGTATTATAATAAAACAATATATGTTTATAGTGAGAGAAAACACTCAAAATAATCCTAGCGTTTACCATTAATGGTTTATCAAATGCTACATCATCAAACAAAATAATCAGATGACTTAAAAGATTAAATAACGTCATTTATGATCATTAATAACTTATGACATCAATTATGGACTAAAATTTATATTTTACATGAACTTCCATACTCTTATTTATGCAAGTCAATCATGATAATTTAAAAAATACGCACTTAAAAAAAATAAGATTTAAAATTATAAATCATCAAAAGGGAACAGAAGAACTAATTAAAATAATAATAATTCAGTTAAATTTATAAAAAAAATTATTAATATTTATTGATGAATATAATTTATTTATACTATATTAATATCAATGGAATAACACCTTCTATCTAAATGAAAGGGATCATACCTAAACCTCCATTATCCTTCAGGTTTCCCTTTATATATTTTAAACCAAATTAAATTTGAGTTTATTTTTATTTACATATTATAAATGTTGTTTTTATATTCCAAAAAATTTTATAATGATCTTATCATGCTTATTATTATGGATATACGTGATTTTAAAAATTTTCCCTATTCAATTATTCTGGATTACCAAGCCAAATTAAAGGGTGGGTCTCAAATTCATACCCATTTTCAAGTTTCCTACAAAATATGTTTTATGAAAATATTATTTTTATAAATTCAATAATCATATTATGAATAAATAAATTGTGTCTATTATTATTTTATAAAATCAATAATTTATTTCCCAATTTTTAAGAATTATCAATGTTTTCCCTTAAACCATACAGAAATTATTTATTTTTAATGTTTCCAAAATACTCATTTCACTTAAATAGGACATATATTATCATGGTAAATTAATATATTCCTTTATTAATTTACATATATTATTTAATTCATTTATTTCAATTTCACATTAATGTTATTCCAATTTATTATTCATTAAAATGATTATGATACCCAATTCATTCCCAGGGTAACCCAAATGTTTTTGTTTTATTACATCTGAATGATTCATTATGTGGTAATAATATTCATTAACCGACTCTGAAGGGTGTTCATAGATAGTTATCCATTGAATTGTTTATATTTAATTCTCATGAGATGTTATGTGAATTGGTATTTGGGGTTATCAATGAATTTTTGTCCATATGTAATGGTCCAGGGGGTTAGCCATGACTCATGCTCTATTTTGTCTAATGATCCCTAAATCAAGATAATGTGATGTTTTAGGATGCATTAAATTAATTTTAATTAATAAATATATGATACCATGTTCGATATTTTATTATCGTTTACATTCAATCAATTTCCATTACTTTTTATATCCTCATTTATTGATTTCTATCCCATGAGATACACATTATTCTATATGTATTATTATGTGATTATACTATGAGACATAATTATAAGATAGTAGTTACCTTAATAAAACAATATATAATTATATATAACAATTATTAACATATCATACTTTAAATCATTCATCATATCCTTGGG
The DNA here is from genome assembly GCA_963277665.1 of Viscum album. Classification (NCBI taxonomy): domain Eukaryota; kingdom Viridiplantae; phylum Streptophyta; class Magnoliopsida; order Santalales; family Viscaceae; genus Viscum; species Viscum album. Next base: position 861,768,502 of record OY728151.1, read on the forward strand.
AATGGTTGCATAAAAATGGTGATTTCAAATGATCAGTAAGGGAAAATAAATGAAATACGTATATATGCTTAAATAGAAGGGTATGAGAACATAAGAAAAACATTTATGATTATACTCAGAAAATGAATGATCATAAAAATGAGTCATGGAATAATAATCGGTAGTTAATAATTCATGAATCATAAATGAATCAATATAATGATCCATGAAATCATGACATTAGAATACAACATGAAATTTTGCAAGACACCTAAGAATATAACATGATTTATATAGTAGTCCAGAAATCTCATCCAAATTTATATTAGTAGTATGTATTCTCTCCCCATACCATATCAACTGTCATGGTTCACTGCCATGATGATATTAGAATTCAAGGATCATTCCGAGGACCATCTTATTACCCAAGGTTCACTCCAAAGACCATCATAGAGGGTGATGAAATTTACTGAACTAGGTTTAGTCTCTATTACATCCATATCTATCTAAAGAGATAAAAAATATACCCAATTAATTGGGAAGATATATAGACCCCACCCATAACTTAATTTAAACAATATTTTTTTGTTCCATATGAGTATTAATCAATGAATAACCCTTACAAAATATGGTTTCATAAACATTTCAACATATTATATCTCATGGAATGAAAATGAAATTCATAAAGATAAATCCATTATGAAAATAAACTATTCAAATAAAGACTATGAATGGTGTATTTGTGCAATATCCCATGTAAAGAATACGAACCCAAAATAACATTTTCTTCAATGGAAAATTATTATAAATGTTCACATGAAATAATTCATTAGGAGAATATAATTTTCAGATTTTAAAATTATTTTTAGTTCATAAAACATTCAGAGAACCTTTTACATTGAAAATAAACATTATAATTTAAAAAAATATTATTCAAAAACACTTTTAAAAATATTTAAACTACTATTTCTATAAAAAAGTATTAAAATATCAATTAAAACACATTTAAAACTCTTTTAGAAAAACTTTTTTAGAAGGAACAAAGATCTCTAAAATAAGTGATAATAAAAATAAATGAATCATAAAATATATAGAAAATAATTATATTAATTATAAAACTTGTAAAATTGAATTATATAATCCTCATAAAAGAAAAAAGTATCATAACATATCATGTGTCTCAGAGAAGGAAAATTGTGACAAAATTACCTAATTGATTTGGTAATTTTTGCACCATTAACCCCATAAAATAAGTATAATAAAATGGATATGTAAATACCCACAGATTTAAGGATTGGTATCATTAAATACATAAACTTTCAGTATATAAACAACATATAATAAGCAATTAGTTCATAAGGCTTGTGTTTCATAGTAATAAAAGTGAGATATAAATATTTCACCATATGTCTAAATATAATCATACACATTAAAACCTCATATATAATATATATAATTTTATTATAAAAAATATTAAATAACCTGTTTCATATATATACTACAATATATGAATAAATTATTACATTATGTTATATTTTTATTAACAATTCTATGTTAAATTATGTTTTGGGCAATAACCACTTAATTTCTTGTCCATGTTTTAACATGTTATTAATGGTTATCATACATAGATCAAGATTTAATTGCCTATTGAATAATAACCATGATATTTATTTCATATATAATAATTATATATTTAATTATAGTTATCTATAATATAGATAAATAGAAAATTAAATACACCATTCATGGAGATGGTAGGCCTTATGTACGCTTGAACGTAGATTCCATTTCATGTCGTATTAAAAGAAATAATGTAAATGATATATATATATATACATATATATATATATATATATATTCAATTCAGACGAATTTTTATTTCCTATATTCATTTAATTTATGTAAACCAATCCTTAATGAATTCCATTTAAAGAGTGAATGGGTCACGCCACATTGAGGAGGTGATATTCCACACGTCCAAAAACGAACCTATCCATCTCTACTAAATGTAAATAAAAAATTTATATATTATTTAATATTTAAATAATCATTAATATATAATAAATATAATAAATATATATATATATTATAATATAGGATTGCCTATCATAATTCATAACTATGAGAGTAGGTAATGGAGAAATAAACAAATCCATTATAATGGGAAGTAGATCCCCAAACACATGAACAATAAGTTCACTATACATAAGTTTGAAGTGTGTATATTTGTAGATATAAGGAATATTGTAACACCCTGACTATAGTTACCCAAATTCGGTGCATTATTACATAACATTGGCAAGATCAAAAAAGATCTTGTCTCGAAAGACCTATTACCTTAGTATCCTTGGAATAACTAGATATATTCATAAGTATTACATTACATCAGTAAGTGAAAACAACTACAAAAAAATCATTTCATCCTAGTCCACACTCATATCCACTCATTCAATCCCTGTAGGTCATTCATAAAATATTTATTCAAATCCTGGGATATTGAAAACATAGAAATGGGTGAGCTCAGATGCCCAGTAAGGATAACAATATTGCAGAAACATTCATAAAGAAGAATAATCATTTAAGGAAATGTATAACTAAAACAAAAGCCTTTTAAACATGAAATTCAGAGAAATATAGAAAGAATAAAATTAAATATTTTTATTTACTTATTCACAGGGAGATTCTACTAATTGAATAGTCACATGAAATATCAATAACCACATTAATAATGATAGAATGCATAATTCCAGACTATGATAACCTCATAGTCAAGGCCTTGTCCCATAACTAAAAATACGATTTTGTCAAGGCCTTGTTCTAAGACACTAGTTTGTCTCATTAGACCTACCGATGCATCGAGGAACTATAGCGGGCTCCACCTGTCACTTATTAGGTCCAATGAATATCTCATATGAACAAGTTTAAACAAAACAAAAACATTCATATTACAAGTACTCTCTCCATAAACCATGAATGGTATAATAATAACACATCCAATGTCAATAATATGACAAAACCTTCAATAAAATATGGATGTTTTGTATCATAATGAATCAACTTAAAATAATCTTAAAATCCATCAATGGATGTTGACATAGATGAAATCAAAACTATTTGAGAGAAATATCTCCTTTTTTGAAATCATTTAAAAGTCACATAATTGTAAAAGAAAAAAATTACATTGAAAATATTCTTATAAGCTTGTAAGGGAAGCTTCTATGATTTTATAACGATGAAAAATAGCTGCACCCGCCGTATAAGTTAAAAAAACATGATTACCTTAATTTTGTTGAAACGGTTAAAAAAGACCTTGTTTGGAAAACGATGGAATGATTCCTTGATAAACATTTTATTAAAATTAAAACAAGTGTATAAATGAATTTAACCCATATTCAGTAAAATAGTAAGAATGTTTTGAAATACATTTTTAAGAAACATGGATGTGTATGATAAAGAGATCCCAGTATAAACAACCTCAGATAATGAAGAGATTCATGTAATTTTACTTGGATGAGGGTAGTTTATCATAATTTATAATGGTAAAATAATTGTTATTAAATTATACATGAATCATATACGTTAATATTATATCATATATGGCCTTTTAACATTGATTTGTTAATAATATCTTAGTATTATCATCATTTCGGGTGTTAACGGATTCGTTTTCCTTTATATTCATTGTTATGTGATCCGTATTTGTTATGGATGGGATGTATATTATTTATATACAGAATTATATCATGTCTATAAAAATTATTTTTAATCATAAAATTAAATTTAGTCTTGAATGGATACGATAGGGAATGAATCGCATCGTGTTCGTGGAGACGGTAATCCGTACGTACGCACGAGCGACAATATCAATATTTTGATATTAAAATAATATATAATTGGATGGTATATCATATATAAAGAATAATTATCATGTTATATTTATTATTTACATGAATTACCCATCATTATTTACTCATGCAAATAATAATGTATTGAATAACAATTACACCACGACATGGAGACGGTAGGCCGTACGTACGAACGTATGGTGACATGTCATTAAAAGGATGGATAGAATACAGAATATATTTGTAACATATTTATAATAACATCACAGTATATAAAAGATACTGGATTTATTATTTTAGAATGTAAATAACAAAGAATAAAGAAGTTGAAGAAGAATGGAAGTTGAGAGAGGGTGGTGAAAACATTACCTCTTATTCAGGTTCATCCATTTGATTTGATCAAAAGGGCTCTGTAGGTTGGCTTTTTGACTGAAGGAAGGACTCTAGGATTAATGTAGGATAGTTTAGAGGGTATGTGGGCATATTTTGGCCGATCCAAAAGGCTTTGAAGGTATGAAGGATTGGTTAAAAGTGGTGTCCTTTTATAAGGGGGAAGAGGGTCTCTTTAGAAAAAACATAACGTAACAAGTTATAATAAATTAATATTCAGTTTCTAATGGCTCAAAAGTGCATTATTCAAATTCAATGGTGGGTATGGGAAGATATAAATTAATACAATAGATTTTATATAGGTTTGGGTCACTATATTAACCATATCTTTTAGTTTTAACTCTTAGTTAATTAGTTGGACATTTACCATGTCATTTTGTATTTTTATATTATATGGTTAATAAACATACTTAAAACTTCCAAGAGACCCAAAAGTGGTCCATTAATGATAAAAATATCATTATATAAGTCATTTGGCCGATCTATAGATTTTTAGGAATAGAATATGAATTAATAATATAATATTTGTTTTAAAAACTCTTTTATGCCAATTTTGACACTATGTAATAATTGATTTTTCATAAAGTCCTAGAAAAATTATTAATTCAAAAAAAGTTCATTTAAACAAACCTAACATGTCATATTAATCAATAAAATTTGTGTATGGCATCGAAAGTTTCAAATTATATTTATTTTAACATTTATAATAGTAATTATTTGATTCTTTCATTTATAATGAAAATATTGCAACATTATTGTGTCACAAATAAATTTAATTATTCAATGTATAAAAATTCCAAATAAAATTAAATTATGTAGGAAATCTTTTTATATTTTTAATTTATATTTATAGTTGATAATATTACATACGTAACCCTATATAAATTTTTTTTTCTAAATGATACATGCTTATGTCATTTTTATATTTATTTTAACTTAATTAATATAAAGTATCATTATCCTTTACAAGTTGATCCATGGGGTACCAAAATAGATCCAAAGATTCCCATGGTCAGATATGTATCAACCAATCATGTTAGGACACGTTTTAGTGTAATTTATTATTATTATAATATTATTTTAATTGCCCTTATTTACAGGATTTTCCTATTAACAATGGTAAATAAAATAGTTATCGAAGTAATTAGAAAAAATTCCTAAAAATAAAAGTTAGTTATTTATACAATTTGGACTTCCTGATTCTAAATATGGAATCTATTTTTCGAAATTCCAAACCTAGAAGTGTCAGAAATTAATTTAAAATTAATTTTCACAGTCAAAACAAAAAGTGTGTTTTTAAGAAATAAAAACTATCAACTGATTGACAAATGTTTATGTCAGGTTTAAATGTTAAATTAATTAAAATGAAAAACATTATATTAAATGGTATAAATATATTATAAATATAATTTAAAATCACTCAAATTTATAATTTATCACTATTAATTATATCGATTAGAAAAGTGGTTTTAAATTAAAATTTAGTAATTTTCACTATTCATAAAAATATGAAATTTATCCTAAAAGTAGCTAAAATTCACCCTAATCTAACATCTATATTCCGAATCCAAAAATGAAGTCTATTTTGAAAGATAAAATGTATAAACTTTAGAAAAGTGGATATTACTATTCCTAACGGCTAGTTTGGTTGGTTGTGGTGTTTTAGAACTCGAAGTTGCATACAACACATGCTACTGTATTATTCAAAGAGAAGCGTATTGTTGAAACATGGAATGTTACATTCTACCCTCCTTCAATTAATTTCATCCTCGAAATTTATAGAATCTACCGCATTAAAATATCGGGTGGTTCTTCATCATAATTTCTTCAGGTTCCCACGTTGCCTCTTCCATCTTATGGTTTCTCCAAAGAACTTTTACCAGACCAGTCATCCTATTTATCAGCAATTGTTCCCTCATATCACAAATCATGACAGGCTCTTCATAATAAGATAGATTGTGATCCAGTTCTAAATCCACATAGGTGAGTACATGCGTTGGGTCAGGCATGTATTTTCTCAACAGTGATATATGGAACACATCGTGAACATTGGAGAGACTTGGAGGCATTTCCAAATGGTAAGAGACATCCCTAATTTGTTCTAGATTTTTTAATGGTCCGATATACCTGGTATGAAATTTTCCCTTCTTACTGAAATGTAAAACACCTTTCCATGGAGATACCTTCATGAAAACATGATCTCCTACCAGAAATTCCATATCCTTCCTTCGGTTGTCAGCATAACTCTTCTGCCAACATTGAGCTGCTTTGATGTAGTTGTGGATTACCTTCACCTTTTACATCATTTCCTCCACCATTTCTGGGCCTATGAGTTTTCTTTCAACAACACCATCCTAACAGGATGGTGTGTTACATCTCTTTCCATATAACGCTTCATATTATGTCCTCCGAATACTTGAATAGAAGCTATTGTTATAGGAAAATTCTACCAGAGGTAAATATTGATCCAACATACCTTGAAAGTCAAGTAAGCATGATCTCAACATGTCCTATAATGTCTAAATTTTCCATTCTGATTGTCCATCAGTTTGGGGTTGGTAAGCAGGGCTCAATCGATGTTCAGTATCCAGGGATTTCTGAAATTTTTTCCAAAATCATGAAGTAAAACGAGGATCATGATCAGAAACAATCGATAGGGGTTCTCCATGAAGTCACAAAACATCATTAATATATAGTCTTTCTAGACATTAAAGTTATAGATCCTCTATTAGAGTAAGAAAATTTGCTGACTTGGTAAGATGATCAACAATAAACCATATTGCGTTGTTTCTTCTAGGAGTCTTTGGTAGCCCCATGACAAAGTCCATCGTAATATTATCTCATTTCCACTTCGGTATGGGAAGAGGTTGCATGACTCCTTTAGGTTGTTCCCTTCCATCATTCACATGATAAAAAACCATACATCTTGACACAAAATCAAGAAATCTCCCTCTTCATGTTGTCCCACCAAAAACGTTCCTTCAAATAACTATACATTATTTTGCTCCCAGGGTGTATAGTGAAATTGGAACTATGAGAATCATCCAACAATTCCCTTTTTATATGTGGTATATTGGGAACACAAATTCTCGTCCCAAATTTCAAAATTCCATTTTCATACACAATGTCACTCAATCTCCCATCATTTATAGCATTAATCTTCTTTTGAAATTCTTCATCATCGTTCTGAGAACTCTTTATCCTTTCTAGTAATGATGGTTTGGAAACCATTTGAAAAGTCATTGATGTTTCACCATCCATGGTAATTCCCTTATCCATCTTCACTGTATCCATGAAAATAGGATCCCTTTAAATTTTCATCATGTTTAAAACTCCATGATCTTTTCTTGTCAAAGAATCTACCACTTTATTTGCCTTCCTCGAGAGGCAGTGTATCATGAAATCATAATCCTAGAGTAGTTCAAGTGTAACACCCCGAGATTTTTTAAAAAATATTCTTTTAATTTCATTAATTTCTTGTGTTGTATGCTACACCAAGATTACCTTGCGCTATATGCAACACCGTATTAGCTTGCAGTATACGCAACACTATTCGTGGATCGTGTTACACACAATTTTGATAATATTTATTCTACACAAAATTTATTATATATATATATATATTCAATGTATAAATGAAATATGGTTGAATTATGATATACTAAACAATGTAGTATTCTTGCACGGCAAGAAACCCTGACTTGGCTTGCATTACACGCAATCACGACCTTCCTCGATAGCGTGTGTTGTACGCAATACCGGGTTTTACTAAACAATGATATATTATTATCATATTATTATGAACTAGCTGTTATGAATAGTATTAACTAAATTTTGAATCTTATAGCATTATTATTCGTCTAACACATTTTCTAAAACATGGTATATGAACAAAATAAATTTTTCGGGTAAAATAAGTATTTTTCAAAAAATGCAGTTTTTCCGCCTTTTGATGCCGCACCCACTTTAAATATAGTTTTTGACATTATTATAAGTTAAATTTGAAAAAATAAAATTCTTCATTAGAATCAAGATAGAAAAGTTTACTTTCGATAAATTTTTCATATTATTCTGATAACTTTCATATTTTAATGAATAGTAAAAACACGCTATATTTTAATTAAAAAAAACTTTTTTCATCATAATAAATTATGTGGTTAAATAATAATATTGAATGGTTTAAAAGTATAAATAGAATATATTTTTACATTTTAATATAATATATGTCATTATCTAAGATTTTACATTGAATTCGTAGGTTAAATAAATTCAATCATTGGCAATGTTTTAACTTTTAAAACCTATTTACTTAAACAACGGAATTAATTTTAAATTAATTACTGCAACTTCTGTGTCTAGAATTTTTTAAAATGGATTCCATATTTGGAATCAGTGGGTCCAAATTATGTTAATAGGTTACTTTTATTTTTTTTGATATTATGAGTAGTAACTACGATAATTTTTTTAATTTACTACGGTTAAAGGTAAATAGGGTAATTCAAGGTTAAAAGAATATTATAATAATTCAAAATTACCTTGAAACTTGTCCTAACCTTATTGGATGAGTAGTGGCCGACCATGGGCATCCTTGGGTCGATTTTGGGACCCCATGGAGCCACTTATGAAAGACAATGACACCTTAGATTAATTAATGTAATGTAAAGACAAAATTGAATTTAACAAAACTCTTTTAGTAATTAATTTTTATAAGGTGTTATATAAGTTATATTTTAGGATATAAATATTCTTTGGAAAGATAAAATGATGCCCTATATCATGGTATATGTTTCATAATTTTTAGACATCAAATGAATTAAATTATTTATGACACAATAATGATGTAGTGTTTAACTCATTAATAAATGATTTAAATAAATAAGATTAAAATGATTAAAATATCATCCAAAACCTATCCAATTATTATTGGATGATTTTATTTAGAATATTAGTCATCTTATCTTCGTCATTAATGTGTTTTGGACCTCTTGAAACCGAATATTAGTTTATAATAAAATAATTTTTTCACACTTTCCTAAAGAGCCCCTCCACTCCCTTTTAAAAGGAGACAAATTCTATGCAATTCCTCACACCTCTCAACCCTTTTGTCTCGTCCAAAATCTGCCCAACTAAGATCCCTACATCCCTATCCTCCCCCTTGAAGCCTTAAATTAGGAAGAAGACTCTCCAAGATGTTCTTTTGGTTCAAACCAAAGGAAGTTACCAAAATTAAAGGTAACAGTTTCTCTTAAGTTGTTTTCTATTATTCTACTTCTCCAACCCCTAAAATCTTTTTAATCCTTAATTTTGTAACAAAACCAATATCCTAAATATACTAGGATTTTTTTTATGAGAAGTATTCAAACTACACTTACACACACCTCCATCTAATGGATGAATAACATAACGATTCTGTGATGGAAATCTAACGCCTCACGAAACGATGATTGTTCGATTTTCTTCTACCGCCTCTCATGGTGACCATTATGATGGCCATATAATTATATATAATATATATTATGTTTATTATTTACTTATTCTTATTTACTACCTAATTATATCATGCCTTTATGGTTTCCATAGTCGGTAAATACGATAATCTCATTTGAGGAAGTGCGGACTACCGCCCCCTTAAAGTGATGTGATTCGTTAATACCTTATGTGGGATGTATAAAGGATGTGGTTATTGATATTATATATGATATTATACTGGAATTATAATATACCTATGTATCATTATGTTTTAATTCCATTAAAATAATAAATAGAAATGAAAGTAGCATTCATGTGTACGTACGACTTACCGTCTCCTTGAATGGTGTGTTTCATTTCTTACCTCCATATGTTATGTACTATTATAAATGCTTGTATATTCTGGATATTAATGAATGTATTGGATATATAAATCATGATTTACATTTTTGAGGTAATTAAATCATGATATAAGTAATAATAACATCAATAACAACAAGTCCAAACACGTATGATAAATAAGATTATTTTACCCAAAACCCTACTTTAACATTAATTTACATAAGAATGGGTAATATAAAGTCATAATTGAACCATATATGTGATATCATAACAATTAATATGATTCTTTAATAAGTCAATGACATTATTTAAATCATTATACATGAGGTTCGGACACTTACGAAGCAAATTGGACCTAAGGTAAGGAAAAATCTCACAATCTCATTTTTTTCCGAGATTGTTTATACTTTGGTATTTACTGGGGTGCATTTTATCATCCAAGTCCATGTTTACTCAATATGTAATATTATTTAAATCCACCTACAATTTTTTAAATCCAATTTTACCCTTCGGTGAGATTTTAGTAAAAGATATGAAAGGGATCTTTTGTCGTTTTCCGTACGCGGTACTTTTTGACTTTACCGACAAAAGTACGAGAATATTGTTTTTTAACTTATATGGCATGAATGGATTTTTAAAACATTTTTTCCAAGAAGCATCCTTTACAAGTTATCAAGATTGTTTTTAATCAACTTCTTTTAATTTAGAATTGTATGACATGTTAATAAAGGAAAAGTGTTTTTTAAGTAGAAAGGATATTTTCCTCAAGAATGGAGTTCAAGAGTTTTATCAACATTATTTTCCATCTATGATAATATAGGGTTCGGTTTCAATCCCTATTATTAAATTTATTTTATTATGTTGTGATGGAATTATTTTTATCTTATATGAATTTTTTTATGATGTCACGATGTTTAAGAATGCCATTTTTTTACATGGGTTATGCTACGATGCATGGTATATGATTTTGGGGCACACATAAGAATGGTATCCTTATGAGATGGGTGGGACCTATATCTCCCTCCAATGCATTGGGTAAAGATTTTATATATCATGAGATAGACATGGCTGGAATGGTAGGTTATACCGGTTCAGTGATACAGGACTGAAATGAGGAATGAACTCGGTTCAGAAATGGACTATGTCCACTAAGATAGTCTTGGTAGTGAGTCTTGACTAACAAGAAATGATTCTCTATGATTATGTGTGTATGCCAAAAAGTTTCATGTTTTATGTTATGATTATTAGGATATCATTTCACTACAATGATTTATCCCTTGTTATGAAATTATGCTCTCTTTTGCAGGTTAAGATTTCCAAAATGTTATGTTCTTATGAATATGATGTGATTGATATTTCTTTTGTTTACCCTTACTGAGCATTTGAGCTCACCCTTTTATGTTTTCTTTTCCCCAGGATATAAATAATTCTTTTTGGTAATAAAAAAGAAATATCTTTATGGGAGATGTTAATGATCTTTCACCATGATTAGAAGATTATATTCCGAGTTTCCAAAGACACAAAACTATTACGATCCTTGTGTGTGTGTTTCTGTTATGTACTAAGTATTCCACAAAAGTAATGTAATGTCCATGTACGTCAAGCTTCAGTTCTCTATAGTTGGTATCAAGGGAAAGGTTTAGTCAACCTTTGGAAACTAGGATGCGAAAAAGTTAGTGAGATCTCTAGAGATATTTCTAAGGTATGTCTAGGGATGTCCCTAAGGAAATGTATACGTATAGGATACAGCCCTAGAACTACGGTAACGATCATAGAATTTAACCTAAGATGTTAGATATTGAGGATACTCGCCCTTTATTATGTTGTGTTCCATAGCATGATTTTTGCCTCTCACACTATTTTTTTGGGTTTTAGACGATGGATGGAACCCGAAGGAACCGTGTTGATCAATGCAATAGACAATGCAATGATTGTCCTCCTGAACAAACAAATGTTATGGGAGATGGAGTGAAAAATCTTATTTCTGTACTTACACAAGCTATGAATCATTATGGACTTCCAAATGAGTAGTGAAGGGAACAACATTCTATTGAGTCCTTCATGAGGCCACACCCACCTTCTTTTAGTGGGTCTTCTGATCCACTTGTTGCTGAACAATGGATCAGTAACACTGAAAAGATATTTTCAGTTTTTCAATGTTATGAACATGATAAAGTCATCTTAGCAGTATATCGTTTGGAAGGTGAAGCTGATCAATGGTGGAATCTTATCAAGAATACGAGGCAAAGAGATTAAATTGAGTCCATGGAATGGGACGAGTTCAAGAAATTATTTTTCAATAAGTACTTCCCTCATATTCTTCGAACAAAGATGGAGAAAGAGTTTATTGAACTAAAGCAAAAGGATGATGAATCTGTTGGTATATATGAAGCGGATTTTACAAGGCCTGCAAGGTATGCATCTAGATTTATCATCCAACCTGAAAATAAAGTTGATCGATTCTTCAGTGGCTTAAAACCAAATCTTCGAAGGGCATTAGCTATAAGAGACTTCGGTAGCTATGAAGAAATTGTGCATTGTGCTATCAAGGTAGAAATGGAAGTTGGTGTTACTTATCCATCTCATAGTTTTGACAAGAAATGAAAGATGGAGTTCAAGGAGAAATCTCAGAATAATGGTGAAAAGAAGATGAATGTTTCCTTATGATGAAAGTGTGGAAAGAAGCATGGTGGAGATTGTCTTAAAGGGAAAAGTAAATGTTTCAAATGTGGAAAGGAAGGTCATCGGGCATTTGAATGCCGCAATGATGGTAATAAGATGTCTAATGATGCAAACAAAGGAAGGGATACACAGAATTAACCTACTACACTTCAATGCTTCAAGTGCAAGGAAATGGGGCATTATGATAATAAATGCCCTAATCCAATGGTTAGTGATGATCGACATGAGCAACCACTTAAGGCAAAGGACAAAGGGAAGTCACATGCAATCACCATTGGCAATGTTGAATATGAAAATGATGTGGTGTAATGATTAAGTGTTTATGTAATAGGATTCCAAAATAATGTTGTATATAGTATCGTGGAATATTGGAATATTTATGTTTTGGTCTATTGTGGTTTTCAATAATTTAATGGCATCGGTAACCATGAAAAGTGATTGAAATATTTTTGGAAAGCAGATGATATGCACATAATGAAGGGATAATGAGAATCTAATATGTTTGATAGTATTCATGAGCTCATGATTGATATAAGGACTATGTGATATCATGGTTTGCGTATATAGAAGTTTGATGATTTTGGTATGTGTAGAGTGTTAACTTTTAACTAAATTCATGTTTTCACTAAGTTTCAATGGGTATTCAAGAGAATACATGATTAAGACCTTTGAATGCTTGGAATGTGACCAACAAGACATATCTTATGATATATGGGGATAAACGATGGTATTAAATCTCTGGTAATCGTTTTCACTATATTATGAGAATGGATTGCAGTATTATGGATAAGCCTAAAGATTGGAATGGATTATGTTGGACATAAGTTAGGATTGTTTAAGGATAGAAGTTTTTTTCGATATTATTGATTGGATGTTATAGTAATATAGTTTTAGAAAAAAGACAACCTATAGAATGGGCGACAGCCCATCACGTCAGACAAGGTCGTAGGAATCGAACCCAGAACCGAAGTGTGACTGGCCTTTATCGCCTTCCACTGGCCTACAGGAAGTCCCTGTTTAGTAGAAATTAGTTTTATTTTATTAATCGGTATGATATATGAAGTATAAGTTCAATTTAGGAACCATATATGATTAATCTCACTATAGATGGACTTATGTATTTTTTGATAACTTTTCTAACCTTTTGTTTGAGACAGATGGAATGACCCATCATTCTATCACATGATCTGCTAACACATCACGAATGACAAATTCAAATTCATTTCTTTAAGAGATGAAGTGGAAATTGTCCAAAGATGGACAAACGGCAAGACTATACAAAAATCATGAAAGTATTTCTTCTAATTCCAATTTCATCAACTTTAGGGAAATGATTATGAAAACCAAAAATGTTGTCCTAGTGCTCTTATATCTGATGAATCAGATGGTACCTTATATCATCACAAATTTATGGATTTCTGATTGCTGGCTTTTCCATAGCCATGTTATCTACCACTCTCCATCAGAACATGATGGTTAGATTTCTCTTCCATATACATATCTTCACCTATGTGGAAACCCGGTGATTAGATTATTTGGGTAACCTTTACGCTTCATAATTTTGTTTTTAAATATTGGTTTTGGTATTCCTTTTTAAGATGTGGGTTTCTATTAAAGAAACTTTCGAATAGTAAACCATTTATAACCCGGACGAATTTTGAGGGATAAATTCATTTTAAGGGGGGTAGAATGTAACACCCTGAGATTTTATGAAAAATATTATTTTAATTTCGTTAATGTATTGTGTTTATGATACACCAAGATTACCTTGCGCTATACGCAACACCGTATTAGCTTGTAGTATACGCAACACTACTCTTGGATCGTGTTACACACAATTTTGATAATAGTTATTCTACGCAACATTGAGTATATATATATATATTCAATGTATAAATGAAATATGGTTGGATTATGATATACAAAACAACGATGGATTCTTTAACAGCATGCAACCCTGACTTGGCTTGCATTGCACGCAATCACGACCATCCTCGATAGCGTGTGTTGTACGGAATACCGGGTTTTACTAAACAACGATATATTATTATAATATTATTATGAACTAGCTGTTATGAATAGTATTATCTAAATTTTGAATCATATAACATTATTATTCGTCTTACACATTTTCTAAAACATGGTATAAGAACAAAATAAATTTTTTGGGTAAAATAAATATTTTTAAAAAAATGCAGTTTTGCCGCCTTTTGATGGAGCGCCCTCTTTAAATATAGTTTTTGACATGTTTATAAGTTCAATTTGACCAAATAAAATTCTTCTTTAGAATAAAGATATAAAAATTTACTTTGGATAATTTTTTCATATTATTCTGATAACTTTCATATT
This sequence comes from Viscum album, assembly GCA_963277665.1. Taxonomy (NCBI): domain Eukaryota; kingdom Viridiplantae; phylum Streptophyta; class Magnoliopsida; order Santalales; family Viscaceae; genus Viscum; species Viscum album. The sequence goes on from OY728151.1 coordinate 861,783,561, forward strand.
TTAATGAATAGTAAAAACACGCTATATTTTAATTAAAAACAATTTTTTCATCGTAATAAATAATGTGGTTAAATAATAATATTGAATGGCTTCAATGTATAAATAGAATATATTTTTACCATTTAATGTAATGTATGTCATCAGCCTTGATTTTACATTGAATTCGTAGATTAAAAAAATTCAATATTTGGCAATGTTTTATGTTTTAAAACCTGTTTGATTAAACAACGAGATTAATTTTAAATTAATTACTGCAACTTCTGTGATTTGAATTTTGAAAAATGGATTCCATATTTGGAATCAGTGGGTCCAAATTATGCTAATAGTTTACTTTTTTTTGATATTATAAATAGTAACTACGGTAATTTTTTTTATTTACTACGGTTAAAGGTATATAGGGTAATTCAAGGTTAAAAGAATATTATACTAATTCTAAATTACCTTTACACTTCTCCTCACATTATTGGGTGAGTAGTGTCCGACCATGGGCATCCGTGGGTCGATTTTCGGACCCCATGGAGCAACTTATGAAAGACAATGACACATTAGATTAATTAATTTAATGTAAAGAAAAAATTGACTTTAACAAAAATCTTTTAGTAATTAATTTTTATAAGGGGTTATATAAGTTATATTTTCGGATATAAATATTTTTTGGAAAGCTAAAGAAATTCCCTACATAATTGTATTTTTGTCATAATTTTGAGATATCAAATGAATTAAATTATTTATGACACAATAATGATGTAGTGTTTAACTCATTAATAAATGATTTAAATAAATAAGATTAAAATGATTAAAATATCATCCAAAACCTGTCCAATTCACATTGAATGATTTTATTTATAATACGAGTCTTCGTATATTCGGTATTAATGTGTTTTGGACTTCTTGAAACTGATGATAAGTTTATAATTAAATAATGTTTTCACACATTCCTAAAGAGCCCCTCCACTCCCTTATAAACGGAGACCACTTATATGCAATTCCTCACACCTCTCAAGCATTTTTGCTGGTCTAATCTCTGCCCAACTAAGCTCCCTACATCCCTCTCCTCCCCCTTGAATCCTTAAATTGGGCATAAGACTCTCCAATAAGTCATTTTGGTTCAAACCAAAGGAAGTTACCAAAATTAAAGGTAACAATTTCTCTTAAGTTGTTTTCTTTTATTCTACTTCTCCAACCCCTAAAATCTTTTTAATCCTTCCTTTTGTAACAAAACCAATATACTAAATATACTAGGATGTTTTTATGAGATGGATTAAAACTACACTTACACACACCACCATCTAATGGATGAAGAACATAATGTTTCTGTGATGGAAAACTAACGCCTCACGAAACGATGATTGTTCGATATTCTCCTACCGCCTCTCATGGTGGCCATTATGATGGAACTGTAATTATATATAATATATATAATGTTTATGATTTACTTAATCTTATTTAATACATAATTATATCAATCCTCTACAGTTTCCATAGTCGGTAAATACGATAATCTCATTTGAGGAAGTGCGGACTACCGCCCCCTAAAAGTGATGTGATTCGTTAATACCTTATGTGGGATGTATAAAGGATGTGTAACACCCGAGACTTTTATGTTATATAAATCATCAAAGAAACATTTTTCTACACAACACTTTCTTGGCTTGCTTTACACGCAATCGCGGCCTTCCTCGATAGCTTGCGTTGTACGCAATACCGAGTTTCACTAAACAACAATATGCTATTCAAACTAGCCGTTATGAATAGTAATAACCACTTTTTGAAATTTTATAAATTTTATTTTTCAAAATGGACTTCATTTTTGGATTTGGAATACCGAAATTAGCCTAGGGTGAAATTTTGGTATTTTTCTGAAAACATTCAATTTTTGATGAATAGTGAAACCACTAAGTGGTAGGTTAAAAACTGAATTTTTGCATAAAACTTAATTTTACCGCTTCTGTGAATGGAATTTCAAAAATCCGACAGACACGGTTGATATCAGTAAGTAAAATGTGGTTCAATGAGATAAAAACAATTTTTTGGTGAATAGTAACTTTTTACTTTTTTTTACCGCGGTTAATTGTAAATAGGGTAACTAAGGGTAAATATGATATTACTATTACCCTAACACATGTCCTAATTCTATTGGACAAGTGTAATTCGACCAAAAACAAACTTAGGAATAAAATATGACCATTTAGGCCCACTTGGATTAGATTAGGACATTTATTATTAATTTATTTAAAGAAGGGTTAAAATAGTTAAAATCAATGTTTAATAAGTAAATCATTTTTAATATGGGGTTATACATAAGATAAATTTGACTATAAATATTCATTAGAAATATAAAATGATTTCCTATGTAATGGTATTTTATTTATAATTTTTAGACATTAAATAATTTAATTTAATTATGAAACAACGATGATGTAGTAATTATCTTATTTATGAAATATTGACATAATTGATGTTATAAACACCAAAATAAATGTAATTTGAGACTTTTTATGAATTAAACTAATTTTATAGGTTACTGTGATATATTAGTGTTGATTTAAGCAACTTGGTTTGAACATATAATTCTTTTATGACTTTCACAAAAATCATATATCAAATAGTTTCAAAATTGACACAAAATAGTTTTTAAATCAAATATTATATTATTAATTGTTATTTTATTCCTAAAAATCTAATGTTAGGCCAAATGACTTGGATAAGGATATATATATTAATAATAAACAATTTGGGGTTCGTTTGGCATGTTATAGTAAGTGTATTAACCATATAGTGAAAGAAAACAAAAAGACATGGTAAAAGATAAATTATTTAACTTAGAATTAAATATAATTGATATGGTTAAAATAATACCCTAAACTTGTCTAAATCCTATTGGTTGATAGGATTTCGACCCATCCCCACTTTATCTTCGAAATAAGACCCTTTGGAACCATTATAAACCGATTTTTACTTTAATATAAAATAATATTTTGAGATATTCCTAAGGTGCCCCTCTCCTCCCTTATAAAAGGGCACCTCCTCCCCCTCCTCCTCACACCAAATTGAGCACTCAAGCTCGGCCAACCCCTACCATTTTCTCCTCTCCACTTCCCTAGAATAATCCTAGAGGTCCTGGTCTTCTTCAAAGACCAATATTAGTTCCCTAAGTGGAGGATTCAAAAAAGCGTTCCAAAGAAGAGGTAATATCCATTACCGATCATTTCAATTTCTTTCTTCTTCAACTTCTTCTTCTTTAGTTTTTTCATGATAAAGTAATAACATCAGTATTAATTACATACTGATATGTTATTATAAATATGAAACAACCCTAATTCACCTTCTATCCATCCTACGGAAAAATTAAATCACCCCGCGTGCGTACGTACGGAACACCGTCTCCACGCCGTGGTGTAATCTATTTTTCCACCATCAATTTACAAGGATGGGTATAATGGTGTAATGAGTAACTATATATGATTATTATAAAGTAATATTGATACTGAGATAATATATATATATACTCCAATACAGTTCCACGATCATTGGAACGATATCATCACTCGTGCGTACGTACAGAATACCGTCTCCACGATGTGATGCGACTCGTTCTACATGATCATCATTAAATAGTAATTATATAAATAAATTGAATGAATAAATATGATATATGTTACACTAATACCATTCTGGATATAAGGTATCTATAACCTTAAAATAAGAATAAGAATGTATTCGTCAAAACACGCATAAGAACAAAAGGCAATAAAGACCCGAGTAACAAGTAACAATGAAATATTACTAACAAGAAGCTAAGAATATGACCATATATGATATCATATCAATATGTATGATTCTGGAACAAGTCAATAACATTATTTAAACCATTATACAGGATCTTTGGACACGTACAAAGCAAATCGGACCTAAGGTAAGGGAAATATCACAATCTCATTTTTATCCGAGATTGTTTATTCGTAAGTATTTACTGGGGTCTATTTTATCATCCACATCCATGTTTCATCAATATGTAATATTATTTCCATTCACCTAAAATTGTTTAAAACCTATTTTACCCTACGGTGAGTTTTTAGTAAAAGATATGAAAGGAATCTTTTGTCATTCTTCATACGAGGTACTTTTTGACTTTTCCGACAAAAGTACGAAGAATGTTTTTTTTAACTTATACGGCATGAATGGATTTCTAAAACATTATTTTCAAGAAGCTTCCTTTACAAGTATTCATGTTTATTTTTAATCAACTTCTTTTAGTTTAAAATTGTATGACATTTTAATAAAGGAAAAGTGTTTTTGATGTAGAAAGGATATTTTCCTCAAGAATGAAGTTCAAGTATTTTATCAAAATTATTTTCCATCTAAGATAATAAAAGGGTTCCATTTTTATCCCTATTATTACATGGATTTGATTATGTTGTGATGTAAATATTTTTATGAGTTCCTTTATCTTATATGAATTGTTTCATGATGTCATGTTGTTTAAGAAACCCATTTTTGTTATATGTGTTATGCAGTGATGTATGATTTATGATTATGTGGCACATATAAGAAAGAATTCATTATAAGATGGGTGGGACCTATATCTCCCTCCAATGCATTGGGTAAAGATTTTATATCTCATGAGGTAGACATGGATGGAATGGTAGGTTATACCGGTTCAGTGAAACAGGACTGGAACGCGGATGACTCGGTTCAGAAAGGGACTTTGTCCACTAAGATATTCTTGGCAATGAGTCATGACTAACAAGAAATTATTTTCCATGATTATGTGTGCATGCCACAAAGTTTCAAGTTTCATGTTATGATTATGGGGATCTCATTTTCACTTCTATGATTTATTCCATGTTACGATATTATTATCTCTTTTGGAGGTTATTATTTTCAAAAAGATATGATATGATTTTTATTTCCTTTATTTGCCCTTGCTGATCATTTGAGCTCACCCTTTTATGTTTTCTTTTCCCCAGGTCAGGAAGATGGATATTAAGTAGAATATGCTAAAGGGACCCTAGATATGATGAAATAAATGGGAGACACTGTAGAAGATTTATGAACCAGTTGTTTATGTTTCCCAGTTTCTAAGGACACTATACCGATACGGTCCTTTGTGGTTTTGTTATATGTTGTAATAAGTGTGCTTCAATTTTGAAGTATTAACAATGTATGTAAAGTATGGGTCGTTATAGGATGTGGTTAATGATATTATATATGATATTATATCAGAATTATATTATAACTATTTATAATTATGTTTTAATTCCATTAAAATAAGAAATAGAAATGAAAGTAGCGTTCATGTGTACGTACGGCTTACCGTCTCCATGAACGGTGCGTTTCATTTCTTACCTCCATATGTTATGTACTATTATAAATGCTTGTATATTATGGATATATAATGAATATATTTGATATATAAATCATGATTTACATTTTTGAGGTAATCATATCATAATATAAGTATAAATAACATCAAGAACAACAATTCCAAACACGTACGATAAATTAGATTATTTTACCCAAAACCATACTTTAACATTAATTTACATAAGAATGGGTAATATAAAGTCATAAGTGAACCATATATGTGATATCATAACAATGAATATGATTATTTAATAAGTCAATGTCATTATTTAAATCATTATACAGAAGGTTCAGACACTTATGAAGCAAATTGGACCTATGGTAAGGGAAAATCTCACAATCTCATTTTTTTATTCGAGATTGTTTATACTTTGGTATTTACTGGGGTTTATTTTATCATCCAAATCCATGTTTCATCAATATGTAATATTATTTCCATACACCTAAAATTGTTTAAATCCAATTTTACCCTTTAGTGAGTTTTTAGTAAATGATATGAAAGGAATCTTTTGCCGTTGTCCATACGAGGTACTTTTTGACATTACCGACAAAAGTACGAGAAGAATGGTTTTTAACTTATATGGAATGAATGGATTTTTAAAACATTATTTCCATGAAGCATCCTTTATATGTTTTCATTTTTATTTTTAATCAACTTCTTTTAATTTAGAATTGTATGACATGTTAAGAAAGGAAAAGTGTTTTTGAAGTAGAAAGGATATTTTTTTCAAGAATGGAGTTCAAGAGTTTTATCCAAATTATTTTCCATCTAAGATAATATAGGGTTCTATTTCTATCCCTATTATTACATTTATTTTATTATGTTGTGGTGGAATTATTTTTATCTTATATGAATTGTTTTATGATTTCACGATGTTTAAGAATCCCATTTTTTTACATGGGTTATGCTATGATGTATGGTATATGATTTTGTGGCACACATAAGAATGGTATCATTATGAGATGGGTGGGACCCATATATCCCTCCGATGCATTGGGTAAATATTTTATATCTCATGAGATTGACATGGCTGGAATGATAGGTTATACCGGTTCAGTGAAACATGACTGAAACAAGGAATGAACTCGGTTCAGAAATGGACTTTGTCCACTAAGATAGTCTTGGCAATGAGTCTTGACTAACAAGAAATGATTCTCTATGATTATGTGTGTATGCCACAAAGTTTCATGTTTTAAGTTATTATTATTGGGATTTCATTTCACTACTATGATTTATCCCATGTTATGAAATTATTCTTTCTTTTGTAGGTTAAGATTTCCAAAATGTTATGTTCTTATAAATATGATGTGATTGATATATCTTTTTTTTACCCTTACTGAGAATTTGAGCTCACCCTTTTATGTTTTCTTTTCCCCAGGATATAAAGAAATGTTTTAGGTAAAAAAAGGAAGATCTTTATGGGAGATTTTGAAGATCGTTCACCACTATTAGAAGATTGTATTCCGAGTTTCAAAAGACACTAAACTATTAAGATCCTTGTGTGTGTGTTTTTGTTATGTACTAAGTATTCCGAAAAAGTAATGTAATGTCCATGTACGTAAAGCTTCAGATCTCTACATCAAGACATTGCCTTTTCCACATGTTGAGTTAATTCTATGAGAAAATGTACATAAAAAACTTGTGATCAGTATAAATACCACATTTTCACCATAGAGATAATGTCTCCATATCATCAATGCAAAAATTACAGAAGCTAACTCAAGATCATGAGTAGGATAGTTTTCCTCATGAATTTTCAGTTCTCATGATGCATAGGCAATAAACCTATCATTCTGCATAACGATATAACCAAGTACTTTCATTGAAGCATCACTATAAATAACAAACCCATAATTCCGTGATTGTAGAGTCAATATTGGAGCATTGACTAATCTTCTTTTAAGTTCTCCAAATAGTATTCACACTCTTTTGTCCAAACAAATTTAACCCCTTTAAGTGTGATCTTTGTTAATGGGTTAGCCAATCATGCAATGCTCTGGACGAAACATCAATAATAACGAGCTAAACCAATAAAATTGCAATCCTCTGTTATACTCGTTGGTGCTGGCCATTCTCAGAATGCTATTGTCTTAGAAGGATCAACAGAGATTCCATCCTTAGAGACAATATGTCCAAGAAAAGAGATCTCCTGAAGCCATAATTCACACTTTATAACCTTCCCATATAATTCATGTCTTCTAAGAGTCTTCGGGATAATGTGCATGTGATTTTCATGGTCTTGATAGCTTTTGTATTATACCAATATGTCATCAACAAATACCACCACAAAATCATTTACATATTCCTTGAAAAATCTATTCATTAGATCCATGAATACAGAGGGTGAATTAGTCCATCCAAAAGGCATTACTGTAATCTCATAATGCCTGTACCTAGTTCAAACTTATGTCTTCAGAATTTCTTCCTTCTTCACACATAACTGGTGGTATCCAGATCGATGGTCAATCATTGAAAATTTTAGAGCTCTATGTAGTTGGTCGAATAAGTCATCAATGCGTGGTAGGAGATACTTTTTCATTATTGTTATAGCATTGATCACCCTGTAGTCGATACATAACCTTATAGATCCATCTTTATTTCTAACAAAAAGGATAGGGGCCCCCCATGGAGAGACACTAGAGATAATAAATCAATTATTACTCAATTCCTCTAGTTATTTTATTAGTTCAACTAATTCTACAGTGGCCCTTCTATAAGGGGTCCTAGATATAGGACTTGAACCATGAATTAAATCAATGGAAAACTCAATTTCCCATCCTGGAGGATCATTAGGTAAATTTTCTGGAAACACATCATCAAATTCTCTCAAAGTAGGTACATCCTCTATTTGAAAATTATTTTCCTCACCAACAGTCATTTCATTCTCTTCCTCTCCAATAATTGAATTTAGTTGAGCTGTTGGGGTGGATCTATGTAAGAATTATGTGGTGATGATTCTTCTCTAATGATATGGTGTTCCTTATCATCATCATCAAAAATAGTAACCTCCTTTTTCTTACAATAAATTTTTGCATCATGGTCTGAAAGACAATCTATACCAAGGATTATATCAAATTTAATCATAGGTATGATGATGAGATCTGTTGATAAAAACCATTTATGTGCTCTAATGGGGACTAATTCACAAAACATTGTTGCAATGATACTTCCCTTACGATATTTGACTGAAAACTCCTTTGTTTATTTAAATTGTAAATATCTAATTTTCTTAGAAAACTGGGATGATATGAAACAATGTGATGATCCAGAATCAAATAATGAATTGGCTAAACATGAGGAAACTATTAAATTACCTGCTGCCACGTCTTTTGGAGCTTCAAACTCAGCAGTACTGATAGCATATGTTACACCCCGAGATTTTATGAAAAATAATATTTTTAATTTCATTAATTTCTTTTGTTGTACGCTACACCGAAAGGAGCTTGCACGACATGAAACCCTAACTTTTCTTACATTACACGCAATCACGACCTTCCTCGATAGCGTGTGTTGTATGCAATACCGGGTGTCACTAAACAACGATATATTATTATAATATTATAATGAACCAGCCGTTATAAATAGAATTAACTAAATATTTAATTTCATAACATTATTATTCATCTTACACATTTTCTATAACATGTTATAAGAACAAAATAAATTTTGTGGGTAAAATAAGTATTTTTAAAAAAATGCAGTTTTGCCGCCTTTTGATGGTGCACCAACATTTAATCTAGTTTCTGACATGTTTATAAGTTCAATTTTACAAAATGAAATTATTATTTGGAATCAGGATATAAAATTTAACTTTGATAAATTTTTCATATTATTCTGATAACTTTCATATTTTAATGATTAGTAAAAACACACTATATTTTAATTAAAAACATCTTTTTTCATCGTAATAACTTATGTGGTTAAATTAAAATATTGAATGTTTTTAAAGTATAAATATAATATATTTGCACCATTTAATATAATGTATGTCATTATCATTGATTTTACCTTGAATTCGTAGGTTAAATCAATTCGATCTTTAGTAATGTTTTAAATAAAAACCTGTTTTCTTTCGACAACAGGATTAATTTTAATTTAATTTCTGAAACTTTGGTGTATTGAATTTGGTAAAATGGATTCTATATTTGGAATCAATAGCTACAAATTATTTCAATAAGATATTTTTTATTTTTGGGATTTATGAATAGTAATTACGGTAAATTTTATTATCTATAGTTAAAGGTAAATTGGGTAATTAAGGGTAATCATAAGATTATAAAATTAACCTAACACCTACCAAAATCCTATTGGATGACTAAAAGTCGACCCATATAACCTAAGGGTCGGATTAGAATCATTTAATGTGATTTTTTCCATGAATATAACTTAATTATTATTAAAACCAAAGAAAGTGACAACATGTCACTCTCTTAAATCTTTTAAGTATATTAATTTTAATTTATTGGTAAACTTCATGAAACATCGAACATGAATAGTATCTAGAAATCTGATGAAATTATCTACATGATATAAATTTATTTAAAATTTTTAGGTATTAAATAATTATCATTAATTTTGACACAATAGGGATGCGTAAATTATTTATTTAGTGAAAAAACAATAATATAGTTTTTATTGAAATATTAATACATATCAAAAAGCCCAAAAATAAGAAACAAAACTTATTATTAGTGTATATATAAACCCTAATCATCCATTGGCCGAGTTTTTGACCATTTGGATCCTTATTAAGAAGATTATGACATTTATATTATTTTATTTTAAATGATGCCAAAGTTGTCACCTTCATAATTTAATAAATATAAAAATTTAAATATTGTGATTTTATGATGATATATTCTATTAAATGTATTATTGTGAAAGTTAATAGATTTATCTTCATCAAAAAAATTTATTTATAATTTTTATGAAACAAATAAGTATAATAAATAATTATACAAAAAATTATGTAGTAAATATTTTATTAAGAGATAAACCAAATAAATGGTTTTAAAAATAATAAAATAAATATAATATGAATTATTTAATGTTTTCCACTAATTTTATAGATACATATGACATTTTATGAATCTATTAATGCTTTTATTTCGAACATATCTTCTGTATATATATTTTTTAAAATCAAATAAATGAATAGTTTCAAATTTGACACTATTGTTATTTTATAAAAATAATATTTAATAAAATTATTTAAAAATCACAAAAGTATTTAAAAACATATAAATTTAAATTTACATGGTATAAAATGTTATAAAGTATCCAATTATGTACAATTCACAACAAATAAGTAATTATTTGTTATAATTTAAAATTTAGAATGTTATTACCACAAATAAAATTAAATTGATTAAATAAGGATAAATCAAGTGATAATGTTTAAAATAAATTCCTAACATGTCTAAATTTGATTGGTTGATAAGATTACATCCCTATGGCATCTAATATTCAAATATGAGTCATTTTTGGAGATTATTAAGTGGGGTTAGATTTATTATAAATTAATATTTTTAAGAATTCCAAAGGTGCCCCTCTCCTCCCTTATAAAAGGGCACCTCCTCCCTCTCTTCCTCATAGCACTTTGAGCCTTCAATCTCGGCCAACCCCTACCAAATTATCTTCTCCACTTCCTTAGAAACATCATAGAGGTCCTGGTCTTCTTAAAATACCAATTTTAGTTCCCTAAGAGGAGGTCTCAAAGAGGTGCTTCAAAGAAGAGGTAATGTCCACTACCGATTCTTTCAACATTATTTCTTCATCCCCTTCTTATTTTTTAGTTGTTTCATTATGAGGTAATAACATCAATATCAATAAAATATTGATAAGTTATTATAAGTATGAAACAACAATATTTCACCATCTATCCATCCAATGGAAAATGAAATCACCGCGCGTGCGTACGTACGGAATACCGTCTCTACGCCGTAGTGTAATCTATTTTCCACCATCACCTTACATGGATGGGTATAATGGTGAAAGTAAGGAATATATATCATTATTGTAATGTGATATTGATTCTGTATTATTATGCATACATTTTTATACAATTCCACGATCTTGGGAATGATATCATCGCTCGTGCGTACGTACGGACTACCGTCTCCACGACGCGATGTGATTCACTCTCCATGTTAACCATTCATGAATGCTTATAAAGTATATATAATGAATAATAATAAAATATATGAAATAATAATGATACTGGATTTATGTATATAAATATATATATATATGTATTTCATTTACTTAATTCCATTCAATTCAAAAGGGAAATGAAAACAGCGTTCATGCGTACGTACGGCCTACCGTCTCCATGAACGGTGTATTTCAATCCATTTATCGATCTATAATATATATGTATATGATGAATATATATTACATATAAATCATGTTTTACATTCTGGAATTATTTAAATCAGGATATAAGAAATAATATCAAGAACGACAAGTCGAAACACATACGATAAATAAAATGATTTTACCCAAAACGCTGCTTTAACATGGAATTTAAAAAAGAACGGGTAATATAAAGTCATAAGTGAAACATATATGATATCATAAAAATGAATATGATTCTTTAATAAGTCAATAAAATTATTTAAATTATTATACAGGAGGTTCGGATACGTACGAAGCATATCAGACCTAAGGTAAGGGATAACTTTTCCAATCTCGTTCTTATCCGAGATTGTTTATTCGTAAGTATTTACTGGGGTTGTTGTTCAAATCCATTTCCATGTTTCCTAAAAATGGTTTCATGTATTTTTAAAGTCCTTTTTACCCATTTTTGACATTTACTACATGGTATGTATGGAATATTTCCTTTACAAGGTACTTTATGACTTTTCTGGAAAACGTACGAGAAGAATGTTTTTTTAACTTATATGGCATGAGCGGATTTTTACAGTTTTATAAAGCCTTATTTTAAGGATGGTTCCTCCAAAATATTTCATGACTATTTTCAAGAAAATATCTTTCCTTTTAAATTGCATGAGGTTTTGTGAAAATAAATTGATTTTGTAGAAGAAAGGATATTTTCCTCAAGAATCCATTTCAAGTGTTTTATCAAAACCATTTTTCATCTAAGATGAAATTATTTCATATGTGTATGTTTCAAGTATAATGTCTCTTTGATTTACATGGTTTCACATTTCTTATTATGAAATGAAATACATTTCTTTTATATGGATTATGTGATGATGGGATTATGTTTATGAAACCCATTCTATTCATTGGGTTATTATGAATGATGTATGTTTATTTTGTGTCACAAGTAAGAATGATTTCATTATGAGATGGGTGGGACCTATATCTCCCTCCAATGAATAGGGTAAAGATTTTATATCTCATGAGATAGACATGGCTGGAATGGTATGTTAATCCGTTTTAGTGTTACAGGACTGAAACGAGGAGTGAACTCGATTCGGAATGGGACTTTGTCCACTAAGATAGTCTTGGCAGCAATGCCTTCGATAATATGTAAATCATTACACGTGCTTAATAAATTCCATAATTACATGTTTTATTCCCATGCTATTTTATCATGGATTATGTTCCATTATGATATATGCCTTATGTACTTCCATGTTTTATGTCGTTGCTCAAGATTTTGATCTTTAAACATTATGTTCATGTTTTTAAGTTCAAATGTTTATGGTATGTTTTTTTATCCATGCTTACCCTTACTGAGAATTTGAGCTCACCATTTTTATGTTTTATTTTCCCCCAGGATCAAAAGAAAGGTTTTTGGTATGGAAACAATAAGCGTAATATCTTTATGGGATATGTTGAAGATCTTTCACCACGATTAGAAGATTACGTTCCAAGTTTCCAAATATACTAAACTATTACGGTCCTTGTTTGTCTGTTTTTGTTATGTATTAATTATTCTGCAAAAGTAATGTAATGTCCATGTAAGTCAAGATTTGGGTCTCTACAGTTGGTATCAGAGGAAAGGTTTAGTCAACTTTTGGAAACTAGGATGAAAAAAAGTTAGTGAGATCGCTATAGATATTTCTAAGGTATGTCTAGGGATGTACCTAAGGATAAGTATACGTATAGTATATAATCCTAGAACTACGGTAACGATCTTAGAATTTAACCTATGATGTTAGATATTGAGGGTGCTCCCCCTTTACTATGTTGTTTTCCCTAACATGATGTTTTCCTCTCACACTATTCAATTTGGGTTTTAGAAAATGGCTGGAAACAAGAAGATTCCTGATAATGGAGGATATGACGGACAATGGAATGATATTCGTCATGAGAAACCAAATGAAACAGGATTTGGAAGTCCAAAAATCGTTATTCTGCCTAATTAGCAATCTCATAATATGATCAGTAATCTCAACTTTGGTAAGTTTCCTGACTCAGATAATAATAGAAAGATGGAGTTTCACGATGATCATAGAGGAAAGAAAGTTCAATTTCCCTCATGTAAATCATGTGGGATGAGGAATCAGGGAGATTGTTTCAAAGGAACTAGAAGATGCTTTGGGTGTGGAAAAGAAGGACAAAAATCCAGTAAGTGCAAAGGAAATGGTTCAGTTAACACCATGGATGAGGATAATGGTATTTCTACGACATCAACAATGGTTAAATGTTTTAAATGTAGAATGTATTGGAATTATTCAAACCAATTCCCTAAGGTAAAGTCTCATGAAGAGAATCAGTACGGTCTTATGGGTAGTATTTATGTTGATGATGATGAAGAGACTACAAATGATATGTGAGATGAAAGAATTGTTGATGCTCAGTCAATGTTTTAAGAAGGTAGTGGAATGATTACATGTTTATCAAGTGTAATGTTGTATAAGTAATCTCATGGTACTATGGAATAATGAAACATCAATGGATTGTTACACTGTTGTCTTTCCTATGTTTTGAAAATGTATGATTAATGGTACTAGTAACCATGAAAGGTTATTCAGATATTTTTGGAAATTAGATGATATGCGCATAATGAATAGATAAGGAGAAAATTAAATGTTTGATAGTATTCATGAGCTCATTACTGATATAAGGAGAAGGTTATATCATGGTTTGAGTATATAGAATTTTTGGATTTTGGTATGTGGAAAGAGTTAACTTTTGACACCATTCATGTTTTCACTAAGATTCAATGGGTATTCATTTCTCAAGGGAATACATGGTTAAGGCCTTCGAATGTTTGGAATGTGACCAACAAGACATATCCTATGATATATAGGGATCAATGATGGAATTAGCATGCTTGTTATATTAAATATTTGGTAATCATTTTCACTATAATATAAGAGTGGACTGCAGTATTATGAATAAGCCGAAAGATTGGAATGGATTATGTTAGACATAAGTTAGTATTGTTTAAGGATATAAGTTTTTTTTCGATATTATTTATGGGATGTTATAGTAATGTAGTTTTAGAAAATGGAAAACCTGCAGGACGGGCGATAGCCCATCGCATCAGACAGGGTTATGGGAATCGAACACACAACCAAAGTGCGACTGGCCTTTATTGCCTACCACTGGCCTACAGGAAGTCCCTGTTTAGTAGAAACTAGTTTTATTATATTAATCTGTATGATATATGAAGTATAAGTCCATTTTAGCAACCATATATGATTAATCTCACTATATATGGACTTATGTATTTTTGATAACGTTTATAACCTTTTATTTGAGACAGATGGAATGACCCATCATTCTATCACATGATCTGCTAACACTTCATGAATGACAAATTCAACTTAATTTATTTAAGAGATGAAGTGGAAATTTTCCAATGAACGAACAACGGTGAGACTGTACCAAAATCACGAAATTATTTCTTCTAATTCCAATTTCATCAACTTTTGGGAAATGATCTTGAAAACCAAAAATGTTGTCCTCGTTCCCTTATATCCAATGAATAAGATGGTACCTTAGATCATCACAAATCAATGGCTTTGTGATTGATGTCTTTTTCATAGCCATGTTCTCTACCACTCTCCATCAGAACATGATGGTCAGATTTCTTCTCCATATCCATATTTTCACCAATATTCTCCTATGTGGAAACCTAGTGATGAGTTATTTGGGTATCCTTTATGTTTCTAACATTATTTCAAATGAAGTTTTAGTATTCCTTTTTACGATGTGGGTTTCTATTAAAAAAACTTTCGAGTAGTAAACCATTTATTACCCCCAACGAATTTCGAGGGTGAAATTCATTTTAAGGGGGGTATAATGTAACACCCCGAGATTTTATGAAAAATATTCTTTTTAATTTAATTAATGTCTTGTGTTGTACGCTACACCAAAAGGATCTTGCACGACACGCAACTCTGGCTTGGCTTGCATTACATGCAATCACGACCTTCCTCGATAGCGTTTGTTGTACGCAATACCGGGTGTTACTAAACAACGATATATTATTTTAATATTATTATGAACTAGCTGTTATGAATAGTATTAACTAAAATTTGAATTTTATAACATTATTATTCATCTTACACATTTTCTATAACATGGTCTAAGAACAAAATAAATTTTTCGGGTAAAATAAGTATTTTTCAAAAAATGCAGTTTTGCCGCCTTTTGATGGCGCACCAACATTAAATATAGTTATTGACATGTTTATAAGTTCATTTGTTCAAAATAAAATTATTATTTTGAATCAGGATATAAAATTTTACCTTTGATAAATTTTTCATATTATTCTGATAACGTTCATATTTTAATGAATACTAAAAACACGCTATATTTTAATTAAAAACAAGTTTTTTCATCGTAATAACTTATGTGGTTAAATTATAATATTGAATGGTTTTAAAATATAAATATAATATATTTTTACCATTTAATATAGTTTATGTCATTAGCATCGATTTTACCTTGAATTCGTAGGTAAAATCAATTCAATCTTTTGCAATGTTTTAAACAAAAACCCATTTTCTTTCGACAACGGGATTAATTTTAAATTAATTTCTGGTAATTTTTTGTATCTAATTTGGAAAAATGGATTCCATATTTGGAATCAGTAGCTCCAAATTATGTTAATAAGTTACTTTTTATTTTTGGGCTTTTTGAATATTAACTACGGTAAATTTTATTTACTATAGTTAAAGGTAAATCGGGTAATTAAGGAGAAACATAAGATTATAAAATTAACCTAACACCTGAAAGAATCCTATTGGATGAATAAAAGTTGACCCATATCTCCTAAGGGTCAGATTAGAATCATTTAATGGAATTTGTCCCTGAAAATAACTTAATTATTATTAAAACCATAGAAAGTGACAACATGTCACTCTCTTACATCTTATAAGTATATTAATTTTAATTTAGTGATAAACTTCATGAAACTTCAAACATGAATATTATCCAGAAAGATAATGAAATTATATACATCATATAAATTTATTTATAATTTTTAGGTATTAAATAATTATCATTAATTTTGACACAATATGGTTTCAAAAATTATTTATTTAGTGAAAAATCGATAATATAGTTTTTATTGAAATATTAATCTATATAAAAAGCCCAAAAATCATCAAAAAACTTATTATTAGTGTATATATAAACCCTAATAATCCATCGGCCGAGTTTTTGGCAATTTGGATCCTTATTAAAATTATTATGACACCTATATTATTTTATTTTAAATGATGCCAAAGTTGTCACCTTCATAATTTAATAAATATAACAATTTAAATATTGAAATTTTAAGATTATAAATTTGATTAAAAGTATTATTGTGAAAGGTAACAGATTTATATTCATCATTGGGTTTTATTTATAATTTTCATGAAAAAAATATGTATATTAAATAATTATACAAAAAATCATGTAGTAATTATTTTATTAAGAGATAAACCAAATAAATGGTTTTAAAAATAATAAAATAAATATTATATGAACAATTTAATGTGCTCCAATAATTTTCTAGATACATATGACCTTTTATGAATCTATTAAAGCTTTTATTTTGAATATATCTTCTGTATATATTTTATTTAAATTCAAATAAATGAATAGTGTCAAAATTGACACTATTGTTATTTTATAAAAATAATATATTATAAAATTGTTTAAAAATCACAAAAATAATTAAAAATTAAAAATTTAAATTTTAATGGTAGAAAATGTTATCAAGTATCCAATTATTGACAATTAACAACAAATAAGTAATTATTTTTTATAATTTAAAATTTAGAATGTTATTACCACAAATAAAATTAAATTTATTAAATAAGGATAAATCTCGTTGATAATGTTTAAAATATATTCCTAAAACGTCTAAATTTTATTGGATGATGAGATTACAACCCTATATAATCTAATATTCAGATATGAGTCATTTTTGGAGGATATCAAGTGGGGATATATTTATTATAAATTAATATTTTTAAGAATTCCAAAGGTGCCCCTCCCCTCCAATATAAAAGGGAACCACCTCCCTCTCTTCCTGACACCACTTTGAGCCTTCATGCTCGGCCAAAACCTACCAAATTCTCTTCTCCACTTCCATAGAAACATCCTATAGGTACTAGTCTTATTAAAATACCAATTTTAGTGCCATAAGAGGAGGTCTGAAAGAGGCGCTTCAAAGAAGAGGTAATGTTAATTACCGATTATTTCAACTTTATTTCTTCTTCCACTTCTTCTTTTTTATATGTTTCATTATGAGGTAAAAAAATCAGTATAAATAAAATACTGATATGTTATTATAAGTATTAAACAACCGTATTTCACCATCTACCAATCCAACGGAAAACGAAATCATCGTGCGTCCGTACGTAAGGAATACTGTCTCCACGCCGTGGTGTAATCTATTTTCCACCATCACCTTACATGGATGTGTATAATGGTGAATGTAATGAATATATATGATTATTTTAAATTGATATTGATTCTGTAATATTATACATACATTTTAATACAATTCCACGTTCTTGGGAATGATATCATTGCTCGTGCGTACGTACGGACTATCGACTCCACAACGAGATGAGATTTATTCTCCATGTTAACCATTCATGAATGATTATAAAGTATATACAATGAATAATAATAAAATATATTACATAATAATGATACTGGATTTATTTATATATATATATATGTATGTCATTTACTTAATTCCATTCAATTCAAAAGGGAAACGAAAACAGCGTTCAAGCGTACGTACGACCTACCGTCTCCATGAACGGTGTATTTCATTCCTTTTATCAATATATAATATATATGAATATGATGAATATATATTATATATAAATCATGTTTTAAATTCTGAAATTATATAAATCATGATATAAGTAATAATATCAAGAACAACAAGTTGAAACACATACGATAAAAAAAATGACTTTACCCAAAACGCTACATTAACATGGAATTTACAAAAGAATGGGTAATATAAAGTCATAAGTGAAACATATATGATATAATAAAAATGAATATGATTCAGTAAAAAGTCAATGAAATTATTTAAATCATTATATAGGAGGTTCGGATACGTATGATGCTTATTAGACCTAAGGTAAGGGATAACTTTTCCAATCTCGTTCTTACCCGAGATTATTTATTCGTAAGTATTTACTGGGGTTGTTGTTCTCATCCATTTCCACGTTTCCTAAAAATGGTTTCATGTATGTTTAAATTCCTTTTTACCCATTTTTGACTTTTACTACATGGTATGTATGGAATATTTCCTTTAAGAGGTACTTTTTGACTTTTCCGACAAAAGTACGAGAAGAATTTTTTTTCTAACTTATAGGGCACGAACAGATTTTTACGGTTTTATAAAGCCTTATTTTCATGAATATTCCTCCAAAAGATTTCATGTCTATTTTCCACAAAATCTCTTTCCTTTTAAATTTCATGAGGTTTTGTGAAAAGAAATTTATTTTGAAAATGAATGGATATTTTCCTAAAGAATTCTTTTCAAGTGTTTTATCAAAAACAAATTTCATCTAAGATGACATTATCTCATATGTGTATGTTTCAAGTATAATGTCTCTATGATTTATATGGTTTCATGTGTTTTATTATGAAATGATATCAATTTCTTTTATATGGATTATGTGATGATGGGATTATATTTATGAGACCAATTTTATTTGTTGGGTTATTATGAATGATGTATGTTTATTTTGTGGCACATGTAAGAATGATTTCATTATGAGATGGGTGGGACCTATATATCCCTCCAATGCATTGGGTAAAGATTTTATATCTCATGAGATAGACATGTTTGGAATGGTAAGTTAATCCAGTTCAGTGTGACAGGACTGAAATGAGGAGTGAACTCGATTCAGAATGGTACTTTGTCCACTAAGATGGTCTTGGCAACAATGCCTTGGCTACTATGGAAATCATTATATGTGCTTAATGGATGCCATAATTACATGTTTTATTCCCATGCTATTTTATCATGGTTTATGTTCCATTATGATCTATTCCTTATGTACTTCCATGTTTTATGTCATTGCTCAAGATTTTGATGTTTAAAAATTATGTTCATGTTTTTAAGTTCAAATGTATATGGTATGTTTTATTTTCTCCATGCTTACCATTACTGAGCATTTAAGTTCACCATTTTTATGTTTTATTTTCCCCCAAGATCAAAAGAAATTTTTTAGGTAAGGAAACAAAAATTGGAAGATTTTTATGGGAGATGTTGAAGATCTTTCACGACAATTAGAAGATTACGTTCCAAGTTTCCAAAGACACTAAACTATTACGGTCCTTGTGTGTCTGTTTTTGTTATGTATTAATTATTCCACAAAAGTAATGTAATGTCCATGTACGTCAATCTTCGGGTCTCTACATCAGAAGCTTGGCCTTGATCCCTTGGCCTATTCTGAGTTATGTTCCCCTAATTCTTAGGAGATTCATTTTCATAATTCCCCATTTCTCTACAATTATAACATTCCACGTTGATAGAAAATTTCTTTCCCATTGAATCATGATCTTGGTGGCCTTTTCACCAAAATTGTTATAGTCTCACATTCCCTTCAAGCAATTACTGGGTTGTTTCTTCACACATTTACTAAAGGAAGGATAATCAACTTTTCCCTTCATCCCTTTATTTCCATTTCCATAGTGGTCAGCAGATCTCTTCTTCTCTTGCTTTGCATTAAAGTCGTAAGACATAGAGAATTATTTTTCTATCTTGATAGCACATGAGAAAATATCTTCGTACAATGAGAATGTTTGTGAGAATAATGCTTGACGGAGAAACGTTTTTAACTGATCAAAAACTCCATCAATCTTAATTCAAGCGTTACGTATATAATCTGAAGCATACCTATCTATCCTTGTAAATTTAGCCTCATACGTTGTGACATTCTCATCATCCTTTTGTCATAGACTTAGAATTTGCCTTTTCATATCATCTCGATGGTCACGAGGAAAGTATTTTTCTCAACATAGCTATTTTAACTCCATCCATTCCATATTTGATACTTCATCATCTTCCTTCATATTTTGAATCAATGGCCACCATTTATCAGCATCTCCAGTGAGGTGGTAAACTTCCATGATAACCTTTTCCCTTTCACTACTCTCCAAGGCATGGAATATTTTCTCTAAAGAATTTGTCCATTACTCATCTACTAAGGGATTTTTACTACCATTGAATTTTGGTGGTTTTTACATCATGATGCGAAATAACAATGATCCTCCATGAAGTGTATTAGGGTGCTCCATACGGGTAAGGTTATTATTCATAACCTCAGTGAGTTGTCCCAATCTGGTGATTAGCTGATCAGCACTAGTTACATCACCATCTCAACAATAATTATCCTGATCAGGAGGGATTTCCATACATGAAGTGTGTTCATTGATACAGTTTCCATTTCTTCGACTAGGCACCATTTATAAACAATGTCATATACTAGATTAGTTTATGAATCACTACACATAAATCGAAACATTCAAAACACTTAACATAAATTCAACAGTTTATGGATATAATCCATAATCATAAAAATGTTCTCTTTGAGGAAGTATATACTCATATACCATTCATAATGGTTTGTAAAAAATGAGAATTATCCTAAGTATATCCCCCGGGAGTGTCGTAAGAAATAGTGCAGCAAGGCACGTTATTGTGCACCTGTTCCCGTTTGAGTCAAGCTCAATGTGGTGTTTTCAGGTTTTACCCCTAGGTACATCTGTACCAAAGGTGCATCTACCTTATCGTATCCATACATGGATGTATTGCTCAAAAAACTCACAAAATCTCTAAAATTCTAAAATTCTAGGAATTTCTTCTATACTACTCCTAAAATTCCATCTTAGGTCTATGTGCTCTAATAAAAGTTTATCCAAATCTAGCTTCCAAGGTTTGTAATAATATTTCTCTGATACCAACTGTAACGCCCCAACCCAAGTTACCCAGATTCAGTGTGTTATTACATAACATTTTCACGATCACAAAAGATCAATTCTCGAAAGAACGATTAGTTTAGTAGCCTTGGAAACACTATATATATTCATCAGTCTTACATTACATCCTAAAGTGAAAAAAACTACAACAGCATCTTCTCTTCATAGACCACACCCATATACCCTCATACAATCCATATAGGACATTCATAAAATACTACTTCACATCCTAGGAAAAATAAAACATAGCAAATGGTGAGATCAGATTCCCAGTAAGGATAACAATATAGAAGAAACATTCATAAATAAGCATAAACATTTAATAAAATGTATAACTAAAACAAAAGCCTTTTAAACCTGAACATCAACATAATATGGTAGAAATAATATGAAATAATTCAATTTATTTGTTAACATGGATATTCTAACAATCAAATAATAACATGAAATGTCAATAACCACTATCATAATCATGGAATTAATAATTCCAGACTATCATAACAAAAAAGTCATGGCCTTGCGCCAAGACTAAAAATATGATTTTGTGAAGTCCTTGTTCCAAGACACTAGTTTGTCTCATGAGACCTAACGATGCATCTAAGAGCTATATCAGGATCCACCCATCACTTAATATGTCAAATGCATTCCTCATATGAATAGGTTTAAAAATAACATTAACATTAATATTAAAAATAGCATACAAAATGTCAATACATTCTCCATAAACCATAAATGGTATAAAAATAACAGATCCACAGTCAAACATATCACAAAAACTTCAAGAAAATATGTAATTTTTGTATCATAATGAATAAACATCATATAAGCTTAAAATCCATCAAAGGATGCTGACATAGAATAAATTGAAACTATTTAAGAGAAATATCTCTTTTTTTGAAATAATTTAATAGTCACATAATAATAAAATAAAACATTTACTTCGAATATATTCTTATAATCTTGTAAGGGAAGCTTCGACGGTTTTATAACAACGGAAAATGGCCACACCCTCCGTATAAGTTAAAATAATATTATTACCTTAATTCTGTCGTAAATGTTAAAAAGTAACTTCTTTGGAAAATGATGGAAAGATTCCATTATAAACTTCTTTTAAAAATTAAAACAATGGTATAAATGACTTTAACCCATATTTAGTAAAATAGTAAAAAAAAAAATTGAAATACATTTTTAAGAAACATGGATGTGGATGATAAAAAGATCTCAGTATATACAACCTCGGATAATGAAGAGATTGTAAAATAAACCCTTACCTTGTAAATTTACTTGGTTGAGGGTAGGTTAACATCCTGTATAATGGTGAAATAATTTTTATTAAATTATAAATGAATCATATACATTAATATGATTTCATATATGATCTTCTAACATTGATTTGTTAATAATATCTTAGTATTATCATCATTTCATGTGTTAATGGATTCTTTTTTCTTTATATTTTTTGTTATGTGAGGCATATTTGTTATCCATGGGATGTAAATTATTCATATCCAAAATGATATCATGTCTCTAAAAATTATTTTTAATCATCAAATTAAATTTAGTCATGAATGGATATGATGGGGAATGAATCTCATCGCGTTCATGGAGACAGTAATCTGTACGTTTGCACGAGTGACAATATCATTATTTTGAAATTAAAATAATATATAATTAGATGGTATATCATATATAACGAATAATTATCATATTATATTTATTATTTACATGAATAACACATCATTATTATACCCATCCAAATAATAATGTATTGAATAACAATTACACCACAACGTGGAGACGGTAGGTCGTACGTACGCACGTATGGTGACATGTCATTCAAAGGATTTATAGAATATTGAATATGGTTGTATCATATTTATAATAACATCAGAGTATATAGAAGATATTAAAGTTATTTTTTTAGAATAGAAATAACAAAGAACGAATAAGTTGAAGAAGAAAGGAACTTGAAAGAGGGTGGTGAAAAAATTACCTCTTCTTCAGGTTCTTCCTTTTGGTTTGATCAAAACGGCTGATTAGGTTTTCTTTCTGAATAAAGGAAGGCCGCTAGGATTAATGGAGGATTGTTTATAGGGTATTTGGGCAGAGGAGGGTCTCTTTAGAAAAAACGTAAAGTATTAATTTATAAAAAATACATATTTGGTTTCTAATGGATAAAATGATAATTATACAAAGTATAAGGTGGGTATTGGTCGAAATCATTTCATCCAAAAGATTTTAGAAAGGTTTGGGTCACTTTATTAACCTTATCTTTATGTTTTAACTCTTAGTTAATTAGTTTGACATTTACCATGCCACTCTATATTTTTATATTATATGGTTAATAAAATCACTACATACTTCCAAGAGACAACTAAGTGTTCAATTAATGATACACTTATCATTATATAAGTCCTTTTGTAGATCCTTAGATATTTAAGAATATAATATGAATTAAAAATATAATATTTTTTTTAAAAACTCTTTTATGTCAATTTTGACACTATTTAATAATTTATTTTTGTTAAAGTCATGAAAATAATTTTTAATTCGAAAAACATTCATCTAAGAAATAATAACATGTCGTATTAATCAATAAAATTCGTGTATGGAATCAAAAAATTCAAATTATATTTATTTTATCATTTATAATACTATTTATTTGATTCTTTTATAATTAAGGAAAATACTGCATCATTATTGTGTCATAAATAAATTTATTTATTCAATGTCTAAAAATTATAAATAAAATACCACTATGTAGGAAATTATTTTATCTTTATAATGATAATTTAGTGTCGAAAATATAACATATATAACAATATGTAAAAATTGATTTCTAAAAGATATATGCGTATGTCATTTTTGTATTTACATTAAATTAATTAATATATAGTGTCATTATCACATACAAGTGGATCCATGGGGTCCCAAAAATCGACCCAAAGTTGCCATTGGCCGGAAATGTATCAACCAATATGGTTAGGACATGTTATACGATAATTTATTATTATTGTAATATTATTGTTTTACCCTTATTTACCAGATTTACCCTATAACAATGGTAAATAAAATATTTACCGATGTATTTATTCAAAATGCCTAAAAATAAAAGTTACTATTTACAAAATTTGACCCTCTTGATTCTAAATATGGATTCCATTTTTATAAATTAAAAACACAGAAGTGGAAGAAATTAATTTAAAATTATTTCCTACTGTCAAAACAAAAAATTTGTTTTTAAGAAATAACAACTATCAAAATATTGACACTTGTTTATGTCCATTTTAAATGTGAAATTAAGTCAAATGACAAAAATTATATTAAATGGTAAAAATATATTCTAAATATTATTTAAAATCACTCATATTCATAATTTATCACTATTAATTTTTTCGATTAAAAAAGTTGTTTTTAATTAAAATTTTTTAATTTTCACTATTCATAAAAATATGAATGTTATCCGAAAAGTATCAAAAATTCAACCTAAGCTAATTTTGATATTATGAATCCAAAAATGAAGTCTAATTTGAATGATAAAATGAATAAAATTTCAAAATATTGGTATTACTATTCATAACGGCTAGTTTGACTGGTTGTGGTGTATGTTAGAACTTGAAGTTGCATACAATACACGTTATTGTATTATTCAAAGAGAAGCATACCATGGAAGCTTGGGGTGTTACACATATAATAAAAAAATTTCGTTAGATATATGATTATTATTTAATTATATATGGATGGAATTAGAATTTTTGAGTTGGTTCAAAGAATAAATAAAATGAAAACATTTTTTGATGAACATTAACCCTTATTTGGGTATCCCCATTTGATTTGAACAAAATGAATTATTTGGTTGGATTTACTTACAATTTAAGTATTCTATGATTAATTCAGGTATGTTTTTATAATAATTTTACATAGTTTTACCAATCCAAGTATCTTTTTATGTGTCAATAAATTTGAATAATATGTTCCTTCTATAAGATAAGTAATGAGTACTTTTAGAATTTCACAAAATATTAATTTATAATAAGATTTTTACAAATAAAAATAACTAAAAATTGCATTTATTATAATATAAGACATCATAAGTTTGTTTTATCATAATATTATAGATTGTAAAGTTGTTTTTGTGTAATATTAATCATCATCATTTTGATTAACTCTTCATTAATCTATTTTATTTTCTACTAAGGTAAAACATATTTCAGTATTTAGAGGATGTAGTTTTTACATATTATCTATTAATTCAACCAAAAATTTACCATTATATATATATTTAACATATCTCATGCAATTTTCTTTATTTAATTTTATTATCGTTTTAAATAACTGAATTAATTATTGTTACCCTAAAATATGATAAGTGTTTATTTTTACTTTATCCAGAACATTGACAATAAAAAAATCTATAGATTAGGATAAAATCAATAAAAATCACATAACACACCACTAATATGTCATATTCAACCATAAAATTTGTGTACACACACATGTAAGATAAGTTAATTTTTTTAATATTTATAATATCATTTAATTAATTGACTCTTAAATTGATTTATTAGTTCATCATCAATTTGTATTTGTTTATTATAATTATTTCTTGAATGAAAATTAAAAAAAATTAAATGATATAGGAAATAATTTTATATTTAAAAACAGTACTAATAGTCTAGAAAATATCTTATGTATCCCTAAATTAAAAATATGTTAAATTTTAAATGTATGAGTATGATATTTTGTTACTCACTTCGAATTTAATAATATTAAAGTAATTTTCATTGAAATGTTTAGATCAAAGAGTTCAATTTAAATAATTATGTCATAAGGGTATAATGATATTAATAAAATAAATTTTTAGATAATTTTAAGGACTTTTTCAGTGCTTATCACTTTACATTTAACGTAAATTTCCCAATTTTACCTTTACCATTAAAATAAAATTTACCAAAGTTAATCATCATATTTGAAAAAAAGAAATGGCATATATTATATAAATTTAGACCATCTGATTTAAAATATATAATGATGTTTTTAAAATTTAAAAATATAATTTATTGAAAATAATTTAATATTATTCCTATTGATGGAACGATAAAATTGGATATTAATGTGAAAATGTTCAAAAAACTAATTATTTTTATTTTAAATTCAATGTGAAATTGATTCCAATGAAAAAAATTGGCTTAAATGATTGAAAATTGATATATTTATTCTTTAAAATCAATTCAAAACCAAATTTATGTATATAAGTATGATTGTGTAAAAACACAGTTTTGAATTAAATTTTAGTATTTCTCTTTATTCAACAAAACATAAAACAAAATTAAAAAATACCCAACGGTTACCCTAAGTAAATTTTTATATCTCACATTCAGATAAAGCATTTTTTTCTAATATAATTTATAAATTAATATTCTGATCTCATTTTTTATTATAATAATATCATGATTCTTGTGTTGTTAATCAATTTCACTTTTTTTATAAGTATATTACTAAATTCATGACAAGTGGTGAAATTTCCAATAATGAGTCACTAGTGAGACTGTTACACAACTGAGGCTAAGTCTCCACCAAGTCATTTTTAAAAAATTATAGGTCACCATCATATTATGACACTGTCATCATGGAATTCTCAATAAGTCTGAGACTCTATCAGAAGAAATACTAGAAAAGATAAAAATAGCTAAAGTATAAGGCACTGTCAAGATTTCATGCCAACCAAAATGTAAATTTGGACAAGCACGAGATATTTCTAGATGAGGCACCGTGAGTTTTATACATGCAATATATAATTTTTACCATTAAGTAGAAACTATTATACTAGAAACCTCCTGTTGAGACACCACTAAGAAATTGAATTTTAGTAATGTATATGACACATCAAGTTTCATTCATGTAGAACAACATTCTTCCAAACATCGAGCCTCTACCAAACTACGTGACTGCCACTATTTACCTATTATTTTTTTAAATAATTATAAAAAATATATTTTCTAGTTTAATTCCATTTATTTTTTTAATAATTTTCTATAAAATGTTACCATAACACACTGATTATTATGTCAGATGAGCAGTATAAGGAATAAAAGTGGATAACTATATTCCTATATCTTCTAATAAAATTTTAATAGGACTCACTCATTTGAAAGAGATATGAAATATTAGATGACTCCAACTGATAAAAAGTCAAGAGATCTAACATACTAAAAACATATGGATCTAAACTCTATTTCATACAAGAAAATATCACATGCTAAAAACACGTGACTGGAAAACCAATGTACATAATTAACACCAAATCATTCCTCCATTCAAGAACAATAATTTATGACACTATATTCATTTGAATTTTTTATGAAAATAACACATGCTTATTGTATAATAAAATCAATAATCAAAAGGTAAATAGCAATTGACCAAGAAAATATAAACTCCGTAATTTTTTATTTCACTTTCATATTTAATTTTTACTAAATAATGAGTTGTCTGTGCTATAACAAATAATTTATATGCACTTTGACTCATTTACTATTCATGAAGACACCTATATATCTTCTCATATTTTTGTACACTTGTACCCCATTAGATAATAGTGGTAGAGGTCCTTTTATGGAATGTTAATTTTTAACTCCTAAATATAACTATGGAAGAGGTTTTCTGTGACATGGATATTTTCAATCTATTATAAAACATGATCTAGGTAGTGGATATACTCATTTATTTATATAAACATCATGGTGGAAGGTGACCATGAATTATAGAGGACTATGTCTCGACTTCATAATGGTCCAGTTATATTCAATCTTTCTTTTTTGGGATTTAATTTTATTTTACATTATTTCTACAATAAGACATAATTATTTTTTACTATAATATATATAAATATATATATATATATATATAATTTGATAGTTTATCTTATTTTGGGATCATATAGTATTGTGTCCAAGAAAATTTATTTCAAATTATTTAATAATATTACATATTATTAATCTGATACCTAATCATTAATTTGATAAATATGTAGAAAGATTAAGGTGTTTATCATACTATATAATTTTTAAAAAAAAATTAATTTAAAAAAGTATTTTTAATCATTAATCATTACATGGTGAACAAATTGTGTGTAAAAAAATAATTTAATAAATTAGTTAATCTATTTCATACAATGATTTCCAAACACTAGGTTATAATTTAATCTTTTAAATATGTGTAACAATAAACAAATGTATCAAAAAAAAAAATATTTCTTGTAAATAAATATAAGTCAGTATTTTATGTAACACAAAAATAACACGATGTATTGTATAATACCAGAAATCAATGAAATATAACTAATTATAAAAAGAAAGAATCATAAAAAAGATTGCTGATGTAATTATCCTCTAAAAATTGTTACTAAAAAATGATACATGTGTCCCTATTCAAGTAATTATATGGTTTTCATGTTCATTATCCACAGTGTTCAGGGGAAATATGCGAAAAATCAATAATTAAACTTAGTCTTGTTGATGAGAGTATAGTAAGGATTCATATAACGAAAAATATAGTTCTTGTCACTAAAAAATAACATAAATCTTATGCTTCCCACCATTTTTCATTGTTATCTTTCAATGTGAGTGTCATTTTCATCTTTAATGTGTCACCATGACGTAGTCGTCCACATTTAGGATATACAGGGAAGTTGGCTCAATGGTGTTTTGGATCATTCAATATTATTGAATATAATTATTGTCTTCTATATCAGTTATCTATACCGTAGTGATTAAGTGATATCTATAAACACTTTCACGACTCTCAATAGATGATTTACCAGTGGGATTAAAAATTATATTTAGATGGGATCATGTTATAGTTTATGGTATTGATAATATTATCCACAATTCAGTTTTGCTTCTTGATTGATATGCAAATATCAATTCTAGGATATCTATTTAATTTTTATTGTTTTTAGGGAAACATTGTCATGTTCATGTTGAAAAAATGGGAAAATAGAAATTAATACAGGAGTAGTTTCCAAATATATTTAATGTTTCAAATGACCTATATATTGTAAAGGATAGAAATACTATTGGTGTGTAAAATATAACTCCCCATTTTATTTATTCCACCATTTTAATGTTCTTACATTTTGATTAAATTTATTCTAATAAATTGTATAAGCAGTTTGAATATTAAATAGAAGCTAATATGTAATTTGGATCAAAAAAATACATGATGTTATTACTTCTTGGGAAAGAATCATGAGTTAATTTCACATTGTGAATCGGTTTTAGGTAGAATTAAATCCCCACATGAGATTCAATCATGTAGTCAAATTGGATTCATACTTTTATGTTTTTTATGTGAATTACATTAAACATGACATCTCCAATATTCAATATGTTAATACTGAATGCAAATCATGAAATAATTCGTGTCCTATATGTCTATATAATTCATATGTCTTATGATTCCCAAAAGACTCTAAGTATATTATCTCAAACATTATCCCAACATTATAAAATTTTGGAGAATTTCTATGATATATAGGAAAAATTAATTTTTTCATCAATTAGTGATCTGTTTGAATAAAAGGATTCATAAAATATCAAAAAGGGAATAATTTTTTATCCCTTAGGATATATGTATTTATTATTAATTTTATTTTTAATGTAATGAAAAGGATTTTAGGTTTATTAAAATATTTAAATAATATTTATATATTGTTTTACCGTGAAATAAAATTTACAATGTCATCTTTACTGGTTTGTTTCATGAAATTATAATTATGGTTTTTTCAAGAGATGTCTTCAAAGAATTAGAAAAATGGATTTCAAAATTTGATGATATTTTGGATACCTGTTGTTTGAATGAATTTATATTAAGTGGTAACTTTAAAAGTACATGGTTGGTGTGTGTTATTGATTTTCATTATGAGAGACAATATTGGAATGGAAATGTTATTTGGTTGTAATTACAAAGTCCTAATGAGTAATTTACACAAGGTGATGTCATGGTGGAGGATGTGTCAATGCCCACAAGAATTGGAATATCATTGATCAGTCCTGGTTGTCTTTTTGTGTCATAAAATTTATAGTTCTATAAAATTAAAATTTAAAGACTTTTATTGACACCCCAAAAGTGAATATTACTATAGAAAAACTACTATTGGAAAACTAGTACATCTTATTTTTTTTGGATGTTCATGGATATTATTCCAACATGGTTTATATTTTCGTGAACATGGTATTTTTTGAATATTATAAAATTATATGTGAATTGGTAGCTATATTATTATTCTTACTTCTTTTTATACACCCTAGAGAATATTTAGATGTTTTTTTCCATGAAACATAAAATTGAGGGGTTTCAAATTACACTATTTTCACACCATGATAAATGTCGTCATTGAAATTTGATGTTGACCTTGGATAAATTTGTATCTTGATCTAAATTTGTTCCACCTTAGTGAAGTAGTGTATTAATGCATTAGTTTATAGTTTATTTTTTAATTTTTATACTATTTATTTAATGTTTATTCCTTATTTATAAATTATTATTTTTTAAAAATTATTATTACTATTTTATTGGTTTCCTATATCATTTATACTGATGTATTTTTTCATTGATTTATTTTTTTATGATAGAATTCAGAGTGTTAAATATGAAAAATTAATCCAATTAGTATCATTATATCTAGTCCCCAATAATTTATTTATGTCATGTAGTTTTTTTACAATGTCCCTTATGGTTAGTAGGATCTCAAACCCATTTCTAGTTATTGTGTTTGTGGGATATCACATTCCATGATTTTTAAAATTATAAAACTATATAATTCACTAATATTTTTCATTGATGCATTTTCCATTTATGTTTATGATATATCTGACTGTAATTTATATAACATCATTTTTTAGATAAATAACCATGTTTTTGATATGTGGGGAAATAACACTTCTATTTATTTTTCAGTTTTTGATATTTTTACAGTCTTATAATATTGTATCAATTTCTATTATAGTACTATTTAATTAAAATGGGTGTATGTGGTGACACTTGTATTTCTCTGTGACCATATTCTATAGCGTATCATATATTAATATTTCAAAACTCATTCTAACTATTTCAATATTCAAGTGATAGATTTGAAAGGTATAATGGGGAGTTGTTTTATAATCATAGTTCATGTATTTTGGATCCCACATTTTTTGTACTTGTTCAAGGGGATTGATCCTTAGTATTTATAAACAAAACATAGTAAAGATCACTACCATTCAATGTATGAATAATATATTACTACACATATGAAATATTGGGGTGTTGGGATTACAGTTTATATAATACTTGATATTGACTTGTTATTGATATTTATTCACTCAAAAAACATGAATTTGATTAATGTAAAATATTTCAATAAACATGTGATAGGATACCCCTAGTAGAACTTCTAAGGATTATCCATCATTTACATTATCATTTAATTTCATTTTAAATTTCCAATCTTTTAATGAAAAATTAACCCCTACAATTTACAAGTTATTATTCCATTAAAATGTAATAACACATAAATAAAAAATAAAAAGTTGGTCACAATGAGTTAGTAGAAAATGTCAATGGGAGAAAGCTTGATAATGAAAATATAATATACTCCTTTTTAATTTACATAAAATTTATTTCATATAAAACAAGATAATTGTGTTATTAATCCATGATCAATCAAATTGTGTCACACATTTTTTTAATCCAAATAATTTATTGGTGAAATTCGTCATGATATCAAATTATATATATACTTGTCTAGGGATGGTTTTCATGTGTCTTCGGTTCTTAGAGGTGACATCGAGAATTCCCTAGATATGATGATGATGAGCCCTTCTCACCCTCCAGATCAGAGGGGGGAGATCCGTGGCTGCTTGAGAAGGATATCTCTCACCCGGGATCGCTTTCACAGTTCCCATGGATCAATCTATCACTGAAGGATCTAGATCACTTTCAAGTGGCACATCAGAATTCTCTTCTCTCATCTAAGTTCAATAGCGCTGTAGATTTATGTATGCTAACCATGGTTTCATGGTTTCATCCACAATTCCCATATGGTTTCTAGTTCATGCGATCTTTCTCAGAATCCTGGGAGGTACATGCACGCGGGTTGTGGGTCTTCTTGATCGGAGGCATATAATGGTCTATTTTGGTTCAAATGTAGATTTGATTACATCATGGTCTCGAGCTCCTCAAAGATTCAATTTCTCTACTTTCTTCTTGTTTCATTAGTGCTTTGATTTACACATTCGATGAGATCTCGTGACAATTGCAAGGTGGATAAGTCTCCCTGGACTACCTCTTTTATTCAAAAATCCATCGATTTAATGTGAAATCTAATATATTATTGGTTGCTACTTTTGTTCTGATCATCGGACCGAGGTTGTGTGTCACCCGATTTTTCCAAGAATCTACATGGAGGAAAAAGTTTCCTGAACACTAGTTCACTATGTGTGGGTCACAGATATTAAGGATATTCGTTGGAGGATGAGTGTCATCATTGAGTCCTGGTTGCCCTATTGTGTGGCATGCCCTTGATTTGGTTATCTAGAACTAGTTTGTCATCGTGGAATATTCATTGCTACATCATATATTGTTGAAAGAAGAAGCTCTAATGGTAGTTTGACTTTTGGATTGGACCCAATACTAGGCACTACCAACTCTATTGATCCTCTGATAATTGATCCACAAGTACATGCAGCATTGAATATGAATATTGGTTCTAGTAGTCCAGAAAAGGCTCTAGTTGATTCTTCCAAGCTGGGGACTTCTGAGGACATTGGGAATGAGGTGAACCCACAATGTCGTACTATGATTGATAACAATAGTCTCCCTCAAATGAATTGAGGTGAGTCTCTGACAACCACAGAAGGTGTCTTGGTGAGGTAAAATGTAGGGTGCACAAGTTCCATTACTATGAATATCACTGGGAAATGGGGGAATGTATCTGACATTGACAAGGAGAATGAATGAGGGGTTAAAATACCTTCTTAAAATGATATTTTTCATTATGGTAAGAAGATGTTGTGTGAAAGTGAAGGAGTGATGAATGATCCACCAATGTGGATGTCTCAAAAGGACTATTATTACTTACCGAAGTCGATATACACTAGGTCCTCATCCTGGAAGGAAAAATTGAATTCCCCTGATTCTAAAAACATCTGTGTGAGAAAGCAATCAGATAAGGATAAAATCTATATGGAGCAACTGAATCTCAAACAGAAGTATTCTAAGGTTCTGAAGCAATATGATATGAATTCGGAGTGGGAGTCATCTTCTACAGAGGATGCGCCATATTGGGGATATGGTTAGGATAATGATTACATTGATATGAATATTTTCTTTTCTATTTCGAAATTATTTCTGGATGTGGATGGGTTGTATGTTTGTACTCTCTCCCCTTCCATCATGTACATTTCCTTTATTTTAATAAAGTGTCAGAGGCCTTCCTCTGATTGAGCATTAAAAATAGTCTAGGGTGTGGTGGTAATTCATTGATGGATCCCCATGATTCTAATTTCGCATGATGAAATGTAAGGAATTGAGAAATTAATACTAAATCTAACAACTCATGACAGGCTACCTGAACAGACTGTGGATGTCATAACACATATTTATTTAACCAGGATGAGAACCCATCATGCTATGTAATATTCCGGACAAAAAAATATCTATGAAGACAGTGAAAAGTTTTTATATATAGATATAATAATTAAAGGATCTCCAATCATTTAGTGTTTTTAAATAATTATAAAATGCATATTAGATATCAAGGAATCAGTCACTCGCTTCATTGTGGATGGTATCAAATTAATATAGAATAAACATATCACAACTTGAACCATAACCCCATAAAAATAAAGATTAATAATCAAAGTCATCATTTTCTACTACTATTTATATATTACACCTTTTATGGATAATAATTCCTATTTATATGATAAATAACAAAATTAGACTTATCTGGTTTATAAAATTGCATAAAATAAAAATTATATTGAGTATTTAACCCATCACCACTACCTAGGATTCAAATCACACTAGTAAAAGATATATATAATTCTATTATTTTCACTATATTCCATGAATAATTCACTAATGAGGGACATAATACAACTCAATAAGGAATAATATACCATTTATACCTCTAGGTCAAGGGTTATATATTAATTTTCATATAGTTAATTTTTCTATAAAAATTATTTCAACACATGATGATCCAACATAATGATACAACCATGACACACAGAAGAGTCATCCTAATAAATATCAAAGACAATAGAATCTTATGGTAATATTGGGATAAGAGTAGTTATTAATTTATATTAATGATCCATGAATATATCATGACACTTATTAAAACACACAAAAATAACATAATATTGTTCTTCGAGAAATATAAATAATATTTTTGGGATCTATAATCCATGATCCTATTTGGATTTTGGCTACATGAGAATCTCTTCCATAAAGACCCCCAAAAATGAGTCAAAGCATGGGTGAAATATAATATTAATTAATTTTATGAATATAAATAATGAGTTAGTTAAAATAATGTGTATAAATAATGACTAAAATTATCCATAATGGCTTCAATAATCTATTGTTGTAATGTATTCTACTATGCAATTTAACTGATGATACCCAGAGTGTAGGTCCATAACCAAAAATCCCTGGTCACATTTATGTTGATCAAATAGATCTATAAAACATATAAATCAATAGATGTTCAAAATTTGTACATGGTTCAAATTTTTGTATCCCATACATAGAAAAATTATTTTACATCATTTATTGGTGAAAAGAAAAAAGGAACCTCAGTGAGAATTGTGGGGTCTTATAAAACGCTTTTAATTTAATTATTATGATTTAATTTTTTATTTTATTCATCACTGTCCGAACCTTATGATATTGTGTAATAGAAATTATTTGTCTTCCTGAATAAAATTTGATAGATATTTTTACATATATTTAAATATGTATCCTTATGAATTATTTATTAATGAAGTTATATTTGATATTGAAAACCAAATTTCAGATAATTTACTCATTTTCTGTGACTTTATTAGGTATAAGACATTTCATTTCAATAATGATATCACTAACATGCCCTTGTTCTAAAAAAACTAAACACACATGGATTTTAAATTTTTTGATAAGTGTTTAGTCAATAAAAATATTATATGTTAATGACAATTACCCTGTATAAAAAACAATATGATCAAAGGAGTGATTTCATAGGTCTATAAAATAATAACATATATGTAATTTCTATCGATGGAAGAGAAATCTAAATTATTATCATAAATTTTTTTCATGATAATACAATATAGTTTTTTTAAATACATTACACATGATATAATAGTTTTTTAGAAGGTATATAAAATTCAAAACATCCTATACATTTATCCCCAAAAAATATATATTTCAGTTTCATAGATATATAATAATGAGCTAATTTTTACCAAATTTTGAAGAAAGAAAATTATATGATTATATAATAGTACCTATAAATGTTGATGGGACCACACCTATATTATTTAGAGAGTTTTCATCTACACATACACTTCCTATACTCTAAAAATAACTTTTTGACAAAAAAATATACCCAAAAAAATATATCACTAACTATTAACATTGATATCCTCGAATGTCCCTAAAAATTTTTATGTGAAGGTAATTGTATGCCCACAAAATTGATAATAGTATATAAAGGTCAGATAAAGAAAAAAAATTATGAAATCTAATTGATATATTTTATAAAATATAGATAGTTACACATACTAGTCAAAATTGTGACATCATTTTGTTTTATATGTATAAAGTGTTTTATAGTGTCTTGCTAATTTGAAGTTGTGGAAACACACTATATCTCTCTCATATCTATGACTATATAGATCTATACAACCATTTAATTCCTTAAATTTTCAACCACAAATCATATTCCCATAATGTTTAATCCATATATTATATAATCCATCACATGTTATTATCATAAATGTACAACACTATCACTCACACGATCCTTATAATATATCTTAACATGACTATATTTCTTTATTGACCTAAATAATAGTTTTATATTTTATATATTCAATAAAATATGAATGGTTTCATCAAATTCAATGCCAAAATTCTAGGATTTATCTTCTTTATCACCCCTCAATTATAGTGTTAAATACATAATGATAGTAAATTTAATATTATAGTCTATCATTGATGTCACCCCTTGTTTGAGATCAAAAAAATCATAATCACATACCCACTGATGTGAATTATTGTGTAAATTTTTTATAAAAACTATTATAATCCCATATAAGATAAATCATATCAATTCCAAGATTCTAATATAACACCCCAAAAATAATGATGAACCTCTTAAAGAAAAAATATTTCCATGTTAACATTATTCTATGTATGGGTATAAATATTATTCAATATGTAGTGGAAGTGATAAATCCAATATTCAAAATGATTTTTTCAAACATCACCCTAAAAGTCAGGTTATTAGGTAATAAAACCGCATACATTACATTGGAGGGAATAAGACATCACATCGTTGTACATTTCCATATAACTCAATGTTGTTGTTCAATCCCATATTTCTTACATTGGTCAAAGAATGGTCTATCTAATATATCAATAACAATTTCTCCATGTATTCACATATCTAGTTATTCATGTATAATAATATAAATTCGACTGAGGTTTCATATAAAATACCATTTTCTAGTGTTAATATTTTACAGAATTATGGATTGCATTAGTAATGGTTAGGATAAAACCCTAACTTTTTATATTTATTTACAATTTTACAAAATCATTTCAATCCTTAATAAAGACTAAATTTATTTAAATAAAATAATTTGAACACTAAATCATGAAAAATATCTAAAGAAGTAGAATAAGGTTTTCTAAATCAACGAAATCTATTGGATATCAATATTATCATAATTTTCCCGAAAATTTATGTATAAAAAAATTTATTCATTATTTATGAATAATTTAACATGAATATCCAAGTAATTCAAAAAATAAATTAACTATACATAAAAATGTACCGAATATATCTTTTTAATTTATATACTCTTGCCTATAGATACCTACCCATAATGTTTAAGGATTAAAATAATTTTTCCTAATAAAATATGAATTAAAAATAGAACTTAGAATACCTAGAAAACATAATGTTCTATAATAATTAATTTATTTAATAATTTTTATTGATAAAAAGTGAATTTATGTAGTGTAATCACATAGATAGATCAAACACAAACTACACAATATTAGAAATTATTATAAGGAACCAAACATAAACATTACATAATGTTGATTTAATTGGAAAATTTTACTTTTATTCACATTGTGTATCATTTTAGGTCTAGATATTTAAAGAATTAGTCCACCAAAAAATTAAAATTTAAATATTACATAGTATATTATTCTACACACCATCCATTTTTTTTAGAAAATATATCTTCTTGAAAAGAAACATGGTTTCAATTCAAGTTACACATCATGAATTATCCATTATCCCATACATGGCTCTATTATATATTAAATCCTATGAAAAATATTTCCAATAATGGGATGATCATAAAAAACAATGTAAGGTATAAATAATGAAATAAATATTTAGCCTTGCGAAAACATGCAGACTGTGATTACATTATCATAATGTAGTACTTTTCTCCCTTATAAGGTAGTAAATACTCCTAAATAAAAATAGTATAATGAATTGTCATTTTTTACTCTAAATATTAATATAAAACCCATACAACAAACTTATAACATTTAATGGTACCTTTGGACATAATCATACATAAATGGAACAACCATATGTCCAACTTCCACACATATCACACTTGTAAACTGAATAGTCATATAGCCGACATTCATGGGAAATGAATTATAGATTATAATGCGTCCTTACATCTAGTGATTATCATGGAACAACCCTTCTTTGGTTTATCACATAAATACCAATATTTGGTTTATCATGTAACCACCTTTCAAATTTCTATGTACCATTATATAATTATAACCCTCAAAAGATTACAATTGTAAACATTTCACTCATAAAATATCATTTCCAATAATACGAAATAATTTCATGACATTGATATCTAAAATAAACATCCAAAACCATTTTCAAAACAAAATAAAAAAAATGAAAATAAGGGATTTATTTTTCCCCATTTAAAAACATTAAGTCATATAGAGAAACCCAAATATAAAATAACAGTTATGAAGTCATAGAAGTCGTTGTCACCGCATACATTAAAAACATTACTTCTCGAATTTTTTAAACGTATTAATATAATGGAGATTAACATTTAAACCCTTTGAATTAAATTATATTTCAACAGGGTTGATTATTCATTGTATAAAACAAGGGTGTGTATAATTTCATTGAATTTCATAATGAAAGGTGAATGCGATGAGGTCTCTTACCATGAGTTGGAATTGTCACGTAGAATTGTTATATTTCAATATAATCAATCTTTGTTAATTTATATTTTATTTAGATCATTTTTCAATTTGATTAATTTTTTATATCACTTATTACCATGATATAAGAATTACATAATCCATATCGAGTGTTTTGTCGATATATGATACATGAGTATAAAATGAACATGTTATGATGTAAATTTCCTATGTAGTCATTAGTCCATAATATACAAAATTATTTTAATAACATAATAATTACTTTTTGAAATATATTATATTGTCAAATAAATAAAATTATTTATGGTGTAAGAAAATTAATAACATTATACTCTTGGAGACGATAGGTTGTACGTACGCATGAGTAACATTTTCTATTTTTCATTGATCATTATGGAAGTAAGGAATTTATTATTTTATCTTTATAGAGTAATAATAATATTATTAACATCATAATAATTATTTCAATATACTTATACATATCATACAAGTGATGTGGTGAATAAAAATGATTCACATCACATCATGGAGGTTATAGTTCATATATACAAACGAATGATGTTATCATCTTTAAATGTATGTAAAGTAAGAAAATAATTTAAATATTATTATTTTAAAATGATAAATATGTCATTTATATCGTAAATACACATTTATTCCATCATTATAACTATTCATGATATATGGTATGGAAAAAACTATATAGGTTCGCTCGGGGGTAGTTTGTCGTACACATGAACAGAATGTACAATTCCCATTTGTGGAAATTGGTGATGGATTTATGTGATTAAATTAACATGAAAAAATTTCAATATATGAGGATAGTTTATTTATTAGTTTATCATGGATGAATAATATTTAAAAAAATTGGAAAAATTAAAAAAATTGAAACACATAAAAAATGATACATATTCATCGGTTGATCATATTTGAAGAACTTCTTGACACCACTATGAAGGGATTCATGCCTACACTAAGGCCTACAGAATGTTGGTAGGGATTATAATAAAGAGTTTGGGTATATAATTTCTTGACGAAAATGTTCTGGAATAGTTAATATTTCAAAAATGTGGGTTCCTTTTTAAATTATATGGAAGGGGCACCAATGGATACTCTTAGAATCTTAAATTAATATAGATTAAATTTTTAATCAAAATGACTTCAACATGAGATAATATGAATATATGATGATTATAGTTTGAAATCATATCATCCAATAATTTTTATATACCTATTTATATCATTTTACACCATATCATTTCAGATTACCATTTATTTTTTTAATTTTGGTAACAATATTTTCAGTATAATACAACAATAAATTTTACATATATGGGGTAAATTCCCCATAATTGGAAGCTTTATGAAATTAAATACATTATCCTATTAATTTTTAATTTTAATATATTTTTAAGATTAATAAATAATTTAATGAATTATTTTTTTAAAAAAATTAACAATTATATAAATTTTGACACAGTCCAATTTAATTAATATTAATACAATCTAAATAGAGGGATAACTTCTACAAAAACATTTAATATTCTTATAACATGTCATATACACCTAGAATATTCTTGTATGGGACCAAATTTTTCAAAATAGGTTTATTTTAAGAAAATTAGTGTCTTTTATTACATTCATCCTTTAGTAAATATATTATTGTATCATCATTGTTTCTTATTTAAATTTAATTATATATTTTATAAAATTAATATATAAATTTTCATGATCTAGGTAATAGTTTTATCATTAGAATAAATATTTATAGTGAAGTTGATAAATTATGTAACCACATATTAACATTTTTTATGTAATATATGATGTGTTTATGAAATTTTCATTTTTACAATAAGTAAAATGATATTAATATCATAATCACACCAAATTAGACTATGAAAGCCCCAATTGTGACCAAATTATTTTTCATTATTGGAAAAAACTCATCCGATAATATTAATAATTGTTTCATTGTAGTTTATATTATTATAATATTATTTTTACCCTTATTTAACAGATTTTTAATTTATCCTTGGTAAACAAAATCACAAAAAAATTATTTTGATCCTATTAGACAAATTATTTCACTCTGATTACAAAACTGTATGCCCACATTCAATATTAAATATAAAAAGTTGTTTTATTAGGTTGAACACTAATCCTATTGATTGGTCGACAAAATGGGTTTGTAAAAGGTAAAAACCATCAAAATATTAACATGCGTTTGTATAAAATTTCAATGAGAATTTACTTCCAATAAAAAAAATCAAATTAAAATAAATAAATAATCTATTAATACATTAAAATAAATTAAATTTATATTATAAAAATTTAAAAAAATTTGGTGAAA
Source organism: Viscum album (assembly GCA_963277665.1). Lineage (NCBI taxonomy): Eukaryota > Viridiplantae > Streptophyta > Magnoliopsida > Santalales > Viscaceae > Viscum > Viscum album. The sequence continues at coordinate 861,825,131 of OY728151.1, forward strand.
ATATAGTTTCGAATTAAAATGAATTATTTCATCACTATTAATTAAAATATGAATATTATCAGGAACAAATACCAATATTTTAGACAATGTAAATTTTGATGTACCGGTTACAAATAAAGGGTTCATTTTTTCATATATAATTTATAATAATTGTAAAAAACTATATTTAAAAAGGGTTCCCCATCAAAATATTTTAGAAATACCTTTGAAAATATTAAGGGATTTTATGCGTAAAATTAGATATATTCTAATTTTAGGACCCCAATATTTATTAGAAGAATTTTATTAAATATGTTTAATAATATTATATATATTTATTTGCATTTTTTATAATAAAATAGCTAGTAGTTAACTAACATTTAATATAATAATTTTAATCTTGTTTTATTTATCGATATAACTCAGTCTTGGGTGATACATAAGATTTTGGAGAAACATAATGTATTGTTTTTTGTAAACTATCATGAATATCATCCTTATTATTGTAAATTCACTATCTATTTTATAAATATTAATAAATATGAAATTTTATTATCATATAATTATTTCGGATGCTACATTATTCCCCCGTTTTGAAATTACATCCTTGCAATATTTATTTACAAATAAAATAAGTGGGGGTGTTTTTTCATCATATCCATTTCAGATTTCCATGTTGCCTCTTCAATAATATTAATTTTCTTTAAATTCATAACAAGAATAATTACCTTATTCTTCTATACTTTCTCCCTATGGTCAATAATCTAGACTACTTGTTCCGTATAAGAATTATTTTCTTCCATTTAAACTATATAGGGACTCAACATAATTTGATGGATATGGTATATACATTCAAAACATTAAAACAAGAAAAAATTTGTAAAACTAAGATTAAATTGTAGTTAAATCCACTTTATAAGAATTATTTCCCACTTTCTCTAGGATTTAATAAGATCTAATTAATTGTGTACTAATCTAACCTTTCTTACCAAAACACATCACCCCTTTCCATGGTGAAACTTTGTGAAATGCACGATCACCTACATTAAAATAAAGAGTTTCCTTTTATTATCTAGATAAAATTTCTTTATGATCAGTGCCATCCATATATGCCTCTAAATCAACTAAACATTCCCTAGAATTTTCTCTACCATTTCTAGTCCCATCGACTTCATTACACATAATTCATCCCAAAAAGATGTAGTTAGACTCCACTTTACAAATAATTTCTCAAATGGTTCTATCTATATACTAGAATGGAATTATTTATTTTAAAAAAACTCAAATAGAAAAAGGTGTTCATCCCTAAATCAATGGTAATCCATTAAACTATCATGTAACATCTCCTAAATGTTTAAATTATTCATTCTGATTGTCCATCTGATTGAGGATGAAATTTTGTACTAATGTTTAATTTAATACTCAACAAATTTTTAATGCCTTTTAAAAAGTTGATATGAACATGGGATTATGATCAGATAAAATGGAGAGGGGAACTCCATGTAACATTGCTACCCCTTCAATAAAAAACCAATAAAATTTATCTAGAGATTGAGTATCCCGAAAAGGAAGAAAATGAAAAGATTTAGTCAATCAATCTACAAAAACCCATATTTCATTATTAACTAGAATACTCTTGGGTAATCTCACTATGAAATCAATGTAAATATTTTTCCATATGAACATTGTCAATGGGAAAGGATGATGCTTCCATTTTTTTAATCATCATAATGATTTGAAAAATTTAAAAATTATTCATCTCACGGTAATTTCATCAATATCTTTTTTTATTCCATCCCACCAGTAATATTCCCAATGTGCCCATTATATATTAGTGTTTCACTGATGAACTGATAATAGAGAACTATTTACTTCACATAACAATTATTTCTTCCAAATATAAATACGCATTGTTTGAAATGGGTGGTTAGGTGCAGTGTTTTGTTATGTATTACGATTTATTTGGGTTGTGTGTTTCTATTGTGGGAAGAACAATTTTCAATAAAAGGGTGTAAAAAAGAGTTGGTTCATTGAGAATGGTGTCGTATGTGTTGGGCAGTGGGGATGTGTTTCAATGGTGGTTTCTATGGGATTTTTTTATGGGTGGTGTGCTGATATCATGGGTTGATAGATTGATTGATTGTGGAATAGATGGACTTGTTGCGTAGTGGAACTGTATCGGGGTAGTGGTAGGGTAGTGATGTTAGAGGGCATGGTAGATTCAAGATTTCATGTTTATGGGTGTGCGGGTTGTGGTGTTGTTGTGTTGCAGGGATATCAGGTATAGTTCTAAGTGAATGATTGATTGGGATAACATTGAAGAATGAATGTTGGTTGTATTTGAATGTTTATCTAGGAAAAGGGAGTATTAAGTGGGACTACAAGATGGTTATTGTTTATTGTTTTAATGAATTGGTGTTAAAATGGTTTCGTTTACCTTTGTCCCACATTCCTTGTCTACATGGATATGTTTGGTTGTGTTTCATTTCATTATATTGTTTGTTATATTTTGTTATTTCCCCTTTAGAGATAGATATAAATAAATAAATGATATTATAATAAATAATGATAAGTTGTTAAATAAAATGTGGTGCGTTGATGGTGTATTTGTAGTTTTTGTGTGCATGGGTATGTAAGGTTAGCAGGAACAATAGTTTGGAGTGTGTAGGTTTTATGTTTGTAATCCTATATGATGGGTTGGGTGTTTTTTACCAATATATATTAACATATAGTTCCTTATTTTTTTTCTATATGCACCCCACCCCTGTGGAGAACAATGTGTTGAACACCCCCATTATTATGAGTTTGGGTGTCTTTCCCCACATTCCAGTGGGTTGATGGATGGATGGTTACTGACTTTACCCAACTACCTCTTCTTTCATATGATCATTGAAGACTCTTTGGGTTGGATGTAATCGATTTAGGGTTTATAACAAGTTTATAGTATTCGCGATGTGAGAGGTGGTTTGTTTCCTAGGTGTCTTCAGGATGAGGTTTAGGTGATTTCGGGTAAGGTTTGGTATGTGTGATGCCATGGTGTCTGCAGGACATATAACATGGTCGATTGGGGAACATGTGTCTGTGGGTAGGACCATGGTGTGGTTTGTGGCACAAGTGTGTGAAGCCAGTTTATTAATGTGGGGTTTATGGAAGAAAAGTGTAGCCTCAGGATGTTTTCTATTAGGGATAAGTATTTAACTAGTTGGAATTGTAGCAGGGTACCCAAATATCGATGTTCTTAATAATTTAAATTACTTGACTTCTGTTCCTTGGGGAGTGTACCTTGGTGTGATTGGGGTGGATAGTATATGTTGTTATGTGCTTTGGGATTTATTGTTTTATCACAGGGGTATTAGTATGCTTCTCTTACTTGTGGAAGGGTGTCTTTGGGTTTTCACTGATAAGAATATTTGTATGACCACCCTATTTATATAATCCAATTATCAGGTTTCCAAGAAGATTATGTGGACTATGATGGATCTTACTAGATAATACATTGGGGATTATTGTTGTGTCACTGTATAGTTTTGATTTGGCACATACATTAGATTTTTCCTTGTATTAGTTTCGGTAGTTTCACTTTTGAATACATATGGGATTTATTTGTGGTTTATTTATATATACCTATCATTGATTTACTTGAGGTTTCTATATCTCATATCTGTATTTTGGATACTATAAAAAATGTAATGCATCAAAATAATGGTGAGATTTCTATACCATTGGAGATGGTTTCCACCCCGGGTCCTATTGAAGGTGGGACATAAGGGATCATTATCTCTGCATCATCTTGATGAAGGATGATCTCAGAATATAGTTATCTCTTCCCTCATCTTGATGTAGGGGGATCGTGAAAGAATGGTATCAGAGGATGATGGTTGATAGATATGATGGATTTTGTTATTAGGTATAGTGAGTATTGCATGGGTTAGGAGGGATAAATGTTATAATATCATGGGGTGTGATATTGGTCAGGTTAATCCCACTAGAACAAATGATTTTAGGTTCCCTCGTGATCTAATGAAAGGACTCAGAGCTTTCTGAATGACCATGTATGTCTACACCATTATAGGTGTAGAGACCCAAGGGAAGGTTCATGCATCATGATGACATGTGTACTTGTTTTTTGAGAGTTTTTTTGTAAAATTAAAATAATAAAAGAGGTAAACTGAATACAAAAAATGATATTATACGGGATTAAGAGTTCCATATTTTCCTTTCACCTATGGATTTTATAAATCTCTTGCGTGTGGTACGAGTAGTAGAGGGTCAATCCAGTGGAAGTGGATGACTAGTGGAAGAATATGTTTCATTCATCAAAAGACTCTACAAAAGTTTTTATTTAAGTGTCATAGGCATAGATATGGAGGGTTTTCCGAGGAGATGTTGATCACATTAACTTGATCTGGGCTCTAGTAGATTACTGGGTTCCCCGAGAAATAATATTTATGAAGGGAGAAGCACGTCCATGGTGGAATCTTTACTTTAGGGATAGGAATAAGGTTGATAATCGATGGGTCAACATTGAGAAGGTGTTTAGATAGTAATTCATCTAATCCATGATGATATCCGAGAAGTATCAGGATGTACTCTCCCTCAAGCATCGTAGTATGTTGGTGATGGAATTTGGGCTCATGTTCAAGTACCACCTCTATTTTTTGATGTATCACTTTCTATATGAAAATTTATGGGTGAGGAGATTAGATGAGGCACTCCATCCATCCCTCCATTATGTGGTTACTCATATCACTATACTGAGATAGATAGAGTTTATGGAGAATATTGATGTGGTATAAAGGATTAACATGCAATGAGGTCTCCCACGAGATGAATGTTAGCTGAGTTCTTCAATGGAGAAGGATTTCAGTAGAATGTCTCTCAAAGATAGGGGCATCTAGGTTTCGACTTTTAGGGTGATAACCCATGTAGTTTCAATTCCAAACCTATAGTCCTCACCCTTTTCCCATGATCTTGGAGACAAAGTGTTTCAATTATAGATGTCACTGGAACCTTGATAGTTAGTGCTTGACATTAGCTCAGTATGGTGGGGGTGGCTAGATTCAGCAACCACCACAGTAGTGGTTCTCAACGAAGCATTTCCAGAAGTAGGTATAGAAGGACCCATCTCCACCTAGGGTATTTGGTACGGGAGGAGGCCGCCTTAGTGTGCTCCTTTGGGACCTTGACCAGGGCATGGTCGGTGAGGTTCCTTGTATTCAGGGATTATTGGAGCTAGGTGTGAGAAATTTTACACCACAAACATAATGGTTCAATCAAGTCCAGAGACAAATAGAAGGTCGATTAGTTTTTCTAGTATGATTTCTTGTGCCTTGTTTGAATAATGATATTTTCACTCCTTTGTTTCACCTTGTCAAGCCCATGCACTAGGATTGGACATAGAGATACCTTCTATTTCCATTGTGTTGAGTACATTAGTCAGAGGTTTGAACAGAAAGATCAGAGTTTTCTGGGGATATAAACTGATGTTGGCACTGTAATTGTTGTGTGGGGATCTCATTATTCTATAGATGTAGTCGTATGATATCATCCATGACACTGACTGGTTGTTTTCGAATCATGTTTTTAACAATTGTATCCAGAGAAGAGCCAGGTTTTCAACCATGATAAACCATCATGTAACTTTTTTGTAGAGAAAAGCTTTAGGGTCTTCTGACGTTATATGGTGCCTCTTGTTTTATTGTCATCCGAGATGTCAGTGGGATCGATGGATGATGTGATGTTGGAGGTTCCTGGTTTTTTCAGAGTGTTTATGGATGTTTTTCTCATGGAGGTTTTGACTCAACCCCCCCCCCCCCCCCCCCCCGAAGTGCTGTTGAGTTTGGGATAGACATACAACCTAGTGCTAGTCAGATTTTATGGCTCTGTATAGGATCAAACCTTCTATGTTACGATTGATATGAATTGAAATTGAAGATCTAATGAAAAAGGGTTTCATCTGACCAAGTGTGGCACCATGCAGAGCTCTGGTCTTGTTTGAGAAGAATTTAGATTGTTGTATTTGGGTGTACATAAACTACCATTGACTGAATCAGGAAAAAATCAATAACCATTAAACTCTCCCAGGATGAATGATCTTTTTGACTAGTGGAGCGGAGCGAGAATGTTTTCCAAGATCAATCTGCAGTCCAGATGTCACCAGTTGAGGGAAAAGGAGGGTGACCTCTTGAAGACTTCATTATAGTACAGGTATTGGCACTTCAAGTTCATGGTTTTTCCATTTGGGGTTACTAATGCACCAGATGTTTTCATGGGTCTTATGAACTCAATCTTTCTATAATTGTAGACACATTTCATTGATGTATTCATCGATGAAATACATATCTACTCAATGTAAGAAGAGGAGCATATCGATCATCTCAAGACTGTCCTAGAGGTCCTTTGGAACCACCAGCTTTACGGAAAGCTATCCAAGAGAATGTTTTGGACACAAGAGGTCCACTTCCCTAGAAATTTGGTATCTTGGTAGGTTATATCAATGGACCCTTTAAATTTAGAGGTAGTTTATTTTTGGAAGTTCCCAAGAATGTGGTAGAGGTTCGATGTTTTCACAGTCTTGAGATGTACTACTAGTGATTCTTACAAGATTTATCATAAGAAGTATCAATATTGATTACTCTGACTAGAAAAGTCTATGTCTTTTTGTGGAGTGAGTAGTTTTAGGCATCTTTTAGCTACCTGAAGGGGCTTTGGTCATTGCTTCAGTGCTTTGGTTTCCAGAGAAGGGGTGTTGTTAATGGTGGTTTTTGACGCTTCAAGTTAGTGAATTGGTTGTGTATTGATGGAGCAGTAGGGAGTGATCTCTTATGGGTCTATACAGATATGTCCCCTTGAACATAACTATTCCACCCCTGATCTGTAACTAGCAGCAATAGTTTTTTCACTAAAGATATGGAGACATTACCTCATTGGGGAATGCTATGTTGTCCTCATAGATCACAAGTGCTTAAGGTATATCTTTTCAAAAAGAGTCTTGAACATTCTGCAGAAACGAATGATGGAGTATCTCATGGAATATTATTTTGAGGACTTTTATACCTCACATAAGGTAAATATTGTGGATGAAGCTTTGATAGGATGTATGGTGTGGATGTGGTTTGGGAATGAGGAGATTCATTGAGGGTGATATAGGAGTTGAATGCCTTCCACATAGTTATAGGAATGGATGATGGAAGATGTTTTATATTTCAAATAAACAAATAGTCATCTCTGAACCAGAAAGTGGATGAGCCTCAGAGGAGAGACTCATAGGCAGAGGTGATGCAGGGTCACTTTGAGTAGGGTAATGATCCATAAGCATTGTCATAATATGGTTAGAATAAGATTTTTTTCATTGGGAAAGTAATTTTCCAAGAAGAAATGTGATTATATTCTCTATTAAGTTAATATATCACACCTTTTAGTTAACAATCATGATTAAAAGATATATTGGGGCTTGGGGGAACAGTTCTGGTGTCCTAATATGAAGTGGGTGGTGGTAATGTTTGTTGAAAAGTGCTTAGTGTTCCAGAAATTGAAAGATGAGCTCCATGTTCCCTTTAGTTTGTTGTAAACGCTAGATGTACCTGAGTGGAAGTGGGATGATGTATTAATTGATTTTGTCATATTATTACACATGGATTATGGAGGATGGGATGCTAAATGGGTATTAGTGGATAAATTGATGAAATAAACTCACTTCTTAGTGAACCATGGGTCGGGCATAGTGGATGCCTTAACAGGATGGTCTATGGATGAGTTAGAGTGGATACCTTGGGTTCCAAGATCCATCATCTTAGATCAGGATACATTTTTTACATCACAATATTGGAACGTATTGCATCATGATTTGGGCACTTGGTTATTGCAGATCACTGATTTCCACCATTAGATAAATGAAAAAATGGAGAGGACCATCCAGATGTTGGAGGACAAGTTGTGTGAATTTTTTCCAGACATTAATGGGTTTTGGAAAAGAAATTTTTCCTTGGTAGATTTCTTTATCAATAATTTCTATCACTCTTCCATCAACATGTCTCGGTTTGAATATTCATGCAAGAGACAGTGTCCTTCACCCTTATTCTAAAATGTAGTTTTGAAGGCTTCTGTTCTTGGTCTAAATGTGGTGAATACTATGACAAAGAAGGTGAAAGTTTTTCTTGAGAGGATGAAGGTCATAAATGACCTACAGAAGTCATATGTTTATTGATTTGATGTCTTGTGGTTTTTGAGGATGGAAATCACATATTCATTAATGATTCCCCTCTACGTGGGAAACATAGGTTCGGGATGGGGAGTAACATTCCTCCCATGTTAATCAGACCATACAAGGTGTTGGGACAAGTTAACGAGGAGGCATATCAGCTATAATTTCCCCCTCAGTTGGGGAGGATTCCTAATGTATTTAATATCTGAAGGATTTGTCGGTATTTTTATAATGACTCACATATCATTGATTAGGGAGAGTTGGATACCATGGATGACGCAACATCCATGCAGTGATCAAAGGAGATTCAATTTCATTGGAAGATGATTTTTTGGGGATGGATCCTTCCCTTGGTTCATGTCTTGTGGATTCTTTATGTCTTGTAAGAGATTACTTGGGAGTGAGATTCACATATGTGTGCCTAGTACCAAGAGTTGATTTGGGTTTTTCTCATGGGTTTTCTTTATGATGTAGTGGATGAACCATTCTTGTTAGGAAATGGGTTGTTTCTTTATTATCTAATCTATCATAAGGTCTAAACATGTTGTAAGTGGAAAGGTAATACCTTATTAAGAGGATTTAATTTGGTTGTTATTAATCCTATATGGGAATGTTAGTGCTGCCTAAAGTAGAGAATTTCTTGACCTAGAAGAAGGAATTACCTACTTCTTGTGTCCAGATAGTTGGTACTTGTGTGGGGTATTTTGGTGATGATTTAGTTAATATATATGGGAGGATTTTTTCTTGGTTGTTGAGGTTTCACATCAGCCTTAGAACAATACATGGGTGGTTTATCTTTGAGTGTTATCCTAGAGGGTGGTTGTTCAGAACCATCTTTCATCTGGTTTGGATAGAAATTTCTCGAAGGCTAGAATAGTTTTAGAATAGTATGATTTAATGTATCGGACCTCGGTGATCCATTACATTGTCAAAATAAAGTGATTTGGGTGTTTATGATGCATTATGTTATAATTTAAAGGGTTTGTAAAATTTCTATTTTGTCCATTAGTGACTCAGGACGTTAGTGTTAATGACTCAGGGTGTCAGTGTTGGAGAGTTAGGGTGTCAGTAGTTAGGACATTGGTGAGTTAGGGAATTGGTGATTCATGAATATATAGGTTTCATCAATGGCTTATTGTCATTAGCTCTCCCATTGGTGACTCATTTTTATTTTGAGTGGCTTACATCCCTTGACTCACCCATCGGTGGCTCGTTGCCTTTGTCGATGACCCCCCACCATCAGTGACTCATTTCTATTTATCCCTAGAATTACCACTTCCAACCATTTCATTATTTCATTAACATTAAATTATTTACAATCATCATTTAATAAGTTATGGTCCCTTTTAAATGGTATATATCATTTAAAAACCTAAATCTCTCATTGGCACAAAAAACGCATTGTCTTGGCCATGATCTATCGTTGATGGAATCAGAAACCATATTCCCTCCATTAATATATATCTATTCCTTCTGAACTGAGATATTATTTCCCCATGGTAATTCTTTTTCACTTTAAATTATTGGAGCCTTTCCTCCACATAGAGTTGCATCATCTGTTGTACCCATTGATTGAATTTCCCTTGGAGTCCTTCCTACTGCTCACGTGACAATCTATATTGATTAAATGGGGAATGTTTGATCGTCCGGTATTCCTTGTCCTGATTTTCTTCGTCTCCTTTTATATTGTGTATCATGTTGTGTTAGTGTACTCTTCTCTCCTTCTGAATACATATAAAACAATATTTTTAATGAAAATAATAATATGGAATAAATGGGGTAGTGGAGATGTATATGATCACCTTCTTTTATCTGTTATCATTTCTCTATAAATAAGAATTTTATTACTTTCACCCATATTTAAATCATATTTTTTTTGTTGTCTTTTCTTGCGTACACATGATCCTTCTTGTTTATTGTTGATTCTCAATTGAAATTTCTATAAATATCAATCTTGATAACCACATGTTCTTGGTTAAATGAATTGGATTCCATAAGATGAAAATCCATATGTGATCACCATTGTTGTTTCCAATAGGATTTATATAACATTGTCTTCCAAATCTGAATACACACTATTTGATTGTTCTGGTTTTGTATTTTGTTTTTTTGTTTTTATATTTTTTTGATTTGTGAGGTGTTTCTTTTGGAAGCACAGTTCTGGGTAAATGTGTTGAAATATTATTATTTTCCATGAGAAGTGAGTGGTATGTGTTGTGCAACAAGGATGTGGTTTAGTGGCTATTTCTAAAAGCTATATGTATAGTTGGTGTGTCGGTATCTTGGGTTTGGAGAATGATTTATTATGTAATGGATGGAATATATTTATAGTGGGACTGTATCTGATCCGTAGCTTGGGAGTGGGGAAGTACGACTGGGTTGTGTCATGATTTGATGTTTCTGGATGTGTTGGGTGTGGTATTGTTTTTTAGCAGGGATACTGGGTTTAGTTGTTTGAGAAATAGTGAGCGGGATAACAATGAAGAATGATAGTTGGAAGTGATTAAAAGGGAGTCTATGAAAGGGTTGTATGTGGTTGGACTATGAACTTCTTGTTTCTTATGGTTTTCATGAAATGGTGTTAAAATGGATTCATTTACCTTGGAACCTATTTCATTGTTAAATTGGAAGGGGTTGGTATGGTTTCTTCTATTTATATTGTTGGAAGAGTTTGGTAGTTTCCCATTTTGGGATGGAAATAAATAAATAAATGAAATTATAATAAATAATGATAAGTTGTTAAATAAAAATGGGTGGGCTGATGTTACTATTGTGGCTGGGGTCTGGTTGTGAATTTAGGGATATGAGAAAGGATAGTTTTCAATGGGATAGTTGTATATTTGGAATCCCATATGATGGTCATAGTGTTTTTTTAATACATTTATAATCATGTAGTCTCTTATGTTTTCTATACACAGTCCACATGTTTTTTCACTATGTTATGAACACCCCCATTGTAATGGAAGAGGGTGTATTTCCCAAAATTATACTGGTAGGATGGATCACTGGTTACCGGCTTAACCCTACTAACTCTTATATGAATATATCACCAATGACAACTTGAGAAGTCTGTAATTTCTTATAGATAAATACTAAATTTTTTGTATTAGTTTTGTGAGAGGTGTTTTTTCACGTGTCTTCAGGATTAGACCCAGGAGATTTCGGGTAGGGTGTGGTATGTATGAGGCACATACTTCAATGATTATGATTTCCATTTAAGTTCAGGACTTGGTGTTTGTGGGTGGGAACGTGGTGTTCCTTGTGCCCAAAATATGTGTAGGAAGGTTCTTATAGTGGGGAATGTGGGTAAGTGTTGTAGCATCATGACATTATTCATTAAAGTTGACCAATTAACCAGTGTGAAGTGGTGGGAGTACACAAATATTGATGTTAATACTTATTTACTTTACTTTACATTCATTACATGGTGATAATTCTTTGGTATGGTTGGGGTGAATAGTGTACCATTATTGGTTCATCGGTTTTCTAATGTTTTCTTAGAGGGGAATTAGTTTTCTTCTCCCACATGGGCACATGTTGATTTGGGTATTCCATAAAAAGTATTCTTATTTCCTCACCCAAAATATATAAACCTTTTTCATATTTTCATGAAGATTATGCAGACCTTGCAGAACCTTACTATCTCTGAATTTGGAGAAGGTTGTTGTTTCACTACATAGTTATGATTTGGTACCTACTTTGGGTTTTTCCTTGTATTTTTTCAGCAGTTTCACTTAAACATGTATGTGGGATGGATTTTTTATTTATTATTTATACCTATCTTGGAGTTTTTTTTGGATGGTACATCTTACCTGTAGATCTTGGTTACTGTAAAAAAGGTTATTTCCACCCATTGGATTGGGATATTTTTATACAATTGGTTCCAGTCTTCACCCTGGTGCCTTTTAGAGGAATGAATTTGTTGTCATTTCCTTTTCATTATCATGAGGAGGGAATGTGTCATTAAATTTTCATCCCTTCCTTCATCATGAAGAAGGTCGGTCATGACAAAAGTGGGGTAATTAAAAGATTTGTAAATGTTACATAAGAATTGGAAACCCAAATCATCTTAATATACCACGCATTTACTATCCATACTAATATAAAATGATTCACCATTAATACAAACAAAAAATCCCAATTAAATATCAAACACCATTACATTCCACATAATAATATCATAAACAAGAAAGTTTATAAAGAAGATATCGAGAAACTTTTATGTTGTGAATGCATCATTCATGATATATAGAAACAACTCAAAACCTACTGATATAACCATAACAGTAAATGTTTATAGTATCTCTACAATGATTTATAATTAAAAAGTGTACCATATTATTTTTATATTTTATGTCTTGAAGTATTAAAATTATTGTATTCATATTGTTGATTTTATTTTCCTAAAAAAGAGAAAATAAAAACCAACTCATCCTATTTCGATCAATGATATGAATACATGATATTTCAAATTACATGTCTCCCTAAAGAAAATAACAAACTGAAAATTTGAAAACATGGAAGCCACATTAATCCTAAAAAAATAAAAACTATATAAGGAAATTTATTAATTAATTATGTTCTAATAAATTAATTTTTATAGATGAATTTAAATAATTTATTTAATTTTCTTCTAACCTATTTATAATTTGATGTACACAATGTTAATTGACTATGAGCAGGTAATAATTTGTTATATTTTTTTCACCAATCCACCTATATTCAAATAACCAGAAAGTATATTAATAAAAATTTATATCTATAATAAAGATATCCAACTTTATATAGTGAATCATCCTGGGATAATATTTTATAAATAATAAAAATCGATGTTAAAAATTTAACCTGATATTTATTATGAATCAGTGGTATCATTGATAAAATATCTCAACAAGCTCAAAAATAATTAAAAAAATTTTAAAAAATAATTTTCTATAAAAAATAATTAGTTCATTCTATACCTCATCCCAAAACCAACCCTAAAACTGTAATAATATATAAGATAAGATGGGTCAATATAATCAAACTAATACATAATCAATCATCCTAAAAGATAATATGTCCTTCCCACTATATGGATTAAATTAATTATGGGTAATTTTTTCATCGTAATTAATTATTTCATTTAGAAAAAAAAATTAAAAGGATATTTATTGTATTAACCAAGATTCACCAATATTTAATTCTTATAACAAAATTAAGGAAGAAAACATAAATGTGTAATATAATCCTTTTATCCTAGAAAAAATCAGTTGATGGATCTTAGATTACAACAATAATATAGATGGAAATCAATGAATATTAGATTCCAACATCATGTCTTTTTAAAGATGAAATACTATTTCATATTAACATTTATTTAACTCAAGATCAATAGAGTGATTCTTTTAGATGTTGTGTAATAAATGGCGTGAAAACGATTTTGAAATCTCAATTTAAGGGTGTGAAGGGGTTATAAATTTTATGGGAAAATAAAATTTTACCATTTAAATTAAAAACCACAATGACTTTTTTTATGTAATAAAATTCATATTTATACTCGATGGTTAATCCTGTAGCAAAAAAATCCCACTACAGATACCAATAGTCACTTGATATACCTCTACCATGTACATAGTGTTACATTTACACAGATATTCATTTTCTAAACTATCCCACTACTATCCATTGTCCACCAAACCATCTAAAACACCAACTTTCATTCCTTAGAAAATTAAATAATAGATAATTTAGTATTAAAATATAGTATTAAATTAAGATGATTAAAATAAGTTTTAACTCATGGGTTTCATGGATCAATGTTAACTCCCTTAAAAGATAGTTATTTTTATAATATTTATATTTATTTTAAATCACATTTGTAGATTTTTTAATTAATTTATTATTGGTGTAGATTCTCCCCCCATGTCAAAGATACATTGTATATTGTATAATTTTATATACGACATTAGATATTCAATTACAGTCATAGATTTTATTTAACTATATAAGAAAACATCACATTGATGTCCAAAATGTTCGTTTTTCTTCTAGAGACTTTCCATTGGGGATGTGGACACATTTCATAGACCTAAACATTCGATTGAAACTGAATATAGAATCATCATGTTATGTCGAAAATATGATATATTATTGTCCCTATATAATTAGGGCCTCTTAATTTATTTTCATCCTTAATTTTTTTGGGATCATTTATTAGGGATGTAGTTTTGTATCTTCATATTGAATTGGAATAATAAACCATAATAGAGACCCATTATTTATTCATTAATGTTAATATTATACTCCTTGTCAAATTTCTTAATTCCACTAAATAAAAAGATTATGATTTTTTTGTATCTCATTATAGATAGTAATAGTCTTATACATGAGAAGGTTATGATAATTGAAACATGGTTAAAGTGTAACAAAATTAATGAGTTTCCTAAAACATATAGTCTAAAATGAACAAATTATTTTGATTTAATTTAATGCCATATAAGCCCTTATAAATAACTTATTTATTATCAAATGCTTTGATTGCTTGAATTTTTACCACTTTTGGTACTTTTCACCCAACAATATTCGGTTTTTTATTATTTTAATAAATAATATATATATATATATATATATTATATTAAATGGTGAATTATTGGGAAATTGTAAAATTAACATAAGGAAATATTTAGGTAAATTGTTATATTTATAAGATGTTTTGAGAATCTATAGAATATTCAATGATTTTCAACAAGTGGGATTGTAAATTTATAGATAATTTTGATGAAAATGTTTCTTTTGTTAAATTACATGGTTTTAATTCATTTTTTCTATAATTATTACCTTGTGTGTTGGTTTCTTCTGAGATAATAAGATTATGGACTTTATTGAAGAAAATTAAGGGTGAGAATGAAATTTATTCTAAATCCTTGAATAATGACTATACATATAATAAATCTAAATAAAAAACAAATTAGGTTTATGATAATAATGGTAATGTGAAATTATATAATCCCATGTATATATTCTGAAGTAGTGACAAAACGTACAATAGGTTGTGAGTTGAGTCCCGTTATGTTTTTATTTACATATGTTATATATCGTGGTCATGTTATGATGGTGCTTGGTCACCCACCCATTTTATTGTATCGTATTTATGATATCACCTCATTCCGCCTCTACACTTAAGAATAATCATGTCCACCATGCCTTTATTGGATTCAATAAGTTGGATTCCTTCTTAAAGTATCTAGAATAGTGATATTTTATTATTTTTTCTTATGATGATTTGACTCTAGCAAGATTCTGTGTCTTTATTAAGGAGATTGGTGGTTTGAAATTTTGACATTGATGGTCATGGTATTTGGGTTTCATGTGAAATTTCTATATTCTTTCCAAAATATTTATTATATTTGTCTCAATTATGCCATTTATTATATATATGTGGTATTATAATTTAACTAAAAATGATCTTGATCTGTTGAAATTATATTCTTTTTTATGTTCTGATCACTTATATTGAGAGTTCTTATTGCAATAATAATACTACTATATATTTCTAATAGTTTCATGAATGTATATTCCCACCACAATAGGGAATCAAAAAAAATAATAATATATTTGTAGATAAATAGGGTAATATCTATTTCCAAAAAATAAAAATGATAGATTAAATCTCAACCTTGATAACCTGAAATTAAACCTAAAAATTCAATTTTTAATAAATAATTGCTTTTTGTTGTTGTGATCATATATAAAAAAACTATGGATTAATCTGAGTTATTAAAATTATTATACAGTAATAAATGTGAACAATTTTAGGGGGATAAAACCAACTCGAAAAAGATAATATTGAAAAGGAATTGAAAATTAATATGTTCAATTTATGATTTAGTTTATAGTATTAAATTAATTTTGTAGAATATGTGAACCACCAGGATTCATTAATGATAGTTTCCTTACCATTTTTATTATTCAATTGAATATAAATTCATTTAAATAGTTTTAATGTAAATTAATCAAAATTGATAAATCCATTATGGTGGATGTAGATTTATAAGAATATTAGACGAGCTATACCTTGATACTTAATAGTGGGTGTTCATCTAATGTTATGGGTGATATGAATATTTTAAAATTCATTGTGAATATTCATGTAGGATATATTATCATTTTTATTTATGTAACACTCTAAATCAAAAAATGTGAATCAACTATAATTGGGGATAGTAAATATTAAATCAATGAATACTACTTTTATTGATGGTTTGAAAACCAAATTGTTGAGTGTTTCACAAATATGTGATGATTGATGTGATGTGATATTTCAATATTTTAAATTTATATTTATGTTAATACTATAAATATGCGTTTTTAATTAAGAAAAATGTATAAGAGGAATCATATTTCATGTTGGGTCGGGTGAAAATTCAAGTTACCTGATCATAAAGTGGTATAATGAGTTGTGGAATTGAGGCTTCATTAAAATTTCCAAAAGATCATGAGTTTGTTGAGTCAAATAGAAAATTTTCAGGATGTTTCTTTTAAAAAAATATATATATAAAATTTGGAAATGTTCTACCTATCAAAATGAACAATTTATTGATTCCACAAATAAAACGATGATTATTGAAATAAATCATCCCTTAGAACATATATATCCACATACATATATAAATAGATAATTAATAAATTAATGAATATTTATTAATAATTTAAATTATTTATCAAATATTTTTCTCATACCACATGAATCATGTTAATCGGGGAAAAACTAAATTCATTCATGTTGTATACAAATTTCATGAAATTTTTTTTAAAAAAAATTATTTATTTTTTTAACATTATCCATTAATTAATGTGATGAATATAAAATTGAATTGTAAGCTAATATTTATAAAAACATATCATTTATAATGAGTACATTTAATAATATAATGATTTTTGAAATTGGTCTTCTTATAGAATGATTCTATTTTTCTCTATGATTGATTAAACCCTCTTGGCGGATCACCTAATATCGCATTTATATTAAAAGTATGAAATTAAGGAAATTTTTCACATTGAAAGTCCATTCTTATATCATCATAATTAAGATATGTATCCTTATGGGATTTCATAGAGTAAGGCCCCATTTTCAATGTAATTTATCATGATTTTTGGTTTTTTCATCGTTAATGTATTGAGGAGCAATATAATAATGTTTCAGTAAATAATAGTGGACATAATTTTTCATATATATTTACTTAAAAAAGGTGATATAAATATAATATTGAAAATTAAATTTATACTTTCAATTGAAAAAAAAATCTCTCCATTGATAGTTTTGAACATTTAATTAATCATTCTAATGTTTATTTAAAAAATGTGGTTTTTTACAAAGTGTGGTGGAATTTCTATAAATATGAATGATTCAACTTATTAAGATCAGTATGATTATGACTAAACAGGTCTAATTATAGTTATTGATGATATTAATTTCATCTAAGGATTATTAAGACATTAAAGGTCTATAAAACCAATGATGTTTATGGTTAATCAATTGAAGAAAGGGGTTTATTAACGAAATCATCTCAAACCACCTTGATTTCAAAAGTTTAACTAAGGAGTGTGAAAAAATATTTACAATTTAAATATTTGATTAATTTATTGAATGTGGAATTCAATTTAATTAATATTAAAAAATAAAGTAATTATTTTCACAAATAACAATTATAAACATTTAAAAAAATGTTTATTTATAAATATTTTGAATTAGAAAAAAGTAGTTAGATTCAAGGAAAGGGAGGAATACCAATGGTATACATAGGTTTACTAAATTATATTTTATTAGATATTTAATATCCCCAAATTATTCAATATATATAGTTCTAGACCATGCTTCCATATAACCTTTGGTTTAGCTCCACATATGGTATTGGTTTCTGACTATAAATGATGGTCCCGACAATATTGAGGGACTATACATTCTATAGGCAATGTATTTAAATAATAGTGTAAGTAATAATGATAAAAAATTATCATTATGAATGGTTATGAATTTACATTAGATATATGATTCAACCATAGAAAAATATATATCAAATTCTAATAGAAAATATCAAAACATTGTAATTTCATATAGCTATGCATAAGTAAATAGATTCTCTATATGGGTAATCATATGTAAGCTATAGAAAATATACTTAACATTATAGATGAATACAAGGTGAACTATGTAATGTATTGTTCCCAATGATTTTTATTACACTATCTATCGTTCTATCGCAAATAGAAACTGGAGGCCCTATTCCTTTAATTATATTTGTGATCATAAATTTAATGTTTGCATCAAGATTCCCTTATAGGGTGTGGGTAAAAATCAATAGACCATGCCAAATTGTGTACTTAAAAATACAAAATATATGGATATGTGTTTTGATATTCTAATTATCAATAATAATAATAATAATTAGTATTATTATTTCCTTACTGTAAGTAAATACATAAGAGACTTGATGAATGAGAATAAATTCATTGAGGAATGTCAATATAGGTTTTATCAAAGTAGATATTGTAATCAAGGTATTTAAATCTCCCTTCGGATTACATATCAACTATAATCTTGTAATAATATTCCATTACATATCATAGTTCATTATTTAATGGGAATAGGATCCCATGACATAATAAAATCATTCAAAAGGGTATAACAATGGATAGAGTGGGTGTCTTATACCAAACATCACTAATAGTATTTTATACCATATCATGTATAATGATCGTTTTAATTGATTTGTTCTTACCATAAATGTTTTATTACTTATCTATATTTAATTTACATTAAAATTTACTTATATTATTTGTCTTTATAAATTTCAGAATAGTTTCAAATAATAATTAGATACTTGATATTCCATGATTAAAATTTTAATCAAATATCATTCAGTCTATAGACATCATTTTAATGATAAATTAATGAAATTGGACTACCATGTTCTAGGGGAATGTAATCATTCATATTTCTAATAATTAATTGTTCACCTGGTGATATCATAAATAATATATCATGATAACTAACCATTCAAATTTAATACCACATATTTTTGGTTTTATATGATATTATTATCCAAAAACAATTTTAATGGTTTAATTAAATGATATAATTATTAGTTAATATCATTTTACGATGTATATTAATTCATGATAAAAACCATTAAATTTTTTGTACATTGAAATGTATCATGGGGTGGTGCATCATTGGTGGTATGAAATATATTGAATGATGAAGAAGTAATTTGTTGAAACTAAATTGAATATGATATATTTGGACACATAAATGTTATTATAAGAACGTAAATAAATATTTTATCATGATATATAAAGCGAATTCTATGTAATAACATTGATAAAATATAAATAAATTATAGATCAATATTGATAGTAAGTATGCGTCCATTTAACAAGATATTAAAAGGGAAAGAAGATTATTTAAAATTGTATGTGTTTTTATGAAGTTAACATATAGATGAAAAATCATAATTTAATTAGGGTTGATGATTTTTTTCAAGGTACTACTCATTATCTAACAATATTATTCACTTATATTGAGATAAAATCATAGAGGTTCAAACAAAATTTTTATACATAAGTTCCACTAATTCAAAATAATCAATGTTTAGGATGAGGTAGACCCTACGTGTTGGGGATATTGAATAAATAATTATTAATGATAAAAAGTAAATTAATCGAATTATGTTATTTTATTTTATAATAAAAATAATTTAACTTATATTTCTAGGTATCTATGAATCATTTATATGACAATATTAATATTTGAGAATGTTTTTTTGGAGGAAAATAATTAATTATTCTATATTGAAATAATAAATAGAAATGGAATGAGTTTATATTCCTTTTTATATATTTTATAGTACATTTTAGAGTATTACTTATGTGTGATACAATATTCATCTTACTTACGAAATGTTAAATATATCATAAGTGTTGTTTGCTAGAAATTTATATGTTTTAAATACAATATGGGGAAGACTAAAAAATATGTAAATAGAAACCTATGTATGAATATATGTTTTAACAGAATATTGTATAATAAAAACCTCTAAAACATTATTCCTTTAATACAATCTATTATGTTTTATAGTTGTATGGAAACAATAAGAACAATAAAAAATTGACCTCTCCATCGCAAATCATGTCTGCTCTATTTCTATGGTCACATGTTCATCAAGAGTCCCTATATTTTTTCATGATATAAGAAATAGATCATATATTAGAAATTAATGTGATATGTGGTTTTTGTGGATGATCAAAATGGGTCCCAACATAATTCATTGGAGGTATAGAAATCTGTAGATGAGAAGTGTACACAAAAATCATTTCATTACACCAATGTACCATTAATTTTTTGTGTTGAGTTTTTCATTATATGAAATTATTTTTCACTTGATCCATGGATAATCCCATACATGGTATTCTAGATAAGGTTTCATGAGTTAATTTAGTTGAATTTTTAAGAAACTTTTACTAATGAATGATTTCATTATCTTCAATTTCTAGTAATTGGTATTAGAGTAGATATGTAGTTATTTAGTTACCACATTATAGTAATTTTATTTTAATTTATTGGTTGGTTTTACACAATGACCCTACACAACAAACGATTCATCAATTAGATGTCGAATTAATGAGAAACATCAACCCAAATATCTATTAATTTATGGTATATTATTATTATAAAAAAACTAAAATAAAGTTAAAATTAAAATTAAATAAATGTGGAGTGGGGGGACTAGGTCACTATTTTTATCATTTTATTTTAAAAAATATTAATAAATGAATGGAAAAGTCACTTGTAACGTAATATAATTGTCTTTATTGATATGAGAGTCTTCAAATAATGACCTAAATAATATTTTTAGTCAAATCTATATTTTTTAAAATATATTTAGTTCCATTTTGTAGACCTCCCCACCTAGTCCCAATCCATACTTGTATCTATATGAAAATTAAAAGATCATGGGAACCCCACCAGCAGAACTCAAAACCCGATCATTTGACTCTAACATGATAAATTAGCCTAATCAAGAAAAAATAATATTATTTTAACTTTTTAAATTTCTATATAAATCAAAAAAAATATAAAAAATATTTTTTCATATTTTAAACCCATCATAGTTTAAAATTAATATTTTGGGGTAGAATGGGATATATAAAAAAGGATTAAAATTATATTTAATTTTTAAACTTCTTTAAATCGCTAGAGTTAATTTTTAGTGATGAAAAAAATTAATTATTGAATATTCACAAAATAATAGGGATGTATCACCATACCCACTCATTTATCGAGAAATGAATTTCTCACAAATTTGTTCATTCCCTCGATATACTACACTATTGTGGTAGTTTGATACAATATTTCATAATAAATAAAAGGATTTATTATTAATTTATATATTTATATTATGGGTGTTTATAAATAGACATTATTATATGACTATTCAGTGTATATTTTTTTAACATTTATTTATTCATATTTATAAAATATCACCAATACCACCTCAACTATGTGTGAGTAATATTGTATATTATTTAATATAAGGGAGATACAGTTCTTGTGGAGGATTTCAAAAGGACTAAATTGATGATGAATGTATTGTATGGGGTTAGAAATGTTCCTCTAGTTAAATATGACTCAATGTGTAATTCCTTGGATCTCAATTTACATGTTATCTACTCAATATACCAACCATTACTTTAATATATCATGATAATGTATTTATATATCTAATTTTGTCTTGGAATGGTAATTATTTTCATATGTGAATTTTTTGATAGAACATAAATATATAGGCGAGGTCACAAGATTACAAAGATAAAAATGAATCTATATGTGATATGGGTTTTCTATTTATGAAAATATAATGTTGATAGAATGATAATGTAGAATCAAGTATGATAAATTTAATTTGATTGCATTAAAGAAATAATGAAAATTAAATTCACTAAAGGTTTTGTTTAATAGATAAATTTATATTATCACTTGAGTTTGAATAAATCCATAGTCTGGGGTTCTAATTTATCGTATTTTTGGTACCTCCCTTGGAAGTAAAGTTCAAACTAGAGTGGTGGCATGAATTAAATATGATTGACATAAAAGAAGTATATATGTCTATAATGGTGTAACTTTTTGGTGAATATTTTTTATGAATTGATGTACATGATTCGTAGGATATGGTAAACCACAAAATAAAACCATGATCAACGATTTAATGTAGTTTTACAATGAAAATCATACCATATACTCTTGTTGTAGTGCTGATTCAAAATCTTGGATTGCAAAGATAACTATTTATATTCACTACCACTAGACTACTAATGTAACATGGTATTAAAAATATAGTAGTACTGGGATACATGGAATTTGAAAAAATACCGGGATAAAATTTCTCATTAAAAAATATATAATATCATAACAACTTATAATCAAGATAAAAGCATAAATATCCTAGGTATATTTTTGTGGAAAAATGTAATGCGATAAAACATATTCGTTGAGATCAGTAATGGATAATGAACATTCCGAAACAAAAATAAATTTCTAATATTGGTAAAGTGGATGTCTATAGTACAAGGATGTGATATAAAAAATTATGTGTTGGAGCCCTCATTTTAAAATTATCCACATTTCGTGAAATTTAATGGTGAAAAGGTGTAATTTAAGAGACTCGTGTATGATGGATTATATGTTTGAATCAAAATGTTTTCATCATTATTCAATGAGTTGTGAAAGAATCAAAAGGACACAAATGGTTAAACCATTATGTTTAATTTATATGATATTTATTTGGAGAAATTTAGGCCAGAAATTATTAAGATTATTATTAAATTTAACATATGTAAATTAAAATTTAGATTCTCTGATGGTTCATATATACTATGGAATATAGAGTGAATTTATCGAATCCGTGAGTTTGGATTCCAAATAAGTTATGGAATTTGATTAAATATCATTGTATCATCTTTATATCCATTTAACTCTTGTTTCTATAAGAATTATAAAACTAATTATAATGAGAAAAGACATCTATATATTTTTTAGAAGGTTTTTATGTTGATAAGAATTTGAATAATAATATGTTTTCAAATTTTATAGTGAAAACTGAAAAATGTGAAATGGGAAATGGAATGTTGACAAAAAGATGAACCTTCCAAGTGACTTCTATGACACACAAGATAAGGTGGGAGAGAATCAAGCATGAGTATCTCTGCTTCACGTTTTAAAATAATAATCACTTAATTATAAAATTATTCTATTGAGAAATAATCATTCATAAAAATATAGATTTGGTATTTTTATAATTACATATAATATTTTGATTGTAATTATTATGTCTGATAAAGATTGTGGTAACATGTTTCATCAAAATACAAGAACTAATGATATTTATAAAGGATAGAAAAGGGCAATAGATATTCCTGTTCTAGATTGATCTTGACACCAAAATTAACATGATAATATAAAAACTTTTCATTTTCATGTGAATCATTACAATGGTTCAAAAATAGTTGTATGTATAGTGTATTACTAAAAGTATTATCTTAGTGTCTAGTTTCAATATAATGATATTTACTTTCATATTAAAAATAAAAATTTTATTTTATACACACTTGAATAGTATTTTAATTAATAATTAATTAAATTTATCTTATGTTGAAATTTAATTTGGAATCAGAAATATAAGACTCATATAAAACTACGTTCTGGTAAGATAATACATTATTATGTAAAACAGGAAAAAATGTTAATAATATAACACATATGGTTGTTAGACTCTTTTGATCAAAAACTCAGAGTTGTATAACATAATTTTGTATATATCATAATTATTAAGAAATAATTTGATTTTAAAGGTGACATAACTAAAAAACAATGTTTAGGAATTAGTTTAGTAAGCTACATGTAAACTACTTTCTATAGAAGTTAGAGGTAAAATTTAAAACATCATGAGATTACATTATCAATTTTGTTTAATATAAAAGTGATGTATATAATTTTGTTTAATTATGATAGGAAACTTTCATACGAATGACATTAATCATAACATGACTCATAATTAGTTGATCAATAATGTTTAGTTTAGTCATTCCTAGACGATCATTTATCCATTCAAATCAATGTGATGATGATAGTAAAAGTAATATTGAAAATGAGACTTATAGGTGTTATAAGGGTTTCTTTATACCATTTTAGAAATTCAGAGTAAATAGTTACAGTAACACTGAAAAAATGCCAACTATAATAAAAATTTGAATTCATATAAGTTTTCATATAAACTAACACAATTATGTCACAATAAATATAATTATATACCAATTTATTTCTAATTATTGGTTATCAAATAAAATTGATTCAGAAAAAATGTAAATTTATTCTATGTGAGTTATCCTTATGTTTTATAAGGATTATAAATAAACATATAAGATAGAAAAGTGAGACTCAAGTGAAAAAAGTATATTCTATATAATATTGTTAAGAAATATATTTTATATATTGGTGGAATGGGTGACTTGGGTATTATCAATAATCAAGATACCCCAAAAACATCTTAGGGAAAATTTTTACATTAGTGAATGGAAACAAATTTTCTAGAGACACTTGAAACATAGGAATTATAAAATATAAGAGAGATAGTTTCATAGAAAATAATATACATGTTATATTATTCAGAATGAATAATGAATTATCATATTATAAATAAGTGGGAAGTTTAATTACTCTAAAATAAAATCTAAATTGGAATTGAAATTGGTGGATTCCATGTATAAAAATCAATTCATAATTTTAAAAGTAGTATTATATTTTAATATCCCACTTCATCAACTTAGTTATTGAATTAATATATGGAAATATATAGTAAATTATTATCTGATATGGAAATATTAATTGTGAAATGGTTAATATTAGTCCATATCTTTCATGTGATGAATTTTTTTCACCAATTGTTGTTCATCAACCCATTTGAATTAAAATTTCCATAATACTTAACAAATAATTATTTATTTAGTAGTAAAATATAAAAATTTATTTATTATACAATATATATCTATTAGATATAATTAAATGATTATTTTACTGCAAAATATCAAATATAATGTAATTTTTTTACAGAAATATTAATAAATAAAACGTTACCATTAAATCATTAAATAATTATATATCTGTATGTCTACAATAGGTTAATAGGAGTCACATATTTTTCCAACTGATATATCTTGATAACATATAATAAAATATATTATTGTTAAATTAGTTAAGGCTAAATTTCAAAAAATTTACCTAATTATAGACTTATAAAAGAAACCCATGGTTTAGAGATGATAAATTTATTGAGATTGATTTATTGGTTTCATAGAGTAAGACAAATAAATATTAATTTTTAAAGTACTAAAAATAATATTTTAGAAAATCTATGGAAAAAATTATTCCAGTTTGGTATAGAATAAACCTCCATAATATGATGTATATAAGGATCAAGATGATATTTAAATGGTAATTGGAACCTCATATGCTTCACTTATAGAATCTATCACAAATTCCTTGTTATTCACCTGATCTGAAATTCCCAATGCTTATATTTTGATGATATACTATTAAACAATACTTGGATAACTAAAGAGGGAAATAATTACAATAACATATTATTTTTGTAATATGTATAATGGATATGTTCATGGAACATAGAGAAGAGGTAAAACATGTTATAATAATGGGAAATAAAACCAGCATTCGCACATATAAATTTGATCTAGTATAATATATATTATATGGTGATGATTAAGATATAATATTTAATTCAAGTGCTACATATACCTATAAATTTTATGTATAATATAGAAACAAATAAAGAAAGAGATAAAATTAAAATATTCAATGGTTAGTTCTATTTAGAGTATTTCTTATGTAAAAGTAATGTGTTTTCAAAACATAGAATATAAAAAAAATAAAATGATTTTTATTGCTAGTAGTTAATGGTCAGGAAAAAGTAATGAAGTTATATTCTCTATGTTTTCAAAACCTGGGATAACACAAGAATTGGTAATGTCATGGATAATAGTGTATTTAAGGGATATTATAGCAGGCCTTGTGACAAAAGAAATAACCTAGTAGAGGAATGGTTTATCCTTTGAGAACCAATGAGATGAGGTTATAATTTTGTTCTAGTATAAGTAGGTTTTTTATGAGAGTGGGTGTGCTATTCCCAACATGATATGCTCTTTTTTATTCCCATGTCATGTATACAATGAGTTATCCATAATTTTCTAATATAATATTAATTTTATTACTTTTTCATATTATATTTACATAAAAATTTAAATGAATTATTTTTCATATAAAATGGTTATCTTATTTAGAATCTATAATTAGAACCCATATATAGCAAGACATTATATTTAAACATTTTTCATATTCCCAATATACTTCATTTTAGCGATATGGATATGATGTCTAATAATCAGATTGTATCACCCACAATCTCAATAAAAAAAAACTTTTATAATTTTTTAAAAGAATGTAATTTATATGGTTGGAAAATGGGAGATATTCAAGAAACATGGGAGTTTATTTTGGGTCTTTTATATAGGTGTGAGGTTGTTTCATGGTTTGGTAAAACCATTAAAATCCTACAAGAAACTGTGAACATTGAGTCGAGGGCTAAATGGAAGGCACACATATTGTGTATAGTTTGTACATACCTTACAGAAGCCTAAGATAAATCATGATTTGATGGGAATTGGTATTTGGCATAATTAGATCATAATTTTTAAAAATTTCATGACAATTGTGTAAGAATCAACCCTTTAGGTAGTTTCATGCTAATGGTTAGTGCATAGTTTGCCTAAACGAGTGACTAACCATGCATATTTTATAAACTATATCCACAATATATTTATCATGATAAATTTAATGTATAAATGACTCATTTTTTACACAAACCGAATCTAACTTGTAATTTTTCTCTCTAAAATTTTGGATAACCTCTCCTCATATAAATTAGAGAAATCTAGAGTCGTTCCTTGGTGTTTGAAGTTTGATATTCATGTTATGTGATCATTCATATTTTCTTCATTGTATATTTATTATATAATTTTCTATATCCTGAAGTTTTTCATAGATATACATCATATATGGTTACATATATGTTTTTTTATTCCAAATATGGTCATATTTTTCATGGTATATGATAGGGTAATATATATAAGGCAGATTAATGGATATTTAAATAGGTTTCATGGACCTTCATTGTGTTGTTCTTTATTTTCATCACAAAACTCTAAGTAGGTGGATATACCCTCTACTCATATATTTAGAATATGATGACTTAATTTTAAATTGATTATTTATTGTAAAAATGATTTAGAATTTTCTATGTAATTATTATGAAAATACATGTTGAGAAGTAGTATACAAAAACATAATCCTTGAGTATTCTGTAGAAAGTACTTCAGTTCGTGGTTATAATATATTTATTTTATCATATGGATGTTATTGTATTATGGTAAGTGAATTAATTAGTATTTCTTCATTAAAGGGATGATTATATTTAAATTAATTGTGGTGGTTGATTTTAATTGGATTTTTTGATGGTTTCCATAAAATAATTGTTTATTGAAATGGTTAAATTGGTTGTTTTTGAATTAATTTGGCATAACAGTTCTGTGTGTTAATTATTACTAAGGAAAAATAAGGGAATGGATTATCCCCCATCATTATATGGTTAGATAAGGGCTAGTGATATCCCTCATAAAATTTTACATTCAGTGATGTCTTAGTGAATGGATGACCCACCACTTCATAGTATATGGTGGTCAAGGTTTTACATGAATTATTGGATGTGTTGATCAGTGTTGTAGAATATTTATTCAAAAAATAAATTTTTGAAATGATTTTAGAACATTTTCTGTTTTCCTTCGAAGGAACATGATTATTCTTTGAGAAAATGGCTTCATTATAACATTTATATATTTTTATACAAAGTATTTTAGATATTTATTTATATAAACTGGTTTTATATAAATATTCCTGACATGCTAAAACCTAGTGGCATGAGTGGAGATGTAATTGGAAATAATGTACTGAGTTTCATTACCGAACATTGATTTGGAACTTTGAATATTTTGTAGATTTTGTTTATCGTGACATTGGTGAAGGTATGGTATCACAAATATTTAGAAATACTTCATGATACATTGGTTGTCTTGGGGAGTTGAAGCATGAAGAATATTTCATGCATGGAGTTTTCATTTGTCATATGTAAGTATTATTACTCTTGTAGTCATTTTTTGTTGACTGTGATTACATAATATCATGAACTTGTATATGGTTTTTTATTGATATTGATAAATAAAATTTTGAGTTTTTTATTCATTTTTATAATGCATAATAACGTCGTTTGTTTTCATCAGTCTCGTTATGTTTGTTTTTTAATTCAAACCAATATGAACTCAACATTTATCTAGGTTTATTGGATATTCATATCTATAATAATATGGTATGGTCTCTTGGATTGAGATAATTATTATTGTTTATCATTTTATCATATACCCTGATGGATGATAAAATCCATTACATTATATATACGTGAATTTGTAGCATGTGTTGGGGTTTTAATTAAGGGTTTGAGATTGATTGACTAGATGAGATTGGGTTTTTCACATCCAAAAGGAATAATATTCCATTGTAAACTTGACAACTATGCTAGTGACATGACTAAATCCATTTTCTTGGAATATGAATAAACATTAATTAAATTCTACGAATAAATTAAAAAATTTATAATTTATAAAAAATGAAACAATTTGTGAATCTAATTTTATATGATATCACAATTCTAAGACATTATGATTCACAGTAAGTGACTAGAAT
Organism: Viscum album; assembly: GCA_963277665.1. Lineage (NCBI taxonomy): Eukaryota > Viridiplantae > Streptophyta > Magnoliopsida > Santalales > Viscaceae > Viscum > Viscum album. The sequence continues at coordinate 861,854,215 of OY728151.1, forward strand.
AGGTTTTGAAGATATGAATTATCCATATTTCTCTATGTGTAATTTTACGACCCCAAAATTCAAAAATAGTAACAATGAATTTTTTAGCATATACAATAAGAATCACTAATCTAAATTAACCCAATAAATATATTTCATTAAATTGAATCTATTCTATATCTTGAGGAACACATAAATAAGAGTAGAAAAAAACCATAATACAGTATACCATTATTACCTAATCATTACATTAGGGGGAATAAATAATACTATGTAAAAATTTAAATTTATGGCTATATTTTAATTTGGAAGAAATTAAGAATCATCTAAATGAAAAATAAATTTTTTCTTAATAATTTATTTAAAAAAAAACAGCATAGTCATGCTTTGCACACATAATTTAAAATTATTTTTTAAAAACATTAAAAAATTTATTTAGTGAATTATAATTATTTATTTATAATTATTGTATCATAAACATCTTAGGATGATGTATTTTGGTTTTTTTATGAAGAAAATATTTTCTGATGAGTTCTGAAAAAATACTATATTTTAATTGAAAACATATATTTCATTTAAATTATTTAAAAATATAAATTATATGTTTTTTAATTTTAAGTATAAATAATTCAACATTATATCATTTAATACAATTTATATAATTATATTGATTTCATATTTAATTTTTATTTAAAAACACTGTAAATATTTTATCATTTTTTCACTTAAAACTCTCTTTCCTGCCACACCTCCAAAATTAATTTTAAATTAAATTATTACAGTGATATGAATATAATTTGTAGAAAATTGAAAAAATAATTTTAATATTAATAATTTATATAATCTAATATTCTAAAATTAACTTTTGATAAATATTAATAGGGAAAACTGCAATAATTGATTAGTACAGTTATGGTAAAAATGTATTTATCAAGGGTTAAACAAATAAGATAAGGTTAAACAAGGAATAAGAACCATGTAAAACACCCATTTTCTAAACATTTTAGAAATTATAACTTTTAGGTTATATATTTTATCATTTTTAAACAATTTTATATATAAAAAAGTATGTATGATTGAATGTTCTCAAAACATTACATGTGTGACACTTTACCAACTTATAAAAAGGCCACCCCGTCTACTTTCTTATATACACAATCAATCATTTTATTTATTGTATGAGATACCCAATTATATTTCCAATTTACCTACCCCACATCAAAGAGCCTTATTTTAGGTATAAATTCATCCTATTAAGGATTTTTTTTAAAACCTAAAGAAGATACCCGACGCAGATGAAATGTCCTTCAAAAAGTGTTTTCGTTTTATATAATTATCCACCTCCTCCAATTATAATTTAACCATGTTGTTATAACATCATAATTATCATAAATATTCATATATTTTATTAATGATAGAATAATGACCTAAAAACACATCCTCTTACATAAAATGAGATATAAAATCACCATTAAAGTGTGTGGCAGACAATTGCCTCTCGATTCAGTGTTATTTGTTACTCCATTTAATCATTTCATTATTTGGAATGATGATCGATATAAAGTATATATATATAATATATAACATAATAATATATATTGAGTAATCATTTCTTTTATATACCTTTGTACATTCCATTCATTGTTTGATACCATAATATTTCTCGTGTGTACGGCAGACTACCACCACGCGAAACGATTGTTCCGTCTTTCACTAATGCTTTACATGGAATATGATAAGAATAAATTTAATAAATATTTATTATATAAATTATATAATTATTATATTAATGAAATATTTATATTTGTTAAATATAATATTTTTCTTTATTTTTCATTCTCTTAAACTGGATAACATTATTCGTATACATGTGGACTACCGCCACACTAAAGCCATGTGACTCTTTTTTCATCATCAATCCACATGAATGTAATATATTAGTACATATAAATATATAATTTTTTATTTATGATTTTATTAGAATTATAAAAAATAAAACAGTACATATCATACTTATAAAATGGTCATTGAAAAATTGGAAATGTTACTCATGTGTATATAAAACCTACCATCTCCATGATCGTAACATACATAATTTCTCAAAAATAAAATTTCCAGATTGATAATAAGATTATTATTTTTGTATTAATCTCATGTTTATTTTATGATGATTAATTTTTTTAGATTCTTTAACTATAAAACATTCAATCGAATGTTGAAATTCATAAAAGAGAATGTTTGATAAAACAAGGAAATTAATAACTTGAACATATAATATTATGAAATATTTTTAAAGAATATGTGATAAGATGTCTTAAAATGATCAAATTTGATCTTATAAATATCAATATATTTCATTAAGTAGTAAATATAATTTTTAAAAACACTGTACTATAGTTGAAATCACATTACACAAAAAGGAAGTGTGTCAAAAGGGATTTCATGTAAATTTAAATTCATTATGGCATATTGTTTTGTTATATACCGGATTTTTTATATGGTATATATAATATCCACTTTAACTAATATTTACTTATTCATTAATAATTAATTCAATTTTATGTTTCCATTTTAATTATTTTAAACATGTGGACTCGACGTGAAAATTTCCAAGTGGTAATAAATTTCATAACACATTTTATTTTAATTAGGATATATTATAACTTCATTGTTATTGATCTTAATGTTTATGTGTATAATTACATATCATTATCCTATGATTTATTTCTACCTCATTTATCAGTATTTATATTTGACAAATAAAATCATTTCATTTATTAATCTCCACTTCAATGATATGTTTGTTATAAATGATTTCATAACTCAATTTCCATTCATTAGGTTATAAATCATCTTTATCGACAATTTCATCATAAGAATATGTGTGTAATGACCAATGATTAATTTTTTTTCTATTTTCCCTTATTATTGGTTGTTTTGAATTTGAAACCAATAATAAATTTCTTGATTAATACCCATATCACTGATATGATCTTTGTAATAGAATTTTCCTCAATTTACATTCTATTGAGACTAATTTATTATTATAATACTATTTTATATTATATGGTTTATATAATTCCCCAAGAAATGTAGTATCATGATACCTTAAAAACTCATGGTATTTTTATTTTCAATTTTATTAATTTCATTAATTGTTATTAGACATACAATTACAAAAGTGGTAAATGTTATTCTATTATCTCGCATACTTTTAGATTATTAACATTCTATTGTAAAAATCACTTCTATATAAAAAATATATATTTATATATTAAAATTATATTAAATATACATATTATTTTAAATGTATATAACTATTTCTTATGCCTTAAAAAATATTCATATATGGTGTTTTTCTTGATATTTATTTCATAAATAGGGGAAATATTGATAAATTGTTTTCATTTACTCAATAATGATAATTGATCATATAATAAATTGCATATAAATTAATTTTATTATTTGAAATATGGTGAATTTGTGGGACATGTAAAAAATGGGTGGGTACAAATTTTAGATATCCCTATGATGAATCATTAGTCTCATGAGATGAATCTACTGGGTAAATAAAATGGGGTATTCGTGGGAATTTGAAAATTTCTTGAGGTTACATATTGACTATAATGGTCTTATGTGCCAATGAAACTTGAATTTTAATAAATAAAAATTTCACAAATTTAAAATTCACCTATTATTATCATCCATTAAATTTTTACTATTTATTTTCTCTAGAAACATTTCATTCTAAATTATTTATTAAATAAAATGTGTTTTCAATTATTTTCCTTTCAATATTGTTTATACTATATCCATTTATTAAATTCGTGTTATTAATTAAATATAATGTTGTTGAATTTATTTACCTATATGTGTTTATTATTCTAGTTAAAATATTTAAAATGAAAGTATGTTCATTTAAATAATGTTCCATGTGGATTATAATCATTGATGCATGATATAATCTGATGTACTGACCCCATTTCATGCATTAGAGCACACCATTTTTTTCATTTCCCAAAAATTGGTGAAGGGTACTATGAAATATATTCAAGGATACTATAGGGAGAATAATTATACACCTGAAAAAAATTGAAATTATTTTATTCATATATAATATTGGAATCATATATATATATATATATATATTTCAAAGACTACTAAACTATTAGGTTATTTGGGATCTGATTCATTATATTTTATTCCTATGTATTCGAACAAGCCCCATATACCAGATACGTGAGTTGTTGTCACTAATGTTGGAATTAGAAAAATTTTAGAAGAATAAATTGGAAATCTATTTATGAAAACAGAGATTAGGGAACATAACCCCATAATAATTTTTTTGAATATATATAAAAGCGTCATAATGTTTTGTTAACGAATATATTTTTTGGTTTTTATGTAAAATAAATCTATTTCTGTATGATAAAAGTGGAATTGGATCTCATAAAAATGTACCTAGTGTTTTTAAATCTTATAATGTTCTTTTGGGATTCACTCGATCGTCACCTAGTTCACAAAAATGGGCCAAACTCTACACCTATTTTGATTATCCTAGAGGATATTCTTATAAAAATTGAAATTTTAATTGAATATAAGTATGATTTATTTCTTTTTATAGTAATAATTAATGACATTGATTAAATATATGGTGTATAATATTTAAAAGAAGGTGTCTCATAAGAATGGGAAAATATTATTTGTGTCGGAATGAATGAAAGAGTACAATGAATTGTTGACAATTAATGATTATTATTAAGGGAAGAAATTTATCACATCATAGGGATCCATTTATAGTTTATTTTATAAAAAGTGGAGAACATGGGAAATATCGATGTCAATCACATCTTCATAATGGTTAAAACCCTTACCAAGGAAATACTTATGTGGAAATAAAATGGAAAAAATATTTATATATTGTGATTAATGAATTAAATTAGTGAAGTATTTTTCAATTGTGATTTGGGTTATATGAACGATGAAACATTTAGGAATTGTGTTCAATTTTTTTAAAAAAATATGTTTTCAAAATTTTTAGAGTTATGGATTTTATCATAGGTTATGAGTTTATGATTGATCAGAAGTTCAATATACTGAACACCAGTTTTAAAAAATTGTTATGTAGGAATGACCCAATATAAAGGATATTTTTTGAAAATTTTTATAGGAATAAAATTCTATATTTTAGTATATGTTATAGTGAAAATTTCATTTGAGTAAACAATATTTTCAAATTTTTTGACATACCTTTAAAGACATATGTATATCCTTTGGGGTTAATATGATCATTAATGAAATTGTAATAATATATATAAATAATATTATTATTAATTGTGAAATTGTCTACTATATTGAAACCAATAGTAAAAAAGGTCATTTAGAGGTCAATTTTTTATCAAGGATGTCCACCATATTTTTTTGGGAATGTAATAATAATTATATTAATAGAGTTAAAAAATTAAAATCTAAATGTTGGGTGATAACACCTCACTTCTGGAATGGTCGTACAGATTGAACCCATGACTGAAGGATGATAAGGGATTGGACCCAAAAATTTCTTGAGTGATATCATGGTTAATAACTCAAGACTTAATATAAATGACCAAAATGATGAACCATTGGTTTTATGTTTTAAGTTTTAGAAATTAAATTTTTATATAGGAAAACATTTTCTAACCGTGATGGTTTTGTAAAATAATTAGAGACACATTGAATGAATTATCTCTCTTTTATTAATCATTATATCCATTAAAATTAAATTTTAGTGCTTCATGGAAAAAAATTAAATTTTTTGATATTCATTTCTGGAATAAAGTGATGAATTAAAAATTGATTGATAAAGAACCTATAGATTAAATTGGAAATTTTAAATTGAAGAGTATCACGTTATTATATTTCCCTATTTTTATATATAGTAAAACAACTCCTCAACAATCAGAATATGATCAATAAAAAAAATCAAAATTGTAATAAGTCAATATAAAATGAATAAAGTTGTCTTTAAAATAATAATAAATTTAGGGTTTTATATTTATTTACATTCCATTGATCATTTTGTTTTTTTGATCAATAACCTCAATCAATCTAGAGTGACATGCCGCTACAATTGTACCAACTGATCTAATGTAATGACACAACTATATAATGGGCTACAAGCCCACTTGGCCTTCAGGTTACGTAATTGGTCTCCCTCTACCCAGTTAAAAGAGGAATTTTCTTTGATTTAATAAAAAAAAATTAGGATTCGGCCCCAACCGTTAAAAAACAGATAACCATTGTAAAACAATATAACTCTTTTTAACAAAATTTTATTTTTATCCTTTTATTACATTTTTTCAGTAGTGGTGTTTCAAAATATCAAAAGCATTATTACCAAGATAATGTTTTAATTCAATGGATGAACTTTAGTTAAGATATAGAGAGTGTGGAACCTCCGAATTCTTAAATAATAACATTTTATTCCAAAGAATATGCAATATGTAACACAGATCTTAAATGACCCCTCAAAAATATTTCATTAAATATAATAAATTATATAACATTTGAAACACAGAACCTCGATTGAAAATGTATCATTATGTAGTATACTATTATATGCTAACCATTAAATTTGTGAGAATGAATATTACAATAATACTATTGTTATATATTATATTGGAGGAAAAAAATATTTTGAAGAAAAATAATTGTTTTTTGACAAAATATATATTTTTCTAAATGGTGGCTTAGTCACCTTTTTCGAGAATAATTCAAAAATAATTTTTAACACTTTTATAAAATTTAATTTATAAAATAAAAATAATTTTGGAATTCATATTATCAAATATATATTATGGTAAATTTTAAATATTTGTATTAAATGTTTAATTATTTGACGAATAATGAAAATACTGAATTCCAATTGAATGATATATTTTCATTTAAAGAAATTATAAAGTTAAATTAAAAATATTTTTAGTTTTAATGATTAATTAGTTTAATTATATATCAAAAAATCCAATTATTTTCATTGGTGTCATTTTCATTGTAACACATTGAAAATTCAAGAAGAATTACATTTATTTGATAATGTGTGTGACGCGCAACCCCAAGTGTAGAAGGTAATATAACCTCTCTATAAAATATGAAATATTTTATATTTAAAAAATTAATATATTATATAGCTTTCAAATCACACATTACTAATTATTCTTGATCACATGCAACAGTGAGTTTCTTTGATTTCGTGCACTATAGTCAATACTGAGTTTTACCAAATATTATCAATATTATTTTTTAAAAAGAAAATTATCTAATATACCTTACATTTTTGTTTATAAATAAAATTAAAAAACTTTTGAAAATATATTGTTTAATTAATTGGTTATTAATTAATTATAAACGAAAATAAAATCCAATTTAATATAATGGAATTGTTTTTTATAAAAAAATATTGTGATTTGTCAAAATTTATTTTATGAAAATAAAATAAATTCATTTTGATTAGTTGATGATATTAAATTGATCTATTATATATTAAATATATATTTTTTAAATTCATCCAACATATTTTATATTGATAATATTACTAAAAATACAATATTATGCATAATAAGTTGTAGATTTCTAAAGGTATTTTTTCTTCCATTCAATAGAGCACAAATTTTTTAATAAAATTTCGTAATGATAATAAATTTCAAATGAAAAACAGACTTAATTATGAAAATATTAAAAAAAATTGGTTTTTCTCTAAGAAATCCCTTTTTTAATGAACAGTGCAAATATTGAATTTTATTTGATAACTCATTTTTCATATAAATAATATATAATGTCATGTTATATTTTAAAATTGTATAATATTAAAAATAATTAAATTATGTATATGTTAATACTATTTATGTAATTTTCCTTATTTTCATTTTATAAATAGGATTTAAAAACAATGTAATCTTATAAACCTTTCCTATTTAAATATATTCTTTCTCATTTAATCTACAAGATGGTTTTTTAAAAAAAAATTCCAATTATTCAGTTTGAATTTAGAAAAAATGATTATATATTTTTAATTTTAATTATTTAAAATGTCTAAAAGTCCATCTTAATTTTTGAAAAAAGGGATATGGAAAATTTGTTAAAATTAATTACCATGATTATGGGGAATTTTAGTTTACTTAGGGACTAAAATATAATCTTAAAGATAGAAATGAACAATAAAATTACTGAAAACCCATTTATGGATATATATCATACATTTAACTTATATATTTAATATTTTTAATTTTTTTAATCCACCTTACATGTAAAAGTCATTTTCGGTAATTAGTATTTAAAAAAATTCAGGTTTTCCACTCCACCCCATTATAAAAGTCTTCCCAATATTCTAATCACTTTACACCTCTCATGTACATTATATTAGTCACACTTAGGAAATATAACTCTTACTATTTCATCCCATTATACTTTACGCCATATATTTGGTATACTGTCAATTTAAGAAGGAATTAGTGAAATCCCTAGGTGGATACCTGAAGAAAAGTTTAGTTTTTCTAATAAAATTTTTGTTTTGATTATTTCTCCACCCCATAAATTGTTATTTTAACCTTATTACATAATATCCTAAATATATTTAATAATTTTATGTTAATTTTGATACATTTAACGACACCCACTTCTATAAAAGTGGATACACATAGAATATTCGTGTTTATGGAGGACTCTATCTTGTGAACCAATGTAATCTATTTTACCATTACAACCATTTATGGATTGTAATAATGATATAAATGTTATTGATATATAAATATTAGAATATTTATGATGTCTTTATGAATTATCAATTATTATATAACACATATCATTATGATTTCCAATTATTTTGAATATGATGATTTCACCCATTTATATAGTGGACTACCTCCCTAAGAAGTGGTGTGATTTGTTCACACATTACATTGACTGAATTAATTATTGGATTAAAAACCCAATGTTATATATTTTAAATTATAATTATACTACAATGATAATAAAATAAAAATATTAATCAATTTCGTTTTTTATTTAAATATGATAACAAAATGTAATCTACATTCATGGGTACGTATGATATACCTCCTCCATGAATGGTGTATTTCATTCTCTATCAATAAATTTCATGTATTACTATAATATATATATATAAATATATATGATATTTAAATAATGAATTAAATTCTTTAGATGATTAAATTATGATATAATTAATGGGATAGAAAATTAACAATACAAAACAAGTTGGAAAAAATTCTAGATATTACCTCAAAATATAAAAATAATGAATGATTATTAATATACACGTAATAATATGTTTTAAAAGGATCACATATAATATCATAAATATTAAAATTGTTCTATAAAAATATAATAAATCATTTATAGCCATTATAAAATAGGTCAAAGTAAGTATGATGAAATTCAAAGCATGAGGTAAGGGATGTCATATCAATTTCATTTCATTAATGAATATTGTAATTTTATCCACCCAATTTGTTATATATAGTTTATATATTTCCCATTTGATGTTTAATTTCCAGAATACTTCATTAATCATGAAATTTTATGTCTAAATTTGTATTATTTAATTTAATGGGATTTTAGCTTAATATTACTATGTAGTAAAGAAATTACATAACTCAATTTATTTTCATGGGTTTGTGTGACTTCTTTATTGTCATTTGTATTAAATTATTATGTGTATAATGACTTATGAATATCAACATCTGTATTTTCACTTTTTTGTGGATTAATATTTGATATTTATAATTGATTAATGGACTAAGTCTCACATTAATGTTATGATAATTTAATGGTTTATTTTGAAATAACGTTCTTTGTGATTTTTTATTCATGAGTTTCCATTAAGTGAAATTATATTTTAATTAATAAATAACCATTTACCTTTCATCCCATATGGTTACTCATGACCGTTTTCAAGTGATAGTATCATTTTTCCTAAGTTTTAAAATTTAAATTGTTTAGAAAATGTTTTAATAATATCCATATTCATTTCTCTCTTCTGTTAGATGTATGTTTCATTACAAAACCATTTTTTATAATAAATTTTTAAAATATATTCCAACTCTTAGTAATGTTTTATTAAAATATATTTACTCACTTTTTTCATTTTGGAAAACACTTTCAATGAAATCTTCTAATCTCTTTCCAAATAAAGAACTCTTCTAATACTTCTATAATGAAGAATGAATGTTATTTTTTACCTTACACATAATACCCCTAAATCATATAATTGAAGAATTCTTTGAAAAAAATTCAAAAATATTAGAAAATAAAATTCATTTTGAAAATATTTTTAAAGAAATTTATTTTAAAAATTTAATCCAAAATGAGATGGTTATTTTCCCCAATAATGTTTTTAAATATATTTCTTATCTCATCAACCAAACAAACCATTATTATTACTTGTATTGGTATACATCATAATGCTACCATAATTATTATTCTCATTGATGGATTATTATTATTATCACCAAAAAGATTTTTGAAATTCCCATCCTCGAATATATTTTGTATTCATTAAATCTCCCTAATGTTTTTAAATTTTCATTTACTATTTAAAATTGATTTTCTCATAAATATCCACATTAGTTTTCATTGATATGATTATATCCTAAAACACATACAATTTATATATATTTTGATTTCATATAGATTTATTTAATTATCTAGTAAATTATTGATAAATATATATTCATTAATCAATAAATATATGTTATAATAAACATTAGTTACAAATTAAATCTATCATTTGATTATGATGACTCATTTTGATTAGAATGACATTATTTGGTATATGTTTAATGTAATTCCTTAGAAAAAAGTGTAGTCTCATTGGTTGAATTAGTTTTCTAGCCTCAACATAATTGGATTCATCCCATAATTTTAGAATCCCTTATAAAATGGATAAATGGTAATAATTATGTGTACATAGAAATAAATGTTATCAAATAATTAATAATTTCTTCATTCATATTCATTTATAATTTTCCAGGATATTTTCACTAATAAAAAATATATATTTTCAATTAATTTAAGTCTTATTGATTAAATTGTATGTGTTTTCTATATTTTAACTTTCCATATTGATTTTTCCTTATTCATTTATATAAATGGAATGTGTATTAAATTATTTTCATTTCCAAATTGATTATAGTTTATCAAATTATTTAAACATAATTCGTGTTACGATATTTAACCTGAAATATTGATTAATCATTATTGATTAATGTTATCCCCCATTATACATAATCCACACTGAGTATTTTATCTCACAATTATTTTTTATCCTTTCCCCTGGAATCCATAATTATTACTATGACTAATATGTTGGGATTTCTCTTGATGGAATAATGTTATTTAAAAAAATTCTTAATTTGTGCATTAAAAATGTATTTCTGGACTCATGTATATCTTGTTTACCTTGACTATTAAACTAATTTGTTTTTTCGTATCTGATTCATTGTATCTTATTGAAATATAATGGTACCGGGTGCCAACTTATGGATTTTTGTTTCCATCTTTCTATAGTGGGTATCAGAAAAACATTAGTACCATTATTGGGAAATAAATGTTGTAAAACATAAATTAGGGTGCATAAATCAATGATAGAATTTTAATAAAATTATTAAAGAATATAAAAATGTTTTGGTATGATTTAGTGTATGTGGTTATTCCTACCAATAAATCCAATATGAGATAATACATGTGGACTTGGTTTAGGAATTTATGTACCCATGTCTAATTACTCAAAAAAGGAACATGTACCTTGATCTAAACAACACCTAATTCATTAAAATATGCCATACAATGCCCCTCATTTGACACTCTCTGTGGATATTCGTAGGATAATTTACATTTTAATTAAAACTAATTAAAAATTATTTAAATAGATAGTGAAAAAAAATAATGTAGGATTAACCAATGATTTATTAGATTGTAAATGTTAAATCAATATTTAGACACCATATTAATGATCATGTGGTCTCCCAAATAGAAAAATTGTTTCACACTAAATGAATTATTATTTAAATCAATACCTGAAACAGAAAGGAATAATGTTATAAATAAAAATAAAGGAAATATTGGTGATAATAAGGAACCAAATAGGATCTTTATAAGAGTTAAATATACCGGGTTTGTGAAAAATAAAATTTGCTGAAATATGTTTAGGAACATATTCTTTTACCATGATCAAGAATCAGAAATAAAAAGAAGGATGAATTTTACTAAGACCATTAGTGGTGGAGGCTTTGGAGAAAAGAATGTTGTTTTTTCCATCATGAAAATAAAATGTATGGATGCACATATGAATGTGTATCAAATGAATAGTTAACGAATTAATGTGTCTAAAATAAGGTCATACATGTAATAATTTCTAAGAGAAAAGTGACAATATGATGGAAGGAAAAAATTCTCATCATTGGTATCCATATAGAGTTTATTATGATAAATTTTGGTATCTGGGGAACTATCAGAGTTAATTTCATCTATCAAAGGGAAACCCCAAGACAATGGAAGGATAATAGTGAAAATCAAATGTATTAATTAACTATACACTATGTTATAGGAAATAAATAGATGCATTATTTTACAAATAGAATTATTATTATATAAATAATGATACATATATATTTTATGTAAAATATTAGATGTAATTATGTATTTATTAACATAATAATTTTGTATACCATAATGGTTAATGATTTTAAAATTGATTGTATGTTAAAAAGAGTAAAGACCTATTCATTAGAATCTACTAATAGAAAGCATATTTTAAAGATATATATTCCATGAATATGATTTATGAGAATGGTTATTTAAAGAATAATACCGTAATATTTTATAGACATAATCTTAATGTTTTTAATATCTTTTACGGTTAATATGATCATTACGAAAATTGTAATAATAGTCCAATATTATTTTTATACATTCTGAAAAAATTGTTGACTAAATTACTAAACAATGTTATTTAATGATTACATTAATTATTTATGACTATATTATTTAATTTGGTAATATTTTAAGAATTATGTTAATATAGTGGTAGAAAATGGAAAACATGAATGCCAAATGACAACCAATAATTATTGGAAAGGCAGTGGGTCTTTAATATATTACAATTTAACAATAACATTTTTTTCCCACCACTTACATACTCATTGTCTTAGTTAATGTTTCAATGATTTTAGTTCAAAAATTTGATGAATAAAAATTAATGATAAATTGGTTGTATTATGTTTTTGGATTAGTGATTAATGTATCATGTATATTGGTTTTGGAAAATATTTAGTGATAGTCAAAAAAAATTCCCACCCTTTCATAGATATATTAAATGTGAATTTCAGTGCCCCACGCATAAAAAAACATTTTTTGGATACATATTTTTGAAATAAGTGATGAATTGAAATTTTATCAAATCAAAACAAAATAATGAATTTTTTATTTTAAAATAATAATATATCAATTTATTTTATTTCTATATATTCATAGATAGTGAAATAATCCCTCAAATTCTGAAAATGTTGTTGAATTAAAATGTTATCCTATTACCATCATTAATGACGATATCAATAACATTTTAACACATATTATATTTAACTTGTTTATCCCATCATATTTCCAATTTTCCTTCGATTTTTTATTGTCAAAGTCTTCAGTCACTCTCTATAAATATTTTTACATTCTCTCTTTGTCCATATCTTCACTTCCCATCAATGTTATCCTACTTAGAATCCCATTTATGGGTTATTTAATGTGTCCTTTGTACATAACAATATTGCTTATTAATAATATATTTTATTAAATCTTGTATGATGTGTATGTTTTGTAATATAATTCTAAAATTGCATACTTTTAATTTATAAGATCTTGTTTAAATTTCAATGATGTAATTTATTTAAGGTGGGGATAATGTAACAGAGAAAAAATTATAAAAGAATAACATTTTTTATGATTAATTGTATGAAACATAACACCAGGAATAGAAAATAGCATAACCTCTCACGAATTTATAATATATTTTCAATTTTTTATAAATTAAATCAATTTCATACCTTGAAATGCATAGAATATTTAGGTATATAGTGTCTCATGAAACAACAATTTTCTTTTATAGCTTCATTTACAGAAAATAAGTGTTTTATTGAATATAATTAATATATTTAATTTTAATGCATATTTTACCACAGAAATTAAATTTTAGGTTATAAATAGGATTAATTTAATTTAGAATATATATAGTTGAATTCATTTGTCACTAATTAATTAAAGAAGATAATAAAAACCAATAGAATTCAAAAGAAAATATTCTATAAAAAATTATTATTATGAGACCAATGGAATTATATCCTAATAAATAAAATTTATTTATATTATTGGATTACATTAATGAAATTTATATATTATGTATTATTGTTTTTTCATTCAACTGACATATTTTATTGGCATAAAATCAGAATAAATCTAATTTTATATATAAAATGTGTTATTTTTTTAGATTAAATTTTCAACCTTTTAATTTATCACATGTTCTAAAAACTACATTTAGATAATTTTGAAAAATTTATTTTTAGAAATAAACTTCATTTTTTAAATAGTACAATCAAAATTATCTTATTATGATTTTTTTTATTTTTTTGAGAAGTTTAATTTTTTGAATGAATAATAAAAAATTCATAATTCTAAATGAAAAAATAATATTCATGTACTGAATCATTATTTTTAAATTATATTTTTCATAATTTTTAAATTAAATATAGTTTAAATATATATCTATTAATAAAATTCTAGTTTTTTATTAAATTTTATAATGAAATTGGAAATAATATCTTGGACACATTTGGAACATTTTATCATTAAAAACATGTTCTCTCCTTTCATCTATATGATTAATTTCTAATTAATATCATCCACATTTTTTTTCTGAATTTGAAATAATGGATTAAATAATTTTAATTAGGAATATTTATAATTTAAAATAAGGAAAATTTAAATTTGAGACAATTTTATTAGCGAATGATGTGAATATAAATTAATGTTATTAAGATAAAAATTAGTTTATTAAAGGGATAAAAATTAATTTAAAGGGTCAAATAACCTAGAAACCTATCTAAAATACATTTTTGGATTATTTTGACCTTATAGATTAAATATTTGTTTCTATGAATTATTTCAGACACATGAAATATTAAAAATGTGTGTAAAATTCACTTTTTTAAAAATATACGTGTTTCATACTCACCCAAATTATAAAAGACCTCACCCTCCCCTCATCTGTTAACACATATAAATAACATTGGATTTGAAAATAACTTCACAAATAAATTATAAAATTAATTCCCCTAATACTCGAACCATTACCATGGGAATAAGAGAACATAGAAATGGAATTCTGAAAACCTAAAGAGCATACCAGAAGAAGATGTTATATTTTACAAAAATTGTTTTTACATTAGTTCCATTTCCAACTATATCAATTATTGTTATATAATTATTATATAATAACCTATGTGTATAAAATATACTAATATATATCTATTTTAAGGGTAGACCAACAACCTAACTCACTTACATAAAATGGGTTATGAAATCATCATTCACGTGTATGGTGGACTTCCACTCATAGATCATATCGAATAAGGAGATACCAAAAGATAATAATGTCAAACGACATGGAATCCCTTGAGATTATAGATTTACAAATTTAAAAATTCATAGGAGGATATTTTTGTCCATCTTTTCTAGGAGGGGAATAGGGTGATTGCCATGTGGGATTGTATTGGTGAGTTTAGTACTCTCTATGCCAAGAACATGTTTGATATGTCATACTTAGAGAAGTGGGTCCATGGGGTGGGAGAGAGGTGTCCAGAGAGGTTGGCCCAAAGTCTGGCCATGCCTACATGATGTTGGTGTATATGGCATACAAAGAAAATGCTTATTCATGAAGTTTTCCAGGCCTCCGACATGTCCATCATCTTAAGATCGAATAATCTTGTTTTCGATATGGTCATCCTTATCTCCAATTGGAGGGATAAACCAGAACATAAAAAAACCCCAAGACAATACTCCTTGTTCCAATTTCAGTAGCAAAAACAAAATATTTCATTGGTTATACTGGACACCCCCTTCTATATGACATAATCACAATACATATAGATCATCAAATAAGGCGGTACATTATGTAGTTGTGGATTTTTATTACTACACTATCTCGGTCTTACTAGAATTTTCAATTTAGATATGTCTTAGTTCCATATTTCATGAAGATGAATAAGTAATACACTATGGGAATACGTTATATCTTCTAAAGAGGTACAATTTATCATAGACTTAAACTGACTCAATTATTCTTCTCAATTCTTTGACTTGAATCGGATCCACTCCATAGTCGATTAAATAGATCATCAGAGTGGTCCAGGGCATGGTTGACAATAACAACAGGGTGGTTCATACATAGCATGAGGGTAACCAAGTTGTTAATAACCATTCAACTCTTGGTGTCCCTGGTCCTGATATATTTTTTCATTCACAATATTCACAGCATGGTACGAAAGGGGGTCAATCTGGTTAGGGGGGATTCCCTTAGTCTTCAATATTTTAGGCCTCCTTTGGTTTTTCCTATATTTGGAATCTATGTATGGTTTGGATTGTTTTTTCTTTCATTGTCCCTTCTTATTTCCTTAATAAAAATTTACATAGATGATGGTAATGGTATAAAACAAATTAATATTATATATTTTATATAATTTCATAGTAAAATGTAATATAATGATCAACTCATTATTAATGTTATTTTTTGTTTAAGATTTAATTATTTATTCTAAGGGGGTTGATATTAATATATCTAGTTTGTAAATAGATTTCATAACTCAATTTCATTTCATTAAGTAATATTACTTATTCATTTTCATCAATATTCTATGATTATATGTGTATTTTATTCTTAATATATAATTTAATATATAATCTTTTTTATATTTATTTATAGTTGATATACATAATTTATTAATTGATTAATTCTCACTTTAACATTGTAATAATTTAATTATTTTTTCACAGTCTATTTCTAATCATGATTGTACATTCTTGAGTTTCCATTAATAAAAATTATATGCTAATAGTCTAATAACCCTTTAAATTTATAAATCTATAACATATTTAATACCTTTTTCAAGTAATATTACTATTTTTCCCCTCTTTGGTAGTTAAAAATATTATGAAGAAGTTTTAATAATATCCATATTCATTTCTAACTTCTATCCTAAATATGCTTTATCAAAACAATATTTTTCAAAAAAAATTCAAAAAAATCTCTATCCATTTAAATATGATTTATTAAAATAAATATTTTCCAATTTAATTTAAAAAAAATATTTTGAAAGGAATATTATTATCTATTTTCAAAATAATTTTTTAACAATTGTTCTTTTAACATTGTACATAATTACCATCCATAATTTCAATTAATTATCCATTAAATATTTCAATAATATATTTATAAAGATAATCGTTTCAAAACTGATTTTCTATGAAAATAAAATTCAAAATATATTCCAAAATTAAATGGATATTTTCCTAATGATTTTTTTGTTAGTATTTTTTAACTCATCAAAATAAATATTCTATAATTAATAATCCAATGGGTGTATATCCCGTTGATATCTTCTTTATTATTTCTATGGATGGATTATTGTTATATAGATAATGGATTGTATTGACATTCAGTTACTTCAATTCATTTTGATGTCATTACCATCCTCCTGAGTTAATCAATTTACAATGACTATTGAAAATTCAATTTCCCCAAAATATCTACATTATTTATCATGGACATGATTATTGTATAATCCAAATAAAAGTTTTATATACAATAATTTCATAAAAATTTATTTAATTATAGAGGGAAATATTGATAAATGGATATTATTTACATAATATTTATATTATAAAAGGAACATTTTTTGTAAATATAATAAATTATTCTATATATAAAATATGATTTAGACTACAATGACATTGGTTGGGACTATTTAATGTAATTCTCTCTATGGATCGGTAGTCTCATGGGATGAATCAGTCTGCTAGCCTCAACTAAATTGGTTTTTACCTGTCAATTTTAAAATTCATCTATTAAATCATGATAGTAATTGTAATGTATACCTGGGAAACAGGGTATCCAATAAATAATAATTTCATTATTAATATTTATTTATTATTATCCATCAGGTTTTAAATAGGAAAAATATATGGTTCCATTTAATTCTTAGTTTATTGATTAATTGGAAGGTGGTTTTGTTAATTTACATTTCTATATTGATTATGATTTATTTAGTTGTTTATATGGAATTTGTTTTCAATCATTTAACATTCATTATTTATTATTCCTTATCCTATTATTTAAATTGAATGGGTTTTTAGTTATTTATTGTTAAATATTGATTATTTATATTGAATCATTATTGTTCGAATTGTACTTAAACATTACTGGTAATTCAGGATCACCATTATTTTTTTCCATTCACCATGAATCCTTGCAGTTTACTATGAATGATATAAATGGATTTCCCTAGAATGAATAATTCTATTTTTTTAAAAAAATACAATTTCTGCATTCCTAATGTAATGTAATTCTTCTATTTGTATCTATTTTACCAATACTAATAAACTAATCAGTCCATGGGGTACTGATTCCCTATATTTTATACCAAAGTAATGGTCGAAGGAACTACCTCCAGGGATTTAGATTCTATTTATCTACTATTGATACTAATTAAACATTAGTAGAAGCCTTCGGAAGAAGATGTAAGAATATCTAAATTTGGGAACATAACCCTATATTAGAATTTGAGGAAAGTTTATAAGAACATATCAAGGTTTTGGTAAGATAAATATTATGTAGTATTTTGTAGAAATAGATCACCATCTAGATAATATTAGTGGACATGGTTCTGGAACCGATATCATTAGGTGTAATTACCCTAAAAAGTGTGTAGTGGTCTTGACCCTAGTGTCACATGGTCCCTGAAAATGGTCATTACAACACACTTCGTTTGACAATCTTTTGGGATATTCTTAAGATAATTAATTTTTTATCATACCATTATAATATATCTAAATATATAATGACATCCAATGACATATATTGAATATAAGTTATCATATATTGAAAATAATGTATCATGATTTTGAAATTTTATAAATTATTATGTGGACATCCCAATATGATAATTGTTTTCACAATATTTCTTATGGTTTAATTAAATTATTAAAACCTAAAGAAATAAATTTATCATTAATGATGAAGATAATTGGAAACAATGATATAAAAAATGGGATGCTGTTAAGATTGAAATATGTTTCATTTATGAATTTTGTTATCTAAATATGATTAAAAAATATACAATAACAAATTCTTGGACTCACCAATGAAGAGAGGGATGAGGTTTTCAATGAGATCTAATGGTTGACACCATGGAGAAAATAAGGGCCGCATTCTATGATACATGTAATGTGGATGGAGAATCCTAGGAATGTGTATCAATGGAATTGGTAAATTCATTATATGTGGAATATAAGGGAATACAAAAAATAATTTCCAAGAAAGAATAAAGAATGTAATTGGAGGAAATAATTCTCACCCTGATGGTCTATTTATAATTTTTTTCCATAAATGTGGCGAACCCATGACCTACCTAATTAAATTAACTCCTATAAATTTGAACCCCTTTACCAGGGAATAAAATTAGAAGAAATAAAATTACTTATGTTTCTTTTTATTATTATATAAAAATATAAATTAATGAATCAATTTACCAAGAATATTTTGGTCATATGAATTATAAAAAATTATTTATTATATTAAATTTTAGAATCAATTTTTTATTAATTTACATATGAGTGGAGGATACAATATTTTCTAATGAGCCTAGAATTGTTAATATTTTAAAATTCAAAAAACCTATTATTAAGAATCTATCCAGACTAATGTAATTTTGGAGATATTTTTGTGAACAATATGTTTCATTGGAAATTATATTTGATGAATAATTCATTTAAATTTTATATACACATGTATAATTGTATTGATATCCATTGGGGTTATATGATCACTAATAACATTAAAATAATAGTGAAATAAAAATATTAGTCTTTGAAAAAAATTGTACTGAAAATATTAATAAAAATTATATTGAATGATTACTTTTATTTGAAGGATGTTTATCATAATTATTTTTGGGAATGATGTAAAAAATTATATTAATGTCATTTTAGAAAAATGGATACATGCATGCTAGGTTACAACCTAGAAAAACTAGTAATACAATTTGTATTGAACCCATGAAGAATGATGATATCAATTTCGCACCAACCACAATTGTATTGGATGTCCTGGTTAATGTGTCATTTCATTAAGTTATAAAATTTAACAAATAAACATTACTCATGAACTAATATTATTAATTTCATTGTTTATATTTTAATGTATCAACTATATTTATGGAAGATATTTATATATAAGAAAATATAGTTGTCACACATTTATAGATTACTTAAATAGGTATTTGTGTTCATTAGGCATTGAAAAATAATTTTTATGTATTATTTCTCAGAATTAGAGTTGAATAGGTAATTTATTGAAGAAAAATAAAATGATTAATTTTTTCTAAAATATAAATATATTGAGATATTATAATTTTTTATATTCCTACAAAGAGAAATAATTCCTCAATGTTATAAAAAGTATCTTAAAAAAATGTTATATTATTTCCACCATTTCTGAGATATCAATGACCATTTAACAACTACTAGATTTATGGGTTTGTGATCCTCAAATACCTATTTATCATTTAATTATTTTTTATCAATGACCACAATCAATATCTATAAATATTTATTCTTTTCTTCTACACCCATATCAATGATTTAAACCGATGTTCTCCAAATAGGAAACCATATTGTTTTTTATTTCATGTGACCATTTTACATTCAATTCATTATTATAAATAGGTTGTTTTTTTAAATTTTTTACATTGTTGGATTTAATAAAATTAACTCTAGAATTTCAAACTCTTGGTATCAATGAAAATGTTTAAATTGTGAGAACTATATTTATTTAATATGAGGATAATTCAAGACACAAAAAACTCTAAAATAATAACCTGTAATTGGATTGAATCTATAATAAACAACACAGTGCATATAAAAATAATATAAAAAATGGATATTTTATTTAAAATTTACTATATTAAATAATTAAATCTACTATATAACATTCAATTTATGCAATACATAGTTCCCTCACATCATAAACAATAATTATTTTCCTCAATCACTTGATTTTCACAAAATAATGAGTTTTAGCAAATATTATTAATATTATTATTTAAAATGAAACATAACACAAATCCATTAAATTTTTAGTTATAAATAGTACTAACTAAATTTTGAAAAATTGGTTTTAATTAATTGGTTACCAATTATATATAAATAAATAAAAACCCAAATTGAATATAATAGAAATGTTTTTATAAAAAATAATATTCATCTGAAAGAGTTTTTTATCCAAATAATAAATTAATTTTTATAATTTTATGATATTAATTAATTTAATATATTATATATTAAAAAAATTATTTTACATTTATCAAAAATATTTTCATGGTATAACATAAGAACATATTATGTTTAAAAAAACAATGATGAATTTTTCAAAAGGAAGTTTTTCCACTTTTTAATGGTTTACATATTTTAAAACAGATTATGACATTTGTAAATTTAATTTTAAAATATACAACAAATTTTTGAAATATGTATTTAAAATGTTTCTTATGGTCTTTTTTGTTATTTTCTAAGCAGTTTCATTTTTAATGAATAGTGAAAAATATAAAATATTAATTCAAAACTGATTCATCATCGAATTAATTAATTAAGAAAAATGTAACTAATAATTAGTTTTAAATAAAATAAATTTAACATATAAATATATTAATAAAATTTTGGTCATTTTAACCCATTTTAAACTGAATTTTGATATAAAAACATTGTAAACATTTACAAAATTTCACCTTAAAAACTTGATTTAACATTCCTTCAGTAGGATTAACATTAAATTATCATCAACTGCATACATGGTTCAAATTTAACAACAATTATTCAATATTTTTAATAATACTAATTTCTAATTTTTAATAATTAAAAATTACTTTTTTAACAATAATTTTAGTGAATGGAGTTGAAATTAATAACAACGATTAAGAAAAAAATGTGTTTAGAAAGAGACTGAAGATTAAAAATAAATGGAAAATGATGTAAAAATATGTACAGTCCCCATGTTTTGGTTGTAAATATCCCTTCAATGATACAATATTTTAATTATGTCATCCAGTAATAATGTAATAAACGTGGGTGGAAATCACTCTTTCACATATTTACAAGTTTGACACTCACCTGACTTATCAATGGCCTCCACCACTGCCCCAATATTCACAAATTTCCAAAACATTATATCTACCAATACCTTACCAATTATCTTCTAAAATTCCATACACTAATATTTGAATCATAATCAAGGGAATAAATCCAACTTAATAATTTATTAGTTCAATCTTAAGGTGGATAACTGGAGAAGAGGTAATTATTTTCATAATGAATTTATATTTTATTTTCATCTCCACCTCCATCAGTTATTCTTATATAATACTTATATAACAACTGATGTATATTATATATTGTTATCATTTATAATTTAATGGTATTATTGACACCTAAACACAATTCTATCTAATTATTTATTAAATCACCACTCTTGTGTATTTTGGACTCCGGCCTCGCGAACCGATCATGTACATTATTCCATTACCACCATTTAAGGTTTGTAATAATGATTTAAATACTATTTTACAAGAAATTTATGAGAAATATTAATAAATTATTCCTTTTTAATTATTATATAACTCGTACCTTCATTCTTCCCATTTTTTGGAAGTATGACAAATTTTCTCGTGTGTACGGAAGACTACATCATCACAAAGCGATGTGATTCATTCACGCATTACATGGAATGTATTGAGGATGGGTTTGGTGAAAATATCTTATATATATTAAATTTAAATTATAATTTAATAATAATATAAATATATAAATATAGAATTTACGTTTATTTTGTTCAATAATATTAGAAAATGCAATCAATGCTCATGCGTACATACGACTTACCATCCTTGTGACTAGTGTATTTAATTTATTTTCACAAAATTACATGAATAACACTGAAATATATATATATATATATATATAAATTGTATATATGATATTTAAATCATATTTTACATTAAATAGATTTTTAAATCATGGTCAATATAATCAGAAAAAATTACATGTCAAAACAAACTCGAAAAACAAAGGATGTTATTACCCAAAAGATGAAAATATGTAATGATTATTACGGAATGTGTAATAATATGATATATAAGTTAAATAAGTGATAAAATAAATATTAATATAGTTCTTTAACATGTTAATAAATTTTTTGAAACCACTATAATATCACTTCTATAATGTACGATCAAAATGAAAGAGCTGGGTATCAGATTTCGTCCCAATTTCAATTTATTGAGGCATATTGTAATATTATGAACCAAATTACTTTTATGTGATGTAAATACATAATATTTGATATGTAATATCATTAATATATAATTAAAAATGAATTTTTTATATTTCAATTTGATTTATTTAATCTATATGGATTTGAGCTACATTTTACCAATTTGTAATGAAATTCTATAACACAACTTCATTTTATTATGACACATTACTTCTATGTTTACATTTATATCCTTCAATTATGTCTACAATGACTTTTTATTATCTATAATTTTATTTCAAATATTTTTAAGTGTATTTTCATTTAATACTCATAATTGATTCATGGAATATTTCTCACTTCAACGTTATGATCAATTAAGGGTTTATTTCACAATTTCATTCTAATAGACACTTACTATAACTGTGTTTACAGTAAATGAAATTATGTGCTAATTGTAAAAAAACCCTTTAGTATTAATCAACTCTAGTCATTAATGATATTTTCCATTCAATAGTACATTTTTCCCAAATTTTACTTAAAATTGTTGAGAGATATTTTAAATAAATACCATCATCATTTCTCTCATCTGTCAAAAATCTATTTCCTGAGAATGATTTAAAAATTATTTTCATATAAATTATCAAAATTATTTAATAAAATAAATTTTACTCATTTATTCTTCTTGTAAAATGTTTTTAAGGGATCCTTCATATCATATTCTAGTAGAAGAACCTTTTTTAAATTTTTACATTGAAATTGGAATGTTCTCTTAAGCATGAGTGGAATTTCCCACGATAAATTCATTGATTAATACATTGAATATAATAAGAAGTTATATTAAAATAATTTCTTAGAATGTTAATTTTATAAAAATTGATTTCAAAAATGGATTTCAAAATGAAAAAATATATTTTCCTGAAAATATTTTTTGAAGATAGTTTGTAATTAATAAACAACAACACTTATTATTACTCCAATGGTAATAAATCATATTGATTCCATCCTTATTCTTCCTCTATATTTATTATGATTATTTTGATCAAGGATAATATTAACACCCACTTACTTTAATAAATATTTTCTCCATTAACATCCCCTTGAGTTATTTAATTTCTAGTTATAATTACACAAATAATTTCCCCTTTATATCCACATTATTTATCATGGATATTATTATAGCTTAAAAATCATTTAGTTTTTACATAAAACCTTTAATTTGACACTCATTTTACTATCTAGAAAAATATTGAATAATGCATATTATTTACTCAATGCATATATTTGATAGGGAAGATTTTTAAATAAAAAAATGATGTATTAAATATATGAGGGATATTTTTTCTTAGTATAACAAAGGTTACTGAGCATTTAATATAGGAGTCTAAATGCATCAATAATAGCATGAAACAAATGAATTTTGTATCCTCACCTAAATTTGTTTATACCCACCATTTACAATCTATATTATGAATGATCATTATGGTAATAGTAGTTTGAACTAGGTTATCATGGAATATAATATTGATTAATAATATCATTCAGAATAATTCATTATTATCGATGATATTTTCACTAAGACAAAATGTATTCATACATTTCATTCTAATTTTTCTGATAAAATATAATGATTTTTTATTTATTTTCCATGATATATTGATTATTTGTTATCCACTTATTTAAATGTAATGTGTTTTTTTATTTAATTGGTCTCATTAACTATTCATTATAGAGTTATCTAAAAGGAAATTGGGTTTTGTAATTAACATCTCCATATTGATTATTAATTATTGAATCATGTTAGCCCACAATAAAAATAACCATTAATAATAATTTTATCTAACCATTTTTCTATATCCTAAGGGATCTAAGAAGATTAATATAATTGATATTAATGTATTTCTCTCGACTAAGTAAATATATTGAAAAAAAATTGTCTGTTAATTTTCACATTTCAAATATAATATATGATTCATGCAGGTCTCTATTTTATAAAAACTATTGATCTAATCAGTCCCTTGGGATGATATTTACATATTTTATTCTAATGAAATGGAAGTTGGCCCTGACCCTAGGATTCTTGGGTCTGGGTCACTAAATTCATATTAGGTTTGAAAAGTAAAACATTGTAAACTTTTGAATACTTTCTCTATAAAATCATGCTTTCTAATCACACCTGTGGGATTAATTTACAATTAAAATTTAAAAATTATATTAATTCAAAATGGAAAAGTATATTCTATTTTTGTAAACATCATTAGTATATTATCTAATTTTTTTAGATTAATTGTTTACCCAAATTTATAGTGAATGAAATAAAAACTAATTACCTTTCTTAAGGTAAATATTGATTTACTTAGGGTTAAACCATGAATGTAATGGTTAAAATACATAACAACATGTGTAGAACCAATTTGGAGTCCATAGTTCCAACTTATATCTTTTAGGCTCAATAATGGCATGTTTGGATTCTATTTTCCTGAATAAATAATGGGTGTGATATAGTTTTTTCAACAAATTAATATTGTGTCACTCGCAACTAAAATAAAAGGACACCCCATATCTTATATTAATCACACCTAAAGTATATTTTTATTCAGTAAATTAATTCTGAAATCATATTCAAATATCCCACCCCTCATTCTAGACATATTAATTTGGGAATAAATCCATCCTAGAAATGATTTTGGTGAAAACCTAAAGACGATACCTGAAGATGAGGTAATGTCCTTTAACAAGTGTTATTATTTTATTTCTTTCCCAAAATCATTTTTTTCATTTTATTTAATTTAGTTATATTTTATTACTTTTATGTAATGACCTAAACCCATACACACATCCATAATGGGTTACAAAATCCTAGATTATTTTAATGGTGGACTACTGCCTCAAAAAACGATGCCATTTGTTCTTCCATTAACTCCATTAGAAGTTGAGTACAATTATTGATATATAAAATATAAAATATATTTATAATATATTTATAAACACATAGTTGTTATTTCATATATAACTTTTTTACATTCCATTTTTATGGGATACGATAACACCTCTCATGTGTGTTGAGGACTACCTCCTCATGAAGCAATGTGATTCATTTTTCACTATTGCTTTTCATGGATTGTAGAAACGTTACAGTTAGTATATAATTTTTATAAACAATGTATTATTATAAAAATAATGATATATTTATCTTTATGAATTTATAATATTCTTTCTTTCCTTTACACTCACATAATGATGATACCATTTTCCATGTATGTGTGGACAATTGCCTTTCTAATGAAATGTGACTCTCTTTTGAAAACCACACCAAATTGATGATATATAAAAATATATTTAAATAAAAACCATTTTATAAATTATATTATTCTAATTATATAAATAAAAAATATTACATTACTCATTTCCATAATGATCATTGAATAATGAAAATGTTACTCTAGCATACTTTTGACCTATTGTCTCCATAGAGATTGTATACATAACTTATCAAAACCATATTTCATGATTGATATTAGATTTATAGTTTATTTATATATATTATAATTTTTTAATGATTATTATTATGTATATTATGGTTCTATAAAATAAAAATAGGATCTAGAAGAATGATAACGAAACATGTGTGAGAAAACAAGGAAATTAACACCCAAAACAATGAAAATAATGAAGGATTTTTAATGAATGGGTCATAATATGTTATAGAAGGATCATATATGATATGATAAATATTAATATGTTTATTTAATTTTTTAATCACAAGATTAAAAATACTATAAATGTGGTTTAATCACGTTCAAAAAAAATGAAATTTGTAGTAAGGGATTCTGTATCAATTTCATTTAATTAAGTAATAATGTAATGTTATACAACTAATATCTATTATATTGTGTATATAATGGCCATTTTACATTTTATATAATTTATCATTAATAATTATAAAAAATTTAATTTTAAATTTTAATTATTTCATCCGCGATTATTTGACATGGGAATTACCAAGTGTTAAATAATATCATAACTCAATTTCATTTCCCTGTGATATATTAATTAATCATTGTCATTGTTATTCTAATATTATCATTATAATTAAATTTTTTAAATTAAATTTTATTTCAAATTATTTTATTAGTATTTTTAATTGATACACAATTTTAATTCATTGATTAATCCCCACTTCAATGATAATTTCTTAAGGGATTTCTTAAGTCAGACCCCATTCATTGTCTAAATGTCTTACATCATTGATTATGACATTCTAATAGTGTGTTAGTAATGATGTATGGTAATTTTATGTTAAATTTCCATTTATTTTAATTTGATTTAAATTTTACACACATAAGTAATTCATTTATTATTCCCCAGATCAATGATTTGATCTTTGTGAGGGACTTCATCTCAATTTACAATCCCTGGGGATTTATTCCCCACATCAATGATTTGATCTTTGTGAGGGACTTCATCTCATTTTCCAATTTTAATTATTTCAACTATGGTGAAATGATCAAAATATTACCAAGTGGTAAGATTTATTATAAAATCTCACATTCATCTATGATTGTAAAATTTATCTAGAAACAATCAATTATTTATACTCATTTTTCATTGTTTGTAAAAATTATTTTTATATATAATTTTCCTTGTTTGAGGAATATCATTATTTCCAAACTATGTACAATTTTTACATATGTTGTTTACCTTGTTAATTATATGATTGATTGGGGAAATATTTATAAATATATACCCTTTGATCCATACGGATACTTGATGTTAGGTAACAGAATTTCGGAATTAAATAAATTATTTGATATATTAGGAATCACTTAAACATGTAAGAAATCAAATTTTCCTAGTTACAGGTTTCACCTTGATTCCTATATTGTCTCGTGAGGTAAAATAATTCTTCAATGTAGATGGTTTTTTACCTAGTAGTTTTAAACATTATTCAGGATAAATATTAAATGTAATGTTATAATGTTCGAGGGAATCATGACATACAATAATAAAGAATTTTCTCAAAAAATAATTCTGTTATTATTATTTTTCAAGATATTTTATCTATGATATAATTAATGAATTAATTTCATTCCTAGTTGGTGATTAAATGGCATGTATTTTCAAATATTTACCTTTACAATTTGTTTATTCTATATCCAGTTAGGATGGTCATGTTATTGATTAAGTGGAATCATCTTTCAGTAATTTATTTTTCCATAATGAATATTATAGTAAAATTATTTGGATTTAATGTCTTTTAAGTTATTTACCTTTCCAATTTGAATATTATTATTGATTCATGAGATCTTTTATTTCACTAATCCATTACAGAAAATTTTATCTCACTCATATTTCATTTTTTTTATCGGTAATACATGTAGTATACTATAAATTTATTAATTTATATTCTATAGGGAATAATTATATTCATTAAAAAGTTAATTTTAAATTTTTCAATAAATTTTATTATTGGAATCATGAATATATAAATTATTTATTGAGACTATTAAACTATTTGGTTCATCAGAATATGATTTTCTATATCTTATAAAAATGAATTAAAGTAGGCCCCAACTCCGAGAATTGGGGTTATGTGGCCCTATAATAATTATTTGTTACAATATACAACTATTCATATATAAAAAATATTTATTTCTATAAGTATATGTACCAATAATGCTATAAATAAATTGTATCCAAAAGTTCCAGTACATTAGATGAATTGTAGTCCATGTAAAGTGCACCCACATGAAGGGTCTCGTGAACATACAAGTCAAATAAATTATAATTAAACTACATATGTTACGTTATTCATTTTTAGAATATTGAAATTTAAATTCATATCTTAATTCATCTCTGAATTGATTAATTTAAAATAATTTAATTTGAGAAAAAATTGGTGAATATTTATTTTTTCAGGGTTATAAAAAAATATGAAAATAATTATACATGTTAATATGTCATTTATTATCATTAGATATGCTAATTTTTTGTTAGTTAGTGATATAATTACATTTAAATTAAGTATATGTTAAATATTATTTCTATTTGGTTTTTGGGAAATTGTAATGGTTACGTTTCTATATAGGCCAAAAGTTAAATTTATTGAAATTAATGTTAATAGATAAATATATACATTATATTAAAAATATATATTATATCAGATTTTGGGTATTTGATTCCTATCCTATAATATGTAAAGGTTTTTGAAAGAGAGAGTGTGTGGTAATATGAAAATGATTATATTGATATCTCATTCTCAAATAGAGTTAACATTCTTCCAATGATTGTGTATTTTGTGTAAAGATATTAATTCTTTTGAAATCAAACCAAAATACCATAGATTATAAAATCCAGATAATTGGTGATATTTTTTTGATTATATATATGGTTTCTCACTTGGTTCTTTTGATCAAGTATTTGAATGTTAATATTTTCCAAATATTTTCTACATACTATTTATGAATGCTTCTTTCATACTATGGTTCCTTCATAAACATATCTTAAAATCAAAGTATACAATAGGTGACCATAACAACCCATATGATATCATTGTTAGGAATTTGGTCTTAATATTCTTTTTATTCTAAAATATTAATACTATGTGGGTATATTTTACCCTACAAATATCCATATAATGGTAAACATGTCATATTCTCTAATTCTAAATACATTACCAAGGAAAAGGGGGAATATATTCCCTTTCATATATTAATCTCATTATTTGTTGGTATCTAACCACCATCCATGGAAAAATAAACACAGGAGTATAAAATATAAATCCATATGTATCATTACATATGTGAAAATATCTTCCCAAGAAATAGAAATCAATTAT
This sequence comes from Viscum album, assembly GCA_963277665.1. NCBI lineage: Eukaryota > Viridiplantae > Streptophyta > Magnoliopsida > Santalales > Viscaceae > Viscum > Viscum album. The sequence goes on from OY728151.1 coordinate 861,884,652, forward strand.
GTATATTCAAATGTAATCCTATACAAATAATCATTTTTGAAGTAAATAGGTAAATCATTATTACAAATGTCCAAATAAAACATATTTAGAGATCATCACATTCTATAATAAACATTAAAAAACTTAGTAAAAATGTTCATTATATTTTATAATTTTGATATAACTGGGAATATTGTCCAATAAATTTCACATGTAAATTGAATGTGGTGAAATCATCACATTCCTCTAATTTTAAATGAGATAGCTAATGGAAAATCACATTTCACAACATAGAATTTCATTAACTGTAAAAAACTCATCAAACCTATCATATATATAACATAATAATACCAAGCATGCATCCTATTTCCAAATTGAATTGAATATAATATTTAGTATCAGAAATGATTAACTCTTTATTACTTTTGCATATCCAATAGAAACATTGTCAAGATCTATACAGCTATAATATTGGAAACCCTATTTATATTCATTGTTTCATGATATCTAAATAGTTAAACGTCAACTAATAATTACATTATATATATTTATAAAAATTTACTAAAAAAATCCACATCCCCTTACACATGATGTAAAAACACTTATCTGCCTCACTACATGATAACATATCAATTGAACTCCCCTCATTGGTTTCAAGCCCATGTTTAAATACATTATACATTAACTTCATTGTCATTAGTGACCATGGAATTGAGAGAAATCCACTATAGGATATATCATGTAATAAACAACATTACATTTTCCATAATAAATGATGAAAACCAATTTGGATTTATATAAAAACATACAAACTTGATATCCAAGAAACACAGATCATAACATACATGAAAACAAATATAAAATGATGAAAAATATTACGGCCCACAAGTCTAAATATAAAATATTTTCATCTTCCAAATATATCCATGTTATCAAGATTCATTTCAAACAAATCATATTCTAATTAAAATGTTCCAAAATAGGTTAATTATGAAACTAACAAATATGAAGTGAAATATTCAACGATTTCATTGATGAATAGTAATAGTCATACCTCTAGAAATCCACCTAGATAGATGAAACTCAAATTTAATCATAAATAATGAATAAAATAAATTATAGAGGGTAAAAAAACATGGAGTAAGTGGAATCCCATTAAACTACTAGAAATTGAAAATGTAGAATTCATGTTATTATTTTTTAAATATTATATTAACATAAATAATATTAATAAAATTAGGATATAATTCAATGTAACAATGTAAATCTAGGTGTAAATCTTCAACCAATAGAAAATGTATATCTTAATTGGAAATAGTTGTACTGTGATTATGATTTTCACTACATAGTGACCTAATCATGATTAACCATTATAGAGTCCTTATAAATTTTTTTACACAATACCCTATGTTATGGAATGAAACCTCTCTCATTATATATAATTTAATTTAAAATAGGACACAAGGAGTAACTCCATACCTTATTTATTCATTTCCATGCTCTATGACACAACACCATCCATTCTGATGTTATTTTCAATGATTGGAAAAAACTTACCCTCACATACACTGTATCACAACATGGTTTACCCATCCAAATAGTTGGTTTTCTTATTAATTTTTTAAACAACCTCCAAAATACTCTATGTAATTAATGTTAACAAAATACACAAAGTCTCAAAAATATTTAATAAAATTCATACCATGTTACTCGTGGTTTGTTACAACCTCCCAATTACATAGAAATTCATCATCGAGATAAATCACCAAACATATCTACTGAAAATATTTAACCTACATGATAGTGTATCAACCTATTATTTCCGCTATCTTTATTGATATTTTTATGACAAATGTGATCGTGTACTGGTGTTAATATCATCCGTTAAAATATTTCCAAACAATGGTCCACTATATGAATATTTAATTCAATGAATAATGAATTAGACTACATTTAAAATTCATTGATGTTTTTTTTTGGTTCAGGATCAGATCTATAATACTGGGATATATGAAGTAAAACAAGAATACTATGTAATCATCAATGAATCACTAATTAGTATTCTATGGTATAAATCGTATTGATGGCATCATACAACCCTATAAATCTTAGTGGAAGCATTCCTTAGAATTAAATATTTCAAAAACACAAAAAAATAATGAATATTATAAATACTTATTCAAGACCCTATAAAGATAGAGGAAATAATAATTAATTTTTTAATGATTAATATATTCTCTGATTGACATTAATCATTTCTAAATAAATCAAATATTTTTTAATGTGTCTTACAATAGACCCATCCAACTAATTTGAGGCCCCTCCACCTCAAAATAGTTTAGAGGCTATTATAATGGCCTCCCATTAAATTTATTTGAATTTACCATATGACGTAATCCATAATAACTATAATTATAGATTAAATAAACAAAAGGATGACGGTTAGGTCATACAATTCCAAAATCTATAACAAATTCTTGTAATATTTCCTTCATAATCCAAATGGCGTATTCAAACTACCCAAAAGTCAATAGATGGTTTACTATGTTCAAATTTAATTGACTTTACAATGAATTCTATAATCCTTTCAAAAATAATGATGTAAATTAGACACCTTGGCCTTATCTGACACTGCTTAAATTTTTTGAAGATGCAATGTCACTCAATCATACAACTAATCAATCTCGTTAATTGTGGGGTATCCTTGAAAAGTTAAAGAAGGGACACAGTGGTTAAATGGTCAAATATTTCCCATGCTATATCAAATCCATTTGGTTACTTCATCAACCCATCATAAAAGCATTCACAAAATGAGAATTTGTAATGGCTAAATATGATTTGTATATATCTAATGCTCTAACTCTAACAACTAACTGGTGAGGAATAAAAAAATAAACACCCTAATATCCATATTTATCTTGTTCCATTAATATTTTCTATTGACATGATGATACATATTCTTCTACCTAAGATTAGTAAACCATTTTTAGATTTATAAATCTCACATAAACCCCTTATAATTTTTTATTGGGACCATAACTCAACATCACATTTATAGGATACCACCAATATCTAATGTTGAATTTTCTAGACGTTATCCACCATATATATTGCCTCTCATAACCCAATAATATTATTTTTACATCTAACTATACATCACTATATATTGGATTGTGACAATAATGCTCATTACTATAAGGGTTATTCTTCTTTAATTCTACCGAATATTGAAATTCATCTTAGGGAAGAGATTGTATGGTTCCCCTCAATTTAAACCTTCTGAACCAATTGATACTACGCCATCCTACATCATTCATCATCCAGAACATTTCATTCAGTAAAGTGTTCATATAATATCTAATTCAAAGGACATTAGATAGTCAACCCACCCACCCTATATATGGTCTGGATAATACTATTAAAATATTTCTGACATGCTCTTATGTTCAATATGCACCATGAACCTCTCACCCAACTAGTAGTGTCTCAAAAATAAAAACACGTACACTACAACCGCAAACACTAGATCTGGTGTTATGTATTTAAATGAATTATACCATTATGTTTTTGACATATATGTGGATTATCTTTCATCCAATATCATTATTTTCCAAATCATCATTCCTAAAATGGCACAATACAATGAGTATTATTAACTATATTCTAGTAAATTATAGATTAGTACATATATGAAATCTTCATTTAACATTTTTAATAAACATCATCCCATTATTATTCAAATCAATCATCATCATTATGAATCGGCGGATGACATAAATTAATCTTTTAAAGTATCCAACTAATCCTAAGAAACAATAAATCCTTAAAAATTTATTAGGTTACTCACAAGAAAATTAAGATCTAATCCTTTTTATGGTGCACTGATATACTCGTATTTTATATGAAATTTCTTAATAATTTCAACTATATAAAATAAAAATGACACATTGAGAGCTTGGAATATAGGTGAGGCATTCTTAGTGATCTTTATACAATATATATGAGTTTATCATGACCATTCCTTTTTAATGAGTACCAAAAATTGTCTTACCCATGTAAAAAAACAGATGAAACAAAATATTTATGCGAATCCTTATTAATTTGGGCCATAATCACTTACATCATGTTTGTTAAATCAGATGACACTAAGAGGAACTCATAAAATTCAATCATTCTCCCAAAATTCATACAATGAATGACAACAAACCACACATGGAACAAATGATATTCGTACCTTTGATCGGTGATAGAGAATCAGTTAGATCCCCTCAATTTATAAAAAAAATTATATATTAATATGCGGATATCAATTCTTAACTGTCTCTAGATTCATTTTTCACTAATACACACATAAGAAATAATGACCATAATAGAAGAGCCCCATAGCGGTGGGCTTTGGAAAATTATTTCCTCAGCCATAATTTCCTTTAAATAGACCATTAAATTTATCAAATATATAAGAGTAGTTTAATATGATGTAATTTATATTGGATCTATACATTTCATTTGATTGATTAAATACTATAACACTACCGTAATTGGAACCATAGAGAATCCCTTATGAATCAAATACTGACATTGGCCTACAATAGGATAAAAACCATGAATACCATCTCCTTGGGATAACTCTAAAAAATAATCAATGACCTATATACAATCAGCCTAATATATTCAAGGTCATGTCATTAATGACTTTACTAGAAATATATATATCTAAAAATGGTATAATTGTAACGGATCGAACCTCTCTGGTCCATTCCATTACTGATATCTGGTTTTTGGGGTGTTCTGGGAGGACCAGGGGACTTATCCCCAATATATACTCAAATTTCTGATTCTATGTATAGTGTTTCCCACATCGGCACGTGAACAGTGATTCCAGGATTAATATGTGTACAATGTTTCCTACTTTAGTAGGTGTGTAGTGTTTCTATGATCGGTAGGTGTACAATGTTTCTAGGATTATTAGGTGTACTATGTTTCTAGCATCGGCAGGTAAATAGTGTTTCCATCATCAAAATGTGTATACCGTTTCCATGATCGTTTGGTGTACAACATTTCCAGGATCGATAGGTGTACAATGATTCTAGCATCAATAGGTGTACAATATTTCCAGGATTTGAAGGTGTACATTATTTATAGGATCGGTTGAAGTACAATTTCTACATCACTGGAAGGTGTTAAATTTTTTCTTAGATTAGTATGTGTACATTGACTCCATCATCGGTAGGTTTAATGTGTTTCTAGGATCAGTAGGTATACAGTGTTTCCATGATTAGGTTGGTGAACAGTGTTTCTAACTTCCTACAGTTTCAACCAATTCACATTTTATTTGACTTAAAATGAGTTAAAGGATAATTTTGAAAGGTTTTAAGGTCTATTAATAGACATTAACTCCTATTTTAATTTTCCAAAGGCTCAGGATGCCTTTACATGGTCAAACCAAGTGGTTTTATTTGATCCTCATTTAATGGAAAATCCAGTGTATGTTAAACTACTGCTAAACTAAATCTTCTAAAGGGATAATATATCTTACTTCCTTCTTCTACCATATTGTTACCTTGTGTGAGATAATAAATCTTATATTCTTCCCATATTAGAGGTTTAATCAAACCTTAATCCTTGGATATTATCTCCTTGATTTTTTTTCCTATTGCATTTGCACCTCTTGTTTTGGTGAAAACAACATGTGTCTATCTGTCATCAATTGATCTATTCTTGTGTTTTCCCTCCATCATTTTTTACCTATTTATCTTTTCCATGTTATGTAATGTTATATCAATTCTTCTAATGGTGTTTTCTTGGGTATCTGTTTGTCTAGTCATGCCCTGAAGTCCTTAGGTGGATGAAGATGTGAGCGGAAAGGTGATCGTAATCTGTTGTGTGGATCGATCACGTATAAAGAACATCATGAACCTTTTCAGTTGGTGGATTCATTTAATCTCTATTATTTTATGTGAAACTGTAGAGTTATCATGTTTTATCCCATGGGTCAAAATGCAATTAGCATAATAAATATTTGAACTAGATAAATAAATTAATATCAATCATAATTAATGCCTCCTATTTTTCTATATATAGTGATATCAATGTGTTATTTTTTAATCATTTCATTCTTAATGGAAACAGATAAAGAACATAAACTATGATTAAGTATAATTATTTTTCAAAACTAGATTCATGTAAATGAATATTGTTGTTGTTGTTGTAATCTGATGTTAATCAAACTAATGTTGTATGCTTGTTTAATTTTTTGAGTTAGTTTACAATTTATGTTTCCTGTAGTTGAAACAATAAAATTATAAATTGGTTAATTCCAAATGTATTAATTAAAATACTATTCATAAAAATATAATTCCATATAGGGTTCTAAGTTACACTCATTATTGTGAGGCCATGTCCCTTGTTCTTTAGAGTCTTGATTTCTCATTATGTTTGAAGTTGGATTCCTTAATTAACACCCAAGATCCCAGTTGATATGATGTTAGTTTTCTTCTTCTGTTGTTGTGATGTGATCCTATATGGCTGGTGTGATATGTGGGGTAGGGAGGCCCATTGCCTATGGCAGAAGATGATGACTAGAGTTCCAAAATGCATCGGTTTATGCTAGTGGGTTTCAAGGAGGAGAATTGAGAAGATGAAATTGGATGGATGTGAATGTTAGTATGTTATATGAAATTTTTTTGTGTTATATATTATTTAAATTCCACACATCTCATTGTAAATTGTCTATATTACCCTCCAACCAAAAGGGGAAAATATGACCATGGATATCTACATGATTTCTGTGTTTTGACTCTTGAGAGAATATGGGTTTATAATCCTATTTTAGGTGGCAATGACATGACGGGTAGTTCATTGACTCACCGTGTTGATCTACCTAGTGTTTAGTAGTTTAGAATGTTGTACTAGAATTCCTAGTGATATGGGAAAGTAATAATGAAGCTAATAAATGATTGAATGAAGGATTATTAACCCATTGGGTTTGAGCTTGTTGGGACGCAATGCTGAGGTTGTAATTTAATGGAATAGAGAAATCTAGGTTTGATGTAAATGAAACGTAATGTGGAATTGTTAATGGTTGATTAATGTTTAGTGATTTAATTTAGATAATCTAAAACTGATTAAAATGGAATAAATTAATGTAATGAAGCCTTTTAAAATTTGTTTTTCTTATAGGATACCTAGTCTTATAAGTGACTTCTAGGAGTCCGAGAGATATTTTCCACAGTTGAGTTTAAGGCCCGGTTATTCCCATAGTGTGGTATTCGTCGAAATTATATTCTATACATTTTTTTGATTTTATAAGATACTACACCCTATCAGTACGGGAAATTGAAACCCTAGGGATTCTGAGTCCTGGGGGTGTTTCCCCCCATCATTTTTGTGGGAGGATGGATGGATGACAACCCATTTTTCCCCACTCTCTTATTTTGGTAGTTACAGGTACTAGTAGGAACTACAATAATTTTTTACTATATATGTGTGTAGATGAATGTAATGGTTTCTGGTTATTAACACACATATATTTTGGATATTGTTACCTATGGACTACTATAGGATTAATGGTAATAGGCTATGATGGCCTAAAAATCCTTACTCAGTGTATGGACTATAATATATTGGGGTTTAATGCATGACATATGATACACGCTATGCGAGCTGTGGTGGCTCCCCAAAACTACATGGATACTCTTTTATGTGGACGTGGTGGTTGTGCGGTATGAGGTGCATATTGTGGTGTTGATCCCAGGTATCTGTAGGCTATAATTTTTGGAGATTGAAGCTTACGACGTGTGATATCAGTGAAAAGCAGAAAACAAGTGGGGAATTAGTAGCAGGGTGTGCTTGATAATCATTATTATATTATATAAACATATATGTGATACTTTGTGAGATTATCCATGGTGATTTTTGGGAATATAGTACAATTGTTTAGGTGAAAAGTAGGTTTCACTTGTAGTTCACAAGGGTTTAGTATGATTTATTTAATTTTTCATGAGTGGCTCGGGAGAGGATACTACTGAGTATACTATTATACTCACCTTATGTATGTATAATTTTTTAGGTCACTTCGAAAAGGTTGGAGATCAGGGAGGATACTACTCACTTGTCGTTTTATGGGAAATTTGGGCTTCATGGTAACTGATATTATACCATTACTTTGGTACTTGTAGTATTCCCTTCTTGTTGTTGTAGTATTTCCTGAAAATACAGATGTGTACATGGGGTTTATTTTATATTGCAGTCTTAGATGGAGTTGGTTGGTATATATCATATCTATCTATATAGAATGTGTTTTCAAAGAGTGTAATTCTTCCTATTTGTGTGTTTTCAATACCCTAGGTCCTAGTCTCCAACCTATGTCATATTGATGGTGCAACTCGGGGGGTCACAATATTCATTCTAAAATTTCCGACCTGGGTGGGGTTCACCTTATGGCGAGGGGTTCATGACAAGAGTTTTATCAAAAGTTAGGCTGAGGGATAGGATATAGTTGGGTTTTTAACACATCTGAGGTTTCATTGGTTGGTAGGGAAGTAGTGTCTGATAAGTTGAAAATGTAATGAAAAAACTAGAGACTGGATGAGACATAGGTATTTAGGGTCCCCATTGATCAGATGGACTATCCTTTATGTTTATAGTGACAACAAAATTAAGTGATACTAGCTGTAAGGAGCGACCTAGGAAAGGATCGGGCATCAATATTATTTGTTCCAGTGTTTGAATGTGTAGACCTTCAGATATGTTAACCTAAGATGAATAAAAAAATTACTAATTAATGTTGAGTATTTTATATTTTAGGTTAAGAAGATTAGTATATTTATTATTTTATAGGTATGGCATCAGGTTGACGACCTCAATAGGTTCACGCATAAGATAATTAGCAGGTTGTGCCCGCAGATCACCACAGTGTAGAGGTTGACGACAATGACACTTGTAGGATGATACACTGAGAGATTCAGTGTCAGAGTCTGCAGAAGTCTGGGGAATCCATTTTAGATGTTGTCATCGATGACTGGCTGGTGGAGGTTCAGATATACATTTTTTTGATTCGTGCTCGGATATAGAAATGGGTGTCATTGGATTTGATGATGTTGTATGAGGCAGCGAGGTAGTGGTGGTTCTTGTTCCTTGGGGATCACAAGGAGTCAATAATCTCATGGGATGTGTTTTGAGACATGTTTAGAGTTGAGTTTCTTTCTTTTATTGTGAAGGCTTCATTTCTTCATGAGCTTCTTACCAATTGATATGGGAGTTATAGTGTGTGAGAGTTTGGAATCCATTACATGAACCTTTTACGATATGCTTCTGACCTATTCCCATATTATGAGTCCAGGTTGATGAATTTTGAAGAGGCATTGCAACAAAATATCCAATGTTATGTCACCCTATTTTTTATAAAGACATATCTTAAGGTACTGGTGATGGTAGAGTTTTTCAAGAGGACATTGGCAAGAATAAGTTCATTGTGAGTAGGGATTCGCCATGATTCCTCACCATGCAAAGTTGTGGTTTGTTGTTCCCAGTATTAAGGGAAGGAGATTTTTTGATCAGTCGATTGTAGTTCCTAGCCCTCAACATCTCATTTCTCAAGGTACATCAGCTCTCATGCCTATTCCATGTGATCCAGATATTATTTTTCTTTTGGAGTATGATGTCATCAATAACGAGACTGCCCAAACATTCAAAATAATAATAATGCACCAGGTGTTTCACTCTATATTCCTCCATCGTGGCAGTTCCAAAAGAGGCAATTGAAACAGAATGTACTAGAATTGGATTATCAAAGAGAATAAGGGGTAGGAAGAGGAAATCCCCATAATTCTACCAATCTATAAAGGGAATAGAACAACCATGGTGTTGGTCATCATCAGAGTTATATTGGTCAGAGAGGAGGTTGTGGTCATCTTCATGCTTTAGCGTTGCCAGTTCTAGGTGAGAAAAACATCATTCGAGGTACAATTTATTTATTTCATAATTGGGTATATGTCAATTTCTATTCCAAAGAGACACCCTAATTTGTATAACCATACTTTTTCCATGATTTTAGACTTGAGGAAGATAGGATTCCAGTGATCTTGGTGTTGACTACGCTAGTTAGAGGTCGAACTGAATTATTTGAAATATTTATAGAATATAAGCTAGTTCTAGGTCAGCACCACTCAGGGGGATATTTTCAATTATTACAGATTCATATATATGATGGTATTATCATCTTGGATTGTTTTTATTTAGTACATGATATCGTTAATTTCATCAGGATGAAGGTGGTGTTCATCATTGGTAATGGAGAATTGGTGGTGTTTTCTGGTGATCAAGACCCTCAGATAGGTCAAAGGAATGTTCCGCCCATATCATCCATGTTGGTTGAGAAGATACTATGTTCATTAGAGGTTCTGAATTTTTCATTTCCTAGGGTCATAGAGAGAACCCTAATGTGTTTCCAAAAGTGGTTTTAGTATTACCCCATCAATGAAAGATCGTGTTTGGTGTCGAGCTATAACCAGAAGAGTATCATATCACTATGTATCCATACAAGATTGACCATTTTGAGTTAAAGGAATCTTCTTATACAGTTTTATGGTCAGTTATTAGGTAGTTTTGTTTGTGCAAGTGTGTCACTTTGGGGCTCACGAGTTTTGTTCATGAAGAAGGCTGATGGAAGTGTGCGATGTTTATCGATTATCATATCTTGAACAATGTGATAGTGAATAATCAATATCATTTTCTGTGGATTGATGATTTATTCGATCAAGTGAAGGGCCCAATATGGTTCTTGAATATCGACTTACGGTCTTGATATCCTCAGATTTGTTTGAAGAATGTAGATATCCCAAGGACTCCATTATGTTGCCTTCATGGGCATTACGAGTTCTTTGTAATGTTGTTGAGTGTAACTGATGTTATAGTAATGTTTATAGGATTGATGAAAGATGTGTTCTGAATGTTCTTGGATAAGATCAAGGTGGTTTTCATTGACAATATCATTGTGTAGTCCACATTTGAGGAGGATCATGCTGAGAATATTCATGCCATTTAGGGTTTTCTTCATCAATAGAAGCTATTTGGGAAGCTATAAAAATGTAATTTGTGGGAATGAGATGTTCATTTAATGGTCCATGTGGTTTCATGGTAGGTAGTAACTATGGATCTATAGATGATAGAAGCGGTTTTGTCTTGGAAATCCCCCAAGATAGTGGTAGAGGTGCTTATTTTACATTGTATTGCAGACTACTAAATGATCTTTGTAGCATATTTCTCTTGGGTTGTGACTCCTCTAACATCCCTGACTAAGATGGATCAAGTGTTCGTTTGGAATAATCAGTGTCAGGATGATTCAGAGTATATGAAAGAGAATTTTTTATGTGCTATAGTTCTTTTTCTTCCAGGAGACGGAATTCAGTTTGATGTTTTCTACAATGCGAATCATATGGGGTTAGGTAAAGTTAGGATGCATCAGAGATAAATTATTTCTTATTAGTCTCATCAGTTGCCTCCACATGACTGTAACTACACCACCCATGACCTTAAGATGGTAGGTGTGTAGTTATCTAGGATTCTGTGGTGACATTACCTCATTGGTGAGAGATTTGTGGTTTTCACCGATCATAAGAGGATGAGGTATGTTTTCTCCCTAAATTGCATGAACATTCAGAAACACAAATCGATGGAGTTTGTACAAGAATACAACATTAAAATATCATATACACATGGAAAGGGGAATATTCTGGATGATGTTCTACACAAGAAGTGATGTTGTAATTCAGTGCGTGAGTCTAGTGATTCCTGGAGAGCGATGGAAGAAGTGTTTGCATTGCATCTAAATATGTAAAAAATAGGTGGCAGAGGTGACCTTTTTCCAATGATGGTGAATTAAACTCTAGTGAATCATATGGAAGAGTCCTAGTTGGGGGATCTATACGGAGAGGTTCGGAGAGACTGAGTTGTTTATGGCCAGGATCCTAATGGTTGGGTTGAGGACAAACAACACTGAGTGTTTTCTCATGAAAGGATTGTTGTTCCTTTGGTGATGCATGAGAATGTTCTCATAGAATTCCATAGTTCACCTTTAGTTGTGCATCCTATCATGATAAGGTTGTATCGAGTCTGGAAGAGTCTGTTTTGGTGGCCTAGGATGAATCATTCAGTTGTAGAGTTTTTGACTCAAGGTTTTTTCTTCCATTAGGGGAAGGTTGAGCATTGTGTCCCAAGTGGTTTTATGCAACCATCATGATTTCCTCAGTGGAAGTGGGAGGACATATCAATGGACATAGTTACTACTATACCTCGAGATCAGGGAGAATATGATGCTATTTGGGTGGTAGTGGACAGTTTAACTAACTTATCCCACTTCATAGTGATCAAGGAGTCGAGCTCAGTGGTGGTTTTCTTGCGGTAGTATGTGGAGAAGGTGGGAAGACTCCTCTAAGTAATGATGAAAACTATTTCCGATCGAGACACTCATTTTACCTCTAGGGAGTGGAGGGGTCTCCAGCATAAATTTGGTTCTTAGAAATTCTATAGCACTACTTTTCATCAACAGATAGATGGTCAAATAGAGAGGACCATCCAGACAATTGATGAAATGTTGCGCTCTTATGTCCAATATTTTTCATGTTTGAAGATGAGGCAAATACCATTGGTGAAGATATATTTTTATAACAGTTTTCACTCAACCAGCTGTATGACAATATTTGAAGCATTTTATGACTGATCATTTAGTTCTCTATTATGTTGGACTAGGGTTGGAGAGTTAGTAATTATCAGACCTGAACTAGTGAAGAATACGATAGAGATTGTACAGGTGATTTGTGATAGGATGAAGATAGTGCACGATCATTAATAATCATATGAAGATCAATGGAGGAGACCTTTGTAGTTCGATCTTATGGATCACATGTTTCTAAATGTGACTCCGCGTAATGGGGTAGTGATGGTTTGGTCATGGTATTATGTTTTCTCCCATGTATGTTGGGCCTTTCGAGGAATTTGATCATTTTGGAGTAGTGGAATATCGAGTATCACTTCCCCATTAGATGATCTAGATACATGATGTTTTTTATGTTTCACATCTCAGTCGTTATATTCATGATGAATCTCAAGTCATTTATTAAGGAAGATATCAATGTTATTGATGATGCGACCTTTGAGGATCACCCTATGGAGATCCAAGACAACAAATAGAAGGTGTTGTGTGGGATTTATATCCCCTTCGTTCTTGTATGGTGGCGACACAGTGGTGTGTAGGAGATTACATGGGAATGTGAGTTTCATGTATGTTCTCAGTACCCCATATTTGTTTCTTGTTTAACTCTATTCTTGAGACCGTGTTCACCTTTTTTTATAGACCAATTGTGTTTAAGAGATGGATTTTGATTGTTTCTTCTTGTGGATTGATCTCTTTTGAGAGGTATCTCGATGGTTGGTTGTTTGGACACCATTTCTATTTCCCTTTAGGTTGGTTTTGAATTCATGAGGATGAGAATGTATTGAGAGGATTCTATTGTAATGTCCTAGACCTCTATTGTCCAATACATTGCTGAAATCTGGTGTTTGAGGTGTTATGGGAGGTCCAGGTTACTTATTCCCAACTATTTTCCAAATTTCCAGTTCTATGTACAATGTTTCCATTATCGTTTGGTGTACTCTGTTTCCATGATCGGTGGGTGTACAATGTTTCCAGCATCGGTAGGTGTACTATGTTTCCTGGATTTTTTCGTGTATATTGTTTCATAGATCAGTAGATGTGCAATTTCTCCTACATTGGTAGGAGTACGGTGTTTCTAGGATCAGTAGGTGTATAGTGATTCCAGCATGGGTAAGTGTATAATTTTCCCAGCATCATTAGGTTTACAATGATTCCATTATTGGTAGGTGTATAGTGTTTTCAATATTTGTAGGTTTACAGAGATTCCAGCATTAATAGTTGTAGATTGTTTTCAGCATTGGTATGTGTATATTGTTTCTATGATCAGTAGGTGTACAATGTTTCTAAGATCAATTAGGTGTACAATGTTTCCATATTTTAATTGTTTTTCCCCATTGAAATTTTTTTGGATGTAAAACACATTCAAGGCCTTGTTTGAAAAAATATAAGGCTGATTCAATTCCCCTAACTCATATATTAATTTTAGTTTTTCTTGGTATGCCTTTACATGGTCAAACTAGGATGTTTAATGTGACATGGTTTTAGTGGAATATCTAATGTATGTTAAAATGATAGTCCAGTAAATATTCTTAACAGACGAGATATCTTCCTTCTATGTTCTACCTTATTGTTCCCTGGTTTGATATGCTCAACCCTTTTCATCTACCCATTGGTCAGGTGTGATAAATCCTTAATCCTTAGATCTTTTACTGTTGAAATATGTTTTTCATGTACGTGCACCACATGTTTTGGTGATAGAACAAAGTATCAATCTCTAATTGATAAGATGGTATGATCTACCTCTGTTCATGTGTTCAATTCTATAATTTTTCCCTGAATCTCACTTCCATGTAATGGTATGTGATCTCCATGTTTGTATTGGAGTTTTATTAGGTTCTAGTTGGTGTAGTCGTGTCATAGCATCCCCGGGTGGATGTAGTTGTCACGAGGGGGAAATTGTAATCTGTTGTGTGGATCAATCACGTATAAATAATTTTATGATCTTTTTGAGGTATGGGATTCATTTATTCTCAATACATTCACATTGAAATATAGAGTTAGCATGTGTTTTCCACTAGATTATAATTGAATTTACATAATAAGTATTTAAACTAGATAAAAAAATTGATATCGATCATTTTTATTTCCACCTGTTTTGGTAGATAGTGTGATATAAATTATTTCCTTGTTTATATTTCCTTTATTGATGGTAATTGTTAATTAATATAAACTAGGATTTATTATAATTATGTATCAATGATAAAGGTGAATGTAAATGAATCTCTTTGTTATTGTTGTAAATTTATTTTAATCAAAGTAATGTAGTAATCATTTTTTATTATTTGTGATATCTTACTTCTATTGATTTCTATATTTTGATGAATGAAATAATAAATTGGTTAAATCTAGATGGATTACATAAATGACTGTTTGATAAAAAGATAATTCCCGATAGGGTTCTGAGTCACCCTCTTTCTTGTAAGGCCAAGTTAATTATTCTTCAGAGACCTAAGTGATCATTATGTTTGAAGGTGGGATACCTTATTTAAGAGACAAAAGACAAGATGATATGACGTTTGATTTCCTTCTTCTTATGTTGTGATATGAGCATGGATGTCTTTTGTGATATGTGGGGGTAATGAGGCTCATGTGTAGTGGAGAAATTGATGCCTAGAGTGGCGATATGCATTGGTTTGTGATTCCCTGTGTCAAGAAGGACACCAGAGATGATGAAAAGAGTTGGACGTGAATATTTGGATTTTAGATGAATCCCGATTTTTGTATATATGAATTACAATCCACACTAATCATTGAATTTGGTCTTCCATACCCGCCTTCAGAAATTGACGAAGACGTGTGTGGTGTGCCAAATTCTTTCTTTTTTTAGCTTTTCAATGGGGTATGGGTCTAGTCTCTTTATATATGTGTAAATACATGATGAGAAGATCATCTACTAACCTTTTTTACCCCCCATATGATTAGTATCTTAGAATTTTTTTATAGAGTGCATGGGAATATGAGAAAGTAATAATGAAGTCAATAAATGACTAAATGAATGATGATTAACCCATGGGGATAGAGCTTGCTAGGATGAAATGTTGTGTTTTCAATTTAATGGAACAATGGACATTGGTTGTGATGTTATTGATACGTAATGTGGAATGGTTAATGGTTAATTAATCATTAAATAATTAATTATCTTAATGTGAAACTGATAAACAAAGAGTATAAAGTAATGAAATAAATTACTTTTAATTGTTGTGTTCTTATAGGATACCCAGTCATATAAGTGGCTATCGATAGATTTAGAGGCATTATCTATAGTTGAGTCTATGATAAGGTCATGCCTAGAGTGTGGTTGTGAGATATATTATATTCTACACTTCTTTTGTTTCTATACACTACTCCACCACATTAGTTATGGAAACTGACACCCCAGGGATTCTGAGCCTTGGGTGTGTTTTTTACAACATTCTATAGGGGGGATGGATGGTTGACTACCCCCATTGGCCATTATTTCTACACTTGATAGTTACTTTTTTGGTAGGCTCAATAGTCAGTTATCCAAATATATTTGTGTATAGGGATGAAATGTCTTGTGGTTATTCACACACATGTATTTTGAATACTGTTTCTTATAAACTACGATAGGTGTAATGTGTATAGGCTATGATGGATGGAGGATACATACCATGTGTATGGAATATAATGTCCTGAGGTATAATTCTTGATGTATAATACACATTATACCTGTTATGGTGGCTCCCAGAAACAACCTGGTAACTTTGGTTATGTGTACATGGGAGTTTTGCTGCATGAGATGCATATTTTGGTAATTCGTAAAAATGTTTGTGGGAAAGCCTTTTTAGAGAGATATTATTAAGATGTGTGGCATTGAGGAATGTGTAAAACTAGTGAGGAAGTGGTACAGGTTACCCTTGATATTCATTATTCTATTATATACTCTTGTAAGTGATACTTGGTGGGTGTAGCCATGGTGAGGTTAGGAACATAGTATACAAGTTTAGGTGACAAGTAAGTTGTATATGTTTTTTATAGTGCATTAGAATTCTTTCATTACATTTTTAAGAGGGGATCATTCGAGGATCAAGCTGAGTATACTATTATACTCACCCTATTTATATATAAACTATTTTTCAGGTCCCTTATTGAGGGTTCGAAATGAGGATAGTTACTATGAGCATGTGGTTTCATTAGTGGTTCGGGTTTATTGGTCAATGTATTTTTTACATTCATTGGTACTTGAAGTATTCCCTTTTAATTGTACTACTTTTGTGTGACATTACATATTTGTACTTGGGATTTCATTTATATTTCAGTCTGTGTTGGAGTTTTTTTGTGACTATATTATCTCTCTCTTAGGCATGTTTTCTCTTAGAGGGTAATGCCACTCATTTGTGTGTCTACTACTCCCTTGTTTCTAGGTGCCACCCAAGGGCCTACTGGAGGTTGGACGTGGGGGTCACTCTCTCCCTTTTCACAATTCCATTTATGGAGGTGTACAACTTGTTGGGAGAGGTCATGACAACAATAATCACCCACAAGAGATTCTAATGATAGCCATTGAAATTTTAAATTGTTGTTTTCTCAAACATTATTCATTCAATCTATACGAATGATAAAATAAGAACTTGAAATCTGTTAAATAATATTATATATGATTATAACCAATAATCAAGATTGTATATCATAGACCCCATTGAATGAACTCAGATCACACCAATATAGGAATTTGATTAAACAATACCCTTGGGGTATATTCTATGATAATCCCAAAATAATTAGCTTCCTAAGAATAAATATGTGGGGTTTGATACATCTGTATTGAATAATGTAATCACCAGGGATAATTTAACTAAAATAATTACTCAAATATTCAATGGACAATATCCATGATCATAAAAAGACAGACTGATATCATAAAACTAATTTGAGACTATACTCTATAATAGCCCCTGTCACTTACATCCTTAAAGTAATTACTCTAAATGAAATTATTTTAGGAATCCCATCATCCTAAAATCCTTAATTAGGTTGATAAACACTAATCACCACTCTATTTTAAATTAAAAAATTAAAATCTAATTCCCCATCCCTAGCCATTACTATCACCACTTCCCCATAAATAAGACTCTGAATAAATTATACATTTATCCCATCTACACGCTTGAATGGAACTATATTTTCAGTTAGTGGCACATGAATCTTGTATACCCCCCTCCTTTCCGTATAATAACAAATTTTAGGATCCTTATCTCATAACAGAAGATATGAATCATAGTCCTAACAACCCTATTTAGAAACACTCCACTGAAATTCACCAAATAAATTCTACATACTAAATGAATATATAATCTTTGATTAAATATAAGTATCACACTTTTTACATTCATACACCCTACAAGGTTAAAAATAGATATACCGGTTTGTTTCAATACCTTTGTAAACGAATTATGGCATTAAACATTCTAATAAACATATGTAAGATGACCTAATAAATCTAAAAAAAGTTGAACCCAAGAAATATCATCAACCACTAGTATGGGAACAAATTACTGAAAAAGAATAAAACAAGGGGAATGACTCACCATTGTCGTAACCAAATTAATAAGATATATAAACTAATGAGGTCTATAATTTCAAATTCGTTTATTATATAAGTACTCAAAAAATTAAATTCATTTAATTATAGGACCACAATACGATCTTCCTCGACTAATACACCCTAATCATTATAGGACGCCCCTATATTGTAGGATCCCAATTATTTAATAAGACACACCACATTTATTTTCATATTTATATCTCTTTTTGGTAAAAGAAATGCTTTTTAAGAATATGGTGATGTATTTGGTTTTATAGGGGTTTTGGTCCATGTAATTGGTTGAAAATATGTTATATTATAAAGGGAACACATTTGGTGCATGGTTAATAGAAATTGTTCACCTTAACCATGTAGTATATAATGGAATAGTACACTGTTTAAAAATAATTCAAGGGGATCCAATAAACCATTTGAAAATGGACAGATCCATTTTGTATGGCCACCACATCGTTTGTCAAATCATGTGGTCTCCCTCGAAGAGCGTGAGACCAATCCACTTATTGGATAGATAGTGGAGCATGGTTGGTGTAATTTTATGATAATCATGAAGGAAAATTGTTCACCTTATCAAATAGGGGGAAGTTACCCCCCACACCCCCCATCGTTGGGATTTAATGGTTTTAACCCAAATTTCCCCCCGCATTTATCATCTATAACCTATTTAAATGAAAAGGATCCTCCCTATATTCCATGGGATGATTATACATTAATTATTTTCTATTTGGAATGAGTTTTAGTAATAATTAAGGATATAGATGAGTATAACACTCTAGTTTACTATTATTTATAGAAAAAGGGCATGTTCAGTTTTTATTATCCTTCAGAATAACTAAAATCATGTTTTTCTAGTAGCTTCTATGTGTGGCATTTGAAGGGTGTTTTATTTTAAATTCAAGGATACATTCTAGAAATCATCCATCTATTAAAATAATGTAGGTGGTCTAAAAATTATATCGAATGATCTATATTCCCAATTAAATGTATATATGGTAGGGTTGCGGTAGACTCTTACTGTCTTTTTTTTTCCTTTGAAGGAAATTGTAATTTTATTAATTGAATAATCAATTGAACCCCTCATTGTCCTTCTGGTATCCCATGATAATGATTATACCAATAATATAGACTCCCATGGGGTGTTCCACTCCCTTGAACATGAAATATTGGGATGTACATTGATAAATTGAATGATTTATGATATTAAACCAAATATATATATAATTTACTCATTAGCATTGAATGTTGGTATGATTTTATTATATTTAATAGTTTTATAATTGATAGTGGTTAAATGGATGGATGTGATAATTAGTTAAATGGGATTATATTCATGTTTAAATGGATTTTAAGGGGGCATAAATGGTTATACTTTGTTAAAATGGTTCAATGGTACTGGGTTTGGAATTGTAAATATAATGATTTTAAATAATCATGGAAATTAGATTAAATAGAAATGGTTCACCCATATTATTTTTCTATAATAACATTTTTATTGGTGATTATCCTATTCAATTTTAAAAAATGGTTGGTGGGATATTGGACTGATACTCCACTCCCATGGGTGGACTCGAATGATGTTCCATGCCCCCGATACATATCGGTTTTTCGGTGAATGCATTGATTCTATTGAAACCAAATGTATTGACATGGAATTATATATCATGTTTGGGATAGTCAAACATAGTATTCCAAATATGAGATGAATTAATTGAATTGGGATCCATGTTTTCTATCTTGTGACATTTTAATATATGTCTTAAGTGTTTGGCCCTGGAAGAAACAGATTTGATGTAAAATGGGTAAAACATGTCTTTAGATTGAAATTAATTTACCTAGTAAATGTTAAATGATGGACCTATTTTAGTTTAATGATTTCATTAATACTTGTACTTCATCAAACACAATATTAGACAATATAATTTTTATACACCAATGGTGGTGGCCTACTATGTTTTAGTCACAGCCTACTCAGGCTACCATTGGGTAACTGAGAAGTCTTCACTATTGTAGATCATGAGAAGGGAAAACTCCCTATATTTTAGGGTTTATTTCGGATATATTGAAATTCATGGATGAAGGGACAAGGCCTAATTTCAAACACATTATTTTATTCTTCAATGTTTATATATTTTCGGTATTCCATTACAATAGGTACTCTATGACATGGCTTGTAATATATACTTCTTGGTTGTGGTCATGTAAAATGTTTTGGGAAATTGTTTTTGTAAATAATTATTATTCTTTTTATCATTATTTATATTACTTCTACCATGGATTACATCAGTAAAGAAGCTATAGTCTCCTGACATGATTTACCAGGGCCATGCTACTAGTCGTTAGCCTCAAGTATATGGGGAGGAACATAAGATATCATATGGTGAACCAGCTTGGGGGCAGATAATCGCACCTAGGATGGGTCATTATAAAGTTTTATCATAATGGTTCTTTATGTTATTTATTTTTAGGGATTTGAGACAAGATAGAAATTATATTCAGGCCTTTCAATTGAGATCATGCATGGGGGTATCTATCCAATGTATGGGGAAAACAGAATACCCATGGTAGGATTATTTTCTTTGATATTATAGTTATCGTTATATGTTATTTAAAATTGAGTGATGTACATGTAGTATGGTGTTATTAATTGTTTAGATATCATATATGGCCTAGTATGGCCCAGTTATATATATAAATGCATCATTCTAGAAACATAGGGATTCATATGATATACATAATGAAATATGCAGACCGTGAAATGGGTTATGGTGGGGTATGGGAGTTCAAAATTCAACTTGATTAATTTAAAATTTTATTGGAAATGTTCCATATATAAATGTTATTGTTTTTGAATGAATTATAAGATAGTTATTTGATGGTTTGAAAAAGTTTTTAATGTGAATTGAATAATTGGGAGTCAATTTAACCCTTGTTTGAAACAGACTAGGTTGGGAGTGGTTATGAATATTGGTGGGTCAATTGTTGTGTATATAAGGATAGTTTATGCGGGGTAACATGTATTCATAGAAGTATTAACTAATTTATATTGTTGTTAATGTTATATATAATGTGTTTTAGATGTAGAATTAGAATTATAGATAGATTCCATCATGATGGAATCTACTATTTTGGAGATATGGGGATATCACCAAGAATTATCCTCCAGTAGAGGGTAAAGAACCCCCATTGATTGTGGATATTATATGCATGATCTTTTCTATTTGAATATATATAATTTTATTCATTTAATAGATTGAGTACCATGGATGGATGGAACTATTATGTTAGATTGCATAAGCTAATTCTAGCTACATAACCCTTCAATGTTATCTATAGAGGGTGGACATGAGGAACCAAATATTTTTATTACATTATTCTCGATGATTATTGATAAATTGGAGACAAAATATGAAAAATAGGTAATTAGGAAATGAATATATTTCAAGGACTTGTAATGATTTGGTGGGATATATAGGTTCTAGATGAGAAGACAGAGGGCATTGTGTGAGAATAATTGATGTAGAAGTTCCTGGAAAACATTTACTTTGAATTCTTAAAGAATACACTGGATGAAAAGTTTAGGAACATGAAAATGGGTGTATAATGGTAATGGGTAATGTTAAAATATTTACATATTTTCAACATATTTCATCAATGTTAGAAGGGGTGAGGTGATCCTTGTTTGGCGTTTTTTGAATTGGCATAGATGTTGATCATGACTCATGTAAATGTCTTCCACATGAAGATGTTTTCTATGGTATTGATTTAGGATGTCATTTCTAAAGGGTAACAGAATTTATCTTCTAGTGGAAGAAAAATTATTGAAGTTAGGTGATCTGGTGGAACATATGATAATTGTAGGAAGAATCAATCTGAGAGCATCCAACAGATTAGTTTTGAAAAAAAGCAATGTGGGAAGAGGAATTGTGTCCTAGAGACGTGGCTCTGGCAATTTCTTGTTAGTGAAGAAGGATATGAAAATTTTGATGTATGTTTCCCTCACCACTAGTGGAATAACGAGCATGTGGATGGAAGGGTCATATACAGAGGTTCTCCAAGAACCCATAGAAGGAATGTAATGGAGGAGGATCTAGACCAGTACAATGTGTTAGAAGGGGGTCAGCTAATCAGTATTAGTGAGGTTGGTAGTGTTATTTTTTCCACACCAATATAGGTAGGGGACATGTTATTTTAGTATATTAGAGTCCATAATAGAATGGTAGTTTAATTATAATAACACAATCATGATCCCAATGTAGAGGGGTAGTTTAACTCCATACATTTTATCCAACACCTATGAATAGTGAGACATCCCATAAAATGTTCAAGGGGTGATTCATGTATCATTCATGTTTTATAGTGATTTATATGATCCAAATATCTCATAATCATTTATACCGAATCATTTGGTAATTTTTTTGGTCTAGCATTGGAACATGTTTTTCATGTTATGTTGATCTACAGAATGTTTGTGGTACGAGTAAAAAATATCTGGCAATGTAAGTATTTTTCACTCAATATTGGAGGATAAATATTCCATTCGGACTTTATTTGATCAAGATGTCCGGTTCTGACCTGATTTTGGGGAAGGATTAGTTGGTTTCATATTGATTCAATTCCTCTTTTTATCACCGAAGGGTAATTTTCATGCAACTTGCTGGTGAAAATTATGTTCACTGTGGGGAATTAGATATCTATGTGAGTTGTGTAGGGACAGTTTGTTAGCGGTTTGGTGAGATCACAATTCATGTTCAATTTTTTATACTTGATGGTGGAAAATAAATAATTATTTCATTCCTCTTACGGTGGACCAGTTTAAGGATGTGTTTTATGGGGATTTATCAGGATCTCTGCCTGAGAGAGGGAGAAGAAAGATGGAGTTCATGAATGAGATGAGACCGGAGAATATCTTGTTCACATTCCATTATTTATAATTGAAAAAATATAACATCCTAAACTAATGATATATTTTGATAAATCGGAAAATATAGGAATTATTCCTCCCATTACCTCACCTTGGGTATATCCAGATTAGTTTTCTATGAATGATGATGGAACTTTACGGTTGTGTGATAATTATCAGATGTTGTTATTGTATGATAGTTATGAATCGATATCCACTTACGCATGTTAATGATAATTTTTACTAACTCAGGGGTTCTTGTGTGTTATCCATGATCGATCTGAGGTTATGGTATCATCAGCTATGGGTGACACATTTTGATATACTGAATAAAGCATTTAGAAGTACGTATGGTTTGTAAGATTTTTTTGGGATGCATTAGGGTTGATGAATTCTACAAAAGTGTTCATGTAATTAATGAATTGAATATGCAACTCATACCTTGATGATTTTTAAATTTTTTTTTATAAAAGATTTATCTACTGGAAAACACATTTTGATTATTCCAAGCATCTTGAAATCAGCTAGAGTATAATGAGATACAATTTCCTATATTAGAAGATATCAAAATGTAGTCTCATGATTGACATGGTTCATTTCCTAGATCACATATTCTGCAAGGTTTATGTGTTTGTGGACCTCAAAAAAGTGAAATTAGTTATATATTTTTAGTATCCTGGGATTGTTTTTGAATTTAGAAGCACTTGCAGTTTGGAGGGATATTACCAAAGGTTAATCAATTGCTTTTATCACATAAAAGCAGTACATTCCTGATTGATTAATAATAGTGTTTTGTTCAATGGTCTAGGTCATGTGATAATTTTTATCCAAGATATGAAGAAGTGTTAAAAACTATAAAATTATGATCCTACCCAAGATGTTTACGAAGTATATGTTGTTTTGTATTATGTACAGGAAAGATCATGGGGTACTGTTGTTTACAGCCTGAGATTTTATAAAAAAAATATTCTTTTTAATTTCATTAATGTCTTGTGTTGTACTCTACACCAAAAGGAGCTTTTTCAACACGCATCCTTGACTTGCCTTGCATTACACGCAATCGCGACCTTCCTCGATAGCGTGTGTAGTATGCAATACAGAGTTTCACTAAATAACGATATGCTATTAAAATATTATTAAAACTAGCCATTATGAATATTAATAACCACCTTTTAAAATTTCAGAAATTATAGCTCCCAAAATGGACTTCATTTTTGGATTCAGAGTATCAAATTTTGCCTAAGGTGAAATTTTGGTACTTTTCGGATAACATTCATATTCTAATGAATAGTTAAAATTACTAAATTATAATAAAAACAAATTTTTTAATCAAAATAATTAATAGTGATAAATTATTAATTTGAGTGGTTTTAAAGTATATTTAGAATATATTTTTACAATTTAATACAATGTTGGTCATTGGATGTAATTTCTCATTTAAACCAGTTATAAACAAGTGTCAATCTTTTGATAGTTATTATCTCTTAAGAACACGCTATTTGTTTTGACGATGGGAATTAATTATTAAATTAATTAATTCAACTGATATGTTTTGAATTTGATAAAATAGACATCATTTTTGAATTCATAATATCAAATATATCTTAGATCTAAGTTTTTTTATTTTTCTGGAAACTTTCATTTTTTGATGTATAGTGAAACCACTAGGTGGTAGTTAAGAAAACTGAATTTTTAATAAAACATAATGTTACCGCTTCTGTGAGTGGAATTTCGAAAATCCTAGAGACACAGTTAATATCAAGGACTGAAATTTTGTTCAATGAGATGAAAATAATATTTGATGAAGAGTAACTTTTTACTTTTTTTTACCACGGTTAAAAGTAAATATGGTAATTAAGGGTAAAAATGATATTATTATTACCCTAACACATGTACTAATTCTATTGGACAAGTGTAATTCGACCAAAAACAACCTTAGGAAAAAAATATTACCATTTAGGACCACTTGGATTAGATTAGAACATTTATTAATAATTTATTTAAAGAAGGGTTAAAATTGTTAAAATCAATGTTTAATAAGTAAATAATTTTTAATATGGAGTTATAAATAATATAAATTAGACTATAAATATTAATTAGAAAGATAATAAGCTTTCCTACATAATGTTATTTTATTTGTAATTTTTAGACATTAAAGAAGTTAATTTATTTATAACACAAAGATGATGCAGTAATTATCTTATTAATGAAATACTGACATAATTGATATTATAAATACCTAAATAAGTATAATTTGAGACTTTTTATGAATTAAACTAATTTTCTAGATTAATATGACATGTTAGGATTATGTTAATTATCTTTGGTCGAAGTAATAATTCTGTTATCAGTTTCAAAAAAATCAACTATTGAATAGTGTCAAAATTGACATAAAATAGTTTTGAAAACAAATATTATATTATTAATTGTTATCATATTCCTAAAAATCTAAGGATCGTCCAAATGACTTATATAAGGTTATATATATGAATAAAACACAACTTGGGGGTCTCTTGGATGTATATGGTAAGCTTATTAACTATATAATATAAAAATACAAAGTGACAGGGTAAATGTCAATCTAATTAACTAAGAGTTAAAACTAAAAGATAAGGTTAATATAGGAACCTAAACTTGTCTAAATTATATTGTGTGAGAGTATTTAGACCAATACCCACCTTATCTTCTAAATAAATCAATTTGGAGCTATTTAAAACCGAATTTTACTTTATAATAAAATAATAGTTTTAGTTATTCCAAAGGTACCCCTCTCCTCCCTTATAAAAGGGCACCTCCTCCCCCTCTTCCTCACACCACTTTGAGCCTTCAAGATCGGAAAACCCCTGCCACATTCTCCTCTACACTTCCCTAGAGACATCCTAGAGGTCCTGGTATTCTTCAAAGACCAATTTTAGTTCCCTAAAAGAAAGTCTCAAAGAAGCACTTCAAATAAGGGGTAATGTCTGTTACCGATTCATTCATCTTTATTTATTCTTCCACTTCTTCTTCTTTAGTCGTTTCATTATGAGGTAATAACATCTGTATCACTCATATACATATATGTTATTATAAGTATGAAACAATCCTATTTCACCATCAATCCATCCTACGGAAAAAGAAAGCATCGCGCGTGCGCACGTACGTAATACCGTCACCACGCTGTGGTGTAATCTATTTTCCACCACCACCTCACTTGGATGGGTATAATGGTGTAAATAATGACTATATATGACTATTATAAAGTGATACTGATTCTGAAATAGTATACATACACACTATTACAATTCTACGATCATAGGAACGATATCATCACTCGTGCATACGTAGGGAATACCGTCTCCACGATGTGATGCGACTCGTTCTACATGATCTTCATTTAAAAATGATTATATAAATGAATTGAATGAATGAATATGATATATATTACACTAATACCATTTTTTAAATGAGGTATCTATAACCTAAAGAGAAGAGTAAGAATTTATTCGACAAAACACGCATAAGAATAAAAAGTAATAAACAACCGAATAACAAGTAGTAATGAAATATTACTAATAATAAGCTATGAATATGACCATATATGATATCATAAAAATATGTATGATTCTGTAATAAGTCAATAACATTATTTAGATCATTATACCAGAGATTCAGACACATACAAAGAAAATCGGACCTAAGGTAAGGGAAATATCACAATCTCATTTTTATCCGAGATTGTTTATACTTTGGTATTTACTAGGTTGTATTTTAGCATCCACATCAATGTTTCCTCAATATGAAATATTATTTACATCCACCTAAAATTGTCTAAATCCAATTTTACCCTTCGGTGAGTTTTTAGTAAATGATATGAATGGAATCTTTTGTCGTTTTTCGTACGAGGTACTTTTTGACTTTTCCGACAAAAGTACGAAGAATGTTTTTTTCACTTATACTACATGAATGGATTTTTAAACATTATTTCCAAGAAGCTTCCTTTATAATTTTTCATGTTTATTTTTAAGAAACTTGTTTTATTTTATAATTGTATAACATGTTAAGAAAGGAAAAGTGTTTTTGAAGCCGAAATGATATTTTCCTCAAGAATGGAGTTCAAGTGTTTTATCAAAATTATTTTCCATCTAAGATAATAAAGGGTTATTTTTTATCCCTATTATTACATTGATTTTATTATGTTGTGATGGAATTATATTCTTATGAATTACTTATCTTATATGAATTGTTTTATGATGTCCCGTTGTTTAAGATTCCCATTTTTATTACATGAGTTATGATATGATGTATGGTTTATGATTTTGTGGCACACATAAGAATGGTATCATTATGAGATGGGTGGGTCCTATATCTCCCTCTAATTCATTGGGTAAAGATTTTATATCTCATGAGATAGACATGGCTGGAAAGGTAGGTTATACCGGTTCAGTGAAACAGGACTGAAACAAGGGTGACTCTATTTAGAAATTGACTTTGTCCCCTAAGATAGTCTTGGAAATGAGTCTTGACTAATAAGAAATGATTCTCTGTGATTATGTGTGTATGCCACAACGTTTCATGTTTTATGTTATGATTATTGGGATTACATTTCACTTCTATGATTTATCCCATGTTATGATATTATGATCTCTCTTGCAGGTTAAGTTTTCCAAAAGTTATGTTCTTATGTATATGATGTGATTGATATTTCTTTTTTTTTTACCCTTACTGAGAATTTGAGCTCATCATTTTGTATGTTTTATTTCCCCAGGATATAAAGAATGTTTTTAGGTATAAAAATGGAAGATCTTTATTGGAGATGTTGAATATCTTTCACCACAATTAGAAGATTATATTCTGAGTTTCCAAAGACACAAAACTATTACGATCCTTGTGTGTGTATTTTTGTTATGTACTACGTATTCCGCAAAAGTAATGTAATGTCCATGTACATCAAGCTTCGGGTCTCTACAGTTGGTATCAGATGAACGGTTTAGTGAACCTTTGGAAACTAGGATACAAAAACATTAGTGAGATCCCTAGAGATATTTTTATGGTATGTCTAGGGATGTCTCTAAGTTTAAGTAAACGTATAGGTTATAGTCCTAGAATTGCACTAACGATCATAGAATTTAACCTAAGATGTTAGATATTGAGTTTACTCCCCCTTTACTATGTCGTTTTCTCTAAAATGATTTTTTCCTCTAACAAGATTCTTTTTGTGTTTTAGTTAATGGAGGGAACCGGAAGGAATTCGGTTAACATTGAATCCAATGGAAAAATTGGTGACTACGAGAAACAAAATTGTGTAATTCCTAGAGAGAAAGATATTGTGATTATGCCAAATAAGTCATAGTGATATATGATTAACAAGGTGATATTTAGTGGTATGCCTAATTCATCAAAGAAGAGGAAGATAAACTATTATGCATGTTCGCATGTTGTGGAGCATAATGAAAGGAAGATTGAGATTTCTAAAGAAGGGAAGAAGAACCTTGAGGAATACCTCAAATGGAGGGACCGATGTTATCTGTGTGGAGAAAAGGGTCATAGAGTGACAGACTGTTATGGAGTTCAATGTCTTATTTGTGGAGAACATGGGCATTACCCAACTCAGTGCCCTGACCTAAAAATTTACTTCTAAATCAAGGAAGGACTTAATCCAGGACAATCATTGAAGTGGATGGACTGAAGTGTTTATGTATTGGTATTCAAGAATAATGTTGTTGAGGTACTTTTATGGTTTATTGAAATATTTATGTATTGGTCTATTGTGGTTTTCAATAATTTTAAGGTACGGGTAACCATGAAAAGTGATTCGAATATTTTGGAATGTAGATGATATGCGCATAATGAAGGGATAAAAAGAAAATTAAATGTTTGACAGTATTGATGAGCTCATGATTGATATAAGGACTAAGTGATATCATGGTTTGAGTATATAGAATTTTGAAGATTTTGGTATATGGAATGTGTTAACTTTTAACAACATTAATGTTTTCATTAAGGTTCAATGGGTATTCATTTTTCAAGAGAATACATGATTAGGGCCTTCGAATGTTTGGAATGTGACCAAAAAGACATATCTCATGATATACGGGGATCTATGATGGTATTAACATGCTTGTTATATGAACTTTTTGGTAATCGTTTTCACATTAATATGAGATTGGACAGCAGTATTATGTATCATCCTAATGATTGGAATGGACTATGATGGACATAAGTTAGTATTGGTTAAGGATAAAAGTTTTTTTCGATATTATTGATGGGATGTTATAGTAATGTAGTTTTAGAAAAAGGACAACCTACAGGACGGGCGATGGCCCATCGCGTCGGACAAGGCTGTGGGAATCGAACCCACAACCGAAGTGCGATTGGCCTTTATCGCTTACCACTGGCCTACAGGAAGTCTCTATTTAGTAGAAACTAGTTTTATTATATTAAGAAGTATGATATATGAAGTATAAGTCCATTTTAGGAACTATATATGATTAATCTCACTATAGATGGACATATGTATTTTTTGATAACTTTTCTAACCTTTTGTTTGAGACAGATTGAATGACCCATCACTCTATCACATGATCTGCTAACACATCACGAATGACAAATTCAACTTCATTTCTTTACGAGATGAAGTAGAAATTGTCCAAAGAATGACAAACGGTGAGACTATACCAAAATCACGAAAGTATTTCTTCTAATTCCAATTTCATCAACTTTAGGGAAATGATCTTGAAAACCAAAACTGTTGTCCTAGTGCTCTCATATCTGATGAATTAGATGGTACCTTAGATCGTCACAAATTTATGGCTTTGTGATTGCTGGCTTTTCCATAGCCATGTTTTCTACCACTCTCCATCAGAACATGATGGTTAGATTTCTCTTCCATATCCATATTTTAACCTATGTGGAAACCCAGTGATTAGTTTATTTGGGTAATCGTTACATTTCAAACTTTAGTTTTTAAATCCAAGTTTTGGTATTCCTTTTTACGATGTGGGTTTCTATTAAAGAAGCTTTCGTGTAGTAAACCATTTATAACCCAGACGAATTTCGGGGGCGAAATTCATTTTAAGGGGGGTAGAATGTAACATCCCGAGATTTTATAAAAAAATATTCTTTTTAATTTCATTAATTTCTTGTGTTGTACGCTACACCAAAAAGAGTTTTCTCAACACGCATCCTTGACTTGCCTTTCATTACCCGCAATCGCGACCTTCCTCGATAGCGTGTGTAGTACGCAATACCGAGTTTCACTAAACAACGATATGCTATTAAAATATTATTAAAAATAGCTGTTATGAATAGTAGTAACCACCTTTTAAAATTTTAGAAATTATAGCTCTCAAAATGGACTTCATTTTTGGATTTGGAGTATCAAATTTAGCCTAAGGTGAAATTTTGGTACTTTTCGGATAACTTTCATATTCTGATGAATAGTGAAAATTATTAAATTATAATAAAAAACAACTTTTTTAATCGAAATAATTAATAGTTATAAATTATTAATTAGAGTGGTTTTAAAATATATTTATAATATATTTTTACAATTTAATACAATGTTGGTCATTGGATGTAATTTAACATTTAAACTAGTCATAAACAAGTGTCAATCTTTTGATAGTTATTATCTCTTAAGGACACGCTATTTGTTTTGACGATGGAAATTAATTTTTAAATTAATTACTGCAACTGATATGTTTTTAATTTGATAAAATATACATCATTTTTGAATTCATAATATCAAATATAGCTTAGATCTAATTTTTGAAATTTTTCTGGAAACTTTCATTTTTTGATTAATAGTGAAACCACTAAGTGGTAGTTAAGAAAACTGAATTTTTCATAAAACATAATTTTACTGCTTCTGTGAGTGGAATTTTGAAAATCCAAGACACACAATTAATATCAAGGACTAAAATTTTGTTCAATGAGATGAAAATAATATTTGGTGAATAGTAGCTTTTTACTTTTTTTACCACGGTTAAAAGTAAATAGGGTAATTAAGGGTAAAAATGATATGATTATTACCCTAAAACATGTCCTAATTCTGTTGGACAAGTTTAATTCGACCAAAAACAACCTTAGAAATAAAATATGACCATTTAGGCCCACTTGGATTAAATTTGTACATTTATTAATAATTTATTTAAAGAAAGGTTAAAATAGTTAAAATCAAAGTTTAATAAGTAAATCATTTTTAATATGGGGTTATAAATAAGATAAATTCGACTATAAATATTCATTAGAAATCTAAAAAGACTTCCTACATAATTGTATTTTATTTGTAATTTTTAGACATTAAATAAGTTAATTTATTTATAACACAAAGACGATGCAGTAATTATCTTATTAATGAAATACTAAAATAATTGATATTATTAATAACTAAATAAGTATAATTTGAGACTTTTCAGGAATTAAACTAATTTTATAGGTTAATAATACATGTTAGGATTATGTTAATTAACTTTGGTCGAAGTAATAATTCTGCTATGAGTTTCAAAAAAATCAACTATTGAATAGTGTCAAAATTGACATAAAATAGTTTTTAAAACAAATATTATATTATTAATTGTTATTTTATTCTTAAAAATCTAAGGTTCGGCCAAATGACTTAGATAAGGTTATTTATATTAATAAAAAAAAACTTGGGGGTCTCTTGGATGTATATGGCATGTTTTTTAACTATATAATAGAAAAATACAAAGTGACATGGTAAATGTCAATCAAATTAACTAAGAGTTAAAACTAAAAGATAAGGTTAACATAGGAACCTAAACTTGTCTAAATTCTATTGGATGAGAGGATTGCGACACATACCCACCTTAGCTTCAAAAATAAATCAACTTGGAGCTATTTAATACCGAATTTTACTTTATAATAAAATAATAGTTTTAGTTATTCCAAAGTTACCCCCCTCCTCCCTTATAAAAGGGAACCTCCTCCCCCTCTTCCTCACACCACTTTGATCCTTAAAGCTCGGCCATCCCCTGGAACTTTCTCCTATCCACTTCCCTAGAGACATCCTAGAGGTCCAGGGCCTCTTCAAAGAAAAATTTTAGTGCCCTAAAAGAAGGTCTCAAAGAAGCACTTCAAAGAAGAGATAATGTCCGTTACTGATTCATTCATCTTTATTTTTTCTTCCACTTATTCTTCCTTAGTTGTTTCATTATGAGTTAATAACATCAGTATCACTCATATACTGATATGTTATTATAATTATGAAACAACCCTATTTCACCATCTATCCATCCTACGGAAAAAGAAATCATCGCGCGTGCGTACGTATGCAATACCGTCTCCACGCTGTGGTGTAATATATTTTCCACCACCACCTCACTTGGATGGGTATAATGGTGTAAATAATGACTATATATGACTATCATAAAGTGATACTGATTCTGAAATTGTATACATACACTCCAATACAATTCCACCATCATAGGAAGGATATCATCACTCGTGCGTACGTATGGAATACCATCTCCACGATGTGATGCGACTCGTTCTACATGATCTTAATTTCATAATGAT
Source organism: Viscum album (assembly GCA_963277665.1). Lineage (NCBI taxonomy): Eukaryota > Viridiplantae > Streptophyta > Magnoliopsida > Santalales > Viscaceae > Viscum > Viscum album. Next base: position 861,917,325 of record OY728151.1, read on the forward strand.
AATATAAATGAATTGAAGGAATGAATATGATATATATTACACTAATACCATTTTTTAAATGAGGTATCTATAACCTAAAGAGAAGAATAAGAATTTATTCGACAAAACATGCATAAGAATAAAAAGTAATAAACACCCGAATAACAAGTAGTAATGAAATATTACTAATAATAAGCTACGAATATGACCATATATGATATCATAAAAATAATTATGATTCTGTAATAAGTCAATAACCACTACTACAAAAACGGGCAAGGGAAGCGCGCCCTTATAACAGCGCTAAGAAAAAACGCTGATAAAGGATACCCTATATCAGCGCTAATATTACAGCGCTGAAAAAGCTAATTTTTATCAGCGCTTTCTTAGCGCTGATAATAGTAATATTTATCAGCGCTAGAAAAGCGCTGATAAATATGATCTGTATCAGCGCTAAAATATTAGCGCTGATACAGTTGGTCTTTATCAGCGCTTTTTGAGCGCTGATAAAGGTTGCCTATATAAGCGCTAAAAAAGCGCTGATACAGAACACCTCTATCAGCGCTCAAATTTCAGCGCTGATATAGGGTATCCTTTATCAGCGCTCAAAAAGCGCTGATAAAAATTATCTTTATCAGCGCTATAATTGTAGCGCTGATACGGGGAATCTTTATCAGCGCTTTTCTAGCGCTGATAAATCATAATATTATCAGCGCTAGAAAAGCGCTGATAAAGCTAGATTTTATCAGCGCTATAATTTTAGCGCTGATAAAGGTAGCCTTTATCAGCGGTTTTTTAGCGCTGATAAAACCTTAGTCGACTTTTTTATAAAGTCGATCGCACAGTGCCCTCGTTTTATCGCAGCTAAAGCTCTCGCGGAACCGTAACCCTACTACTCTTCTCCCGAAGACCGCTGCTGTGTTCGCTTCGCCGGAGCTTGCCGCCCTCGGTACAGTCGCCGTCCTCCGCCGCCCGCAACACCCTCGGCCGACCTCCACCGCCTGCCGCCCTCAGCTGCCCGCAACGCCCTCGGCCGCCGTTCTCTGCCGCCCTCGGCCGCCCTCCGCCGCCCTCGGCCGCTCTCCGCCGCCTCCGTCGCCCTCCGCCTCACTCGGCCGCCCTCGGTCGCCCTCCGCGGCCGCCTTCCGCAACCTGCAACGCCCTCGACCAACTAAGGGTATGAATTCTATTCTAGTTTTATTTATTTGTTTCAAACATTCATGGAATCCCTTCAAGTTGTTATGGAATGTATAAAACCTACTAGAATTTGTCTTATGTAATGGAGAGTTGAGGCATGGTGTAGTTTAATGTCCTAAAACCAGGACCTTTGTGCAGGTTTCCATTTTGTTCTGATAAGGAGGGGAAATGATTCACCCTTTTCACTATAGTATAACCAAGAATGTTCTACCATAATCATGCATGAGGGGGGGGGGGTGGTAGATGTAAATTTTAACCCAGGGGTTCATGAATCCAAGGATTGATATGGTACTTAAATGTCATAGGGTGTTTGATGGTAGTAAAATCCATTATTGAGGACGAAATTGTCTTTGGTTGACATGCCTTTTTAGTGGGAAACATATGCAGATCCACCAGTGCATATTGTGATTAGTCAAATAAAGGTGACCTTAGGACGATGACCGCTCATTTCCGATGGCCATGGAAGGATATGAGGATTAAGACCTTTTTGTGCATAGTGTATGGTTTTTGAAAGGAAGAGGCCTGAACATGAAAGGGTAGATGCAAGTCAAGATTTCCTAGTGAAAATGATAGGGATGTTTTCTCTTATAACGATGTGGTAAGGTTCCCTTATGTAGGACCGACCAATGCATAGGGACAGAACATTGGCCACACAGTTTAATGTCTTGTTATAAGGACCTACCTATATTACATCCTCCCATACAGATTTAGATTATTCATGGGAGTGGATAATTTTTTTCATAAGATATCACTAGTGGGGAAAACCTCACATTTCACTCCACTATGTAGATTTATTTAATTCATGGGAGCACAAGGGGAAAACAATCTTTATTGTGTTTAAAATTTCATCTGTAGATTTGGCTCCGACATAGTGACAATGGGGAAATTTATGTCTCATGAATAGACCCTAAATATGATGTTTATGTATCACCATGTTTCTTGTGATGGAAAGAATCAAGCTGTACATAGATATTTTAAGTTAAAACTACATGCATGGGTCTAACCCACAGAAAGGGAGGGGGAATGTTTAGTTTTTGGGGTGTCTGGACTAGAACATAATGACTTAGGCATTACTATAGAATCAAACCAACTATAGTACTTGAAATCATGCATTTTAGAATCATGCAATTAGAACTATGGTAGAACTTTTTAGTGTCATATTGTGGGGACTGATTCCTTGAAAATCCTGAGTAACTTAATGGAAAATCAGTCTAAGATAATTTTACATGCGCTGAACATGAAGGTGGAGAAAGGTGTAGACTATGACACCAGGGATTCTCGAATCGATAAGAATAAGTCCATGCACGCAACTTTTTACCATGCACGCAACTCTCTTTACAAACTCCTATTGAATGCAATTCTACGCGATTCAAAGCCTCATATTTTCTATAAAAGTTGAGATACTAAATTAAGGGGGTATCCTATTATTTATAATCGTTTCTGAACATGAAAACATGTTTATCCCAAAGTGTGTAAAACCATGTTTGATGTCACATTAGGTGCATACGTATCTTTTTCTCCTAATAGAGTGATAGATAATCATCTTTTTAGTGAATCTAATATTCTTTTTTATGAATCTTGATTATAGGTTAGACTACTTGATCTCCTTCCAAGGAAGTGGTTCCCTTCTACTGTATTTGGAAGTCTTCTTTTGTGTACTTGAACCATAAATACTAATATTTGAGATTCAAATAGGATGAAGATGAATAAAGATTGGATGGATTCTAATCGTTTAACAATAGAGTACGAGAACGGAGTGAAAGAGTTCATCAAGTTTGCAAAGGATCACACAAAGGATCCTTCTCAAATCCTTTGTCCGTGTTTACGTTGTTGTTATTCTAGACTACTTACTCCAGAGGAGTTGGAAGAACATTTGATATGTCACGGAATAGATCGGAGTTATAAATGTTGGAATAAACACGGAGAAAAAGAGAATGTTGCTACTGGCTGGGATAAAACTGCGTTTTATGGATCGTCAGATATGAATACAAATATAGATAATGAAGAAGACCGTATGGAGGATGTGATTACAGATGTCAATGATGATGAAGATCGTATTGAGGAAATGACAAAGACAATTCAAGATGAACCCCGTGATTGCCCAAAATTGTTTGAGAAGTTAAAGAGTTGTGCAAAGACGCCATTGTATGCTGCTTGCACTAAGTATACAACATTGTCAGCTGTACTGAAGTTGTATAAATTGAAAGCAGGCAATGTATGGAGTGATGTCAGTTTTACGGAACTACTTGCTCTCTTGAATGACATGCTTCCGGAAGATAATGAGCTCCCAAGCCGGACGTATGAAGCTAGACGAATGCTACGCTCGATGGGAATGATTTCTGAAAGAATACATGCCTGCCCGAAAGACTGTATATTGTTTCGAAAGGAGAAAAAATCACTTACAGAATGCCCAAAGTGTGGTGCTTCTCGATACAAGAAAGATAAATCCAATCCTACGAAAGTTGTATGGTACTTTCCAATCATTCCAAGGTTTAGGCGTTTATATGGAAGTAAAGAAACTGCAAGACAATTGTCGTGGCATGCAGATAAAAGAAATAAAGATGGGTTATTACGTCATCCGGCCGACTCTCCTCAATGGAAGAAAATTGATCATGAGTATCCTGAATTTGGAAAAGAGCCGAGAAACCTTCGTCTTGCGTTATCTACAGATGGAGTGAATCCTTTTGGTTTTCAAAGCAGCACTCATAGTACATGGCCTGTTATGTTGCTAAATTATAACTTGCCACCCTGGTTATGCATGAAGCGAAAATTCATCATGTTATCTATGCTTATATCAGGACCAAAACAACCAGGTAACGATATTGATGTTTATCTGACTCCTTTGATCGAGGATTTGAAGTTATTGTGGGACTCAGGTGTAATGTTGTATGATGCTTATAAAAGTGAATACTTCACGTTGAGAGCGATGTTGTATGGGACAATAAATGATTTCCCTGCTTATGGAAATTTGTCAGGCTATAGCATTAAAGGAACTCAAGGGTGTCCCGTGTGCGAAGAAGATACAGAATCAATTAGGTTGAAACATTCATTGAAATATGTGTTTCTAGGACATCGTAGATTTCTACCTCGTCGGCATAAGTACCGATCTTGGACGACATCATTCAATGGAAGTTCAGAAAAACGCACAACACCGTCTCCACTAACAGGTGATCAGCTGTTTGAGAAAGTAAAAGATATGAACACTGTTTTTGGTAAACCATTTTCGAAAAACCTTACGAAAATCGGTTGGAAAAAGAGATCAGTTTTTTTTGAATTACCATACTGGAATTGTTTGTACGTCAGACATTTTATTGATGTGATGCATGTGGAAAAAAATGTATGTGATAGTGTTATTGGAACGTTGCTAAATGCCCCTGGCAAAACAAAAGATGGAATTAAGGCAAGGTTGGACATGGTTGACATGGGAATACGAGAAGAGTTGGCTCCCGTGAAAGGTGAAAATCGAATGTTTCTTCCTCCTGCTGCTTATACTCTTTCTAGGGCATAGAGATATCAGTTTTGCAACTTCTTTAATGATGTAAAGGTTCCAGAGGGGTACTCATCAAATATCAAGAACATTGTTTCAATGAATGATTTGAAGTTAAAAGGTTTGAAATCACATGATTGCCATGTTTTGATGCAAGATCTAATTCCTATAGCTTTACGTTGCATTTTACCCAAGAATGTTCGTCATACGTTAACAAAACTTTGTTTCTTTTTCAAAGCTATATGTAGCAATGTTTTAGATTCGGGGAAATTGCCAGCTATGGAAAAAGAAATTGTCATCATATTATGTGAATTAGAAATGTTCTTCCCGCCAACATTCTTTGATATGATGGTTCATTTGATGATTCACTTGGTGAGAGAGATTCGACTTTGTGGTCCTGTGCACTATAGATGGATGTATCCTGTTGAACGGTATATGAAGATTTTGAAAGGATATGTCAAAAATCGAAGTCGGCCAGAGGGTTGTATAGTGGAGCGATATATTGTTGAGGAAGCCATTGAATTTTGTATTGAATACCTATCTGATGTGGAAAGCATTGGTCTCCCGAAATCTCGTCACACTGGACGCATTGAGGGTGAGGGAATTTCTGGAAGAGAAGTTGTAACAATCAGTATTACAGATCGGGAGCAGGCTCATCTTTATGTTTTGCATAACAGTTGGGAGGTTGCTCCATATATTGAAACTCACAAAGAAATTCTTAGGCAGTTGAATCCATCGAGGGCTGAAAAATGGTTAGCAGATACACATAATCACCAGTTTATAGGATGGTTTCAGGACCATATTTTTAAGCAGTTGGATGAAAATCCGAATTCAATTTCAGAACGACTTCGATGGCTACCCGCTGGACCAAGTGTGTATGTATTATCTTACAGTGGGTATGTAATTAATGGTTATACATTCTATACGGATGAACATGATGAAGAGAGTACCATGAAAAATAGTGGAGTTACACTAGTGGCTGAAGCGATGCATGTTTCTGGTAGTAAGGATATAAATCCAATTTATGCAAATATGTCATACTTTGGCATTATCAAACTAATATGGGAGTTGGATTATACGACATTTCAATTGCCGATTTTTCAATGCAAATGGATTGATAACAATAGTGGTGTTAAAATAGATGAATGGGGATTTGCGAAAGTTGATTTTAGTAAAGAAGGGTACAAAGACGAACAGTTTATAATGGCATCACAAGCGGTACAAGTTTTTTATGTTCCAGATCCCGCAAACCGAAAGTGGTCGATTGTTCTGTTATCGTCCAAAACTATTGAGGGTTCCGATGAAAATTCAGTTGAGGACGATCCTTTTAGTGGTACGTCACAATCAATTCGGAGCGGTCCCAATGCAGATGATGTTTTGTATGTTAGAGGAGACCACAATGAAGGGATTTGGATTGTCGATAGAGGTGTCAAATCTCTTCAACCTTTGAAAAAAAGAATGAGAGTTCAGTAAACAGGTTATATTTTGTTTGTAATATAGATCTTGTTATCTCATGTTATTATCTTATCATTACAGAATTTATGTAATTTGAATGAACTGTTCAACCACTTTTGCAGATAATGACTTCTGCACATTCTGGTGCTCCTAACCTTGAGACTGAACAAGTCTCTCAAGCAGCTGCTGCTGCGGCTGCTGCTGCTTCTGCTGCTCCTGCAGCTCATGCTGCTGCTACTGTTGCTCCTGATGCGGCTCCTGCTGCTCCTACTGCTGTGGCTCCTACTCCTCCTCCTGCTGTGGCTCCTGGTGCTCCTACTGCTCCTACTGCTCCTGCTGCTGCTCTTACTACTGCGGCTCCTGGTGCTCCTACTGCTCCTCCTGCTGCTCTTGTTGTTGCGGCTCCTTCTCTTAGTGTTGAGGTCCAACAACCATCAGCACATGCCGTTGATATCATAGTAGATGAACATATAGATGATGTTGATATAGATGAAATGGTCGGGAATGAAGGACCGACGTCGCAGAAATCACAGGTGCGTCGTAGTTTGACAGTGTTAGCCAAAATTCTTAAGGCGAAAAGCAAAGGCATCAAATTTGAAGTCGGATGGAATGCACGAGGCCAACATGTGAATCCCAACAAGGCTATGTTTAGCAGTTACATTGGAGTTGTCACTCGGCAACGCGTGCCGATTGACGTAGATTCATGGCACCATGTTGTGTCCGGGTTGAAGGCTGTGATCTGGGAAGAAATTACGGTAACATTATGAATTTATTTCTTTAATTAACTAGCAAATAAAATGATGAAACAGTGTCTTACTCTTCTCAATCTCTTGCAGAGTACATTTATAGTAGACGACTCACACAAGGATTATGTACTAAGGCTTGCAGGAAAGATTCATCGAGGTTTTCATACTATTTTAACAAGATGTCACCTGAAAGATTCTAAAGGTAAAATAAACCCGCACCCACCCATTGTCTATAAGCACCTGATATCCCAAGAAGCATGGGATGCATTTATTGGCCGTCGTGGGGATGAGAAGTTTCAGGTACATTGTGAGTGATAATACGTTGTTTGAGGATACCTGTATTCATCACTTTGATTGTCAATATTTCATTTATGAAACAGAAACTCTGTACTGAAAATAAGGAACGTGCATCAAATCCAACATACCCCTATCGTAAAGCAAGGATGGGGTACGCTTCATTAGAAAAGAAAATGGTACGTATTGTAAATTTACAGTAATATTGTTAGGTGCCAATAAACAACATCATAATTATCTTTCTATGTTTATATGTAGATTGATGAATCTAAAACCAAATGCACTTCTATCCCACGTCATGTGCTATGGAAGGAGGCACGTGTGAACAAAGAAGGGAAGTTAATAGATGAGAACACACAAAAAGTTTGGGAAATATGTGTAAGTATGACACGATGATAAAAAGATTTGTTTAAAATTGCTATTACATAAAAATAATTAGTTTTTTTCCTATATCTGACAGGCACAGGAATCAGCTACTCCTGTAGCTGATACAGACCTATTATCGACGGCTTTGAAGCAGCCGGAAAAATACGGTCGTGTCAGAGGTGCAGGGTTTGGGGTGACACCCCGAGTATATTTTGAGAAGAAGAAAAAAATAGATGATATAGAGAAAAAATTGGAACAAATGAGCGAAAAAATAGCAACCCTTGAAGAAAAATTGCAATGGCAGGGAGAGTTGCTAGCAACTTTTATGGGTGGGAAGCAAAGGGAGGACACAACTCAGGAACAACCACCGCATGAACATCCTGCCCCACCCCCCACCAGCTTTGAGGCGAGCCATTCACCTAAACAAAATGTCTTAGCCGTGGTAATCAATATTCTAATAACGGTTCCCATTAAATATGAATCAGAAAAACACTGATAATTTATCTGTACTGATCTTCTACAGGGTGATAATGATTGTGATTTATATCTGTCAACACCCACCTATCGCCTTGTAGCGAGGGCTACAGTGTTCAATATCCCAGATGCCACACTGCATAATCGACCACTTTCAAAAGATCATCTGAAAGTGACGATTACTGTAGCTCATGAGCCAAATGCAATGCTACCTATTCCACTTGATGACGATGATATTCATACGGTTGAAAAGGCTATTGGGACATTCATTGCATGGCCGGCACAACTTGTAAGAGTACATGCAGACAAAGAGGTATTTATTTCCTTTTATTTTCAAGCTAAACCCTTAACAATTAATGAAAAGAGTGTCTGAATCAATGATTGTTGTTATAGACGGAGAAAGGAAAGGGGGTGACTAACATCGGCTCGAAACCATCTAAAGGATCGACCAATCGATCCCAAGGAGCTACTGAAAGCACAATAACACCACCTGTTCTCTTTCCACATTTACTAGAATTGAAGACTCATGTGGATACGAAGCTAAAAGATGGTAATAGTCATATAGTGATTTTCGAAGATAATATATACGGAGAGGAAAGTCAAGATTTCGTTGCTGCTGAAAATGTAAATGAAATCCTTGAAAACGGCTGGTTAGGCGTCACTGTTGTAAATGTATATATGAGGTATGTTTCCATGAATTGATTTTCTAAAAGCTGATCTAATGTGAAAATTATGACTAAATGCATTTTATATTGTTGACAGACGCATTTATGAAAAACAGTTGAAGGGATTTTCCCATGAGCCAAGATTTGGACTGGTTAGTCCTCATATCACATCAACACACCAAACAAAAATAGAGTCATCAAAAAGGGATGCAATAGTGAAGGACTTGCTGAAAACATTTGAACGCAAGATTACAGATGACAGACTTTTCCTAATACCAACCATACAGGGGTAATACTCTACGATTAAAGCATATCAATTATATTTTCACTTTTTTATTACTTATTCCTTTTTGTGTTTTTAGGCAACATTGGTTGCTAATTGCGGTGAACTTGGATACTCCGAAGATTTATTTTCTGGATTCAAAGCTAGGATATCCATCAAACCGACCATACATGATGGAGTTTGTGAATCTGTAAGACACTACATCTTACGTTTTAGGTCTAAACATCAATTTATATAATATATATTATCTTTTACTGAGGATTCTGTTATGATAGGGCGGTGTACCAATATCGTCTAAATCATGGTATGAGGACAGGGGCTAAGCATAAGGAGCCGAACAAGTACTACGTCTGGACAAATATCAGGGTATATATAATAAAATTTCACTATCCAAACACACCTCAACACAAGTTATTTATTCTCCTAATGATCAATTTTTTTGCGGTGTCCAAAACAAACAAACGATAATGATTGCGGTTATTATGTTTGTAAATTTATGAAAGAGATCGTTTTACATCAGCAAACAAGCATCCCTAAAGAGGTATTTTCAAAAACAATTACTAGTTCGTTTAAGTTATTTATTAATTCTTTATTTTTTTATTTTGCAGTACTACTATGACTGCCGAAAAGCCTCATACTCACAAGACGATATAGATGTGTTCAGAAACGAGTGGGCCGCATACCTGATGACAGATTGTACACAAATACAATGATGATCTGACTTGGGGACATATACAATTGGTGGTCATTTTTGAGAGGGGTTAATGGGATCAAAAGATGAAATATTGTTGTATGTAAATGTTCGTAGCAAAATTGTAATTGTTATTAAATAAAACATTCTTTCTCCAATGAGTCATTTTTCCATTTTAACAGATGATATGCACCAGCAACATGCAAGAATGTTGAACCACTAAAATGGTCGCTCTCTTGTTTAAAATGGACACCACTTTAATTGAAAACAACAACTGACCTACGGAAATCCGACCAGACGCATCTGGATTGCCTTCATCCTTTAGGAGAACGATCCACGGGTCCTTGGTGACGTGTACGAGTCAACTCCGCCTCAATCTGAGGCACGGTGTGACCGCTACCACCCAAAGGGTCGCTCTCTTGTTTAAAATGGACACCACTTTAATTGGAAACAACTGACCTACGGAAATCCGACCGGACGCATCCGGATTGCCTTCATTCTTTAGGAGAACGATCCACATGTCCTTGGTGACGTGTACGAGTCAACCCTGCCTCAATCCGAGGCACGGTGTGACCGCTACCACCCAAAGAGTCGCTCTCTTGTTTAAAATGGACACCACTTTAATTGGAAACAACAACTGACCTACGTAAATCGGACCAGACGCATCCGGATCGCCTTCATCCTTTAGGAGAAGGATCCACGGGTCCTTGGTGACGTGTACGAGTCAACCCCGCCTCAATCCGAGGCACGGTGTGACCGCTACCACCCAAAGGGCCGCTCTCTTGTTTAAAATGGACACCACTTTAATTGGAAACAACAACTGACCTACGTAAATCTGACCAGACGCATCCGTTTTGCCTTCATCCTTTAGGAGAAGGATCCACGGGTCCTTGGTGACATGTACGAGTAACATGCAAGAATGATGGACCACATTTCTTTGGCCTTTGGACAAAAAAACCAGTAAAATCTCCAAAATACCTTCATATCATGCATGAACTAGTAAAATCTCCAAAATACCTTCATATCACGCAGTTCTGAAAAGAGTCACTATTTAAAAAAAAGTCACAAATTTAGATACATCTCTAGATGGTCAGTTGTTGATTTCACTTAAAAATTAGTCCATTTTTTACAAAACAGTGACACTGTGAGTGGTGTCGGCCACACCGGGCCTCGGATTGATGCAGTGTTGAATCGTACACGTCACACATGAGTCATTGATCATTGTGAAAAAGTATCAACGCAATCAGAAGCCGTTAGATCGATTTGGTGTATGTACGTAAAATATTGTCCATTTTAAACTAAATACATACACTTGGAGTGATACCGGTCACACCGCGCCTCGGATTGAGACCCCACCCTTTCCCCTCGGCTGTCAAAAATCATAACCAGATAGTCGAAGGGTGATTTTGACAGCCGAGGGGAAAGGGTGGGGTCTGAAGACATTGTAGGATATGTCGAAGGGTGATTTTGTGTGTGACCGGTATCACTCCAAGTGTATGTATTTAGTTTAAAATGGACAATATTTTACGTACATACGCCAAACCAATATAACGGCTTCTGATTGCATTGATACTTTTTCACAACGATCAATGACTCATGTGTGACATGTACGATTCAACACCGCATCAAACCGAGGCCCGGTGTGGCCGACACCACTCACAGTGTCACTGTTTTGTTAAAAATGGACTTAATTTTAAGTGAAATCAACAACTGACATACGGCAAACCGACCAAACCCATTGGGATTCTATTGAAACTTAAGGAAAACTATACATGGGTCAAATGTGACGTGTAAGATTCAACCCCGCCTCAATCAGAGGCGCGGTGTGACTGGTATCACTCCAAGTGTATGTATTTAGTTTAAAATGGACAATATTTTACGTACATACGCCAAACCGATCTAACGTCTTCTGATTGCATTGATACTTTTTCACAACGATCAATGACTCATGTGTGACGTGTACGATTCAACACCGCATGAATCCGAGGCCCGGTGTGGCCGACACCACTCACAGTGTCACTGTTTTGTTAAAAATGGACTTAATTTTAAGTGAAATCAAAAACTGACATACGGCAAACCGACCAAACCCATTGGGATTCTATTGAAACTTAAGGACAACTATCCATGGGTCAAATGTGACGTGTAAGATTCAACCCCGCCTCAATCAGAGGCGCGGTGTGACCGGTATCACTCCAAGTGTATGTATTTAGTTTAAAATGGACAATATTTTACGTACATACGCCAAACCGATCTAACGACTTCTGATTGCGTTGATACTTTTTCACAATGATCAATGACTCATGTGTGACGTAACATCGCATCAATCCGAGGCCCGGTGTGGCCGACACCACTCACAGTGCCTCTCTTTTGTTCAAAATGGACTTATTTTTAAGTGAAATCAACAACTGACATGCGGCAAACCGACCAAACGCATTTGGATTCTGTTGAAACTTAAGGGAAATGATCCATGGGTCAAATTTGACGTGTAAGAGTCAACCCCGACTCAATCCGATGCCCGGTGTGTCCGACACCACTCAAAGTGCCTCTATTTTGTTCAAAATGGATTTATTTTTAAGTGAAATCAACAACTGACATACGGGAAACCGACCAAACGCCTTAGGATTGTGTTAACACTTTAGTACAATGATCCATGGGTCATATGTGACGTGTACGAGTCAAACCTGGGGTGGATTACATGGCTTTCCTACATGGAATATATCCCACTACACGTCTTTAATGAGCCAGCTACGCAGTTTATCCCTTGTACAGATACACAGGAAGAATCACACGAGATCGACGTCATGTACTAACATAGGGCAAGGGTGCATAAGAGGACACAAGATCAAAGGGTAACACGTATATGTTTTTTAACATGCCATGTAATTTCCTATTGATATGACATGTATATTCACACAGGCAGGTGAACATTGGAGTTACCCAGGGTAAAGCGACAAGGCATGTGACCCTTTAAATGACACATAAAACCTGGGGTGGATTACATGGCTTTCCTAAAGTATTGTATATTTGGGTTATTAGATTCAATAAAAAGAATATATTATAAATCATAAGAAACTGTTTACTGAGAGATCTAATTGAAATCAATGGATATGATTACTTATTTAGTCACTATAATTGTGATATTTTTCAATTATTCAACAACTTGAACCAAATATTTCATATTTTAGAAAAATATACTGATTATACTTCATTTAATGGCATCTATGAGTGATTGTGGAATACAATTAGATGTAGGGCTGTTCCTGCCCATGTCAAATGAAACATGATATCTAATCCTCTAATTCAAGAAAGCCCATAGGTCATAGTTTCTTCTCTCATGTTCTGATCTGACAATATTATCTATTTTTGATTCGGTTGGTATATTATTATTTAGTCCAAACCTTGATGTTGGTCAATATTTCTAGTTTTGTTGTCATTTTATTCCATTCACTGTAAGTTTTCATCATTTTAATTTTCATTATTCTATATTTTTCCTTCATTATTTTCAAAAAAAATAATTCTTAAGATACAAAGATATCATGTTTTGGAAATGTTTGCTTCATTATTCTTTTTCATTTCAATTATTATATGATATTTATTCTATCATTCAATTTAGGTGGTCTTCCTCTTCCATGAAACTAGAATTCTAGAACAAGATATTCATTAATTCACAGAATTTATTCAAAATTATTATACAATTATGAAATAAAAAATGTATAATTTTACAATTTGTTGAACTTTACCATTAAAATCCAAATAAGGTATTCATTTTATTTAGAACTTTTACTGGTTTTATGGTTACCATATTCATTTTATGTCTCAAATGAGAACTAAGCATTTAATATTTTCAAAGTGATGATTATTATCCAAATACTGATTTTCTTCTCTATGTCTTGATTTAGTTGTAGTCATATTAGCATGTTATTTGTTAGTGTAGTACATTTGGATGAAAATATTTGTATAATAGCGATATTATCATGTGTTTGGGTTGCACAATTCAATTTAATTGTGTATCGGGGGGTCTGTCAGGCATCTGACAGATGAGATTTGGAGGGGTTCTAGTGTGGGGGGTCTAGTGCTGGCCAGGATCTATCTAGGTTGGGAGGAGGTATTTATAGAAGCAGGGTGATCTGTCCAATAGGGGGTCTAGTGTGGTGGGGGGTTTGTATAGGTGGGGAGGGGGATCTGTCCAGGTGGGGAGGGGTGTCTTTCCAGCATGGGGGTCTGTCTAGGAGGATCTGTCCAGGTAGGGAGAGGGTGTTTGTCTAGAAGGGGGTATTTTTCCATGTGGGGAGGGGTGTCTATTACAGGGGGTCTATCCAGTGCGGGGGGGGGGGGGGGGTCTACTGGGGGGATCTGTCTAGGGGGATTTATCCAGCAGGGGGTCTAGTGCGGGGCGGGGGGTCTTTCCGACAAGGGGATATTTCCTTCTGGGGAGTGGGTGTCTAGTGCAAGGGGATATTTCCATGGGTGTCTAGTAGGGGGTCTAATGTGGGGGGGTTTTCCATGGGGAGGGGGAATCTATTCAGCAGGGGGTCTGTCCAAAAAGGGGAATCTTTCCATGTAGGTATGGGGTTTCTAATGAAGGGGGTCTATCCAGGGAGTATTCAGCTGGGGGGTCTAGTTCATGGGGATATTTCCAGGGGAGGGGGTCTACTGCTGGGTGTGAGGGGGATTTTTTCCGAGGATGGGTGTCTAGTGTACTGGGGAGAATATTTCAATAGGTGGGGCTATAGGTGTAGTTGGGGGGTCTATTGTTGGGGGGATCTGTCTAGGTGAAGGTGGGGATCTTTCCATCAAGGAGTTGGGTCTTTCCAGGGGAGGGGTGATCTATCCATTAGTGGGGTTCGAGTTCATGTAGGATCTATCCTATTGATACTGGTTTTTGTGCAGTTCTGTGGTTGGTTTTTGTGCAGGTCTGCTCGGCTGGCTGTACTAGTGCAGGTATTTTATTAGCAGCAGGCATGGATTTAACAGCGCTTTTTTAGCGCTGTTAAAGGCGACATTTAACAGCGCTAAAAAAGTGCTGTTAAAGGAGATATTTAATAGCGCTAAAAAAGCGCTGTTAAATGCAACATATAACAGCGCTTTTTTAGCGCTGTTAAAGGTATCCTTTAACAGCGCTTTTTAGCGCCCTTAAAGGTGACATTTAACAGCGTTTTTTTAGCGCTGTTAAAGGTAACATTTAATGGCGCTAAAAAAGCGCTGTTAAAGGACCCCCCCCCCCCCTTTATCAGCGCTGAGCTTTACAGCGCTTTTTTAGCACTGTTAAAGCCCGATTTTAGCGCTGTTATTGCCCGTTTTTGTAGTAGTGAACATTATTTAGATCATTATACATGAGGTTCAGACACATACAAAGCAAATCGGACCTAAGGTAAGGGAAATATCACAATCTCATTTTTATCCGAGATTGTTTATACTTTGGTATTTACTGGGTTGTATTTTATCATCCACATCCATGTTTCCTCAATATTTAATATTATTTATATCCACATACAATTTTTTAAATCCAATTTTACCCTTCGGTGAGTTTTTAGTAAAAGATATGAATGGAATCTTTTGTCATTTTTCGTACGAGGTACTTTTTTACTTTTCCAACAAAAGTACGAAGAATGTTTTTTATAACTTATACGGCATGAATGAATTTTTAAAACATTATTTTCAAGAAGCTTCCTTTATAAGTTTTAAAGTTTATTTTTAAGAAACTTATTTTAGTTTATAATTGTACGACATGTTAAGAAAGGAAAAGTGTTTTTGAAGTATAAAGGATATTTTCCTCAAGAATGGAGTTCAAGTGTTTTATCAAAATTATTTTCCATCTAAGATAATAAAGGGTTCTATTTTTATCCATATTATTACATTGATTTGATTATTTTGTGATGGAATTATATTTTTATGAATTCCTTATCTTATATGAATTGTTTTATGATATGTCAATGTTTAAGATTCCCATTTTTATTACATGGGTTATGCTATGATGTATGGTTTATGATTTTGTGGCACACATAAGAATGGTATCATTATGAGATGGGTGGGACCTATATATCCCTCCAATGCATTGGTTAAAGATTTTATATCTCATGATATAGACATGGCTGGAAAGGTAGGTTATACCGGTTCAGTGAAACAGGACTGAAACGAGGGTGACTCGGTTCAGAAATGGACTTTGTCCACTAAGATAGTCTTGGAAATGAGTCTTGACTAATAAGAATTGATTCTCTGTGATTATGTGTGTATGCCACAAAGTTTCATGTTTTAAGTTATGATTATTGGGATTACATGTCACTTCTATGATTTATCCCATGTTATGATATTATGATCTCTTTTGCAGGTTAAGTTTTCTAAAAGATATGTTCTTATGTATATGATGTGATTGATATTTTATTTTTTACCCTTACTGGGCATTTGATCTCACCCTTTTGTATGTTTTATTTCCCCAAGATATAAAGAATGGTTTTAGGTAAAAAAAGGAAGATCTTTACGGGAGATGTTGAAGATCTTTCACCACGATTAGAAGATTATATTCCGAGTTTCCAATGACACTAAACTATTATGATACTTGTGTGTGTATTTTTGTTATGTACTAAGTATTCCGGAAAAGTAATGTAATGTCCATGTACGTCAAGCTTCGGGTCTCTACACTGTTGATGTAGGAGGATCAAGTAATGGTGTATGTGCACTAAATGTTTATTCCACCTAAATGAAATTACCTTATTCATGACCTCAAATTGAATATAATGGTTTACTATTTAAATTATTAGAAGTAATACATATTAGGAAACATATTGATTCATTATACATTACATAAATGCCTAAATAAAAAAAAACATAATTGGAGTGGAACCACTAATAGTGAATACGGGTCATGTATATGTAATATATTTATTTTGAGTTGTCTTATGCACCAGGGAAAGTGAACAGGGTTGCGAATGATTTAAGGGAAAAAGGACTCATAATGTTTAGGATTCTAGTTATGAGTGGGTGAATATGGATTCAATCCATGAAATGAATATAAAGTTTCAAGATAGATAAGATATAATGCCCCTCACATCTTTTTTGGTTGATTACACACTTCATTTCACGGCCATGGAGATGAAATATGAGGATATGTAGTATTTGGACTTTAGGAAAATATATGAAGGGGTTGATTCACATTCTGACTATAATATCAATGATGATGATAATATTTATCATTTTAGACATGTTTTTGTGACAACATTTATGAGAGATAAGATGATGCATGAGTTACATGTCTCATATTGGGATGTGAATTTTGGTTTAACCCAAATTTAATGGGATCTTCATAGATAGTACTGATTTTTGGTCATAATGTAGGTGGTTGTAGGTTTCATGTCCTGGTATAACACCATACACCTATTTAATACTGAGAACCAGTGGTTAGGATGGATGGAACAATTATTTACCATTCTAGACTCGATGTGGGATGATGTCACCATGAATTATTTGGTTAGTATCCCAAGGAATATTTAGAAGAATATTGTGACATGGGTAGTTACTAATAGTTTGAAATGTATGTTTCACTTCTTAAAAATTTAGGGTACATTTATCATGGTCCAGTTGGGAAACTAAAATGTTCGGGAGAAATTAGGTGTTCATTGGGGTACCATCGAGTATTTTTTCAGATCATGATCCATGTTTTTTTGACACTTTAAGAAATTATTTCTGAATGTGTTTTGTTATGATGTTCCATTGAGTTAGAAAACCCACCTAAAGACCAATGGAAAATCAGATAATACTATCCATGTGTTAGAGTAAATGTTGAGATCTTGATTCCATGGTTTTTTGGAACCTAGTAAAATAACATGGCGCCGATTGAGTTCACCAGAAACAACAGTCACCAGGATACTATTAAGATAAAACCATATGAGGAGTTATATGGAAGGATATGTAGATATATATTATGTTGTATGGGGACTGGGTAATTGACATTATTAAAGTAGAGTATCATATAAGATATTTTAAAGCATGATTAGTTGATTTATAAGTGTATGTCAATGGATCTGATTATTATGAAGGTTTATGATAATCAATACCGTCGAACCCATGAATTTTTAGTTTGTAATAATTCATTCCTCTACGTGTTTCAAGGATTTGGGAACCTTCAGATTCAGAAATAGGTTCTATTGGTTCCTTGGTATGTGGGGACATTTTAGATTTTGTTGAGGATCAGACCAATGTCCAAAAAATTATTTCTTCCCCAATAGTATGGTGTAATGCATGAGGTTTTTCATGTTAGATGGCTTCCAATATACCACTCCAAACATTCTCATGTGACTGATTTTGAAGATGCATATCTTGAGTAGGATGCGTCCCTTGATAAGAATATGGTTTGTATTAGTGATCACAATGATAAAATATTATGCAGTATTATTTTTCCCTTAGTATGACTATTTTCGTAGTATGGTAACATTATAAAGGTCAATGGGTAGACGGAGGATGAAAATTTACCTTTGTGGTATAATATTTTTACCATAGAGACTTTATTATATTTTGTGGTGGGACTTGACAATGTGTTATTATAAGGTGGTGAGGTCATAATATTACAAATATATAATTAGGTATATATTTTTTTATTTTTATATTGAACTCTATTTTTTGATAATGAAAATTCTCCCAAGAATATATAGAACCTTATGTGTGTAGTGGGGTTTTGGGAAATGAGTGTGGAGGAAAAGATAATTTACTAGGTATGGTGCGTGACTGATACACTATTAGTGGAAACTATGTACCTTAACTATGATACCTATATGGGAGTGTAAATTTTTTAAAAACAATGTATGGGTATGCTATCAGGCCATGAAAACAAATATAGAGCCATTTTACATAGCCACGACATGGTTTTTCAAACTATGAAGGATCCCCCAATGTATGTGAAACCTAGCTTCATCTTGGGTAGAGGTTGTCACTTAGTTCAAACAAGGTTTTCCAATAGTTCATCCAAACTACACTCCCCCCTTAAATTGAGTTTTTCCATTCCATCCCCCATAGAATATAAGAGTTTACCCATAATTTCATAATAATATTCTTCTAAAAACCTAATTGATGACCTTATCCCTCTCAATAACCCAAAGCATGAATCTCCTTGGATTATTGGCCATTTGGAGTGCATTTGGGGGTAAATAAAAGATTTAGGTGAGTATAACAATCATATGTACATTTCATCCAATAAATGGTATTATATAGTTTTTATTCACTTTTTTATACATTAAAACAATATTTTACCAATAGATTCTAGATTGGTAAATTGAAGGGTGTTTAATTTCATATCAATGGATTAGGTTGAGAGAGCTTCCATCTATGAACTTGAGGTTGTTGGAATACAGGTTATATCTCATAATTATGATGTCCTATTGAATGTGTATATGGTTTTTTGGGGGTACACAGTTGATGTACTTTTGGTTTCCCTGGTACAAAATTGTAAATAGGTACATTTAATGATGAGTTTAACCCATAATGATCCCTGTGGGATACCATTTAGATGAGTAGATCGGGCCTTTTAGAGTCCCATGTGAAGGACCACTCCATTAAATATGAAATATTTCAATTTTGAATGACAAATTTAGGGGTTGGAGATAAAAAAACAAAATATAAATTTGATTATCCTGGTAAAATACCGAGATGAGATGTTTTACATAAAATACAGAGTATGGTAAATGAATGAGGGTAAATTGGTTAATGTGATAATTGTTTAATGTGTCCTGGCCTGATGGATAAAAATCATATCATGCGGAATAAATGGTTTTTATGGGTGGAAATGTTTAAATGGGATTATGTTGGTAATTGAGTAGATTATAGTTATACATAACCATGGGAGTGTGATTAAATAAAATTGGTGAACCATTGTTGGTTTGTTTATAATAACATTTTTAATCTTGTTGGGCATGTGTGATTGTGAACAATGATTGGTTGGTGGTTGGATTGATGTGACAATCTCATGTATGGGCCTCACGGATGGTCTATCCAGCCTTGTGCATATTATTTTTCTTGGAATATAATGATTATTCTGATCCTAAGGGTATAGATATGGAATTCCATATCATTTTTTGGATTGTCAAACATGGAGTTATGAATCCCAAATGGATTAATAAACTAAGTCTTTATATATTTTGACCTATTACATTTTAACATATGGATTAGATGACATACAGTAACCGAAAGAGGATTAATGAAAAATGGGTAATATATAGAACCCCAAATGAATATAATTGACCAAAAAATTTATAAATTATGTAACATATATTATATTATTTTATTCTTTATTATTTTTAAATCTGCATACACTATATTAAACTTATTTTTTGTAGACTCTTATGATGATGGCCTACTAAGTTTCATTCATAGCATTCAAGAGCGTCAATTTGGTAATTTATAAGACTTAATGGTTCTAGGTTAGAATAAAGAAAATAGTATAATTTTTAGGGTTGATTTAGAACATATGGACATGTATTTCATATTTACAGTTTAGTTGTCAGAATGTACACATTTTTTGGGAAATTGTTAGTATAATTAATTATTATCCTTTGTGTTTTTTCTCATATTTATTATTTTATGTACTATGAATTACTATGATAAAGGAGTAATAGTCTCACCACATGATTTCCCAAAACATTAATGTTAGTCAGAACCTCGAGAAAACAGTGATATGTGTCTGAGGTCATGTGGTGAACTAGATCGGGGTACCAGTTAGTGCTACCCATGTTCAGATATTAGAAAGTTGTATCATAGGGTATATGTTATGTTATTTAATTGATAAGATATATAGGATACATTGTTTTGTCTATCCATGGAATGGTTCTTGTTCATGTGATTAGATAACCCATGTATGGGGGGAAACCATGTACCCAAGGTGGAATTTTTTTTTTAATTTCATTATAGTTGCTAGTTATTTTAAAATCAGTGATTCACTTTTATTATGTCGTTCTTAATTAATTATATCTTTTTTATGAAACAACATGGTCCAATTATGTATTTTAATCCATCATTCTAAGTACATATACATTATAGATAAATGTATCATGTTAAGAACACATGGATTGATGGGTTTTTGTTTGATTTGGAAGTTGAAAGTTCATGATGATTCTTAATAAATTGTTATAAATATGTCATAAATAAAATTTTTATATTTTTAAAAATGATTTTAAAATGGTAATGGTAGAAATAAAATCTCATATAATCTAAATTGAAAATTTGGGAGTTGTTAAACCCACATTTGAAATGGTCTAGTTCATGAGTGATTTTGAATATTAATTCTTAATGGTTTTTCTATTTGGATAGTGTTTGTTAGTTTACATGATTTACTATATCAAAGCTCTCTTTTTTAGTGGGAAAATATGCATGTTATTTTTATGAGTCACGATTTTGAAATTGTAGAGAGATGACACTAAAATGATGTGTACTATTTGGGATATATGAGTATATCTATATGAATGATACTCCACTTGATGGAATGGAACATCCATTTATTTTATATAAAAGGGGGTAGAGAAGTTATATTAGAAACTAAATCCTTTTATTTAGTTTAAGGAAAGTGGAAAATGGAGGTTTGTGTTGAGTATGTTCGATTTGAAAAGAGAGTTTCTGTTCTAGCACTCTCCAACATTTTCTAGAGGGTGTACCATGGGAAACATTGTTTTAGTTTATTTCCATCCAGATGATTCTGAATCAAGAGGAAACTCGATCCAAAAATATAGCTCAGATGGTGACAAATATGTTGGTAGGACTAGTGAATTTTTGTAGGGACATACAGGCTTGGGATGAGTATATGGATTTCATGGCATGGATGTTTTTCCATTTTATTTTTTTATAACACATTTACACTAAGACATTGAGGAAGATGAGGGACGAATTGTTTATGTGCCTAAGTTAGGGAAGTTTGACAATGATGGATTATGTTGGCCACTTCACAAATTTGAATTTTTTCAGCAAAATGGGATGCACATGTCGTGATTATGGACATATTTTATTTGTCAGGATTATACGTGATATCATGCCACAAATATATATCATCCTATTAAATTTATATTATATGATGGATGATGAGGATCTAATATCAAAAGATAACTAGAATGAAGAATCTATTGGAAGAAAAATCGGCATAGCTCTGTGATATGGTGGTACATATTCTGATATTATTAAATGCCATTGTGATAGTTTCCATAATAGTAGTGGTGGAAGATATAATCATGGAAGTGGAACTGCCTCCGAGGGGAGTATCTATGTGGTCTATAATCAGTGTGGGAGGACCACTCACACGTGTGGTTAGTTCCCATAAACACAAAATGAATATCAATAATATAGATTGTTTGTTCCAATATAGAGGTTCTATATGAACCCTTAGTTTGTTTGAAGTGGTTGGGGATTTAATAAAGTACAAAGTGTCAATGTGGGTTAGATAATCCATATCATTCAAGAAATTGTGGTCCGACTAGCCATGTAGATCAGGGTGGTGGTGTTTTATTTTATGATAAGTGAATTCATGTCAACAAGGGAGTACAATAGTGGGAATTCTAACAGGATCCTATGATAGAAAGGAAATTCATGTTCATGATGTTCAACCAGCACCTAGTAATTTTGGGGCTGGTCTATAAAATACTAAAGGTGTTTTTTTGGTATCTTTTATGCTTTCAAATAATTTATTCGATAAATGGGCCTCACACTATTTAGTATATTCTATGTTGGGGAATTGTTTTTGTCTATTAGTGGAACATTCATGTGAGGTTAAATAAATCAACACAACATTCAGTTAATTAGTAGAAACCATATGGAAATATAAGGAGTGTTCTATATTGGTTAGTGGGAACCAATTCCATAGGGTCTTTTTTTTTGGCTTGAGATTTTGGGTTTTGACCACATTTTGGGGATGGATTGTTTGATGCAATATAAATACCATATCAAAAATTTGAACAAATGGTATCATTTACATCCCTTTATCGTGAAACTTATGTTCACTGTGGGGAATGGGATAACCAAGAGTGTTGTGTTGGCCTATTTTTTTTTGTGGTTATGTGACCTCAAAGCCCAATGGATATGTTTTATGTCTAATAATGAGAAGAAAATAACGATTTCATTTCAATAGTGATGGATTTGATTGAGGATGTGATTCCTATATATTTCATGCGGTTACCTCCTAAAAGGGATATCAGGTTTAATATTTTTTATATTCATGTATATGAGCTATTTTTCATTCTACTACAGTAAATGGAACTAGAAAATCTTTTGTAACACCAAATGATTTTTTAAAATATAATATTTTAATTAATTTATTCATTTTTGTTATTGTCATTTAACATAATACTAAAAATAGTTTTTTATATTAAATAACTTCGTTTGGAATTTTTTATATTCTAAACATAGTTAACCATTAACTATATGAAACATATAGCTTATCTTGCATAACAACCAACATCGAATTATGTTTTGTTTCTTGAAACATTGAGTTTCTGTGAAACTACATAATATTATTATAATTATTAAAATGAAAAATCTATAACCTAACCAATAAAAATAGTAATACTAATAGTAACAATTAGTTTTTAAATATAAATTACTATAGTTTCAAATAATTAAAACATGTTGATAATTAGAAATATATATTTGTTATAATCTTTATATGATTAGAAATATTATTTTCTTAAATGAAATACTTTTTATGTCCTTCTGTTCAAAATAATAGAATTATATTTAGGCACTCTTATAAATTTAATTTGGTAAAATCATTTCAGTTTTTAATTCATAGTTTTATATTTATCTAAATGCAATGTTTGAGATTTTTCTAAGAAACATCATTTTTTGGTCAATAGAGAAAAATACTGAATTTTAATTCAAATATTCTATTTCATCTAATTTTTTAATATAGTTAAATTATATTTTATATTTTTATTAACGTAATAAAATATTAAATATAAATCTATTTATTCAATTTAGGTCATTATTATAATTTTAATATTGAATTTAGATATAAAATCTTAATTAACATTTAATAATTCTCACTTTATAACCCCAATTTCACCCCACATCATTGGGATTATCATCAAATATAATTTTACCACATGTGTTATTTATATTTTAAAAATCATACATAAATTTTTGAAATTTGTTTTATATTTATATTATTATAATATCAGATTAATATTTTACTAAAAATATTATTGAAAGTGATTAAAATTAATTATAGCGATTACGGTAAAATTATGTGTAATAAGGGACTAAACCCTAATCTTAACAGCTCTAATGACCTATAAACTTATATAAAACCTCTTTTATAGACATATTTAGGAGAAAATTTATATATTTTGGATTTTGGGTGGTTTTTATGACTTTTTTAGTTAAAAATGTGGGTACATCAAACTTGCTTTCAAAAATGTCAACTATTTCCCCTCCCTGCAAAATAAAATGTCACTCAACCATCCTACTTCCAAACACCTGTCATTCCTCTTTTTCTGAACATAGATCTAACCAAATTTCTCTTCACGATCCTTCCCATAAACCTAGTGGAATCACAATGGGAAGAGTTAAATACTATAATTCCATATGCTGAAAATCAAAAGGAGTTACCCAAATAAGAGGTATCATCCTTCATCAAGCTCGTTAGTTTTATTTTCCTTATCCACAACCTCAATTATTCATATTCTAAGACGTCATAATAACATAAAAATCCTCAATATACCGATTTTTTTCTATTTATTCTTCATATTCATAAACAGTCTTCCATAAAATGTTTAATGTACATACCATTCTTGAGCATGACGACCTATAACCTCGTAGAATGATGTTGTTCGTTTTTCATTAACCACCTTTTATTGATAGTAATTAGGATGAAAATGTTTTTTATCTATGATATATGTTATTTATATATATTTTATTTCCGAATATATAATTTCTCTATAGAACATACAATCATTCATTCCAATTTCTTTAACTATGATATCTTTGTTGGTGGAAGTATGGACAATTTCCTCCTCTATGTAATGATATTCGTTCACACATTGCATGATATGTATTAAAGACATTTTTAGAAAATATATATGATATATATTATATAATAATTCAACTAGAATGATATTATATATATATATAAACATGTATTTCATTTACATATGTTTGTTCAAAACGATAAAAAAATAGAAGCTGTGTTCACGCGTACATACGGCCTACCATCTCCATTAAAAGTGTATTTCACTTAAAATTTCAATATTATTTAGATTATTATAAATAAATATATATTGAATATATGTGATATTTATAACTTGATATAAATTTTGATAATATGATAATCATGATCTATGTAAGAGGATAATGAATAACAAGTCAAAAAAATACAAATAATAAAGCGGATATTACCAGAAACATGACATCAAACTGATGTTGTCAATAAATGGATAAAAATAGGTCATAAAAATTATTATATAGTACTAGATTTAATGATATAGGTCTTTATTAGATTTATAGTAAACTGAAATTTATTAAAAAATATTTTTTCACATGCACGGTAGATGTCAAGACTTATGGTCGGAGAATTTAATCAAATGTTTTTCGTCGGTGAGATACATGTCTTATTCACCACTCATTTACATTTTGTGGTGTTTATATTGTACATGTAAGTTTTTAATTATTCATATAAATTTGTTTATGGGAATTGTAATTTCCATTTTATGATCCTTATTTCATGGGTTTTATGTTTTAAATGTTACCAAATCAATTATGTAACATTTTCTCAATTTGACTTCTTTTACACACTTGCAAAGTAATGCACCAATATTTTTATAAGAGGAATATATTATACCTTTGACATTATTAGATAATGAATATAAATATATTCATTATATTGAAATATTTTCAGTGTCTAGGTAAAGGACATACCTATAAAATTAAAACAATATTGAAAAAGTTGTAGAACAAGGGCGTTTAAAAAGGCAACACTAAATCACACCAGACACATCCATATCATCAAGACAGGTGAAAAAGTATGGAGTAACCAAATGACCATATCATGGAATAATAAATTATTATTCACTTGGATAGAGAATCAAAAACCATGTTGTAATAACTATAAGCATGAGTTACATCATACTAAAGGTAGTCCAGAAGTTGAAGACATGAAATCCAAGACGGAATCATTCTCCATGGGACATTTATAGTCATAGTATTCATAATGTGCACCACTATAATAGAGTCAGATTCCACCAATATTTTCCCCATCCATATTGGACATCATATTTTATTAGTTTAATCATCTCACATTGCTCAACTTCAATTGTGAAACTGATACTGATATAGTGATAGAAGCCGCCATTAATAAAATAGTAATGGGTAAGGAATATACGAACAGAACCCAAAGTTCCTAGTTAACCTGAATCCAATCAATCATCATTCACCTTTAGACATGAAGAGATTGTTGGGATACATCTAATGTATTTTAGCATCATAGGATTCTACATTCTACAATGAACACAAAACTTGTTAAGAATAATTAAATTCGAGAGTTTTTTGTTCATGGAACCTATTTAAACTTTTAATGTAGAAAATACCTTCCTTTACTCTCCATTAAAACACAACCTCAATGAAGGAATACAATTCAAACATTAAATATTGTTTATTTCCTTCAAAATGTAAACAAAGGAAACTACCACATGTGTGAATAGATGACCCTGAATGTAGACATTGTGTTCCACAATATTAATAGAGGTCATGAAGTCATCCATTCTATCCAATGACATGTTGATACCTAACAAAACCTTCAGGTGTTGGTTTATTTTCTATGAGAACATTAATGATAAGGAATCATTCCAAATGGATTCTTCATCAGGTTTTATATAATATAATTCTTTCCATTCAATTATTATTTAATGTTACCAAAGAGGTAATATTATACAACTTTAATCTCATTGTTTATCAAAATTGTTTATGATTATGTTTCCATTGATGAAATATTATGATACATATCTCAATAAATCTCATAATTTTTTTTATCCTCTGTATATGATTATTATATCCTATTAATGGTACAATTTTCCACTAATTGGTACCTCAGATAATTAAGAAAAAATATTTATGAAAATATGGCATTATTTATATTTTATTTCAAAAATATATGTTTTTAAAAACTATATTTTCTACAAAAAATTCAGAAATGTTTTACTATTATCTTATTATGTTCAATGTAAATTTTAACCCATGTATTATTTTAAAAAAATTAAAAGGCCTCATCTTTTCATTTTACGATCCACACACTATTCTCAATGATTAAGGTAAAAAAGGAATGTTCAGCATATATTGACCTACCCAGCATCATGTACTTTATTTACATGGTGATTCCATTGTATTTTTACGGAGATATTTTCCTCTAAAATTTTATTAATGCAATAAAAATAAATTGATTTAAAAAAAATCAATGATAAACATTTTCCAAAAAATATTTATGATAAGAAATATTGAATATGATTCTAAAAGATTACTTTTTATGATTAAAAATTTGATATATTAAACAAAATGTATTTCAATAAGTAAATTGATTTTTCATATCTTTTCAATATATTTTCAAGTAAAATTTTTATCATAATGTTTTTAATATAATTTTATTATTTTTCATGGAAAATTTATTTCGTATTATGTTCATGGTTATTTTAAATATTTTCAAATTATTTTATATGAAAATGGTTTTAAAATGGTTTAATGTTATAAATATCTCTTTTAAATGAAGAACAGATATTTTACTTGGGAAATGTTTTTAAAATATTTCTCCAAATTTTTTTCAATTTGACGAGATCTATTGTTGTTACTCATTCCTATCCTATAAATGATCTAAAGGTTCCATTCATATTCATTCTCATAATAGTTTATGTTTTTTGTAATGATATATGTCAAAAAATATCTATTTGGTAAGTTATATGTAAATTCAGCCATTTCCCATTCAGTGTGTTATTTTTTCATGAGACATGTTCCTTGTTTGTATGTAATATTCTTATGTAACTGGTTTCTCTTTAACAGGTCATACCTTTATAAATTATTATGTATCCCTCTTCCATTAATGTGTTATTTTTGGATGAAAGGATTATGAAACCTATATATTTTCTATATGTTATGAAATTATTAAATGTTTACGATAACTATATTATTTTTATGAGTTATTATACGATATTATTTATGGGTTAAGATATGATATATATTTTATTTCATTGTTTTACAGTTATGTATGATTCAATTAGGTGAAGGTTGAGACCAATATCTCCCCCTAATTCATTTATTAATGATGTATGACTCAAGAGTACATTTTTTATTTTTGAACATTATTACATTTCCACAATGTTATACCCGAACATAGTTTCATTTACATAGGTTTATACATGAACTTGATTTCAGGTTCACAATGTTATGATTAAAACCTATTTTGGGTTCATAATGATATTTTTGAAACTAATTACATGATAAAAATGTAATTAATGGACATAGCATCATGTCTATATGTTAAGAGTGTTCCTTATTAAATGATAAAAATTTTATGTGTGAACCCAATTTAATGATCAAAAAAATATGTGCGGACATATTTTCAGGTACAATGTCTTCGTGAGGGAAATATTTAATGTCCTTAATTTAATGTGAGATACTTTTTTATCTTATACATGTTCATGCTGTTATATGTTGATGTTTATGCCCCAATTTGAGATCTTATTCATATGTTACGCTTTTATATATTATGATCATGATTATCTTTTGATTCATGTATTATGAAATACAAATATTTGTTCCATGATTCATGCTTAAGATATTTTATTTGAAGTGTATGATCATCTAATCATATGATCATATTCTAATTCAATTATGTTCATGTTATGCTTATATATTTCATTTTTTACCCATATTTTTTTAGGAACAACCTTTTTTTAGGTTTCCATTATCTAGGTAATGTGGAAGGGTTTTTAATTATATTTATTAAGGCGGATATCATTGTGTGAAATAATGATAATATTTCACTAGGCTATAATATTTTTGTTATAGGTTTACTATGACATTAAACCCATACATTCACTGGGAAGTCGTCTAATTAACATATTATGTATTCTAAAAAAAATTATTGAATTTCATTGTAGGATATAAATTTACTATTATTTTCGGAATAAGAAAAATGGTTTAGTCAACCTTTGGTAACTAGGATGAGAAAACATCATTGATATCTCAAGGGATATTTCTATGGATAGGCCTTGGGGTGTCTCTATGTTTATATCAAACGAGGAGTTATTGTTTAATGAAATTTAATGTAATTTTATTAAAGGATATTGTGATAGTTTTCCTAGAATTACATCCATTTATAAGTACTACAAGTGGATGTCACTTTAGAATAGATTTCCATATGTGTAATAACTCTGAAAAGGTGCATCAAGCCTAAATTGAGCAAGACTCGGTACACAACAATGGGCCTTACTGCCCACCTAATTCGACACTCCCAAGGTATATTCTTTTAGAATTCACAAAATCTTTTTCAGCCATAATGAAGGATTAAGATAGAATATGACTATTAATAATCTTGGATAAACCTATTTATTCTTAGATTAAATAAGCAGGTTTCATTATTTAAACATCAAATAAGTAATTTCTCAAGATTATGTGATTTGATTTATTTATTAGTGTTTATCAACCTATGATTTCTAGTCTCATTAAATAGAAGAAATAATAAAGAACTCAGTTAACCCTGAATGTTTCATATATTGAATTTATGTGATTTATATTAATTTATTTCCTAATATTAAATATCATAAAGAGAATCATTAAGGCCCATGTGTATTTTTTATACAACTGATGATAAAAATACAACAAATGACATGTTTATGGTATAGGATATTCTACCAATAATTTTTACCCTAAATGTATGAATCATGATTATATTGAGGTTGAGGAACTATATAATCTGATTCATATTTCATTTTATAGGAAATAACTATTATAGAATAAGATGATGAATCCCAAGTATTGGTTTAGGAATAATGTTTGATGATTGAAGTTTATATGTTATATAATTTCATTTATTCTGTTATGAAAATAATGAAATATAAATAATAATTTAAGAATATGTTTTTCATAATGTTTTGAAAATGATATAATCAAGTTTGATGAAGATATAATAAATTGATAGTTTGATTAAGGGAATGTAACCCTTAATGTTTCAAAGATGTGGATAAAAATGTGTTTAGCTTAGATAATGTGATTATTTATTTTGATAAAGTAAATTCGATAGAATCAATGGCCCTAGATCCAATTAAGTACATTCTAGAAAATGTAGTCTATTTAATCACAGTTGATGTTTACAACATCTTAGATTTATGGAGTGATTGAGATAATATTTAGAATGAGGAAGAGTTCATTTTTAACAAATGGATCTTTTGTAATTCAATGTTCTTATAATTATTCATGAGAATATAGGATTATATAATTTACATGTTTGGAATGTGACAACCAATATCCACTTTATGTTATAAGGGGGATCAATTTTATGGTGATTTAATTACTTTAGTTTTGAAGAATTGTATTTTCATCCTTAATAATGGATTAATTTTAATCAATTTTTGGATATTTTATGGTATACATTTGATTTAGTTTTTGAAATTAATGTAATATATCACCATATAAAGATTTATGATTTTTGGAAAACCTAAGCTAAACATTTTTCTATGATTTTATTTAGAAGAGTATAGAATGAGTTTTCATTCTATTTGTGGATCTCATGCTTTATTAGTTCTTCATGAATTAAAAATTCACCATAATTCCCTAGAGTATGAGATGATATTGGAATTGATCAAGGAAAAACCAAATGGTGTGATTGCACATTTGAAATTAAATGAAAAAAAATTAGTATATTTCATTCTATTTTAGAACTATAAAACAATTCCTCGATCTAAGAAAATGATATAGAAAATGATTTATCCTAGAACCATTACTAATTACTAATCAGATAGTCCCGTAGATCATCGTATATTTATGGTTTTTTGATCACCCAATTTATATGATAAATGTTCTATATCAATCTCCATAAAATATTAAAAACTAGATTTATCGTCTATGACCATGATTTCTGATGCCACATATGTTCTCCTTGGTGGATACCTAGTTTTATGTTACATTTTTTAATCGATTTGCTTCCCACATTCCATTTTAAAATGAAGTATTATAATTCATTTTTAAGATATGGGGTTCATTGAAAGACATTATTTTATTAAACCATTCATATCAATGATAAATTTAAAGGGTGAAATTAACTAAGGGGGTATAATGTTAATTCACTCTATTTTAAAAAATATTTGTTTCAAATTATTTTAACGATTTCAATATTTTTCATTTCGTGCAACAGTGAAAATATTTTATTTTGTTAATGAAGAATTTTTTTCTTGATTTGTATATTAATTCATAATATCATTATAATCTTACTGTGAATTTTTGGGATATTTCGGAGGAACATAATTTTTTTGATAAATAGTGAAAAATATTAAATTTTAATTAAAAAATTATTTCTGTATAAAATAATTATATAATTAAAATATATACTTTTTAAATTTATAATAGATAAATTATACATTAGTAATCCAATTTTTGTGAATGGAATCATTTTTATATTGAATTCATTTAAGTAATATTAATGATATTTGGAACATTATAACTTTAAAACTTGCTTTCTCGACACTTTTATGGGATTAACATCAAACATAATATTATAGAATTAGTGAATTGTATTTACAAAATCATAAATACATTTCTTAATCCTTATTATGTTAAAATGATAATATTTTCAACCTAATTTTTACCATAAATTTAAGTGAATGAGGTTATAATTAATTATATCGATTAATGTAAGATTAATATTTATAAAGGACTAATCATTATGCATAAGGGACAAAATGACCATTCAAATCTTCCAAAACCCATTTTATGGGCCAATTTATTATATAAAATTTTTATTATAATTTTTGGATTGTTTTTGATTACTTTTATTTGGTAAAAACATTGGTACACCACACTTGTTTTCAAAACTGCCAAATGTGTCCCCACAATCCACAATAAAAAGAAAATAAAACCTACGACATCCTCACACCTATAAAGACACATTCCATAGAACAATATATACCAAAATATATCTTTAAAATCCCTCCCTTCAACCTATATTATTCTCCTTGGGATGAAATCAATCCATGGAATCCCTTTAGTGCAAACTAAAAGGAGTTACCTGAATAAGAGGTATCATTTTTCTTCAAGCTATTTTGTTTTATTTTCATCCCACACAACCTCCAATATTATTATTAAATGATTATATATTATAAAATATATTTGCAGTATAAATATATTTTTCAATTCTAAGGGTTATACCAGCACCAACAAACACTTTCATTTAATGGGTAACGAACATACCGTTCTTGTGTATTGTAAACTACATCATCATTAAATGATGTTGTTCATTTTTTCATTAAAAAATTTCAAGGTTGGGAATTATGATAAACACACTGTATTAATGTTATTTATTTGATATTTATATTTTTTTATTCATAATTGTTTATGGAGAATACCTTTATGCTTTCATATTTTTTTTATTCTCATGACATCATGTGTGGATGTGTGGACTACTTCCTCCTCTAAGTGATATGATTTTTCACACATTTCATAGGATGTATTATAATAGGTGTTTAGTAAAAATATAATATCCATATTATATAATAATTATTTTGTAATGTTATTATATATATATACATAATGTTCATTAAAATTATTTATTTCAATACGATGATTAAATAAAAGTAGTGTTCGTGCATATGTCTGGCCAACTGACTCCAGGAATGGTGTTTTTATTTTAATATATCTATCTTATATAGATCATTATAAATAAATTTATATTGAATATATATGATACTATTACAATTTTTTACATTCTATAAATAATAAAATTAAAATGTAAGAGGTTGAAGATTAAAAAGAAAAAAAATATTAGAAAAATAAATATGATATTACCTAAAACATGAAATTTACATGGGGTTGTTAATAAAATGGTAAAATAATGTCACAATAAAAATATTTTATGATATTATATATATGATCATAGTCCTTTAATATATTTCTAGGACAATTATAGTTATTTTTAAGGATTTTTTAATGTATACAAAATAATTTTATACTTGAGATAATGTAATTTCATCTTAGTTTATATTTCTGTGAGATATATGTCTTATTCACCATTAATTTTATATATGTGGTGTGTATAGATTTCAGGGAATTATTCTAGGATTATTATACATAATTTTATTTTGTATTCACATATCCATTTTACATTATTTCATTCAAGTGTGTCATGTTCTTAGTGTAACCAAATCAGATTAATAATTTTGTCTCAATTTTCCCTCTTCTAAACACAAGACATGATATACACCAACATTTTTATATGAGTTGTATATAATGAGTAATATATAACTATATCAGGAATATAATTATTTACTTGATATTTATCTCATTATTTAATTTTATAATTTCTATTTTATTATGATTTAATGTTACCAAGTTGTAACGGTTTATAGATTTAATCTCATCATTTATCAAGATTGTATATCATTATGATTTCATTGAGGAAATATTATGATCCATCATTGTATAAAAATAATTAATTCTCATAACCTCTGTATTTGTATTTTATATCCATGTACGGGTACCATTTTTATTCTCTTGTATAATTAATATAATTAAAAGAAGGTTTTTATGAATATATGTGTTTATTTCACCTTTCGGTTTGAAATATGTGATCTTTAAATTTTTTAATTTTATAAAAAAAATTAAAAAATGTAATAAAATTATATAATGATATTAAAAGGAAATTTTTGGTCATTTATTTTCTTTTTACAAAGTGTTTATAAAAAGAATCTTCTAGTCATTTTCCAATGAAGGAACCTTTCTGAACAATTCAGGTCCAAATGTAATATTTATCATGTTTGGACCTACACATCTTTATGACCATCTTTTCTACAATTCTACCTTTGTATGTTTTAAAATTAAATTTTAAAAATAATTTTTTTTCTTGATATACTAAATAATTAAATAATTTAAATTGGTTTTCAAAGAAAATAGATATCCAAATATTGTTTTATTTTAAAAAATGATATAAATTATTTTTGAATATTTGATTATATGCTTTCTAAATGGATTTCGGAGAAAAAAGATTTCAATGTTCCTGAAGCTTCATTTATATTTTTTGTAATTATTTTAAAAAAAAAATTTCAAAAAATTTATTCTTCTTTATAATTTATAAAATAAATTTTTTTCAAATAAAATTTTTACTTATTTTATAAATTTTCCTTTTATTTTCAAAGAAAATGGTTTTGAAATTATTTAAGGTTTTAAAACTAATTTTAAAAAGAAATAAGTATATTTTCATCATGAATTATTTTTAACATTTTTTTCAAAAAAAAATTCCATCTATGATGACATCTATTTATGTTACTCAAGCCTTTCATATAAATGATCCAAAGTATCCACTCCTATTCATTTTTAAAATGGGTTATGATTTAATGGCATGATATTTATGAATAACTGTTTCTATTTGACATGTTATATGTCTATAAAACCAATTCTATTTCCATTGTTTCTATGTTTATGAATATAGTTGCTCATCCAAAAGTTATATTTTTTTGTAACAAATTTCTCTTTAATGGGTTATACAATAATAAATGATTATGAAACCCACTTCCTTTCTTGGGTTATTACCAGATTAAATGATTGGAAAACCTATATATTTTCAATTTGATATTACATGATTAAATTTTTGTCATAACCATTTCATTTCATGGGATATGATATAATCCCTTCATAATGGTGCTGATATGATGCAAGATTTAGTATTTGTGGCACATGTATGTATGATTTTATTATATAATTGTTGGGACATATATCTCCCCCCAATTCACTAGTTAATGATGGATGAGTCAAGAGTATATATATTATTCATGAACCTAATGACATGTTCACAATGTTATGCAAGGAACTAATTTCATTTCCATAAGATTATTCATGAACATTATTACGTGATCATAATGTTATGAGTGAACATTTTCATGTGATCCTAATGTTTTGAATGATCCTAATTATATGTTCACAGTGTTATTATTGGGTGATGTTTCATGTCTATAAATTATGCGTGAACCTGATTACATTTTCTCAATTTTGGGCATGATCCTTTTTACATGTTAACAACATTATTCATTGACTGAGTTTCATGTCT
Source organism: Viscum album (assembly GCA_963277665.1). Taxonomy (NCBI): domain Eukaryota; kingdom Viridiplantae; phylum Streptophyta; class Magnoliopsida; order Santalales; family Viscaceae; genus Viscum; species Viscum album. Next base: position 861,952,217 of record OY728151.1, read on the forward strand.
ATTAGTCGATGTTAGGGTATTATTTCTTTTTAATTACATAAGCTATGAACCTATTTCTACATAGACATTTTCACGAATTTATATGTTGTTGGGTATGCTATAATTCCAAGGATTATTCTTATGTCACCCTTTCATGGCATATATTTTGGATAGTCTTATGATTAATTTCTTATGACCTTATAAAAACGATGGTGTGATTTATGTTTACGATGTTCGATATGCATGTTATGATCTTATAATTATTCAATCATATTGTTTTACCCTTATGTTCATGTTATGCTTATGTATTTCATGAATTTACCCTTACTGATCATTTCAGATCACCCATTTCTTATTTTTCATTCCCACATCTTATGAAAAAAAATTAAGAAAATTTACTAAGGGGCGTGTTCTCTATAGTAATCAATTATGATCATTAATTGATTAATAATACTATCCATTTATTCAATGGAAAAAATAAAAATACGTTCCTTGGGTGCCTATTTTTTAATGTACAAATTATTCTAAAAAATTGATTTAATGTTTGTATATGAAAAGATTGGGTCTCTAAAACATTTGTAACTCAAAACACAGTTTGAGGTAATTTTTTTAAATTGTTTTATTATTCATAATTTTTAACCTTTCTAAACACTATTTTTCAATGAAGGACAAATCAATGTTGTGGGAGTGCATCACTAACTGAATATTTATTCACATGACAGTTAAGTATATATATTGTCTTCCACATATTTGTGATACCTTTTACCAACTTTGGGATTCTTTTTTTCGATTTGAGGTATGTATATCATCATCTAAGGATTATCCCTTTGGATATTTCACGAATAAATTTAAGGAGAAATTAGGAGTCATATGATTTTATTGTGATTACATTCAGATTAAAAAATGCACCAAATGATTTTCTATCCTAAACGAACCAAATATTCTTCCTATAGCAGGATGGTTTATAGTTTTTAATGGATGGAATCTCAGTGTACTCCCAAACACATGATGAACATTCCAATCATCTTGACATCGCCTTGATCAAACATAGAGAGTGTCGACAATAGGCCATTCTCTCAAAATGTACTTTCTAGATCACCCTAGTTCATTTAATGGGTCGCATCATCTATAATGAATTTGTCCCAATTGACCCCAAAAAATGAAATAATAGGTATCTTAGGAGAATCCCAATAATGTTTTTGAAATTATAATATTACTGGGTTTAGTGGTAAAATATCAAAGCATCATCATGGACTTATCCTTATTAGAAGTAACACATTCAGGCTTGACAAATATGATTTTTTATTTCATGATTCTATAACATGTGATAATTAATTCAAGATGTCGAAGAAGAGTTTAAATACTACACCTATTTTGATACTACTTGAGTCAGGTACTGATTATTCCTTATTTAGTGATACATTTGGATTCATACACGGAGAAGATCTAATGAATTGGTATTGAGTTTTACCATATGGTTCATGATAGTTCAAGCAGTATTAATGAAATTATCTTACATATGACCTAGAATTGGATGCAATGGATTATTATTTAATGTTCTAGATGCATTATCTATTGGTTGAGAGGATAAATTTGAATAATGATCATTAAATCATAAATTACATCTTTCTTCAATAGGATTTTATCCTCTTAGAGTGAATATGGTTTGATTTAATAAATCATTTCTATTTTTACATGGAATATAAACCATAAATATAGAATAGTGCGGATGTTGATTAAAGTAGGTAGATGAAGTTTCAAAAATATTAATAGATAATTTATATGTGGAGGATAATTGATTTAATAACATAAATACAAATAGAGTGTCAATAGGGATAGAGAAGTATGACCCTCACATCTTTTTAAGTTGAGTCAAAACTTCAGGGCCATGCCAATAAATGGATGTATGATGATCCAGAGTATTTATGATTGATGTACATCTTTGAATGTGGGTGTCTCGTTCCCTCTAGACTATACATGATGATGGTATTTTTGTTTTCATTATCATTTTATTATGCATAAATGTATGCAAGAGGAGCTGGCTCATGGGTTCCAGACATCAAAGATGGTGGTGCATCATGTTTTGACCCATGATTTTAATGATCTCCATATATAGTATTGGTGGACAAGGATGAAAGAGGGGGTTTCAGTTTTCATGTAATGGTGAAACACCTTTTAGTCAGTTAAGTCCATGCATCAATAGGATGGTGGGATTCTAAAACTATTTCCCATTATACAATGAAAGTGGGTTGATGTCATAATGGATTTTATAGTAGGTCTCTCTAGGATTCATTGAATGAATGATGTGATATGGGTAATTTTTAATCTAATAAAAATGTGGAACACTTATTATGATTAAAAATACTTTTATCATTAACCAGCTTGGAGAAATATATTTTTGTGAGATACTATGTTTTAATGGGGTATGTTAGAGTCTCATTTGAGATCAGAATCGATGTTACAATTCATGCATCTAGAAATACTTACTAATGGAACTACGTAACAAGGTGATTTATAATATTTATTTCCACCAAAATAATTTATGGGAAATCATAGCATACTATATGGGTTCTAGAATACATTTTGAGATCATGTATAAATGATTTTTGAGGAACCGATGAAAAAATAATAGTTCTTATTGAAATCAACTACAAAAAAGTAAAAATAATATATTAGAATTTAACCATTTGAGGCTCTCTGTGGTAGTTCGTATAAATCACTATTATTATGTAGGGAGATTATTTAATTAGTGTTTATGGGGATGAGTCTCATATAAGAGACATTAGGGAATGTTTAGTTGATTCTGAAAGGTATGGTTACATCTACGAGTAGACATAAACTATATTATGATTAATTTTTCCACCCTTTAATTTTTTGTGTGTTATCATATTTTATTTTTAGTGTCACCATGATTATTGCACATCTAGATTCCAAAATATGGTATCTTAGAGCTTAGGTTTATGAGGACATTTCAGGTTCTAGAGGGGATCATACTAATAGTGTACCGATTAGCTCTTCTATATCGGTATAGTGGCATGAAAAATGTTTTTCTTGTATCTAAACTTTGTAAGTTCCACACTATCACTTTTCATATTATCTATGTTGATTATATAGACCTTTATGATACTATATCTTTTGAGGAAAATGTTGTTTGTATTTTGTATGATAGCGAGAAACAATTTTTGGTTAATAAAATGCTATTAGTTTGAGTTTTGTGGAATCATGATAAGGTTAAGGAGGAGACTTAGGATAGAGAGGTAAACATGTGGGCATGGTTACATGATCTTTTTATCCTGTAGACTCAGTAATTATTGGGAATATGTCTCTAGGATGAACCATTATAATGTTTAGATGTTGTAATGTCCCATTGTTTTAATAAGGTACACTACATTTATGTTTTTTATGAACTCTATTTTTTTTAATGAAATGATTCCCGGTAATATGATGATGCTTTGTGGTGTCTTAGTGGGATGGGACATGAAAATGGAAGAAAATAGATTATATTTTTTAGGGTTTACAATTTGAGTAAGGATTGTAGAAACTATGCACATTAACCATGAATCATGAGGGGGTCCATAGTTGACTAACCATTGGGGGGTCCTGAAACTGTATGAACATGGAAAGATCCATTTTTCATGGCCAAACATTATATAAAAAATGATATGGGATCTTCAAGAGAAATTGTGACATGGCCACCTCTTTGAAATTGAGTGGTTCACAATTTGTGTATTGATTGAATGAATATGTCGCTAAAGCGTGTTCCTAATTAAATAAGAGTAATTTGACATTTTTCTCTCTCTAGATTTAAGTGGATTAACCTAAATTTCTCATCCATTTTCTTCTATCAACCTAGGTGAAAAACGTCTTCCTACCATGATTGTATGGGAATATTCCAATTTGGTTATTTTTCATTTGGAGTATTTTTGGTTGAGAATTGAGTATCTAGGTGAGTCTAACACTCATTATTCCATTGTTTTCAAGAAAATTCATTGTGAAACATTTTTCTCCTTCTAAATACATAAAATTTATTTTTCCAGTAACTTCTATTTTGGGGATTTGAAGGGTATTTATGTTTGGATCATGTGATAAGGTAGAGTGAGTATCCATCTATGAACATGAGATTGTCGGTCTATAATTTTTGAAATATAGTATTTATTAGCATTTAAATGTGTATGTGGATGTGTTTGGGTGAGTTATTGATATCTATTTGGCTTCCTTTATAGGAAATGGTAACTATTATAACTGAATGATGTATTGATCCCCTCTAGATCCCTATAGGATCCAGTGAGTATGAGTATATTGGTATTATGGAAACCCCTGTGTTGGACCACTCCCAAGAACATGAAATATTTTGATGTTGATTATAAAATTTAGGGTTTAATGATATTTAAAAATTATTGGTGATTTCTAGGTAACATAGAAGGACACTCTGTTTGGATAACCATCAGGTGTTAATTAAATGATAGTGTTTAAATGGATAGATGGAATACTTGGTTAATGAGGAGTGGCGTCAGGGGTAAATGGATAGGATTGATTAAAAAAGCATGTAATTTTTTAAAATGGTTAAATGGTCATGTATTGGAAAAATAGAACATCATTATTTTAATTAATCATAATAATGTGATTAAATAGAAATGGAGCACTATTATTATTTTTCTTTAATAACATCATTTAAGAATAATATCATGTCCGATTGTGAAAACTTTTAGGGGGGATGTTATACTGAAGCTCCACTCATTTGGGTGGCCAAGATTGATTCACTAGGAACCCTATGCTTAGTATTTTTTAAGGGAATGCACTGATGCTCCAGAACCCAATGGTATGGACATGGTGTTTTATATCACGGTTTGGATGGTTGAACATGACATTCAGAACCCAATTCTGATTCATGGACTAGGGATTCATGTTTTTTGACCAGTGTAGTTTGGACAAATGTTTTATATTACTACAATAGGATAAAGAGTTTATGAGGAAAATTAATTAATCATGAAATTCAAAATGACGAAAATTGGCCTTATAAATGATAAATGATGATACATGTTTATGTATAATGTTTTACATATTATCTTTACATTTTTATATGATGTATTAGAAATTTTCAATTTATGATACTATTGGTGATGGCCTACTGGTTTGTACTCACACCCTTTTCGGGATCCCATTGGGTACTCGAGAAGACTTCATGGTTGTAGGTTCATAGAAGGGGAATGTCCATATGGTTGAGGGATGATTTGGGGGTCACGAACATGTATGGAAGAGGGGACCAAGGCTGATGTCAGTTCCCAATTTGGGGATTCATCATCATGACATTATTTTGGGTCTTCCCTAACACTCAACACTATATTACTTTGCATGGAATATTTATTATTTGGAAGTGGGAATGTACACAGTTTGGGAAATCATTTTGGTAATGTATGATTATACATGGTGTAGTTTCTCATAGTTATTATGTTATCGATTTTGTGTTACTCTAATAAATAGGGTATAGTCTCTACATTTTATTTACCATACACCAACTAGTAGTCAAAAGAATGTGACATATGAGGAGGCACACTAGATGTCATGTGGTGAACCATCTTGGGGCACCAATTAGTGGTATCCAAGTACATATGTTACATATAGTGTATATGTTGCAAGATTCACTATAATATCATGTTTTTTTATCAATTTTAATGATTATAGCCTATAAATATTCAACAAAATTATTAGTGTATGATCCTCCACAGTCATAAATAGAGGTTTATTCTATATATTTTGTTTTGCCAACTTTTTCATGGGAATCTATTATTTTTGGGCCCCAATTCCCATTGATTGAATAACTAAAATTTTTATTCATACATAGATAGAAATAATTTGTAATTACTAATGTCACAATGGGATCTAAAACCATTATTAATGGGTTATTCTTGTACTTCCCTCTTCTTTTCAAATAAAGGTAAATATAGTGACATATCACTATAGTGAAAAATAGATGAATCAGACAAATCTGCATCAGAACACTTGATATCATATTTTTTGATAATTAGTTGTAGGTATTAGGTATTTATACTATATATACATACCATACAATTGAAGGGTCTCTTATAACTATGGTGATTTCTCTAGCTCTATATTATCCTCCCATAAGGGGTTGATTCAAATAAACATAGGATACGTAAAACCAACCGTCTGATATTGATATCCATGTAACTGGGAACCTGAATCTTGTCATGTAGAATATTACTAATAACTTATATAAGAAAAAACTATATAACATCTCATTATAATTTTAAATAATGAGATCCATTTTTGAAATTGACATGTTTACCAAATATATGCATAAAATGTAATATGAAATCTTATATGATAACTATAATACATGGAAAAATTCATTTCTCTAACCCTATGCTACTAATCAAATGATAAACAATAAGTCAAAAAATATATAACTAGAAAATCATTAAAAACAAAACCATTAAAAACTAATATCAATAATATGATCCCTTTTAAGAATTTATTCCTTATACCCAGTTTATTTATTTCCCTGAATAACGTTAATCCAATGTTTGAGACACATTTGACAACAAAATATCATAGCCTAGAAGAGAAACCAACGAGAACATTGATTAATGGAACTTTCTAAATTATCTTACAAGGTTGATATGAAAAGTTCAAGACAAGGTCTCCACATGAATTCATAAGTTCCTCCCTATATTATATTTGTTTTAAACTATACTATTGGATTTATAAATAATTTGGAATGTCTATAACCTTATCTAATAGATAAGGATAAACAATAGTGAAAAAAATAATAATTATCCATGATCAAAATTAAATGTAATAAATAGATATTACATCTATATGCCAAAAATAAACAAATATATATCACATGATATAAGAAAATGGAATACCACTAAAATGATTCATAGAAATACATAATGGAACATGTTTTCATTATATGTGATTTTATCCAAGTTATCAAAAATATAAAAACTAATAGATATGGTTAAAAATATAACTACATTAAATTCCATTCCTAATCATGTATTATAGTATGTTCATACATCGAGTACAATTATATATTATATTTCCCAATATTTTACATGTCTCCTCAATCATAATGTTTGTATTCACATCGATATTCCCATATAGTGTGGGTTTAATACTCAGTATGTCACCACAAATGATGTACCCAAAAAATCCAGATTATATAATTTTATTTTATATGCGATATTCTAGTGATAAAAAATAATCAATAACAATAATAATCATCATATGTCACTGAAAACTCAAAAATCCACTAAATTTGTGACCACAGATTATTTAACATGTTTTTGTATAGATCTTTACATTTGATCAGAAATTCATAAGGGTTTTTATAATTTCCAACCATTACACAATGATTATAATTGGGTTATAAATTCTCATCACATAGATTATATCATTGGTGAATGGAAATATCATCCTAAAAAAATAAAAAAAATTCTATAATGTTCCATAACATCACAATGATCTATAAGTGGGAATAACATCTAATACGACATTAGTATTAGCAAAGTAGAAAAAACCTCACATAAATTCTACAATACAAAGTCCAATGTGTCATATCATTCAATTATTTAAACCATGTCATTGGAAACTCGGAATTTTATCTTATAAGAAATATATTCAAAAAGAAAAAGTTGGGATATCATTCCATTCCATAGCCAACCCAAAAAGATGGTCATCTCACCCCCTCTTCAATTAAAAGTCAACACACAGGTATAACATTCATTTAAATGTGTAAAATTACATATGTGGGAATTTTAAACCTTTCCATGGTATATGATTATGTAATTGTGAATTTCATCCAATACCACAATCATAATCAAAATAATTTGGCACAAAATCCCACCCATAAGTCATATGAAATGAATAGTCATATTATCCTTTTTCATTAGAAACATTAAAATGACCATTCATAAAATCAAAAAATTTCAAATATATCTTTTATAGTATGTATATCATCACATGACTTTATTATATCACATGTATGCATGAATTTAATACCATGTAATTAACATTACATAAATATATCAATGCAAAAAAATTTAAAAATATAAAATTTGAATTATATTAAATAACTCATGGAACATATCACATATATAGTATATCATTTATTTTCCTATCACCATATTATAACATTAATTAAATATATGTTTTACCCTATTAATCATAATATCCAATCCGTAAATCAAAAATACATGGACATCACTACTGGATATCGAATAACTCAAAGGTGTGAGGCCCCCATATTCTTTATTCCAAGTATGAAAAAAACAATAATTTAGGAAATATTTCTCTTATATTGAAATCCTCCATTATATCATCTCATATTACTACACATACCCTAATTTATATAGGATCAATTATGTTTATCTTCTTTCACTATATTATAATAAATCAATGGAATTCCCATATTTGTTTCCTAACACAACATTCATATCACTATATGTTATTTTTTCTGGTCACTAGTTAAAATGTACATGAAACTCATAAAAATATGAACATTAGTGTCTTTACATAATCATTATATACAAATTATATTAATAAACCCAATTTGGTTATTTATCATAACAAACAGACATTCCTGCCAAGGCCCATACATTATAAATTACATGAAAACCCATATAAATCGATTGAAAAACATTGGAGAATCCTAAAATGAAATAATTAAATACCACTATCAAAATATATCAAATTTACTTAATTTCAATTATAATGAATCAAAAATCATGATAAAACCCCCCATGATAGGAATTTTAGGAAGATCATTAATAATATGTGAAAAAATAAAAGAGGAGTCATAAATATTATGACAAACATTGATGTTATTACACATTAAATAATTATTTATTATATATAAAGAATCATAATACAACAACAAATATCTATAATTATATTTTATCTAGAAATTTGGAACCTTACATGACTATTTATGTATATGGATATATCAAAATTATTGAAAACTACCATAACATGTTAAAATTATTCCATTGTTCATAAAACTATATAGGATAATGTGGGTGAATATAGAAGAAAGGGGTTAGATATAAATCCTATTAAGGTAATAAAAAATAATAATAAGAATAAAGTAATACATTTCAGATAATATGAATTTTTAGGTGACATGAAAGGGTATAGATTTATAAACATGGATAATGAGTCATGATATAGAATGATAACACATTGGAAACATGGTAATGTGGTATCAACATAAAACATTAAATCATAAAAATTTGTCCAGGATAACCACCCTGAAATCACAAAATAATTTTCATACTATAACCTACCATTTACCATACATCACTACACATGACTAAATCATTACCCAATGAATTTGAGCACTATCTGGGTGCACCCATCACAATCTTCTAATGTCACTGAATAAGTTTTCAATAAATATCATATAACATAATAAAATATTTTATCAAATTTAATACCACAATGTTGGACTGTGGATTAACTAAATTTATTTCCCAAAAAAATTAATAATAAGTTTATAAATGTGAACACCCGGATAGGAAATGTGTACGTGTATTCAATTTATTATTTTTTGGACAAGATAATCAAAGAGAAATTTTAGAATCCTAATGGTGGACAGTGAATGTTCATGGGATGGATTAATGAGTGTGGAAGTGGTATCTCATCACCTAGACATAATAATGTCAGTTATGTGGGATAGGAAGAGAATATCTCAACATTATGAATTAGATATATAATCCATAATATAGTAATGATTCATCAATATAGAGTAGAAGCATAGGATCCCTTACATTGATAGGGTGATTCAAAAAGATTAGGATCTGAAAATTGAGAGCATGGGGGAACCTAGGTAAGACTAAAGTTATATAATGATAGAGTAAGGAACATCTAAAATATTTTTGAGTGATGAGGATTTGGATATTTAGTTGGAATATATTGGAAAAAAGAGTGTAGTTTTTTATTATTTCCAAAAATTAGTTTCTGGAGTCTATTTAATGAAGAGAAAAATTGAAAAACCATTGCATGGTTTGTAAAATTATTTCTGAATATAGTGGAGTTCTTTTCTTGATTTTATAATAAAAAGGGTTAAAATTATTAATATATTAACCACAGTGGTGTGGATGCGATTAAATTTAGTAAATTCATGATTTTAAAACTATAAAATATAATATTGTTTTTAGAGGAATAATATTTTCTTTTAAAATTAATCAAATAACCTAAAAACAAATTAATTTAATGGGAAAACATATATTTTTAATTTTATAAATTTTATATAATTTATTACATCATTTCGTTTCATTATGATGTCATAATATACAATATATATTTAAACTATATGTAAATTTTTTACAATAAATTTAGACTATCTCAAAAAAGTATGAAATATTCAACTTTGAATGATTTTAAAATGAAGATTAAAAAAATATATATTTTCCCATGAGTATTTTATTTATATTTTTGTTCTTAATTTTGAAATCAAATCTACCATTATTGATAAATACTATTTTTTATGATAATAATACTTTTTGAGACCTTATAATAATTACTCGTAAAATCATAAAAATTAAGTTATCATTTATTTTTAATAATAATTATATAATGATAATATATAAAAAATAATTCATTTAAGAAAAATTAATTCATAAATAAAATTACTTTTTTGATATTATTTATTTCCCTAAAATATAATTAGTGTTTTATCATATCAAATCCAAAATCATTTTTAATGTTACAAAATTAATGATTAAATATAATTGTTGTTATACTGAAAATAAAATATAAATTTTAATATTCATAAGTTCATGATTCATATCTCTTTATTAAACATTAATATGGATGAAGGGTATAGTGTGAAATGGTGAGATATACATGGGGTGTTCTGGCATACATATTTTGGGTGGTGATATAAATGAGATTTAACATCTCTCGTAATGGGATTTGATTATCATTAAGTTATTGGATCTAATCTTGGTCTTATTAAAGGGGAAATTACTGCACATCTACCTCCCCTGTAATCTCTAATAATTGTAATTCATATAGAATAATCCTAATCATAATGTTAATTAATTACATTTTTTAAGTCGATTGGATTGGTCAATACAAAATATTTATAATAATTTTATGGACTCTATTAAATGGTATTATTATATAAGGTTATTCAGCTTAATGGGATTTTAGATCTAACAGTATATAGTAAAAACGAATAATAATAAGTGTTTTCAATAAATATAATACATAATAGGGAATTTAATTAAAAAACAATGTGGATTTTCTTTATAAAAGTTCATACAGATAAATTTATCCCACCTTTTGAAATTTAATATTGGAATTTTTATTTAACTCACTAAAAAATGTGGTTAATTTTATCTTCTCACCATATCCATTTATCATGATAAATATTCAAAAAAAAAATCTCCATATCTCTTTTAATTGGTGCATTATCTTATTATATAGAACTATTTCACTAGAATATCATATGTTCACTGGATTCTCCTTATATTAATTAACATTCTCCAACAGTACAACAACTAGATTTCATACATTCAAGGTTTCAGGAATGTAATTCCTCAATATTGATACATTTAAAACTTCATGTACTCAATATAGGTTTTTTTGGAGTCTTATTTGATAGAAACATGGTTTAATCTCATCAAGGATATCAATGGACTGATGTTTCTTAGACTAAGCATCCCCTTCATCCCAAATATCTTGAATTTATTCCAAAGAGATATTTTGAGGATAACCATACATATGATCTAAAACCCTATGTCTTATAATTGATTTGAATTATATCTCTTGGGTCAATTCTGATCATCTTTGATGTGTTTCTGAATACTCTTGATCATTACAACCATTTCCTTAACCATTTAAAGGCCCTGTAGTTTTCATTCACAAATTTCAACCTAGAATATAAGTGATTTTTACCTATTACCATAAATTTATTCATAGGGATTAATTTGTTTGCTTTAGATCAAAATATTTTTATATTATAACATGAAAAGAGAATGATTTTTTCCCATCCTCCTTGTATGTACATTGATCATTCTCTGAAAATATACTCAAGTTTATGGATAGTTTGTTCAGATTTGACCTCTGTTTGAGGGTGATACATTGTAATGTTGTTTACAAATATGTTTAGAGAATGTTGAATAGTCATGTTGAACATGGTGTTAAATCTTGTTTCTCGATCAGATACAATTGATATAGTTGATCCAGGTATCCTCACAACCTCTCTAATTTACATCGTTGCATTTTGATTGATTAATAAGTCATATCTAATGTAATTGATGTGAGAAGTATTTGTAAGGATATCTACAATAACCCATATATAATTATTTTTTATTTATTTCTACAAAATACAAGTGGAAATTTCCATGTTTATGTTTTTAAATATCCATTTTGGTATGGTAAATGGATTCATAATCCAATTAGATTTTTACTATTCCTGTTTCACTTTCTGACATAACAGACACCATGATATTTGAACCATGATCTCTTTATTTATATTGTCTCGCAAATATTGATCTCATAGATCTAGGTATATCTTTTTTATCCCCAAATGAATGCCTATGTCCAATCAATGTGCATCATCCAACATATCCATCTATATCTCAGAATTTGTTTGTGCATATAGTCTTAACTCGAACTATATCATCAATAATTTTGAAATCTATGTATTTCCATTTTCTTATAGCTTAACCCATCATCAAAATTTCCAAATTCTCTCTTTTATAATCCTATATCTTCTTTAGAAGGGTTTATTGAGACAACATTGTTAAAATGATTAATGATGTTCCATCATTTTTTTCCTGATTTCCATCCTTTTAAGGTGTTAGAATATAAAATCCCCCTCATTTGACATCAATAATAAAATTAGTGGATCCTTTCTACTTAGATAATATTATAATTTATTTTCATTCAAATAATTTTATTAGAAATTGAATTCATATAAATTAATCAACATTATCTGACTACTCTAGCACATATTCATCACAATATGTCAGAATATATAACTTCATCTCTTATAATCTAATTATATTTTACACTACTCCAAAAGTGATAATGGATCCATATTTTCAATTCAAATAATATTTTTTCCTAAAAATTATCATGATTTCTATAGTTTTTCTCATAATATTTTAATTTCCAAGAGTCAAAATCTATAACCTTTTCATTCTACAAATGTTCATGAAGCAATCAATTTTCTGAATCATAGTTGTATACAATGAAATGTTCACATCTTATGGGTCGTGCAGGTGTATGTGTGGTGATAATACTTTTTACCAACTCCTTGAGTCTCTCTACACCATTATTATTCCAAAAAAATCACTCCATTTCAATTTAGCATGTTTTGAGGGATTGAAAATTTAGATAAATTTTTATAAAATTTGTTATAGCACCCAGTTAATCAAAATATAATATTGATTTATGTCTTATATGTTAGACTCTTCAGTCATTCAATAACCTCTATCATTGGAGGGTCCACATATATACCACTACTTGTGGTAATATTATCCAAGAATGATAATTCATTCAACAAAAACACATAGTTTCTATACATATAATATAGCTTAACCATTCATAAGGTCATTTACATAGTTCTCAAATGCTACTCATTGTCTTCCATACTTTTGGTGTATGTTATAGAATAACCTATAACTACTATGTCAAATATCACAAGATAATCTCTAAAAAATATAATAATCAAGTATATAATGATTAATAGAGAATTACTAACTCTGAATGGCGTTACTATGAATTCATAGTGTCTATACCATGTATGGATTTAATTATTGGGGATTTCCTCCTTCTTTACCCATGCCTAATAATAATATGACCGATGATTCACCTAAGAGAATATTTGTCTCTATAGAGATAATATAAAATGTCAAAAATCAAAGGTAGAATATATATATATATATATATATATACCATAATCTTGTTATAATCATCACAAATAATTGAAAGGAGCATTGACCCATACTTCTTCTGGATGAAGAGGACTATTACACCCCATGGTGAAGAACATGGGAATATGAACCTTTAATAAAGATTCTCCTATAGTAGTTTTTTGAGCTCTTCATCTTTAAAAATAATTAACTCTATATAGAAACATTAAAAACAGAAAAAACCAATATATATGGTCAATAGAAAATTAAACCTCTCAGTTTAGTGGGAGACTTAGAAATTCATCGTGAAACACATCAGTGGGTTACCACAAAATGAAATTGATATCAAAGAATATATTTTCCATTGACTCATTAATATTATCTTCATACACTTGCACATAGGGAAATAATTTCCATGGATTTCATGTTGGTGTTAAGGAGGATCATTCACAGACCCTTCAATTATACAAAATTAGATGATGATTCGTGATACAGAGATTGATTTCCTTCTAAATAAATTTAATTTCAGATCTATAAAATGAAATAAAATCAATACATAGAGTTGTATAAAATCTTACTAAAGGGTGTATCACAAGGTTATCATGAAATTTTATCCCATAAATTTTTATTTGGATGGATTTATATACATGGTATTCAATAGTTTATCCATTTTTTTCAATAGAATCACTAATTCCATGATTTTTTTGTATTTTTTCAATATTTAGAACAAAATAGAATGATATAATGGAATTCATTAAACCCTAATAAAAAAATTATGTTTACTATTCGTGAATAAGTACTTTTCATACCCATAACCACTTCCTTTTCAGGGACCACCTCAGTTTTTGTAAAGGATTGCATCAACCATGGCTTCTATGAAGCTGTTGGCATTTATTGTCTTCAAAAACACTTTTTGTATCGAAGAGGTTCACATAATTTCATTATTTCATACATTTGAGAGATTGGAAAATATGATGATGGTATACTGGAACATTCCACACATCCATTTCATTGGTGGGATTCTTCCACCTGCAATAACTAGCTAGGTTACCTTCCTTTCTACACCAAAATAATTTTCTTCATCCCCCTTAGAAAATTCATTTTGTTCTTTTTTACACACTTTTGATTAGTGGGATATTGAATTTTTATAAAATAATTATATTTTCCCATCAGATCAACAAAATTAATTTCCAATTTCATCTTCTTATACCCATGATAACCTTGGGAATATTTGATATCCATTTCCAATTTGAGGGAACACCAGTCAATTTCTTCATAGCTATCTATGTCTTGGATTGTAAGAGATTTTCATAAACTCAGTTTTATCCCTCTAGTATAGAGTTAAATATAAATATTTGAGTAGTAATAATGTATGATGTTTATGTTGAATTTATATTTTTGTTTACATCAAACTTCTTGATGGATTCATCATCTTTTTTCCTTTAGGGTAATTACTTTACTTTAGTTTTTAAGTTGGTCAGTTTGAGAAAAATATTTTTTGAAAAAATTTATTCTAGAATTCATTCAAAACCATCACTTAGACACCTTCATTATGATTTTTATTCTTGATCAATACCCAAGATAAATAGTCTTCTCTCTATATATGATAAACATATATTATAAAATTCTCATTATTAAAATATTTTCGGACATAGAAGATCTCTTTAATGTATTTGATCCATTATTCCACGACTAAAGGATTGGATAATCTATTGAAAGATGGATTACATTTTCACGTAATGGAATTAATTTTTTCTTGTTCATTATTATTTAAATATTTCATCCATTCAGATTCAGGTTTCAATTAAGATCCCAAGTCAATTGGGAGAGTTTTGACCCAAATGTATTGATTCCTTCTCCTATCGGGTTGGGCATCTCATTTAGTCAATAGTCAAATATCCAATTACATTGGTTCTTTACGTTATTCCTCATATTTCTAGAAATTTTCAACAATAAATTTAAGATTATAAATGCATAGGTATAAACTATTAAACACATAAAAGATACTCAAATAATGTTAAATTGATAAGTATTAAATGAGTTTTATTCCATATCAAATTAATTTCTTGGATTAAATCTATAGTGTCCATAATATATTTTCTAATATAAATTATTATGTAATTTCCTTAATTTTCAAAAATAATGGTTCATCATGAAAATTTTAATATACCATGACATATCCCTTGTATGTTTCAACCTAGGTGTGTAGTATCACCCATTTTCACAAGCCACATCTTGATCATGTCTAGCTTAATGTAGTGTTTTTGGGTTTTAAACCTAAGTACGACTATTCTTGATCAACATCTGCTTTAAGTGTTTGGATAGGGATATGTATTCGTGGAAACTACATACACTATAAATAAAAAATTCATGTATTTGTTCTCATGTTTAGTCTTATCCCAATGGATATTTCTATAGTTTTTTATTCCCAATCCCCAAATAATAAACATTCCTTTGTAACAAACTATGAGAAACCTTGTTTTTAGTATACATAAATTCAAAATTTATTGCATATTAATACATGTAGTATAACCCATAAGATCAACATTTATTCTATATTTTTTAATTATAAACATTACATAACAAATTATAACAATGGATACATTAATATTATTTAAAACATGCTTAAAATTCTCATATTATTCCATCATTCCTAAAAATGCATCAGAAAACCATGCGACATACACCATAAACTAGGGAGATATAAATTAAATTAAGAGAATAAACAAAATATAACGTTAAAATATTATTTCATGAAAGATTATAAGATTTTCCATTGGAGTTAGAAGGTGTGATAATCATAAATATAAACAAATATGCATTATAAAGCATGATAATGTAAAGGGAACATGGGAACTTGGTGACTACATAATACATGACACCTTAAACATATGTCAAGGTTAGAAAATATGAAATTATAACATAATTAACATAATTTAACTTCAAATGTTACATAAATGGTTCCTCATGTGAATAAGACATTATCCGATGCATTGGATTGCTATTTGAGTGCAACCATCGTAATCTCTTATTTACATAAATAAGTGTACCCCATAAATATTATAAAATAAGAACATGTTTCATCACATTTAATCTTATGAAAGTTAATATTGGATTATATATATGTGTTTCCCCAATCAAAATTTTATTTGGGAATAAAGGTGGACTCCCATGCAAAAAATGTTTATGGGTATTCAGTATATTTTTTTTCTTTAAAAATCATGGTCAAATTTCAGTAGCCTAATGGGGGATCATAAATGTTCATGGGAGGAATTAATGATAATTAAAATGGGTATATTATCACATACAAATCATAAGGATAGAAATTTAGGATATGAAAGAATATATTCCAACATAAGTAATTCGATGAAAAGGCCTTAGATAATGATGATGCATGAATAAATAGGGGGAGGGTAGCCCTAACCTTGAGACGTCGATTCCCAAAGATATGTATGTAATTATTGAGATCATGGGGAACTGTGGGAGGATTATATAAAGATTGTTTAATTCTATAGAAATTATCCAAGGTGCTTTAGTGATATATAATGTGAAAAGGGATGGGTTTATTAAGAAAATTATATGGCGTTCTTTACTATTTGCCAAACATAGGTTTTTGAATCTATTTAATAAGGTAATCATAACACCAAAAAATCGCATTTTTTTCCTATATATAATTCTAATAAGAAGTTTATATAATTATATTATAATGTTATGGTACTAAAACAATACAATATTACCCTTTGTGATGTCAAATTGAGTCATGTTAAAAAATAAATTATTTTAAAACATTAAAATATAATATATGTACAAGAGGATTATTGAAAGCTGAATAAAATTAATAAAATAATCTCAAAAAAATAAATTTATATTGGAAATATATATTTTTTCATAGATAACATTTATATCATTCCATATATCACATTTGGTTCATTATGATTTAATAATACAAAATGTATATTGATTCTGAATTTAATTTTCTTACCTTAAATTTTGAATATCATGGAAAATTACCAAAAAGTAACAATGGTATATTTTTGACAAGCTTAATAAAAAAATAGTATTTACTTTAAAAAATTCAATTTATAAATATTTGTGTTTTTTAATTTTAAATATAATTGACACTTATTAAGAATTTTTTGGTTTTTTGTAAATAATATTTCTCAATCCCATATAAAAATAAAATTTGAAATCCCCAAAATAATAAAATAATTTATATTTATTAATAATTTCTTATTATAATATTATTTATTTGAAAAAATACTAATTCATTAAAATAACTATTTTATTGAAAATTGAATAGTACTTAAATATAAAATAATTGCATTATTGTATCAAAACCACATTAATTTTTAAAATAAAAAACAATAATGAGTAAATATAATTATTATTATATTGAAAATTAAACTTAAACATTAATATTCATAGGGTCTTGATACAAATACCTTTATTACACCATAAAATTCTTATCAGGTACGGTGTGTGATGGTGTAATATTCATGGGGTGGTTGGCATACATGGTTTCGACCATGATCTCAATGTACTTAAACTACTCGCCCAAATGGTTTCTCTCATTCTTTAATTGTGCGATATTAGCTTAGTTTGGTCCTGGGAAATTACTAGTGAAGTTATATCCCATAGAAACATTGATAAATTGGCTTTATTGGGAATGATACTACTGGTTGGGGCTATCAAATCATTTTGTTTCTGTCTACTGGATTAATCAAAACCATATATTTCTATTTATCATATGATCATTATTTAACAACAATATAATCAATGATTATTATAAATAAATATATTTAAAATTATATAAGATATAATAGCTCCAAATAATTACACGTGTTTTATATAACTATGATACATTATAGGGAATTATATTTTAAAAAAAGAAATTTTATTTATAAAATTTTGATTCATTTTATAGATACTTATGTAATCCAATAAGAATGGAAAATATCATGTTAGAAAACAAATAAATAAGAAAAAATTTATTTAGTGCAGAAACACTAATGATAAAGGGGAATATCATAGTACAAAGAATCCAAAAATAAGATTATATTATAGAGTATGTTCTGTATTTTAATTATTTTAATTAAAATAATAATTTAAAAAATTACCCAGGTACAAATTTCTATTTTACCATGTGAATCATATTATAACACCCCCTTCAAATGCACCATGAAAACATCAGTACACACCATGGTGATGTTAATATGTTCTACATGGTGATGAAACAATATCACAAGAATCCATTTTAGTGGGTTCATGTTCTTTGTGGTTCAATTCCATATTTTATTAATGGAAACATCCCCTTAATATAGGATTTTTTCAAATAAAAATAAAAAGGAAACCATATTCCACTTTTAGTCAGGCCTTTCATCACACAAAATCATATTTTTTCAATTTATTAGGTTGTTCCCTACACCTAAATATATCTTCCTCCATTTCCATAATCTATGGATGCTATATTCTAATGGATTCTAAAGCCTCTACATCAATGTCTAACCTTAAATGAATATTGAATCTTATACCATTAGTTAATATGATGTCTTATTTGGTTTCTTATTTTGGGCATCTATCTAAGGCTCACATGCTCTCATTCATATTGGTACTGGTGATAGGATTATACATGGTCAAAAACATGCCTATTCTTTCCATTACATCCATTTGTGTTTCCCACAATTATTCAATTTCAGTAGAATTTTGTTTAAATATCTCATTTTGAGAGGTTTTTTGTGAAAATAGTTTGAAAACTTCATTGGACATGATAATGAATTTTTTAAGGGGTGAACCTATCATCATATATTTATATTATTATTATCATCATGGATTTTGGCTAGTGAATTTTTGATTACTATAAAAAATCTTAAATTTGATATCATGTATCATTGCTTAGAAGAATATTTCATCATGACCTATATGAAGGGATAAAATCATTTGATTATAATAGATTTCTATTATATCATTGGTATATATATAAACATTAAGGTATAGATTCACTTTCCTCCTATTGTGTGAGGGGGGATTCTTGGATTCCATTTTTCATTCTTAAATTCATAAATTATGAAGTACATAAGATGTTTTTTTGGTCATTTATTGAGAAATTATTTGGAAACCATGACCCTGAAAAAAACTATGGAACAAATGATATATATGAAATTAGGCATATCTAACCATGTTACAAAGTTTAATTTTTTTTGTAACTAGTCTCCTTAATATCTCATTGGTTGGTCCTAAAATACATTAACATAGTGGTAATTTGTGTAACAATTCTTCTAATGTCTATTTTAATTATGTTTTTATAAGTTCAAATCATTCATTATAAGTAGATATAACTTTTAAGATTCATTCTGACAAAGGGAACTCTTTTTTGAAATTTTATTTTCCAAGGAAGAATTTCAGTTCTACCATTCGTATTGTATATACTATGAATGCTTTATCATAATCACATAAAAATTTGGATGTATCCTTGATTCATCAACTCAGTGATCTTACACTGATCATTACTATTGTTATTTTGTATGATCCCCCTTCACAATTGTCGTCTGTTATACATTCCTTGGTTTAAACATTTGGGGTTCTTGGAATGGTCCCTCTTACTCCTACAATTTAAAATGTGGTGGTTTTGAGTCTCATTTGTGTCCTTAACTTAACCATACATCCACTATTTTAGTGTACACATGTTACATATTTTTTAGATACCTCAATGAATTTTCAATAGGTTGTAATACTTTTGATTATGCAGAAAAGCATGATAGTCTGGTGTTTATAAAGGGCTCTAATTCAGATGTTAAAATATATTATTTAATGGTTTTCTCTTATCATCTTGACATATATGGAAAGTTTTGTCATGGATATATAAATCATTTATTATTTGATCTAATTCCCATATCTATTGATGATTCTTTTACTTCCTCTAGCACTTTACCCTTCCATGCCAAATCAGGTTATATTTCAAATTCATTTTATTATTATTTTCCTTTGTATATGACCATAAAAACAATAATAAATTTTAATAATATGAATTTTATGAATTGAAAAAAAAAATATAATAATGAATCTTGTGGTTTGATCAATACAAGATAATTTTTTTCTACATTCATGGGATGAAAATATATTTATATATCGGATGAAAAGAAAAATTTATTTAAGTAGAATGTTTTGTGAGGTGGAAAATTTAAACCATGAAATGGATTTAATATGATAGTCCAAGGAAGATTATAAGGATATATCCAATTTCTAAAATTGGATTTGGTAATGATGTTTCAATAGAAAGCATAATTTATATATAAAATATGGTACAAATACTATTGAGTTAATTATAAATTAAAATTTGGTGTTAAGCCATTTTACCAACATTGTAATAAGAAATGTTATATAAAATATCATTATTTTTCCTTTAGAATACATTAATTATTTTTTTATCATGGGTTATATATTAATATCATATGATATGATTATAACCATCGAAGCATCATTATATAATAAGGATATACACAAATTTTATATTCTTTTAGTTTGGATATCTCTCTTGGTCCGGATAGAATACTAGGTTTCTTCTCGTAAATGAAAAGGAATAAATTATATAGGAGGATCTCATGAAAGATATCCATGGAAATTTTATTTGTTGTAACCCATAAAAAATATTTTTCTACTAATAATTTATTATTTTCAAATGTTAGGAAACCCGAGATATTTTTGAATAATTTTGAGACAAAGTTATACACAATTTTTGTTATAAATTACATTCTAAAATTAACAATGAAAGAATATATCTTATCAATCATCCTATTATATCATAAGAACAAAAAGACTTTTTCCATAATTTAAATATTCATGTAGTTGTCTCCCATTCTCATGAGATATTCTATGACATAAATATGAATTTTTTTTCCATGTTAGGTAAAGGTGGGTATGAAAATATCACATGATACTATATAATAGAAAATTATTATTATGGTAATTAGACATCAAGTATTTTTTGAATGGATCGTTAAATCATTTATATAATTTTTTACTCATTAGTTCTTAGAATAAATAATTGAAATGAGGATGGGATTCATAAAATGTTATAAAAGTCCCATGTAGGGTTATCCAATTTCTCATAGATAATTTTTTTCACATGGGTTTCTCTTCTGAATAATCTAAATTCTTATTTCTCATTAGGGTTAATTCAGACCTTTGGTTGTATGTATGGAATATCGGGTATCTCACACATAATCTTTGATGGGGATATGATATTTTATTTAATGTGAAGTTAAGGTATATTTATCTGTTTATAAAAATCCATAATTATTATGATAAATAGTTTTCAATTTTTTCTAGTTTCAATACAATTAGTATTTATATTTTTACTTTATGTTGGGATATTATTGTTACTTGGATTGAAAAAATGGATTGGTTTTACATATTATTGTTTCCCAATAGTGTATATCAAAGTCACACTCACAACTAGAATGACAATAATATATCACCCTAACATCCTTGTTTCAAATATTATAGAGATAATCTGTAATTTTAATTATGGGATAATCACTTCTAGTGGGTGTTTCATGCTTATAAATTGATTTCACAAATCTGTGCCAAAGTGTAATTTTAATAATAGGTTTTTTGAAATATGTTTTCTAGTTTAATGAAAAATTCTACAACAATTTATAATTGGTGTCTTTCCAATATGGAAAAAAATTTAGATTGTTATCAATGTGTTTCAAAACCCATTACAGATAGAGGAATAGGTTTAAGTAAAATTTTCAAATTCATACATTCTATGAAATTATTTCCCAGGAATCATTCATTAGTCATTCTATATGGGAAATTTTTCCTTATATTGATCAAAATTTCATTTGAAAACATTACACTAAAAAGGGAAAATAATTTATATAGCTTCATTGATTCATGTCGATGTAAGTTCAACAATAAATATTATTATAAAATCTTGAATGTCACACATTATGATGATCCATAGGGTTGTATTTTTTTGGATAACTCAATCACAACCAGGTACAACTCTCTTCAATAGAGTCCTCATAATCAATTTATCCATATGGATAATTTTATTTGACAAATGGTGAAACTATTTTTTTAATTCATCTATTATTTATTATTTTGAATAAAGAATATAAATTACATATCTTTTTAAAGGGTGTCTAGGAGAATCATATTTTCTCCTTTTGGACAACTTATAAATTTAGAACCTTCATGTATTCCTTAAATAGTTTTTCCAACATTGTCTCAAGGATGATGTATCTTTTCTAGGCCTGTGTCTATCACTAATGTGAAATTAATTATTGGATTATGGGTTATTTAATATCTCTAAAGTGATTCTAGGTTACAAGGAAATAACATCATTTTTTGAAAAAATTACTTAGAATATACCTTTGGTGATTCATAGAATAACTATTATTTCCAATTATGTTAATCATTGGAATAATTTATTCAGCTTCAATGGCGACTATTAAGTAAAAGAGAGGGGAATATTACATTAGGTCCACAAGTCTCTACCATCAACATTCCAATAAAATAACTCGGATGGATCATTCTTGACTGTAATTATGTATAGTGGTGGTATTGGTCAAGACTATTAAAACATAATTGTGTTGGACAATAGATCTTATTACAGAATTATATACACACTCAAACATTAATCTCACCATATATAATGTAGTCTATAAATTTTTACTGCTCAGAATAATATTCTATAAATGGTGGAGTCTATCTCAAATATGATCATTATGTTTCTTTATGTTACATTACGTGTTCATTTCTCTATAGTCTATACCACATTCTAATACATTAGACTCCTTCATAAGGCCATTATTCATTTTCATACCCAGCATGAGATTATTTATGTTATCAACATGCTAGCATCCATTGGAATTTCATGAAATCCTCTTATTATCAAATCATCATTTGGTTCTTTAAATCATTAATATAATTTAGTGTTGGTTTCATATTCTCTATGCTACCATTTTTTAATACCTCCTTGTCTTCTAAATTTTTGTATTTTTTTCTTTATAAATATTAATTTATAAGATTAGATAAGTAATAAAAAGGATATTTTGGTATTGTTCATTTTTATAGAACGTAATGTAAATTAAAAAATTACATCTAGATGTCTATACATAATTTTGAATTTAAAGAGGAAGTATACATTGAATAAGCCATGTTTTTAATTTGAGATGACACTCAATGTGTTTTTAGTTGAATAATCTTATTTATAGGTTTTAAAATCAATTAAATTAAGTAATATAATGTATTATTCATTTTTTTAATGAACTATATTTTAGGAATGGGTCAGTTGATAAAAATATATACATCATGGAAAAAAAATTAAAAAACTCTCACAGTTGTTTTCTATACTAATGATATTCTGTTCTTTACAAATTAAAATGGTGTTTAAATTGAATTGAACTACTAAATTAATATGATTTTTAAATTTTTATTCTTAAGAAAATTAATTACTTCTCAACACTAAAATTTATGGAGAGAAATCTCACATCTCTATTTCTCAAGAGAATTGTTTTTGAGAAAATTGAAAAATGTTCATAAATAATTATAATAATGAATTTTATAATCATGTTTTGTTAGTTATAAAACTCTATAATAATGAATACAGAGAAGAGGATGGGAAAATAGATTTTAGTAATTTTTTTAGGTGTTTTATTTTGATGATAATTTCAATGTTGTAATGATTCTATTATTTACTATCATTATCAAAATATCAATGTGTTTTTATGGTGTATCATTACAAAACGGTGAAGACTATTATATAGCGTGTTAATGGAATTATAAAATATTTAAAAATTTGTAATTGAAAATTAAAAAAATGGTTTTTGGATATATTGAAACAGGTTGGGATGGAAGTCTCGGTGATTAAAAGATTTCATCTTGTATAGTGTTTTTATGGAAATTTGATTAGTAAAATGGAAAAAAAAATTGAATTTGGAAATAATGAGTAAATAAAAATTTAAATATCCTCCTATTATAAAATAATACAGTCTAATGATATGGAAAATGACACAACATTAGGATCTCAAGGTGGTTTTTATGTTTACATTAATGATCATTTGAGATAATAGAAGTACAATTAATTTTTAGAGAAATCTATATTAATATTTTAAATAAAAACATAATGATATCATGTTCCATTTTACCATTGGTAATGTGGAAAAAGGATTTATAGATATGTAATATACTACTATAAATGATCAATTTGAATATATTTTTAATAAAATGCTACTTATATATTTATTTAAAAACAATTAGGTCGATGTGGATATTTGAACCTCAACATATATAAGGTTACATTATAAAATATGTGTAGACTCTATCACTTATTTTTGTATATTATTATCAAATGAGGATAAATTAATTTAAATCCGTAAGAAGATATTTGTTTCAAATCGGGGTGAAAATATCATATAATGGGTGATTATATAGTTATGGGGTATTGTTTGAAAAAGATTGGTTATGAGTTTAGTAGACACATGTGGTGTCTCTATGTTATGCAATGAGTTTAGAATTTTTTTGATTGTTGTGAAATGTTCTGGTTAATTTGTTGATTATTTATGTAGGAGATTATTTTATCATAAATACAAGGAGTTTTATGATATATGAAGTTAAATAGAATTTATGAATCGAATCTGGGGTTTTTATAGAGAACATTTTCATTACTATTTATTATTCAGATTTCCTATATCAAGTACATTTTAGCAGGATTATAATGATTTAGTAAATATGAATTTAAATACTTTTTTGTGATTTTTGTTCAATAGTTGACAATAAAAGCACATAGGGTATATATTTATGACCAAATAATGTGTTTAATATAATTTAATGGATTTTTTTGTAAACATGTGTTACATTAAGTGATATTTGGCGTGGTAAGTTATTTGTTTAATTAAAAGAAACATTATCTATCATAGATTAATCTGAGTGCCCAGATATACTAATTATTTTGGTGGTTTATAAACATTTGGAGGATATTTTGAATTGTATTAGATGTGTTTAGTAATGTTTTTATACTATAGAGGAAATTTTACAATTATATTAGGAATTTATATATAATATTTATTATTTATTTCAATACAAATTAGTTATAAAAATATTCTACTATAATATAAAAATATTTTTCCATGATTTCATTTTAGAAATTGAATAATGATGAATTATTCTTCAGAAATTTTATTCCACACTATAATTATTTGTCTGTGATTCAAATTTGTTAATGTTGTTCATTACAAGGATAAGATTTATCAATGATTGGAAATCGTGATTCAGTGCCATGCATTATGGTTTGATATTATATTGAAATTTTAACAGTTAATTTATCTGATTTAAACAATATATATAATTTTTGTGGAATATTATTTGGTGAATTGGTAGAATGAAAATTATTTTAAGATGGTACTTGAGGGGAAGTGGATTACACCGTGTCGAGAAGGAAGTATTAGGGATGATAAAATATATTACAGTAATTATATTGATTAGGGTGTACTGAGTTTGAATGAACAATTTATAAATGCATCAAGATATAGTGTAACAAATAATTTATCTTTATGAGTTGAGAAATGGGAAATTAAAACATAAATACCAATATCCCTTACGATATCTATGGGGACTTGATTGTATGAAATTATCCAAATAATTCTTCATGAATATGTGGTGGAATCGACATATTAAACTTGATAAGGAAGTTATATCTTAAATTTGAATTTCAAAATGCAATTATAAAAATGAATTATTTTGGATATATAAGTAATGTGTTGAATTTAATGGAGTATTTCAATAAATTTTCACGTGACATAAAAATCCCAATACATGTCCTTAAAATTTAGTGTTTTTAAATATTATACTTCCCAGGTCTCTTAAAAAATTTACAAGAATATGTATATGTTTTAAATATAGAGAATAAAAATTCCATTAGATGAAACATACATACTATGTATCCTTTTACATTATACATTGGATGAAAAGTTACAAGGTTCAGAGTGTGAATGATTATATAGTATAACATATAATGTATAATGGCATTCATCAAATGATGATTCAATAAGTCAAACAGAAAAATATAAGAAAGAGACAGACATATATACCAAGTAAATTTTTTCAAAAATACCCAATAAACAATTTCAAACATTGCACATGATAATTATTCGTAATTCTAATAAATTGAATCCTATTGCACTATAGTGGTTTAAATCATTTTTCCATCAGATAGTGTTGATTATTTGAACATATCAATTGAGAATCTTATATTTGATTTCACTGAAACCACCTTCTAGATATGATGAATATTACTACAAATATATTTTTAAATGTTTAGGTTTCATTCATGGAGGATGATGCATAATGGATAGAGATTTGTCAAATTATCTTTGAAAATTTAACAACTTAATGTTTTGTTAATATTTTATAAAAACATGGTACTTTGATAGTTCTTAATTTTAATATTTTAGAGAGTCATTTTATTAGGGAATCAATTATGAAAATTTATTATATATTCCATATGAACATTTATGTTTGTAATATTTATCTGTTATTTGGATTGATCAAGGGATACTGATGCTTAGGAGTAAAATCTTGACTGATCTTATGATCAAGGGTTACTATGGTTATTTAAAACTAAGGCATTGTCTAAACATTTTTATTGAGGGATTATATTTATATGAAAGATGACCTAATAATAATATTATTATTTTGGAATCATAAAGTTATTGCTATTGAATTCTATAACACTAATGGTTAATGTGTCAATTTTTTTCATGAATATCATTGTATTTTCTCCTTCATCACATTATAAACATTGCTATTACATTTTATAAATTTTTGTTTTAAGGATGCGAATTTATATAAAATGTTTTATATAGTTTGTTATAAATATTTTAGTAATCTAATTATATGAGGATAGAAATAATTGTATCTTTTATATTATAAACCAAAATTCACCCCATTCTTCAAGTAGACCATATAAACATTTGACCCTAAATTTAGAATAAGAGTTATATTTCCACTTTTATTTTATTTTTTGTACTAACATGTTTTCTTGAAAATTTTATCTAATATATAAGGATAGAATGATTGTTAATTTGGATATATTAGAATATAATTTGAAGAAGTCCATCAATCATTGATGTTGCTAATTATGAGTATTAGACATATTTCATAAAATTATTTTTATCAATATTAGAGTGGATACTTTTCTTATATTAATATAGATATATAAAATTCAAAATATTGGTCTGACTAGGTTTTAAGAGAAAAAAGTTATATTATCAAATTAAATACAATATTATAAATATTATTTATATCCCAAGGAAAAAAATATTTAAATTCATATTTATCTTGATAAATTCATTAAAATAAATATATAAAACATGACCTTGATCACACTAGAACTATAGAATTTTTAGAAACTATAAGATACATGCTTCAAGAAAATTATTATTCTTTTGATTTCTTACCTAGGTAATTATTTTCCAAAAATAATAATTTTATTATGACCACTATAAATATTATAAAATAACATGGAGATAAATATATTATAGATGAAAAATTTGGTGAAAAAATTATTTATATTATACTAAATGAATTTGAATCCAATATAACATTTATTGATGATATAAATTGTTTTATAATGTTATGCTTATATGATATATTTGGTACTCTCAATGAATATGGCTACAAAGTAAAAGTTTCATGATATATATAAAAATGAATGATTATATTCATTCATGATTTGATATTGCGACCGATAAAAATGTCATATGTATAATTATCCTATATCCATTCTTCCATAAGAATAAATAACACAATATCTGGTTTATTATCATTCAGTTAATAATGAAAAATGAGTTGAATATTTTATTGATAAATTTTATCCTAAAAATATTCAATATTAAGATGAAAAATATATTGGAATATAGCGTACTATTAATTAATGAAAAATGATGATTAAGAAAAATAGTAAAAAATTCATGAATCTAGATGAAATTACATTATAATCATATATGTACTAGTAATCTCAAAATAAAAAAGATGGTGATATAGGTATTCAAAAAATATTCTATGTATGATAAGGACAAATCAAAAACAAAATCATCTGAAAAAACATGGAATATTGACGAAGATGATTTTTATAAGTTTCACACACTTAATAAATTGAAATTTATGTCGCCATACTACAAGGGAAGGGATTCCATCAGTTATAGTGGTCCATAGTGATTCTACCAAGACAAATCAAACTAAAACCACAATCATATCTTAAATTAAAAATGATAACTTCAATAAATTAATTATATTTTTTGAAGATACTTTGTGCATCATTATGGTCATTTAATATTTATGTAAATATATCTATGTAAATGTATATATTTTGGAGAAACTATGTTCCCAAACATAGACTGAAAATTCAATCATCCCAAAAGAAGATAAGTTTATTGAATTTAAAAGAGTACCTATGGTTAAATTTTGGTTAATAAAAAGTTTTATGGGGGGTTAAAGGAATATAATGTGATGTAATTTAATTCATAAATAATTAGAAGGAATCAAAACAGCAAAAAATAATCTCCCCATGATTCACAAGAAACATCAATTATAAATAATGTTAAATTAAAAGGGAAATTGATAATCCCAATTCAATTTAAATGTGGAAATATGAAAAGATTTAAAGGAAATTAATGTCCATATATTATTTATAAGTATACGTTTGAAATATAAAGGAAATAATCCTAGACTTAGAAAAGAATCTGAATAAGGACAATAAATCCCTTTCTATAACAAAATATGATTCAATGATTAATCTAGTATTTACTAAATATATTAATAACTTGTAATATATAAGTAATATGAATGTGATAATAAAAATCATTCAAAAAAAATAGTTAAACCATTTTCAAATACTTGAATTTATTTTCAATAAATATTTATAAACATTTTTGATATATATTTCTTTGAATGTTTTCCCAATATTTGTTGTTGGGTTATTTTTCAATATCTATGGTTTAATGAATTTATTATATTTTTGAAAGAATATATGTCTTACCTATTTTGGTTAAATGTTACAATTTGGTGTATATATGTTATTCCACAATTTTATTTTGACACATTCCACCTCTTAAACTACTTTTTAAAAATCACAAATTGAGAGAAATGAATTTAAATTTTAGGGAGAAAGAGTTTATAATTTCTCCAAAAAAAATCAAATTTTGATGAAATGGGAAGAAATGAATAAAATTAACTATTATGTAATATAATTTGGGTAATATTTTAAAATGGGTATTTCTTATTTTTTATCTTTAGAATTTCTGTTTTGCGATTTTTCATAATATAGGAGATTGTTAAGCTAAAATGAAGAAAGATTACATTATAAACATTCCTTTCCAAATAAAAATCCACATCCATAAACAATTATGGTTATAACTGTTATATGCCACAATTTATTTAAATAGTTTTTAAGAAATGATTATTTTTTTACAAAATTCTTAATACCCATTCCATTAGATAGAACATCCTTATTATAAGGGCATTCATTTTTCTCATTGGATGTCGTTTTAAATTTTTACTATATATAGGTTTAAACGACTATTAGATAATGTATATCCAATTTCATTATATGATGTTTTACTATGTTCAATGGATAAACTTCCATTAATAGATTCAGAAATGTTTACCATGAAAAAATTTAGAAACCTAATGATTGAATTATTTCATACATTCCACCATATGAATATTTCTAGTTATATTATATTGATTCAAAATCCATTGTATTGTATATATAGTTATGACCATTGGATGGGGATGTTGTGATGAAAATACCAAATAAATAATTAGTGAATCCAATATCATTTAAACCACCTCCAAGATATGTAGGCTATAAACATTGGGAGATTTCCAATAAATTAATGTGTATTTGATATGGAAAATTATTAAGAGTAAATATTTTTATAAATATATTTATAAATAATACAATATAATTTTTTAATAAATAATTTGTAATGTCTACATAGATTGACCAACATTATTTTTAATCTTTTATAGAGTACTACTCTTTTTTCGTCTATTTTTAGGATTCATTATTATTACATAAAGATTTTTTTTAATCAACATGATTGTTATAGTTTAATCGTGGGATTATGTGGATTGAGAATATAAAGGTTATTGATCGTAAGACATAGGTTTCCACAATTAATGGGAAATATAGGCTTGTTATGATCTACTTTTTTGGGGACATCCATAGATGTGGATGAATTCCCACAGATAGAGTGAATACCATGTAATCCCTAAGTCATGGTTATTGACATCCTTTTCCTTAATTTTTGAAGTGAATAATCATTGTTATAAATTTATTTTTATAAATATTGTTTTCTCTGTATATATAATATTGCATAAATTTTAATATTTTTATTTTATAAACTAAAATTCACCCCAAATTCCATTAGGAAAATAATACTCATTTGATCCAACAGTATGATCATGATTTAACGATTATAATTAATAAATATGAGTGTAGAGAAAAATTATAATTTATAAAAAGAAAAATTAATTCATTTTTATTCATTATGAATATTGATTTTTAAATATTAATATTTATAGTGTGAATATTAAAGACCTATTTTGATTAAAGATATGGAATATTTATATTATATTGTGTTTTAATAAAACTTTTCAAATTATAAAATAATCTATTAATCATATAAATATCATTTTATCTCAATGAAATCAAAATGATGATGTTGGATGTGCTGTGAGAGAATATTTTATAGAGAATATATGAGTCTTTCAGAAGAGAATATGTGTTAAACTATTGGAATAAATATAGATATTTTTATTGGGGTGAAGAATATATTTTTCATTTTTTTAAAGAACAATATTTTTTATTTGAGAGAACACCTATTAGGATGAGATAAATTTTTATTCACAAGTTATAAATGATAAATATAATGTTTGTATATATTTAATGGTACTTCATGGATTTATAATATTTTATTTTATCCTTTAATTCATTGGACATTAAAATTAATGTGAATTGGTGATCCCAACATATTATTCAATTCATTTTGTTTGTATGAGTATGTGAAAGACATAATTGAGTGGTATTGATTATCTTAATTAAATTTAGTGTAAATAATAAAAAATTGTCACAAGAATATATTATATTTAGTCATCAGTAGTGATAAATAAAAATTTTATAAAAATCATAAAAATATTCATTCCTTGATTTTCCCCTTGCACATTGTTCAAATGGTTTTTTAACCTTAATAAAATTTTAATTAGTGATTATATAGTTAATAAACGTCACATGATGATCAAACCCTCCTACAATAAGGTATTATGAGTAATTCAATATAGGATATTAACAAGAAAACTCTTCTAATTTTAGCACATTTCCTACAATGATATTGTATAGGGACCCAGTATTAAATCATTAAATAACCTTGAATTAAATGAATAATTCACAATAAAGTTATTTTCATGATTACAGTCTTAAAAAATTAAGACATAACTATTACATCTCAAAAGATTACAAAGTAGACTCTTCTACAGAGTTTACATTTTTTTTACAAAACCTGAACACGTGAGAAAATGAGTCATGTCTAGTTCCATGTTTAAGACATCATGAATTTTCTTTGATCCCATCCTTTACCATATTCCTCATTATGACCTGTGAAATTATTTTCTAATACATGGGATTAGCATAAAAAGCTCAGTAAAGGATACACAAAGAAGGAAAACTGTTAGTATTTCAAAACAACAATTAAACCATGAATACATTAACATAAGTAATACTTATTACCATTATGAAGTAGTAAATTCTCTTCACTGAATAAAAGATCATTACATACCCTTTTGTAACCAAAATATTACCATAAAACCTATATAAAGGACACATAACATATAAAGGTAACTTGGGACATAAACATACATAAATGGAATAACCATACGGTCGACTTCCACACATATCAAAAAATGGAATAGTCATACAACCGACTCCCATACCCAATGCATTGGAGGTTATAATGTAACCACCCGTCCTGGTATTCACGGCACCCCCCTTTATTTTGTTTATCATGTAACCACCCATCAAATGTCCAAGTAACATTATAAAATCATTGGACATAACGAAATATAAATCAAAGAACAAATTTCCACATTTCAGTCACAATATATCACTTAAATACATTGACATAAAAAATACATTATCAAAACCATTTTCAATACCAAAATAAAAAAAAAGAGTATATGGTATTTATTTTCTTTTAAAAACATTACAGCTTCTTGAGGAAGCCAATGATCGAATAATACTCGTGGCGGCGGAAAAGGTTGTTGTCACAACTCACGTTAAAAAGAAACATTCCTTTTTTTCCTTTAGTAAAACTCTTTGTAGAAAAGATTACCTTTGAAAAGTCACGGGTTATTATACATCGTATAAAATAAAGTCATGTATTAAAAAAATATGCTTCAATGAAAGGAGATTGAGACGAAGTCCCTTACCTCGTGTCCAACATGACTCGATCATCCATTAATCTCATGAATAATAAACTAAATTTAATTTCTACTTGCATAAGAATATTTTTCAAGTTTATTATTCCTTTTATATAACTTATTACCATGTTATGAACATTATGTAATCATTTAAGTTAAAAATGTTCTTTTTTCGATATTTGGTAATTGAGTCAAAAATAGACTTCTTATAATAAAATATTGTTCATGTGGGCAAAGGTTTATTCTATCTAGAATTATATTCATGATTTAGATGTCATATATATCATATATATCCATTATATACATGTATTTATAATAGTATATTACATGTATAGGTATGAAATTAAATGCATCGTTCATGGAGACGGTAGGTTGTACGTACGCATGAACACTACTTCCATTTATATTTCATATTTTAAGGAATTAAAACACAATGATACATAGTAGTATTATAATTCCAGTATTGTATCATATTTAATATCATTAAATCTATCATTTATATGTACCACATATGGTATGAATGAGTCATATCACTTTAAGGGGGCGGTAGTCTGCACTTCCTCCAATGAGATTATCGTGTTTACCCATATTGGAAACCATAAAGTGATGATATAAATGGAAAATACATAAGCATAAAGAAAACAAAAACATAATATATATCATATATAAATACAGTGCCATCATAATGGCCACCATGAGAGACAGTAGGAGATAATCGAGCAATCATCGTATCGTGAGGCGTTAGTTTTCCATCCAAAGAAACATTATGTTCTTCAAACATTAGAAGGAAGTGTGTGAAAGTGTAGTTCAAATCCTTCTCATAGAAAAATCCTAGTATATTGATGATACTGATGTTGTTAGAAAAGAAAGTAATAAAAAGAGTTTAGGGGTTGGAGAAGTAAAAGAAAAGAAAACAATGTTGAGAGAAATTATTACATTTAATTTGGGTAATTCCATTTGGATTGAACCAAATCACTACTTGAAGTGCCTTATGCATAAGGTAAGGACTCTAGGAGTAGGGGAGGGATGTAGGGAGATTAATTGGGAAGATTTTTGATGATCTTATAGTATTGACAGGTGTGAGTAATTGGTTAGTAGTGGCCTCCTTTTATAAAGGGGTGGAGGGGCTCTTCAGGAAAGTGTGAAAACATTATTTTATTATGAACATATCATCGGTTTAAAAAGGTCCATAAAGCACTATAGTCGAAGATAAGATGACTCATTTTCGACATAAAATCATCCAATCAGAATTGGACATGTTCTGGATAATATTTTAATCATTATAATCTTATTTATTTTAATCATTTTTTATGAGGAAAATACAGCATCATTATTGTGTCATAAATAATTTAGTTTATTTGATGTCTTAAAATTATAAAAAAATACTAAGTTTTAGGAAATATATTTATATTTCTAATGAATTTATAGTCAAAAAGATAATTTATATTACGCCTTCTAAAAATTAATTTACTAAAAATATTTTATTTTGTCATTTTTTCCTTTACTTTAAGTTAATTAATCTAAATTGTCATTATCACTCCCAAGTGGCTCAATGGGGCCCCAAAATCAACCCAAAGATGCTCATGGTCTTAAATGAATCAACCAATAAGGTTTTTATAAGTTTTAAGGTAATTTTGAATTATTATAATATTCTTTTAAACTTGAATTACACTATTTACCTTTAAACACAGTAAATAAAAGTCAAAAGTAACTATCCACCAAATATTATTTTCATCTTATTGAAACACATTTTACTTCTTGATAACAACCATGGGTATCATATTTTTTAAATTCAATTAACAGAAGAGGTATAATTTTATTTAAATGAAAATGTTAGTTTTTTTAACTACTACTAAGTGGGTTCACAATTCATCAAAAATTGATGTTTTTTAGAAAAATAACAAAAATTCAGCCTAAGCTATATTTGATATTA
Organism: Viscum album; assembly: GCA_963277665.1. Lineage (NCBI taxonomy): Eukaryota > Viridiplantae > Streptophyta > Magnoliopsida > Santalales > Viscaceae > Viscum > Viscum album. The sequence continues at coordinate 861,987,503 of OY728151.1, forward strand.
CAAATTCAAAAATGATGTTTATTTTTCAAATTTCATAACATAAAAGTGTCATTAATTAATTTTAAAATTAATTTCCCATTGTTAAAACAAATAGAATGTTTTTTAAGAAACAATAACTATCAATATATTGACAATTGTTTATGTCCAATTTCAATGTGAAATTAATTACAACGACCATAAATGGATAAAATGGTAAAAATATATTCTAATTGAAATTTAAAACGAATTAAAAAGTTTATCTAACCATATAAATATATTATATTAAAACATTGTTTTGAATTAAAATACAATATTTTCACTATTCAATAAAAAATGAACATTATCGGAAAATTTCCAAAAAAATTTACTCAAAGAAAATTTTTATGTCCCCATTATAAAGAAGGAATTTATTTGGTCATATATAATGTATTAAAGTGACCAAAAATAGAGTTAAAATGGTTCTCCATTAAAAGGTGATAAATAGGCCTTTTAATGTAAATTATACTTAAAATTAGATTCATTCACATTTTATGCCTCTTACTTTTATTGGATTAATGTAATTACATTTAAAAAACATGTATAATATTATTCTAGTTACTTTCTTTAAATCCAGCCAATACAACAGCTAGGAGTTAACTACCATTTAAAATAATAATATGATATTATTACTGTGCAACGTAAGATTCCAAAGAAATCTATTGTTGCATATCGGGTACACTCTAAAACATAGAAACCCCTTTAAAGTAAAATTAATATTTAATTCACAATTATTAATAAATATGCAATATGTCATATACTTCATTTACCTGGGATGTTACATCCTTACCCCCTTTTGGGAATTGCGTTCTCACAATTTTTATTCACTTATCAAAATAATTGGGGGTATTTATACCTCATATTATTTTTAGATTCCCATTTGGCCGCTGCAAACATGTGTTGTTTTGCACTAAACCTTTACCTGAGGAATTACCTTATTTCTCAACAATTGCTCTCAATGGTCAAGAATCCTGACTGGTTGTTCATCATAAGAGATATTCTATTCCAACTGAACTAGCTCTGTGCTCACAACATGTGATGGTTCTGGCATATAATTTCTCAACATTAAAACCTGAAATACATTATGTACAGAGGATAATCTTGGTGGTAAAGCCACTTTGTATGCAACTGATCCAAATTTCTCTAGGATTTCATAGGGACCAATGAACCTCGGACTCAATATTCCCTTCTTACCAAAACACATCACACTTTTACATGGAGGAACTTTTAGAAACGCATTATCACCTACCTCAACAGAAAGATCCTTCCTCCTGTTATCTGCATAACATTTCTGTCTACTCTAATCTGTTCTCATGTGCTTCTAAATCAACTTAACTTTCTCTGCCATCTCTTTTAACAATTCCGGTCCCATTAGCTTGATTTCACCTACATAATCCCAAAAATCTAGAGTTTGACAACGCTTTCTATATAATGACTCAAATGGAGCCATATGTATAATGGAGTGAAAAATGTTATTAATAGAAAATTCAACCAAAGAATGATGTTGGTCCCAACTTCCCTGATAATCCAGTGAAGAATCACATTGAAAATACTCCAAGGTCTGAATTCTTTGTTCTAACTACCCATCTTATTGAGGATAAAAATATGTACTAAAATTTACTTCAGTACCCAGTGATTTCTGAAGGCCTTTCCAAAAGCTATAAGTAAAACTGAGATCACTATCAAATACAATAGAGGGGAGAACTCCATGCAACCTGACAATCTCTTTAACATACAACCGATATAGTTGATCTAGAGATAACGTATCTTGAATAGGAAGAAAATGATAAGATTTAGTCAACTGATCAACAATAACCTATATTGAGTTATTACCTCGAGATGTCTTTGGTAATCCCACAAATATGTCCATGGATATATTTCCCCATTTCAATGTTGGCGCCAGTAAATACTGATGCATCTCTTTCGGTAACTACCACATTGCTTTAACATACTGTCAATTCAAACACTTCATAGTAAAATCAGCAATATATTTTTTCATTCCATCCCACCAATAGTACTCACAATGATCTCTGTACATATTAGTACTACTAGGATGAACTGAAAATGGGGAACTATGAGCTTCACATATAAAATCATTCTTCAACTCTGAATCAGAAGTCACACATAATCTATTTCCAAACCTAAAAAACACAATCATTAGCAATGTTAAATTCAGGAAACTTACCCTTCTAAACCAACACTACATTTTTCTGTAACTCATTGTCTTCTTTCTATGATTCCTTTATTCTGTTTGATAGAGATGATCTCATTGACACCTGATACAAAACAGAAGAATTTCCTGCACCAACAACTTCTATGACAAATTTAATCAAATCAAAAACCAATGGATCTTATTCCAAATGTAACATAGTCAATGAAGCATTACTTTTTCGACTCAAAGCATCAGCCACATTAATTGTTTTTCCCAGATGGTAATGGATCGTGCAATCATAATCCCTGATTAATTCCAACCATCATCTATGTCTCATATTCAATTAATTTTGAGTGAATGTATACTTAAAACATTTGTGATCAGTATATATTTCACATTTTACACTATACAATTTTTGCGTCCAAATTTTTAAAGTAAAAAAAACAGTAGCTAATTCCAAATCATGTGTACGGAAATTTAACTAATGTGGTTTCAACTGACATGAAGCATAAGAAATTACCTAATCATTCTGCATTAGGACACAACCAGTTCCTTTCAACGAAGAATCACTCTAGAAAACAAAGTAACCATTTATGGATGGTTGTGCAAAAACTAAAGCATTCACTAATATTTTTTTCAATTCCTGAAAACAATCATCACATTCGTTTGTCCAGATGAACGTAACACTATATCGAGTTAATTTATTCATTGGACAAGGTAACAGTGAAAAATGTTCAACAAAACTCTGGTAATAACTTTCCAAACCAAGAAAACTACGAATCATGGTTATATTTGTGGGACTTGACCATTCTTCAATAACTTTTGTATTAGCAGGATCAATTGTTATGCCATGTTTTTTAAATAATGTGACCAAGGAAAGAAATTTTTTGTAACCAAAACTCACACTTGCTAAATTTCCCAAATAGTTTCTTTTTTTATGGTTTGAAATACAACACTTAAATGACTTTAATGTTCCTCCTTACTTTTGGAATAAACCAAAATATCATCAATGAACACAACCACAAACATATCCAAGATCTCGCGGAAAATTCTATTCATAACCTCCATGAATACAGCAGCTGCATTGATTGACATAAAAGGCATAACTACAAATTCATAATAGCCATATCATGTATGAAACACAGTCTTTAGAACTACTACTTCCTTTAATTTCAACTGATGGTACCCCATCCTCAAGTCAATCTTTGAAAAATACTGAGCTCCCTGGAGATGATCAAACAAATCATCGATATAAGGAAAAGGATACTGGTTCTTAATAGTAATGTTATTCAATGCTCTATAATCAATGAAAAGTCTCATATAACCATCCTTCAATTTAACAAACAAGACAAAAGAACCCTATGGTGATGTGCAAGGTCGAATGAAAATTTTTTCTAATAACTCCTATAATTGCTTCTTTAACTCTAAATGTTCAATTTGAGCCATTCGATAAGGTGGTTTGGAAATTTTCTTAGCATTAGGAACTAATTCAATAATAAATTCAACTTCTTGATCAGGTATAATAGTAGGAAACTCATCAGTAAGAATATCAAGGTACTCATTTACCATAGCCACATCATTAATATGAACAGTTCCATTGTTTTAAACAATATGTAAAAGGTAACATTCATTTACATCTTTTACTAGTTTCTCATATTCATGATACGTTATCAAAAGAAAAAGGATCATTTTTGTACACAAACTATAAATATTTCTGAAAATAAACCTCTTTGGATCTGAAGTCAATATTAGAATGATAAACTGGAATCCAACTCATTCCTTAATTAACATCAAACTCTACTATAGGCAAAACAATAAGGTTTTCATGTGGATTTATTCCGCACACAAGGATAGAAATGTTCTTATGTTTTCTTTTTGTCTCAACATTTCCTCTAGGTCTTTTTACCATAAGTTTTTTATTCATATATTGAGATGGAATTCCCAATTTACAAGAAAATTTATCAGAAATGAAAGTGTGTGTAGACCCTTAATCAAGAAACACATTGGCATAATATGAACAAACAAACAGTGTACCTGATACTACTTCATTCGATAGCCCAACATATGCTGAATTAGTTGCAAAGAATTTCACCACCCCTTTCTTATTGCAGTCTGTCTTCTTACCCTCAGTTGAGTTCCTCTCTAAACACTCATTTTAATATTGACCCATTTCATTACACATAAATCATATTACCGTTGGCCGTTCATTTCCTGCTTGATCATCTTCCTTACAGTTATGAGCAATATGACCAGACTTACCACACCAGAAGCACATTCCCAACTTTGATAAACATTCTCTGGGATGCTTTTTACCACACTCCTCACAAGATGGATATTTAGTTTTCTTACCTCCACGCTTCATTAATGAATTCTTCCCCTTTTCTGGCCCACTGGACCTCTTATTGTGTTGTTTGTCAAAGATCACTTGATCATCAGAAAACTCCATTTCCACCTTCTCCGCACATCAAAAAAATTTCGTAAATTTGGAACTCATGAGAGGATAATGCTATTCAATATCATGGCTTCCATCCTGAGTAAAATCGATTTATCTTTCTATAAATATCTCATATGAAATTTGGTGCATACCTTGCCAGTCGAGTTAACTTTGCTTCATAAGCAGCCACTAAGTCATCCTCCTACCTCAATTCTGGGAATTGTTTTTCCCTCCTAAGATGAACAACCATAGGAATATATTTCTCAAGAAACATACCTTTTAATTCATCCCAATAAAGAGCATAAATTTCATCAATATACCTGATTTTTTTCACCATCGACCACCACTGATCAGCTTTACATTCAAAACAGTAAACAACAAGACTATGGTTTTGATGTTCTGAACAACCAATAACATCAAAAAACTTTTTTTGTGCTTTAATATACCCTTCTTCTAGCACAGGGTTAGATGATCCTATGAATGATGGGGGATGTTGCCTCATGAAATGCTCCACTATTGACAAGTTCCTTTGTGGTTGATCTCACTGATCTGATACATGGATACCACCACCATTAATATACTGAGTCAACTGTTCCATCACTGCAACAAACTGTTCAGTTCCGATTCTGACCATCTCAGGTTTTTGATTTGGAAGGTTGTATTTCTACTGATTTCATGAAAACATAGATGCCTTGTTTCCACTATAGAAAACCATTATGAACACAAAAATATCTTAGGCGAAGAAACATGGTAATCTGTAAATGCTATATGATTTCAATATTAACATAAATTACTTTATGGATATTAATTTAACAATACCCTAACTCCTAAAGTTGTCTAAACTGACCTCTGATACCAACTATAGGGACCCAGTCTTAAAACAACACATAACCATCAATTAAATGAATAATTCACATTGAGGATCTTTTCAGGTTTAGAGTTTCAGAAAATTACGACATAACTGTTACATCTAAAATGATTAAAAAGTAGACTCTTCTACACATTTTCCATTTTTTAACAAAATATGAACTCTTGAAAAAAAGAGTCATGACTTGTTCCATGTTTATGACCACATGACATTTCCATGATCCCATCCTTGACCCTATTCCACATTTCTTTAGGTGAAATACATTTAAAAAACAAGGTATGAGCATAAAAAACTTAGTAAGGGATAAGCAAAGAAAGACAAATGTTAGTTTTTCTAAACAACAAGTAATCCATGTATACTTTAACATAGGTAATACTTTTTTCTTTTATGAAGTAGTAAATACTCTTAACTAAATAAAAGATCATTACTTACACTTTTTAACCAATATATTACCATAAAACCCATATAAATGACACATAAAATATAAAGGTAACTTGGGACATAAACATATTTATATTGAATGACCATACGGTTGAATTCCACATATATCACTAAATGGAATAGCCATACGACCGACTTCCATACCCAACACATTGGTGGTTATAAAGTAACCACCCATCCCGGTATTCACGGCACCACCCCTCATTTGATTTATCACGTAACCACCTGTCAAATATCCAAGTACCATTATAAAATCATAATACATAAAACAAATATAATGGAAAGAAAACATTTGTACATTTCAATCACAAAATATAACTTAAATAAATTGACATAACAAATCCATTATCAAAACCATTTTCATTACCAAAATACATAAAAGAGTATATGGTATTTATTTTCTTTTAAAAACATTACTACTTGTTGAGGAAGCTAAAGGTCAAATAATACTCGTGGTGGTTGAAAAGGTCTTTGTCGCCGCTCACGTTAAAAGAAAAATTCGTTTTTTTTTCATTTAGTAAAACGATTCGTAGAAAATGATTCTCTATGAAAATTCAATGGTGTTTATAAGATTATAAAATAATGTCATGGATTAAAACAAAATATGCCTCAATGAAAGGAGATTAAGATGAAGTCCCTAACCTCATGTCCGACTTGACTCGATCGTTCTTTAATCTCCTGAATAATAAAATAAAGTTAATTAATACTTTCTTAAGAACAATTTTCAAGTTTATTATTTATTTTATATCACTTATTACCATGTTATATAAATTTTTTTAATCATTTAAGTTAATAATGTTTGTTTTGTCGATATTTGGTACTTGAGTCAAAAATGGACTTCTTATAATTACTTGTTGTTCATGTGGTCAAAGGTTCATTATATCCAAAATTATATTCATGATATAGATATCATATATATCATATATATCAAGAATACACATTTATTTATCATAGTAGATAACATTTAGAGGTATGACATGAAATGCACCATTCATGGAGACGATAAGCCGTACGTACGGATAAACGTTACTTCCATTTCTATTTCATCTTTAATGGAATTAAAACATAATGATACATAGTAGTATTATAATTCTAGTATTTTATCATATATTATATCATTAAATATATCCTTTTTATATACCTCATATGGTATTAATGAGTCATATCACTTTGAGGAGGCGGTAGTCTGTACTTCCTCTAATGAGATTATCTCGTTTACCCATAATGGAACCATAAAGGAAAGTTGTAAATGGAAAATAAATAAGAATAAATAAAACAAAAACATAATATATATCATATATAAATACATTTACATCATAATTTCCACCATGAAAGGGGGTATGAGATAATCGAACAATTATCGTTTCGTGAGGTGTTAGTTTTACATCCGCAAAAACATTGTGTTCTTCATCCCTTAGATGGATGTGTGTGTATTTGTAGTTAGAATAATTCCCATAAATAAATCCTAGTATATTTAGTATTCATAATTTGTTACAAAATAAAGGAATAAAATAGTTTAGGGGTTGGAGAAGTAAAATAAAAGAAAACAATTTAACAAAAACAGTTACCTTTAATTTAGTTAAATCTGTTTGGTTTGAACCAAAGGACTTATTTAAGTGCCTTCTGCCTAAGGTAAGTCTTCTATGTGGAGGGTAGGGATGTAGGTAGCTTAATGGGGCAGATTTTGGACGAGCATAAAGTCTTGAGAGGTCTGGGTAATTGGTTATAAGTGGTCTCCTTTTATTAGGCGGAGGAGGGGCTCTTTAGGAATGTGTGAAAACATTATTTTATTATAAACATATCTTCGTTTCAAAAGAACCAAAAATAATTATAGTTGAAGATAAGATGACTCATATTCAAAATAAAAACATACAATCAGAATTGGACATGTTTTGGATAATATTTTAATCATTATAATCTTATTTATTTAAATCATTTATTAATGAGGTAAATACTGCATCATTATTGTGTCATAAATAATTTAATTTATTTGATGTCTAAAAATTATAAATAAAATACCATGATGTAGGAAATATTTTTAATTTTATAATGAATTTATAGTTGATAAGAAAATTTATATAACCCCTTCTAAATATTAATTTACTAAAAGATATTTTCTTTTTTTCTTTTTTGCCTTTACTTAAAGTTAATTAATCTAAATTGTCATTATCACTACCAAGTGGCTCAATGGGGTCCCAAAATCGGCAAAAATATAACCATGGTCGTAAATGACTCAACCAATAAATTTTTTACACGTGTTAAGAATATTTTGAATTATTATAATGTTCTTTTAACCTTTACTTACCCTATTTACCTTTAACCGCTGTAAATAAAAGTCAAAAGATTCTTTTCACCAAAAATTCATTTCATCTTATTGAACCACATTTTACTTACCGATAACAAACATGTGTGTAGTATTTTCGAAATTCAATTCACAGAATTTCTTAAATTTCATTTAAATGAAAAAGATAGTTTTTTAACAACTACTAAGTGGTTTCACTATTCATCAAAAATTGATGTTTTTCAGAAAAATACCAAAAATTCAGCCTAAGATATATTTGATATTCCAAATTCAAAATTTATGTTTATTTTTAAAAATTAATAACATAAAACTTTCCTTAATTAATTTTAAAATTAATTCCTGTTGTAAAAATAAATACCTTGTTTTTAGAAAACAATAACTATCCAAAGATTGACACTTGTTTATGTCCAATTACAAAGTGAATTTAATTCCAATGACCAACATTGGATTAAAAGGTAAAAATATATTCTAATTACACATTAAAATCAATTAAAAAGATAATCTACCCATATAAATAAATTATATTAAAACATAGTTTTGAATTAAAATACAATATTTTCATTATTCAATAAAAATGCACTTTATTGCAAAAACTACAAAAATTTACACAAAGTAAATATTGATGTCCCAATTCTAAAAAAGAATTTTATTTGTTCACATAGGATGTATTAGTGTGTACCAAAAAATATTAAAAATGGGTTTCCATTAAAAGGTGATAATTCGGCCTTTTAATGTTATTTATGCTTAAAATTAGATTCATTCACATTATAAGCCTCTAAATTTTATTGGATAAATGTAAATACATTTTACAAAAATGTATAATCATATTTTAGTTTCTTTTGTTCATTCATTCCAATACAATGGCTATGAGTAAACTACCATTTAAAATAATATTATTATATTATTAGTGTGCAACATAAGATTCCAACGAAACCCGATGATGCGTATCGGGTACGCTATCAAACATAGAAACTGCTTTAAGGTAAAATTGATATTTAATTCACAAATATTAATAAATATGAAATATGACTTATTCTTCATTTACCTGGGATGTTATATATAGGGTACTATATGAATCATTGTGTCATTTATTTGAGGTGTATTTCTCTCTTCCTTCTCATTGGATCATTCCTCCTTCATTCCCAACTAATTTTTGATTATTTACACGAAAAATTATTTCTATATTTTAAAAAAACATAGAAAATTATAATTATGTTAAAGATGATTTATTACAATGGAAATGGGTGGATCATGATGAACTATTGAGCACTGGATAATTTCATTTCAGTAGAGGTTTGTCACCCAATCAGTTAATATTTAGAAATATTTAATGTCAGGATAAATTGAATACAAAAATAAGGTGAAATATATATATTTCAATCATGGGAGGACTTGAACGATTCCACAGGTTTTTTGTATCATTAAATAGTATTTTCAAAATATTAATCTACTTAGTTGGTTTTATGTATCATTTTAAATTGATTTAATTAAATAAAATAATTAAATGTTTTCGTAAACATATATAATTTTATTCATGATGTGATAATGTCTCAATATAAATGATTATGATTTTAAAAAAAATTATAAATTCATTTACAACATTAAAATAAGATTACCACTTATATTCCCCTTACTTTATTTTTTCATGTAACTGCATTTTATTATACAAGAGGTAGTATTTGTCTGATATCTATAGAATATCGGTTATATAATTTTTATTCCCTATTAATTTCTTGGTGAATATTACACATACATTGCATAAATTTTTAATCATGATTTAAAATATTTTAAGAGCATGAGACATAGTTATAATTGAAAGAATAATCAATGGAGGGTGTTTAAAATTACATTAATACTAAACAGGCATATCAATGTATTTTCTATCCATTCATGTTATGCTAATAAGGCTGATAATATACATATAAAAGGAATTATATTATTTTTATGTAATTTTATTTGGATATATTTTATCACTATCGGCAATAAAAAATGGATTTGGATTATAAAAATTGGCATTATAAGGATAAGATAGATTATGAGATAAAGATATTATCAGGGGTAGAATAACAAATTTGCATCTTATAAAGTGTTTCACCTTGAGGGAACATGTTTCAGAAGAGTTTCATATAAGCATTAATGTACAATTCACCACTACAACGGTAACTTAAAGTATGAATATGGAATAAATTGGATAAACCATATGGTATTCTTATATGACTATAAGATAAGATCTATAAATGGTATATAAATGAGTTTACTATTAAATAATTGGTTTTTATCATGTCCATTAAGAAAATGGTTGACAATTCATAGTCTAAAGGATCATTGCATATGTGATATTATAGTATAAAATTGGAGGCTATAACTTGGATGTTCAATCATTAAACTGATAGTATTAGGATACATGATATGTGGGGCCTAATAATTTATGGTAGTTTGGGGATATATTTATTTCAAATGAGTATGGGTGATGAATTTTATTTGACGTGAAGGGGGCTATTTTTCATTTACAAAGACACTTGGATGCTTTATTCCATATGTTGTGTTTATTATAGTGACGTTTCATTATTGATGTGATATACTAACTTCTATTTAAAAAAATATTGAAATATAATAGACCAATTATAAGAAGTACATTATTGAATTGTTTATGACTAGGCGCAGAGATGGAATATATGATATAATTAGTATATCCCTTAACTAACAAGTAGTTTGGTCAAGGATGATCTTATTCCTTTCATACCTTTTATATTTAGTATATCTATATACTTATAGAAAGGTTTATTGAGAATAGACCCTATAATATCATTTTATCAAATATATTTTGTCCATGCACTTGGTGGAAGGTTGATCAATACTATACTCAATCCTACCATTTATAACAAAGAGTATTTATATTCTCATTCATATGTATTTCAACAAAGTAAGGTACCCATACTACTATATTTTATAGATTGTATGTCCCTTATAATTAATCTATAATATAATTAATGTTTAGTTAGATTCTACCATGTAGAGAGTATGTCCCTTGTAATATCTCAAGTATTGCATTCTTATTAATTCATTAGTTGGTTCCCTGAATCTTCTCCCAAATTCAGGTACTATTTATATGTTTCATATGTTAACAATTTTTATACCAAGAATTACCATCAAATTGGTTGTAAGATATTTATATTCTTGAGAAAACACAAGAATTTCCATCACATCTACTTTCATATACCAATGTTTCTAATATATGAAATTATTATAAAGTTTGAGTAACCCAGAATTTTTTTTATTCATTGTGTTCTTCTTACATTAATTTATTATTGTACATGAATTTATACATATTATGGTTAATATTTAGGCCTTGTTGTTGTTTTCCTACATAGTTTTATACTATGACAATGAAAATGAACCTTGATAGATGTACAAACCTAATATTTTACCTGAAGGTTAAGGAAAGATCCCAACTATATGTGATTGAGATCGATTTCATTCAATGAGAAAATAAATATAGTACCATGAAAAGGTAAATGTATTTTATATTTGAAACGTAATTTTTTTCTTGACCTTTGGTTAAATAGTTTACATAATTATTTTATTGGGTGATCTTCTTTTGGTGTTTGACTGACATGATATTCCATGATTTTACCAATAAAGACCATGGTGGTTATTTTTTATTAGGTTAGTATTATGTTGCGAGTCTATATTTCACTGTTGATATTTTTTATTTTATTAGTGGTGAATATATTTATCTAATTTTGTATGTTATGAAATTGATGGTACAATTTTGCTATATAATATTATCCATCGCATTCATTAATTTTGATGACACTTGTATATTGGTATGGATTCTTGATGTTTTTTGGTGACCTAAATCAGGAACAATTATGGTAGACTGGGTTAGAGAAATTATAAAAGGGCATATCGTTTATGATCCCATCATGTTAGTCATGGAACCACTATCATACCTCATTATAATTTGGTAAATTATTTAAAATTGGATGATTATTATTTCAAATAAAATTTATATAATATATTATAATCTAAGAGATATTCAATATGTTGTTTATTTATCACATAACTATATAAAAAACATAATGATTGTATAATGGCCACTAAGGCCCAAAAACGGTCTCTAAACCAACTTATCATGTCACCTGTTTACTTAGGTACACGGCCCCAAAAAATATTATTTTATAAAAAATGAATTAATATTCTAATACAATAAATAAAAACTTGATTTAATAATTCTATCCGGTTATGTTTAAAAATATTTTAAAATAATTAAATATAGTAATCTCACTAACAATCAAAAAAATCAATATAAAAATTATCCATTAAAAGGGGAAAATGGAAAAGATCAATATAGAAATGGTTAAATAATTAGATATAAAATGTAAATATTTTTTCCCCAAAGATTATATATATTCATTAGAATTTTTAGCATATATAAACTAAAGAAAATGTCATTAAAAGGTATGACAAATATAAAATAAATAATTGTGTGTTATGATGGTAATATTACTTATTTACACATATTTTATAAAATATAATTAAATTAATAAATTGAAATAGCAATTTAATTGGTTCTATCAAACCAATATTGAAGAAAAATCCCTAGTGATCTGTATTACAATGACACATATTCCTACTACATGTGTTTTCATTGATTTAGTCACCACTACCTTCCAATGAAAAAAGTCATGTGAATATTTCTGGTTTTAATATATAATGTTCAAACCAAATATCTATATCCCAATATTATAAAATACATAAATATACCATTTTTGTGGAGTAAGGATGTGAATATGAGGTAAAAATATCCTACATTGGTGTTAAATTATCCTCTATGTAAAAAATAATTAATGAAGAAGCTAATAAGTAATTAATGATAGATTTATCCCTTTCATGGACAAAAAATATTGGTGGAAATTAGACCTTTAATCTATTTAAACAATTACTCCATTAAATAGTAATTACATTAAAAAATTAATATAAAACCAATATATTTTTCAATCAAATACTAAAACATTCAACCCATTCAACTTCAATCAAATATTTATTTTAACGCATTATTTTATACCTTCAAAACCCAATTAATTAGTTATTACAAGTCTCTGGAAATCTAATGATATAAAATCATGGTTCTATTTTATTTTCGAACACATTAAATTACTATTCAGATATGGATGATTATAAACTTATCTATTCAATATCCTTAATCCATACTCTATTAAATTACATTTCAACTTTACATAATTTACTAATTGATCACATTAATCTTAAAACCTCATTTTTCATCCATGGTATTAAATTGTCCACCAAATGTTTATAAAAAATATTAATTAATTTATTACAAGAGGATAGTTATAATTATCCCAACATTGAAAAAATTCCACTAAATTAAATTCAACTCAAAACTCATTAATTAATAGCCAACTACTGGAATTTAGAATTTCATGTCATTCTTTTTGTTATAAACACCAAGAAGTTATACTTGAATGGAAAATAAAAGTCTATTTTGAGTATAAATGTATCACCATTCCCAAAGAGGAATAAAATATTATTTTCATGTGACATAAATCTATATCACATAATAGGTTGTGTATATTCTTCAAAAAAATCCATATATGGGGAAATGTTGGGGAGCACCTCTGTCATAGAGTATATCAGATATTTCAAAAAAAATTAATTGAAGGGGTATGAATACCTAAAACCCATTTATATGTTAGTGTAGGAATATATATGAATTTTTATGCATCATTAAAATGATTATAAACAACATATATGGATTTATATTTCTTTAAAATCATCGATTTTGATTTTTGTAAAGCTGATTCATAATAAAAGATCAAATGTTATTATTTCTAGAAGATGGGAATTTTGTATGTAGAAAATAGATTTCACATATAGGTCAGTCACACAACTATGTTACCCATCCATCACATAAAATAATATCATTCATATAATTTTTAATACACATTAGGTTTTTAAATAAATACACTCAATACCTCAAATTTTCATATAGGTGGATGAACTCCATGAGTGTGATCAAGGTAATACCACTGATCTCCATAATTTTTCTCCCAAACAACTTTCCCTTAATAAATAAAAACCATTACGAAAAACCCTCAACTAAATAAATATCCACTAGTTATAACATAAATGGGTGAGAAACTTTATTAATTTCACTATATGTTTATCTAGTTGAATTATCCCCCACTATAGAGTGATAAGTGGACAAACCATCACTTTGCTGACACTTCACTCAGGTATTCTTCACATGGGTTAGCCTTCGATCAAGGCCCCTATAATATGGTGAGATGGATTGTATTTTCCAAAGTATGACATTCATGGAAATTAAATTACTTTTTTATAATACGTAATACATGACACAAACAAACGTCCAAAGACTTTATTATTTTAGTGTCTTTGGAATATCAGAACGTAATCTTCTAATGATAGTGAAAGATTATCAATATCTCCCAATAAGATCATCCCCTTCAGTTATGATACATAAAAATTTTATTTATAACCTATGAAAAATAATATAAAGAAACTATGAGCTCAAATTCACATCAAGGTTAAACATGGTGAACATAAAACAAACCAGATACTTTTGAATGTAAAAACATGAACCTAAAATTTAAACATCAAAATCGTGGTCAATGACATAAATAATGGAAGTGTGTAAGGCATGAATCATAAATGAACATTAACAAAAAATTAATATAATTTGAATAAAACATTTAATTATTGAAAACCGATAATAACATATTATAATTTCCATAGTAGACAAGGCACTTTTTCCAAGACAATCATAGTAGATGAAGTCCATTGCTGAACCGGTTTGACATGTCATTCCAGCCCTGTATTACTAAACCTAAATTACATGTAATTATAGCCATATCTGTCTCATGAGATATATATCATTACCCAATTAATTGTATAGATATATAGGTCTCACCCATCTCATAATGAAATCATTCTTACATGTGCCCAAACTAAACATAAATCATTAATCACAACCCAATGAATAAAATGGGTTTCATAAACAGCATCCCATTATAACATAATCCATACAAAAAAATGGATATCATTTCATCATAAACAAAATCATACCATCTAAATAATAGGGTAATTAAACTTGAAACCTAACCATATTAAATAATGTCATTTTATATGGAAAATATTTTTGATGAAACACAAGAAATGAATTCTTGATGAAAATATTCTTTCTTATTCAAAATCATTTTCATTCCTCAAAATGCTATGCAATTTAAAAAAAGTCAATTTTTTTGAAAATAATCACAAAATATTCTAGATTATGCTTCATGTAAATAAGGTGTTATGAAACCAAAAAAATCCATTCATGCTATCTAATTTAAAAAAACATTCTCCTCGTACTTTTGCCGAAAATACCAAAAGTACATCATATGTAAAAAAAATAATGATTCCTTCCATAGCATGTGGAAAAAGTCAAAAATGGGTGAACTGACTCTAATAATACATGGAGTAATAGAAAAAAATAATGAATTTTTTTTTATAAAACATGGAAAAGGTTGTTAAATATAACCCTAGTATATACCTACGAATAAACAATATAGGATAGGAAAGAGTTTAAAAAAATTATCCCATACCTTATGTCTGATACGCTTTGTACATATCCTAACCTCTTATATAATGATTTAAAAATGTAATAAATCTATTACAGAATCATAGTAATTTTTATGATATCATATGTGGTCATATTTTTATCTATTTATTAGTAACATTTCATTGTTACTCATTATACTGGTGTTAACTTTTTTATTTTCGTATGCATGTTTTGTCAAATAAATTCGTATTCATCTTTTTAGATTCTAATTATATCATTTGGAAAATGTTATTTGAATAATATATATCATATTTATTATTTAAATTCATTAATATAATTATTATTAAAATAATATCATGTAGAATGAATCGCATCACAATGTGGAGACGGTACGTCGTACGTACGCACGTGCGACGATATCATTCCCATGATTGTGGAATTATATTAAAGTGTATGGTGTAAAATATTTTAGAATCAATATAATTTTACAATATTCATATATAGTTATTTCATCCATCATTATACACATCCAAGTATGTTGGTGATGAAAAACATATTTTACTATAGCGTAAAGATGGTAGGTCGTACGTACGCACATGTGGTGATTTCATTTTTCATATGATAGATATAAGATTTAATATGGCTGATTCATATTCATAATAAAATATTAGTATTCAAGTGACATTTTAGTAACTACATATTAATGAAACAACTCATATTGAGGAAGTGGAAGAGGAATGAATTTTGAATAAATCAGTAAAGGATATTACATGTTATTCGATGTGCCTCTTCTAAAACTCCTCTTAGGGAAATAATGTTTGCCTTTTTAAAATAATAGAACCTCTAGAATGTTTCTAGGGATTTTAATAGGTAGAATGGGCAGGGTTTGGCAGAGTTTGAAGGCAAGAAATGAAGTGATGAGTAGAGGGAGTATGTGCCCTTTTATAAGAGAGGAAAGTGGAACTTTTGGAAATCTCAAAAATATTAATAAATAATAAAATAAAAACCCACATAAAAACCTTAAAAATGACTAAAATTATAATATGTGATGATATAGGGTTCTAATCACCTCAACAAATAAAATTTATACATGTTTTGATTTTATCTTAAACCTTATCATTTTGATTTATCCATATTTAATCTATTTAATTTCATTTGTGGTAATAATATTATGAAATTTAAATGGTTATAAATACATAATTATGTGTTGTTAATTTTCCATAATTGGATAATTTATGTAATTATAGATCATATAATTTTAAATTTTAAATATTAAAATATTTTTGTTATTTCTAAAAAATTTAATAATATGTTATTTTTAAAAAATATCTATAGTTATAATTTTGATTGTATTCATTTATTTGAATTTAAAAAAAATAGAATTGTAATAGATATTTGAACAAAAATATTTAATAGATTCTTAACATGACATAGACATCTATAAAAATCATTGAGCACATTAATTTTTTCATACAATACTTATTAATATATATTTTAAAACCATTTATTTGATATTTATCTTAATAAAACAATTACAACAAAAATTTTATATATTTACCTAATATAAATATTTTGTGCATAAAAATTAAAAATAAAATACTATTATAATGATAAATATAATATATTCCATAAGAATAGTTTTAGTACAATTTATCTTCTGAAAAACCCAACAATGAAAATGTTATATCTATTACATTATGAAGGTGACAACTTTGACATCATTTAAAATAAAATAATATAAGTGTCATAATCTATTTTATAAGGCTCAAAATGGTTTGCAAGTTGGCCCTTGGATTTTTATGGTTTTGATATACTCGACCAAAAAGTTTTGGTCATGTGTTTTGGCCTTTTGATGGCTATTATTATTTTAATAAAAACATTATTATTAAATTTTTTACTGAATAAATAATTTCTTCATCAATAATTTCAAACCTATTAATGATATTATATATTTCTTAAAAATTAAAAATAAATTACCATGATAAAGAAAAACTTATTATCTTTAAATGATTATTTATAACAGAATTTATATTCTTTATAACATTATATTAAAAATAATATATTTATTCAAATTTGAGTGAGATATATTTCACTTTTCTTTAAATAAATAAATTAAATTTCATAATCTCATCCAAGTGGGTTCCAATAGATACCATTTTTACCCATGAATGTTTTATGGGAAAATATAATCATTAAATTTTATTATGAAATGTGTTAGGAAAATTTTATAATGCTATATTTACCAATAATTACCTGATTTACCTTTAACTATGGAAAATAATATTTATTGTAGTTACTATTCATAATTACCAAAACTAAAAGTATTCAATTAATATAATTTGTACCTAGTGATTATTAATATGGAATCCATTTTTCAAAATTCAAGACACTGATGTTGTAGTATTTAATGTAAAATTAATCTTATTGTTGAAATGAAAAAAGGGGTTTTAAAGTTAAAACATTGAAAAATATTGCAATGTTATTACATATGAATTCAATGTAAAATTAATGATAATGAATTACATTATATGAAATGGTAATAATATATTCTATTTATACTTAAAAACCATTCAATGTTATAATTTAACAATATAAATTATCATTGTGAAAATGTTGTTGTTAATAAAATTAACGTATTTTTACTATTTATAAAAATATGAAATTATCATGAAAATATGAAAAATTAATCAAATTTAAATTTTTATATCCTGATTCAAAAGTAGAAAATTATTTTTTCAAATTGAACTTATAAACTTATTAAAATTTTTCTTAAAATCTGTGTGCCATCAAACGGCTTAAACACTTCATTTTTTGACAAATACTTATTTTATAGAAAAAATGATTTTGTTCAAAGAATATGTTCTAAAAAATGTGTAAGATGAATGACAATGTTATAAAATAAAAACGTTAGTTAATACAATTCATAATGGAAAATTAATAATAACATTATAATAATATATCATTGTTTAGTGAAACTCGGTATTGCATACCATGAAACCTATCGAGGAATGTCTCTCTTGCATGAAACAGAAGCCAAGTATGTTTTTCATGTAGTGAAATATTCCTTTGTTTTTTCATATAACAAAATCCAAACATATTTCTTTTATACATTGAAAAATATATATCATCATTGTTGTGTACAATAAATTCTATAAAACGAACTTGAAATCGTGTGAAACATAAGAAAAGAATAGTGTTGCATATACTACAAGATAATAAGATGTTTTGTATAACACAAGCTAATATTGGAGTTAAATACAACATAGTACATTTATGCAATTAAAGAGAATTTATGGGTGTTACATTCTAACCCCCTTAAAATAAATTTCTCCCTTGAAAATTTTCAGGATTATAAATGGTTTACTACATGAAATATTCTTTCATAAAAACCCACATAGTAAGAATGAATACTAAAACATAATTTTAAAAAAAGAATGTTTGAAATATAACAGCTTCCCAATCATACTCATCATTGGGTTTCCACAAAAGCGTATATAGGTTAAAACATTGATATGGAATAGAAATCTGACCATCATGTTCTGATGAAGAGTGGTAGAAGACATGGCTATGAAATAACCTACAATCACAAATCTATAAATTTGAGATGATCTAAGCTACCATCAGATTCATCAGATTTGAGGGTACTAGATTCACATTTTTATTTTTCATGATCATTTCCCTAATGTGGATGAATTTTTTCATAAGGGGAAATACTTACTTGATTTCATGGTAATACCACCTTTGGTCATTCCACAAACAACTTCCACATTATCTCTTATTTACTCTAATGAAGTTGAATTTTTCATTCATGAAGTGTTAGTATATCATGCGATAGAATGATAGGTCATTCCATCTATCTCTCTCACAAAAAGTTTATAACATGTTATTAAATATACATAAGTCCATATATGGTGATATTAATCATATATATTTCTATAAATAGACTTCTTATTCATATACCATACTGATTAATAATATAAAACTAATCTCTACTGATCATGGATTTCTTTTAGTCCAGTGGTTGGCGATAATTTCATTTCATACTTCAATTATGGGTTCGATTCCCACATCCTTGTATGACACGAAGGGTTATCTTTTATCCTTAGTGTTTTCCTTTTTCTAAAAATATACTTCTATAAAATTCTCAAAATAATAAAAATGTTATAGCCTTAAACAATACTATCTGATTTCCAACTTCATAAATTCAATCCTTTAGGTTTATCCAAAATACTTTTTCCCAATCTCACAGTATGAAGAAAACATTTACCATAACGGTCATATAAAAATCATGTGAATACCATCATTTATCCCCCATATATCATAAGATATATCTTTTTGGTCCCATTACAAACAATTGAAGGACGTCATATTGCATCCTATAAAATTATGAGAAAACATAAATTACCTTATAACCTTAGTGACAACATGAATTCTATCAAAATTAACTCATTACATACAACAAATATACAGAAAAATCTATATACTAAAACCATTATATTTATTTGTCCTTTTATCAATCATCAGATCATTAATAGTATCAAACATATTATTTTCCCCTGATCCCATAATTATGCGCAAGTTAGGGGACTTCCCAAAATATCTGAATAACATTTCAGAGTTACAAGTACCTTTCCACATACACATTCACATACTTAAGGAAAACACATAGTGTAACAATCCTGGAATGTTTCTTTATTCCATAGTACCATTATATTACTTATACACCATTACTAGTAATAAACATGAAATAATTCTACTACCTTCTTAAACCATTGACTAATCTTCATCATTTATTCCATAAAACTTATTTCATCTCATATATCATTTGTGTTTCTTCATCATCATCAACATAAATACTACCAATAAGTCAATGTTGATTCTCTCCATGAGATTTTCCCTTAAAGCATAAATTTTCATAATGACCATACATTCTACATTAAAAACATTTAACCACTATTTATGTCTTACTAATACCATTATCCTTGTCCATTGTGTTAATAAAACATTTTCCATTGCAATTACTGGATTTGTGTCCTTCTTTTTCAAACCCAAAGTATATTTTGGTTCCTTTGATGCATTCTCCTTGATGTCTCTTCCCACAAGATTTATAATAGGAAAATAGATCTTTCTATACTCTATGATTTCCATGAAACTCCATCTTTTTCTTGTTAGCTTCTTCAGGAAACACACTAATGTTGACATTATTGGTCATACTATGAGATTATTAATCAGGCACATAAGAGATGTTTCTTCTTCCATCTCCCATTTTATTGGGATGATAATGAATAATATCATTCCATTGTTAATCATATTATCTATTAACATGAATTTTCATATTTTCAGCTATTTTATAAAACTCATAATGAATATTGTGAGCAGCAAAAATAATTCTTTGAAAAAAATATTTTCAAGGGTGAGTACTTTCAATCTCTAACAACATAGGTTTAACCCTAGGTTATTCATAATCATTATCATTATTATATTATTTTAACTTATACTTATACCTAACCTTAGGGGAAACCACAAACATATCCTTATAAGTATCTCTAGCGATCTCACTAAAATGCTCACATCCTAGTTTCCAATGGTTGACTAAACATTCACTCTCATACAAACTGTTGTGGTCTAGAATAATTTCTAGTAGATTAGAATTTTTACCTATAAGAGAACTCCATGGGAGAAGATACCCCCTTGATGGGACACACCACCATCCCTAGTGTCAGTCATTTCCTCATGAAGCCCATTGGTAGAGATCCCTGCTTCGTTCAATGATTACATGTGAGAGTTCTAAAGGATAAGATTTATTCCTACATCCTTTGCTCTGATACTAACTGTAGAGACCCACTCCAAATGTACAAGGACATGAAATTACTTTTGAATTATATATAATACAAGACACAAAAAAATTCCCAAATACTATATTAGTTTAGTTTATTTTGAATCTCAGAATATAATCTTTGTGAAAGATCTTCAGCATCGTCCATAATGAATGTCGCCTTTGGTTTTTCTTACCTAAAACCATTATTTATATCGTGGAAAAAATATAACATATAAAGGGTGAGATGAAATTCTCATCAAGTGTAATCATGGAGAACAAAAAACTAACCATAAACATTCGAATGTAAAAACAAGAACATAAAATTTAAACATCAAAATCTTGAGAAATGACATAAATCCTTCTAGTATGTACGACATGAATCATAAAAGAACATTAACCATGAAAGAAAATAATTGTAAAAAACATTTAATTATGGAAAAATAATAAGCACATATTATTATTTCTATATTAGCCAAGTCATATCATCCAAGGCCATCATAGTGGACTAAGTCCATTTCTAAACCGGGTTTACATGACCTTCTAGCCCAATATTACTAAACTAGATTTACATTTCATTCCATACATATCTATCTCATAAAATATAAATCATTACAATATTAATATGAGGGATATATAGGTCCTACTTATCTCATAATGAAATATTTTTTACTTGTGCCACAAAATAAACGCAAATCTTTTATCATAACCAAATGAATAAAATTGTTTTCAAAAACATCATCCCATTATAACATAATCTATATAAAAAATTGGATATACATTCATCATAAAAAAAATAAATCAATGTAAATAATATGGAAATTATACTTGAAACATAACCATATTAAATAATTTAATTTTATATGGAAAATAGTTTTGATAAAAAACTTTAAATGAAATCTTGTAGAAAATATCCTTTCTTCATCAAATTTTTTTTTCTCAAAATTCCATGAAATTTTAAAATAAAATCATTTTGTTGAAAATAATAATGAAATATTGTAGAGTAATATTCATGGAAATATGGAATTATGAAACCATAAAAATCCATTCATTTTTTATAATTTAAAAAAAACATATCCTCATACTTTGGCTGGAAAAGTCAAAAAATAAATACCTCATATAGTAAACAAAAGAAAGATTTCTTCTGTACTATGTGTTAAAAGTCAACAAAGGGTTAAAATGAATTTTAAAATACCTGAATAATACTAAAAATTTTATAAAATCATTTTTAGAAATAATGGACATTGATGTTAAATATAACCCCCATAAATAGATATGAATAAACAATCTCTAATAAGAACGAGATTATTATAATTATCCCTTACCATAAGTCTGATATTATTTTTACATATCCAATCCTTCTGTATAAGTATTTAAATAATTTAATTGACTTATTATAGAATCAAATTAATTTTTATAATATCCTAAAAGGTCATAGTCTTTACCATTTATTGGTAACATTTCATTTTTACTCGTTATTCGGGTGTTAACAACTTTATGTTCTTATGCATATTTTGTCGAATAAATTATTATTCTTATTTTTATGTTATAGTTATATAATTTAATGAATGGTATTAGTATAATATATATTATATTTATTCATAAAATTTAATTATATAATCATTATTCAATGAAGATCTTGTAGAATGAATCATAACACATCGTGGAGATAGTAGGCCATACGTACACACGAGTGACGAAATCATTCCCATGATTGTGGAATTGTATTGTAGTGTTTGGTGTATAAAATTTCAGAATCAATATAATTTTACCATAATCATATATAGTTATTTATTCCATCATTATACACATCCATTTATGTTGGTGATGAAAAACTAATTACACTAAGACGTGGAGATGGAAGGTCGTACGTATGCACATGTGGTGATTTCATTTTTCATAGAATGGATATAAGATGGACTATGTGGGATTCATATTCATAGTAACATATTAGTATATAGTTGATACTGGAGTTATTACTTATTAATGAAAAAACTCATATGAATGTTGTGGAAAAAGAAATAAGTTTGAAATAAATAGTAAAGGATATTTCCTCTTCTTCAATGTGCCTCTTCTAAACCTCCTCATAGAGAACTACAGATGGTATTTAGAGAATAACAAGACTCTTAGTATGTTTAAATGGACATAAATAAGGTAAATGGAAAGGGTTCGGCTATTTTCGAAGGAAAAAAATGGATTTAAGAGGATAGGGAGGAGGTTCTCTTTTATAAGGGATGAGAGGAGCACTTTTGGAATCCTCGGAAATATTAATTTATAAAAAAATAAAACCACAAAAAAAAACAATAAAAATTACTCAACTATGAATATGATATGATATAGGGTTTTAATGACATCAACCAAAAAAATTTAAACATGTTTTATTTTTTTTAAAACCTTATCATTTTCATTTATCCTTATTTAATCTATTTTTTTGTGGTAATAAATTTATAAATTTTAAATGGTTATAAAAAATTACATATGAGTTGTTAATTGTCTATAATTTGATGCTATATAATCTATAGACGATATAAATTTAAATTTTTAATTATAAAATATTTTTGTGATTTTCAAATAATTTACTAATATATTATTTTTATAAAATATCAATAGTGTCAATTTTGACACTATTCATTTATTTGAATTTAAATAAAATCCCAAATAAATATATATTCTAAAAAAACATTTAATATATTCTTATGAAGTCATATTTACCTATAAAAATCGTCGAGCACATTATTTAGTTCATATAATTATTATATTAATATTTTTTAAAACATTTATTTGATATTTCTCATAATAAAATATTTACTAGATCATTTTTGTATATTTATTTAATATATATATTTTATCATAAGAAATAAAAATAAAATAATATTATGAAGATAAATCTAATAGATTTTATAAGAATGCTTTTAGTTGAATTTATCTTTAAAAACCCAAACTTTAAAAATGATATATTCATCAAATTTGGAAGGTGTCAACTTTGACATCATTTGAAATAAAATAATATAAGTGTCATAATCCCTATTTTAAGGCTCCAAATAGTAAAAAATTAGACCCTTGGATTATTATAGTATATATATACTCGACTGATAAGTTTTGGCCTTGTTTTTCGGGCCTTTTGATGAGTATTAATATTTTAATAAAAACTATATTACTTAATTGTTTACTAAATAAACAATTTCAGCATAATTAATGTATAAGCTATTATAGTAACTATATATTTCTTAAAAATTAGAAATAAATTACCATGATAAACAATAACACTTTATATTTCAAATGAGTATTTGTAATCTATTTTATATTCTGAATAGCTTTATATTAATAATAATTTAATATTTAATGTTTTAGTGACACATATTTAACTTTTCATTAATTAATATAAATTAAATGTCTTAATCTTGTCCAGGTATATTCCAATAGATGAAATTTCGACCCAATAATGTTTTAGAGAAAAATATAACAGTCATATTATATTAAGAAATGTGTTAGTTTAATTTTATAATATTATTATTACCCTTAATTACCAGATTTATCTTTTACTATGGTAAAAAAAAATTAATCGTAGTTATTATTCATAATGCCCAAAAATAAAAGTAGTATAATAAGATAATTAGGTCCTAATGATTCCAAATATGAATCATTTTTTTCCAAATTCAAGACTCAAAATATGCAGTAATTAATTTAAAATTAATACCCAAGTGGAAATGAGAAAACGAGTTTGAAAAGATAAAACATTGAAAAAGAATGAAATGGTTTTACCTATGAATTCAATGTAATATTAATTATAATGTTATAAAATATATTAAAAGGTCATAATATTTTCTATTTATAATTTAAAACCATTAAATATTATAATAAACCAGATAAATTAACCGAATGTTAAATGGTTTTTAAGTAAAATTTTGCGTATTTTTACTATTCATCAAAATATGAAAGTTATCAAAAAAATATAAAAAAATTATCCAACATAAATATTGATATACTAATTTGAAATAATTAGTTTATTTGTTTATATTTATCACATAAACGTTTCAAAATTATATTTAAAATGGGTGTTCCATCAAAAGGAAGAAAAACTGCATTTTTTTAAAATACTTCTTTTATCAAAAAAATTGATATTGTTCTCGTAACACAGTCTAGAAAATGTGTAAGATGAATTAATTTGTTATAAAAATAAATATTTGTGTAATAATATTCATAATGGATAATAAATTATAATATTATAATAATATATCATTGTTTAGTGAAACTTAGTATTTCATACCACACAAGCAATCGAGGAAGGCCACTGATGTGTGTAACGCAAAACAACTCAGAGTTGCATGTAGTGAAAGCAAAAATATTTTTTGTGTATAACATAATAGAAACATAGTTCTTTTATAGTTTGAAAAAAAAATATCATCAATGTTGTGTAAAAATAATTCTATAAAAGAACATGAAATCATGTGTAACACAAGCCAAGAATTTTGTTGCATATACTAAAAACTTATACGGTGTTACGTATAACACAAGTTAATCATGGGTTTTCATTAAACACAAGACATAGATGAAATTATTGATAATATATCTCATAAATTCTTGGTGTGTTACATACATGTGAAATCCCTCAGGGTGACCCTTCACTTAGGAGCACTCTTGTTGGGTTTCCAATCACCCCTAGCACCCCAAAATGGTGACCTTTCATCCATGGACCGTATACTAGTTTAAGAGAAAAGGGATTATCATTACATGGGTGACCCTTTACTAGATCACTCTTCACATGCGAGACCCTTCAACCATAGACCCCCACATTGGAGAGCATTCTCATATGGACCCTTTATTAGGGTGATATACTTGGTAAAATAAGAACTAGAGAAACCCTTCACATGGGTGTTCTCCACTTGGGTAGCAATTTTCCCAGGGAATCCAACATAGAGGACCCTCCACCAAAGGACCCAATACAAGGGTGAGATCCTTGTGAGAATCCAAACTAGGGAGAACCATCACTAGATCACCCTCAACATAGAAAAATCTTTTTCCATGGCACCCCAATTTGGAGAACATTCAGACAAGGCCATTATACTAGGGAGAAACTTCTTCAATCTATCTCTTAGTAGTGTTTATGAGCTTCTCTATAATAGGTATATGCATCAATTCACCCATGCCTCATACATATGAAATAATGCCTCCATGTCTTACAAATGATAACCTATCTATACAATATTCATTAGGAGATGAGATAATCCTCCTATTTATCATCTTTTATCAAGAGTCTATATAATCCTTGTGATTTCTTTACACACCTCGAGTTCATATATTCATTATTGTAACTATTTTGGGAAACCTATATACATTTATTCCCCAAACCTACCTCATTGAGTTTTACCTATACATATTACCCACACATTCACTTTGAATCTATATACTCCACTTAGTTCTATCATTTCCTCAATTCGAGGTTCTTATCTTGTATATCATATTCATGTTGAGTAAATATACTCCTCTGTGTTATATCACAACCTTGAGCCAATATACACCCTCATAGTTTTCATCATTCACCTAAATTTGATAAAATATTCAAGATTACCATATTAGGAAATCCTCTATTGAATAAATGTAACATCCCAAGATTCCATGGTATTTTTCCTTTTGAATAATACAATAGCATGTGTTGTACGCAACATCGAGTTATAACACACCACAACCAATAAAACTAGCCGCTATGATTAGAAATACCCAATTTTTGAACATTTTATAAATTTTAATTTTCAAGATGGACTTCATTTTTGGATTCAGAATATCGAAATTAGCTTCAGTTGATTTTTTGGTATTTTTCTAAAAACATTCAATCTTCGATGAATAATGAAAAACACTGAGTTATAGTTTGAAACAAAATATTATTTTAATAATTGTTTATTTTATTTAAATTTATTGTACATAAAAATGGATACATAATACCTATATATGTTCAATTTAATTCATTGGAATATATTTATAATAAATTTGGATATATAAAAATTTTATTGAACTTTTCATCATCTTTTACCCACCTCCTTGGAGAATTTACAAATTCACAAAATACATAATTTTACCACTTCTGTGAGTGGAATTTAAGAAATCTGAGAGACACGGTTGATATTAGTAAGTAAAATGTGGTTCAAAATGATGAAAATAATATTTTGTTAATAGTAACTTTTTAATTTTATTTTTCCACGGTTAAAAGTAAATTGTGTAATTAAATGTAAAAATGATATTTTTATTACCCTAAAACATGTCCTAATTATATTAGATAAGTGTAATTAGACCATAAACAACCTTAGGAATAATATATGATCTTTTATGTCCACTTGGATTAGATTAGGACATTTATTATTATTTAATTCAAAGAAGAGTTAAAAGAGTTAAAATCAATGTTTAATAACTAAAACATTTTTTATATATGGTTACATATAAGATAAATTCAAATATAGATATTAATTATAAATATATAATGATTTCATACATAATTACATTTTATTTATATTTTTAGACACTAAATAATTGAATTTATATAAGACCTGATGATGATGCAGTAATTACCTAATTAATGAAATATAAAAATAATTGATATTATAAGTATCCAAATAAATGTAATTTGAAACTTTTTTTGGAATTACAATAATTTTTTAGGTTAATATGAATTATTAGGGTTGGTTAGATGAATTTTTTTCTATGTAATAATGGTATTATGAACTTAGCAAAAACAAAATACAAAATAGTGTCAAAATTGACATAAAAGAGTTTTTTAAAACAAATATTATATTATTAATAGAAATTCTATTACTAAAAATATAAGGATCAGCCAAATGAATTATATAATTATAGGTGTATCATTAATTAACGACATGGGGTTTTCTTGGAAGTATATATTATGTTTATTTACCATATAATATAAAAATACAATGAGGCATGGTAAATGTCAAACTATTTAACTAAGAGTTAAATCTAAAAGATAAAGGTAATATAGTGACCCAAACCTATCTAAGACCTATGGGTTGAGTTTTTTAGATCCATACCCACCTTATAATTTAATTAATCTATTTAGGATCCATTAGACACCTAAAATAATTTTATTATAAAATAATATTTCTAGCTTTTCCTAAGGTGCCCCTCACCCCTCTTATAAAACGGCACTCTCCCTTCTCTGTAATTCACACCTTCAAAACCATTGGTCTCAAAAAAAAACTCAGCCCCAATACCCTATCAACTATCCTATATTCATCCTATAGTCCTTCCTTTAGTCAGCAAGAAATCCTATGGAGCCCTTTTGATAAAATCAAAAGGAAGAACCCGAAGAAGGGGTAAATATTTCATCACCTCTTTCTAGTTCATTTATTCTTACACTTCCATTTTCATTATTGTTTCCATTCTAAAATTATAAATCCAGTACCTTATATATCCTATGAAATTATTATAAATATGGTAAAACAAAATTCATTATTCAATCAATCCTTTTAATGACATGTCCCCATACGTGCGTACGTACAACTTACCGTCTCCACGTCTTGGTGTAATTGTTATTCAATATATTTTTATTTGAGTGGGTATAATAATGACGTTAAATTTTTGTAAATAATAAATATAACATGATAATGATTATGTATATATGATATACAATATAATTTTATATTATTTTAAAATCAAAATCTTGATATTGTCGCTCGTGCGTATGTACGGATTACCGTCACCACAAACGCAATGTGAATCATTCCCCATTGTATCCATTCAAGAATAATTTTCATTATATGGTTAAAAATAATGTTTAAAGACATAATATCATTCTAAATATGAATATGACAAATCCTATCAATAAATAACATTACATACGTAACAAATCATATAAAGGAAAATGAATAAGTAAACACCTGAAACGATGATAATACTAAAATATTATTAACAAAGAATTATTAAAAGATCATATATGATATCATATTACTGTATACGATTATTGAATAATTTAATAAAAATTATTTCACCATAATACAGGAGGTTAACCTACCCTCGACCAAGGAAAAGTACAAGTTAAGGGTAGATTTTACTATCACTTTATTATCTGAGATTGTTTTTACCTAAGTATATACAAGGAACTCTTTATCATCCACATCCATGTTTCTTAAAAATGTATTTCAAAACATTATTACTATTTATTAGACTATGGGTTAAAGTCATTTAGAGCCTTTTTTTCTTTTATAAGATGTTTATAAAGAAATCATTCCATCTTTTTCCAAATAAGGTCCTTTATAACCCTTTCAACAAAAATAAGGTAAGAAAGACTTTATTTTTACTTTTACGACAGATGTGGCTATTTTCCACCGTAATAACATCACAAAAGCTTCCCTTAAAATATTATAAGAATATTTTAAAAATAAAGATATTAATAAATGATTAGAAAATAGAAAGAGGTATTTCTCTTTAAAATGTTTTGATTTCATCTATATAAACAACCTTTAATGGGTTTCCTACTTATTTGAAGTTGATTTATTAGGATATGAAACTACCATATTTTACTGATGGTTTTGTGATATGTTTGATTGTGGATGTGTTATTTTGACACCATTCATGGTGTATAGATAATTTATGGACATTTCATATGCTAGTTTTAATATGAATGTTTATGTTATGTTTAATCCTTTTAATATGAGTAATACATCAGACTTAGTATGTGACGGGTGGAGCCCGCTATAGATCTCAATGCATCGGTAGGACTCATGAGACAAACTAGTGTCATAGAATAAGGCCTTAACAAAATATTATTTGTAATCATCTCACAAGTCCTTCACTATGTGGTTATGAAAGTCTGGAATTATGCATTACATCATTATGAAAGTGGATATTGATATTTCATGTGATTATTAGACTAGTAGAATTTCTATGTGAGTATGTAAATGGAATTACTTGATTTTATCTTTTTAATATTATGCAAAATATCACATTTAAAAAGCTTTTGTTTTTGTCTTATAAATTTCATTAAATGATTTTTCTTATTTATGAATGTTTCTGCTATATTGGTATCCTTACTTAGCTTCTGATCTCACCCCTTTATATGTTTTATTTTTCCCAGGATGCAAAGAAGTATTTTATGACTGACCTGTAGGGATAGTCTGAGGGTATATGAGTGTGTTATATGGAAACAATGTTGTTGTAGTTTTTTTTCATTTTATGATGTAATGTAAACCTTATTAATGTTTCTAGAACTTCCAAGGATACTAAACTAATCAGTATTTCGAGACTTGATCTTTTGTGATCATGTCAATGTTATGTAATAATGCACCGACTCGGGATAACTAGGGTAGGGTCATTACAGTTGGAATCAGAGAAAGTTTAGTAAAACCATGGAATCTAGATTAGGGTAAACTATAATTAGTGAACATTACCGTAAGAGATACTTTGAGGATTATTATAGAATAACTTCCTAGAATTTTGGTATTATAGAGATTTTTTTAGTTATCCATGAAATACATCCATGTCTGGATACGAGTAGGTAGAGACATATCAGGCACAGATGTACCTAGGGGTAAAACCAGAAAACACCCTTTTGAGCTAGACTCGAATTGGAACTGGTGCATGACAACGGGCCTTGCTGCAATCTTGGTTACAACACTCCTGGTATATATTCTTAGGATTAATCTCATTTTATTTAGAAACTATTATTATTTGTTTACGAGTATATAAATCCTCAATGAAATTTTTTTATGTCTATGAATAATATCCAGAAAATGTTCAATTTATGTTATGTGTTTTACATGTTTGGAATTTTGTATTTCGATTCATAAACTAATCTAGTTTATGAAATTGATTTGAAATGGTGCTGAGGGGAATACATGGAAACTGTATCAATGACGCACTCCATGGATGGATTTCCTCCTTCTCCAGATAATTATAGTAGAGCTGGTGATGCTACTGGTGCTGATCAGTAAATCACCATACTGGGACAACTCACTCAGGTTATCAATGATAACCTTACCATTATGGAGCACACTAATCCATAGCATGGAGGATCATTGATAGACCACTTCATGAGGAAAGAGCCATCAACATTCAATGCGTATACAAATCAATTAGTGGATTTTCAATGGATAAATTTCATAGAGAAAATATTCCAAGCCATGGGGGTACTGAAATGGAAAAAGTTATCATGGTAATTTACCGCCTCACTAGAGATGCTGATCAATGGTGGTCATTTATTCTAAACACAATGGAAGATGATGAAGTATCAAATATGGAATGGAGATAGTTTAAATATATTTTCTTTGAAAAATACATTCCTCATGACCATCGGGCAGATATCAAAAGACAATTTATGAGTCTGAGACAAAAAGATGATGATAATGGCCCAAAGTATAAGGTTAACATTACAAGGTTAGCAAGGAATGCTGCAAATTATATATTTAATCAAAGAAGTAAGATTGATTATTTCATTGATTGGTTAAAACCATTTCTCTGTCATGAATTAGTCTCATAATCATTCTCTTAGAATGTGGATATTGTCTCATGTTCTATCAAGATAGAAAATGTACTCTCAAAGAATTATGACTTCAAAGAAAAAAAATAAAAGAAGAGATCTGTCAGACACTATGGAAATGGAAATAAGGGGAAGAAGGGAAAATTTAATATCCATCCTAATGTTAATGTAGGAAGAAACACACTGGTACTTTCCTGAAGGGAATGTGAGTCTATTACAAGTGTGGTGAAAAAGGCCACCAAGTACGTGATTGCAAGGGGAAGAAAGAGGCTATCGATGTTGAATGTTACAATTGAAGAGAAAGAAGACATTAAGAAAATGAATGTATTATGCGTCAGGGTATCTTACCACATAAAACACCAAGGGATCAAGGAAAATCTTATCATATCACTACTTGTAACACCCCGTGCTTCCACAATACGCTTCTCATTCAATAATGCAATAGCTTGCATTGTACGCAACTTCGAGTTCTAAAACACCGCGACTAATCAAAGTAGCCGTTATGAATAGTAATAACCACTTTTTAAAATTATATAAATTTTATATTTCAAAATGGACTTCATTTTTGGATTCGGAATATCGAAATTAGACTATGTTGAATTTTTGGTATTTTTCTGAGAACTTCTATTTTTTTATGAATAGTGAAAAATACTTAAAAACAACTTTTTTAATCAAAATAATTTATTGTGATAAATTATACTATTTAGTGGTTTTAAAGTATAATTAGAATATATTTTTACCATTTTATCCAATGGTGGTCATTAGAATTAATTTAACATTGAAATTGGACATAAACAATTGCCAATCTTTTGATATAAATTGTTTCTTAAAAACACGCTATTTGTTGTGACAGCGGGAATTAATTATAAAATTAATTAATGAAACTTATATGTTTGTAATTTTTTAAAATAGACATCATTTTTGAATTCAGAATATTAATTATAGCTTAGGGTGAAATTTTGGCTTTGTTCTGAAAAACTTCAATTTTTGATGAATAGTGAAACCACTAAGTGGTAGTCAAATAACTGATTTTTCATTTAAATGAAATATTACAACTTCTGTGATTTTATTTTCAAAAATCCGACATACATGGTTGTCATTAAGAAGTAAAATGTGGTTCAATGAGATTAAAATAAAATTTTGGTGAATAGTACCTTTTAAGTTCTTAATCGCGATTTGAGGTAATTAGTGTAGTTTAAGGTACAAATAATGTTTTAATAATATGAGATGAGCATGACACTTGTCCTAATCCTATTGGATGAGTCATGGCCGACCAAGACAACCCATGGGTGAACTTGGGGACCCAATGGAGCCACTTTAGTTGGAAAATGACATTAATATATATTTATTTAATGTTAAAATTAAATTGACACAAACATGAGTTGTTTTAATAAAATAGTTTTTAAGTGGGGTTACACAAGCCCAAATTTTGATTATAAATATTCATTAGAAAGATAAATAGATTTCCTACATCATAGTATTTGTTTTTTAATTTTTAGACATTAAATAAATTAAATTATTTATGACATCATTATGATGCGGCGATGACCTCATTATTTAACGATTTAAATAAAATGAGAAGATAATGCAAAATCCAAGGCTTACACTTGTCCAAAGCCTATTGGATGAAGAGATTTCGAACCCGTATCACCTTATCCACTAATTATATAAGTGTGGGACCTTTAGAATCTGAAAATCATTGTATAATAATGTAACATTTCAATCTTTCCAAAAGAGCCTCTCCTCTCCACTTATAAAAGGCCCCCACCTCTCCCACCTCATTTACACTTTCAAGACATTTGGCTCGGCCAACCTCTGCCCAAATACTCTCCCAACTTCCCCCTCTTACTCCTAGAAGCTTCACTTTGGGCAGAACGCTTCTCAAGGGAGCCTTTGGCTCAAATCAAAAAGAGTTACCCGATTTTGAGGTAATGTCTTCTCTAATGTTGTTTTGTTTTATTTTTCTTCTACAACCCCCTAAAATATTTTTATTCATTTCTTTTGTAACAAAACCAGTATCCTCAATATACTAGGATGTTTTTATAAAAAGTATTAGAGCTACACTTACACACACCTACATCTAATGGTTAAAGAACATACGGTTTCTTGTGGATGGAGAATTTCTGCCCCACGAAACGATGATTGTTCAACACTCATATAACACCTTCAATGGTGGCCATTAAGATGTCACTATATTTATATATGATATATAATGTGTTTATGTTTTACTTATGCTTCTGTATTTCTCATTTATGGCATACTTTATGATTTCCATTATGGGTAAAACACGATAATTTCATTTTAGGAAGTGCGGACTACCGCCCCCTCAAAGTGATTTGAATCGTTAATGCCATATGTGGGATGTATAAATGATGGAGTAAATGGTATTATACACTATATTATACTGGAATTATATTATACATTTATATCATTATGATTTAATTCCATTAAATACGAAATAGAAATGAATGTAGCGTTCATGCGTACGTACGGCTTACCGTCTCCATGAACGGTGCAATTCATTTCTTACCTCTAAATGTTACGTAATATTATAAATGAATGTATATAATGGATATATATGATATATATATGACATATGAATTGTGAATATAATTCTGGAGATAATTGATATTCTACCACATAAACAACTTGTAGTTATAAGAAGTTTATTGTTGACTCAAGTACCAAAGATCGACAAAACGACCGTTATTAACTTAAATAATTACATAATGATCATATCATTGTTATAAGTGATATAAAAAGGATATTGAAATTGAAAATGGTTCTTAATAAGGTATATATTAACCCTAGTTTATTATTCAAGAGGTTAAAGAATGGTTGAGTCAAGTCAGACACGAGGTAAGGTAATTTCTTAACCCAACTTCCATTCTTTGGGTTAATCTCCTACTTTCAAATTATGTCATGATATTATTATGTCCTATCTTGTATTTTTACATTATTTATGTGTACTTATAGTGAATACACATTATAGATGTACTTTATTTAAAAAAATGAACTTTTTAAGGACTTCGTCTCAATCCCCTTTCATTGAGGCATATTTGGTTTTATACACAACTTTCTTTTATACGTTGTATAAACCCCTTTGACTTTTACGTTTATTGAAAAGGAATATTTTTTATACGAATCGTTTTCCTAAACGACAAAAGGGAATGTTTTTCTTTCCGTACTTATGTGGCGACAAAAACTTCTCCGCCACCGTGACCATTATTTGAGTTTCGGCTTCCTCTACAAGCCATCATTTTTTTAAATGAAAAATAAATAAAAGGTTTTAACTTTCTTTTATTTTGGTATTGAAAATGGTTTTGAAAGCATTTTTATTATATCAATGTGTTGTATTGATATCTTGTGATTGAAATGTGGAAATGTTATGTTTCCTTTATGCATGTTTTATGTGATACGATTATGGTATGGTTTATGATATGTTTAAACCTATTCATATGAGGAATGTATTGGACTTAATAAGTGACGGGTGGAGCCCGCTATAGCTCCTCGATGCATCGGTAGGTCTCATGAGACAACTAGACGTGGAATTGGCCGAGGCCCTTTCCCAATTTGATTTATGGTTTTGGCCGAGGCCTTAATCATTTTAGACGTCTTGGCCGAGGCCTTGACAAAGTGTTTCAGAATGTCTGGAATTATACATTCCCTCATTATGAAAGTGGTTATTGATATTGCATGTGATTATTCGACCAGTAGAATATCCATGTGAAGAAGTGAATGGAATTATCTCATTTTACGTTTGCCATATTATGTTGATGTTCAAGTTTAAAAGGCTTTTGCTTTAGTTATACATTGCCTTAAATGTTTATGTTTATTTATGAAATCATCCACAATATTGTTATCCTTACTGAGCATCTGACCTCACCCCTTTCAATGTTTTAATATTTTCCAGGATGTGAAGAAGTATTTTATGAATGAACTGCAGGGATTGTGAGAAGAGGATATGAGTGTGGACTATGGAGACTTTGTTATTGTAGTTTTTCACATTATGATGTAATGTAACGTTTACGAATGTATCTAGTGTTTCCAAGGCTACTAAACTAATCGGTCTTTCGAGACTTGATCTTTTGTGATCATGCCAATGTTACGAAATAATGCACCGACTCTAGGTAGTTGGGGTCGGGGCATTACAGTTGGTATCAGAGGCAGTTTAGTACTATCCTTGGAAGCTAGATTTAGATAAACTCTGATTAGAGCACATATCCCGAAGATAGACTTTGAGGATTTGTATAGAAGAACTTCCTAGAATTTTGGTATTGTAGAGATGTTGTGAGTTTTCCGAGCAATACATCCATGTCTGGATACGAGCAGGTAGAGGCGGCTCTGGCACAGATGTACCTAGGGGTAAAACCCGAAAACACCGCTTTGAGCTAGACTCGAACGGGAACTGGTGCACGACAACGGGCCTTGCTGCACTCTTGGTTACGACACTCCTGGGGGATATGCTTAGGATAATTCTCATTTTCTTTACAAACCACTATGAAGGGTTATGAGTATATACTTCCTCAAAGAAAACATTTCTATGGACTGTATCCATAAATAGTTCAATTTATGTTAAGTATCTTACAAGTATGGAATTATGTATTCTGATTTATAAACTAATATAGTTTATGCCATTGTTTAGATATGGCGCCTAGTGGAAGGAATGGAAACCGTATCAATGCACGCACTCCATGTAGGGATTGCCCTCCTTCTCAAGAAAATTATTGTGGAGCTGGAGATACAACTGGTGCTGATCAACTTATTACCATACTGGGACAACTAACTCAGGTTATGAATAATAACCTTACTCGTATGGAGCACCCCGATCCGCAATGTGGAGGATCAATGTTAGACCGCTTCATGAGGCAACAACCACCAACCTTCAATGGGGGTACAAATCCGTTAGTAGCTGAGCAATGGATAAACTCCTTAGAGAAAATATTCCATGCCTTGGGGAGTAGCGAAAGGGAGAAGGTTGTCATGGCAGTTTACCGCCTCACTGGAGATGCCGATCAGTGGTGGTCGCTGATTCAAAACACAACGGAAGATGATGACGTATCGAATATGGAATGGAGGGAGTTCAAAGATATTTTCTTAGAAAAATATTTTCCTCGTGACCATCAAGCAGATAAGGAAAGGCAATTTCTGAGTCTGATGCAGAAGGAGGATGAGAATGTCGCAAAGTATAAGGCTAACTTTACAAGGTTAGCGAGGCATGCTTCCGATTATATACGTAACACAAAGAGTAAGATTGATCGTTTATTTGATGGGTTAAAACCATTTCTCTGTCGATATTTAGTATCAAAATCCTTCTCATCGTACGAAGATATTGTCTCGTGTGCTATCAAGACAGAAAAGGAATTCTCTAATTCTTATGACAACAAAGTAAAGCAAGAGAAGAAGAGAATGGTGGAACAAGAGACAGATAAAGGGAAAAAGGAAAAGAAGGATTTTTCATTATGTGATGATTGTGGGAAGAATCACCCTGGTACTTGCCTAAAAGGAATGGGATTTTGTTATAAATGTGGAGAAAAAGGTCACCAGGCGCGTGCTTGCAAGGGAAAGAAAGAGGATATCAATGTTTAATGCTACAATTGTAGGGAAATGGGGCATTATGCAAAGAAGTCCTAAGCGTCAGGGAAACTTACCTCAGAAAAGGCCAAGGGATCAAGGACAATCTTATGCTGTTACTACAGTTGAAGAAGAATAACTAATGTATTGGTGCTTTTGGACTCATGGATTATATTCTGGTTATTAGAATAATGTGATATATATATAAGGATTGTACTGCAGTACATGTTGATTTCAGTAAGGTTTTAATATGATGAAGGTAATTATATTTTTATTATGTGACAATAAGAGAAACTTTACTTTGTTTGGGGAATCTGATAAATTGATTTTGGAATTAAGAGACCTTTTAGAGAAAGTCTTGACAGAGGTATTTTGGATAACTATAAAGGATGGAGTGGATTAAGTTGATCTTTGGATAGTATTGTTTAAGGTTAAAAAAAATTATGAAGATTATTTTTGGAATATTATAATACTATAGTTTTAGGAAAAGGACAACCTGCAGGGTGGGGCATAATCCGTCGCGTCAGACAAAGCTGCAGGAATCGAACCCACAACCATAGTGTGACGGGCCTTTATTTCCTACCACTAGCCTACAGGAAGTCCCTGGTTATTACAAAATAGTTTTACTAATCTAAATGATATGTGTTAATATTTGGAACCTTATACAATTAGGATTAATAGAATATTTTTGAGTTGTATTACATTTTAGAGTGAAAGATGGGTTTGTGGTAAAAAAAATTATTAAAGAATGAAAGTCTACATGACAAGTATGTATATTCCCTTAAGTTCTTAGTAAATCACCTACATAAATTCCTAAACTTTATAAAAGGTAACTCAAAACAATAATGTTGTCGGTTAACTTTTCCTACTGGGGAATCAATGATCGTTAACCAATCACAAGTTTGTGATTTTCTTGTAGTTAAACTTTCTCCTAATCCTGTTTTCTATAACTCTCCATCAGACCTTGATGGTTTGTTTCTCCTCCATATCCATATTTTCATAGAATCCTAGAATGGGCTATATCGGGTGACCTTTGTACTCATCTTGCTTTCTTTTAATGTTATATATTTATTAACCTTATTTCCGATGTGGGTTTTCCTCAAAGGTATTTTCTCTTTTCGACCTTTTATTTTCAAAGAAAAATTTCAAATTGCGAGGACGCAATTTATTGAAGGAGGGGAGAATGTAACACCCCGAGCTTCCACGATACGCTTCTCATTCAACAATGCAATAGCTTTCATTGTACGCAACTTCGAGTTCTAAAACACCGCGACTTATCAAAGTAGCCGTTATGAATAGTAATAACCACTTTTTAAAATTATATAAATTTTATATTTCAAAATGGACTTCATTTTTGGATTCGGAATATCGAAATAGCTTAGGGTGAAATTTTGGCTTTGTTCTGAAAAACATCAATTTTTAATGAATAGTGAAACCACTAAGTGGTAGTTAAATAACTGATTTTTCATTTAAATGAAATATTACAACTTCTGTGATTTGATTTTCAAAAATCCGACATACATGGTTGTCATTAAGAAGTAAAATGTGGTTCAATGAGATTAAAATAAATTTTTGGTGAATAGTAACTTTTAAGTTCTTAATCGCGATTAGAGGTAATTAGTGTAGTTTAAGGTACAAATAATGTTTTAATAATATGAGATGAGCATGAAACTTGTACTACTCCTATTTGATGAGTAATGGCCGACCAAGACAACCCATGGGTCAACTTGGGGACCCCATGGAGCCACTTTAGTTGGAAAATTACATTAATATATATTTATTTAATGTTAAAATTAAATTGACACAAACATGAGTTGTTTTACTAAAACAGTTTTTAAGTGGGGTTACACAAGCCCTAATTTTGATTATAAATATTCATTAGAAAGATAAAAAGATTTCCTACATCATAGTATTTTTTTAAATTTTTAGTCATTAAATAAATTAAATTATTTATGACATCATTATGATGCGGCGATGACCTCATTATTTAACGATTTAAATAAAATGAGAAGATAATGAAAAATCCAGGGCTTACACTTGTCCAAAGCCTATTGGATGAAGATATTTCGAACCCTTATCACCTTATCCACGAATTATATAAGTTTGGGACCTTTAGAATCTGAAAAGCATTGTATAATAATGTAACATTTCAATCTTTCCAAAAGAGTCTCTCCTCTCCACTTATAAAATGCCCCCACCTCTCCCACCTCATTTACGCTTTCAAGCCATTTGGCTCTTCCAAACTCTGCCCAAATACTCTCCCAACTTCCCCCTCTTACTCCTAGAAGCCTC
Organism: Viscum album; assembly: GCA_963277665.1. NCBI lineage: Eukaryota > Viridiplantae > Streptophyta > Magnoliopsida > Santalales > Viscaceae > Viscum > Viscum album. The sequence continues at coordinate 862,027,461 of OY728151.1, forward strand.
AATTTGGGCAGAACTCTTCTCAAGGAAGCATTTGGCTCAAATCAAAAAGAGTTACCCGATTTTGAGGTAATGTCTTCTCTAATGTTGTTTTTTTTATTTTTCTTCTACAACCCCCCTAAACTCTTTTTATTCATTTCTTTTGTAACCACACCAGTATCCTCAATATACTAGGATGTTTTTATAAGAAGTATTAGAGCTACACTTACACACACCTACATCTAATGGTTAAAGAACATACGGTTTCTGTGGATGGCGAATTTCTGCCTCACGAAACGATGATTGTTCAACACTCATATAACACCTTCAAAGGTGGCCATTAAGATGTCACTATATTTATATATGATATATAATGTGTTTATGTTTTACTTATGCTTCTGTATTTCTCATTTATGGCATACTTTATGATTTCCATTATGGGTAAAACGCGATAATTTCATTTTAGGAAGTGCGGACTACCGCCCCCTCAAAGTGATTTGAATCGTTAATGCCATATGTGGGATGTATAAAGGATGGATTAAATGGTATTATACACTATATTATACTGGAATTATATTATACATTTATATCATTATGATTTAATTCCATTAAATACGAAATAGAAATGAAAGTAGCGTTCATGCGTACGTACGGCTTACCGTCTCCATGAACGGTGCATTTCATTTCTTACCTCTAAATGTTACGTAATATTATAAATGAATGTATATAATGGATATATATGATATATATATGACATCTAAATTGTGAATATAATTCTGGAGATAATTGATATTCTACCACATAAACAACTTGTAATTATAAGAAGTTTATTGTTGACTCAAGTACCAAAGATCGACAAAACGACCGTTATTAACTTAAATAATTACATAATGATCATATCATTGTTATAAGTGATATAAAAAGGATATTTAAATTGAAAATGGTTCTTAATAAGGTATATATTAACCCTAGTTTATTATTCAGGAGGTTAAAGAACGGTTGAGTCAAGTCAGACACGAGGTAAGGGAATTTCTTAACCCAACTTCCATTCTTTGGGTTAATCTCCTACTTTCAAATTATGTCATGATATTATTATGTCCTATCTTGTATTTTTACATTATTTATGTGTACTTATAGTGAATACACATTATAGATGTACTTTATTTAAAAAAATGAACTTTTTAAGGACTTCGTCTCAATCCCCTTTCATTGAGGCATATTTGGTTTTATACACAACTTTCTTTTATACGTTGTATAAACCCCTTTGACTTTTACATTTATTGAAAAGGAATCTTTTTTATACGAAGCGTTTTGCTAAATGAAAAAAGGGAATGTTTTTCTTTCTGTACTTATTTGGCGACAACAACTTCTCCGCCACCGTGACAATTATTTGAGTTTCGGCTTCCTCTACAAGCCATCATTTTTTTAAATGAAAAATAAATACAAAGTTTTAACTTTCGTTTATTTTGGTATTGAAAATGGTTTTGAAAGCATTTTTATTATATCAATGTGTTGTATTGATATCTTGTGATTGAATTTTGGAAATGTTATGTTTCCTTTATGCATGTTTTATGTGATACGATTATGTTATGGTTTATGATATGTTTAAACCTATTCATATGAGGAATGTATTGGACTTAATAAGTGACGGGTGGAGCCCTCTATAGCTCCTCGATGCATCGGTAGGTCTCATGAGACAACTAGACGTGGAATTGGCCGAGGCCCTTTCCCAATTTGATTTATGGTTTTGGCCGAGGCCTTAATCATTTTAGACGTCTTCGCCGAGGCCTTGACAATGTGTTTCAGAATGTCTGGAATTATACATTCCCTCATTATGAAAGTGGTTATTGATATTCCATGTGATTATTCGACCAGTAGAATATCCATGTGAAGAAGTGAATGACATTATCTCATTTTACGTTTTCCATATTATTTTGATGTTCAAGTTTAAAAGGCTTTTGCTTTAGTTATACATTTCCTTAAATGTTTATGTTTATTTATGAAAGCTTCCGCAATATTGTTATCTTTACTGACCATCTGACCTCACCCCTTTCAATGTTTTAATATTTTTCAGGATGTGAAGAAGTATTTTATGAATGAACTGCAGGGATTGTGAGAAGAGGATATGAGTGTGGACTATGGAGACTTTGTTATTGTAGTTTTTCACATTATGATGTAATGTAACGTTTACGAATGTATCTAGTGTTTCCAAGGCTACTAAACTAATCGGTCTTTCGAGACTTGATCTTTTGTGATCATGCTAATGTTACGAAGTAATGCACCGACTCTAGGTAGTTGGGGTCGGGGCGTTACACTACTGCTGAGGTTGATCCTATTAAATACATGGTGGCAGGTAATGTAATGGGTTTTCTCAAGTATAGAAAATGCTTTAATGGATTCTGGATCATCGCATTGTTTCATAGCATCCCAGTTTGATAAGAAAATTATATATTTCCAATTTGATTTAACATGGGAGTTGTCAATAAAAATCATAAGGGAAGTATCATCACAACCCAGTTTTGTGAATTAGTTCCCATTAGCGCATATAAATTCTATTTATTTGTTGATATCATCATCATATCTATGATTTAATTTGATATAATCCCCAGTATGGGTTGGATTTTAGACCACGATGATAAAAACTATTGTAAGAATAAGGAGGTTATGATTTTTGATGACGATGATAAATAACACCTTATATTTAGAGAGGAATCATCGTAACCAGATTCTTATCTAGATCCACCCCTACTAGCTCAACTAAATTCAATTATTTGGGAGGAAGAGAATAAAATAACTATGGGTGAGGAAAGTAAGGTTCAAATATAGGATGTACCTATTGTGAAAGAATATATTGATTTGTTTCATGATGATTTACTTGGACATCCTCCAGACTGAGACATTGAGTTTTCTATTGATTTAATTCCTGGTTGAAGACCAATATCAAAGTCCCCTTATAGAATGGCCACTGTGGAATTATTAAAAATAAAGAAAAAACAAGAGGAATTGAGTAATAAGGGACGTATTCACCCTATTGTTTCTCCATGGGGAGCCCCTGTCCTTTTTGTTATGAATATTGATGGATCTATGGGTTTTTTCATTGACTATAGAAAGATCAATGCTATAACAATAAAGAACAATTATCCCCTACCACGTATTGATGATTTATTTGACCAACTGCATGTATCTCAATACTTTTCAAAGAATGACCATCGATCTGGATACCATTAGTTGCGTGTGAAAAATAAAGACATTCCAAATATAGTTTTTTGAACCAGGTACAGGCATTAGGAGTTTACATTAATGCCTTTTGGATTGACTAATGCACCCTATATCTTTAGGTATCTAATGAATAGAGTTTTCTAGAAATATATCAATGATTTTGTATTGATATTTATTGATGATATCTTGGTATACAAAAATATCTAAGAAGATAATGAAAATCACTTGAACATTATCATGAAGACTCTTAGAAGACATTAATTATACGGGATGTTTAGCAACTGTGAATTATATCATCAAAAGATTTTTTTCTTTGAAATATCATCTCTAAGGAGGGAATCATTGTTGATCCTTCTAAGACCAAAGAAATATAATAATGGACATCACTAACAAGTATAACTGAGGTATGTAATTTTATTGGTATAGTAGATTATTATCGATGTTTCATCATGAATTTTTCCTGATTGGCTATCCCATTAACCAAGCTCACACGTAAAGTGGGAAATTTGTTTCGGATAAATAATGTGAAGTATGTTTTCAAGAATTGAAGAGAAGATTAGTCAATTCTTCTATATTGACTCTACCATCAGGGAATGATGGGTTTGTTATTTATAGTGATGCTTCAATGAAATGAATTGGTTGTGTCCTTATCTAGAATGATAGGGTTATTTCCTATGCATCATGACAGCTAAAACATCATGAGAAAAACTATCCTACTCATGATCTTGATTTAATAGCTATAATCATTACATTGAAGATATGGAATCATTATCTCTAGGGTAAAAAATTTGAGATATATACTGATCACCAGAGTTTGAAGTGTATTTTCTCACAAAAAGAATTCAACAAGAGGAAACAACGATGGATTGAACTTCTCAAGGATTTTGATTTCACTATAAATTACCACCTGAGGAAGAAAAATAAGGTGGTAGATGCTTTTAGTAGAAAGGATCATGGTGTTTGGAACAAGATGAGAGTTTAAAAGGATCCTATATACATGGATCTAGTAATAATGGATATGGTAGTCACCATGGATGGTGAAACATCTATACTTTTTTAAATTGTAGCCTAACCATATTTACTATGAATGATAAAGAGTTCTCAGACCAGTGATGATGAGTTTACAAATAAGTTTAATGCTATGAATGATGTGAGATTGAGTGACTTTGTGTATGGAGATGGAGTTTTGTAATTTGGGAAGTGACATTGTGTTCCCGATATACCTGATCTAAAAAGGGAATTTGTTGGATGGTTCACATAGTTTGAATTTGTCTATACACCCTGGTATCACCAAAATGTATATAGATTTGAAGGAACATTTTTGGTGGGACAACATGAACAGGAAATTGCTGATTTTGTGTCATGATTTTTGGTTTGTCAATAAGTTAAAGCTGGAAGGCAACAACCTGTAGGACTCATGTAACCTCTTCTAATACCTTAGTGGAAATGGGACAATATTACAATGGACGTTTTCATGGGACTACCGAAGACACCTAGATAGAACGATGAAATATGGGTAATTTTTTATTGTCATACCAAGTCAACATATTTTCTTGTTATAATATAATATTTCCCACTTGAACTATTGACATGACTATATATTAATAAAGTTGTAAGACTTCATGGCGTGCCACTAACGATTGTTTTTTATTTTGATCGTTGTTTTACATCAAGATTCTAGAAAAGTATTTAGAAGACCCTGGTAATGATCTTCATTCGAGCATAACCTACCACCACCAAAATGATGGACTATCATAACCGAATATTCAAACATTAGAAGGAATTTTGATATCTTGCTCACTTCACATTCAGGGTATGTGGGATCAATGTTTACCTCTGGTAGAATTTTCTTATAAAAATAGCATTCATTTAAGTATTCAGATGGTACCATATGAAGCGTTATATGGAAAGAGATGTCGCACACAAACCTATTGGGATGATGTTGGTGAAAGAAAACTTTTAGGCACAACATTGGTGGAGTAAATAATGGTAAATGTGAAGGTAATCCAAAACCACATCAATGTATCTCAAAGAAGATAGAAGAGCTATACTGATAACTGAAGGAAGGATATGGAATTTCAGGTAGGAGATCATATTTTCTTGATAGTATCTCTATTGAAGGGAGATATACAATTCGGTAATAAGTGTAAATTGGGTCCTAGCTATATTGGACCTTTCAAAATTATAGAACTAATTGTGGTTGTAGCTTACCGTTTGGCAATGTTGTTGAGTCTCTTCAAAGTTCATGATGTCTTCCACATATCACTGTTGAGAAAATACATGTCTGACGCAATGCATGTACTCACCTATGAAGAATTAGAACTATAACCTAATCTATCTTATTGCCAATAGCCTATGAAGGTTCTTGATACAGGAGAACAAGTGCTAAGAAACTAGACGACTCATCTGGTAAAAGTTCTATGGAGAAAACATAAGATGGAAGAGGCAATGTCGGAACCCGAGAAACTTTTGATGAAGAAAAACCCAAGTAATTTTATTCTGTATTATTCTAGAAACATTGAGGATGAAATTATTTGTAGGAGAGGAGAATGTAACACCCCAAGTTTCCATGGTACGTTTCCTTTTGAATAATACAATAGCATGTGTTGTTGGTAAAATCGAGTTCTAACATACCACAACCAATAAAATTAGTCCTTATGAATAGTAATACACACATTTTGAAATTTAATAAATTTTATCATTCAAAATGATCTTCATTTTTGGATTCAGAATATCAAAATTAGCATAGGGTGAATTTTTTATATTTTTCTGAAAACATTCAATTTTTAATGAATTCTGAAAAAAATTGAGTTATAGTTTAAAACTGAATTTTTTTATAAATAATTATTTATTTTATTTAAATTTTTTTAGGTCAAAATTGATACATAATATCTATATTAGTGTAATTTAATTCATTGGAGTCATATTATATTAATTTTAGATATATAAAAATTTTATTGATCTTTTCACCGTCTTTTACCCACATCCTAGGAGAATTTGAAAATTCACAAAAAAATATATTTTTACCGCTTCTGTGAGTGGAATTTCAAAAATCATATAGACACGGTTGATATCATTAAGTAAAATTTTGTTCAGTAAGATGACAATATTTTATTGTGAATAGTATCTTTTTTGTTTTATTTACCACTATTAAAAATAAATTGGGTAATTAAAGGAAAAATGGTATTATTATTACCCTAACACATGTCAAAATTCTATTGGATAAGTGTAATTTGAACAAAAATACGTTAGGAATAAAATATGATCCTTTAGGTTCACTTTGATTACATTAGGAAATTTATTATTATTTAATTCACAAAAGAGATAAAAGAGTTAAAATCAAAGTTTAATAACTAAAACATATTTAATATAGGGATACACATAAGATATATTTGACTATTAATATTCATTATAAATATAATAAAATTTTCTATATAATGATATTTTATTTATATTTTTTATACGTGATATAATTTTATTTATTTTTGACACAATGATGATGGAGTAATTACCTAATTAATGAAATATTAAAATAATTGATATTATAAATATCAAAAAAATGTAATTTGATACATTTTATGAATTACAATAATTTTCTAGATTAATTTGACATATTATGGTTGATTAGATGAATTGTTTTCAAAGTAATAATGCTGTTAAAAATTTAGAAAAAACAAAATACCAAATTGTGTCAAAAATGACATAAAAGAGTTTTTTAAAACAAATATTATATTATTTATTGATATTATATTCCGTAAAAAATAATGTTAATAAAATTGACTTATATAATTATAGTTGTATCATTAATGAACTCCTTGGGGTTCTCTTGCAATTATATAGTAATTTTATTGACCATATAATATAAAAAAACAAAGAGATGTGGTAAATTTCAAACTATTTAACTAAGAGTTAAATCTAAAATATAAAGTCAATATAGTGACCAAAACCTATCTATAACCTATTGGTTGAGTGGTTTTCTACAAATACACACCTTATAATTTAAATAATCCATCTCTGATCCATTAGAAACTGAAAATAATTTTATTAGAAAATAATATTTTTAGATTTTCCTAAGGTGCCCCTCACCCCTCTTATTAAAGGGAACTCAGCCTTCTCTCAAATTCCACCATCAAATCCATTTTACATGGCCAAAATCATTCCAAATACCCTCTAAACTCTCCTCTATTCATCCTAGAGGCCATCCTTTAGTCATAAATCTATCCTAAATATCCTTTTTGATCAAATCATATGGAAGAACTCGAATAAGAGTTAAATATTTCTTCACCTCTTTCAAGTTACTTTCTTATTCTACTTCCTTATTCTTTGATGTTTCCCTTCTAAAATAATAACTCCAGTGTCTTCAATATATTTTGATATTATTATAAATATGGTACAACCAAATTCATTATTCTATCCATCCATTTAATGACATTTCACCATACTTGCGTACGTACGGCTTACTGTCTCCACGTCATGGTGCAATTGTTATTCAATACATTATAATTTGGATGGGTATAATAATGATGTTAAATCGATGTAAATAATTAATATAACATGATAATTATTCTGTATATATTATATAACATCAAATTTTATATTATTTTAATATCAAAATAATGATATTGATGCTCGTACGTACGTACGGATTACCGTCTCTACGAACGCGATGAGATTCATTCCCCATCGTATCCCTTCAAGACTAATTTTTGTTAGATGATTTAAAATAATGTCCAAAGACTTAATATCATTCTGAATATGAATAAGATACATCCTATCCATATCGCACATTATTTATGCAACAAATCAGTTAACACCCGAAACATCCATAATACTAATATATTATTTACTAAGAAATATTAAAAGATCATATTTGATATCAAATTAATTTATATGATTCTTGTATAATTTAATATCAATTATTTCACGATTATACTGGTGGTTAAACTACCCTCGATAAAGTAAAAGTACAAGTTAATGGTTAATTTCACAGTCTCTTTATTATCCGTGGGTTTTTTACGTAAGTATCTACTAGGAACACATTATCATCCACATCCATGTTTCTTAAAAATTTATTTCAAAATATTTTTACTATTTAATAGTAATGGGTTAAAGTAATTTAAACCCTTGTTTTACTTTTATAAAATGTTTATAAAGGAATCCTTCCATCATTTTCCAAACAAGGTCATTGATAACCTTTTCGACAAAATTAAGGTAAGAATGCCTTTTTTAACTTATACGGCGGGTGCGTCTACTTTCCGCCATTATAACATCGTCGAAGAATAATATATAAGCATATAAGAATATTTTAAAATTATGTTTTTTCTTAAATTATTTCAAAATAGAATGAAATATTTCTCTAAAAAATGATTTAATTTCATCTATGTCAACATCGTTTGATGGATTTTAAGATTATTTGAAGTTGATTTATTATGATACAAAACATCCATATTGTATTGAAGATTTTCTTATATTTTTGAAGGTGGATGTGTTATTTTCACTCCATTTATGGTTTATAGATAAATAATAGACATTTTTATTCTAGTTTTAATATGATTGTTTATGTTAGGTTTAAAACTTTTCAAATGAGGAATGCATTGGACTTAGTATGCAATGGGTGGAGCCCACTATAACTCCTCGATGCATCGGTAGGTCTAATGATACAAACTAGTGTCTTGGCACAAGGCCTTGAAAAAATCCTATTTGTAGTCTTGGCACAAGGCATGACTATGTGGTTATGAAAGTCTGGAATTATGGATTCCATTATTATGAATGTGGCTGTTGATATTGAATGTGATAATTAGACTAGTAGAATCTCCATGTGGGGTAATTAAATGGAATTATTTGATTTTTTTTCATATTATTTTGAAGATCAATTTTAAATGGATTTTCTTTTTGTCTTATACATTTTCTTAAATTTTGATGCTTATCTATGTATGTTTCTGTTATATTGTTATCCTTACTGATCATCTGAGCTCACCCCTTTCTATGATTTATTTTACCAGGATGCGAAGAAGTATTTTATGATTAAATTGTAAGGATATTCTGGTGGGATATGAGTGTGGTCTACGGAAACAATGATGTTGTAGTTATTTTCATTTTACGATGTAATGTATACCTTATGAATGTGTCTAGTACTTATAATACTACTAAACTAATCAGGCTTTCGAGACGTGAACTTTTGTGATCATGCCAATGTTATGTAATAATGCACCAACTCGGGGTAACTAGAGTTAGGAAGTTACACTAATACCAATGAATAACTTCTCTTAATGCACCATTACAAATATATAAGAAACAAATATGGAAAACATCCTAGATATAATCCCCAGAAACATACCATATCTTGAATCACCTATAGGATTTTGTATCATAGGAAAACTCATCTATATTTCCTTACATATTCATCTATTTTCTCCCATTTTATGGAATTGAAATATTACATGGAGCACCAACAAGGTGTAAGACCCAATCTCTTATGTATATGTAAATCACTTATCGGGATAGGTATCCTATATGGATGGAATAATTTCTTAAACCCTATCTAATAACCTACTGAAAGATCCAAGGAAATAAAAATAACTCCTTTAACTTATTCATTTCACTGAGTATAACACATGTGGTATTAGTGATTTGGTTAATTCCTTTCTTAAAATGAATGAAATATAACTCCTGATTCACCTTTTTGTATGAGCTACATTCCTTTTAACAGTATTTAATAGATCATTACTACAAGATTTAAAACATTATGGACCATTCCTAACATATATCATATAATCGTTTCACAAGAACTATGTGTTATTTTATTCCTAATGACTAGGGTATGTATGATTCCTCATTTAGTATCAATCCAAACACCTTAAATATATAAATCATAGAAATATTACATCATATAATATCTGACCATTACTCCTCCGTTCTATTTACCAATAGATAGGATGAGTCACTAGGGATTCACTAATGTAAAAACCGCTCTCAATTATCTTGGCATCAAAAAAATTAGATATAAGAAGACCTCTATATTATCTCTTGTTTACGCCCTACTCAATCACCTATTTTAAAAAAATTTCAACATATGAACACATTATGGGTTTCTCATGTATAAGACCCACTCATTCCATAGATGTTTCACCTTTTATGAAACTGTTATCCCATATGGGATCCGATTTTTTCTAATCCTTTCCCATACCTTCTCTAGTATAGTTAAACATAGTCACGATGACCCTAAACTAGTGTCCCATTCATATTCCCCACACCGACCGTTGTTAAGAACATTTCACCTATTATTCCATAAAACATTATGTTACACTAAATGGATTGATACTTGTAACATTATAATGAAATGAATTAAGTGCCCCATAAGGTGACACTATATTATATAGGCTCGGATCCCCTTAATACTGATATATTTAATAGTCCCTTTCATGGGCCTAAGAAGAACTCTAATTTCACTACTTCCTCCAAATATTTGATAACCACTATTTTTGAAATGGTGCATTTAAACCATAGATTCACTAACTAATAAGCTAATGATGGAGAACCTTCAATACACATAAATGTTCTCCTAAAAACATGATTTCAGTTATATTATTACTGAATGGGTAACCATCCCTGTAGTTGGATTTAATAATGATTCTCCACCCAACTGTAAATCTATAGGAGCATCTCGAAGTAGGTTACAATCTTCCTTGGATGTGTGTGGTGAGATTGACCACCCATTCTCTCAACCAATCTGAATTATGAATTGTCATTCAAAAATTATCACAATGATTTCCTTCCATTTTATATCATGAAAACAATTGTATCCCTATCAAAAGAATCCCGAATGTGGGAGAATGGCCTTGTTTCAACCAGAAACACCATCTTTATTTTAATTTAAAATTATAAATTCTTAATAAAATCTAAATTTAAAAATAAAATTTAATTTTAACTACCCTATACCAAATTATATATATCAATCACTTTTTGACAATTAAATCTCTAATTCATAAGTATTAACATGTTTGGAAGTCCTCTCCAGCTTAATGATCTCATATTTAATTAATCATCTCACACTTTTCCTATAATTAGGATGGTACATTATATGAGATATTTCATACCAATATATACTCATCAACGTTTTTGATTTACCCATGTATAATATATTTTCTCATTTTACAAATGGTTATTTCCACTAAATCCCAATTCAAATTTGTACAATTATATTCTAAAATACCCCATTTAATATCTCCAATACATCGCTAAAATATAGGATATAAGAATCATTTTTTTCTAAATTTTTTCAAACCCTAACATAATTGAATAATGCAATGTTGATGTGCATATGGAAAATCCAATATAAAAATTATAAGGGAATATATAAAAAATATACGATTATTAATTTATATTTTCCTTATTTCCATTGTATTATTTAATAAAACCAAAAACAATTATCCCATTACATATTTATTTTTAGCACATAGAAAAAATTCTAGAGCTACGATTACATGTACCATGACTATTTATTAGTCAAAATATGACATATTTTATAAAATTTTACAAATTTGTACAATGATTGGTTAATGTATTATTTATTATATGAACAATAATGGTACATCAATTATCTCTTCTATATAGAAACACAACAAAATCAAATAAAAATTCACCTTTTTTGATTCCCCATGCAATTTATGATTTTTATCAATTTCTATTTTAAACTATAATAAATAACACACTCTACTTTATTTAACAATTAACTACTACATAACCAATAAAAAATTAAAACCATTTTCATTTTTTTCCTTGATCAAAGGTTTTTTTCTCTATAAAAAACTAGGTTATTTTTTCTTAGTTTTAGAGTGTAATTATGTTTACCATTAAATTCTTCAAACATCAACAATTTTTTAATACTTCATATTTTGTTCTTTTCTCTTGGAATTATATAATTTCTTATAGATTAAAATATTACATTTCTAAATAAACTCAAACTTAACCTTTAATATAATTCCCAATTTATATGCCTTTCCTCAATCAATCATGTGATATTGTAATGTGATAGATTGAGATACATGTTAATCACAATGATTTCTCCTAAAGAGAACATTCAATACATGAATACAAAAAATATATAAAATATATTTATTAGTTTGTAAAAAATCCTCAATCTATAACAAATATAATTTGTATTAAATTAGAAAAGAAAAATATATCCTCCTAAGCAATGACTCCAGCTTCATAAAATGAATAGGCACATCAATATCTCCCATTGAATTTTTTCCCCTTATATAACCATCATAAATAAAAATCAAAAAACATTTAATGACTTTTTATCAAAATTAATGCACTTGAAACAATAAATATGAAAAGATAACTCAATCCCCATTTTTTATACAAAAACCCCAATCAAGTTTATTAAAAACATTGGATTCAAGTTTGTAATATCCTTTGTTTATTTTATTATCCAATGATAAAATAAGTTTTATGTGGTTAGTATTTCACATTGGTATATCCTTGTAACGGGATTCCTAATTTGAACACTCTATTAATGTGGATGAAATTTTCACTAAGATGGGGATCAATTTTCTTTCTACCTTAATAATTTACTCCCTCTTTGAAAGAAATATTGTTTCCATTCTCTCTATTTGATAACAATGAATATATTTTCGAATGAAAAAATTCATTGGAAGAAGTTAATTCCCTATATTGATGGATAATACATCTCATGATCATCCATTAATAATTTTAACATATGAATGTCTACAAAAAACAACTTATAAAATTTAAAAAATGATTACATTATGATATAAGCATCAATTAATCAATCTAATCCCATGAGATCAAACTCATTTCAAGAAACAAGTGTTATTAATCAATAAATATTAAATGTTCATCAATAATACTCAAACAAAAAAATTTCATTAAATTACATATTTTATATTCTAATTAAAATAAGATTTCATTACAAAAAATCTAAATAAATTCCATAATAAATAAGGAAATAGGTTTTCTCAACTCATTCCACAATAATTGATTAGAGTAGGTTATCCAATCCAGAACTTACATGGCTCCAAAATATATATATATTTAACATTAATCCTCTTTACCAAATTTATTTATCTTTTTGATTAAGTGTACCATACCCTTACACTAGAATGTAACTCCCCACCCCCACATCTAATTGGTTATAAGATTGTGACCAACATTGAGGAATCTATACAATATATTAGAGGCATTTCATATAGATATAACCTATCATATTATATTATGAAACACCATCAACAAAGACATAGATGAAAAATAATCAAAAAAATATAATATATCTACACGTAACAAAAACGTCCATGATAAAATGAAAATGATACAGATGTATTCATGCGAAATATTCAATACATCTTATACTAAGTTTAGATTTATCATTGATGAAATAAATGTGGCCATAATAATGGGTAATCCACTCCATTAACTATCATTTAATCATTCCACATAAAACCTCCCTATATCATAATCTATAAATCACCACCTTATTTGGTTGTACATATGGTAAAAACGCATATTTGAGCATGTAGGGGTGTGGATTATTTCTCATTATGGTAATCTAAATATCTGATATGACCCCTACAACATCTAGTGCCCACATGATTCATTAAAAAGTAAGGTGTAGATAAACCAATGCAACATGACTTCTTCTTTATTCTTAGAAGTATTAATTATCATTCGTTTTCACTCTAAATATATCTCCCTTTAACCATGACTTCCAAATAATCAAGTTACATAGTATATAAACCCAAACCATTGCATGATCTAGATAAAGAAACAAGGTATAATTTCTTACTAGGGTGTTATTAATAATCTCATTGATCAATATGGTATCCATCTCATTATAGAGAAGACCGTATGTATAACCATATATATCTATTCCAAAAACATCTTGGATGTTATTACATATCCCCCATGTTTAAGGATGGTTGTTCCATAAGAAAAATCAAATAATAAATTATTAATCTCATATCACATCCATTTAGTGATTTTTACCAAATTGTTTTAACTATATGTACCACTTATGATGATGGAGTAAATAAATGTCCCCAACTATCATTGAACTATTTTAGTAAATATGAATTTTCATAGCTACATTAATATATACATATATAGGTTCAAATATTAATATCTTCAAAACTATAGTTATATGTCTAATTATCCTAATCCCAATGATATTTCAATGAGAAGAGATAATATTATGTGCATCTTAAGCCACCTCGATCTTAGAGATATAGTAAATAATGAATTTAGATACTCATATAAATTATCATTCAATTCATTCATGTCGATGATGTTAGTAGAAATACATATCTACTCCTTTTTCATTATTGATATGGGTGTGGAATTACTCATCCACATATTTCTCCTATCCAATATCTATTCGTTATCAATACAGATATGTGAGGAATTAGTTACAAATATATATATATATATATATATATATTTGTTTTAGAACTATTATATACGCATATTACTAGGTGAGATGGGTACTATAACTATCATATTACAATATACCCATTTAAGTCTGTGTGTGTAGAATTCTACTAAAGTTTCCGATCATAATATATATCAAACGTTAATAAGATGCACATCATTTTTTGGGAGATATGTAATAAAAAATCCTAAAATCAAAATTGTGGTTCCCAATATGAGTCATTTAAAAAATTCCTTATAAAAATTTATTATTACTACACCATATTTCATGGATTCTAATTTTCTAGGATCATATATTAATGTTGATTATTTATTGATAATCAGATTTTAGATCAGTAATTTTCAACTAAAAACGTCATTTCATGGTTGATATAACTTCACACCAGAAAATATATGATAGTGTTATAAACACGATCCAAAATTACTTCCACAATATTCACTAACTATCCCATTAACATTTGATTATTTATTTATAATATTTTAGACTTTAGATAAAAAAAAATAATGTACTAATTCTTTAATATATTTCTATTAATTAGTGGATTCTAATCAATATATTTTTGTTTCTTTATGATATCACATCACTATTAGAAAATTATCCCTTCCTCAATGTTGTTCCATTATGTGATTTTATTTAATGAGTTAAAACATTAGTCCTCATTACAATCCTTAAAATATTAACTTCCTTCAGCCATTATTATTTCTAATAATTTTATTTTATTTATTGAAATGAACACATTTATATCATACAGTTAAAAATAATGAGTTTCAATCATGGAAATTCATTTTTTTAATCAGCAATTTATATCAATAATTGTAATTTATGTTGTTATATTATAAATTTTTTAAATTATTTGACATCATCGTTGATAATTTTATAAACCTATTCCATTTCATTAATCATAACGTTAAGATATTACATTGTGGTCATCATTCACATCATTATCCATTTCACAAACCATCTACTAAAATTAATTAATTCAATATCAATTTTCAAAATCCTTGATAGATTTTGAAAAAATCAATAGGATATTTAATTGGAATATATTAATTTTTTTTATATCCATAAAATTTATTTTGAAACTATAATTTGTCACTATTATTGTATTTCCAATGAGCACTATATCTCAATATTGATAAGTTATGTACGAATATGATTTGTTCAGTTACATAATTATTTGAACAACATATAACTATAAGAATATTATTATTTTCAATGAAAAATTATATATTCCACAATTTAATTTGGAATCCTAATATAGTAATTAGAATCTCATTATGTTTATTTCCATCATAAAATTATTTCATTATGACCAGAATCAATCATATTCCAAATTACAGAATTTAAAATGATTAATTATGTTTTAATAGTTATAATCTTCCCAGTTTTTATTCATCGTTAACATAATTAATCATTAATGTTTTTCAAAAATGATCCAAATAAGATTTAATTATGT
Source organism: Viscum album (assembly GCA_963277665.1). Taxonomy (NCBI): domain Eukaryota; kingdom Viridiplantae; phylum Streptophyta; class Magnoliopsida; order Santalales; family Viscaceae; genus Viscum; species Viscum album. The sequence continues at coordinate 862,043,561 of OY728151.1, forward strand.
TATGACATTTATATAAAAAAATTATTATTTAAAAAAACCATTCCAAATTCCCCATACCAGGATTAATATCTTTAAAAAATAGAAAATTTTATATTCAACCACCATATTACCAAATCATGTTTTTATATCAGCCTCCATTCCATAAACCTTTCTTGAATCCCCCAAGTTATTGATTTCTCAATGTAATGGATTTGGTAATTGGTGCCTAAATCATTGGTGCACGCCATACAGATATGTCAATTCCATTTTTTAATTTGATCAAATAGTCCGGGTAATCCAAGAACGAAATATCCCTCTACTTACTGGCATCCACCTCATTAGGTGATGATATTTTCAGGATTTCGGTATCCAAAAAACCATTTTTATCCTCTATCAGCCCATATTGATAAAGGGTATTCATTCAATTATATTTATCAAGGGGAACTTTGTATTTGAACCATCATCACCACCTAAAAATTAAAGGTCTAACATGACTACCTTTATACCATCTAATCAATTAATTGATGGGTTTGCACACATTCGAACCTCCAGCTAACATATATTTAATACTAGTGTCATACATTTGTGTGTGACATATCCCAAGAGAGATGCCAACTCAGTACATCCCAAAATTTCATGAGCAGGTAGAGATCAACCCCTTTAAAATATATCTTGCTTTAGTTTTTAGAAATTCAGTCACATGGTATATTAATATAAAGATAGAATATCAAAAAAAATTAAACTTTTGTATAAATATTATACGAAGATGTACACTCAACCTATGAGATCAAAAATACATTATAACTAACATACCAAGGATTTCAATTGATATATGGTTCTCTATAAAATTTATTAATATGAATAAGTAATCAAAATATTTAAATTAAGGTCTATGAATGTTATCTCAATGTTTTAACTAAAAATTTACTTCAAATTTTGATGAATTAAAAAATAATGGCATTCTCTATTCTCAGGTAACATATATCTGAATGGGTTAGAAAAATAATTTAAAAAATACTTCTAAATTAACGGTATATTGTTTAAATCAAAATAATTATCCTTATGAAATTTTTTGATACAATTATTAGATTTTAAAAATTATAAATATAGTAAGTTAATTTAATCAATTAGAATAAAATACATTAATTGTTGGCTATATTAAAAGAATATTTATTTGAACAAAATGATGAAATATTAAATATTGAAATGAAATGTTAAAAAATTAAATGATTATAACATGTCCACATAGATCTATTACACACTAGAAAAGAATCTATCCATTGTTGATTTCTTTTGTGGTAATGGCATCCTCTCAAACATAACCTTCATTATTATATCTACTAAAATATTAATTTATTTAGTGATAACTAGTACAAAAACATTTAATAACATTATATTTATTTTTAAAAATCTAATAAAAAATCTTGACATTAATTAAACATAATTTTAAAAATATTTCAAAATTCACAAAATACTATCTTAAGGGAAAAAACATTTTTTGGACAGAACGACCGAGAATATGTCTAGATTCAACAATCTATTTAAGATAAAATTACAATTTTACTATTTTGAGTGAAAAAATAATATTTCTTGTTAAAAAATAAATCTAATATCAATTAATCCTATAAATAATGTAATTTAACTTTAGAGAGTGCTAATAAATTCATTAATACTAATTTTTTCTATTTTGAATTCTGAGTATAGTAATAGTCACTATCGGTTGAAAATAATTGTTTTAAATTATTCCCACCTAAACATTTAATAATTAAAATGAGAATAATCATATATGAATAGATATACACATTCACTCACTAACCTTCCCCTGATAATGAAACCATCCACAAAAAATTCATCCAATAAAAAAAACAACATCCATTAAGGAAGATAACTGGTATTACGACAAACCATTCAATAACCTCATGAAATATAAAAATATATTCATCACTTCACTAAGTTAAAACACATTATGTATTCCTTATGAAAACAATTTATGTATCCATCTATTCTAGAAACATGTCATGAAATTTTAAAAAATTATGATAATAATAGTGTAGAACCCACAAATTTTTTAACTATGTCGATAATCTCATCAAACTACTGTGAAAAATACAATTATAAATGTGTTCAATAAATAAAAACTAAAAAATTCATTATATTATTACTCAAATTTTTGTTTCATGATAAATAAATTCGTTCACATCTCATAAAAATTTGTCATCACAACCTAGAAAAAGAATAAAACCCATAACCTACAAAACAAATAATCATGGTTTCGAAAAAATATATATTTTGATGGCTCTCATCCTCATAAACCACATCCCATGAGTTAATTTTAGAGCTCAATGGTCATCAATTCATAGAAAATAATAATAGGATGTAACTATATAGTATCAGCTACCCAAAAACTCATAGGATAACTAGATTATGAAACATAAAAATTCATCATTGACTATCCATTAGGACCACCAATTAACCTTACATAACACTTCAACAATAGGTTTATGATTTCTGAGATTACATTAAATGAATTACAATAAACATCAATCCGATTTTAAATCCATATTTTTATTATTTACATGGGAAGAAAACAAATATATTGTATAAATTTTCCATATATCCAATGATCAATAGTAATATGAAAACAAAAAACATAATTCAATTCTAGATTTTGATTGACTCAAAATTAATGTATTTATTAAAATGAACTTTTATCGAAAAGTGTGTATCCTTTATATTCTATCAGCAGCTCAAACAATATAGCAGATGTAAGATTTCATAAAACCCAACATTATACTGTTAGATAATTCTTCTCTATATAATTTCCTAGAAATATCTATTACCTTTTTACCAGGATTGACTTTGTTAATAACTTAAAATTTATTGGCCACTCTATCCCATGTTTTCACGAACACTTCCACTATTATCTTCATTGAATTGAAGCAATTTATAAGGACCCAACCATAAAACATTACATAATCATTAATTAAATGAATAGTTCACATTAAGGATCTTTTCATGTTTAGAGATTTAGAGAATTAGGACATAACTACTACATCTCAAAATATTACAAAGTAGTTACTTCTACTCTATTTCCATTTTCTTCATAAAATAAAAAACTCTGAAAAAAACTTGTCTAGTTATATGTTTTATATAGCATTTCATTATTTGATCCCATCCTTAATCATATTCATCTTTAATTCCTGTGGAAAAAATTTCAAAAACTTGTCATTAGCAAAAAAAGCTCAATAAGGGATACACAATTAAGGAAAACTGTTAGTTTTTTCAAAACAACAAGTAAATCATGAATACTTCATCATTAGTAATAATTTTCACCTTTTGGAAGTAGTAAATACACTTCACTAAATAAAAGATCATTTATTACCATTTTCTAACCAAATATCACCATAAACCCCATATAAAGAACACATAACATATAAAGGAAACTTTGGACATAAACATATTTAAATGGAATAACCATACAGGTGACTTCCACATATATCACTAAATGGAATAGCCATATGGATGACTTCCATACCTGATGAATTGGAGGTTATAATGAAACCGACCATCGTGGCGTAACACGGCCCCACCCATCATTTGGTTTATCACATAACCACCCATCAAATGTCGAAGTACCATTATAAAATAATAACACATACAACAAATATAAATGAAAGAAAACATTCCAAATTTCAATCACAATATGTCACTTAAATATATTGACATTAAAAATCCATTATCAAAACCATTTTCAATTCCAAAATACAAAATAGAGTATATGTTATTTATTTTTCCTTTAAAAAACAAAACAGCTTGTGAAGGAAGCAAAAGGTTAAATAATACTCATGGCGACGGAAAGGTAATTATCACCACATACATTAAAAAGAACCATACCTTTTTCCATTTATTAAAATGAAACGTAGGGAATAAATTCCCATTTAATTAAATGAAAAGTCAAAGGTTTTTAAATAGAATATAAAAGAAAGTCGTGTATTAAAAAATATATGTCTCAATGAAAGGAGATTGAGATGAAGTCCCTTACTTCGTGTCCGATTTGACTCGATCGGTCTTTAATATCCTGAATAATAAATTAATGTCAATTTATACTTGATTAATAACCTTTTTGAAGTTTATTTTTCCTTTTATATCACTTATTACAATGTTATAAATTTTATGTTATCATTTATGTTACTAACGTCCATTTTGACGATATTTGGTACTTGAGTCAAAAATGAACAACTTATATTTACAATTTGTCCATCTGGTCAATATTTTATCATATCGATAATGAAATTAATTATTTAGATATGATATATATCGTATATATCCAGTATATACATGTATTTATAATAGCACCTAACATTTAGAGGTAAGAAACAAAATGCACCATTCATGGAGACGGTAAGCCATACGTACGCATGAAGGCTACTTTCATTTCTATTCCTTAATTTAATGGAATTAAAAAATTATGATACATAGGTAAATTATAATTACAGTATAAAATCATATAGGTTATCATTAACTCTATCCTTTGTACATCCCACATAAGGCACTAACGTGTCACATCACTTTGAGGGGGCGGTAGTCCGGACTTCCTCAAATGAGATTATCGTATTTCCCCACTATAGAAACCAAAAATTCATGATATAATTGGGAAGAAAAAAGAATATGGAAAACATAAATATAATATATATCATATATAAATACAGTTTCATCATAATGTCCACCATGAGAGGTGGTCCTAGATAATTGAACAATCCTCGTTTCGCGAGGCAGTAGTTTGTCGTCCACAGAAACTGTATGTTCTTCACAATTAGATGGAGGTGTGTGTATGTTTAGCTCGAATAATTCTCATGAAAACATCCCAGTATATTGGAGATACTGGTGTTTTTACAAAATAAAGGAATAAAAAGATATTAGTGGGTTGGAGAAGCAAAATAAAACAAAAGAACATAATAGAAGACATTGCCTTTAAATCCGGTTACTCCCCTTTGTTTTAAACAAAAGGGTTTTTTGAAGAAATTTCTTCCTAAGGTATGGCTTCTTGGATTAAGAGAGGGATATTTTGAGATTATTTTAGTAGAGTTTGGATGATCCAAAGGGCTTGATAAGTGTGTCAAATTCATAGGAAGTTGGGTTTTTTTATAAGGGAGAGGAGGGGCTCTTTTGGAAATTTTGAATGTATTGTTTTGTTATATAATGCATTTCGATTTATAAAGGTCCAAAAACCATTAAAGTGGAATATAAGGTGTACCATGTTCGAAATAAAATCATCTAAAAATAATTGGACATATTTTGGATATTGTTTCAAATATTATCTTCTTATTAATTTAAATTATTCAACAATGACGTAAACACTGCATCATCATTGTGTCATAAATAATTTTATTTATTGGGAGTCTAAAAATTATATAAAAATTACCATGATGTTGGAAATATTTTATAGTTCTAATGAAAATTTATATTCATAGAGATCATTTATATTAAAATTGTTTTACAATGGTATTACATACTTTGGTAATATATTTATTTCTTTAAAAATAATTTGATAAAAGGTCGCTATCACGCTAAAGTAATTCCATGGGGTCCGAAAGATGGTACAAGGCATACCATGGTTGTAAATTAAAAATAAAAGTGTATGTGGACAATTTTTGGGGTGATTTTATATTATTATTATATTATTTTATTACCCTTAACTACAGGATTATTAATTATTCACACAAATTAAAGATAATTAACATCATTACTATTTATAATGTCCAAAAACAAAAGAGTCTTAATTAAATAATTTGGACCTTATGATTCCAAATACGGAATCCATTTTACAAAATTACAAACACAAAAATTTCAGTAATTAATTTAAAAATAATTCTCGTTTTCAAAATAAATAGCGTGTTTTTAAGAAACAATATCTATAAAAAGATTGATATTTGTTTATGTCTAATATCAAAGTGAAATTTATTACAATGACCATAATTAGATTAAATGGTGAAAATATTTTCTAATGAAACATTAAAACCAATTAAAAATATAATCTATCCATATAATTAAATTAGATGAAAAATCAGTTTTGAAGTAAAATGCATTATTTTTCACTATTAATTAAAAATGAACATTGTCAGGAAAATACCAAAAAACTTATCCAAAGTAAATTTCAATGTCCAAATTATAAAGAAGAATTTGGTTGGGTCTATTCACATGTATAAAAGTGACAAAAACTATATTTAAAGAGGGATTTCTATCAAAAGGTGTTAAATCGACCTTTTATTGAATATTAGAGTATTTATGATTAAAATGCGATTTATTCGCATTTTAAGCCTCTAACATTTATTAGATAAATGTAAAAACATTTAAAAAACATATATAATTATATTTTAGTTATTTATATTCATTCTTTCTAATACAACGACTACCTATAAACTACCGTTTAAAATAATATTATTATATTATTAGTGTGCAACGTAAGATTTCAAAGAAATCCGTTGTTGCGTATCGGGTACTCCATCGAACATAGAAACCCTATTAAGGAAAAATTAATATTTAATTCACAAATGTTAATAAATATGAAGATGTATTATTCTTTATTTACCTGGGATGTTACATCCTTCCCCCATTTTGGGAATTGTGTCCTCACAATTTTATTCACTTAACAAATAATTGGGGGTATTTATCCCTCATAGCATTTTCAGATTCCCACATTTACTATTCAACCATATGGTTTTTCCACAAAACCTTCACCTGATGAATTACCTTATTCTGCTACACTTTTCTCTACGGTCAAGAATCTGGACCGGTTATTCCTCGTAAGAGAGATTCTCTTCCAACTGAACTGCGTCTGGGCTCAAAACATGAGATGGATCTGGCATATACATTCTCAACATTGAAGCATAAAAAACATTGTGTATCTAGGACAGACATGGAGGTAATTCCACTCTATTTCTAACTGATCCAACTTTCTGCAGGATTTCTTAAGGTTCAATGAACCTCAAAGTCGGCTTTCCTTTCTTTCCAAAACGCTTCACTCTTTTCCATGGAGAAACATTGAGAAAAACATGATCACCTACCTCTAAAGATATTTCCTTCCTCTGGTTATCCGTATAAATTTTTCTCCTTATCTAAGATATTCTCTTGTGATTCTGAATCAACTGAACTTGTCCTACCATCTCTTCTACCAATTCTGGTCCCATCAGCTTCCTTTCACCTACTTCATCCAAAAAAGGTGGAGTTCGACACTGCTTCCCATTTAATTCCTCAATCGGAGCCATCTATATACTGGAGTGAAAACTGTTATTATAAGAATATTAAACCATGGAATGATGATGGTACCAACTTCCCTGGTAATCCATTGTGCAAGATTCTAACATATCTTCCATGGTCTGAATTGTTTGTTCTGACTGCCCATCTGATTGTTGATGAAAAGCTGTACTAAAATTTAATTCAATACCCAACAACTTCTAAAGTCCTTTCCAAAACATATAAGTAAACCTAGGATCATGATCAGATACAATGGAGAGGGGAACTCCATGTAATGTGACTATCTCATTAACATACAACCGAGAATGTTGATCTAGAGAGAAAGTATCTTGAATTGGACGAAAATGAGAAGATTTAGTCAATCGATCAACAATAACCCAGATTGCCTTATTACATCAAGGTATCTTCGGTAATCACACAACTAAGTCCATGGATATATATTCCCATTTCCACTCCTACACCAGTAAAGATTTAAGGATCCATTTTGGTAACTACTGCTCTACTTTGACCTGCTCACAAGTCAAACACTTTACAGTAAAATCATCAATATCTCTTTTCATTCCATCCCACAAGTAGTACTCCTACAGATCTCTGTACATCATAGTACTTCCAGGATGAACTGAAAACGGGGAACTATGAGCCTCACATAACAACACATTCTTCAACTGTGAATCACAAGGCACACATAATCTCTTCCCAAACCACAATACACAATCATTATCAATGTTGAGTTCATGAAACTTACCCTTCTAAACCAGTTCTACCTTTTTCTGCAACTTTCTGTCATTCTTCTGCGCTTGTTAAATTCTGTCTGATAGAGATGATCTCACTAACACTTGAAACAAAATAGAAGAACATCCATCACCAATAACTTCTATTCCAAAGTTCATCAAATCAAAAACCAAAGGATCCTATTCCAAACATATCATGGTTAATGAATATTTATTTTCTCTAATCAAAGCATCAGCCATATTATTTTCAATTTTGGGATGGAAATGAATCATGCAATCATAATCCTTGATTAATTTACACCATCTCCTCTGTCTCATGTTCAATTCATTATGATTGAATATATACTTTAAACTTTTGTTATCGGTATATATTTCACACTTTACTCCATACAAATGATGCTTCCAAATTTTTAAATAAAAAACAACAGAAGCAAATTCAAATCATGTGTAGGGTAATTTAACTCATGGGTTTTCAGTTGTCTTGAAGCATAAGTAATTACCTAATCCTTATGCATAAGGATACAACCAAGTCCTTTCAACGATACATCACTATAGATAAAAAACTCCCCATTTCTAGAAGGTAGTTCTAAAACTGTAGCATTCACCAATCTTCTTTCCAATTCCTGAAAACAATCATCACATTCTATTTTCCAAATGAACTTAACACCTTTTCGACTTAACATAGTCATTGGTCTAGACAACTGTGAAAACATTTCAACAAACCTCCTTTAATAACCTAACAATCCTATAAAACTATGGATCTCGGTTATAATTGAGGGTCTTGGCCATTCTTCAACAACTTTTTTTTAGCAGGATCAACCGTTATGCCAGTTTTTGAAACAATGTGACCATGGAAGGAAATTATTCGCAACCGAAACTCACACTTGCTGAATTTCCCAAATAGTTTTTTTATTTTAAGGTTTTCATGACTACCCTTAAATGATATACATGATCCTATTAACTTTTAGAATAAACTAGAATATCATTAGTAACACAACAAACATTTATCCCCTGATTCAACTAAGTGATCATTGTAGTAAACTACTCAATTCTGATTTCAACCATCTCTAGTTGCTGATTTGGAAGGTCATTTTCCTCTATGCCTTCCCAGAAAAGCTTCTCTGTTTCATTTATGAAAAATCATACATAATAGATACATATCCTAGATGAAGAAACATGAAAATCTTTAAATGCTACATCATTTCCATCATACCATAAAGTAACTTATGGACATGAATTTAACTGTATTCTAACACCTAATGTTGTCTAAAATGACCTCGGATACCAACTATAAAGACCCGACCTAAAAAATTACATAATGTTTAATTAAATGAATAATTCACCTTGAGGATCTTCTCTGGTTTAGAGTTTTAGATAGTTAAGACATATCTACTACATCTCATAAGATTAAAAAGAAGAGATTTCTACTCAGTTTCCATTTTTTCATTAAATAAAAAACTCTCAAAAAACATGTCTTGTTCCATGTTTTAGATAGCATGTCATTCATTGATCCCATCCTTGACCCTATCCTTATTTATTTCCTATGGAAAACATTTCAAAAACATGGGATGAGCATAAAAAGCTAAGTAAGGGATACACAATGAAGGAAAACTATTAGTTTTTTCAAAATAATAAGTATATCATGAATACTTCATCATAAGTAATACTGTTCACCTTTATGAAGTAGTAAATAGTCTCCACTGAATAAAATATCGTTTATTAACTTTTTTGTAACCAAAAGATCACCATAAAACCCATATAAAAACACATAACATATAAAGGAATCTTGGTACAAAAACATACTTAAATGGAAAAACCATATGGTCTACTTCCACATATATTACTAAATAGAATAGCCATATGACCGACTCCCATACCCAATGCATTGGAGGTTATAACGTAACCACTCATCCTGGTTTATCATGACACCACCTGTAATGTGTTTTATCACATAACCACCAATAAAATGTCCAAGTACCATTATAAAATCATAACACATACAACAAATATAAAAGAAAGAAAAAATTCCACATTTCATTCACAATATATAACTTAAATATATTGACATAAAAAATCCATTATCAAAATCATTTTCAATAAGAAAATACATAATAGAGTATATGGTATTTATTTTTCATTTTAAAAACATTACGGCTTGTTAAGGAAGCCAAAGGTCAAATAATACTCACGACGTCGGGAAGGTCGGTGTCCCCACGTACGTTAAAAAGAAACAATCTTTTTGACATTTAGTAAGACGATTCATAGAAAAAAGACTCCATTTGAATGAAATAAAATTTCAAAGGTATTTATACAACATATAAAATAAAGTCTTGTATTAAAACAAAATATTCCTCAATGAAAGGTTATTGAGATGATGTCCCTTACCTCTCGTCCGACTTGACTCGACCGTTCTTTAGTCGCATGAATAATAAATTAAAGTCAATTTCTACTTGATTAAAAACTTTTTTCAAGTTTATTATTCCATTTATATAACTTATTACCATGTTATAAATATTATGTAATCATTTATGTTAATAATGTCCATTTTCTCGATATTTGGTACTTTAGTCAAAAATGAACACATTATATTTACATGTTGTCCATGTGGTCAATAGTTCATCATATCCAGAATGAAATTCATTATTTAGGTTTCATATATATCATATATATGCAGTATATACAAGTATTTATAATAGTACATACCATTTGGAGGTAAGAATTTAAATGCACTGTTCATGGAGACGGTAAGCTGTACATACGCATGAACGCTAATTTCATATCTATTCCATAATTTAATTGAATTAAAACATAATGATACATAGTTATATTATAATTAAAGCCTAATAACATATATATTATCATTAAATATATCCTTTATACATCTGACGTAAGGCATTAACTAGTCACATCACTTTGAGGGGGCTGTAGTCCACACTTCCTCAAATGAGATTATCGTATTTACCCACTATAGAAACCATAAAGGTGTGATATACAGGGGAATTTCAGAAGCATAAGGAAATTATAAATATAATATTTATCATATATAAATATACTTCCATCAAAATTTCCACCATGATAGGCGGTAGGATATATTTGAACAATCATCGTTTCGTGAGGCAGTAGTTCACCATCCACAGAAATAGTATTTATTCTTCACGCATTAGATGGAGGTGTGTGTAAGTGTAGATTGAATACTTATAATAACGACATCCTAGTATATTGAAGATATTGTTTTTGTTTCAAAACAAAGTAATTTGAAGATTTATTTTTGTTGGAGAAGCAAAATAAAACAAAAGAACATAAGAGAAGACATTAACTTTAAATTGGGTATCTCCCCTTGGATTGAACCAAAAGGGTTTCATGAAGATATTTATGCCTAAGGTAAGGCTTCTAGGATGAAGAGAGGGATATTGGGAGCATATTTTAGTATAGGTTGGACGATACAAAGGGCTTTAGAAGTGTTTAAAATGGGTAGTAAGTGGGAACATTTTATAAGGAAGAGGAGGGGTTCTTTTGGAATGCTTGAAAATATTTTTTTATTATATAATTCTTTTTGATTTGTAAAGGTCCAAATGCCATTAAAGTTGAATATAGAGATTCTCATGTTAGAAATAAAATCATCCAATAAGTATTGGAAAATATTTGGATATTTTTTCAAACATTATCTTCTTATTTATATAAATTATTCATTAATGGCGTAAACACTACATCATCATTGTGTCATAAATAATTTTATTTATCTGAGATCTAAAAATTCCTAAAAAATCACCCTGATGTAGCTAATCTTTTTAGGTTTCTAGTTACTATTTATAGTTAATTATATCATTTATATTAACAAGATTAAACTTGTTTTACTTATGTATCACATACTTTGGTTATATTTTTCATTTCATTAAAAATAATTTGATAAAAGGTCAATATAACACTATAGTGATTCCATAGGGTCCCAAGGTTGGCACAAGGAATAACATGGTCATACATGACAAATAAAAATGATTTGGACACTTTTTGGGGTAATTTTATATTATTATTATATTATTTTATTACCCTTAACTACCTGATTACTAATTAATCAGGAAAATTAAAGAACATTACCACTGTTACTATTCATAATGTCTAAATACGAAAGATTATTAATTAAATAATTTTGAACTTATTATTCCAAATATGCAATCCATTTTACCAAATTCCAATCACAGAAATTGCAGTAGTTAATTTAAATGTAATTTCCGTTGTCAAAAAAATATAATGTTTTTAAGAAACAATATCAATCAAAAGATTGATCATTGTTTATGCCCAATTTCAAAGTGAAATTAATTTTAATGACCACAATTGGATTAAATGAAAAAAAATATTAAATTTAAACTTTAAAACCAATTAAAAATATTATCTAACCATATTATTAAATCAGATGAAAAAGTGGTTTGGAAGTAAAATGTAGTATTTTTCAATATTCATTAAAAAATGAACATTGTCAGAAAAATACCAAAAATTTATCCAAAGTAAATTTCAATGTCCAAAATCTAAAGAAGAATTATATTTCGTCCAATATAATGTATAAAACTGACCAAAACTATATTTAATGAGGGTTCTCCATCAAAAGGTGATAAATCGACCTTTTAGTGAATATTACAGTATTTATGCTTAAAATTGGATTCATTTTCATTTTATGCCTCTAAAATTTATTGGATAAATGTAAAAACATTTAAAAAACATATATAATCATATATTAGTTATATCTATTCATTTACACCAATATAATGGTTACGTGTTAACTACCATTTAAAATAATATTATTATATTTTTATTATGCAACGTAAGATTTCAATGAAATCCGTTGTTGCATATCAGGTACGCCATCGAACATAGAAACCCCATTAAGGAAACATTAATATTTAATTAACAAATATTAATAAATATGAATATTTATTATTCTTTATTTATCTCAGATGTTACATCATTCCCCCCTTTTTTGGAATTGTGTCCTCGCTATTTTTTTCACTTATCAAATAACTGGGGATATTTATCCCTCATAGCATTTTCAGATTCCCACATTGCCTCTTCAACCATATGGTTTTTCCACAAAACCTTCACCTGATGAATTAACTTATTCAGCAACACTTGATCTCTACGGTCAAGAATCAAGACTGGTTGTTCCTCATAAGAGAGATTCTCCTCCAACTAAACAACGTATGGGCTCAAAATATGAGATGGATCTGGAATATACATTCTCAAAATTGAAACAAGAAAAAAAAAATTGTACATGGGAAAAAAATTGGAAGTAATAACTATCTATATGAAACTAATCCAACGTTCTAATAGATTTCATAAGTTCAAATGAACCTCATACTCAGCTTTCCTTTTTTTTCAAAACACATACCACTTTTCCATGGAAAAACATTGAGAAAAACATGATCACCTACCTCAAAAGATATATCCCCCTCCGGTTATCCCCACAACTTTTCTACCTCCTCTGAGCCATTCAATTTTTCTTCTCAATCAACTAAACTTTCTCTTCAATCTCTTCAACCAATTCTAGTCCCATCAGCTTCCTTTCACCTAATTCATCCTAAAAAGCTGGAGTTTGACACCGCTTCCAAAATAATGCCTCAAACGAATCCATCTGTAAACTAGAATTAAAACTATTATTGTAAGAAAATTCAACCAAGGAAATATGTGGGTCCCAACATCCTTGGTACTCCATAATGAAAGCACGTAACATATCCTACAAGGTCTAAATTGTTCATTCTCACTGCCCATCTGATTGCGGATGAAAGGCTATACTGAAATTTAATTTAGTACCCAACGACTTTTGAAGGCCTTTCGAAAAGTTATAAGTAATATAAGGATAATGATCTGATATAATGGAGAGGGGAACTCCATATAAAATGACTATCTATTTAACATAAAACCGATAAAGTTGATTTAGAGGGAAATTACCTTGAATAGGAAGAAAATGAGCATATTTAATCAATCGATCAACAATAACCCAGATTTCCTTATTTCCTCGAGGTGTCTTCGGTAATCCCACAACTAAGTCCATGGATATATTTTACCATTTCCACTCTAACACCGGTAATGACTGAAGCATCGCTTTCGGTAACTACAGCTCTATTTTAACATACTGACAATTCAAACACTTCACATTAAAATCTGCAATATCTCTTTTCATTCATCAACTTTGAATCACAAGGCACATGTAATCTCTTCACAAACCTCAATACACAATAATTATCAATGTTGAATTTAGGCAACTTACCCTTCTAAACCAGCTCTAAATTTTTCTACAAATTATTTTCATTCTTCCGCGCTTTATTCATTCTGTCTGATAGAGATGATCTCACTGACACCTGAAACAAATTAAAAGAACTTCCTTCACCAACAAATCCTATGCCAATGTACATCAAATAAAAAATCAAAGAATCTCGTTCCAAAAGTAGCATGGTTAATGAAGCATTAATTTTTCCACTCAAAGAATCATCCACATTATTTGCATTTTTGGTATGGTAATGAATCTTCCAATCATAATCCTTGATGAATTCCGGAAATTTCCTCTGTCTCATGTTCAAATATTTTGGAGTGAATATATACTTTAACCATTTTTTATTGGTATATATTTCACACTTTACTCCATAAAAATGATTCCTACAAATTTTTAAAGCAAAAAAACATCAGCTAATTCCAAATCATGTTTTGGGTAATTTGACTTGTTATTTTTCAACTAATGTGAAGCGGAAGCAATTACATGATCATTCTGCATAAGGACACAACCATGTCCTTTCAATAAAGCATCACTGTAGATAACAAACTCACCATTAATAGAAGTTAGTGCCAAAACTGGATCATTCACCAATATTCTTTTCAATTATTTAAATCAATAATCACATTCTTTTCTCCAAATGAACTTAACACCTTTTTGAGTTAACTTAGTCATTGGACTAGATAACTGTGAAAAATTATCAACAAACCACTGGTAATAACCTGCCAAACCCAGAAAACCATGGGTCACGGTAATATTTGAGGGTCTTGGCCATTATTCAACAACTTTTGTTTTAGCAAGATCAACAGGTATGCCATTGTTTTAAAACAATGTGACCAAGGAAAGAAATTTGTTGCAACCAAAATTCACAATCTCTGAATTTCCAAAATAATTTATTTTATATTATAATTTTCAAGAAAACAATTAAATGACCTACATGCTCCTATTTACTATTATAATAAACCAAAAAAATCATCAATAACACAACCACCATTTATCATCTGATTCAACAAAGCCCTCACTGTATTAAACTGCTAAATTTTGATTCCGACCATCTCGGGTTGCTGATTTGGAAGGTAATTTTCATCTGTATGTCTTCCCAAAAAATCTGTTATGTTTCCTTTATGAAAAAGAATTCTTAACACAGACAAATCATAGGTGAAGCAACATGGTAATAATTTAATGATATATCTATTAAATCATACCATAAAGTAATTTATGGAAAATAATTTAACTATATTCCAACCCCTATGGTTTTCTAAACCGACCTATAATACCAACTATAAGGACATGACCATAAAACATCACATAATCCTGAATTAAATGAATACTTTACATTGAGGATCTTTTCAGGTTTAGAGTTTAGTGGAATTAGTACATACGTACTATATCTAAAAAGATTACAAAGTAGAAACATCTACTCAGTTTCCATTTTTTCATAAAATAAAAAGATATGAAAAAGAAACATGTGTAGTTCCATGTTTTAGATAGCATGTCATTCATTGATCCCATCCATGAGTCTATTCATCTTTAATTCCTATGGAAAACATTTCAAAATCTTGGGATGCACATAAAAATTTTAGTAAGGGATACACAAAAAAGGAAAACTATAATTTTTTACAAAACAACAAGTAAATCATGATTACTTCATCATAAGTAATACATTTCACCTTTATGAAGTAGTAAATAATATTCCCTAAATAAAATCTCATTTCTTACCCTTTTGTAACCAAAATATCACCATCAAACCCATATAAAAAACACATAACATATTAAATGCACTTTTGGAAAAAAAACATACTTAAATGGAATCACCATACGGTGAACTTCCACACATATCACAAAATGGAATAGCCATGCGGCTGAATTCCATACCCAATGCATTGGAGGTTATAACGTAACCACCTAACCTGGTTTATCATGGCACCACCCGTCATTTGATTTATCATGTTACCACTTTTCAAATTTCCAAGTACTATTATAAAATCATGACACAAACTACAAAATTAAAGGATAGAAAACATTTCCACATTTCAATCGCAATATATCACCTAAATATATTGTCATAAAAAATCCATTATCAAAACAATTTTCAATAACAAAATACATAATAGATTATATGGTATTAATTTTTCCTTTCAAAAACATTACGGCTTGTTAATGAAGCCAAAGGACAAATAATACTCGCAGCGGTGGAAATGTCGTTGTCCACGCATAAGTTAAAAAGAAACATACTTTTTTTCGTTTAGTAAAACACTTCGTATAGAAAAGATTCCCTTTTAATTAAATGAAAATTCAAAGGTGTTTATAGAGCATATAAAATAAAGTCTAGTATTAATACAAAATATGCCTCAATGAAAGGAGATTGAGATGAAGTCCCTTACCTCGTGTCCGACTTGACTCGATCATTTTTTAATCTCCTGAATAATAAATAAAAGTCAATTTATACTATCTTAAGAACCTTTTTCAAGTTTATTTTTCCTTTTATATCACATATTACGATGTTATAAATATTATTTAATCATTTATGTTAATGAAATTCATTTTTTCAATATTTGGTACTTGAATAAAAAATGAACACCCTATATTTACAAGTTGCCCACGTGGTCAATTAATCCTCATATACATAATTAAATTCATTATTTAGATATTATATATATCATATATATCCAGTATATACATGTATTTATAATAGTACATAACATTTGAAGGTAAGAAATTAAATGAATCATTCATGGATACGGTAAGCCGTACGTAATCATGAATGCTATTCTAAATTCTATTTCATAATTTAATGAAATTAAAACATAATGAAACATGGATATATTATAATTAAATTATAATATCATATATATTATCATTAAATCTATCCTTTATACATCGCACATAAGGCATTAACGAGTAATATCACTTTGATGTGGCGATAATCCGCACTTCTTCAAATGAGATTATCATATTAACCCACTATGAAAACCATAAAGGAATGATATAATTGGGAAGTACATATTAATAAGGAAATAATAAATATAATATATATAATATATAAATACATTTCCATCATAATGGCCACCATGAGATGCAGTAGAAGATAATTGAACAGTCATCGTTTCGTGAGGCAGTAGTTTGCCGTCCACAGAAATAGTATGATCTTCACCCATTAGATGGAGGTGTTTGTAAGTGTATCATGAATCCTTATCATAACAACATACTAGTATATTTAATATATTGGTGTTGTTACAAAATAAATTAATAAAAATATTTTAGGGGGTTTGAGGAGCAACATAAAACAAAAGAACATAAGAGAAGACATTACCTTTAAATTAGTTAACTCACTTTGGTTTGAACCAAAATGGTTTTTTTGAAGAGATTTATGCCTAAGGTAAGGCTTCTAGGATTAAGAAAGGGATATTGGGAGCTTCTTTGAGTAGAGTTTTGACGAGCCAAAGGGCTTTACAAGTGTGTCAAATGGGATGGAAGTGGGGTCTTTTTATAAGAGAGAGGAGGGGCTCTTTTAGAATGCTTGCAAAAATTATTTTATTATATAATGAATTTCGATTTATAAATGTCCAAAAATAATTAAAGTATAAGATAAGGTGTCCCATGTTCAAAATAAAATCATCCAATAATAATTGGATATGTTTTGGATATTTTTGAAAAATTTATGTTTTAATTTATTTTAATTATTAAATAATGATGTAAACATTGCATCATCATTATGTCATAAATAATTTTATTTATATTACGTCTAAAAATTATAAGAAAATTAACATGCTATAGGAAATATTTTCAGATTAATAATGAATATTTATAGTCAAATATATCATTTATATAAACAAAATTAAATTTTTTTTACTATGGTATTACATACTTTGGTTATTTTTTCTTTTCTTTAAAAATAATTTGATAAAATGTCCCTATCAAACTAAAGTGATTCTATGGGGTCCCTAGGTTGGAAAAAAGAATACCATGGTCGGCCATAAAAAATCAAAGAGTATTTGGACACTTTTTCAGTCATTTTATATTATTATAATATTATTTTAATACCCCTAACATCCCAATTACTAATTAATCACGAAAATTAAAGATAATTACCGTCGTTAGTATTTATAATGTTCAGAAACAAAAGATTATTAATTAAATATTTTTTACCTTCTGATTCCAAATATGGAATCCATTTTACAAAATTTTAAACATAGAAATTGTTGTAATTAATTAAAAAATAATTCTTGTTGTCAAACCAAATAGCGTGTTTTTAAGAAACAATATCTATAAAAAGATTGATAATTGTTTATGTCTAATTTCAAAGTGAAATTAATTTTAATGACCACCATTGGATTAAATGGTAAAAATATATTCTAATTAAAATTTAAAACCAACTAAAAAGATAATCTAACCATACAATTAAATTAGATGACAAAGCAGTTTTGAAGTAAAATGCAGTATTTTTCACTATTCATTAAAAAATGAACATTGTCAGAAAAATACCAAAAATTTATCCAAAATAAATTTCAATGTCCCAATTCTAAAGGAGAATTTTATTGGTCCAATATAATGTATAAAAGTGACCAAAAATATATTTAAATAGGGTTTTCCATCAAAAGGCAATAAATCGACCTTTTAGTGAATATTAGAGTATTTATGCTAAAAATTGGATTCATTCGCATTTTAAGCCTCTAAAATTTATTGGATAAATGTAAAAACATTTAAAAACATATATAATAATATTTTTGTTATTTATATTCATTCCTACCAATACAACAACTACGTGTTAGCTACCATTTAAAATAATATTATTATATTATTAATGTGCAGCGTATGATTTCAATGAAATCAGTTGTTGCGTATCTATTATACCATCGAACATAGAAACCCCATTAAAGAAACATTAATATTTAATTCACAAATATTAATAAATATTAACATATCTTATTCATTATTTACTTATGATGTTACACCATTTGTCACGATTCAATGTTGCATGTCGATCCAATCACCCATCTCCATATTTTTGCCCACTAGAATTGTTCTGTCATTAACCTTTTCACATTTAATTAGAAACTTCATCAATCTCATAATATTGCATTTTATATTCATGTTAATTATTTCTATCTTTTGATAATAAATATAGTCCCTAAGGCACATTCTTATCATAGTGGATGAAAATAATCCTTTTAACTTCACACCATCATAATCCCACTAAACTAGGTGACTGTAAAATCTAGGGCTTACCATTATTGAAAAACTCTTACCACCACTACACATCCCAATTATTATAACAACACCTAATGTCTCTAATGTTGAAATTAATTTTTCTATTCTAGATTTCTATATAATTATCCATCCCAAAAGTATTCAATAATAATTTCACCTATACATAGTAAAAATAGTTGATTCATCATATACAAAGTAAAAAATAATCGATAAAATAAGTTTCACCTTTTCAACATACATTCTCTAAACATTACAGATAATGGTTTATCATTTATTATTAATCGCATCACCAAAAATAATGCAGATGGTTTTATCCACACATAAGTGTACATCAACAATCTGTTCCATACCATAACACAACACCTAACCAAAGTGGCTGGATACTAATGTTGTAATAATAAATTATCAAAATTAATTATATATATTCCCTATACTAATATTTATCTTTATTTCCCAATATAATCCAAATACCAAAATAAATAGATATTATATGCCTAAATGAGATGAATCTCATTTTATTCCCTTGTGGGTATCCTCATCTTAAAACTAAGAATAATTTCACCATTAACAACCCTTTTATATAATCTAACATGATTTTGATCTATGAAAAAAACATTACATGAAGTATCATCATAAATAATTCAAAAAAAACTATAAATATAATGGTATCATCTAAACGTCTCTTGTACTACTCAAATCCCTAATGATTTATAACAAAAAATTCAACGTTGATAGCATCAAAAATCAGTTGGAAAATAGTTTTATAACTCATTAATCTAGTAGAATTACCTAGAGTATCAAAAATCATGCAATAATGAACCCCATGATTCAATAAAAGTAGTGAAGAAGAAGATAATATTCATAAAACATTAAGGAATTTCTAAATTATCTCATATTGAATTGATACCACAATATAGGATGAAAATAATCTATGTCTAATCAGGTCATGTAAATTATATATCATAAGATTCACTACAACATATTAAAAATATTATTTATCTTATAATATCATCACAACCACTAATTTATAATGAAAAATACCAGTCACAAAAGTCAGTACCCACTATCTCTAGAAAATATCTTTGTCTTCAGTTTTTAATAAATTATATAGATATCGGTAAATCCTTTTCCAGACTATCCCACAAACACTATTTATTACATTAATAAAATCAATCTGAAAACCATAAAATCATGACCAAAATTTATATGCTGTAACATCAAAAAAATGTATGTTCCGCTTCTACATATTAAGGTCTCAATCATGTGTCATAAATAAGAGTTATGATGAAACATGAATTGGATACCAAAAACTACTAAATTACATCTTTATATATTATATGAATAATTATCCTATATTAAACAAGAATAATACAATACTAATTAATCTGCACATGTTCTTAACTATTAAATCTATCAAACTTATTTCATATAAATCCTTTGTATCCAATAAATATAGTGAGGGAACTTCACAATACCTCTTTAAATTGGCCATGGGATAGCGACCCATGCTGAGGATTCCAAAAATAATGATAGTAGACATTAACTTTAGGTATAAATGTTTTAACATTATCATAAAAAACCATCAACCAAGACATAAATTAACTATAAATTGAAAAATCTAACATATTTGTTTCATTAATAAATTTTGGTTACATTATCCAAAAATGAAACTAATTAAAATCGTAAAACTACACATTGAAAAAAATATTAAATAGGCAATCTATGATAGAAAAAGATGTATCACCCCAATCTACTAAAATTATCTCCCACACTAAAATGATTTGGAAGAGAACAAAATATTAGTATATAAGGGAAATTTATAGAAAATTAAAATATAGAAATTTGAGTGCAATTTAGTGGAATAATTAATAAAGAAATGTATAAGTATTTAATGGAGTTATTGTAACCATTGATGTCATAATTTGAATTTTGAAATGTTATTGTGGCCATTAAGAATAGTATCCTGACCATTGTTAATAGTAAATGGCCATGGAAATAGAAATTTTAACTCAATATAATTTTTTTGATATAAATAACTCATTAAGATTAAATTACATAAATACTAATTCTATATTGTATAAAAATAAGTATTATAGGTATGAAACTCAATGAAAATATAAGAACCTTTTTTAAAAACTCATATTTAATGTATTAAAGGTGGTTTATATATTGAAAATAATAATATATTATGAATATATAACTATGAATTTTAAAAATTTACAATTAAAATTATTATCTTTAATATGTTATTTTATTCAATATTTTATCTCTAAAAATACCCCTCTCCTTAATTATGTGTAACCCCACTCTGTCCCATTGGAAAACCCTCATTCCACCAATAAAAAGCCAAATAAATCAACCCACTCAATCCCATTTTAATATGTAGGGATGTTATGGATCAGTCCAAACTAAAATTAGAGACCCAAGATTTATGTACATGGAAATTACATTTATTTTGTGCAATACTTAATATATTACACAAAATGTTTCACAAAGACCATATTAGTTTAGTGTATTTGGAATCTCTGAACACATTCTTCTAGCTTGGTGAAAGGACTTCAACATCTCCCATAATGATTATCCTCCTTTTTTCCTACCTAAATTCATTATCTATATCCTTTGAAAAGGAAAACATAATAACATAGATCTCAAATGGTTAGTAAGTGTAAACATTGAGATCCTAAAATAAACCATAAATATTAGAATGAAATAACCTGATCATAATGTTTAAATATCAAAATATCGACTCATGAAATACATATTTGCAGTATTTAAGGAAAAAATCATAAGTGAACATGACAATGATAAAATTTTATTGACATGAAACATGGAAATCTGGGAAAAAAATAGTAACATAATATGATTTCTATAGTAGCCAAGTCAATGCTTCCAAGGCCATCATAGTGGACAGTGTCCATTATTAAAAAGAGTTTGCATATGGTTAAGTCCATGTATTACTGAATCGTGTTTACATGTCATTCCAGTAATGTATATATCGTGAGATATAAATGTACCACCCATCTCAAAATAAAATCATTCTAACATATTCCACAAAACATAAATCATTCATCATATCATAACCCATGAAAAAAATGTGTTTATTAAATATTATTCCATCATAATGTAATCCATATAAAATAAAATTCCATCATTAACAAAATCAAAACATACGAATAATATGTATAGGAACATGACCCTATTTAAGAGTGTCATCTTAGGTGAAAAATATTTTTTATAAATCACTTGAACATAGTTCATGAGAAAATATCCTTTCTTCTTCAAAATATTGTATTTTCTCAAAATTCCATGAAATTTAATAAAAATTAATATAATTGAAAATAAAATTCAAATAGTTTATTGTAGGCTTCATGTAAATATGGCATCCTTAAACTGTATAACTCCATTCATGTCATATATTTTAAAAATCAATTATCCTCATACTTTTGCTAGAAAAGTCAACAAGTACCTTATATGGTAAACAAAAAGAAGAATCCTTCTATACCATGTAGTATAATTAAAAAATGGGAAAAATGATTTTAAACATACATATAATAATAATAAAAATTTTATAATAACATTATTAGAAAACATGGACATGGATGATAAATATATCCCGAGTAAATACATATGTATAAAAAATCTCAGATAAAATTGAGATTGACAAATTATCCCTTACCTTTGGTCTCATTAAGTCCGTCTGTTTCTAAAACTCTTTTATAGTGGGTTTAAAAATAATAATTAACTTTTAATGGAACAATAATAATATTTATTATATCATATTTGATTTACATAGAAATTTATATTACACGATCATTTTTTAATTCCATGTTAAAGCATATTTTTTTGTAAATTTTTTTTATTAATCGTATGTGTTTGGACATGTAATTCATTATATTATTACATGGAACTTGATTTATATACTTACATAATGTAAAACATGATTTATATATCATATATATTCATTATAAATATATATATATTATATATAAGTAAATGAAATTGAAAACATCGTTAAAAGAGAAGGTAGGTCGTACTTACGGAAGAATATTGTTTTCAGTTCCTTATTGAATTGAATGAAAGTAAGTAAATTACATATATATATACATAAATAAATTATCATTATAATGACATATAATTCATTATTATTTATCATATATAAGTTATAAAAATTCTTTAATGCCTAATATGGGGAATGAATCTTATCACATCATGGAGATAGTAAGCCATACGTACGCATGAGCGAAAAATACGTTTCCAATATTTTTTGAATTGTATATAATTGGATGGTATATAATATTTATGAATTAGTATCATGTAATAATAATCATAGATAGTTTTTATTTCCACAATTATACCCATCCATGTAATGTGGTGGTGAAAAACGGATTACACCACAGCATGGAGAGGGTAAGTCATATGTACACACGCATGATGATTTATTTTTTCATATAATGGATAGAAGGAGAAATTGGGTTTCTTCATATTTATAATTTCATATCAATTTATTGTTGATTTTGGTGTTATTACAATATAATGTAACTACTAATGAAGATTAAGTATAAGAAGAATGAAATTTTAAAGAATCAGCTGAAGATATTACATCTTCCTCGACGTGCATCCTTTATATTTACTCTTAGTGAACTAGATATTGTATTTTGAGAAGACCAGAACATCTAGAATATAAATAGTGATGTTTAAAAGATAAATTATTAGGGTTTTTCTGAGCATGAAGTCTCAAAATTGAGTGAATAGTGGAGGGAGGAGGTGTCCTTTTATAAGAGTGGAGAGGGGCACTTTAGGATGCTCCTAAAATATTAATTTATAATAAATTATATTTCAATTATAAATGACCCAAAATATATTTAATTCAAATATAAGATGATTTTGGTTCAAATACCTATCATCCAATAACTATTAGGCGTGTATTAAATATTTTTTTATTCATATCTTTTTATTTTATCCCTTATTTTACCCTTTTTAATCATACTATTATATCTTGTTTCTGTAACATTGTGGATAAATATAATTACCATATCATGTGAAACAAAAAAAAATAGTTTTTATGACATTTTTTGGATTATATTAACCATTTTTTAAAATATTATATTTTTACTAATATAATATAATTTAATAAACTATTTTACGTTTTAAGTAATAAATTATGTCAATTTTGGACTGTATTAGTACATGACATTTTAAAAAATTCATAAAAACTGGATTCCTTCAAAAAAAGGCATTAAATCATCTATACTATGTCAATTTCATCCTTAAAATTCTTTATGGCTTCAAATTATTCAAATTTAATATATTTAGTACATATAAATTCCTTTTTTGAATCATTCATTCATGAGGTAATCACTACGTAAAGATTGTTACATGAATAAATATATTTACATAATGTGAAAAATTTATAAATAAAATACCATGGTTTAGAAAATATTTATTGATTCATGATTACTATTTATATACATATATATCAGTTATATAACCCTTTATGATAATAAATTTACTAAAATATTTATGTTTATCTTATAATTATCATTAAAGTAACTTAATTCATATAAACTGTAATTTTAACATCCATGTGAGTCCATGGGGTCGTAAAATGGACCCAAAGATACACATGGTAGGAAATATCTCATAAAATATGATTATTACATCTTTTGGGGTTTTTTAGTATTATTTTAATATATATTTTTTACCCTTATTTACCAGATTTACCCATTAACCATAGAAAATAAAATATTTACTGATGATACTATTCATATTGTCCAAAAAAAGGTACATATTTAAACAATTAGGTCCTTCTGATTTCAAATATGGAATCCATTTTTCAATATTCAAAAAAAAAGTTGTAGTAATTTATTTAAAATTAATTCTAATTGTCAAAACCAAAAAAAGTCGGTTTTTAAGATGTAATAACATTCAAAAAATTAAAATGTGTTTAGGACTAATTTCAAAGTGAAATTATTCTAATGACCAAAATTGGATTATTTGATAAAAATATAATCCAATTAATCCTTTAAATAAATTAAAAATACCATCTATCTATATAAATAAATTAGATATAAAGGTACTTTTGATTTAAAATGCATTATTTTTCACAATTCATCAACATTTTAATTATATCAGAAAAATAACAGAAACTCAAAAAAATTAAATTATTATGTCTCAGATCAAAATAAAAATTTTAATTTGTCAAACTGAACATATAAATGTGTGAGAAACATGATTTAAAATTGGTCTGTGGTCAAAAACAGGTAAACCTGCATTTTTAATAAAATATATCTTTTCACCGAATAATTGATTCTGTACTCATATCATGTTCTAGAAAAAATTTAAGATAAATGCTAATGTTATATAAAATACAATATGTTGTTAATAATATTCTTTAAATCAAGTTTATATCTTGTAAAATAATAATATTTTAATAATATATTGTTTTCTAGTGAAACTTGATATCACGTACAAAGAAATCTATCGAGGAAGGTCATTCTTCCACGTAACGGAGGCCATGTAAGTGTTGCATGTAGTTCAATATTACATTGGTTTTTCATATAACATAAATCAAATATAGTTCACTTATATATTGAATAAAATTTATACTCATTGTTTCATGAAATGAATTATATTAAAACAACATTAAATTCTGTGCAACAGAACCCAAGAATAGTGTTGCGTATACTGCAAGTTAATACGGTGTTGTGTATAGCGCAGGATAATATTATTGTAGCTTACAACAAAAGACATCAGATAAATTTAACATAATATATCTCATAATATCTTGAGGTGTAACATTATTCCCCCCTTAAAATTAATTTCTCCCACAAAATTCGTCAGGGTTATAAATGGTTTGATACTTGAAATTTTCATTCATGGAAACCCAAATTGTAAAAATGATTAATAAAACATTATTTTCAAAAATAATGTTAGATACAAAAATGGTACCCAAATTAACTCATCACAGGGTTTCCACATAGGATAAATATGTGGCAAGTGAAAACATTGATATGTAAGAGAATTCTAACCATAAAATTAAAGTGGATAGTGATAGAGAACACGGTTGGGAGAAATATAACTACCAGAAAGCCATAAATCTGTGATGATTTATCGAACCATATGATTCATCAGATATGAAGGTACTAGGGTAAACTATTAAATATCAAAATCATTTTCATGAATTTGATGAATGAGAAGAAATACTTACATGATTTCAGTACAAACTCACTATTGATCATTCCCAAATCAATTTCTCCTTCACCTCTTATTTAATGAAATGAAGATGAATTTTCCATTCATGAAGTGTTAACAGATTGTCAAGTAGAATGATATGTCATTCCATGTGTCTCAACAACAATTTCATCATATGTTATCAAATATACATAAGTCCATCTATGGTGAGATTAATTGTATATGGTTCCAAAAATGAACTTATACTTCATTTATAATGCTATTTAAATAAAATAAATCTAATTTATACTAAACAAGGACTTCCCGTAGGACATTGATAAGAAAAAAGCCCTATTGCACTTTATTTCAAAGATCTATTTCCCATATCCTTGTCAAACATGATGGGTTGTCGCTTATCCTGTAGGTTTTCCTTTTTCAAAAACTATACTATTATTATATTCTAGAAACAATATAAAAGAAAACGTTTAGCCTTAAACAATACTATCTGATTTCCAACTTAATCCATTCCAACCATTATGCTTATCCAAAATACATCAGTCTAAAATTTCAGTACACATAAACTATTATAATAATGTTTATATAACAAGCCAGTGAATACCATCATTTATCCCCCATATATAATAAGATATATCTTGTTGGCCACATTCCAAACATTTGAATGACTTCATCATGAATTCTCTTGAGTCATTTCAATAACCTAAATTACCATATATCCTCATTTAAAAAATAAATCTTTATTTATTCAAAAACATATTAGATATATTCCTTAATAACCAAAAAAAAGTATACTTCTTCCCTGATAACATAAATCTCTTTTCAATAACCCATAATTAGTCCCCATAAAACTAGAATCATCCAGTTATCTTATTATAATACAATATATATTTATCCAAACATCGTTATCATAACATATGGGACATATTAAAGGTTATATTTCCCATAATCATGTGTTCTCCATGTATATCACCTTACCCATAAATCACTTATTGGCTCTTTAGAAGTGTTCAACAAATCATTTCCAACCCTTAATGAAAAACTTATACTAAAAAAATTATATATTTCATTATTCATATAATGTAATCTTTGAATTCTGAAACATATACACATCAATCATCCAACATTTTTTGTAAACCATTATGCAGGATCCATCATCTTCATATTTTTGAAAATATTAATCATGTCTTGATGTTTATAAACCTCAAGATACATTGGTTTAATGTAAACATTACTAGAAGAACATTGCATTCCTTTCACATGTCATTTACATTATCTATATCCATAGTAGTAAGACCAATACTCATACCATTGAAAGATTCTATTCATGATATTTCCACTTAGGAAATCAATCTTAATAATTAATTTAATTTCCACTTCTAAAACATTTACTGGTTAACTATGTTCTATGCAGTTCTTTCTATTGACTAAGATCATAAAGAAAAGTATGAGAAATACATATCAGTTATTTAAAAACACATAACTATGGTAAAATACGTATAATATATAAGTCTTTTATATCTTAGTTTTAACCCTATGTTATTCATTATTATCAAAAAATAATATAGTTTTTTTACCTATACATTACATATCCTTAGGACATCCCTAAACAAATACATAGAAATATCTCATGGAATCTCACTAATGTTATCGCATCCTAGTTTCCAAATGTCGACTAATTATTCACTCTGATAAAAACTGTAGAGATCCAAACATTATATACATGTAAATTACATTCATATTTCTTGAATACTTAATACTAGACAAAAAATGTCATCCAATGATTGTTTCAGTTTAGTTTCTTTAAAAAACTGGTAACACATTATCTTATCTTTTTCAAAGATCTTTTACATTTCCCATAATGATCTTCTCCTTTTATTTTCCTTCCTAAAACCATTATTTTTATCTGGGTAAATATAAAATATAAAATGGGTGAGTTTAAAAACTTAGTAAGGGTAAAAATTGGGAATATAAAATAAAACATATAAAATATAATGAACAAACATGAACATGGAGTTTAAATATCAAAATCTAAATTCATGAAAAATATATTGGAAGTATGTAAGCCATAAATCATAAATGAAAATGACCATTATAACACATTATTTAAATTAAACATGTATTTTTGGCAATAAAATAAGTACATAATATGATTTTGATAGTTTCAGGGGATTGTTTCCAAGACCATCATTGTGGACAATGTCCTTTACTGAACCTGATTTACTAACTGTTCCATCCATTTATTACCGAACCAGATTTACTTTTCATTCACATCCTATTTATTCCATGAGATATAAATATTTACCCAAATAATTTAAGAGAGATTTAGGTCTCACCCATCTCATAATTTAATCATTTTTATATGTTCTACAAAACATAAATCATTCATCACTGCATAACCTAATAAATAAAATAAGTTTCTAAGAAACATTCCATAATAACATAATCAATATAAAATAACATTACATAATTAACCCAGTAAAATCATCGTAATAATATAAATATCAAGATAACCTAACTTATGATTGTCATCTTAGATGGAAAATAATTTTGATAAAACACTTGAACATAGTTGTTGGGGAAAATATCCTTTCATCTTCAAAAAAGTTTTATTTTCTCAAAATGTAGTGAAATTTTAAAATAAATGAATTTAGATGGACAAAAAAAATGAAATAGTTTAGATGAAGCTTTATTGAAATAATGCATCATGAAACCATAAAAATCCATTCATTTTGTATAAGTTAAAAAACATTCCCTGGTACTTTTTCTGAAGAAAGTCAAAAAGTACCTCGCATGGTAATCCAAATAAGGATTCCTTACATACCATGTAGTAAAAGTTATAAATGGGTAAAAATAACATTAAACATTCATATAATAATATTAAAAATTTTGTGATACTATTATTAGAAAACATGTAGATGGATGGTAAATATATATCAAGTAAATACTTGTTTATAAACAATCTCAGATAAAAATTAGATTGATAAGTTATCCCTTACTCTAGGTCTGATTTCATCTGTATGTTTCCTAAAATCCTATATAGATGGAATAAAATTATTATCAACTTGTAAAAGATTCATAAAAATATTTATGATGTTATTTATGTTTTATATTTTACATTATATTACCCGTTCATTTTTCAATTCCATGTTAATGCAACATTTTGGGTAGTAATTGTTTTACTTATCGTACGTGTTTTGAATTTTTATTCTTGATATTATTACATATATCATGATATAAATAAATACATAATATATAAAATGATTTTATATCATATATATTCATTATATAAATATGTATAATACATAGGTAAATAAAATAAAAAACATCGTCCATGGAGAAAGTAGGTCGTACATACCCATGAATATTGTTTTTGATTCCTTATTGAATTGAATGGAATAAATTAAATGAGAAATATATATACATTAATCCCATAGAATTATTAAGTCGTTAATTTCATATTTATTTATTTTATATAATTTGTAATCATTATTGAATGCATCAGGTAGGGAATGAATCTCTTATCGCATCGTGGAGATGGTAATCTGTACGTAGGCATGCGTGACGATATCGTTCCCATAATTGTAGAATTGTATTGATGTTGATGGTGTATAACATATCATAATTATGATAAATTTATAATAATCATATATATTTGTTATTTCCACCATTATACCCATCTAAGTAAGGTGGTGGTGAAAACAGATTACACCACGGCATGCAGATGGTAAGTCATACATACCCTCACCCAGTGATTTCATTTTTCATAGGATAGATAGAAAGTGAAATAGGGTTGTTTCATATTTATAAAAAAATATCAGAATATAAGTGACACTTACTTTAGTACCTTATAATTTTACAACTAATGAATATGATGTAGAAGAATAATGAAATTTGAAAATCGATAGAAGATATTACCTCTTCCTCTACGTGCCTCCATTAAAATTACTCTTAGGACACTAGAGTTGGTCTTTTGGGAATAGAAACACATATATAATGTAATTAGGGATGTTTAGAAGATAAATTAGAAGGATTGGATGATAATGAAGTCTCTAGATGATGTGAAGATGGGATGTAGGAGGTTCCCTTTTATAATAGAGGATATGGGAACTTTAATAAGATGTCCATATATTAATTTATTATAAATGAAATTTTGATTAAAAATAGTCAAAAAAATAATTAATTAGAATTTGAGATGATTTTCATTTGAATTACCATCATAAAATAAATTTTAGACATGTTTTAAAAATTCTTTTATACTTATCTTTTTGTATTAACCGTTATTTTTCCCTTTTTAATCTTTCTGTGATATCATGATATTTACACATTGTGAAATTATGTAACAACCATATCATGTCAAATGACCAAAAAAGTAATTTATGAAATATTTGGACTTATATTAATCATTTTTTTAAATCATAGATTTTTAGGAATTTAATATCACTTAATAAACTATTTTATGTTTTTTGTTATTAATTATGTCAATTTTGGACACTATTCATACTTGACATTTGTAAAAAATTTAAC
Organism: Viscum album; assembly: GCA_963277665.1. Classification (NCBI taxonomy): domain Eukaryota; kingdom Viridiplantae; phylum Streptophyta; class Magnoliopsida; order Santalales; family Viscaceae; genus Viscum; species Viscum album. Next base: position 862,074,707 of record OY728151.1, read on the forward strand.
AACTAGATTACACTAAACAAAAATCATCAACGCATTCCAAATATGTCAATGTAATCTAGAAAATTATTTTATGGAATTAAAATCTACAATTTCTATTTATTTTTATATTCATAAATTCATTTATTTGAATATATCATTAATGAGGTAATCACTACATCAAGATAGTGTCATAAATAAAAATCTTAATATAACATATAAAAATTATAAATAAAAAACAATTTTTAGGAATTAATTTTTATCTTTATAATTACTATTTATAGATATAGATATATGTTATATAAACCTATATTAAAATCGATTTATTCAAAGATATATGTTTATGTTATAATTATCTTTAATTTAAATTAATTCGTATACAAAGAAATTTTCACAAACAAGTGATTCCATGGGGTCACAAAATCGATCAAAGAATTCCCATGGTCATAATTTTCTCATAAAATAAGATTAAGAAAAGTTATAGGGTTGTTTAATATTATTATAATTTTATTTTTTAACAATATTTCGCAGATTTACCATTTAACCATAGGGAATAAAATATTTGCTGATGTTACTATTCGTAATGATAAAAAATAAATGGTACCTATTAAAACATTTTAAAAATTCAGATTACAGATATGGGATTAATTTTTCCAAATTCAAAACAAATAATTTTCAGTAATTAATTTAAATTTAATACCCGTTGTCAAAACCAAAAAAGAGGGGTTTTAAGAAGTAATAACATTCAAAAGATTAACCTAGGTTTAATTCTTATTTAAAATTAAAATTACTCATAATTAAAAAAATTATATTAAAAGATAAAAAAATAATACAAATAATCTTTAAACCCAATTGAAAATATAATATATCTATATAAATAAATTAGATAAAAAGTCAATTTTCAATTAAAATGCCCTAATTTTCATTATTCATCAAAATTTGAATTTTATTAGAAAAAAATCCAAAAAATCAAAAGAAGTAAATTTTTATGTCCCTTTTCCACAGAAAAACTATATTTTGTCATATTTAATTTTATAAGTGTGTGAAAACAATATTTAAAATGGTCGATTAATCGAAATGAAATAAAACTGCATTTTTTAAAAAATACTTATTCTATCTTAAAAATTGATTTTGATCTCAAATCATGTTCTAAAAAATTTGAAAGACGAATTATAATTTTATTTAAAATTTAAAATCTGGTTTATAATATTCATAACATATTGTTTATATATGATTAAATAATATGATTTTAATAATATATCGTTGTTTAGAGAAACTCGGTATCGCGTACAACGCGAGCTATCGAGGAAGGTTACTCTTGAGTGTCACAAAAGCCAAGTAAATTTTTCATGTATTGAAAGCACACAATGGTATTCATAATAACATAATTCAAACTGAATTCATTTATTCATTGAAAAATAATCTATACTCAGTGTTTTATGAAATGAATTCTATAAAAAAGAACCTGAAATTGTGTAGAACAGAAGACTAGAATAGTGTTGTGTATATTTCACGCTTAAACAGTGTTTCATATAGTGCAAGCTAATCATGTTATAGCATACAAAACAATACATCAATGAAATTGATAAAAATATATCTGATGAAATCTCAGGGTGTTACATCCAATTTCCAATGATTTATTGTTTCGTTTAATAGATGTTACACCCACGAGAGAGAAAGTATCTATTAACTCTTCCCTTTTTCATCTATTATTTCTTATTTTATCCACTTCCTTCAAAAAAAATTAATATAAAATTTATTTATACAGCAATTTAAAATTTTACTAGAGTTTTCAACTTATTTTAATTAAAATATTTCTGAAAAACATAGAATTCATAATTCCCTTCCACATTATTTCAACAACAACTTATTCAAGGTTAGTTAACCACATTCAGAGACATCACCAAGAAAATTATTATAACCACATTCATGGATGGAAGGTATTATTTATATATAACATATTAATATATAAATATACGTATCCTATTATTGTAGAATAAATTATAGAAGTTTATAAATTTTTTTTTTAGAAAATATTGAAATCAAATAGAAGTGGAATATTTACATGTAAAACTGGATATTAAAATGATTAAATTTCATCAATGTAAATTAAGAATTTTAATCCACTAATTATAATAGATAATTAGTTTTATATATTATTATTGAAAACGTCTAGAAAAACGTTTTAACAGATATATTTTTATTATTAGGTTGGTGGGAAATTGAAGAAATTTAGAGGGAACTAAATTTAAGTGATGCTAAAACCCAACTACATTTCATTGAGTTTTCCGATATTGACTCCAATTTCTGTGTTGATATTCATTTATTTATCATTAAATTTCATTTTATTATTCTAATATTTTTTCAGGGATATAATTTTTTTCAACATGAGTTTATGATTAATAAAAATACATTCCAAAATTACTAATCTTATAAAACTCATTAGTTACTTCCATTGATATTATTTCATTTTTAATATGAATTGATGATTCTGATACCAATTCTATTATTACATTTTTTTGGGAATGAAAATCCTTATTCATTTATATATACTTTAGGAAATGAGAACCATTCGTTTCCATGGGTTATTTCATATCTTTGATTGATATACATTTTATGTAGCATGCATGATTTTGTAAATGATATGATGTGACAGGTGTTCCTATATTTATATAATACTCTAATGAAATGGGTAATTTGATTTATCTAATCCGATAATTTGATAAATTATTGAATATGATGATATATTTGTTCATAATTACGATTATAGGATAATGTGCATATGTTATGTGTGAATATTATGCTAGCAATGTTCACAATAATGTGTGATATTTGACCAGTAAGACATGGTGTTTCATTTTTATGAATTTTACAACTATATTCATTTATCTATATATTCTTATCATAATTATGATAATGATATTTTTCTCAATATATTATGATTGTTTTTATGCTCACCCATGATATATTTAACCATGTCCCTTATTTATCCAATAACTGGTATATTAGGTCACCCATTTTTTGATGTATATATTTAGGTTATTATTTGTAATAAAGAGAATGTAATGGTAAATAAGAATCTAGAGAAGAAAGAATTAAATAATGATTATGTTTTATTAGGTAAATGTAATGTATAAAGCTAGTTTTTTCAAGGCACTAAATTGCATGATCCAAGATATGTAATGATATTATGTTGTTTATCATTAAAATGGTATAATAGTCATGAAATAGAAAGTAGGGTCTCTATAGCTTCTATCAAAGCATGGTATAATTAATTTGGGAATTATTATTAGATAATGTCAGTGAAATCCATAGGATAAGTCTATGTATATGTAAATATACAAGAACCATTGTTTTAGGAAGAAATCATAAACATAGGTATCCCATATGAAATTATTTTACACATAGTTTTACAAAAATAATATTTTATGTATTCATGCATTGTTGACATACATTTTGTTCAAACCATTTTTGATTTAGAAAATGGTGGGAACCATGAGAAACTATGAAAAAACCCCATGTGATGGACAACACAATGATTATCTATATGATATCCCCAATTCCATGGGATGTGTAGATTAGAAAATTATATTGATACATACTATGCTATATCAAGTTAAGAAAAATAACCCAAATCATGTGGAAATCCATCTTTAACTAGTAAGGATCAACATTTCATTGAGCCCATTATGCGGCAACGAACACTAATGTTTAGTGGAACATCTAATCCACAATTTAGGGAATAGTGGGTTAACACAATGGAGAAGATCTTTTTGATGGTACGTTCTTCTTTGAAATAGAATATTACTCTTAGGATTTATCATTTTAATGGAGAATCAAACCCATGGTGGGTGTCAGTAAGGAACACTAAGCCAAATTATTAAATAGAAGACATTTAGTGGGAATTATTTATGATAATATTTATTACCATGTATTCTTCGGAACACCTCAGAAAAACATGGGGAGGGAATTTAAATTTTTGAGTAAAATAGAAGGTTAATATATAATGTCTGATGCTAAAAAATTCAATATATTTGTAAGAAAACCCCATGTTTTGTTATAAAAAGTGATAGGAAAAATAAATAGATTGTTTACTGGATTAAAAACACACCTTTGAAAGGATCTAGATATATGTGGCTTTGGGAATTATGATGAATTTTTCTGATGTGATCTAAAATTAGAGATTTTGTTAGGGTAATAATCACATGGTTATGAATATTAGTATAGAATGATGGAGTTTCAAAATTGCGGGAGAAATAAAAATGTAGGAGAGAGGATCGAATAAACCAAAAGTCAATAATGATGTAAGAAACATCATTGGAATTTATCAAAGTAGTCAGGAATGAATTAAACTATATAAGAAAAGGGCATAAAAACAATAATGTTTAATAAATATGAATAATCTATAAAATATGATGAAGGTAATGAGGGAACATCTTAATTCACCCCATTTGGTTCAATTCTTCAATTTTTTGGACAAAGTGAGATATGCCACACAGTGCACTTAATAAAAAGTAATTGAGGGTTGTCAACATTAGTTGACACCAAAGCCAAAGGAGTAACAAAAATCATATTCCATCACTCCTTCTATAGTAGAGAATGAAAACAAAATTGTATAAGGTTCCCTTCCTATTCACCCAATAATGGAAACTGATTTATTTTATTCCAGCTCTACGTATTCATTTATTCCTTGAATGTTTACTAGATTTTATTACTCAAATCCTTGATACGTAGATTTAATGAAATCATTAAAAGATCATAGTGATGCTATCATTGTAACCAAAGTGATAGAATCTTCTCTTATTAGTCTATGTCAGAAGAATCATCCAGTGAATCCCGTAATACTTCCCTTGGTGGAATTCGATGCTATACTAGGGATTTGTTGGATTTCATTATATAGAGTACACATCAACTTTTGGAAAATGGAAACATCATTCCATATTATAAACTGTAAAATTATTATCTAAAATTAAATGGAATATAATAAACTAAACTGAAAAAATACCTCAATATTGTGGGTGTTGATACCATATGAAGAAGTATACCTTTAGAAAATGGTAGTGTCAAAGGAAAGAATCAAACGTGCCAAAATTCCCATTGTGGGGGAAAAAATTTATCTTTTTTCATAATATTTTCCCATACATCCTATAGATTTTGAGGTAGAGGTTTTAATAGATCTCAAAGAGGGACGCACTCATATATCATAATTATCCTATGGGATATCCCCGATCAAAAAGGGATAGTTAAACAAGTAGTTGTAAGAGAAATTGGACCATGTGTTCATGCACCCTAATGCATCACCTTGGGGTGACCGAGTTCTATTTTTCGAGGATAATTATGGATTAATGAACCTCTGTATTGATTACTGGGATCTCAGCAAGATCATCATAAATAAAAAGTATCATCTTTCAAAGATTTAAAATTTGTTCGATCAACTAAGACAAGATCAATATTTATCAAAGGTGAATATTCATTATGTATGGCATCAAATAAAAATTAATAAATAAGATATTTAGAATCTTACTTTTCATATAATGTATGATAACTATGAGTTCAAATTGATGCCTATCTAATATAATAATACCCCTACAATCATCATGGATTTGATGAAAATTGTCTATAGAGACTATAACGAGAGATTTTTTTTATTTTAATTGAAGATATTTTATATATACTCAAAGAGGATGGATGAACATGAAATGTTTCTAAGGATTGTGTTTGTAACATTAAAGAAGGATAAAATCTAAACTATGTTAAAAAAGTGTGACTTATGAATACCAAAAGTCACATTATTTAGGAATGTGATCACAAGTGACAGAATTAATACGGACCCATCAAAGATAAAGTAAATTAAAGAATGTACCAGCATGTCTATTGACATGGATATCGATGGTTTTCCTGGAATAAGTGTGTATTATCAACGTTATGTGATAAATTTATCACCATTTTCTAGCCATTAAACTATGTTAACATGGGAATGGGTAATGATTGACTAGTTGGAAGAATGTGATGAAATATTAAAATATCTCAACAAGTGGCGAGTCCTTGAACATGTTTTTATACTACCAACAAGGGGAGACGATTTTTTGACATACAGTGAAACTTCAATGAAAGGTTTCAGTAGTGTACTCATGTAGACTAATAAATTCATACACTAATTCTCACGACTGTTGAATATCCCAAGGAAAATCTATCTGACAAAAGATCTAGAATTAGTTGTTGTAATCAACACTCTAATGATTTTTTAACAATACCTCTATGGTGATAATTGTGATATATATACCCATCATAAAAGTTTAATGTATATATTTAATCATAAGGAGCTCAACATGATTCAAATGATATGGTTAGAGAAATCAATGACTACTGTTTGTCTATTCACTACCATGTGGGATAAGAAGACAAGGTAGATGACTCTCTAAATATAAATTAACATACTTCTCTCCCCGTGATATCGATTAACGAATAACCTTCCTTCATGGACATACAAGGAATGGATCTGGAAATCACAACAGCATGGATTACATCATACATTCCCAAATTATTTCCCAACCATGTCTCCAAGATAATATCAAGGAGGCATAAAGGGGTGATCTGGAGTAATAAAATATGTTGAATGGAGTTATGGAATGAAAGCAACATGATTTCAATATCGATGAAGATGTTTTGATGTAGGTTGGAATGGGGCTTTGTGTTCCGTCATCACCTGAGATAAAGAAAAATCTATGGGATTGTGAACATAGATCATCTTTCTCTATACATCCAAGAATTACCCAGATGTATTATTGTATTCAAGAAACATTCTGGTGTAAAAAACTATAGAAGATGATTATGGAGTACATCTCAATGTGTTCTGTATTTCAGTAGGTTAAAGGAGAGAAATTAAATTATAATGGGATTGTGAAATTATTAAATATACCAATGAGTAAATTTGATAATGGCACTATAGACTTTTTCACCATTATCCCAACAATATCCAAAGGAAATAATGAAATATGGGTTATAGTGGATCGAATATATATGAATTGTAACTTTTTCCCTTTTTTAGAATATTTATCTCTTGAAAAAACGTTCCATGATATTTTTGATGGAAGTGGTAAGGCTACAAGGGGAACTAGGGTCAATTGTCTTTGATCATGATCTATGGATGACCTTTAGAATACAAAAAATTCATTAATACGATTCTAGTGATGAATTGAGTTTCATAATGAACTATCACCCCCAAACTGATAGATTATATTAAAGAACCATTCTGATGATTGAAGATATTCAAAGAGCCTACACAATGTTTTTTAATAAAGGATGTGATCAAAATATCCATTTTGTTGAGTTATCATGTAACTATAAATTCTACTTGAGTAATCAAATTGATCCATATAAATCTCCAAAAGGGATTAGATGCAAAACTATATTTTTTTGAATTTAGTGAATGTAAGCTACATGGACCAGACCATGTGCTAGAGATGAATGATAAGGTTCATCCCATCAAACAACATATAAGAGATGTTCAAAATCATAAAAACAAACTATGATAACAACCATCCAAAGGACTGGGAGTTCGATGTTGGAGACAAATTCATCATTAGAATAACAGCATGGAATAAAGTGATGTGGTGCAGAATGAAAGGGAAGCTTATCCAAGGATATATTAAACCCTTTGATATCATTGATAACATAAGACTAGTAGCCTTTCAGCTTGAACATCCACCATTTATAGATCTTGTTTAATATGTTTTCAACATATCTCTCCTAAGGAAATACATACCTAACCACAGACATGTATAGATTTCGGACATGATACAACTAGATAATTCCCTATCATATATAGAACAGAAGTGAAAATCTTATACAATAGAGACAAAGTTCTACGCATCAATGAATCTCACCTTGTCAAAGTGTTTTGGAATATTCATAATTATGTAGAGGCAACTTGGAAGCCCGAGGAATTAATGAAATATAATTACCCATACCAATTATCAAATAAGAATACAAATCGAAAGTTCATGTATGGAATATCTATTAGGGGGAGATATTAAATGACCCAGTGTTTTTGAGAAAAATTTGTTTTCAGAATAAATGTGTGTTATATGATATTATACACGTACAAAAATATAGTGAAACCAAAAGAGAAATTTTTTAATTAATACTTATTTTACGTGAATCATAAATGAAATTAATTAAAATTCCAAAAATTAAAACTGGATAAAAATATAAAATACAACATGTTCAATGGGAAAATAGATATCATCTATACCTACTACAATCATCACCGACACAACAAAAACTACAGAATGATAAACAAATTTAGTAAACAAGACATCATTATAGAAACTTTAAGTATAAGAAAATTATATTAATTGAGTTGAATAATTAATTAATGAAAATAATGGTATTTATAGAATGTAATGTGACTGTTGTAATAGTAATGTGACCATTGAAATAGTAACCTAACTATTAGGAATAGTATCAGGACTATTGTGAATTGTCACCTAACCATAGGAATAAAACTTTTACCTCAATATAAATTTTTTCAATATATATAAAATTTATCATCAATACTTTTAGTAAAGAAAAATTTTATAATCCCAAAAAATATCATGATAAGATACTCAATGAAAATATTAGAACATTTTTAATAATGAGAATTATAATGTATTTTTCAAAAAATTTATTTTCATATAAAAAATTAAAATTACCAATTTTAGAATTTTATTTTGAAACATTGAATAACATTTATAAAATAACCATTTCTAATTTATCCATTACTGATTTTCTTCAATTTTCATAAATACTTCAATTTTGGGTAAATAGTGAAAATACAATTTTCAACAAAACATGTTCATGTAAAATTACATAATTCATGTTGTAAGAATTAAATAGTTATCAATATAACATTATTTCATCTATATTATATTTAATTACATAGATAGTTTATTAGAAAACAATAAAATCAATTTCTAAACTAGAAAATAAATTTCCAAAACCAAAATTTAAAAGCGATTCATTAAAATGTCAATTTTCCATTCCTTCCACATTCCATTTTTTATAAATATGAATTATTAAAATAAATTCTATATAAATATTTAAACTCATATAATTATATTAATATATGACTTTTAATTTCAAAATTTTACTATTTCATGTTTTACTATTGATATATTATTTTATTAAATTTCTAATTCAAAAATACAACTCTAATCATCAATAAATAACCACTCTCCCTCTATATGAGAAACCACTCCATCCACCCATTAAAAAGCATATGATCTGAGAAAATCCTCTAAATCAAGAGCCTTTGATTACTGATGGATCTTAGGAATATATCAAACTCCAATCACTAATTATTATAAAGTCATATAATTGATGTTATACCAATGAGAGTGTACGTCTCTATTAACACTTCCCTCACTTCATCTTTTCTTTATTATTTTACTGAATTCCATTCAAAAATAATTACTAAAAAATTGATTATATATTACTTTAAAATTATATTATTTATTTTATCATAGTTTAATTTTTATTATGATGAAAAAATAGAAATGTTACATATCTATTTACTTATTTTTAGACCACATCCAATTAATGGCCGGTTAACCACCTATAAATAAACTTCTAGGGAAATTATTATAACCACCATCATGGATAGATAATATAAATAATATATAATATATTAATATGTAAATAAATTTATTCCACTCCTTTGGAATTAATTATTGTACAGTATTAATGACATATACAAACGTAGAGAAATAAATGAAATATAAGATCCTTTTATGTAAAATATTATATCAAAACATTTAAATTTAATCAACTTAAATAAGGAAATATAATCCAATGATAACAATTTATAAATGTTTTTTTAAATTACAATAATATTCTTTTTGTACCAATGTTTTAGTATATATAATTTTATTATTCATGAGGCTGATAAGAGGAAAAATCTAATAGGAATTAAGGTATGGGGATTCTCATATCCAACTCAATATCCTTGGGTTTTCCTTATATAACTCCAATTTCAGTATGGTTATTCATTTAATTTTACTTAATTTTCATTAAATTGTTTTTTACCTTCTCATTTTAGGTATATACATGTTTTATACATGAGTTCATGATAAAAAATTAAAAATAACTCTTCTTTTTTAAAACATATCTTTTACATCTCATGGAATTGTATCTTCTTCACTAAATATTGATAATTCTTATTATGTGGGTGTTTTTAGATTAATATTTTGTAATCACTATTTTTTATTCTTTAATGTATTCTAATTAAATTAAACAAATTCCTTTCACTACGACACATCCTTCCATTAATTAATATATGTACTACGTTTTATGATGGATTATGTAAATGTTTTGAATTGATGGGTGCATCTGGAATTATATATCACTTTTAGGCATTGGTTATTGTGATTTATATCATGAGATAATTTGACATATTCCCAAAAAAATATCTTGTTTTTATCACTATTATTATTTTATGACTATGAACATTTGTTAATTTTAGCATCATTAAAACTTTTTTGACATTTAACTGTGGTGTTTTACCACTAAGAAATGAAGTTTCATTTTTATGCATTACCCCAATCCATAACTTTATCTAATAATTTATATCATGATTAAAGTTATGGTGTTATTATTATCATATGATGACAATGTTTATGGTCGCCCATGATATATCGTTCCTTGTCCCAAATTTATCCACTTACTAGTATTTTATCTCACCCCTTTCGTTTGTGTATTCCATCAGGTGAATACTTTTACTAAGGAGAATGTATTAACCACAAATATTGTAGAGAAAAATGAAATAATTATTGATTATATTTTAATATGTAAAATTTAGTTATAATCCAAACATTCCCTTGACATCCTAGATTTCAAGGTTGATTATTTAACATAGGTGAACCAAACTAGATGCTTAGGATAGACTCATATAAATATATATAATAGATACTATAGAAAATATATGTCTCCATTGTAGAAAATTTATGTCATAATTCAACAGGAAATACAAATCTCTAAAACTATAGTTGTATATATAATTTATCGAATAATAATCTTGCGAGTAAAAATAATAATATCTTTTCAATCATCAATCAACTAGATCCTAGTGTTGAATGTGAATAATATTGAAAAAAATTAGTTTAATTATCATTCATTATATTCTCTTATATGGGATTCCCTATGAATTATCCTTTTCTATCAATCTTATATTTGATATGCTTGATGTATTTCACATATCCACCTATCTTTTTACTGGTGTATTTTATATCTCAGCATTAAGTTTTGGTTGAGTAGGGATAGATATATGTATTCTTTATCACTAATATATTCCTATTATAGTGAAGGATAAGGGTAATCTCAATTTCATATCCCTCTTTCTCTAGTCTTAGTGTGTGTGTATGGAATTCTACTAGAGTATTAAAATTCCCTAAACACCTTCCTATTACAAAATATATAACATTTTAAGGTGCATAATTACATATGAAACACATTATAATCCCATATCTCCCTATATATCCGGTAAAATAATTTAGTGGGAAATCAAAATCTTTTACATAACTATTAATGGAATAACACATTCCAATATCATGGAAACTTAATGACAATTTAATATAATTTAAATGTTAATTATGTAATTACTCTACTATAATCATCATGACAATTTATATATCACTTACTACATTATATGATATTATTATTCTTTCCTAAATATCATAAATTAATGAAAATTTATTTTCTAGTTAATGTCTATATTATTTACATTATTTTTAGTATAGATCTAAAATTTTGGAATTTGATGTTCATTTTAACATTTTTTATATCTTATAAATAGTTCATAGATTTAAATATATAGAGTTTTCATGATTAAAATTTTCATTTGGAATTTTATTTCACAATTAATAGGTGAGAAATTTTTTATCGGATATTTAGAAAATAATTTTCAGGATTATAATGCCTCTAACAAATGTTTAATACATGATTTTAGAGTAAAAATATATTACAAAGGATTGTGGATCATTCTAGGTTTCTTGAACCAATGTTGGAGTTTTATAAATACAAATAATAGCATGCATGGTGGGTTCACCATTAGTAAAAACCATGAGGTCTAACCATATTCTCATTTGTATAGACACGTAGTTGTGGAAAATATTTGACGGACAATGGATAACCATGAAGGGGCCTAAAATAAAATATAAACTTGTCACATAGGTGTTTCATTATTTGTTAAAATTAGTGTCATTCTTGTGTGTGGGGTATAATATTTGGTAAGATCCAACATCATAGTTAGTGCCAATTTAGCTAACCATGGGGCTAAAATATTTGGTCATTTAAAAATGGTTAATGAATATTTTTTCCCCACCGACAATATGAGGGTCTCCCCCTCATTTCTTCCACATTCTTCCCTCACATGTATTTTTAATCCAATCCTCTCTATCACTTATTCAAACCCAATCAATGGGGAGTTATTATGGATTTTTGTTGATATTTTTGGTATGATTTATCGTCAAGTTGATTCTAGTGATTTTCTGATTTATTTATACTTTGTTTATGATATCTATAGTATGTTTTTAATTCCAAAATCTAAATGAGCATAGTGTAATCTGATATCAATAGTGTGGGTTTTACACTTCATAGGACGTGGATAACCTTGGTGGACATCTACACTTCTTTTCGAGTCATTTCATTAAGTTACATCACCGATTGGAATTTTTTAATATTTAATTCATCAATTAAATTGTTGGATATTTTTTTAGATTTCATTACAATGGTGTTATTCCTATTTCAAGAATTATGATGTTTCATATGTTGTTAGTGTGTTTTAGGATTTGGTTCATGTGAGATGACATCATATGTTGAGGTTCTTCGATTTGTACTATTGTTGTTGGTTTTGTTTAAATTTTTATAAACTGTTTATCTGAATTTATTAAATCTACCAATTATAATTAGATACTTCATGATATTTCATTGTGAGATAAGAAATATTTTGTATTTTATTTTCATGGTTATTCCCTAGAAATGGATGTTGGCCATTGAAAATAAAATGAAATGTGGCTTAAAATAAAGGTGATACATTATACCTTCTCATTAGTACTTATTCATGTGTATATAGTTTTTAAATTTTTGTATTCATCCAAGAGGTTGATCCCCATTAATTATAATTATTTAAATAAATTTTTTAATTATATTAATTTTTGTATATAAAATTATGGCCTATTTTAATGTGATCAGGGCTCATGGATAGTGATACATTCTAATAAATTATGTCATAGTGATCCCTTGGTGCAAATAGAATCATTCCTGATAACATGAAATCATACTTAGTAAACTTATAAAATTTTGTCTTTTAATTGATCTAATTATTATTTTTTGGTTTGATGGAGGTACCCCATCAGAGTCTCACAGGATTAGTGGTAGAAATTAATCAATATTGTGTGCAACGAACCACTGACTACATGGGGTTGGTGGCCCTCACTATGAGATAAAACTCAAAGAACACCCTGGGAACCATTCATGGGACATAGTAACAGGTGATAGATGACATATTAATTATCCCTCAGTAAATATCAATTTCATATTCATCCTCGTGATTATATATATAAATGGAATACACATATATTGTGTTAATCTAGAACATATTTTATTATTACGACAACATTAAAACCCAAATTATTTGGATAAAGATGTTTGTGACTAGTGTGTGACCAACCTGTGTAAATGATTATGATACAATAATAATAGTCCTCATATGATTTTTTTTATTTTGGATATAATTTTACAAATAAAATCATGTTCTACTAGATTTCTCTATGAATTATATGTATATATTCAATTGTGAACTTTAGTGGAGTCTGAGTGTGTTTATTGGGCTTGGTATAGTATATGATGATCAATTATCACTAGATTATAAATATTTCAGTGTTCAAACTATGCAATGATGATGGAAATAAACATAGGTAAGTCCATTTTGGAAATGTCACATAATTTAATTTGGGGGCTTCAGTGATCATGCATATAATTATCTCGATGTGACATGGGATAATGCTTTCTAGATACTGTTTCGGTATTATAGCATCTATAAAGTCCAATCACTACTGAAAATAAGGCCATTAGCGACCGCCATTGGCCGTCGCTAAAGGCCTGGAGCGGCCGCTCAGCGACCGCCAGTGGCGGTCGCTGTTGCCTTGCCGCTAGAGGCCTTTAGCGACCGCCAATGGAGGTCGCAATAGAAGGCCGGCAGATCGGCCTTCAGCGACCGCTTGGCGGTCGCTGAAGCCCCCTGCCGGGCACCCTATAGCGACCGCCTATGGCGGTCGCTATTCAAAAAAAAAAAATTTTTTAAATTTTTTTATTGAATTGAATATATAAATATATATATATATATATATATATTCATATATATACTATTAAATACAATATTTTAAATATATATATATATATATATTTTAAATGTTTTAATATATATTTAATATATATATAATATCAAATCATTGTGCTATAATAATTTAAAAACTTCGATTCAAGAAATAATCTCATTTCAGGTCTTTCGGAGCACGTTTGCTCCGAATGGGACCGCCGCACGCCGTTTTGGTGTTTTATGGCACCGGAAACGTGTTTCCGGCCGCCGCAGTCACACGGTACCTCTGAATGAGGTGCCGTCTGGCCGACCATTTCACAATTCACGCCCCGGATGTTGTCGTACGGTTTTGTGGCATTCGGAGGTCGTTCGGGTGCTTTTGACCCCCCAACGCGCCATTTCAGCGCGCGCAGCGCTGCTGAAAACGACACAATCAGACGTGCCGCGCGCACCGCACGTCCGATGGACGTGTGGCCTCCTCCTGCATCTCAGGAATAATATTTCTATCGTTTCCGTGCGGTTTCAGGTCGTTCGGAGCACGTTTGCTCCGAATTGGACCGCCGCACGCCGTTTTGGTGTTTTAGGGCGCCAGAAACGCGTTTCCGTCCGCCGCGGTCAAACGGCACCTCCGAATGAGGTGTCGTCTGGCTGACCATTTCACAATTCACGCCCCGGATGTTGTCATACGGTTTCGTGGCATTCAGAGGTCGTTCGGATGGTTTTGACCCCCCAACGCGCCATTTCAGCGCGCGCGCGCGCTGCTGAAAAGGACACAATCGGACGTGCCGCGCGCACCGCACGTCCGATGGACGTCCGGCCTCCTCCTGCATCTTAGGAATAATATTTCTATCGTTCCCGTGCGGTTTCAGGTCATTCAGAGCACGTTTAATCCAAATTGGACCGCCGCACGCCGTTTTGGTGTTTAGTGGCGCCGGAAACGCGTTTCTGGCCTCCGCGGTCACACGGCACCTCCGAATGAGGTGCCGTCTGGCCGACCATTTCCCAATACACGCCCCGGATGTTTTCGTACGGTTTCGTGGCATTCGGAGGTCGTTCGGGTGGTTTTGACCCCCCAACGCGCCATTTCAGCGCGCGCCGCGCTGCTGAAAAGGACAAAATCGGACGTGTCGCGCGCACCGCACGTCCGATGGATGTGCGGCCTCCTATTGCATCTCAGGAATAATATTTCTATCGTTCCCATGTGGTTTTAGGTCGTTCGGAGCACGTTTGCTCCGAATGGGACCGCCGCACGCCGTTTTGGTGTTTTATGGCGCTGGAAACGCGTTTCCTGCCGCCGCGGTCACACGGTACCTCCGAATGAGGATCCGTCTAGCCGATCATTTCACAATTCACGCCCCGGATGTTGTCGTATGGTTTCGTGGCATTCGGAGGTCGTTCGGGTGGTTTTGACCCCCCAACGCGCCATTTTAGCGCGCACCGCGCTGCTGAAAAGGACACAATCGGACGTACCGCGCGCACCACACGTCCGATGGACGTGCGGCCTCCTACTGAATATCAGGAATAATATTTCTATCGTTTCCGTGCGGTTTCAGGTCATTCGGAGCACGTTTGCTCCAAATGGGACCGCCGCATTCCATTTTGGTATTTAATGGCGCCGGAAACGTGTTTCCGGCCGCCGCGGTCACACGGCACCTCCGAATGAGGTGACGTCTGGCCGACCATTTCACAATTCACTCCCCGGATGTTGTCGTATGGTTTCGTGGCATTCGGAGGTCGTTCGGGTGGTTTTGACCCCCCAACGCGCCATTTCAGCGCGCGCCGCGCTGCTGAAAACCACACAATCGGACCTGCCGCGCGCACCGCACGTCCGATGGATGTGCGGCCTCCTTCTGCATCTCAGGAATAATATTTCTATCGTTCTTGTGCGGTTTCAGGTCGTTCGGAGCACGTTTTCTCCGAATGGGACCGCCGCACGCCGTTTTGGTGTTTAATGGCGCCGGAAACGCGTTTCCGACCGCCGCGGTCACACGGCACCTCCGAATGAGGTGCCGTCTAGCCGACCATTTCACAATTGACGCCCCGGATGTTTTCGTACGGTTTCGTGGCATTTGGAGGTCGTTCGGGTGGTTTTGACCCCCCCAACGCGCCATTTCAGCGCGCGTCGCGCTGCTGAAAAGGACACAATCGGACGTGCCGCGTGCACCGCACCTCCGATGGACGTGCGGCCTCCTCCTGCATCTCAGGAATAATATTTATATCGTTCATGTGCGGTTTCATGTCGTTCGGAGCACGTTTTCTACGAATGGGACCGCCGCACGCCGTTTTGGTGTTTTATGGCACCGGAAACGGCTTTCCGGCCGCCGCGGTCACACGGCACCTCCGAATGAGGTGCCGTCTGGCCGACCATTTCACAATTCATGCCTTGGATGTTTTCGTACGGTTTCGTGGCATTCGAAGGTCGTTCCGGTGGTTTTGACCCCCCAACGCCCCATTTCAGCGCGCGCTGCGGTGCTGAAAAGGACACAATCGGGCGTGCCGCGCGCACCACACGTCCGATGGATGTGCGGCCTCCTCCTGCATCTCATGAATAATATTTCTATCGTTCCCGTGCGGTTTCAGGTCGTTTGGAGCACGTTTGCTTCAAATGGGACCGCCACACGCCGTCTTGGTGTTTTATTGCACCAGAAACGCGTTTCCGGCTGCCGCGGTCACACGGCACCTCCCAATGAGGTGCCGTCTGGCCGACCATTTCACAATTCACGCCCCGGATGTTGTCGTATGGTTTCGTGGCATTCGGAGGTCGTTCAGGTGGTTTTGACCCCCCAACGCACCATTTCAGCGCGCGCCGCGCTGCTGAAAAGCACACAATCGGACGTGCCGTGCGCACCGCACGTCCAATGGACGTGCGGCCTCCTCTTGCATCTCAGGAATAATATTTCTATCGTTCCCGTGCGGTTTCAGGTCGTTCGGAGCACGTTTGCTCCGAATGGGACCACTGCACGCCGTTTTGGTGTTTAATGGCGCCGGAAACGCGTTCCGGCCACCGCGGTCACACGACACCTCCGAATGAGGTGTCGTCTGGCCGACCATTTCACAATTCACGCGCCGGATGTTGTCGTACGGTTTCGTGGCATTCGGAGGTAGTTCGGGTGGTTTTGACCCCCCAACACGCCATTTCAGCGCGCGCCGCTGTAGAGACCCGAAGCTTGACGTACATAGACATTACATTACTTTTGCGGAATACTTGGTACATAAAAAAAACACACACACAAGGATCATAATAGTTTAGTGACTTTGGAAACTCGGAACATAATCTTCTAATCGTGGTGAAAGATCTTCAATATCTCCCATAATGATCTTCCCTTTTTTTACCTAAAACCCTTTTTTTTATATCCTGGGGAAAAGAAAACATAAAAGGGTGAGCTCAAATACTCAGTAAGGGTAAACAAAAGAAATATCAATCACATCATATACACAAGCACATAACTTTTGGAAATCTTAACCTGCAAAAGAGATCATAATTTCATAACATGGGATAAATCATGGCAGTGAAATGTAATCACAATAATCATAACTTAAAACATGAAACTTTGTGGCATTCACACATAATCATAGAGAATCATTTCTTGTTAGTCAAGACTCATTGCCAAGACTATCTTAGTGGACAAAGTCCCTTTCTGAATCGAGTAACCCTCGTTTCAGTCCTGTTTCCCTGAACCGGTATAACCTACCGTTCCAGCCCTGTCTATCTCATGAGATATAAAATCTTTACCCAATGCATTGGAGGGAGATATAGGTCCCACCCATCTTATAATGAATCCTTTCTTATGTGTGCCACATAATCATAAACCATACATCATAGAGTAACCCATGTAATAAAAATGTAATTCTTAAACAACATGACATCATAAAACAATTGATATAAGATAATGGAATTCATAAAAATATTTCCATCACAAAATAATAAAATAAATGTAATAATAGGGATAAAAACAGAACCCATTATTATCTTAGATGGAAAATAATTTTGATAAAACACTTAAACTTCATTCTTGAGGAAAATATCCTTTATACTTCAAAAATACTTTTCCTTTCTTAACATGTCATACAATTTTAAACTAAAAGAAGTTGATTAAAAATAAACTTGAATACTTGTAAAGGAAACTTCTTGGAAATAATGTTTTAGAAATCCATTCATGCCGTATAAGTTAAAAAAACATTCTTCGTACTTTTGTCGGAAAAGTCAAAAAGTACCTCGTACGAAAAACGACAAAAGATTCCTTTCATACATATTACTAAAAACTCACCGAAGGGTAAAAATGGATTTAAAAAAAATTGTAGGTGGATGGAAATAATATTACATATTTATTAAACATGGATGTGGATGATAAAATACACCCCAGTAAATACTTACGAATAAACAATCTCGGATAAAAATGAGATTGTGATATTTCCCTTACCTTAGGTCCGATTTGCTTTATACGTGTCCGAAGCTCCTCTTCTTTGGAACGCCTCTTTGAATCCTCCACTTAAGGAACTAAGATTGGTCTTTGGAGAAGACCAGGACCTCTAGGATTATTCTAGGGAAGTGGAGAGGAGAAAATGGCAGGGGTTGGCCGAGCTTGAGTGCTCAAATTGGTGTGAGGAGGAGGGGGAGGAGGTGTCCTTTTATAAGGGAGGAGAGGGGCATCTTAGGAATACCTCAAAATATTATTTTATAATAAAGTCAAAATCGGTTTATAATGGTTCCAAAGGGTCTTATTTCGGAGCTAAAGTGGGGATGGGTCGAAATCCTATCAACCAATAAGATTTAGACAAGTTTAGGGTATTATTTTAACCTTATCAATTAGATTTAACTCTAAGTTAAATAATTTAACTTTTACCGTGTCTTTTTTGTTTCTTTCACTATATGGTTAATACACTTACTATAACATGCCAAACGAACCCCAAATTGTTTATTATTAATATATATATCCTTATCTAAGTCATTTGGCTGAACCTTAGATTTTTAGGAATAAAATAACAATTAATAATATAATATTTGATTTAAAAACTATTTTGTGTCAATTTTGACACAATTTGATATATGATTTTTTTTAAAGTCATAACAGAATTATTTGTTCGAACAAAGTTTATTAAATCAACACTAATATATCATAGTAACCTAGAAAATTAGTGGAAATCATAAAACGTCTCAAATTACATTCATTTGAGCATTTATAACATCAATTATGTTAATATTTCCTTAAAAGGGTAATTACTGCATCATCGTTGTGTCACAAATAAATTAATTTATATAATGTCTAAAAATTATAAATAAAATATCATTATGTAGGAAATCTTTTTATCTTTCTAATGAATATTTACAATCAAATTTATCTTATGTATAACCCTATATTAAAAATGTTTTAGTAAATAAACTTTGATTTTAACTCTTTTAACTCTTCTTTGAATTAAATAATAATAAATGTCATAATCTAATCCAAGTGGACCTAAATGGTCATATTATATTCATAAGGTTATTTTTGGCCGAATTACACCTATCCAATAGAATTAGGACATGTGTTAGGTTAATAGTAATATCATATTTACCCTTAGTTACCCTATTTACTATTAACCGTGGTAAAAAAAAGTAAAACGTTACTATTCACCAAAAATTATTTTCATCTCATTGAACCACATTTTAGTCCTTGATATTAACCGTGTCTGTCGGATTTTCGAAATTCCATTCACAGAAGCAGTAAAATTATGTTTTATGCAAAATTCAGTTTTTAACCTACCACTTAGTGGTTTCACTATTCATTGAAAATTGAAAGTTTTCAGAAAAATACCAAAAATTAAGCCTGAGGTATATTTGATATTATGAACTCAAAAATGATGTCTATTTTACCAAATTCAAAACATATCAGTTTCATTAACTAATTTAAAAATTAATTCTCGTCGTCAAAACAAATAGCGTGTTTTTAAGAGATAATAACTATCAAAAGATTGACACTAGTTTATGTCTGGTTTAAATGTGAAATTACATCCAATGACCAACATTGTATTAAATCGTAAAAATATATTCTAAATATACTTTAAAACCACTCAAATTAATAATTTATCTCTATTAATTATTTCGATTAAAAAAGTTGTTTTTAATTATAATTTAGTAATTTTCACTATTCATCAGAATATGGAAGTTATCTGAAATGTACCAAAATTTCACCTTAGGCTAAATTCGATACTACGAATCCAAAAATGAAGTTCATTTTGAAAAATAATATTTACTGGATTTCAAAAAGTGGTTATTACTATTCATAACGGCTAGTTTTAATAATATTTTTATAGCATATCGTTGTTTAGTGAAACTCGGTATTGTGTACTACACACGCTATCGAGGAAGGTCGCGATTGCGTGTAATGCAAGGCAAGTCAAGGATGTGTGTTGTGCAAGCTCCTTTTGGTGTAGCGTACAACACAAGACATTAATAAAATTAAAAAGAATATTTTTCATAAAATATCGGGCTGTTACATTCTACCCCCCTTAAAATGAATTTCTCCCTCGAAATTCGTCGGGGTTATAAATGGTTTACTATTCGAAAGTTTCTTTAATAGAAACCCACATCGTAAAAAGGAATATCAAAACCAATCTTTAAAAACAAAAGTATGAAACGTAACGTTTACCCAAATAAACTAATCACTGGGTTTCCACATAGGTGAAAATATGGATATGGAAGAAAAATCTAACCATCATGTTCTGATGGAGAGTGGTAGAGAACATGGCTATGGAAAAGATAACAATCACAAATCCATAAATTTGTGATGATGTAAGGTACCATCTGATTAATCAGATATAAGAGCACTAGGACAACAATTTTGGTTTTCAAGATCGTTTCCCTAAAGTTAAAGAATTTGAATTAGAATAAATAATTACTTTATTTTGGTACAATCTCACTATTGTTCGTGCCTTTAACAATTTCCACTTCATCTCTTAAATAAATGAAGTTTAATTTGTTATTCATGAAGTGTTAGCAGATCATGTGATAGAATGACAGGCCATTCCATCTGTCTCAAACAATAGGTTAGCAAAAATTATATACATAAGTCGATCTATAGTGAGATTAATCATATATGGTTCCTAAAATGGACTTATACTTCATATATCATACTGCTTAATATAATAAAACTAGTTTCTACTAAACAGGGACTTCCTGTAGGCCAGTGGTAGGCGATAAAGGCCAGTCGCACTTCGGTTGTGGGTTCGATTCCCACAGCCTTGTCCGAAGCGATGGGTTGTCGCCCGTCCTGCAGGTTGTCTTTTTTCTAAAACTATATTACTATAACATCCCATCAATAATATCGAGAAAACTTATATCCTTAAACAATACTAACTTATGTCCAACATAATCCATTCCAATATTTAGGCTTATCCATAATACTGCAGTCCGCTCTCATAACATAGTGAAAACGATTACCAGAGATTTAACACCATCGTCGAACCCCATATATCATAAGATATGTTTTGTTGGTCACATTCCAAACATTCAAAGTCCTTAATCATTTATTCTATTGAATACCTTAGTGAAAACATGAATGCAGTTTAAAGTTAACACTTTCCACATACCAAAATCCTCAAAACTCTATATACTCAAACCATGATATCAGTTAGTCCTTATATCAATCATGAGCTCATGAATACTATTAAACATTTCATTTTCTCGCATATCATCTTATTTCCAAAATATCTCAATCACATTGAATACCACATCAATAAATATTGCAATACTCAATGATACAACATTATTTTAGAATCCCATTACATAAACACTTAATCATTCCACCACATCGTTGTCATATTCAACATTGCCAACAGTGATCGCATGTGACTTCCCTTTGTCCTTTGCCTTCAGTGGATGCTCATGTTGATCATCACTAACCCTTGGATTAGGGCATTTATTAGCATAATGCCCCATTTCCTTGCACTTGAAGCATTGAAGTGTTGCTGGTGCGTTCTCTACAGTGTTTGCTTTATTCACATCATTAGAAACCCTTTTTCCATTACTTCGACACTCAGCTGCTCGATGACCTTCTTTTCCACACTTAAAACATTTTCTAGTCCCTTTAAGACAATCTCCACCATGCTTCTTTCCACACTTTGTGCATAAGGAAACATTCATCTTCTTTTCACCATTATTCTAAGATTTCTCCTTGAACTCCATCTTTCATTTTTTGTCAAAACCATGAGATGGATATGTAACACCAACTTCCATTTCTACCTTGATAGCACAACGCACAATTTCTTCATAGCTACTGAAGTCTCTCATACCTAATGCCCTTCGAAGACTTGGTTTTAAGCCACTGAAAAATCGATCAACTTTACTTTCGGGTTGGATGATAATGCCAGATGCATACCTTGCAAGTCTTGTAAAATTCGCTTCGTATATACCAACAGATTCATCATCCTTTTGCTTTAGTTCAAGAAACTCCTTCTCCATCTTTGTTCGAAGAATACGAGGGAAGTACTTATTGAAAAATAAGTTCTTGAACTCGTCCCATTCCATGGACTCAATTTCATCTCTTTGCCTTGTATTCTTGATAAGATTCCACCATTGATCAGCTTCACCTTCCAAACGATATACTGCTAAGATGACTTTATCATGTTCAGAACATTGAAGAACTGAAAATATCTTTTCAGTGGTACTGATCCATTGTTCAGCAACAAGTGGATCAGAAGACCCACTGAAAGAAGGTGGACGTTGCCTCATGAAGGACTCAATAGAATATTGTTCCCTTCTCTGCTCATTTGAAAGTCCAGAATGATTCATAGCTTGTGTAAGTATAGCAATAAGATTTTGCACTCCATCTCCCATAACATTTGTTTGTTCAGGAGGACAATCATTGCATTGTCCATTGCATTGATCAACACGGTTCCTTCGGGTTCCAGCCATCGTCTAAAACCCAAAAAGAATAGTGTGAGAGGGAAAAATCATGCTAGGGAAAACAACATAATAAAGGGGGAGTACCTTCAATATCTAACATCTTAGGTTTAATTCTATGATTGTTAGCGTAGTTCTAGTACTATAACTTATACGTATACTTAACCTTAGGGACATCCCTAGACATACCGTAGAAATATCTCTAGGGATCTCACTAACATTTTCGCATCCTAGTTTCCAAAGGTTGACTAATCCTTTCCTCTGATACCAACTGTAGAGACCCGTATCTTGACGTATATAGACATTACATTACTTTTGCTGAATACTTGGTACATAAAAAAAACACACACACAAGGATCGTAATAGTTTAGTGTCTTTGGAAACTCGGAACATAATCTTCTAATCGTGGTGAAAGATCTTCAATATCTCCCATAAAGATCTTCCCTTTTTTTTACCTAAAACCCTTTTTTTTATATCCTGGGGAAAAGAAAACATAAAAGGGTGAGCTCAAATGCTCAGTAAGGGTAAACAAAAGAAATATCAATCACATCATATACACAAGCACATAACTTTTGGAAATCTTAACCTGCAAAAGAGATCATAATTTCATAACATGGGATAAATGATGGCAGTGAAATGTAATCACAATAATCATGACTTAAAACATGAAACTTTGTGGCATTCACACATAATCATAGAGAATCATTTCTTGTTAGTCAAGACTCATTTCCAAGACTATCTTAGTGGACAAAGTCCCTTTCTGAATCGAGTAACCCTCGTTTCAGTCCTGTTTCACTGAACCGGTATAACCTACCGTTCCAGCCCTGTCTATCTCATGAGATATAAAATCTTTACCCAATGCATTGGAGGGAGATATAGGTCCCACCCATCTTATAATGAATCCTTTCTTATGTGTGCCACATAATCATAAACCATACATCATAGCGTAACCCATGTAATAAAAATGGAATTCTTAAACAACATGACATCATAAAACAATTCATATAAGATAATGGAATTCATAAAAATATTTCCATCACAAAATAATAAAATCAATGTAATAATAGGGATAAAAACAGAACCCATTATTATCTTAGATGGAAAATAATTTTGATAAAACACTTGAACTTCATTCTTGAGGAAAATATCCTTTATACTTCAAAAATACTTTTCCTTTCTTAACATGTCATACAATTTTAAACTAAAAGAAGTTGATTAAAAATAAACTTGAATACTTGTAAAGGAATATTCTTGGAAATAATGTTTTAGAAATCCATTCATGCCGTATAAGTTAAAAAAACATTCTTCGTACTTTTGTCGGAAAAGTCAAAAAGTACCTCGTACGAAAAACGACAAAAGATTCCTTTCATACATATTACTAAAAACTCACCGAAGGGTAAAAATGGATTTAAAAAAAATTGTAGGTGGATGGAAATAATATTACATATTTATTAAACATGGATGTGGATGATAAAATACACCCCAGTAAATACTTACGAATAAACAATCTCGGATAAAAATGAGATTGTGATATTTCCCTTACCTTAGGTCCGATTTGCTTTGTACGTGTCCGAAGCTCCTCTTCTTTGGAACGCCTCTTTGAATCCTCCACTTAAGGAACTAAGATTGGTCTTTGGAGAAGACCAGGACCTCTAAGATTATTCTAGGGAAGTGGAGAGGAGAAAATGGCAGGGGTTGGCCGAGCTTAAGTGCTCAAATTGGTGTGAGGAGGAGGGGGAGGAGGTGTCCTTTTATAAGGGAGGAGAGGGGCATCTTAGGAATACCTCAAAATATTATTTTATAATAAAGTCAAAATCGGTTTATAATGGTTCCAAAAGGTCTTATTTCGGAGCTAAAGTGGGGATGGGTCGAAATCCTATCAACCAATAAGATTTAGACATGTTTAGGGTATTATTTTAACCTTATCAATTAGATTTAACTCTAAGTTAAATAATTTAACTTTTACCATGTCTTTTTTGTTTCTTTCACTATATGGTTAATACGCTTACTATAACATGCCAAACTAACCCCAAATTGTTTATTATTAATATATATATCCTTATCTACGTCATTTGGATGAACCTTAGATTTTTAGGAATAAAATAACAATTAATAATATAATATTTGATTTAAAAACTCTTTTGTGTCAATTTTGACACTATTTGATATTTGATTTTTTTGAAAGTCATAACAGAATTATTTGTTAGAACCAAGTATATTAAATCAACACTAATATATCATAGTAACCTAGAAAATTAGTGGAAATCATAAAAAGTCTCAAATTACATTCATTTGAGCATGTATAACATCAATTATGTTAATATTTCCTTAAAAGGGTAATTACTGCATCATCGTTGTGTCATAAATAAATTAATTTATTTAATGTCTAAAAATTATAAATAAAATATCATTATGTAGGAAATCTTTTTAGCTTTCTAATGAATATTTAAAATCAAATTTATCTTATGTATAACCCTATATTAAAAATGTTTTTGTAAATAAACATTGATTTTAACTCTTTTAACTCTTCTTTGAATTAAATAATAATAAATGTCCTAATCTAATCCAAGTGGACCTAAATGGTCATATTATATTCATAAGGTTGTTTTTGGCCGAATTACACCTATCCAATAGAATTAGGACATGTGTTAGGGTAATAGTAATATCATATTTACCCTTAGTTACCCTATTTACTATTAACCGTGGTAAAAAAAAAGTAAAAAATTACTATTCACCAAAAATTATTTTCATCTCATTGAACCACATTTTAGTCCTTGATATTAACCGTGTCTGTCGGATTTTCGAAATTCCATTCACAGAAGCGGTAAAATTAAGTTTTATGCAAAATTCAGTTTTTAACCTACCACTTAGTGGTTTCACTATTCATTGAAAATTGAAAGTTTTCAGAAAAATACCAAAAATTAGGCCTAAGGTATATTTGATATTATGAACTCAAAAATGATGTCTATTTTACCAAATTCAAAACATATCAGTTGCATTAACTAATTTAAAAATTAATTCTCGTCGTCAAAACAAATAGCGTGTTTTTAAGAGATAATAACTATCAAAAGATTGACACTAGTTTATGTCTGGTTTAAATGTGAAATTACATCCAATGACCAACATTGTATTAAATCGTAAAAATATATTCTAAATATACTTTAAAACCACTCAAATTAATAATTTATCTCTATTAATTATTTCGATTAAAAAAGTTGTTTTTAATTATAATTTAGTAATTTTCACTATTCATCAGAATATGGAAGTTATCCGAAATGTACCAAAATTTTACCTTAGGCTAAATTCGATACTACGAATCCAAAAATGAAGTTCATTTTGAAAAATAAGATTTACTGGATTTCAAAAAGTGGTTATTACTTTTCATAACGGCTAGTTTTAATAATATTTTTATTGCATATCGTTGTTTAGTGAAACTCGGTATTGCGTACTACACACGCTATCGAGGAAGGTCGCGAATGCGTGTAATGCAAGGCAAGTCAAGGATGTGTGTTGTGCAAGCTCCTTTTGGTGTAGCGTAAAACACAAGACATTAATAAAATTAAAAAGAATATTTTTCATAAAATATCGGGCTGTTACAGCCGCGCTGCTGAAAAGGACACAATCGGACGTGTCGCGCGCACCGCATGTCCGATGGACGTGCGGCCTTCTCCTGCATCTCAGGAATAATATTTCTATCGTTCCCGTGCGGTTTCAGGTCGTTTGGTTCACGTTTGCTCCGAATTGGACCGCCGCACGCCGTTTTGGTGTTTAATGGCGCCGGAAACGCGTTTCCGGCCGCCGCGGTCACACTGCACCTCCGAATGAGGTGCCGTCTGGCCGACCGTTTCACAATTCACGCCCCGGATGTTTTCGTACTGTTTCGTGGCATTCAGAGGTCGTTCGGGTGGTTTTGACCCCCCAACGCGCCATTTTAGCGCGCGCCGCGCTGCTGAAAAACACACAATCGGACGTGCCGCGCGCAGCGCACGTCCGATGGACGTGTGTCCTCCTCCTGCATCTTAAGAATAATATTTCTATCGAACCCGTGCGGTTTCAGGTCGTTCGGAGCACGTTTGCTACGAATGGGACCGTCGCACGCCGTTTTGGTGTTTAATGGCACCGAAAACGCGGTTCCGGACGCCGTGGTCACACGGCACCTCCGAATGAGGTGCCGTCTAGCCGACCATTTCACAATTCACGCCCCGGATGTTGTCGTACGGTTTCGTGGCATTCGGAGGTTGTTCGGGTTGTTTTGACCCCCCCAATGCGGCATTTCAGCGCGCGCCGCGCTGCTGAAAAGGACACAATCGGACGTGTCGTGCGCACCGCACGTCTGATGGATGTGCGGCCTCCTCCTGCATCTCAGGAATAATATTTATATCATTCCCATGTGGTTTCAGGTCGTTCGGAGCACGTTTGCTCTGAATGGGACCGCCGCACTCCGTTTTGGTGTTTTATGGCGCCGGAAACGCGTTTTCGGCCGCCGCGGTCACACGGCACCTCCGAATGAGGTGCCGTCTGACCGACCATTTCACAATTCACTCCCCGGATGTTGTCGTACGGTTTCATGGCCTTCAGAGGTCGTTCGGGAGGTTTTGACCCCCAACGCGCCATTTCAGCGCGCGCCGCGCTGCTGAAAAGGACACAATCGGACGTGCCGCGCGCACCGCACGTCCGATGGACATGCGGCCTCCTCCTGCATCTCAGGAATAATATTTCTATCGTTCCCGTGCGGTTTCAGGTCGTTCGGAGCACGTTTGCTCCGAATGGGACCGCCGCACGCCGTTTTGGTGTTTAATGGCGCCGGAAACACGTTTCCGGCCGCCGCGGTCACACGGCACCTCCGAATGAGGTGCCGTCTGGCCGAACATTTCACAATTCACGCCCCGGATGTTTTCATACGGTTTCGTGGCATTCGGAGGTCGTTCGGGTGGTTTTGACCCCCCAACGCGCCATTTCAGCGCGCGCCGCGCTGCTGAAAAGGACACAATCGGACGTGCCGCGCGCACCGCACGTCCGATGGACGTGCGGCCTCCTCCTGCATCCCAGGAATAATATTTATATCGTTCCCGTGCGGTTTCAGGTCGTTCGGAGCACGTTTGCTCCGAATGGGACCGTCGCACGCCGTTTTGGTGTTTAATGGCGCCGGAAACGCGTTTCCGGCCGCCGCGGTCACACGGCACCTCCGAATGAGGTGCCGTCTGGCCGGCCATTTCACAATTCACGCCCCGGATGTTGTCGTGCGGGGGGCTGTACGGGGGTGCGAGGGGGGGGGGGGGACTGTACGGGGGTGCGGGGGGCTCTCCGGGGGTGCAAAGGCCATCCCATTGATTACAAAAGTGAAAAATAAAAGTGATAACATCTAATTAATACATATTTCTTTTATCGATACCATACAGAAATTTATAAAAAATATATTGGATAATACATAATCTATAATATCAGATTTATTGATCTGTTGGAATTAGTTCGACTTTTTCAAATGTAGAATCAGTCAAGATTATCTTCTCAATAACTCAATATGTGTATAAAATATTTAAAAGACCACCACTGATGGTAATAATGCATTACTTAAATGAATAAATACAGTACATCAATGTCAACCCTACCAGTAAAAACAAAAAACATATCTCGTGAATATATGGTGCGTCACGGGTTGTCATCACTGCTACCTCCTTCTGGTGGGCCAGGTGCCTACAACAAATAAACATTATAAATATTTTAATAACAAAAATAATTTAAATTAAATAAATAAATACAGTATATACCTGCGTCGTATGATCCCCTGTACCATCAGCTCGACGCACATATTCCCGCAGTGCTCTAACCTCAGCTGTCAATTGCGCATTTGTCTCCTCAGAAGCGCGCAGCCGTGCCTCAAAATTTGACATCTGATGTGTCATATGAGCAACAGCAGGACCGACAACCGCATCGCGTGACACTACAGAATGAGTAATCCCTGCTCCATAGGTCAAACTATAGCCATGCCAGTCCCGACCAATAATGCGATGAAAGATCTCATCCCGCCGCATGGGAAGCTGTCGCTGGTCCTCTGGCAGATGTTCTAACTCAGCTTCAAATTGATCCTGTGAAATATTTAAATATATATAAATATATATATGTTAATATATAGATTTATGTAATTATTGGTAAGTACATACACTTACTATCAATGCTGCAACCTCTGGATCATTGCGATCACGAGTCCTTATCCACACCGATATTTTATCAGTTGCCGCACCTTGCCCTCGAAACTGTATAGTAAAAGAATATAAACACAAAACAATATTAATTAATAAATTAAAAAATGAATTATATATACCTCATGTCAGATCTGAGACACATGACGAGTCCCGATCCTGTGAGCTGGTCCCTGCAACGCTCGATTTTCTGAATGGCGTGTTGACACCTCCTACATTCAATTCATTCAAATTTCAAACAAATCACATATTCTTGAAAATATATATACAGCAAAATAATTAATATACAAACCGCCACACCCTCAGTAGACCAATATGCAACCAAGTCACGCCACTGAGCCGGGAGGACACCTCTCGGGACTTTTTCTAAAATGTCAAGGGCACCCACATTTGGTACCCAGTGGTTCCTCTTCACTTTGCCTTTATAATCTTTCCACAGCTTATGACATTTTCTCATACACACGGGCCAAAACACTTCAGGGCATACTTTCAAATTTTCCTATAAAGAAAATAATCAAACATATTAGTATTCTTTATAAATAGAAAATAAAGTAAAATTATTTTCTTACCTGAACCTCCCTCCATAGACGATCTAATGTGTCCTGAGGGATATAAGCCCAATCACGCGTGGTCAATGGAAATCGATGTGGGTCACGTATGATATGACCCAGATGACGAATAAATGTCGGGGAATTCGGTCCCACGGGATGAAATACCTCATCAAATGAAACATCTATCGTCGTGTCGGAATTCCATGATAATATGCCACGACCAGGGCCTCTCCTGCGAGAGGAAGAAGCAGCCGAGTCTGATCCTGTTGAAAACAATTTTATATATAAATTGACAATTTATATATATATATATACATATATATGTCAATTACATAAAAAATATAGACAATGACATTCAAACATACCTCGACCCTGAGACGTAGATGCCTCAGATGGATGATGTGGATTTTCTGCCTCTTCCCCTGACATGTCTGCAGTCATACAAAATATCAGTAATGAGTCCAAAGTGTTTAAAAGATAAATTGGATTGTTCTTAATAAATCAAACTTGTACAACTGTTAATCAAACAAAAAATGGATTGAATAATTAGTTGTGAATGAATTTTAAAAAATCAGAAAGTTAATCAATCTAAATATTTATGACTGAATTAATAGGGGGGCTGTATGGGGTGCGGGGTGGGGTGTCCGGGGTGTGGGGGCCTGTCCGGGGTGCGGGGGGGGGGGGGGGGGGGGGGGGTTGTCCGGGGTGCGGGGGGGGCTATCAGGGATCAGAGGGGGGTGTCCGAGTGCTGGGGGGGCTGTCTGGGGTGTGGGGAGGCGTCCGGGGTGCGGGGGGCGGTCCGGAGTGCATGGGGGGGGGGGGGGGCTGTCCGGGGTGCGGGGAGGCGTCCGGGGTGCGGGGGGCGGTCCGGAGTGCGCGGCGGGGGCTGTCCGGGGTGCGGGTGCCGTCCGGGGTGGGGGGGGGAGGGCCGAGAGGCCGGAGGGCGGCAGCCGGAGGCCAGAGGGCGGCGGTCGGAGGCCCGAGGGCGGAGGCCGGAGGCCGGAGGGCAGGCGGCGAGGGAGGGCGGGCGGCGGGGGAGGGCGGGCGGCGGGGGAGGCCGGGCGGCGGGGGAGGCCGGGCGGCGGGGGAGGCCGGGCGGCCGGGGAGGCCGGGCGGCCGGGGAGGCCGGGCGGCCGGGGAGGCTGGGCGGCGGGGGAGGCCGGGCGGCCGGGGAGGGGAGGGCGGCAAGGGAGGGCAGCGAGGGAGGGAGGGGGTTAGGGCACTGAAGGAGGGGCGCGGGGGGGGGGGGGGGGGGGGTGCAGAAGCCCCCCGTTTTTTTTATGTAGGTTAGCGACCTCCATTGGCGGTCGCTATTGTTTAGCTTTAGCGACCGCCAATGGAGGTCGCCCGAGTCTGGGGGCTCCAATGCCCCCTTTTCTAGTAGTGAATCATTTTCATGAATTAGAATAAATAATTGGTTTAACCTACAAAATGTTAGGTAATTGGATATGGTTGAGGAAGAACTTCATTGCCTATCTGAATGTGATGAGATAGGTGTACTTCTAAGTGTTGGATGGGGATTTTCAATGAAAATTCATTGTGATCAAATCCAGATTCCTAAATTTTAATTAAATGGTTTGGGTCAAATTTTGGACCATTAGTGCTGGAAAATTTTTTTATTAGATGTATAATGTTTATAAACATGTCATTAGCATATTTAGGATTGTAACTTCATGTTTTAAAAGGCAATTCTGATTGTGAAGTATTATAAATTGAAAATGGATGTTTGAGGAAAGAATATATGAAAGGAATAACCCTAGTTTAGTTGATAGAATAGATGAAGATGTTATAATTAATCATGTCAAATGATCCCAATATATAATATTTTATACTTATTGTCTTTAGTTAGGAGTGTTGAGATATGTTTTTCTGGGTTATAGACCATACGTTTAAAATAGAACGTAGAAGCATGTTGGGTGTCTAGAGATGCAACATAACTATTTGGATGCATTTAATGACTCAAGTAGATCAGATTTTATATTTTTGTTCTCATGAAGACTTCCCAGAGATTATTTTTTTTTGGCGGGGAGGTTTCATGATCCCATATTTTTTTGGTATGATATTTTTAGATGGAATTTTAATTTACAGTTATTGGATGTGTCAGTTTATTATAAGACATTTAGAATTCAAATTTTAAGGTATATATTCCTATAAATAATGTTTTTCAACATGGTTTTTATATTTTAAAGTATATTATAGGTTATGGGAACATTCGGGTGGTTCTATAATTAATTATGTTGTTTTGAATGAAAAATCGGCATTGGGACCACATTTGGGGCACAGTTAGTGAATACCATCCAGCCAAACTCTTCAGCATAATTTAGCTAGGCACATAGTTGGATTGAACTTGTGACATGATAGTTATAAATACATGTTTAATAATATTTAACTTAATAAATTTTATTGAAATGTCTCTTTTTTCCTAAATTTATTTTTAGACATTATTTAGGGAAATTCAAAGACAAGGCACTGAGTCGATGTTTGATTCCGAGGCCCGATATGCCCAAAAAAGTTCATTGAAAATTATTATGTTTATAATATCATGAACATCTTATTTTTTTTGAAAAATTTGAAGATCTTTTAAATTGTTTCCTATATCCTGAATTTTGAGGTCACTGTTTTGTTCAGATTGGCAAATTTACGTTACGTGAGGCATAACACTGGTCATTGTGGGTAGACTGTGAAAAATAGTTTTGGGATGTAATGTTAAAAACATTAATTATATATGTTTTTTAAATTTCCAAAACCTAATAAATAAATAATGGAGACTCTGATTGGAAATTTGACACCACGGTTGAGTTTTTATGTGATGTATTCCCTATTTCCAACTAAACATTAGTCAACAAGGATATTATGTGGGAAACAATAGAAATGGTGTAATCATCATTAAATAATTTATTGATAAATTATTTTTTTGATGGAGTGATTATTTCCATTGAAATCCTACTTATAAAAAATACCAGATTAAGTTTCATAATCTCAAGAACTTTATTGAATCCCTAGGGAGAGCATTTAGGAAGAATCCTCTTGAATGGACGATGACAGATCAAAGATCGGATCGTAGATCATCCCCCCAACAATGTTGGAAGATCTTGTCAACGAAGAAAATGAAACTTTTCCCCATCAATGATAAATACAAACACAAGGAATGGTATTATGTTTTATGGTGTTTTTTTCCAGCTCTTAAAATTAATGAAGATTTCATATTAACCCACAAATATTTTGACCCACAGTTAGATCATTCATACTGGATGGATTATATTATAGGTTATCAAGTGTTTTGTCCTTGTTTTATGAACCAAAATTCCCAATCATATTCATTGGAAAATAATGCATCGAAAACAATGTTAAATACATTATTTATCTTCATTTCTTCATCTTATATTCATGTTCATCATTTTTGGACCACTGTGTGTGTGGACCAGCATTTTTTGGTGGTTCCGAGAATGATCTGACCCTTTGATTCAAGGAAAACAGACCAAACAGACCAAAGAATGGTAGATCTAGACCCTAGGAAAATATATCTACAATAATACCAAATTTTGGCCATCATTGGAGTTTCATTGGTCAATGGAAGGGACCTACAACATGGGTCTAGGGAATAGGTCTGATGAGGCTTGGAAACGTCATACAGAGGAGGCTAGAGGAAATGGTTCCAGCCAGTTCAGCAATGCGGTGTCGTGCATCTAAGGTGCAGTATAGGAAGTGAAGAAGGGATATATTATTTTCTTGCAAGAAAAATAAGGAGGATATTTGTAGGGTTTCCACCTTAGGCGCAACACAGTTGACGATCATTGGTTGTGGCCAAATGTTATCACCTTGATGGGGGGAAATGACATGAGGTCATTATGGTGAGTTGGGATGTGGCTTCATGTTTCATTGGAGGAACTTATGATGGTAGCACCGATTGGTTGGTAGATGGTGAACCAACTGTGTGGAAAAAATGTGTCATCATGTGGGTCAGGGAGGCACATAGCCAAGGTGGACCGCATGCGGTGCAACTAGCTGTCCCATATGACGGTCTAGACTAGGGGAGCCTCACCACTCTAGCGGCCCAACATGATAGACCCAACATCCCACCTAGATGTTTCCAATAGGCCCAACGAGTCAAGACGATAGGTAGATCCAATTTTATTGGGGCTAGACTAGGTCAGGTTGGGTTATTAAGACTAGGTCTGGTCGATCCTTGTTTGGTGGGTCAGCTCGGACTTAGACTAGAACCAGGTCAGTCTGTTTTATGAAAATAGTTGTATCATTCAATCCGAGTGTTAGTTTGATGAGCGATTTGTGGATTTGGGACCCTTGTGATGAGGGTGTACTTTTTATATTCAATAAGTTAGTTTTTTTAGAATTTTTTATACGATTTAATGTCTCATAAGGTTGTTCTTCTTAAAACAAGTATGCTATGAGCATAATCTAGCAGAATGGGGTGACCTTGAGACTATAAGTCTTATCATGACCATGTGACTTATTGAGATTGGGATCCTTCTCATAACTATTTTGGTACTCCACTTTCCTTGTTGGGTGATGGTCCTCTACTCACTATGTGGTACTCCCCTACATAGTTAGAGAGTGGGTCCTCGAGACTTAGTGCCTTACCAAGACTGTGTGTCTAATTGAGACCGAGTGTCTTATTGAGACCGAGGGTCTTATTGAGACTACATGTCTTATCGAGAATGTGTGTTTTATCATGCATGGGTGATTCCTTTATTTTAGATAGAGCTTCCTAAAATTTTGGAAACACATTGAAGGACTAAACCCATTCACTTGGTGTGAAGGATACCAAGATATGAGTTATATCTCCCTTGATGTACTAAAGAGTGGAATACTTCATTAAAGGGTGGAAAAACTTTCATGGGTTAGTTAGGGTAAGTACTCCATTGACTTTAGGGTACAAGAATGTTGTTAGACCCTATTATCTCTATTACTAGAGAGGATTCACGTGGTGTATTTTTTGGAGCAGTGCTCCCTCATCTCTATGATTTGGTGATGGAAATACCTCCTCACATTGGTTTCTTATCATCCATTGGGTGCATGGAAGTGATGACTGGACCCCTGGTGTTGTGAACCATGGATGGACCTAGTGAAATGTTCATAATGGAGTGCATCTCGTTGATGGGAGACATCATAGATGGGCGAGCTTGTGGTGTGTTTCCTTTTGGATTTTTTGTTATGATTGAATACATTGATGAGAATCATGTTGATGGATATGAGGGTGGATCCTAATGATACTTACTGTTAGAGATGATTATATCTAGATGTTGTTGATATATGTTTCATAAACATATATTTGTGTGTAGGTGACTTTACCTCATGTATTTTTTTGGTACACTTCTTGAATTTCATAGTTTTATTCCCTTGTGGTTTCGTGATGTCTTGCTGAGTATTTTTTTTACACAACCCTACATGGGAATTTCCCATACATGTTTTGTCTTATGTAGAAATTCAATTCATTAATGGAGTCCTTGGTGGGATAGAACCTGGTGGTGCTTAGAGATATTAGATAGTTGAGGTTTCCTCTTACGAATTTTGACACATGTCCCTATACCTACCCTCCAGGTGGGATTTTCTATAGATATGTTTTAGAAACATTTACTTTCATTTTTATGAACTCTTACTTTTGGTGGGGTCATGTTCTGGACATTATTACTTTCTAGTTTTATATTGACATACTCTATTGTGGGTATTCATATTGTTATGCCTACTTTTTTTAGTGTTATTACCTTTATTAATTTTGGGATGGGAGATGTCTGAGTGTGTGTAGGTACTTACAAAAAAGGCATCCCATTTTTTTGATATGCCTACTCGACTCTAGTTGCCCGCCCCAGGCCTATTAGAGGTATGAATGTAGTAGTCACGACATGGACCCCTCTGAGATGTATCTTGACTGTTTCATAGATAGTGAACGATCTATTAGATATTTCCACATGCTCTTATGTGGGGTGGGGTTTTTGGGTAGTGGATAACATGTGATTGGCATATAGTTTTAAAAACTATTAATCCCATTCAAAAGTGAAAAATTACTCATTTCCACAAGTTATATTTTAGATTAAATCACCCTCTTCTTTGAACATTTCCATACAAATGTGAACTCAAACACCTCTTCTCTCATTCACGTCATTAAACCCCATCAAGTTGGATGATTATTGTGGACCTACAGTGAGATTTGAGGTATTATTTCTCATATGATATCCTCTCTTGATTTCATCCTCTATTGATTCATAATTTTTTGTTCCTATATTGAGGGATATAATTATAAATTTCACTAGATCATAGTTTAATTAGATATCGATGAAGGGGATTTTAGACCACCTATTATGGGAATAACCAAGAAGGTCGAAAAAACATTTCCATTAGTCATGACATTGAGTTTTTTCATTTCTTTTAATTTCTAAACCATTAATGATTAAATTAAAATGTTTAGTGTTTTATCGGTTTTTGATTCATTTGGATTATTCATGATTCATGATTGATAATGTTTCATATGTTTTGGTTATTTTTTAGGTAATAGTTTTGGTGTGATGGGATTAATTTGTGAGATTTTTTGGTTTAGGTTGTTATGGTCTGTATTGTTTATATTGTTTAAAATTTCTATGTGTAATTAATTAATTAATGTAGGTAAAATTTATTAATTCATATGATTTTATTTTGATAAGTGACTTCGTATGTATCGAATGAGATTATGTAGGCCTTGGGAATTGTTTCCTTCTCTTACATGTGAATGGAATTTTTTATAAATGTAAGTGCATTGTTGTACTTTCTCGTTAGTACATATGCATGTGTATATAGTATCTATATGATTTTTCTCATTAGTATATGACTCTTCTATTTATAATTATTCAAATGAATTTTTTTATTACAGAAATTTTTTTGATTATAATGTTTGAATTGTAGGGGTCACCAATAACCCCAATTTTTTTTCTTTATGATGTGGACCTTGGATACGGAGGCTTAGATCCTAATGACACCGACTATTCCCTAATCCTATGATGGGGTGATGTTTCACCATGTGAGACATGGGAGAATTTTTAATGATATGTGTGGAAACACCATGGGTAAACCTAGACTGGGTGGCATTTATAGACCATCCTAGGGAGACCATTGAACAAACATAGTGGCATGACGCATATCATGCTTGATTCCTTAGTGTTATGAAAATTAAATTACATAAATTCAATGAAACCTATTTTATTATACCAATAGATGTGACAAAATAAATGGTTTGTTATTGAAATTGGTTAATGGTATTGTCCTCGTTTATCCCAAGAGGGATACATATTCAAATATATATAAACAAACCAAGGATCCCATGTATGATTCCACTATAGTGCATTGACTAAGGGACCCTAATGGGTTCCACAGTAATTGACTGATCTTGGCTGATTGTGTTATGTGTTTGGGTAGATATCATATTGTGTGGCACCTAGAACCCATAGTGAAAATGTAATCCTAACGGGTTATGGAAAATGTGATTGTTGTGTGCCTTCAACCAACCAAATTCATTTATTTATATTTTCAATTTTTCAATGTGAATACATAAATTGTTGGATATGTTGTTCATATAACTCATATCATGGGGCTTAATGTGATATTACGAAATGGGGGGTTGAAAAAATATACTTCTAGGGATCCTTCTATTGATACTACATGATTTTAAATATATTATATGATTCCTAGGCAGATTATTTAATTCATAATATGAAATTACATGGATTGGATCATCGGTTAAATGAAATCATATCATGTTGTGGGAAATAAATTGATTCCTTATATTTAATTCCTTGGATGGGATCATAGGTAAAATCATATCATATTACTTCTTGAGCGATACATTGATTCCTTATATTGAATTACATAGATCGGTTCACATATCAGATGGATTATAGAGCCCTAGGGGGGATACTTTGGTTATTTTTATAGAATACAATGGATGGGCTTATTATTCTTGAGATCATATTAA
Source organism: Viscum album (assembly GCA_963277665.1). NCBI lineage: Eukaryota > Viridiplantae > Streptophyta > Magnoliopsida > Santalales > Viscaceae > Viscum > Viscum album. The sequence continues at coordinate 862,112,628 of OY728151.1, forward strand.
CTCTTCAAAAACACTTTGGTTCTTTATATGAATCTACTTGTACGGGATCATATGTTAAATGAAATATTATTATTCTAGATTTATAATGGGCCCTTTAACAGGCCATTTTTATACAGGGATTCCTTGGTCATATGCCTTGGGTCCTCACATGAACTCATATATATATATATATATATATATATATATATATATATATATATATATCGGTGTGTGTATATGTGCGTGTGTGTATAGATATATAGATATATATATATATATATATGAGTGTGTGTGTGTGTGTGATGTCATATGTTCTAAGACATTCCATCTCTAAATGTTAATGTTATGGTCGACCAACCTCATGAAACCAAGGATCATTTTCATATTTATATTACTTATGTTTAGTTTCCTTCACATCATTTTTTGTGTATGAAAAAGGCTCGACACCTTCCATGATTATACATTTACGATAACATATCCTATGTACGACTTTGGTAATTTAATTTATTTATATTAGTTAGTGTAAATTATTACTATTATCATATGGAGTAGCTGATATATACATACACATCATTTACAGTATTATAAAATTACCATTTTGTGGGTTCCCAAATGATTTTTATACCCATAATCAATTCAAGACGGCATCACACTAGTGTAAAAGAGAATAAATTCACTTTTTATTCATGAACTGGATGCACTGAACCTTGGGACTAGTTGATCAGGATGGCCAATATATATATATGGAGATTGGTTATGAGGTTTGGATTAGAGAAATTAGTACTGAAATGTAATTTTATTTCTATTTATTCTATTTACTAATGTATATGTGATCATCCTAGTGGGTGATCAATTTTTTATGTATCAAATGGTCATTTTCTATTTTTCCAAATTTCATTTATAATTTCATACCTATTTATATTAAATTCATAAGAACTCTAATTATTTACTACTCTTCATGATGATTTCCATTTATGTTTTTTCCCACTCTAGTGTGAGGGTATATCCTCCCCATAAACATACCTTTGGCCCTCACTTCTAGTCAGAAACCACAAGCAAAAGGGGAGGTATGATTTTGGACTTCTCACCCACCGGATCAGTATCATTTTCTATCGTGATATGGGTTGGGAGGTTATAAAGGCACCCACTAAAACATCTCATCCCATTATGGAATATATTCATTATTAGTAAATTATTCATCATAAATTATGTTATAGCATCTCCTCTAATTTAATGACTTACAACATTATTCATAACTAATAACATTAATAATGTTACCTTTTTTCTCATTTATTACATCCTGTTATTTTATTTCCTTTATATAAAAACATAATTATATCATCTAGAGATATCTTCGAAGATCTACTCTTGGAAGTGACTTTAATGAATAAATAGATTGTAACATTTCATTTCACATATTTAATTATCTTTTAATTGTTTTTTCTGTGATTATGCTCCTCATGATTATTTTTTTAATTCTATTACATGACATTTTCCATACAAAATTCATCATATTTTTATTTTTTATTTAAATAATCATAATTTTCATAAAATATACATAGAAATAAGTTTATTTTAATGAATTTCAGAATATATATTTATTTTTTCAACAATCATTAGGATGATTTATTGGTAATTTCATAATTATTTCATTTCATAACTAATGTTTATATCCCTCATTTTATCAAAATATTTGAATTTAATTTATAAAATTAATATTTTTACTCATTTATGAAGTAATAATAATATTTATCAGTCCATTTTATTTATTTAATTTTGTTTTGTATCATAAAAATATTATTATTTTTATTAATATTAATAATTAATAATAATATTTATCACATTTGAATTTAAAATCCCACTCTAACTATTCAGTTCAGGTAAAGTTCATTTCCATTAGTAAATTCATTTCCAATTTACTAAAAGAAATCATTTTTTTATTTATAAAGTGCATAATTTGATATATTCTATATTTTACATTGATCTGTAACTATATTGTTTGACCAGGTTGTTTTGGTAACATGGGATAATTTAGAGGAAGCACCACCTACCTAGAATAATGAGGGTTTGGGGATCTAAGGCCCCTGAATTTTATTATAAAACAACATGGTTTTTACAATAATATGTTTTTATACATTTCACATTGTATTTATCTTGAAAAACAATTCATAAATCCATGTTATTAGCTATATTAAAATGGGGTCATATAAAAAAATATTTCTTGAGTGATGTTTCTTCACAATAATAGGTTAAATTTCACATTAATGGACACTCGAAGGAGATGAAAATTTATTTCACACAAAAGGGTTTTCTAGCACATAAATAAATTATTTTTTTATCTATATAATTAAATTAAATATTTCTACTCGAATATTTTTTTCGTCTCCATTGTATCAAAATCCTTAGATCTATCCTCGAAAAAAATTAATTATTTATCCCTTGTGTGGATGTGGTGTATTCTACCCAAAACACATAAATCAATATTTTTTCCATTTTTTCGTTATTGTAACATTTTTCCAAACATGAAAAATTCATGTATGGTTTTATATTCAAGTGTATGATAATGTTCAAGATTAATATAACTGGGTAAAAAAATACATATTTATTATGTTAATGCGAATGAGGTTATCTTTTTGAAGATAAAGTTTAAATCTTTTCTATATTAGAATAAGATTCGCATACCATTAATATAGAAAATTTCGAAATAATATCCATGAAGTATTATAAATTATTATATTGATTGTACCTAGGTATTGTATGATTGAAATTATAGATGAATATCATATTCAATATCGATATATTGAAGGGAACTATATGACTGAGGAAGGATTTATAAAAAAATTATGAAAATGAATCCATATCAAACAAGGTCAACTTTATGTGTAAATTATTTGACTAAAATATGGTACATGCTAATTCAAGGTCAGACCATATTCATGAAATTAAAATCATTTCATATCTATTTAGTATTATACATATTTATTAAATGAATAAAATCCAATTATCTTATCATCACACCTGGAAAGATATAATGTGATGGTAATAGTGGTGATTGATTCCTCTAGAACGCCTAAATTAAAATTTAATGAAGTTCTTCATCAAATCATTAGTGAATTTTTTTAACAAAATAGAATAAGAAATTATATAAATTATTTTAATGTTCAAGAAGATTTCAATTATCAAATCATGGAAACTCAATATTCATATTAAATTCTGGAAGATAGTGCAAGTATTAATTAAAATTATAAGGTCCCATATGTTGATGTTGTTGGACAAAGGGACATGTTAATAAGTACTGTAGGAAAAGAAAAAAGTATTAAACAGTGATATAACAAATAGTATTTCAGAAATCATTTTTGGTGAACTAGTGATCACTATCAATTGTGAAATATGGTTTATAATGTTACACGACAACGCTTCATCCAATCCAACGACAGAGAAAGAAATATACAGATTCTCATTAAAGAATATTTTGGGAAGGCAAAACACAATTTAGAAAAAACATATCAATATTTTTAGAAAATGTTTTTTGAAAATTAAAACACCAAATATAAATTTATAGATATTCAGTAATGTTCAAAATATTCTTGGATTTCAAAAAAATTTTAACTATTAAAAAATGAACAAAAATGGATATTTCACAACATTTGTAAAGGGTTCCAGGAAATTCAAAAAAGTTATATTGCTATAGGACATGATTGAATAGTAGAAAACCTTACATGAATTATTATTAAAATTATATGGTGATATATTTGAATTGTAAAATAAATTAAAAAACCAGTAATTATTTATTCATTTATATTAGTGAAATGGGATTAGGGTCATAAAAATTAATGTAATGCATCTATATATGAAATTGTTAGAAATTAGATTTTTCTGGGTTTGTTTTCAAAAAAATAAGTCAAATGGTTCCATTATAAATGGTGTAAGAATATTAAATGTTGGAAAATGAATGATGACATATTTCTATATATGGGAACTCATGCTAGTACCATCCCTGGGTTGGACATTGTTACTAACAAAACCTTAATACCACTAATTTGATGCCTAATTTAGCCCCTAGAAAGACCTGAAGGGCATTACGAATCCCTAAATTCTAGATAAAAGTACTTGTGCATCATGAAATAAAACATGGGAATAATATTTCACAAATAAAATTTAAAAATTAACCATTGTAACATTGGGAAATAATTATCAACTCACAAAACAATGAAAATTGTAGCTGGGCATCGAAAAATAACAAATGTAATCACAAAAAACCAGGAAATTTATATACCATGTATGGAAAAATATTATAAAATAAATAAAAACCTAAAGATATAAAATATTAAACAATTGAAACAACTCATATTAAAATAGTACTAGGCCACTCATCACATCTTGAATCACCTACCATTGGAAAAAAATCATGAACCAAAAATTAAATTATAAATAGAACCCAATAACCTGTTTAGAATCATTAATAATGAACACACTTAGTGTTGTGTATATGGTTTGTGAAAATTGGAACATAGTAGGATCCCACTGATGTGTCAATGATAATTATTCCATAAATAAATTCAATAAAACTAATGTGAATTGAAAAAAAGAACATTTTTTCCATTATAATAAAAGAAGATTTTGAATCCCATAATTTTTAATGAAATAAATTCCATAAAATCATTTTCGGAGTGATAAATTGATACACCAATACTTTTTCCATTTGAAATCCATTTAGAAATATCATGTTAAAACATAATGAATATCTTGATATAAAATAACATTTTATGAGAATATTTGAAAATTAGTTCAAAAGGTAAATCCATTAAATAATAATGAAAATATGAGTTTGCACCATGTATCAAGGATAAGTACAATATAAATAATAAGGCCTCATATTATAGAGTATATATTATAAGAAGTAATTACATATGTGGAAAAAGTAGTGTCAAGTAACATACAAGATACCAAAGTCGTATATAGACTATAAAAGTTATGTTATCCCAAGTAAACCCAATCTAATGTTGGGATTACCCAAAATCGAAGATAATAAATCTCATCACCGACTATATACAAATTTTGTGCCCACTAATTTCAGAAGCTTTTTGATTCCACACATAGATGATTCCTCGAAGAATATCCCTATCATGGGCCCATGTTCTCTAGGTATATACTAGATATTGTGTGAGTGTAACTAGAATAGCATATATCCAGGTCACCCCTATATCAACCCAAGTTACCATGATCAATCAATGGATGTGAGTGAAATAAAAAGTAACAAGGATTACACTTGGGATGTAGATCAACATAAATATTCACAATTAGCATTTTATAGGAAACAAAAACCAGAACTCACCCTAATGCTACTCTCTCTAAAAGATAACAATCCCTTATTTCATCATATGAGACCATGTGCACGAATCACCATTCACTATGGAAAAATATGTATTAGGGGTTCCTTAAATAATTTAAACACTAATAATAATAGGATTGTAAAGTGCTCTATGGTTTTATAATAAAATATAACATATAAAACCATTCCCTTTCAATTAATGAATTATTATAATTAATAAACTATTCCAAAATGGAAATATACAACCATTTTATTTAAAATATTTTTTAGTGTTACAAATGAGACTTTAATAAAAAATAAAATGATATTCCAATCAAACTCTTTAATGTTTTTAAAATATCATTACAACTAATTTTTCAAAAAATACTGTTATGAGTCATTATTCAAGTCATTCAAAAGAATATTCCAATGAAAGAGATATTAATATACATGTAATTAACTTTAATTAATCCACCCATCCTCATTGAAAGATGTATATATATTTTAATAACCAAAACCTTGAATATATACTATTTTAAAACATCAATAACATCATCTAAAACACATAAAATTTATCAATTATTATTAATAAAACTATGTTTCTATCAGAAGAAATGCTCAAATCCCTAAAATTAGTAATGCATTCATGGTTTTGTTTTTATGACAATTAGATATTGATGCATTGAAATATAAATCTAGATCTGGCAATAATTCAAATCATTTTTCCAAAACACTTTTAGGAAACTGAATATTTTTTTTATAAAGTAATTGTTTTTAGAATGTTATCGGTATTTAATTATTTTTTTCTGATTCATTAGATATCATAATTATAGTGATAAATATATGGCATCTAATGAAATAATATTTTTTGAATAATATACATCTAATTTTTATTAAAACAATATTATTTATATAGTAATGTTGTTGAAATATTCATTGAAACAGGTTTTGAGAGTGTTGTTTTTCATGTTTTTACTCTTGGGAATTAATTTCATCAAAATTCCACGTTTTCATATAAATATTTTTTTTTCTAGATTTCAATTTTAAATAATCAATATATAAATTAAAATAAATTTATTTTGAAATTTATTTCATTTTTTTAATTATAAATTTCTATATGTCATTAGTTCTATTGTAGGGTCAGATCCGCAAATGTAGTAATTCACATATGCAATTAGCTACGTAGCCAAATATATAGAGTAGTTAATCACATATGAATTTTTTCATAAAGGTAAACTGCAATGATACCCATTCCATGTAACCATAATTACCAATGTCCAATATATTTAAATGTTCCCAAATCCTCATTGGGGAAATGTAGAAGCCGAAAGAAATCTAAATTTTAAATTGATCTGCATATATGAATTTTTCAACCACATATCCAATCCCAATTACATGTTACTGAGTCTATAGATATTTTACATGTGTAAATACCATCAATTGATCCATGTATCAATTTAAATTCCTTGTGTTTTTTAATTTATGGGATTACTTATATCCATTTAAGAAAATTACCCTCAAATATCAAGCTGGGATTGAAGAATGTAATCTCTAGAAAATAATATTTTCATATCATCATATCATTGATGTAATAAATCAAATATCAAACTATTTGGTGATATTCTATTTTCTAATATAACCAAACCTATAAAACATGTTGGAATATGGTGATGATGTAAATTTTTTCATTTATCTTCACTATGTTTTCAGTTTTTGTTACAAAACTTGTTGTTTCTATTTAACGAGTTTTCCCCAATTATACTTTAGTAGAGTTAGAGTAATCAATGTAAAGGTTGATGATGATGAAACTAAATTCAAACCAAGATCAATGATGGGATAAAGGATTATGTTTATTTATTAAGTATTGAGTTATTGAATGATAAATAAAAATAATTAATTCTCCACATGGTGTTATGAAGTTTTCATTAAGGGATTACAAACGGAGAACAACATCACTCATGTTTTTCTTTGTGAGGATACCTATTTACGGAAAAAGAATATCATTCTCAATGTATTTGTAGGGATTCATTATTCATATAGGTTTTACATTATTATAACTTATATGATGAATATATGATATAGTATGATGAATTCGAGTAAGGTTTTATTAATTAATGGTTATATTGTTTAAAATATAGGTTTTCTAATATTTGTATTCATATGTAGTTCGATCCATGATGTTGAATTAGGGGGGGTGAACTGTTCCCAATGATAAAGATATAATAATGGAATGGGATTCGTAAAACGTTTTTATATAATTATTTTAATTAATATCCTTCCAATTTTTTTGTGATAATTATGTGTGAATCTCTATGATGACATTTGTAAATGAGTGTATTTTAAATATTAAACTCAAAATGATAGATTCCATATTATGAAACTAATTCTGAAAAAATAAAACCGATTAAAATATTAAATTGTTATTGAAGAAAAAGTACTACTAGAATGAGAATGTATGTTGACATGCATTTGTCCACTAGTATTAAATGATGAAATCAAAAATAATTGTTTATAAAATTAGTTTTATCCCCATAGGGGAACATGATAATATGAATTAGGTTAAAGGTAGTTTGTAAAAAAATAATTGCAGTGTCGGTTAATCATACATTAAAATAATGTTATGATTAATTTACGAATTCATATGTGGGTGTGGAAAGTTAAATTATAATAACCAATGTATTGATCATAGGTACAAAATCAGTCCAAATTAATGTGTATTTAGGGTATTGAAATTTTCAAAAGGGAATCTTCTCATTTCTAATTCAGATTTGACAACATGGTAAAAGCTCACATAGGGAATTCTCAACTTCTTATTATATTATTAAATATTTTATCCTTTTTTAATAAATAGTGAGTGGAGGTATTTTTTGAGGAAAAAATTACATTTTATTTCCATGAATCTTTTTCTCTCTCTATAAATTTCCCTATCTTCCCTCATCTATATTTCTCTATTAGTAAATTAAATGGTGTCATGTTTATTATTCACATTTTTGGTGTCTAATATAGAACATCCATTAATGGTGGTATTTCTTGTTGAACTAGTTATAAGGGGTGATCCAAGAAATTTATTCTTGATAAAAAATAAGTTTATCATTTTCTTCTTCAACACTCTGTGAGTATTATAAATGTGAAAAAGGGAATATGATAACAAAATCCTTCCCAAAATGGGTTGATACTCTCTTCTTATCTATCAATTTCACTCTTTTTTATCTTTGTCATTTTATATACTATATTAAGATAGATTATGTGATATCAAGATATTATGATGATCACTATTTAAAGACTACCTTGTCTGTAAAGGTGGATTGATCATGTGATTCATTCAATGGTTAAGAGATATGTCATTTATAAGAATGCATCTTGTAAATATTTTATAATTATTTATAAGAGAATGATTTTTATGTTGATAAAACATGTACACATATTGTATCACTATTTTCTATTGGAATAATATTACATATCAATTATAGGAAGTATATGATTGATAATTATAGGGATATTTCAAATTCTTGCTAACATTTATTCCTTTATACTAATCAATTCTTTCTTTTCTTTTCTACTTTTCATTTTTCATATTTTCATAAAAAATTTATTCCGTTATTCATTTAATTAATTAATTATAAATAAATAATCTATATTATTTTATAATATTCATTGAGGTAAACACACTACCTAATTTTTTCTAGCCCCATAGTTAGACAATGTGATATATCTAGAAAAATAAGAATTTTTCCTTTATTGATCAGCTGGGAGGATTTTCAAATTTGAATTGTTTATGGACAAGCATATATTTTCATATGATACTGAATTTTAAATGTAGAACATCAAAAAAAACACACACACACAGATATATATATATATATAATAAAACCAACAAAATGATTTGAAGTAAATGTATGATTTTTTACCTATAAAATTTAAGAATTATTTAATATTTTGAGTGAAGAAGAGTTTCATGAACCCCATGAAGATTATAAAGAATTAATGCAACCTACTATGGAATCCGTAAAAAATTAAACTCAACAAAATTTTACCCATTTTTCCTATTTTTGTGGTGATGTTTAAATAGATGAATTCCTCCATCAATTTTTTTTTCGAAGGGGTCAAGGTAATTGAAGCAAGGATTAAATTTAAAAATTTTCATACACTAAATTGTTTTTAGGGCTTTTTAGAAATAAGACATATTGAATTGGATAAATCTACTAATATTTTTTAAGATAAAATTCTTTGAAATGTTAAATGTGATGTAATTTATGACACTAAATTATATTATAAATTTTCCATTCTGGAATAGATAAAACCAGATAAAAAACCATTATTGAAATATCAAAAATATATATTGATAATTTATTATTTCATGTACCACTAGAATCATAATTAGAAATATGGGAATTGAAACACATGCCTTATAATATCTACGATTATATTAAAATAAATTAAAAATGTGTCTCATTTTAGGGAGATTAATAAATCATGGTATATGATATCCAAAAAAAAATTAAAAAGGATCCCAATTTGATCATGAAAAAACCCAAGGATCTATTCACATAAGCTATTTTCTATGATTCATTCTGTGAAGAGAGAGAATATCTTGACAGAAGATGAAGAACATGACTATGCCATGATTTCCCTAGATTTGATTCTCTGATATATGTCAAAATAACCATCAAAAAATGAATATATGTTTTAAAAAAATAATCTTTCTGTAATTTTACAAGACCATATGATGTCAGATAATGAATAAGGCCAACAAGAGTTATTTTTTAGTTTAATAATCAATTTTTCCAATAATTAATTTCCATTGAATAGATTATACAAATAGATATGTATATAGTACACTAAAAATGTGTTAGGATATATATATTTCATAATATATAAATTTTTTTGAATTTTTTTTAATAAACATATGTGAACCATTTGAAATTTCACTATCCCAAACAACCACATGATGAACGGTTTCTTGGTTATTTCATAAAACGTAGATAAAATTGTTCCCCATCTATGGCCCAGCCTAAAATATTTCACAATTATATACAACACACATAGAATAAACATATTAAATATAACACAATTTATATTAGCAAATTAATGTTCAAACCTAAAAGTGACATAATGAAGTGAAAATTCTACCCACCATGTCACTTTTTGTCCCCATAATGTCTCTCATACAATGATAGAAATAAATGAGACAATTTACATACACACCTGAACCATGAGGTGGGAAGTTTATAAAATTGGTAAATGTTATCCATAGAATAATCTATTAATAAAAATATTACAAATGTAAATTGGATGAATAATCACATGACTCCTCAATCTAGATACACCAAGATCACACCACATCTTCAAAAAAATTAACATGGCCATAAAGGATGAATATTAAAAGAGAATGAGATACCAAGTATAAGACTCCTGAATATTTAAATGAAGGTTTATAAAAATGTGTAATAAGGATAAGGTATCTACTATGTTGACAATTTATACAATATGAAAGAGTACCTCTCATCCCTTAACTATGGCTGACCAAAACGTAACTTATTTTAATACCAAAGGAAGAAACTCATTCAATACATTTGATCAATTCTAGAAGATACCTTGACCTAATTATCCAATCTATTCTATACCATTACAATAATTTAATAGATCTAAAATTCAATTATACAATGTGTAAATACTAAATTGAAATAAATGAATTTAATCATATATCCTCCCCATCCCCCAATGAGATTATCAAATAAAAAAATTCACTGTTGAGTGCTCAATCTAATAATAATCCACTGAGAAATAGCAACCAAAATATAAATATATGTTACATCCAAGTCTAACTAGGATGTGCTCAGGATAAAATATGGAAGAAAAAGTTAAAAAAACTCAATCTTTCAAAAGGGTAAATACCCAAAACTTCGAGATATGTCGAGCATCCAAATAATATGCTAAACAAAGATGTAGAAAAAAATTAAATTACAATGGATAATAACCATCCTAAACTATATACATCGTAATTAATAAGGATACAAGAACTAATTCTAATAGAAATTGATTTCTAAATATAACAAACAGTCTATGAATTACAGAAAATCATAAAAAATAGAAATTGAAAGATATTTAAAAAATTACCTAAAAGGAATTGATTAAAATTGATAGTTCCATATTCAATTTAGATTCTTAAAAAATTTATGAAGGTATCCCATATATGCACACCTATGAAAATGTCATATATGTTTTTATACCAGATTGTATAAAATGACCATCTTCCCCACACTAGATGCACACATGATTCATCTTATTCTATTTAGAAGACTAGTTCTACTCAGTCATTCAATTCACCATAGGATCAACCAATACCTACAATTCACCTAATGATATATATCTACCTAATGGAAATATAAATGTAGTACTATAAACTTCTTGTCATTTTTCTAGATCTACTTCAATTGATATGTTTTTTTCAATAAAATATTGAAAAAAAGATTGGCTAGACTCAATGAAAAACACTAACAGTTTTGGAAAAATACCTCCTATGAGTTAAATAACCATTAATGATTCTTCATTGATAATATCATGTAATAAATATACCACACATGAAAAATATATGTTGAATTCCATAACTAACCTCGCACCTTAATGAAAACCCATGAGCTTTATAGACTTCCAAATATTATCATTCTTGGGGTATACCCATTGAATAAAAACCAACTTAATTAATTCCTAATATATGTTTTTTTCTGGTGGGACGAAATGATCTTCTCCCTCAAGACTTGATTATATACACAAAATAAATAGTTATAATTTTTAACCCCTAAATACACATGTATATTTAATTAATTCATGTAAAACAATTGCACTGCATTCGATAAACTGAAATCACCATATAATAATGGAAGATGATGATTGAATTTGACATGGATGGGGTCAACTAATATAGATTACTCTAGTTAAACAACTTTGTCCTATGGTTGGGAAGAGTCTACAAACTGAAAATTCACTTGAATATTACATAAAGGGAAATATTAAATATTGGTCAAACAAATTAATATGCTACATTTTTTAAATCAATTCTATGATATATTTCTAAACATAGTGAAATATAAACTAATATACACATGCATCATAAATCAAGTAAAAATTAAATATAAAACCAAACCCAATATAAACACACATAAAAAATAAACATTCGATTAAAATACTAAATCTCAGTCATTAAAGAATAAATAATTTAAAATAATGAGATTTTCCAAATTTCAAAACATTATATATCCATTTAAAATAATGAAATTTTATAATAAATCCAAAAAACGTAATAAAAAATTTCCATCTCATGGAATTCCATCAATGGATTATTTTCTTTCAAAATTTTCATTTTGATGACATTACTATTTTAAAACCATTACAAAACAAATATTTTAAAATATTATTTAAAAACATCACATAAAAATAATATATTATTAGTTCTTAAAAGAAGAAATTTCAAAGAAAATTGCATTTAGGTAATCGAAAACATTATTCAAATAATTCAAATGGAAATCATTTAAAATATAAATTAAATATTTCTAAATAATAATAAAAAGTCCAAAATATAAATTTGTGTAACAATATGAGAGAATGGATCAAAATTAATTCCATTATAATCTATTAAAAAATTACCCTATAAAATATGCTCATATAAATGTATTTAATTTTGAATTAGATGAACAATGAATTAAATTTTGTATTAAAGGAGAACTATGAATGGATTAGTTACATGGGCTGGTAAAACATTCATCGATCATATAGCCATTAATATATTATATTAGAGATCAACCACACAAAATCTTCACAGTATACCTGACCATATAGGCTAATCATGTAACCCTATCCATATCATCGTCCCACTGCCAAGCTCATAATAGTTCCCCAAAATCATGGATAATCTCATCCAGAATCTCAATTTAATCAATAATAAGAAATTAATAACTCATTAGATACATTATAGTCCCCACATTCCCATGTATCTAAATTTTCATTAAAAAGGGTGGTGATTAGGATATTATATTCAAACTACCTTTTGAGTCAGGTAACATTCCTAATCACCATTATAATATAAATAACCAAAAACAACCTAATGTATTTAAAACAAAGACTAAAAATATAATCTATTTTTTTGACCCCCACCCCTTGGATACAATTTTTTCTTGAACCATCCTAGAATAGAATAAATAGGATACATGGACTAGTCATTTTCAAGGACTGGAAGGTATTCTCGATCTCCCTAATATAGTGAAATTTGTCCAAAAATAAATAAATAGTATTTGGGAACAATTTTTTAAAATTAAAATATATATATTAATCTTAGTGACTCAATGGTAATAATTAACATATAAAACCATGGTAGTTTATTTAGATGTAAAAATGAAAAAATGGAACCACATAAAACCAACGAAATATTATATATGTTATTTCTGAACCAATGGATAATATACAAACATGGAAAAATACGTAAAATTAAACACAACTAAACCAATCAAACTTCTGGTCGTCTTGGAGAAATCACCACATTTCGCATCACCTACCCTTTTCCAACAAGGTAAATCCAACAATAAGTTTATCAGGAAGATTGGACACTAGTTAGCGAATCATGAACACCCCCACAAAACTAGTGTTGACTGAAGGTTATGAGAAAAGTAAATCCAAGTAGTACCCACCTAATGATTCTATTCAATTCCATATACATATTAATTCTGATATAATTAATTAAATAAAAAATGAAAAAATATTTTGTGTCATAAACAAAGTAGATAAAGTAAGACATATTATTTAATTAGAAGATAAACCATAAAATCATGTTATGAGAAATAAAGGGTTTCAAATAATAAATTATCAATTTTAAAATCTCAAGATTACAAATTTCAAATCCTTTTAAATAAAATACCATTTTTATATAATCTTTTAAATCCAATTAAAATTTATGTTCATGATATAATTAAAGAATTGTGATCTAGAAATATCATTTTGATACAAAATATAAGTTAAATAATGATTCCTCATATGAATAACCATATATAATAAAATGGAATTTCAGAAGTGTAAACTCTAGTGTTGAGTATTCATCATGTAACCAATGATAAATATTGAGTAGCAAGAAGAAACTATTTTGGGTACATCATGTATAAGATAAAATGTCCCTTAAGGGGATGTTTTAAATAATAGGATTGGATATATTTAAATGTCATGTCAACCAATTTCACATGATTCTTGGTTCTATGAAAACCCACTTCCATGGATCACGTCCCTAGATTGAACAAATATTTTCTAGATATTAGATAGGGAGTGAGCTTAACTAGTGTAGCATAAATCTTGGTATCTCATCAAGCTATTCAAGATCAAATTAAATTATAATGGAAGTGAGTGATATAACAAGATACATGGATTACAAAAATGATTCACATCAGTATCAACATTCATAATCAATATGTCAGTTCCTAGATAATTTACAACTCACCATAACCCCTAGGCTCCGTTGTAGATAGGAAACCTTCCATTAACACATATCATCATTTTCACCAAGAACCACTCATCATGGGAAAATAAAAATAAGATGGGTCTATAACAGAATTTTCACAAAATGTTCTTTAACTTCAAAATGTTATAAATTGTTCTTTGATAAAAAACACTTTAGAAATAATGAAATTAAAAATAAATATACCATTACATTGATTCAACCATTCAAAAAGGTCCATATATAAACTATATAGTTGAAAACCAATTTATTGTCATAAATGATCCAATAAGAAATAAAAAACCAAATTACAATCAATCTCATTAGAGATATAAGAATCCCATTTTAGTCATTCATTATTAAACA
The DNA here is from genome assembly GCA_963277665.1 of Viscum album. Taxonomy (NCBI): domain Eukaryota; kingdom Viridiplantae; phylum Streptophyta; class Magnoliopsida; order Santalales; family Viscaceae; genus Viscum; species Viscum album. Next base: position 862,127,759 of record OY728151.1, read on the forward strand.
AATCATTATTATTCATGCATCAATTCATTACAAAACATATTCCAATGAAAAAAAAATTAATCCATCTATAAATATATTTAAAAAATATATCCATTTTAATTAAAATGGGGATTTATATTTTAAAAAACAAGTCCCATGCCTTAGACCATTCTAAATAATCCAAAATATTTATTAGACCATGTAAAAACATTTAAATAAAACATTATATATCAAAATAAATTTTCTTAATTTTAAAATTATCAAATAAATTATTAAATAAATTAATTTTGAGTAAAATTTTCACAAAAAGGGGCCAATGATATTAAAAAACTGGAAAATCATGATTTAATAATCAATATATATATATATATATTCAGAAACACATGAATCATATGAATATGAATTGTTATAGAAACACCTACTATGAAATATCTATGATCAGACAAAATTTAATCTAAAACATGTCACCTTTAATTTAGAACACCAAGTCAAGGGAGATGTGATGATGAAAAATAATAGAACCTAATGTTACAAATTAAATCATGAAACAACACATTGTTAAATTCATAAAGGATTTTATATATTGTTAATTATAAGAAAATTTAGAATACTTGGACATTAGTTGATGAACAATTAATAATGACCCCTTACCTTGAATTATCTAGTTATGATTCTACAAGATCCATTAATTTCACTATAAATAAGGAATATATTTATAAAAATTTCTCAAGGTTTGGATTTTCTTTGAGAGGCTAAAACATTGTAGAAATATTTTGGTTATGAAGTGGTATTATATGTTTTAAAATTAATTTTTGGAATAAATAATATATATCACATGATTTGTTAAACCATATAGCTATTATGAAACTTATTTTATGAAATTTAGTAGTTTCATTTCATGGAATCATGTTTTGACTATTAATACACCACACATTAAAAATGTAATGATCCCAAATAACAAAAATTCCCATTGGTTTTTTTATAATGTTGAATAGTTTTAACAAAAAATGATTATACAAGGATTCAATATAGAATATAAAATGATTATCAAAAACACAAAGAGGAATTTATAATAAAATCATAAAAATATGTTGAAATATTATATGAATTTACAAAAAAAATATGTGAAATTGGTCTGGGGAATTAAATTTATGACATGAAATTAATTGAATCAAATTTTTAGGTATAAGTTTATTTTGCAAAAAAGTAATATATTTTTACTATATTTTATATGGAGAATATTATTTTTGATAATGAAACATGAATTAATGTGAAGTGTTTGTTATATGAATATAGTGGAATGTATTATTTCATTTAATTAAAATAGTTATACAAAAAATGGAATTCTAATAGAGAATTAAGTTCCTAAAATCCCTGGAAAAAGGTGTGAAATAGTGAATGAATGCAACATTGATTATAATTACTTGATAATGAAGCTACATGATGGAATGGACATGGATTTTTAGGAAGAATCTATTATCAATATAGAATGTTTTTTAATCAAGGCCCATATGTACGATTGGGAGAGTAAATTCTAGTGCAAGTTTATAATTTACTAAATAAAAATATTTCAAATTGTAATATCAATATTCGTGTAATTTTTAATATGAATCTTATGAAATTTCAGATAATTAGTCACCAAATTTTTTTTCCCGGGATACGATAATAAATATTTTAGTTATTACTTATAGGATGTGGAAAATAAAAATATGGTAAAGAGAAAATGTAATCTTTTATAAACACATTCTTTATGCGTATAAACATGATAAAAAATCTGATAAAAGGAAAATGTAACCCATATCCTCTGATCGAGTTGATATTAAGGGAATGACAAAATATAATGATTATAAAACTATGCTTCAGTCAGTGAAACCGTTTCTGTTCATATATCTTAGGATTAAATGAGTTTACATTGTCTTTTAAAAACATATGTGAATATTATATTCATTATATATAGTTAAATTATTTCATATAAATTAAATTTTATAAAGATTTAATGAAGTTAATGATTTTGGAAAGTATTAAGTAGAAACATATGATAAAATTTAATTATTTCATGAAAATAAGAGATTGATATTACTAAATTACCATATGGTAACACGAAATTAGAAACAATTAGTGTGAAATATCATATATGAACACAATGGTAACTGATTTTTTAATGAATAGATGGTTGTAAAAAACTTCCAAAAGAAGTATGGTGTGGGTTACATTGGAATTTCTGTCTAGTTGTTATGAAAAACACTATAAAATATTAGTTGAGTAATATAGAAATATAGGGATTACATATTTATCTAATGGATTTTATCAATTCATCAAATAACTGATACTTGTGTGGAAAAAATATATTTCGAATCTTAAAGGGTTTATTGATTCTAAAAAATAGATCATATTTTCAAATTTAACAATACCCTTAATGGGTTGAGTATGAAATAAGTAATTGGAATATAATTTTGGATTAATTCATGTGATTCAATTAATAAATGTGAGGAAACTTGGTATAATGTTTTTATTTCATATCATTTGAATGTACTGTATAATAATTTTATTACACATGGATTATATTCTCATTAAAAAGAAAAATGAGAAAATTATTAACGATTTCAAGATGAAATTTTTACAATAATTTTAAATGTAAGATCTTAGTGAGGTTAAAAATATTGATGGGAAAATGATAATAGGGGAACCTGTTAGTATATAATTAATGTTATAAAAAACATTATACTCGGAGAATCAGTTGAGGTACATCAATATATTTGAGTAAAACTGATTTTTAACCCTCTTGTGAGTCACCTCATGTTTTCAAAGGAGATATTATATAAGGATAATTATTAAAATGAATATGTATCCAAAATACATTTATGCATCAACTATAGTGAGTTTTATGTATAAAAAAGTTTTTAATATATATAATATAGCATATATAGTTGAAATTTTTAGTATGTATATTAAAAATCAATGAATGAGAAATTAAGAGGTTGGGATATGGGAGTTGATATTCATTAAGGGGGTTAAGGATCTGTATCTATGATTTAATGTATGGTTTCATTATTAGGATATGATGATGGTGACATGGGATGTGACATTTACAATTTAGTGTGTATTATAGGATATGGTTATTCATGTAGATGCTTTGTTCATAGTTTGGTATCACAATCATAGAAGATTGGGAAATTGCATCCTATGGAGGGAAAATATATTTTTCCAACAGATGAATGAATGTAGATGATATTTATGGGGAGTTTTCATAATGTTTTATATATTGTGTAAGGAGACATTTTTTTTTATTTTGATTGATAGAGTGAAATATATCATTCAAATAATCAACTATTTCATCTCATTAAAATGAATATTTATCTAAAATATCATTTCACTGGAGATTTATTGGTGAATTGATTGTTGTGATTAAAGAAGATTAATCCAACCTTGATTCATGATCACATCATAATGTAGATATTGAAGGTTCCGGGCATAGAAGAATATCATGGGTGGATGTTCCCACTTGGCTTTTTGTAATTAGCAATGATCAATCTGGGATCAATACAATGATAAATGCCAGTCTCCACAGATCGATTCACAGAAATATACAATGAAGAAGAAAGGTCCCAGAACCACAAAAGTGGATCATCACAGGTTGATTATAATTAATTTAATTAATTGAGAAGAAGTTCATTTTTGGTGTTCTTTCTTCTTTGATATTTTTGATCACATTATTATGTGATTTTTCATTGCGTCCCATAAGCCAATGGTAGACTTCCTCTATTGATAATCCACACGTGCACCACATATTTCTAGACTTCGCCAAAGGTGTCTCTGGTTGCTACCATGGAGAAACCTTTGATTGATTTTCCTACCTTAGATCATCTTGATCTGATGAATAGGATCTCTCTCAGTCTTGAGAGCGTTCTTAGAGGACGGAGTTCTTTTATTCTTGGGATAATTCTCCATAATTTTTGTGCACAATGATTCTCTTGTTGAAAAAGGGTTGGGGTTGTGAGGATATTTATAATCGGGTTTGAGGTTGTAGAGTATGATAATAAATAAGTGTGTTGAGTGTTTTATTTATTTCATTGACTCTTATTTATAATCCCCTATTTTGAGTAATTAATTCCTTGACATGCGGCCACACTGATTATAATAAATATTATTTAATAAAACAATATTATATCCTCAAAATCCCGACTCGAATACAAAACAGCGTTTAGTCATTAATACATGGCATGTACTTGTTTTCCATAAAACTACATGATGTTTAATCATTAATACATGGAATTTACTTGTTTTTAATTTCCTTTCCAAAATGAAAACTACATGGCATGTAATCATTAATACACAGCGTGTACTTGTTTTCATGATAAAATACAAGGTGTGTATTCAATAATACATGGCGTGTATATCTTGTTTTTCATTTCCTTCTTCCTCCATAATTAAAATGAATTAGTCTTCCTTGAATAATTATTAAACCACGTATGGGAATAATCATTATTATACTTGAGTTACTTGGATACACATAGTGAGTTACCCTCTTGGCCTCTTTCTCATTGGCATTTGGCCAACTTGCCTAATGTCCTAGATTAATGTCTAGAAATGGGGTAAGGAACCCAAGAGAAATAAGTTGACGTCACATTGACGTGTAACCTCATGTGAATGATTACTGTGTAATTTAATCCCTTTATCTCAATATCTCATCAAGAAGGGTTCATGGGAGTGTCATAAACCTATATGCTTGATCTATCATTCTTTGACTTCCAGAAATAAACTCGTCAGACACTATGGCCATGGAATTTATTGGACATTTCTATTTCAAACAAAGTGCCTAAGATATTTTCTTCCCTAAATATGTAAGGGAAAAATCCTTCCATGACATATCCATTAACAACATGTCATTCATGACGCACCCAATGTACCCTACTTTCCACCAACTGTCTTCATGAAAGTTTTCGTCAGCTAATCTAAGTGAGAAAGTCATGACATGAGTTAATGATAATCTTCCAGTCTATGGACCATTACACATGCTCGTAGATTGTAATTTCCGATGAAAAAATAACAAGTAGAATTGCTTCTAGCAGGTCTATTCTCAAAATCTCCCATCTTGGAGATTACCAAGTGCAAACTCCATGAGAGAGAGTCTCATCTTCTTATGTGTACTCGAACATGACGATATGTATACTATGTGTCTTATTATAGTATGTTATTAAACCATAAAACATTATTTAAGAATATTGTTATAGCATTTCAGGGTTCTCATCATAGAGGGGATCTTGCATGACCTTATCAATGAAAATAATATTCCATGACTTTATTGTATTATTGTAATGCAGAACAATGAACACTATATAATAAGTGTTTATTAATGTAATAAAAATAAAAAACAGCTGGTTATCAGGAAAACAACCCTTAAAAACTCCCACTTGGACTATAGCCAACTACTTACGTCTCTTAGTTTTCTAGACCTCACATGATAATTATGATTCTGCTGAGTCAAGGCATTATTCAAGGGGTTTTCCAGATTGTATTCCATGGAAATACCGCCCACTGCAACTTCACCTATCCGAGAAAAAGCCCTCAAGAGATGATACTTCTGATGTATGTTCTTTTTCCACTGCTGTGACTTTAGATCTTTTGCAAGTTCCACCGCTGCAGTGTTATCACAATATAGTGTGATATGATCTTTACTATTAGGTACTACATTTAGCTCTTGGATGAAGCTTCACATCCATACTACTTATTTAGCTTCCTTAGAAGCTGAGATATACTCAGACTCTGCTATAAAATTATCCACCAAACATTACTTTGAGCTCTTCCAGCTCATTGCACCTCTATTCAAACTAAAGATATATCCAGTCTGCGACTTCATGTCATCTTGATTAGTCTGGAAACTAGCATCCACATTTCCTATTATGACTAGTTTATCATCTCTTCCATAAACCAGGAACATATCCATAGTACACCTCAGATACTTAAGTATAGTCTTGACTGCCATCCAAGGGCGGTCTCCTGGATCATCTTGATATCTTCCTATCGCACTTGATTCATAAGCAACATCTAGATTTGTATATAGCATAGCAAACATGACTGACCCAATCACGGATGCATAAGGGATCCTTTCCCTTTTCCTTCTTTCCTCATTTTTCTGAGGACACATTTTCTTGGAATGATGAATTCCATGTGACATTGGATACAATCCCCACTTAGATTGTTCCATACTAAATCTCATCAGTATATTTTCAATGTATGTACTTTGACTTAGGCACAACATTCTATTGGATCTATCATGATGTATCTTGATCTCATGAATATATGTTGCCTCCCCCAAGTCATTCGTAGAGAAGCATGTTACCAAACCATGCCTTAACAGACTGTATGATAGGTACTACATTTCCAATTAGTAATATGTCATCAACACATACTATTAGGAAAAAAACTGCGCATCCACTAAACCATTTTTAGACACAAGGATAACATTCGTTCATAACAAAGACAAATTATGTTACAGATTCATCAAAATGAATGTTCCATGACCTTCATGCTTGCTTTAATCCATAAATGGATTTCTGCAACTTGTATACCTTGTTGGCATCATTCAGAGTCACAAACCCTTCAGGTTGTGTCATGTAGACATCTTCATAGAGTTTCCAATTAAGGAATGCTGTTTTGACATCCATTTTCCATATTTCATAGTCATGGTTAGTAGCAATGGGCAACATGATTCTGGTGGATTTCAGCATTGCAACCGGTGAAAAGGATTCATCATTGTTAATTCATTGATGATGTATAAAACCATTTGCAACCATCCATTCCTTATAGGTGCTCACTTTCCCCTCCATGTCAATTTTCTTCTTGAATAACCATTTATTACCAACATGATTTACATCAACTGGAGGATCTACCAAAATCCAGGCATGGTTTTGGTACATAGAATCCATTTCAGAATTCATGGATTCTTTCCACTTGGCAACGTTTTTGCATTCAACTGCTTCCCTAGAGGTAATAGGATCATTATTTTCAACCAATAAATAGTCACTATCCTTGGTGAAATGAAATCCATATCATTCCGGTTCTCTCAGCTCTCTCGTGCCCATACGCAGTTTTGGAGTCTGTAGAACAGATTGTTCTTCCACGGTACATTATGAAATCTGTTATTGTAACAACTCCTATGTATCTTGAGCCTCGACTTCATCGAATTATATTTTTCTCCCACTATCACTTTTTGATATGTGATCCATCTCAACGAATATGGCATGTCTCTCCACTATTACCATGTTATCTGGGGGGTTTTATAGCTAATATCCCCTTGTTTCCATTGGATATCCTCTAAAGAAACACTTTGTTCCTCACGGTGGAAGCTTATTAACTGAAGAGGCCTTATCAAATGATTTGGAACCCCACCCATGTAAATTTTATAACATGGCTTTGCGCCCACTCCATAATTTATATGGAATACCATTTATCGATCTAGTTGGTACTTGGTTTAGTACATGTGCTGCTGTTTGTAATTAATATCCACATAAGGATAATGGAAGACTCGCATGACTCATAATTGATCTCAACATGTCCAATAGGGTGTGGTTCCTCCTTTCAATTATGCCACTTCACTGTGGTGTGTAAGGAGGAGTGACTTGAGATAGAATCCCAAACTCCCATATGAAATAAATGAGTTCCTAATTAAGACATTACCCCCTTCTATCTGAGTGGAGTTTCTTAATCTTCTTACCAAGATGGTTCTCAACATCATTCTTGTATTCTTTGAACCGATCAAATAAATCTGACTCATACCTCATTAAATAAATATATCCATATCTACTAAAATCATCATTAAATGTTATGATGTATGAGAACCCTCCCCTTGCTTCAACTAGAAATGCTCCACACACATCTGTGTGAACTAATTATAGAAGCGCATTAGCCCTTTCAAAATTCCCACTAAATGGGGATTTGGTCATTTTTCCTTGTAGACACGCATGATATACGCCATGTGGTTTTAGTTATAAAGAATATAAATACCCATGTTGATGTAATTCTGTCGATCTTTTCTCATTAACATGACCTAGCCAGAGATGCCAACATTGGGTGTGGTATGAGTCATGTGAATTAACTTTTTCATCAATTCACATTACATCATTTGTGTAGTATAACACATAAAATTCATTATTTAAATGTCCCTTACCAAAAAAATTTCTATATTTATAAAAAGTAGAAACATCCATTACCAAACATGAAGATGAATCCATCAGTATCAAATCATGATACTGAAATAATGTTTTTGGTTACAGAGGGTACAAAATAACATCTCTTCAAAACCTAGACCATCCCAGTACGCAATGTGAGATTATAGTCTATGATATCTACAATAGTGAGTCTGTCTCCGTTTGATTCTTGTAGATCCACCTCACCTCAGTGAATCATTCTGAATCTACATGGTTCCTGTATTTGGATACAGATGTGAGCACCACATGTAGAATCTAATACCCAATTAGTAGATATAGATAGATTACATTAGATAACAAATGCACCTGAAGCTTCCCCTTTCTTCTTTGGCTGGGTGTAGTTTTTCTTCCAGTGGTCATTCTTTCCACATGCGAAACAAATAGCCCTCTGTTCTCTTGCCTTTACTTTGATCATCCTTTTCTTTTAAGGCTTTGAAGAAGCATCGGGATTAAATCTCTTTTCCTACCTTTTCAGTTTATTCACCATGATGAATGAATGATTTTAACACTTCATGTCAATGTCCACTTGGTGAATGAGGATTAGATGATCAGACAAAGATTTCACAATGTTGTTCATGTTGATGATCACAACAAAGTTTGAGAATCTCTGGGGGAGTGATGCAAGAAAGAGATCGGTACCCAGTTTTTCAGGGATTTTAAACCCTCGAACCTCCAAGCACTCAATGTATCTAATGAGCATGACTACATGAGGCCAGGATGGGGCACCCTCTCCATGCTTTCTCTCAAATAGAGCCCCGGAGATCTCAAACCATTCCTCTCTTTCTCTCTCCTCGTATAGACCATGGAGGTGATCGAGAATGCTATAATCATCCATGTCTTCATGAGAATTCATGAGCTCACTATACATTGATGAGAAAATTAAACATTGAACATCAAGTGCGTCGCTTAAATGTTGATCATAGACCATGAAATCTTCATCACTCGCCCCTGAGGCAGGAAAGTCAGGAAGTGAGGACTCCATCACGCAAAACCATTTGTTCCTGGCATAGGTTAACCCGAAGGATCCTAAACGATTCCTAAAAGTTACTGCTGGTGAGGATGTTGAATATGTCCAGAATTGATCATAGCGAAAATGTGGTTGAGATGTTTGTCATATTGATTCTAAAAATTAGAAGAGAATATTTATCAGTACTTTCTTGATTACTTTTTATGAGAGATATTAAATTTTATTAAGTATCCCAATATTTTATCAAGTCCCAATGTCCCTCACCATTGAACTTGGAATGTCTAGTTTCCATGAAATTCCCGTGTCAAGGATCCATATTTCCCTTCGCATAATCCCAATAAGGGTTGGTCATGCTATTGGAAAGTATTTAGGTAGGCAGTTCTTTTCCAACTGTGAGCTTATAGTTCCTTGATCTATTTAGTAGACCCCCCAATATTTAAATCATGACTTGAATTTCCTCAAAACTTGCCTCTATTTTACCACAAGTCTAGAAAGGGATACTCTTCTTGATGAAAATTTTTTAAGTAAGCCTGAAACATTCATAAGAGCTTCCTTTATAAAACTAAGTGTCCCAACAAAGGGTTGTTTAAACACATAGATTAATTGAGTCTTTCCTTTAATCAATTAAAGGAAGGCTTGGCCTGAGTTAATATAGTATTTAGGGGATTTTATTCTTTATGCATATATTTTCATTATCATGTGCTTGTTAATATTAAGTGATGCTTTCTTAAGAGATTAAAAATGTTCTGTTAATGTTTACGCATTATCTGGTTTTTTATTACATCTTTGCATGATTTTTTATTTCATTAATTATGTGATCGCTAAAACATATACATAATAAATAAACCATGAAATTAGATAGAAATAATATAAGATGTCATGGTCATGACCTTCTATTGGTTATCATATCTAGTGGTCTTATAAGCTAACCCTAGCCTAGGTAAAACACCTTAAACCTGATGGATCATGTTTTTCAACTCCCACATATCGACCTTTGTATCTTCTTGGGATGGTTTTGCCTCACCATAGCGTTTTTAACCATCTCCTATGGCTTATGAGATCCTTCATTACATGGGGTTTACATTAAAGAAACCATGGGCACACTGGCCCTACATTTTTTTGGAAGAAGGATCACAGGCCAACAAATTTAAATTAAACAAATTTAAATGAAACCAAACACACATACAAAGGGTCATTGGTCCAAATTGTGATCATCCATATCAGGCAATGACATTTACACATTTTGAGAATTCAGATTATTTTAATCGTTCTATTATTTAAGATAAGTCATGCATGAAATTAATTAATTATGATCTTATAATTAATCAACTCTTTATCTTTACTTCCTTTCTAACTTTCCCTGATATTATTTTCATCTGTAACCCTTATACAAGTCTTTGAACTTTTGGAGGAAACCAGGTGAAATTCCATTTCTAGAAAGTACACAGTGTGTATTTTATATTTACACGGCGTGTATTTCTTTTCACACTTTATCCAATGTACACGCTGGGGGCTTTGGCGAGTTTTCTCTACTTTGGAAATTTTGGAGTACACATCATGTAGATTAATATAACATGGTGTGGCCTTCTTGGTTACATGGTTACCAGCCTAGCAATATCATATACGCAGGTTACGACTCCTCCTTGTACATGGTTTCGCTTGGGCCAGATCGGACTACACGACGTGTTGATTCAACATATACTCCGTGTATTCTGGTTCCATGTGCCATTCATTATTGGTCCACATAGTGTAATAAAACTCAGGTATACTCAATTCACACGGCATGATTTGGCGGACCAGTATCGGTTCGTTGAACCTAAGTACACTATATGTATTTTTCATTACAAACTGTGTATTCTAGTGTTGCTTAGACAGAAAGAGCGTCTCCTCCAGATGAGTTCCTTATTTTTGTTTTAATCAAAATTAAGATTAAAAGGTAGTTTCTATTATGTGAATCGAGAAATGAATGAGGAAGAATAGATCTCATTCATTCAGTTTAATAGAACAATTTATCATGAATTGAATCAAATATAAATCCGTAAATTATCAAAGAAAATTAAATAACTATAATCAAAATTGAAACCTACCTTTGATGCCAATTTAAGGTTCTGAGCACAGTAGAAGATCATGGGCGGATGTGCTCACATTGATTTTTGTTATTAGCAATGATCAATCAGGGATCAATACGATGATAAACGCTAGTCTCCACGGATCGATTCACTGAAATAAACAATGATGAAGAATGTTCCTGGAACCACAAAATTGGATCATTATAAGTTGATTATAATTAATTTAAATAATTGACAAGGAGTTCCTTTTGGGTTCTCTTTCGTCGTTGATATTCTTGATCATGTTATGATCTGATTTGTCGTTACGTCGTGGAAGCCAAGGTTAGACTTCCTCTAGCGGTGATCCACATGTGCAGCACATATCTCTGGATGCCGCCAATATTTTCTCTGAGTGCTAGCGTGGAGAAACCATTGCTTGTTTTTCCTACCTCAGATCGTCTCGATCCAATGAAGAGGATCTCCCTCAGTCATGATAGTGTTCTTTGAGTAATGAGTTCTTTCGGTCTTGAAAAAATTCTCCAGAATTGTTGTACACAACGATTTTCTTGTCGAAAAATAGTTGGGGTTGTGAAAATATTTTTAATCGGGTTTGAGGTTGTAGAGTTATGATAATAAATAGGCATGTTACTCATTTTATTTATTTCATTGACTCTTATTTAAAAACACCTATGTCAAACAATTAATTCTATGACATGAGCCCATGCTGATTAGAATAAATATCACTTAATAACAAAATACTATATCCTCAAAATCTTTACTGGAAAACTACACAGCATGTAATCATTAATAAATGGAGTGTACATGTTTTCCATAAAACTACACGGAGTTTAATCATTAATACACGACATGTAATTGTTTGTTATTTCCATTCCAAAATGATAAATACACGGTGTGTAATCATTAATACACGGTATGTATTCATTAATACACGGCATGTATATCTTGTTTTTCATTTCCTTCTTCCTCCATCATTAAAATTATTTAAGATTCCTTGAATAATTATTAAACCACATACAAGAATAATCTTTATTCTACTTGAGATTCTTGGATACGCTTAGTGTGTGACCCTCTAGGCCTCTTTCTTGTTGGAAATAGGCGATCCTGCCTAATGTACAAGATTACTATCTAGGAACGGGTCAAGGCACCCATGTGAAAGAAATTGACGCTGCATTGATGTGTCTCATCCTAAAAATGATTTCTATATAATTTAATCCCTTTGTCTCAATATACAATCGAGTAGGTTTCATTTCAGTGTCATAAACCTATATGCATGATTTATCATTCTTTGACATCTAGAAATAAACTCGTCGTGACACCATGGCCATGGAATTTATCCGATAGTTCTATATCAATCAAAGGGATCAATATATTTTTGTCTATAAAAATGTAATGGAAAAATATTTCCTCTAATTATCCATTAAAAAAATGTCATTCATGACACACCCAACGTACACTACTTACACCAACTGTCTTCATGACGGTTTTTGTCAGCAAATCCACATGTGTGAGTCATGACATGAGTTAATGATAATCTTCCAGTCTAAGGACTATTACAAAAGCTCATAGATAGCAATGTCCTATGACACCAAAACATGCATAATTTTTACTGGTGGGTATGTTCTCATAATCTCTAATCATGGATATTACCAAGTGCGAACTCAATGAGAGAGAGTCTCGTCATCTTACCAGTACTCGTGAATGACGATATGTATACCATGTGTCCTATTATACTATGTGATCCAACCATTTAACTTTATTTAAGAATATTTTTATAGATTTTCAAGGTTCTCATCATAGCGGGGATCTTCCATGACCTTATCAATGAAACAAATATTCCAGGACAATATTTTATTATAGTTATGCAGAACAATGAACAATATATAATAAGTGTACATTCATGTAATCAATGTACACAATTTTTTTTTCTCAGGACACCAGCCCTTACAGATATGGTCATTGAAAATTTAAGGAATTTTTGTGCATTAGATGTACTTAAAAAACAAAACAAAGTGCAATGGGATTTGAACAATAATTGAGATTGGGGGAGAACATTATTTTAGTATATTATATATGGAATCTGTCTCCAGGTGAAAGAATAATAAGATATGTGGAAACTTATTTTATATTGTGAAAAATATACACTGACCCAAAACATAATAATTTAAAATTTTTGTTGAACGAGTGGGAGTGTATGTGGAAGCTCCATTTTTCACTGAAGGTCCTGAGTTTGATGGTCGAAAGACAATAATTTTTTTATAGGAATAATGTGAACATGTAGATTTATATAATACATTTCTCATGAGGTTAGAATAAAAAATGGATTCAAAATATCCAATTATACATGGGCTACACGTGGGGTACCCAAAAAACCATTTTACATTGGATTTAAAATATCATAAAGTGGTTAATTTTTACATTTATGTGCATGTATTTTATATAAAAAAATTATTTCAGTAGAAAGGTTGTTTCATCTTCTAAATTTAATAAATGTTTTTTTCATTATTATCATTTTCATAGCCACTGGATTTGGGTGTGTGGATATATTATTCATAAATACTAGTATCTCACCTCAAAATTAGATAATTTTTTCTCCCATCCACAAACATTGAGTATTATTCATGAATGGGTTAATTGTTTTCAATTTTTATTCTCTACATTCCATAAATATTTATTTAATTAGTATATTATAAATTAATAGTTATTATTATTTTCTTATAATAATAATAATTATAAAATTTATTTATTTATCGTTAGATTAATTCGTATATCAAAAATTTCCATATGAAATTAATATTCATTTCATTAGGTGTGGGTTATTGAGGAAATTCCTACACAACTATTGATGCCATAAATAGACTTTTCATATTCCCCCACATGTACCCCTATCACCAAAATAATTATAAGGGTGACAAATGGAACCCCCATGTTATCATATTCATGGCCCTCTACACATCCATGTTATGGTACATTTCAGCATTGTTCATCTATTTAATTACTCAGTCATATATCACATGATTTGTTTCTTTATGAAATGGGAATATTTTATTTATAGGTAATTATATTATTGAATAATTTCCTTGAATAACTGAGAGAAGGATTAACTGTGACATACCACAAATTTATTATCTTTATCCAACCCTAGGATCAGATTTTTTTTTTGATTCATGTGGATCATCTTAGCCTAATTTTTTGTCACATTATCACTGTTAAATAATTTCCTTCAAAAGAATCCATATATTTGAATCATTTATGTCACACATATCAAAGAGATATGTTTCCGATTATTAGATATTGTATGATTAATGGATCGTAAAATATCTAGTTTATAGTGCCTCATTAAATACTAATATTTTTTCCGGATTAACAGTAGTTCTTTTTTCCTTTGATGAGGCTCTTAATAAATTTTTTTGGGGTGATTATCCACTAAATGTTTTTGAAATTTAATTTTTTTTGGAGTTTGAACTACCTTTATAATTCTCAATACAATACATATAATATAAAGTAGAGGGTTTTCTGAAATTTTTCATCTCTATGAAAGGTTTCATATTAAAATCAATCACACTCTTCACAAAATTAAATATTCAATTTTTAATCATCAGTGCTACATGAAATTTTACATATTAAAAATAATTTTCTTACATTTTTAGGGATTCTATAAGTTTTATAAACCTATTAAATGGTGTATTTCATTTTATTTATTTATTTGTATAGTATTAATGTAATATTAAAGAAATAATTCATTGATCATCTGAATTAAAAATGTTAGAATATAAACCTTACATCTTTATGGATTTAGATAACACAAATTTACACCTTCAAATAGACAATTAAATGATCCCAACATTTCTTAATTGAGTTCAACTTATAATATATCCATAATTTATTGATTATTAAAAAATATTATTGGATTTTAATTTATATTTTATATTTGGTGAATAGCTATTAATGAAATACGTACCACTTTGATACTAACTGATCATCAATTTATGAATTGAAATCACAGTTATAGCCTTGTTGTTTTCTTATTCAATATCTGTATAATTTTTTGGAATCATTACATAACAATTTTCAGCGATACTGATTAATTATATTAATTTCTATATCTCCCTGTTTATTTGATTAATAAATTTATTTCAACATATATCTCACACTTATATAATAATTCTATTGAAATATAAAAAAACCAAAATAATGTTGAACATTATCATGTATGGATGTACTATAAAATTTAAAACCAATGATATGAAATTGACCCAATATATAAATCTAGCTTAGAAGATGTAAATTTTGAATCGCTAGATAAATTTGAGATTCATCATAAACAATTTGTTTCAACTGTTCATGTTAATAAATTTCCAATAGATATATATAGAATTATAAAATAAATTACATCCACATTATTCTATTATATTTTTCTTAAAAAATCCTGATCTAATCAAAAGAATACCTAAGGTTTCATTCTCCTAGAATAGAGACAAAAAAATATATATCAATGATAATGGAACTTTGAGTGGTATCATAGGATTTGATATCCATTATAGTTCCCTAATGAGATATGGTTAACCACTAATATGGTTGTGAATCTATGGTTAACAATTATTTTAAAAAACATATTATATTTTTTACCTTCATCCAAACAGTATTCTCCCAATTTGTATTTATGTATAAATCTACTAATGAAATGTGTATAGTGATAATGATTATTTTGGGTTTCAATAGAGTAATAATGTAATGAACTAAAAAAAAGGTGTCAAAAGTTCACACACTTAGTTTATTAAGTGGATGTTTCCTTCATGTTTAAGATTAATTATCCCAAATTCAACATTAATTTATTGGAGCCAATGATGAGAAAAATGGATGGAGTAGGTTGATAACAATGATATTCAATATGTATTCAAATAATGATAAAATGGAAAAAAAACTCTTCAATGAATAAATATTCTCATCCTTCTTCATGTTTAATTATGTTAATGACATTTTGAATACTATTTTTATCTAATCATTGAATTTATGGAATGGATATCCCCTTTTCTATGATACTATAATGATTTTAACATTTCCTTTTTAATTCTAACATGATGGGTTGTTTATTGAGATATTTTGTATCTCTATATACCCAATAAATTTCAAGATCAAACCATGGGTACCAAATTGACACATATTTCACCACATGTCATTTCTATTAAATCATCATTGAAATTAATTTTCATATATAAAAAATAAACCTTTTAAATTCATTAATTAATATTTAAGGGATTATATATTCAAAACCATATCATTTAAAAATTAAAAAAACATTGGTTTAATAGAATCCAATCATGAATGGGTCATCTGGTCAAACCACGATTCTAAAACCATGTTCAAATATAATCCCTTAATGATTCCCAAAATATATTTAGGTTTTTTTATTAGACATTTTTTAAATGAATCCATGATATATTATAGTATAACTTTATATTTATCCTTCTCCATCACTTATTTAAATTATTAAAACCAAAATCACAAAAAAAAACAGCATTAATTATTCATTAAAGCATGAAATTGTTTGAAAACAATAATTATATAGTACAACTAGTGGTTAGGGACTTAAATAGATAAAAAATTAATAACAATATTTCATAATAATTTACATTGTTAAAAAAATAAGTTAATTAAACAATATAATTTTTCATATACTTTGTGGCACCATAAAAATTACACAATTTTAATTTTTAATAGAAATTAATTCCTCACATTTCTCATCTATGTATGACATTGTAAAATAAAAATGATATTTTGACTCCACATGGTTCCGTACTATATAATTATTAGACAAATAGTTGGAATATTTATCTTTTTCTACCTTTATTCTTCTATTTTTTTCACCTTGACCACACCTTGATGTTTTTTTAGTTCCACGGTGTGGTTTACTAAACCCTGGACTTAATTATCATTCCACTCATGTTTGAGCCTCTACACATTCATAAATCATATCCAATATCCATTATTTTTTACAACCATATTAATAATTTTATTTATTAACATAATATTAATATTTTAAGATTATCCAAAGTTTTTATATCTTTCTTTAATCATCCAATTTATAATATCAGCTCATATTGTATTTTATAATCCAATTATAGGAATATCTCCCCATTATTACATTAATAATAAAAATATATGTATTTATTTATCTATATGTTATATGATATATTTTAGTGTCCCATGAACTCTTTGATTTTTATTAAATCAATTATGTTTAAATATTGATAATAATACTCAAACAATAAACGTGGGAATTTTATTCATAACATTCATGAGAATGTCATAAATATTTATTTAAAATTTCAAATTTAAAAATTAAGAAAAAATTTCATGTAAATAAAAACATTAAAGTGAAATCAGTTTATTTATAAAATATATTTCTTTTTTATCCTCAAACTATATTATATTTTAAAGTAATGATATTAAACCTGGTTAGAATCTTCATATACTATTATAAAAACATTACATCAAATTTCAAATCAAGAATATTTCATAAATCATCGAAAACTTTTATATTTTAAATGCATATAGAATTTAAATGAAATTTTGGGTCTGTTTTTAACATTATAGACAAATGTTAATGTTTTTACTATAAATAACATGAATTAATCATTATGCAATATTGGATTTAAAGTTTGAGAATGGTAAAATTCATTAAAAAATTATCATCTATGGTTATTTGAATATAAATTCAATTGTCAACTTCTTTGAAGGATTATTATTCATATAGAATAGTCAATTAATCTTTATGAGGGATATTAGACAAAAATGTGTTTATTTTAGAACATTCATGATTAGTAAAAATATTAGAAGTTATGATCCAGGATATGAAAAAGTTATTATATCTCATTTCTCGATATGAAAAATTAGTCTAAAATGATAGTCAATCATGATCCTAACCATTTAACCCTATTTCCAACAACCAATTTTATCTAAGCATGATACCTTGTCCATAAAATACACATTTAAAAATGATTGATTGGCTTATATTTTTTTTTACAAACAAACATTCTCGAGATAATTAATACACATAAAATTACCCATTTATATAGTGTTTTTAATAACTGGATTTTAATTTCTTAATCATTAACAACATATATCCCTTATTCTTTTTTTAATCCTTTAAACCAAAACCAATGGAATAAATACAAACTTTAATATGTCTTGTCAAAACTCTTCCAAATTAAAAGCCAAAAAATATATTAGGTTATGTTACAATTTTTTTACCCTCTAAATATGATTGAAATCATTTTATCAAATAAATTAAAATAAATAGTATTATCTCACACATTTTTTATGAAAAATAATCGTTTTTATAATAATAACCAAACCAATAATAACCTATGTTTAAAACATAAGCTGTATCCAAAATTTAAATAAATGTAGAACTATTTAAAAATTTCAATTTAGAACATTCACCAATATAAACATATTTTAAAACTATAAAGAAACAAATATTTCATCATCCACACCCCTTGTCTAATTCATAACAATAATAAAATTACAGACACACCTTGAATAAAAATATAATAATTTTATCATCGTTAAACATATTTAGATCCCTTAAAATTCCATTTACATGCTATTGATTTTATAATTTAATAATGAAATATAAAATATTCCACTTCATCAAGAAAACCATTAATCTAAATAATAGTTAACTAAAAAATAAAAATATAATATTTATAGGGAATAAATTAATAAGCAATTATAAAAAAATAATTTAACAAAAAATCATAATATAATAAAATCAATTAAAAACCCATGTTAATGATATAGACCACCATATCCATTCAAAACAAAACTATTTTTTATAAATAAATTAATTACATAAAATATATTAATTAAATAAATTAAATTATTATACAATAGATATTTACAAATTAAAAATAGAATTTATAATTCTATCGGCTATTTTATTTTCAACATAAATTAAATAATCAGTTTGATTTCTATTAAAATGAAACGGGTTATAAATATCCATTTACAATTTATTTTATAACATTATAAATAAAATTTCGAACCGAACTAATCCAAAATAATTTTTCTTATATAAACTATCATTTTTGACTAGGTCAAAATTAATTTTTATTCTCCTAAATTAATTTGAACTTTCGAAAATGAATATTATATTATTTATTATCCAATATATTATAAACATAATATTTTTATATTACATCCAATGGAATTTAATTTCAATTCCAAGAAAACCCATTTGTGAAAAATAATTCCCCTAATAGTTTTTGAAAATATTTATCTTGTAAAAAATTACTGAAAATGTTGAAATAAGATACACAATTAAAGATATATTCCCAATTTGTTCAAAAACCCCAACAATATTCTTTTATAACAACTCTATTAGATGTTTTTAATATTTTTTCGAAATAAAAATATGTTTAAAATATTTTTTTCTTATCCAATAACCCATAATAAAAAAAATCCATTTGGGAAAAATAAACTTCATATAATTTTATGTTCAATAACTATATCAATTTTATTTTTTAAATATAATGTCTTTTTTTAAATGAATTTTTTATTCTATATGGTCAAATTTATTTTCGGTGTAGGAAACTATAAATTATACCTCAAAAAAATTTGGACGAAATATTTATTTAAATAATGTATAAATATTTTGGCCAACATATAAATAAATACACCAATGTTAATGTAGAAGAAATTCCTCTTCCAAATTTTATTTTATTATATGAATCTAATTAACTATTATTATATGATTTTTAATGGAATATTAATTATATAAGGTATTATTATATTTTATTTTATCCCAATTCCTTTTAAAAATATTAAATAAAAATAGAACTGATTTTCAATAAATTTAATATTAACTATCATGGATCATAATATTAATCAACCATAACACAAAAACCACAACGAAATTCACCAACATCTAAAAAATATGTAAACATTTATCATTTGGGTATATTTGAATTCATACAATTTTAAATAGTTATTTTACTTAATACATTTTCATATGGATACATTCTAACAAAATTTAATTATAGTGTTTCAAAAAACATAACCATATTAATACAATTTAAATTTATCTATGTGAGACATAGATTTATAAACAATAAGTTAAAATAAATTAATTTAACATAATAATAATTTTAAATCAAGAAAAATAATTATAAATTTAGTTAATATGTTCTAAAATTTTAAACCTCCAATTATTTTTCAATTATTTTGGGACTATACAAACTATATAAACATTTTTTGAAAAAAAATATAAATCAAAATTCATAATGAACGTTTTCAAATAAATATATATTTATATTAAAAATTGATTTTATAATAATCATCCCTTCACTAATTAGAAAAAGAATTATTCAAATATAAATTTTCAAATCAATTATTCATTACTATTCTAATGTCATGTGGAATAAGAAAAGAACATAAATCAAATTACTATTCATTTTAGTTAATAATATTTACCCCATCAACTATTTAAAAACAACAAGTAATTATTAATGATCTCAAATTAAGGAAAAAATTATATTTCCATTTTTTTAAAATAAATAATATATTAACCCATTATATTATATTTAATCATGTATACAATAATATAATTATATATAATGATTCATGAGACTATTACACCCTTGAGTATCTTGATCTTAAATCTAAAAGACATGTTATCATGGAAAATAATTATAAAAAACCCCATTTAATGTTCAACAGGCATATTACATGTGTTGGACTTATCTATTAATCATTGACTTGTTCTAAAGATAGTGATCATTCATTATTATAGGAATAACTTGAGTTATAACTCCCCTATCTCATTTCATTATACTATTTATAATCCCAAAACCATTAATAATACAATTTCTAATGACCCACCATGAATTTAAGATAGTCCCAAACTTGATCTTCATTGACATAAATCAAGCTCCCCAATATTTTCATTGATTCTAATCTACTATATACGTTAAAATAAATTTCATGGGTTGATTATTCCCCTAAAAAATATTACATGAAATCACTAAAAATGTTTAACATTTAAAATAATATTAAAAACTAAATAATATTCATATTGTATATAACTCGATTCAATATTTAGATAATTTTAAATATATAAACAATAACACATGTATTAATATACAATAAATAATAAACTATATTAATAAATTCACAATGAAATAAAAAAACTCAAGGAAACCAATCACCCTCTAATTGCTTTAAACTCTATATACTAAATGATAGAGTTAATATTTTCATTATTATTTATATGTTTTTCAATGATTTAATCCCTCCTAATTATTCAATGTGAGTGTATTTGCATCATTTATGTGTTTTTGGTGTATTTTGGGCTTAAATGTGAAAATGGGGTAATTCTGTAAAATTGTCAGTTTTATATAGCTTCTGCTTTTCGGTCATAACTTTTATAATATGGGTCCAATTGAAGTGAATCGTTTTTTTAGGATTCCTATACTTGTGGGCTTAAAATGTTCCTTATGGACCAAGACCCAATTCAAAACCCAATGGTGCAGAAAATTAAATCAAGTTGAGAAATCAGTTTGGAAGGCAGAATGGACCCCACTTCATTAAATATGCAATATATCCTTCAGCCGACCTTATAATGAGGTGATTCCAGATGTTGTCGACAGAGTACTTCCAAAGGACGGATCACATTAAATTTCATAAATTATTGAGCTCATTAATGCATCCTTTTGGCGTGTCCAAATGGAGTGGGTGAAACAGTGTTTGGCGGCCAGAAAAGTAATGGTCATTGATTCAGCCATATATTTCTTTACACCTGTCCAATGACTCTCAAATTTTAAGAGTCGATATAAAACTGCATTTCCAACATTCTATAAGAAGGTACCTCAGTGATTTTCGGCCGGCTGGTGGGCAGAATAGAGGCAAACTTTTGGAAGACAGATTCTGGAGGATCAAATTTCTGTTCTTTCTTTTCTCTCTTTTGTTCTTCTTAGTTTTGTAATGAATTCTTCTTTCCCCTTAGTCACAATTACCCTTACCATGGTGGGGTAAACTCTTGTGTGATTGGGGAAGGGAAGGTTTTCCATGTTGTATTTCATTAGTTCCTTCTATTAATGTTTTAAAATCCATTTCTCTTCTGCGAATCTGTTTCAATTTCTTATAACAGTTTTTATTATCATGTACGATTGTATCTGATTTTAGATTCTGTTGTTCATTTTTATTTGGTCAATGATCAATATCTCCCTCCACTAGGTTCTGGTTTATAAACAATGGAATAGACCGGGATTTAGTGGTGTAGTACTCGGTGATCACCGGTACGTGTGTGAGGAGTAGTGAATGTTCTTGATTACTTGGGATAAACAAGACCCGATTGGGGATTGCCTAAGATAATTGGGGGTATTTTCTACAACTCTATTACACATTGGAAGGAGATTAGAACAACCTAAGATTTTAGTAAGGTTTATTCTCACATTTTTAATTGACCAAGGGAGTGAGGAGAAACGATTGTGGATTATCACTCTTAACGATTTAGCAGAGGAGAATTGGGTAAAATGAACAATGATAGAATTACAATTGGAAAACTGACCCTAACCTGATCACCATTTCATATCACTGATTTAGATCACATCATTTTTCAATTTGTTTCAAAAATTTCACTTAATTACTTTACTTTATTTCGTTTCTTTCTTGTATTTTCTAAATCAAAGAATTTCTAAAAACAACCTCACTTCTTTCTATTTTAAGGTGACAACTTAATTGTTGTGCACTCCTCTCTGGAGACAACCTAGGTAATCCACTCTACTGCATTTTAACTTAGGTGATATTTGTTTTTGTCACACCCCACGACAGGCACGTGTCAAAACTTGGCGCCGTTGCCGGGGAGGTAGTGCCAACATTTCTTTTCTTTTCTTCTCTCTCTTTTCATCTTTTCTCTTCAAAATTGCATGACAAGAACCTCAAAAACTGAACTGTTACCCATAGATCCTGAAATTGAAAGAACCTTGTTGAATAGACTTAGAAACATTAATTTGGAATCTGAATTTGAGGAAGTTCCCCTTGCAGACTCAAGTGAAACTTCAAGTGTTCACTCTGAGCCTGTCATCATGGCTGAAAATCAAAACCAAACACTTAGAGACCTCTGTGCACCACAATTCCTTAATCAAAACAATCAACTTGTCATGCCAGTGTTACAAAATGATTTTGAAATGAAACCTAACATGATTCCTTTGCTTCCAAAGTTTCATGGCTTGGCTGGTGAAGATCCAAACAAACACATTAAAGAGTTCACACATGTTTGCTCAACTTTCAAACCCCGTGGAATTACTGAGGAGCAGGTAAAGTGGAAGGTATTTCCATTTTCATTAGATGGAGCTGCTAAAGAATGGTTGTACGGCCTACAACCAGGAGACGTACATGACTGGAATGACCTGGTAAGATGTTTTATGCAAAGATTCTTCCCCACCTCTAGAATCACATCCATTCGTAAGGAAATCTATGCCATACGACAATCATCTGGAGAAACTCTTTACGAGTACTAGGAGAGATTTAAGAAGCTATGTGCCAGCTGTCCACATCAAGCCATTGAGGAACACCACTTTCTTGTCTTCTTCTATCAAGGACTAATGGACAATGACAGAAACCTTCTTGATGCATCATCTGGAGGTGCACTGATTGACAAATCGCCAGAAGAAGCCAAGGGCTTGATTGAGACGATTTCCCAAAACTCGCAGCAATTTGGAACAAGAGGTATTGGAACAAGAGGTATTCATGAGGTACGCACTTCTCATCCATCACCCTTATTAGAAACTAAGATTGAAGAGATTACTAGTTTGGTGAGGCAGATGGCCTTGAAGCAAGTTAGTGACCAACAAGCACCAGCTAAGGTATGTGGTTTATGCTCATCTCCTGATCATTTCACTGACCAGTGTGCTGAAATACAGGGAATGGAAACATGTGCAGCAGCCTTTCAGCCAAGGCAGTTCCAGCAAAATCAAGGATGGAGAGAGCCTAGCCAAGTCCAATATGGATTTGGAAATCAACAGAATCAAGCTAGGCCCCCGTACCAAAATCAGTTTCAAAACCAACCCCCATTCCAGAATCAATTCCAGAACCCTCCACCATTTCAACAAAAACCATCTTATAACCAGCCTTCTTACCAAAAACCAACCAATCTCCAAAGACCCTTTGAGCAACCATCCACCAGTTCCCAACCTCCAATTCAAAACCAACAAAAATCTGAGTTTGAAGGACTGAAAGACACTGTTAAAGATTTGTCCAATAAGTTTGAGAGTCTCATGGACTTTCTGACCAAAAATCCAGGTAAACTCCCTTCCCAAACAATCCCAAACCCAAAAGAGAATGTTAGTATTATAACTACAAGAAGTGGAAAAGAACTTCAACCACCATCCACCATTGAACCTGAAACAAGAAAAACTAATATGGGCGAGAATGAAGTTAGAAATGATGAAAATTCTATGAAAATGCATCGGGAAGAAGATAAGAAAGAGGAGGATGATAATGATAGGACAAGAAGGAAGAAACAAGAAACACCATTTCAAAGGCAACAAAGGGAGAAGAAAGATATACCACCACCATTTCCATCAAGGATGATTGAATCAAAGAGGTTACAAGAAGAAGCACTGCAAAAAGAAATTCTGGACACCTTTCAGAAAGTGGAAATCAACATACCTCTGCTTGAAGCACTCAAAAAAATTCCAAAGTATGCTAAATTTTTGAAGGATCTTTGCACCAAGAAAAGGAGACTTCAAGGGAATGAGAGGATCAATTTGGGAAGAAGCGTCTCAGCCCGTATCACACCACAATTGCCAACCAAATGTCAAGATCCAGGGACGTTTTCTATTCAATGCACCATTGGTTCATTAAATTTCTCTAATGGTTTGTGCGATTTAGGTGCATCAATTAATGTATTGCCTCACTCAGTATATACTTCTTTGCAGATGGGAGACTTGAATCCCACAAGAGTGGTGGTCCAGCTTGCAAATAGATCCACAGTTTTCCCAGTAGGAGTTCTGGAGGATGTCCTGGTAAAAGTCAAAGATCTTTTATTCCCTGCTGACTTTTATGTGTTGAATATGGATGATGATAGGATCCCATCACACTCACCCATCATTTTGGGGAGACCATTCTTAAAGACGGCCAAAACCATCATCAATGTCCATGAAGGGACACTTACCATGGAGTTTGGAGATAGCACTGTCCACTTCAATATTTTTGAATCCATGAAGCACCCATCAGATGATCATTCACTCTTCACACTCTCCCATGAAGATGACATAGAACCAATTGAAGAATCAGGTATGTTTCATGAATTTTTATCATTAGGAGAGAATTTTTCCATTAAAGATATCACTGAACATATGGATTCCCAAACTCTTGGAGGTTCTGATTTCCTGTTGGAAGAAGAGGTAAAATCTGATTTCTTTGATAATTTGTTAAATGATGATGAAAATGATATGATTTCTTGTTTGCAGGATGTCAAACCATTGGAAGTGGAGAACCTCAATTTAGTTTCATCTCTTGACCATCCTCCTGATATAGAATTAAAACCACTCCCCACTGATTTAAAATATGTTTACCTTTTGGAGGGAGAGAAATTACCAGTAATAATTGCTAATAATCTATCTAAAACTCAAGAAAAATCATTGATTGAGCTTTTGAGAGAGAATGTCCAAGCAATAGGGTGGAGCTTAGGTGATATCCCAGGAATAAACCCAAACATTTGCTCACATAGAATTTTTCTTGAGGGAGATTCCAAACCTGTTAGACAACCCCAAAGGAGGCTGAACCCTACCCTGATGGAGGTTGTAAAAAAAGAGATTGAGATGTTATTAGAAGCCGGGATCATCTATCCCATATCAGATTCACAATGGGTTAGCCCCATCCATGTAGTCCCAAAGAAAACTGGCCTAACCATTGTGAGGAATGAAAAGAATGAATTAGTCCCTGTGAGAATTCAGAATAGCTGGAGAGTATGCATCGATTTTAGGAAGCTGAATCAGGTCACTCAAAAAGATCATTTCCCTATCCCATTCATTGACCAGATGTTAGAGAGATTGGCAGGGAGAACTCATTATTGCTTTTTGGAGGGATTTTCAGGTTATTTTCAGGTACCCAATGCCCCCGAGGATCAAGAGAAGACTACATTTACTTGTCCTTTCGGTACTTTTGCATACAAAAGAATGCCATTTGGATTGTGTAATGCTCCAGGTACATTTCAGAGGTGTATGGTAAGTATATTTTCTGATCACATTGAAGATTGCTTGGAGGTTTTCTTGGATGACTTCACAGTTTTTGGAAATTCGTTTGACCATTGTTTGAAAAATCTGGAAAAAGTTTTGAAAACTTGCATTGAAAAGAACCTTGTTTTGAATTTTGAAAAGTGTCATTTTATGGTTGAGAGAGGAATTGTCCTTGGGCATGTCATTTCAAAGAAAGGCATTGAGGTTGATAAATCAAAAATTGAAGTGATAAATTCTTTGCCTTACCCAACTTGTGTGAAACATGTTAGATCATTTTTAGGACATGCAGGATTCTACAGGAGGTTTATAAAAGATTTTACTAAGATTTCTCTCCCTCTCTCTAAATTACTTTTGAAAGATTCTGATTTTGATTTCAATGGTTCATGTAGGGAAGCATTTGATGAGTTGAAGAAGAAATTGATTACACCACCAGTGATGCAGCCACCAAATTGGGAAGAACCATTTGAGCTACTTTGTGATGCTTCAAACCAAGCAGTTGGAGCTGTCCTTTCTCAGCGAATTGAGGGCAGGCCACAAGTCATTGCATATGCCTCAAAAACCTTAGATGTGGCCCAATTCAACTACACAACAACAGAAAAAGAGTTTTTAGCAGTTGTTTTTGCTTTAGAAAGATTTAGATCGTATCTTCTTGGAACTAAAGTCATTGTGTTTTCTGATCATGCAACTCTTAGGTACTTGATGAAGAAGGCTGAAGCAAAACCAAGGCTAGTGAGATGGATACTACTACTACAGGAGTTCAACATAGAAATAAAAGATAAGAAGGGATCTGAGAACCAAGTGGCTGATCACTTAAGTAGACTACCCAACACCGCTGAAGTTGAGATTCCAGACACTGAACCACTAAATGATCGCCTTCCAGGAGAGCAGTTGTACTTGATTGAAGGAGAAGTACCTTGGTATGCTGATATGGTCAATTATCTGGTAACATCTCAGGTCCCATCTCATTTAAATTCTCACCAAATTCACAAATTGAAATCTGAATCTAAATATTACATCTGGGATGATCCATTTCTTTGGAAGATTTGCAATGACCAAATGATCAGAAGATGTTTGCCTAAAAATGAAATTGAATCAGTCTTTAGGTTTTGTCACACATTATCTTGTGGAGGCCACTTTGGACCTCAAAGGACTGCAAGAAAGGTTTTAGAATCTGGACTTTATTGGCCAACACTTTTCAAAGATTCTCATGAATTTTGTAAACGGTGTGAAAAATGTCAGTTTACAGGAAATATTTCAAAGAGACAAGAAATGCCCCAAAAGCCACTTAATTTTTTTGAAATATTTGAAGTTTGGGGGATAGATTTTATGGGACCTTTCCCAATGTCATTTGGAAATTCTTATATTCTTCTTGTTGTTGATTATGTTTCCAAATGGGTGGAAGCAAAAGCCACCAGGACTGACGATGCTAAAGTTGTTTGTGATTTTGTCAGGGCTAACATATTTTGTAGGTTTGGAGTTCCTAGAGCCATAATTAGTGATCAAGGGACTCACTTTTGTAATTGGAGAATGGCGGCTTTGTTGAAAAGGTATGGGTTGCATCATAAAACATCAACTCCCTATCATCCACAGACTAATGGGAAAGCTGAAGTGTCCAATAGAGAAATAAAATAAATTTTGGAAAAGACTGTTAATCCAAATAGGAAGGATTGGAGCCAAAGGTTAGAAGACACATTATGGGCTTACAGGACAGCCTACAAAACTCCAATTGGAATGAGTCCATATAGGCTGATTTATGGGAAAAGTTGTCACCTACCTGTGGAATTGGAACACAAGGCATACTGGGCTGTGAGGAAGATGAATCTGGATCTTGAAAGTGCTGGGAAAGAGAGAAAATTGCAGTTACAAGAGTTGGAAGAAATTAGAAGGGAAGCATTTGAAAATTCCAGGATTTACAAAGAGAGAACAAGAGTGGATCATGACAAACTGATCCAACCAAAGGACTTCCATCCAGGAGACAAAGTGTTGTTATTCAATTCATGACTCAAGCTGATGCCAGGTAAACTTCGTTCCAGGTGGGAAGGTCCATTTATAGTTACTCATGTATATCCTTTTGGTGTTGTGCAGATTGTGAAGGATGGAGTGAAGGATCCATTCACTGTTAATGGGCACAGATTGAAGAAATTCCTTGGGACCATGCCATCAGAGCCAATGGAGGTGATCACACTCCTCCAACCTGTTTATCAATAAACTCCATCAGGTCGTACCTCTCCTTTATATTTTCATGATTGTTGTTATTCAATTTCCAATATTCTTACATGTTAAATACATTTGAATGCATTGTGGACACTGCATCATTTAAGTGTGGGGGAGGGAACCTTTGTAGTGTAGGATTTTTATGTGTTGTTTGTTTTCCTATATTTTTTTTTAAACATGTGAGTGTTTAAAAATTTGTGTGGTTATTTTTCAATTTTTGTGTGTTTTTGAAACTTTTGAGCTGAAATGATTATCATTGATATTTTTGAAACCCATCTCCATGAGTGAAATATTTTATTCCTTGAAACTAAGCTTAAATGAATGCTGAAAATGACATTGTTTCAAGTTCAATTATTTGGAAATTTCATGAAAAATACTCTGTTTTTTGAATCCCATGCCACATATCACTGTCTTTATATTTGAAATCACATTCCCATGAGGCTTCTAAACCTATTATTTTCATATTCTTTACATTCACCTCACTTCTTGAGAGAACCAAATCATGCTTGATTTAACCAGAATTTGATTTATTCCTGTCAAAACTTGAGGGTTTGAGGTACTTGTGTTTTAAATGATTGAGGCATTTCTTTGGTTTGAAAGCCCCATTTTCAAGATAATCACTTTCATAATGGCCTACCTTGAACATTTAATCCTTGTAGCCCATAGAAGCCATGAAAATCCTGTTAGTTTAGCCACATTACAAGCCAATATTCCCTATCCAACCTGCTCTTGAAGTGAAATTGCATGATCTATTTGAACATAAGTGTGGGGGGAAGATGTCTTGTATTGTACTACCTTATTTGGGGATAATTTAGGTGAAAAAAATGTTGAAGAGATGTTATTGCTGTAAAAAAATCATTCTGCTGAAAGCTGTGCCTTTTCTGGAGCTTTCATGATGAGAGAAGTTGTGCCTTCCTGGAGCTTCTAATGTAAAAAGGAAGCTGTGCCTTTTCTGGAGCTTTCAAGAAATATTATATTTGAGAAGATTGAAATGTTTGCTGCTGAAATGATGAACTATGGGAACATTCCTTGATATTCCATGGAGAAGGAGTTTATTTTCTACTAAGGGGAGTGAAGAGAAGACCATACTTTTGTGAAAATTAGAGTAATGCAATTTTGCTTCAAAAAGAGCCAAGCCCTCTTCATTCAGCCTCAGAATTTTCGCATATAAATCCTACCAACCTAAAGCCACAGAACAACCTTAACAAGTCCTCATGATAAACATACGTCTTTGACTCACATCGGGTGGAGAGGTAGGAATTTATCAAGCCTATGGTGACCCTTGTATGAGTTTGGATGAGAAAGACATTGCTAAAAAATTGAGATTTGTGTAATGAGAGATAATGAAAGTTAGGTAAGTGTTTTGTGTGCATGGGAGGAGAAATGAAGAGTAAATTTATTGAATGATCCTAACTTAAGAATATGAAATAATAGAGTTTGAGGAGGCATGATATATTTTGTTTCTTGTTTTCAAATTAGTGGATCTCATGAATATGTGTTTTGAATTTACTTTGAATTTATTTTGATTCTGACTTGTCCAGGAGTCCAAGTGATAAGTGTGGGGGAATTGATAGAGTTAATATTTTCATTATTATTTATATGTTTTTCAATTATTTAATCCCTCCTAATTATTCAATGTGAGTGTATTTGCATCATTTATGTGTTTTTGGTGTATTTTGGGCTTAAATGTGAAAATGGGGTAATTCTGTAAAATTGTCAGTTTTATATAGCTTCTGTTTTTCGGTCATAACTTTTATAATATGGGTCCAATTGAAGTGAATCTTTTTTTAGGATTCCTATACTTGTGGTCTTAAAATGTTCCTTCTGGACCAAGACCCAATTCGAAACCCAATGGTGCAGAAAATTAAATCAAGTTGAGAAATCAGTTTGGAAGGCAGAATGGACCCCACTTCATTAAATATGCAATATCTCCTTCATCCGACCTTATAATGAGGTTATTCCAGCTGGTTTCGACAGAGGACTTCCAAAGGACGGCTCACATTAAATTTCATAAATTATTGAGCTCATTAATGCATCCTTTTGGCGCGACCAAATGGAGTGGGTGAAACAGTGTTTGGCGGCCAGAAAAGTAATGGACATTGATTCGGACATATCTTTCTTTACACCTATCCAATGACTCTAAAATTTTAAGAGTCGATATAAAACTGCATTTCCAACATTATATAAGAAGGGCCCTCAGTGATTTTCGGCCGGCTGATGGGCAGAACAGAGGCAAACTTTTGGAAGACAGGTTCTGGAGGATCAAATTTCTGTTCTTTCTTTTCTCTCTTTTGTTCTTCTTAGTTTTGTAATGAATTCTTCTTTCCCCTTAGTCACAATTACCCTTACCATGGTGGGGTAAACATCTGTGTGATTGGGGAAGGGAAGGTTTTCCATGTTGTATTTCATTAGTTCCTTCTATTAATGTTTTAAAATCCATTTCTCTTCTGCGAATCTGTTTCAATTTCTTATAACAGTTTTTATTATCATGTACGATTGTATCTGATTTTAGATTCTGTTGTTCATTTTTATTTGGTCAATGATCAATATCTCCCTCCACTAGGTTCTTGTTTATAAACAATGGAATATACCGGGATTTAGTGGTGTAGTACTCGGTGATCACCGGTACGTGTGTGAGGAGTAGTGAATGTTCTTGATTACTTGGGATAAACAAGACCCGATTGGGGATTGCCTAAGATAATTGGGGGTATTTTCTACAACTCTATTACACATTGGAAGGAGAGTAGACCAACCTAAGATTTTAGTAAGGTTTATTCTCACATTTTTAATTGACCAAGGGAGTGAGAAGAAACGATTGTGGATTATCACTCTTAACGATTTAGCAGAGGAGAATTGGGTAAAATGAACAATGATAGAATTACAATTGGAAAACTGACCCTAACCTGATCACCATTTCATATCACTGATTTAGATCACATCATTTTTCAATTTTTTTCAAAACTTTCACTTAATTACTTTACTTTATTTATTTTATTTCTTGTATTTTCTAAATCACACAGTTTCTAAAAACAACCTCAATTCTTTCTATTTTATGGTGACAGCTTAATTGTTGTGCACTCCTCTCTGGAGACAACCTAGGTAATCCACTCTACTGCATTTTAACTTAGGTGATATTTGTTTTTGTCACACCCCACGACAGGCACGTGTCACTAAATAATTCCAAGCGATCAACTAATACACAAACAAATTATCCAATGTCATACCTACAACTAAAAAATTACTATATATATGATTATGTATACATATGGGGGATAATAATAATTCATAAAATTAATTTCTTGAAGGAAACCATATAGAATTCATAAATTGATAAATACCACCATTACATAAGAAAATTATAAAATTAGTTTTATATTACCCTTCCATGGGAAGTAATTTCAAAATCAAAGAAAAATTGTCCATAGAATCATATTACCATATATTACGACTAAATAAATATAATGTAGATAAATTAACAAGAAATTGATAATCCTAACACCATTTTGGAATAAAATTATTCATAATATAAATATATATAAATAAAATAAATAGATGTTTTCATAGAAACCTATAATCATTTATAGAGTAAAAATTCTAATATGGATTCTCCTATATGGTTTTTCCACCCATTTATGTAAATATGGAATGTATCATGTTTTATACTCTATGAATATAAGTCAAATAAAACTTGTAATTATAAATCATCACATAGAGGATAAAATAACAAAGCATCCTTTTTATATTGTTGGTAAAATATAACAGGTCAGACAATGAAATATTGAACATATTATACATTTATCACTATAGTCATATAAAAATTATAATGATATTATAACATTAATTTTGATCTAAAATTATTCTATAAAAAACATTATTATACCCCCATACAATTTGATGTTCATCCCACATTTTAAAAACTTTTTATAAATCATTTCTAAATTTTAAATAACACTAAAAATAATTTTTATTTAATAATTAATGTTTATAGTTTATTGATATTTTAAAGGATAAAATTAAACAAAATAAATTTGTGTCTATATGAGAAAAGGATATTTAAACACCCAATTATGACAAATGAAAATAGTATAGTGATTAAAATGAATTTAGAATTAGTTTAAAATTATTTTTAAAAAGTTAACAATGTTTTTACAAAAGATCATCCACATCCAACGTAGTTTTTGACTAGACATAGAGTAAATATGGATCCAAATTATTATAATCATAGATTAAAAATAAATCCTTTAGTTTCACAATAGTATAATCATTCAAAAATATCTACGTGAAATAGATTAATCACATTCATAAATTAAAACACTAATTTTGTATATTTTTATAATATTTGGTAAAATAATACTCATCCAATAACCATACATCAATGAAACTACTTTAACCTATATTTTATTTCATCATAAAATTTTATATATCTTACCATATCAAAATTCTTATGAATAACATATTAATTTCCAAAATTAAGGACGCCCCCACATGAATATCCTTATATCATAAGTGGAGTGACGATTTTAAGGATTGGGAAGAGAGATAAATGATATATTGAGAAGTAGATAATGAGACAATATCATTCCATTAACATTATTGAATCCCTATATGATAATAATATAAAATGAAATATAATACATGAATGGAGATATATTCATTTTCCACACCTAGTTCCCAAATGTAGTTAAAATTATTGGAATCCACATTAATCAGTCACTCCTTTAAAATAATAATAATATTTATAATTGAATAATAATACATCTTTTTAAAAAAATGTAAAAAAAATCAACCACATATTTCTTAAAAAAAATAATCATATTAAACTCAAAATAATATATTAATATCACATATATTAAAAAAACTAGCAAGGCTTCAAATGTTTTGGGGTTGAACATTAATGTTCTTATAGAAAATAAAAATGGAATGTTTATTTTCACTATTAGACAATTATTTTCCAAATTATTCATTTACTACTTCATAAATTCCTTTAAGTCAAATGATAATGTCTAAAACTTACCAATAGTGAACATTAATATTGAAAATTTTTCGTATCTATAAAAATGAAAATTTTTACCCAAGTTATCCTTTAAAAAAATTATTGTATTTTTATTAAAAGATTTGGTGTTAAAATTATACCCTCCATAAAATTCTATTTGTAATAACCCATGATTTCATTGTATGTTATCTCTTTAAAGTAATTCAATAACTTGTGCTACACGCAACAACAAGTTTGAGTACACCATGACTAACCAAACTAGTCATTCAAAAAGAAGTTCTGAATACTATTAACTAATTTTTGAATTTTATATATATTATATATAATTTTAACGTCCATATTATCTGTTTCTGAGACATAATATTAGAACAGATTCGTTTTTTTCAGATAAAAGAATTATTTTTAAAAAAATTAAAATTTTTCCACATTTTAATGGGAACACTTTTTTAAACCCAATATTTGATACTTTTATATATTTAATTTAATGAAATTAAATTATTATTTAACATTGAGAAATAAAAGTATAGTTTGGTTAAATGTTTGGTAATTTTATGATAACATTCATATTTAGACGAATAGTGAAAAATACTATGTTTTAATTAAAAAAACATTTTTAATCGAAATGATTCATTGTGATAAATTTATCATTTTAATGGTTTGGAATTATAATTAGATTATATTTTTATCATTTAATACAATTTAGGCCATTATATGTAATTTCACATTTAAATTTGAAATAAACACAAGTCAATATTTTGATAGTTTTTACTTTTTAAAAACCCGCTTTTTTGTTTTGAAAACGAGAATTATTTTTAAATTAATAAATGTAACTTATATGTTTCTAATTTGGTAAAATAGACTTCATTTGTGATTTATGAATATTATAATTAGCATAGGGTGATTTTATGATATTTTTCTAAAAATATTCAATTTTTGAAGAATTGTGAAAAACAATGCGCTGTTATTTAAAACCGAAATTTTATTGAAAAAATTATTTATTTTATTGAAATTTATTATAATTATAAATAGATATATAAGAACTATATAAGTTTAATGTAATTCATTGACGTTTTTTAATAATGAAATTAGATGTATAAAATTCTATTTCACTTTTTAATATCTTTTACCCACCTTTAAGGCAAGTTAGCAAATTTGCATAAAACATAATTTTCCAACTAATGTGAGTTGAATTTAAAAAATCTAACAGACAAAGTTGAAATCGTTATGTAAAATGTGGTTTAATAAGATGAAGGTATTTTTTGGTGAATAATAACTTTTGACTTTTATTTACCACGGTTAAAATTAAATAAAGTAATTAATAGTAAAAATGATATTATAGTTACCTTAACACATGTCCTAATTATATTGGATAACTATAATTTGACCAATAACAATATTATGAATTAAATATTACCCCCTTTGGTCCACATTTATATGATTATGATATTTATTATTATTTTATTTGAATAAGAGTTATAAGAGTTAAATTCAATGTTTATTAACTAAACCATTTTTAATATAGGGTTACACATAAGATAAATTATTCTATAAATATTCATTATAAAGCTAAAAAAATAAATATGTAATGATATTTTATTTATAATTTTTAGAAATTAAATCATTTAATTTATTTATGACACAATGAATATGCCGTAATTAAATTGTTATTGAATTGTTATAATAATTGAAATTATAAATATTCAAATAAATGTAACATTAGACTTTTGATGAATTCCTCTAATTTTATAGGTTAATATGACATTTTAGGGATGATTAAATAATTTTATATCGAATTAATCATTTTTTATGATTTTCACAAAAACCAAATACTAAATAGTGTCAAAATTGACATAATTGAGTTTTTAAAACAAATATTATATTATAAATTGATATAATATTCGTAAAAATATAATGATCGGACAAAGGACTTAGATAAGGTTATATATATTAATAATTAATCAAATGGGGTTCTCTTTGCTTACAATATTTAAATTATTAACCATATAATTTAAAAATACAAAGAGACTTGGTAAATGTCAAACTATTTAACTAAGAGTTAAATCTAAATTATATGGTCAATATGATGACCTAAACCTATCTAAAACATATTGGTTGAGAGTTTTTTGACCCAGCCCCACCTTTTCCTAAAAATGATTCATTTTTGTGCTATTAGAAACCAAAAATTATTTTATTATAAAATAATATTTCAAGTATTTCCTAAAGTGACCCCCACCTCTATTATAAAAGGAAACTTATTCTTTTCTTAATTTCATACCTCTATAGCCATTTGGTTCAGCCAAGCCCTTCCCATATATCATCCCAAAATTATTTCCTTTATCCATGATGCCTTATTTTGGTCAGAAATGTAACCTATGGATCCCTTTTGGTCAAATCAAAAGGAAGAACCCAAAAAAGAGGTAAATATTTCGTCACATCTTTCAAGTTCTTTTGTTCAGCCACTTCCACATTCATTGTGGTTAACATTTTAAGATAATAACTCCAATATATTCTATATACTGTGGTGATATTAAAAAAATGTAACAACCATTTTCATTAGTCTATCCATCCTATAAAGGACAAAGTCACCATACGTGCGTACGTACAGATTACAGTCTCCACGTCGTGGTGAAGTTAGTTATTCAGACACTTCATTATTTGGATGTGTATAATAATGAGCATAACTGCTATAAATAGTAAATATAACTTTTTAATTATTTTTTATAAATTATATAACATCCAATTACATAGTATTTCACCATCAATAAAATGATATTGTCGATCGTGCGTACGTATGGATTACCTTCTCCACGACGCGATGAGATTCATTTTCACGTTCACCATTCAACAATGCTAACAAAATATATATCATTAATAATTATGTAATATATTAAATATTAATGCTACTGAATATATATATACCTATATATATCTTATTCATTTAGTTCTGTTCAATACGATAAGAAAATGGAAACAATGTTTATTCGTACGTACGACCTACTCTCTCCATAAATGGTGTTTTCCATTTCATATATATGTTTATTATACATATTTATTGTAAAGACCCGCAAATTTCAAGGAAAGTTTTTTTTCTTAATTTTCTTTGGAATTTTACAAGAGCGTAACTTCAGACGGCACCTGATTCCGAGGCCCGGTGTGCCCGGAATCATTTTCTGAAGTTTGGCTCGGGTACGTTCAGTGAACGGACGAGCGGGTTTTTCTATCTTTTGAACCGGTGCCCGGAATCGAATTCTGAGGGCACCGATGAAATCACAGCGCCGGTATTTGCTTAGAAACGCCTCTTCCGGAGTTGAG
Source organism: Viscum album (assembly GCA_963277665.1). Classification (NCBI taxonomy): domain Eukaryota; kingdom Viridiplantae; phylum Streptophyta; class Magnoliopsida; order Santalales; family Viscaceae; genus Viscum; species Viscum album. Next base: position 862,164,742 of record OY728151.1, read on the forward strand.
TTTGCTCAGACGTGGTTTTTAAATTTTGGGGCTTTAAGTCAGAAATAAAATAAAATTTGTGCGACAACTTTATTTTATTTCACTTAAGCTGCTTGGAAGTCACTTGGAAGCCACTTGAACTGAGTTAAAGCGGATAGGGTGCTATCCGTAAATATCCTACCCCTTGTTAGGATATTTGTGAGGTGGGGCCCGCACGAGCCCCGCCGTTTCTTTCGCTAAGTAACGCACCCGCGAAAACCCGTCAAAGTAACTGAAAAGTCAACCGGCGCGTTTTCTTTAATTCTTAACAGACCATTTAATTGGGAGGTTTATTTCGTGAATTAAATGGGATGTTTCATTCGTTGAATTAATTCAACGAATTTAATGGGTCGTTACTTACGCGTTTGCGTTCGTTGGCGAATTAATAAAATAGACAAACTTGTCTATTTTGGAGTATTGCTATCGTTGTGCAAATTCTCTGAGCCTCCACCCTCCTCGCGAAGAACGCGAAGAACGCGAAGAACGCCGGCGACCGGAATTCGACGACGCACACCGTGATCTGCGACGTCGACGAGCTCTACCCGTGACGTTCTTCGGCGACGCCTCATCTTCCGCGGCCGATCCTCGTTCGGCAACTAAGTTGAGAAACGGATCGTTTAATTCTCCCTTTTTAATTTCAATGACGATGGATTTAATTAATTAAATCCGTTTGTTCTAGATCCGGAGATCGTTGGCGCGACGCTTTTCCCGCGGTGCAACGAACGTCTCTTCCGCGACGACGCGACGATCCCCTCCTTCCGCGACGAGCGATTCCGCGACGACCTCACGTCCGACGGCGACATCGAGGTAGGGATTTTATTTTTTTCTTGGTGATTCGTTCCCGTGATCTAATTATATTTAATTAAAGAACCAAACTTGAACAATTTTATTTTTGGATAAAATTGTGGCTGCGTTAATCCCTCCCGATGATTTTATGACTAACGCGGAGGGTGCGGGTCTAACGAACAAGACCTGGCAACCCTCCGCCGATCCTTTTGTTGTGCGGATTTGGCGGACGACGACGAACCGTGCGGCAGGGGCGATCCGTTGATTCCGCAGTGAAGATCGGCCCCCGAGAGGAGCAACGGCGCAGACGGGAGAGGAATCGGGCAACCGGAGCAACTCCAGCGGCCCGCGGAAGGCGGCGGCGGCGCGGTGGCGCCGGCGACCGGAGGGGGCGTCGCCCGGCGCGCCGCCGGAGGATCCGCCACGCCTCGGCCGCGGCGGCGGCGAACCGCCGGACCGCGTCCGCGGTCCGACCACCCAGCATGCGGCCCGCGCGGGCCGCGTTCCTCCAAGCCGTGGGTCAAACCCGCGGCGGTTTTCTTCGGCCGCTCGGCCGAAGCCGAGCCGGCCGGTCCGGTCGGCCGGGCCGGGTTAACCCGGTTCGGGTCGACCCGGTTCGGCCGACCCAGGGGTGGTTCGGGCCGGGTCGCCCCGGGCCCAGAACCCCCGTTTTTGGGCCTTCTTCGATCTTTTGCCCATATCTTGGGCCTGGGACCTCCGATTGACGAACCGTCAGCGGCTACGCGATCCTTGGATCGAGACGGTCATTTCGGTATATTACACTCAAGGTTTCGGAAGACTTTGGGTTCGGCCGGGTTGGTTCGTACGCGAAACCAACCGGGCCCTCGGAGCGGAAACGCTCATAACTCGAGCTGCGGACGTCCGATCGACGTACCGTCAGCTGTGGAGGTTTCCTCTAAGTGAGACGGAACTTTTGGCATACTCCGCCCGAGGATCGGACACAGGCGGAGTACGGTCGGGTTGGTTTTGCCCTAAAAACCAACCGGGCCCCTGGGACGAAAATGCCAATAACTCTCAGACCGGGCGTCCGATTGACGCGCCGTCTGTTGCGTTGAGATCCTGTTGTCGTTATGGAACTTTTGGATACATCAACTTCGGACTACGTGTCAGTTGATGTATCAGACTTTCGGCTCGTGGAGCGGACCCTCCTAAACGAGCTCGCTGTGTGCGGGAACCCTAGCGCTGGCTGTGACTTCGACGACAGAGCATAGATCCTTCGTGGACTGCAGCGATGACTGTGCAGAGATCCTTAGTAGACTGCGCCGACTACTGTACTCAGCGATCCTACGTGGATCAGTGCTACAGGTCCTGTGTGGGCCCGATCCTGTGTGGGTCCTTACTACCGGTTCTGTGTGAGCCATTGCCTACAGGTTCTGTGTGAGCCCGATCCTATGTGGGTCTTTTGCGGGGGTTAGTACCCATCGATCCTTCGTGGGTCCGACGACTTAGATGGATCAGTGATCATCTTTGACGTCATCTGAAAAAGTATACCTGGTTGAGCTGAATCTTATGTTACTCTCCTTTGTGGATTGTGTCGAACTATCCTTTGTGGATTTACTGTTTACTCTCCTTTGTGGATTTGAGTCTTGCTTTCCTGCGTGGATTGAGTTGTTCTTGAGCTCGTGAGCAGAGCTAGAATTGGGGACTTAGGTATATGTATGGGCATATACCTAAGTCGAGTCAGATGTTACTTCGTGATTGCATCTTTCTTTTGTGCTATATCCTTTGTGGATTTCGGGAGACCTTCTGGGGTCTCGGGGTCCTTACTGAGTAGCTTATACTCACCCCTGCACGGGCTATGCCCGCACCTTGTTGTGTTGGATGCAGACGACGGACAGCGCTGATCACGGTTGGGGTGTGGAGCAGGACGGTACCTGGAGGTGGACCACTGGGCGGGACATGCTCGGAGCGGACGTGGGACCCGAGGAGCCTGGAGGCTATCTGTACCCACCCTTCAGGTGGGAATGCCAGTGGACGACACGAGGCCGCCGTCTTTTCTTCAGTTGCTGTTCTTTACCTTTTCAGTTGTACTTTCAGTTGGGCTTGTATTCCGGCCCCCTTTACTTTTCTGCACTTGGTAGTTACTTTCCGCTTGCTGACTCTGTGGTGGTTGTTACTTATAAAGGCAATTCCTTCCCTGTTTACCGGGATTTTACGCCTTGGTGCTAGTCGCCAGCCCCTAGCCTATGGAAGGCGGGCTTGGGGTAGTCACGGCACGGGCCCCGAGGTCGGGTCGTGACAAATTGGTATCAGAGGTGGTCGGTTCTACCGCAGGCTCTGATCGTCTTTTCTTTCTATATGAAGCAATAGTGTTTAGTGTATTGAGTGTGGTTATCAGTTCAGGGAGCCCAGTGTTGGTGCGGCGGCCGAAGTATCCGTACACCAGGACCGTGACTCCTGATTTCCGACTTAATGCATGAAAACATTGATTGCATGTGTGTTTCAAGTTTTCTTTGTGATTACTTGTGTCAGCTCGCCGGGTATACTGATCTGCTTCATGAAAGTCTCAAGTTTTCCTTGTGATTACTTGTGCCAGCTCACCAGGTATACTGTTCTGACTATGGTGCTCTTGTTCTCCTTTTCAGGATGGCCCCGCGACGACAGCCAGCTAGGGTTCCGAGTGTAGGGTGCGACGGCAGCCCACCAAGCGACGAGGCCTCGGTGCAGGGCCCTTTGCCAGCAGTGGCACCGGCGGTAGCTTTACCCGCTAAGCCACCGATGCTACCAGTACCAGACGCTGACGATGCACGTCGCCTCAGGGCACTGCATGAGTTTCAGAGCCAGCGACCGCCCAGGTTTCACGGTGAGGCGGACCCCCAGGCCGCCGAGGACTGGCTAGAGGCGGTGGTACGGATCTTTAGGCTAGTGAGGACACCAGCGGATCTCATGGTGATTCTCGCGGCGAGCCTCCTGCAGGCGGCGGCAGGACGATGGTGGTGCTTGATGCTCCAGGTTCACGATGAGGCATCCTTGCTCTGGACGGACTTCGAGAGCCTCTTCCGCTCTGAGTTCGTCCTGGCCACCCTCCGAGCGGTGCGCATCCAGGAGCTTCTCCAGCTGCGCCAGGGCAGCATGACGGTCGCTGAGTACGCGGCGAGGATCACTGACCTATCTCGATACTCGACCGACATGGTACGGGACCCCTTCTTCCGGGCCCGGACCTTCGAGCAGGGCTTGCGACAGGAGATTCGGGCGTCACTGATCTCCCTCAGCATTCCGACCCAGGCGGGAGTGCTGGAGCGAGCCCTCCTGATCGAGAGCTTCCTGGCAGAGCCTTCTTCAGCGGCGAGACCTAGCGCAGGGCGGCAGGTAGCTGAGTCTTCGGCAGCAGGTAGCCGACGGATGACTCTCGGGTCCAGGCAGACCAGACCCCCACGCAGACGGCCTCAGGACACCGGCTCAGTGGTGCGGGGCACACAGCGGAGTGCCAGCCTTCCAAGAGGCAGGCTGTGCTACTCCTACGGCGGGCAGGGTCACATGGCTCGTGACTGCCCGACTCGCCGACCAGAGGAGCAGCAGACAGTGGAGGGGCCACCCAGGCATAGGCAGAGGGTCGACCGTGGCGGTCCGCAGGGGGGAGGCGGACGAGGCAGAGGAGTTGGCCGAGCAGCGGGTGGTGGGCGACGCTTCCAGGCTCTACCCCCACCACCACCAGGAGGGCCACCTCGACCACAGGGAGCTGTCGGGCAGGGACAGGCCCCGCTCCAGGCAGTGGAGGCCTATGACCCCGACATGCTAGAGATGATTCGAGGTACGATCTGTGTCTATTCCACCCTTTCTGCAGTACTCATAGACACAGGAGCGAGTCACTCTTTCATAGCCTCTGCCTTTGTTCGGAGCTCGGAGATTCCAACTGAGCCGTTGGCTCGATCCTTACGGCTAGAGACTCCTACGGGAGCAGACTCGACGATTACGCACTGGTGCCGGCAGTGTGAGCTTACTCTAGGAGGCGAGAGCTTCGGCTGGGATCTCCTTGTAGCGGCGTCGAGGCCTTACGACGTCATCTTGGGCATGGATTGGCTATCCACGGTTCATGCCCAGATCGACTGTTTTAGGCGCAAGGTGCGATGTGTTCGCACCGACGGGAGCAGGTTTACCTTCACCGGTGAGAAGGAACCGTTTGCAGCACAGGATGGACTTCCGCGGAGGAGAGTGCAGCCCATCTCTTATCAGTTGGCTAGCCTCATCCTAGGAGCAGTGGACGTGCGGAGTCCAGTTTTTCCTGCAGTGGTGGACCAGTACGTGGACGTCTTTCCCGACGACGTTCTAGGGCTACCTCCTCGTAGAGAGGTAGACTTTTACATCGACTTGTACCCCGGGACAGCCCCGATATCTACTCCAGCATATCGGATGGCCCCCGCCGAGCTTCGAGAGCTGCGGGTACAGTTGGAGGACTTGCAGAGCAAGGGGTTTATCCGACCCAGTGTTTGCACCCTGGGCTTCCCCGATTTTGTTCGCCAAGAAGGCGGACGGGAGCTTGCGACTGTGTGTCGACTATCGTCGCCTGAACCAGGTGACAGTGAGGAACAAGTATCCGCTGCCACGGATTGATGACCTCTTCGATCAGCTCAAGGGAGCGCGGTGGTTCTCGAAGATAGACCTCCGGTCAGGCTATCATCAGCTCAGAGTTTGAGACGAGGACGTGCAGAAGACGGCCTTCAGGTGTCGGTATGGCCATTATGAGTTCTTGGTTATGCCATTCGGCGTAACCAATGCTCCAGAAGTGTTCATGAGCCTCATGAACAGGATCTTCCAGCCATACCTCGACCGATTTGTCGTGGTCTTCATTGACGACAATTTGGTATACTCGACGACTGAGGAGGAGCATGCCTACCACCTGCGAGTTGTGATAGACACACTCCGAGAGCACCAGCTTTATGGAAATCTCTCAAAATGCCAGTTCTGGTTACGTGAGGTCCATTTCTTGGGGAACGTCATCTCTGAGGCGGGAGTTGCAGTGGATCCCGCGAAGATCGAGGCAGTGCTAGCTTGGGAGCCACCCAGGAGCGTGACGGAGGTGCGGAGCTTCTTGGGCCTAGCCGGATACTATCGGAGATTCGTTCCAGAATTCTCCAGAGTTGCGGCACCACTCTCATCTTTGACAAAGAAGGGGAAACCCTTTGTGTGGTCAGACAGATGTCAGCAGAGCTTCCCGGAGCTGAGACAGAGATTGACCAGCGCACCTATCTTGAGGTTGCCTGAGGAGGGAGTTGGATACGTAGTTTACTGCGATGCATCAGGGACTGGACTCGGGTGCGTCCTGATGCAGGAGCGGGCCGTGATCGCCTACGGATCACGTCAGTTGAGGCCGCATGAGCAGAACTACGCCACTCATGACCTGGAGTCAGCAGCAGTGGTCTTCGCTCTGAAGACTTCGCGGCACTATCTGATGGGCGAGCGCTTCACAATCTTTTCTGACCACCAGAGTCTCAGGTATATCTTTTCTCAGAAGGACCTGAACCTGAGACAGCGGAGATGGCTTGAGTTCCTCCAGGACTATGACTTTGAGATAGTCTATACTCCTAGGAAGGGGAGCGTGGTAGCTGATGCCCTCAGTAGGAGGACGGGCATTCAGCTACTTGAGGAGGCGACGGAGCAGCTAGCCTCCTTACAGATATCCTTCGTGGATAGAGACGGAGCAGCCTTTCTTCAGTCTCTCACAGTCTCTCCTCCACTTCTACAGCGGGTCAGAGAGGCTCAGCGTGGGGACGCTGACTGTGAGACCCGGCGTGCACTGATATCCTCAGGTCAGGCGCCTGATGGTTTCTCCCTTGGAGAAGAGCACGACATCCTTTTCAGAGGACGTACCTTCGTACCAGTTGCTTTACGAGAGGAGGTGCTGAGAGAGTTTCACACTTCTCCCTTGGCGGTACATCCCGGAGCGGCGAAGATGTACCAGGATCTCAGACGACAGCACCGGTGGCCGGGCATGAAGAAAGCTGTGGCAGAGTTCGTTTCGTGATGCCTCACCTGCCAGCAGGTGAAGGCAGAGCATCAGGTACCAGTAGGCATGGTACAGCCCTTGGAGGTCCCGGAGTGGAAGTGGGACGGCATATCTATGGACTTCGTGACTGGACTTCCACGCACTTCCAGAGGTCACGACTCCATTTGGGTGATTGTCGACCGACTCACCAAGTCGGCACACTTCTTACCCATCAGAGAGCAGGGCTCAGTGGAGAGCTTGGGACGTCTTTACGTCCAGGAGATCGTACGGCTTCACGGTGTGCCATCGTCTATCGTCTCCGATCGAGATGCTCATTTCACTTCCCGGCTTTGGAAGGGGTTGCAGGAGGCGTTCGGGACGCGGCTCCATCTGAGCACAGCCTTCCACCCTCAGACGGATGGTCAGACGGAGAGGACCATACAGACACTCGAGGACATGCTCCGTGCATGTGTTCTCGACTTTGGTCGCAGCTGGGAGGACAACCTACCCTTGGCTGAGTTCGCGTACAACAACAGCTACCACTCCACCATCGGGATGGCACCATACGAGGCATTGTACGGCAGACCCTGCAGATCACCGTTGTGCTGGACAGACCCTGGGGAGTCAGCACTCGTGGGACCAGAGATGGTCCGAGCCACGACAGAGAAGGTCTAGATCATCCAGGAGAGGATGAGGACAGCTCAGAGCCGGCAGAAGTCATATGCTGACAGGAGGCGGAGGCCACTAGAGTTCGAGGATGGCGACCACGTCTTTTTGCGTGTCTCACCTCGACGTGGTTTACGGAGATTTGGCCGAGGCGACAAGTTGTCTCCACGCTTCATCGGGCCTTTCCAGGTCCTTAGCAGGATAGGAGAGGTGGCTTATCGCCTGGCTCTACCACCTCAGTTGCACCGGGTGCACGACGTCTTTCACGTGTCTCAACTGAGGAGATACGTGCACGACCCGACGCACATCATCGACTTTGGGAAGCTGGACGTGGACGATGGGGCGACTTTTGCGGAGGTCCCAGTGGAGATCGAGGATCGACAGGAGCGGGTCCTACGTGGGCGGTCGATTCCTCTTGTGCGCGTCAGATGGCAGCACGGGAACCTCCAGGAGAGCACTTGGGAGCGGGAGGCTCAGATGCGTGCTCAGTACCCCCATTTGTTTCCCTAGTTTTTGATGTATCTTTAAGGGGACGTAAAGCCCTGAGGTGGGAGTAATTTAAAGACCCGCAAATTTCAAGGAAATTTTTTTTTCTTAATTTTCTTTGGAATTTTACAAGAGCGCAGCTTCAGACGGCACCTGATTCCGAGGCCCGGTGTGCCCGGAATCATTTTCCGAAGTTTGGCTCGGGTTCGTTCAGTGAACGGACGAGCGGGTTTTTCTATCTTTTGAACCGGTGCCCGGAATCGAATTCTGAGGGCACCGATGAAATCGCAGCGCCGGTATTTGCTTAGAAACGCCTCTTCCGGAGTTGCGTTTGCTCAGACGTGGTTTTTAAATTTTGGGGCTTTAAGTTAGAAATAAAATAAAATTTGTGCGACAACTTTATTTTATTTCACTTAAGCTGCTTGGAAGTCACTTGGAAGCCACTTGAACTGAGTTAAAGCGGATAGGGTGCTATCCGGAAATATCCTACCCCTTGTTAGGATATTTGTGAGGTGGGGCCCGCACGAGCCCCGCCGTTTCTTTCGCTAAGTAACGCACCCGCGAAAACCCGTCAAAATAACTGAAAAGTCAACCGGCGTGTTTTCTTTAATTCTTAACAGACCACTTAATTGGGCGGTTTATTTCGTGAATTAAATGGGCTGTTTCATTCGTTGAATTAATTCAACGAATTTAATGGGTCGTTACTTACGTGTTTGCGTTCGTTGGCGAATTAATAAAATAGACAAACTTGTCTATTTTGGAGGATTGCTATCGTTGTGCAAATTCTCTGAGCCTCCACCCTCCTCGCGAAGAACGCGAAGAACGCGAAGAACGCCGGCGACCGGAATTCGACGACGCACACCGTGATCTGCAACGTCGACGAGCTCTACCCGCGACGTTCTTCGGCGACGCCTCTTCTTCCGCAGCCGATCCTCGTTCGGCAACAAAGGTGAGAAACGGATCGTTTAATTCTCCCTTTTTAATTTCAATGACGACGGATTTAATTAATTAAATCCGTTTGTTCTAGATCCGGAGATCATCGGCGCGATGCTTTTCCCGCGGTGCGACGAACGTCTCTTCCGCGACGACGCGACGATCCCCTCCTTCCGCGACGAGCGATTCCGCGACGACCTCACGTCCGACGGCGACATCGAGGTAGGGATTTTATTTTTTTCTTGGTGATTCGTTCCCGTGATCTAATTCTTTTTAATTAAAGAACCAAACTTGAACAATTTTATTTTTGGATAAAATTGTGGCTGCCTTAATCCCTCCCGATGATTTTATGACTAACGCGGAGGGTGCGGGTCTAACGAACAAGACCCGGCAACCCCCCGCCGATCCTTTTGTTGTGCGGATTTGGCGGACGACGACGAACCGTGCGGCAGGGGCGATCTGTTGATTCCGCAGTGAAGATCGGCCCCCGGGAGGAGCAACGGCGCAGACGGGAGAGGAATCGGGCCACCGGAGCAACTCCGGCGGCCCGCGAAAGGCGGCGGCGGCGCGGGTCGCCGGCGCGGCGGCGCCCGGCGCGCCGCCGGAGGATCCGCCGCGGCGGCAGCGAACTGCCGGACCGCGTCCGCAGTCCGGCCAGCCAGCACGCGCCCCGCGCGGGCCGCGTTCCTCCAAGCCGCGGGTCAAACCCGCGGCGGTTTTCTTCGGCCGCTCCGCCGAAGCCGAGCCGGCCGGTCCGGTCGGCCGGGCCGCGCCCAGGCCGGACCAGACCCGGCCTCACCGGGTCGGTCCGGGCCGGGTCAACCCGGTTTGGGTCGACCCGGTTCGGCCGACCCAGGGGTGGTTCGGGCCGGGTCGCCCCGGGCCCAGAACCCCCGTTTTCGGGCCTTCTTCGGTCATTTGCCCATATCTTGGGTCTGGGACCTCAGATTGACGAACCGTCAGCGGCTACGCGATCCTTGGATCGAGACGGTCATTTCGGTATATTACACTCAAGGTTTCGGAAGACTTTGGGTTCGGCCGGGTTGGTTCGTACGCGAAACCAATCGGGCCCTCGGAGCGGAAACGCTCATAACTCGAGTTGCGGACGTCCGATCGACGTACCGTCAGCTGTGGAGGTTTCCTCTAAGTGAGATGGAACTTTTGGCATACTCCGCCCGAGGATCGGACACAGGCGGAGTACGGTCGGGTTGGTTTTTCCCTAAAAACCAACCGGGCCCCTGGGACGAAAATGCCAATAACTCTCAGACCGGGCGTCCGATTGACGCGCCGTCTGTTGCGTTGAGATCCTGTTGTCGTTACGGAACTTTTGGATACATCAACTTCGGACTACGTGTCAGTTGATGTATCAGCCTCTCGGCTCGTGGAGCGGACCCTCCTAAACGAGCTCGCTGTGTGCGGGAACCCTAGCGCTGGCTGTGACATCGACGACAGAGCAGAGATCCTTCGTGGACTGCGGCGACGACTGTGCAGAGATCCTCAGTGGACTGCATCGACTACTGCACTCAGCGATCCTATGTGGGTCAGTGCTACAGGTCCTGTGTGGGCCCGATCATGTGTGGGTCCTTACTACCGGTTCGGTGTGAGCCATTGCCTACAGGTTCTGTGTGAGCCTGATCCTATGTGGGTCTTTTGCGGGGGTTAGTACCTATCGATCCTTCGTGGGTCCGACGACTTAGATGGATCAGTGATCATCTTTGACGTCATCTGAAAAAGTATACCTGGTTGAGCTGAATCTTATGTTACTCTCCTTTGTGGATTGTGTCGAACTATCCTTTGTGGATTTACTGTTTACTCTCCTTTGTGGATTTGAGTCTTGCTTTCCTGCGTGGATTGAGTTGTTCTTGAGCTCGTGAGCAGAGCTAGAATTGGGGACTTAGGTATATGTATGGGCATATACCTAAGTCGAGTCAGATGTTACTTCGTGATTGCATCTTTCTTTTGTGCTATATCCTTTGTGGATTTCGGGAGACCTTCGGGGGTCTCGGGGTCCTTACTGAGTAGCTTATGCTCACCCCTGCACGGGCTATGCCCGCACCTTGTTGTGTTGGATGCAGACGACGGACAACGCTGATCACGGTTGGGGCGTGGAGCAGGACGGTACCTGGAGGTGGACCACTGGGCGGGACGTGCTCGGAGCGGACGTGGGACCCGAGGAGTCTGGAGGCTATCTGTACCCACCCTTCAGGTGGGATTGCCAGTGGACGACACGAGGCCGCCGTCTTTTCTTCAGTTGCTGTTATTTACCTTTTCAGTTGTACTTTCAGTTGGGCTTGTATTCCGGCCCCCTTTACTTTTCTGCACTTGGTAGTTACTTTCCGCTTGCTGACTCTGTGGTGGTTGTTACTTATAAAGGCAATGCCTTCCCTGTTTAACGGGATTTTACGCCTTGGTGCTAGTCGCCAGCCCCTGGCCTATGGAAGGCGGGCTTGGGGTAGTCACGACACGGGCCCCGAGGTCGGGTCGTGACATTTATATTCTAAATATATATGATATATAAATAATTTTTTATATTCTGGATGTATTTAAATCATGATCTATGTGATATAATCATGAGTAACAAGTTAAAACATGTACAATAAAGAAAACGATTATTACCCGAAATGTTAATTTAACCTGGAAATTATTTTTATATAGGTAGTATAAAGTCATAAATTAATCATGTATGATATCATAAATATTAATATGGTTTAGGTATAATTTAATATCATACTAAAATCTTTATATATGAGATTGAACATACCCTAGACTGAGGAAAGTACAAGGTAAGAGTTAATTTCACAATCTCTTTATTATCTGAGGTTGTTTTTATGTATGTTTCTATGAGGACATATTTATTATCCATTTCCATGTTTCATAAAAGAGTTTTCAAGTGTATTAATTAAAAATAATTTTATACTAAATCATCATTTTAAATGTTTTAAATATTTATTCTTCTAAATATTTCTCATTAATATCCATGTTTTCAAAATGGTTTTAAGGATTTATCTATATGAACATGAATGTATTTAAAATGTTATTTCCTTTCATATATTTTGAAGTGTTATGGGAAAATTAGATTCAAAAATGACTTCAAATATATTCCGTTCTAAATTGTGTCACTATTAAATGTTTTCATGAAAAATTGATATCTCTCTTAAAGAGTTTAACAAATTATTTTCATCTATGTAAACATCCTTTTATGGATTTTTAATCTTGTTTGAAGTTGATTTATTATGATACAAATAGTCCACATTGTATTGATGGTTTTGTGATATGTCTGATTATGGATCTTCTATTTTTATACCATTCATGGTTTAGGGATAAATTATTGACATTTTCTCGTGCCTGGCCTGGGTTATCATGGAACATGACAATGGGCCTTGCTGCACTTTTGGTTACGACACTCACGTGGGATATTCTTAGGATAATTAACATTTTCATTACAAGTAATTATGAAGGATTTAGGAGGAAATACTTCCTCAAAGAGAACATTTTATGATTATAGATTATATGCATAATCATTTCAATTTACATTAGGTATTTTATAGGTTTGGAATTATGCATTGCGATTCATTAACTATCCCAGTGTGTGCCATGGTTTATAAATGGTGCCTAGTAGAAGGAATGGAAATTCCATCAATATGCATGATCGAAAAATTTATAAGGATCATATCTTTTATGGTATTAAGCCAACATTTAAAATGGAAATAGTATCCCATGTATTCTCATTATATGAAGAAAAAGTATCATGTGTTAATAAGATAAGTAAATAATTCTCTAAGTTATATGGATTTGATGGGAAGCAAGAGAAGAAAAGGATGGAAGAAAAAATGGTGGATAAAGGGAAGAGGTGAAAGAAGGATTTTCCCATATCTTATAACTGTGGAAAGAATTCCCGGGGTAAATTCATGAAGGGAATGAAAGTTTTTTATAAGTTTGGAGAAAAATGACACCAAGTAGAAGATTGAAATGGTAAAAAAAAAATTCAAATGTACAATGCTTCATCCGCAATGAGTTGGGAAACTATGCAAATCAATGTAAAAATCATCATATTATACCCCAAATGATGATATTGGATAATAATCATGTTATGATACTACCGAAGATAAAGATGAATTATTATAAGTTCTTATGTTGTTATAAATGTATTGTGCCATTTGAGTATTTTATTAATGATGTAAATGTAATAATAATTATAGAGTACATAAGTATTGTACAATAATACGATTTCATTAAAGACATGAGATTGTGTGGAACCATTAAAAGTGACTCAATGGTGGTTAATTTTTTTTGAAAATATATGGTTGAGAGAATGATAAACCTTAATATGGTCCTGATACTAGGGTAGTGATTTTGAAATAAGATAATATTTATTTGGATAAATTATATTAGATATTCTTGACTACCTTGAAACTGATTAATGATATGTATATTCAATCATTGTTGGAGTTTAAAATATTTTTGTATATAGAGAGTATATCTAGTATTATATAAATATAATTGATCATGAAAGTAATCCTTAATTTTTTATGGTAATTAATGGTGTTAACATGTTTTAAAATAATACATGATGATAGAATTGACATGTTATTACATGGGAAAAGGATCTTTCTTGTGTTTACATTCCTTATAAATTTGGGACTATGAGTTTAGACTGACGTATTTTGGATAAGTATAAATGTTGTAATGGATTAAGTTTGAAATTTGATACAATTCATAAGGTTAAATCATTTATTAAGATTATTTTTTTGTTATTATAAAAAGGATAACCCAGAGGTCGGGCAACAACCCGTCTTGTCTGGCAAGGTAGTGAGACTTGAACCCGCAACTCAAGGGAAACAAGGGTGCATCACCTACCACTGGCCTACTTGATGTCCTAGTTTGTATAATGTAGTTTTTTAAATAGTCTGACAAATTAATTATAAGTTAATTATTTTTTTAACCCTATACGATTAGGGTAGATAGAATCTTATTGAATTCTATTATCTTTTGGAGAGAAATATGAGATTGTGGATGGAATTAGTTAATGGATGAAACTCTACTTGTTAGGAAAACTTTTTTCTTCTTATTCAATGAATGAATTAATTATTAAAATTTAGGGAAGGTTTAAAAAACCATATATTCAGTTTCCTAATACATTATGTTTTGTTTCCCTGGTGATATTTTAAATCATCTTAGATTGATGGATTTGAGGCTCTCAAGTGTACACTTGTTTGTGATTTATGACCTCAATCACTCCCTATTAATATTGACAATTTTCCTACCATTATGTGTCTCAAATTTCCACCAATGTTCTTCTAATCTAGATCATAATTTTGGGTTGACGTTTTCATTTCTGTTTCCCTCTTACTAAGAATTAATTTTGTTGAACCAATTTCCAATGTGGGTTTTCCACAACCATATTTTTCAATTTTTATCCTTTTATTTTTTATGATCAATTTCAAATTGCAAGGATGAAATTTTTTGAAGGAGGGGAGAATGAAACACCCCATGATTTCATAGTATCTTTTCTCTTCAATTTAATACTATAACTTTTGTTACACACAACAACGAGTTTGAGCACACCACAACATACCAAACTAGCCTTTCAAGAAGTTGTTTTGAATAGTATTAACTAAATTTATATATATATATATTATATAATTTTATCATTCATATTATGTTTTTCTTAGACATAATATATGAACAAATTCATTTTTTCAGATAAAAGAAGTATTTTTCAAAAAATGCCATTTTACCACCATTAAATGGAAAACCATTTTTTTAAAATATTATTTGAAACATTAATATATTAAATTCAATTTAATTAAATTCTTTTTTAAAGGAGAGACATGAAAATTTAGTTTTGATAATTTTCTTGTACTTTTCTGATAACATTTAGATTTTGAAGAATAGTGAAAAATACTATGTTTTAATTGAAAACCACATTTTTAATAAAAATTATATATAGTGATAAATTATTCATTTGAATAGTTTTAATGTATAATTACATTATATTTTTATAATTTAATAAAATGTAGGTCATTATAAGTAATTTCACATTTAAATTTCACATAAACACTTGTCAATCTTTTCATAGTTTTTACTTTTTAAAACCCCACTTTTGGATTTTGACAATGGGAATTACTATTAAATTAATTAATGAAACTTCTATGTTTTTAATTTGGTAAAATATACTTCATTTTTAAATTCAGAATATCAAAATTTGTTTAGGGTGATTTTTGATATTTTTTTGATAACTTTCAATTTTTGATGAATAGAGAAAAACATTGCATTATTATTTAAAACTGACATTCTATTTGAATAATTAGTTATTTTATTTAAATTTATTCTAATGTAAAATATATATATATAATACCAATATAAGTTAAATGTAATTCATTGTATTCAATTTAAAATAAAATTATATGTATAAAATTCTATTGAACTTTTTAACCTCTTTTACCCACCTTCTAGGCACATTAACAAATTTGCATAAAACATAACATTACCACTACTGTGAGATGAATTTTAAAAATCGAAGAGACACGGTTGACATCTGTATGTAAAATTTGTATCATTATAGTGAAAATAGTTTTTGTGGAATAATAACTTTTCACTTTTATATACCATGATTAAAAGTAAATTGGGTAGTTATGGTTAAAAATGATATTATAATTTCTGTAACACATGTCCCTATTCTATTGGATAAGTATAAATCGACTAAAAACATCCATAGTAATAATATATGACCCCCTTTGGTATACATGGATAAAATTATGACATTTATTATTATTTTATTTGAAGAAAAGTTATAAAAGTTAAATTCAATGATTAATAACTGAACCATTTTTAATATAAGGTTATACATAAGGTAACATCGAATATAAATATTCATTAAAAAGATAAAAAAATTCTACATAATGGTATTTTATTTATAATTTTTTGACATTAAATAATTATTTTATTTATGACCTAATGAGGATGTAGTAATTACGTTATTAGTGAAAGATTAAATTAATTGATATTATAAATATACAAATAAATGTAATTTGAGACTTTTGATGCATTCCAATAATTTTAAAGGATAATATGACATGTTAGGGGTTATTAAATAATTTTTTTTGATGTCGTAATACAGTAATGATTTTCCGAAAAACCAAATACATAATAGTGTAAAAAATTGACATAATTGAGTTTTTAAAACAAATATTATATAATTAATTGATATAATATTAATAAAAATATAATGATCGTTAAAAAGACTTATATAGGGTTATATATATTAATAATTAACCTCATGGTGTTCTCTTTTATTGTTATAGTAATTTTATTAACCATATAATTTAAAAATACAAACAGACATGGTAAATGTCAAACTATTTTACTAAGAGTTAAATCTGAATGATATGGTTAATATGATAACCTAAACCTATAAAAAGAATATTGGTTGAGAGTTTTTCTATCCATACCCACCTTCTCCTCTAAATGATTCATTTTTGACGAATTAAAAACTTACAATGATATTATAATAAAATAATATTTCAATATTTTCTTAATATGACCCTCACCTCTCTTATAAAAGGGAACTACTATTCTCTTAATTTCAAATCTCCAAATCCTTTTGGATCACAGACAAATCCATCCCAAATATCCTGCAAACATTCCTCCATTATTCGAGGATTACTAATTTTGGTGAAAAAGAAAAACTATGGTTCCCTTTTGATCAAATCAAAAGGAAGAACGCAAAGAAGATGTAATTATTTCATCACCTCATTCAAGTTGTTTTCTTCTTCCACTTCGTCTTTCATTGTAGTTTCCATTATAAGATTATAACTCCAGTATATTATATATAATATGATGATATTTTAAAAACTTTACAACCATTTTAATTACTTTATCCATCCGATAAATGACAAAGTCACCATACGTGCATACGTATAGAGTACCGTCTTCCCGTCATGGTGTAGTTTTTTATTCAAACACTTCATTTTTTGGATGGGTATAATTCAGAGTATAAATCATGTAAATAATAAATATAACATTTTAATGATTCTTTATATATGATATAGCATCCAATTACATACTATTTCACCATAAATATAATGATATTGTCCCTCATGCGTACGTACGAATTACTCTCTCCACGATGCGATCAGATTCCTTTACACGTTCACCATTAAACAATGATTATAAAAATATATATCATTAATAAGTATGTAATATATGAAATAATAATGATATTGGAGATATATATATATATGTACTTACATATATATTATTTACTTAGTTCCGTTCAAAATATTATATTAAAACAGAAATGTCGTTTTTCTGTACGTACGGCCTACCGTCTCTATAAACGGTGTTTTCCATTTCATATATATGTTTATTATATGTATTTATATTCAAAATATATATGATATATAAATCATGTTTTATATTCTGGATGTATTTAAATCATGATCTAAGTGATATAATCAGGAGTATCAATTTAAAACATGTACGATAAAGAAAGTGATTATTACCTTAAATGTTTATTTAAAATGGAAATTATTATTAAATGGGTAGTATAAAGTCATTAATGAATAGTGTATGATATCATATATATTAATATGGATCTTGTATAAAATAATAACATACTAAGATCATTATACAGAAGGTTAAATGTACCCTCGACTAAAGGAAAGTACAAGGTAATTGTTAATTTCACAATCTCTTTATTATCCGACATTGTGTTTACTTAAGTATCTACTAGGAAATATTTATTATCAATGCCCATGTTTCATAAAATAGTTTTTAAATAGATTATTTTACTATAATTTTTTACTAAAACCTCATTTTAAATATTTTAAATATTTATTCTTCTAAATCATTCTCATTAATGTGAATGTTTTCAAAATGGTTTTAGGGATTTATTTATATGGACATGAATGTTTATAAAATGTTAATTCCTTTAAAAAGTCTCCACATGTTATGGAAAACTTTTATTCATAAATTTCTTTAAATGTCTTCATTTATAAATTTTGTGGCTCTTAAATGTTTTCATAAAAAAGGGACATCTCTCTCAAAGAGTTTTACAAATCATTTTCATCTAGGTCAACATCTTTTGATGGATTTCTAAACATGCTTGAATTTCGTTTATTATGACACAAATCTTCCATAATTAATTGAAGTATTTGTGTTATGTATGAATGTGGATGTGTTTTTTTATGCCATTTTTTGTTTTTAATAAATTATAGAGATTTTGTATACTAGTTTTAATATAAATATTTATGTTATGTTTAAACCTTTTCATTTGAGCAATGCATTGGACATAGTAAGTGACAGGTGGAGCCTATAATACCTCCTCAATGCATCGGTAGATCTCATGAGACAAACTAGTGACTTGGCATTAGGCCTTGACAAAATTTTATTTGTAGTCTTGGAACAAGTCTATGACCATGTGGTTATGATGTCTGGCATTTTGCACTCCATCATTATGAAAGTGGCTATAGATATTGCATGTGATTATTCAACTAGTAGAATATCCATGTGAATATGTAAATGGAATTATTTGATTTTATCATTGCCATATTATTCTGAATTTTATGTTTAAAAAGATTTTCATTTAGTCTTATACATTTCCTTAAATGTTTGTGCTTATTTATGAAATTTTCCACTATATTGATATCCTTATTGAGCAATTGAGCTCAACCCTTTCAATGTTTTATTTTACCAGGATTCCAAGAAATGTATTGTGATTGATAATCAGCGTAATTCTAGGGGATCAATGGAATTTTCAAAGGATCATTGATGTTTTTTATTTTCTAATGTGTAATGTAACGTTCTTGTATATAACCCATTTTCCAAGACTACTAAATAGATCGGTCTTTCGGAACATGATTCCTTGTAATCATACCAATGTATTGAAATAAAGCACCGAATTTGGGTAAATGTGGTCGGGGGATTACACTATATATAATAAAAAATAAATCCTTAAACATATTAATCAATTACTCTCTATATTTCAATTTCAAAATACAATTAATTTTAAAAATAAAATTAAGTAATAAAAATAAGTTATTCTTATTATAAACTTTATTAAAATCAAATTATATCACTTCTAAAAATTATCTATCAATATAAGTAATCCCAAATATTATGTTTTACATAAAATTTACCAACATACCCATATAATGATATAATTTCATAGATATTTCCATCACAATTTTATTATATAAATAAGTTTAAAGTTTAAAGATTCAATTTCTTTCTCCAAAACAAGAATTTTATTAAAAAAAATTCAATTAATTAATAATTTTTATTTTATTTTATTTCTATTTTATAGTATATTTTATATATTATTATGTTAACCATATCAGAAAAAAAAAATTATTTTAAAAATTACATTTTTTTCATCCGGAATCCTTCATATATCAATAATAATATTTATACTATAAAATTAAGAAACAATTTTAGAGGTCTTAAACAACTCTTTTGACCTAAAAATTACCTTATATTGGTATTTTCTGTAAAATATTACTTACCTTGTTTTTTTAGATTCAATTTTTTTATTGACATTTAATAGTTTCATATATCAAATGTTGTAGATGTTTAAAATTAAATTCGAATTTTTATCTTAATTTAATGCTTAATTCACATCAAGGGGATTTAAATATGCTCATTGAGAGGTCAAAGGGTCCAAGGAGAAATTATTTAACATGTTTGGTTAGTTACAAATTTTATAAACAATTTTTATATCCATATAAAATCTACTAACACTAAATGTTTAACACAGATGGTAATATTTCATGATTAGTTAACCTTTCACCAATCTAAGTGAACCATGCTGCATCATCAGTAATGGTTAACTAACAATTTAATTAACCATTTTTCATTTACTATATATCACATTATATCTAATTTTTTTTATCACTAATTATTATAATTTCATCCCTATAATTTTTAAGATCCTGAATATATTTAAAATTTAAAATTTATCAAAAATTGTAACTCTTCAAATAAAATTTCACCATGGATGACCACTTTTATCCATAATATTAATTTTAATAAATAAAAACATTTCAAGATATTTAAAATCAATAAACTCTTTTATTTTTATTATCCATGTTATTCTAAATCACATACCAATCAACCTATTAAGGTTACATACATGTTCTCTAACCCTCTAAATCAAGATCATAATTTCATTAACACCTAATAAAACATACCCATTCCTATAAACAATATTAATTTTTTATGGAAAAATTTCATGTAACTAACACTAAGAAAATAATTACATATGATTAAAAACACCTCATACAAATAATTCAAAACAAGATAAAACCATTACAAAATGCATCTTTTAGATATTTATCAATCCAAACACAGTCAAAGACTACAAATGAGTATAGTCATCATTTAAAGACACATTTACAATGTTTTTATCTCATTCTAAAGTATAAACACAAACAAAATGATGTTGTTGATAATTTATGTCCCAAAAAATAGATTTATGTCCCATTTTAAGTCATTAATCATAAAAATGTTGAAAAAATTAAAAAATATTATAGGTTAGGACATAACCCAATGGTTCTCATGATATCAAACTAAAAGAGATGTTGTACTAAAAATAATACATAGAATATAATTTTTAGCTAGTTAAAAAATAATTTAATTAAATAAATTCTTATAGTATAATAGATTCATATATAAAATAAGGTTAAAGGTATAGACACAAAAATCAATCCAACATACATAAATATTTTAAAGACACGTCACTTATTTTAATTTATATAATTATAAATAGGAAATAAATATCAAAAAAATGTATACTACAAATTCAAACCCATATTTCTATCAATCCATTATTTTAAAACATGTATTATACATATAATTACTTTTTCATTAAATAAATATATCTTAAACTTGCTAATTCCAAAAAAAATTATCGTTTCAAGGGGACTCTGAATAAAACATACCTGGAATAATTTTATATCCATATAAAAAATTTACAAGTTGGTGTTAAAAGAAAAATATTTAGAACCTCCAAAAAAATATTAAAAATATATCAAACTAATGTCATGTTATTCATTAATGAAAAAATCATTATTTCATTATTTTTATAACATATCCCAAATAATGAAATTTACCACTCAAAAATAAAATCCACTTGTGATCAAATCCACTAACCCCATACACGTTTTGAAATTTTAAAATATTGATATCTTTTCTAAATACGTTAAAAATAGACATATATTTATAAAAAACATCCAATTTTCTTCTAAACTAATATGGATCCACCATTAATCAACTCTCGTGGTATCTTTTATCAATTTATTTCCAAAAAACAGTTATTAATATTTTTACGCTATCCAACCATCCATCATTCAAAAAATAATCCATCCGTGAAAAATTTATTTAAAATATAGTATCTTCCACAAAATATAAAAATATAAAGATTTTCAAGATAAAACATGATAAAAATAATTTTCTAGAATGAAATATAAAATGATTTAAGAAAATATTAGAAATTTTAAAATAAATTCTTCAAAAAATTCTATGTAAATTATTCCCAATGTAATGAAGAAATTCACTATACCAGATCCTACCTACATTCCATAAAAATATATATTACAAAAGACTAATATGTAGAACTGTCATAAAAAAAATCATTAAAAATAAATTTGACTAATAATACCTAAACATTTGGTCACCAATAGATTGAACCATTTAACATTGGTTATATATTTTTTAAATGATGTATAAAATGGATAGTGGAGAATTCCATTTTACTACATTCTAATACCAATAAAAATTTAAAAAAATAGAGCTGATTTATGAATAAATTTATAAAACCTATCATGAAACTTCTAAATGAATTAATTTTAAACATTAATCATATAAATAAATATAATATAATACACCTAAATTAATTTAACATCATTTAAGAACACAGTGCAAGGAAACAATGAGGTATATTTTAAAAAATTATAGTTTAATAGTTCTAGTTTTCCTATAATAATCCTATAAAGAAAAAAATACAAAAAAAATATGATTTATGGTATTATTAAACATATAATATTATAGAAATTTTTCATAAATATATATTCAAATATAGAATTTAGAGATAACTAGGTGATATAATTTAATTTACCTTCACCATACCATTAAAATGAATAAAAACCATGGTAAATAAGGTATATATTATAAAAAAATTTAATACAAGTATATTATAGGTTTCTTGTTCTATAAATAATTTTAAAAACAATATTAATAAAAATATTTAATAATATTTCCATATAAAATAATATTAAAAATTAAAACATTTAACAAATAATTTCATAAAAAATTATATATTCATAAAAAATATATACATAAATCAAATTTTGATCAATAAATTATTCATATTTTATAGTGAATTTGACTAAGAACCAAATTTCATGAAAATATTAATTTATTCTAAATAATTAGAATAAAATTTTACATTATTTTAAAAAACCTCAAATACTTATTATTATTGTCTCGTTAACTAATGAAATGTCTAGTTTATATGTTTTTTCATAATATAAATGATATTTTTCCTTCCAATTATGAATAATAATTTAATTAATGATGTAACTAAATGTCTCTATTAATGTATATGGGAAACACTATTTTAGTTCTTAAACAAAAATGTGTAATATATTATTGAATGGACTGAGAAAAACCCCTTATTTGGTTATTATTCAATGAAACAGTTATAATATATTTACCAATTAACTTATGTCTCGCTATAAATAAGGTGATTAGAGATTTTAAAAGGTAACTATCATGCTCCATCCAAATTATCACCTTGCCAAAAACATCATATATTCACAAAACTATGTATGATATAATTTGTAAGACCCCAATGTAGATTTACCTAGAATCAAATCTAGATCACTATTATGTATTTTGATGGATCACTTATCTCTTATTAGTTTTATATCATAATGTATGTTTGTTCATGAATCCACATAAGCCAAATTTTAGTTGTTAGTGCTAAGGGTTTGATAATACCACATGGGTAGACTATATAATTTCTATTATCATATAAAATAAAATCTTACAACATAAGGAAATATAATTAAAATAATATTAGATTATAAAAAATTGATTTTTAATTGACATCATACAATATTATATAAATAACCATGTTATACAAATGTTACCCAAGAAGTTTCATGTGGTCATACATTAATGTGATATTTATTCATGAGATAATGTATAGTATATGGACATAACAATAATATAACTATAAAAAGACACACTAAACTACACTTATAATTGAATTAAAAATGTCTCCAAATCCCACTGAGCTCCTCTGTCTCACTCCCATGTACTTTGGTCCATGCCATGAGTTATATGCCAACCATAAGGTCTAGTCATCCATTAAAGTAAATATGTTTGGTATGAATATAGAACCCAGTATGCCACAAATAATTGTGTCCATAATAACAATATGATATATTTTTATATGTGTAATGAATAATATGAAAGACCTAAACATTTTATACATTAACGCATCGTATAGTTAGGTGCTCTAGAAGACGCCCTACCAATCCACTCACACCTGCTTCAACTAGTGTCAAAATGGGATGATACCCCAATGTTTAGAGTATAATAATAGGTTCATGGGTTATCACTAATATAAAAATGTGGTAAAAAATTCATCACTAATAATAAATACATATATCATGAGAAGATCACCTTTTGATGGAATGATTAAAAATCTTGGTTACAGAGATCCCCCCTAACATCATGGGTGAAATATTATTTCATCTTTCCCTTGAACAGTCCATGAATAATGTATTGGAATAATAAAAACAAAGCCTTATAAAATCACCATTTAATGGAAAACGTTAAATATTGTCTCATATTGCCTTAGAATATATTCCCCTTTTAATAATATCACAATACTAATCCAAGGGACCCCTTATATTCTCTATGACTAGAAGAATCAACATAATATCTCATATATCCCCAACATACATATTTTCTGATAATATGATTATAATTATAAACACAAGAACATAGTAGATCCCCTCATGATACCCGATTAATAATATTATTTATTGTTACCAAAGATTTACTACTTATAATAACATGATTATAATTAAATAAATATTTCCTTCATAGATATCCATCCTATAATAAGCACGAAATAATCTCTCATCTATCCCTAGAAGAATCCCTCCAAAAAACAGACTCAAAATTGTAGACATAATGCCCCAGGATAACCCTGCATGGTAGTTGAATTGTATTTTTTATATATAGTAAATGATTATTCCCTCAAAATAGTAGGAATAATACTGATTAATACTAGCATAACCCATATAGAAACTAAACATTCACAATAATACATATGCCATCATGTACTTCATACATTCGAGTAATCCAATACAACCCTTGACAAACCTTACTAAACACATCACTTGCATCACTCATTGATACAAAAATTTAACTCGATCGTCTTATAATTGTATTATTCATCTTATGTCCATCACATTTCAAATAAATTATCTTAATAAAATATCCATACATCTCACATATAATAACTTTGATCCACTATCAGATCAACTACCTCACAAACATATGTATTCCCCTTTATAGTGTCCCACCGATATACCTAACCTGGTCATCAGACTAATGAATATCCCTAGAGGATAACACATACTACTTTAATATTTATTTCCTCAATTGAATACACCATAAAAAATCTCCATTTTATTTTAAATAGGGTAATCCATAATTAATATATAACACAACCCTTTAAAATTACTTCATTGAAAATTTTAATTAACATTAGACATACATAAAATAATTTAATGCCACATTTTGAAATCAAAATTATAATTTAAAGAGAACATGGAATTAAAATTATATGCATTCCAGATCATTAATTTCGTTCAAATAAAATTAGAAACCTTTATGAATATTAAAATCTCACATAATTACAGTAAAAAAATTTCAACACTCAATATCCATTTTAAAATTTATAGTCAGTCAATTTTACCACTACATGGCATGCATTCTAATCCCATGAAAAGAAAAATGTCATGTTTCAGCACCAAAATGAGCCTACTATGTTATGTTATAACATTCTATATTTATATTAAATCCATTATAAGGAATAATGAATTTATAAAATGAATTAACAGGTGGTTATATAGTGATTCAAACATCAAAATGATGTCGAGTGATCCATAATTTTTCAAAATTATTCTCCATTAGTGGAGGATGCCAAAATAAATAGGAAGGTTACTATAGAGACTCATGTCACACCCCAGTAAAAAATAAATAAATAAATTTGGGTTATCTCCCATTTCCAAGAGCCTGGCCATATGAGATGGCTGATGGGGAGAGATAAAATCAATTGAAAAATTGAGAAGGCTGGAAGATGAAACTATTAAATAGAGAATTGTCCCAAAATTATAAATGAATCATATTGAAACGATAATGATAGGGGATCTATAGATAGGGTATGGATACCAAACTTATATGTAGAGGAGGGTGTTCTTTCATTTGACAGAAATGATATGGAATACTAGGAAATTTTCTAAAATGACATAAGTGTGTTTTTGAAAATAAATAAAAAATAAATATGTTCGGTGTTATGAATGATTTAGGGTCATATATTACCAAAATGTGCACCAAAAATGATATCCATGCAACATAAGAATGAGGCTCTCACACGGTTACTCCTAAATGGTTCACATGGTTTGAGTTATTCATGTTCAGTCCTTGTGAAATGGAACAGTAATGTATAAACCACACATGCACGTTCGACAAATGGTTACTCTGAAACATGAAAAATCAATGAACAAGCACAAGTATTATATAAAAATTAATTTTTCATCAAAAAAGTATTGGGATCCTAAGACCACTTAAAATTAATATAATTAATGTATTAATTAATTTCATAGTGACACAACGGATGTCACAAACATGGAACCATGAAAATTTCTAACCACAGAAAATATCAATTTTATGTAGTGGATAAATGGAATGAATTCTAATAAAACTCCCATGAAAAAGATAATACTGATGAAAAAAGATTTAATCCATAAAAAACTAGTCAACCAATAATTTCAACAAACACACTAATGAAATATAGACTGAAAGTCAGTCTCTCCACCATTTATTATTATTCCTAATTGATATAACAAGTAGAAACATCATTCCACAAAAAAAATAATGTCACCAATAAACCATATTCTCTAAATCAACAATGATAAATTTATAAAATCCATTGGCCATATCCAATTATTCAAAAACCAAAAAGAGACCACTACTCTGATAAGTATCCCAAGGGATATGCAAACTAATCTAAAAAACATGATTTTTCTAAAACCCTATAAGTTAATTAATAGAAAAAATGACTCATTAAAAATGTTTTTGATCTAGCCTAAGGGTCACATATAGATTATGAGATTATTATAATCCACCAATAAAGAATACCAACCCATTGTAATTAAAAAAATCCTTGTGGTGGCAACCACAACATGAATAGTAACATAACTTCACACTATTTATCCAAGAGTGCACACTAGGACCCTCCCATGTACTAACTGGAGAATAAAATACAACCCATGTTCCACACCATATAGTGAAAATAACAAATATAAATAATAAATGAGCTATTAATTATTACGAAAACTAATTTCATCTATAATAAAAAAATGGATGTAAACCCATGAACAAAATAAGCCTTAGAGTACTCAAGACAAAACTACTCTAATTTAAATATAAAAATAATCCAATTTTTTTTTATAATATCTAATAGAGACAACCAACCACCTGAAGGATACACCAAAATATTTCCACACACCCATAAAACAAATGTTCATGGATGAAACCATTAGAACTAATAATTTCTAAATATCTGCAATTGAGGCATCTCCTTGGATTAACATAAGTAAAAACTATCCACAAGAGGAATTATTACATGTCACTCCTTTCAGAGCCTAACTAGTGATAACCAAATCAAAATGAACCCCTAAGATTGACATTGAACATTTCTATGAAACATTTCAAGGACATTTACAAACACATAAATTAGACATATAACCTCACAAGTTTGTGTCCCAAAAAAGCGAATGAAGTTATCCCAAAACATAAAATCAACAAAAAAACACAATATTTACTAAAAAATTAAAATACTCTCCAAAAATCAAATTTCCAAAAAAAAGGAACCATTAAAATTAGTCCTCTTTCATTAAAAACCAAATTGAATCCATTTTAAAAAATCAAAACCCATGAAATTACATGACATGGTTTATTTAAAAACATTTATGAAATTTATTTAAAATCATTACCAAATATTTATAAAACCAAAAAATCAATCAATGTTTTCAATATAAATCTAACACATTATTTTTCAATAAAATTCACAAATCACTAACACTATTTAAATACACTAACCATGGGTGGAAGTCCTATGGGGAAGACACTTGTTTCTATTAAAATAAGAAACCCATCCATTAAAATACTATGTGGTTGATATGAAAATAAACCAGGCATTATTTTTTAAAAAAAATCCATATTGAATTAACTATTTTATGATATTTTAAGAGTTTCAGATCACAATACAAACAATCCATAATTATAAGTGTTAAAACTGAAAAAAATTGAAAATTAATTTTCACCCACATAAAAAATTCGCATAACAATCCAAAATCTTCCATCAATAGAATAAGAAAATACTCAAAAAGAGATAAAAACATATTGTAGGTCCCATAATGAATCATATCATGTTTACCCAACACACCCTAGGAAATTCAAGGGTCATGTGGTTTAAAGGGAAAAGGTAATCATGATACGGAATCATGTCCAACATCACCACATAGTTTATGGACACAATCCAATAATTATTTGGTTCCAAAAGAGTGTCCATATTCAAAAATTTAGTTTACTTATGGATTTTAGGTCCTATAAACTAACAATACATCTTGAATTCCTACTTATTCAACAAACCGAAATAACACATATGACCTGCAAGGAAACTCATGTAATGTTATTTAGAATCAAGAACAACATATTAGAATAAATCCTTAATATAAAAACACCATCGAATAGTAAACTAGATTAAAATGGAAAAACCCATCTACATAGGGATACATAGGTCACAATGCGTCAATGTTATCTTGTGCTTTCCTCACACCTACATCCCGACTCCTAACAACCATTACCCCATGAAACCAACATCTGAAATAAATGTGGGAATTCCAATGGAATAGGCTACCATAGAAAATAAGAACCTAATCATTTGATAAAATTTGTAACAAACTTGTCAAAGTTGTCTTTTCAAAGGATGCTCGAACCTTCCCACCACTAACTTGAAGGGATTTCTCAATATCCAAGGGATTTAATCTTGTTCATGGTCATCACAAAATCATAAATTGTAAGGGTTCCTTATAATAAAAAGATTTAATATGAATGAAAATGTTTTACCAAATTATTTCATGACCCATCCAGGTGTCGTTTATCCATACCAAAACAATAATTCAATAATAAAAAAATGACACAAAATATAAAAAAAATTTAAAAAGCATGGGTACCAAAATAATATGACACGCCTTAGTGACCCTCTCATTTAAGGAAATCTATCACACAAAAATTCCTTCTCATTTAAGATGTTGTTCCCACTACTTGATTTTTTAGGACTCAATATTATTTTTCAAATAATTCTTATAATTATTCTCTTGAAATGAATTAACCTTTCTAATTTGAATTTTAATGTATTCTATGTACGTGGGGGTAAATTTACCATATTGTTTTCAATGAAAAGGAATTTGGTGGGGGTTTTTTGTTATAGGATATGTAGAATTGAATGTGATGGTGGTTTTTGGTGCGGGTGTTGTATACTACATTCATATTCTTTTTCTATGTCAATCATCTATTTTTTATTATCTCATCGATCTATGATGTATATATGGGACATTCCTGATTATTGTTATACTGTTTCAGTCACATTTAATCTAATTATTGTGAAAAACTATTTTTATGTGGGTTCCTATGATTCCCAATGAATAACTTTTGGCTCTTAATGATCAATAACAACCTTTGATCTAGTGGTGGACTAGTTTAGGAATTCATCAGATGGACATCGTAGACTTGTTCATTAAATCCCACATATAAGATCAGTTTGTTGGATAATTATATCTGGAACATGTGATGGTATACCAATTGTACATTATCAAATCGAAGTAAGAATCCCGGACATTGGTCACAATCAAAATTTGATATAAAATCTCATGAGTCGCCTCTTTTTTATTGTACTAGTAAAAAAAAGATGTAAGTAAGAATTACCATACACGAAAATTCAATAAAAAATTATTACAAGGTAGCAAGTTTGATATTAAACACATTCATATCTATGTTTACAATCTACCTAAACATTTTATCGAGGTTCAATGTATTCCTAACCCATTTCTGTAATTTAAAAATACATGATAAACCATATCCCAGAAAATTGTTACCAAATATCATAGTATGATCAGTACGAGCCCAAGAATCTAGTTGACTTACACACTATCCCAAGTGACATTCCTAGTTCACCGAATAACTTTTTATTGTATGGAAATCATTTTTATCTCAAACACCAATCAAATAAAATATTCCCATAGACTTTATAGGTCTTAAAATCATTGAATCATATAAAAATACACATTAGAAACACTATATTTATAAAAGTATTAACAAGAGTTTCCTTATATAAGGGAAACATCCTTTGTTCCATATCATTTTTATCAAAATCACATACCATATGAGTAAAATAAATTATGAAATATATGTACATATAAAAAAGGTAATAATAGGTACCATATCTTCCTTAAAAAGTTACAGTTCTTTTTAATGATTCCACCTCCTCTATCATTTTACTACCAAGCCTACATTGAACATCATTCCTTCTAATCCTCCTCTATGTAAATCGTGAATGCAATTTAGTTAATTTTTTGGCCATTTTAATTTATTAATGTAACTAAAACATTATTAAATTATAATTGAATCATTTTATGAAATAGGGATATTAATCATCCAATGGAATAATGATAACAAAATCATTTAAAATGTGTGGTATATGGCTCATAAAGCATCATATAGTTCATGGAAAAAATTCACTATAGTTCAACCATAAAATTTTAAACTAATTTTATCCCAATTATATAACATCCATAAATAAATCAATGTAATTATATTTCCTCTATCCATAATTCCATATAATTCTCTATAATATTAATGTTGAATCCCTATAATTTTGATTGGAATTAACCATTTTATTATGAAATATTGATAAAATCCCTCATTCCATTCCACCGTAATTAGAGTAAAATTGGGTCAAAATTTTTTTTAGTAAGTATAAGAAATTACCTTAAACTATTGTAGATAAAAAACCACAAATGTTTTGAATTGAAGAGGAAAAGAAGGTGGGAGGGAAAGTGGAGATAATTTATCATCCATTATCATGAACATAAAAAATAAAACCAAATATTATTTTTTATATTTTTATACGAGGAATTATATTTATTAAACAATTAAAATTATTTAGGATCTACCTAGTCTGGGGTAAAACATCATCGATTAATCAATTCCCACTCTTAAAGATAATCCACCCCTGGCCACCCCATCGATTACCAAATTACTATGTACTTCATTGTTTATGATATATATTTCTAAAATGTAATATATCAAATTTGGTACATACTACAAATATACTAGGAACTTTGTAGTCCTAATCACGCTTATAAATTAAACCACTAACTTTAATCCACTAACCTAACCTCTAACATTACTCCCAATACTCTAAAATCAATCAATGAAATACTATAAAGATGTATAAAACCCTACAATTATTGAAAAAACTTCAATAATCAATCATTTTTCTCCAAAAACTTTCAAAACCTATAAAATTAAATTTCGCGTCAACTATCATCCAAATGAGTTTATTACTTCTCAAGATCCACCAACTATTGATGGAAAAATCACCCGCATAATACTAATAAAAAATGTATTGTCTCCTCATTCCACTCCATTGAATTGTTTTTAACTGAAATATAATTAAAACTAATAATATTATATATTATAGTGGTTACAAAATTTACCGAAACAATTTAAATTCTGAAAACATAAAAAATATAAATACCTTCTATTGATTCCATCATATACAGTATCTTTATTGTTCCAAAAATATTTTTGTACTTACAATAAGTGGTGTTTTAATAATATTATCCCATTATTTATCAATTTGAACTCATTCTTTTTCTTGTGAATATGTTTGGGTGAATGGATATCAATCATACAACTTAATCAAAGAATACTTGAAAAAAAGAAAAGATTAATTAACATAAATCATAATGAGATTCACTACGAATGTATGAGTAAGTGCATAATTTATGGTTGCTTTTATAGCATAAAAATTCTTGTTCATTTATTATCAACAATAAACCAAATGAAATATGATTTCCTTCAACCCTTTAATCTATAATCAATAATGATACATGAATGAAAACTACTTTCATTAGCCATAATCTACCTGCTACTTCATCAAACTCTAGAACCTACTAGGTATTTAATTAATACCTAGATTTGGGAGTCTCAAAATATTTTATAATAAAAAAATTAGTTGAAGTGCCTTCTATAATCTATATATTATATTCTTCTTCCTAAGTTGAAACAATCAAAAATGCATACCTTTATTCATCAAAACTATTATTTCAATTTTATCACACTCCTCTTCCTTCGATAATAACATAATGATCATTAATATATGGAAAGAGTGTTGGGATATATCTCTATCTATCTATTGTTATCATATTATTCTTATTTAATAAATAATGTTATCTGTTATAATAGGATTTGATTTATTTCTCTTTCTTGAAGCCTTAAAATCATCCAAAACTCATAAACCATGATTCTTCTATTTCACATTGATTATAATATAATATCATTATCATAACAACATTATTATCTCTTATTATAACAATTTTCATAAACTATTTTTCTATATATTGAACTCATAATAAAATCACATAGATATGTCTTCTAGTTTTTTAGTGTTTGAAACTCTATGAATTACATTGTCTGATCTACAGATTTCAACTCACTAAAACTATAATAATATTTCTAATTTTAATTTTTGAAATAAATCCTATATTTTTATTCTGATATTATATTTAACCATAATCAAATATAAATCCTAAATTACCAAAAAAATTATTTTTTCTTTATTCATCTTCCAAAATTAATTTTGAAATTTTCATATTTAAACATAAAAAATTTCTAAATTACTTTTCCTAAAAATCTCCACAAATACCAAAATATATTTCAGCATGTCTATGGTTGTGTGAATAAATTAAATTTCAATTTGAATCATTTACCCGTAGTATAGAATAGTTTTCTAAATATCAGTTACAATCATTGATTGAGTCATGGATCAATGAATAAGAATCTTGACATTAAAATCTTATAGAACAACCTATAATGAAATTGAATTATGGTTCACATTGAAAACTGATTATACTCACAATTGACTCTTGAAAGTATCTTATTTAAACATTATAAAATCCTAGTTATCATTTCATAGAAGTGTATTTATTCTTATGAAAATATATATTAATATTTTATAGCCATTGGGAGCTCTAGAGAATTCATAAATTGCATCATATTTCTTCAATATGGCCTATAAAACCATTTATTTAATCTAATGAATCTTCCTTTTCCAATTGCATTGATTCTATGTTATGAAAAGGTAGCCTTCAATCACTTCCACCTAATCTTATATATATTTAAAATAAAATTCTAATGCTTTATGCTAATTTAAAATTTCCCTCAGAAACAATGATCTAATCCCAGGATGTGATTGTGTTACTCATACATATAAATAAAAACATCTTTTTAATTATGGTATACCCTCTTTTAATCTATGGATAATATTTCATAAAAACATTTTAATATTATATATCTTATGGTTATTCATTATTATCCATGATTCCATAGATTCACTCTTACATTGGGCTAAATATAATCTTACATGTCAATTTTTTCATGACCTCATACCTCAATATATGTGTCTCTTAGGATGGTAATGAATTGTGAGAAATAATTTCCACAAAGTCTCACATCCAATAGGACGTCTTAGTGATAGGAATCAAGGGTAAAAAAATCTCATATATGGGTTACATTAACCTATTATATAAAATAGTATACAGATATAGGATTAAAAACCCAAATAAATACTAGTTAATAATATAATATAACCCAAAAACAATGACACAATGCCTGATCAAATTCATATAATAAAAATAAATATATACATAAGTAAAAAAAGTACCAAAATTCATGTCATATTGAGGTGGACAAATACTAAAACTTATCCAAGCTTGAAATTTCTATCTCAGTCTCAAAATTACTCTTGTAAATATTAATAATAATGTTCATATATGTAGGGCGAGAATACAAGTATACACTGTATGATCATTCCTAAGGTATCAAGTTTAGATGTTAAAAGAGAATACTTATTTGTTAATGAAAAAATAGTAGAACCCACCAGCACATAAAATGGTAAACTCTTTCATACTAGTCTCATCGTATATCTATTAGAAAATAACAAAACAAATTTATTAATATATTATTGAGATCACAACAAACCAATTACCCTATAACACCCCTAGTTTTTTCTAATGAAACACTTATTTATGTAATTTAATTATATAGATATATTTGGTTATTTTTGGTATGATTTGGATGATTTTTCACATTTTTTTGGGATATTATTCAGGTTTTCAATTTGACTATAGTTATTAGTAACTGTGGAACACCTCCATGAATCTATAGAGAGGGAAATTTATGCTAATGAATAGGCATATGGTTGGTGTATGGTTTGGCCAATCCATCATACCACCTAGGTAAAATTTTAGTTTATGGAATAGATGGAATGAGCACAGTTGTCCCAAGGATGGTCTAATTATATAAGAAAACTATGTGAGGGTTGTTTATTTGTAGTGGATGGTGCATGGTTTGCCCATGGTTTTCCTAAGTGTGTCCCTGAATTGGGAATTGTTAAAAATTAGATCCAAATTTTTTGGGTCTAGTAAAATTTATCCTCAAAACCCCATATTTTATCCTAAATAGACCATAAAAAAATACTCTCCCCCCAATGACTATAGATACCCCTCTCTATGATTCAGGAGAGATATGTGGGAGAATCTTGTCGTGTAGGAGGTCGTATTCATGGGTAAGTGCTCGTTCTTGTTGGTCCCCCATATTTTTTCCTTCTTCCCTCCCTTAGATTAATGGATATAATCCATCGATGATAGATCCATGCTTTTTGATCCCGAAAATGATTATATATGGTTTTATTGATGGGAGGGAACAATATCTAATGTGTTTTATGGAATATTTAATCCATTATTGTTGAATAATTAGGTCATTATTCATTTTATCCTAAATTTCAAGGAAGATGGATTCACTCCCAAATCCTATTGATTATAAATATAGATATTCATTCCAAATAAATAGAATATATTTAATTTCATTGTGAAATATATGACCAAATATTGTTAGAAATCTTCATTATTACTGGATTGTGGAAAGATGCATATTGGTTGTGGTGAAAAGTTCTTTTTTCTTGGTTTTAAATTGATGATTTTAACATTTGTCTTTGATTTGATTCATTTATATTATTAGGAACAATTTTTTCACTAAACGAAATATTTTGTTAAAATTGATTGGATTGGTTGGTTACGTATGGGATTTTTCATAAACAGTTGGTGTGTATTCATTTTCATTGACGTGCCCATTTTAAATGGGCATGTGCCACTAGGGAACTTGATATATGGTTTCATTGTTATTACATGGTTAATCAATAATAGATGAATCATGGTAATGTATCTCTTGTCAAGCAATTCTTGTTTGGTTTGGAAAATGGAATGGGTTTTAAGAAAATGATGTGAAATTTTCATTCAGATCACTTATTCGTTTTCATTCCATAGAAAATTATTATGTCGGATGTCCATTTTTTCTTTTACAAACTGTTTGAAATCAATTTTTAAAATTTTTTTTATATAATTTTTCTAACATTTTCTATCCTGGTTTCATGTGTTGGGAATTTATTGGGGTAATTTGAATTTATTTTATACTCACTCTGTGCTTGAGAACATTAATGCATTTTCTGATATTGTAAATTAATATATAGATAAATGAATGGTATCCTAGTTCTTTAGTGATGCATCCTAATACCATGGTCATGTATTATTGATTTAGATCATGTAGAATGGATCTTGTTAGGGTTTTATTTTAGAGGTCTTGGTTTTCATTGTTTTTTATGGTTTTTGGTTTCCACATTGTAATTTGATATGGTTCATGGTTGTAGTTTGATTTTTTTAGTTGGTATTACATTAAGTTGTATTCCATTGTTCCCTGGAATAATATTTTGGTGATTTGATTAATATATTTATTATTTGGATGTTTTATATTCAAAGGAACAAATGATCCCCCAATTCCTTATGATTCCATTGGAATTTATTTAGTGACCTAGCTCTTGACTGTTGGAGATAATGTGTGAAAATAATTACATTCTCATGATTACAAGAAATCATGATCCAAAATAACTATCAATTTAATAGTCTTGGTAAAAATGATACTTACATGAGAATATAATACTCTAATTACAAAATAAATTTTTTTCTTTATGAATTCATAAATTTTAGGATAACACTAATACATCTTGTAAATCCTTGCATATATTTCATAGTATGCTTCATGGATTCCTATTAAAAGAAACATAATATGGCTGAGATAAAATTCTCAAAAAATTAAAAATATAGAGGAATAAATAATTAATCAATGAGAATAATAATTATGACATGGAAAATAACTGAACTCACATGCCTTATAATCAATAAATAATAATGATGTACATAAACAATATGAAATGGAAATAAATTTAAACACATTCCATTCAAATAACTA
The DNA here is from genome assembly GCA_963277665.1 of Viscum album. Lineage (NCBI taxonomy): Eukaryota > Viridiplantae > Streptophyta > Magnoliopsida > Santalales > Viscaceae > Viscum > Viscum album. Next base: position 862,200,524 of record OY728151.1, read on the forward strand.
TATAAGGAAAAATAAATATGGAATGTGTATAAATTGAAACACATTTAATTTAATCAATGAAATGAAAATGATGTTTATCCATAAATATGATGATGAAAAATCTAATGCATGAATAATAATTAAAACTAAATGAGGGAAATGCTTGATTATAGGATTCCATGTTTCCAACGTACATGATACCTTTCCTGTCAAGACCTTTAACACAATGATTCCTAACAAATTAGGGGAAAACAAATATAAGGAGGTTATCCAAATAACTCATCCCATGAGACTTCCAATGCATCATGCACCTATCTATAATATGGACCTGCTTTTTTCATACCAGTCTGAAATATTTATCATATATCAAATAATCAATTTTATAATATGAATTATCAAATATTCATATAGAGTAGAATATTTGGATTTATCTATATATTCCCAAATAATTTAATTACTTTAAAATTATACCCCATATGAATAATTTTAAATGGTTTTGGAAATTTTAATATATATGATAAAAGATTTGAATAATTAGGGGAATTTAAATGTTTAGTAATCATAGGATATTGAATATTTCAAGGGGGGTGACAAAGAAATAATGGAATATAATATGAATATTATCCTTTTATAAATCAATAATAATCCATATATATGAATTTTAAAGATTGAATAAATACAACCTACCCAAATTAGTGTAAAATAATGTGTTGTTATCATTTTTGAATGGAAATATTGTAAAAAGATAAAATGAAAACATTCTTGTGGAAAATATACTATTTTTTGGAAAATATTTAGAAAAGATCCTTGAAAATCAATTTTAATAACATTATCATCAAAAATATACCTTTTAAACATGCATAAGATGATTCAATGGATTGATGATGGGTAAATCTGTATATGTCGTACTAGGTAAAAATCATTTTTTGCACTGTAAAAGGTTATAAAACTTTATTGTTCAGAAAGAGACAATAAAATTCCTCGAGAACATTGGTAAAAGACCAAAAAATAGTAAAAAGTTCATTACCAAATAATTTTTAAAATAATGATGAAAATAATTTAAATAAACATGGGTTTTTAGAAGAAAAAATTTTATCCGACCAAATAGATAAATGATGTTGTGTTTTCTGAAAAAACATTTTCTAAAATACCATGAGTACTAAAGAGTTTATAAAGTGGTATTAATACTTAAAAAAGATAATGAATAACTAGAATAGCTTGAAATGAGGGTTTTAATGATTTATTTTTATCTAATTTCTACTAATTGAAATACCATTTAAATATCATTAATATTAGTATTGAGGAAAATAATCTTTTAACATTCTGAAGTGTGTCGCGCATCTTTGAAGCATTGTAAATCATAAACACCATGAAACAATAATATATATTGAATGTTTTAAATATAAATAATAAAAATTAATTCATTAAATAATATATTAATATTTTCATAAGATATATCATACAAAATACTTTAGTGGTGAACATGACATTTAACTCATAGAAATAAAAAAGTGATATGAAAATATCTTACCTAGTGTTTTCTTTCTAGTGAACAGACATTGACCACTTGTATAATAGTTTAAAACATGCTAATAACTTATTTCTAAAACATATTAATAATTATGATATCATATATTATATTCTTATAAAATCTTATTACCCATTGGTTGTAAACGTTCATTATTGTAACTATTTCCGGTGTTAATTGATTAGTTTGTTGAGTATGTGTTGGCATGTTATTTGTTGTCCTTAATAAATATATCTTGGTTTCAACCACTCTTGAATCTAAACCATTATTTTAATATCATATATTACCAGTATATATATAAATATAATAATCAATAATATTTTGTGATAAGAAATGGAATGCACTCTTCATGTATATGGTAAGTCGTATTTACACATGAACACTACTTCCATTTCTTTGTCATATTCTAAAATAATGAAAACTAAAATAAATGTACTTAAATGTATATTATAATTCAATAAAACTATTTATCTAATATATTTTATATATTTTATTAATATTATCCTTAATAACTTCCATGTTTATAGTGATCTGAATCACATCATTGTGAGGTGGTGGTAGTCTACACTTCATAAAACAATGTGTCTGTATTAACACAAAAGAGAATGTATCAAATTTTTGGGTTATAAAATTATTAAATAAGTATAAATACATAATTAATATCATATTTTTCATATATAAATTAATTTTACAGCATAATTACCACAAGGATAGGTGATAAAGGATGAATGAACAATGATCATTTGGTGAGGCAGTAGTTCATCGTCCACATAAAAAGTATGTCCTTCACCCATTAGAAGGATGTTTATGTATGTGTGGGTAAACAATATGAATAGGAAACATAGTATATTAAGGATACTGGTTTTATTATATGATCATGGAAGAATAATATTTTAGGTGGTGGAGATGTAACTGAATAAAAAATGAAAGTCGGAAAGAATTACATTAAAATCGGGTAACTCCGTTTAAATTATTCCAAAAGAATCCCTTGGAATAATTTATACCCAGATGGAGGATTCAAGGACAAAGGTAGGAATTTTGGGAAGTAATTTTGGTATGTCTTGTCCAATCAGATTTGGATTGATAGATGTGAAGTATGGGGTAATGTGGTGGCCTTCTATAGTGAAAGAGGAGTGACACTCTTGTAATATTTTAGCAATGGAATTATTCCAACGTTTTTCTTTATTCTATTAGAATAAAAAATGAACCCAATTAGAGATATTAAATTATATTCTCTACATATGGCCATAAAATATCTATTTGGAATCTTTATTAGTAATTTTGGTCCTTAAGGATAAGGTTTAGTACTATATAAAGCTTCATTTATCCTTAATCTTTATAATTAATTTTAGTCACTTTCAGTATTATTTTTAGTAAAAAGAATGTTTTTATTATTAGATATTATAGATAATATTAATTCAAAATATGGAATCCATTTTCCCAAATTCAAATCATATATATGTTTTAATATAATTTTATATCCTTCCCGCATGCAGGAGAAGATTTTCGGTTTTTAAAGTAAAAATGTCTGAATGATTTCTACATTTCTATAACCAATATCAAAATGAAACTTATTCCTATGACATAAATTTTATTAATTGATAAAAATATTAACAAATTAAACATTAAAAATAATTTAAAATATTAATTAGTCGTATTAATATATTATATGTGAACAAAATTTTGAACTATAGTTCATTATTATGAACTATCAATTAAAAATTGAAATATTTTAGGAAAATATAAAAAACCCCACCCTCACATAATTCATATGATTCACATTCTAATATTCAATTTTTTTTTTGACATGTTAAATAAATTAATGTGTCAAAATTAAAATTTAAAATGGTTTCACCTATACATTGTTGTGAAAGTTCCTTTATAAAAATATAGGTTTTTATGTAAAAACTAGATTTTGTTCTTATATAATTACTATCAAACCTAATGCGTAATGAACTGTCCCTAGAAACAAGGATCTGGTGAATTATTTTATTTCATTGGAATGATTAAAAAGAATCAAATCCTTAAGGACTGATCATTTTATAGTCTAGGAAGACCTGTTTACATTCATGATACCCATAATACATTGGCAGATATAGAAAAAAAATATGATACATAATAAAATGAAATATACAACATCCTTGAAAGTTATTCAATGTTCCATCTTCATAACATGGAGAAAGGAAATATAATAAGTGTGAGATCAAATTCATATTAAGTATTATATAAAATAATAATAATAGAATTAAATTCCACAAGGCATAGATATTATGGAAAGAGAAATAATTTGAGAAACACATGCCATCAATAAAATGGTAATGAAAAAGCATTGATAGTTTTTTTGATAGTGAAAATATCATGAAAAGTTATAAATTAATGGTGAATGAAGAAAATAATTATCTATTGGATGTTGGGTATCTCGAAAATGATCCATTGTACCGTCAAGAAAGTATATGTCTATGGTGAGATATCTATTCCATTTTGTTTGGAAGGAAACACAAAGGTGTTTTTGCCGACTATTTTGTATCATTGGAGCAGTCGACACATCAAGAGGATATAACAGGATCCAACCATCACATAAATTCAAACTAATGTTTTATAAATATCATTAATTCAAGAAAAATACTCCTTATCAAATTCCTTATTAAGTATAGGATATAAAATTTAAAATATTTCCCCCAGTTAAAACAACATTCCAAATAAACATCGTATGTAAAAAGGTATACGACTAAGAAAAAAATCATATAAATGATATCAAAATGTGGATAATTAATATAAATTTAATTTCATGTTAAAAATAATCACAAATATGTTGTAGAAACATTATAATGTCCCGGAACTTGGAGCCACAAAATCGATGCCCTAAGTCAAGTAGTCACATGACCTTATAAACACCTCCATTAATGACAGAGGTTATTGACTAGTCGTGATAGTATAATGATTAATATTGGGATACTATACCCTCTAGTGGTGGTATAATGAGACATATTGGGATACTATACCCTCTTAACCAGTGTAATCCAAAATAGAACCCAGTATAAATAGCTGAAATAATATGTATCAACTAATAAACATACAAGCCAAGCATATCACATCTGGGTACAACCCATTATTTAACATAAATATTTTCATAAAATATTAATAGTTAAAAGTGAACAAACCCCAAAATAATAAAAATGAAGAAAAATCACCAAACGGATCTTGACTCTATGTCTGGATCCTTCTCGATGTATATCTCGAGCCAAACTAAATATCCTATTGTTGGGTCTCACCCTTTTTGCTGTCATGAAACCAGAGAATCTTATTTGGTACCAAATGGAATACAGAGCCTGGTGTGAGTGCAAGAATCAATAGGCCACTACCAATGGTGTCTACGAATTATCTAGTCAAATAGATAGTGTGGGAATGTACAAAATAAATGGTATGTAAAAAAGGGACATTTCGGGAGCTAGTAGTTATCAATATTCTTTTTCGTTCATTTTTATCATTTTCTTAAATGAATTACATATACCATCATTCTTACTTATTCCACTCTTGGTAAACGATCAATGGGTTACGCATACATATCATCCATAATGGGGTCAAATAAAATCAATCAATATAAAAATTGGAAAAGTCAAGTCGCTATATCACTAGGGAAAAACACCTCAAATCAACCCATTATCCACAACATTATTCCTCAAGATGGGTGGTATGAAACCATTAAGAGAATAGATCATTTATCCCCTTACTTATATCATGCATTAATGGGGTGGAGTTTAGACCTTCAGTGTAACTTGACCCATGGGCATATAACCTCACGTCATCACTACACTCTTCCAATCCATGTGCTCATGCTTAATTATTCAATAAAAACAACCATATCGTAACACAACCTAGAATAAACAATGTAATTGGAGTTAACAATAATTTCAAACAACATGGAAATTAATATTATGCCATTAAAAATTAATTCATTGACCATTTACAATTCCTAACCATTTAGAAAAATTCTCATTTTCATGCCTTAACCCCCTCAATTTTATTCAACATGTCCTTTTCCTTAGACAATATTTATCAATTAACATATATTAACCATGTTTTCCCATTTCAAATTTCACAAGATTTTACACCATATGCATTCTAGTTTCAATTCTAATAATACATTGCACAATCACAATATCACATTCTAACGATTAGGTATGCCCCATAATTTCCCATGTATTAAATAATTCCACATTCATCAATTCCCTTATGCAACCATTTACATGTCTCAATTCACACTCCATTTCCAATTTTACAAGCCCAACATTTCTTATTTACTAGTACCCATTATCATTTCAACATAATTAATATACCATTTGACACAATCCAATTTAACCCAAATAACCTAAAATAAATTCATGTAAAAAACCATTTATACAATCAATCGGAATACTAGTAACAAACTTCAATTTTACTTTTACAACTAAATAAAAAATTAAGACAAGTTATACATTGATTTTCATTATCACTCGGCAACCCTTCATTTAGAACTACCATTCTCAATGACTGGAAATGCATGTGCAACCCATGGGGGTACTAAAAGGGTCCAGTCATCCTCTACGCATACCATGGAGATCATGAGGGTTTGAATTGGTCCCATAGACCCCTCTATAAAACACAATAATGGAACCAATAACATGAATATGGATAAAGAAAATCCCAAGCTTCAATAAACAAAACTAAAATAATACTATAAGATTATACTTATAGACCACCTACCTCGAATCCAACAATTAACACACTACTAATCAAAGCATTAGATCCTAATTCATCAACCCAATGAAGCCTGAACCTAAATATCACCTATAAAGATGGTTTTCAAGTTTGTAGAATGATATAGAGACTATATAGAAACCCTAAACCACAAATAGATGAAATTATGGGATTAACCCTTCCCGGATTTTCATTTCACATTCGAAATCACCAAATGTGGATAAGAAATGAGGAATATTGACCCATGGGATCTCTTTATCTTCTTGGGGCATCACTAGTGTTAGAGGAAGAGAAATGGAGGATAATACTGAATGAGACATAAAAAATGTAATGGAATGTTTTTAATTTTCTCAGAAATACCGAGCTGCACATTTTACCCACAGAGTTTTCTGAACCATGCCTAACCGACTATCTAAAAAACACCCCTCCGTATGGTTTCTAGAGGATTCAACACTGTTGGATTAACCATGCGCCAACCATGTGTAAGCCTCTATCTATGGATGCACGGTTTCCTAGGATGATTTGTACGGTTGTCACTAATTGTGTGTAAACTATGAAAAATGATTAGAAATTCGTTTTTCTTCCACTATAATTTATTGAACCCCCATAACACCCTTGATCCACATCATGAACTTAGGAAACAATCATTTTAACAAAATCGGGACATAAACAAAATCATAAATAGAAACTACCATTATGAAAATCCAGGATCTCACTACCTCCCCACCATATAACATCTCGTCCCTGAGCCTCTTTTCCATGCATTACTAAGAATCCATAAAAAGAGATCATGCCACCAGACCTTCCTATCCATTCCCACTTTCATTGTTTCATGTTAAACATCCCAATGCCCACAGAACATTAACTAAGGCATTGACAATCCCATGGATGCTTTCTCTAAAAAACATACATCACGAACCAAATACTCCTCGAGGATGCATCAACCATAACCATAACCAACAACTAGAATCTCTTAGCTGAAACATAGTAATAAACCAATATTCATTGTAGGCGGAATATTTTACATATCATCGCACCCTTATGGGGAAACCAATCAGCACCTCCTTGGTCTTATCATCCATGAAACTCATGACCCAAATCACATGGCATAATATTCATCTATTTTTTCCAAACTCTAATGGTGACCAAAGTCAACAAATCCAAAATGGGTACACATGGAAATTTGAACCAAATTTCACAAAATACGCTGATTCACCACTATCGAATAAAGATCACAGGAACTCAACTCATATTTCACATCACATGACATGTTCCAACTCACCATAATTGAACATCCATAAGGAATTACCCTACATTGGAATCCATCCACAATTTTGAAACCATTTCAGAGGACATTTTGACAATATCCATTCAAGGACTAAGATCAAATTGACCTAAATTAGGTACAAAATCATTTCGAAAACGAAATTTCCACCACAACAAGACCTCATAGTTGGGTAACTCTCACCACACCCATTAAAGATTTTAATCTTATATCTGACCACCCCTTACTGGCTTGTCCATAATACCCACATTCAACTAATGGTAAGCTACTCTTTTCTATCCTCCCCAAGGTTCTTACTGACATAAAGCCTATCATTATCATCTAGTGCACCCAATGAGGTCGTTCCAAAAATTCAAGTATATTTCCATCCTCTCAAAATTACTACTCTCCAAATCATCAGTAGGCATCACCATCTTCATGACGCTACATCACATGTTTTAGGTTACCACAACTTCATGACGTTTCTAAACCACAATAGTTAAATTATTTGAGTCTATCCCCAAACATGATTTCAGTTGTAGAACCCAACCTCTCTTTCCAAAACCTATTTTCATATCCAAAGACGCCCATATACAAATACATAACAGACATCACGAGATTTAAATGTAACCACCATGAGCTTAATGCTAACATTTACTAATCAATAACCACATCCGAAGCTCAGATGGCCTCTCTAAGGAACATAACATGCACCTCATAGGTTCCCCATTGGAATACCATTGACAATACATCAACTTTATGTTCTGTTATCCATATTTAGGACTAACTTATCACTCCCCACCTTAGGATTGTTGTCATAATTTCCTTCCATGATGTATTCAAACTATAGTGTCTTACCCTCAATAACATGTTGATCCCCAAAACATTGGTATCAGTATCTATATTTTTCCCAAAACAAGAAAACGATTGTTCCCGAGTTCTCATTCCCATATTCCTTGAATGACACCCATTGAATTTTTCAACACTCATTCCATCTCAAGGACCTCAACCAATGTCAAAAAGGGTGTACATCCCATCATCAAGATCTACTTATACAGTTCCTTTGAGTGAAAACTCCATGATGTACCTCATCCATCCAAACACCTTCAGGTATCATGGCACAAAGACATAGTTTCTAAACCTACCAGTGAAGATATGAATATATTTGGAATGATCGCTACTAGATAAGGTATTCTAAGACGTTGTTAATGAACACCAATACCAACTAATACATTAATGAAGTTGAACTATGGGAAACCATAACCTAGCAAGGATTTCAGGATCCCCTTTCAAATGAATCTCATCAACAATCATCCACCACTACTCATGTGTAAAAGTCATCCATGTTCCACCTATACTTCATATTCAAATCATCATGAAATCCTTAATCAATGTTTCATGGTTCCAAAGTTCAACCACAATTCTTGAGGTCTTATTATGCTTCCCTGAAAGCTAACAACCGAATCAAGATGGTCTACCACAACAATCAAACCAACATCTCTCACAAATAGACATTTACCCACGTGTATCACATCACCCGCTTAATTATCTAACCATGTATCTTGGTTAGTCTTACGTACTATCCCTGTGGTATCCTTTTCCTCTTAAACAAAAACCAAACCATTCATTCAAACATGGTCATCCATGGGATCACCCTCATCTCGGTTTCCACTATCATGAAAAGGAACATCACTGCACTTCATCTACCCTTATCTCATCCAGTTTAAAAAACATCAAGATCTCCATTACTCATCATCTGAATAGGTGAGTCATTCATCAATTTGATATAAACCTTCAAAATAAACCTTACCTCCTATCTCAACACTAGGGTGACCTTATAAAAGAACCATGAACTATTATACCATTTAATGAAACATTTTGGTACTTTTTATGTATTGACAGCACCAATGATGCATCCCCCAATCTTCTTATTCAAATGTTATTACACCACTAGGATAACCTCCCATGTGGTAACTGTTGATTTTATCAATCTATTGTAATGTAACCAAAACATGAGTGGCTCAACCCTCCATCAACCTTCCCACTTTTACCTCTAGTCCAAACCTGCACCATGAAACTCTCTTATTACAACTATCAAATTCTGAAACATCAACATGTGCGACATACCCCCAAATTTACTATAAACCCCATCTGAACTCCATCATAGGTCACCATGAAGGTTTAAAGATACCAACTCTCTATAATAGAGTCACTTATAGAGGAATTTTTTGGTCCGATCTCCAAATCATACATATAATTACAATAATAAACAAATGATCGTGAAAGGCACTCTCTCCACAATTATGATGAACAATATGCCTAGCACAACAAACAACCAATTACTCTAGGTTTCATTCCAATGGATAACATTTTCATCCACACTATGACCAATATATACACTATGAGATTAAAAACAAAACTCGTTAGGTATCTACTCATAAGTTCACTAAGATCCATACACCATCATTACGGTCCACTATACACTCTGTATGGTCATGAACCATGAGAGTTTCCACACTCACATTACTGAACAATGCCTCACAATACAATGGAAACAAACCTACAAAGGGTTCTGTAAACAGCACACCCCATCGATATCATAAATGTAAAGACGTCACGTTCCATATCCAATGTCTTAATATTGGGTACTCTCGTTTCCTAAAACCACACATACATGGGTCTAGATGATTACCAAATGAATACCTACTCTTGATCGCAATCATACTTAATTTAAAAATATAGTTCACCTGATTCTTTGAATAATTAACAATACAATTAAACTAGATATGGAAGAGATCTCACACTATAAACCATAAAATATTAATTCCTCATACTCTATCTGAAGGGTCATCATCACTCAAAGAAAACTACCATTAATGATACCAACCATGAGTAATAGTCGACATGATATAAAAAATTTACTTTCTTCCAAGTATTTTTTCAACACCACTACAAACCAATTCATCTTTTATAACACAATACTTCCCTCTTAGGAATATTTTCTATTTCACAACTTGTTACAGTCATCATTTTAACTCATTTATAGCTTTCATTATGCCAAATTCATTAAAAAACCCTCCATTATGAAATCATTTTCTTTTAAATACTAAATCAACCTTTATGATTTTTCACAACCCAAAACTTAGACCTAGTCAAAACATTTGATTACACACAATATTCCTTAACTATCCATTTTCATTCGTTTCATTCACTCGCATTCATTAACATTATTAGGCGTCATTTTCTTCAAATAGATCAAGGAAGTAAAATACATTCTACACTCTTTTCCCCACACACCCATCTCGTGTGGGTGCCTAAAATAATTTATTCCACCTATATCCTTTGTGCCAAAAATAATGCATGAATTCCAAAGCTCATTCCATTCATGTAACGAGAAAAATATCAACAGTCAACCATATCACACATTATGTGAATCACCCAATAGTGAAATATCATTAAACTATAACAACACACATTAAGAACAACACTCCCACCCTGGGTGACTTGGGTTTTCCCCTATGCATGGGTTAGAAACTCCCAAGAACAAGCTCATTACCAGGGCCCGACACTATCATAATCTCCCATCATCCACCCCCAAATTGTAAGAAAGAGAAAAGAACTCATTTGATATTACTTTGTTACTTCCCCAACCTGGGAGCCACTAAACTCGTGCCCCAAGGTGAGTCATCACATGACCCCAAGCATGCTTCCCCATACAAAAGAGGATGCCAACTATCAGCAAGGGTCAAACGAGTCACGTTGGGATACTATACCTACTTTCATATAATAATACACAAAAAATTTAAATATAAATAATGTAAACAATATGAAATAAATTAGAAACATATGTTATAAACATCTACCAACTGGGTACAACCTATAATTTAACATTAACATTTTTACTAAATACTATTAGTGAAAAGTGAACAAAACCCATAATAAAAAAATGGCCTAATCCCCAAACTGGTCCCGACTCTGAATCTAGATCCTTATTCATGTACATACTGAGCCCAAATCAATATACTAGTGTCAATTTTTCACTAGTACTAACCTACAACTATGAAATATGCTCAAGTACCCAAGGGTTTCCCAAGTAGGGTGTTAGTACAAAACTCAGTAGGCCACCACCAACGGTGTCAAGAAAATATCCAGACTATAGATGGTGCATGCAAGTACACAATAAATGGTATGTAAACAAGGTATAGTTTGGGTCCATTCTGTTAACAGGGTTCTTTTAAACTCATTATTATCATTTTTTCCAATTTCATTTCAAACATAATTATTTTTACTTATTCCACTCTTAGTACGTTCTCAATTTTTCAGGAATACATATCATCTACATATGGTTCTAAGTAAATCAATCACATTGTATAAAGGAAACCTCAAGACCCTATATCACTATAGAAAAACACCTCAAATAAACTCATTACCCTCACCTCGAAGGCTGAAACAAGATGGAATGAAACCGAAAGGGTAATAGAGCCTTTTTACCCTACCCTAACATATTTATTTATGAGGTGGAGTTTAAAGAATTAATCTTACTTGACCCGTGGTTGTAGATTCCAATGTCAATACCCTACTCTAGAAAACCATGTGCACATTATTATTTATCCTGTCACCACAACTATACCATACAACTACCAAGAATAAAAAATTATATTAGATTTCACAATACATAAAATCATCATGGGAATTTATATTATGAGATAACCAATTAATACATTTACCTTTTACAATTCATGGCCATTTATCTGAATTCCCATTCTTGTGGCTTAAACCCTTAAGTGTATTTTAGAACCACATATGGCTTATCCAATATTCATAAATTACCATATATTAACACAGTAATCCCATTTACCATTTCAAAAGCATTTACCACTTATAAATTTTTGGTTAAATACCTATAATACATTGTATAGTCACTTTATCACATTCAACCCATTACGAATGCCCCATAATTTCCCAAGTATTGACTCATTCCACATTCAAAAATTCCCTTATAAAACCATTTACATGTCTCAATGAGAAGGCCATTTCTAATTTAACATTATCAATATTTCACATGCACTAGTCCCCTATTGCATTTCAACGTAATTCATATACCATTTGTGTAACAACCCGAGATTTAATGAAAAATATTCTTTTAATTTCATTGATATTGTATGTCATATGCTAATCCAAAATTATATTGTCCTATATGCAACACCGTATTAGCTTGTATTATATGCAAACACTATTCTTGGATTATGTTGCACACAAGAGCAACCTTCCTCACTAGCGTGTGTTGTACGCAATACTGAGTTTCACTAAACAACGATATATTATTATAATATTAATATGAAATAGACCTTATGAAAATTAGTTACTAAATTTTGAATTTTAAGACATTATAATCCATCTTACACATTTTATAGAACATTATATGAGAACAAAATAAATTTTTCAGGTAATATAAGTATTTTTTAAAAAAAAATGTATTTTTGCCGCCTTTTGATGGTGCAGCCAAATTAAATCTAGTTTTTGACATGTTTATAAGTTCAATTTGACAAAATAAAATTCTTTATTGGAATTAGGATTTAAAATTTTACATTGGATAAATTTTTAATTATTATTCTGATAACATTCCTATTTTAATGAATAGTAAAAACACCCAATATTATAATTAAAAACAACATTTTTCATTGTAATAATGAATATGTTTAAATTATAATATTGAATGGTTTAAAAGTATAAATATAATATATTTTTACTATTAAATATAATGTATGTCATTATCATTGATTTGACATTGAATTAATAGGTAAAATCATCTAAATCTTTTGCAATGTTTTAACTTTTAAAACTCATTTTTTTAACAACGTGATTAATTTTAAATTAATTTCTGCAAATTCTTTGTTTTGAATTTGAAAAAATGGATTCCATATTTGGAATCCGTAGATCCAAATTATGTTAATAGGATAATTTCTATTTATAGGAATTATGAATAGTATCAACGGTAAATTTTATTTATTATAGTTAAAGGTAAATCGGGTAATTATGAGTGACAATAAGATTATAAAATTACACTAAAATCTGCCAAAATTCTATTGGATGAATAAAAGTCAGCCCATATCACCTAAGGGTCGGAATAGATTCATTTCATGGTCTTTTAACCATGAAATGGATGTAATTATTAATAAAACCAAATAAAGTGACAACATGTCACTCTCTTATATCTTATAATTGTAATAATTTTAATTTAGTGATAAACATCATAAAACATCAAACATAAATAGTCACGATAAATCTAATAATATTATATTCATCATGTGAATTATTTTATAATTTTTAGGGATTAAATAATTACCATTAATGGTGATACATTAATGGTGCAGATATTATTTATTAATTGAAAAAAAATCAATAACATAGTTTTAATTACTATAATAATACCCATTAAAAAGCCCAAAAAACTGACCAAAACTTATTGGTCTTATATATCTAAACCATAACCATCCAATGGTCTAATTTTGACCATTTTTTGCTTTATAAAAGAAATTATGACAATTATATTATTTTATTTTCAATGATGTCAAAGTTGTCACCTTCATAATTTAATAAATATAACAATTTAAATGTTGTGATTTTATGATGGAAAATTCTGGTAAAATTATTTTTTTGAAAGATATTAGATTTATTACCATCATCGTATTTTATTTTTAATTTTCATGCAACTAATATGTATATAAAATGATTATACAAAAATGCTTGTGTAATTATTTTATTAAGAGAAATATCAAATAGATGGTTTTATAAATATTAAATTAAACAATATATAAATTAATTAATGTTCTCCACCAATTTATAGATTAATATGATATGTTAAAAATATATCAAACATTTTGGTTCGAATATATCCTCTGTGTGGATTTTATTTAGATTCCAATAAATTAATAGTGTCAAAATTAAAACTATTGTTATTTTATAAAAACACATATTATTAAATTGTTTTAAAATCACAAAAAATATTTAAATATAATAAATTGAAATTTATATCATCTAAAATGTCATATAGTACCCAATTATGGATAATTCATGACACATAAGTAATTATTTATAACATTCCAAAATTTAAAATATTATTACCACAATTAAAATTAAATAGATTAAATAAGGATAAATCATGCTGATAATGTTTAAAATAAATTTCCAACATGTATAAATTTTATCGGTTGATGATATTCCATCTATATCTCATCTAAGATATGTATTTGAGCTGTTTTGAATGTTTTTATGTGGGATTTGAATTTATATTAAATTTATATTTTTGAGGTTTCCAAAGGTTCCCCTCTCCTCCCTTATAAAAGGGAACCTCATCCCTATACTCTAAACACAAATTTGAGCCTTAAAGATTAGCCAACCACTACCCATTTAACTTATAAACTTCAGTAGAAACCTACTATAGATCCTGGTATTCATCAATGACCAAATTTAGTGCCCTAAGAAGAGGTTAAGAGGTGGCGTGTCGAAGAAGAGGTAATCTCTCCTACCGATTCTTTCAAGTTTCATTATTCTTATACATACTATTCTTTAGTTGTATCATTAAAAAGTAATAACAAATTTATAAATAATATAATTATATGTTATTATAAATATTAAACAACCCCATTTCACCTTCTATTCATCCTACGGAAAATGAAATCACCGCACGTGTGTACTTATGGAATATCGTCTCCACGCCGTGGTGTAATCTGTTTTTCCACCACCACCTTACATGGATGGGTATAATGGTGTAAAGAATTTCTATATATAGTTATTATAACAACATACAAATTTTGAGATATTATATCATCCACTCCAATTCCATTCAATAATTATGTGAATGATATCATCACTCATGAGTATGTACGGATTACCGTCTCCAAGACGCGATGAGAATCATTCCCCGTGTTAACCATTCAAGAATGATTATAAAATATATATAATAAATAAATATGAAAAAATTGACATAATAATTCTACTGGATTTATGTATATATATTTATATGATATCTATTTACTTCCATTCAAGTCATTAATGAATGGATAACATCGTGCATGCGTATGTATGGCCTACCGTCTTTATGAATGGTGTGTTTCATTGCATTTATCATTCTATTATATATATATATACTGAATATATATGATATATAAATCATTTTTTACATTCTATAAGTAAGTGAATCATGATATAAATAATAATAATATCAATAACAACAAGTCCAAACACGTACGATAGATGAAACGATTTTACCCAAAACACTGCTTTAACATGGAATTGACAAAACAACGGGCAGTATAAAGTCATAAGCGAATCATATATGATATCATAAATATTATTATGGTATTTTTACAGGTTAATAATATTTTTAAACCCATAATCAATGAGTTTCATACATGTTTGGATGAAATTGGACTTAAGGTAAATGATAATTTTTTAATCTCATTTTTATCTAGGAATGCTTATATGTAAGTATTTACTGGGTTATATTTTCCATCCATGTCCTTAAAATGTTTTTCATAAAGTTTTTAATATTCTTCCATTTATGTTTTGAGTAATTTTTACCCCACATTGACTTTTACTTTGTTTTATAGATGGAATCTTTCTTTTTTTTACCATACGTGGTACTTTTTTAATTTTGCGTTAAAAGTACAAGGAGAATGTTTTTTTAACTTATACAGCATGAATGTATTTTTATGGTTTCATAACTCCTTATTCTCATGATGTTTCCTCTACATTATTTCATGATTATTTTTAACAAAAATCCTTTTCTTTTATTATTGAATATAATTTAGTAAAAAGAAAATGATTTTGATGAAGAAACGATATTTTCCTCAAGATTTCATTTATAGTGTTTTAAAAAAACTATTATCCATATAAGATGACATTATTTAATATGTTTATGATTCAAGTATAATTTTATTATCATTTACATGGATTTATTTTTTTTATGATTAAATGATATCCATTTATTCTATATGGATTATGTTATGATGGGATGATGTTTATGAAACTCATTTTATTCATTGGGTTATGATGAATGATTTATGTTTATTTTGTGGCACATGAAGGAATTATTTCATTATGAGATGGGTGTGACATATATCTTCGTCAAATTCATTGGTTAAATATTTATATATCATGATATAGACACGGATAGAATAGCAAGTGAATCTAGTTCAGTAATATAGGGCTAGAATGGCAAGTAAACCAGGTTTAGTAATGGAATTTGTCCACTATGATGGTCTTGGAAAAAATTCCTTAGATACATTGGAAATCATAACATGTGAGTAATGGTTTTCCACAATTACCTGTTTTATTTATATGATAGTTTATCTTGATCAATGTTCATTTATGATCTATTCCTTACGTAATACCAAGATTTATTTCACAACTCAATATCTTGATGTTTAAACTTGATTTTCATGTTTTTATGTTCAAATGTATATGGTGTGTTTTTATTTTCTCCATTCTTAACCTTACTGATCATTTGTGCTCACCCTTTTTATGTTTTTTCCCAGGATATAAAGAAAGGTTTTAGGTAAGAAAAAAAGGTAATATCTTTATGGGATATGTTGAAGATCTTTCACCATGATTAGAAGATTATGTTCCGATTTTCCAACAACACTAAACTATTATGGTCCTTGGGTGTCAGTTTTTGTTATGTATTATGTATTCGGTAAAAGAAATGTATTGTCCATGTAAGTCATTCTTGGGTCTCTATAGTAGGTATCAGAGGAAATGTTTAGTTAAACTTTATAAACTAGGATATGAAAATATTTGAGAAATCCCTAGAGATATTTCTAAGGTATGTCTAGGGATGTCACTAAGGTTAATTATATGTATAGGTTATATTCCTAGAATTACGAAAAAGGTCTTAGAATTAAACCTAAAATGTTATATATTGAAGGTACTCCCAACTTTATTTTTTTTCCTAGAATGATTTTTTCCTCTCACACTATTCTTTTTGGGTTTTAGAAAATTGATGGAAATAGGAAGGTTCGGGATAATGGAGTATATGATGAACAATGGAATAATAGTCTTCATGAGAAACCAAATAAAATGGGATTTGGAATTCTAGATATCATTATTATTCCTAATCAGCAATCTCATAATATAATCAATAATATAAACATTGGTATGTTTCCTGACTCAGCTAATAAGAGAAAGATGGAGTTTCATGATGATCATAGAGGAATGAAAGTTCAATTTCCATTATGTAAATCATGAGGGAAGAGGAATGATGTAGAATGTTTCAAAGGAACTAGAAGATGCTTTGAGTGTGGAAAAGAAGGACACAAAGCCAGTAATTACAAAGGAAGAGGTTATGTTAACACCATGTACATAGATAACAGTATTTCTAAGACATCAAAATGGTTAAATGTTTTAAATGTGGACTGTACGGGCATTATTAAAACCAATTCCCTAATAGAATGTCTCATGAAGAGAATTATAATGGTCGTATGGGTAGTATTTACATTAATGATGATGAAGAGACTACAAATGATATGTGAGATGACAGAATTGTTGAAGCTCAATCAATGGTATAAGAAGGTAGTGGAATGATTTATTTCTATCAATAGTAATGTTTTATATTTAATGGTAAATTGGAATAAAGACACATCTAAGGATTGTTACACTATTTTTTTCCTAAATTATTTGAAAGTATATATTGAATGGTAGTGGTAACCATGAAAGGTTATTCAGATATTTTTGGAAGGTAGATGATATTTGCACAATGAATGGATAGGGAGATTGTGATATGTTTGATAGTATTAATCAGCTCAGGTCTGATATAAGGACAATATGATATTGTGGTTTGAGTATATAGAAATTTTGGGTTTTTGGTATGTAGAAAGAGTTAACTTTTGACAGGATTAATGTTTTCACTAAGTTTCTATGGTAATTAATTTTTTAAGATAATAAATAATTAAGGTATTCACATGTATGGAATGTGAAAAACAATATATATTTTAATATATATGGGGATAAATGATGGTATTCACATTCTTGTTATATGACCTCTCTCGTAATATTTTTCATTATAATATGAGATTGGACATAAGTATTTTGGATATGCCTAAATATTGGAATGGATTATGTTAGACATCAGATAGTATTGTTTAATGCTTGAAATTTTTGATATTATTTCTGGAATGTTATAAAATTTTAGTTTTAGAAAAAGGACAACCCATAGGGCGGTCGACAACCCATCATGTCGGACAAGGATGTGGGAATCGAGCACACAACCAAAGTGTGACAAGCCTTTATCACCTACCACTGGCCTACAAGAAGTCCTTGGTTTGTAGAAATTAGTTTTATTTTATTAAGTGGTATGATAGATGAAGTAAAAGTCCATTTTTGGAACCATATATGATTAATCTCACCATAGATGGACTTATATATATAACTATTGCTAACCTTATGTTTGAGACAGATGGAATGACCTATCATTCTATCGCATGATCCGCTAACTCTTCACAAAAGACAAATTCAACTTAATTTCTTTATGTGATGAAGTGGAAATTGTTCAAGGCATGAACAATAGTGAGACTGTACGAAAATAAAGTAAGTATTTCTTTTAATTCAAAAATTCTTCAACGTTAGGGAAATGATCTTGAAAACCAAAAATAATGTCATATTGCCCTCATATCTGATGAATCAGATGGTACATTAAATCATAAAAAATTTATGGATTTTTTATTTTAGGATTTTAAATAGACATGTTCTCTTCCACTCCCCATCAGAACACGACGATTAGATTTCTCTTCTATATCCATATTTTCACATATGTTCTTCTATGTGGAAACCCAGTGATTAGTTATTTTGGGTAACCATTACATTTCATACTTTAGTTTTTAATGTTATGTTTTTGTATTACTTTTTATGATGTGGGTTTCTATTAACAAATCTTTCAAGTAGTAAACCATTTATAACCCCGATGAATTTTGAGAGACAAATTCATTTTAAGGGGGGTAGAATGTAACACCCCAATATTTTATGAAAAATATTGTTTTAATTTCATTGATGTATTTTGTTTTACGCTAAACCAAAATTATCTTGTGATATATGAAACACCGTATTAGTTTGTATTATATGCAAACACTATTCATGGCTTTTGTTGCACCCAAGAGAAACCTTCTTCACTAGCGTGTGTTGTTCACAATACTGAGATTCACTAAAAAATGATATATTGTTATAATATTATTATGAAATATCCATTGTGAATAGTAGTAACTAAATTTTAAATTTTATGACATTATAATTCATCTTACACATTTTATTTAACATGATATTAGAACAAAATATATTTTTCGTGTAAATTAATCATTCTTCATAAAAATGGAGTTTTTCCACCTTTAGATGGAACACCCTATATAAATGTAGTTTTTCACATGTTTATAAGTTTAATTTGACAAAATAAATTTTTCTTTGAAATCAGGATATAAAAATTTAAATTGGATAAATTTTTCATATTATTCTGATAACTTTCATATTTTAATGAATAGTAAAAACACGCTATATTTTAATTAAAAATTACTTTTTTCATCGTAAAAATTTATATGGTTAAAATATAATATTTAATGGTTTTAAAGAGTAAATATAATATATATTTACCATTTAACATAATTTATGTTATTATCAATGATTTTACATTGAATTCATAGGTAAAATCATTTCAATCTTTTGCAATGTTTTAACTTTTAAAACTTGTTTTCTTAACAATGATATTAATTTTAAATTAGTTTTTGGAAATTATGTGTTTTGAATTTGGAAAAATGGATTCTATATTTGGAATCAGTAGATCCAAAATATGTTAATAGGCTAATTTTTTTTAGGCATTATAAATAGTATCTACGGTAAATTCTATTTATTATAGTTAAAGGTAAATTGGGTAATTAAGAGTGAAAATAAGATTATAAAATTACCCTAACACCGGAAAAAATTCTATTAGATGAATAAAAGTCAACCCATATCACATAAGGGTCGGAATATATTCATTTCAAGGACTTTTAACCATGAAATGAATGTAATTATGATTAAAACCAAAGAATGTGACAACATGTCACTCTCTTATATCTTATAAGTGTAATAATTTTAATTAAGTTGTAAACTTCATAAAACATCGAACATAAATAATAACCAAAAATCTAATAAATCTATCTACATAATGTGAATTTATTGATAATTTTTAGGGATTAAATAATTATCATTAATGATGACACATTAATGATACATAAAATATTTATTTAGTGAAAAATCGGTAGTATTGTTTTCATTAAAATAATAATTCCCAATAAAAGGCCCAAAAACCAGACCAAAACTTTTTGATCGTATATATATAAACCATAAAAATCCAATAGTCATCTTTTTGACTAGTTGGAGATTTGTAAATGTGATTATGACACTTATATTATTTTATTTTAAATGATGTCAATGTTGTCACCTTCATAATTTAATCAATATAACAATTTACGTGTTGTGATTCTAAGATGATAATTTCAATTAAAAGTATTATTTTGAAATATATTAGAATTATCATCATCATAGAATTTTATTTTTAAATTTTATGCAACTAATAAGTATATTAAATGATTATACAAAAATGATGTTGTAATTGTTTTATTAAGAGAAATATCAAGTAGATGGTTTTATAAATATTAAAATAAACATTATAAGAACTAATTAATGTTATACACAACATTTATAGATTCATTTGACATGTTATTAATATATTAAACATTTTGGTTCAAATATATCATATGTATGGATTTTATTTAAATTCAAATAAATGAATAGTGTCAAAATTAACACAATTTTTATTTTTTAAAAATAACATATTATTAAATTGATTAAAAATCACAAAAAATATTTAAAAATTTTAAATTAAAATTTATATGGTCTAAAATATCTTAATGTGAATGATTATAGATAATTCACAACACATATGTAATTATTTATATCAATTTAAAATTTATAGAAATATTACCACAAATAAAATTAAATATATTAAATATGGATAAATCATGTTGATAAGGTTTAAAATAAATTTGCAACGTGTCTAAATGTTAGTGGTTGATTATATTACAACACTTTACCATATAATATTCTAATTTGAGTCATTTTGGAAGTTTTTAAGTGGGATTTGAATTTATATTAAATTAATATATTTGAGGTTTCCAAAGGTGCCCCTCTCCTCCTTTAGAAAAGGGCACCTCCTCCCTCTCCTCATCACACAAATTTGTGCCTTAAATCTCAGACAAACCCTGAAAATTTCACTTATCCACTTCCATATAAACCTTCCAGAGGTCCTAGTCTTCTTCAAATACAAGCATTTGTGCCCTAAGAGGAGGTTAAGAGTAGGCGCATCAAAGAAGAGGTAATCTCTTCTACTGATTCTTTCAAGTTTCATTATTCTTATACTTATTCTTCATTAGTTGTTTCATTAGAAAGTAATAACATCAGTATAACTAATATACTGATATATTATTATAAATATGAAATAATCCCATTTCACCTTCTATCCATCCTACATAAAATGAAATCATCGCGCGTGTGTACATATGGAATTCCGTCTCCACGCCGTGGTGTAATCTGTTCTTCCACCACCACCTTACTTGGATGGGTATAATGGTGTAAAGAATAACTATATATGGTTATTATAATATCATACTTATTTTTAGATATTATATCATCCACTCCAATTCCATTCAATAATTATGGGAATGATATCATCGCTCGTGCATACGTACTGGTTACCGTCTCCACAATGTGATGTGATTCATTCTCCATGTTAAATATTGATGAATGATTATAAAGTATATATAATAAATAATAATGATATATATTACATAATAATTCTACTGGATTTATGTATATATATATATGTCATCTACTTACTTCAATTAAAGTCAATAAGGAAAGGAAAACAACGTTTATGCGTACATACGACCTACCCTCTCCATAAACGGTGTGTTTAATTTCATTTATCTATCTATTATATATATATATACTAAATATATTTGATATATAAATCATGTTTTACATTCTGTATGTAATTAAATCATGATATAAGTAATATTAAAATCAAAAACAACAAGTCCAAACACGTATGATAAATGAAACGATTTTACCCAAAACACTGCTTTAACATGGAATTGACAAAATAATGGGTAATATAATGTCATATGTGAATCATATATGATATCATAAATATTTTTATTGTTATGTTACAAGTTAATAATATGTTTAAACCCACTATTCATGATTTTTGGACATGTATTGAAGAAATTGGACCTATGGTAAGGGATAATTTTGTAATCTCATTTTTAACCGAGATTGCTTATATGTAAGTATTTTCTAGGGTATATTTTCCATCCATGTCCATAAAATGTTTATAATATAGGGTTAAATATTCTTCCATGTATGTTTTATGTAATTTTCACCCATCCTTGACTTTTACTTTTTGTTATCAAAGGAATCTTTCTTTTGTTTTACATATGTGGTACTTTTTGACCTATCTTTTAAAAGTACAAGGAGAATTTTTTTTTAACTTATACAGCATGAACATATTTTTCCAGTTTCATAATGCCTTATTCGTAAAAATCTTCCTTTACGAGATTTCATGCTTATTTTCAACATAAATCCATTAATTTTAAAATTGCGGGCAATTTTTAGAAAATAAAATGATTTTGAAGAAGAAAGGATATTTTCCCTAAGAATTTATTTAAAGTGTTTTTTCAAAAATATTTTCCATCTAAGAAGACATTATTTAATATGTTTATGTTTCAAGTATAATGTCTCTATTTTTTACATGGTTTCATTTTTATTATGATGAAATGATGTCAATATATTCTATATGGACTATTTTTTGATGGGATGATGTTTATGAAACCCATTTTATTCATTGGGTTATGATGAATGATTTATGTTTATTTTTTGGAACATGAAAAAATGATTTCATTTTGAGATGGGTTGGACCTATATCTCCCTCAAATTCATTGGGTAATGATTTATATCTCATGAGATATACATGTCTGAAATAGAACGTGAATATGGATCAGAAATACAGGGCTGGAACGGCAAGTAAACCCATTTCAGTAATGGAATTTGTCCACTATGATGGTTTTGGAAACAATGCCTTGGCTACTATGGAAATCATAACTTGTGCTTAATGGTTTACCACAATTACATGTTTTATTACCTTGATATTTTATCATGATTATTGTTCCTTTATGATCTATTCCTTACGTATTGCCAAGATTTATTTCACAACTCATGATCTTGATGTTTAATCTTTATGTTCATTTTTTTATGTTCAAATGTATATGGTTTGTTTTATTTTCTCTATGCTTACCATTAATGAGCATTTTATCTTACCCTTTTTTGTTTTTTCACAAGGATATAAAGAAAGGTTTTATTTAATAAAAAAGGGAAGATATTTATGGGATTTTTTGAAGATATTTCACCATGACTAGAAGATTATGTTCCGAGTTTCCAAAGACACTATACCATTACGGTCCTTGGGTGTCTATTTTGGTTATGTATTAATTATTCTAAAAAAGTAATGTAATATACATGTAAGTCAAGCATGGGTCTTTACAATTTCACAAAATCGCATTTAACATCATTAACATACATTAAATTCACGCCAAACAACAATTTATTTCGTCACCTGAAAACCTAAGCACAAACATCCATAATCCATTAACACCTAAATAAAATTTTGAGAAGTGTCTACATGGATTCACATTTTCACTATAAAACCCTTCATTTAGACATACCATTCTATTGGTCTGAAAATGCCAGTGCACCCCATGGGTGGCCCTAAAATGGTCAAGTCATCCTCTATGCATCTCACAGGGTTTGTTAGGGTTACAATTGTTCCCTTAGAGATCCCTTTTTATCAATCACTCCTAAGGAACCAAAAAAATATTGAAATAGAGAAACCAAATATTCCATGCACAAATATAAAATAAAACTATGAGATAATACTTGTCAACCACCTACCTCGAATATGATGATGACCACACTCCTAATTGAAGCCATAGATCTGGATTCCACCACCCTTTAAATCCTCAAAGTAAATATCACCCTGAAAGGATGGATTTAGGGATTAAAAAGGATATGGAGATGAAATGGAATCCCTAATCCAAATATAAAAGCAATAGTGGGATTAGACATACCCATATCGTCCTTTTGCAACCGAAGACTCTCAAGACATCCATGAAATGAGGTAGATTGATCCATGGGAAGAATTGAGGTTTTTGGGGTATCACTGGGGTTGGAGGATGTGAAATTGAGGATAAATCTAAATGGATTTTAAAAACACTATAATGGAATTTTTGTAATTTTCTCAACTATATTGGATCCTATTATTTACCTGTGTAGTTTAACAAACCGTGCACAAACCATGTGTGAGACACTATCTGAAAAATTCACATTCTCATGGTTTCCTAAGGATTCAACATGGTTTTATTAACTATTCATGAAGAGTTTTTAATCCATTTTCCATTTCTACAAGCATAACTAGTACTCTCCGCATGGTTTTCACTAACTGTGTGTGAACCATGTCACATACCCAAAATCATCATTCTATCGTCTTTCATGTCTTGAACCCGCAGTACACCCCATAACATCCTCGTAAACATGGTAAAATATTATTATAAAAAAATAAGGAACTTAAAAAAACATAAATATAAACCTATCAATAAAAAATCCATGATCATATATACACCACATAAAAATGGTAGGTGCACAATACCAAGTAAGCCCCAATGAAATGGAAATTGAAATGAAGTCTCTTACCTTATGTCTAAATGTGTTATTCACTTGATCTTAATGTCCTGGATAATCCAATAAAATCAATTAGTTTTTTATTTAAGAACCATTTATATTTTTATCAGATTCATTATAGATTTATTATGTTCATTTAAGGCCTTTTTAATTAGTTATGGAGTTTAATTTCATTATTTTGGGGCGTTTTTTTTCTTGGTTATCATTATTAGTTCACTTATCTATAAGTAATGAAGTTCATGAAAAGTGGTTGTTAGTTTATAGAGTTTTAATTATATTTATCAATGAACATTCATAACATTAATGGTGTTAAATATTATTTTCTATGATATTTTCATGATTAATTTCATAGAACATTAATGATAATTATTTGGTTCATTTTGGTAGTTGTTTGATCATCCAAAAAAAAATTCTGAGTAATTGATCACTTGTATATATAATGGTTCTAAAGTACTAAATAAAATATAATATGTATCATAAAATATGGTTCCAAAATATCAAATGTTTTATGACCAGCCTTGAAGGTGTTAATGGAAAATGAAAATGAATAGTACAAGATGTCGGTATATTGAAACATCCCAGGAGATGTTTTAATTTATAAAGTAAAATAGAAATAAATAAAAGGGTTTAATGGTGGATCTTCCTTTGAAATGATATAATTATTGTATATTAATGATAATAGATTAATCTGGTATCATTTTATAGGGGAGGTGAGGAGAGAATAATAAATTAAAGGAAATTGTATGAAATTAAATAGAAAAGAAATAGGATTTACCTCATGAATTATCATCTTTGAAAGCAGCCTTAATCAACCTTGGTTTTTTCTTCTTTTTGTAATAATATCCTCTTAATAGTGTGGGAGAGGCATTGTAAGATTATTTTGGCTTAATTTTATAATCATCAGTGCTTATAGATGTGATGATAAGGTGTAGTTAGGGGTGGTATTTATAGTGGAGGAGAGGGGTGTTTTTTGAATATTTTATTGATTTTCATGTTATTTTGTCTCAAGACAATGAATTCTTTGAGAATTATTACTAGATATATTTAAATAAAAAATGGGATACTAGATTATGGTTATTAAAACATCCATTACTCATGTAATATTCTATTTAACATATAATGTGTTTATGCTGTAAATTTCTATATTTTACTATTGTCCAAAACTTCATGTATTTCATAAAAATACCAAAAATCCATCCTAAATATTTCACAATGTGTAGGGTTAAAAATACACTCTATTTTATGAAAATATCATTCTAAATATTTGAAATTTAATTTTCAATTGAATTGTACATTTAGTCGAAAATAACCAATTTTAAAAGTATAACAGATTTTATAAGACATTGAAAAATTAAATAAGGTCCCATTAAATTATTGTGAAATAATAAGAGTAAAAAATATTAATTTATGAATACCTATTATGAAAATAAATTTTATTATAAATAATATTATTATTTATAACAATTTTAATTAAGTAATTATGACTAACTAAAATACCAACACATAATTAATAAATTTTAAAATATTTATTTACTTATACTATGATATATTTGTTTCAATTAAAATTTATAAAATTTATAAATTTTATATATACTTTTGTAGGGTAGGTTACCTTTCCACTAGTCGTATTTCTATTCATATGGGTTATATTTCTATTCCAAAGGTCGTGTTACTATTTCATCAGTATAGGTGCCTTAACTTATTGTAAAACCCATGATTTATTTCATTCATATATTATAGAGTATGTTTTGTGGTATATATGTTATTTAGGATGATTTAAAATATATTAAGGATAAATAAAATGCAAACTATCAAATGAATTTAATATATTTTATAGAGAAAATACCAAAAAATCAGGGGTAGTTATATTCTTCCCTCCTATAAGAATTTTGATCTTGATTTTTTTTGATAATTTGGATCCAAAAAGAAGAGGGTGATTCTTCTTCATAATATCCTAGGGTTCCCATGTTTCTAACTCCATCTTATGGTTTATACAATGAAATTTTACCTATTTAGTTATGTAATTTATCAATACTTATCTTTTGTCGATAATATTGATAAGCTTTTCAC
The DNA here is from genome assembly GCA_963277665.1 of Viscum album. Taxonomy (NCBI): domain Eukaryota; kingdom Viridiplantae; phylum Streptophyta; class Magnoliopsida; order Santalales; family Viscaceae; genus Viscum; species Viscum album. The sequence continues at coordinate 862,227,916 of OY728151.1, forward strand.
ATTATGAAAAATCTAGTTCCAAATCTATTTCCTCATGGGTGAGAACATGAGTTGGGTCTATCGTCTACTTATTTTTTATTGAAACATGGAACATATCATGAAAATTGGGGAGAATTGTGGCATTTCATAATGGTAACCTACAACTCTATTTATTTCTATAATTTCAAATGGTATAATGAAGTAGGGGCTCGGTTTCCGTTTCTTACAGAACCAGAAGATATCTTTCCAGGGAGATACTTTTAGAAATTAATGATATTCCACATGGAAATCCAAATATTTTCTCTCATTGTTAGCATAAATTCGTTTAATACTTGTGATACATTAATATGATCAATAATGATGATTACATTTGTCATTGTATCTTTTATATGTTCTAGGCCTAAAAGTTTTCTCCCACTAACATCATCCCAAGAAGATGGAGTTCGACATATTTTTCTATATAATGATTTATATGGGGAAATTTTAATACAATAATGGTAGCTATTATTATTGGGAAATTTCACCAAACGTAAGTACTGATCCCACATACCTTGAAATTCATGTGAGTATGATCACAACATGTATTATAATGTTTGAATAGTCTCTTCATATTATCCTTCTATTTGAGAGTGATAATAAGTTCCCATATGAAGCTAAGTATCTAAAGACATTTGAATAATCCACCAAAATGTTTATGTAAATCAAGGACCTCAATTAACCACATCTGATAGAGGTGAACCCTAATGTTATAAAAGTTCATTAAAATAGTGTTTTTCTAGGCACTCAAGTGGAAAATATTCTCTTATTGCAAGGAAATGTGAAAATTTGGTAATTCAATCAACAATTACCCATATTTCATCATCCCTTCTTGGATTCAATGGTAGTCATGTGAAAACATCCATCATAATATCATTCCATATTTACATAGGTACAACAAGAGGTTGCATGAATCCTTTATGGGTGTTGCCTATTACCATTCACCTTCTAAAAAACTAGGTATCATAACACATAGTAAAAAATTTATCACTTCATATTATCCCACCAAAAATAATCCTTCAGATATCTATATGTGATGGTACTACTATGGTTTATTAAGATATTTGAGCTTCTGGAATCATCTAATAGTTCAGTTTTTAGCATCAGAGTTGATGGACACATAAACTTTTTACAAATATCATAATTCAATCATCGTACATGAAGTATTCCAATAATCCATCCTTAATGGATTTTGTAATATTTTTAAAAATCTTTACCATGCGATTGAGATATTTTTATCTTCTCTAGTATTGATACTTTAGAAATCATTTGAAAAGGGAATGATGTTTCCTCTTCCTTAAAATTTCCAATATCCATATTTACTAGATACATGAACATATGATCTTTCACAATCCTTATTTTGGTTTGAGGTCCATGATCTTTTTTTCATAATGAATCTACTACAATATTTTCAATTCATGTATTGTAGTGTATTGAAAAATCACAATCATGCAATAGCTTGATCCATCATCTTTTACTCATGATGAGTTCATTTTATGTAAACATTTCTTTCAAACTCTTGTGATCAGTATATACTGTAGAGACCCGAAGCTTGATGTACATGGACACTACATTACATTTGCGGAATACTTAGTACATAACAAAAATACACACACAAGGATCGTAATAGTTTAGTGTCTTTGGAAACTCGGAATGTAATCTTCTAATCGTGGTGAAAGATCATCAACATCTCCTATAAAGATCTTCCCTTTTTTTTACCTAAAACCTTTCTTTATATCCTGGGGAAAAGAAAACATAAAAGGGTGAGCTCAAATGCTCAGTAAGGGTAAACAAAAGAAATATCAATCACATCGTATTCATAAGAACATAACATTTTGGAAATCTTAACCTGCAAAAGAGAGCATAATTTCATAACATGGGATAAATCATGGCAGTGAAATGTAATCACAATAATCATAACTTAAAACATTAAACTTTGTGGCATTCACACATAATCATAGAGAATCATTTCTTGTTAGTCAAGACTCATTGCCAAGACTATCTTAGTGGACAAAGTCCCTTTCTGAATCGAGTAACCCTCGTTTCAGTCCTGTTTCACTGAACCGGTATAACCTACCGTTCCAGCCCTGTCTATCTCATGAGATATAAAATCTTTACCCAATGCATTGGAGGGAGATATAGGTCCCACCCATCTTATAATGAATCCTTTCTTATGTGTGCCACATAATCATAAATCATACATCATCGCATAACCCATGTAATAAAAATGGGATTCTTAAACAACAATTCATATAAGATAAAGGAATTCATAAAAATGTTTCCATCACAACATAATCAAATCCATGTAATAATAGGGATAAAAACAGAACCCTTTTATTATCTTAGATGGAAAATAATTTTGATAAAATACTTGAACTTCATTCTTGAGGAAAATATCCTTTCTACTTCAAAAACACTTTTCCTTTCTTAACATGTCATACAATTTTAATATAAAAGAAGTTGATTAAAAATAAACTTGAATACTTATAAAGGAAGCTTCTTGGAAATAATTTTTTAGAAATCCATTCATGCCGTATAAGTTAAAAAAACATTCTTCTTGTACTTTTGTCGGAAAAGTCAAAAAGTACCTCGTACGAAAAACGACAAAAGATTACTTTCATATCTTTTACTAAAAACTCACCGAAGGGTAAAATAGGATTTAAAAAATTGTAGGTGGATGGAAATAATATTACATATTGAGAAAACATGGATGTGGATGATAAAATACACCCTAGTAAATACTTACGAAAAAGCAATCTCGGATAAAAATGAGATTGTGATATTTCCCTTACCTTATGTCCGACTTGCTTTGTAAGTGTCCAAACCTCCTGTATAATGATTTAAATCATGTTATTGACTTATTCCAGAATCATATGCATTGTTAGGATATCATATATGGTTCACTTATGATATTATATTACCCGTTCTTTTGTAAATTCCATGTTAAAGAAGCGTTTTGGGTAAAATTGTTTCATTTATCTTAGGTGTTTTGACTTGTTGTTCTTGACATCATTATTACTTATATCATGATTTAATTACTTCCAGAATATAAAATATGATTTATATATCATATATATTCAGTATATATATATATATAATAGATAGATAAATAAAATGAAAAACACCGTTCATGGAGACGGTAGTCCGTACGTACGCATGAACGCTGTTTTACATTCCTTATTGTCTTGAAATGGAAGTAAGTAGATGAAATACATATATATATATACATAAATCCAGTAGCTTTATAATGTCATATATTTCATTATTATTTCTTATATATACTTTATAATCATTCTTAAATGGTTAACATGGAGAATGAATCTCATCGCGTCGTGGAGATGGTAGTCCGTACGTACGCACGAGCGATGATATCATTTCCATACATATTGAACTGAATTGAAGTGGATTATACAATATATCAGAATCAATATGATGTTGTAATAACTATGTATAGTTATTCTTTACACCATTATACCCATCCATGTAAGGTGGTGGTGGAAAATAGATTACACCACGGCGTGGAGACGGTATTCCGTACGTACGCACGCGCGGTGATTTCTTTTTCCGTAGGATGGATAGATAGTGAAATAGGGTTGTTTCATACTTATAATAACATATCAGTATATGAGTGATACTGATGTTATTACTTCATAATGAAACAACCTAAGAAGAAGAAGTGGAAGAAGAAATAAAGATGAAAGAATTGGTAACGGTAATTACCTCTTCTTTGAAGCGCCTCTTTGAGACCTCCTCTTAGGGCACTAAAATTGGTCTTTGAGGAAGACCAGAACCTCTAGGATGTATCTAGGGAAGTGGAGAAGAGAATTTGGCAGGGGTTGGCCGAGCTTGAGTGCTCAAATTGGTGTGAGGAGGAGGGGGAGGAGGTGTCCTTTTATAAAGGAGGAGAGGGGCACCTTAGGAATACCTCAAAATATTATTTTATATTAATGTCAAAATCGGTTTATAATGGTTCCAAATGATCTTATTTCGAAGATAAAGTGGGGATGGGTCGAAAGCCTATCAACCAATAGGATTTAGACAAGTTTGGGTTATTATTTTAACCTTATCAATTAGATTTAACTCTAAGTTAAATAATTTAACTTTTACCGTGTCTTTTTGTTTTCTTTCACTATATGGTTAATAAACTTACTATAACATGCCAAACGAACCCCAAATTGTATATTATTAATAAATATATCCTTATATAAGTCATTTGGCAGAACCTTAGATTTTTAGGAATAAAATAACAATTAATAATATAATATTTGATTTAAAAACTATTTTGTGTCAATTTTGACACTATTTGATATATGATTTTTTTGAAAGTCATAACAGAATTATATGTTCGAAAAAAGTTGATTAAATCAACACTAATACATCATAGTAACCTAGAAAATTAGTTTAATTCATAAAAAGTCTTAAATTACATTCATTTGAGCATTTATAACATCAATTATGTTAATATTTCCTTAAAAGGGTAATTACTGCATCATCGTTGTGTCAAAGATAAATTAATTTATTTAAAGTCTAAAAATTATAAATAAAATCTCATTATGTAGGAAATCTTTTTAGCTTTCTAATTTATATTTATAGTCGAATTTATCGTATGTATAACACCATATTAAAAATGTTTTAGTAAATAAACTTTGATTTTAACTCTTTTAACTCTTCTTTGAATTAAATAATAATAAATGTCCTAATCTAATCCAAGTGGGCCTAAATGGTCATATTATATTTATAAGGTTGTTTTTGGCCGAATTACACTTATCCAATAGAATTAGGACATGTGTTAGGGTAATAGTAATATCATATTTACCCTTAGTTACCCTATTTACTATTAACCGTGGTAAAAAAAAGTAAAAAGTTACTATTCACCAAAAATTATTTTCATCTCATTGAACCACATTTTAGTCCTTGATATTAACCGTGTCTGTCGGATTTTCGAAATTCCATTCACAGAAGTGGTAAAATTAAGTTTTATGCAAAATTCAGTTTTTAACCTACCACTTAGTAGTTTCACTATTCATCAAAAATTGATGTTTTTCAGAACAATGCCAAAATTTCATCCTAAGCTATATTTCATATTCCGAATTCAAAAATGAAATCTATTTTACCATATTCATAACATAGATGTTGCATTAATTAATTTTATAATTAAATCCCGCTGTTAAAACAAATAGCGTGTTTTTAAGAAACAATATCTATCAAAAGATTGACACTTGTTTATGTCTGGTTTAAATGTGAAATTACATCCAATGACCAACATTGTATTAAATTGTAAAAATATATTCTAAATATATTTTAAAACCACTCAAATTAATGTTTTATCACTATTAATTATTTTGATTAAAAAAAGTTGTTTTTAATTATAATGTAGTAATTTTCACTATTCATCAGAATATGAAAGTTATCTGAAAAGTACCAAAATTTCACCTTAGGCTAAATTCGATACTCCGAATCCAAAAATGAAGTTCATTTTGAAAAATAAGATTTACAGATTTTCAAAAAGTGGTTCTTACTATTCATAACGACTAGTTTTAATAATATTTTAATAGAATATCGTTGTTTAGTGAAACTCAGTATTGCGTACTATACACGCTATCGAGGAAGGTTGTGATTGCATGTAATGCAAGGCAAGTCAAGGATGCGTGTTGTGAAAGCTCCTTTTGGTGTAGCGTACAAGACATTAGTGAAATAAAAAGAATATTTTTCATAAAATCTCGGGCTGTTACATTATACCCCCCTTAAAATGAATTTCGCCCTCGAAATTCGTCGGGGTTATAAATGGTTTACTATTCTAAAGTTTCTTTAATAGAATCCCACATCGTAAAAAGGAATACCAAAACTTGGCTTTAAAAACTAAAGTATGAAATGTAACGATTACCCAAATAAACTAATCGCTGGGTTTCCACATAGGTAAAAATATTGATATGGAAGAGAAATCTAACCATCATGATCTGATGGAGAGTGGTAGAGAACATGGCTATGGAAAAGCCAGTAATCACAAATCCATAGATTTGTGATGATATAAGGTACCATCTGATTCATCAGGTATAAGATCACTAGGACAACATTTTTGGTTTTCAAGATCATTTCCCTAAAGTTGAAAATTTGAATTAGAATAAATACTTAATTTATTTTGGTACAATCTCACCGTTGTTCGTGTCTTGAACAATTTCCACTTCATCTCTTAAATAAATGAAGTTGAATTTGTTATTCCTGAAGTGTTACCAGATTATGTGATAGAACGACGGGTCATTCCATCTGTCTCAAACAAAAGGTTAGAAAAAATTATATGCATAAGTCGATCTATAGTGAGATTAATCATATATGGTTCCTAAAATGGACTTATACTTCATATATCATGCTTCTTAATATAATAAAACTAGTTTCTACTAAACAGGGACTTCCTGTAGGCCAGTGGTAGGCGATAAAGGCCAGTCGCACTTCGATTGTGGGTTCGATTCCCACAGCCTTGTCCGAAGCGATGGGCTGTCGCCCGTCCTGCAGGTTGTCCTTTTTCTAAAACTATATTACTATAACATCCCATAATATCGAAAAAAACTTCTATCCTTAAACAATACTAACTTATGTCCAACATAATCCATTCCAAACTTTAGTCCTATCCATAATACTGCAGTCCATTCTCATAACATAGTGAAAACGATTACCAGAGATTTAATACCATCGTTGATCCCCATATATCATAAGATATATCTTGTTGGACACATTCCAAACATTCAAAGGCCTTAATCTTGTACTCTCTTGAATACCCATTGAACCTTAGTGAAAACTTGAATGCAGTTAAAAGTTAACACTTTCCACATACCAAAATCCTCAAAATTCTATATACTCAAACCATGATATCACTTGGTCCTTATATCAATCATGAGCTCATGAATACTGTTAAACATTTCATTTTCTCGTTTTCCCTTCATTATGCGCATAATATCTCAATCACTTTGAATGCCACATTAGACCAAAACATAAATATTCCAATATTCCATGATACAACATTATTTTGGAATCCCATTACATAAACACTTAATCATACCACCACATCGTTGTCATATTCAACATTGCCAATAGTGATCGCATGTGACTTCCCTTTGTCCTTTGCCTTCAGTGGTTGCTCATGTTGATCATCACTAACCCTTGGATTAGGGCATTTATTAGCATAATGCCCCATTTCCTTGCACTTGAAGCATTGAAGTGTTGGTTGTATGTTCTCTGCAGTGTTTGATGTATTCACTTCATTAGAATCCCTTTTTCCATTACATCGACACTCAGCTGCTCGATGACCTTCTTTTCCACACTTAAAACATTTTCTAGTCCCTTTAAGACAATCTCCACCATGCTTCTTTCCACACTTTGTGCATAAGGAAACATTCATCTTCTTTTCACCATTATTCTGAGATTTCTCCTTGAACTCCATCTTTTGTTTCTTGTCAAACCCATGAGATGGATATGTAACACCAACTTCCATTTCTACTTTGATAGCACAACGCACAATTTCTTCATAGCTACTGAAGTCTCTTATAGCTAATGCCCTTCGAAGACTTGGTTTTAAGCCACTGAAAAATCGATCAACTTTACTTTCAGGTTGGATTATAATACGAGAAGCGTACCTTGCAAGTCTTGTAAAATTTGCTTCATAGGTACCAACAGATTCATCATCCATTTGCTTCAGTTCAAGAAACTCTTTCTCCATCTTTTTTCGAATAATACGAGGGAAGTACTTATTGAAAAATAAGTTCTTGAACTCGTCCCATTCCATAGACTCAATTTCATCCCTTTGCCTCGTATTCTTAATAAGATTCCACCATTGATCAGCATCTCCTTCCAAACGATACACTGCTAGGATGACTTTATCATGTTCAGAACATTGAAGAACTGAAAATATCTTTTCAGTAGTACTAATCCATTGTTCAGCAACTAATGGATCAGTAGACCCACTGAAAGAAGGTGGACGCTGCTTCATGAAGGATTCAACAGAATGTTGCTCTTTCCTTTGCTTGTTTGGAAGTCCTGCATGATTCATAGCTTGAGAAAGTTGTGTGAGCATGGCTACAAGATTTTTCATTCCAGCTCCCATATCGTTTGGTTGCTCAGTGGGACAATCATTGCATTGCCCATCACATTCCACATTAACACGGTTCCTTCGGGTTCCAGCCATCGTCTAAAACCCCAAAAGAATAGTATGAGAGGCAAAAATCATGCTAGGGAAAACAACATAATAAAGGGGTAGTACCCTCAATATCTAACATCTTAGGTTAAATTCTAAGATCGTTAGCGCATTCTAGGACTATAACCTATACGTATACTTAACCTTAGAGACATACCTAGACATACCTTAGAAATATCTCTAGGGATCTCACTAACGTTTTCGCATCCTAGTTTCCAAAGGTTGACTAAACCTTTCCTCTGATACCAACTGTAGAGACCCGAAGCTTGATGTACATGGACACTACATTACATTTGCGGAATACATAGTACATAACAAAAATACACACACAAGGATCGTAATAGTTTAGTGTCTTTGGAAACTCGGAACGTAATCTTCTAATCGTGGTGAAAGATCATCAACATCTCCTATAAAGATCTTCCCTTTTTTTTACCTAAAACCTTTCTTTATATCCTGGGGAAAAGATAACATAAAAGGGTGAGCTCAAATGCTCAGTAAGGGTAAACAAAAGAAATATCAATCACATCGTATTCATAAGAACATAACATTTTGGAAATCATAACCTGCAAAAGAGAGCATAATTTCATAACATGGGATAAATCATGGCAGTGAAATGTAATCACAATAATCATAACTTAAAACATGAAACTTTGTGGCATTCACACATAATCATAGAGAATCATTTCTTGTTAGTCAAGACTCATTGCCAAGACTATCTTAGTGGACAAAGTCCCTTTCTGAATCGAGTAACCCTTGTTTCAGTCCTGTTTCACTGAACCGGTATAACCTACCGTTCCAGCCCTGTCTATCTCATGAGATATAAAATCTTTACCCAATGCATTGGAGGGAGATATAGGTCCCACCCATCTTATAATGAATCCTTTCTTATGTGTGCCACATAATCATAAATCATACATCATCGCATAACCCATGTAATAAAAATGGGATTCTTAAACAACAATTCATATAAGATAAAGGAATTCATAAAAATTTTTCCATCACAACATAATCAAATCCATGTAATAATAGGGATAAAAACAGAACCCTTTTATTATCTTAGATGGAAAATAATTTTGATAAAATACTTGAACTTCATTCTTGAGGAAAATATCCTTTCTACTTCAAAAACACTTTTCCTTTCTTAACATGTCATACAATTTTAAAATAAAAGAAGTTGATTAAAAATAAAATTTAATACTTATAAAGGAAGCTCCTTGGAAATAATTTTTTAGAAATCCATTCATGCCGTATAAGTTAAAAAAACATTCTTCTCGTACTTTTGACGGAAAATTCAAAAAGTACCTCGTACAAAAAACGACAAAAGATTCCTTTCATATCTTTTACTAAAAACTCATCGAAGGGTAAAATAGGATTTAAACAATTTTAGGTGGATGGAAATAATATTACATATTGAGAAAACATGGATGTGGATGATAAAATACACCCTAGTAAATACTTACGAATAAGCAATCTCGGATAAAAATGAGATTGTGATATTTCCCTTACCTAATGTCCGAATTGCTTTGTAAGTGTCCAAACCTCCTGTATAATGATTTAAATCATGTTATTGACTTATTCCAGAATCATATTAATTGTTATGATATCATATATGGTTCACTTATGACATTATATTACCCGTTCTTTTGTAAATTCCATGTTAAAGAAGCGTTTTGGGTAAAATCGTTTCATTTATCTTAGGTGTTTTGACTTGTTGTTCTTGACATCATTATTACTTATATAATGATTTACTTACTTCCAGAATATAAAATATGATTTATATATCATATATATTCAGTATATATATATATATATAATAGATAGATAAATAAAATGAAAAACACCGTTCATGGAGACGGTAGTCCGTACGTACGCATGAACGCTGTTTTACTTTCCTTATTGTCTTGAAATGGAAGTAAGTAGATGACATACATATATATATATACATAAATCCAGTAGCTTTATAATGTCATATATTTCATTATTATTTCTTATATATACATTATAATCATTCTTAAATGGTTAACATGGAGAATGAATCTCATCGCGTCGTGGAGACGGTAGTCCGTACGTACGCACGAGCGATGATATCATTTCCATAAATATTGAACTGAATTGAAGTGGATTATACAATATATCAGAATCAATATGATGTTGTAATAACTATGTATAGTTATTCTTTACACCATTATACCCATCCTTGTAAGGTGGTGGTGGAAAATAGATTACACCACGACGTGGAGACGGTATTCCGTACGTACACACGCGTGGTGATTTCTTTTTCCGTAGGATGGATAGATAGTGAAATAGGGTTGTTTCATACTTATAATAACATATCAGTATATGATTGATACTGATTTTATTACTTCATAATGAAAAAACCTAAGAAGAAGAAGTGGAAGAAGAAATAAAGATGAAAGAATTGGTAACGGTAATTACCTCTTCTTTGAAGCGCCTCTTTGAGACCTCCTCTTAGGGCACTAAAAATGGTCTTTGAGGAAGACCAGAACCTCTAGGATGTTTCTAGGGAAGTGGAGAAGAGATTTTGGCAGGGGTTGGCCGAGCTTGAGTGCTCAAATTGGTGTGAGGAGGAGGGGGAGGAGGTGTCCTTTTATAAGGGAGGAGAGGGGCACCTTAGGAATACCTCAAAATATTATTTTATATTAATGTCAAAATCGGTTTATAATGGTTCCAAATGGTCTTATTTCGAAGCTAAAGTGGGTATGGGTCGAAATCCTATCAACCAATAGGATTTATACAAGTTTAGGTTATTATTTTAACCTTATCAATTAGATTTAACTCTAAGTTAAATAATTTAACTTTTACCGTGTCTTTTTGTTTTCTTTCACTATATGGTTAATAAACTTACTATAACATGCCAAAAGAACCCCAAATTGTATATTATTAATATATATATCCTTATCTATGTCATTTGGCCTAACCTTAGATTTTTAGGAATAAAATAACAATTAATAATATAATATTTGATTTAAAAACTATTTTGTGTCAATTTTGACACTATTTGATATATGATTTTTTTGAAAGTCATAACAGAATTATATGTTCGAACAAAGTTGATTAAATCAACACTAATACATCATAGTAACCTAGAAAATTAGTTTAATTCATAAAAAGTCTTAAATTACATTCATTTGAGCATTTATAACATCAATTATGTTAATATTTCCTTAAAAGGGTAATTACTGCATCATCGTTGTGTCAAACATAAATTAATTTATTTAAAGTCTAAAAATTATAAATAAAATATAATTATGTTGGAAATCTTTTTATCTTTCTAATGAATATTTATAGTCGAATTTATCTTATGTGTAACCCCATATTAAAAATGTTTTAGTAAATAAACATTGATTTTAACTCTTTTAACTCTTCTTTGAATTAAATTATAATAAATGTCCTAATCTAATCCAAGTGGGCCTAAATGGTCATATTATATTCATAAGGTTGTTTTTGGCCGAATTACACTTATCCAATAGAATTAGGACATGTGTTAGGGTAATAGTAATATCATATTTACCCTTAGTTACCCTATTTACTATTAACCGTTGTAAAAAAAAGTAAAAAGTTACTATTCACCAAAAATTATTTTCATCTCATTGAACCACATTTTAGTCCTTGATATTAACCGTGTCTGTCGGATTTTTGAAATTCCATTCACAGAAGTGGTAAAATTATGTTTTATGCAAAATTCAGTTTTTAACCTACCACTTAGTAGTTTCACTATTCATCAAAAATTGATGTTTTTCAGAACAATGCCAAAATTTCATCCTAAGCTATATTTCATATTCCGAATTCAAAAATGAAATCTATTTTACCATATTCATAACATAGATGTTGCATTAATTAATTTTATAATTAAATCCCGCTGTTAAAACAAATAGCGTGTTTTTAAGAAACAATATCTATCAAAAGATTGACACTTGTTTATGTCTGGTTTAAATGTGAAATTACATCCAATGACCAACATTGTATTAAATTGTAAAAATATATTCTAAATATATTTTAAAACCACTCAAATTAATGTTTTATCACTATTAATTATTTCGATTAAAAAAAATTGTTTTTAATTATAATGTAGTAATTTTCACTATTCATCAGAATATGAAAGTTATCTGAAAAGTACCAAAATTTCACCTTAGGCTAAATTCGATACTCCGAATCCAAAAATGAAGTTCATTTTGAAAAATAAGATTTACAGAATTTCAAAAAGTGGTTCTTACTATTCATAACGACTAGTTTTAATAATATTTTAATAGAATATCGTTGTTTAGTGAAACTCAGTATTGCGTACTATACACGCTATCGAGGAAGGTTGTGATTGCGTGTAATGCAAGGCAAGTCAAGGATGCGTGTTGTGCAAGCTCCTTTTGGTGTAGCGTACAAGACATTAGTGAAATAAAAAAGAATATTTTTCATAAAATCTCGGGCTGTGACATTCTACCCCCCTTAAAATGAATTTCACCCTCGAAATTCGTCGGGGTTATAAATGGTTTACTATTCTAAAGTTTCTTTAATAGAATCCCACATCGTAAAAAGGAATACCAAAACTTGGCTTTAAAAACTAAAGTATGAAATGTAACGATTACCCAAATAAACTAATCGCTGGGTTTCCACATAGGTAAAAATATGGATATGGAAGAGAAATCTAACCATCATGTTCTGATGGAGAGTGGTAGAGAACATGGCTATGGAAAAGCCAGTAATCACAAATCCATAGATTTGTGATGATATAAGGTACCATCTGATTCATCAGGTATAAGATCACTAGGACAACATTTTTGGTTTTCAAGATCATTTCCCTAAAGTTGAAAATTTGAATTAGAATAAATACTTAATTTATTTTGGTACAATCTCACCGTTGTTCGTGTCTTGAACAATTTCCACTTCATATATTAAATAAATGAAGTTGAATTTGTTATTCGTGAAGTGTTACCAGATTATGTGATAGAACGACGGGTCATTCCATCTGTCTCAAACAAAAGGTTAGCAAAAATTATATGCATAAGTCGATCTATAGTGAGATTAATCATATATGGTTCCTAAAATGGACTTATACTTCATATATCATACTGCTTAATATAATAAAACTAGTTTGTACTAAACAGGGACTTCCTGTAGGCCAGTGGTAGGCGATAAAGGCCAGTCGCACTTCGATTGTGGGTTCGATTCCCACAGCCTTGTCCGAAGCGATGGGCTGTCACCCATCCTGCAGGTTGTCCTTTTTCTAAAACTATATTACTATAACATCCCATAATATCGAAAAAAAACTTCTATCCTTAAACAATACTAACTTATGTCCAACATAATCCATTCCAATCTTTAGTCCTATCCATAATACTGCAGTCCATTCTCATAACATAGTGAAAACGATTACCAGAGATTTAATACCATCGTTGATCCCCATATATCATAAGATATATCTTGTTGGACACATTCCAAACATTCAAAGGCCTTAATCTTGTACTCTCTTGAATACCCATTGAACCTTAGTGAAAAATTGAATGCAGTTAAAAGTTAACACTTTCCACATACCAAAATCCTCAAAATTCTATATACTCAAACCATGATATCACTTGGTCCTTATATCAATCATGAGCTCATGAATACTGTTAAGCATTTTATTTTCTCGTTTTCCCTTCTTTATGTGCATAATATCTCAATCACTTTGAATGCCACATTAGACCAAAACATAAATATTCCAATATTCCATGATACAACATTATTTTGGAATCCCATTACATAAACACTTAATCATACCACCACATCGTTGTCATATTCAACATTGCCAATAATGATCGCATGTGACTTCCCTTTGTCCTTTTCCTTCAGTGGTTGCTCATGTTGATCATCACTAACCCTTGGATTAGGGCATTTATTAGCATAATGCCCCATTTCCTTGCACTTGAATCATTGAAGTGTTGGTTGTACGTTCTCTGCAGTGTTTGATTTATTCACTTCATTAGAATCCCTTTTTCCATTACTTCGACACTCAGCTGCTCGATGACCTTCTTTTCCACACTTAAAACATTTTCTAGTCCCTTTAAGACAATCTCCACCATGCTTCTTTCTACACTTTGTGCATAAGGAAACATTCATCTTCTTTTCACCATTATTCTGAGATTTCTCCTTGAACTCCATCTTTCGTTTCTTGTCAAACCCATGAGATGGATATGTAACACCAACTTCCATTTCTACCTTGATAGCACAACGCACAATTTCTTCATAGCTACTGAAGTCTCTTATATCTAATGCCCTTCGAAGACTTGGTTTTAAGCCACTGAAAAATCGATCAACTTTACTTTCAGGTTGGATGATAATACCAGAAGCGTACCTTGAAAGTCTTGTAAAATTTGCTTCATAGGTACCTACAGATTCATCATCCCTTTGCTTCAGTTCAAGAAACTCTTTCTCCATCTTTGTTCGGAGAATACGAGGGAAGTACTTATTGAAAAATAAGTTCTTGAACTCGTCCCATTCCATAGACTCAATTTCATCCCTTTGCCTCGTATTCTTAATAAGATTCCACCATTGATCAGCATCTCCTTCCAAACGATACACTGCTAGGATGACTTTATCATGTTCAGAACATTGAAGAACTGAAAATATCTTTTCAGTAGTACTAATCCATTGTTCAGCAACTAATGGATCAGTAGACCCACTGAAAGAAGGTGGACGCTGCCTCATGAAGGATTCAACAGAATGTTGCTCTTTCCTTTGCTCGTTTGGAAGTCCTGCATGATTCATAGCTTGAGAAAGTTGTGTGAGCATGGCTACAAGATTTTTCATTCCAGCTCCCATATCGTTTGGTTGCTCAGGGGGACAATCATTGCATTGCCCATCACATTCCGCATTAACACGGTTCCTTCGGGTTCCAGCCATCGTCTAAAACCCCAAAAGAATAGTATGAGAGGCAAAAATCATGCTAGGGAAAACAACATAATAAAGGGGTAGTACCCTCAATATCTAACATCTTAGGTTAAATTCGAAGATCGTTAGCACAATTCTAGGACTATAACCTATACGTATACTTAACCTTAGAGACATCCCTAGACATACCTTAGAAATATCTCAAGGGATCTCACTAACGTTTTCGCATCCTAGTTTCCAAAGGTTGACTAAACCTTTCCTCTGATACCAACTGTAGAGACCCGAAGCTTGATGTACATGGACACTACATTACATTTGCGGAATACTTAGTACATAACAAAAATACACA
Source organism: Viscum album (assembly GCA_963277665.1). Classification (NCBI taxonomy): domain Eukaryota; kingdom Viridiplantae; phylum Streptophyta; class Magnoliopsida; order Santalales; family Viscaceae; genus Viscum; species Viscum album. Next base: position 862,243,347 of record OY728151.1, read on the forward strand.
CACAAGGATCGTAATAGTTTAGTGTCTTTGGAAACTCGGAACGTAATATTCTAATCGTGGTGAAAGATCATCAACATCTCCTATAAAGATCTTCCCTTTTTTTTACCTAAAACCTTTCTTTATATCCTGGGGAAAAGAAAACATAAAAGGGTGAGCTCAAATGCTCAGTAAGGGTAAACAAAAGAAATATCAATCACATCGTATTCATAAGAACATAACATTTTGGAAATCTTAACCTGCAAAAGAGAGCATAATTTCATAACATGGGATAAATCATGGCAGTGAAATGTAATCACAATAATCATAACTTAAAACATGAAACTTTGTGGCATTCACACATAATCATAGAGAATCATTTCTTGTTAGTCAAGACTCATTGCCAAGACTATCTTAGTGGACAAAGTCCCTTTCTGAATCGAGTAACCCTCGTTTCAGTCCTGTTTCACTGAACCGGTATAACCTACCGTTCCAGCCCTGTCTATCTCATGAGATATAAAATCTTTACCCAATGCATTGGAGGGAGATATAGGTCCCACCCATCTTATAATGAATCCTTTCTTATGTGTGCCACATAATCATAAATCATACATCATCGCATAACCCATGTAATAAAAATGGGATTCTTAAACAACAATTCATATAAGATAAAGGAATTCATAAAAATGTTTCCATCACAACATAATCAAATCCATGTAATAATAGGGATAAAAACAGAACCCTTTTATTATCTTAGATGGAAAATAATTTTGATAAAATACTTGAACTTCATTCTTGAGGAAAATATCCTTTCTACTTCAAAAACACTTTTCCTTTCTTAACATGTCATACAATTTTAAAATAAAAGAAGTTGATTAAAAATAAACTTGAATACTTATAAAGGAAGCTTCTTGGATATAATTTTTTAGAAATCCATTCATGCCGTATAAGTTAAAAAAAACATTCTTCTCGTACTTTTGTCGGAAAATTCAAAAAGTACCTCGTACAAAAAACGACAAAAGATTCCTTTCATATCTTTTACTAAAAACTCACCGAAGGGTAAAATAGGATTTAAACAATTGTAGGTGGATGGAAATAATATCACATATTGAGAAAACATGGATGTGGATGATAAAATACACCCTAGTAAATACTTACGAATAAGCAATCTCGGATAAAAATGAGATTGTGATATTTCACTTACCTTATGTCCGACTTGCTTTGTAAGTGTCCAAACCTCCTGTATAATGATTTAAATCATGTTATTGACTTATTCCAGAATCATATTCATTGTTATGATATCATATATGGTTCACTTATGGCATTATATTACCCGTTCTTTTGTAAATTCCATGTTAAAGAAGCGTTTTGGGTAAAATCATTTCATTTATCTTAGGTGTTTTGACTTGTTGTTCTTGACATCATTATTACTTATATCATGATTTACTTACTTCCAGAATATAAAATATTATTTATATATCATATATATTCAGTATATATATATATATAATAGATAGATAAATAAAATGAAAAACACCGTTCATGGAGACGGTAGTCCGTACGTACGCATGAACGCTGTTTTACTTTCCTTATTGTCTTGAAATGGAAGTAAGTAGATGACATACATATATATATATACATAAATCAAGTAGCTTTATAATGTCATATATTTCATTATTATTTCTTATATATACTTTATAATCATTCTTAAATGGTTAACATGGAGAATGAATCTCATCGCGTCGTGGAGACGGTAGTCCGTACGTACGCACGAGCGATGATATCATTTCCATAAATATTGAACTGAATTGAAGTGGATTATACAATATATCAGAATCAATATGATGTTGTAAAAACTATGTATAGTTATTCTTTACACAATTATACCAATCCATGTAAGGTGGTGGTGGAAAATAGATTATACCACGGCGTGGAGACGGTATTCCGTACGTACGCACGCGCGGTGATTTCTTTTTCCGTAGGATGGATAGATAGTGAAATAGGGTTGTTTCATACTTATAATAACATATCAGTATATGAGTGATACTGATGTTATTACTTCATAATGAAACAACCTAAGAAGAAGAAGTGGAAGAAGAAATAAAGATGAAAGAATTGGTAACGGTAATTACCTCTTCTTTGAAGCGCCTCTTTGAGACCTCCTCTTAGGGCACTAAAATTGGTCTTTGAGGAAGACCAGAACCTCTAGTATGTTTCTAGGGAAGTGGAGAAGAGATTTTGGCAGGGGTTGGACGAGCTTGAGTGCTCAAATTTGTGTGAGGAGGAGGGGGAGGAGGTGTCCTTTTATAAGGGAGGAGAGGGGCACCTTAGGAATACCTCAAAATATTATTTTATATTAATGTCAAAATCGGTTTATAATGGTTCCAAATGGTCTTATTTCGAAGATAAAGTGGGGATGGGTCGAAATCCTATCAACCAATAGGATTTAGACAAGTTTAGGTTATTATTTTAACCTTATCAATTAGATTTAACTCTAAGTTAAATAATTTAACTCTTACCGTGTCTTTTTGTTTTCTTTCACTATATTGTTAATAAACTTAGTATAACATACCAAACGAACCCCAAATTGTATATTATTAATAAATATATCCTTATCTAAGTCATTTGGCCGAACCTTAGATTTTTAGGAATAAAATAACAATTAATAATATAATATTTTATTTAAAAACTATTTTTTGTCAATTTTGACACTATTTGATATATGATTTTTTTGAAAGTCATAACAGAATTATATGTTCGCACAAAGTTGATTAAATCATCACTAATACATCATAGTAACCTAGAAAATTAGTTTAATTCATTAAAAGTCTTAAATTACATTCATTTGAGCATTTATAACATCAATTATGTTAATATTTCCTTAAAAGGGTAATTACTGCATCATCGTTGTGTCAAAAATAAATTAATTTATTTAAAGTATAAAAATTATAAATAAAATATCATTATGTAGGAAATCGTTTTAGCTTTCTAATGAATATTTATAGTTGAATTTATCTTATGTATAACCCCATATTAAAAATGTTTTATTAAATAAACTTTGATTTTAACTCTTTTAACTCTTCTTTGAATTAAATAATAATAAATGTCCTAATCTAATCCAAGTGGGCCTAAATGGTCATATTATATTCATAAGGTTGTTTTTGGCCGAATTACACTTATCCAATAGAATTAGGACATGTGTTAGGGTAATAGTAATATCATATTTACACTTAGTTACCCTATTTACTGTTAACCGTGGTAAAAAAAATGAAAAAGTTACTATTCACCAAAAATTATTTTCATCTCATTGAACCACATTTTAGTCCTTGATATTAACCTTGTCTGTCGGATTTTCGAAATTCCATTCACAGAAGTGGTAAAATTAAGTTTTATGCAAAATTCAGTTTTTAACCTACCACTTAGTAGTTTCACTATTCATCAAAAATTGATGTTTTTCAGAACAATGCCAAAATTTCATCCTAAGCTATATTTCATATTCCGAATTCAAAAATGAAATCTATTTTACCATATTCATAACATAGATGTTGCATTATTTAATTTTATAATTAAATCCCACTGTTAAAACAAATAGCGTGTTTTTAAGAAACAATATCTATCAAAAGATTGACACTTGTTTATGTCTGGTTTAAATGTGAAATTACATCCAATGACCAACATTGTATTAAATTGTAAAAATATATTATAAATATATTTTAAAACCACTCAAATTAATGTTTTATCACTATTAATTATTTCGATTAAAAAAAGTTGTTTTTAATTATAATGTAGTAATTTTCACTATTCATCAGAATATGAAAGTTATCTGAAAAGTACCAAAATTTCACCTTAGGCTAAATTCGATACTCCGAATCCAAAAATGAAGTTCATTTTGAAAAATAAGATTTACAGAATTTCAAAAAGCGGTTCTTACTATTCATAACGACTAGTTTTAATAATATTTTAATAGAATATCGTTGTTTAGTGAAACTCAGTATTGCGTACTATACACGCTATCGAGGAAGGTTGTGATTGTGTGTAATGCAAGGCAAGTCAAGGATGCGTGTTGTGCAAGCTCCTTTTGGTGTAGCGTGCAAGACATTAGTGAAATAAAAAGAATATTTTTCATAAAATCTCAGGCTGTTACATATACCACACATATTAAACCATATAGATAGTGTAACCATATAATTTGAACCAAAATTAAAGATTCTACCTTGATATCATGAGTCTTATAGTTCAATTCATTAATTGCTTGTTGTGTTGACTTGTAGGTAATAACTCCCTCATTTAGAATAAGGACACAACCATGCCATTTCGTTGATGCATCACTATAAATCACAAATCCACCATTTCACAAGGGTAGATTCAAGATCAGTGAATTCACTAATATCATCTTCAATTTTTCAAATTAGTCATAACAATTTTTTGTTCATACTAATATAATCACTTTATGAGTACTCTTGGTTAATGGGTTACCTAATCGGGAAAAATTATATACGATATTTTAATTGAAAAATGATAAACCAATGAAACTACATAACTCAGTTATGTTGGTTGGTGTAGTTCATTCTTGAACTACATTATTCTTCACTAGATAAACTAATATTCCATCTTTATAGATAATATGGAAATTAAAAGAATCTATTTGAACTTATAATTCACACTTTCTAAACATCATGTATAACTCTTTATTCTAAGAGTATTTATAACAATCTGAATGTGGTTCCCATAGTCCTCATATCTTTTGTAAGATATCAAGATATCATAAATAAATAACACAAAAAATCATAATGATATTCCTTGAAAATTATTTTCATTTCATCCATGAAAAAAGAGGGTGAATTAGTCAATCCAAATGGAATTAATATAAACTCATAATGTCCACATCTTGTTTAAAATGTTGTCATCAAAATATCATCCACCCTCAAATGAAACTGATTATATTTAGATCGAATGTAAATCATTGAAATATATTTAGATCTATGAAGTTGATCAAATAAATCATCAATGTGAGGTAGATTATACTTTCTTTTTATTTTAATATCATTGATCTCTATATAGAAAATGAAAGGCCTCATTAATCCTTATTTCATCTGAAAAAATATAATATGGTATACCCCTAGAGAATATCTTTGTTAGATAAACCCCATATCACTAAATTCCTCTAATTTTTCTTCTTATCTACTAATTCCATAATGGCCATTCTATAAGGAATCTATGATTTATGACTTTTTCTATGAATTAAATCAATAGGGTACTCAACATCCCACACTAGAGGATGTCTTGGAAATTCCTCTTGAAAAATATCAATGTCATCATTCACAATAAGTACTTACCATATTTTAAGAATTATTTCCTTTATAGAGATGTTTCTTTATCTTCCTACATATGAATTTCATTTAGAATTGTTACTAGGGGTGGTTCAAGATAAAAATAAGATGACACGGTTTCATATATAATGATATGGGATTCTATAGGTTTCTCACAAATTGTAACTTCTTTCTTCATGAAATAAAATATGGCATCTTAATTTTAAATCCATTTAATATTGAGAATTATATCAAAGTCAATTATTGGAATGATGAAAATTTCATCAACTAAAAAATGTTTATGTGACATGAAGGGAACTAATAGATAGATCTTTGTTGCAATGATAATTTACTTATGAGTTTTTACTAACAACTACTTTATTATATCAAAAAGTGATTTACCTATTTTTTGTGAAAATTTGGAAGATATAAATTAATTTTATGATCTAGAATATAATAAATTATTATCTATGTCTAAGGAATCATATAAGGTACATGCTACCACGTAATTAAAAAATTCAACCATTGATATTATGATCTCATACCTTAGCCTTTCTCTTATGGACTTTTCTATGGATATTTTTCTTCAAACATAGGAAATTTTTTTCAATATTGACTTATATCCCTTAAATTTTACCATTTCAAATAATGGATTTGTCTCTTACACTTGTATTAATTATCTTGGTGAGCCTTTTCCCCACAATCATAACAAACTCCCATAGATCTCAATAATTTACTAGGAAGATTCATTCTATATTTTTTCATAATGGGGTATTTTTTTGATCCCATATTCTTATTTTTAATTTCACATTTTCCATGGTTATCAGAATACCCATGATACTGTAGATTTCCATTGATCAAATTGGATCAATAAAATCAATTCTCTGTTTTGATGGTACATAATTTTTTCTCATCATATGAAGAAAATGTTTAAGAAGCCAGATCCCTTTGGAGAAAAGGATTAAGACCTTTAACTAAATGAGAAATCATGTCTTCCAAATCATTTATGTTATAAATATCATACTTGGAATGTCTTATTAAGGTATCTTCATAATCTGAAACACTATCATCTTCCATTCTGTTTAACGTAAGCGTGTTTCTCTTCATTTCATTTCATTTCACATAAGGGAAGTATTTCTATATGAATGTTTCATTAAATTTTATATAATTTGTGTCATCTATTTCATCTTTATCCTTAGTATTTTGGATTAATGACCATCATTTATTATCATATACCATGATATAATATACTTCTAGTACTATATTTTCATTTTAATTACCACCCAAGGCTAGAAATATCTTTTTAGGGGACTTGATTGACTACTCAACCACCACTTGATTAGTTGTCCCACTAAAATGAGTAATTATGCTACATGAAACAATCCAATAGAATTGCAGTGTGGTTATTCATCATAACATATGTATGTTATCCTAATATGTTCATGATCATCTGAGCTCCAACACTAAATATGTTTTCTTGCTTGGTGGGGTAATACATACTTTGCATGTGGGTACTGATTCCCTTTCTTCCTATTGGATACACCACAAATAAATTGGCATACAATATATTAGGTTATGAATTATAATGAATAATTTTGAGCTATAATAACACATAAAATAAATTTATAATTTATGCATATATATTTGCATAATAATAAACATGGTTTCTTTGGGGAGATATTTACTTTTTAAACCCTTCATAATAGTTTGTGATGAAAATTTGATTTATCCAAAGCATATACATTATGTGTGTCAAAGTAATTATGTATTAAAAACCAATGTTATGCACTTGGTTACCCCATGTCATGCTCGGGACCCCTTGTTAGAGATGTTTCCCATATGTACATTTCTGTTAGAACCACATCAGATTGATGTATACAAATATATATGAATTTTTTGGAAGACCCACATAATCACAACCATAAATAAAATCCAGTATGATCTTATATGATTTTCCTCAAATTATTTCTTAGGTTTAGGTTCCTAAAATCTGTTTTTTAATATAGTTTTCAAATTTGATGCAAAAAATTTTCTAATACCAATTGTAATGCCCTGACCCTTAAAGCCCATAAATGGTGTAATAATTTATAACATTGACATTAATAAAAGTAATGAAAGGTCGATGTAATTTTCTATATAGAAGTATTTTAAAAACTTATTACATTCATGATACACATATTATAATAGGAAAAATAAAAAATACAACATGACACATAATAAAATGATATAAACTTCATCTTTTAATGCTTCTTCAATGTATTCTTCTTCATAACCTGGGGAAGGTAAATATAATTAAGGATATCTAAAATTCTCAGTAAGGGTTATAAGAATAAATAATAATATAATTAATTTTAATATGTTATAGAAATTATGGAAAGGAATATAATCTGAAAAAATATACACACCCTCAATAATCTAGGAAGGAAAACACATCCGTATATTTTTTTCATAGTGAAAATTTCATAGAAAGATATAACTGAATACTAAAGGAATAAAACTTTTATTTATTTGATTTCATGTATCTAGAATAATAATCATTATACCATGAATATAGTTTATGTCTGTGGTTAGAAACTAGTTTGATTATTTTAAGAAACAAACATGATGGGTTTTTCCCATCTATTTTGTCTCATTAAACCTATTGATGCATTGAAGGGCTATAGCACCCCCCCCAAACCATCACATAAAGTATAAATAATAAATCATCCATTGATTTAATTTAGGTTCAATATTCCAAATAAATTTACAGATTGAGTAGGGTATATGTATTCATATTTCCCCACTCAAAAAAACATTCAAAATAAACATCTTATATAAAATGGATTATGAAAATGATAATAATCATATCAATGATAAAGAATATTGATAATTAATAGAAATGTATTTTCAAATAAAACATTATCTCAATGGTTTATTAGATTCATCACATAAGAATTATTATGTTCACAATACCATGTAAGTCCTAGTGAATTGGAAATTGAGAAGAAGTCCCTTACCTTATGTCCCAATTAGTTCTGTACATGATCTTAATATCCTGGATAATCAAATTAAATCAACTAATTAATTAATTCATATCCTTTTATACATGTATTTGAGTCATTATAGTTTTATTAATTTCATTTATGGACATTTTAGGAGTTAGATTATTTAATTTCATCGTTCATGAGCATTCGGTTTCTTGTTTTTCATGATCGATTCCCTTATTTATATGTAATGTTGTTCTTGTAAAATCGGTATAATTCCCAGAGTTTAAATTATATGTTATTAATGAAAATAAAGAAAATTTAATGGTCCTGGAAATTATAATTTTTCAATATTTTAGGATGATACATTTGATATAAATTTAATCATAATCGTTTAGAACAGTGGAAATTGTTGATATCATCACAAAATAGTTTTTTCTTTCTGATTGATATCATGTATATATACTTGGTCCAAAATACTGAATATTTATAATATGTGTAATAAAATATGGCCTAACAATAATTATGTTTTTAGTACCATCGATGAAGGGATTAATGTAAAATGAAAATGAATCATCCAGGTGGTCTGTGAATTAACACATCATGAGTGATGTTTTCATTTATAAAATAGTAGAGGGGGGGGGGGGAAGGAATTTGGTGATGGATATTCAATTATCATGATATAATTACAGTATATTAATTATACAAGAATTATCATGTCTCACTTTCTATAGGATATGAGAATTTTATAATAAATTAAAAATAAAATTGACATGAAATTAAATGAAAATAAAAGAGGATTTACAACTTTAATTCTCCACTTTCTGAACTTATATAAGGGGCCATTGTAACACCCTGATATTTTATGAGAAGAATATTTTCTTATGTCTTATATTATACACTACATAAAAGGAATATTTTACTACATAAAACACTATCTTGGCTTTTTTTACATGCAATCATAACCTTCCACGATAGTGTTTGTTGTACGCAATACCGAGTTTCACTAAACAATGATATGCTATTAAAATATTATATAAACTAGTAGTTATGAATAGTAATATTCACTTTTTGAAAGTCTATAAATTTTATCATTCAAAATAGACTTCATTTTTGGATTCGGAATATCAAAATTATCCTAGGGTGAAATTTTGGTATTTTTCTGAAAACATTCAATTTTTTATGAATAGTGAAAACACTAGGTTACTATTTAAAAACTGACCTTTTATTTTAATAATTATTTATTTAATTTAAAATTTTTTCTAGGTAAAAATAGATACATAATACTTATATAAGTTTAATTTAATCCATTGGAGTCATTTAATAATAATTTTATATATATAATAATTTTATTTAACTTTTCACTGTCATTTACCCACCTCTTAGGAGCAATTGCAATTGTGCATAAAACATAATTTTACCTCTTCTATAATTGGAATTTTGAAAATCCAAGAGTCATGGCTAATATCAAGGAGTAAAATTTTGTTCAATAAGATAAAAATAATTTTTGGTGAATAGTAACTATTCACTTTTATTTACCACGGTTAAAAATAAATTGGGTAATTGAGGGTAAAAATGATATTATTATTACCCTAACACAATTCTTAATTCTATTGGATAAGTGTAATTCAACAAAAAACAACCTTAGGAAAAATATATATCTCTTTAGGTCCACTTGGATTAGATTAGTACATTTATTATTATTTTATTTAAAGAAGTGTTAAAATAGTTATAATCAATGTTTTATAAATAAAAACATTTTTAATGTAGTGGTATAAATAAGATAAATTATAATATAAATATTAATTAGAAATCTAAAATTATTTCCTACATATTGGTATTTTATTTATAATTTTTAGACATGAAATAATTTAATTTATTTAAGACACAATGATCATGCAGTAATTACCTTATTAATAAAATATTAACATAATTGATGTAATAAATACCCAAATAAATATAATTTGAGGCTTTTTATGAATTAAAATAATTTTATAGGTTAATATGACAAGTTATTATTGATTTAATTACCTTTTTTTAACTAATAATGCTGTTATAAGTTTCAAAAAAAATTACTAAATAGTTTCAAAATTTATATAAAATAGTTTTTAAAAAAAATATTATATTATTAATTGTTATTGTATTACTAAAAATCTAGGGTTTGGCCAAATGAATTAGATAAGGTTATATATATTAATAAATAACCACTTGGGGTTCTTTTGGCTTGTTATAATAAGTTTATTAACCATATAGTGTAAGAAAACAAGAAGACACGGTAAAAGTTAAATTATTTAACTTAGAGTTAAATCTAAATGATAAGGTTAAAATAGTAACCGAAACTTGCCTAAAACCTATTGGTTGAGGGGATTTGGACCCATCCAAACTTTATCTTCGAAATAAATCAATTTGGAGCTATTAAAAACAGAATATTACTTTATTAAAAAATAATATTTTATGATTTTACTAAGGTGCCCGTCTCCTCCCTTATAAAAGGCACCTCCTCCCACTCCTCTTTACACAACGTTGAGACTTCAGTCTCAGCCAAACCCTGCCCATTTTACTTAAAAAAATCCATAGAAACATATTATAGTTCCTGGTCTTCTTCAAAGTCCAATTTTAGTATCCTAAGAGGAGGTTTCAAAGAGGCGTGTCGAAGAAGAGGTAATATACTTTTCTGATTCTTCCAAATTCATTTCTTCTTCTACTTCCTATTCTATTGTTGTATCATTATAAAGTAATAACATCAGTATCACTCATATAATTATATGTTATTATAAATATTAAACAACCATATTTCACCTTCGATCCATCCTAAGTAAAATGAAATAACCGCACATACGTACATACCTAATACCATCTCCACGTCGTGCTGTAGTCTATTTTCCACCACAACCTTACTTGGATCGGTATATTGGTGTAAAGAATAACTATATATGATTATTATAAAGTGATATTTATTCTAAATTAGTATACATACACTTCAATAAAATTCCACAATCATGGGAACGATATCATCGCTCGTGCGTACGTACGACCTACCGTCTCCACGATGTGATGCGACTCGTTCTAAATGATCTTCATTTAATAATGATTATATAAATTATTTAAATGAATAAATATGATATATATTACACTACTAACTTTCTGTAAATGAGTTATATATCAACTAAAAAAGAATAATAATAATTTATTCGAAAAAACATGAATAAGAACATAAAGTAATGAACACCTAAATAACAAGTAGCAATGAAATATTACTCATAAGAAGATAATAATATGACGATATATGGTATCATAACAATAAATATGATTCTATAATAATTCAATGACATTATTTAAATCATTATACATAAGGTTTGGATACGTATGAAGAAAATCGGAGCTAAGGTATGGGATAATTATTTCAATCTCGTTCTTATCCGAAATTGTTTATTCGTTAGTATTTACTAGGGTTATTGTTATAATCCATGTCCAGGGTTTCTAAAAGTGTTTTTATGTATGTCTGAAGTTATTTTTACCAATTATTTACTTTTACAACATGTTATGGAAGGAATATTTCTTTTATTTACCATAAGAAGAACTTTTTGAATTTTCCGTTAAAAGTACGAGGGGAATGTTTTTTTATATTATACGAAATGAATGAATTTTTATGGTTTCATAACGCTTTATTTTAATGAAGCTTTATCTACAATATTTCATGACTATTTCCAACAAAATCCCTTTTATTTTAAAATGGAATTTTCATTTTTTTAAAATAACATGATTTTGAAGAATAAAGGATATTTTTCCTCATGAATTCATTTCAAGTGTTTTATCAAAACAATTTTACATCTATAATGGAATTATTTCATATGATTATGTTTCTAGTATAATGTATCTATGATTTACATGGTTTCACTTTTCTTATGATGAAATGATATCCATTTGTTTTATAGTGATTATGTTATGATGGGATGATGTTTATGATACCCATTTTATTATTTGGGTTATGATGAATGATTTATGTTTATGTTGTGGAACATGTAAGAATGATTTCATTATTAGATGGTTGGGACCAATATCACCCTCCAATGCATTGGGTAAATATTTATATCTCCTGAGATAGACATGGCTGAAACGGCATGTTAATCTGGTTCAGTTACATAGGACTAGAATGAGGAGTGAACTCAGTTCAGTAATGGACTTTGTCCGCTATGATAGTCTTTGCAATGAGTCTTGACTAATATGAAATGATTTTCTGTGATTATATGTGTATGAAACAGTGTTTCATGTTTTAAGTTATGATTATTGGGATTACATTTCACTACTATGATTTATCCCATGTTATGATATTATGATCTCTTTTGAAGGTTGTGATTTTCAAAATGATATGTTCTTATGAATATGATATGATTGATATTGATTTTGTTTACCGTTACTGAGCATTTGAACAAACCCTTTTGTATGTTTTCTTTTCCTTGGGTTAGGAAGAAGGGTATTAAGTATGATATGCCAAAAGGGACTCTAGATATGATGAAATAAACGGGAGATAATGTAGATGATTTATGAACCATTTGTTTATGTTTCCGAATTTCTAAAGACACTATACCTATACGGTCCTATCATGGTTTTGTTATATGTTATAATAAGTATGCTTTAATTCTGAAGTATTAACCATGTATGTAAAGTATGGGTGGTTATAGTTGGTATTATAGGGAGGTTATAGTCACCCTTTGGAAACTAGGTTATGGGAGCCTTAGTAAGAACTCTAATGATATGTCTAAACATAGAACACAATATTAGTGTTTTAGAAATGGCCATGAACAATCTATGATAAGACCTAAAGTGTGAAATTTTATTCTTGATTATGTGTTTTTCCTGTTATGATTAGTGTTTCTCACACTATGCTTCTTGGTTATAGTCAATGGCTGGAACCCGAAGGAACCATGTTAATGCTAAATGAGATGGGAAATGCAATGATTGTCCCCTGAGCAACCAAACGTTATGGGAGCTAGAATTCAAAATCTTGTATCCATTCTCACACAACTTTATCAAGCTAAGAATCATGAAGGGCTTCCAAATGAGCAAAGGAAGGAGCAACATTCTATTGAATCCTTCATGAGGCAGCGTCAACCTTCATTCAGCGGGTCTTCTGATCAATTAGTGGCTGAACAATGGATCAGTACCACTAAAGAGATATTTTTAGTCCTTCAATCTTCTGAGCAAGATAAAGTCATCTTAGCAGTATATCATTTGGAAGGATAAGCGGATCAATGGTTGAATCTTATCAAGAATACGAGGCAAAGAGATGAAATTGAGTCCATGTAATGGGACAAGTTCGAGAACTTATTTTTTAATAAGTACTTCACTAGTATTATTCAAATAAATATGGAGAAAGAGTTTCTTGAACTGAAGAAAAAGGATGATGAATCTGTTGGTACCTATGAAGAAAATTGTACAAGACATACATGGTACGCTTCTAGAATTATTATCAAACCTTAGAGTAAAATCGATCGATTCTTTAGTTGCTTAAAAAAAGTCTTTGAAGGGTGTTAGCCATAAGGGACTTCAATAGCTACGAGGAAATTCTTCGATGAGCTCTCAAGGATGAGGTGGAGATTGGAGTAACCCATCAGTCATATGGTTTTGATAAGAAGAGGAAAATGGAATTCAAAATAAAATCTAAAGACCACACTGGAAAAAAGATGTGTTTTCCTTTAAGCTCATATTGTGGAAAGAAATATGGAGGGAATTGTCTTAAAGGGACAAGAAATTGTTATAATTGTGGAAAATAACGTCATCGGGCAATTTAATGTCGAAATAATGGGAATAAGTTATCTAATGATGCAAACAAAGAAATGGATACACAGAATGCATCTCCAATACTTCAATGTTTTAAGTGAAAGGAAATGGGGAACTATGCCAATCAATGCCCTAATCCAATGGTTGTTGATGATGATCGACGCCAACAAACTCTTAAGGACAAAGACAATGGAATGTCATATGCAATTTCTATCAGTGATGTGGAGTGTGATAACGAAGTGTTGAAAGGTACACTTACCATCCACTCTAAAGTAGAAAATGTTTTATATGATTCTCGATCCACCCACTCTTTTATTTCTGACGATTTTTCTAAGGGTATCTCCATATTACCTCATCATTTAGATATTGAGTTAGCTGTGACAACCCCTAATGGAACAATAGTTTCATCAAAAGGTTACAATTCTTCTCTGATTGAAGTTTGTGGGAAAGTGGTTCCTGCAAATCTTGTGATCCTTCCTATAGTTGACCTTGATGTGATTCATGGCATGGATTGGCATTCTTTATAAAGAGATCATATAAATTTCCAAATAAGATAAATCTCATTTAATATTCCCGACCAATCTACTATCATCTATCGATGCAAGGATGAACATAACCTACCAATGGAAATTTCTTCCATCTTATGGGTCTTGATTCCAATAAATGAAGGATATTTATCTCAAATGGTTGGAGAGTAACTCATGATTATGAATATGCCCATTTTATAGGAGTTTGATGATGTCTTTCGAGAGGAATTTTCAGGTCTTCCACCAAATCATAAAGTTGAGTTTTCAATAGAACTCATACCGGGTTCTATGCCTATTTCAAAGACACCATATAGAATGGACCCAATTGAATTGTAGGAATTGAAGAAGAAACTACAATAGAATCTAGATAAGGGATTCATATACCCTAGTGTATCAACTTTGGGAGCACCTATTCTATTTGTTAAGAAGAAATATGGATCAATGAGACTTTCCATTGATTTTCGAGAACTTCATAAGATCACTATCAAGAAAAAATATCAACTCCCATGCATTGATGACTTATTTGACCAACTATGCAGAGCTCAATATTTTTCCAAGATTGATTTTTGTTCAGGTTATCATCAATTAAGGGTCAAAAAGGAGGATATACCAAAGATGGATTTCCATTCAAGATATGGACACTCTGAATTTATATTGATGCCATTTGGTCTTAATAATGATCCTGATATCTTCATGGATCTAATGAATTCAGTCTTTAAAAACTATCTTGATTAGTTTGTGGTAGTGTTTATAGATGATATTCTTGTCTATTCAAAAAGAAAGGAAGAACATGAATATCACTTGATAATTTTTTTAAAGTCCCTGAGAAAGGAGAAGCATTATGCCAAATTTACCAAGTGTGAATTTTGGCTTCAAAAAGTTTCATTTTTGGGTCACATAATCTCAAAAGAGGGGATATCTGTGGACCCAGCAAAAATATGGGTTATGGAAAGATGGTCGAGACCAACAACAGTATCTTAGATCTGAAGTTTTCTTGGTCTGGATGGATATTATTGACGTTTTGTGAAGGATTTCACAAGGTTATCTAATCCACTCACCAAGTTGACTCGAAAAGGGGTTAAGCTTGTGTGGATGGAGGAGTGTAAAGAGAATTTCAAGGAGTTAAAACGAAGGTTATCCAGTGCACCTGTACTCACACTTTCATGTAGTGGAGAAAAGATTGTGATCTATAGTGATGCATCCAAGAAGGGACCGGGGTGTGTTCTCATGAAAAATGATATGGAGATAGCTTAGGCCTCACGATAGTTGAAAATCCATGTGCCAAATTACCCAACTCATGATTTGGAGTTCGCTGCGGTAATATTGGCATTAAAAATATGGAGGAATTATCTTTATGGTTAAAGGTGTGATATTTATACTGATCATAAAAGTTTAAAGTATATTTTCACACAAAAGGAGCTGAATATGTGCCAGAGAAGATTTTTGGAGTTGATTAAGAACTACGAATGTTCAATTCATTATCATCCTGGGAAAACAAACAAGGTGGCGGATGCATTAAGTCGACAAGACCATGCTAGCTCATCCATGATGAGGATCTCAAAAGATCCAATATTATGGATTTATAAAGGATGAATATTGCAATTATAATGCAAGGGGAAAAATTTTATCTATTCCAAATGAATGTTCAACCATCTATTCATGTGAAGATTAAAGAGGCGCAGAAAGAATATGTAGAGTTACAAAAGAAGGTGAGAAATGTTCCAGAAATCAACCTTGATTGTGATTGGATAATATGGTTCAGTAATCGGGTTTGTGTTCCTCCCATCCCAGAATTAAAGAAGGAGCTGCTGGATGAGGCTCATAGTTATTCATTCTATATTCATCCAGGTAGCACGAAGATGTATAGGGACCTGAAATAGTACTTCTGGTAGGACGGAATGAAAAGAGATTTTTCTGAATAAGTCTCTCAATGCATGGTTTGTTAGTAAGTTAAATCTAAGAGACAGAAGTCTAATGGGATGTTACAACCATTACCCATACCCGAATGGAAATGGGAAAATATCACTATGAACTTTGTCACCAGACTTCCTAAAACATCCAAAGGCAATAATGTTATCTGGGTCATAGTTGATCTTCTTACAAAGTCGGCACACTTCATTGATATTAGAGAAGATTTCTCTCTAGATCATCTTGCTTGGATATATGTGAAGGAAGTGGTAAGATTAATGTAGTAACACTTTCCATTATATCTGATCGAGATCCAAAGTTTACCTCTAATTTTTGGCGAAGTCTTCAGCATACTCTAGATACAGAGTTGAGTTTCAGAACTACTTATCATCCTCAGAAAGACAGTCAATCTGAGAGGACAATTTAAACTCTCGAATACATGTTGAGAGCTTTCTCTATGGACTTCAAAGGTGGTTGGGATAAACACCTACCTTTGGTGGAATTTTCTTATAATAATAGCTTTCGCTCTAGTATTCAGATGGATCCTTATGAAGCTCTCTATGGAAATAAATTCTGAACTCCAACTTGCTGGGATGATTTTGGGGAAATAAAGCTATTAAGACTTGATATTGTTGATGAGATGGCAGAAAATGTCAAATCTATTCAACAACAAAAAAGATCAGCTCAGAGTCGACAAAAAAGTTATGCCGACAACCGAAGAAAAGACCTATATTTTGAATTGGGTGATAAAGTGTTCTTACGAATATCTTCTTGGAAGATAGTAAGGAGATTTGGAAAGAAGGGAAAGCTGAGCCCTAGGTATATCTGTAACGACCTGAAATTTTGAATATATATTGTTTCCTAATTTTGTGTGTTATTTTATTTTTTTATACTCAACAAAAATGTTTCATTTGATAACATGAGTATAATTAAAATGAGACCATTAGGTTTTTTACTGTTATATGACCATTGGTCAATATGACCACTGGAAACTAAACGTTTTGATTATTGTCTCTAAATAAAAGTAATCTTCATAAATTAATATAGAAAGAAGATTTGATTGCCTCACCCAGTAGTCTTGGACCAATCGAAGCCCATCTAACAGAACTTGTGAAGAAGGTAGCACCACTAGGCTTTGCTCTGGACCAAACCCAAGTTGAACTTCATCGTGTGAAGATAGAACAGAATCTCCTTTGCGAGAAGTTCAAACTGATAGAAATTACAACTCGTGCGATGTTGGTCGAGCCTCCCTCAGATTCTCTCACCTTATCACACCTTACACATAGGACCTATGCTGGTGTGATAAGGGGTTATGTAAGGAGACCTTAACTGCCTTGTGTAATCCTTTGTTTTAAATAAATATTGGGATTTCTTCTTATGATGAAGTTTATGTATTTTCAAATGACCGGATAAATATAGTATGCATATTTTTCAATGAATCTTAGAAAACAGATATTTTAAAAATGTTTATGTAAAACTTAAATAATTAAAAATGTGTAATGATTTTTGAAAAATGGTCTTCTACAATTATGTTCAGTACGAAATTTAGAGTCTAATAAGATCAACTTGATTTTTGATGAAAAGTAAATTATGAATAGCGATTTTATGCTTAGGATTAGTAATGTGACCAAATGGATTAGTAATCTCACTTAATGAAAGTATTAATATAATCTAGGCACATTGATTAAGTAATGTGATTCAATAAAATGGTTAAATAATAGTTTCAGAAATTATTATTCAAGTATTAGTTTCTTTGGGTGAATAGTGTTTTTTAATTAAAAATTAAATTAAAAATATTTAGAAAAATATTTTTATAAAATGGATTTCATTTTTGAACTCAGAGCATCGATATCATGTGAAGGTAATTTTTGGGGATTTTTCTGAAAAAAATGAATTTTTGGTGAATAGTGTATTTATTTAGAAAATAAATTAAAAATATTTAGAAAATTATTTTTATAAAATGGAGTTTATTTTTTGAAATCAGAGCATTGATATTTGGTTAATGTGAAATTTTGGGATTTTTTTAAGAAAGTTGAATTTTTAGTGAATAGTAAAAATACAGTTTTAGGATTTCGGTATGTTTAATGACATCATAACTGTGTCATGATGTTGTCATGAGATATTTTATGGGTTTGCCGACCAAAGGTGATGAATTATTTTATGGGGGCCCCATGTGGCCTAACTCCTTGGGAAATACCATGGGAGATCACATGGTTTTGAGAAAACCACTTTTGAGGTGTCCCCTGGCCATTAATGCCTTGTCCCCTCACTTTCCCTATAAATACCAGGTCATCCTCTCATCCTTTCGACTACCCACTCCCCCCCAACGAATTTATGGTCTCATTACCTCCCAAGGATTCCTCCTAAGGTACCCTCAAGCCTCTCAAGGTCCCAACCCTTGAGTTTTCATAGTTACGTTTAAGGTAAGGGATCCGACCACTCTCTTTCTTTTCAAGAAATTTATTTTATGTCATTTCTTTTATGCTCCATGTTCTTATGTTAAAGGATGTTCTTTTATACTCCTCTTACTTCCCTTTTTAATGTTCATATAATGAGATATCCCCTCTTACTCTCATTATTTTGTTTTATGAAGTTTTAAGTGGCGCTGTTAGGCTGCCGAAATTTTTGTAATGGATTCTTTCTCCCTTCTCAATTTTCAAGATCTATTTTCATGTAAAGTATTTCATGTTCCCTATTATTATGTTGGGGTATGGTATCTAAATTTATCATAATGATATTTTATTATCATATGATGAGAGACCCCATTTTATCTCTTCAATTCAGTATTTTGAAGTTTTAAGTGGCGCCGTTAGGCTGCCGAATTTTTAATTTGTTCTTTCACCCTTATCCTTTTTCAAAGTTCTAATTCCATGTCAAGTCTTTCATGTTCCTTTTTATTATTTTGGGTTATAATCTCTAAATCTATCATAATTATCTTTTATTTTCATATTTTGATAGACCCTATTTGATCTCTTCCATTCAGTATTTTGATGTTTTAAGTGGCGCCGTTAGGCTGCCAAATTTTTAAGGGATTCTTTCACCCTTCTCATTTTCAAGATCTATTTTCTCATCAAGTCTATCATGTTCCATTTTTTTATGTTGGGGTATGATATCTAAATATATCATACTAATCTTTTATGTTCATATGATTAGAGGCCCTATTCTATATCATCAATTCATTTTTTTGATGTTTAAGTGGCGTCATTAGGTTGCCGAATTACTAAGGGGTTCTTTCACCCTTCTGGATTTCAAGATCTATTTTCATGTCAAGTATTTCAAGTTCCTTTTTATTATGTTGGGGTATGATCACTATATATATCATACTGATTATTTATGGTCATATGATGAGAGACGCTATCTGATCTTTCCAATCCATTTTTGGAAGTTTTAAGTGACGTCGTTAGGCTGCCGAATTCTCATAAAAGAAATCTTATTTTTTTGTCTTCCTTTCAAGTTCTTCATTTCATATGGTATATCATTAAAATTTCATTAACATGTTATTAAATACATTATATTCGGTTCCCCTCCTGTTTTATGAATCATTTTTACTGGGTGACCCATGTCCCCTCTCTTTTCAATGTTTTCTAAAACCACGTATCATAGCTGTTATGCTGCATTGTTTTCGTCTCAAAACACCTCCCTCTTTATCTCAAAATTATTTTATGTTATTAAGTGAATACTAAAAGCTCTTGTTTCTATAGGGGTATTCACATATATATCAAAATGTTCTATTTTAAATTCTGGTATTTACAAACATGAAACCCGCTTTACCTTTTTCATGGGTTTAAAGTGACATAAAGATCATGTCTTTAAATCAATTTTTAAAACGTTATGATTATGAAATGAAACCCATTTCTTTAATTCTATATGGGTTGTTTATGAAATGATTGATGATGATATATGTGGCTCAAATAATAATAAATACATTTCAAGGGTGCTCCCAGGTAGCTCTCCAATGCATTGGGTAAAGACATAATCTCTAGAGATGACTTTTTAGACTGATACCTTGGTGAATAACCTTGGTAATTTTTAATGACACATTGGGGATGGACCTTGGTGAAACGAAATGATTTTCAATATTAAAGGTTGCAGCCAAATCTTAATGTTATGAAAAAATTTATTTTTATTATGATATATCTCATGATTTCTTTCTCATTCCTTAAAGTTCTTTTGATGACCTTATTGAAGTATCTCAAGTTCACATGTAAAATGTGTCTCTTGTTTTCCTTACTAGGCCTTCTGCTCACCCTTTTTTTTATGTATGTCCCCATGTTATGAGATGCAGTAATTAAACTAGGATGAACATGAGGATAAACTTTTCAAGTGTTTAAGAAGAGTGTTTTATGTTTTCATGTTTTAAGTTCCTGGTTTCCAAGACACTAAACCTTAAAGATCCTCAGTTTTGTGTAATGTAATGAAAGTTTCTGTTATAAAAAGGTGAGATGCTATAGTTGGTATAAAATGATGGTTTAGTTATTTATTGAAATTAGGATATGAAAACATTAGGAAGAAACCTATAGAAATGTTTAAATATATGACATCTTCCTTGTATTTTGGTGATTATTGAGTAAGGGGGTACCAAGAAAATACATCCCTTTCTAGATACGAGTAGGTAGAGGTGGCTCTGGCATAGATGTACATAGGGGTAAAACCCGAAAACACTGCTTTGAGCTAGACTCGAATGGGAACTTGTACAAAAAAACAGGCCCTGCTGCACTCTTGGTTACAACACTCCCGGGGGATCTGCTTTGGTAAATTCATAAGCTTAGTATGAACCATTATTAAAGGAACAAAGATAAAATAAATTAAAGATTCACATAAGAATATAATATCGTGGATAACCTAGTTTGAAACCTAGGGGATCACAAGTTAGGGTATACTTTTCTTCTAAAAGTTATCCTTATATGCTTTAAGTTCCTTTTCATGATTATTGGCTAAGTATTTAAGCCCCTAATTATAATTTCTCTTCTTATTTAATGGTGGGAAATGGAAGAACGTGTCCCAACAACCAATGTGATAGGAAATGTGACGATTTCCATATTAATATGACAGAGATGATTAGGGGATTAGAAGATGATTATTATTTTGGAAGACATTCACTATTTTGGGGACCCTATATGATCGAGGTAAATAGATTACTACGGTATTTTCATTGAGAAGTAAGGTTGACTTATATTTTGAAGAATCGATGAATTTAAGGTGGACTTATAGTAATTTAGGTTACTTATGGGAATGATTAACCTATCTTGGATAATATATTTTTAGGTTAGCTACTTTTTTTATAAGATGTTAGGAGTGGTTGATGTTGTTTGGAGATTAACAATGAAGATTATTTTTCAAGACTATGTTATTAAATCCCTCTTGTATTTGGGTTTAAATCTTAGTTTGGTTTATTTTGAGAAATTTTTAGGAATATTATTTATGGAATGGTCTATGATGAAATTTGGGTAGTACCATGGAAGATTGATGATTTAAAAGTAGTTTCCTTTCCTATGAAATTATTTCTTTTTGAAGTGTTGTTTTACCTTACCCTTTCTATTTTTGGGATAATGTTTAAAGATAGAATAAATATATAGTTATTATTTTGTGGATTATGTGATTCTCTAGAGGATGATTCTTGTGTTTTGATGAGACCAAGTAGTTTTGAATTCTCATCATTTGGAGAAAATATTAGTTTTGGTAGAAACTTATAAAAGGATGAAACTCTACTTGAAGGTAGGTATATTTTCTTATGTTTCTGTTCTATGTAGTAAATGAATTCCTCAAAATTATGAAAAGGAACGTAAAACAAAAACATTGTTGGTTTACGTTTCCTACTAGGTAATCAAAGACCGTTTACACACATCATATGTTTGGGATTTTCTTATGGTTAACTTTCTCCTAATCATGTTTTCTATCACTCTCCCTCAGAACTTGACCCTTTGTTTTCTCCTCCATGTCCATGTTTTCCTACTTGAAATCCTAGTGTGGGTTAACTCGGGTGACCTTTGTACTTCCCTTTCTTTCTTTTAAAGTAATAGTTTTACTGACTTCTTTTCATATGTGGGACTTTCAATGAAATTTGAAAACCCAATTTTAAAAATTGCGAGGATGCAATTTCTTAAGGGGGGAAGATTGTAACGACTCGAAATTTTGAATAAATCCTGTTTCCAAATTTTGTGTGTTATTTTATTTTTTTTATACTCATCAAAAATGTTTCATTTGATAAAATGAGTATTATTAAAATGAGACAATTGGGTTTTTGACTGTTATATGACCATTGGTCAATATGACTGCTAGAAACTAAACGTTTTGATTATTGTCTCTAAATACAAGTAATCTTGGTTAATTAATATAGAAAGAAGATTCAATGGCCTCACCCAATAGTCTTGGACCAATCGAAGCCCATCTAACTGAACTTGGGAAGGAGGTAGCACCACTGGGCTTTGCTCTGGGCCAAACCCAAGCTAAACATCATCGTGTGAAGCTAGAACAGAATCTCCTTTGCGAGAAGTTCAAACTAATAGAAATTACTAATCGTGCGATGTTGGCCGAGCCTCCCTCAGATTCTCTCACCTTATCACACCTTACACTTAGGTCCTATACTGGTGTGATAAGGGGCTATGTAAGGAGACCGTAACTACCTTGTGTAATCCTTTGTTTTAATAAAAAATTGGGATTTCTTTTTATGATGAAGTGTATAAATTTTCAAATGACCGAATAAATATAGTATGCATATTTTTTTATTAATCTTAGAAAAAGGATATTTTAAAAATGTTTATGTAAAACTTAAATAATTAAAAATGTGTAATTGTTTTCGAAAAATGGTCTTCTATAATTATGTTCAGTATGAAATTTAGAGTCTAATAAGATCAACTTGATTTGTGATGAATAGTAAATTATGAATGGTGATTTTATTCTTAGGATTAGTAATGTGACCAAATGGATTAGTAATCTCACTTAATGAAAGTATTAATATAATCTAGGCACCTTGACTAAGTAATGTGATCCAATAAAATGGATAAATAACGGTTTCATAAATTATTATTCAAGTATTAGTTTCTTCAGTTGAATAGTGTTTTTTAATTAAAAATTAAATTAAAAATATTTAGAAAATTATTTTTATAAAATGGATTTCATTTTTGAACTCAGAGCATCGATATTATGTTAAGGTAATTTTTGGGGATTTTTTTGAAAAAAATGAATTTTTCAGTGAATAGTGTATTTATTTAAAAAATAAATTAAAATTATTTATAAAATTATTTTTATAAAATGGAGTTCATTTTTGAAATCAGATAATTTATATTTGGTTAATGTGAAATTTTGGGATTTTTCTGAGAAAGTTGAATTTTCAGTGAATAGTAAAAATACAGTTTTAGGGTTTCGGTATATTTAATGACATCATAACTGTATCATGATGATTTCATGAGATATTTTATGGTTTGGCCGACCCAAGGTGATGAATTATTGTATGAGGGGCCCCATGTGGCCTAACTCCATGGGAAATACAATGGGAGAGCACATGGTTTTGAGAAAACCACTTTTGAGGTGTCCCTTGGCCATTAATGCCTTCTCCCCTCACTTTCCCTATAAATACTAAGTCATCCTCTCATCCTTTCGACTACCCACTCATCCCCCAAAGAATTTATGGTCTAATTACCAACTAAGAAGTCCTCTTAAGGTTCCCTCAAGCCTCTCAAGGTCCCAGCCTTTGAGTTTTAAGAGTTACGTTTAAGGTAAGAGATCCGACCTCTCTCTTTCTTTTCAATAAATCTATTTTATGTCATTTCTTTTATGCTCCATGTTCATATGTTAAAGGACTTTATTTTATACTCCTATTAATTCCCTTTTCATGTTAATATAATGAGAGATCCCCTCTTACTCTCATTATTTCGTTTTATGATGTTTTAAGTGGCGCCGTTAGGCTACCGAAATTTTTGTAACGGATTCTTTCTCCCTTCTCATTTTTCAAGATCTATTTTCATGTAAAGTATTTCAAGTTCCGTTTTATTATGTTGGTGTATGATCTCTAAATTTATCATACTGATCTTTTATGATCATATTATTTGAGACCCAATGTAACGCCCCGACCCCAGCTGCCCAGAGTCGGTGCATTAATTACATAACATTGGCATGATCACAAGAAAGATCAAATCTCGAAAGACCGATTGGTTTAGTAGCCTTGGAAACACTAGATATATTCATAAGTTTTACATTACATCATGAAATGAAAAACTAATACAAAAACATAATGTTTCCACAATCCACACTATTAACCCCTCATAAAATCCCTGCAGGTCATTCATAACTTACTTCTTCACATCCTGGGAAAAATAAAACATAAAAAAAAGGGTGAGCTCAAATGCCCAGTAAGGATAACAATAAAGTGGAAACTTTCATAAATAAGAATAAACATTTAAGGCAATGTATAACTAAAACAAAAGCCTTTTAAATACGAACTTTCAACATGGTATGGCATAAATGAAATAATGCCATTTACTTATTCACATGGATATTCTACTAAATGAATAATCACATGCAAAAATCAATAACCACTTTCATAATGTTGGAATGCATAATGCCAGACTATCATAACCACATAGCCAAGGCCTCGTGCCAAGACTACAAATACGATTTTGTCAAGGCCTTGTGCCAAGACACTAGTTTGTCTCATGAGACCTACCGATGCATCGAGGAGCTATAGCGGGCTCCACCCGTCACTTATTAAGTCCAATGCATTCCCATATGAAAAGGTTTAAACATAACATAAACATTCGTATTAAAACTAGCATACGAAATGTCAATAATTTCACCATAAACTATGAATGGTATAAAAATAGCACATCCACAGTCAAACATATCACAAAAACTTCAATACAATATAAAAGTTTTGAATCATAATAAATCAACTTCAAATAATCTTAAAATCCATCAAAGGATGTTGACATAGATGAAATCAAAATTCTTTTTAAAGAAGTATCTCCTTTTATTTTGAAATCATTTAAGATCCATATAAAATAAAACATTTTCTTTGAAAATATTCTTATAGGTTTGTATGGAAAGCTTCGACGATTTTATAACGGCGGAAAATAACCGCACCCGCCGTATAAGTTAAAAAAACATTCTTACCTCAGTTCAGTCGAAAAGGTTAAAAAGGACCTTGTTTTGAAAACGACGGAAAGATTCCTTTATAAACCTCTTATAAAAAGTCAAACAAGGGTATAAATGACTTTAACCCATATTCTTGTAAATAGTAAAAATGTTTTGAAATACATTTCAAAGAAACATCGATGTGGATGATAAAGAGATCCCGGTAGATTATTACGTATAAACAACCTTGGATAATGAAGAGGTTGTAAAGTAAACCCTTACCTTGAACTTTTCCTTGGTTGGGGTAGGTTAACCTCCTGTATAATGGTGAAATAAATGTTATTAAATTATACAAGAATCATATACATTAATATGATATCATATATGATCTTTTAATATTGATTTGATAATAATATCTTAGTATTATCGTTGTTTCGGGTGTTAACTTACTTGTTTTCTTTCATATGTTTTGTTACGTAATACATGTTTGTAAAGGATAGGTTGTATATTATTCATATCCAGAATGATATCAAGTCCTTAAACATCATTTTTAAATCATAAAATGATAATTATACTTTAATGGTTACGATGGAGAATGAATCTCATCGCGTTCGTGGAGACGGTAGTCCGTACGTACGCACGAGCGACAATATCATTCTTTTGATATTAAAATAATATATAAATGGATGGTATATCATATATACAGAATCATTAATATGTTATATTTATTATTTACATGAGTTACACATCATTATTATACCCATCCAAATAATAATATATTGAATAACAATTACACCACGACGTGGAGACGGTAAGCCGTACGTACGCACGTATGGTGACATGTTATTCAAAGGGTGGATAGAATACTGAATATGGTTGTAACATACTTATAATAACATCACAGTATATGTGAGATACTGGAGTTATTATTTTAGAATGGTAAGAACAAAGGAAGAAGAAGTGGAAGAAGAAATGAACTTAGAAAAGGGTGGTGAAATCATTACCTCTTCTTCGGGTTCTTCCTTTTGATTTGATCAAAAGGGATCCTTAGGTTGGCTTTCTGATCAAACTAAGGCCTCTAGGTTGTAGTGAGGGATGTTGGGAGAGTATTTGGGCAGAGTTTGGCCGAACCAAAAGGCTTTGACGGTGTGAAGAAATGAGAAGGAGGAGTGCCCTTTTATAAGAGGGGTGAGGGGCACCTTTGGAAAAGCTAGAAATATTAATTTATAATAAATTCATATTCGGTTTCCAAAGGCTCCAAAGTTGACTATTCAAAGGACGAAAAAAACTCATCCAATAGAATTTAGACAGGTTTGGGTACTTATATTATCCTTATCTTTAAGTATTAACTCTAAGTTAATTAGTTTCACTTTTACAATGTCTCTTTGTATTTTTATATAATATGGTTAATAAACTTACTATATACATCCAAGCGACCCCCAAGTGGTCCATTAATGATGAACCTATCATAATATAAGTCTCTTGGCCGAACATTAGATTTTTAGGAATTTAATATCAATTAATAATATAATATTTGTTTTAAGAACTCTTTTATGTCAATTTTGACACTATTCAATAGTTGATTTTTGTGAAACTCATAACAGATTGATTACTTCGAACAAAGTCAATTAAATAAATCCTAATATATCATATTATCCTAGAAAATTAGTTTAATTCATTAAAAGTTTCATATTATATTTATTTGGGTATTTATAATATCAATTATTTTAATTTTTCACTATTATAGTAATTACTGCATCATCATTGAGTCATAAATAAAATAACTTATTTAATGTCTAAAAATTATAAATAAACTATAATTATGTAGGAAATCGTTTTATCTTTCTAATGAATATTTATAATCGAAAATCCAACATGTATAACCCTATGTAAAAATTGTTCTTCTAAAAGATGTAAGCTTATGCCATTTTTATTTTTATTTAAGATTTATTAATATAATGTGTCATTATCACTTACAAGTGGATCCATGGGGTCCCAAAATAGACCCAAAGATGTCCATGGTCGACCATCTATCAACCAATAGGGTTAAGACACGTTTTTAGGGTAATTTAGTATTATTATAATATTATTATTTTTAACCCTTATTTACCGGATTTACCCTTAACCATGGTAAATAAAATATTTACCGCAGTAATTATTCAAAATGTCTAAAAATAAAAGTTACCTATTTACACAATTTGAATATCCTGATTCCAAATATGGAATCCATTTTCCTAAATTCAAAACACAGAAGTGGCAGAAATTAATTTAAAATTAATTCCCGCTGTCAAAACAAAAAGCGTGTTTTTAAGAGATAATAACTATCAAAAGATTGACACTTGTTTATGTTCGGTTTAATTGTAAAATTATGTCCAATGACCAACATTATATTAAATGGTAAAAATATATTCTAAATATACTTTAAAACTACTAAAATTCATAATTTATCACTCTTAATTATTTTGATTAAAAAAGTTGTTTTTAATTAAAATTTAGTAATTTTCACTATTCATCAAAATATGAAAGTTATCCGAAAAGTACCAAAATTTCACCTTAGGCTAAATTCGATATTCCGAGTCCAAAAATGAAGTCCATTTTGAAATATAAAATATATATGATTTCAAAAAGTAGGTATAACTATTCACAACGGCTAGTTTAATTAGTTGTGGTGTGTGTTAGAACTCGAGGTTGCGTACAACACACGCTATCGCATTATTCGAAGGGAAACGTACCGTGGAAGCTTGGGGTGTTACATTCTCCCCTCCTTCAAATAATTGCGTCCTCGCAATTTCTAGGGTATTACTGCATAAAAAGACTCGGGTGGTTCTTCATCATAAGTTCCTCAGGTTCCCACGTTGCCTCTTCCATCTTATGGTTTCTCCACAAAACTTTTACTAGCCGCGTCGTCCGGTTTCTCAGTACTTGTTCTCTTGTATCAAGAATCTTGACGGGCTCTTCGCAATAAGACAGATCAGGTTCCAGTTCTAATTCTTCATAGGTGAGTACATGCGTCGGATCAGGCATGTATTTCCTCAATAGAGATACATGGAACACATCGTGAACTTTGGAGAGACTTGGCGGCATTGCCAATCGGTAAGCTACAACCCCAATTCGTTCTAGAATTTCGAAAGGTCCGATGTACCTGGGACTCAATTTACCTTTCTTACCAAAACGTATGACTCCCTTCCACGGAGATACCTTCAGGAAAACATGATCACCGACTTGAAATTCCAAATCCTTCCTTCAATTGTCGGCATAGCTCTTCTGCCTACTTTGAGCTGCTTTGATGTGATTTTGGATTACCTTTACCTTTTCCATCGTTTCCTCCACCAGTTCTGGACCTACAAGTTTTCTTTCACCGACGTCATCCCAACAGGTTGGTGTACGACATCTCTTTCCGTATAACGCTTCATATGGTGCCATCTTAATACTCGAATGGAAGCTATTGTTATAGGAAAATTCTACCAGAGGTAAATATTGATCCCACATACCCTGAAATTCAAGTGAGCAAGATCTCAACATGTCTTCTAAGGTTTGAATAGTCCATTCTGATTGTCCGTCTGGCTGAGGGTGGTAAGCAGTGCTCAAATGAAGTTCAGTATCCAGGGATTTCTGAAGACTTTTCCAAAATCTTGAAGTAAAACGGGGATCACGATCAGAAACAATCGATAGGGGTACTCCATGAAGTCTCACAACTTCATTAATGTATAGTCTTGCTAGACGTTCCAGGGGTAGATCTTCTCTTATAGCAAGAAAATGTACTGTCTTGGTAAGATGATCAACAATAACCCATATTGCATCGTTCCTTCTAGGAGTCTTTGGTAGCCCCATGACAAAGTCCATCGTAACATTGTCCCATTTCCACTCCGGTATGGGAAGAGGTTGCATGACTCCTCCAGGCTGTTGCCTTCCAGCTTTCACTTGTTGACAAACCATACATCTTGACACAAAATCAGCAATCTCCCTCTTCATGTTGTCCCACCAAAAATGTTCTTTCAAATATCTATACATTTTGGTGCTCCCAGGGTGTATAGAGAAAATGGAACTATGAGAATCATCCAGCAATTCCCTTTTTAGATCAGGTATATTGGGAACACAAAGTCTCTTCCCGAATTTCAAAATTCCATCTTCATACACAAAGTCTCTCAATCTCCCATCATTCACAGCTTTAACCTTCTTCTGAAATTCTTCATCATCGGTTTGAGAACTCTTAATCCTTTCTAGTAAAGATGGTTTGGCAACCATTTGAAAAAGCATTGATGTTTCACCTTCCCTGGTTATTCCCATGTCCATCTTCACTAGATCCATGAAAATTGGATCCCTTTCAATTCTCATATTGTTCAAAACTCCATGGTCTTTTCTACTCAAAGCATCTGCCACCTTGTTTTCCTTCCCTGGGTGGTAGTGTATCGTACAATCATAATCCTTGAGTAATTCAAGCCATCTCCTTTGCCTCATGTTGAGTTCTTTTTGTGAGAAAATATACTTCAAACTCTTGTGATCAGTATAAATCTCACATTTTTCACCATAGAGGTAGTGCCTCCATATCTTCAAAGCAAAGATCACTGCTGCTAACTCGAGATCATGAGTAGGATAGTTTTGTTCATGAATTTTCAATTGTCGTGATGCATAGGCAATAACTCTATCATTCTGCATAAGGACACAACCAAGTCCTTTCTTCGATGCATCACTATAAATAATGAACCCATCATTCCCCGATGGTAGAGTCAATATAGGATCATTGACTAATCTTCTTTTCAGTTCTTCAAAACATTCTTCACACTCTTTTGTCCAAACAAATTTAACCCCTTTACGTGTGAGCTTCGTTAATGGGTTAGCCAATCGGGCAAAATTCTGGACGAAACGTCGATAATAACCTGCCAAGCCAATAAAACTACGTACCTCAGTTATACTCGTAGGTGCTGGCCATTCATGGATTGCCTTGGTCTTAGAAGGATCAACAGAGATTCCATCTTTAGAGACAATATGGCCAAGAAAAGAAATCTCCTAAAGCCAGAATTCACACTTGCTAAACTTTCCATATAATTCATGCCTCCTCAGAGTCTTCAAGATAATGCGCAAGTGATTTTCATGATCTTCATAGGTTTTGGAGTATACCAAGATATAATCAATAAATACAACCACAAATTCATCCAGATACTCCTTGAAAACTCTATTCATTAGATCCATGAATACAGAGGGTGCATTAGTCAATCCAAACGGCATTACAGTAAACTCGTAATGCCCGTACCTGGTTCGAAATGCTGTATTCGGAATGTCTTCCTTCTTTACACACAACTGATGGTATCCAGATCGAAGGTCAATCTTTGAAAAGTATTGAGCTCCATGCAGTTGGTCAAATAAATCATCAATACGAGGTAGGGGATACTTGTTCTTTATCGTTATAGCATTGATCTCCCTGTAATCGATACATAACCTCATAGATCCATCTTTCTTTTTAACAAAAAGAACAGGGGCTCCCCATGGAGAAACACTAGGGCGAATAAATCCCTTATTACTCAATTCCTCTAGTTGTTTCTTTAGTTCGACTAGCTCTACAGTGGCCATTCTATAAGGGGTCTTCGATATAGGCCTTGATCCAGGAATCAAATCAATAGAAAACTCAACTTCTCGTTCTGGAGGATGCCCAGGTAAATCTTCCAGAAATACATCTACAAATTCTTTCACAATAGGTACATCCTCTTTTTGAACATTCCTTTCCTCACCGACAGTTATTTCATTCTCTTCCTCCCCAATAATTGAATTAAGTTGAGCTACTGGGGGTGGATCTAAATAAGAATTAGGTGGTGACGATTCTTCTCTAAAAATAAGGTGTTCCTTATCATTATCATCAAGAATCGTAACCTCTTTCTTCTTACAATAAATCTTCGCATCATAGTCCGAAAGCCATTCCATACCGAGGATTATATCAAACTCAATCATAGGTATGACGATGAAATCAGCAGATAAAGAAAATTTATGTGCTCTAATGGGGACTGATTCACAAAACTTTGTTGCAACGATACTTCCCTTAGGAGTTTTAACTGACAACTCCCTTATTAAATCAAATTGGAAATATCTAATTTTCTTAGCAAACTGGGAAGATATGAAACAATGCGATGATCCAGAATCAAATAATGCATTTGCTAAACTTGAGGAAACCATTAAATTACCTGCCACCACGTCTTTCGGAGCTTCTACCTCAGCAGTAGTGATAGCATAAGCCTGGCCTTGATCCCTTGGCCTTTTCTGAGGTAAGTTCTCCTGACGCTTAGGACATGAATTTGCATAATGCCCCATCTCTCTGCAATTGTATCACTGAACGTTGGTAGCTTCCTTCTTCCCCTTGCAATCATGAGCTTGGTGGCCTTTTTCACCACACTTGTAACAGACTCCCATTCCCTTCAAGCAAGTACCAGGATGTTTCTTCCCGCATTTACCACAAGATGGATATTCAACCTTTCCCTTCTTCCCCTTATTTCCATTCCCAGATTGATCAGAAGGTCTCTTCTTCTCTTGCTTCGCTTTAAAGTCATAAGACTTAGAGAATTCTTTTTCGGTCTTGATAGCACATGAGACAATGTCTTCGTACGACGAAAAGGATTGTGAGACTAATGCTCGACGGAGAAATGGTTTTAACCCATCAAAGAAACGATCAATCTTACTTCTTGGGTTGTGAATATAATCACCAGCGTACCTCTCTAACCTTGTAAAGTTAGCCTCATACGTTGTGACATTCTCATCCTCCTTTTGTCTCAGACTCAGAAATTGTCTTTCCATATCTGCTCGATGGTCGCGAGGAAAGTATTTTTCTAAAAACAGATCTTTGAACTCCCTCCATTCCATATTTGATACTTCATCATCTTCCTTCGTATTTTGAATCAATGACCACCATTGATCAGCATCTCCAGTGAGGCGGTAAACTGCCATGGTAACTTTTTCCCTTTCACTACTCCCCAAAGCCTGAAATATTTTCTCTAGGGAAAATATCCATTGCTCAGCTACTAAGGGATTTGTACTCCCATTGAACGTTGGTGGTTGTTGTCTCATGAATCGATCTAACATTGATCCTCCACGCTGCGGATCTGGGTGCTCCATACGGGTAAGGTTATTATTCATAACCTGAGTAAGTTGTCCCAGTACGGTGATTAGCTGATCAGCACCAGTTGCATCACCAGCCCCACTATAATTATCTTGAGCAGGAGGGCAATCCCTACATGGAGTGCGTGCATTGATACGGTTTCCATTTCTTCCACTAGGCGCCATTTCTAAAAAAATGGCATAAACTAGATCAGTTCATGCATCAAAATACATAATCCCATACTTATAAAACACTAAACATAAATTGAACTATCTATGGATATAATCCATAATCATAAATATGTTTTCTTTGAGGAAGTATATACTCATAAACCCTTCATAATTATTTGTAAAGAAAGTGAGAGTTATCCTAAGAATATCCCCCGGGAGTGTCGTAACCAAGAGTGCAGCAAGGCCCGTTGTCGTGCACCAGTTCCCGTTCGAGTCTAGCTCAAAGCGGTGTTTTCGGGTTTTACCCCTAGGTACATCTGTGCCAGAGCCGCCTCTACCTGCTCGTATCCAGACAGGGATGTATTGCTCGGAAAACTCACAAAGTCTCTACAATACCAAAATTCTAGGAAGTTCTTCTATACTAATCCTCAAAGTTCATCTTAGGTCTACGTGCTCTAATCAGAGTTTATCTAAATCTAGCTTCCAAGGTTTGTACTAAACTTCCTCTGATACCAACTGTAACGCCCCGACCCCAGCTGCCCAGAGTCGGTGCATTAATTACAAAACATTGGCATGATCACAAGAAAGATCAAATCTCGAAAGACCGATTGGTTTAGTAGCCTTGGAAACACTAGATATATTCATAAGTTTTACATTACATCATGAAATGAAAAACTAATACAACAACATAATGTTTCCACAATCCACACTATTAACCCCTCATAAAATCCCTGCAGGTCATTCATAACTTACTTCTTCACATCCTGGGAAAAATAAAACATAAAAAAAGGGGTGAGCTCAAATGCCCAGTAAGGATAACAATAAAGTGGAAACTTTCATAAATAAGAATAAACATTTAAGGCAATGTATAACTAAAACAAAAGCCTTTTAAATACGAACTTTCAACATGGTATGGCATAAATGAAATAATGCCATTTACTTATTCACATGGATATTCTACTAAATGAATAATCACATGCAAAAATCAATAACCACTTTCATAATGTTGGAATGCATAATGCCAGACTATCATAACCACATAGCCAAGGCCTCGTGCCAAGACTACAAATAAGATTTTGTCAAGGCCTTGTGCCAAGACACTAGTTTGTCTCATGAGACCTACCGATGCATCGAGGAGCTATAGCGGGCTCCACCCGTCACTTATTAAGTCCAATGCATTCCCATATGAAAAGGTTTAAACATAACATAAACATTCGTATTAAAACTAGCATACGAAATGTCAATAATTTCACCATAAACTATGAATGGTATAAAAATAGCACATCCACAGTCAAACATATCACAAAAACTTCAATACAATATAGAAGTTTTGAATCATAATAAATCAACTTCAAATAATCTTAAAATCCATCAAAGGATGTTGACATAGATGAAATCAAAATTCTTTTTAAAGAAGTATCTCCTTTTATTTTGAAATCATTTAAGATCCATATAAAATAAAACATTTTCTTTGAAAATATTCTTATAAGCTTGTATGGAAAGCTTCGACGATTTTATAACGGCGGAAAATAACCGCACCCGCCGTATAAGTTAAAAAAAACATTCTTACCTCAATTCAGTCGAAAAGGTTAAAAAGGACCTTGTTTTGAAAACGACGGAAAGATTCCTTTATAAACCTCTTATAAAAAGTCAAACAAGGGTATAAATGACTTTAACCCATATTCTTGTAAATAGTAAAAATGTTTTGAAATACATTTCAATGAAACATGGATGTGGATGATAAAGAGATCCCAGTAGATTATTACGTATAAACAACCTTGGATAATGAAGAGGTTGTAAAGTAAACCCTTACCTTGAACTTTTCCTTGGTTGGGGTAGGTTAACCTCCTGTATAATGGTGAAATAATTGTTATTAAATTATACAAGAATCATATACATTAATATGATATCATATATGATCTTTTAATATTGATTTGATAATAATATCTTAGTATTATCGTTGTTTCGGGTGTTAACTTACTTATTTTCTTTCATATGTTTTGTTACGTAATACATGTTTGTAAAGGATAGGTTGTATATTATTCATATCCAGAATGATATCAAGTCCTTAAACATCATTTTTAAATCATAAAATGATAATTATACTTTAATGGTTACGATGGAGAATGAATCTCATCGCGTTCGTGGAGACGGTAGTCCGTACGTACGCACGAGCGACAATATCATTCTTTTGATATTAAAATAATATATAAATGGATGGTATATCATATATACAGAATCATTAATATGTTATATTTATTATTTACATGAGTTACACATCATTATTATACCCATCCAAATAATAATATATTGAATAACAATTACACCACGACGTGGAGACGGTAAGCCGTACGTACGCACGTATGGTGACATGTTATTCAAAGGGTGGATAGAATACTGAATATGGTTGTACCATACTTATAATAACATCACAGTATATGTGAGATACTGGAGTTATTATTTTAGAATGGTAAGAACAAAGGAAGAAGAAGTGTAAGAAGAAATGAACTTAGAAAAGGGTGGTGAAATCATTACCTCTTCTTCGGGTTCTTCCTTTTGATTTGATCAAAAGGGATCCTTAGGTTAGCTTTCTGATCAAACTAAGGCCTCTAGGTTGTAGTGAGGGATGTTGGGAGAGTATTTGGGCAGAGTTTGGCCGAACCAAAAGGCTTTGAAGGTGTGATGAAATGAGAAGGAGGAGTGCCCTTTTATAAGAGGGGTGAGGGGCACCTTTGGAAAAGCTAGAAATATTAATTTATAATAAATTCATATTCGGTTTCCAAAGGCTCCAAAGCTTACTATTCAAAGGATGAGGTAGGGATAGGTCGAAAACAACTCATCCAATAGAATTTAGACAGGTTTGGGTACTTATATTAACCTTATCTTTAAGTATTAACTCTAAGTGAATTAGTTTCACTTTTACAATGTCTCTTTGTATTTTTATATAATATGGTTAATAAACTTACTATATACATCCAAGCGACCCCCAAGTGGTCCATTAATGATGAACCTATCATAATATAAGTCTCTTGGCCGAACATTAGATTTTTAGGAATTTAATATCAATTAATAATATAATATTTGTTTTAAGAACTCTTTTATGTCAATTTTGACACTATTCAATAGTTGATTTTTGTGAAACTCATAACAGATTGATTACTTCGAACAAAGTCAATTAAATAAATCCTAATATATCATATTATCCTAGAAAATTAGTTTAATTCATTAAAAGTTTCATATTATATTTATTTGGGTATTTATAATATCAATTATTTTAATTTTTCACTATTATAGTAATTACTGCATCATCATTGTGTCATAAATAAAATAACTTATTTAATGTCTAAAAATTATAAATAAACTATAATTATGTAGGAAATCGTTTTATCTTTCTAATGAATATTTATAATCGAAAATCCAACATGTATAACCCTATGTAAAAATTGTTCTTCTAAAAGATGTAAGCTTATGCCATTTTTATTTTTATTTAAGATTTATTAATATAATGTGTCATTATCACTTACAAGTGGATCCATGGGGTCCCAAAATAGACCCAAAGATGTCCATGGTCGACCATCTATCAACCAATAGGGTTAAGACACGTTTTTAGGGTAATTTAGTATTATTATAATATTATTATTTTTAACCCTTATTTACCGGATTTACCCTTAACCATGGTAAATAAAATATTTACCGCAGTAATTATTCAAAATGTCTAAAAATAAAAGTTACCTATTTACACAATTTGAACATCCTGATTCCAAATATGGAATCCATTTTCCTAAATTCAAAACACAGAAGTGGCAGAAATTAATTTAAAATTAATTCCCGCTGTCAAAACAAAAAGCGTGTTTTTAAGAGATAATAACTATCAAAAGATTGACACTTGTTTATGTTCGGTTTAATTGTAAAATTATGTCCAATGACCAACATTATATTAAATGGTAAAAATATATTCTAAATATACTTTAAAACTACTAAAATTCATAATTTATCACTATTAATTATTTTGATTAAAAAAATTGTTTTTAATTAAAATTTAGTAATTTTCACTATTCATCAAAATATGAAAGTTATCCGAAAAGTACCAAAATTTCACCTTAGGCTAAATTCGATATTCCGAGTCCAAAAATGAAGTCCATTTTGAAATATAAAATATATATGATTTCAAAAAGTAGGTATAACTATTCACAACAGCTAGTTTAATTAGTTGTGGTGTGTGTTAGAACTCGAGGTTGCGTACAACACACGCTATCGCATTATTCGAAGGGAAATGTACTGTGGAAGCTTGGGGTGTTACACCCAATTTGATCTCTTCAATTCAGTATTTTGATGTTTTAAGTGGCGCCGTTAGGCTGCCAAATTTTTAAGTGGTTCTTTCACCATTCTCCTTTTTCAAAGATCAATTCCATGTCAAGTATTTCATGTTCCT
Source organism: Viscum album (assembly GCA_963277665.1). Taxonomy (NCBI): domain Eukaryota; kingdom Viridiplantae; phylum Streptophyta; class Magnoliopsida; order Santalales; family Viscaceae; genus Viscum; species Viscum album. The sequence goes on from OY728151.1 coordinate 862,280,563, forward strand.
TTTTATTATTTTGGGGTATGATATCTAAATCTATAATACTTATATTTTATGTTCATATGATGAGAGAACCTATTTGATCTCTTCAATTAAGTATTTTGATGTTTTAAGTGGCACCGTTAGGCTGCCGAATTTTAAAGGGATTCTTTCACCCTTCTCATTTTCAAGATCTATTTTCTTGTCAAGTCATTCATTTTCCTTTTTATTATGTTAGGGTATGATCTCAAAATAAATCATAATGATCTTATATGTTCATATGATGAGTGACCCTATTTGATCTAATTAATTCATTTTTGTTGAAGTTTAAGTGGCGCTGTTTGGCTGCCGAATTTTTAAGAGGTTCTTTCACCCTTCTCGTTTTCAAGATTTATTTTCATGTCAAGTATTTCAAGTTTCTTTTTATTATTATGGGGTATGATATATATATCTATCATACTAATCATTTATGTCCATATGATGAGATACCCTATTTGATCTCATCAATCCATTTTGGATGTTTTCGGTGACGTCGTTAGGCTATTGAATTCTCATAAGAGAAATCTTATTTTTTGTCTTCCTTTCAAGTTCTTCGTTTCATATGGTATATCATTAAAATTTCATTACCATGTTCTTAAATACCTTATATTATGTTCCCATCCTCTTTTATGAATCACTTTTTGTGGGTGACCCATGTCCCCTCTCTTTTCAATGTTTTCTAAAACCATGTATCATAGCTGTTATACTACATAGTTTTCGTCTCGAAACGCCTCCCTCTTTATCTCAAAATTATTTTATGTTATTAAGTGAATACTCAAAGATATTATTTCTATAGGGGTATTCACATATATAGAAAAATGTTCTATTTTAAATTGTGAGATTTACATACATGAAACCCGCTTTCCCTTTTCATGGGTTTAAAGTGACATAATGATCATGTCTTTAAAGCAATTTTTAAAACGATATGATTATGAAATGAAACCCATTTCTTTCATGCTATATGGTTTGTTTATGAAATTATTGATGATGATATATGTGGCTCACATGATAATAAATACATGTCACGGATGCACCCAGATAGCGCTCCAATGCATTGGGTAAATATTTAATCTCTAGAGATGACTTTTTAGACAGATACCTTGTTGAATAACCTTGGTAATTTTTTATGACACCTTGGGGATGGACCTTGGTGAAAAGAAATGATTGTCAATATTAAATGTTGCAGCCACATCTTCATGTTATGAAAAATGTTATTTTTATTATGATATATCTCATGATTTCTTTCTCATGCCCTAAAGTTCTTTTCATGATCATATTGAAAAATCTCAAGTTCACATGTAAAATGTTTCTCTTGTTTTCCTTACTAGGCCTTCTGCTCACCCTTTCTTTTGATTTATGTCCCCAGGTTATGAGATGCAGTAATGAAACTAGGATGAACATGAAGAAAAGCCTTTCAAGCATTTAAAAAGAATGTTTTATGTTTTCATGTTTTAAGTTCCTGGTTTCCAAGACACTAAACCTAAAAGATCCTGAGTTTTGTGTAATGTAATGAAAGTTTATGTTATAAAAAGGCGGGATGCTATAATATCGGTTATATTGAAATACTGGATCATATTGGGAAGGTATCTTACCGATTGGCGCTTCAACCAAATCTCTCTCAAGTTCACGATGTGTTTCATGTATCTCTCCTAAGAATGTACATACCTGATCCTTCACATGTACTAAGATCAGAAGTTATACCACTAGAGAAAGATATTTCTTATGAAGAACAGCCGATAGAGATTCTGGATCGAAGAGAAAAAGTTCTACGAAATAAGACCACTCACTTGGTGAAATATTTATGGAGGTACCACCAATTAGAAGAAGGTATATGGGATCTTGAGTATATGATGAGGGAGAGGTATCCTCATCTTTTTGTTACGAAGTGACAAATTTCGAGGGTGAAATTCATTTTAAGGGCGGTAGAATGTAACACCCTGATATTTTATGAGAAGTATATTTTTTTATATCTTATGTTATAAGAAACATAAAAGTAATATTTCACTACACACAACACTATCATGTCTTTCTTTACATGCAATTGCGACCTTCCACGATAGCGTGTGTTGTACGCAATACCGAGTTTCACTAAACAACGATATGCTATTAAAATATTATATAAACTAGCCGTTGTGAATAGTAATACATATTTTTGAAATTTTATAAATTTTATCATTCAATATGGGCTTCATTTTTGGATTCATAATATTGAAATTAGCCTAGGGTAAAATTTTGGTATTTTTCTGAAAACATTAAAATTTTGATGAATAGTGAAAACACTGGGTTACTATTTAAAAACCGAATTATTATTGAAATAATTATTTATTTTGTTTAAATTTATTTTCGGTAAAAATAGATACATAATACTTATATAAGTTCAATGTAATTCATTGGAGTCATTTTATAATAATTTTAGATATATAAAAATTTTATTTAACTTTTCACCATCTTTTACCCACCTCCTAGGAGCATATGAAATTGTATATAAAACATAATATTACCGCTTATGTGAGTGGAATTTCGAAATTTTGAGAGACACAGTTAATATCAAGGAGTAAAATTTGGTTCAATAAGAATTTTTTTTGGTGAATAGTTACTTTTTACTTTTATTTACCACGGTTAAAAGTTAATAGTGTAATTAAGGGTAAAAATGATATTATTATTACCCTAACACATTTCCTAATTCTATTGGATAAGTGTAATTCGACCAGAAACAACCTTAGCAATAAAATATTACCCTTTACGTCAACTTGGACTAGATTAGTACATTTATTATTATTTTATTTAAAGAAGTGTTAAAATAGTTATAATCAATGTCTAATAACTAAAAACATTATTAATGTGGGGTTATACATATGATAAATTCGACTATAAATATTAATTAGAAATATAAATGGATTTCCTAAATAATTCTATTTTATTTATAATTTTTAGAAAATAAATAAATAAATTAATTTATGACATAATGATGATGCAATAATTACCTTATTAATGAAATATTAACATAACTGATATTATAAAAACCCAAATAAATTTAATATGAGACTTTTTATGAATTAAACTAATATTATAGGTTAATATGATATGTTAGTATATATTTAATTAACATTATTCTAACTAATTATGTTTTTATGATTTTTTCAGAAATCAATTACCAAATAGTCTCAAAATTGACATAACATAGTTTTTATAAAAAATATTATATTATTAATTTTTAATCTATTCCAAAAAAACTAAGGTTCCTCCAAATGACTTAAATAAGGGTATATATATAATAATTAACCACTTGGTGTTCGTTTGGCTTTTTTTAGTATGTTTTTTAACCATATATTGTAAGAAAACAAGAAGACACGGTAAAAGTTAAATTATTTAACTTAGAGTTAAATCTAAATGATAAGGTTAAAATGGCAACCTAAAGTTGACTAAAACTTATTGGTTGAGTGAATTTCTACCCATACCCACTTTATCTTTTAAATAAATCAATTTGGAGCTATTATATACCGAATATGACTTTATAATAAAATAATATTTTATGTTTTTCCTAAGGTGCTCCTCTCCTTTCTTATAAAAGGGCACCTCCCCCCTATCTTCTTTACACAACATTGAGCATTAAAGCATGGCCAACCCCTGCCCATTTCCATTCTAAACTTCCCTAAAAACATAATAGAGGTCCTGGTATTCTTCAAAGACCAATTTTATTATCCTAAGAGGAGGTTTCAAAGAGGCATGTCAAAGAAGAGGTAATATCCTTTACCGATTCTTTCAAATTAATTTCTTCTTATACTTCCTCTTATTTTTTTGTTTAATAATAAGATAATAACATAAGTATCAGTAATATACTGTTATGTTATTATAAATTTTAAAAAACAATATTTCATCTTCGATCCATCATTTGGAAAATGAAATCACCGCGAGTGTGTACGTACGAAATACCGTCTCCACACCGTGGTGTAATCTGTTTTCCACCAACACCTTACATTGATGGGTATAATTGTGTAAATAAATACTATATAAGATTATTATAAATTGATATTGATTTGGAAATAGTATACATACACTTCAATAAAATTTCATGATCATGGGAATGATATCATCACTCGTTCGTATGTACGGCCTACCATCTCCACGATGTGATACGACTCGTTCTACATGATCTTCATTGAATAATGATTATATAAATGAATTTAATGAATATATATGATATAAATTACACTAATACCATTATATAATTAATGTATCTATAACCTAAAAAATAATAAGAATTTATTCGAAAAAACATGCATGAGAACATAAAGCAATGAACACCCGAATAACAAGTGGAAATGAAATATTACTAATAAGAAGATAAGAGTATGAACATATATGATATCATAAAAATGAATATTATTCTATATTAATTCAATGAAATTATTTAAATCATTATACAGGAGGTTCAGATACGTTCGAAGCAAATCGGACCTAAGGTAAGGGATAATTATTACAATCTCATTCCTATATGAGATTGTTTATTCGTAAGTATTTAATGTGGCTATTGTTATCATCCATGTCCATGATTTCTAAAATTATTTTTATATATTTTTAAAGTCCTTTTTACCCATTTTTTACTTTTAACACATGTTATGGAAGGATTATTACTTTTGTTTACCATACGAGGATCTTTTTGACTATTCCGTTAAATGTACGATGAGAATGTTTTTTATCTTATACAGCATGAACATATTTTTATGGTTTCATAACACCTTATTTTCATGAAGTATACTCTATATTATTTCATGACTATTTTCAACAAAATCTCTTTTCTTTTAAAATTACATGGCATTTTGTGAAAAGATGATGATTTTGAAGAATAAAGGATATTTTCCTCAAGAATCCATTTCAAGTGTTTTATCAAAACAATTTTCAATATAAGATGAAATTATTTCATATTTTTATATTTAAAGTATAATGTCTCTATGAATTACATGGTTTCACATTGATTTTGATGAAATGATATCCATTTGTTTTATATGGATTATTTTATGATGGGATGATGTTTATGAAACCCATTTTATTCTTTGGGTTGTGATGAATGTTTTATGTTTATGTTGTGGAAATGTAAGAATGATATCATTATGATATGGGTGGGACCTATATCCCCATAAAATGCATTTGGGTAATGATTTATATCTCATTATATCGACATGGCTGGAACGGTAAGTTAATCCAGTTCAGTGACACAGGACTGGAATGAGGAGTGAACTCAGTTCCGTAATGGACTCTCTCTTCTATGATAGTCTTGGAAATTAGTCTTGACTAATATTAAATGATTTTCTATGATTATGTGTGTATGACAAAAAGTTTCCTGTTTTATGTTACGATTATTGGGATTACATTTCACTACTATGATTTATCCCATGTTATAATATTATGATCTCTTTTGCAGGTTAAGATTTTCAAAATGTAATGTTAATATGAATATGATATGATTGGTATTTATTTTGGTTATCATTATTTAGTATTTGAGCTCACCCTTTTGTATGTTTTCTTTTCCCCAACTCAGGAATAAGTGTATTAAGTAGGATAATCCAAAAGGTACTCTAGATATGATGAAATAAACAGGAGACAATGTAGATTATTTAGGACACAATTGTTTATTTTTCCTAGTTTCTAAAGACACTATAGATATGCGGTCCTATCATGGTTTTGTTATATTTTGTAATAATTGTTGCTTCAATTCTGAAGTAATAACCATGTATGTAAAGTGTGGGTCGTTATATCCATGGTTTGGTTTTTTGTTTTGACCAGAACCTACAGGAACTGGGGGATAGACTTGGTAAGAGTATTTGAGATGAATTTGGAAAATCATCAAGGCTTATTGGATTGGGGAGAAAGGGTTTTCATGGTGGTATTTATAGTGGAGGAGAGGGGTGTTTTTTGAATTATATATTCTTTTCTTTCATTTAGGATCAAGGTGATGAATATTTTGAGAAATATTACAAAATATATTATAATAATGATGATGGATTCCATATTATGGTCCTTACATAATCCATTACTCAATTAAAATTTTATTTTAATTATAATTTCATTATACCATAAATTATAGTATTTTACTTTTCATCAAAAATTCTATTATTTCAGAAAAATCCCAAAAATTCAACATAAACATTTATCAGTGTGTACAATAAAAAATGAAATCATTTTTATGACAAAAATTTAAAATATGTGAAAATTTATTTTTATTCAAAATTGAAATTAACTCTAAGTATAGAAATTTAATAATTTTAACTGATTTTATAACACATTAAAATATTAACTAAGGTCCCATAAAATTCTATTAAATTCATAAGACAAAAAATTTTAATTTATTTATTCATTTTATGAAAATATATTTTCTTTTAAATATTTTTTAAATTATATAAAATTTAATTTTATATTTATGAATTAAAAAATTCCAATCCCTTCATAATAATTTTAAAATATGAATTTGATTATAGTATGATATAAATATATCATGTTACAATTTAAAATATTCTTAAATTTTATTTTTGCTTTCATTGGACATGTTACAATTCCATTGGATAAATTACTATTCATAAGGGTTGTATTAATATTACAAAGCTTATGATACTATTTTATCAGGGTAGGTTTCTTAAAATCTTGGAATATCCCTTATATGTTTTATTCTTTATTTATAGAGTTTTTTTTTTGTTCACTATGTGATTTAATAAGATTTAAAATATACGAAATAAATTTATGTGTATTGTAAACAATCAAATGAATTTAATTTATTTGAGAGGATATATACCATTAAATAATAGTTTGTAATATTATGGATAAATATCAAAAAATATTATTCATTATATAACATATATATTTCATTAATATCATTCACTAAAAGCGTTTAGTTATTTTTATTACAATAAAAAACAATTGAAGCCTAAAAATAATAATATGAATTTTTATATCTAATCAGTTCCTGTCATCATTTATCATTAATTGGCAACCAATTCATTCATTTAATATTAATATGAACCATAAATTTTGAAAATTTACTTAATACTACTCCCAAAGACTAGTTTATATCTTATTATATTAAATAATAATATTTTAAAAATCTATTTTTATTCTGTAAAACTGGATCTTGCATGTAATGCATGCCATTGATAATTGTTGCTCTTACTTGTTATTCATTTTAACTCAGTGTTCCATTCATTGAAAAATAAAGAATCTATTTTAAATAGTTAATATATTATAAATCATATGGGATTTATATTCCCTTAGGCTCTTGATGTGGCATGTCATACCCGATATCTAATTTAAGGATGGCATGTTCAAATTTCTAGGGTGTTACATTTTACCACCTAAATTTAATTGTTTCCTTACAATTTTATATTGATCTTGGTGATAGATTATTTGATATTGCCTATATTTAAATCCCATATCATGAGAAGGATTTGTAAAACAACCCCTAGAAAGGAGAGAATGATAATAATAAGGGTCGCATTGAATAACATAGAACTATGTATCGATGAATGAGATAATTTGTATAAATTAGATATACATACATGAATGAATTATCTAAGTATTTATTTTGAGTGATTAAGGTCCTCAATCCCAAACAATTGAATTATCAATAGAGTTCTGAGGTTCTCAAATCCATAAATCTATGATGATTTAGAAATCCATCACCTCAAACGAAATTATTGTATTAGGAAAATATTTTATTTCTATGTCATTTTCCTAGTGTTGGGTAATTCTATTACAACCTAAGAATATATGGAAATATATTTACATGATACGTCTCAAAGAATGTGAACATTTCCGAGTTTTCGAGTGACCAGGATGGCCCCCCACTCTCCGGGTCTTCCCTCTCCTTGCGCGCTAGGGTTTCCTCCCAGCGCTGACACCGCTTCTCCCTCCCTACTGTCACCCCCAACTTGGTGGCGGTTCTCCTCCGGCATTCCTTCTCTAGCATTACTTCTCCGGAATTCCTCCTCCGGCTTTCCTCCTCTTCTCTCCTACTCGTTCCCATGGTCTCCTCCTAGCCTCGTTTCTCCTGAGGCATGCGCTCTCTTGTTGATTATGGTTTCTCCTCTTCCCACTGACTTCCTCTATGTGGTGACGCTCCTCTTTGCCCATTCCTCTCTACCGATTCCCATGCATCGACCTTATCTTATCATGGCGTGTGGGATCCATTGCTGGTCGTTCCCCTTTCCTCTTCTTTTCGGTGAGTCAAGGCATGTTATCCCTCTTCCACCTCTCTTTCCATCATCCCCATAGTGCAAGGCCCTATCTTGGCCAAACATGAAGGGTCTTCGGTGGGTTGGGTATGGGATGAAGGAGATGTTCTTGGGTACTTCTGGATTCATTGCAATTCGCCTGTGTTCTTCCCCTTCTACTTCGTTTTTGGATGGTTCATTTCCTTTCTAAGTGTTTCTTCAAAGTGGAAAATTTTTGGATTCTTCTGGTGATGGCGATGAGTCCAAGGTTTCAGCTCACTAGTAAGGCTTCTCCACCTCAAACTCTGCTCTGGCCTCCTGGTTTTTCGTATCGTGGAAGTTTTTCCTGGTGTGATGGTTGTCATAGAGGCTTTGGGATGGTTTTGTTTGTGTGGTAGTCGGCATTTCTGGAGGCGCAAACTTGAGTTAGTGTTTGTGTTAGTCCTGGATTTGGTGTTCATGCGATGGTGATCCATGTTGAATGGGTGCTACGAAACTGTGATTTAAATTATCTTCAGTTGGGTCCTCGCCGGTGCTGGTTTGGGTGATGATGATGCTGACTGCTGATTTGGTGCATCAGGGTGTGTAGCTGTGTACCTCAAGTGGCATGATGTCGATGGTAATGATGTCTCTTATTTCTTTTGATCATTGAAATTTTGGTTTGGGTTTTCTTTCCCAGTTGTGGTCTTTTTGTGTTTTTGAATTGTTATCCAGTAATTCGTCAAGTTCCCACTAATCCCAAAAGTGGTTTATTCCAAAAATGAAAACAGAGGATTTGGAGGAGATGTGAACATTTCCATATATTTTATACTTCTATCAAATTCAAATTCATCCCTTTCATCAAGTACTAGATATATAAAAAATAACATTAATGATTAAATACTAAAATAATAATTTAACATATTATAAGGGCCACTAAAAAGTGACAAGTCTAACTATTTTCTAATAACTATTCTTTAATTCAATATGAACAATACATTATTCTCTAAAACTATAAAACTACAATACTAGTTCATCATTAATATTTACTCATCAACTTTTTTAACTATAAATTATGACATATTAACCTGGAAATTGTGTAGTTCAATGGTTGTGATGAAATCCTTATCATCCTCCGGTCATGGGTTCATGACATGTAGCGTTGTCGGGCATGATTTCTTGTGACCCTGTATACATGTTTTTCTTTTCTAAAAACATTTAATATAATCTCCAAAATAAATATGATTCATATCCTTAATATTATGTTAATCTCAAAATATACTTTTAATTATGGTTTTCAATGCAACCTTAATAGATAAATACCTCATCCATTTATTTTCACGTATGCCCATCCATGTTTATGACTTTAAACTAAGTCATTCATTTTCATTATATATTCAATTTTTTTATAATTATATGTAATGAAAATTAGTATTAACCTATGTATATCTATCAATAGTGTCATACCATGTTCATAGTAAGGCTCGTTTTCATTTACTAGGTTACCCCATGTCAGGATCGAAACACCTTGTTAGAGTTAGTACTCTTTGGAACATTTGTTCTAAAACCACATCCACTGGTAGTATCTATAAATGTATGTATTCCTAAGAACACCCAAATAATCTATACCTTACACAAATTATAGGGTGTTCATATATAATTACACTCAAATTATACCCTATTTTTATGTTCTCTAATCTTGGTTTTCCTAAATCTGGTTTCCAAGGTTACTGCTAATATTCATTTGATACCAACTATAGAGTCCAGACCACCGAATCCTAGAGACGGTGTCTGGTACAAATTACAATAGTTTAATTATAAGAAATCAATCCAAGAAGATCCAATCAGTTTAGAATTCTTGGTAAACCAGATACATACATGAGAAAATAATTCACTAATTAAAACATAATTTTTATTCTTTCAAAATAATTATCTTTTATGATCACACTAATCCATATAGTAAATTTTTGTATATATTTCATAATATTCTTCTTGGATTCATGGCGAATGAAACATAATAAATGTGATTTCAAATTCATAGTAACGGAAAAATATAGAAAAATAAGATATGAATCAATGATAATAATAATTATGACATGGTAAATAATTGAACTCAAATTCCATATAATCAATAAACTAAGAAAGAAGTTCATAAAAAATTGGCAAGGTAGTAAATGGGAACATATCCCATTAAAATAAATAGATATGACAAAATAAATTTTGAAATGTAAGAATCTATAACACATACCATTTAATCAGTGAAATGAAAATGAAGTGTATCCATACATACATATATATATGAAAAATGTCTTGGATGAATAATAACTGAAACTATGTAAGGTATGTGGTTGATTAATGGATTCCATTTTTCTGAGGTACATGTTACCTTAACCAACAAGACCTTTCACAAGACAGGTTACAACATATCGGGAAAAACCCCATCTAACACAACTATCCAAATTACATGTCCCATTTGACAATTGAAGTGTCAAGGGGAAATATATAACCACACCCTACCCCTATCATACCAATCGAAAACATTCCACATATAACGAATAATAGATTTAGCAATGTGCCATATCAAATATACATATGGGGTTGTAGGTACATATTTAATAATATTTCTCTAAATAATCATTCAAATATCAAAGTAAACACCATATAAAAAATTTCATATTGTTATGGTACTGAATATATCCATGATAAATGATTTGAAAAAATAAGGGAAATTAAAAATTCAACAATCATATTAAATATTATATTTTAAGGGAAACTAAAAAAGAAGTCCAAGGGGTGAATTTGAATACTATAATTGTCTATTTATATCATAAACCATCTAGGGGAATATTAAATATGGTATCAATACAACATACCCTTAGTGGAGTGAAATAAATGGGTTTTATAATTGAATAGTGTAAATATTTTAAAAATATAATTTAAAAATATTCTTGGGGAAAATATCCTTTTGTATTGAAAAAAATATTGAAAATTAATTATTTAAAAATAAATTTTATGAACATTTTCATTAATAATTAACAATTTAAACATGATGATGAGGTTTCAATGTAATGACAGATGGTAAATCTCAACATGTTCTACAATGTAAAATTAATAATTTTCTTTCAAGGTAAAACGTTAAAAAATTCCTTGTTTGGAATGTGAGAATCTGATTCCATTGAAAAAATAGGTAAGTTTAATTGGTTAATATTTTATTTAAGAAATAATTTTAACATTATTTATGAAAACATTTTAATAAAATATGTTTTTTATAAGAAAACATTTTATCCAACTAAAGAGATAAATAAAGTCATTTTTTCATAGAAACATTTTCTAAAACACCTTGACTATCAAATAGTGAAATGAATCATACTAATACTTAAAAAGGGTTATGAATAACTGGAGTAGAAGAAAATTATGGTTTTATTGAAAAATCTTCATAAAATTTCATCGAATGTAAATTCCATCAAAAGAACATTAATGTTATTATTGTGGAAAATAATCTTTAAACATTCCAAGTGTCCCATACCACTTTGAATCATTTTAAATCATAAACCTCATGAAGGATTAATAATAATTGGATGTTTTAAATTCCATTAAGATAATTTAAATTAAGATATAATATATAATAATTGTAATAATATACACCACTCAGAAGAAGTAACTGGTGAATATGACATTTATCTCACTGAAAGAAAAAAGATTCATTAAAATATCGTACATTATCTTTCCTTTTTGGTGAGCATAATTTAACCTCGTGTATAATGGTTTTAGGTATTTTAATAACTTATTAATGAACCATATTATTACTTATGATATCAAATATGATCCTATTATATAATTTTATTAGAAATTTTTTAATAACCATTCATTATTTTAACTATTTCTGGTGTTAATTTCCAAGTCTGTCGAGTATGTTTAGATGTTCTATTTATTTCTATTATTAAATATATCATTATTTAATAATATCAATAACTTTAAACATGATATTAATATCATATATATCCATTATAATTTATCAATAATAAACCATAGTATTTGGATATAAGAAATGGAATACACCATTTATGGAGACAATAAGTCATTCGTGCGCATTAACGCTACATCCATTTCATTGTCGTATTTTAAAATAATGAAAAGTAAATTATAGGTATATACATGAATATTAGAATTCTATTACCATGTTTATGTAATAGATTTAATATATTTCTATTAAAATTATCCTTAATATTTTTTATGTTTAATGTCAATCGAATCACATCACTTTTAGGGGGCGGTAGTCTGTACTTGCTCAGATGATGTTACCATATTAATGAAAAATGGGATGCATTAAAAATATGTGTAATACAATGAATTAATAAGTATAAATACATATTAAATATCTTATATATCATACATACACATATTTTCCATCATAATAATCACTATAAGAGGCGGTAAAGGAAGAATGAATAATCATCGTTTCGTTAGGTGGTAGTTCACCATCCACATAAGCAATATGTTCGCAACACATTATATGGATTTTGGTGTATGTTTATGTCTAAAAATCATAATAAAATAACCATAATATATTTATGATATTTTTTTATTTTATTAACATGTTATAATAAGATTTTAGGTGTTGGAGATGAAAATGAGTGAAATGTGATCTTTAGAAAGCATTACCGAAAATATTGGAAAATACCTTTTCTATTATACTAGACGGCTTACTTAGAAGTATTTCTTCACAAAGGTAGGTTTCATGGTATAAGGGAGTGATGTTTGGAATCTATTTAGGTAGATATTTTCATAACCTAATTTTTTTTAGAGTTGTGAGTAATGGGGGGAGGGGTATCCTTTTATAGTGAATGAGGAGTGATACTCCAATAATATTTTTACATTGGTATTGTTCCCAATGACTTCAAGTATTATGTGGATGGAATAAATGACCTAATTAGTCGAAATAGTGGAAACGTTAAATATATGGCAATTGTAGACGCCGAAAAATTCTCAAGAGCTGAAGAAGGACGGGGCACGACAAAGCGAAGAAATATTTTGATCCGGCGACCCATTCCGGGGGGGGAACATGAAAAAAATGTGGCGGTGTACCAAAAAATATTTCCCACAAGAAAAACTCTGGGTTTTTCAAGAGTTTTTTGCACGTGGGTTAGAAAAATTACGTGTGGCCATCCCGTGTGGTTGAAATTCCGCACCCCTAACGCCGGAGAATAGAACATTTTGTGCCTTCTGGTTTTCCACGCAAACCTGTAATCCCAGATGCCGATAAATAGAAGGACACCCCATCGACCTCCCAGTCGAAGAATCTGAATCGTCTCCACTGCATGAAATTCATCTTCTGTGCGCGCAAAAAGATGTCTCTCATGTACTAATTTTTTTCGCGTCGGATCGCCTGGGGTTCCGCTATTGTGTGAGACCCCTCAGGCTTGATCCTCAACCAAATCCCATTGACTTCCATCCCCTACACGCAATTCCTTCCAATTGCATTCAATCCTGTCATCCACGTACAAAACCTTCTAAATTTCTAGTCGTCCATTCTGCTCCCGGACCAGCCCTTTTCACGCCTGAACCCGATTGCACACCTAGACTGGCCCTTTTCACACCCAAACCCGATTGCATGCCTGGATCGGACATTTTTGGGTTCCTCCCATGCCAAAATCACCTTCACCATATATTCAATTTTAGTGCAACCTTCTATGTTCACACGAACTAACATCAATGTCCCTTGGATAGTAGCACCCATTGTGTTGGTTCATCTCATGCTTCTTCGCATAAGCATGCTAACGGCTATTTTTTCATCGCATAGCCACACTACCGTGGACCCCCATTGGTTCTATCTATAATAGCCCCTAGATACAGAGTTGCATGTCCCCTATATACACTAAGGTGCATAGGGTACAAATTATGTATATCCCAGGGGTGTGGAGAAAACTCACCTCATCCGAGCTGCAGGACGTTAAACTGCAAAGTACCCTCATCCTCAGTACATGATGTTAAACTATGACCTCACCCCGTTCCTCGCACATGGGGTGCCCCCAACATACAAATTATATACACCTACTGGTATCCATGAGGATGTTATCTACCCTCACAGGGGATGGTGTCCTTCTTCTCGGAGTGGTGTTTTTCCATGGGGAAAGGGCAACCATCTTGGTGTATGCCCCTAGATTTTCTTGCAGGGGCAGCATCCATGCTCCTCCTTTATTCTTCGGTCCTAAGGACCAGGGGGAGGGGAAAATGAACACTGGAACCCTCCTTTCATCGGAACCAAATCCCTCTCCTGCTAGGATTTTTCACCACCGGGGCTCCATCCTGGAGTATGTCATGACTTCTCGGGCTATTAACCACGCATAAGCCCCTGTTTCCACTTTGGATTTCTTGTAAGCTCACTTCACCTCCCACTGACGCACCCATCATGATGTGGTCATAGGTCTCTAATGACTCTATTTCCTCACACCGATCATGCCTCACGTGTGATTAGAGTGATCACAGACCATGACATCTTCCTTGGACAGCCTAGAGTTTATGCCCCACACTTTCCGAACTACATGGACATTGATCCTTGCCATGGAAAGGTACGTAAAAAGCCTCACTGAGGTTCAATCCCAAGACCTACTTGTCCTGATAACTTCACGTTGGTTCACCTTCGTCCCTCATGATGTTAAATTGTATCCACCATTCTATACTATGAGGACTATGATCCATAACAAGGTAGGGTACGTCGGATTCCTCTTTGAGGTTCAAGACCACCACCGTCTAATGGTTCCGACCAGCTTCACGTCAGTGATCCAAGCCCCCATACCCTTTACTACGTTTTCTTTGATCCTTGATAAGACACGGTACGTGGGAAGTCTCCATGAGGTTCCATCCCACCACCCCATTGGTTCGGACCATCTTTACGACGGTTCACCAACACCTTAGGCTGCCTCAGAGCGTAAGCCCCAAATGCACCCATGAAATATGAGGTATTTGATACTTTCCAATGAAAGGTACAAAGAAATCCTCCCTGAGGTTGAATCCTAACATTTGTTCAATCCAACCATCTCCACATCGGTTCTCTCCCTATCCCACAAGATGTGAAACTTTGGACCCCAATCATCGGAAAGTCGTTGTGTCCCCAGTCTATGGTAAGTCATTGCACACAAAATCCATCCTGAACTAGGGGGTCATTGATCCTTTCCAAGGAAACGTACCTAGGAAGCCTCCATGAGGATCAATCCCAACATCCACCTAGACCGAAGGTCCTTAATTACGTTGTTTCACCGACTCTAGACCCATACTTGAACTGCGTGGACTTTGATCCTTGCCAAGGAAGTGTACGTAGAAAGCCTCCTTGTGGTTCAATCCCTACAACCAATGGTCCCGGCCACATCACGTCGGTCCACCCTAGTCCTGCATGATGTTAATCTGTATTTCACTTTTTGTTCCCCATTCAGTGGTAAGTCATTGTCATCCTTGTTTAGCTGTAAGCTGTTGTCACTCTATTTAGCGGTAAGTCATTGGAACCCCAATCGGCAGTAATCTGCCATCATATGAACTGTGTAGACTTTTATTCCTTGCCACAGGGATTGGTAGGAAGCCTCTTCAAGGCTCAAACACATTCATCATCCACTTCATTAATCCGCTCCATCATCCATCCTAATTCTTCCCTGGGCCGCCACATCCCGTTGGGATCATACAACCTCATACCCCATTCCCCACAAAAGTAACTGGTAGGTCAACCACACGTTGGCCCCCAACATCAGTGTTCCCTCCAGGGGTTTCACCCATTTGATCTACAATAGTCATTGTTCTGATCAGTCTGATCTATCTCTATTGGACATTAATCATGGGGCATACCCTTTTTTAATCATGAGAAGCTGAGGAAAAGCACAGATACATTCCCACAACATATGATTCCCCGTATTCGATGTGGGATGTCTCAGGCGTCCGCGCACTCGAGAAGCCCTATAATAAGGGACAGAAGATAGACGCTCCAGTGTACCAGTGCCCAGGCACGATAGTGATGAACAATGTGACTACTCCACTAACTGATGGTTTCTTCCCTGACCAGACCCCTTGGAATGTCCCAACAGAAGTAGTTCAATTAACTGGTGTCCAAGAAGATTTGGTGCTAGGAAGAGTTTCACGAACAACTTCTTAAGTCAATATGTGTAACGCCGTGACACCAGTTACCCAGAGTCAATGAATTATTACATAACATTGGCATGATCACAAAATATCATGTCTCGAAATACTAGTTAGTTTAGTAGCCTTGGAAGCACTAGATATATTCATAAGTCTTTCATTAGATCAAAAATTGAAAAAAACTACAATAACATCTTGTCTTCATAGACCACACTCATTTCCGATCATACTATCCTTATAGGTAATTCATTAAATACGTAATCACATCCTGGGAAAAATAAAACATAGAAAGTGGTGAGCTTAGATGCTCAGTATGGATAACAATATAGTGGAAACTTTCATAAATACGCATAAACATTTTTGGCAATGTTTAACTAAAACAAAAGCCTTTTAAAATTGATATTCAGCATAATATGGCAAAAAAATGAAATAATTCCATTTACTTATTCACATGGATATTCTACTAATCGAATAACCACATGAAATATCAATAACCACTTTCATAATGATGGAATTCACAATGTCAGACTAACATAACCATATAGTCAAGGCCTTGTGCCAAGACTACAAATAATATTTTGTCAAGGCCTTATGCCAAGACACTATTTTGTCTCATGAGACCTATTGATGCATCAAGGAACTACAGCGGGCTCCACCCATCACTTATTAAGTCTAATGCATTACTCCTATGAACGGGTTTAAACAAAACATAAAAATGCTTATTAAAAATATCATATGAACTGTCAATAATTTCACCATAAACCACGAATGGTATAAAAATAACACATCCAAAATCAAACATATCACAAAACCATCAATAAAATATGGATGTTTTGTATCATAATGAATCAACTTCAAATAAATCTTAAAATCCCTCAAAGGATGTTGACATAGATGAAATCAAAACTATTTGGGAGAAATATCTCCTTTCTTGAAATCATTTAAAAGTAAAATAATTATAAAATAAAACATTTAATTTGAAAATATTATTATAATATTATAATGGATGCTTCGATGATTTCATAACGACGGAAAATGGGTGCATCATCCGTATAAGTTAAAAAAACATTCTTACCTTAATTCTGTCGAAAAGGATAAAAAGGAAATTGTTTGTAAAACGATGGAATGATTCCTTTTACAAACATCTTATAAAAATTCAAACAAGGTCATAAATTACTTTAACCCATATTCTGTAAAATAGTACGAATTTTTTGAAATACATTTCTAAGAAACAAGGATGTGGATGATAAAGAGGTCCCAGTACATAATTACGTATAAACTAACTCAGATAATGAAGAGATTGTGAAATAACCGCTTACCTTGTAATATTCTTTTCTTGTGGGTAGTTTAACCTCCTGTATAAATCTGAAATAATTTTTATTAAATTATACAAGAATAATATACATTAATATGATATCATATATGATATTTTATCTTCGATTAGTTAATAATATCTTAGTATTATCATCGTTTCGGGAGTTAACGGATTCATTTTTCTTTATATTCTTTATTATGTTAGCCATATTTTTTATGTATGGGATGTATATTATTAATATCCATAATTATACCGTGTCTCTATAAATTATTTTTAATCATAAAATAAAATATAGTATTTAATGGATACGATGGGGAATGAATCTCATCGTGTTCGTGGAGACGGTAATCCGTACATATGCACGAGCGACAATATCATTCTTTTGATATTAAGATAATATATAATTGGATGGTATATCATATATAATGTATAATTATCATGTTATATTTAGTATTTACATGAATTACACATCATTATTTTACCCATCCAATTAATAATTTATTGAATAACAATTACACCACGACGTGGAGACAGTAGGTTGTACGTACACACATATGGTGACATGTCATTCAAAGGATGGATAGCATACTGTATATGCTTGTACCATATTTATAATAACATCACAATATATATAAGATTCTGGATTTATTATTTTATAATGGAAATAACAATGAATGAAAATGTCGAAGAAGAAAGGAACTTGAACGAGGATGGTGAAAACATTATCTCTTCTTCGGGTTCTTCCTTTTGATTTGATCAAAAGGGCTCATTAGGTTGTCTTTATGACTATAGTAAAGCCTCTAGGATTATGGGATGATAGTTGACAGTGTATTTGGGCAGAGGTTGGCCAAAAATATGCTTTGAAGGTATAAATGATTTGTTAGAAGTGGTATCCTTTTATAAGGGGAGGAGGGGATCTTTAAGAAAAACGTAAAATATTAATTTATAATAAACTCATATTATGTTTATAATGGATCCAAAGTTAAATTTTGAAAGTATATGGTGGGGATGGGTTTAAATTATTTCATCCAATAGATTTTAGACAGGTTTGGGTCACTATATTAACCATATCTTATTGTTTTAACTCTGTTAATTAGTTTGACATTTACCATGTAACTTTGTATTTTTATATTATATGTTTAATAGACTTACTAAATACTCTCAAGAGATCCCCAAGTGGTCCATTACATATACACCTATCATTATATATGTCCTTTGGATGATCTTTATATTTTTAGGAAAAGAATATGAATTAATAATATAATATTTGTTTTAAAAACTCTTTTATGTTAATTTTGACACTATTTAATAATTGATTTGTGTTAAAGTTGTAAAAACATTATTAATTCAAAAAAATAATTTATGTAATACTAACATGACATATTAATGAATAAAATTCTTCTATGGCATCAAAACTTTCAAATTTTATTTATTTTAACATTTATAATACTAATTATTTGATTCATTCATTAATAAGGAAAATAATGCATCATTAATGTGTCATAAATAAATTTATATACTCAATTTCTAAAAATTATAAATAAAATACAATTATGTAGGAAATATTTTTATATTTATAATTAATATTTATAGTCTAGAATATAAAATATATTACCCAATGTAAAAATTGTTTTTCTGAAACATATATGATTATGTAATTTTTTTATTTACTTTAACTTAATTAATATAAAGTGTCATTACCACTTTCAAGTGGAACCATGGGGTCCCAAAATAGACCCAATTATGTCCATGGTCGGACATGTATCAACAAATAGGGTTATTAAATTTTTTAAAATAATTTATTATTATTATAATATTATTTTTTACCCTTATTTACCAGATTTACCCTTTAACAACGGTAAATATTTTATTTACCGAAGTAATAATTCAAAATGTCTAAAAATAACAGCTAACTATTTAAACAATTTGGACCTCCTGATTCTAAATATGGAATCTATATTTCTAAATTCAAAGCAAAAAAGTGGTAGAAATTAATTTAAAATTAATTCCCACTGTCAAAAAAAGTGTTTTTAAGAAATAATAACTATCAAAAGATTGACACTTGTTTATGTTAGGTTTAAATGTGAAATTACATCCAATGACCAAAATTATATTAAATGGTAAAAATATATTCCAAATATAATTTAAAATAAGGAAAATTCATAATTTATCACTATTAATTATTTCGATTAAAAAAGTTGTTTTTAATTAAAATTTATTAATTTTCACTATTCCTAAAAATATGAAAGTTAACTGAAATGTTCGAAAAATACACCCTATGATAATTTAGATATTCTAAATCCAAAAATTAAGTATATTTTTTAATGATAAAATGTATAAAATTTCAAAAAGATTGTATTACTATTCATAAGGGCTAGTTTTTTTGGATGTGGTTTGTGTTAGAAATCAAAGTTGCGTACAACACATGATACTGTATTATTCAAAGAGAAGTGTATCGTGAAAGAATGGGGTGTTAAATTCTCCCCTCCTTCAAATAATTTTGTCATAGAAATTTCTAGAATACTACCACATGAAAATAATTGGGTGGTTCTTCATGATAAGTTCCTCGGGTTCCCACGTTGCCTCTTCCATGTTATGGTTTCTCCATAGAAATTTTACCAGACGAGTCGTCTCATTTCTCAGCACTTGTTCTCTCGTATCAATAATCATGATAGGCTCTTCGCAATAAGATAGATCAGGTTCTAGTTTTTATTCCTCGTAGGTGAGTACATGTGTTGGGTCAGGCATGTATTTTCTCAACAGTGATATGTGGAACACATCGTGAACTTTGGAGAGACATGGAAGCATTGCCAAATGGTAAGCTACAACCATAATTAGTTCTAGAATTTTGAATGGTATGATGTACCTAGGACTCAATTTTCTTTTCTTACTAAAACATATAACACCCTTCCATGGAGATACATTCAAGAAAACCTGATCTCCTACATGAAATTCCAAATCCTTCCTTCGGCTTCTTCCTACATTGAGCTTCTTTGGTGTGGTTTTGTATTAGCTTAACCTTCTCCATATTTTCCTCCACCATTTCTGGGCTTACAAGTTTTCTTTCACCAACATCATCCCAACAGGTTGGTGTGCGTCATCTCTTTCCGTATAACTCTTCATATGGTGCCATCTGAATACTTGAATGGAAGCTATTGTTATAAGAAAATTCTACCATAGGTAAATATTGATCCCACATACCTTGAAAGTCAAGTGTTCATGATCTCAAAAAGTCCTCTATGGTTTTAATATTTCGTTCTGATTGTCCATCAGTTTGGGGGTGGTAAGCAGTGCTCAAATGAAGTTCAGTATCCAGGGCATTCTGAAGACTTTTCCATAATCTTAATGTAAAACGGGGATCATGATCAGAAAAAATCAATAGGCGTACTCCATGAAGTCTCAAAACTTTATTAATATATAGTACTTCTAGAAAATCAAGTGGTATATCCTCTCTTATAGCAAGAAAATGTATTGACGTGGTAAGATTATCAACAATACCCCATACTGAATCTTTCCTTATAGAAGTCTTTGGTTTCCCCATAACAAAGTCCATCGTAATATTATCCCATTTCCACTCTGGTATGGAAGAGGTTTCATGAGTCCTCGAAGTTGTTGCCTTCCAGCTTTCACTTATTGACAAACCGTACATCTTGACACAACATCAGTAATCACCCTCTTACTGTTGTTCCACAAAAAATGTTTCTTCAAATCTCTATAAATCATGGTGATCCCAGGGTGTATAGAGAAATTGGAACTATGAGCATCATCCAACAATTCCCTTTTTAAATTAGGTATATCGAGAACACAAATTCTCTTCACAAATTTCAAAATTCCATCTTCAAACACAAAGTCCCTCAATCTCCCATCATTCGCATCTTTAATCTGTAGAGTCAAAAGTCCTCTTTTGACTTCTATGTTTTGTTTTGGAAAACACAAATGTCTTGTTAATCCTATTAACCATGTCTATCGTATCGTACTTATCATGCTGATCGTACTGACTATGCGTATCATACTGATCATACTGATCATACTGACCATGAAAATCATACAATGCTGATCGTACTGACCAGGCTAATTGTACTGATCATGCTGATCATATTGACTATGCGTATCGTACTGAACATACGGATCATACTAACCATGACAATCGTACAATGCTGATCGTACTGAATATGGAAATTTCATTAACTCAGCTTCTCATGTCTTTTATTACATACTTGTTTTGGTACTTTGTCAAAAACACATGCATCATTTAAATCGTACTCTTGATTATCTTATTCATACATCTTGTTCTAACCAATACGATGTCGTTGAGTTAGTTACAAACTAATCAAAATGATGTCGTGCTTTCTGTTTCAATATGACCATTATAATTCCAGGTGTCCAAGTCCCTCCGAGTTTTTCGGAGAAATATGACCGTTGGAGGAGATTTGACCGTTGGAACCCGGGGCCTATAAATAGGAGGTCATTTGAAGCTGAGAAAACAACAGACAGAAAAATTAGAACAAGAATGATACAACTGTGATACTTTGCTTCCATCAAGATCTAGAGAGAGATGTTGTGACTTCTCTCATGCTATGTGCCTTGTGCGTCCGATCATCGTATCGAGGGATTTCAAGTAATTGAAAGACAGAGGTGCCGATTACATACAAAATCGAGGGCTTCCAGGGATATGCAGACGGACGGACCGATCATCGTATCGAGGGATACCGAGGATAGGCCGACAGACGTTCCGATCATCGTATCGAGGGCTGGTGGGGATAGGCAGACAGACGTTCTGATCATCATATCGAGGGCTCACCAAGGTGTTGGTGAGACAGACCTTTTATCCTAGGAGAATGGATAACCCTTCTATTTGGGATAAAATAATTGTAATTCTTTTACATTTCTGTTGCTATCTGTATTATAAAGGATATTGTTTTTGTTTCCTTCTCTATCTCTTATACATTTGTAATTGTCTCAATTACATCCATTCTATTACATATTGTATTGATTGATTCTATATGATTTAAGGTAGAATCATTCATCTTTATATTACTCTGATTATTGTGTTCATCTTGAATACAATTGTTTTACATTTCATTAGTATTACATTACATGATATCTTTTATATTCATTAAAATTGTGGGTGTTTGTATTTGTATTAGTTTAAGATCATCTAAACGAATATCTTCAGTGCTAAAACTCAAAAGGTTTTTAAACCTACAATTCAACCCCCCCCCCTCTTGTATTGTTCCATCTAATAAGACATACATATCTATATATTCGATCCAACATAATCTTCTTTTGAAATTCATTATCATCGGTCTGAGAACCCTTAATCCTTTCTAATAAAGATGGTTTGGAAACCATTTGAAAAAGAATGGATGTTAGAACTTCCATGATAAATTCCAATATCCATCTTCACTACATCCATGAAAATAAGATCCCTTTTAATTCTCATCATGTTCAAAACTCCATGATCTATTATGCTCAAAGAATCTACCACCTTATTTTCCATCCCCGGGTGGTAGTGTATCATGCATTCATAATCCTTGAGTAGTTTAAGCCTTCACCTTTGCCTCATGATGAGTTATTTCTGTGAGAAAATCTACATCAAACTCTTGTGATTAATATAAATCTCACATTTTTCACCATAGAGATAATGTCTCCATATCTTCAATGTAAAAATTACAGTAGCTAACACAATATCATGAGTAGGATAGGTTTTCTCATGTATTTTCAGTTGTCGTGATGCAGAGGCAATAACCCTATCATTCAGCATAAGGACACAACCAGGTCCTTTTTTTGAAGCATCACTATAAATAACAAACCCATCATTCCCCGATGGTAGAGTCAATATAAGATCATTGAAGAATATTCTCTTAAGTTCTTCAAGACATTAATCACACTATTTTGTCCAATAAAATTTAACCCCTTTATGTGTGAGCTTTGTTAATGGGTTATCCAATTGGGCAATGTTTTGGAAAAAACGTTGATAATAACTTGCTAAACCAATAAAATTGTGTACCTCGGTTAAAATCGTTGTTGCTGGCCATTCTTGGATTGATCTTGTCTTGGAAGGATCAATAGAGATTCCACCTTAAAAGACAATATGTCTAATAAAAGTGATCTCCTGAAGCCAGAATTCACATTTGCTAATCTTCCCATATAATTCATGTCTTCTAAGAGTCTTCGGGATAATGCGCAAGTGGTTTTCATGGTCTTTGTAGCTTTTGGAGTATACGAAGATATCATCAATAAATACCACCAAAAAATAATCGAGATATTTTTTGAAAACTTAATTCATTAGGTCCATGAATATAAAGGGTGCATTAGTCAATACAAAAAGAATTATTGTAAACTCGTAAGGCCCATACCTGGTTTGAAATGCTGTCTTCGGAATATCTTCCTTCTTCACACATAACTGGTGGTATCCAGATCGAAGGTCAATCTTTGAAAAGTATTGAGCTCTATGTAGTTGGTCGAATAGATCATCAATGCGAGCTAGGGGATACTTGTTCTTTATTGTTATAGCATTGATCTCCCTGTAGTCGATACATAACCTCATATATCCATCTTTCTTTTTAACAAAAAGGATAGGGGCTCCCCATGGAGACACTCTAGGGTGAACAAATCCCTTATTACTCAATTCCTCTTGATGTTTCTATAGTTAAACTAATTCTATAATGGACATTCTATAAGGGGTCTTCGATATAGGCCTTGAACCAGGAATTGAATCAATGGAAAACTCAATTTCTCGTTCTGGAGGATATCCAAGTAAATCTTCTGGAAACACATCAACATATTCTATCACAATAGGTAAATACTCTATTTGAACATTCCTTTCCTCACCCATAGTCATTTCATTATATTCCTCTCTAATAATTGAATTTAGTTGAGATACTGGGGGTGGATCTAGGTAAGAATTAGGTGGTGACAATTCTGCTCTAAAGATAAGGTGATCCTTATCATCATCATAAAAAATTGTATCCTCCTTCTTCTTACAATAAATTTTGTTCATCATGGTCTAAAAGCCAATCCATACTGAGGATTATATCTAATTCAATCATATCTATGATGATGAGATCCACATATAGAGAACATTTATGTGCTCTAAGGGGGATTGATTCACACAACTTTGTTGCAATGATACATCCCTTAAGAGTTTTGACTGAAAACTCCCTTGTTAAATGAAATTGGAAATATCTAATTTTCATAGAAAACTGAGAAGATATGAAACAATGCGATGATATAGAATCAAATAAATCATTTGATAAACTTGAGGAAACCATTAAATTACCTTCTACCACGCCTTTGGGAGCTTCAACCTCAGCAGTAGTGATAGCATAAGCTTGGCCTTGATCCCTTGGCCTTTTCTAAGGTATGTTCCCCTAACTCTTAGGACATTAATTTTAATAATTCCCCGTTTCTCTACAATTATAGCATTCCATGTGGATAGAAACATTCTTTCCCTTGAAATCATGAGCTTGGTGGCCTTTTTCACCACACTTGTAACACACTCCCATTCCCTTCAAGAAAGTACCGGGGTGTTTCTTCCCACATTTACTACAGGATGGATAAATAACTTTTCACTTCTTCCCTTTATTTCCATTTCTAGATGGGTAATCAGATCTATTCTTCTCTTGATTTTCATTAATGTCATAAGACATAGAAAATTATTTTTCTATCTTGATAGAGTGTGAGACAATATCTTCGTACAACGAGAATGTTTGTGAGAAATATTCTCAACAGAGAAACAGTTTTAACCCATCAAATAAACGACCAATATTAATTCATGGGTTACATATATAATCTGCAGTATACCTCCCTAACCTTATAAAAGCTTCATATTTTTCGACATTGTCATCCTCCTTTTGTCTCAAACTCAGAAATTGTCTTTCTATATCTGCTTGATGGTCACGAGGAATTTATTTTTCTAAAAACAGCACTTTGAACTCAGTCCATTTCATATTTGATACTTCATCATCTTCCTTTGTGTTTTGAATCAATGACCTCCATTGATCAGCATCTCCAGTGAGGCGGTAAACTGCCATGATAACCTTTTCCCTTTCACTACTCCCCAAGGCATAGAATATTTTCTCTATAGAATTTATCCATTTTTCATCTACTATGGGATTTTTACTCCCATTGAATGTTGGTGGTTGTTGCCTCATGAAGCGATCTGAAATTGATCCTCCACGCTGTGGATCAGGGTGCTCTGTACGGGTAAGGTTGTTATTCATAACCTGATTGAGTTGTCCCAGTATGGTGATTAGTAGATTAGCACCAGTTGCATCACTAGATCCACTATAATTATCTTGAGCAGGAGTAAAATCCCTACATGGAGTGTGTTTATTGATACAGTTTCCATTTCTTTCACTATGCTCCATTTCTAAACAATGGCATACACTAGGTTAGTTTATGAATCACAACACAGAAATCAAAAGTTGTAAAACACTTTACATAAATTGAATAGTTTATGGATATAATACATATTCAAAATATTATTTCGTTGAGGATGTATATACTCATAAACCCTTCATAATTGTTTGTAAATAAAATGGGAATTATTTTAAGCATGTCCTCCGGGATTTTCGTAACCAAGAGTGCAGCATGGCCAGTTGTCGTGCACCGGTTCTCGTTCGATTATAACTCAAAGCGGTGTTTTCAGGTTTTACCCTTAGGTAAATCTATGCGAGAGCTGCCTCTACCTACTCATATCTTGACTGGGATGTATTTCTCAGAAAACTCACAAAATCTTTACAATAACAAAATTCTAGGAAGTTCTTCTATACTAATCCTCAAAGTCCATCATAGGTCTATATGATCTAAGGAGAGTTTATCTAAATCTAGCTTCCGTGGTTTGTACTAAACTTCCTCTGATACCAACTGTAACGCCTCGGCCCTTGTTACCTAAATTCAGTGCATTATTACATAACATTGGCATAATCACAAAAGATCATGTGTTGAAAGGCTGATTAGTTAGTAGCCTTGGAAACACTAGATATATTCATAAGTCTTACATTACATCATAAAGTGAAAAAAAAAACTACAACAACATGTTGTCTTCATAGACCACACTCATATCCCCTCATACTATCCCTGAAAGTCATTCATAAAATAATTTTTCACATCCTGGGAAAAATAAAATATAGAAAAATGTGAGATTAGATTCACATTAAGGATAACAATATAGCGGAAACATTCATAAATAAGCATAAACATTTAAGGAAATGTATAACTAAAACAAAAGCCTTTTAAACATGAACATCAGAAAAATATGGCAGAAATAAAATGAAATAATGCCATTTACATATTCACATGGATATATTACTAATTGAATAATCACATGAAATATCAATAACCACTTTCATAATGATGGAATGCATAATGCCAGACTATCATAACCACATAGTCAAGGCCTTATACCAAGACTACAAATAATATTTTGTCAAGTCCTTGTGTCAAGACACTAGTTTTTCTTATGAGACCTACCGATGCATCAAGGGGCTATATCGGTCTCCACCCGTCACTTATTAATTCCAATGCATTCCTCATATGAACAGGTTTAAACATAATATAAACATTCTTATTAAAACTAGCATATCAAATGTAAAAACTTTCTCCATAAACCATGAATGGTATAACAATAACACATCCACAGTCAAACATATCACAAAACATTCAATAAAATATAGAAGTTTTGTATAATAATGAATCATCTTCGAATAAGGTGAAAACCCATCAATGGATGTTGACATAGATGAAATCAAAACTATGTGAGAGAAATATCTCCTTTTTTGAAATCATTTAAAATCACATTATTATAAAATAAATCATTTAATTTGAAAATACTCATATAAGATTTTAATGTAAGTTTCGAATATTTTATAACAACCTAAAATAGTCCCACCCACCATATAAGTTAAAAAACACTCTTACCTTAATTCTGTAAAAAATGGTAAAAAAGTCCTTGTTTGGAAAACGACAGAATGATTCCTTTATAAACGTCTTATAAAAAGTCAAACAAGGGTATAAATTAATTTAACCCATATTCTGTAAAATAGTAAGAATTTTTTGAAATACATTTTAAAGAAACATGGATGATGATGATAAATAGGTCCCAGTAGATAATTATGTATAAACAACCTCGGATAATGAGCAGATGGTGAAATAAACCTTTACCTTATACTTTTCCTTGGTTGAGGGTATGATAACCTCCTTTATAATGGTGAAATAATTTTTATTAAATTATAAAATAATCATATACATTAATATGATATCATATATGATCTTTTAGCATTTATTTGTTAATAATATCTTTGTATTATCATCATTTCTGTTGTTAATGGATTCATTTTTCTTTATATTCGTTGTTATGTGAGCCATATTTGTTATGTATGGGATGTGTATTATTCATATCCAGAATTATATCGTGTCTCTAAAAATTATTTTTAATCATCAAATAAAATTTAGTCTTGAATCAATATGATGAGGAATGAATCTCATCGCGTTCGTGAAGATGGTAATCTGTTCATACGCCCAAGCGACAATATCATTGTTTTGATATTAAAAATATATATAATTTGATGATATACCATATATACAGAATCCTTATCATTTTATATTTATTATTTACATTAATTACACATCATTATTATATTAACCCAAATAATAATGTATTTAATAACAATTACACCACGATGAGGAGATGGTAGGCCGTACATACGCAAGTATGGTGACATGTCATTCAAAGGATGGAAAGAATACATAATATGGTTGTAACATATTTATAATAACCTCAAATTATTTAGAAGATATCGGAGTTATTATTTTATAATGTAAAAAACAAATAACGGAGAATATGAAGCAGAAAATAACTTGAATGAGGGTGGTGAAAACATTAACTCTTCTTCGGGTTCTTCCTTTTGATTTGATAAAAGAGGCTTCATAGGATGGCTTTCTGACTAAAAGAAGGCCTCTAGGATTAATGGATGATAGTATAGAGGGTATTTGGGTAGAGTTTTGCCGAAAAAAAGGATTTTATGGTATGAAGGATTGGTTAGAAGTGGTGTCCTTTTATATGGGGGAGGAGGGGCTGTTTTGGAAAATCGTAAAATATTAATTTATAATAAATCCATATTCGGGTTTTAATGGATTAAAAGTGCACTAATCAAAGTCTATGGTGGTTATGGGTCGAAATTCTTTAATACAATATATTTTAGATAGGTTTGGGTCAATTTATTAAACTTATCATTTAGTTTTAACTCTTAGTTAATTAGTTTGACATTTATCGTGTTGGTTAGTATTTTCATATTATATGGTTAATAAACTTACTACATACTTCCAAGCGACCCCAAAGGGGTCCATTAAAGATAAACCTATCATTATATAAGTCATCTGTCATATACTTAGTTTTTTAGGAATAGAATATGAATTAATAATATAATGTTTGTTTTAAAAACACTTTTATGTCAATTTTGACACTATTTAATAATTTATTTTTTTAAAGTCTTAAAAACTTTATTTATTAAAACATAATTCATTTAATCAATACTAACATGTCATATTAATTAACCAAATCTGTGGATGGCATCAAAACCATCAAATTATATTTATTTTAAAATTTATAAAAAAAATTATTTGATTTATTCATTAATAAGGAAAATACTGCATCATTATTTTGTCATAAATAAATTTAATTATTCAATGTATAAAAATTATAAATAAAATACCATTATGTAGGAAATAGATTTATCTTTCTAATTAATATTTATAGTCCAAAATATAGCATATATAACCCTATTTAAAAATTGTTTTTCTAAAAGTTATATGCTTATGTCATTTTTGTATTTATTTTAACATAATTAATATAAAGTGTCATTATCACTTATAATTGGATCCATGGGGTTCCAAGATCGACCCAAAGATGCCCATGTTCAGACATGTATCAACCAATAGGGTTAGGACACGTTTTAAGGTATTTATTATTATTATTATAATATCATTTGTTTACCCTTATTTACTGGATTTTCTCTTTAACAACGGTAAATAAAATATTTACCAATGTAAATATTCAAAATGTCAAAAAATAAAAGTTATATATCTACATAATTTGTACCACTTGATTCTAAATATAAAATCCATTTTTCTAATTCAAAACACAGAAGTGGAAAAAATTAAATTAAAATAAATTCTCGCTGTCAAAACAAAAAACGTGTTTTTAAGAAATAATAACTATCAAAAGATTGACACATGTTTATGTTTGGTTTAAATGTTAAATTAAGTCCAATGGACAAAATTATATTAAATGGTAAAAATATATTCTAAATTTAATTTAAAATCACTAAAATTCATAATTTATCACTATTAATTATATCGATTAATCAAGTTGTTTTTAATTAAAATTTAGTAATTTTCACTATTCATAAACATATTATAGTTATCCGAAAAGTTCCAAAAATTCACCCTAAGATAATTTAGATATTATGAATCCATAAATGAAGTCCATTTTGAATGATAAAATTTGTAAAATTACAAAAAGTGGATATTATTATTCATAACGGCTAGTTTGAATTGTTGTGGTGTGTGTTAGAACTCGAAGTTGCGTACAACACACACTACTGTATTATTTAAAGAGAAGCGTACCATTTAGGCATGGGGTGTTACAATAAGGGAGACCCAGACTAGTATGATGAGTTTTGAGGAGGAATCCATGGAAGGAGGAACCGACATCCCATCACTCCGTTTCGATCAAGGAGCAAACGCCCATGAACAAAAAGCTGATGTCGCCCCCCTTTGGAAAGTGGGAATGTGGGGCGAAAAGAGAACACCTTTCGCCCTCAAACGAGATGGATGCATACGCCAAGATGAAGGCGTCAAAAACAGAAATGGTGAACCTAACGTGAAGATCTCATCTTCAATATAGAGATTTGTAGCGCTCATGGCATCAATGCATTGGCGTGTCACTGGATCTAGTTATCCGGCATCGGGTCCCACTAAGCAAATAGTGGGATTGAAATGAAACTCACCAGAATATGGGGCAGTAGAACGTTGGACATCCAGTTCTATGACGTTGTCATTGTGGCACCATCTTACCATCCATGGACGACGGGATGGCGCTGGGGCATTGGCTGTCGATTCCTTTTGCTTTCGTCACTGATGAGTTGATCTCCCTGCTCTCAGCAATCAAGTAGATGCTCCAGGGACACAATCAATACCTTCCCATTGATGAAGGTGAAGGGTAAGTGCCATCATGGATGTTTTACGTGGCTACACCTCTCCCACGACAGCCTCTACATCTACGACAATGGATCTCCCGCACCCACTCTCCCCATTTTAGGTCATTCAACGGAGGGTAATAAATGACCTCGTGCACTATTATGAGGAGTAGGGAATAATCCCACCCCAGGATATGGTCCACCTAGATATGGAGGCGTCTATGCCTCATCTTCAACGTCACCCCTGAGGGATGCACAGGGAGCCGATGCTCCCCACACCGACGTACTACCGTTTCAGGTGCTTCTCCCAGGAAAGATTTGACAACTCCCTTCCTTACGTTGATGAGGTTGGTGACGTCCGGCCTAGCCTGGCCAATGTAAACTTATAGGGGCTCCCAGAGAGGGCTCCCACTCATCTCCGTCAGTTCCACCATGTGGTATTGATGGATGAGGAGCATTTAAGCTACGTACCTCCACCACCGGCCCCGGTTCATCCGACACGACGCCAGCATCATGCGCAAGCTTAGGAGGATGCCTGCTATGGGGCATCAATGTCGACAGCTACTATGGCCTGATCCACTGCCGACACATAACATTAGTTCCCTTCATTCACTGAGCAGGGACACTCATACACCCGACTAGGATCGAGGCCCCAACTGCCACACAGGCTGGATGGGTTGACTTTCTTGGCTGCTGGCACTAGCAGTGGCCACCGTGAACCAACCTGCAGTGATGCCACCATGTAAGAAGGTCCTCCTCGTACCACTACATTAGAGAACATTGTCCATACCCACTTCAAGGCTCAGCATGGAGGTCTTCCATGTGCCACCCCCAATCCAAATGAAGGTCATCCCCACCATGGTGATACTCGGCACAGAAGACTCTCATGATCCCATTACTCTTGGTATGGAGTCATTCCCCCTGCCCCCGATAGCCGGGGTAGGGAGATTGCAATCTGTTCTCACGTCAACATGGGGATCCTCCCCATGTCCTCTCAGCAATGGGTGAAGGTCCTCTTCACCTCAGCAACCAAAGGGGTGAAGTCCATCGTCGTGCCACCTGCACCCATCATGGGGGTCTGCCCGTGTTCAGCTAGACCGGTACAAGGACCCCCTCATACTGAGGTCACCTCAGAAAGCAAGCATGGAGGCCCTGACCCTGCTTCTTCTAGGTCCAGTGGACATCTTTCCTACTCTAGTGCTATTAATGGAGGTCCTCCACATGTCCCCTTAGACATTTGTTCAGGTGCTCTTCGCACCCCAGCTTTATTGGGAAGAAACCCTCTCCATCCAAGCACCAATGCGGCCGAAGGACCTCGTGTCAGAAATATACCCTATCCTGAGGAGCCAAGTTGGGGCAGGAAGGTAGGTCATCACCCCCATAAGAGGAAATCATGTAAGGTCCAGACAGAGATCAAACCAGTCCACTTCTCAGACTCTAAGGAGGAGTAAGACTCAAGGTGAGAACCCTCCTCCTGCCCATTTGGGTCAAGGGTTTGGGCAGGGATGAGGCGCATCAGCCTGGTGCTCCTAGAATGTGAGGTCCATCGGATTCATGCCTCCCTCAACATGTATATTCCAGAGGATTAAAGTCTTGTGACCCCACAGGTTACGGTCGTGAAATCACCACCATCATCACCAGAAGTGCTCTATACCTCCACAAGAGATCAAAAAGAGCTATTCTGGGGACCAATGATAGGTGAGTAGCATCGGGTCCTATCCCTAGTAGTCTTAGCCTATGAAATGGGAACATTATCCAGTATACAATCTTATCGTGACATAGCTTCCGGATCGCTAAACTCTTCGAGAGACAGCCCGAGATTCGGCGGCCAATCAGCCCGTTATCCATACTTTCCACTGGCCAGCCCGTTGTCCCAGCGGTCTTCCAGAGAACTGCTGCTTGTTCCTCAGCCACCCCTTGTGGAAGAGTGGGGAAATCAAGGGAAAAACCCTAAATCTGAGCTAAGTTGTTTATGGAACATCCTCACAGTGGACCATTTCCCTGGGATATTGTAGCCTTTGGCAGCACCGAATTTCTGCATACTGGAATTCGTCACTCCGGAGGAAGTTGAGTGTTTCCACCACACCCTCTAGGTGATTCATTTTAGTCATCATCATCAGCATATGGTTTTTTCAAGGAGACAAACATATTTCCAAGACATCAACGATTAATGTCATCTGGTCAATTTGGTCGGACTCACTGTGGCCCAGCGCAGCATGTCACCAGGTCGCCATGAGGCCCTCCAGTAGCAATGTGTTCTAAGTGTCAAGGTACATTATAAATTTTTCAAGGAGGATACCCCACATGTCCAAATCCATGGTCGGGGTAGTATGCTTCCCTCCTATTAATTCTTATTTAGCGGCAACCCGACTTTCTAGGCGGCATCAATGACATGCCCTCGGGAAGGGTCATGGTCTACATGTCTGACATAGTGGAGGAGGATGAAGAGCTAGATATTCATGATGGAGTCTTAACCCTGAGGTCATGAAACCTCTATTGGATCCATCGGGAAGGACTACTCTTCATAAATGGAACCTACTTGGTCTCCCTATTCCCAACAAGGCATTAGTACTCAGCAGGAATTCTAGTAAGGGAAAAGAGCTTGTCGGAGATACAAAACACTCCAAATCATCCACATTAATGCAGAAGATGGAGGAGAACCACGAGAAGGCCACATTGTTCCAACAACTTGCTCGGAAGAAGAAGTTGGTCGATGAACTCCTGGCTGAACACGCCGCGGAGCGACGCCCCGACTACTGCAATCCCTGGACAGTACAACAAGGGAAAGAACAACTTTCACTCAGCGGGAAACCACCAAGAAACCCTGATCATGATGCTACTACAGATAGGGTTGAAGTCGTAGCTCTTGGAAAGAGGGTGAGGTATTTCTCTCCAAACCCTCCGGAACGACTCAACAATCAAAGGATCCTAACTCAGGTTCCCCTAGCTTCCCCGCAGGTCGCTCCACCAGCTACTCCACGAGAAGCTGATCCTATCTATCGGGTTGAATAACCCGCCAACATGCTCATAGTTAGAGATATCGGTAAAGACAGGGACCCCTGCCCAGATGATCTAATGGCCGCACTCATTTCCCACATGGAGGTGTTTGAAAAACAAAAGGTGTCAATCACACCTGTTGGTAAGCCATACCTAGCTTGGGTGGATGATATGTCGACGCCTCCGAGTTTCAAGAATCCCACCTTCTCCACCTTTAATGAGATAGTGGACCCACCATAGCACCTGGACCACTTCAACTCAAGGTGTGGGCCCATGTTAGGGATTCCAACACAATAGGAGACTGCCAAGATCTACTTTTTTGTTCTGACGTTGGGGGGGGGGGGCGACATTCGTCTGGTACATCCAGCTCCATGTCAGATCTGTAACCAGTTGGGTAGACCTTTGCATGAAATTCCTCTACTAGTTCAATTCCACCACATAAAAAACAAGTATCAAATACCACTTCATATACAACCAAATGCATGATAATCGAGTTGAAGACTTTATAGCCTGGTGGAAGGGGCTCACAAACTCCCTTGACATGCCACTAACTCAGGATAAATTACTGATGATGTGCATAGGAAATGTCAATACGGAGAGGGTTCCCTCTATAATAACCCAAAACTACCATGGAGGATTCCGAGACATCTATGATAAGGCCCATCACCTAGAAGAACCCCATAACAGGCCAACAAGGAAAGTCTATAGCCTCTCAGAATTCCCGTGAGAAGGGATGTCAGAGTCGAGCTTGCCGTAGTGGACCAATTAAAGGTCACAACAATGATGGAGTTATTACTAGTGGGTCCACCTTTGAAACCTATCAGAGGCCCGCCACCTCAGCCAGAGCCCCCAGCATAGCAGCGCACACCTCAAAATTAGAAGGCACCTCCCCGTAATGCATCGCCACCACCCGGGCAAGACAATCAGGGCCTGCCTCCTCGACAAGCTCCTCCAGCCTCTCGTCAGGGCCATGCTCCAAGGACCCCCTTCCCAAACAGAAGAAACTGGACCTAATCGTTCACCGAGAATCAGGTTCCCAGCTATTTCAGAAGTTCCTTGGAACAAGGGATTATACATTTTCTTGAGTGCATAAGGCTAGATGTGATGAATCTCACTGATCATCCCCACTACATCCCCTATCATAAGATCCTAGGTCACACCCTCAAGTAGTGATATGTGTTAAATGATTGGATTAAAGACAAGGTTGATAACAACATAGTCAGGATGGGTTCAGCTCCTACACAAGTGGCATGTGTCTTCGTAATGCCAGACAGCAGCAATGACGATGAAGGTGAGTGGCAGTAGGTTTCTATCCAAGAGTCATGGAAGTATGATGACTGGATGGATCAAAAAACAGTCACTCGTGCACATGGAAACATTCAAACATTCCTAAATCAGTCAGATCCCTCAAAAGCTGCAGCTACTACTTCTGCATCGTCATCTCAGCTGGCCTCTTCCCATAAGAGCAAGCATCAGCGGCGTAAGGGAAATCAATGCGCCCCACCAATGCCATCATCATCCCGCACTCTCTGTGACTTCATGCCTCTAGAGATGGGGATTACTCCCAGAATCTCCCCAGTGGGGTATGACTCTTCAAGTTATAGTCCTGGGTACATTTGGTTAATACTAAGGGGTTGGTAAGCCCCTACATGATTCCTGACGAAGGGGAGCACCTGGCAAACCTCCCCAACTTCCCTAGATGATGCAATCGTCGGCAGAGTCACGACCATATGGGTCGTCAGGGCGCATCTGTTGGCACCTCTAGAAAGGTCGTCCATTCCACTAAGACCAGACAGTAGGCCCAATGCAGAACTCAGCACGTGCAGCGTTTTCATCCCGTGTCATTAGGCCCGCCTCCATCACCGTTTGTGCTACTGAATCTGGCAGAGCTACCTCGACCATGCCACGACCAGCCTCTCCATACTACAGGACAATCATAGTGATCCATTCCTCATCCATTAGCTACTCTCCTGACTTCTACTAGTGAACAACATGACATGACCAGCACCAGCTAGCCGCCGGTCCCTCCGGTGGGTCCCACCCTACCTCCTATCATAGAGCGGCCTCCTGTAAGTAAAAGTTCACACATAGCATGGAAATATGATATTCTTAAGAACCTTTCTAGAATCCCAGTGGGGCTTTCCATCCTCCAGGTACTTAACTGTCGTCCGATACGTGTGAGGCCCTTGCTGAGGCCTTAACAACCCCCCCCCCCCAGTTTGAGACGGAGGTAGTAGCTCTAGAAGAATTTCAGGATGAAGCGGTCAAGAATGTTGAATGATAGGCTGTTATTTCATTATATGGAGAGGATTTAGGATCTCCCATATATGGGAACATCCTCCCATTTTACATCACGAAACAATTTAATGGCATGGAGGTTCGACGCTGTCTCATTGACACTGGCTCCGAGATCTACCTTATCCCGACACGGATGCTACGGAATCTGGGGTTATCCGAATATGACCTGACTCCCTCTGATATAAGGATCATGGGATACGACAGGACCGGGCAGACCCTTGCCGGCAAGATACTTTTGAAGACCCGGTTCGGTAGCCTTGTTTCTAGTACGGAGTTTATGGTTATCTCCCAAGACACCACGTACACTGCACTGATAGGTAGACCATAGATCCACCTACCTATGGTGGTCCCCTCGTCATATCACCAATGCCTCAAGTACACTGTTAATGGTCGTGTAGGAGTACTCCAAGGTAATGAATCTCCTTTCACCTCCTGTAAAGCTCTCTACCTAGATTCCAACTATTACAGGAGCAAGGATAAGCCGATCCAGGCCAGTGAGGTCGAACCCGTCGCGGTTGCAACTGACCCTTGGGTGGGTCCGGATGACACTTACGTCATTCCGATCCATCGATTAGAGGCCACAACCCCTGATGTGGGGCAATGTTTTGTTGTATTTGTTATTATAGGGAAGAATGTTCCCATGTCCAAGAAACGATTGAAAATCACCTCGTAATCCTACAGAAACCAGGCTCTAGTGATCCAAGAGCTTCCAACCCCCGTATGGTGTCAGGATGTCTGCCCCATGGAAACGGTAGTACGCTATACGTGTCTATTTCATCATGATGGAATTAATTGGCTCAAGAAGACATGCCACTATTGCTTTGATATCATCTAGCGTGGCCTATTGGGCCGATGGAAATATGAGATCAGATCGACTGCCTTCATTACTATGGTTTTAGTAGCACGTGAATCTCCCGATAAGTTTTCCACTACTATCTAGGCTAGTAACAAACTTCCATAGGGATCTCTTGACCCATAGGAAGCTTCACCCTCTGGAAATCCTTCATCCAAAATCAAATAAGAGGATCTAGAGTATGTTACCCATGCCTTTGAAGAAGGAATCTCCACCACGATCAATAAACTGGTACAGGTGAACCTTGGTAGCAAGGTAGACCTAATACCCACATTGAGTGGTGACACCATGTCCCTCGAGGAGTAGAAGCATTACATATATTTCTGGAAGCAACATCATGATGTATTCACCTTGATACATGACTAGATTCCAGGACTAGATCTGTAGGTAGTCATCCACTGCCTTGGTCTCCCTACAAATCATCACGGGTTCAAGAATCCCCCAAGAATGATGCACCCTTATCACGGTTCCATGTTAGAGGGAGACGTGCACTAGCTTATCAGAGCCAACTTCATCAAGGAGGTGCAGTACCCTAGGTGGCTAGCCAACATTGTGCCAGTCAGGAAGAAGAACAGACAGATTTGAGTCTGCATCGACTTCCAGAATCTCAATCATCACTTTCCGAAGGATGAATTTCCACTTCTTGTGATGGAATTTCTGATTCATTTTACGGTTATATTTCAGGCTAGGTCATTCATGGATGGGTACTCTAGATATAATCATATCCAGAAGGCCCCTAAGGATGATGATTCTACAGCTTTTAGGGTGACATAAGATAAGTTCGGTTACCAAGTTATGCCCTTCGTCCTAATGAATGCAGGTGCCACCTATCAGAAGGTCATGCACCACATATTCAAGACAATCCTCAGGACATTGGTGGAATTCTATGTGGAGGATCTAATGGTAAAATCACACCAGTTCTAGGACCATATCTTGGAGATTGAGAAAGTGTTTGGCTTCCTCTGTTCTTATCACTTTAAGATGATCCCATTGAAGTGTGCCTCTGGGGTCACCACTGGGAAGGTCCTTGGATTTGTTGTTAGGTACCGGAACATCGAGATCGACCCAGAGAAGATCAGGGAAATCAGACATATTCCTCCCCTAATAAATATTCGGGTGATTCAAGGTTTCCAAGTCCACTTAACCTACAAACACCGATTCATTGTGAATATGGTCGGAAAGTGTAATCCCTTTTCTCTGATCATGATGAAAGGATCCGCCCGTGAGTGGGATGTAGAGTGCCAGACCATGTTTGAGGAAATCAAAAAGTATCTACTTCAGCCTCCAGTCCTGATTCCAACCTTCTATGAAAAGCTGGTGGTCCTTTATGTGACAACCCTAGAACGATCCCTTGGCACCCTTCTAGCCCAAAATAACAATGAGTTGATAGAGAACAGCCTCTACTACCTCATTCGTATGCTCATCAATACGGAGACAAGATACGCCCCCATCCAAAAGAGCTTCCATACACTTTTATTTTCCATGAGAAAGTTGTGACACTACTTGCAACACCACGAGGTAAAGATGGTGTCCTAGGTAGTCTCGCTGAAGTACATTTCAAACCTCCCCATGATGACCAGCCATCTAGTGCGGTGGGCAGCAATCCTCCAACAGTTTGACATCAAGTTCGTCCCTTAGAAAGCTATTAAGGGACAAGCATTTGCAGTTTTTCTAGCTACCCATCCGAACCCTGCTAACCATTCCCTGGATCTGTGTTATCCCAATGAGGAATTCATCTCAGAATATCATGTCATCCCAGGTTGGTATATGCACTTTGATGGTGCTTCCCAGAGCCTCGCCAACATGAGACTCGATGATCCCAGGATCAACTAGGTGGGCCTGGGTATTGTGTCTATTACCCTGACACAAGCCATCCTGTCGTACTCATTCCTATTTTTGGAAGGCTTCACTAACAACGAGGCATAATAACAGGATCTTATCACTAGACTAAAGCTTTCCCTCGAAATCATTGTTCCCTATTTTCATGTGAAAGGGGATTCTGAACATGTAATCTATAAAATCAATGGTGATATGTCGTCAGAATTCTAGAGCTCATACCATGTTTCGAGCGCACCCACCAGCTAATGGCCCAGTTTCCTTCTCGGATGGTATTTTCCCATGTCCATCGATCTTATAACGGTCAAGCTGATACCCTGTCTGGCCTGTCTACATCAGTTACAAAACCCGAGGAGGATGAAATGATTATACATGTGGCACATCAGAGAGTCATTGCTCTTGTCACCCAAGATGATGACGATGAACTACGATTAAGCCATCATACTACTGGAGCCTCCACGTTGGGACCCCCAAGTTCCTCAGATGTAGTGGTTGTAGTGACCTCTTATTGGAGAGACCCCTTTTTCGAGTATCTCCAAAATGGTTACCTCCCTGCTGATCCGGCCGTGTGCAAGCGAATCCGACACCGCGTGCTACAGTTTACTCTCTAGAGTGGTCCCAGTCTTTAGTAAATCCTCTACAATCATGGGTTCATTTTTTTCTCCTCTTTTGCATCCAAGGAGTCGTGATTTCTTAGGTCGTGCAGGATTTTCATGCCAGGTTTAGTGAAATCCACCAGACTGGGCCAAAGCAATCCCATCATATCCAGAGACTCGGAGACTTTTGGCCTTCCATGATTCATGATTGCATCGAGTTCACCAAGAGAAGTCACACATGCCAATTTCATGCTAGCTTCTTGCATCGGCTGCTAGAAACTCTCACCTCTAACATGTACTCTTGGTCATTCGCTATATGGGGACTCAATGTCTTGGGACCATATATACCAGTGATAGCTCGCCAGCGCAGGTTCATCCTAACCACTAGAGATTTCTTTTCAAGTGGGCATAGGTGGTTCTTCTCAAGGAGGTCAAGGCTTGTTCAATCATTGACTTCTTGAGCTTCAATATAATCTACTGATTTGGAGTTCATCACACCATCCTCACCGATAATGGCACCAACATCTGAGTAGTCGAGCTGAAGAAATTGTATGCCAAGTTCAACATCCTTTCGAACCATACCTCCCGCTACCAAACACAAGAAAATGGACAGATTGAGGCATTTAACCCAACCCTCTCTAAAAATTTACAGAAAATGGGTTTTCAGAATAAGAAGAGTTGGCCGGACATGCTCCCCACCACCCTCTAGGCTTATCGAACAATGACTCATAATTCCACCCAGGTTACCCTATATTCCCTGGTGTACAGAGCTGGGACATCTTTCCCATCGAGATCCAGTTGAATTCATTATGCACATTGGTCTATGATCAACAGGCACAAGATAAATTAGCTGAAATTCATCTGGCCAAATTGGATGCACTTGATGAGAATAGGCTCTGTGCCCTGCACAATCTGGAAAGACACCAGAACATGATATCTAGGGAGTTCAAAAAAATGTTCATCTCTGGTCCTTGAAAGGTGACTTGTTATTGGACCTCAAGAAACCTATTATCCAGGGCTGGAAACAGCCCATGTTGGAGCCCAAATGGGAAAGAATTTACATAATTCACAGGGTTTACCCCAATGGTGCAATCTCCTTGGTGACCATGGATGGTGAGCGTATAACTCACCCCACCAATGCCATGTTTCTCAAGAATTACATTTCCGGAGCCTATTGGTCCTACATGACCTTAAACTGGATGGTCCCGCATGACCATAAAATTCCGGATAGTCGCGCATGACCCTAAACATTATGATGGTCCCTCATGACCCTGAACTGCATGATGGTCTGGCATGACCCATAATTGCATGGCGGTCCAGCATGACCTTAAACTCTTTGGTCCTACATGACTGTAAACTATAAAATATCCCGCATGACGTTAAAATGTATGTTGTCCTACAAGACGTTAAACTGCACCGTCAGAACTGCATGTGGCTTGATTCCCATCCACATGGGATACATTGGAACGCTAAAGCTTTCGGTCTTGCGCTCATCCCCAGACTCCTCTCTTGTACTATTCCCCCTTGGGTATATTTCTCTTGGAGAGTCCATGCATGATATGTTATATGCTTCTTTATCCCCAATCATGTCAAGATTATGAAGATCACACCTTATGCCCACACCCCATTCTTCTATCCTCCCACACCCTCACTTTATGACGCTAAACTACATGGTCTTTAAGAACTGTGTATGGATTGATTCCCATCCTTATGGGATACGTAGGAATGCCTGAAAATTTTGCCTATCAGCCCAGCCCAAACGACAGAATCTCCTCTCTGGTCA
Organism: Viscum album; assembly: GCA_963277665.1. Taxonomy (NCBI): domain Eukaryota; kingdom Viridiplantae; phylum Streptophyta; class Magnoliopsida; order Santalales; family Viscaceae; genus Viscum; species Viscum album. The sequence goes on from OY728151.1 coordinate 862,321,756, forward strand.
AGACATATGGTGAGGTGTAGAATTTTTCCCCAATTCATGGTGAGCTTATCTCGATCCCGCCATACGTCCCACTGCCTAGAGGTATTCTCCATTTTCACTGGTGGGCAAATCTATGATTCACCCACTACTTTGATTAGGACTTCGTCATCATTATTGTTTATAAGGGCCCCCGAATGGAATGGATGCTAGGTCTAAGGGCTATCCTACCACTTCAGGCCAATTCCCTCAAGGATGTTGAGCTACAAGCCCATACAAGTCCCACGTTTCCAATAGGGTCAGTGGTCGATGCTCATTTTTTTCCCAGTCCAGGACACTATAGGGACGCTATGTTTCGAACACTGTCAACAACTATCATGTGTCATTAGAACCACCCCATGATTTCCCAAACATTGAGTTTAGTGGTTCATTATGCACCGTTGTATCTCCAATTGGCATACTCCCTTTGGGGGATGCTAGTTATGGGCTTGTACGATGTGTTATTTGATAATGGCCCCATTCGTGCCGGGTTACTCGATGTACCATAAAAATCCCCAGATGAAATACCTTATCCATACTCTCATCCTCATTGCAATATGTTAAACTACAAACTGGTCAGGACATACCATCTGAGGCCCATCCTTAGACCCCTTGGAATTTTCAGGCCCCTGGCCTAGGTTCACTCTTACGAGATTATACGGTATGGTATGGGATTACGTCCCCATTTCATTCGGGTTACTCACCGCATCGTACACCTCCATTTTTGGGGTATCCTACCCCTTTCATCAACCTCACCGTAAGACGTTTAACTGCGAATTGGCCAGGACTTACCACCTGAGGCCCAGCCTCAGGCCCGTTGGCCTATTCGGGCCCCAGCCTAGGTTCAATTTTACGAGATTTTATGGTGTGGTATTGGATTACATCCTCATTTATTTAGGGTTACTAGACGAAACATAAACCTCCCTTGTTTGGGGTATCCTACCCCTTTTTCGTCCTCACTACGAGACGTTAAACTGCAAATTGACTGGGCCTTCCCATCTGAGGCCCAACCTCGGGCCCCATGGCCTTTTCGGGCCCCCGATCCAATTTCATATTTTGGGATATACGGTGTGGTATGGGATTATGTCATAATTCACGTCGAGTTACTCGTGGTTCCATACACCCCCCTAGTTAGGGTAACTTACCCCTATGTTTGATTCCAGAACTATGTATGGCTTGATCCCCATCCTCATGGGATACAAAGGACCACCTGAGTATCTCGCCTTTGGATCCAGCCCCATCTTGGCCCATTGGCCCACATTCCCCAAAAGAGAGAAATATATGATGTGGTATGGGATTCTGTTCTCACTCACATTGGGAGTTGTAACAACCATTCCATTTACCTCCTCCTCCAAGGAGTTTTTTATCCCCTTGTGCTATCCTCGTCTTTTCAAATAGTCTGCTCTCATGATGAGCCCCTCTTCCCTCTTCGGCGATTCACCAATGTGCCTAAGGGGACTCTGGTTCAGTACCTGGAATGTTGGACTACCCGGACATGCTTTTACCCATTTTTCAGGCTTCGTGTTCTCCCCCATTAGGGCTTCCATCACCTTCCACATCCAAAGTGACCCCTGAATGGAATGGATTCTCGGACCAAGGTCCCTCCTACCATTATAGGCCAACATCTTCAAGAATTATAAGAAAAAAATAGATACAAGTCCCACATTGCGAATATGGCCAGCGTTCAATGCTCATTTGTTTTTCCCCATTTCAGACTAACGTGATATGGATTTTGTGTTTCGAACACGATCAACATTTATCATCCATCGTCACACCAACCCCATTATGTCCAAAATTTAGGTTACAGAATTCCCATCCTTCTCCACCCCATCATGTCCATGATAAACATCAAAACACTAGGTACTATTCCATAGTGTGGATCTGCATGTTAAGAAGAAAAAACCTTGATTAGGCAATCATTTGGGGAACCACTGATTCCCCCTTTGCATGTATTACACATATTGCAAGTACCTTATCCACCCTTGTTTCCTACACCATATTTGACTCACGTAGAAATATGGATTGGGTTAAGGTCCGCCTTTACATGGGACAATCCTGTTTCTCAACTATATGATATCTAAGGCATTAGACTATAATTTTTTCATATTGCCCCATTTTGAGAACTAAATATATCTTGATTCCCATCCTCATGGGATACGTAGGAACACCTTGACATCTCATCTTCAGGTCAAGTTTAGTTAAGAGCTTGTCTCTCCTACTTCCTTCCCTCTTACCTCTTTTTGGAACCTTTTCCTGTGGTTTATTTTTGAAAATCACGCATGGTGTGGTATGAGATTATGTCTTCATTCACGTTGGGTAAGCATTATTTCTCTGTCCCCATTACCTATTGAACCTCATATCTTTTTCCGGGACGTATGACTTTAAACTATGTTTTCTAGTCCACGTAACATTAAACTACTACATCTATGCCGCACGACATTTAAATACATGGTTGGTCCTATAACCTGACCCTAAACTGTGATAATATCATCCCGGCTTTACGACGGAAAGCGGAACTGCATTTTTTTGTCCCCTCCCAAGGGGATGTCATGTTTGGTATCAGTTATATACCATGATATTTGTCAATGCCTGCGTACGTCTTGATTCTGGTGGCCATGATGAGACCTTTTGTCCAAGGTCCATCGCATTAAAAAAACACACTCATTAATCCTAAAGGAAAAACAAGATCTATCAAATTCCACTTCTTTTTGTGCATGGGCCAGACCCACAAACCTCATTATACTCAGCACATGTAACCCAGCATGCCAATTTTAGAACTACATGCGACTTGATCCTCATCCACATGGGGTACGTAGGAACTTCCATGCACTTTTCCTCGGGCCTACCTTAAATTTTTTTTCCCATCCCTTGACTGAAAACCTACCTAGGGAACATGTGGTGGTCAGAACCCCAGGTTCCCATTCACGTAGGGTTTTATAATTACCCCACTATGTGTCTCCCGCATTTCCTTCCATCCATGGTCTGATCTCTAAGACCTAAAACTATGATCTCTTACAGAACTACGTATGTCTTGATTCCCATCCTCATGGGATACGTAGGAACGCCCAGGAATCCTTCCTTGGGGTCTAGCCCCAGGAATCATCAATTATATTCCTCCTCATTTCAGGCCCCCTGGTCTGACCCCTTGTGGGGAACCATTTAACTGTGGTTGTGCCCTGAACTAGTTTGGGATGCCCCACAGTGTCATTGGGAAGCGAAAACTCCCTCACCAGAGAGGTACTGTCTAAAAGTAGGAATAATCCTTGATTAGACTGATGCACTCCTCCAATGTGATTCCTCCACAGTGGCGTAATGTTATGAATGTTGGAATCCAGATGAACAACCCATCACTCCAATCTCCATGCTATGTGTGCCCGTTATTCTGATCCTCACCCTATTTCTTGTCCAGAGAAACCCCCTAATAGCAAAGATTCAAGGCTTATGGCTCACCTACTATCCTATGATACCATTCTAGAAGACTAATGAATGACATTTCGAGTCAGCCCCGTTTTTCGAACATGGTCAGCTGTCGGTCCCCATTTGTTTTCCCCATTTCTGGATAACACAATAAGGTTATTGTGTTTCAAATATGGTCTAAAGTCATTCTTAATTTTCATGCCATCACCTATGTGTTTCCAATCCTGGGAATTTTGATTCCCACATTCCACCCTCCCTGTTCGGATTTATTACAGCGCCCCTGGCGTTACTCCGTTCGTGCACAAGAGCACATATGGAAAACGGTAATTCGAGTGTTCTAAGAGCATCGTTCTTTTGTTAGGTCCGTCTCTTATCTTTCTAGGAATCTGAATCGGTTGTTCGAACATCATATTCCCAATGCTTTCTTGACACTCTTATATTCAAAACAATGTAATGGTCCGAACATACATTGATTCTAACATTGGGTATGACCCACATGAGCTTAAGAATGAATTGGTATTTATTTTAGAATCACAGTTAAACTCATTAAACCAAATGAACAAGTAAATGAGTCTATCCATACACTTATCCATACATGATCTTCGTAACAAGAATAAGTAATGAGAAATGAGTTTCTAAGATCGTCCAAAACATGGGCCTTATAGGTCAGCTTCATGGATGGATCGCTCCAGTGCCGCTACCCATTGGATGGTGGCCTCCAGGATTACTTCCTACCTATTGAGGACACTCTCTTCATCAGTGGCTGCAAAGTGCAGTCTATTGACCCTAGCCCATGCCTACACCAGTTCAGAATGATGTCTAGTTATTTGGTGACATGCTTCCACAGGTTGCTCTTGGGCATCTGCCAACTGGGTCCTCAACTGCTCCACAAACTCAAAATAGTTTGTGATGAATATCATCATCTCATTCACCTATTCTTTATTATGTCAGACCTATTTTTATTCCTTGATGAACACTTGGGTACTCCCTAACTCCTCTCGACACTAGGAAACGTCGGAGTGTCGGCTGCTCTCACGAAGCTTCTCAGGCATGTAGTCACGGATTGTTGAACGAAGGTGCTGAGCATCCACCCCTCCAGGATAGAGGAAGCACATCCAGGATTGAAGTCATCCCATCTGTTTCAGCCAATCTGTCTGGGGATGACCAAGAAAGTGCTTGGTGCAATTCCACCCTTTGCGCTGTGTCATTCGTCTCTCCTCACCCACCTCTGAGTTAGAATCATCTATCTTCTCAGGGTCTGTAGGCTAATTTTCGTGGATGGCAGCCAACAGACCAGTGGTAGGGTCTTCCTTCGGCGCCCCTCCCACGGGGTTGGGTGCTTCAATGCTAGGGAAATTGTCTGCTCTCGCCTCAGTCTCTGTATCTCCCTCTCCGACTTCCATCCCTACCCTGACTTGAGTACTGATGATGTCCACCGCTCTCTACTCACCGAGTGTCAGGGCCAGCTCAGTTTGAGAAGTGTGCACTGAATGGGATGGCACAATTTCCATTGAATCAATTGTGGATGACCCGGGTTCAGTAGCCCAACGAGACTCCAATGATGGGATTACTACACAAACAATGAACACCCAGATCAATTGATATCTATAATGGTAATTAGCGGACATTGAAGTAATGAACCTACAAGATCCCAAAGAATCAGCCTTCGTTGTTCTAGCTGCTACAGGAGCTGCCATTATAGGTGATCCCTCAGTGCTTTTCATCTCAATAAGGGGTTTCGCCTCCCCGCCTTGTTCTATCGGTTCCACCTCCCCTTCAATTGGAGACTCTGGATCGGCACCCATATGCATTTGAATTGTATAAGGAGATCTAATTTAGGGCTAAAAAATGATGAGGGGAAATGATAGATAAGGGCTGAAATATTCCTTGTGTAGTTCAATTTTATCCACATGAGAGCCTAGGATCTCGCCACTCTTATGGATACTCCCTTGGTGGGACTCCCCCTGAGACCCTCCACCTTTAGGCTCACCTTCTTCTTGTTGGATCGAATATATAGATATGTATGTCTATTAGATGGAACAATACAAGAGGGGGGGGGGGGGTGAATTGTAGGTTTAAAAACCATTAGAGTTTTAGCACTGAAGAGATTAGTTTAAATGATCTTAAACTAATACAAATACAAACACCCACAATTGTATTGAATATAAAAGGTATGATGTAATGCAATACTAATGAAATGTAAAACAATTGTATTCAAGATGAAAATAATAATCAGAGTAATATAAAAATGAATGATTCTACCTTAAAGCATATAGAATCAATCAATACAATATGTAATTGAATGGATGTAATTGAAACAATTACAAATGTATAAGAGATAGAAAAGGATACAAAACAATTTCCTTTCTAATACAGATAGTTGCGGAAATGTAAGAGAATTACAATTCTTTTAACCCAAAGAGAAGGGTTATACATTCACCTAGGATAAAAGGTCTGTTGCACCATCACCTTGGTGAGCCCTCGATATGATGATCGGAACGTATGTCTGCCTATCCCCGGCAGCCCTCGATAGGATGATTGGAACGTCTGTATGCCTATCCCCGGCAGCCCTCGATACGATGATCGGTCCATCCGTCTGCCTATCCCTGGTAGCCCTCTATTTTGTAGGTAATAATCACCTCTATATTTCAATTACTTGAAAGCCCTCGATACGATGATCGGGACGTCTGTCTGCCTATACCCTGCAGCCCTTGATACGATGATCGGACGCACAAGGCACAAAGCATGAGAGAAGTCATAGCATCTCTCTCTAGATCTTGATAGAAGCAAAGTATCACAGTTGTATCACGCTTGTTCATAGATTTTTGTTGTTCTCTCAGCTTAAAATGACCTCCTATTTATAGTCCTCAGGTTCCAACGGTCATATCTCCTCCAACGGTCATATTTCTTCGAAAAACTCGGAGGGACTTGGAAACCTAGAATCATAATAGTCATATTGAAACAGAAAGCACAACATCGTTTTGATTAGTTTGTAACTAACTCAACGACATCATATTGGTTAGAACAAGATTTCTGAATAAGATAATCAAGAGTACGATTTAAATGAAGCAAGTGTTTTTGAAAAAGTACCAAAACAAGTATGTAATAAAAGATATGAGAATATGAGTTAATGCAATTTCCATACTCATTACGATCAGCATTGTACGATTGGCATGGTCAGTATGATTAGTATGATAAGTATGATATGAATAGTCAGTACGATCATCATGATCAGTACGATTATCCTGGTCAGTACGATCAGCATGATCAGTACGATCATTATGGTCAGTACGATCAACATTTTATGATTGGCATGGTCAGTATGATCAGTATGATCAGTAAGATACACATAGACAGTACGGTCAGCAAGATCAGTACGATATGATAGACAAGGTTAGTAGGATTAACAAGACATTTGTGTTTTCCAAAACAAAACATAGAAGTTAAAAGAGGACTTTTGACTCAACAATCTCCCCCTTTTTGGAAATCAGAAATCACAAAATAAAAACTAAAAGAAATTCTTATCTCCCCCTGAGTTATTGGAAACTCTTCTGAATAAGAAATTGAATACAACTAACTCCCCCTTAGGTTTGGACTTTCCTAAGGATTGTATTCGTAGTTTTTCCTCAAGAGTGTTTTAAAGCATTCTCCCCCTTTATAAAACATTCTCCCCCTTTAAAAACATTCTCTCCCTTTGTAAACATTCTCCCCCTTGGTGATTTACAAAATGAAAGGGGTAATCATGAATTGTCTGAAGGAGTTAGAAAATAAACACAACACAATGGGTAAAAGAAATTTCATTACGATAACAATCAACAATATACATGAGAACAAATACATGTCACTTGTTATCTATTTCTTTCTCCTTTATTGATCAACTCATGAAGAACCAACTTCAACTTTTTGATCTCCTTCTTGTCTTCAGAAATAGCATCACCCTGAGACCGGAGAAGGTCTTGTTGATCAGCAAAGAGTTGATCCTTATTTCTGATAGTCTCCTCCTAGACTCTGATTACTTCTTCAAAGGTATCAATTCTGTCTTGAAGATTCTTGTTATCTTTGGATAACACAGAATTTGGTTTCTTCAATAAATCCATTTCATCCTTGAAAGATGAAACCTTTGAGAATTCAGATTGAAAAGCATTCATTCTCTCTTCCAAGTCTTTTACTGAAGGAACATCGGCTCTTTGAGAAGAAAAAAGATTCAACCTTTCCACCGTTTCTCAATCAAGCTTATTGAATGCAATTGCAAGCTCATTTGACAGCCTTCTTATATCATCAATTGCTATCTCATGATCATTGATTGAGCTCTCTATTTTGTACGAACACTTGGTCATCTTGTTGCAGGCCTTCTTATGAGCAGCTGAACTTTCTGAAAGAACTTAAATGTCGGCTTAAACTGACAAAACTTTCATTCATAATTCTTTTACAGATCCAAACTTCTTATTTTGATTGTAAGTAATAATATCAATCTCCGTTTCTAGCCTGGGGAAATATGGAATGGTCTTCTCAACCCTTCTCAAAACATGGACAATATAATCACTCTTCTTGAGAGAGATTGTATGTTCTGAATCAGTATCTTCATCATACGAATCCAGTTCATTTGATCGGCTTGAATCTACAACTGGTTGTTTTCCTTTTTCTTTTTCGTTCTGCTTTCATTCTTCTTCCACAATATCACTAATGACAACAACTTTATCAGTGCGAGAGGATTGAGCACCTTGCTTTGCTTGAGGCAAAAATCTATATGGTGTTCGTACTTGATCGGCACGAGGAACTTGTTGAATATCTTCACTTTTTATTTGAACTGATTCGCCTCTACTCTTCTTTCAACCTTGAAGGAATTCTAAAAAAAATCTTCTTCCTCTTCTTCCACTGCTTCTATCTCTTCCATCATTTGTTTTCCTTTTTCTTTCTCAGGAAGGCTCTATACGATATGCTCTTGATGCACTTCTGCCATCAGTTGAGCAATAGCATCCTCAACCATTTTCAAGACTTTAGATATATCAAGGTCTTGAGCCGTTATTTTCAAAACAGTTTTCTTTTTCTTTTCAACCTTAAGGGTTTCTTCAACCCTATTTCTTTCTGCAAAAGCCTCAGCCAGGTCAAGACCAAACTTTGGATCACCTTCATTTCTCTGTTCCTTATCCTTTCTCCATTTGGCTACAATTTCCATACTGTACTTTGGATTCTTCTTAGGCTTTGAACTGGTTTTCGAATCAGACTTTTGAGTAATACCAGTAGAATTAATAACTTAGGCTGGCATATGAGCCGATTTATTCTGAGCCGATTCAGCTTCTATATCTCTGACAAAAACTTTTGAATTCTGATCAAAGCAATCATTCAACTTCTTCCTAGTACTTTTTCTAATCCAGGAGGGCTTCAAATCTATCGGGTTTCCTTTCAAAGGAATGTTAAAAACATCATGCTCTCAAGAATAAACTTTGTTAGTATGGATGGATACATAATCAAATGATATTTGACTGCCCTGGACTTCACATTCTTAATTGATTCAAAAACATACCCCATGAGATTTACATTTCTCATATTTACTAGATAGTCAAGCATAAAAATATCAGAAACTTTCAAAGTTTCTCTATCCCCTTTCCTTGGGATAAGAAAACCTTGCATCCATAAATCCACAAACCTATTGTCTAGTGAAAGATGAGCCACTTTCCTTTTCTCTTCATTCACAACAAACATAGACTTCTCGGTGCTTTCTCTATTAAACGTACCGACTTCCTCTGGTAGTTTGTGAGATGGACAGAAAGAATTCCCTTATATCGGGACATTCATAAAATGTGCCGCTTGTTTCACAGACAAAGATAGCTTTCTATCGTACACAACAAAATTTATAGTCATGTTATTGTCGAAAGATACGGTTTTATAAAACTGACAAACTTCATCAAAGAGAACCGGATATTGAGAAACAGGCCTTTCAACACACAAATGCTCCCGTCCTTGAAACAAGATAATCCTCTGGATAGTAGAATAATATGAATCATATAAGTCGCGGGAAACTAACCTCTACCTTAAATGGTCTTTTTCTGAGAAAGCCTTTGAGGACATATCGGCAGGAGTGTGGGCAAAAGACTGAGACATAAGGATGCTTCCAATGAAAGATCGTACGATGACATAAAACAATGATGCAGTGCTTTGACGTTGATCCTGAAAAAAATGACGTGGGTTTGGGGAGGGGGGATATTTATAGGCGATAAATGGGTGACCATTGATCTTCTACGGTGAAGATTAGGGAAAAATAGATCAATGGTTAGGATTAAAAATGAAAAATACTAATAATAAAAATGGAAAGTACCTGCCGGAGAACGTAAAGAAGTTGTTGGTTTTAGTAGAGCTAAAAAGAATAGAAAACCGTACAAAATAAAATAAAACTATCAATCATCAAACTGATGGAAAACAAAGTCGTTACCATTAACTGAAAATCCGATGGAAACCAAACTTGTTACCATGAACTGACAAGCCATTGGAAAAAAATCGTGTTACCATGAACTGACAGGCCGATGGAAAAAAATCTTATTACCATGAACTGACAAGCCGATGGAAAACAATCTTGTTACAATGAACGGTCAGTACGATGGAAAATAAAATCATTACCATCATCATTCGATACGATGGAAAAGAAATTCATTACCATCATCAGTCGATACAATGGAAACGAAAATCATTACCATCATCGGTCGATACGATGGAAAAGAAAATCATTACCATCATCGGTCAATACGATGGGAAAGAAAATCATATAATAAAACTATCAATACGATAAACAAAAATGTAAATGATAAGATAAAACTATCAATACGATAAACAGAAAAGTAAATGATCCGATAAAACTGTCAATACGATAAACAGAAAAGTAAATGATACGATAAAACTGTCAATACGATAAACAGAAATTTAAATGATACGATAAAACTGTCAATACGATAAACAGAAAAGTAAATGATATGATAAAACTGTCAATATGATAAACAGAAAAGTAAAAACAAATACCAGGAGAGTAAATAATTAAATATCATAAGATAAAAAGAATCAAAGGAAAAAAATGTCCTCCCCCTTTCAAAGGGAGTTATTTAATGTTAGGAGAATTGTAAAACATGAGGTAGATATGAATGATTATTTTAATGTAATCATTCCAAGATTATGTTTTATAAACTCAAATCTATCAGATGGTAATGGATTTGTAAAAATGTCACCAAGTTGTTCTTGTGTTCCGATAAATTGTAGAATAATATCTTCTTTTTGTGTGTGATCCCAAAGAAAGTGAAGCCTAAAATCTATGTGTTTTGCAGGAGAGTGGTGTGTTGGGTTTTTACTAAGAGCTATGGCACTAGTATTATCACAAAGAATTTGAGTTTTGGAGAAACTCAATCCATATTCAGTGAGTGTGTGCTGCATCCACAACACTTGAGCACAACAACTCCTAGTTGCTACATATGCATCTTCAGCAGTAGATAGTGCTACTGAGTGTTGTTTCTTGAAGGACCAAGAAACCAGCGAATCTCCTAAGAAATGACATGTTTCAGATGTAATTTTTCTATCCATTCTATAACCAGCAAAGTCAGCTTATGAAAAAAAAAATTTAAAACAAAATCATTCCCAGAAGAGTAAAAAAGACCTAAATCCATAGTGCCTTTTAAATACCGAATGATTCTCTTTACAGATTTTAAATGAGACTCTTTTGGATTAGATTGGTATCTCGCACATAAGCATAAAGAAAACATTAAGTCGGGTCAACTAGCTGTCAAGTATAGCAAACTTCCTATCATACCACTAAAGATTGTTTGATCTACTGGTTTCCCAGTTTCATCAAGATCAAGTGTATTTGAGGTACTAATTGGAGTGCTAATACTTTTAGTTTTGTCATTTCCATACTTTTTGAGGAAATCTTTTATATACTTATGTTGAGATATATATGTTCCTTCTGGATTTTGTGAAATTTGAAAAGCTAAAAAGAATGTTAACTCACCCATCATACTCATTTCAAACTCAGATTTCATTAAATTTGTAAAAGAATCAGTTAAAGATTTCTGAGTTGATCCAAATATGATGTCATCAACATAGATTTGAACAATCAAAAAAAATTGTTTTCCATTTTTATAAAAAAGGTTGGATATGTTGTACCTTTTGTATAATTGTTTTGTAAAATAAATCCTGTAAGTCTATCATACCATTCTCTAGGGGCTTGTTTTAGACCATATAGAGCCTTGGTAAGTTTGAAAACATGGTCAGGATGATTTGGGTCTTGAAAACCAGGAGGTTGTTCGACAAAAACTTCTTCTTGAACAAAACCATTTAGAAAAGCAAATTTGACATCCATTTGAAATAGTTTGAAATTGAAATATGCTGCAAAGGCTAATAGAATACGAATTGATTCAAGTCTAGCTATAGGAGCATATGTTTCTTCATAGTCTATTCACTCTTGTTGATTATAGCCTTTAACAACAAGTATTCCTTTATTTCTTACAATGATTCCATTTTCATCACACATGTTTCTGAAAACCCATTTTACACCAATCACAGTTGTTTCTTTAGGTCTATCAACTATAGTCCAGACTTGATTTCTCTCAAATTCATTTAGTTCATCTTGCATTGCTTTGATCCAATAATCATCACCTAAGGCCTCACTTGGGCTTTTAGGATCAAATTAGGAAAGAAAAGAAAGATGTTCTATTTCATTTCTTAAGGAATTTCTGGTCCTTACAGGTTGATTTACATCACCAATGATGTTATCACTGGGATGATTCCTAAGAAACAATTGATTTGGGTTTTGTAAAGCCTGTTCATCAACGTATGGTTGAAAATATTATGTGGTAAATGTTTCAGGAATACTTTCTTGAACATTTTCCTCATTAGAGTGATATTCTAATAATGGTTTATAAACATTTTTGGAAAACACATCTGAGGATGTAGGATTGGGTTGGTTGAAAACAAAAGGATCGATTTCATAGAATTTTACATGTACTATTTCCTCAACATTACAAGTATTTTTATTGAAAACTCTATAAGCCGTAGAGGTTGTAGAATAGCCTAGAAAGATCCCTTCATCAGATTTTGGTGCAAATTTGTGTAGATTATCTTTTTTATTCAGAATGAATACTTTTCTCCAAAAGCCTTGAAGTATGAAACTTTAGGTTTTCGGACAGTCTGTAACTCATAAGGGGCTTTATTAAGAAATGGTCTAGTTAAAACACGATTTATAGTATAACAGGCAGTACTAACAGCTTCAGCCCAAAAGTGCTTAGCAATTGAGTATTCACTCAACATAGTTCGAGTCATTTCCTGAAGAATACAATTTCTTCTTTCAACAACACCATTTTGCTGAGGAGTTCTTGGAGATGAGAAATTGTGAGTAATACCTTTCTTACTACAAAAAGTTTCAAAATCAGAATTTTTAAATTCACAACCATGATCACTATGAATAGTTATCAATGGTAGGTTTTTCTCATTTTTAACTTGGGCTTTAAAAGTTTTGAAATAGGAAAAGGCTTCAGATGGCTTTGTGAGAAAGTAGACCCATGTAAATCTAGTAAAGTCATCAACTGAAACAAATACATAGTATTTGCCTCCAATGCTTCCAGATTGTGAAGGACCAAAAAGATCCTTATGCACTAGCTGTAATGGATTAGAAGTTGGAACTTTATTAATTGATTTAAATCTAGTTTTATGCTGCTTTCCAAATTGACAAGGATCACAGACTTTTGAAGAATCAAATCTAAGGTCCGGTAGCCCCTTCACAAGTCTTTTCTTTGAGAGTTAACTAAGGTTTCTCAGATTACAGTGTCCTAGTCTTCTATGCCATAGCTATGATTGGTCATATATTGCACTTAAGCAGGGTATGTTTTGGTTCCTAAGGTCTTCTAAGTTAATAATGTAAACATTCTCTTGCCTATGGGCAGATAGAATGAACTCATCCTTGGAATTGTTATCTAGACACTTATCATTTCTAAAATTCACAAGGTAACCTTCATCACATAATTGACTTATGCTGATGAGATTGTGCCTAAGACCTTTAACAAACAAAACATTTGAGATAAGAACTTTTCCAAGAAAAACAATATTACTTATACCAACAATCTTTCCTTGAGCATTATATTCAAAGGTAACTTTTACACCATTTATTTTGATAACCTTATCAAAGAGGTCTTTGTTTCCAGTAATGTGTCGAGAACAACCACTATCCATGTACCAAATATTCTTATTGGTACACTTCTCATTTTCCTAAAAAAGAAACAATTAGTTTTTCAGAATCCAAACTTGTTTGGATCCAGAGGGGTTAGATAAAAGAATTTTAGGAATCCACATTTTTTTTTGCAAAATGAGCTTTATGAAATCTTAAATATTGAGTTCTGTTAAGAGAAAAATCTCTTCTCCAGTGTCCACCACATTGACACTTAGAACACAAAGTGGTTTTTTGAGGAACAAAATAGTTATTACTAAAAACAGGTTTGGAATAAGTATAACCAAGACCAGAATGATTTCTCAAAGGTCTAATTTGAGAATACATTCTGTCAAAGTTTTCCGTTCCATGAGTAAATTTTGACAAACATTTCTTCAAGGATAAAATCTCTGACATTAGTTTTAAAACCAAATTCTTATTTTCCAAAAATATGAATTTGAACGAGAGTTAGGCTCTAAAATATTTTTCTTTGAAATTAGAGTTTCAAGATCCTTAGAAAGTTTATCCTTATCAGATTTAACTTTATCAAGGGGTTTTAAAATACTTTCAAAATCAGAAGATTTCACATCACGATCTTTATAAAGATCCGATACTTCATTAGTCAAGATTGAAATTCTAGAATTTGCTTTCTCAAACCTTTTCTTGAGTTTAGAATTTTCATTTTCAAGTAATTTAGCAAATCTAGATACTTCTTCAAAAGAAGGTAATGTATCATCATCTGATGATGAAGATTCATCATTTGAAGATTCATAATATCTATTATCAGTACAATTTTCATTCAAAGGGACATTTGTAATAGCTTCAGCATTATGTACCGTAGAAATGAGACAATGATCTTCAATTAGTAATATGGCTAAGAGTCTGATATTCCTCTGTCCCGAGGACTCATATTCTGAAGAATCATATGAAGAATCACTATCACGTGCACTCCATGTATCATTTTCCTTCAATACTTTCTTTGTCTTATAAAACCTTTTCTTGTTTCTTTGAGAGTGTTTCTCCTTTCTGTCTTACCTTTTCAGTAAAGGACAATCATGCCTTATATGTCCTGCTTTCTTACATTTATAACAAGTTACCTCTGAATATTTATTATCCTTACTATCTTTCTTTTTGAATCTATATTGGAAGTCTTTATTTCCCATAATCTTGTTCATCCTTCGAGCAAGATTGGCTAACTCATTATCCAAAAGATCACAATCACTTGAATCAGATATAACATTCTTGGTTTTGGATGTTGTAAGTCATTCAGGTGTTTTAGCTTTAGATGTAAAGGCTACACTTCCATTCCCATTCTTCTTCTTGTTTAAATCATAATCTCTCTTCATTCTTGTCTCATGCTGTAGAAGAGTTCCAAAGAGTTCATCTAGAGAAATCTGGTAAACATTTCTATTTTCAACAATAGTAGTCCTTTTTTACTCCCATTCATTTGGCATTATATCTATAATTTTATCAACTAGATCTTCATCATCAAGACCATTTTCTCCCATAGATTGTAAACTGTTGACAATTGTCGTAATCCTTTGTTGCACATTACATACTGGCTCTCCATAAGGAAAAACAAATCCATGATACTCTGCTCGAAGCATTGCTCTCCTTGTTTCTATAACCTTGGATGTAACAAAATGAGTGACTTCTAATTTCTTCAAAATACAGTTGGCTGCTTCACATGAAGATATTTGACTGTATATATTCCTGGTCATAGAGCATAATAAAGTATTGCGTATTTTGTAATTCAGTTGATATTCTTGCTTCTCTTGGTTAGTGAAAGTACTGACTTCTTTTTCAAGAATTTTGTAACCTCCAGTAGGCATAATAAAATTGTCTATGCCAGTGTTGATCACATAAGTCTTCATATGATCTCTCCAATACTCATAATCATTTCTATCAAAGATAGGTGGTCTAGAAGGATTCAGATTGTCTATTGACCCAATATTCATTCCTGCCATCTAAAAACAATATCTTTTCCACTCCACACATTAATGTAGTAAGTAGTTAAAAAATATATGAACGAAACAAAACTAGTAATACAAATCAGTGGAAAACCTCCTCTAATACCAATTGTTGGATCCAATATATAGATATGTATGTCTATTAGATGGAACAATACAAGACGAGGGTGAATTGTAGGTTTAAAAAACTTTTGAGTTTTAGCACTAAAGAGATTAGTTTAAATGATCTTAAACTAATACAAATACCAACACCCAAAATTGTATTGAGTATAAAAGGTATGATGTAATGTAATACTAATGAAATGTAAAACAATTGTATTCAAGATGAACACAATAATCAAAGTAATATAAAGATGAATGATTCTACCTTAAAGCGTATAGACTCAATAAATACAATATGTAATAGAATGGATGTAATTGAAACAATTACAAATTTATAAGAGATAGAAAAGGAAAAAAACAATTTCCTTTCTAATACAGATATCAGCGGAAATGTAAGATAATTAAAATTCTTTTAACCCAAAGAGAAGGGTTATCCATTCACCTAGGATAAAAGGTCGGTCTCACCAACACCTTGGTGAGCCCTCGATACGATGATCGGAACGTCTGTCTGCCTATCCCCGGCAGCCCTTGATATGATGATCGGAACATCTCTCTGCCTATCCCCAGCATCCCTCGATACGATGATCGGTCTGTCCATCTGCCTATCCTTAGCAGCCCCCGATTTTGTTGTTAATCGGCACCTCTGTCTTTCAATTACATGAAAGCCCTCAATACGATGATCGGAACGTCTGTCTGCCTATCCCCGACAGCCCCCGATACGATGATCAGACGCACAAGGCACAAAGCATGAGAGAAGTCACAACATCTCTCACTAGATCATGATAGAATAAAAGTATCACAGTTGTATCACGCTTTTTCTTAGTTTTTTGTTGTTATCTCAGCTTTAAATGACCTCCTATTTTTAGGCCTCGGGTTCCAACGGTCATATCTCCTCCAACAGTCATATTTCTCCGAAAAACTCGGAGGGACTTGGACACCTGGCATCATAACGTTCATATTGAAACAGAAAGCACAACATTGTTTTGATTAGTTTTATCTAACTCAACAACATAGTATTGGTTAGAACAAGATGTATGAATAAGATAATCAAGAGTATGATTTAAATGAAGCAAGTGTTTTTGACAATTACCAAAACAAGTATGTAATAAAAGATATGAGAAGCCGAGTTAATGCAATTTCCATATTCAGTACGATCGGTATTGTACGATTAGCATGGTCAGTACGATCAGTACAATACACATAGTCAGTACGATCAGCATGATCAGTACGATTAGCCTGGTCAGTACGATCAACATGATCAGTACGATCATTATGGTCAGTACGATCATCATTGTACGATTGGCATGGTCAGTACGATCAGTATGATCAGTACTAAACGCATAGTCAGTACGATCAGCATGATCAGTACGATACGATAGACAAGGTTAGTAGGATTAACAAGACATTTTTGTTTTCCAAAACAAAACATAGAAGTCAAAAGAGGACTTTTGACTCAACACTTCTTCTCCCCCTCCTTCACCTTCTCCTTTTTCCTCCTCTTCTGTCTCGGTGCCATCCGTCTCATCGTCGTTGTCATCATCCTATGACAACATCTTTTCTAAATCATGATCCTAGCTGAGCAATACATTAACAAAAAAGGATAGCTCCTCACACCGACCCTGTTGGTGTGCATACATGTCCATGGCCTTCAGATACGCATGCTTCCAAGGAAAGTTCACCCTGTCGACAATCCAAATGAGTCTGACCTCCCAAAACTAGATTCCATCTCATACGATATTTTTCAAAAGAGCTTCAGTACCCATAGACTGTCATAGGGTCATCTAGGATGACCCTAGAGCTGAGAAGATTGTGTCATTTGAAGTTTGAAGAAGATACCTTATCTGATTCCCTGGGAGTTCCCTGGCCACTACATGATCCCCTTCCCCCCTTGGCGACAAGGGCCCGGCTGCGCCATGCGACATCCCCCCTAGTATAGCCCTGGCATGTGTGGGCCTAGTTGCTTTATGTGCCTCCAACCATCCCCCCCAACAGCAGCCAGTCTACTATCTCGCCGCACAGGTTCAACACTGGCTACCTTGAGTTGCCGAACTCGCTTCCACAAAAGGCCCTCAGGTTATGCTATGGCCCAATGCTCAACATATTCGGTAGAGGGGCCATAATCAACTCCAGTGGGAGGAATGGTGATAACGTTGCCAGAGCCATGGGTCGTGAACATGAACCACATTTGGCGAAGAACGTAGGGGTGCCTTTCCTCCTAATCATCAATGTGCACCTTCTTCGGCATCCGTTGAAGGCATCCAAATTTCCTAGAGAACCTTGATAGTATGTAGGTCTCACAAAATATCTTTCCATCATTTTGGACCATGAGCACTCCACCTCTGATGCATTAGAAGTTTTCCCATTACTCTAGTGAGCCCTTCCTGTTATCTATCATCTGGCTAGCCGAGGTGGGGAATGGGATGAAAGTGAATTTGGCCTGATTACCGATCCTGATCCTTACTCCCTCATCATTGAGAGTCAATGGAATGAACCCGTAAATGTTCATCAAAGAAGGTATCATGCCATTACATGGAGGACTAATGGGGTTTGGAAAGGTATACCGGCCATAATGAGTCACGACCTAGCCATAAAAGATCTGGAAGGGACCATAGATCCTCCTCGGTGACCCTCCTCTCAAAATGGATCCAAAAATGGCATACAGAAGAGCCACCACGGTGACTCCTAGATATAATATTTGATTGGAGAACATAATTTCATCCATCACTAGGGTCTCTAGACGAAATCCCATCCTTGCGTCCCTCACTGGTAAGATCCACCCACTCAGGAATGCAGCATGAAATGCGGTGCACCAAACATTCTGGTCCCCACTATCATTTATAGTAACACCACACGAATTATAGTCTCTGACCTCCAGGATCCTCTAGTCTAATATGCTTTTTCTCCTCTGTGCCACAGTCGGACACCATCTCCCTCACCCTGGTATCTTGACCTCCGGATCTATTTGCAAGAACAAACTGAACCATTTCTTGCATGCGATGTCCTTAATGAAATCCTAACCCCCAGCCTCTCCTTAGTCTGTTACAACATGTACCATGTCAGCATAGGTGTCCGTGATCCATCTCCCTAGGTGTTCCTCATTGGGAGGAATTCATCGTACCAATGCCCATCCAATGGGATTCCCGTGATGTATTGAATGATCCAAAGACTGATGCCAACTTCCCCAAGATTAATATAGAAGGTATTGGTATCAGGGTACCATCATGTAAACAATTATTTCCTGAGCTCAGGCTGGCGAAAGAAATGAAATTACGACGTCCACACCACCTCAAACAAACTGATGGGCCACAGTTCGGCCCCAAACCAGTCGCATGTCTGGTAACCCAATACACCAAGGCCCATTCACTCATGAAATTGCCTCTAAACCTTAAGACACAATCCTGCAGCTAGCCTTTAGTCTCATCTGTGACACTCTAACGAAAGTTGCTTGCATAAAAGGCTGGAGAATTCTCCATGAAAAGGTCACTACCTGAAATGGTATTGGACATGGGATTCAGGGCATAAACGTCTAGATGTGCAGTTTCTCTAGCAGGATGGCCATTGTAGGTGACATTATACCGGTGTAGATCATCCTCGCGGGTCACCCATGACCACAGTGTGTCGACCTCAAACCTTGGCACTGGTACCTCCTCCAAGATTGAAAAGTCCCATATCGGCAGATTGGAAGACAAAGCATACTCCTTCTGTGTTTGGGTTAACATGTTTAAATGACTGTGTTTGCTGGATATGATCCTTCGGGCACCATAAACCTCAGGGTTGGCGACCATCTCAGCCCTTTGAGCATCAGATGTGGCTTCCCTCTCAACATCAGCCCGATTGGCGGCCATCTCCTACCGGCATGTTTTTACGTCTTCAACGCCAAAAAGCTGAAGATGGCATAAAAAATCAGCGGTTGGGGCTAAAAATTGGAAGTTGGTGTGAAAAAATATAGGTTTTCGCATAAAAGGATAGCTAACCTCGGTGAATTACTCATAACCAAGAATTTTTTCATGCACATGACAAATTTTATTTCATGATCGAGAGCTCCTGGATTATTACACAATAAAATCCATACAGAATGAGGGACCCACAGAGTTTTTATAAGTGTGGAGACTGGTTTCGGAACACACACGGAAAGTAGATTGCGCGCTATGTCTCGGTTTTTTATGCCACTCCAGTTTTGAGCACGCTCCAGCCATAGGGAGTCATGTATCTCAGCTTTTCCATCAGAATCTGACAATTGTGGTACCTCGCTAATCCGATTCTCAGGGAGGGAATTTGTAGATGCCAAAAAACACTCTAAAGTGCTGAAGAAGGTTGGCGCGCGACAAAGTGAAGCCAAATTTGGAACCAGCGACCCATTCCGGGGGGCCTGTAGAGGCCGCACGAAAACAATATATCAGCGCATGAAAAAAAATTCCTCATGCGAAAAATGCCAGGTTCCGCCATTTTTTTGCACGGGGTGAAAAAAAATGACATGCGGTTGTCCCGCACGGTTGAAATTGATTGCTGCCGACGCCGTCGTGCGGAAAATTTCACTCAATCCTATTTTTCACGTGGACCTGCGATCCCGAGCGTGTATAAATGAAAGACCACCTCTTCAAATTCTTGGCCGATGAATCTCAACTATCTCCCCTATGCTAAATTCATCTCCCATGCGTGCAAAAATATGGCTCTTAGGTAATGATTTTTTCGCACTGGATCTCCTGGAGGTCCGCTTTTGTGCGAGACTCCTCAGACATGATCCATGTCCAAGTCCCTTCAAGACATTTCCCTTGTGCACAATTCCTTTAAATTGTGTTCCCTCCATTGCACGACTGGAGAGGACCTTTTCACGCCCGAACCAGATTGTGCTCCCGGACCGACACTTTTCCCGCCCGAACCTGATTGTGCACCCAGCACGGCATTTGTCATGCTCACTTATTGATTGCGCACCACACTGACCGAATTTTCTCCGACATGGTGTTTTTCGTGCAAGTATATCAATTGCGTGCTGGTCTCGATGTTTCTCGCTCAACAGTCCCTTTCGTGCATGAACTTCCATCCTTGTGCGCCCATGATGTCTCCCTTCTAGGCATCATTTTCGAGTGCCTCCTGCGCCAAAATCACCTTTTACATATACTCATTTCCTAGGAAACCTTCTAGGTTTGAATGAAGTAACTTCAACGTCCCCTACATGATACCGCCCGTTGTGTTGCTTCACATCATGATTCTTCACATAGGCATGCTAACGACTATTTCTTCAGTGCATTTCCAAGCTAACATGGACCCGTCAGTGGTTCCCTATATAACATCCCCTAGCTACAGCGTTTCATGTCCCCTCTCTTCACTAAGGTGTAGAGGGTACCAGTTATGAATGTCCCAAGGGTGTGGAGAAAACTCACCTCATCCAAGCTGTAGGAAGTTAAACATCAAAGAACCATCGTCCTTAGCACATGACGTTAAACTCTGACCTCTCCCCATGCATCGCATGCGGTGTGCCCCAAACATGGACATTCTCTATGCCCACTGGTCTCCAAGAGGATGAGATCTTCCCTCACATGGGATGATATCCTCTTTATCGGAGTGGCCCTTGTCCGTGGGAAAAGGGCAACCATCCTAGTGTAATCCCCTAGCTTTTCTTGCTGGGTGATGCATCCCTGCTCCTCCTTTCTTCTTCGGTCCCAAGGACTAGGGGGAGGGGGAAATGAACACCAAACCCTTTCTTTGTTCGGTACAATATCCCTCTCCCACTCGGCTTTGTTTCCACCAGGCCTCCATCCTAGAGTAAGTCCTGACTTCTCCGGATACTAACCATGCATAAGCCCCTGTTTCCTCATTTGAATTCTTGTCAGCCCCACTTCACCACCCACAGGCACACCTTTCACGATGTGAACATCAGGTCTCTGCTACCTCTTGTTTCTCACATTGTGCATGAATCATGTGGGCTTAAAGTGATCACTTACCATGAAATTTCTCTTGGGAAGCCTAGAGTGTATTCCCCACACTTTCTGAACTATGTGGACTTTGATCCTTGCCATGTCGAGGTACGTAGGAAGCCTCACTAAGGTTCATGCCCAAAAAATACTTATCCTGATCCTGTCACATCGGTTCACCTTCATCCAACATGATGTTAAACTGTATCCACCATTCCAAACTATGAGGACTTTGATCCTTTTTAAGGCAGTGTTTATAGGAAGCCTCCCTGAGGTTCAAGACCACCATCGTTTATTGGTCCAGAACAACATCATGTCGGTGCACCATGCCCCAATATCCTAAACTACGTGGCCTTTGATCCTTGATAAGGAATGGTACGTAGCAACCCTCCCCGAGGTTTAAGCCCACCACCCCATTGTTTCCGACCATTTTCACGATGGTTTACCAACACCTTAGGATGCATCAGAGCGTAAGCCCCAAATGCCCTCATGAACTACGAGGTCTTTGATCCTTTCCAAGGCAAGGTATCTAAGAAGCATCCAAGAGGTTCAAGCCCAATATTCGGTATCTCCGACCATCTCCATGTCGGTTCTCCCCCATCCCGCATGACATTAAACTATATGCCCCATTTAGAGGTAAGTCATTGTTTCCCTAGTCAGTGGTAAAACGTTTCACACAAAATACATCCTCGACAATGTATCATTTGATCCTTTCCATGGCACGGTACGTAGGTATCCTCGCTGAGGTTCACGACCAACATCCACCTAGAACCCAAGTCCATATTCACGTCAGTTCACCAACTCCTACCCCAAACCCAAACTACGTGAACTTTGATCCTTGCAAAGGCATGGTACGTAGAAAGCCTCCATGAGGTTCAATCCCAACAAACAATGGTCTTAGCCACTTCACGTCGGTCCACCCCCATACTGTATGACGTTAAAATATATGCTTCTTTTTGTTCCCCATTCAACGGTAAGCCATTGAAAACCCCTTTTAGAGGTAATTAATTGTCCCTCGATTCAGCGGTAAGCCGTTGGAACCCCAATCAGCGGTATATCGTCATCAAATGAACTACGTAGACTATGATTCCCTGCCACAGGGATATGATGTAAGCCTCTTTAAGGCTCAATCCCATTTTCCATCCAATTTATTCAACTGCTCCGTCATCCATCCGGATTCTTACCTAGGCTGCCACATCCCTGTGGGATCATACCACCTCATACCCCCATTCCCATCAACTGTAACTGGGAGGTAAACCACGCGTTGGCCCCCAACATCAGTGTTCCCACTAGGGGTTTCACAAATCTGATCAACTCTAATAAGTGTTCTGATCCATCTGATCCGTCTCCACTGGACGTTAAACTTGCGGCATACCCCATGATAATCATGGGAAGCTGAGGAAAATCTCATATACAAGCCCATGGCATATGATTCCCCATGTTCGATATGGTATTCATCATGCTTCTGCGCCCTCGAGAAGACCTATAATAAGGGACAAAAAGAAGGAACCCCCTATGTACCAGTTCTCAAACACACCCGTGATGCCCAATGCGGCTACTCCCATGACTGAAGGTTGCAGCCTTGACCGGACCACTTGGAATGTCCTGACAGAAGCGTTGTAATTAGCTGGTGTCCATGAAGATATGGCGCTAGGAAGATTTTCACGAACAACATATTAAGTCTATAAGGGAGACCCACACTTGGCGAAGTGTTCCGAGGTGGAATCCACAGAAGGAGGAACCGAAATCCCATCATCCTATTTCGTTCAAGGAGAAAACACCCTTGAACAAGGAGTGGATGAAGCCCAAATTTGGAAAGTGGGAATGTGGGGAAACAAGAGCGAGACTTTCACCCTCAAAAGACACAGACACAGGAACCCTGGCGAAAGCATCAGAAACCTCCATACAATATATCTTGGACAAGTTAATAAGTTTTTATGGGCCTTATTATTATGGTTTACTCCCATATTAATCTTAATTTAACCTCATTCATTGTAATTATTTTGAATCACTTTCACTAATATTTTTTTGGGTGAAAAATGTATGCCTTCTTGGAGATAATAAATTATTCTGATTCTAAATATGGAATCAATTTTTATATCATAAAATTATATAATTCCTGTAAATTAATTTAAAATTTATCTACCTTTCTTGATGACAAATAGAGATTTTTAAGAAAAACATTTGATGGTTTTCTATGTTTTTTTAGTCAATTCTAATTTGTAATTGATCCTAATGAAATAAATTTTATTAATTGATAAAAATATAATCTAATTAAACCATAAAAACATTTACTAATATTATTTAACAATAAAAATAAATTATATGAAAAAGAATGTGTAAACTAAAATTCATCATTTTTAACTAATCTTTAAAAAATGAAATATCTCTGTAAAAAATAAAAAATACACCATAAAAATTATTATGTTTCTATTTCAAGGATAATGCTTATTTTGACATTTTAAATTAATTTATGTTTCAATTTATAGATTTTAAATGGGTTCTCCATTAAAATGTGGAAAAATTGTATTTATAAAAAATATTTATTCTTATGTGTAAAGTATAGTTTCTTATAATCTCGTGAATATAAAAAATAATGGATGAATATCAAAAATTCTTAATTTAATATATAAAATATATATTTCGCTAAATTAATTCACTAATTGTAATTAATTATTTTTATTAATATAAATCTCTTTTAGAAGCATAAAAATATCTATATTTCATTTCATATCCAATTAGTTCTTATTTTAGTCTCTCTACAATTTGTAATAGATCAATTAACTTATATTTATATAAAACATATATTTTCATAATTTATTTTATACAGTTCATAACTTATTTTTTGTATCTTATTATATTAAAAAATCATATTTTAATAATATTTTATCATTCAGAAAAAATCGATCTTCTATGTAACACAATCCATCGAGGAAGGAAGATCCTATGTGTAAAGAATAATAACTCAATATTTCATGCATTGAAATATATATAATATATTTAAAATTCTAAATATATTATAATGAATCTAGATAATATATTCCCTACACACTTGGTGTCACGTGTCACACACGTTATTGAATACCAAGATCTAACATTAGAATTTTCAGGGTGTTATAATTTGTTTTTATCCTTTGGTATCATGGTGATGTCACATAAGGCCAATTAATTTCATTTCACCACCCCAATTCAATGGGGAGGGTTGGATATTACAAACGGTACAAGTTTTTTCCAGTCTATCCTTTAATTTGGGATAAAAGGTATTGATTTTTCAGTATTGTAGTAGGATAAAATATCTGTTATAGTCATAGATATGGGATGGTATTGAATATTATGATTTTGAGGACATTAAATATGCAGAATAAAGAGTTATGTATAACCTATTTATAATATACCTCAGGTTTCTAGAGAATTTCTGTATATGATTGTTTTGATACACTCATCTATGTTGTCACCCCATTTTCATTAGTTTAGATAATGAGTATATAATGACATGTACTTATCGCAATGACTTCCCACAATGAGGTAAAAATTAATTCTGTGTAATGATTTATGATATATGAGAAAAATTGGTTGATTTTTTTTTAAAAAATTAAAATGTTTTCCAATTCCATATTTTGAAAATGCATTGTTTTTAAACTTTTAAAGTGGAATGATTTTAAAAATTCATGGGGGAATTTTAAAAAATGGTTTTCAGGTGGAATAATGTGATATTTTGAAAATTATTTTTATGAAAAAAGTGACATGGTAAATTTGAAACAGATAAGGATTCCGTTTCTAGAGAGTGGGACTAAATGGTGTTGGTTTTCGTTAAAAAAATGGCGTTGATTTGGTGTAGAAGAAACCAATCATAATTGGTGGTTGAAAATATGGTCTCACATGAGCCACATGCTAACCAACAACTGGTTCATTGTATTTTCTACGCTATTTAGGTTGTGGATAAAGGGAACATAAGGGATGAACCAAGGAAACCGGATAATTCCAATCAGTTTCAGAAAAAGAATACACCAATATTCTCGGATAAATCAGAACCATAAAATGTGTAGGTGTGGATGAATAACATGAAATGAATATTTGACTTCTTGGAACAATAGTTGAAGTGAATATAAATTTTAAAATGTAAATTCATGAGGATTTTTTATACTAGTGATGGGATTTAGTAGCCGAGACTAAAATAGAATAACGTATTTATGGGAGGATTTTGATGAATTTTTATATAATCAATTATATCTTCACATGTTTAGGGATTCTTGAATGGTAGAATTCTTTAGATGGAAGAATGAGAACCTCACAAAAATTGTATATATGAATAAATTTATGAATTTAGTCATTTATACACCTACTGTTGCTTCTAGTTCATCCTTGAAGTAATTTATTTTTGAATCATGGATTAGGCTAGATATTCATTTGAATATTTTCATACTTTTTATAATGGGTTAAATAGTGATGGTCAATAGAGTGATGGTAGTAGAAAGTGAAATCTAAGGAACTATATGTGGATAAAGCTTGTCAATCCCTATGGAGAATTGAGGGAGCCCTAATGATTGGAATAATTGGAAGAGGGACACTTGCTTTCATGGTTTTAGAATGACTCGGAATTAGCTAACTTTATCAGTAAATCTTCATCATAAACACAAGAGTAATTCTAGATTTTTTCACTTTGGGTTTTTATATCACATTAATTGAGACTGTAAATCACTACATATAGAATACCAAAAATGAAACCTAATGGGTGATATTTAGTGATGTAGTCGTAGTGCTCCATGGATGGGTGTTTGGGACACATCTCATGTGTCACAGAAATCGTATGTTCTGAATGGACGAGGGAAGAAGATTAATTATTTGGAGTAGAATTGATCTATCCATGGTAATTAATGTGATACCATAAATCATAAATCATTGAAACCTCAGTAGGGTAATAAATAAAAAAATCATAGTGAGCGAGAAGGTATATGGAGGTGATAATGTTATTTTATATTATCATTATATAAAATAAAATGAAATTGGTACAAATATTATGAATTATACCCTTTTGAACGATTCTTTTGATATGGGTGTATCACATTCATTTATTTCTTCCCGTGCTGTTGATCTTCTAAGATTTTATATTGATATGTAAGTTTTTATTTTGGAACATCTATCCCTTCTAGGTCAGAAAGAATGTAGAGACTTTATCTACAATGCAAAATCCTTAACTATTTATGGAGGTGAATAGATATGGGATTTATACATACATGAGATAGATCTCAATAACATAATTCTATGTATGTATTTTTTTAAACAATTAAATTTCACATCAATTTTTATACCAAAAGGGTTAGTTTATGAATGATGATGGAATCAAATATATCTTTAAAGGATACCATAATGTAATGGTTGGTTCTATAAATTATTATCAACAGTGATTAGAATTCTCTCTTAATGTTAGGAATATTTGATTTCTCCATTGGTGGATGAGATGGACAATAATAACTTTCCAGAAGTTGTAGATCATTTTCCAGATATCTTTCCTAAAACTTTTTCAGGGTTTCCACCCACAAAAAAAGTGGAGTTTGTGATTGATCTCTTACCATTCACCAGTCTTATCTCAATTCCATATTATTTGATATAATCAAGAGAATTTATAAAATTGAAATTACAATTATAATATTTGGAAAGTAAAGGGTTCAACTATTATAGTACGTCATTATGGGTAGCACCAGTCTTTTGGGAGAAAAATGTGGATGAAAATATAAAGTTCTAGGAGGATTATCATAATCTATTCCATCTTACATTAAAGAATTATTATACAAATAAATTAATTGGTGATACATTCTATCAATTGAGGGGATCCTGATGGTTTTTTAGAAATTAACTTTGGTTTAGGATATCACCAATTGCGAGTTCAGAAGAAGGATATTACAAAAAAATATTTTAATAATATATATACCCATTTATATTATGTGTTTATGTATTTTGGTATTACGAATTCACCAATATACTTTATATAATTGATGAATCAAATTTTCAAAGGATTATTGGTTCATTTGTAGTTGTGTTTGTGGATAACATATTTGTGTATTTAAGGACATGGTTTGAACATGAGAAACACTTGGCAACAATTTAGGGAATCAAGTGAGATCATTATTTTTATAAAAATATTTCAAAGCGTCATTTATTTACACAATAAGAATATATATAAAGCCATATTATCTTTGAATGACGTGTTTCGAAGGATCCAGAAAAGATAGAATATGTTATCACATAGAAGCTTTCGAAGAAAATATTTGAGATATGTTGTTTCCTTGGTATCGATTGGTATTATAGATGTTTTCTTTCTTAATTAATAGGACTATATTCACTAATTATATATTTTAAAATAAAACATATTACATCCAATCGAATGAGGGCACTCAAATGTCCTTTCAGGAGTTAAAATATCACATTATATCAGCATTATTATTGATTTTTCAAGAATTAGGATAGGGGAATGTACTATATTGTGGGGCTTCATGATCAGGGATGGGATGCTTCTCATGTACATAGATCATATTGATGATTATAGATCATGGAAATTTCAATTTAATGAGAATTACTACCCAATACATAAAATTCAAATAGTAGTCTATAATTTAATTTCCTCCCATCATTTCCTATTTGGTGAGAAATTTATGGTGTTTACATATTATAAGATCTTGAAAGAAAGTTTCTCATAAATCAATTTGAATATGAGAAAAACATATTGATGTATTATCATGAAATTTTTAACTTCAATAATATGAATATATTAGGTAATGGAAATTTAGTGGTGGATTCATTACATAGAAATTCACACGGTATGTTGTAAAAATAATCATCAGATTTGTGGAAATTAATATCGGTTATAGTTAGCATGCATGTGGACTTTGAGGACCGAGATAGTTTTGTAGTATTATATCATGTTTTTTATCTATATTTTTTGGAGACAGTTAAAGTGGTACATATGTAAAATTTAATAGGTGTGTCAATGAGTTCAAAACTCAATGGTGGGGAGACCATTGAGTGATAGAAACTAGATGGGAGTTCATTTTTGTTGTTTTAGATCAGATGATTTTTACTATGGCTTTTGAGGGACAATATTTTCATGATTACAAACATTCAATATGGGTTCTTCATACTCTAATAAAATTGATTTCTAACACATTGAAATGAAAAAAAATTATTGGAATGAAAATAAATGTGGAGGAGTTTGTTATGAGATTCCTCAACTATTAGTACGGTATGGTAGATGACCAATGGAAAGTGGGTATGATGTAGTCTTTACCTATTCATGTTTGGAAATTGGTTTAGATAACGATGGCTTTTTTGTCAGGTCTCCCAATTATGCCTCAGAAACACAATGTGATACAGTTTATTGTTGATCGACTCATAAAGTCAGTCCATTTTAAATCTAATTGTGAATCTCATTGGGTATAGTTCATGTCTAAAATCTGTATTGTAATATTTTTAATGAGTCATGGAATACCAATTTCAAGAATATCAGACTGTGATCTAATGTTTATTTCTCTTTATTGGAGATCCTTACAGTATTAACACGGGACTCTGTTTTCCAGGAGTATGCTGTATCACCCACATAAAGATGGATAATTCAAAAGGATGATACAAATTTTGTAATACATGCATAGATCTTCTGTAATCAATTTTGGTGGATCATGGTAGGAGGATATACTATTAGTGGATTTATCATATAACCATATTTATTATGCCTCAATACATATAGAACCTTTTAGATAATTGTGTTTGTGTCATTTTTTTCTTCAATTTGTTTAGTGGAAACATGTGGGACTTCACTGTGTATACCAGGCCTTGTGTAATAGAAAATAGAGAAGATTCATTTCATCATTAAAAGGATTGAGATAGGTTAGAGTCTTAAAATATGATATGCAGAGCCTCATCAATGGCTATTTTTCTTTAAGGTGAGTGATAAAGTGTTTTGATAAAATCCCATTGGCTTAGGAATCATCTTTTTGGGACAAAAAAAATTAATCTCTTTAAGACAAAGGCCAATTTGGAATACATTAACAGGTTAGTGAAGTGTATTATCAGTTATATTTTAATACAATGTTTAGATCAGTTCTTATTATGTCTCATGTATCCCATTTGATGAATTTTAATCCTGAATTTCACCATGTGATTCGATGAGATCATTTTGACCTAGATCTCGATGTTATATTGGTTTGTTTCCTAGTGTATATTATGGATAAGAAATAGAAGGACTTATATAGGAAAAGAATAATTTTTTATGGATTTTAATAAAACATGAACATCTTCCAGAAGAAACATTGTAACTTGAAAAAGAAATGGAGTAGAAGTATCCACTAACACATTCAGTCCTATTAGGGTTTTCAGCTTTTTTGGGACGAAAAGACCAACAGTGGAGAGAATGGGGTACCCCTATTTTTAGGTAATTAACCCTTAATTATTATATTTGATTTATATAATGTTATTTTTTTACGTATGTGAATTATTTGAGGAGTTTTTATTTTCTTTTTGAGCTTTTATATAAGTTCACAGTTTGAGGACATTTATTAGAACCCATGCAACTCCTCTAGGAAATAGTGAAAAGAGAAATAGTGGGCATTGGTTTTTTGCACAGTAAGTGCATAATTGGGAAAAATCTTGTAGCCACCCATGTAAATACATACAATGAGTAATAAAGTGTTTGATCATGGTTGGGACATTTTTTTTCTACCATGTGAGAAAACCATGCTAGGGGTGTTCAAAGGCAATGGCTGGCACACCGTTTGTGGACAGTATCCCTAACTGTGCACTAAAACCATGCAATGTTAACAATTTTATCTTTATTTTTTAAATCTAATATAGTTCATCATATTAAACCATATTTTCCCCAAAATTGATCATAAGACGAAATCTTATCCTTTCAAGGACTAGGGAGACCCCTCCCTTCGATCCAGGAGAAAATGTTGGTGAATCTTTGTACGTTGGAGGCCAGATTTCTTATGAAGTTCTCATTCATGGTGGTTTGCAATAGATCTATTCTTATTCCCTCTATTTTATTCATTCATATAATTAGTTTTTAGATATATCAATGTGTTTTAATGTCAATAGTGATGATATATGTTTAATTTTACAGTACGTACCAAGATCTAACTCATCTTTTGAAAGATCTAAGCCATTTTGTTCAATAATTGGGTTATTCTTCATTTTCAACTATGTAGCAAGGTAAGTGGCTTCACAATAGACTCATCCTTATTAGATCTAGAATTATTTATTTGATATTAATAAAATTTCTTGAATTGAATATTGAAATTGATTTCTAAATCATAATAGAAACCATCATTTGTGATGGTTTGTGAAATAGTGTAAATTAGTTGTTTTGTAAAGTGATTTGTTTCATGATTTTAAAATATGGAGTTTTTATGATTAAAAGAAATGGTTTAATAGAATTTTTTTTGGAAATAATTTTTTTATTGAAATGGAATGGAACTGGATTTGGAATAAATGGTTAGTGTGTGTTCATTTTCATTTACATGACCCTATAGAAGATGTTTGTTCCAATGGGGAGTATGAAATATGGATACCTTGTGAATAATTGGTAGATATAAGAGTTTCTAAACAAGATTATAGACTATCACCTGGGAATGGAGGTGATATTGTGTTGAATATAATGAGTTATTTTAAATGGATTTGAAAAATGGTTTGAAACGACATATGTGGTTGATTTCCTTGGAAAATTATTGGGTAGGAAAACTATATTGGAATTGATAAAATGTTTTAAATTTATTAATACAATTTTATTTAATTTTTTTTAACATAATCTTTATTAGTGAATGAGTATAGAATAAATTGGGGAAATCTTAATGTGTGTATACTCACCTCCTTCTTGGTCACTTTTGTGCATTCTCAGATGTTTTGTATCGAGATATAGTTTAATTAATGGAATCATAGTTCATTATTGATTCATCATGATACCTTGGTCATGAATTGTTGAGATATATCATGGATATTAAGAGTGGTTTCTTCTTGAGTTCTTGGTTGTATATGTGTTTATTTTGTTTTAGGTTTCTACTTCTTACTTTTATATGGTATATGGTTGCAATTTATTTTTTATTAATTATTATTACATTGAGTTGTAGTACTTTTATCCAATGAATCATATATCAGTGGATTAGTTATTTTATTATTTTATTGATTTTTTATTTTATGAATGTAAAATCATCCCCAAAATTCTTATGAAACACTTATGATTTATTTCCATCCATTAGTCTCTTGGTGATGTCAGTTAAGGCCTATTAATGTCACTTCTTTTCCCAAAACAATGAGTATGGGAAGGGTGTTACACAATCCACTACTGCTTCCCCACTAATTTTCTACTCTCACACTTTATCATAGAGTATCCCTTGATAACATAGCTTCCATGAATATCAAATCTCATAACCCATCACTGATGTGGGTTAGGATGCATCACTACATACCCCACCCTTGTAAGGTCAAGCATCTGGTTCAATCATTAGGTGTCTTTAAATCACATCTCATCTCACCCTAAGAACCATGTGTCATCACATCATATCTTTCCATATAACAAATGTATCACGATTCATGAATTTTGAGAACATCAACCTCATTCCCTCCTCCCTCAATGCATGAACCAATCACATTGAATATCACATAACTGCAACATCACAACACACATTGCTCAAAAACACTAGGACCATCACTAAAATTATCACAAGTTAAAACCTATGCCATTGCATCACATCTCACCCAATGACTCAACAGTCATCAATATATATCCTTCCTGATGTTACTTGGTCCATCACGGCTGAAGGAAGAGTGGGTTGGGGGTATCCATCCATCTATATCTCAATTATTCTAGATGATGGGAAATAACCTAGAACATATAACCTATTTGAGTTGGTATCATTATCAAACTCATTAGGGAACATATAGAAATAACAGAAATGTACATGATATATAGATTTTTAAAATACCACACCCATGGGTTCACAACTACAACACTTGCACACACTGGTACACTAACATTCTATGTCTTGTAAATTATCCCGACCACTTACACCGCTATTTTAAGAACACCACATGACCACCACACATACCATACATGTCCACATTCATTTACAATAAACCGAAATAGTATCAATATCCATTAATTTATTCAGTTCGTTTAATCCAAAAACAACACAATTATTTCTATCCCATTATTATTAATTTTTCATCACATTCATTAGTTCATTTCATTCAATATCATAATTTATCCCATATATAAATATTAAAAAATAATAACCTCACAAAAAATAGCTCACCCACCTCACAAACCATTAACACAATCCCAAAAATCCAAATTCTTTGTTGCATCACATGAACCAATCCATCTCAATATAAAAAGCAAACATCACAACCACCAAAAACCCATAACAACCGCACCCCAAAATCACTTCACATAAAGACCAACATACCCCACAAATATTTCACATCATAAATATTGTGTACCAGAACTGTTGAGAAACACAATCACTATGCATTAAATCCAATACAAATCACAACTACTTTGCATCCTATGCAAAAACCACCCCATCATATCCATGCCAACCAACATCTTCATCATAGCCCCACTCACTACACATCCCATTTGTTCACCACTATCACCACAAAAAATCTCAAAAAACACAAGGTAGCTCAATATAATGAAACTCATATTTCTATTGGAAATGAATTTATTAGATATAAAAATGTTCTGTAGAATTGTCTCTGGGTGGGATGATTTAAATACATAGTAAGGATCTTATCACAAAAAATCTACAATGATAACAAGCCACCCAACTACCTTTATTTTTAGTGTTGAAAAAATGCATTAACTATATCAACACCAATTTTTATTTAAAAAGAAAAAAATCAATATCTCCCCCATACTAATTAATTTCAGTTATGATAATTTTTTTCTCTGATCATGATGGACCTTATTATCCACCCAATGGTTGTAAAAACTATGAAATCCCCACACATTGAACATGAAAAAATTCAAAGAGGATCCCCTATCTCAAAAGAGATTTTTTAATCTATTTTTCACTATAAGGAGAAAAAGATAATGTCTAGAAACCATAACCTCATAATGGGACTCTACATCTACCTGAACAACATCAAGGGATACCCAAACACATCCCAAACTCACCCCAAACCAAAATACAAATAACAGTGAATCCATGAAAGAATAATAAAATAAAATGAGGGAAAGGGATAGAACACACCTACAATCACTAAACTCAGCCACATGAACACAAGTGTCGAGGATAGGGAAGGAGGGCTAGATGGTCTCCCATTACCTCTAGTGTTCATCAACTATGAATACAGAAAAACATATAACTAAGAAAAAAATTGATAAAAAAGAAAACTTATATACATGGTGATTTCCATCTTATTTATGGTGTAAAATAAGTGGGGTCAATAGGCTACACTATTTAAAAGAAATTTATGCTGTGAATTCTCACAGATTCATTTTACACCCAAAAACATGGAACCCCTTCATAAATAAACAAATGCCGTAAATTATAAATTTATGTCATAAACCCATTCCATGCACTACCCCTCAGCTACATACTATTTACAAATATCCGGCTACATAATCCATAAAACCAAAATTGATGATTTAATTACAACTTTTATATCATGAACCTTATGAATATGAATTCTTATAGACCTACCCCCACAGAACCTCATTTTTCATCCTCCATGCACCTCTAACTACCCTAACTACTAATGTAACAGTCAGGTATAGAAGGGAATGCCACATTAGATACCTATAAAAATATTCTCATCCTTAAGAATCCAAACTATACCCATAAGAAATGTAGTTTAAAATAAACTACACATGAGGTACCTCTTAGGGATCTCAAAACACTATAGACACAACAACCATCCAAACAGGATGACCAAAATCCTCAACAAAACACCCCATAATACATCCAACAACCACAACACCACCTCTCACAGGGCATGAAAATTAAATTCTATCATTGTCTATAAGCCTCTATATCCCCACATAACCATCTATATGACCATTTTATCTTACACATGGTCCAAACTAACAAACTAACTCATCAAAAACACAACAATGTGATAATAAAAAAACTATGTAATTCTATCCCCCCATGTAAAGATAATATTTACATTAGACGACACTAACATTCCTGCATGGTTTTAATAATGTCATAGTATAACACAATATTATTAGGAATCAAGTCTTCTCCTATTCAAATGTCAAAATATTTATGAAACACCACACTATTATAAAATCGTCACATCTAAAAAACTATATCCAATCATCACATAGTGAAAAATGCAAAAAACATTTGAGAAACTATAGGTAATGGGCATGAATAGACATCTCTCACTCAAATGTACTCTCATCAATGACATAGTGTCTTTAATGCATGAAAAAAGGGGAATTTTTATCCAGAAAACCATCTCTTGATGATCCAAAATATCTATTGGACACTCCATAAAGGCCTAATCATCATCGATATCTGTCTACCCAAATTTAATGACATGGAAATTATCATGATGATACCAAAAATGATAAGACATTTAAAATAAATTATTTGACCTATCGACCCATGGTTGGAGCACCAACTAATACACCATCATGGAAACATGTTCTCACACCATAAATATCCAATAAAACTAGGGATAAATCATACCCCTATCAAAACCTACAGTACTCTAATTAAAGGGATATGCTCAAGTACACAAGTTCTCCAACATAAAAATATAGGTTCCTCCTCTTGTGATTCTCATATCAATAATATAGGTCCTTCAATATCCTCATACACTCTTATAACTACTATATATTTACATTCATTCACTACACAACACCATTAAATTTACCTACTAAATCCCAAACACATTCTAGTACAATAGAGAATGAAAAATCATCCCATAAAATGAATCAATGGAGCTATGTTGATAGTTGTGATATATTTTTTATCCTGTGATAATTAGACCATAGGTATGTGAATTATCTTCAATCCCCAAAAGTAGAGGACAGAAGGTCTCAAAATATCGTCTAGAGTTTTTCAGTTCTACTATAACATACCATACATCTATGGGTGGAACATGGTGCAATGGCGCAACTAGGATCCAAATTAAAGATGTAATAACACACAAAATAGAAATGAAAAAAAGAATTTATTCTTAAAAATTATGGTCCTTGACACCTCATGATTCTTAAACATGTCATATACATACTTCCTTGCTATGAAATCTATGTTACTAGACTCACGAATCACCCCAAAATGAGCAAACTTCATCAGTCGGTCCACTATGCCACATATCAAAATACAACCACACAGAACCCTTGAAAACTCGGTGATTAAATCTATCAATAACAATTTTCATTTACACATGGTAACATCCAAGGAATGAAAAAACACATCCATAAAAAGGTGATCCACTTTAATTAACAAACAATTGATACACTATTCAAAAACTCAACCACTAACTATTTCATCAAGGGGAACCAATGTTATCTCCTCATGACATGATACATTATTTTCATTTTAGTCTTAACTACCACATGTGAGATACTAAAATAATTATGAAAATACTCATGAGATTATAGTAAAAAACAACCTCCTAGAAAAAACACTTATTTTTGAACATCCTATGACCATACCTTAGGAGAATCACCCTGGAAAATATGGTTAAACATCACCTCTTCCACCAAATCTCCTCATGAAGACTCTTCCACCTACCGCATCAATGATGAATCAAAATCCATATAAAATTATATATTTACAATAACTAATCTCTGCATTACCAAGATGTATCACTACATGATACTCTATCCATTTCCAAACATCATCAAAATCCTGAACCATATTCACATAGGACTTCCAACATAATGCATCGGTAACCACATTATCATTTCCTAATATGTAATGAATCAAAAAATTATAATCCAAATATAACTACATTTATCAAAACTATTTTATATTCAATTATCCCTTGGATAAGACATATTTGAATCTCTTATGATCCATGAAAACCAAAAGGGACTTTCCAATAAGTTAATTCCAAAAAAGTATTAAAAAATGGAATTGATGCTTGCTCCAGATAATGGGTGGAATAGTTACACTCATGGGGATGTAACAACCAAGACCCATATAATATCACCACTATATTTTTCATCAGTACACATCCAAATAACTAATGGAAATTGTAATAGAAACCATCAAACAACACACCCCCTCACGAAACCAAAAAACAACAGCACTGACCAACTTCTCCTTCTACTAACCTAACCCAACATTGTTGATGGTTTTTTCCATGAGAAAAGTACATAGATCAGATATGTGTCCATGGTTACAATCTTATGAGACAACAAAAATCGAAGGATACACAATTCATGTTTCCTTAACTCACACATGGATATCTTCTCATAGAGATGGTTGCGTTGAAGTACTAATAAAATGGCTCTGAGCTGCTTGATGTGCTCCTACTACAAATTTCAGAAGAACTAGATATCATCAAGGATTATAAAAACCAAAAAGTCCATATATTTAGGGTACACTGAATTTATGATCCCTTTTAACATGTATACCATGTTTTTAACACTCAATTACATGACACAAACTCAGGGTGTCCATAACTACATGTAAAGTCAGTCTTTGGGATTTCCTCATCCTTCACCCCTAACTATTGATATCTAGACCATTGATCGACCATTGAAAACCAAATCGATCTTATCAATTATTTAATAGATCATATGTAATGTCCCGAACTTTTGAATAATATTTGTTTCCGGAATTTTTCTGTTATTTTATTTTATACTCCACAAAACTATATCATTTAATTAATGATGTGAGTATAATTAAATGAGACCATTGGGTTTCAACAATTATATGACTGTAGGAAACTAAACTCTAAACATTAAAATTATCAATTATAAATAGAATTAATCTTATTTAATCAACATAGAAATAATATTTGATGGCCTCATCCTATATACTCGGGTCGTACATAGCCCATCTATAAGAGCATGGGAAGGAGGTGGCGTCTCTATTCTTTCCTCTAGACCAAGCCCAAGCTAAGCTTCATCATGTGAAGCTTGAACGGAATCACCTAAGGGAGAAGTTCATCCTGATTGAAATCACCACTTGTGAAATTTTTTTTGAGTCACCCCAAGATTCTATCACCCTAGAACACCTTACACTTAGTTCCCATGCAGGAGTTATAAGAGGCTATGTAACGTGACCATAGTTACTTGTGTAAACCTTTTGTATAAGTAAAATTGTTATTTCTTATTATGGAAAGGATAGGGAATTTTAAATATCCGGATAAATGTAGGGTTAATTGATAGTCCCCTATTACTAATGAATTTTGGAAGAAAAAGGGTATTTTAATATATTTATGTAAACTTTAAATAATTAATAATGTGAAATGATTTTAAAAAAAGGACTTTTACAGTTGTGATCAGTAAGAAAACTAGTGTCTAATATGATCAAATTAATTTTTTAGTGAATTGTAAATTATAAATAGTAAAATACCCAAATAAATAGCAGTGAATAGTAACTCTTCTTAAAAATTTGAAACTTATCCAATGAATGTATAAATATAATTTAGATATCTTAATAGTGAAAAAAAATCATAGTACATGTTTGGGGAATTTTTAAAGTCATAAATATTTTATTTACAATTTTATAATTAATTTAATAATTTAAATTGAAAATTTATTTTCATAAAATGTAATAATAAATTGTTACATTATTTTCTTATGGTTATTCAATATTTTATGGAACCTTAATTACTTTTTCAAGGTGTTCCAAAATAAGTTATAGTATTAGAGTAGTTTTTTTAATAAATATTGATTTTACATAAAAATTAAATTAAATTCTTTTATACAATTATTTTCATTAGATGGAGTTAATTTTTTAATTCAGAGCATCTATATTAGGGTAGGGTAAATTTTTGGGATTCTGCTGAAATAGTTGAATTTTGGATGAATAGTAAAAATACAGTTTCGAATTTTGGGTGTTTAATGACATCATTAATGATGTTATCATGATGTAATAAATCTGGTATACTTTTTAATTGTAACATATGTTATGAGGTGTCCCAGTGGCCAATACAATGGTAAGATACCATGGGAAATCCCATGGTTTTTGCAAATACCACCGATGAGGTGTCTCTTAGAAATTAATTAAATTTCCCTCAACATTTCTACAAATTACAAGCCATTACATCATTCATTTCATTCCAAATTCCACCTCAATGAATATATGGTCTTTTTTCCTCCATATCAATCCTCCCAAAGAGCTCTCAAGCCCCATAGGTCCCAACCTTCTAGCATTTGAATTCACTCTTCATGGTAAGGGACCCTTACACCCTCCTCTTTTATGTCATGACTTCCTTTATGTTATGTCTTCAAGTTTCCATCTTATTATATTGGGGTATGTTATTATAGATCCACATTATAGTCTATTTCATTTCCAAATGATGATATTCCTTCTAAACTATCATCAATTCATTTATCTTAATTTCTATGTGATGTCATTAGGCTGCCAAATTTTAGTAAATGATATTGCATTTCCCCTTTCATTCATGTTTCCTTTTCGTGTGGTATTTTATTCAAATATCCACGCCATGATCATATTATAATTTTTACTATCCCTGTACTATAAAATGATTCATTTATTGATGGGATACCCTTTTCCCTTCTCTTTTTATTGTTTCTTAAAAGCATGTTATATAGCTAATATGGTTCTTAAATTTTGTCTCAAAATTTCTCGCTCTTTCTCTCTATAAATTATCATATCTTATTTATTTGAATACCCTGACCTATTTCGTCTATTTGGGTGTTCCTATATACATAAAATTGTATTATTTATTCTATAACTTACATACATATAACCCTCACTCCTTTTTCATGGGTTATAAATGACATAATTGTCTTATTTTTTATGCACATTTAAAATTTCACGATTTCGAAATGAACCCATTTAATTTACTCGCTTTTGGTTATTAGTGAAATGTAATATTGTTATATATGTGTATCACATGAAAATAAAGACATATTAAGGGTGCTCCATGATAGCACTACATGGGGTAAAAAAATTAATCTCATGAGATGAAAAGTTTCACGATACCTTGTTGGAAAACCATGGTAAATTTTTATGACACCTTGGGATGAACCTTAGAGATATGTTCATGAATGTCTAAATGAAATGATGTAGAGACATATTCATATTGTGATTCATGTTATTTTTATTGTTATATTCATATTTTTTATATTTCTCATGTCTTATGGTTTTCATCATGTTCTTATTGATATCCCAAGTAAACTGATTCCCTTGTTTTCTTTACTGGGACTTCAGCTCACCCTTTCCACTAATGTATATCTCCAGGTTATGAGATGAAAAAAATTTATAGAGGATGAACTTTTAAATAATATTTTAATTTGGATTTAAAATAGTGTTATATGTTTTCATGATTTATTGTTCCTGATTTCAAAGACACTAGACATTAAAGATCCTCTATTTGTAAAATGTATTGAAAAGTTATATGTAAAAAGGTGGGATTCCATAATTGATATCAAATAATAGTTTAGATATTTATGAAAATTAGGCTATGAAAACATTAAGAATAACACTATAGAAATTTTTAAATATAGGAAATATTCTTGGTTTTTTGGTGATTATTGAGTAAGTGGTTTATCTAGAAAATACATCCACGTCTAGATACGAGCTGGTTGAGGTAGCTCTAGAACATATGTACCTAGGAGTGAAAACTCTAACATAGTGTTTTGATATTGACTCGAGGTATCCAGTCACACGACAATAGAAATTATTTCACTCTTAGTTACAAAAATCTCGGGGGATATGTTTGGTTAAATATATCATTTTCTTGAATCATTATGAAGTATTTATAGAGAAATATAATTTTTTAAAGAATGAAGATTTAAGACATTAAATCATTTAGTTAAAAATATTCCTAAATGAAAGAATATTCTAACTAAAGCATTATTATTTTAGAACAAGGCAGGAAATAGGACGAACTGTTCAAATGGTTACTGCAATGAACCATGCACTAATGACCCTCTCATGGAAGCCAGAATGCAAACATTCATACTAATGAAAAACCAACTGACTCATGTTATAGGAAATAACTTCAATCAAGCTGAGAGGACAATCTCACCAAGAAGGGAACAATTTTTTTGTAATTCTTTATGCGTCACCAACCACCAAACCTCTGTGGATCTACTGACCCATTGATTCATAAATAGTGGATCAGCTCTATTGAGAAGATCTTTTCTATGATCCACTATTCTAAAGAAGAGAAAGTTACCTCGGTTGTTTATCTCTTAGAGGGTGAACCAGATCTGGGGTTGGAACTGTTTAAAAAATGAAGGTGAATGGTTGAAGTTGAAGCTATAGAGTGAGAAGAGTTCATAGGGTTATTTGTCAACACATATTTCCCTAGATCGATGAGAGAATGATTGGAGATGGAGTTTCTTGAGCTGAAGCAGAAGGAGAATAAATCTGTGGGAAGCTGCGAGATGAATGTCAATAGAAATTCCCGATATACCTCTAGCATTGTCATGGATCAAAATGGTAATGTTGATAGATTCTTTGGAGGACGGAGACCTCATCTGTGGAATAATATAGCCAACCATGACTATGATAGCTATGTAGAGATTATGCGGAGTGCAGAGAAAGTTGAACTGGAGATCGGTGAGATACAATGGTCACATAAATCCAATGATAGGATGAGATCGATGGATCCAAGCTTAGGGAGGAACTTCGTTCGGGGAAGAGGAGGAAAGCTAGTGCAATGTCCCATGTTTAAAAAATGTGGGAAGAATCATTCAAGGAACTACCTACTCAAGATAATGAGGTGTTACAAGTGTGGTATAGATGGCCACATTGTGTGGAATTTTTGTAGTGAGGTAATGCTAGAACATCCCAAAAATAATGAAAAAGTAAATATGCGGAAGGCCCTACCTGATGTCCAATGCTATAAGTTTGGACAACATGGATGCTTTTCCATTCACATTCCAAATATTGAGGGCAGTGGAGGGGAGTCACCATCAGCCGTTGTGATGTCCAACGGAAAAAAGTCATAATTCTTCAATCACTATAGTGAAGTTGAAGCACCAAATGATGTGGTGGAAGGTACTCTTGTTGTTCTCTCAAAGAGAGCAAGTACATTGTTGGATTCTGATTCTACGCATTCCTTTATTTCCTCCATGTTGGCAATAAATTTAGAATCAACCCCCAATTTCCTAAATGTAGAGTTATAATTCAAGGCTCCAGGTGGGATTAACCAAGCATCGTTAGTGTTTAGAAACTCTAATATTTACATTAGTGAAAAAAATCATATCACAAATCTACTAGTATTTCCCATGACAGAATTCAACATTATACTTAAGATGGATTGGCTCACAAAGTATAATTCTATGATCAAACATAAAAGCAAGGAAATATCAGTAGTCTTGAATGGGAAACATGTTGTTATTTTCCAAGGATGTATATCTCATCCAGATCTTTGTCTAAAAGACCCTCCTATATCCTTCTTTGTGGAGTTTATCAGTAATCAAGAAGAAGGAAATGAGTGATTGAGGATTGAAATTTCCCCATCGTTGTAACGCCCCGACCCTTGATACCCAGAGTCGGTGCATTATTACATTACATTGTCATGATCACAAAGGATCAAGTCTCGAAAGACCGATTAGTTTAGTATTCTTGGAAACACTAGATATATTCATAAGTCTTAAATTACATCATAAGGTAAATAAAAAACTACAAAAACATATTGTCTTCATATTCCCTCATACTATCCCTTCAGGTCATTCATAAATTACTTCT
Organism: Viscum album; assembly: GCA_963277665.1. Classification (NCBI taxonomy): domain Eukaryota; kingdom Viridiplantae; phylum Streptophyta; class Magnoliopsida; order Santalales; family Viscaceae; genus Viscum; species Viscum album. The sequence goes on from OY728151.1 coordinate 862,364,204, forward strand.
TCATAATCCTGGAAAAAATAATACATTGAAATGGGTGAGCTCAGATTCTCAGTAAGGATAAAATTATAGCAGAAGCTTTCATAGATAAGCATAAACACTTAAGGCAGTTTATAACTAAAACAAAAGCCTTTTAAACATGAACTTCAGCATAAAGTGGAAAAGATAAAATAAAATAATGCCATTTACTTACTCACATAGATATTCTACTAGTCAAATGAACACATGCAATATCAACAACCACTTTCAAAATGATGGAATGCATAATTCCAGACAATCATAACCACATAGCCAAGGCCTCGTGCCAAGGCTACAAATAAGATTTTTCCAAGGCCTTGTGCCAAGACACTAGTTTGTCTCATGAGACCTTCCGATGCATCGAGGAGCTATAGCGGGCTCCACCCGTCACTTACTATGTCCAATGAATTCCTCATATGAAATGTTTTTAACATAACATAAACATTCGTATAAAAACTAGCATACAAAATGTCAATACATTATCCACAAACCATGAATGGTATAAAAATAGCACATCCACAGTCAAACATAACTCATTCGATACAATATGGAAGATTGTATTGTATCATATTAACCTTAATCAAGAATAATGAAGGATGTTGACATAGATGAAAATAATCATCAAAACTATTTGAGAGAAATATCCCCTTTTTTCTTGAAATCATTTAAAAGTCACACTTTTTGTCAAGAGGCCATTTAAAAATAGATTTTTGAATCAAAGTGTCCCATACCACTGTGAAACTTGTAAAAAGTTTTTTTAATTTTAAAACATTAATGTCCATATAAATAAATCCTTAAAACCATTTTTAAAACATGGACATTAATGAGAAATATTTAGAAGAATAGGTCTTTAAAACATTTTAAAATGGTCTTTTAGTTAGAGTTTCAAACCAAAAGAGAGACACTTGAATACAAATAATTGAGGAAATAAAAACATTTTAATATCATGAGAATAAAGGGATTCATGATATACTATTTCAATCTACATTATATACACCACATAAAAGTGATTTGGTGTATAACAAAAAAGAAGTCTCAATGGAATTTAAATTCAGATGAAATCTCTCATAAAGGTCATATCCTTAGGTTAAGGATAAATCAACGACATAGTTATGTGTGACAAATATAAATACACTAAATATGATTGGATATTCAGTGTAAATCAATCAAAGTACATTCACACATAATCTTGTAAAAACAACACCGATGAATGGGATGTTTAACTCAACAAATGGAGAATGTGTTAAAATTACACTTATCAAATTCACATCGATGACTTGAGAAATTATCAATGGAGTGATTATTTGTATCAAATGTATATCCATAGGAAGGGGAGTAGAAATTATGAAATTATAAAATTAATAGTGATTCTACACATAATATTGGGGTAATATATTCAATGAAATATGCGTAAAGCCAAATGAGTGGAAACTGAAATTTGGAATTCCCTTATCAATTAGGTAACATACGAAACATACACCCATGAAAGAAGAATCATACAATGATGATGTAAATACCCATAAATTAGATTATATTACACAGTGAATACAATCATGGGCAGTACGCATACACCACATGCAATAATTAAGTGGCGAACAATGGAATTCTCACGAAATTAAGAGTGAGTTAAGAAACCTCTTCCCGTGTACTTTTCCTTGGTTGGGGTAGGCTATCCTCCTATATAATGTTGATATAATTGTTATTAAATTATTCATTAATCATATACATTAATATGATATCATATATGATCTTTTAACATTTCTTTGTTAATAATATCTTATAATTATCGTCGTTTCGGATGTTAACTTACTCATTTTCTTATATATGTTTTGTTACATAATCCATGTTTGTCATGGATAGGTTATATCTTATTCATATACATAATTAGATAATTTTTTTTAAACATTATTTTTAAATCATCAGATTATAATTATACTTGAATGGATATGATGGAGAATGAATCTCATCGCGTTCGTGGAGACGGTAGTCCGTACGTACGCACGAGCGACAATATCATTCTTTTGATATTAAAATAATATATAATTGGATGGTATATCACATATACAGAATCATTATCATGTTATATTTATTATTTAAATTAGTTACACATCATTATTATACCCACCCAAATAATAATATATTGAATAACAATTACACCACGACGTGGAGACAGTAAGCCGTACGTACGCACGTATGGTGACATGTTATTCAAATGGTGGATAGAATACTGAATATGGCTGTACCATATTTATAATAACATCGCAGTATATATAAGATACTGGAGTTATTATTTTAGAATGGTAATAACATAGAAAGAATAAGTGGAAGAAGAAAGGAACATGAAAAGGGGTGGTGAAAACATTACCTCTTCTTCGGGTTCCTTCTTTTGATTAGATCAAAAGGGCTCCATAAGTTGGCTTTCTGATCAAACTAAGGCCTCTAGTTTGTATTAAGGGAAGTTGGGAGAGTATTTGGGCATGGTTTGGCCGAACCAAAAGGCTTTGATGGTGTGATGAAATGTGAAGGAAGAGTATCCTTTTATAAGAGGTGTGAGTGGCACCTTTGGAAAAGCTAGAAATATTAATTTATAATAAATTTATATTCGGTTTATAATGGCTAAAAAGTTGATTATTAAAAGGTTAAGGTCGGGATAGGTCGAAAAACAATCAACCAATAGAATTTAGACAGGTTTGGGTTACTATATTAACCTTATCGTTTATTTTTAACACTTAGTTAATTAGTTTGACATTTACCATGTCACTTTGCATTTTTATATTATATAGTTAATAAACATACGATATACATCCAAGAGACCCCCAAGTGGTCCATTAATGATATACCTATAAAGATATAAGTCTCTTGGCCAATCCATAGATTTTTAAGAATTTAATATCAATTAATAATATAATATTTGTTTTAAAAAATCTTTTTTGTCAATTTTGACACTATTCAATAGTTGATTTTTGTGAAACTCATAACAGAATTATTAATTCAAAAAATGTTAATTAAATCAATCCTAATATTTCATATTATCCTAGAAAATTATTTTAATTCATTAAAAGTTTTAAATTATATTTATTTGGGTATTTATTATATCAATTATTTTAATATTTCACTATTATGGTAATTAATGCATCATCATTGTGTCATAAATATATTAAATTTTTTATTGTTTAAAAATTATAAATAAAATATCATTATGTAGGAAATATTATTATCGTTATAATTAATATTTACAATGGAATTTATCTTATGTATATCCCTATATTAAAAATGTTTTAGTAAGTAAACTTTGATTTTAACTCTTTTAACTCTTCTTTGAATTAAATAATAATAAATCTCCTAATCTCATCCAAGTGGACCTAAATGATAATATTTTATTCCTAAGGTTGTTTTTAGTCGAGATAACCTTGTCCAATAAAATTATTACATGTGTTAGGGTAATATTAATATCATGTTTACCCTTAATTACACTATTTACTTTTAACCGTGGTAAATAAAAGTAGAAGTTACCATTCACCAAAAATTATTTTCATCTCATTGAATCAAATTTTACTTCTTGATATTAACCGTGTCTCTAGGATTTTTGAAAATCCATTCATAGAAGTGTTAAAATTACATTTTATGAAAAATTCAGTTTTTTTAACTACAACTTAGTAGTATCACTATTCATCAAAAATTGATGTTTTTCAGAACAATGCCAAAATTTAACCCTAAGATATAATTGATATTCCAAATTCAAAAATGATGTCAATTTAAAAAAATTCTAATCATATATGTTTCATTAATTAATTTTATAATTAATTCCCACTGTTACAACAAATATCGTGTTTTTAAGAAACTATATATATCAAAAGATTGACAATTGTTTAGGTCCAATTTCAAAGTGAAATTAATTCTAATGAACACCATTGGATAAAATGGTAAAAATATATTATAATTATACTTCAAAACCACTCAATAATATAATTTATCACTATATATTATTTTGATTTAAAAATTTGTTTTTAATTAAAATTTAGTAATTTTCACTATTCATCAAAATATAAGTGTTATCCGAAAAGTTCCAAAATTTCACCTAGGATAAATTTGATATTATGAATCCAAAAATGAAGTCCATTTTGAGAGATATAATTTATAAAATTTAAAAAATTAGGTATTACTATTCATAATGGCTAGTTTGATTGGTTGTGGTGTGTTAGAATCTCGAAGTTGCGTACAATGCACGCCATTGCATTATTCGAAAGGAAACGTACCGTGGAATATTGGGGTGTTACATTCTCCCCTCCTTCAATAAATTGTGTCCTCACAATTTTTAAAATTATTCTTGGGAATATAATGGAATGTCCCACATCGGAAAAAGAGTCAATAAAACTATCACATTAAAAGAAAGAGAGGTATAAAGGTCAACCATGATTACCCATACTCAGATTCCATGTAGGGAAACATGGATATGGATGATAAACTATGTGTCATGTTCTGATGGAGAGGAATAGAAATCATGACCAGGAGAAAGTTAACAATAAGAAAACCACAAACTTGTGTTGGGACAAATGGCCATTAGTCTCCTAGTAGGAAAGTAAACGGACAACATTTTTTTGTTTTAAGTTACATTACATAAGGATGAGGAATTTTGTTATGATATTGACAAATAATATAATGATATATACTTACATTTTAAGTAGAGTTTCATTCTTTAATAAATTTCCACCACTAACTCATTTTTTTAAACGATGAGTATTCAAGAAGACTTGGTCAAACTAGAAGAGCAAGAATAAACTTCTATAGAATCACGTGATCCATGCAAGATGAACTATATTTTTACATTGTCTTTAAAGATTAATCAAAACCAAAATGGTTAGTACAAGATCTAATGATCCCCCAAAAGGATATTCCTTGAGAGAAATAAACACTAATATTAATTTCCAAAATTAAACCAACAATACCCCAAAGTTAAATAAATACCATTCAATAATCAATTGTCCTTAGAATCATGTAATATAGTCAAAACTAATAATGAAAACCGAAACTTATTAAGAATGTAGTCTTCCACGTTATATTGTATCTCCAAATGACATTAATTACTCTTAAAGTCACATACTTAAAAGTTATCAACCTAATCATTTCCTTAAATAACCCAAATCATTATAAATCCACAATAAAAACATAGATAAAAATCCACCATTACTCCTCTAATGAAATCCCATAGTATTCTATTTTCCTTGGACATATAGTGTTCCCAACAAAGTGAACATCTTCCAAAATAACATTTATCACTTAATCACAAAATCATTTTCCTATACTAAGGGTATTCATTTGATAAGACCTAATAACCCAAATCAACATATTATTGATCAATAAAATAATTTAACTAAAAATAATAGTCACACTAACCAGGGACTTCACATAGTCCAGTGGTAGGTGATAAATCCCAATCGCACATTGGTTGTGGGTTCGATTCCCACAGCTTTGTCCGACGCGACGGGTTGTCCCACGGTCTACGTGTTGTCCTTTTTCAAAAACTATATTTTATAATATTACCATAACATAATTTAACCACAAATGTTATATCATACATTTCATTTTCATCCCAAATTATAATAACTTATAATTCTCTCAATCTGCAATGATCATATAAAACCAAATGGCTATTTATACCTATATCCACAAGAGAAGAGATAATTCTTCCTCAAATATCATTCTCACATGGAAAAATGTGGGGTTAAAGATACAAGAGAAAATTATTCCAAATTAAACCCATCAACAAGGATCAATAATACTTTTTAAACATTTATCCAACCATTTATTTCCACATAACTTCTTCTTTGAACAAGAAAATATCATATAGAATAGGGCATTCACTCGGGTAATGGCCAGATCCCCTATATTTACGGAAAATGAGTGTAAATGGACTCGTGGGACCATTTTTATCTTCTTCTGTCGTACTCTTCATTTTTCTTTGGCAATTCATCACTTTATGTCCTTCCTTCCCACACGTAAAGCATTTATTTGTCCCATTGAGACACTTTCCTAGGTGTCTCCTTCCACATTTCCTGCATGATGGAAATTGAGGATTTCTTTCTCTATGGTCTCCACTACTGGAGCTCTTATCATTCATCACCATTATCTTCTTTGTTGAGTCCGGTAATTTGTTAATATATTTATTGTTGATCATATTTTTGGAAAATTGATTTGGAATAAAGACTATATCTTTTATGCCTATCAACATTCCATTTTGTTGCTCATTTCCACCATTGTCCCCACCTTGTACATCATTCTCAAATTCACTATGAATTCCTTGGAATCCAGCCATTGACTAAAACCAGAAATCATTGTGTGAGTAATAGTAGTCCGACAAACATTTAGAGATTAACATGTCACCATATTCACAATTTGAAACACATTAGGATTAACCAAGGTCATTTACTCTCATTATATATATATAATACATTAAATCAATTTGTAAAGAAAATGTAAATTATCCTAAGCATATCCCCAAGGAGTGTCGTAACCAAGAGTGTAGCAAGGCCCATTGTCGTCCACCAGTTCCCGTTCGAGTCTAGCTCAAAGCATTGTTTTCTGGTTTTACCCCTAGGTACATATGTGCCAGAGCTGCCTCTACCTGCTCGTATCCAGATAGGGATGTATTGCTCAGAAAACTCACAAAATCTCTACAATACCAATATTGTAGGAAGTTCTTATATACTATTCCTCAAAGTTCATCTTAGGTCTACGTGCTCTAATCAGAGTTTATCTAAATCTACTTTCCAAGGTTTGTACAAAACTTCCTCTGATACCAACTGTAATGCCCCGACCCTAGATACCCAGAGTCGGTGCATTATTATATAACATCGGCATGATCACAAAGGATCAAGTCTCGAAAGACCGATTAGTTTAGTAGTCTTGGTAACACTAGATATATTCATAAGTCTTACATTACATCATAAGGTAAAAAAACTACAACAACATCTTGTCTTCATATCCCCTCATACTATCCCTGTAGTTCATTCATAAATTACTTCTACATAATCATGGGAAAAATAAAACTTTGAAAGGGGTGAGCTCAGATGCTCAGTAAGGATAACATTATAGCAGAAGCATTCATAGATAAGCATAAAAACTTAAGGCAGTTTATAAATAAAACAAAAGCCTTTTAAACATGAACTTCAGCATAAAATGGCAAAGAAAAAATAAAAAAATGCCATTTACTTACTGACATGGATATTCTACTAGTCGAATGATCACATGAAATATCAATAACCACTTTCATAATGATGGAATGCATAATTCCAGACTATCATAACCACATAGCCAAGGCCTCATGCCAAGACTACAAATAAGATTTTTCCAAGGCCTTGTGCCAAGGCACTAGTTTGCCTCATGAGACCTACCGATGCATCGAGGAGCTATAGCGGGATCCACCCGTCACTTACTAAGTCCAATTCATTCCTCATATGAAAATTTTTAAACATAACATAAACATTTGTATTAAAACTAGCATACAAAATGTCAATACTTTATCCACAAACCTTGAATGGTATAAAAATAGCACATCCACAGTCAAACATAACTCATTCAATACAATATGGAAGATTGTGTTGTATCACATTAACCTCAATCAAGAATAATGAAGGATGATGACATAGATGAAAATAATCATCAAAACTATTTGAGAGAAATATCCCCCTTTTTATTGAAATCATTTAAAAGTCACACTATTTTTCAAGAAGCCATTTAAAAATAGATTTTTGAATCAAAGTGTCCCATACCACTTTGAAACTATTAAAAGGATTTTTTATTTTTAATACATTAAATTCCCTATAAATAAATCCTTAAAACCATTTTTAAAACATGGACATTAATGAGCAAGATTTAGAAGAGTAGGTCTTTAAAATATTTTAAAATGGTATTTTAGATAGAGTTTCTAACCAAAAGAGAGACACTTGAATATGAATAATTGAGGTAATCAAAACATTGTAATATCATGAGAATAAAGGGATTAATGGTATACTATTTCAATGTACATTATATACACCACATAAAGGTGATTTGGTGTATAACAACAAAGAAGTCTCAATGGAATTTAAATTGAGATAAAATCTCTCATAAAAGTCATATCCTTAGATTAAGGATAAATCAATGACATAGTTATGTGTGAAAAATATAAATACTCTAAATATGGTTGTATATTTAGTGTAAAACAATCAAAGTACATTAACACATAATCTTGTAAAAACAACACCAATGAATTGGATGTTTAACTCAACAAATGGAGAATGATTGAAAATTACTCTTATCAAATTCATATCGATGACTTGATAAATTATCAATGGAGTGATTATGTGTATCAAATGTATATCCACAGGAAGGGGAGTGGAAATTATGACATAATCATATGAATAGTGATTCCACACATAATCTTGGGGTAATATAATCAATGAAATATGCATAAAGCCAAATGAGTGGAAATTGAAATTTGGAATTCCCTTATCGATTAGGTAACATACGAAACAAAAATCCAAGAAAGAAGGATCATAAAATGATGATGTAAATACCCATAAATTAGAGTGTATTACACAATGAATACAATCATGGGCAGTACACATGAACCACATGCAATAATTAAGTGGTGAACAATGGAATTCTCATGAAATTAAGAGTGAGTTAAGAAACCTGTTACCTTGTACTTTTCCTTGGTTGGGGTAGGTTAACCTCCTGTATAATGTTGAAATAATTGTTATTAAATTATTCATGAGTCATATACATTAATATGATATCATATATGATCTTTTAAAATTTCATTGTTAATAATATCTTAGAATTATCGTCGTTTTGGATGTTAACTTACTCGTTTTATTTTATATGTTTTGTTACATAAGCCATGTTTTTCAGGAATAGGTTGTATCTTATTCATATCCAGAATGATATAAAGTTCTTAAAAATTATTTTTAAATCATCAGATGATAATTATACTTGAATGGATATGATGGAGAATGAATCTCATCGTGTTTGTGGATACGGTAATCCGTACGTATGCACGAGCGACAATATCATTCTTTTGATATTAAAATAATATATAATTGGATGGTATATCATATATACAGAATTATTATCAAGTTATATTTATTATTTAAATGAGTTACACATCATTATTATACCCACCCAAATTATAATATATTGAATAACAATTACACCACGATGTGGAGACGGTAACACGTACGTACGCAGGTATGGTGACATGTTAATCAAAGGGTGGATAGAATACTGAATATGGTTGTACCATATTTATAATAATATCACAATATATATAAGATACTGGAGTTATTATTTTATAATGGTAATAACAAAGAATGGAGAAGTGGAAGAAGAAAAGAACTTGAAAATGGGTGGTGAAAACATTACCTCTTCTTCAGGTTATTCCTTTTGATTTGATCAAAAGGGATCCTTAGGATGAATTTCTGATCAAAATAAGGACTCTAGGTTGTAGTGAAGGATGTTGAGAGAGTATTTGGGCAGTGTTTGTCTGAATCAAAATTCTTTTATGGTTTGAAAAAACGAGAAGGAAGAGTGCCCTTTTATAAGAGGGTTGAGGGGAACCTTTGGAAAAGCTAGAAATATTAATTTATAATAAATTCATATTCGATTTCTAATGGCTACAAAGTTTATTATTCAAAGGTTAAGGTGGGGATATGTCGAAAAAAATTCAACCAATATAATTTAGACAGGTTTCGGTTACTCTATTAACATTATCTTTTAGTTTTAACTCTTAGTTAATTAGTTTGACATTTACCATGTTACTTTGTATTTTTATATTATATATTTAATAAACTTACTATATACATCCAAACGACCCCCATGTGGTCCATTAATAATATACCTATCATGATATAAGTCTCTTGTAAGAACCTTAGATTTTTAGGAAGTTAATATCAATTAATAATATAATATTTGTTTTAAAAACTCTTTTATGTCAGTTGTGACACTATTCAATAGTTGATTTTTTTCAAACTCATAACAGAACGATTACTTCGAACAAAGATAATTAAACTAATACTAATATGTCATATTATCCTAGAAAAACAGTTTAATTCATTAAATGTCTTATATTATATTTATTTGGGTATTTATAATATCAATTATTTTAATTTATCACTATTATGGTAATTACTGCATCATCATTGTGTCATAAATATATTATATTATTTAATGTTTAAAAATTATAAATAAAATATAATTATATATGAAATATTATTATCTTTCTAATTAATATTTACAACAGAATTTATCTTATGTATAACCCAATATTAAAAATGTTTTAGTAAATAAACATTGATTTTAACTCTTTTAACTCTTCTTTGAATTAAAAAATAATAAATGTACTAATCTAATCCATGTGGACCTAAATGATAATATTTAATTTCTAAGGTTGTTTTTGGTCGAGATACACTTGTCCAATATAATTATGACATGTGTTAGGTTAATATTAATATCATTTTTACCCTTAATTACCCTATTTACTTTTAACCGTGGTAAATAAAAGTAAAAAATTACTATTCATCAAAAATTATATGCATTTCATTGAACCACATTTTACTTCTTGATATTAATCGTGTCTCTCAGATTTTAGAAATTTCATTCACAGAAGCGGTAAAATTATGTTTTATGAAAAATTCAGTTTTTTTATCTACCACTTAGTAGTTTCACTTTTCATCAAAAATTGATGTTTTTCAGAAAAATGCCAAAATTTCACTATAAGATATAATTGATTTTCCAAATTTAAAAATGACAACTATTTAACAAAATTCTAAACATATAAGTTGCATTAATTAATTTTATAATTAATTCCCACTCTCACAATAAATAGCGTGTTTTTAAGAAACAATATATATCAAAAGATTAAAAATTATTTAGGTCCAATTTCAAAGTAAAATTAATTCTAATGAACACCATTGGATAAACTGGTAAAAATATATTCTAATTATACTTTAAAACCACTCAATAATATAATTTATCACTATAAATTATTTTTATTTAAAATGTTGTTTTTAATTAAAATTTAGTAATTTTCACTATTCATCAAAATATAAGTGTTATCCGAAAAGTTCCAAAATTTCACCCTAGGATAAATTCGATATTCTGAATCCAAAAATGAAGTCCATTTTGAGAGATAGAATTTATAAAATTTCTAAATGTAGGTATTACTATTCATAACGGCTAGTTTGATTGGTTGTGGTGTGTTAGAATCTCGAAGTTGCGTACAATGCACGCCATTGCATTATTCGAAGGGAAACGTACCGTGGAAGCTTGGGGTGTTACAATCATCCAGGAATACATTGAATTATTTATTGAGGAGTGTCCCAGACCTCCACCAGAAAGAGAGGTATAGTTCTCCATTGAACTCGTACCTATATTCCATCCAATATCAAAGACTTTATATAGGATGGAAAAAGTGGAGCTACAAGAGTTAAAAATCAACTCCAATATCTGTTAGAGAAGGGTTTTATCTGATCGAGTGAGTATTTTTGCGGTGAAAATGTTCTCTTTGTGAAGAATAATGATGGATCAATGCGGCTATGCATCGATTATAGAGAACTGATCGGGATCACAGTGAAGAACCAATACCCTCTTCCAAGAATTTATGACAAATTTGATAAAAATATTGGGGATCAATTCTTCTCTAAGACTGATATTCCTTCCAGTTTTCATAAATTGAGGGATATGAAAGAATATATTCCAAAAAGTTCCTTTCGATCACGATATGCGCATTATGAGTGTGATGTTATTCCCTTCAGAATGACTAATGCCCCTACTATTTTTATGGATTTGATGAATAAAGTTTTTAATGAATACCTTGATATCTTTTTGGTAGTTTTTATTGATGATATTTTGATATATATAAAAATTCACGGTGATCATGAAGATCATCTAAGGGATATTTTTAAAACTACATGGAAAGAGATGATTTTTAGGATGTTTAGAATATGTGAATTTATTTTACAACAAGTTTCTTTCTTGGGGCACATAGTAACCAATGAAGGAATCCTAGTTGACCCTGTAATGAAAAACGTTTTTGAGGAGTGTCCTCAGACTAACACAATAATAGAGATTCGTAGTTTCCATGGATTAGCTAGATATTATAGGTGGTTTGTTAAGAAAAATTCATGAATTTGTAATCCTATATCCAATATAACTCGAAAAGGGGTCTACGTTATCTAAACAACGGAGTTGGAAGAATATTTCTTAGATATAAAGAAGCGATTGGTTACTAAACCTTTGTTAACATTTCCCTCAAGTGGAGATGGATTTGTTATTTTTAGCGATGCATCTCTGAAATGACTTTAGTGAGTCCTCATGAAAAAGGAAAAGTTCATTGCTTATGCATCTCGATAGTTGATGAATCAAGAGTAAAACTATCCTACACATGATCTGGAGCTGGCTGTGGTCATTGTTTCTCTAAAGATATGGAGGCACTATCTTTATGGGGATAAATGTGATATATACATAGAACATAAATGTATTAAGTGTATTTTCCCCCAAAATTAATTGAAAATTATGTAGAGGATATTCTAATAAATTCTCAAATACTGTGATTATTCAATTCATTATCATCTCGGAAGAGAAAAAATGATGCAAATGCATTTTTCAGGAATGACCCAGTTGTTCATTCCATGATGATGATTCAAAGAGAACCTTTGATCAAAGGAATATTAAAGATAGAAATGGGAATTATAAGGGAATGTACATCATCAAACCCAACCCAAGTGATTTCTCAACCATCGTTTCTAGAGAAGATCAACAAAGCTCTGAAAGAAGATCCTTTGTTATAGAAGAAGTTTGAGGATGTGGAAGATGGAAGTTTATAGAGTTCAGTATAGATCAAGAAGGTGTATTGAAATTTTATACCAGACTATGTGTTCCAAATATTCTAGAAATAAGAAGGATCTGATGGTTGAATCTCATATATCTACTTTATCTATACATGAAAGAAGCATGAAAATGTATAGATACCTTCATGATCATTATTGGTGGGATAATATGAAAAGGGAGATTTTTTACTACACTTTAAGGTTCGTGGTATGTCAGCAAGTGAAGGCAGAGTGATATCCTTTTAAAGGGGCATTGCAACCACTTCTCATACAAGAATGAATGTGGGAAAATATCACTATAGAATTCATCACTGCTATCCAAAAAACTTCCAAGGGAAACAATTTGATATGTGTTACTGTGGACCGTCTCCCCAAGACTGCCTGTTTTATCTCTACTTCCGAAAATTTCTCTCTTGATTAACATGCCAGTATTTATGTGATGAAAATGGTAAGACTTCATGGAGATCCACATACTATCATATTTGATCAAGATCCCAGGTTCACATCAAAATTATGTATATGTATTCAACTTTCTCTGAACATTGTATTGATTTTTTGTACAACCTATCACCCCCAAAACTGATGGCCAATCTAAAAGGACTATTCCAACCCTCAAGGATATGATGATAACATTCTCAATGTAATTTAAATATGGATGTGATCATCACCCCTCTTTACTTGAGTTCTCTTACAACAACAGATTCCACTCGAGCTTTCAAATGAAACCTTGTGAAGCACTATATGGTAAGTGATGTAGAACACCAACTTGTTGGTATGAAACTGGTGAGAGAAAGATTCTTTGGCCTAATCTTGTGAAAGAGATGACAAAAAAGGTCCATGGCATCCAGCAACACATTATGGCTGCTCAGAGTCGGAAAAAGAGCTATGCCAAAAACCATTAATGGGAATTGGAGTTTGATGTTGTTGACAATGTCTTGCTTCGCAATTCACCATGGAAGAGAGTCCCAAGGTTTGGAAAGAAATGGAATCTCAGCCCTATGAACATTAACCCCTATGAAATACTTGATCACGTAGGGGTAGTGGCCTATCATCTTGCACTTCCTCGAAATTTATCACAATTTCATGATGTCTTCCACATATTCCTCTTGAGGAAGTGGAAACCTGACCCTTCACATGTACTAAATCCATAGGAGGTAAAAATGGAACATGACCTCTCTTATGAGGTACAACCGATGGAGATCTTGGATCCTAGAGACAGGTTTCTATGTAATAAGATAACAAACCTTGTTATGGTGTTGCGGAGGAACCAAAAAATTGAATAAACAACATGGAAACCTGAAGAGTCTATGGGTCAGAAGTACCTACCCCTTTTCTCATCATAGGATATGATTTTAAATTTCAAGGATGATATTTTTTAAGGGGGAATAATTTAAAGATCCAAAATTTTGAATAATATTTGATTCTTATATTTGTCTATTATTTCATTTTAAAATCCACAAAACTATATCCTTTAAATAATAAAGTTATTATAATTAAATGAGATTGTTGGGATTTGAAAGTTATATGATCGTTGGTCAATATGATTGTTGGAAACTAATCTCTTATCTTTACAAAAATTATTCATAAATACAAGTGATCTTGGTTAACTAATACATATTGAAGAGTAGATAACCTCATCCAGAAAACTCGAGCCATATGAAGCCCATCTGTCAGTGCTTGGGAAGGAGGGAGAATCTCAGGGCATTGCTCGGGACCAAGCCCAAGCTGAGCTTCAACATCCGAATCTTGAACGGAATCGCCTAACTGAGAATTTCAAGATGACTGAAATCACCACTCATGAAATGTAATCTAAGCCTCCCCAAGATTCTATCATCATAACGCACATTACACTTAGGTCCTTTTTAGGTGTTATAAGGGTCTATATAACGTGACCTTAGTTAATTGTGTAAAACATTTGTATAAATAAAATTATTTTTTCTTATTATGGAAAAGCTGTTGAATTTAAAATATTGGTATAAATGTAGGATGAATTTATACTTCCATATAATAATTAATTTTGAAAGAAGAATTATACTTCAAAATATTAATGTATCCTTTAAAAAATTAATAATGTCAAATGATTTCCAAAAAATTGTCTTCTACTATTGTGGTTAGTAAGAAAATTAGAGTCTAATAAGAACAACATGAATTTAATAGTGAACAGTAAAGTATGAATACTAACATACCCTTAGAAATATTAAATAATATCAATGAATAGTAAATCAGCCAAAAAAATTGAAACTTGTCCCTTGAATGTATAAATACAATTTAGACATCTTAAAAGTGAAAAAACATTGATCATATAATATGTTATGGTATTTTTGTATGTAATAAATATTTTATTTACAATTTTATAATTGATTTAATAATTTAAAATGAAAATATATCTTAAAAAAATTTTAATCATAAATTTTTAATTCATAGTCTTATGGTTATACAATAATTTTATTGGACCTTGATTACATTTTCAAGGTGTTACAAAACAAGTTATATTGTTAGAGTTGTTTTTTAATAAATAATGATTTTATTTTAAAATTAAATTAAATATATTTATTAAATTATTTTTCTAAAATGGAATTCATTTTTGAATTCATAGCATCTATATTAGGTTAGGGTAAATTTTTGGGATTTTTCCGAAATAGTTGAATTTTCGTTGAATAGTAAAAATATAGTTTTGAGTTTTGAGTGTTTAATGACATCACTGATTATGTAATCAGGACGTAATAAATATGGTAGACATGTGAATATTAGGATATTTTATGAGGTGTCCCATGTGGCCAATAACATGGGAAAATACCATGGTAGCATCCATGGTACTGCAAATACCACTGATGAGGTGTCCCTTAGAAATTAATTAAATATTACCACACTTTTCCTATAAATACCAAGTCATTACCTCTTTCATTTCATTAAAAAATACTCATCAATGATGATGTGGTATTTTTTCCTCCTAAGTATTCCTCAAAATGTTCCCTCAAGCTTCCAAAATCCGAACCTTCTATATTTCAAAGTCACTCTTCAAGGTAAGGGAACCTTTCACCCTTCTCTTTTAAGTCATGACTTAATTAATGTTATGTCTTCTAGTTTCAATTATATTTTGTTGGGATATGTTATTATATATTCCCCTTATAGTACATTTTATTCTAAAATTATGTTATACCCTCTACACTCTCATCAATTTATTTTTCTGAATTTTTAAATGAAGCTCTTAGGCTGCCGAATTTTCATAAAAGAAATCACATTTCCTCTTTCTTTCAAGTCTCCTTTTCATGTGGTATGTTATTCAAATATCCCCACCGTGACCTTATTTCAATTTTTTTCTGTCCCTCTACTGAAAAATTACTAATTTTTGGATGGGATTCCATTTTCCTCTATTTTTTTATTTTTTTTCTAAAACAATGTTATTTAGTTGTTGTGCTGCAAAAATTTCGTCACACAATTTCTCTCTCTTTCTCTCAATAAATTATCTTATCTTATTTAGGTTAATACAAAGACCTATTTCTCATCTTTTGGTGATCATAAATACATAAATATTATATTATTGATATTTGAATTGTCTTACATATTACCTTCACTCCCTTTCCATGAATTATAAATGACATAATGGTCTTATTTTTTATGAACTTTTTAAAACATCATGATTTTGAAGTGAAAACGATTTCATTTACTCTCATTGGGATATTTATGAATTTTACTATTATTATCCATGTGTATCACATGAAAATAAATAAATAAGGGTGCGCCTTGATAGCGCTCCAATTCATTAGGTAAAGAATTTAATATCTGGAGATGAAAAGTTTCATGATACCTTCGTTAGTAACCTTGTTAAATTTTTATAAGACCTTGGGATAAGATATGGTGATATGTTCATCAATTTCAAAATGAAATTTTTAGCCACATATTTATGTGGTGATTAATTCTCATTATATTAGCATATTCCCCTTTTTTCTATTGATCATGTCATATGTTTTTCATCATGTTCTTATTAATATCCCAATTAAACTGATTCCCTTGCTTTCTTTACTATGCCTTCAGCTCGCCCTTTCCATTGATGTATGTCCCTAGTTTTTGATATGTAGTAATTGTACATAGGATTAAATTTTCAAAAAAAATTTAAAGGGGATTTAAATGAGTGTTTTATGCTTTCATGTTTTATTGATCTTTATTTCCATGACACTAGACTATAAAGGTCCTCTGTTTGTAAAATTTAATGAAAATTTATGTAATAAAAAAGTAGGATTCGATATCATAAGTCATCAATAATGGGTAATATTTTTTTACTATAACCTAATTTAGACTCTGATAATCTATACAGAACTTCATACTATCATCTTCCTTTTAGCTGGAAAAAGGGGAACCCTAAAAAATTATATTGGATGGATGAAACCCCTATGAATTAGATAATCCACGTGTAACCTTGCATCTAGTAACTCTATAGGTTCCATTTGATTGGGAGCCACTAAAATCAAAGACAATACCTATTGAGAATCTATAAAAAACATGACATCACATCATAAGGTTAGTTCCATAACTCCATCTCTACAATGATCTAGGAACTCATCCTTGCATATAAGAATATCCCAATCCTATGCTTCCACCCATAACTCCGCCAACATTGACAAAGAAACTTTTTCTTGACTACCACCAATATGATAACTTCATTTTCCAATAAACACAACCTATTAAACCTCCATATTAGAAACATAAAATCTCCTAAGGATATATTTGATGACCGTATGGATCAAATAAAACTAATCTATTCCAATGATAACATTGTATGTTTGTACCTATAGTAATAGGAAAATCCCTTAGACAGGTGTTGTCCCATCAGCAAACTACATCCCTGGCACATATAAAATAATTTATCTTGGGTTCCAGCCATTGTAGAAAGTATTATGGGAACTATAAGCCTATGAACATACATTCAAAAAGAAAAGACGAAATTATGAGAAAAAAGGAGTGTGGGGATCTTGATTCCAATAAAGAAAAAATAATGGGAGGTGATAAACAAACCATTCCTCAATCAAATCCTTCTGTTGTGGCCACTTTTTCCACCAATAAATGAAACTGGCCACACCCAACTCCTCTTACATCTACTTCTAACCTCCATGAATACTACATATCCTAGGACCCTTTGTACAAGGACCATAATGACTCTTATCTCATTCAAATTCACCAACTCTTTGGTGGTGAAAAAGAATTTTTGGTCCTTGCTGTAGAGAATTATTCAGAGGAAATTGATAATATTATTGAAAGGGGGTCTGAATTCACATCAAAAACTCACCTCCATGAGTAGTAAGACACTGATCCTAGGGGTGGTTATGTCCCATAAAATTATATCATGCAATTGTGAATACCTCACAAAGTCATCATAAAAAATATTACCATAATGATAGAATGAGATATATCATAATTAGTTCATCATAGTCCAAAACCATGACTACCAAAACACCCGCATCCCACTATCAAAAGCCCTAAATCTCAAGATACCCTGTTGGATATTCTATCAAGGAACAACTCCGAAGGAAATCATATTCTTGATAACCTCTTATTTATTCAACACATCCAAGTACCTATAGACCATAAACGGTGTAACCGCATCCCTGATAACTAGGAACTATTCCTTCTCCAAACACAGCAATCTTGACACCTCATTAAGAAAATAACCTAAGGTAATTATCAAATAGACCATGAAATAGATCCCAACAACCTCCACACTCAAGATCCCAGGTATAAGAGAGGGAAAATACCACTACATTACTCCATTTTTCATTGATAATAAGAACTATACATGGAACTCCTTATGAATTCTAGGCCACAACAAATCATCATTGTTATAGTCAACAACATATATCATCGTGCACTAACTATTATATCCCTGAAATTAGATAACTTCAAATGGTAAATAGAATTCATCTCATTCTATGATCAGTCAAAAAGAGAAATCTTGCTCCACAAACAGGAACTATGTCTCCATATCTTAGATTCTCTCCTCATACAATCTGAGACTCTACCACTAAAAAGAACACAAATCCCAATTCTGAACATCACCCTTTTCTTTTAGGTCAGTCCTTTAAGAATCCAATGGATCATTATTCTGGACCTCAACATCCAAATCTACTAACCTATTATGACCATAATCCATTGTCAAAATCAAGGAGAATATTCGATTCTAAATATCATGTGATTTTATAAAAAAAATATTTAATTAATTATTTTACGTACTTAACATTTCTGATTTTCCCAATTCAGAAACATACATGATCAATAATAATGAATGTACCTCTCATATTTATCTACCCTACTTGTAAGTCCACCTCAGTCGGTCACTCAATAAAATAATATTTTCTTCACTAGACCATGGGTGCCCTAAAATCTCTTGTCATAGTTTATATATTTGTACTATGACACATAACAAGATCAAAAATGATTATTTCTATACCATTCCATGAAAACATCATGCAACCTAACTCCATAATCCTTCCTATCTATCAACTAAACCATAGATACCACTATGTCACAAAACCACCCCTCTTGAGGTACACATTGGGATCTGGAACTACTGGAAGAGATATAATGACAACCAAGTCCCACCACTAATAGGCCTCTGGTTTGAGAAAAGAACCAAAGGTATAAAAATATCCCATATTGGAGGAATTTCCCTATAATATAATATATTATTATAATATTGGATAAAAAACCAATAACAAGATATAGAAGAAAATATAAATTAAAAAAATGACCATAATCCATTGATAATATTTAACATATACATATAGAAGTATCCAAAATAAAAAGAACGAAAAAACAAGTCGTAAAAAAGAAACTCCAGAGGACCTCATAGAAAGGTTAAAAATGTCTATATTAGTCACCAAAATCCTCATGGAAACCTAAAAATAAATTTTTATATACATAGGTTTATCATAAAATTATACTCAGTATGATCATACCCAGGGTCTCAAGTGCACATGTGGAATGAACATGATAATGCACTATTTTACAAATGGAAGAACCAAGAATCACCTAAATATTTCAAATAACCCATCCCAATTTCACTATAATTAAATAACTAAATCATGAATACAATATAATAATATATAACATAGATTATAACATATCAAGACACCTTTTTCCACTTATAAACTAATTTTCTACTCTCATACCCCAAAATCACCTATGCTCTCATCTCTTCCATACATTTCACATATCAAAATATGTATTTTATGGGGAGTGTGGAGCATCCCTACCAACCCACCTTCTCAAGTTATACCATCACATGTAATAATCAGGAATCATCACATAACTTCTCATTTCAGAAAAATAAAATAGGGGAATCACATCACACATCTCTACATAACTATAGTTTTAGGGTATCATGAATGTGACGGAAATCAGCCACATTCCCTTATTCCATCACCCATGACTCCCAACACATATCAGATCACATAAATACCTCGTCACATCACACCTCACCGAAAAACATATGGGGAATCACTTCACTTCTCTTTTAATATATCATTTCATATCACATAACATTTCTCATGAAGACTCATGGTGCATCGCTACACATCATTCCTAAACAGACATATTCCATCATATCAGAAAGATGAGCAGGGAAGTCTGGTTACACGCCCTAAGTACCACGACCATTCAATATTTTCATGAAAATCATATATTAAAAATATCCTATGAGCATTGGTATGTTTATCTAACTCATGTGGGGTGTATATAGAATAACAATAAAACCCTGATAAATATATAGAACACAATTCCCTACCTATCAGTTTACACCCACAACACTAGTTCGCATCACAACAGCATCACTTCACCATATTGGAATCATTTCATCCGTTTCCACCTCTATATTCAACAGAACACATAACCACTACACAACCCACACACTTCCACATTCAATTGAAACATGCCACTAAATTTTATTCACATCCATTAATTATATAAAAATAATTTAATACACTTACCATATAACAATTATAATCCCATTATTAATCATTTTGTAACAGATTAATTTATTAATTTCAACCTCTATCATCTATTCAACCATTGGAAACTAGGAAGATAACACAACCACACCACAAATAGATCATTAACCTCACACACCCATTGCCACAACACGATGAATCCACCCTTTTTATTGTGCTACATCCACCATGTTATCACACATCAACAACCGCACACCACAATGACCACATAACCACATCCACCACACACCACAACCACAATATATCCAAAAACCAATATGCACCACAATAACTTCTTGTCACAACCACTAATATAATGCATCAAAACCCCTATGCATTTCACTCACAATTCATCAAAATCACAATTAATCACATGGCACAAATGGGAATGTTGAATCTCAGACAACCAACCAGTACATCATAGACCCACACACTACACATCCTATCCTATCACAACCATCATAGCACAACATCACAAACCATACAAGGCAACACAAAAAAAATCACACCACATCATCACATTATGTCTTAACAAATTATTTATGTTATTTATCTCATAACTTATCTATTTAGAATGGGTATTTTAACACAAACTATATTTCCATTGGATTACAATTGATTATCCATATATATATTATTTACAATTTTAAGAAAAATGTGATAAAAAATAACACAATTTGGGTGTCATCCCATATCATCTATATTGAAAATTGTTTCTCAAAAATAGTTATTTTCAATATTAGGAGAAATAATGGACAATATCACTAAATAAATATAAAAAAGATTTTCAAAATGACATATATCCCCCATACCCATCAATTTCTATTCTAGAAACTTACAATATTATTACGCTAAAACATATTATCTACAAAAAGGAAACCAATATAATAAAATCCACACACACTGAACGTGAAAATAATAATAATAAGGATTCCCAAACTCAAAGAAGATTGTATAATTAGTTTTCAACCATAGGGAGAATAATAAACGATATATAAACCACAATAATATAAGGAGACTCTATGTCATGTTAATATATATCAAAGGTTTATAAAAAGTCAAAATTCACCACAAACAAAATCATAAAATGTTGTAGTGAATCCTCAAAAATATAGTCGATGAAAATAATGGAAAAGGGACAAAACTCACCTTTGATTAATAAAATCAACCAATGAAGCCCATGGAAAAAGTGATGGAAGGGAGGCTAGAAGGTTTCACAAAATTTCTTGGTTAGGTACTCAAATAGGGAGGAAGAAGATATAAAGAATAAGAATAAATGAATAAAATAAAACAAATATAAAAGATATAACTCACCCAAATTATGTTCTAAATCAGATCTTTATTGCTTAAATTGTACGGGTTATATGGATCAAAACTAATAAAACTAATTTAGTCGGTGAATTATCCATGTTCTTGTTTTCCTGGAAAAATATGGTTCCTTAATATGAATAAAATTACATTGTAAATACCAATATTTTGTAATAAACCAGTTTCACACACCACCCCTCACCCACATACAAGTTGTAATACTCATGTTACAAAGCCATAAAACCAATATTCATGACACAAATCTCAATTTTATGTCATTGATTTTACGCTTCCACACTTCTGTAGACCCATCCTCCATGTAACCTCAAAAATCCTCTTATAAACTCTTTTGAATTCGTCAACTCTCAATGTAACTGATTAGAATACACAGACCACAATATAGTTGTTATGGATTTATTGATATGTATCATATTAAAACTCAATATATTCATATGAAATAAAGAAGAAAATATTTGACATAATCATTAACATTTATTTCAGGTTACTTATATAATTTTAAATGAACAAAAAAAAATTTCATAATACCTCAAGCTACAAAAATTTATTTTAAAACATTTTACTTAATTCATGAAAATTATGAAACCTCTTAAAAAATTTAGCATCATTTCTAAATAATTTAATAATTTAAAACTTTTTGAATTAACTTATTACATCTTATAAACAAATTTAAATTCAATTTTATTAATCATATATTAATTACGGTATTTAATAACTTCTTTTAAGTAATTAGTTCAACTCAAAACCAAGATTTTATTGAATTATTCAAATTCTTCAATTTATTCATTTATTATTTATACTCAACCAAATAATCAATTATAATTCTTCTACATAATGTGAATACTATTTTTATCTATGAATAAAAGGAAAATATTTTTATCAGAAATTATATCTAAATTATACTCATGAAATGTTGAGTAATAGTATCACACATCTATTATGTTTTCTAATTAACAATAGTAGAGTAAGATCTATATAATTTAACCATTGGCTAGAATTAAACCTATAAAATCAGAAACCATTTTCATATATGAATGGATATCAAAAATAATATCTAATAGAAAAACCATACATTATTTATTTATTAACAATGATAACCACTCAACATACCCAAATTAATGAAAATGTTCTTTCGAAACTATATATATATATTAATGTATTCATTATTATTCCATTATTTTTTTTAAAAAAACACAGATCTTATGTGTTATATGTGAAACCTAATAATAACCAACCCATAAATCATCCCCGGTATTATTTCAATTAGAATCGTCAAACCAAAACAAAAAGTAGAATTGACAATACAACATTCCAACATTCAAATCAAATAATAAAATTCATTATTCAAATGAAATGTCCTTTATTTCATGTTTTTGGGAAGGCCAATTAATATCCTTGATCAAAAAAGAAATAAAATATAAAAATATTAGATGATCATCCATAGATAGTTAGTACATTATGTGTTCAAAAATAATAACATCAATATGTGAATCAATTCATTTCCTCATATTTTCATAATGGTTATGGGGGGGATTTATCCCTTTAGTTTACAATCCTACTCTAGTTTCAGTTCAATAATTAATGATTGATCATTTCATATTTATTATAGATAATCCTACCCAATCTATTAACAGTTAAATTTTTTACTATTAAAAAATTCCTCAAGGAGAATGATGTCCACATGAGCCTAGTTTCCCAGTCTTTTTCCCTTGATGTAAGTAAAATATTGGGAATCCATATAGTCAAATAAAGATTAAATTTCGGTATTATTTCCCTAATTTTTATTAATCTCATATAATGTGGTATGTTTCCTATACTCCTTATAGACCATTCTCTTAACCATTTTAGTTTTAATTACTAACCTGATCATCATTGGCATGTGTAGGGTAGAGTATTCCTTAAGTTGTCTATCATTATTCTTACGGGACATGGAGAAACCCCTGAAGTGAAAATTAAATTATAAATTTTCATTAAACTAAGTTGATAAATCGATATATTTTAGAGGTAAATCGAATTTTAATTAATCCTAAAATTCTTCTACCACGATAATAGATTCAGAAATACGATCAAAGTCTTTATCTGGTGAACATTCTGAACATCCTTCTTGAGTTTGAAATCACAACTTATTGAAAACAATTACAATAAAACACTAATGAGTTCAAGCCCCATATTTTCATTAAATATATACTTGACTATTTTACACTTATCTCACCATTTTTGACAATAAATACAAAGGATGATATTAAATGTGATATATTATTCAAACCATTCTGTGTCTATTTTATCAGTTATTAGTATAGAAAAAAAGTGTTACTAACCATGATACAAATAACCTCTTCACACCTACATATTAATAAATATATCATTTATATTTCATGTGATATCATAATAATGTTTCTCCCATGTATAATTAAAATCATTTCCTAAAAAATTATATGATAATGCAAAAATAATAACATTTTAATGAAAATATATTTAATTTTATAGATATTATAGAATCAAAAAACATAATATCTTCAAGTTTATTTAAAAAAAACACCCACCCAATGTCAATTGGAAAATGTATGAAATTGATAATTATGTTTGATCTCTCCAAGATATAAATTTCATGGATCACTTATAAAGTTTTCTTGTCAATATAATTTAATTGAAATAACAATAATCAATATCCTAACAATACTCTTAATGTATCACCCTTACTTCCTTATATAGAAACAAAATATATTTATATGAATAAGGTTGGGCCCACATAGAATTTAGTGATATAAAAAGGGATTACAATTGATATTGAAAAATGATACTCAACACATTTTAGATCCATATTTCAGAAAAATCATTTTAATTTCATTTAGTTTGGAATAATAAAATCCATTGGGTATCAAGGACATATATTTTTTTACCAACAATCAATTTTTTAATTTTTATTTTGGCTTCTACTATCCATTCCAGTCACATTATTTGTACCTGTTTCATTTCATTCTAAATATCTTATTCTGATTGAAATATGATAAAGTAATCATTCGATGCATGTGATGTATTCTTACATGTTCTGATCATCTTCTCATGAATTCTTAGATCATTATTTTTTGACAACCAGTCATGAAATTGCATTTCTTCTTTATTTTTAGAGATGTATTCCACCCCACCAATAATCTAATTTATTTCCTCTATTTATTCTATTTTATATTTCTATACATTTACCCCATGAAATCCTCCATAATATTTTTTAAAATAGTATATTGGTTGTCAGATTCCACCTTAAAAGAAGTATCGTATCCTCTTTATTGTGGCATATTTCATTATTTTTTTTCAATAATTTTGTTTTCCATTGTTAAAAATAGTAAAATCACCTATTAATTTCTAATTATTTCTAGAATTATCTCTTTTGTATTATATGAAATATTCGTAATTGATTTTAAACAACACTAATAATCATAGTGACCATATTTTTTAAAATTCCCCCAATTGTTTTCCAAGAATCTAAATTTGTTTGAATTAGACAGATTCATTATATTATTATTTAATTTTATTTTATTTTACTCACTTTTAAATCCCCATGGTATATAAAATCATTATATTCCATAAATGAACAAATTATTTTTAAAATTACTAAAAATTTTCCCAAATCATTTACTATACTAGAAATACCAAATTAATATTTTATTAGTTCATTGAGATTTATTTTACCTCAAATTTTTTTACTACAATTTTTGTTTAAATTTATCCTGTTATTAAATGTGTTTTGGGAAAATTATTTTATTGAATGTTATTAAATCTACCATTAATGTATTAGCAAGATTATAATAATTCTTCTTATCCCATTTTTTTTATATTATTCATTATCACTTTTAATCTTCATGAAAATAACATTTGTGAAAAAATTATTTTCCAGTACAAATGTTACATTTTTCATATAGCCTCTAGTATATTTACTACTAAATGATTTAAAAATGTCAATTCATCATGGTATGATCTTTTTAACATAAATATCATCATTTTAAAAATATATGTAAACAAAACATCCCTTAAATTATGTTCAAGACTCAGCTTGTGACACTTAATGATTTTTCAATTGGAATTCATGCTTAAGACAATTGAAATTTATTGTTTTTATATAAATTTAAAAGGATTATATTATATCATTACAATTTCATAAAATCTTATATATATGATTGGAATTACATTCATGCATTTTATTCTTCCCTTTCATATATTTTTATATCAAATTTATATTGTTTACTTTGATTATAGAAGGGCATTATTAAAAAAAAAGAAATCCTTTTTATTAGAATTAAATGAACTTATCCTCATGAATTTCCAAGAATACATTTTCTCTTAGAATGTATTAATAAAATCCATCTATATTACGTATCAAATCTATTTGATCTTTATGTTTCTATAACTTTTATCCTCAACTTTTTTATTTAGATTAACACACATAAATACTTTTTTGTTAGTTCTTCACTAGAATTTCATAATATATTTTATGTTGGGTAATATCCACCTGAATTTCTCTAAGAAATATATATATATAAAATATCATTTTTATAAATATTTTTCATAGATATTTTCAAAATAGCACCTGAATTACCATATAAATATTTAACTCATATTCTTCCCCACTTAAACATGGTCCATCCATTAAACAATATTAATAGAAAAATAAGATACCTCATCTGCATGTGATTGTTTTGAAACTAATGATGTTTAATAATTATCCATCATCTAACAAGTGAATTCTTTCCCCATATATTATCTATTAATGGATGATTAAATTTCATTAGTATAATATAATATAGATGTCTATATCTCATCCTATTTACATATAAGAGATTCATTATTATTCATTATAATATATTTTCTTATTATATTATTAAAATTTATGGAACTAATTTTATCAAGATCAATAGTAGACATATATTATTCTTGTTTTCCCATCACAGTGATTATAGAATTGAAAATCATAACATTAAATTTTCAAATGTTCACAATAGAATTAGTGGTGGAACATGGGGAATTTTTTCAAATTTTTTAACTAAAAGCTAAATATGGATACAATGAGGTGGGATCATTATTATAGTATATTTTTTTATCAATTTAAACTAAATATATTACAATTATACATTTTGTGGAGAACGAATAACACAAATATTTCCCACAATCAGATAGCATGAATCAATAAGAAAAGATTTATAAAAATCTACATTGATTATATTGAGTTTCTCTTACAATGTTTGATATTTTCCTCAAAGTATGTTGGTTATTATCCCCCATACACAAGGATGATATTTAATTATCAAGAATAAACCCTGAGAAATTTTATTTCCATGAACCCTTTAATACTACACCAACCTAAATAATAGCACAATTCCAACTAGTATAAAGAATCTGACACATTCTACCTAATCAGAATCTATAAATAAACATGTCTTTCATCAAAATACATATTTAATAGTTGTTTCTTGTTGTTAGAAAACCAATATAGTTGACGTTAATTCTAGTATTACACTAATTCATATCTCCTTCTTTATTTACAATTATCACAAACCATACCTTTTCTTCTTCATAGTAATCAAATCAGTTGTCCAATACTATACTTTTTCATAAAAAATAACATAATAATTTTTCCTCTATGTAATTCATATATTATTATATCTATATCATAAATTATTAATCTTCTTATATAATGAAAAATATAAATTGATACCTCACTCTTTAGTTTTCTTATTTTTCTTAAATCCTTACTATAAAATGATGATGTATGCCCATTTTACCATTTTTATTTGAAAACAATATAAAATAAAAATGAGTAAAAAATCAGTATCTATTCTAATTTAACATTCCAAGAACTCCTTTTATTATATATATGTCATTATAAAACAAAACATATATTTCTAATATTTATTAATTTCAAAACCACTAATTAAGATATTATCATTATATTTCATCCAATTAAATTTATCATAATAATCATCAAATAAACAAGTCAAATAAATACTAAAAATGCTTTTAAATATCATTATTGAATTTCAGAAAATATTCTCCATAAATTATAGTGAATTTCTCCTTATAGTTTCCCCAATTATTTCTCCACAATTCTATATGTATTTCTTTAATTTAATTTTATAATGCCTATAATTTCTTGGACTTTCTCAATGTTCAATTCATTGTTTCATCCATTATTTAAAGAATTTATAGATATTGTTTGTTTTAGTGAAATATCACGTTTCATATAGGTGGTTTTGGAGTGTTTCAAAATATATTATGTGGGAGAATGTATTTAGAATAGTTATAGAGTACTTTGGATCCCATTATCGAAGAGTTTAGGGTGACCCATGGTTAGAATAAGGTTTGGGATAATCATAAAACATTCCGAATGTAATATTTTAACATATAATAAAAGGAAAATAATTGTTCACATACATTTTAATAAACCATGTGCCCATACCATGGGAGTGTCCTTGAGTGGTGGTGAACATCACATGGTTGGTGCATGATTTGGAAAATATTTCAACAATATAATAAACATGATATTAGTTAATCCAAAATTCTAATTTCAAAAATGAAACCTACATAATACCCACAACCATTATCTTGCATCATGTTTTATCGAACCATGGGATTCTAGTGATTATTGATAGAAAATTCTATCCATCGAGAGGTAAATTATGTTGGATCTATAGAGGTCAGTCTAATGGATTTCAAGGAATGTCATCGTTTCCACGTGTTCTTCTCTCTCTTTACAGATCTTCAATATTGTCCTTGGAAAATACAATAGATATAGACTATCATGGTTAAATCTAGTATTTATTATGTGATATAATATTTTTACATCGATTATTTTTATTAATGTAATTTGGAATGCTTGGTTTTCCTTGACTTTTATCTTATTTATCAAGATTCATTTATTGCATTTGATCTTATTGGGTAGGTATAAAATGACTGTAGTCCTTTATATGATATTCTTATTATATCTTCACTACTAAATCCTTATATAGGTATTCAGACCTTATTCAAATGATCTTTGATTTTTGACCATGATTTCAGTGGTGAGAATTGATTTTGGTCATTAAAAAACATAAGATAAGAAGTTAATTTCCATAATATGTTAATTATATAAAATTGTATGGTATGAAAATCATGTGTGATTATATTTGTATATCCAACAAAACCTATCATAAAATAAAATTCTTGGGTGTGTGTGTGACTATCCAATGAGATCTATTTTGATTTGAAATGCTTCATGTGTAATGGCACAATCCATCCCATGATCTGGATATTGTCTTTTTTTGGCCTGTCTATCATGGTTTTTATTTCCCTATGATTTGGCCTTCAAGAAACCCCCTAAGAAAAGGCCTCGTGATTGGAGAGGTATCCAAGCCATCTTATAAAGTTGTTCTTTGTTCTCCTCCTCTTTATATGTGGGATTCCATAAACCCCCCATAAAGGGCTAGGGTCTTCATTGGCATATCAATGTGTTAAAACACTATACATTCCAAGATATGGATTATGTAGGATTATATAAATATCCACCACCAATTTGTTTTTATTTGGTATCAATGAAATAGGTAGACATATCATGGTTTTTTAGATACCTTATTGGGGTAGAATGTGTTTTCTGACACTTGATGATTATGTATTGAGATAGAATAACATATGGTAGGACATGACAACCTTGAGGCCTGAAATTAGATGGGCAGTAGATCATGACATCCTTATAGTCTTGCTTAAGATATTTGGCATGGTATAATAACATTATAACCATTAATAAAGCCTGATTTCCATGTGAAATATTATGAAATAGATGCTATAATTGTGTAATGTTATAATATTCCTCGAAAATATAAATACCATTAGTTATACCATGGGGCCAAGTGGTGTTGGTTCAGGGTTCATGGAATCCTATTTAGTTCCTGATAACCTGATATGTGATTGTTTACTTGTGCATTTACCATATTTAATATCATTAAAATTATATATATATATATATATATAATGAAATAAATTATAGATACATTGAAGGTATTATACTTGGTTCCATACTCACATACATCTTGGAAATATCAATTCCCATTAATACACCTTTGAATAGATTTAAAATTATGGAAGTATCCCAACATGGGGCAGTTATACTATAGGGAAAAGTTGGTTGTAGTGATGTGAGGATATAATACTTGATCATTGTAGATATTTTTCATTACTAATTTATTTTTCCTTTAACATTATTTATAGATCCACGACATTATGTGATTCTGTAACACCCTATGATTTTTTGAAATATTTTTTCACAAATTAATTTAATATTTTTGATAATTTTTATTTAATTAAACGATGAAAAAAGTTATTATATATTAATGTGCTAGGTTTGAATTTCACTACTCATAATACCATGTTAATAATGCACTTCACAAAGCATAGACTACAGGTTTATCTATATGGAACACTAATGTTAGCTTACGTTATATACAAGACTGACATTCCTTGATGCCTTTCCTGATATACATGACCATGATTTACCGAAAAATATTTTATTATTAAAATTATATTATTTAATATAATAGGATATAACCTATATTTTAAGTTAGATGTTACAAATTTTATTAAATAATTTATGAAAATATATGGTTTACAACAATATATGATTAATTCATAAGAGACCAATTAATTAGAAGTGAATTTTAAAATTGATTGAATATAAAGAAAATATTATTATTTATATGGACATAACGAATTTTTTCCCTGATAAATTAAATTAATTGCAATTTGATCTAGATATTAATTTAATATATATGTTATAGTTTCATAAAAATATTATTTATATTCATCCAATATATTTTATAAACATAAGATATGTACCAACCAAATTTTAAACATAAAACCCTATAGTTTTATTAAGGTACATTTACCAACTCATTGATAGTGAACCAATTTTAAATATAAATATTGGAGAATTAATAAATATTATATTTCAAAATAAACATCATATTTCAAATATAATAAAAAATTATATTATGTTGAATATTTAGTATTTTTCTGGGATGTTTTTTAATGAATAGTCAAAATACTGAATTTTAATTCAAAACATCTTTTTCTTCTTATTTATTTATATAGTAAAATTATATTTCAAGTTGTTTTTGTTGTTAATTACATTAATATTTTTATATAAATCTAATTTAGGTCAATGGAATCAATTTGAATTAGTAATTTACTATAAAACCATAGAAATATTTTGAACGTTTTTACTTTCGAACACACATTAACGTTCTCTTTGCGGTATTAAATTTAATTAACTTCTTCCACCACTATGATTAGAATTTTGAAAACTAGATTAAATTAATTTAATCAAAATAATTTATTATGTATAATAATATATGAACAATTTTTTACAAAAAATAATAGTGATGGTTATTAAAACTATTTACAAGGATTAAGATTAAATTAAGCTTAATAAAGGATCAGACCCTAAACTTATGGCCTAATTTGACCTAGAATCATTTCAAAAATCCGTTGGATGGCCATATATCAACATGTTACTCCCATGGATCTCCTTTTTAGCATTATTTTATCAACTATCAATAAAAAAAGTTGGTGGGGTTTCCTTTTTAAAAAAATATTATAAGAGAGACACTCCTCCATTATAAAATGTGTCATATCCCCCCACTTCTTCACACCTATAAAGCCACATTGGCTCAAACCAAATCTGTCCAAATTGATCCAAAATATCCATCCCTTCTTTATTTAATTCCAATATGTGGTAATAAATCTATACATGTATGTAATTTTGTGAAAACCAAAATGATATACCCAAAGAAGAGGTAGCATTCTTCCACATGCTCGATTCATTCATTTTATCTCTCCAGCCACTCAAAATGATATGATTCATTCACATAATAAACAAAATGTATATAGTATAGTGATAATTATGCATAAGATACATAGAAAATCTATATTATATTCATGAAATAATTACATTTATAGAAATATAATATATATCATTTTCTTCATTACCCTTTCACACACTGATAAAGTGATAATGTCATTCGTGGGCATGTGGACTACCACCTCCTCAACGTGATTTTATTAATTTTATATCAAACCAATTATATATTTATGTCTAAAGTATTAAATAATATTAAATTTATGATTTAAATATCATTTTGGAAAGATTAATTTTACTTACCTTCTTTCCATAACAACCATTAAGAAATGGGAACGTTACTCATTTGTACGTATAACCTACCGTCTCCATGGTTATAACATTCATTCGTTTTTCAGAACCATATTTCATGATTGGTTTCAAAAGTAAAATTAATTATTAATTATTATAATTATTCCATTATTATTATTTTGGAGATATTTATATAACTACCCCTTCTACCATATTCATCCATCCAATGCCATTTTTAATACGTGAACTGAATATCGTCAAAAACCCAACTAAAACACACATGTTAAAGTAGTTGTGAGAAACATGGTAATAAGTGAATTAAAATAAATAATAAAAAATAAAAATGTTATTATAAAATTAATTAATTTTGTTGATTTTATTTTTCAGTAATAAAAAGACACATGACACAAGTTGAACTCAATATAAGCGAATTTCATCTCACTTTTTATTTATATGAGACACATACCTTATTCCCCACTCACTTCAATAGTGTGACGTATATACTGACCTTTAATGTATTATATTCATATTATACATAAATATATGGGTATTTACAGAAACATGTTATGATATTTTTATCAGGAGGATAATTTTTCAAATGTTACGAAATCAGTAAAGTAATTTTGTCTCAATTTTCCTTCTTTGAGACAAATCCCATGTTACACAACTATATTATTATCTGAGGTGTACAAAATTAATTTTCCATGATATAAAATGAATCTTCTTATTTTCATGATATTTAAAATCTCCACTTAATTCCATTATCTTACATGATTATTATGATTCATGGTAGCTATGTGGTGAGAGTTTATTGAAATAATCTCAATGCTTACCGATATTTTTTTACAATCACGTTTGCATTAATGAAATATATTGAAACCTTTTTCAAGAAAACTCATGAATATTCATCTCATTTATATTTTTCTTATTTCATTATGTATTAGGACCATTTTTCACTCTTTGGTACTTAAAATAATGAAGAAATTATTTTTAGGAATATATGACCTTACCTCTCTCTTCAGTCAGAAAAATATGATCCTTCAAAACCATGTTTCATAATATGCATCAAAAAATATTATACCATTATCTGATGATATTTAAAATAATTTTTTTCTCTTGATTTAAACTTTAAACAAAAAATGGGTTTTTGAATTGTATTCTTCATATCATTTTCTTGTTGAGACACTTTTCTAAACATTTTAGTGTGAAAAGGGAATGTTCATCACCTTTGGACTTACCCACCATCATTTCTTTAAAGATTCCACCAAATTTTTATAAGGATAATTGTTTTGAAAATATTCATAAAATTTCTTTTCAATTAAATTGTTTTTATAATGTTTGGAATCTTCTTTTATCATTTCTCTAGGAAAATGGTTTTGAAATGGTTTTAAAAAAAATTCAATACTTCAATTATAAGTTTTAATGTTTATTTTCATAAAACTTGTTCTCAAAATCATTAACATGTGAAAACACATTTATTTATGGATAAAGTATAATTTCATCTTTATTTATTTTAAGATATATTTAAATATTATTTCACATCAAATATAACATTGTTTGGTGTTAATCATTCCATTATGGGGAAATTATTCATTTTTTCAATTCATATTATTTCTCTCAATGCTTTATGTTTTATGAAATAATATTTATGAAATAAATTTCTCATTCACAGTTTATATGATTTTGAATACCACTTCATTTCACAATTTATTCTATGAATAAATGATTATAAAACTTATCTCTTTTCCAAGGGTCAAGATATGATTACACATTTATGACACCCATTTCATTTCATGGGTTATGATATGATTTTTTATTATCTTGTGTAACATGAATGTATCATTTCATTTTGTGATGGGTGGACCTGTATCTCCAACCAATGCATTAGGTAAATATTTTTATCTAATGATATTGACAAAGATGGTCTTGGTAGTGAACCTTTACCACTAATATGGCCATGGAAGTGAACCATGACTAACATGATGGTCTTAGGGGTGAAATAATGGTACTAATATTCCAATTGCTGTAAATAATGACTACCAATATGGTATGGTATGTGAACCCGTACATCTAATATGTTCTTGGTAGTGATTTATTTGATACTATAAGAATCATATTATATGCTTATGTGTTTTTAATAATCTAGATCTTATTCCTATATTATTCTTTCAGGGATTATATTATTCATTTCATTAAGATACACGTATTATGAACTACCAATATTTATGTCATAATTAATTTTTATGATCATTGATATGTATGGTATGATCTTAAATTTACATGATCATGTTCTCATACCATTATACTGTTGTTTAGGCTTACATGTCTCCCATGATTAACCAAACTGAGAATCTGAGATCACCCCTTTTTATGTTTACATCGCCATGTTATGGAGATATATATTATGTATAATGTGTCTAATACAAATTATAGTCAAGAAGAACTTAGTGGGAGATAATTTCTATGAAATATAAACAAGTTTTCTTGTTCACATCTTTCCAAAGGAACTAGACTAATGCAGACTTT
The DNA here is from genome assembly GCA_963277665.1 of Viscum album. NCBI lineage: Eukaryota > Viridiplantae > Streptophyta > Magnoliopsida > Santalales > Viscaceae > Viscum > Viscum album. The sequence goes on from OY728151.1 coordinate 862,399,084, forward strand.
TGGAATCTATATTTGAAATGATTCATGAATTCCAAAAATTTGATTTAATTTCTACATAAACTAAAACATGATTATTATAGTTTTTTTAATAGAATTGTTTATATAAATTTTTGATACAAGGATGATAAAATCATTGATAGAACTGTATGGAAATGTCTATGTATAAGTCATAGGATAATATAAATTAAAGGAAAAAGACCTAGAATTTTGGTAATGGATAGAGTGAAATTTTCCTAGGAATACATCCATGTCGAGATACTACATGTGGATGTGGCTATAAAACAGAGTTTCCTAGGGGTATCAACTTTGACTAGATGTCTCATGCCAAACAATGGGTAATCTAGTACACAATAACGATCCTTTCAGCAGACCTAGATTGATACTCCTGGGGGATATGATATTTGAATTCACAAACACATCATAAACCATCATGAATGATTTAAATATAATATTTCTATGAATATCCTATTATAAACCTAATGTTTCAAAGATTACAATAAAATTCATAACTTATACATCCTCTATGTGACTTTTCATAATTTTTTGGTTCCTCACTATGATAAACATTTCCTATTAAATGCTTTCTTGTGTTATCAAATTGTAGAAATTAGAAGGAACAAGATTAAAAATGAATTTAATTGATATTCTATTTTTGAGAAGTCAAATAGGATAACCACTAAATGGAAGGATGTTGTGATCGTTCCTAATTAGTTCTCAAGGAACAATATCTACAATTTGTTCCACAACCAACTCTCGAACACACCATAAAAGAGAAGTGATGAGTTTGTTTAGAGGTCTAGTAATGGAGACCATAGATGAAATAATATTTAGTTTTTTATTGTTAGTAATTTTGAATGAATCGCCTAATTGATTAGATTAGATTAACATGAATGTGTTTTGATAGTAGAGTAAAAGGACACAAAGAAAGCAACTATAAAAGAAAAAAATGAAGGTTTTAACTAACCAAATGGATGAAAACTTTGGTCTCCTTTTGACATCATCAATGTTTAAATGAATTAAGTATGGAATTAATGGTCATTATGAAAATAGATTTCCTATGTAAAAAATTCCAAAGAGAATCAGCATTGTCGTATGAGTAATGGTTATATTGTTGATTTTGATGGAACTATAGAGGAAATTTGGGAGGAAATAGAAATTAAGTAATTGGATTAGGTAGCCTCCACCTGGCTTATGGATGATGTGGAATACTAAATGTTTCTATGTTTTTTGATATATGAATTATATAGTATACATGGTAAAATATGAATGTATTGTTGAGTTATTTTTCTTCTGATTTACAAGATTATGATGATTGGTTCTGATGGACCAGAAAAGATATATATTGAAAATGTGGTATTTTTAATATGGACATTAATATATACTTTATGTTATGAAAATGATGTTTGGATAGATATATTTTGGATCTGAATATGTATATTGGATAGTACTAATTATCTTGAAACTATTTGAGAACTTGTTAACAATTTGTTTACGCTATCATATTTACAACATTTTTTGGATTTAAGGAATCTATACAATAAAATTTAAAATAAGGAAACACACATCTTTAAAATAAGGATTTATCGTAATTAAATTCAAAACCATGTTTCAAGATAATAATTAATTTTTTGACCTTCATTCTAATGTTTTAGATTTAAGACATTCGAAATGGTTGTAAGGTAATTTAATTATATAAATTTTATGTTAAATATTGTATAAAGTATTTAGGTAGGGAGTTTTTATTGAAAACATTAGATTAAAGGCTGCATAGAGATTAAAAAGTATTTCAAGGAATTCCACATATATTCTGAAACTTTTATTAAAGTACTTTAACAAATGGACATCATATATTTCAGGCCAAAACCCATCATGTTCGGCGAGGCCATTGGTATTGAACCCGTAAACAAAGGATTATAAGGGTTCCATTCTTAACACTAGACTGGACAATTTCGTGCTTAAAGTGTAGAGTTTTAGTTATCAATTGGATGAAAATTTATCTTCTTTGTGATTCATGACCTCAATCACACCATAATATTTAATAATTTTCTCATGGTCCATATTTTCTTTTCCCATCTATGTTTCCTACTTGGAAACCTAGTAATATGTTGCTTTAGGTAACCATTTTGTTTCAAATATTCTTTTTTCCAAAATTGTGTTTTAGTATTCATTTTTATGATTTTGATTTCATGGACACTTTTGGTTATGGGGATTCTCTCCATGAAGAGTTTCAGGGCATTTTTACTGGTTTGATCTATTGTCATCAAAGGAACATTGATTTTTTCTACGGTTGAGGTAGATTTTCTTATCCTTTCATGTCATTGTTTGGAAAAAGTATCATCCCTTGGAGTATTGAATATTCGATAAGACTTTGCAAGAGGCTACTGAATATTCACACATCCATTCTCCATTCTTATAATTAAGGTAATATATTGGCTTATTTTCATACTTCTAAAGCTTCTCTGTAAAATCATATTTTAGTTTTCTCTTGTATTGGGTCATTTCCTTCAGAATGATATAATTTTGTACGGGCTGATGCTAATGGTCTATAATATTTTAGACCCCCTAATAATTATTTTTGTAGGCTCTTTTTCATCTTTATTTTGATAAAATAAGATTCCTTGTGAGTATGGGGCTAGAATGTTATACCCTAAATTTCTGTTAAATATTTTCTTCAATTCAATTTAATATTATTGTATTTTTCATTTCATGAAATAATTTAAATATTTTTATATATCAAACAACTATGTTTGGATATAAAATATATATAAAAAAGTACTATATAAAACATTAAGGTTAGATTTTTCTACATATAATAATGTGTTCAGCTTACACCACTCACAATACTAAATTTCCTTAATTCCTTACATAACATGAAAAACCATGTTTTACTAAAAAATATTATACTATTAAAATGTTACTTTTTATTATATTTTGATAAAACCTATCCATTAAATTAGATTTAGTGAAAAATATTAAATAATTTATGAAATTATATTGTTTACGCAAATATAAGATGAATTTTTTAGTTTGATAATTAATTAGAAATGTATATGAAAATTGAATTAATATAAAAGAAAATATTATTATTTTTATAGTCACAAGGTTTTTTACAATAATGAATTAAATTAATTAAATTTATGGAATTATAATCATAAATTATATATATTATATATTCAATCTAATATTTTTTATATTCATCAAATAGACTTGATAGACATAGGAAGTAAACAAACCTAATTTTACACATAAAACCCTGTATTTTTATTAATGAAATTTTACCTCATTTTTTTGGGGAACCTATTTTAAATATAAATTATTGAAATGTTATAAATAAAAAATGTCAAAATAAAATAAATTTAATTTTTTTTAGTAAAAATTATGTAAGGTTGAATTTTTTTTAATTATTTTGGTGATGTTTTATATTATAATTAATAGTTAAATATACTAAATTTTAATTCAAAACATATTTTTCATCTAATATATATAAAAAGTTTAATTATATTTTACGTTGATTTAAAATTATAAGTAGATTAATATTTTATCAATAAATTAATTTTAGGAAATGATAATCAACTTCACATTGTAATTTACTATTAAAAGATAGAAATATTTTGAACTTTTTCACTTTAAAGCCATCCATTATCGTCTCATATGTGGGTTTAAATTTAATTTAATTTTTTTTACTTCTTTAATTGGAATTTTGAAAATGAATTCGATATTTGGAATCATTATAATTTATAATTTATAATAAGGTCAAATTATATTTTGACCAAAATAATAGTTAAGGAAATTAAAATTATTTACAATAATTAAAATTAAATTAACCTTAACATGAGAGTAATCCCTAAAAACTTAATGCCTAATGTGACCTAATAACCTATCCAAATATGGTTATCTAGATATATTTGGACCCAATACTCTCTTGGATAAACTTTTTACCATCAATGGATTCCCAATTAATAAAAATTGTGATATGGGTTTCCCTTTTTCCCAAATATTACAAGAGGGTCACTCCTCCTCTACTATAAGAGGCCTCCTCTCCTTCCACTTCCTGAAACCTCTCAAGATACATTTGATCAACCAAAATCTCCCTAAATATCTCCTAAAAATATATAAATTTCTCTTTCAATCGTAAATTTTGGAATTAATTCATCAAAATAACCTCTTTGGTTAAAACGAGAAGTAGTTTCTCTAAGAAGAGCTAACATCCTTCCTCAAGATCCTTTCAATTATTTTCATTCTCCACAACATCAATGTGATGTGATTAATTCACACAAAAAATGGAATACATAAAGTATTTTTTATTAATATATATGTGAAATAAATAACATATATATTATATTTGTGACTTAATTATCTTTGTGGAAATATAATATATACCATTTTTTATTACCCATTCACATACTTATTATGCGATAGCATCATTCTTGGATTTGTGGACTACCACCACCTCAACATGATGTGATTACTTTTACATCATAAGAATTATATATATAAGTATAAATAATTAAATATGATGGTATGGGTGAAATAATTATCACTCTAAGAATATTAATTTTACTTACATTCTTCCTATAATGATAATTGAGAAATGTAAACGTTACTCATGCATGCATATGACCTATTATCTTCGTGACTGTAATAGTGATTGAATATTTAAAACTATATCTAATTTTTGACTTTAAAAGTATAATAAATTTTAAAATATTATAATTTTTTACTGATTTTTATACTGCTGATTTTTATATAATGAATCCTTTTACCTCAACGGCTAACTGAAGTCATTTTAAACAACTGAACCGAATTTGGTGAAAACACCCAACATAAACTCAATTGTTTAATTAGTTTTATACAAAATTATAATAAGTGAATTAAAATTAATAATAAACTAGAAAAAGGTTACGAATCATTTCATTAATTAAAATAAGCTTATTATTTTGGAAAATAATGACACATGAGAAAAGTTTAAATCAACATAAGGGAATTTCACCTCACTAATTATTTTTGTGGGATACATAATTTACTAACTGCTCACTTATTTTGTGTGGTTTATATACAAACTATGAATTTATTATACGTATCATATAATTAAATATATGAGTATTTACATAAAGATATTATGATCTTTCCTTCATGAGGTTTATGTTTCAAATATTTCCATATTTTTAATGTAATTTTGTCTCAATTTTCATTATTGGATACACATGCCAATTTATATACATATATTTTTATAAGAGATGTAGAAACTGAATTTTATAGGTTAAAACATTAATCTACATACTTTCATGATAATTTTTAGCTCCATTTTATATCATTTTTCTAGATGGGGTGTATGATTCATTTTAATCATGTGGTTAGAGTTTATTGAAACAATATCATCATTTTTCAAGATTGATTATGATCACATTTTAATTAACGAAATATAGTGATCCATATTTCAAGAAAACTCATGATTTATCTTGTTCAACTTAAAATATTTTTTTTCATCATTTATTAGTTCAATCTTTTCCACTATTTTTACTTAATATAATTATGAAAATGTTTTTGCAAAATATGACCCTACCTCTATAATATGTGTTCCATAAAAATGGTGTTTTATATTAAGGTTTCCAAAAATATTATATTATTATCATATTACATTTAAAGTAAATTTTAACCTTGTTTAATGATAATAAAAACGGTTTTAAAAAAAATAATATTCTTGTCGGTTTCTGTTTGTGGAACATTTTTAAACATTGTATGATGCAAAAATAATATTCGGTATATATGGATTTACCTATCATCATTTCATTGATGCTTTATGTTCATGTTTTAAATTTAAATATTTTAGAAAAAAAGATTAAATATATTATCAATTAAATGGAATCTTAATGGTTTTCAATATTATTTTATATCTTCTAAAGGAAAAGTGGTTTTGAAATGGTTTTCAATCTTCCAAATATGTTTTCAAAGGAAAAGAGTGTTAAAAAAGTTTTCAGTGCTTCTATTATATGTTTTATAGATTATATTCATGATTTTTTTTTCAAATATGATTTAAATTTTAAGAATCATTTTTAAATGGAGAAAGGATAATTTCCTTCTGAACTTTTTAATGATATTTGAATAAATATTACAATATAAGATATCATCTGTTGCTGTTAATCAAGCCTTTTGGGTGAAATGATCTAATGTTTCCATTCATATTCTTTTTTTGAATGTTTTATATTTTATGTAATGATGTTTGTGAAATTATTATCCCTTTCATGAGTTGTATACTTAATAATCCATATTCCTGTAATAGGTTATTATTTTAGGAAAATATTAATAAACCAATCCTTTTTCCATATTCTAAGATATGAACAAATGTTTATGACACAAATTTCATTTCATGGGTTACGATAATATTTTCTTTCTGATCTAGGGGCACTTTTATATATGATTTCATTTTTAGATTGGTGTGACCTACACCTCCCTCTATTTTATTGGTTAATTATTTATATCTCTTAAGATATACAAATATTGTCTTAGGAGGGATCCTTTACTACTATAGTGGCCATGGAAGTGAACCCTGACTACCAATATGGTATAAAGAGTGAGCTCATGCTATTAATATTCCTTGTTATTCTACCATGACAACATAGATGAAAAGGGATGTAAAACCATTATACTAATACGGTCTTTTAAGTGATACCTTGGCTACAATGGAAATCATATTATATTCTTTTGTGCATTCACAATTCCATGTCTTATTCCAATGTTATTATTTCATTGATTTTTTTATTAATTTTATTTTGATTTATTTTGTATGAGTTTCCAATATGTATGTCATGATTCACATTTATGATCTTTCATATGCAGGGTATGATCATCTATTTACATGATCATGTCCTCAGACCCTAATGCTCATGTTTATGCTTACATGTCCCCCTTGTTTACCCTTACTAGGAGTATGAGATCACCCATTTTTTTGTTTCCTTCCACATTTTGTGAATATATGTATTAATTATGATATTTCTAAGATGTTATCAAGTCAAGAAAAACCTAGTGGGAGATAATTTAGCTCAGGTATGCACCGGGGTTCAGGATCCCATGTTTCCGAAGGAACAAGACTAATACAGTCATTGGGCATCAGTTTTTGTAATGTTTAATGTATTCCCAAAATGTGATGTAATTTATATGTATGTTTATACAGGTTAATTTTATATTCAATTGTGATTGATTATATTGGGTATTTTTTTTGATATTTTTATAGTATGGGTCGTTGTAAATATTGTATGATCTCACATTTTCTCATTATTTATTTGTATTTATATGTTAACTTATTGATATTCGGTAATATAATTATTATATGTTATTCAAGGAATATTATCATAATGGTTTCACTTAGGACATCCCCACTAGTCGGATACCTATTTTATATAGGGATGTGTACTTCTGGTCATTTGACACTCTGATTAGGACCAGGTGATTTGAGGAATTAAAAAAATGGCATCATGGGTATTTATTTTTCATATATATAATTACTTGAGTAATATAGACAAATGTTAGTATATTTTATATTCATAGATAATAATTAATTCATGGGATTATCTAACCATTATATGATGTAAGTCCATGTTTCTAGGGAAGGGATTTTGACTTTGGTTTTTTCTTTTATGGTTGGTGTATTTTACATGGATAGATAAACATGGTATTAGTGTTATCGTCTATGAAAATTTTATCTTTTCATGATTGGAAATATTTGGTTAGTTAATGAATCATGGATAGTCACATAGTTTCATGTTTCATTAACTTATAACAACCCATTATAATAAATACATTTCCTTTGAAATAAATGTGATGGTTTTTATAGCATTATTTACATGCAACCATGTATCTAAATAAACAATGATATAATATAAATTCATAACCATGATATTGGATTTTTTTAAGGGTGGGATTATAAGGACTATTAAATATATTTATAATTGTTTTAAATGATAAAAATGTATCATTATGTTATCCATTTTTAATAAAATCATTAAATGAATGAAAGACCACTTTTCAAAGAAATTTATTTTTCTACATGTTGTATAATATTATCTAAAAAAATTTATTGATCACTATTTTGAGGTGATTATAATGAAATTTATTGTAAATATATGAATAAAACCCAATAAATTAGTTATATAAAAGTTACTAATGAAGATAAAGTCATTTAAAGGTAAAAGGATTACTTTTCCTTAAACTATTTTAATGGGAACTTTTGGAATTTGTCATATAAATTAAATAATTAATTAATGATCAATAGGTTTTTTAAAATTTATATATTATATACTCAATTAAATAATTTAACAATCAATTTATATTACATACTACGGGAGGTATGAATTTAAATTCAGTTTTAGTGATGAAAATGCATAATTCTATAAAAACGTTCTTGTTGTATTTTCCATGCTTATTTTAATATTAATATATTCCATGTAAGTAAATTTTATTTGAAAAATTATTTCTATATTTGGAATAATAATCACTATATTTATTAATAATTCAAATTTCATTTTTAATCATAATGAACATTAAAAATAGTAAATATTTTAGTCCAAGGATACTGTTAAAATAGGTATACCATATGGTTAAATTTAGAGATAACGACGAAATTACTACCAAAATGTGTCTCATTATTATTGGTTAAAGGTATTTTTACCCTAAATTAATCTATATTTTAATTATTATCTATTTAATAAAATTTCATAAGAATGTGACATAATATTATTTATAAAATTAAGTAATTCCATTGGTGTTCTCTCCCTCACATATATATTTAAACCTCATCTACACCCTAAATCAGGGAGTTTTAGCCATATAACATATTGAATAAATAATCCAAGACATTATCTTAATCCATCACATCATCTTAGAGCCCTTAAATTTCTCCAAAGACCAATATTTCAAGTATTAAGGTGTGATCAAAAGGTGGTATCTGAAATAATTTCTAGCAATCTTAACTGAGCTATTTAAATATCATTTATTATTCCATATTCTCTAAAAATATTATATCCATTATAACATGATGACTATAGTATCATAAAACATATAGATGTTATTATGATAAAGGTACAAACATTTTCCACCACATTTCTTTCATAATGGAACTGAATATCTCATATATGTACGTGTCGACTATTTTCTCCATGTAGTGATATGATTCATTTTCCATTACTATATTTCATATTTTTTTATAATGATGGATTATGGTTTATAAATGATATTAATAAAAATATCATTCTTATGGAATTAAAATATCTTTTCTATCTTATTAGAATGTCGTCATTTTAATAATGATAATATCTCTCATGCATACATGTAGTCTACCACCTTTACAAAGATTACATAATTTTTATCATTCTTTTCTTACATCCACTGAAAACTGAAAACATCACCCGCGAGTACACAAGGACTACATTCTCAATAATGAAATGTAATTAATTTTTCATAAATAATTTAAATGATCTATTATAAAATTGTATATATTTAATAAATAGGATAATTATGCCAACGTTTATTAATTTTTGTTATGATGAAACCATGACCATGTTTTATTGGCTAGAACTATCAAATTGAAACATTAATGGAAAACTATCTCATTTTTACCGTAATGTTTTTTTAATGATGAAATCATTTATAAAGGGATAATTAAAATTAAAGATGAATTATTTATATTTTTTTTATTTTAATATGTTTTTATAAGAGATTTTTAATAAATTTAAATTTATTATATAATTTTATTGAATTCATATGAGGTACGATGAGACTTGAGGTAAGAGTTTATATTGAAATTCACTTATTTTTTGGATTGCCTATACTAAATTTCCATTTAAGGATATATTTTTGATATTATTCTAAAAACAACATATATTTTCTTCTCCGTTAGTTATTTCTATATGATTAATTTTTTAGTACCATTTTCCCATATTTAGTAATTAAAATTTTCAAGAAAATGTTTTTAAATAAAATTAGACATTATTTCCTCTTTGGTCATCAAACTGCATCTTCCATATCAATATTTTTTATAATTTATAGAAATTTTTTGACTATCAATACAATTTTTTAAAAAGACCATATTAATTAGCTTGATATTTATTTATAATGAATTAAATTGAATATATTAAAATAAATGTTTTCTTAAATGTCAATTTTGACTTTTTATTAATGTGTTAAAATATTGTTCATTTTTTAACATATATTGTATGAATAAATTTTCTTACCAACATGATCATTATTTTCATTACAGCATAATTTACATGTTTCTAGTGTTATTTTCAAATAATATCATTTTCTTACTATTTTAAGAATTTTGAGTTAAAATTTTATCAAAATAAATTTTTATTTTCTCATATATTAAAATAATGTTTCATTTCTTATTCTAAATGTATTTTTATTCAATTTCAAATCCAATATGTATTGTTATTATTCTCTATATATTTTCTCTTATACCACTATCCAATTTCAATCATTGTAATTATTATTGTGATAGAGATTTTTGGATAATTATTTGAAACATGCTCCATTTCCATGGGTTAATTAATTTGTTATGAAACCATTATGAATAATGTTTCCTTTTTATGGGATATTCAATGATAAATGTTTCCAATATTTATGAATTGTAATTCTTATATACAAGTTATCATGTGATAAATTGATTATTATTTTATGATAATGTTCAAAACATATGAATATTTTTAATTATGTGATGGGTGGGCATGGGATTATATAACAAGCCATTACACTGGGTAAGGATTGATATATCATGAGTTAATAAATACTAGAATGGGGATTGAGCCTGATACAAAAAAATCAATATGATAGTCTTAAAATTCTACCTTGACTAAGGTAATGATGGAATGTGGGGTGAATCCAATCCACTATGATAGTCATGGTGGTGATCATTGACTGAGGATATTACCTTCAAGGATTATGTGTAGGCTAAAAACTTATATATTATTCACATGATATGCTTTCATTGATCAAGTTTGATAATTGATTATTCCAAAATATTATGTATTATGCATTTTTATTTATAAAACCTTTTTCAATAATTCATGATTAAATATATTTGAATTATTAGGTATGATTTTCTTTTGTTATGAACATTGTATCATACCCTTATTCTTATATTTTGATCCATTATGACCAATCATTGGTATCCATCATTTCTACCCTTACTGAGCACATTATCCCACTATTTCGTAAGATTCCATCATTCCTAGGGTTATAAGAAGGGTTTTATGTTTGAAATTTATAATAAGGGTACTCTAAGAGTGAAATATTTTGGATGCTAGTGATGATAATTTATGAATTATGTTGATTATATATATACACCCTAATAAAAGTACACCATTCTGGTCCATGAGCGTGTATTATTAGAAAATGTATTTAATATTTATAAAAAATAATTTAATATTAATTAATTATATTATAATATTGAATTAGTTGGTATCAGAGTAGAGTTTTATATTTATAGATATTGGTTTTAAATAACTTCATTGAAAACCTTGTAGAAAAGTCTATGTGTCAAATAACATCATAAATCTATAGTAATGTAAATATTGTATGTTTTTGTGTAAAATGATCCCCTTTATGGATACTATCATGTGGATGTGGCAATATAACATATTCACCTAGTGGTAATAACATTTAATAAAGAAGATTATGTATAATCTCAATCACTACTAGTGTATAATGTGTGGACCTAAAACTGCACTCCTAGTTAAAAGCAATGGGGGGATATTCTTGGGTAAATTCAAATTTTCTATATTAACCATTATAAAGGATATGAATTGATAATAATCGTGCACTAACAAGGATAAACATAAGTAATCATAGATTGAATTTAAGGTATCAATTTTTGGAAATCCAATGATGGATATTCAGGTTATATGACTGATAACTCATGTTAATGATTATTAGTTGTTAGGATAATAATTTTTGTATTAGTGAGGTAATGAAGATAGAATGACAATTTTGAGGTTATAAAAAGTATTCTTAAATATTAATGATTCTTAATTGATAATGTCTATATGAATTTCCTTATATCATCAATTGTCTCTAGGGTTGTTCATTAATATCCATGAAAATTAGATATTAATATAGTAGTGGAATCATCCACCCTTATAATGATCGCATCTCAAGTATATATCTCCTATTTCATGAATTCAAGGGATAAAGTGCTTCCTATAAAAAAATTCACTCCTCTAGTTAAATATGATTATAATTTTTTCATGGATTGGATCAACAAATATATATCCCATGTCAATTATTGATGAAGGAATGTTACATTAGATATTCTAAATCAATCAATTTTCATCTTTTAGTTTGAGGATGATATTAACATCTAATGGAATTTAATTATTGTATATGGTTATTACTACCTATTCATGACGGATATTTATCACATTTTGTAACACCTGAGACTTTTATGTTATATAATTCATCAAAGGAATCTTTTTCTACACAACACTTTCTTGGCTTGCTTTACACGCAATCGCGACCTTCCTCGATAACTTGCGTTGTACGCAATACCGAGTTTCACTAAACAACAATATGATATTAAAACTAGCCATTATGAATAGTAATAACCACTTTTTGAAATTTTATAAATTTCATTTTTCAAAATGGACTTCATTTTTGGATTCGTAATACCGAAATTAGCCTAGGGTGAAATTTTGGTATTTTTCTGAAAACTTTCAATTTTTGATGAATAGTGAAACCACTAAGTGGTAGGTTAAAAACTGAATTTTTGCATAAAACTTAATTTTACCGCTTCTGTGAATGGAATTTCAAAAATCCGACAGACACGGTTGATATCAGTAAGTAAAATGTGGTTCAATGAGATTAATAATTTTTTGGTGAATAGAAACTTTTTACTTTTTTCCGCGGTTAATAGTAAATAGTGTAACTAAGGGTAAATATGATATTACTATTACCCTAACACATGTCCTAATTCTATTGGACAAGTGTAATTCGACCCAAAACATTCTTAGGAATAATATATGACCATTTAGGCCCACTTGGATTAGATTAGGACATTTATTATTAATTTATTTAAAGAAGGGTTAAAATAGTAAAAATCAAAGTTTAATAAGTAAATAATTTTTAATATGTTGTTATACATAAGATAAATTTGACTATAAATATTCATTAGAAATCTAAAAATATTTCCTACATAATGGTATTTTATTTATATTTTTTAGACATTAAATAATTTAATTTAATGATGACACAACGATGATGCAGTAATTATCTTATTTATGAAATATTGACATAATTGATGTTATAAACACCAAAATAAATGTAATTTGAGACTTTTTATGAATTACACTAATTTTCTAGGTTACTATGATATATTAGTGTTGATTTAATAAACTTGGTTCGAACATATAATTCTGTTATGACTTTCACAAAAATCGTATATCAAATAGTGTCAAAATCGACACAAAATAGTTTTTAAATCAAATATTATATTATTAATTGTTATTTTATTCCTAAAAATCTAAGGTTCGGAAAAATGACTTAGATAAGGATATATATATTAATAATAAACAATTTGGGGTTCTTTTGTCATGTTATAGTGTGTGTATTAACCATATAGTGAAAGAAAACAAAAAGACATGGTAAAAGTTAAATTATTTAACTTAGAATTAAATCTAATTGATAAGGTTAAAATAATACCCTAAACTTGTCTAAATCCTATTGGTTGATAGTATTTCGACCAATCCCCACTTTAGCTTCGAAATAAGACCCTTTGGAACCATTATAAACCGATTTTGACTTTAATATAAAATAATATTTTGAGATATTCCTAAGGTGCCCCTCTCCTCCCTTATAAAAGGGCACCTCCTCCCCCTCCTCCTCACACCAAATTGAGCACTCAAGCTCGGCCAACCCCTACCATTTTCTCCTCTACACTTCCCTAGAATAATCCAAGAGGTCCTGGTCTTCTTCAAAGACCAATATTAGTTCCCTAAGTGGAGGATTCAAAGAAGCGTTCCAAAGAAGAGGTAATATCCATTACCGATCTTTTCAATTTCTTTCTTCTTCAACATCTTCTTCTTTAGTTGTTTCATGATAAAGTAATAACATCAGTATTACTTACATACTGATATTTTATTATAAATATGAAACAACCCTAATTCACCTTATATCCATCCTACGGAAAAATGAAATCACCGCGCGTGCGTACGTACGGAATACCGTCTCCACGCCGTGGTGTAATCTATTTTTCCACCATCACTTTACATGGATGGGTATAATGGTGTAATGAGTAACTATTTATGATTATTATAAAGTAATATTGATACAGAAATAATATATATATACTCCAATACAGTTCCACGATCATAGGAACGATATCATCACTCGTGTGTACGTACGGAATACCGTCTCCACGATGTGATGCGACTCGTTCTACATGATCATCATTACATAGTAATTATATAAATGAATTGAATGAATAAATATGATATATGTTACACTAATACCATTCTGGATATAAGGTATCTATAACCTTAAAAGAAGAATAAGAATGTATTCGGCAAAACACGCATAAGAACAAAAGGCAATCAAGACCCGAGTAACAAGTAACAATGAAATATTACTAACAAGAAGCTAAGAATATGACCATATATGATATCATATCAATATGTATGATTCTGGAACAAGTCAATAACATTATTTAAACCATTATACAGGATTTTCGGACGCGTACAAAGCAAATCGGACCTAAGGTAAGGGAAATATCACAATCTCATTTTTATCCGAGATTGTTTATTCGTAAGTATTTACTGGGGTGTATTTTATCATCCACATCCATGTTTCATCAATATGTAATATTATTTACATTCACCTGAAATTTTTTAAAACCTGTTTTACCCATCGGTGAGTTTTTAGTAAAAGATATGAAAGGAATCTTTTGTCGTTTTTCATATGAGGTACTTTTTGACTTTTCTGACAAAAGTACGAAGAATGTTTTTTTAACTTATACGGCATGAATGGATTTCTAAAACATTATTTCCAAGAATCTTCCTTTACAAGTATTCAAGTTTATTTTTAATCAACTTCTTTTAGTTTAAAATTGTATGACATGTTAAGAAAGGAAAAGTGTTTTTGAAGTAGAAAGGATATTTTCCTCAAGAATGAAGTTCAAGTATTTTATCAAAATTATTTTACATCTAAGATAATAAAAGGGTTCCGTTTTTCTCCCTATTATTACATGGATTTGATTATGTTGTGATGGAAATATTTTTATGAGTTCCTTTATCTTATATGAATTGTTTCATGATGTCATGTTGTTTAAGAAACCCATTTTTGTTATATGTGTTATGCGATGATGTATGATTTATGATTATGTGGCACACATAAGAAAGGATTAATTATAAGATGGGTGGGACCTATATCTCCCTCCAATGCATTGGGTAAAGATTTTATATCTCATGAGATAGACATGGCTGGAACGGTAGGTTATACCGGTTCAGTGAAACAGGACTGGAACGAGGGTGACTTGGTTCAAAAAGGGACTTTGTCCACTAAGATAGTCTTGGCAATGAGTCATGACTAACAAGAAATGATTTTCCATGATTATGTGTGCATTCCACAAAGTTTCATGTTTCATGTTATGATTATGGGGATCTCATTTTCACTTCTATGATTTATTCCATGTTAAGATATTATGATCTCTTTTGCAGGTTATGATTTTCAAAAAGATATGATATGATTTTTATTTCCTTTATTTTCCCTTGCTGAGCATTTGAGCTCACCCTTTTATGTTTTCTTTTCCCCAGGTCAGGAAGATGGATATTAAGTAGAATATGCTAAAGGGATCCCAGATATGATGAAATAAATGGGAGACACTGTAGAAGATTTATGAACCAGTTGTTTATGTTTCCTAGTTTCTAAAGACACTATACCTATACGGTCCTTTGTGGTTTTGTCATATGTTGTAATAAGTGTGCTTCAATTTTGAAGTATTAACAATTTATGTAATGTATGGGTCATTATAGTTGGTATCAGAGGAAAGGTATAGTCAACCTTTGGAAACTAGGAAGTGAAAGCCTTAGTAAGAACCCTAAGGATAAGTCTAAGCATAGAACACAATCTTAGTGTTTTAGAAATGGACATGAATACGCTAGGATAACACCTTAAGTGTGAAATTTTATCCTTGATTATGTGGTTTTCCTATTATAATTAGTGTTGATCACACTATTCTTCTTGGTTTTAGTCAATGGATGGAACCCGAAGGAACCGTGTTAATGCGGAATGCGATGGGCAATGCAATGATTGTCCCCCTGAGCAACAAAATGATATGGGAGCTGGAATGCAAAATATTGTAGCCATGCTCACACAACTTTCTCAAGCTATGAATCATGCAGGACTTCCAAACGAGAAAAGGAAGGAGCAACATTCTGTTGAATCCTTCATGAGGCAGCGTCTACCTTCTTTCAGCGGGTCTACTGATCCATTAGTTGCTGAAGAATGGATTAGTACTACTGAAAAGATATTTTCAGTTCCTCAATGTTCTGAATATGATAAAGTCATCCTAGCAGTGTATCGTTTGGAAGGAGATGTTGATCAATGGTGGAGTCTTATTAAGAATACGAGGCAAAGGGATGAAATTGAGTCTATGGAATGGGACGAGTTCAAGAACTTATTTTTCAATAAGTACTTCCCTCGTATTCTCTGAACAAAGATGGAGAAAGAGTTTCTTTAACTGAAGCAAGGGAATGATGAATCTGTTGGTACCTATGAAGCAAATTTTACAAGACTTGCAAGGTACGCTTCTGGTATTATTATCCAACCTGAGAGTAAGATCGATCGATTCTTTAGTTTCCCTAAAACCAAGTCTTCTAAGGGCGTTAGCCATAAGGGACTTTAATAGCTACGAGGAAATCGTTCGATGTGCTCTCAAAGTCGAGATGGAGATTGCAGTAACCCAGCAGTCACATTGGTTTGATAAGAAGAGGAAGATGGAATTCAAAGGAAAATCTAAAGAGCACACTGAAAAGAAGATGAGCTTTCCCTTATGCTCAAAGTGTGGAAAGAAACATGGAGGGAGTTGTCTTAAAGGGACAAGTAAATGTTTTAAATGTGGAAAGGAAGGTCATTAGGCATTTGAATGCCGTGATAATGGGAAGAAGATGTCTAATGATGCAAACAAAGGAAGGGATACACAGAATGAACCTACTACACTTCAATGTTTCAAGTGCAAGGAGATGGGGCATTATGCCAATCAATGCCAAAATCCAAGGGTTGATGATGATGGTCAACGTCAACAAAATCTTAAGGCTACAGAAAAAGGAAAGTCACATGCAATTTCTATCAGCGATGTGGAGTACGATAACGAAGTGGTTAATGGTACACTTACCATCCACTATAAAGTAGCAAATGTTTTATTTGATTCTGGATCCACCCACTCATTTATTTCTGAAAAATTTTCTAAGGGTATCACCATATTACCTCAACAATTAGAGGTTGAGTTAGCTGTGACAATACCTAATGGCACAACAGTCGCATTAAAAGTTTATAATTCTTCTCCGATCGAAGTTTGTGGGAAAGTGCATCCTGAAAATCTTGTGATACTTCCTTTAGTGGAATTTGATGTGATTCTTGGAATGGATTGGCTTTCTCTACATGGACCTCATATAAATTTCCAAAGAAGGGAAGTCACATTTCATATTCCAGATCAATCTACGATCGTCTATCAATGCAAGGATGAACATAACCTTCCAGTGGAAATTCCTTCCATCTTATGGGTGTTTATTCCACTAAATGATCGTTATTTATCTCAAATGGTTGGTGAGAAACTCACGATTAAGAATATGCCCATTGTACGAGAGTTTGATGATGTATTTCTGGGGGAATTATCGGGTCTTCCACCAAATCGTGAAGTTGAGTTTTCAATAGAACTCATACCGAGCACTTGGCCAATTTCAAGGACACTGTATAGAATGGCCCCAATTGAGTTGCAGGAATTGAAGAAGCAACTCCAGGAGAATCTTGATAAGGGATTCATACGCCCTAGTGCGTCACCTTGGGGAGCACCTGTTCTATTTATTAAGAAGAAAGATGGATCAATGAGACTCTGCATTGATTATCGAGAACTTAACAAGATCACTATCAAGAACAAATATCTTCTCCCACGCATTGATGACTTATTTGACCAACTACGCGGAGCTCAATACTTTTCCAAGATTGATTTTTGTTCAGGGTATCATCAATTAAGGTTCAAAAGGGAGGATATACCAAAGACGTCTTTCCGTACAAGGTATGGACACTATGAATTTATAGTGATGCCATTTGGTCTTACTAATGCCCCTGCTATCTTCATGGATCTAATGAATAGAGTCTTTAGAGACTATCTTGATCAATTTGTGGTAGTCTTTATAGACGATATTCTTGTCTATTCAAAGAGCAAGGAAGAGCATGAAGATCACTTGAGAATTGTATTGAAGACCCTGAGAAAGGATAAGCTTTATGCCAAATTTACCAACTGTGAATTTTGGCTTCAAAAAGTTGCATTTTTGGGTCACATAATCTCAAAAGAGGGGATATCTGTGGATCCAGCAAAAACAGAGGTTATCAAAAGATGGTCGAGACCAACAACAGTAACTGAGATCCGAAGTTTTCTTGGTTTGGCTGGATATTATAGACGTTTTGTAAATGATTTTTCACGATTATCTAATCCACTCACCAAGTTGACCCGGAAAGGAGTTAAGTTTGTCTGGACAGAAGAATGTGAAGAGAATTTCAAGGAGTTGAAAAGAAGGTTATCCAGTGCACCTGTGCTCACACTGCCATATAGCGGAGAAAGGTTTGTGATCTACAGTGATGCATCCAAGAAGGGATTGGGGTGTGTTCTTATGCAAAATGATATGGTGATAGCTTATGCCTCACGACAGTTGAAAATCCATGAGCAAAATTACCCAACTCATGATTTTGAGTTGGCTGCGGTAATCATTGCATTAATGGTTTGGAGGCATTACCTTTATGGTGAAAGGTGTGATATTTATACTGATAATAAAAGTTTAAAGTATATTTTCACACAAAAGGAGTTGAATATGCGTCAAAGAAGATGGTTGGAGCTGATTAAGGATTACGACTGCTCAATCCATTACCACCCTGGGAAAGCAAACAAGGTGGCAGATGCATTAAGTCGACAAGACCATGCTAGTTTATCCATGATGAGGATCACAAAGGATCCAATATTTATGGATTTACAAATGATGGATCTTGGAATTATAATGGAAGGGGAAAATTCTTATCTTTCTCAAATGAATGTTTAACCATCTATACATGTGAAGATTAAAGAGGCACAGAAAGAAGATGTCGAGTTACAAAAGAAGGTGAGAAATGTTCCTGAATTCAACCTTGATTGTGATGGGATAATAAAGTTCAGGAATCGGGTTTGTGTTCCTCCCATCCCCGAATTAAAGAAGGAGCTGCTGGATGAGGCTCATAGTTCATCATTCTCTATTCATCCTGGAAGCACAAAGATGTATAGGGACCTGAAAGAGTACTTCTGGTGGGATGGCATGAAAAGAGATGTTGCTGAATATGTCTCTCGATGCTTGGTTTGTCAACAAGTTAAAGCTGAGACACAAACGTCTAAGGGGATGTTACAACCATTACCCATACCCGAATGGAAATGGGAAAACATCACTATGGACTTTGTCATAGGACTTCCTAAAACATCCAAAGGCAATAATGCTATTTGGGTCATAGTTGATCGTCTTACAAAGTCTGTACACTTCATTGCTATTAGATATGATTTCTCTCCAGATCAGCTTGCCAGGATATATGTAAAGGAAGTGGTAAGATTGCATGGAGTACCACTTTCTATTATATCTGATCGGGATCCGAGATTTACCTCGAAGTTCTGGCGAAGTCTTCAGCATACTCTGGATACAGAGTTGAGTTTCAGCACTGCTTATCATCCCCAGACAGACGGTCAGTCTGAGAGAACAATTCAAACCCTAGAAGATATGTTGAGAGCTTGCTCTATGGATTTCAAAGGAGGTTGGGATCAACACCTACCTTTGGTGGAATTTTCTTATAATAATAGCTTTCACTCCAGTATTCAGATGGCTCCTTATGAAGCTCTCTATGGAATGAAATGCAGGACTCCAACATGTTGGGATGAAGTTGGGGAAAGAAAGATATTAGGACCTGATCTCATTGATGAAATGGCAGAAAAGGTCAGATCTATTCAACAACACATAAGAGCAGCTCAGAGTCGACAGAAAAGTTATGCCGACAACCGAAGAAAAGACCTAGAGTTTGAAGTGGGTGATAAAGTGTTCTTACGAATATCTCCCTGGAAGAGGGTTATGAGATTTGGAAAGAAGGGGAAGTTGAGCCCTAGATATATCGGTCCTTTCGAAATACTGGATCGTGTTGGAAGGGTAGATTACCGATTGGAGCTTCCACCGAATCTCTCTCAAGTTCACGATGTCTTCCATGTATCTCTCCTGAGAAAATACATACCTGATCCTTCACATGTACTCAGCTCAGAAGTTGTACCGCTGGAGCAAGATCTTTCTTATGAAGAACAGCTGAGAGAGATTCTGGATCGTAGCGAAAAAGTCCTACAAAACAAGACGACTCGCTTGGTGAAAGTTTTATGGAGGAACCACCAACTTGAAGAAGCTACATGGGAGCTTGAGGATATGATGAGGGAGAAGTATCCTCATCTGTTTGTTACAAAGTGATGAATTTCGAGGGCGAAATTCTTTTTAAGGGGGGTAGAATGTAACACCCGAGACTTTTATGTTATATAAATCATCAAAGGAATCTTTTTCTACACAACACTTGCTTGGCTTGCTTTACACGCAATTGCGACCTTCCTCGATAGCTTGCGTTGTACGCAATACCGAGTTTCACTAAACAACAATATGCTATTAAAACTAGCCGTTATGAATAGTAATAACCACTTTTGAAATTTTATAAATTTTATTTTTCAAAATGGACATCATTTTTGGATTCGGAATATCGAAATTATCCTAGGGTGAAATTTTGGTATTTTTCTGAAAACTTTCAATTTTTGATGAATAGTGAAACCACTAAGTGGTAGGTTAAAAACTGAATTTTTCCATAAAACATAATTTTACCGCTTCTTTGAATGGAATTTCAAAAATCCGATAGACACGGTTGATATCAGTAAGTAAAATGTGGTTCAATGAGATAAAAATAATTTGTTGGTGAATAGTAACTTTTTACTTTTTTTTACCGCGGTTAATAGTAAATAGGGTAACTAAGGGTAAATATGATATTACTATTACCCTAACACATGTCCTAATTCTATTGGACAAGTGTAATTCTACCAAAAACAAACTTAGGAATAAAATATGACCATTTAGGCCCACTTGGATTAGATTAGGACATTTATTATTAATTTATTTAAAGAAGGGTTAAAATAGTTAAAATCTAAGTTTAATAAGTAAATAATTTTTAATATGGGGTTATATATAAGATAAATTTTTACTATAAATATTCATTATAATTCTAAAACGATTTCCTACATAATGTTATTTTATTTATAATTTTTAGACATTAAATAATTTAATTTAATTATGACACAATGATGATGCAGTAATTAACTGATTTATGAAATATTGACATAATTGATATTATAAACACCAAACTAAATGTAATTTGAGACTTTTTATGAATTACACTAATTTTCAAGGTTACTATGATATATTAGTGTTGATTTAATCAACTTGTTTCGAACATATAATTCTGTTATGACTTTCACAAAAATCATATATCAAATAGTGTCAAAATTGACACAAAATAGTTTTTAAATAAAATATTATATTATTAATTGTTATTTTATTCCTAAAAATTTATGGTTCGGCCAAATGACTTAGATAAGGATATATATATTAACAATAAACAATTTGGGGTTCGTTTGGAATGTTATAGTAAGTGTATTAACCATATAGTGAAAGAAAAGAAAAAGACATGTTAAAAGTTAAATTATTTAACTTAGAATTAAATCTAATTGATAAGGGTAAAATAATACCCTAAACTTGTCTAAATCCTCTTGGTTGATAGGCGTTAGACCCATCCCCACTTTAGCTTCGAAATAAGACCCTTTGGAACCATTATAAACCGATTTTGACTTTAATATAAAATAATATTTTGAGATATTCCTAAGGTGCCCCTCTCCTCCCTTATAAAAGGGCACCTTCTCCCCCTCCTCCTGACACCAAATTGAGCACTAAATCTCTGCCAACCCCTACCATTTTCTCCTCTCCACTTCCCTAGAATAATCCTAGAGGTCCTGGTCTTCTTCAAAGACCAATATTAGTTCCCTAAGTGGAGGATTCAAAGAAGCGTTCCAAAGAAGAGGTAATATCCATTACCGATCTTTTCAATTTCTTTCTTCTTCAACTTA
The DNA here is from genome assembly GCA_963277665.1 of Viscum album. Lineage (NCBI taxonomy): Eukaryota > Viridiplantae > Streptophyta > Magnoliopsida > Santalales > Viscaceae > Viscum > Viscum album. The sequence goes on from OY728151.1 coordinate 862,421,495, forward strand.
TTCTTCTTTAGTTGTTTCATGATAAAGTAATAACATAAGTATTACTTACATACTGATATGTTATTATAAATATGAAACAACCGTAATTCACCTTCGATCCATCCTACGGAAAAATGAAATCACCGCGCGTGCGTACGTACGGAATACCGTCTCCACGCCGTGGTGTAATCTATTTTTCCACCATCACTTTACAAGGATGGGTATAATGGTGTAATGAGTAACTATTTATGATTATTATAAAGTAATATTGATACTTAAATAATATATATATACTCCAATACAGTTCCATGATCATAGGAACGATATCATCACTCGTGCGTACGTACGGAATACCGTCTCCACGATGTGATGCGACTCGTTCTACATGATCATCATTACATAGTAATTATATAAATGAATTGAATGAATAAATATGATATATGTTACACTAATACCATTCTGGATATAAGTTATCTATAACCTTAAATGAAGAATAAGAATGTATTCGGCAAAACACGCATAAGAACAAAAGGCAATAAAGACCCGAGTAACAAGTAACAATGAAATATTACTAACAAGAAGCTAAGAATATGACCATATATGATATGATATCAATATTTATGATTCTGGAACAAGTCAATAACATTATTTAAACCATTATACAGGATCTTCAGACACGTACAAAGCAAATCGGACCTAAGGTAAGGGAAATATCACAATCTCATTTTTATCCGAGATTGTTTATTCGTAAGTATTTACTGGGGTGTATTTTATCATCCACATCCATGTTTCATCAATATGTAATATTATTTCAATTCACCTAAAATTTTTTAAAACCTATTTTACCCTTCGGTGAGTTTTTAGTAAAAGATATGAAAGGAATCTTTTGTCGTTTTTCATACGATGTACTTTTTGACTTTTCCGACAAAAGTACGAAAAATGTTTTTTTAACTTATACGGCATGAATGGATTTCTAAAACATTATTTCCAAGAATCTTCCTTTAAAAGTATTCAAGTTTATTTTTAATCAAATTCTTTTAGATTAAAATTGTATGACATGTTAAGAAAGGAAAATTGTTTTTGAAGTAGAAAGTATATTTTCCTTAAGAATGAAGTTCAAGTATTTTATCAAAATTATTTTCCATCTAAGATAATAAAAGGGTTTTGTTTTTATCCCTATTATTACATGGATTTGATTATGTTGTGATGGAAATATTTTTATGAGTTCCTTTATCTTATATGAATTGTTTCATGATGTCATGTTGTTTAAGAAACCCATTTTTGTTATATGTGTTATGCGATGATGTATGATTTATGATTATGTGGAACACATAAGAAAGGATTCATTATAAGATGGGTGGGACCTATATCTCCCTCCAATGCATTGGGTAAAGATTTTATATCTCATGAGATAGAAATGGCTGGAATGGTAGGTCATACCGGTTCAGTGAAACAGGACTGGAACGAGGGTGACTCGGTTCAGAAAGGGACTTTGTCCACTAAGATAGTCTTGGAAATGAGTCATGACTAACAAGAAATGATTTTCCATGATTATGTGTGCATGCCACAAAGTTTCAAGTTTCATGTTATGATTATGGGGATCTCATTTTCACTTCTATGATTTATTCCATGTTAAGATATTATGATCTCTTTTGCAGGTTATGATTTTCAAAAAGATATGATATGATTTTTATTTCCTTTATTTCCCCTTGCTGAGCATTTGAGCTCACATTTTTATGTTTTCATTTCCCCAGGTCAGGAAGATGGATATTAAGTAGAATACGCTAAAGGGACCCTAGATATGATGAAATAAATGGGAGACACTGTAGAAGATTTATGAACCAGTTGTTTATGTTTCCCAGTTTCTAAAGACACTATAGCTATACGGTCCTTTGTCGTTTTGTCATATGTTGTAATAAGTGTGCTTCAATTTTGAAGTATTAACAATGTATTTAAAGTATGGGTCGTTATACATTTTTTTAGAAACTCAAAATTTAGGATATTTTTATTGTTAAAGATTTTTTTATTGTATTTTTGAAAGACCTTCCTAGTTTTACACAAATTCGTGATGCAGAGTTTTAAAAAAAATATACATGCTACTGCCCCTAATTTAAAAAAACCATTTATAATTTCTCTAATTGAGTTTTAATTCATGAACAATAAAAAATATAATAATATTTATAAGGTGTTCATATTCCTTAGTATATCAGTATAGGGATCACTTTTTATTTTTATTAAGAAATAAAAATTAGTCAATGCTTATATTTACAGATTATTGGGAAAATAACCAGATCATTATAAACAAAAAATATCAACTACCTTTTATTTTTTACTTTTTTTTATCAAATTTGTGGATATAATAACATTTATATCATTTAACATTATTATGGAGATCTTCAGTTAAGGGTCAAGGGGGTAGATAAAACAATGAAAACATTTTATATGAGTTTTTTCCATTATGAATTTATATTAATTTTTTAACTTACTAATTCCCTTTTTATAATCATGTATTTATTGAATAAAATAGTTTTTGGTACATTGATAAGATTTTGTTTATTAATATATATGATATACCTAAATATTCCATGGGAAATGAAGATAATTTAGATCAATTTAATATTTTTTAAGAACATAACAAAAGAAAATTTAAAAAAATTCATAAAGATTGAAATATCGTTAAAAAAAATCATTCACTGGTTATATAATCTCATGAGGGGGCATATCAGTTGGTCGTCCAATGTCAAAAGTTATTATGAAATGGTTAATGTGAAATATATTTTCCAAGAGTAATAATATTATTTGGTTTTATGGATATTATTGGTTTTTAGGGATTTCTAATAGTTATCTAATCTAATTACAGAGTTCATTTAGAAGGAATCCAAGTTTCATTCGATAGAAAAATGTATGGAAAATATTTGGGACATTAACAGATGATAAGTCAGTGAGCCCCTTATTAAACTACCCATTACTATAGAAGTGGTTTTAATCAATAAAGATGTAAGAAAATAATAGTAGGAGATGTGTTATTATTCATAATGATAGGGTGATAGCTTATTCATTATAGCAACTCAAAATTCATGAGAAAAATTCATTTAATCATGATTTTGTGTTGTAATTTTTTATTTTTTCATTGAAAATAGTGAGGCATTTTATTCATTGATAATTTATGTTACATATATGTTGATGAAAAATATAATTGAATATTCACATAGAAAGTGTTTTATTTGAACCAAAGGAGATTGTTTCCCTACCATAAAGATGGGATAACCCCAAGGAGTTACACCCCAGATTTTTTAAACTATGGGTATAACATGATTATGTTTTTTCTATACCCATGGTTTTGATTGAATTGTTGGTATATACAATCAATAAAAATGGTATTTTGAAAACTGATGGTATAAAGGGGTGAATATTTTTCCCCACTGATGCACACCCCCACCTTGTTCTCATTCCCTCCCCATGCATTTCCCTCACTTAACACCCCTTCTCCTCCTCAAGTAGATGCACATCCACACCCCTCCTCCTCCTTCGGTCGATGCACATTCAACCTAATCCACCACCTATGGTCAAGCATTCCCTCCTATGTCGCACATCCCCCTAAGGATGAGTACTTTTTCCCTTACCCAATTCAAATACCCCCAAGGTCAATCATCCCCTTCTAATAGGTTGAGTATTACCTCTAGATGATAACCCCCTATGTTGATCACCCCCTTTTACAATTGGGTGTTTTGTAAATTCGTTTCTTCTTTGAAAATGAGTATCTATTCCTTCTTCTTGTATGGTTAATTTATTCTAGTTTATTTTCAGTTTTATTGATTTTATTTGTATCATTTCATATTGTTTCATTTGTCTTTGGTTTCAGATTAAATTTGTTTTTTTTCAGATTTGTTATATTTAACACAGTTTGATTTAGTGTACATGAATTGGTTATATTTAACATAGTATTGTTTAGGATACATGATTTTAAGTTGAGTAATTTTATTAAAGTAGATATGTATTTATTTTTTCAAGACAAACAATACAATTATCATTGTTTTGTTTTTAGATATAGTCAGAAGAATTTCAAATATATGATACCACAACAACATGATTTCTTTGGGGTTTAGGTGAAGAGTATATTATGATTTTATACTTTCATAAAGAATATATTATTCTATTTTTAATCATTTGGAGCTCCTAAAAATGTTAAGTATATTCTATGTGAATAATTATTCATACCATTGATTTTTTGTGGATGTAATTGTCATGTGAATGGAGTGTTATAATTTGAAAATTAAAATTTAGTCTAATGTGTAGTGTTTTTATATATAAATGATATATGATAAGGGTTATTGTTTTATGGATAAATTTGATGATCATTTTGTATTCACATATAGTTGAATTGGTAACCATGTTTTATATAATTATAAAGTGTTATCTATGGGAACTGTACCTTATAAATATGGTATTAACTCATGGGAAAGGTGTTAATTTTTTTTTTGAGATGTGATTAATAAAAATGTATTTTAATATTTTGTCCATGTTTATGTTTTCAATGAAATAACAACCATATATGAAGGATTCATTTTGAAAAATTATTTTCCCTCACAAATAAATAAATATATGTTTGTGTGTGTGTGACGTGTGTGTTGAATAAAATTTCCATTCGAGGGATGTTTCATATCAATATTCATTAAGAATAGTTAACTCTGTTTTATATATTTGTGAAACAAATGTTTATGAATAAATATATTATTAAACCAAAATCATTAGATATGATACATATTCTATAAATGGATCTTATAATTTATCTAATTATAATTTCATGCACTATATATTAATCATAAATTAGATATGTTTAAAATTTCTAGATACTAAGAAATATCAAATTTAGTAATATTTTATAGATACTGAGCTATAATGAAATTATCTCTTGTTATGAATCATAAATAGGTGACAAAATACAACTCAGTTAATCTTTTATTATAGAATAGATTAATCTTTTTCAACTATTATAATTAAAATAATTATAATTATGTTATAATTCTTGTTTTATTTTAATTTTTTTATTGGGTAGTTTGAACATTTCTTTCAAGAGGGATTATAGAAATATAGTTTGACTCTATTCTAGAAATGATTTTATTGAGTAACCAATTGGTACTATATTAGAGAATCTATTTTTGTAGAAACTTATCAATCATAGTAAGGGGTTTTCTTGTTTTAGGAGTAATGCATGTAATAATATTGTGTTCATATTCTATTAATTTTTAATACATTTATGTAAAGTTAAATATTGAAGAATTGTTATGGGTACCAAATATTTCTTTATTGGTCAATGTCACTATAATGAAAAAGCTATAAAAATATCAACTTACTCACCCCTCCTCCCCCAAACCTTCTCAGTGATGAAACACTGCTATTGGCTCCAAAAATCAGACAAAGTCACCCCACTACCAAACTATATGTGGTTAGAGTTTAGTAGATGGATTTTGATGCTTATAAAGGAATTATATTTTCTTATTGTATGAGGTAATATATATGGTCACTTCATAAAAATAGACAGGGTTCACATCTTAGTTTGGGGTGTTATTGGAGGAGGAATTAATTACCCAATATTTGATCATCATAAAATAACACTATTATATTAATGACAATAAAAATTAATTCTTTTATATTTTAAAGGATTTAAAAATTTAATTTTATGATAGATTCTAGCTAGATAGGGGATGATAACATTATCATGGTATAGTTAAACTATAATGACACAAAAAACTTTATCATATACATGGAACCATACTTGGCCCATTATAGTTCACCTTATTGATCATCCCTTTACAGGACAGAGGTAATAATTTTATCAATGATACTAAAAGGGATGAAATTGGTGATAAAAATAATGCATTTATAATAAAAATGTGAATTGTATTTATCATTTACGTTTTAATGACATAATAGTATTATTTTATTGAGTACATATCCCTTTTTCAAATTTTTATGCTAATGTATATTCTATTCGATTAGATATTGTGTCCTCTAATAAACTTTTATTATCGTGTGGGGTAAAAATTGTGTTTTATTTCATATTCAATTTATTCCCTCTTTATGTTGTTGTTTGGTTATCTACAATAGAAAAATTTTGTTTCAGATATTGCCTGATTGATTTTATTTTGTATTATATTTGATAGCAATGACTCCTCACAATGTATTATAGAAGAATAATGATCTCAGTGTTTCACTATTGAGTATCAAATATTCTTGAAATTTTATTTTTTTTTATAGTACATATCCCCGATAAGGTGTTTGACATTATGATGAATCTTTAAATGTAACTATATGATATCATCATATACCAAGGATTAGTTAATTGGGAAGGGGTGATGTCCTCCAAGTTCATTGTCCAATTTGGACTCTACAGTTCCATATGTTCTATAAATATCTATGGGTTTTTTGGGTATTCCTATATTTAAGAATTTTACAGGATATATATTTTATGTTTAATTCAAATTCACGGTCAAAATCCTTGAAAATAAGTTTTTTTGATTAGAAAACAAAAGTATGTGTTTTTTTTCTTAATGATTTGTCTTTTCAGATAATGTTTACTAGGTTTGTTTATTTTTTCATAAATACTAAAATTTTATACAAAACCACATTTTCTCAAATCTGAAAGCCTCTTTGTAAATAAAATGACATTTTTATTGTTGGAAGATGATAATGTAATGAAATATGGTGGAAAATGAGAATGAATCTTTTGAAGAGATTGCATGGTCGAAGAACCAGGATGTTATAGAAAAAAATAAGAAGCTCGAAAACCATGAACAAGAAATTATCGATGGTAAATGGGTTGTCTTCCCTCGAATACATCATTTCCATTGGTATACATGCACTTATTTCCTAGTAAGTTGTGAGGAAGAACAACATTTGATACTAACGTGCCCATTATTCTAATAAATTCCCCTATATGAATTCTTCCTTGAATAAAATCATTTTGTCATCATTTTCCAAATTAAGGACTTGTGGGGCATATACATGGTATATGTACCATACCTTGAAAACAGTATTTGTCCCTTCATCATCTTATGTGTCTTTTTTTGTTTATTTCTGGTTTTGAATGCATTTAATATTGTTTCTAGGAAACAAAACTATAGTTTATATTAAACATGAATATTTAAAATATATAAATGAACCTAGAAAACTATAGGTTCTTTACTATTATTGAGAAAATATAGTCATAATAAAACATGATCATCATATTCAAACAAGAACATCAACATTTGTCAATGGGGTCAAGAGTAGTTAAATTGGTTGAATTGTGTCTAATTAATTTAAATTTAGTTAAAAATGTGATCAAAAAAATTTATACATTGCCCAACAATATTTCATGCATCCTCTAATGTCAAAAAAATACAGTTATGTAATACTATCATTAACTCACCATCACCTATATAAAAAAATTTAGTCATGTGAAATCTGAGACACATATTATCATTTAATTTCATAAAATCATAAAATGGGGGAAGATATCATCTTTAATACACTATTTACTGATTGTTGTGTCCTATAGATATTTGTTTACATGATCCCTATAGATTTTAATCAATTTAATCTCACTGATTTAATAATATATTCCCAAATCATTTAGATGTAATGGTTCCTACGGTTTTCATTCCAACAAACAATTTAATCAAATAATGTGTTCCAACAATTATGCCTCCATCCAAAAACACTGAAACATGACTGATCATTTACACTTTATTGGTGATTCTCATTTGAAAACATGTAGATTACTTTTGATCAATGAAAATTTATTTTTCTCATAATCAATATATGTTTTGAATGACCATAAATACCCATGATTCCATGTTATGTGTTGTTTCTTGGTGGACCATGATACGTAAACCAATCGTGTGATAAATTTTGAGATAATCATAATAAAAGTCTAAAATTGATGTATTCATAGGTAAATGATATATGGAGTAGTGTGTGTCTTTTTCATGTGAGTTTTGAACCCATGTTACCCTTAGGTTAGGTTTGTGATTATTGACATATTTTACCACATCAATTTATAAAAATTTCATTATTTTTATAATTTGAATTCTTATTCTTGGTATGATAAATTCATATAGATTTTGTATGATTAGGACTCTATGCCGACCATTCTCATTCCACTTAACGGTATGGTGGGTCAGGTGAGACTTCCAAACACAAACTAGCTGTATGAGATGGGATGAGATATGTTTAAGGGATTGGTAATGAATTATATCTGGGGTTATGTGGGATGATGCGCATCAAATTGTTCTATAGGATTGAAATCATGTTGAATATAGGAAGGTATTTATTTGGTTTGGGTGATCATGGACACCACAAATGTGTGAGTTATTATGGAATAGATTTAGAGATATGATTTAGGGGTTCATTATAACCATGAATGTTCTTAAAAGATGTGTTGGTAGTTATGTGAATAGTCAAATAATTAATATTTTTATTAGGGAACTCATGATAACCATGGATGATGACTGACTATGTATTGTTTTGTCTTTTGGGTTGGATAGAATATCATACTTATGTTTGGAATTTCTAGTTATAGTATAAAATGTTGAATGTGATACCTCATGAGGTGGTTGCGGATGATCCAATTTCCATGTATTTTTTTATGGTATGTATCTTCTTTTTATTCTGGTTTGTATTGTTTTTGTAGGTAGGAAGTTGGGATGATGTAGGAAGCAAGAAGGCAGTTTGCTACAGGATGGAAGGAATCAGGAAAATGGGCTACTTTTGTGCTTCTATGAGAAGTATATATTCCCATGGTTCAATAAAATGTGGGTATATTATATGTATTGTTCTCATCTATATCCAACGTTATGTAAAAATTGGGTATATATATATATATAATAATTAACTTAAACCATGTGTTTTATGGAATTTTCGCGTGATATACCCACAATTTCTATAAAACCGTTTGTATATCTATACAGAGGCCTCAGAAACCCAAATTTTGTGGAACCATGTGTAACACCCCGACCCTAGAAGCCCAACGCTGATGCAATATTTTATTACATTTTCATGATTAGAAGGTTTCAAATCTAAAATGGCCATTTAGTTTAGTAGTATTGATGAAACTAGATACATACATGAAACCCATTTTACATTCTGAAACGAAACAACACATGATACATCACAAAACTAATAAATTGTATCCTTAAAAACTCATTAATTTGAGGAGAAAAAAGGTATATCATCCTTATTAATTAATAAATATAGTTAGGGGTAATGTAATGAATTATCTCATCATAAACCAATATAAACTAAAATATAATAACATAAAAATTGTTCTTGAAAAAGAGAATTATTTTGAAATCAAAATTTTGTTGCAGAACGTCTATGCAACATGGTTTTAGAAAACATTAAAAAGAGAGGTGAAAGCGGTCACCCATACCTAAAAGTATCAAAACATAATATATGGATAGAATAATAGGAAAATAATATGTTGGTTTTAAAACATGTAATATATACCACATAAAATAGAACTTGGCTGGAAAAGAGATGTTGAGAATTATCTTACCTTATAGTGTAACTCTTATGACATGAAGGTTGGGACATTGGGGGCTGAGGAAACCTTTGTAAGACTACTTGGTAGGTAATACTACCATAGAATAGTGGATTATGTGTTTTTAATGAAATAAAATGATGTAATGTGTTGGTATTTATATTAAATGAGATGGAGTGTTTTATTAATTTTATGGGTCAACACATTAGTGGATTTTGCAAAACCATGGGCTTGACCATTGTATTTTCCAATGGTATTGGCTACTTCGGAAACCTAAAATCTTATTTTACTATACACCACTTGGCCAGAATTTTAAATTAATTATTACATCATTATGATGTCATTAAACACACTGAAAATAAAAACTATATTTTTACTATTCATGAGAATTTCATGTTTTTTAGAAAAATACCAAAAATTAAGCCTAACCATTTTTTGATGTGTAGAATTCAAAAATGAAATCTATATTATTAAAATAAATTTATAAATATATGTAATTTAATTGTTAAATAAAATAATAATTTATTCGAAAAAACAACTTTCAAACTATAACTCGGTTTATAACACATTTGAAAATTAATCATGGTCCCAAAAAATTATCTTATAACCATACAACAAAAAAGTAAAAATTTATGATGAAATTTTATGAAAATAAATTTCTGTTTTAAATAATTATGTTAATAATAATATGGTTTTTAACAAATATATGACATACAAAAATACCGATACTTATAATGTGATTGTTTTTTCACTTTTAAGATGTCTATATTATATTTAATCATTCATGTGTGATGATTCTATTTTTTTTGGAAAATTTACTATTCATTACAATTCATTACAATTAATTATTGTACATAAATGTATGTTACTATTCATATGGGTATGTTACTATTAACCAAAAATTAATTTTTCCATATCAGACTCTAAATATATTACTGAATGCAACTATGTATGTAAGTTTTTTTAAATTAAAATTACAGAAGTGGAAAAATTTTATTTAATATATAGTATATAAAAAAATGGTGTTTTGTGTAAACAATGTCTTTCAGGCATTCAATATTAAATCAATTTTTATATTATTGGGTAGTTAAATTATTCCCTCACAAAAATTCCATCCCCAAAAGATCAAACGATCATCAAAAGTTAATGGTTGTTATTTCAAAATTCCCTTGTTGGAAACCACTACTGCAAATATGGCCTTTATCAACACTATAAAAGACCATTTATAGTGCTAGAAAATCACTATTAATCAGGGATAAGATAATGGGGTGTCCCTTTCATCAGCACTCTAAAAATCACGGATAAAACACTCTTTTATTAGTGCTAAAAAGCACTGATAAAAGTGAAAAAAAAACTTAAAAATAATATATAATGCGGGGGAGCTCTTAACAGCTCTTTCCCCCCCCCTTACAAGTGCTAGGTATAGCCCCCTCCCTCTAAATGCAGACTTCCCTTGCCCATGCAACCTCCTCCCACATGCTCGCACACCCTTTCATCATCCAGAACTCAAACCTTTGACTTACCCCATTGCACGCTTGTACCTTTACAACTAATCCAATTACTTTGTTTTTCCATTTAATGATATATCTATTTATTTTTATATATATATTTTTATATTTATTCATATCTTAATATATATTCATATTAATATAAATATATTTAGTTTATTAATACATATATATTTATTTAAATTTTAATATAATAATATCTATATATTCATATATTAATATATCTATATATATACATATATTAATACATATATATAATTAGTTAAAATTTTTTATACATATATTTATCTGTATATTAATATATATTTATAAGAATAGTTTTAAAAAAATTTAAAAAATATGTTTTTTCATGAGTCTTAATAAATAAATACATACATTTACGCATACATACATATATACGACACACACACACACACAGAAACACACACATAGAGATATATATATGAATAAATATATATCTGTGGGTATTTGAAAATCCATAGAATGTTAAAATGGCCATTACATCTAATCTAGAAGTCCATTTAAACTTCACAACCATCCATATAGAAAAAAATAAATCAATCATGGATACGGTATGTGGTACAGGCCAAGAGGACATTCAGATTAGATTTTTTATATGTTTTAATGTTAAACAATTGGGGTATGTGGTCTAAAAACACAGTTTTGGAGGCCTTATGGGCCTTTTCTAGCCTTGGAAAATGTGAAAGAAGGTTGTTTTGATCACTAGAACATAGATCCCATCGTATGATTTGATTTTTTATGCTGCAGATCTCAAACAGACACCCGGATCAAACGTTATAGTCATTTGATGTTTAAGTTACATTTTCAACTTATTTTAGATCTTTTATTTTTTTGATTTTTTGGGACTTCAAATTGTTTTGAAATGATTTTTAGTTGACAATAATAATAAAATTATTTATTAATATTATTTTTAAAATATTTTAATTCCATTTTCACTAAATTTATTATATATTAAATGTAATAGTGTTTTATACTTATGTAAACATATTTAAAAAACATATAATATATATATATATATCAATATAAATATACTTATATATCAACATATAATATTTCATGAATTGTTTTGGAAATATACACTTTATTAGGGTAAGAAAAAAGAACTTATAATGCACCCCTTTATCAGCTCTACAAAAAAGTGCTGATAAAGCGGTCTCCTTTAAGAGTGCTAATATTGCGGGAGCCTTTATCAGTACTAAGTCAAAAACTGATAAAGTGTCACTTTTAACAACAATTTTATAGAGCTATTAAAAGTGTCCTTTATCAGATTTTTTTTCACTAATAAAGGGTGGGTCTGCGGATACCATATTTTATGGTATTGAACCCACATCGAAAATATGGTTAATAAAATATCCATCGAAAATGAGGTTAATGGAAATGAGGTGGTTAGCAACAAAATTTTCATTAAAATGGGATGAAATTATTTTGGAGTTGAAACCAAGAAATGGAATATAAATATAACTATAATGTTCTGATTGAATGTGATTGAAAACATGTTTTGACGAATCTTCACTTCTATAAAACTACAAACTACTATAAAAATATTTCAACTATATTATCAAAGGTTATGATAATCGGAATACATTTTATTTAAGTCTCTATTCATTTATTCATGTAATTATTCTACTCTATAAGAGTATAAATATAATTTTTATCTTAAACTCATCCTGTTATTCCACTTTGAACTATCTACACCTCATCACATAGCCCGGGTTACACCATTTGGTGAAGCAATACATTAGCCTCTAAAATCTCAGGCAATGATCATCTTAAACCATTTCATAAATGGTTAAAAAATCAAAAAATATAATTTTTTAACACATTATAATGATATTCTCTAAATTTACAACTTATACATTACTAAAAAAATATTCAAATGGAATGATTCTTGATTAGGAATATTAATCATTCTAATTCATCTGTCGTAGCTTCATAACATGATAATTATTCAAAATCATCATTTGCTGTATATTATATGGATTCTTTGGACATTGATTCACATAATGTTCCATATTATTGTATTTGAAGCATTAAATAGAGGAATATTCTCCCCCTTCCTTGAAAATATGATCATGGTGGCCTTTTTCTCCCCACTTGAAGAAAACTCCTTTTCCTCTCAAGCATATACAAAGTTGTTTCCTTCCATAATTATCACAAGTGGGAAATTATATCTTTCCCTTCTTCCATTTATCCCTGTTTTTCCCTACCATCCTCTTCTTATTTTTCTTCCCTTCAATTCCATATGACTTTAAGAAGCCATTACATTCCTTTTCAACACATGATACTATTTCCTTATATGATGAGGATAATTGGGACACAATTATCCTTTAAAAAGATGTATTAAGACCATTAGATATATGATCCTTTTTATTCTTCGCATCACATGCATTGGTGTAGTTATCATTACTTCTACTAGCGTCCATTTCTAATCAATTTAGTATTATATGTTAGCTTATAAAATTATGAACACTAAAAATTTCTAATCAGGGTACATCACATAGAAATAATTTATGCATTGTAAATCCTAGAACCATATTATTTGGTTACTTTGGGGGCAGAAATCCATCATAATGTCTTATAAATAAAACATGAATTATTCATAGCATATCCCACTTGAGTTTCAAAATAGGTGTGCAGTAAGGCATATTGTCGTGTACCCGGATACCTCTGATATAGCCTGAAACTCTGTGTCATAGTTTTCACTCCTGTGTACATCTTTTTCATAACCACATTCACTTGCAGTATCCAGACATGGATGTATTTTCTAAAAATATCCACATAATCTATTCCTTCCAATGATTCCATGATGTTATTGTATGTTTAGCCTCATTGACTATATAGTGGCCTGAAATATTGAAGTACATGGACATTAAATTACTTTTGTGGAAAACATAATACATAACAGAAACAGACACACAAAGACCGTAATAGTTTAGTGTCTTTGGAAACTCGGAATATAATCTTCTAATCATGGTGAAAGATCTTCAACATCTCCAATAAAGATATTCCCCTTTTGTTTTCTTACCTAAAACCTATCTGTAAATCCTAGGGAAAAGAAAACATATAAAGGGTAAGCTCAAATTCTTATTAAGGGGAATAATGGATAAAATAAAACAAATCATATACATTTGAACTTAAAAACGTGAACATATTGTTTAAACATCAAAATCTTGAGCAATGACATAAAAAATGGCAGTATATAAGGCATAGATCATTAAGAAACATTAATAATGACAAAATAGCATTGGAATAAAACATGTAATTTTGGAAAAACATTATGCACATGATATGATTTCCATAGTAGCCAAGGAATTGCTGCCAAGACCATCTTAGTGGACAAATTCCCTTTCTGAATCGAGTTCACTCCTCGTTCCAGTCCTGTATTACTGAACCAGATTAACATACCATTCCATCCATGTCTATCTCGTGTGATATAATTCTTTACCCAATGCATTGGAGGGAGATATAGGTCCTACCTATCTCATTATGAAACCATTCTTATGTGTGCCACAAAATCATAAATCATACTTCATAGAATAACCCATGTAATAAAAATTGGATTCTTAAACATCATGCCATCATAAAATAAACCATATAAGATAAAAGAAAATCATAAAATTAATTCCATCATAAAAAAATCAAATAAATGTAAAAATAGGGATAGAAAAATAACCCTATTTTATCTTAGATGGAAAATAATTTTGATAAAACACTTGAACTCCATTCTTGAGGAAAATATCCTTTCTACTTCAAAATAATTTTTCCTTTCTTAACATGTCATACAATTTTAAACTAAGAGAATTTGATTAAAATTAAACATTAAAAATTTTAAAGGAAGCTTCTTGGAAATAATAGTCTAAAAATCCATTCATGCCATATAAGTTAAAAAAACATTCTCCTCGTACATTTTTCGGAAATATCAAAAATTACCTCATAACGTAAACAAAAGAACGATTCATTACATACCATATAGTAAAAGACAAAATGGGTAAAAAGGACATTAAAAATACATAAAAACACATTTAGAAAGCATGGACCTGGATGATAACAATAACCCCAGCAAATACGTACGAATAAATAATCTCGGATAAGAACGAGATTGGAAAGGTTGTCCCATAACTTAGGTCCGATATGCTTTGTACATATCCAATCATCCTATATAAATAATTAAATAATGTCATTGAATTATTAAATAATAATATTTATTTTTATGATATCATATTTGGGTCACTTATGACTTTATATTACCCATTCTATTGTAAATCCCATGTTAAAGAAACGTTTTGGGTAAAATCATCTTATTTATTGTACGTGTTTGGACTTGTTGTTCTTGATGTCATTATTACTTATATCATGATTTACTTAATTCCAGAAAGTTAATTATGATATATATATAATATATATTTATTATATATCCATCATATACATGTATTTATAATAGTACATAATATATGGAAGTAAGAAATGAAATGCACCGTTCATGGAGACGGTAAACCGTACGTACGCATGAACGCTACTTTCATTTCTATTTATTTTTTTAATGTAAATAAAACATAATGATACATACGTATATTATAATTCCATTATAATATCGTATATAATATCATTAACTTCATCCTTTATACATCCCACATAAGGCAGTAACGAATCACATCACTTTGAGGGGGCTGTAGTCCGCACTTTCTCAAATGTGATTATCGTATTTACAAACTATGGAAACCATAATGGCTTGATATAATTAGGAATTAAAGAAGAATATGGAAATAATAAGCATAATATATATCATATATAAATAAAGATCCATCAAAATGTCCACCATGAGAGGCGGTATGAGAAAATCGAACAATCATCGTTTCGTGAGGCGTTATTTTGTCATCACAGAAACATTATGTTCTTCATCCATTAGATTGAGGTGTCTGTAAGTGAAGTTATAATACTTCGTATAAAAAATTACCAGAATTTTTAGGATAATGTTGTTGTCACAAAATAAAGGATTAAAAAGAGTTTAGGAGTTGGATAAGTAGAATAAAAGAAAACAACTTAAGAGAAACTATTACCATTAATTTGGGTAACTTCTTTTGGATTGAACCAAAAGGACCTATTGGAGTGTCTTATGCCTAATTTAAGGCTTAAAGGGGGAGGAGAGGGATGTAGGGAGCTTAGTTGGGTAGAGTTTGGACGATCCAAAAGGCTTTAGAGGTGTGAGTAGTTTCATAGAAGTGGTCTCCTTTTATAAGCGAGAGGAGGGGCTCTTTAAGAATGTGTGAAAACATTATTTTATTATAAAGTTATCATCAGTTTCAATAAGTCCAAAACACATTAATGTCAAAGATAAGATGAATAATATTAGAAATAAAATCATCTAATTGGAATTGGACAGGTTTTGGATGATATTTTAATTATTATAATCTTATTTATTTAAATCATTTATTAATGAGGTAAATACTGTATCATTATTGTGTCATAAATAATTTAATTTATATGATGTCTAAAAATTATAAAAAAAATACCAACACGTAGGAAATATATTTATCATTCCAATGAATATTTATAGTTGAAATGATAATTTATATAGCCCATTATAAAAATTATTTACTAAAGGATATTTGTTAATGACAATTTTTTTCATTTCATTAAATTAATTATTTTAATGTGTCATTGTCTATCATAAGTGGCTCCCTGGGGTCCCAAAATCGACCCAAGGATGCCCATGGTCGGCCATTACTCATCCAATAAGGTTTGGACAAGTGTTAAGGTAACTTTGAATTATTATAATATTCTTTTAACCTTGAATTATCCTATCTACCTATAACCGTGGTAAATAAAAGTAAAAAGTTACTATTCAACAAAAATTATTTTTTTCTAATTGAACCAAATTTTACTCCTTGATATTAACCATGTATCTCAGATTTTTGATATTCATCTCACAGAAGCAGTAAATTTAAGTTTTATGATCAATTTCAAAAGCTCATAGGAGGTGGGTAAAAGACGGTGAAAAGTTCAATACAATTTTAATAAATCTAAAATTATTATAAAATGATTCCAATGAATTTAATTGAACTTATATAATTCTTATTTATCTATTTTAAACTAAACAAAATTTAAATCAAATAAATGATTATTTAAATAAAAAGTCGGTTTTAAGCAAAAACTCAGTGTTTTCACTATTCATCAAAAATTGAAGTTTTTCAGAACGATACCAAAAATTCAGCCTAAGATATATTTGATATTCCAAATTTTAAAAATGATGTCTATTTTTCCATATTCAAAACATATGAGTAGAATTAATTAATTTTAAAAGTAATTCCCGTTATCAAAACAAATAGTGTGTTTTTAAGAAACAATAACTAACAAAAGAGCATCACTTGTTTATGTCAAATTTCTAAGTGAAATTATTTCCAATGACCAGAATTGGATTAAATGGTTAAAATATATTATAATTACACTTTAAAACCAATTAAAATGATAATATAGACATAATAATTATTGCGATGATAAAAGTTGTTTTTAATTAAAATATAGTGTGTTTTTACTATTCATCACAATATGAAAGTTATCAGAATAATATGAAAATTTTATCCAAAGTAAATTTTTATATCCTGATTCCAAAGAATAATTTTATTTTGTCAAATTGAACTTATAGACATGTCGAAAACAAAATTTAATGTGGGTGCTCCATCAAAATGCGGAAAAACTACATTTTTTTGAAAAATACTTATTTTACTCGAAAATTTGATTTTGTTCTCATACCTTGTTCTAGAAAATGTGTAAGATGAATAATAATTTTATAAAATTCAAAATTTATTTTATATTATTCATAACGGCTAGTCAATAATAATATTATAACAATATATCGTTGTTTAGTGAAACCCGATATTGTGTACAACACACGCTATCGAGGAAGGTCGTGATTGCGTGTAATGTAAGCCAAGTCAGGGTGGCATGTAGTGCAAGACTACTTTTTTGTTGCGTATAACAAAATAAAACCACATTTAATTTATAAATTAAACATAGTCTATACTTAATGTTGCGTAGAATAATTTCTAAAAAACGATCTTGAAATTGTGTGTAACACGAGCCAAGAATATTGTTGAGTATACTGCAAGCTAATACGGTGTTGTGTATAGCACAAGATAATATTCGTGTAGCGTACAACACAAGACATCAATGAAATTAAAAAGAACAATTCTCATAAAATCTCAGGTTGTCACATTCTACCCCCCTTAAAATGAATTTAGCCCTCGAAATTCATCGGGGTTATAAATGGTCTCTTACTTGATAATTTCATTCATAGAAACCCACATCGTAAAATGGAATGCTAAAACATAATTTTAAAAAGTGAAGTATGAAAAAAATGGTTACCCAAATTGTCTCATCACTAGGTTTCTATATATGAGATCATAGGAGAAAATATGGATACGGAGGAGAAATCTAACCAAAATGTTCAGATGAAGAGTGGTAGAGGACATGGCTATGAAAAAACCAATAATCACAAAGCCATAAATTTTTGATGATCTAAGGTACCATCTGATTCATCAGATATAAGGATACTAGGAAAACAATTTTTTTATTTTAAATATCTTTTCCCTATAGTTGAAGAATTTTCGAATCAAAATAAATACTTACTTCATTTTGGTAAAATCTCGCTGTTGATCATGCCTTGAACAATTTCTACTTCATCTCTTAAATAAATGAAGTTGAATTTGTAATTCATGAAGTGTTAGCACATCATGTAATAGAATGATGATTCAATCCATCTGTTTCAAAAAAAAGGTTAGAAAAAGTTATCAAATATACATAACTCTTTCTATGGTGAGGTTAATCATATATGATTCCAAAAATGGACTTATACTTCAACTATCATACTACTTAATAAAATAAAACTAATTTATACTAACTAAGGAATTCCTATAGGCCTATGGTAGGCGATAAAGGTCTGGAGCACTTCAGTTGTTGGTTCGATTCCCACAGCCTTGTCCGACGCGACGAGTTGTCTCCCGTCCTGCAGGCTGTCCTTTTTCTAAAACTACACTATTATAACATACAGAAATAATTTCAAAAAAAGTTATAGGCCTAAAAATACTATATGATGTCCGACATAACCCTTTAAAATCTTTAGACTTATCCAAAATACATCTGTCCAAACAAATAGTATAAAGAAAACAATTACTGGAAACGTCACATAACAAGAAAATGAATAACATCATTTATCATACAATATGTCTTGTTGGTCACATTACAAACATGGGAATTCCTTAATCATTTGTTCTATTGCAACATGAATTACCATAGAACCTTAGTTAAAAACATGAATGCTGTAAAAAGTTGTCTCTTTCCATATTCCCAAATCCCAAAAATTCTATATACTCAAAACATGATACCACTTAGTTCTTATATCAATCATGTGCTCATGAACACTATCAAACATATTAGTTTCTCTTTATCCCCTCATTATGTGCATATCATCTACTTTCCAAAAATATTTCAATCAATTTTCATGGTAACCAATGCCATATTTTTATGGAAAACCACAATGGACCAATTCATAGATATTCCAATATACCATAAAAGTACCTCAATAACATTATTCTTGATTACCAATACAAAAACACTTCAACCCATCATCTTTAATGATTGTCATGCAATAAGTCCTTCCTTTTTTAGAAGTAACCTCTTAGGTCAGGGCATTGAGTTGGGTAATGCTCATGTTCTCCACATATAAGACATTGAACTCCATAATAGTCTGTCAGTCTATGACACTTCTCTCCACACAGATAACATCTTCCCCTACATTTGAGGTATTCCTCAAGGTTATTCTACCCTTCTATAAAAATATCAATCTTCCTTTCTTTATGCTCCTCAACATGAGAACATGCATAAAAGTATGTCTTCATCTTATTTGAGGAATTAGGAATCCTAGTAAATATCACCTTGTTAATCATATGTCACGATGACTGATTCGTCATAATCAAAATATAATTCTCTCTAGGCATTACACAATTTCATTGCTCATAGTCACCAATTGGACCATTCGATTCAATGTTAACTGAATTCCTTTTGGTTCCCTCCATTGACTAAAACACAAAAAGAATTCTGTGATAGGATAAAATCATGATAGGTAAAACAACATAATAAAGGGGGAGTAAATTCAATATCTAACATCTTAGGTTTAATTCTATGATCGTTACCATAATTATAGGACTATAACCTATTCTTATACTTAACCTTAGGGACATCCCTAGACATACCTTAGAAATATCACTAGGGATCACACTGAAGTTCTCGCATCCTCGTTTCCAAAGGTTGACTAAACCTTTCCTCTGATACCAACTATAGAGACCCGAATGCATGATGTACATGTATATTACATTATTTTTGAGGAATACGTAATACATAACAAAAACAGACACACATGGACCATAAAAGTTTAGTGTCTTTGGAAACTCAAAATATAATCTTCTAATCGTGGTGAAATATCTTCAACATCTTCCATAAAGATCTTCCCATTTTGTTTTCATACCTAAAACCTTTATTTAAATCTTGGGGAAAATAAAACATATAAAGGGTGAGCTCAAATGCTCAGTAACAGTAAGAATGGATAAAATAAAACAAATCATATAAATTTGAACTTAAAAACATGAACATAATGTTTAAACATCAAAATATTGTTAAATGACATAAAACATGGAAGTACATAAGGCATAGATCATAAAGAAACATTAATCATGAGAAAATCGCATGGGAATAAAACATGTATGTGTGGAAAAACATTAAGTGCATGATATGATTTCCATAGTAGCCATGGCATTGCTGCCAAGACCGTCTTATTGGACAAATTCCCTTTCTGAATCGAGTTCACTCCTTATTCCAGTCCAGTATTATTAAACCCGATTAACTTACTGTTACTGCCATGTCTATCTCATGAGATATGAATCTTTACACAATGCATTGGGGGGAGATATAGGTCCCAACCATCTCATAATGAAACCATTCTTATGTGTGCCACAAAATCATAAATCATACATCATAGCATAACCAATGTAATAAAAATGCGATTCTTAAACATCGTGCCACCATAACATAACCCATATAAGAAAAAAAGACATCATAAAATTAATTACATCACAAAACAATCAAATCATTGTAAAAATAGGGATAGAAATAGAACCCTGTTTTATCTAAGATGGAAAATCATAATGACAAAACAGGTGAACTCCATTCTTGAGGAAAATATCTTTTGTACTTCAATTTTTTTTTCCTTTCATAAAATTTTATAATATTTTAAACTAAAAGAATTTGATTAAAAATAATCGTGAAAACTTGTAAAGTATGATTCTTGGAAATAATTTTCTAAAAATCCATTCATGTCATATACGTTAAAAAAACATTCTCCTCGTACTTTTGTCGGAAAAGTCAAAAAGTACCTCGTAACGTAAACAAGAGAAAGATTTCTTACATACAATGTACTAAAAGAAAAAATGGTTAAAAATGAAATTAAACATATATAAAAACAATTTTATAAAACATGGACTTGGATGATTACAATAACCCCAGCAAATACTTAAGAATAAACAATCTCGGATAAGAACAAGATTGGAAAGGTTATCCCTTACCATAGGTCCCATATGCTTTGTACGTATCTGAAACTCCTGTATAATGATTTATATAATGTCATTGACTTATTATAGAATCATAATCATTGTTATTATATCATATATGGTTCAGTTATGACTTTATATTACCCGTTCATTTGTAAATCCAATGTTAAAGCAGCGTTTTGGGTAAAATCTTCTTATTTATCCTACGTGTTTAGACTTGTTGTTCTTGATGTTATTATTACTTATATCGGGATTTAATTACTTCCAGAATGTAAATCATGATTTATATATCATATATATTCATTATATATCCCGTATATACATGTATTTATAATAGTAGGTAACATATGGAGGTATGAAATTAAATGCACCGTTCATGGAGACGGTAAACTGTACGTACGCATGAAAGCTACTTTCATTTCTATTTTTTATTTTAATGGAATTAAAACATAAAGATACATAGGTGTATTATAATTCCTGTATAATATCATATATAATATCATGAACTCCATCCTTTATACATCCCACATAAGGCAGTAATGAATCACATCACCTTGAGGGGGCGGTAGTCTGCACTTCCTCAAATGAGATTATCATATTTACCAACTATGGAAACCGTAAAGGCATGATATAATTGGGAAGTAAATAAGCATAAGGAAATCATAAACATAATATATATCATATATAAATACAGTGCCATCATAATGGCCACCATGAGAGGCGGTAGAGGAAAATCGAACAATCATTGTTCTGTGAGGTGTTAGTTTTCCCTCACAGAAACATTATGTTCTTCATCAATTTGATGGAGATGTGTGTATGTGTTGTTCTAATCCTTATCATAAAAAAATATTAGTATTTTTCTGATACTCGTTTTTTCACAAAAGAAATGATTAAAAAGAGTTCAGGGGTTGGAGAAGTAGAATAAAAGAAATCATCTTAAGAGAAACTATTACCTTTAATTTGGGTAACTTTCTTTGGATTGAACCAAAACGACTTCTTGGAGTGTCTTATGCCTAATTTAAGGCTTCCAGGGGGAGGAGGAGGATTTAGGGAGATTAGTTGGGTAGAGTTTTGATGATACAAAAGGCTTGAGAGGTGTGAGGAGTTTCATAGAAGTGGTCTCCTTTTACAAGTTAGAGGAGGGGATCTTTAAGAAAGTGTGAAAACATTATTTTATTATAAACTTATCATTGGTTTCAAGAGGTCCAATGAATATTTATTGTCTGAAAGATAATTTATATATCCCATTATAAAAATTAATTACTAAAGGATTTTTGTTAATGCCAATTTTGTCTTTACATTAAATTAATTAATCTAATGTGTCATTGTCTTTCATAAGTGGCTCCATGGGGTCCCAAAATCGATCCAAGGAAGCCCACAGTCGTCCATTACTCGTCCAGTAATGTTTGGAGAAGTGTTAAGGTAATTTTGAATTATTATAATATACTTTTAACCTTGTATTACCCTATTTACCTTTAATCTTGGTAAATTAAAGTAAAAAGTTACTATTCACCAAAAATTATTTTTATCTAATTGAACCACATTTTACTCCTTGATATTTACCGAGACTCTCTTATTTTATAAATTCAACTCATAGATGCATTAAAATTATGTTTTATGGACAATTGCAAAAGCTTATAAGAGGTGGGTAAAAGATGGTGAAAAGTTCAATACAATTTTTATAAATCTAAAATTATTATAAAATGATTCCATTGAATTTCATTGAACGTATATAAGTATTATGTATCTATTTTGACCTAACAAAATTTAAATCAAATAAATTATTATTTAAATACAAAGTCGGTTTTGACCAAAAACTAAGTGTTTTCACTATTCATCAAAAATTTAAGTTTTTAAGAAAAATACCCAAAATTCAGAATAAGCTATAATTGATATTCTGAATTCAAAAATAATGTCTATTATTCCAAATTCAAAACATATAAGTGGAATTAATTAATTTTAAAATTAATTCTAGTTATCAAAACAAATAGCGTGTTTTTAAGAAACAATAACTATCAAAAGATCACCACTTGTTTATGTCCAATTTCAAGTGAAATTAATTTCAATGACCAACATTAGATTAAATGGTAAATATATATTCTAATTACACTTTAAAACAAATTAAAAAGATAATCTATCCATATAAATTATTGCGATGAAAAAAGTTGTTTTTAATTAAAATATAGCGTGTTTTTAATATTCATCAAAATATGAAAGTTATCATAATAATATGAAAAATATATCCAAATTAAATTTTTATATCCTGATTCCAAATAATAATTTTATTTTTTCAAATTAAACTTTTAGACATGTCAAAAACAATATTTAAAGTTGGTGTGCCATCAAAAGGCGGCAAAACTACATTTTTTTTAAAATACTTCATTTACTCGAAAAATTGATTTTGTTCTCATACCATGTTCTAGAAAATGTATAAGATGAATAAAAATGTTATAAAATTCAAAATTTAGTTGATACTATTCATAATGGCTAGTTCAAAATAATATTATAACAATATATCATTGTTTAGTGAAACCCGATATTGCGTACTACACACGCTATTGAGGAAGGTTGTGATTGCATGTAATGCAAGCCAAGTCAGGGTGGCGTGTAGTGCAAGACTCCTTTGTTGCTGCATATAACAAAATAAAACCATATTTCATTTATACATTAATCAATGTCTGTAATTAATGCTGTGTAGAATAATTTCTACAGAACGAACTTGAAATTTTGTGTAACATGAGCCAAGAATAGTTTTGCGTATACTGCAAGCTAATACAGTGTTGCGTATAGTGAAAGATAATCTTCTTGTAGCATAAAAACCAAGACATCAATGAAATTAAAAATAATAATTCTCATAAAATCTCAGGTTTTTACAGACTATCTTCTCATTTTGTTCCATAATCTACATTTTCTAAATCTTGTTTTCACGTTTTCTAAAAAATATCCTTGGATACAAACTATAACACCCTAAAACTATAAGCCCAGAGCTGGTGCATTATTTTAATTAATTGGTATGATTAAAATGAATCCAATCCTGAAAGACTGGTTAGTTTAATAGTCTTGATAACAATAGATACATACATGGAACACATTTTACCTTTGTAAAGGAAACAAAATATGATACATAACAAAACTAAAAAACTACATCCTTGAAAACTCAATAAATGATCTCTTATTCATAACATAGGGGAGGAAAAAATGAAAGGGGTGACATCAAATGTTCTGTAAGTGTTATTAGATACAATATAAACTAATATTTGAATAAACATTAAGCATGGTGAATAACCAAAACACATGCTTATGAAAATAAATGTGATCACATTATTTCATGAATAAGTCCTGAATAAATAATTCCATAATAAAACATAATGATAGGTATTCTACTAGTCAGGTAACAACATGAGCTATCAATTCTATTTTCATAATGTGGGAAATGAATTTTTCGAACAACATACAACATACCTTCAGGGCCTCATCAATGTTGTCTAAAACATATTATGGCCTCAGCTATAACCATATATCCAAATGGGAAAGGCCTCAACCAAGTCCATGTTTGTTTGTCTATTAATACCTAATGAAGAACAAAGGTAGAATAGAGGGCCCCACCCAATACATACTAAGTCCAATTAATTCCTCATATAAATGGTTTGAACATAAACAAATTACACAATAATATTGAAACTATCAAATGATTTGTAAATTACATTCCCAAATCATTAATCATAAACACAAACATTGCGAGTAATATGGTTAATAGTTTCAAGCTACCACATCCACAATAAAACTAGTCATAAACCATTCAATTAAACATGGTGTATTATAACATGGGAGATAAAACTGAAGAAAAATAGGATTTAACAAAGGACATCGATAGAGGTGAAGATACTAATAAATGATACCATTGAATAGTCCTTGTGTAAATAATCATTAAAATTTAAAAAGTGTCAGATACCACCTTGAAACAATCAAATCATAATCACTTAGAATATAATGGGAATTTGGAGACTATTTATATGATATACCGAAGGTCATCAAATATACCACAAGAAAGAAATAAGTGGTTAAAAAGGCATATATCTCATTAAAGTCAATGTGATATGAGAAAAATCCTTTTTACATTGAAAAAATAATAATTTTGGAAATTCATTTGTATTTTCCATGAAATCAGATTTTGAACATGTATTAACCAGAAAATAAAAGGGAAGGTCATTGTAATTATCATTGAGGATTGAAAAATGTCTTATTTAGGTGAAATCATTTAATTTTTTTTTAGAATCATTAGAAATTAAAAATTTTTGTGTATTTTAAGGAAAATATTAAATGATTTTAAAAATAAAAAGGAATGCTTTTTTCATAAAACCAGAAATCAAAAAAAATAGAATTTTCATGATAATATTTGTGATTATTAAAATAT
Organism: Viscum album; assembly: GCA_963277665.1. Taxonomy (NCBI): domain Eukaryota; kingdom Viridiplantae; phylum Streptophyta; class Magnoliopsida; order Santalales; family Viscaceae; genus Viscum; species Viscum album. The sequence continues at coordinate 862,447,538 of OY728151.1, forward strand.
AAATATGGAATAAAACTGATTATATATTAACTAAAAAACAGGCATGAATTCATGAATCTCCTCGAATCGAGCTTGGATTATGGGATGAATTTTTGAAAGATTTTTTTTAAATCATATAACTCCCCATAAATGAAAGTAGGATTCTGTTTGGAAAAAATAAATAGAAAATTTAAATAGAATTTATGATTAGTACTTAAGAATAAATAAGAACATCATTGAATTGAGTATGGAATAAGAGAAACCTGAATGAAAATGGAGGTTCAGTAAGATTATACTTAAAAATTTGTAATCAATTTATTCGTATGCCACATAATTAATAATAATAAGTGATATATTTATTATCATGAAAATAATTAGATTCATTATGTGAAACATTAATGGGTAGTATTCATACACTATACACATATACTAGTAGTGAATATAGAATATCTCGCAAAAATGGGAGTGAGATGAAGAAACCCCTTACCGTAAGCCTGATAGTGATCTTTGCTCTATCTTAGTGTCCAAGTTAACCAAATTAAATACATTAATAAATTTTTCAAGAACCACTTAATAATTTAATCTATTTATTATATAATTATTAGGTTAGTTATTTTTTTTGTGGTCTAAGAGGTTTAATTTTATTGTTTGGGAAGAATTTTCTTCGTTTTTTTCATGATCAGTTTACTTGTATTCATAAGTGGAAGTTCATTTTAAATGTGGTCTAACATATAAAATTTTTAATATATATTATTAGTGAAATTACATAGATATAAATTATCTTATAAGGAATTTTGTTATATACCGTGAGGATGACTTTTTTGATAAAATATAAACATAAACACGTGGATTAACTTTACAATTTTGTGGATAATGAATTGTTTTGAATTATTATTTTATATTATGAGAGTGTAAGGATTAAAAAACATTAAATAATTTGAAATAAATATTTTTTTATCTTGATAAATATGAATAAATATTTCATGACCATAATTGAAAATGTTTAAAAAAAATAGAGAACTCGTCGTCCTTGAATGTGATAAATCAACACATCATGGATGGTATTTTCATATTTATTATAAGCAGAGAGTAAAAGCGATATGATGGTGAAATATTCCATTAGCATAATAAAATTTAATTTCATATAAGGTACTGTAATTTTCATAGAATTTGGATGAGGTGAGATGAAAAAAACAAATGAAAGGAATTTTAAATTAAAGAAAAGTTGATAAATCCCATACAAAAAATCGGTAGCCTAACAACGTCTCTTAACATTAGCTAAATAATTTAATCAGAAAAAAATGGTTTCTCATAAATATTTAATAATACATACATTAAGGTTATATTCAAGGAAATATCTCATCATTAACCAATTTAAATTATAATATAATAACATAATAATAGTTCTTGAAAAAGATAGTGATTTTGAGACGAAAATTCTACAACATAACAGCTATGAAACATGGTTTTGGAAAAAATTAAAAATAGAGGAGAAAATGGTAACTCTTTTATAAAATACTTATAAAATATTATAGGGACATAATAATATGGAAATTAGAACATGGTATGAAAATATGAAATACATACCATAAAAAAGATATCATTGATGGAAAAGATGAGTTAATAATACTCATACATTGTAAAGTAACTCATTTGACTTGAAGGTTGGGACCTTGGCGCCATGAGGATGCCTCTAACAGACTAATATGGAGGGAATAATACCATATCATAGAGGATGATGAGTTTTGAATAAAATTAAATGATGGAATGAGTTGATATTTATAGTAAATTAGACGGCTTTTTTTTATTAATTTAAAGGGATACCTTATTTGTGGTTTTTGAAAAACCATGTGCTTGACCATAGTATTTTCCCATGTTTTTAGCCACATAGGACACCAGACATTGTATTTTATTGTACACAAGTCGACCAGAATTTTATATTAATTATTATACCATTATAATGTCATTAAACTTACCGATAACTCAAATCTGTATTTTCACTAATAACGAGAAATTCACGTTGTTTTGAAAAATCCAAAAAATTCATCGAAACCAATTTTTATGTGTAGAATTAGAAAAAGAAATCCTTTTTTGAAAATATTTTTATAAATATTTTTAATTAAATTTTTTAATAAAATAATAATTTATTCCAAAAAAACATTAATATTATTACTCAATTTATTACACCTTGAGAAATTAATCATTGTCCCATAAAATTATCATATAACCAGAAGAAAATAAAGTATAAATTTATTATTTCATTTTAAGTAATTTCATTTCCATTTTAAATAATAAATTTAATCCTGAAATTGTTATTAAAATATTTATGACAAACAAAAATACCAATAATTATATTATGATTGTTTTTTCACTTTTGGTAAGTCTATATTGTATTTATAGATTCGGGGGTTATATTTCTATATTCTATCCAATTTATGATTCAATATTGTTTCTAAAAGAATTTTACTTTTCGTAAGGGTACTTTACTATTCACCAAAAATCACATTTTTCATATAAAACTCTAAATATCTTAATGAACACAACTTCTTATCTCGGTTTTTCAAAATTCAAATTAATGAAGTGGCCAAATTATATTTTCTAGCTAGGTTATTAAAAAGTGGTTCTTTATAGAGACTCAATGTTTCATTCATTCAATATTAAATATATTTTTATATTATTTGGTTGTTACCCCATGGGTATATCCTATACGCATATTTTTAGTGGATATACCCATGGTTTCAAACCGTGGGTACATGTGATATTTCTAGTAGTGTTGGAATTTATTAATGAATCGGATATTTCGAAGTACATCCACATTAAAAACTGATCAATGTTTCAAATGGCCTAACTATGAAGGATCATGTTAGCTTATTCTATATAAGGATTTAAGGATAATCAATATTTATGGATTTTTATAATATGTACCATGAAATCATGAGTAAAGGGAATTGACCATCAATATAAAAATTCTCAGTTTGAGAGGATCATTAAAACTCAATCCAATATTTTGATACATTATTGTTTGGATTTCAAATACGGTTGGGATGAACACCTTCATCTTTTTATATTCTCTTATATAAAACCGTTTCCTTCAATAATTCATGTGTCTCTTTATGAATCCCTCTATTAATGGATGTTCAAAAAACCAATGTTCCAGGATGATGTGGGATAAATAAAACCATTTAGACTATAATTATATTTGGAAATAAAATAAAAATTTAGAACCATTTAGTATCACATCATGGAATCTTAATGTTTACGTAAGAGTCATGTTGAAACTCATTGGTGAGAAATGGATTTCAAATTTCATGATTTTGGGTTCTGTGGAATTTTTTTACTGAAGAAGGTTAGGATTCTTTAAATAAAATGGAAAGATGACCCCTTGATATATTATCACATTCAATATTTATGATCTGGCTATGATAGGTCATTTTTTCTGTAATGTCCCGGATCCGGGTGCCTCTCAATGGGTGCCCTGAACCCAGTTGGTAACATATCCTCAGGAGCATTTCCCCAAACACAAGAGGCTGTAGACTTGTAGTGAGGGCCCATGTATGATTGTGGGGAATCTATGCCCTCATTTTTTAGAGTGTAAAGAAGAAGAGAAAATAGAAACATACAAAAGTAGATGCAGTAAACAATACCAATGGTGAAATGGACACAGTACTGAAGTAAAGAAATGACCAACAGTCATATATAAAGATAAAATATGTCCATAAGTCTATAAAAGCATCCAAATCAGGATACCCTGCAATCTCAAATAATAAAATACAAGGTTTAAATATAGAAAATCAAAATAAAATAGTACAATAGGAACTCACCACCATCGCAAGACTATGCTCGATCACATGCTCTCCTTCTCCTCTACAACAATCAAGTACCTGTATAGGGACCCTTCCCCTTATCTACACCCAAATAATATAACCTATTTGGGACCAATGTATGACCCAAACAGGGTGTGAGATGTAAATCCTAGAAGGCAACCACCTAAGGCATGGGCCCTACTATTAGTGAGTTTGTGCAACATTAGTGTGCAGTAATGAAAATGCAGTAAACTAGGAATTACTCAAAAAAAAGATACTCCTACCATTTCCATTTCCATTTTAATATTATTTAAGAATTCAATATAATTGAATTATAAGTTCTCGAGAATCAGTCTTAGCTAACAGTCCCCTATATAGTGCCGCAGCAAAACCACAACCAACTATCTAACAAGCACAAGGTAAAACAATACCAAGCCTTTGCTTTAGCTTTGTAGGTATAACATGTGAAATCACCATAGTGAATATAAGAGTAAACAGATTCCTCATACATGAAAAACCTTACCCTCAGGTAAATAGTTTTCAAACACTCAGGTGATTTCCCTCCGAGATAATGAATATTTCCTTCAGGCGTATGAGATAATTCCCTCAGGCATGGAAGCAATGACCCGCAGGCATATGATAAGTTTCCCTCAGGCTAAACAAAACACTTTCCCTCAGGCATGATAAAAACTGCCCTTGGGAAAAAAATCAACTGGGCCAAGCCCAACACATAATCATGAAATTATTTATTGCTTATCTCATGAAAACTCAAAGCATCCTAAATCACAGTATACCCTCAGATATCCTGTCCAAATGGCTAAACAAGTGAAATCCATGCATGGGGTGTCCCTGGATCCAAGAAATGATCCCAAAAAGTTGTTCATAATTATAATCAGATTATCTATGAACTTCTAGATATCATAATTAATCAAGGACTCAACCATATGACACCCCAAACATTAGTGCATTGCAGAACAGGTCACAAAAACCACTTGACAGTTTTAATTAAATTTCAGACCACCAACTTTGATATCCTCTGATCAATATATGTGAATGGTTCCTTTAAAAACATTCTGGAACAATGTAGATATGTGATATATGAGAACATGTTAAAACCCAAATAACTTCACCTCGGGAAAGAATTAGAAGGAAGGGATAACGATGAGCAAAGAACTCACCTGCGCGGTTCAATCGAGACCATCAGTGAAGGAAACCGAGTTCCGGTGTGCGGTCGAGAGATCCTCCAAGCTCCAGCCTTCTATCTTGGTGTTCCAAATGCATCCAATTCCTCCTCTGACAAATGAGGAGGCTAATTCTTGTTTTAAGAGAAAAAAACAAACTACACGGCGTCAAATCCCAAGTACACAGTGTGTAATTTTCATTTTTAACTGTTCCTATAGAGGCTACTTTTCATCGCTGCACTTTTCATCTGTCAACATGAGTACATGGCATGTATGTCTAAATACACAGCGTGTACTACCACTCATATAGAGGTTACTCTCACCACCTTACTAATCATCTATCTACTAATTACATGGCATGTAAATTCCAAGTACACGGTGTGTAGTCAGGTTTTACACCTGTCATCACTGACAAGCCAACACACCTTGTGTACTCATCCCACACAGCCAAAGTACACAGAGTTTTGAATTGTACATGGTGTGTGCCCACCAAATTTGTTATTTTTTCCCATTTTCCTCATTTTCTCAAAAACACTTAAGGAATGTGGAAAAGAAGAAACCCATACCTCAAGAATAAGAACCATATTCTTAAAAACATTCCTCCTTAAAGAAATTCAGCCTCGAATTTCCCTTCCATGTGCGGTGAAGATAAATCTTAGACAAAATCTGACAACTGAGCATGTACGTTGGTCTCCCGCTCCCAGGTTTCGTCCTACACTCGTCCATGCTTCGATATCACCCGTACAAGAGGAACTGGCCGACCTCAGTGAACCTTCATGCTCCTATCAACAATACGAATCAAATTCTCCTTAATGAATGCATCGTCCTGAAGCTTAACCTCCTCAGACTGAAAGATGTGAGACGGTTATGAGTGATAATGGAATAACTAAGATACATGGATGATGTCATACATGTACCGGTACCTCTGTGGTAACTACACACGATAGGAAACCAGCCCGACTCTCTCCAGAATTTCAAACGTCACCACATACCTCTGTGAATGTTTACCGTTTCTCCTGATCTACCTGTGTCCCATCCTCGGTGAAACACGGAAGAAAAATTGATCCCCAACCAAGAACTACAAGGGTCATCTACGACAATCATCATAAGATCTCTAACAAGTCTGTGTAGTAGCCATCCACTTCTAAATCAACTGGACCTACTCTGAAGTCTCCTGCATGAGACGTGGTCCCAGTGAAGCTGCCTCACCTACCTCCAACCAGCACAGGGGTGATCGGTATGGAAAACCATATTAAACCTCACAAGGTTCCATCTCAATAGTTTCTCGAAAACTATTATTGTAGGCCAACTATACCAGGGGTATGTACTTCTACCAAGAGCCCCAAAAGTCCCGGATGCATGCACGTAGCATGTCCTCTATCACCTATATCGTACGCTCTGACTCGCCATTGGTCTGAGGGTGGTTTAATGTGCTCAGAAGCACTTGTGTACCCAGTGCCCTCTAAAAACTCTACCAGAAGCAAGACTTAATGTGAGCATCCCTATCTAAAATGATTGAATAGGGATCCCAATGAAGACGTACCACCTCTTGGATATAAAACATTCTGAGCTCGTCAACACCGATGTTCTCCTTGATCATCAAAAAGTGAGCTACCTTCATAATTATGTCATCAAAAACCCATGTGACATCACTGCCTCAAGGTGACCTCAGAAACCTGTCATGAAATACATCATGAAATCATCCCATTTCCACTCTGGAATGGGTAACTATTGTAATATTCTGGCTGGCCTCTAATGCCCCGCCTTCACATACTGATAGGTGGAACATCTCGCAACAAAACCAGCTACTTCCCATTTAATACCCGGCCACCACTACTAATGTCTGAAGTCACGGAACCTATTGGTATCTCCAGGATGCACTAACCAAGTTGAAACAACAAAATTATGAATCAGCTCTTATTTTTTATCCCCTAGAACCCACACTATTCCATGAACACGTAGTACCTCATCATCACCTATCTTCCAGCCAGGAGGAGGGCCCTCTCTTGCCACTGAATCCCACAGAACCAGGCCTTCTGAATCTGATAGCTATCTCATCTTCACTAAATCAATGAGGGTAGAAGTCACAACTAAGGAAAAAATATAGGCTCGCCCCTGACTATCATTCCCTACAAATGCATCATTGAGAACATATCCATAATATTCCACTCGCCGCTGGCCTCCTGCATTTCCTGTAACTGATTCCTCCTACTCAGTGTGTCAGTAAATTTTTTACCCTTACCAGGTGTATAGGAAAGCTCAATGTCGAAGGTCTAAAGGTATTCAACCCACCTTCACTATGTAATGCTGGGTAAAGATATATTTGAGACTTTTGTGGTCCATGAACACCACAAAATTCTCTCACAAAAGACAATATCTCCAACAGAGTAACGCATGAACAACTGCAGCCAACTCGAAATCATGCATCAGGTAATTCCTCTCATGTGGCCTCAACTGACGAGACCCGTATGCAACTACTCAATCGCCCTGCATCAACACTGCTCCCAGCTCAATACTTGATGCATCATAGTAAAGTGTATAACACTTCCCTTGCTCTGGAAGTATTAGGACTGATGCTGATGTCAACCTTCCCTTCATCTTCTGAAAGGATGTCTCGCAGAATTCTAACCAAACAAACATTACACCATTCTAATTCAAACCCATTAACCGCACTATTATGTGTGAGAAGTCCTCTATAATGCGTCTGTAGTAACCAGTCATCCCCAAGAATCTATGTTTCTCAAACACTTTCTTAGGCTTCTCCCAATAAACTGTTTCTCTCACTTTCTCTGGGTCTACCACAACTCCTGCATATAAGATAATATGACCCATGAAGTGAATCTGGTCCATCCAAAATTGGCACTTTGACAGCTTGGCATATATTTGATGCTCTCTTAGTGTACTCAGAATGATCTCAATTTGGGTATCATGGTCGTGTCGAGTGTTATATTACACCAAGATATCATCCATGCAGACTACCATAAATGAATACAGATAAGGGTGGAACACACGATTCATCAGAGCCATGAAAACTGATGGTGTGTTCATGAGTCCGAACGACATCACCAAGTACTCGTATAGACCATATCTGCTCTAAAAAGTTGTAAGAAGTGTGTCAGATGGTATAACGCATAGATGATGATATATGGATCTCAAGTCAATCTTCGAGAACACTCGTGCTCCTCAAAGTTGATCTAAAAGATCAACAATCCTTAGTAAGGGATAGCAGTTCTTGATCCTCAATTGGTTCAACTTACGATAATCTAGACAAAGTCTGAGGTTACCGTCCGCCTTCTAAGAAAACAGGACAGAAGAACACCAAATAGAAGTATTGGGTCGGAAGAAACCCAATGTCTGTAACACCTCCAACTGCCTCTTGTGCTCCTGCAACTCTGGTGTAGCCATCCAATAAGGAGGAATAGACACTAGTGATCCTCCTGTAATTAGCTTAATAGATATATCCACCTCCTTCTTCAGAGGAAGAACAGAAAATTCATCTAAGAAGACAACCCTGAAATGATCAACCACTGTTGGGAAATCCATCTGACAAGTTCCTCGGTCATCTAGATATAAACTCGCAATCTTTTCCATCACTTCACCTCGCCCACGATGCTCGCGTCCATCTCGGCTCTCCTTCACATCCTATTCACCCTTGTATAGAAACATTCCACCCTATGGTGACGTGAAACTCAACCTATGATGATATAAATCTACAATGGATTGAAAGGGTGACATCCAATCCATCCTAATAATGACATCGTATCTCGTCATCTCTAAGACATAGAGGTACCATGGAATGTGTCACCCACCCACCTCTAGGGGGAACTCCCTGCACATACACACACCAGCCATTCTAGTCCCCAACTGAGTGTCTAGTGTCATAATTTAAAAAGAGAAAGAAACACATATCCCTAGGATCTCCACAATGTACATAGATAAAAAGATATGTGTAGCACCAATATCAAAAAGTACTGAAGACAAAACAAAAGAAACTAGAATAGTGCCTCTAATAGTGGAAGGTCTGGGATCCTTCTATTAAAGGGTCTGTTGCACTGCTTATGCCTACCCAGTGCCACGACCCTATGACATAGCCTGGATACCCTGAACTGACTCGCCTTGTTGTCTATGAGATCCTAGTGTCTAGCTACCACGACCACGAACACCACCTCGGCCTAAACATCCCGACATATCCCAATCCCCTGACTGGTAAGAAGCTGATGGCCCTACTCCTTCACACAGAGTCTAAACAGAACCCCTCTCCCTAGCCACTGGTAGAAATGCTCCGCAAAATCATTGTAGATGACCGATCTTGCTGCAAGCTCGGCACTCCACTGGGACACATGGACACTGAGGTCTCTAGTTCCCCTCTTTACAGCACTGGTAGCACCTCACATGGCCACCTCAAGATATCTTCTAACTAGTACTTCCACCATGAGATAAATCAATCTACCTCTTCCTTTTACTAGTAAAAATAGTACCAGAAACTGGTGCCGAACATCCTTGGCCTGCACCACTAGCTTCCCGCCGGTTCCGCTCAGTAATCAGTGCCCGGTTCACAATAGCATGCACTATAGGCAACCTGAAAAAATTCACCAGCACTCGGATGCCATATCGAAGACCATCCTCGCAATTTCAAGACCTCAATGTATCATCACCCACTACAACAGGTTCAAAGAGTTGCAGCTCGGTGAAGCGGGCAGAATAATCCATCAATTACATAACGCCCTCCTGCAGATTCATGAAATCTCATGCTCGATCTACCCTTAGTATCTCGAGGCAGAAAAAGTCATAGAAGACTGCTTGAAAATCATCCCACACTATGTCTCTGTGATTCTCAGTCTAGGGGGAAACATCCCACCACCTCTTCACGGAATCACGCTACATGTATGTAGTGAGTTTGACCCTCTGCCCAGGAGCCATCTCCAGATGCTTGAAAATAGTCTTCGTAGAACCCAACCAAGACACTTCATCCTATGGTCTGCCATCCCCTAAAAACATAGGCGGATACTCCTACTAGATTATATGAGTCAGCTTTTCCATAGATTTGGCAATCGACATTGCTCCTTGGAAGGTCTGCATGAACCGCAGAAAGCCTTCACAAAACTGCGCCTCCACACCTGTGTCTGGTATAAATGATGGTGCCACATCTCGAACTACTGGAGGCTCAATCAGTAGCTCCTGGCCTACCATCTCTGGAGTATACTTGTTTCCACTCTCCTGGAGAACAACTTGTGGTCATATTGGTGGTATTACTCTACATGGTCAAACAAAGGCCTTAGATCAAGATTATCAATGACTAAGAACTGAAATTGTATGGAGGGAACAAGGTAAAGAAAACATTCATGTTTTACAAAACATGACTACATGACTTGTATAATACCCACACATCATGTTTCCTAAAGTCCTTCACATAGGCATTTACTTTTCTAGCACTGGTCGTGTAACACCCAAAAACACATGGTGTGTTTTCCACACACACGGCGTGTACAGTATTTTACTCTCTTTCCTGAGTTCCTCTACACAGCTTAGCCACACGACACTATTTTAAATGAGACTACCTGGCGTGTACAAGGTCTACATGATGTGTACTCGGAAATCATCATAGACACATGTTGTTCCTTAAATGGTCGGGTACACAGCTCAGACTACATGACGTGTTCCATATAGACACGATGTGTTCTACATAGATTCCAACTTCCCGTGTTGTTATTGACATGGCTGACACTAAACGGCATGTTACTGTAACACCCCATGCTTCCACGGTACGTTTCCCTTCAAATAATGCGATAGCGTGTGTTGTACGCAACCTCGAGTTCTAACACACACCACAACTAATTAAACTAGCCGTTGTGAATAGTAATACCTACTTTTTGAAATCATATATATTTTATATTTCAAAATGGACTTCATTTTTGGATTCGGAATATTGAAATTAGCCCAGGCTGAAATTTTGGTACTTTTCGGATAACTTTTATATTTTGATGAATAGTGAAAATTAGTAAATTTTAATTAAAAACAACTTTTTTAATCAAAATAATTAATTGTGATAAATTGTGAATTTGAGTGGTTTTAAATTATATTTAGAATATATTTTTACCATTTAATATAATTTTGGTCATTGGACATAATTTTACAATTAAACCGAACATAAACAAGTGTCAATCTTTTGATAGTTATTACCTCTAAAAAACACGCTTTTTGTTTTGACAGTGGGAATTAATTTTAAATTAATTTCTGCCACTTCTGTGTTTTGAATTTAGAAAAATGGATTCCACATTTGGAATCAGGATGTCCAAATTGTGTAAATAGGTAACTTTTATTTTTAGACATTTTGAATAATTACAATGGTAAATATTTTATTTACCATGGTTAAGGGTAAATCCGGTAAATAATGGTTAAAAAATAATATTATAATAATACAAAACTACCCTAAAACGTGTCCTAACCTTATTGGTGGACACATACCCGACCATGAGAATCCTTGGGTCAATTTGGGGACCCCTTGGAGCCACTTGTATGTGGTAGGGACACTTTATATTAATAAAGTTAAAATAAAAATAAAAATGGCATAAGCTTACATCCTTTGGAAGAACAATTTTTAAATAGGGTTATACATGTTGGATTTTCGATTATAAACATTCATTAGAAAGCTAAAAAGATTTCCTACATGATGATGTTTTACTTATAATTTTTAGACATCAAATAAGTTAAATTATTAATGACACAATAATAATGAAATGTTTACCTCATTAATAAATCATTTAAATAAATAAGATTATAATGATTAAAATATTATCTAAAACCTGTCCAATTCTTATTGGTTTATGTTATTTAGAGTATGAGTCATCTTATCTTCGACCTCAATGATTTTCGGACCATTAGAAACCGAATATAATTATATTATAAAGTAATACTTTCACTCTTTCCTAAAGAGCCCCTCCTCTCCCTTATAAAAGGAGACCACTTCTACTCATTCCTCACACCTCTCAAGCCACTTGGCTCGTCCAAACTCTGCCCAACTAAGCTCCCCACATCCCTCTACTCCTCCTTGAAGCTTCCCCTTAGGCAGAAAGCATTTCAACAAGTCCTTTGGTTCCAACCAAAGTGAGTTACCTAAATTAAAGGTAACGATTTCTCTTAAATTATTTTCATTTATTTTTCTTCTTCCACTCCCAAACTCTTTTTACATCCTTTCTTTTGTAACAACACCAGTATCCTCAATATACTAGGATGTTGTTATAAGAAGTATTAAAACTACACATACACACAACTCCATCTAATGGATGATGAACATAATGTTTCTGTGGATGGAAAACTAACGCCTCACGAAATGATGATTGTTCAAATACATCTTACCGCCTCTCATGGTGGCCATTATGATGGCACTGTAATTAAATATGATATTAATGATATATATTTTATATATAAGCTTCTGTAATTCCATTTTATTTCATACCATTATTCGTATCATGTTGTATATACATACGATAATTTCATTTGAGGAAGTGCGGACTACCGCCCCCTTAAAATGATATGACTCGTTCATACCACACATGGAACGTATAAAGGATGGTGTTAATTAACTTAAGTAACATATATAAAATATTATATTATACTGGAATAGTAATATACCTATGTATCATTTAGATTCGATTCTTTTAAAATAAAAATTAAATGGAAGTAGCGTTCGTGCGTACGTACGGACTACCGTCTCCACGAACGCGATGAGATTCATTCTCCATCGTATCCATTCCAGTATAATTATCATTTAATGATTTAAAAATGATTTTTAAGGACTTGATATCATTCTGGATATGAATAAGATACAACAAACATGACTTATGTAACAAAACATATAAAAGAAAATGAGTAATTTAACACCCGAAATGACGATAATTCTAAGATATTATTAACAAATCAATGTTAAAAGATCATATATGATATCATATTAAAGTAAATGATTCTTGTATTATTCAATAACAATTACTTCACCATTATACAGGAGGTAAACCTACCCTCGACCAAGGAAAAAGTACAAAGTAAGGGATTTTCTTATCTCACTTTAATTCCGTGAGAATTCCATTGATCACCACTTAATTATTGCATGTGGTGTATGTGTACTGCCCATGATTGTATTCATTGTGTTATATACTTTTATTTATGGGTATTTAAATCATCATGGTATGATACTTCTTTCATGGGTGTATGTTTCTTAAGTTACCTAATCAATAAAGGAATTTGAGATTTCAATTTCCACTCATTTGGCTTTACGCATATTTCATTGATTATATTACCCCAAGATTATGTGTGGAATCACTATTCATTTGATTATGTCATAATTTCCATTCCCCTTCCTGTGGATATAAGTTTGATACACATAATCAATCCATTGATAATTCTCAATTCATTGATATGAATTTGATAAGAGTAATTTTAACTCATTCTCCATTTGTTGAGTTAAACATCCAATTCGTTGGTATTGTTTTTACAAGAATATGTGTGAATATCCTTTGATTGATTTACACTGAATATCCAATAATATTTAGTGTATTTATATTTGTCACACATAATTATGTCGTTGATTTATCCTTAACCTAAGGATACAACCTTTATGAGAGATTTCATCTCAATTTACATTCCATTGAGACTTCTTTGATGATATACACCAAATCACTTTTATGTGGTGTATATAATGTACTTTGACATAGTATATCATGAATTCCTTTATTCTCATGATATTAAAATGTTTTTATTACCTCAATTATTTGTATTCAAGTGTCTCTCTTTTGGTTAGAAACTCTAACCAAAATACCATTTTAAAATGTTTTAAAGAATTATTCTTCTAAATCATGCTCATTAATGTCCATATTTTAAAAATGGTTTTAAGGATTTATTTTTATGGACATTAAAGTTTTAAAATTAAAAATCCTTTTAAATGTTTCAAAGTGGTATGGGACACTTTGATTCAAAAATCTATTTTTGAATGTCTTCTTGACAAATAGTGTGACTTTTAAAAGTTTTCAAGAAAAGGGGGATATTTCTCTCAAATAGTTATGATGATTATTTTCATCTATGTCAACATCCTACATTATTCATGATTGAGGTTAATGTGATACAATACAATCTTCCATATTGTATCAAATGAGTTATGTTTGACTGTTGATGTTCTATTTTTATACCATTCATGGTTTGTGGTTAAAGTATTGACATTTCGTATGCTAGTTTTAATACGAATGTTTATTTTATGCTTAAACCTATTCATATGAGGAATGCATTGGACTTAATAAGTGACGGGTGGAGCCCTCTATAGCTCCTCGATGCATCGGTAGGTCTCATGAGACAAACTAGTGTCTTGGCACAAGGCCTTGGCAAAATCTTATTTGTAGTCTTGGCACGAGGCCTTGGCTATGTGGTTATGATAGTCTGGCATTATGAATTCCATCATTATGAAAGTGGTTATTGATATTTCATGTGATCATTCGACTAGTAGAATATCCATGTGAGTAATTAAATGGCATTATTTCATTTTGCCTTTGCCATTTTATGCTGAAGTTCAAGTTTAAAAGGCTTTTGTTTTAGTTATAAATTGCCTTAAGTGTTTATGTTTTTTTATGAAAGCTTCTGCTATAATGTTATCCTTACTGAGCATCCGAGCTCTCCCCTTTCAATGTTTTATTTTTTCCCAGGATTATGAAGAAGTAATTTATGAATGACCTGCAGGGATAGTATGAGGGGATATGAAGACAAGATGTTTTTTTTATGATGTAATGTAAAAATTTATGGATGTATCTAGTTATTCCAAGGCTACTAAACTAATCGGTCTTTCGAGAGTTGATCTTTCTCATGATCATGCCAATGTTATGTAATAATGCACCGACTCTGGGTAACTAGGGTCGGGGCGTTACAGTTGGTATCAGAGGAAGTTTAGTACAAACCTTGGTAGCTAGATTTAGATAAACTCTTATTAGAGCACATAGACCTAAGATGAACTTTGAGGATTAGTATAAAAGAACTTCCTAGAATTTTGGTATTGTAGAGATTTTGTGAGTTTTCCGAGCAATACATCCCTGTCTGGATACGAGCAGGTAGAGGCAGCTCTGGCACAGATGTACCTAGGGGTAAAACCCGAAAACACCGCTTTGAGCTAGACTCGAACGGGAACTGGTGCACGACAACGGGCCTTGCTGCACTCTTGGTTATGACACTCCCGGGGGATATGCTTAGGATAATTTACATTTTCTTTACAAACCGATTTAAGTAATATATACATAAGATGAGAGTAAATGACCTTGGTTAATCCTAATATGTTTCGAATTGAGAATATGGTGACATTTTAATCTCTAAATGATATTTCGACTACTATTACTCACACAATGCTTTCTGGTTTTAGTCAATGGCTGGATTACAAGGAAGTCATAGTGACTTTGAGAATGATGTACAAGGTGGGAACGGTGGTGGCAATGAGCAACAAAATGGAATGTTGATAGGCGTAAAAGATATCGTCTTTATGCCAAATCAGTTTTCCAAAAATATGATCAACAACATATATATTAACCAACTCCCAGGCTCAACAAGGAAGAGAAAGGTGATAAATGATAAGATCTCCAGCAATAGAGACCATGGAGAAAAGAAACCTCAATTTTCATCATGCAGGAATTGTGGAAAGAGACACCCAGGAAAGTGTCTCAATGGGACAACGAAA
The DNA here is from genome assembly GCA_963277665.1 of Viscum album. Classification (NCBI taxonomy): domain Eukaryota; kingdom Viridiplantae; phylum Streptophyta; class Magnoliopsida; order Santalales; family Viscaceae; genus Viscum; species Viscum album. The sequence goes on from OY728151.1 coordinate 862,463,203, forward strand.
TGTTTTACGTGCGGGAAGGAAGGACATAAAGTGAAGAATTGCCGAAGAAAAATGAAGAGTACTATGGAAGAAGATAAAAATGGTCCCAAGAGTCCATTTACAGTCATTTGCCGTAAATGTAGGGGACCTGGCCATTACCCGAGTGAATGTCCTATTTTATAGGATATTTTCTTGGTCAAAGAAGAAGCTATGTGGAAATAAATGGTTGGAGAAAAATTTAAAAAGTATTAGCACTCCTTGTTGATGGGTTTACTTTGGAATAATTTTCTCTTGTATTTGTAACCCCGCAGTTTTCCATGTGAGAATGATATTTGAGGAAGAATTGTCTCTTCTCTTGTGGATATAGTTATAAATAACCATTTGGTTTTATATGATCATTGGGGTTTGAGAAAATGATAAGTTATTATAATTTGGGATGAAAATGAAAAGTATGATATAACATTTATGGTTAAATTATGTTATTTTGAGGAATTTCTCTCATTTTGGTAATATTATAAAATATAGTTTTTGAAAAAGGACAACACGTAGACCGTGTGACAACCCGTCGCGTCGGACAAAGTTGTGGGAATCGAACCCACAACCAAAGTGCGATTGGGATTTATCGCCTACCACTGGACTACGTGAAGTCCCTGGTTATTGTGACTATTTTTTTTTGTTAAATGATTTTATTGATCAATAATAAGATTATTTGGGTTCTTATGTCTTATAAAATGAATACCCTTGGTATAGGAAAATGATTTGGTGATTAAGTGATAAATGTTATTTTGGAAGATGTTCGCTTTGTTGGGAACACTATATGCCCAAGGAAAATAGAATACAATGGGGTTTCATTTGTAGAGTAATGGTGGATTTTTATCTACGTTTTTATTGTTGATTTATAGTGATTTGGGTTATTTATGGAAATGATTAACCTATAACAGAGAATATGTGATAATGTTAATTACTTTTAAGTATGTGACTTTAAGAGTATTTGATGTCATTTGGAGATACAATGTAACATGGGAGACTACATAATCAAATTATTCTATGTTTTGGGTTTCAATATTAGTTTGGATTATATTAAAGGATTTTAAGGACAATTGGTTATTTAATGGTATCTATTTAACTTTGGGGTATTGTTGGTTTAATTTTAGAAATTAAGATTAGTGCATATTTATCTCAATGAATATCCTTTTGGGGGATCATTAGATCATTCACTAACCATTTTGGTTTTGATTAATCTTCAAAGACAATGTAAATATATGGTTTATCCTGGATGGATCATGTGATTCTATAGAAGTTTATTCTAGCTCTTCCAGTGTGACCAAGTCTTCTTGAATACTCGTCGTTTAAAAAATAATTGAGTTAGTGGTGGAAATTTATTAAAGAATGAAAATATACTTAAAATGTAAGTATATCTCATAATGTTCTTAGTCAATATCATAAATGAATTCCTCTTCCTTAGGTAATGTAACTTAAAAAAAATGTTGTCCGTTTACTTTCCTACTAGGAGACTAATGGTCGTTTGTCCCAACACAAGTTTGTGGTTTTCTCATTGTTAACTTTCTCCTGATCATGATTTCTATCCCTCTCCATCAGAACTTGACACTTAGTTTATCATCCATATCCATGTTTTCTTACATGGAATCCTAGTATGGGTTATCTTGGATGACCCTTATACCTCTCTTTCTTTCTTTTAAAGTTATAGTTTTATTGACTCTTTTTCCGATGTGGGACTTTCCATTATATTCCCAAGCAAAATTTTAAAAATTGCAAGGACTCAATTTATTGAAGGAGGGGAGAATGTAACACCCCAAGCTTCCACGGTACGTTTCCCTTCGAATAATGCGATAGCGTGTGTTGTACGCAACCTCGAGTTCTAACACACACCACAACTAATTAAACTAGCCGTTGTGAATAGTAATACCTACTTTTTGAAATCATATATATTTTATATTTCAAAATGGACTTCATTTTTGGATTCGGAATATTGAAATTAGCCTAGGCTGAAATTTTGGTACTTTTCGGATAACTTTTATATTTTGATGAATAGTGAAAATTACTAAATTTTAATTAAAAACAACTTTTTTAATCAAAATAATTAATTGTGATAAATTGTGAATTTGAGTGGTTTTAAAGTATATTTAGAATATATTTTTACCATTTAATATAATGTTGGTCATTGGACATAATTTTACAATTAAACCGAACATAAACAAGTGTCAATCTTTTGATAGTTATTACCTCTTAAAAACACGCTTTTTGTTTTGACAGCAGGAATTAATTTTAAATTAATTTCTGCCACTTCTGTGTTTTGAATTTAGAAAAATGGATTCCATATTTGGAATCAGGATGTCCAAATTGTGTAAATAGGTAACTTTTATTTTTAGACATTTTGAATAATTACTGTGGTAAATATTTTATTTACCATGGTTAAGGGTAAATCCGGTAAATAATGGTTAAAAAATAATATTATAATAATACAAAACTACCCTAAAACGTGTCCTAACCTTATTGGTGGACACATACCCGACCCTGATCGTCCTTGGGACAATTTGGGGACCCCTTGGAGCCACTTGTATGTGGTAGGGACACTTTATATTAATAAAGTTAAAATAAAAATAAAAATGGCATAAGCTTACATCTTTTAGAAGAACAATTTTTACATAGGGTTATACATGTTGGATTTTCGATTATAAATATTCATTAGAAAGCTAAAAAGATTTCCTACATGATGATATTTTATTTATAATTTTTAGACATCAAATAAGTTAAATTATTAATGACACAATAATGATGAAATGTTTACCTCATTAATAAATCATTTAAATAAATAAGATTATAATGATTAAAATATTATCTAAAACCTGTCCAATTCTTGTTGGTTTATTTTATTTAGAGTATGAGTCATCTTATATTCGACCTAAATTATTTTTTCACCAGTAGAAACCGAATATAATTATATTATAAAGTAATACTTTCACTCTTTCCTAAAGAGCCCCTCCTCTCCCTTATAAAAGGAGACCACTTCTACTCATTCCTCACACCTCTCAAGCCACTTGGCTCGTCCAAACTCTGCCCCAATAAGCTCCCCACATCCCTCTACTCCTCCGTGAAGCTTCCCCTTAGGCAGAAAGCATTTCAACAAGTCCTTTGGTTCCAACCAAAGTGAGTTACCTAAATTAAAGGTAACGATTTCTCTTAAATTATTTTCATTTATTTTGCTTCTTCAACTCCCCAACTCTTTTTATTTCCTTTCTTTTGTAACAACACCAGTATCCTCAATATACTAGGATGTTGTTATAAGAAGGATTAAAACTACACATACACACAACTCCATCTAATGGATGATGAACATAATGTTTCTGTGGATGGCAAACTAACGCCTCACGAAACGATGATTGTTCAAATACATCTTACCGCCTCTCATGGTGGCTATTATGATGGAAATGTAATTAAATATGATATTAATGATATATATTTTATATATAAGCTTCTGTAATTCCATTTTATTTCATACCATTATTCGTTTCATGTTGTATATACATACGATAATTTCATTTGAGGAAGTGCGGACTACCGCCCCCTTAAAATGATATGACTCGTTCATACCACACATGGAACGTATAAAGGATGGTGTTAATGAACTTAAGTAACATATATACAATATTATTTTATACTGGAATAGTAGTATACCTATGTATAATTTAGATTCGATTCTTTTAAAATAAAAATTAAATGGAAGTAGCGTTCGTGCGTACGTACGGACTACCGTCTCCACGAACGCGATGAGATTCATTCTCCATCGTATCCATTCCAGTATAATTATAATTTAATGATTTAAAAATGATTTTTAAGGACTTGATATCATTCTGGATATGAATAAGATACAACAAACATGACTTATGTAACAAAACATATAAAAGAAAATGAGTAAGTTAACACCCGAAATGGCGATAATTCTAAGATATTATTAACAAATCAATGTTAAAAGATCATATATGATATCATATTAAAGTAAATTATTCTTGTATTATTCAATAACAATTATTTCACCATTATACAGGAGGAAAACCTACCATCGACCAAGGAAAAAGTACAAAGTAAGGGATTTTCTTATCTCACTTTTAATTCCGTGAGAATTCCATTGATCACCACTTAATTATTGCATGTGGTGTATGTGTACTGCCCATGATTGTATTCATTGTGTTATATACTTTTATTTATGGGTATTTACATCATCATGGTATGATAATTCTTTCATGGGTGTATGTTTCTTAAGTTACCTAATCAATAAAGGAATTTGAGATTTCAATTTCCACTCATTTGGCTTTACGCATATTTCATTGATTATATTACCCCAAGATTATGTGTGGAATCACTATTCATTTGATTATGTCATAATTTCCACTCCCCTTCCTGTGGATATAAGTTTGATACACATAATCACTCCATTGATAATTCTTAATTCATTGATATGAATTTGATAAGAGTAATTTTAACTCATTCTCCATTTGTTGAGTTAAACATCCAATTCGTTGGTATTGTTTTTACAAGAATATGTGTGAATATCCTTTGATTGATTTACACTGAATATCCAATAATATTTAGTGTATTTATATTTGTCGCACATAATTATGTCGTTGATTTATCCTTAACCTAAGGATACAACCTTTATGAGAGATTTCATCTCAATTTACATTCCATTGAGACTTCTTTGATGATATACACCAAATCACTTTTATGTGGTGTATATAATGTACTTTGACATAGTATATCATGAATTCCTTTATTCTCATGATATTACAATGTTTTGATTACCTCAATTATTTTTATTCAAGTGTCTCTCTTTTGGTTAGAAACTCTAACCAAAATACCATTTTAAAATGTTTTAAAGAATTATTCTTCTAAATCATGCTCATTAATGTACATATTTTAAAAATGGTTTTAAGGATTTATTTTTATGGACATTAAAGTTTTAAAATTAAAAATCCTTTTAAAAGATTCAAAGTGGTATGGGACACTTTGATTCAAAAATCTATTTTTGAATGTCTTCTTGACAAATAGTGTGACTTTTAAAAGTTTTCAAGAAAAGGGGGATATTTCTCTCAAATAGTTATGATGATTATTTTCATCTATGTCAACATCCTACATTATTCATGATTGAGGTTAATGTGATACAATACAATCTTCCATATTGTATCAAATGAGTTATGTTTGACTGTGGATGTTCTATTTTTATACCATTCATGGTTTGTGGTTAAGGTATTGACATTTCGTATGCTAGTTTTAATACGAATGTTTATTTTATGCTTAAACCTATTCATATGAGGAATGCATTGGACTTAATAAGTGACGGGTGGAGCCCGCTATAGCTCCTCGATGCATCGGTAGGTCTCATGAGACAAACTAGTGTTTTGGCACAAGGCCTTGGCAAAATCTTATTTGTAGTCTTGGCATGAGGCCTTGGCTATGTGGTTATGATAGTCTGGCATTATGCATTCCATCATTATGAAAGTGCTTATTGATATTGCATGTGATCATTCGACAAGTAGAATATCCATTTGAGTAAGTAAATGGCATTATTTCATTTTACCTTTGCCATTTTATGCTGAAGTTCAAGTTTAAAAGGCTTTTGTTTTAGTTATAAATTGCCTTAAGTGTTTATGCTTATTTATGAAAGCTTCTGCTATAATGTTATCCTTACTGAGAATCCGAGCTCACCCCTTTCAATGTTTTATTTTTTCCCAGGATTATGAAGAAGTAATTTATGAATGACCTGCAGGGATAGTATGAGGGGATATGAAGACAAGATGTTTTTTTATGATGTAATGTAAAAATTTATGGATGTATCTAGTTATTCCAAGGCTACTAAACTAATCGGTCTTTCGAGACTTGATCTTTCTCATGATCATGCCAATGTTATGTAATAATGCACCGACTCTGGGTAACTAGGGTCGGGGCGTTACAGTTACACCCACAAACAGCGTGTACACCACCCCATTTCCCCCAGCCACATGGTCAAGTCCACACCGTATTTCATCGGTCAATACTACACGGTGTGTCCCTGAGGCACACTGCGTGTACCAGATGATCTTCGCCGAACCGTGTTTGTGTGTAACATGGCCCGATACACGGCTCACAATAAATGGCGTATTCCATATGGACATGGCATGTACAAGAATGGATTACACCACCCCGTGTTGTTAGATACACGACCGGATTCCTAGACTACACTACATGGCATGTTCGAAAGTGACACGACGTGTTTAAGCGAATATTTCTCCATCCATTTTTTTAGTTACACGGGTGGACACAAGGTCAACGTGCACGACATGTACAACTAGTACATGGTGTGTTCCCTATAAAACATCCCCACCATGTTTCTCTACCTACATGGCCAATTAAATGGTTAGAAACATAATGGTGTGTACATAAGGTACAAGACATGTACTAATGATTTTTTTCATTTCTTCCCGAATAGAAGATTAAACGACGTGTAATCAAAACTACACGGCGTGTATTTTTTGTTTTCCCTGACAGTAAGCCTTAGAATTTACTCTGGATCCCAGAAAAACATTGAAACCAACACTAAAGTGAAAAATTTCAATCTGTGAGGGCTCATACTCTACACAAACAAAAGCATGGAATCTTATGTGTGTTGTAACAAATTAAACCAGTCGATGATCCACCAAATTCTGATTGATGAGGACCCATACTCCTCAAAAACCAATTTTTGGCATTCATTCACTAAACCATCCATAATATTAATCTATCAATTTGTAGTTATTTAGAAAGGAATCTATCAAGACAACATTCATTTTATAGCATAACATCTATCACAACAACATGAAATTTCTAATGCACCTATGTGGTATGGAAACTATGCATGGCATGTGATTATAACATGTGCCTAAATGATGCATGAGATGGAAGACCCTCATCTCATCGGGTTGCAACTAAATATAACCCAGGTATAAAACTATAAACAACACACCACATGTGTGTCACCCAATGGTGAAATTCAAATCAATTGTGAAATTTCAAATTCAGAAAAATTACAACACGAGGTAAATTGGCTTTTCCCTGTACAGAGGATAGCTACTCACTATAACAACTTATTACCAAGTAGCTATTCCATCCTATCCCTGACTTTAGGCTCTTAATAGCATGTTAAGAAAAAAATAACCCCTCTGATACCACTTTGTAACGTCCCAGATACAGGTGCCACTCAACAGGTGCCCCAAACCCGGTTGGTCACATGACCTCAAGCGTATTTCCCCAAATACCAGAGGCTGCCGACTAGCAGTGAGGGCTAGGTATGATAGTGGGGAAACTATGCCATAATTTTTAATAGTGTAGTGCATCAAACAAAATATAACCATAACAAATAGAAAGCAGTAAAAAATACCAATACTGAAATGGACACAGTACTGAAGTAATGAAATGAAAAACAGCTATATATAATGATGTAATATGTCCCTAAGACAATAAAAGTGGCCAAAATAGGATACACTGATATATAAAATAATACAATATAAGGTAAAAATACTACAATGAAAAATAAAATAGCAATGTAGGAACTCAGCAGCATCGCAAGACTAAGCTCGGTCCAATGCTCTCCTAAACCTCTGCAACATTCAAGTACATGTATTGGGAACCTTACACTTATATACACCTGCAACAATATAATTTATTTGGACCCAAACATGAACCAAATACAGTGTGGGAAATAAATCCCAGTAGTCAACCACCCATGAACCCTGCCCGACTGTTAATAAATTTGTGCAACAATAGTGTTCAATAATGAAAATGAAGTAAACTAGGAAGCACTCAAAAGAAGCTACTACTAATAGTTCCATTTCCATTTAAATATTCTTTAAAAATTCAATATAATTTAAGAAAAAGTTCATGATACTAAGCCTCAGCCAACAGTCTCCTATAGAGTGCCATAACAAAACCACAACTAGCTATCAAACAAGTACAAGGTAAAACAATACCAAGCCTGTGCTTTAGCTTGGTAGGTATAACATATGAAATCACCATAGTGAATATATGAGTAAACAGAGTCCTCAGACATGAAAAACCTTACCCTCGGGTAAATATAATCAAAACCCTCAGGTGATTGCCCTTAGGAATAATGAATATTGCGCTCAGGAATACGATATAATGCCCTCATGCGCAAAAGAAACTGCCCACATGCATAACATAAGTTACCCTCAGGCTAAACCAAACACTTTCCATCAGGCATAAGAAACACTTCCCTATTCCTTAAAAAGAAAATATGATGATCCCAACACATATGGAAGAAATTATAAATATTTTCCCTATAGAAAAATCAAATCATGATAAATCACAGCATACCCTTGTGTATCATGGCCAAACGGCTAAACAAGGGAAATGCACCCACGAGGTGGCCCTAGATCTAAGCAATGATCCTAAACATTAGGTCATAATTATCATCAGATTATCTATGCAATTATAGATATCAAAATTAATCTAGGCCTCAGCCCTAAGACACCCCAAACATGGGCGCGAAGCACAACAGTACATAAAAACCACATGACAATTCGAATTAAACATCAGAACACCTACCTTGAACTCCTCTGATCAATATATGTGAACGACGCCTTCCGAAACATCCGATAATTATGTAGATATGGGATAAACTAAAATGTTTTCAAACACAAATAACTTCCCCTCGGCAATGAAATGGAAGTAAGGGTTAAGAAAGAGTGAAGAACTCACCCACGCGGTTCAATCGAGACCGTCAGCGAAGGAATCCATGTTCCAGTGTGTGGTCGAGAGCTCCTCCAAGCTCCAACCTTCTCTAACAGTGCTCCAAATTCATCCAATTACTCCTCTATCGAATGAGTAGGATACTGCACGTTTTAAGTGATAAAAAAACTACACAGCGTGAAATCCCAAGTACACAGCGTGTACTTTTTATTTTCTCACTGTTCCTCTGGAGGATACTTTTCACCGTCACAATGTTCATCTGTTGACATGAGTACATGGCATGTATTTTTGAATAGACGTTGTGTACTGCCACTCAACTAGCATCTACTCTCATTGCATTATTATTAACCTTCTGACTGATTACACGGTGTGTAAATTTCAAGTAGACAGCGTGTAGTTAGTTTTTACACCCTTCAACACGGACTGGCCTACATGCCATGTGTACTCATCCCACAAGTACAATGTACATGGTGTGTTGAAAATTACATGGTGTGTACCCACTAAATTTGGTATTTCCCCCCATTTTATTTATATTCTAAAAAACACATAAGGAATGAGGAAAATAATAAACTCGTACCTCAAGAATAAGAATCAGTTTCTCACAATTTCATGGAACATCCATTAAACCTATATCAAGATCCTAATGTGTATCATTTATCTCACTAATGGAGTTACATAACAAATCCTTCACATGTACTAAAATATAATTTTGTACCAATGGATCATGTAACATACTATACTACTTGGAAGTACATTCTTATTTAATCTTTTTTTAAATCCCATAATATTGTGTATTTAAATTTTTAACTAGTGTATTAAGAATAATGGGGGTGTCGTGGGGGTTAGGGATATGAAATAAAGGAAAATAGGGGCATCTTGGGCATGTTTCATGGTTGGTGAATGATTAGTGTAAACCATGAAATGGGAGACGTCGAACCAAGTGACCATGGAGAGAGGCATTTAACACAGTTAACACGCATTATTTCAAATTTTATAGGATTCCCAGGTAATTGTGTGACTTGGACCCCTCATTGATAGATGGAGGATCCTATTTGGTGCATTTTTTTGAAAAATTGTGTGGCCAAACCATGCTCATTATTAAATGTGATAATTTACCATTTTTCCTCTTCATGATTTTAGGTGTTTCATTATATTTGCATCCTATTTCTTTCCCATATTTCCCTAGTGATGAACCAAACTACCCCAAGATTCCCAAGGATCAATCTCCTAAAATTATAATTCCTTTTTAGCACTTTTGGTTGTGAATTGATGATACGAGTGAGTCTAATCCTTATCTTGCTTCATGTTTTTTGGATTAGGGCTTGTGGTTTCTTTTATATTATTCTAAATCCCTAAATACCTCTTGTTTTGGTGGATATTATATTGGGGATTTATAGGGTGATTGAATCTATATCTATGTCTAATTTTCAATATGTGTTCATCTTTGGATTCGAGGTAGGGGTACACATGTCTTATCCTATAGTATTTTGGTTGTGTTATTGGGTACCTCTTATTGTACATTTGTTTCCATTATTATGATTTCATAAAATCATATTCTAAATGTTGAATTGAACCCATCATGGTTCATTTAGGATGCATTGTGGTTTATTACACTATTTCAGGGCCACCCATGGGGTGTGCCAAAATTCTTGTTCATGTAAAATTGTGATGTTAAGCATAAATGTGATTTGTGATAAACTAGAGACATTGAAGAAAATGTTGATAATTTAGTTGAGTTGAAATGGGAAAAATTATATTTCTATCTAGACCATCATAATGAAATAAGGCATTTTTTGGCATAATATGAAATGTGTTCAGTGTAAAAAAGTGATTGTATAATATGACTTATAAATTGTAATTCATGTGAAATGATGAAAAAGTAAAGTGGGTAAATTCTTGTTAGGTAATAAATGTTCTAAATAGGATAATATACCGTGGTTGATAAATATTGTTAATCCATGGGAAGTTGTTTAATATATATAATGGGTTAAATCATTATAATTGAAAATGGGTTAATTGGAATTTGAAATGTTAATGGTAAATGCATTAATGGGTTAGGGATTGATATTGATTTATATGTTAAATGATTATGAAATGTTAATATTATGTGTTAGATTTGGTTTGGATTTTGATATGGTATATGTGGTGAATGTATAAAGAATCATATGCACACAGCATGGTGGTATGTGGGGTATTGACTAGAGGTTCGACACCCACGGGTCGGGTTGGACAGTGGCCCTATACCCCACCACTAAAATGCATGGCCATGTGTGTTTGAATGTGGCTTTATGCCCCCAATAGTTGCATTGGATGAGAAAACATGGACTGAGGTTCCAAGGTAACTTTGCTATAATTGATTGTGAAATGGTTTCTTGATTGAGATATGGAGTTTTACTTATCCCCATATTTGTAGTAGTTGACCAGTAAAGATAGTAGTGGAATTAATGAAAATTTCTAACCCATGGAATAAATGGTCATATTAATTTAATGAATAATGTTAACTAATGGCACCAAAGTTATAATTTTTTACCTTGCATTTTATTCAGTGCTTTTGTTCACTATCATTTTATGATGGATATTTTTTTGACATAATTGGTGGTGGCCTACTGAGTTGTACTCACACCCTTCTCGGGTCACCATTAGGTACTCGAGATGATAACATGGTTATGGATCAAGAAAATAGAAACAACACTTTTCTAGCCAATTGATTGGGCTTAGGATGAACAGAGATGGGGATCATTGATTAGAGTCAGAAACCTTTATGATGATTGGGATGTCTGTTTTTTTGGTTTTCTAATCATTTATCACTATTATCATAACATGGAATGTTTATCATCTGGTTGAATTTGAAACCCAATTTGGGAAATGGGTGGTAATACATGTTTCTAGTTTATTTCATATGGTTTCATTTATTTCAAAAGTTATCTGTTGTGGATTAATATGGTAAATAGGGTAGAGTCTCCCCACATGATCTATTAGAGATTCGCTTCTACTAAGAAACATTTGATCCATGGGGAGGTGTGCTTGAGGTCATGTGGAATCCCATCTTGAGGTATCAGTTTAGTGGAATCCGAGTCAGTGGCATTTAAAATATAATCATAGTGTGTAGTTTATGAGCCTTATTATTTAGAAATGGTAGACCTGCATTTAGGAATTTTAGGGCCTTGGAAATGAGCTCATGAATGGGAGTAGCTAACTCATGTATGAGGGGTCACCCAAGTTACAAAGGTGGTAATTGTGGTTTTTAATGTTTGTTGTTATTATTTGATGATATTTAGCCATTAGATGATACACATATTGTGTGATATGACTATTTTATGATATTTTACCCATATCTATAATGGAATGATGTTGAGAATTATGGCTTCCTTATAGTATACATGGGGTATAAGAAACATAAATCATGATAGGCACTTAGGAGATGGGTATGTGGAACATAAGGAAGAGAATGAATTTCACTTCCTTCAAAATTTGAATAAAATAGTCTCTATTAAAGATGATAACAATAGTTAAAGGAAAATTCTATGAAATAATGTTTAAATAATAGGGTTATTTGGATGTTAGAAATGAGTTATAATTCTTGATTTTAAAAAGTTGGGAATTTATAAGGGTGTTTAAAATAGAAAAAAAATTATGTTGTGAGTGGGGAAATGTTTTTAAAAATGGGTCTAATGAAAGACATCTGATTATATAAAATTGTATTACCCCATGCAGACCATGACCTATGGTAGGGATATTCAAGGGTAGTGTTTTAAATGTGAATATTTCTTGTGGGTTATTGTATGGGAAATTGGTCATTTATGTCTAGTAAATATCCTTCTTTTGGGAAAATTGTATGTGTTTTATGATCTGTTTTTTGAGATGTATGTTGGGTACTATAGAGAAATATCTCTACAAAAGAAGTGATAGTAGGGAGGAAATGGATATCACTTAGAATTATCCTTCTGATGTGGAGTAGGTAACTCTATAGATTCGGTGTAATAGAGGATAAGAGATATTTTTTGATAACATTTTACATTTTATGAAATTGATCAAATGGGGCCCAAAGAGATTTTTTTCGACTATGGATGATCTAACATGGGAGTTTCAATTACAACACCCTTTGACTTTTGTAAAAGAGGGTAGACCTAGGGTAATCGAGTTCTAGATAGATTCCATCTATACGGTTCTTGACCACATAGAGACTCCTCCATAGAATAGAGTCAAAATGGTGGATTACATGTTCCAAGGATAGGAAAAAATCCACGGGGAAATCATAGTTCAGACTGAGTAAACAATGGAATGATGTGAAAGTGAATACAAGAATGGATTTTGGAATACTTCTATGAGAAGTCCTTGAGTTAGTGGATGGTTATAGAGTTTATTAGTTTGAACCGTGAGACTATGATAGTAATAGATTGTGCTAACTATTTTACATCCCTACAATTAAATATTCTGGTATGGAAATAGGATGAGGTATCTAAAACAAAATATTTCATTGATTGAATTAGACATGAGATTATATACCATGTGGATTTCATCTGGTTAAAGAGGTTTTCTAAAGTGGTGGATCATAACATTGATTTAAAAGTTAGCCTTTGGGGCCTACGGGTGGTGTATATCCATTCGTAATTTAATTATATAGAGGTATGGCTTCTGATTTTATTAAGTTATCCTTTGATATTTTTCAATATATAATTAGTGGATAGAGTGGTCATAGAAAGGACTGGTCTTTATAATTAGTGATCATGTTTTCTTCCATCTGTGCAATAGACTGGGGAATATGTGTGGTCAATTTCCTTGACCATCGGTTGAGTTCATAGCATATTCTATGTTTGGGAATATATAAAGGTGATAGAGGAATCCTCAGTAGAGGTGTACTCATGGAGATTCAAGGATGATATAGAGTGACAGAAGGGGGTTAGTTACACCATATTAGGTGTCCAGTTGGATTTTAACATGTTGTACTGGTTGAGGAGGTGAGCATGGTATATCTGCGTGTGAGAATCCATTCCAGTAGGGTTGTGCGATGTCATGACCTCAGATTAGTGCCCAGTGTAGAGGAATGGTCCAGCTTCATGTAGATCAATCTACACCTAGAGGTGGCGAGGCTAGACCATTGACTATTCAAGGTATGATCATTATATATCAATTTCTTTCTAGTTCTTTATTTAATACAAATGCCTCACATTCATTCATTTCTGCTCAGTTTGTGGTTGTTCTAATCAAATTTGTGGAATTTATGTGAGGGGTTATGTCAATTGATTACCCATTATTGGTTAAAGATAAGAGTATTACAAAATTTTACAGGTTGTTCTCTAATAGTTGGTGGGTATCATTACTTAGGGTACTTGATTGTACATTAGATGTTAGGTTTTGATCTGATTTAGGGAATGGATTGCTTAGTGTTGTACAAAGCATATATTTAAAATAACTTGAATAGGGAATACATAATATCTTTTGATGGAAAAATGTATGTCCATTAGGTAGAATGTGGTGTTTGGGAAAGCTGTGCAGGGATAATTATTCAATAGTTGTGAGAAATATCATCCCAAGTGGCTTATTACAGATGGTGTAGTATTAGAGCTTCCTATCATTCCTCCTATGGTGGATATATTTCAGGATCTTTTTCCTACATAAATATTAAGGTTTCTACCCATGATAGAAGTTGAGTTCATGATAGAGTTTCTTCTAGTATTAGAACTTGTTTTTATTCCCCCATACTAAATCACAACAAAGAACACTTGAAAAAAAAATGAAATTTAGGGAAATAGATAACAATGATTTCATTTGCCTATGTACATCAACATGGGGATCTCTAGTTTTGTTTTCTGAGAAGTATGATGGTTTTGTTAATTGTGTATTAAATATACAAAGTTGAATTAGATGACTATATAAACCGATACCCACTTCCTAGAATTGATTACTACTTTAACATGAAGATAGGGGCTTCACTATTTTCCAATATTGATATGATATTAGGATATCACCATTTAATGGTGTGGGATTTTTATATACCACAAACATCATTTGGAAGATGGCATGGGTTGTACAAATTGTGTGTCAAGCCTTTTAGGTTGACAAATGGACATGATGTTTTTATGGCCCTAATAAACTGAATAATTCACCCCTAAATGGATCAATTTTTTGTTTTATTTGATGATTAAATATTATGGTAATAGAAGTCTCGTGAATATTTGTATAAAAACCTTGACTTTATTATAAGTACAATAAAATAGAATAGGTGATACTCCATGGTATCCAAATGATATTTCTAGATTGATAGGGTGCATTTTATATGTCACATCATCTCTACGGAAGATGTTCCAGTAGACTTAGAGAAATATTAGGTAATTGTGTCTTGGGAGAAGCCTATAACAGTTTCTAGAGACTGAATTTTTCGTCGTTTGTCCAGATATTACTTGAGGCTAATTATAGAATTCCCCTGTTGGGATGTTCTACTATATAGCATGACCAAGAAAGAATTAAGGTTTGAGTGGTCTATGACTTGAAAGGATGTTTTCTATGAGTTATTGAAAGGGTAGAATGCATGACAAGTTCTGATATTACCCAAGACATGAATGAGGTGTAAATTATTCTATGATAATTAAAGCATTTTGATTGGGGTAATGCTGATGTAGAATGATCAGTTCATCAATTATATGTCACAATAGAGGAGGCCTAAAAAAAGAAACTACTCTATGCATGATTTTTTAATTAGATGCGGTGGTTTATGATATAATGTGTTGGAATAAATACTTATTGGGAGAGAATTTCATGGTATTCAATGATCATAAAATCCTAAAGTGCATCTTTTAATAGCATTATTAGATCCTTTGATTGTGAAGACGGATTGTGTACAAGAATCCTTTTGACTATGAGATGGTATATACATATGAATATGGGAAATGTGTTATCTATGATTTTATCCATAATACTCAAAATTAAAAAGTTCATGAATCATGTTCTGAGTGGAAGATGATATCATCATTTGATGAGATGCATATAGAAGTGAAGGATGGCCAGGGGAATATTTCCCTTTCATAAATGGAAGTTGATTCCATGATTCTGATCTAGATGAAGGGAAAACAACATGAAGATTCATAATGTTTGAATTTGAAGGAAAATCATAATGGTGGCCAGTCACCTTTTAGTTAAAACACTGGAGATGAAGTGATATATTATATTCATGTTTTGTATTTTTGTACCAATTTTAATGCGATAAGTTTATATGCATGACTTTAATGCATCGAATTGGAAAGCATATCCTGGATGAACCAAAATGAATCATGATATTTGGAGTCAATATTGGTGGCCAAGGATTAAGAAAGGGGATTCATGTTTCATGGCTTGATTCATTGCCTGCTGGTAGGTAAATTGTGGGAATCAATGATTGGGTGGATTCTTCCAAACATTTCCCATTTCAAACTGGAAAATTTGATGATGTCATGATGGATTTCATGGTTGGCCTCCTGAGGATTCCCTGAAAGAATGATGTGATCAGGGTAGTTGAAGATTGGTTGACTAAGGTTCCCCACTTCTTACTGATTCGATAGACATTCACCATTGACCAATTGGGTGAGTTATATGTTCTAGAGATACACTAGTTTTATAGGGTACAACATATTATTGTTATGGATCATGATATAAAATTTAAATTTTGTTTATAGAATATATTATAGTAGGCACATGGTACTCTTTTGGTTTTCTTTTATGGCTTTCCACACAATGATTTATAAGTGGTTGGACCTTACTATCCATGTGTTGGAGGATATGTTGAGGGCATGTGTCCCATATTTTAGTGGATCATGGGAAAATCACTTATCTATTGTAATGTTTTCGTATAAAAATAGTTACTATGCTAGTATTATTATTGAACTATATGAGGAGATCTATGGTTGACTATGTAGATATTTTATCCAACTTAATATGTGAAATCAAAGATGTTTGGGCCAAGTATCATGTATGAGACATCAAAAAGTGTTCAGTTGATTCAGAAAAATATAGAAATAGATCATAGTAGGTAGATGTTGTATGTAGATTAGAATGTTATACTTAGTGAGTTGTTTGTTCATGAACATGTGATTCTTTGGGTGTATCCAAGAATGGGTCACCTTCAGATTCAGAAACATGGCTATTCTATGCCCAAATATGTGGGGATATTTGAGACTGTGGAGAGGATCAGACTTGTGGAAAACTAATTGGGACTTCAATAGTGGTATAGTGGCTTGCATGAATTTTTTCAGATTTCATAGCTTCATTAGTATAATCTTGTCATGTATCAAGTGTTTTATTTTGAGTATATTGTGAAAGATGTATATCCTACCATTGAGAACCATCCAGTTTGTATTGTGGATCTTCTTGAGAAGTTTTTACAAGGAAATATTTCACCTTTGGATTAAGTTTTGTGGTAGCACAGAAATTTTACATAATAAATGAATGATAGAGGGTCATATATGTGGGCCTAGTTGCTAAATCACTATTTTTCTAGAGCACAATGATTCTTGGAAGAGCTTCTCAAGGACGATCGGTTATAATGTGGTAGTTTGTAAGATCTCATACATCATGGAGGTAGATTTTGTTGAATCATTGATTTGAATCATATTAATTTGGCTATTTAAATGTTTATCATGTGTATGAGGATTCTTGGAGGTGTTTCAAGGGTTCAGGACATGATAGGAAAGGGATACCGGGACATCTTGTGAATTTTTCAAGGTTAGAACGTAGTTAGTACATATCTTACAAGGGGTCAAATCAAAACTGTGAGACAATGGAAGGAGGCTTTTTTCACAGTTTGTGAACGGTTTGTCAAACTGTGTGGGATTCCATGTTATCCATGAAAACTTGGGATTCTCTTAGATAGATGTAAGAACATGGTTGGCGCACAGTTTGGATACAAATGTGGCCAAACCATAAACATCCTTAAAATTGATAATTTATCATTCTCCCCTCGTTATTTTAGGAGTTTCATCTAATTTTATTCCTTGTTCATACTCCTCAAACCCTACTGAAAAACTAGACATCCCCAATCTTCCCAATGATCAATATAAATTGATTCTAATCCATTTAGAGAGATGTTGGTATTGGATATAATCTTTGAATTAGTCAAAAGCTTCTCATGCTTTTATTTATTGGATTAGTGATAGTATTTTCATTCTTCTTATTTTGAAGACATTAACTCCTAATTTTCTGGTGGATCATAGGTTTGGCATTCAAAGGTTGATTGAATCCAAATCTATGTCTAATCATAAGGTTGTGTTTATCTTCTGATTCGAGGTAGGCTGTCTACAAGTTATATACCATAGTCATGAATTTTATTTGTGCATGTGTGGTCGTGTACTAGTTTCTTCTTGTTTTTCATTTTTTGAATTTATTATTATTTGCTAAAAATGTTAGATAAATGATGAATTGAACACCTAATGGACCATGTGGGAGGCATTGAGGTTGATTATATCAGTTTAGGGCCACCCCTAAGTGTTCCAAAAATCTAGATCATGGAAAATTATGATGTTAATCATAAAAGAGATTTTGTGGTGTTTTAGATCCATTTAAGAACATTTTGAAATGTTAGTTGAGTTGAAAATACAATATTGATAGTTGATTTCATACCAGGATAATGTAATAATGAATTGGTTAGCATAATATGAAATGGGTTGAGTGTAATAATGTTATTTATCTATGCGACTTACAATTTGTGCATCAAATTCATTAGTCTGATAATTCAATTGAAATGATGAACATTTAATGTTGATAAGTTTTTTTATAAATTAATAAATGTTTTAAATGGGATAAATTAGGTTAATTTATAAATTTGGTCTAATTCATGGTAAATTTTTGAATATAAATAATCGGTTTTGGTGTGAAAAGGGAAAATGGGATAAATGGTATATGAAATGTAAATAGTTAATGTGTTAATGGGTTAATAAATGATGTTGATTTATATGTAGAATGATTTTGAGATGTTAATTTTAGGTTTATTATTTTTTATGGTTAGTAATATGGTATATGTTCTGAATGGATAATTTAAAATATGCACATGTTAGGGGTGGGATGTGGGGTATTGATTTGAGGTTCTACGCCCACAGGTGGGGTTTGAATGAGGCTCTAAACCCCACCCCTAGAATGCATGTGTTAGGGAGTCATACTGAGGCTATATTTCGATACCGGTTTCATTAGATGAGACTTCTCAGATTATATCTCCATGTTATGTGTGATGTAATATCTTTTTAAATGGTTTCCCTAGTGATATAAGGAGTTTGACTTATCCCCTTATGCATATTGGTAGACAGGTATGAACCGTAGTGAAAATAATTAAAATCCCTTACCCATGGAATAAATGATGATATGGTTTAAGTGAATATTGTTATTTAATAGAACCCATGTTTTCTTTTACATAACTTTCTTTTTATTTAGTACATTCATGAACTAACTATTTAGACCCAATATTATTGTAGAAAATGTTGGGGGTGGCCAATTGAGTTGTACTCACACCCAACATAGGCTGGCATTGGGTACCTGAGAATCTTTCATGGATGTAGGTTAGGACATGGGAAAATGCCTTATGTTAGGGAGCTTATGGATGTGGATGCAGACATTGAGTCAAGAACCATTGTGTGGATGGGTTTTTGTCTGTATTTTGGGGTTTTCAAGTTTTTAATTGTTAGAATAATATATAATATTTTTTTTGTGGTTTGTATCTTTTTTGGGAAATGATTTGTAATTCATTTTTTTGTTTATTTCTTATGGATTCCTTTTTTTCATATTATATCATTTGGGGATTAATCAGGTGAAGTGGGAATAGTCACCCCAAGTAGTCTATTATAAACATTATTGTAGTTGGAAACCTCTATCATATGGGGAGGTGATCTTGAGTTCATGTGGTGACCCATCGCAGTGAACCAGTTAAGAGGAGTTTGAGTTGAGACATTATAGATCATGACATTTAAAATGACTAATAATTTTTAAATATCATTAATCATAGTGATAAATTACTATTGAACAAGCCTACTCACTTGGTTAAAGATCAATAATGAAATAGAAATTTTAGGAAAATAAATGGGAAATTGAGGATGTAATTTAGTAGATATATCCTAATTTTTTGAATCATAGGGATATAATTTTTTGGTATAAATTTAATTTCATGGGGATATAATGAAACAACCCAATATTTTAAAGGAATTTCCTTTGAAATAAACATGAATTATTTTCTAGCATTCTTCTAATGAATCACAAATTCTAAATGATCTATGAAATAGTACATCATTTTAAAATATTCATTGGATTAGTGGGTATAA
Source organism: Viscum album (assembly GCA_963277665.1). Lineage (NCBI taxonomy): Eukaryota > Viridiplantae > Streptophyta > Magnoliopsida > Santalales > Viscaceae > Viscum > Viscum album. The sequence continues at coordinate 862,483,194 of OY728151.1, forward strand.
AAATTATTAAACACATTATAAATATATATATATATAATGGTTTATTTTGATAAAAATATAGTCCTAATTGCTCAATTTCAAAAAAAATCTTTTAATTATTCAGAGACCTATTTCTGAAGAAATGTATATTGAATATTTTATGTATTACTATTTAATAAAGTATACTAGTATATATTAAAAATTAATTTTAATGAAATTTATTTTAAATTTATTTAAAAATTCATACATTAGATATCTAATGTTTATGAATGAATATAAATTCATTTAATGTTAAAGAGAATTATTTTTCATAATTCTGACTTTATGTGTGCAATGGGTTTTCACCAAAAAGACTTAAACATATTTTTATAAATCAATTATTTTAATTAAAAATTTAGATTATATATTCAATTAAATATTTTAAAATTCATTTTATTATTTTTAGTAGAAATGGAGTGAATGTAAATGCAGTTTTGAGCTAAAAAATTATTTTTTCTAAAAACGTGTTTTCATTTCATTTTGTGCACATAATTAAAAATTATTTTTTTCTTATTAGAGAAATATTAATTTTATAAAGTTGTTTACATATTTTAAATAATTATTTTAATATTTTTTAATGAGTCCAAAATCATTTTTTAGGATAATGAATAGTAAAAATAATAAAAAAATTATTACCTTGTTTAAGTATAAATTATGATTATAGAGGGATTTCACCAACAGATAAGGGTATTATTTCATCATAAACTCTTCTAATGATTATTATTTATTGATATATAAAACCAGTATTTTCCATAAATTATTTTTCTTGTTCATTTGTATCTACTTTGACATGAAAATGATAGTATATTATGTAAATCCCTTAAGTAATTACATGTTTGTCCTCTACCTCACTTATAAAAGAGAACCTCCTCTCCACCCGTATTCAGGAATTTTGAGCCTTATATAACATCCAAACCCTCCAAAAAACTTTATGTATTCCATAAATTTCTCCAATATCCCATGTTATTATCCTACGAATAATCATTCTATGATTAATATGTACATCGAATGAGGTCTCTTAATGAAAATGTATAAATATTAACAGAGCTCTTTCATTATTATTTCATCTTCAAAAATATGTAAACATGTTGTATTCCTTATAACATGATTAATCTAGTCTAATAAATATAATTAGATGTTGTTTTAAATATTTAATAACTACATTTCACTTCTTCTTGGTGAAATGAGAATTGAAAGTGTCACTCATGCATACATGTAGGCTACCTCCTCCACATAGCGATATGATTCATTTTAAATCACCATATAACATGGTTTATTATTATGATGGATTTAATAATTATATAATATATTAATAAAAAATGTTCTTATATATTTATTAAATATTCTCTACCTACTTACCTTCTCATCTGTTGGAAAATGACATTGTCGATTTTCTGTACATGTGGACAACCACCTCCAAGTAGCGACATTTTTCTTTTATGATTTATGATCTACATGGATTGTAAGAAGGATAGACTAAATGAATATATATTAAATTTATGATATAATAATTATACATTAATGTTTATTTATAAATTTCCTCTCTTTCATTCGATCTATCGAAAAGTTAAAACATCACATGTGCATACATATAGACTATTATCTCCACGAAGTGTTGTAATTAATTTTTCATCGTAGATTAATATTAATGGTTATAAAAATATATTTATTGAATAAATAAGACACACAATTCATGATTAATTTTATGTATATGATGAAACATTGACCAATTTTCAAGGAATAGAACTATTGAATTCAAACTTACCTGTAAAACACACAATTTCACTAAAATGTTTTTTTAAATAATGAAATTTTTAATAAAAGGATAATTAGAAATTATAATGTAATTATAAATAGAATTATATATATATAGTGTTGTAATATATCAATATATTAATTTATATTTATTATATGGGATGATTCAATGCATATGATGTGGGATGAGACTTCAGGTAAGGGTTTATATTAAAATCTCATTTCATTTCAGGATTATCAGTACTGAATATCCATTAAGGGAAATTATATAGTTATTATACATCAAACCCAATTTAGTTTTTTCCTTCTATATTTATTCGAGGACGTTTTATGTATTAGAATCATTTTCCTTACTTTGGTACTTAAATTGATACATAAAATATCTTTAATGAAATGTTGTAATTATTTCCTTTTTGGAAATAAAAATTATTTGTTCCATATTTATTCCCTTCAAAAAATCTGAAATTATTTACCTATATTTGAAATGTTTTAAATTTTTCATTTTCATTGCCTTTTAATTTAATTAAAATTTTCTAATAGGATTTTTATAAAAAGAGATTTTTGAATAATTTCTATTTTTATTTTTACAAAATTGTACTAAATAATGTTTTCTAAAATGTATAAAATATAAATATTTTTTTAAACCATATTTATATATAGTTTATATGAATCCTAATTTATATTATTCCTTGGTTATCTTTATATAAAATAATTTTATTAGTATTATGATAATGTTTACTTAAAATTGTAAAAAAGGACCACTTTCTCACATTTTTGAATAATGGATTGAATATTCCTTTAATGTGATTTATCATCAATTACAACTTATATTATGGATGGTTATTTTTCATTGGTGATATGATCCTATGAAAATATAATCTTTTTTATCATGATTTATTATAATGATGATGATTTAAGGATGAGTCTATGAATCAAAATTTTTTCGAACAGGTTTATTGAGTTATAATGAAACCATTATGAACCCCATTTACTTTTCATGGGTTATTATATGATTTAATTATTTAATATTAATGAAAATAATTACCTTAATACATGTAATTATATGATTAATTCATTACTGTTTTATTAACTTGTCACAAAAATATGTATGATTTTCATTATCTGACAAATGTTCCAATAATTATATAACCCTGTAAAGAATTATTTAAATAATTATATGTCATAAGATAATGAATACAAAAATACGGGATTAAACATTATTCAATAAGAGAATATTTCTAATAATACAGTTCTGGGACAGAAACATCCATAACTTAATGATGTAATGTGAAGTGAACCCAATTCATTATGATAGTATTGGAAGTGATCCTTGAATAAGAAGATGATTTCCAAATATTATGTATATGAAACAAACATATAGTTTATGTATATGATATATTATCATGGATTGTGATTGGTTATTGATGTTTCCAAACTCTTATGTCTTCTTTATTTTTATTTAAGATTATTTATTCCATAATTGTCGACTAATGATATTCGACTGATTGGGTATAACATTCCAAATTTGGTAGAATGTTATCATAAGATGATGATTATATTATAATCTCATGTGATCATTTATTGATATCACATATGATTACCCTTTAGGAGAATATGATATCACCCTTTCTTATGTTTCCATCACCCCCTGGTTACAATGAAATGCAATAATAAATAAATGCCTTTGATGAGTTCTATGAGATAAGAAACTTTTGGGAAATGTTGAAGATATTTTTTTCGAAGAAATTTATTATGTAAATAGATTCAAAAAAACCTAAACCATTACAAAGATTGGGCATTTATTGTTGTGATTTTTTATGAAAATAAATCTAAAATTATTCAAAACATATATATGAAATTATCAGTTCCACTTAATATGTGATTTCTAAGATTGATAAAACATGATCATGTTATAAATGCTTATATTTGTGATTATGGATAACATGTATTTTTTTATGATATCTAAATGAACATTGTGTTTGTAGTAAGTTTATTTTTATGTGTTCCATTTTTTAAAATTTCATATTGGTTTGAGTGATCTAAATGATTTAAAAATAGAAATTCACTTGGTATAGAAGGGTTTTAAAAGGTTTTAAGTGGAATTTTATTTCTAATGGGATTTTTAAAGACGTGTCTTTATGAAATTGATATTTTTGATGACTTGTATTTCACTGAGATTTTAAAATTGGATGAATAGAATTTGGATCTTCAAAAATTATTTCAATCCAACATGTGGTGAACTCTATAGAGTTTTGAAATTTATTAAATTGTTTAAAATAAATAAAAAATGTAGTTTTTTATCATAGTTTTTTTATAATATGGGGTATTTTTATTTGGATTGTTTAAAATGGGTTAGAATTTTGTTTCCCAAAATTTCATGGTTCAATATGTTCTTTTTAATATGATTTTCAAAAATGTTTAAACATATCAGCATACAGAGATAAAATTTTGTGGGTCCCATTTCACACTTTTAAATACAGGTTTTTATAATATTTTTATAATATATTCATGAATGAATATTTTATTTATGTGTTGATAAAAATTGTAGTCGTAAATCATTCATTAATTTTTTTTTCTTAAAGTGAATTTTGGTGGAAGGATATGTTTAATTTTTTTTGGAGTTGCACTGAGTTATGAATTTTCATATGTGTGATTTAGTGAATAGGTTCATTTAATGGATGAGATTGAAAGTGGTTGGATATTTTAGCTTGGTGATTTTTTTAGTGATAGATACTTGAAAGGAGTCATTTGCTTGTCCTGTTACCATGTGATTGTTGTGTCACTCTTAGTGAATTGAGTAGATTGGGGTTAGAAAAATTATATGGTTGTGATAACCTGATGTGTAATATGAACCCCATCAGTGGTAGAGTTAGTGGGGGTGTTATTTTGGTGGAGACCGGTAGATTATATGGGTTTATTTGTGTGGTCAATGTAGACTATTGATATGTGGATATAGATGTTATAATTGAAATACTAATAGTATAATAAATATGTTTCGGCTCAACAACCACTGGTATTGTATTAATTACTAAGGTGACTATGTTTTTCAGGCTTAATCAGTCACGAGAGTGGATTTTTTTTCATATCTTCAGTTGAAAGTAAGTGGGATGTTCTAACGATTACTGAGAGGTACAGTTTGTCCTAGGTCAAGTAGAATATAATTTTTTATTCCAGCCAATATTAGACTTAGCATCTTGATTTCAAATCTAGTGTACTTATCATAATTTTTTAATATATAAGATTATAATGGACATGTATGTAGTTTGGAGATAATTTTTTTAATGAATATTAAGGTTTACTAACTAAATTTTTTCTATTTGTATTATTTCATAGTGAGAACCAATTGATCATTTAGGGAATTATTATTCTTGGTAGAATCTTAAAGAATGTTAGTATGGGTATGATGGAATTTTTTATCACATAGTTTTAGCTTGGAATCCAATGAGAATTCTTGAAATTAGACAAGGCCATTGTGTTTCTCTTAGAGTAACAATGATTGTATGGGGAATAATTTCCAAAAGCATGGTAAGAGATGGCATGATGTAAGAGTATGATGATATACAGTTGTATATTTGGGTTACAAGGATCAAGAAACCTCCGGTTTTCTGAATAGTCATTAGATAATATCCATTGATTGATTTCATGAAATTTCCACACTATGTTGATGGGTGGTATCTTTGATATCGTTATATGGGTTTGGAGTGTCTTGGATCAATAGTTCCTTTAATAACTTCTCTAAGAGTAAACATGTTGTGAATATTCAGATGAATTTTGGTGTGTTTTTATAAATTAATTTAATGGGGTACCATATTATTTTCAAAAAACTTGTTACATGATGATTAATAAGTGTATAAAAACCGTGATTTTTTTCGATAAATCTACTTATGAGTAGTTTGGATACGTAAAAAGGATTGTGTTAGTGATGGAAAATTTGATGTAAAAAATATGACATTTATGTGGCTAAGTTTCCTTCATTAATGGTGGGTTAAGGAGAAGACAACTATGAATGTAGTATTTTGGAATGCTAAAGCTTATAGGTTCCACTATGACTGAGTTGTGGTTCATTTCATCAAATCCATGGGATGTGTACGATAAAAATTTGGAAATACTATTCCAATTTATCATCTCTCCTTGGATAGTGCTCTCAGTACCTTTGGTAATATTCTCTGAATAGTTTGAATCAAAATACTCAATGTTTACTTCCTTGCATAATCTTTTTTGGGTTTATAACGAAATATTTTGTAAGGTGAACCCCCATGTAATTATAATCATAAGTATAAGGACTTTAGAAAAGTGGTAGTCTATGATCTATATTTTATTAAAACACATAGATGGTGACCTTATGTGAACAAACAGGTATATTTCCATATCTAGTGGACTAATATTGAGGTTACCAATAATTTTAGAGTTTGACATTAGATTAGAACAGGAAAAATTGAGTTTTTGGTTCTCAATTAGATACCATAATAGATGGGTTACTGATAGATGTGGAGGAGAGTAGTGAATATGTCTTTTAATGGATGGAGGACCATTTATAAAACCTATAGAAATTCCATGATGATGTATATGGGGATTGGTTAATTGGAATTATTCATCGACGTATGACTGATTCTTGACTCAATTCCTCTATGAGGATGTGAATAATTTACTCTAATTAATGGCGTTGTAGGTTGGTGAGACAAACAGTTTTTCAAAAGAATTATATATGACCTATCATGGTCTAATAGTTTTACTGATGGAAGTATATTTTTGGATGCCTTTATGGATTCCTAGTTCAATGAGATGGTATAAAAAATAAGTATTGCTCGGTTTTTGTGCATGAATACCATATAATATTTTTAGATGCTGATCGGACCAAGTAAGTTTATAAAAGTTCAAAGTGATGGAGTGGTTTCTAGGTTAGAATATCGAGTCCTTTAGTTGTTAAATTATGTTGGGTTATGTGATTATGAATTATATTTTTTTTAATGCTTATGAGTATCAGTTTTTAGATGACAGTAGGATATGTTTGTGTTTGTGTTACGATAATTATAGAATTTCAAAGTTCATGCCGGGATGGAATGTTTTTAAACCTAAACCATGGGTATAGGAGGATGTATTTTTGTTTACATAAGTATCTGAGTGGAATTGGTAGATAATAGATATTTTTTTAGGGTATCAATTAATGATGATCAATAATGAAATTCTCACACTAGACTATAGGTTAAATCTTAGTTTGTTAAATGAACTTGAAAATGGATGTTTGCAAATTTAGTGACATCATTCACGAGATAAATCATGTGAAAACATAAAAAATCATCCTTTGGAAATCGAATCATTGGAAGGTAAGTAATTGTGGAACTATGTATCATTGGAATGAGTAGGAACCATTGTATGGGTTGTCATTAAAAAATATGACCAGTCACTAGTTATTTGGATGATATTAGTCCAAGGAACGTCCACGTGGGTGTACATTGTAAAAAATTGGATGGGTACCACTCAGTTAATCTAGTGTACTTGTTTAGATAAATAATGTTGAACTTTATAGTTTCTCTATGATTGACTATGTTTTCATATTAAAATCACCTTGATTGGAGAACCAATGACTGTGAAGGTGGGGAAAAATTGGCATCAAAATTTGTGGTACCATTCGATATAGTAGAATTGATTTGGATAGTGGTTTAACAATTGGATATTCCTCCATGACATCAAGGTATACATGAATTGTGCCATGTTTATTATATTATAAATATTTTCAATATCCTTATTATAAGATTTGGTAATGATGAAATTGATTTGGAGGAAAATATGATTCTTAATTAACATTTTAAATGAATTATTGATCAAAGAAAAAAAGGTATTATGTTGTAACATCATGCCTCTTGATTTATTTTTTATGGTAAAATATATGTATTCAAAAATTGTATGGGTGTGAGGGTTATATTTCGAGGATCTTAGTCTATATTTCTTTGTGTTAGATCTCTAGATACACTTCTTATGGTTGAAAATTACATAAAGGGGGATATTGTAACAACATAGACAATATAGGTGTATGAAACCTTATTTTAGCCATTATTTAAATTATATTATGTTTTGATTTTTTGGGGTGTTTTAATGTGTATATTTTGTGTTGTTTTGGATTGATTTAGAATCTTTTATAGTAGATCATTGTTTGAGAATGGTTTAGGGAAACATTGTGGGTTTCCTAAAAAAATTATAGTCTATTGGATCAAAGAAGATAATTTTTCATGGTAAGGGCTAACTATATGAAATTACATAGGTAATTCTATAGCTTGGAATATAATAGAAGTAGCAGTTGGTGTATATTTTTCCTAACAACATGGCCAAACCATGTGGGTTCCCTGAAGATGCTTTGACCATCTCATTATTAGCACACAATTTGGAAAACAATTTGACCAAACCATAAAATATATATTAATTTATAAAAAATAAAAAAATATCTAAAATCCACCATGAAACCAATTATTAATCTACCTACTCCAAGTGATCATAAAACAATGTGAATTTTTATGGTGAATTACATCCCTCAATAGAGAAATTACAATAGATCAAGAGATGCCAGTCCATGGTATTTCAATGTATGTGATTGTATATACCATGTTCTTTTTGTTATTTATAAATCATCTCTATTATCCTTTAATATGACCCAATATTAAAACCATCATGGTAAGATCTATAAATTAAAAAATTATATAATTTTTTCCCTTCTATATTTCTGAGGAATGGAAGGGTGAAATTCTTGTTGCCTTGATCATTCTTGTATTCATCAAGATTTTTTCATAATGTTGGATCTCAATGGTTAATTATAAACCAATCCTAGAACTTTACAGGGTATTTTATATATATATATTCACTCTTGGGTTATCATGTTGTGGTTTCATGTAGTTTCATGTGATTATTGATGTTTGATATTGATTTAGGTGGAAAAAACCTGACGTTGGGATTTGATACGATTATTGTTGGAAGTTCATTACCATTTAACAAGAATTGTATATAATTTTATGATACTAAATAATTTTTTTGTGTAATCTCTGAGACCTCTCATTTTATAACTTTTGTGTTTGTATCCTATGAGAAAACATTTGATATAAAATATGTATATATAGCTCTATACATTATTTACTGTGACTTGTATATATATATATATATATATCTTTTAAACTTAGTCCATATAGTATTAGAGTTATTGGTGGACCCATCAAGGCTTTCATAATTTATTATAGGTAGAGAATATTTGATTTGAAACACGATGATTATGGTAGGATCTTGAAAAATAGATGGAATGGAATTATAGCATTGAGGTCTGACCTAAGACTATAAGTAGGAATGAAAACCTAGTGTCATTTAGTAAGAAAATTAGTGTGGTGTGAAACACTTTTGGAATAACCTAAGGCATTATGGGATCCTAATATGCTTTGTGGCTTATGTTGGACGTGTGTCTAGATATAAAATTCATGGAAACTATAAATAACTCTTCTTATAACATGGAGCTAAAGACGGTGGGGTTGAGGATTATACTATCTTGGTGATAGCATGAGGACCTGACATGTGATTGGTTAATAATCAATTTAACTTTTGTCATTAAATACACATTATAAAAATGATGTATATATTTTAATGATACATTGGTGGTGTCCTACTTGGATTTATACTCATGATTTTCTTGGGAATCAAGGAGTGCATGTACACTCTTTTGAAATAGATTTCAAATAATCCTAGTGGGCCTACATAAGGATGTTTTACTAGAGGAGATGGTAGGTTGAGGTGATTTCAATATAGACTCCAAGAAACACATTGAGATTCTTATATATTTATTTATTGTTTCCTTGCTTATTACTTAAATATCATCCATGTGTGTTTATTCGTTTCTTATTAGATAAACTAGTTATTATATTCTAAATTTTTATTTCATTGGATGATGTTATATTTATATGATCTTCCACTTCATTATAATTTTTTTATTTACTAATATTAGTGTCTTTCTATTATGTACTATATGTTTTATTTATTACCAAGACAATTGTCTCCCCATGGTTCCACATAGGGCCTAAAAGTTATCCTAAAAAATATATAAATAAGGAGTCTCTATTGTGGTCATGTGACAATTCATCCAAGACCTGGTGATTCGGGTCAGGGCATAACAATTTGTTGAATTTTATTCATTAAAGTCTTCACAACACGTATTTAATCATTCTATGTGTGCAATTTTACATTCCTGAATAAATTTAAACTATTTATATTTATATCACAACATAATATTCTTCAACAGAAAATACTAAAAAAACCTGTCTTGAATAATATATTAATAAAAAAGAATTGTTACATTTCAATCTATAATAAATGTTTATCATCATTTGAAAATGTATTAATATTTTCCAAGAAAAATAATTTCACTCATGTGTGACACTTTAAAGTAAATTACTTGGCCATTATTAAAACATTTATAATAATCAATAACTTTATAGTTATTCATACATGAGAACAACTTACTCTTAAATTTCATCTATACTGTTTGAAGTAATAGTACAGAGCCTCTAATTAAACCAACAAGAAAATGGAAGATTTAATATTATACAACACAACTACCTTTTGATATTTTATAGATCCTATGTTACACATACTATGTTTTTTTTACTCTTCCACATAATCTAACTTATTTCCAGCATACTATTTTATAGAATTAGGCAAATCTATGTATACCCAATACATTTTAAAAACATAAAAAAATTTCAATCCTCCTGAAAAACATTTCAATAGTGTCTTTAAATTGATTGATAATTTTAAACATATCAAGTTACCTAAAATCATCATTATATAACATTATTATCACGTACAATCTATTTCAAATAATATATTATATTTTTAATTTTTTACTATTTAATTAAACTAAAAAATAATTATTTTAATAATTAATCAACTAACACAATTTGTTTAACTCTTTTTTTAACTCATCCAATGATTCCAAAATGGATTGTCATGTAAATACGGTACCATTATTAACATAAAAAAGATATTTATAAAATAACATAACTATAATCAAAACCAAATTTATAAAGAAATAGAATCACGAATAAATTATCTTGATCATCAATATTAGAAAAATAGGATCAACGCAACATACCTGTTGTCCGCAACTCAACCAAAAAACATAAAAAAACTATATTTGATTGGAAATGGATTTTGTTCACTAGGAACAACAAATATGTAAATTATAACACTATAATATTCATGGTGTTCAATATTAATTAATATTTTATCATATCATTAGTTTTCTCCAATGTGAAAATGAATATGATAATTACCATGGAGCAATTATCACACTACGATGTCATACAACATCCCCCATATGATAATAACATTAAAGTTCTATGACCATATTATTTAACACATGGATTTATCTAGAGTAGATCATATAATGTGAAATATATGATAAATTATAGCAGTTGTAGGGGGAATATATTGAATTGATACTTCTTCTCATGGAGATCCTCCTTAGAAATATCAATAATGGATATTACGATAACATGACCCTTTGGTAGGAAACTAAAATATATATATATACATGTGTGTGTGTGTGTGTTTCATTGGATGATCCTATCTATAAACATGTGTAATAGTACTTATACAATAATATTTTTATTACATCATATCATTAGTAACATACAATGATTTATTAATTAAAACTATGATGATATTTTCCTGAGAAATGTTAGGATATGTTGCCTGTGTCATTATTGGTATCACATTACTGAATAGTGATTGGAATTTTTTTCCTTTAAATTATATAATGATCATTAATATATCAGACCCATCGATTTGAATTGAACTACCTTCTTAAGTGAATAGATATGGTGACATATTAGAAAGTTTTCTTCTAAAATTTATCAGAAAGATACATCAATATCATCTGTTGATGATACCAGTTTGAAACCATCTTGATTGGATATATTGAAATAAATTTATTATATTACACAATATATTCTCTGATGTTGTTATTATCAATGTGGATTTTATTTTTTTATTTTTGGGTTCCTAAGAATCTTTCATGAAACTAACAATTTACTTTTTGAGTGGAATTTTCTAATTCCACTATGAAAGAGGGTTAGAGGGTCACACACTGATTGAATATAGAACCTTAGTTATGTTTTATGTGATTTTAATTTGTTAAAAAATATTATTCTCATTCATAGATTAATGACTATTCATTTTGAGTTGATTTAAAATTTTCAGTCACAAGATATTTGGGATTGTATATATATTAAGGTTTAATATTTAATTATTATTTATTTTATATTAAATTAAATATTACATTTATTCATTTACCAGTACATAATGAGGTGATATTTTATTCTTTAAATAAACTATCGTTGACTAAGTTCTTCTAAGTATTGAAGAGGATTGGAGGACCTAATTTAATCGTCTAGTGATATTTGATATATTAAATATTATTTGAATAAAAATTAACTTATTTCTTCAAGTAGATAGTATTTATTTAACCTATTATACTAGTGAATCACAAGTAAATAATAATATTAGTATAATTATTTGGACATGTGGAAGGAAAGGGACTAATAGAATAAAAATGAACCATGTGAAATTATTAATTCTCTAACCCTATCTCACTATAAATACGATTGAATAATTCTTAACCCTGATGGTTTTTGTGAATAATAAACTCTTGAGAGAATTATTTCAATCCCTAGAGATCCCTTTATCTATAATTCTCTCAAGAACAAAGATAAATATCCTTCCACCAATAGAGTGGTTCTATATCACCTCAAAGGATTCTTCATTGATCAAGATTAATCAAGAAATGAGTTAGAACCATATATGATATTTCCTAGAGGATTATATGGAGATGGTTCATGGTTTGATGATCATTTTTCGATAACCACTTAAGGGAAACTACCCTTGATTCTTCTCATATAATGATAGTACGATAAGAGTTTTTTATCAAATATTCAACAAAAAAAAACAATTCCATCCATATGAAATTATAAATCTTGTCTCAAATTTGTTATAATTTATATATGATGATATTGTTTCATGTATTATTGTGCTGTTATTTCATCTTGTTTTATGGAGAAATATAAATGCTAATTGGAAGAAAATATTATTAGGCATGGGCCTAACCACTTCTACTATGCCCTAGAACCTTATAATAGTATTGGAGTGGTGACATAATAATTTATAATTGAATATAATTTGTGATGTTTTTTAAAATATTTTTATTATTTTTTGACAAGTTAATTTTCATAAATAATGAATTTTTAAATCATTTGAATAATGTTTGATATGAAACTTTGTTAATGATATTTCGTGATAATTTTACTAGATGTTTCTTAAAAAATTATTTTTAAGTTTCTAGGAAATAAGAAAGTATTAAGGATTACATAAAATTGTTAAAGAACTTTCCAACTAATTTATATGATGTTTTCTGTTTGTTAACATTTAAAAATATCACTCAAAACCTCATGATCCCATATTTTGAGAAGATGGAGAGATAATGTTTTCTGAAATTGAATTTTTCTATAATGTTTTTTCTGTTTCTAAGCATGCATTCAAAATTTAGAGTTTTTAATAAAGGATATTAATAATAATTTGATGGATTTTGTATAGAGTAATTAGGAATTTGAGTGAAAAAGTTTCAATCGATGATTTTCCCAACATACCAAGTGAAAATTACCATAATGATCCTTTTTTGTAGAGTTCTTTTAAGATGATTTATAGATAGTCCCCATCTTTTAAAGATTATATAAAGGGGAATGTAGTTTAACTGACCCATTTTTTAAAAAAAGAACATAATTTTATAGATTTTGAGTCCTTATTCGAACAATTTCTATATAGTCTGACAATTTTCTTCATACATAAAAAATAAATAATATCAAAAATTGAAAATTAATTTTCACTGAAAAAATATAATCTATTGGATTTTTATTACTGAATTTGTTTGTATTTTAAAAACATAAAGGAAAAAATATTATATATAAATTATGATATGAATATATATGAAGATAAAAATGGGGAAAATTAAAATAAGTTTAAGGAAATGATTTGTGTTGAAAATTGTTTGTTATTACTAATGTCTTTAGATGTTTTAACATGTAGTCAACTATCATTAGTGAATCAAAAAAAATTAAAATGTTTTTATTGTGATTTTTTAATATATTGAGAGTAATGGATAGAGACAAACTATGTTTTTCGTTTGATATTATATATGAATGTTGAACTAACATGTTTGTTTACATGTAAATTAATATTTTATGTTTCTATGTTATGAGGTATATTGCTCCATTACATAGAAGATAATCAAACAAGACATAGGAAAATCATTACCTTTATTACAATATGAACTATTCTATAGATTCATTATAGTTTTTTTATTGGTATGAATATTAGTGAGTGATAACTAGATAAATAAAAGTTTAAAATCAAATAATTATCATCCGAAAAACGTTTCCAAAAAACATTTTATAAATAAATTCTTATAGGAACCTTAATAATGATAAAAAATATAATGGTAATGAATTTGTTCTTTTAAGTGGTTTGTTACCATAGAATGAAAATATTGTTATAAAAAATATATATTTGAGTTTAATATGTTTTGAGAAATTTTTTAATTAAGTGAATAATTAATGTAGATTTGGGAAGACTTCAAAATACATGTTATGATATTAGAAAGTGAAATTGAAGGGGGTTTCATAAATTTTTAATTTTGATAGAACCTATAGATAATAGAACAGACCTATTTAGTACATTACTTTGTGAAAGTATATTTTTTGAGGTGTTCTGGGAGGTCAAATTGACTTATTTTGACACTTTTCCAAAAAAATTGTTTTTTGAACAGTGTCTCTAGAATTGTAGCTTGTTCCAATGGTAGATTGTTCCAGTGGTAGATTTTTCCAACCATAGCATGTTTCATTGGTATCTCATTCCAAGGTTATAACTTTACAACAGTAGCTCATTCCAATATTAGATTGTTCCAATGTTACCATGTTCCAATGGTAGCTCAATCCAATTGTAGCTCATTCCCATTGTAGCTCATTCCAATAGTGAATCACGAACTGTTACTTGGAACAGTGACTCATCGAATGGTAGCTCACCTAATGGTGACTTGTTGAATGGTGACTCATCTAATGGTGACTCTTCGAGTAGTGACTCATCCATTGGTGACTCGCTAAGTGGTATCTCTTTGAATGATGATTCATCCAATGTTGACTCATCCAATAGTGAATCGTGAATAGTGTTTCCAACTTCCTACAATTTATACCCTTTAAAATTATCTTTTACATGTATCACATTCATAGACTTTTTTACAGGATATATAGCCAATCAAAATCCCATAACTCCTATTAAAATGTTTCTACGGGTTTGGGTGTGTTTACATGATCAAAATGCATAAGTTGACGAGATCCTTATTTAACGGGAAATATAAATTGTATTGTAAACTGGTACTCCATATAGATTTTCTAAAAAGATATGATATCTTCAGTGCTCATTATTATTTCTTGTATTCCCTAGTATGGGATTCCCTATGTTCATCCTCCCATAGGATTCATGGAAACGTAGATCAATCCTTAGATCGTGTTCCCTTAGAGTACTATGTTACATGCCCACCCCCTGTTTTAGGGAAACCAAGAAGTTTCCACTAGTCTTCAGAATATCATATGTTCTAATTCTAGTATACTAGATTCTTCAATCAGTTTCCTCATGTTTCTCCTTACTATTTTATGGAATGTGATCTCCATATTTCAAATGTATATTTCTTGTTTGTTGGTTGGTGTAGTGGTGTTGTGGCATCCTTGGGTGGATGCAGTCATTGTGGGAGAGGTGATCAGGATCCATTTTTTTACTATTTCTCTTCCGGATAATGTTAGAAACCTTTTGTGGAATGACATTCATGGCCTCTCTATTTTATTAATGTGTACTCATATAGTTAGTGTGATTTATCCCACTGGATCACAATGAAATCGGTATAGAAATTAATTGAACCAGATTGAATAATGGGAATCAATTTTATGTAATTGATTTATATAATGATAATGGTTTGCATCATGATTTGGTAGATAGTGTGATATATATTCTTTTCTTGGTTACATTTTAATTCTTGATGGAAATTGTTATAGAATGTAAATCCATAAGTAATTGATATTTAATTGGATAAATATTTAAAGAGGCATGACAATGAATAGGGTTGTTGTTTTAATTTCATGATAATATAATTGATGAAATATTCATGAATAAGGGAATTGGTTAATGAACCCAAATCATGTTGATTATTTTTTATAAAAGTATTAAAGTCGTGGTAAATTAATTGTTTTATTAATTTTTGATAGCTTGAGATGATTTCTTCGTAGGTTTCCTGTAGTTATATCCTGAATAATGAATCAGTCAATTCATGATTAAATAAGAACTAATTGTCTGAATAAAATATAATACCTTTATAGGGAATTGGTTTCTGGCTTATTGTAAAGTCCATGTGAATTGTTATTTGGGGGTATGACATCTCGATCTATGTGAATGATCATTGACTTGTTTATGTTCAGATATCTTATTGCTATGGTTGTTCATAAATTGTGAGATGTGATCTGGATATGAGACTTATGGTTTTTGTGAAAGGGAGTCCCTGATGTGATGTGATCATAGGTTTTTGGATCTTGGAGGTTTGTAGTGGTATGTAGGGGTAGGGAGGCCCAGTGTTTTTGGCTGCAATGGACCCATTGAGCAGTAAGATGCATTAGTTATTATTTTGGGTGTTGGGGAGGGAATTGAAGATGATGGAACCTGCTGATGTTCAGATTACCAATTTTTATGAAAGTTTATGATTATTGATTATGTTTTTTGATCTACATTACTTTCCCCACTTCATGAGTTATCTTGGTTCTGCATATTCTCCTTCTAAAAAAAGGAGAATATGTGTTGGGTATTCCATTTGTTTTACATGTTTATCTTCTCAAAGATGTAAGGCTCTACACTCATACTATAGGTCATAATGACTCGATGGGTAGCTGTACTCACTATATTTAGACCCCAGGTTTTGGTATCATATCATTTTTTTCTAGAATACTTAGAAATATGGAAATGTTAAATGTTGTAATGTTGTTAATAAATAAATAAATATTGTTCCCAAGGGGTTGGATCTTACTGGGATGCAATGGGGAGGTAATATTTATGAGAAGTTGTAGACTCTGTTTAGTTATGTCTGGCGGCATTGATATTGGTTGTATTGATAATATAATTTAATTTTGAAATGATAAGGGTTAATTAAGGGTTATAGGATAAATAAATAAAAAGTGAAACTGAAAAAAAGGATATAGAAACAAAAATACCTCTTTATATGTTTGTTTTCTTATAATATATCTTGTCGTAGTAGTGGCAGTATAGAGTCCAGGAGACGTTAGCAGTAGTTGACTCTAAGAATATAGTATGCTCATACAATCGTTCTGTGATATTTTATATAATGTAATTTCTTTGTTTCAATTTGCTACTCTACCCTCATGGTTAGAGAATCTGACATACTGAATATTCTCAGCCATGCGGGTGTTTTCCCAACTCTCAGAAGGAGGTTGGATGGATGACTACCCCCTTTGATCAAACACTCTTCTCTTGTAAGTTACTTGTGCTGGAATTTTAGATGATTTTCCCCATATATGAGTGTTGAGGGCTGTAATGGATTTTTTTAATTTCACACACATATATTCAAGATAATTTTTGTATGGACTATTATTGGTGTAACATTTATAGGACTTGATGGTTTGAAGATCCTTACTCGGTGAATGGGATGTACTTTCATGAGGTATAAAACTGAAGTAATGATACACGCTATGGAAGCTCTATTGGAACATGGAAACTATCCGGTTACATTGGATATGTAGATTTGGTTGTTGTGTTGGATGCGGTGCATGTTGTGGTGCTTCGCTGAGGTGTCTTCAGGCTACCCTTTTTGGAGAGAGATTCTCCGGATGTACAACATTAGGGAAAATAAGATAACTAGTGGGGAAGTGGTCTTGGGGAACCTTGAGACGTATTATTATATTATATACTCTTATATGTGACACATGGTGAGTGTAACCATGGTCAGGATGGAATGATAATATACATGTTTAGTTGACGAGTTAGTTTCACTTGTTGTTCACTATGATTTCTCACACATCCTTTACTTTTTCATGAGAGAATCTTGGGAGGATCCTACTAAGTATAATTTTATACCCACCCAATGTTATATAATCTATTTTTCAGGTCACATGGAAAAGGTTTGGGATTAGGATTGCTATTACTTGCTCGAGGTTTGGGGGTGCTCTTTGGGATTCATGATTACTTCTATTTTACATTATTTTGGTACTTACAATTTTCCCATTCATTTTTAGTAGCACTTTCATTACAATACATATGTGCATTTGGTTTACTTTTACTTTTTGTTAGGAGATGGAGTTTGTTTGTGTCTATCCTATCACACTAATTCACATGCGTTCTCTTATAGGGTAATTCCTCCCATTGTTGTGTTCATTATACCCTCGGTTCTAGTCGCATACCTTGGGCCAACTGGAGGTGGGACTCAGATGACATTATCTATATTATCCAATTGTCTGACTAGGATTTCTGCACCTTATGGGGTAGGGGTTTGAGAAAGAGTGGTATCATATTTCTCTTATTTGGATAGGATGGATTTTGGAGTAAGACATAGGTGAGGTCACATGGTTGCTAGTGTGACATTGTCATCTATGTTTACAAAATTCTATAAACATTTGATACTAGCCGAGACTCGATTATTTATCCCCCAGTGATCTAATGAATAGACCATTAAGCTTATAGTGTCTACTAAACAAGTAGAGACTTGTAGCAGGGTAGATACCTAAGAAGGATCGTATATCATTATTCATTTCACCAATGTTTGGATGGGTAGACCATGGGATATTTTTACCTAAAATAAATAATAGAAAATAAATAATTGTTGTTAAATTATTCCATATTCTAGGATTAGGATATCAAATTGTTTTTCGATTTGTAGGAACAGATCTAGTTCGACATCCTTATCAGGTTCACATAGAAGATTTCCAACAAGTTACGCTGGGATATTGTCGTAGAGTAGAGGATCAAAATAATGAGATTTATAGTAGGAAAAACTTTGAATTTAAGTGTTAATGCAAGGAAAAGTATGAGGGATCCGTTTCATATGTAGTCATGAATGACTAGTAGGAGGAGGATTAAGTATAATACAGTTTTATCCATGCCCAAAAGGATCCCTACGTTTTTATGGTTGTGACAATGTTTCATGGAATAGTGAGGAAATGTTGGTTCTTATTCATTGGGGGACTATGATGAGTTGGTGGTATCATGGGAGAAGCTCCAAGAGTTGTTTAGATTTTAGGCTCATTCATCAACCGCGATGGTTTCCAGACACTAGGAGTTTCTTACCTTCTAGTAAGACAGCTACAATGTGTGAGAAATTGAGATCTATTTTAAGAACCTTTTGTGATATTATTAAGAAATTTTATCTAAATGAAGAGAAAAGGAGGAGTGATTTTTAGGAGGCTTTCTATCTAGATATCCAGCTTCAAGTCAGCTCATTTATACAGAAGACATGTCTCTAGGTGCTGGAAAGGGAGGAGATCATTAAGATGATATTAGCCAGAACTGGATCATCATGAGAGGGGAGTTGTCAATATTCCTCATGAAGTAGAACTATGGTCTGGGGTTCTTTGTTTTTAATGTAGAAGAGTTTCTATTCGTCTGGTGGTCGGTATCATCCCTCAAAGTCTCATTTATATGGGGGAATTTGATATCAGGCCTATGCCATGGGATCATGTGCTTCTTCTACTGGTAGAGGTTAAGGTCATATGTTGCATAAGTGCCTAATCATTCATAGCAGTAAGTTATTCTAGGTTTTTTTCTCTAGGTTCCACCATTGAGGTAGTAGTAGTATGTTACACCAACATTGTATTAGTAGATAGAAAATGGGGCTAGGATAGTACAGTCCCAAGATGATCCCCATCCTCAGAGAGCAGTGCATGACCACATAGGTGGCCATTCGTACGGTCATAGAGGTTCTTGAGTATATCATGGTCATATTCATTCTTTATCATTTCTAGTGCAAGGTAATACATACATCGTTCGAGGTACCATTTTTTTGTTTTTTACTTGGGGGTACTCCATTTTTGATTAAAGAGTGACACACTCTTTCATATCACCTACCCCTATCCATGCCTTGGTGCATGAGGTATAGAGGCTTCATGTTCCCGTTGAATTGGAAACTCCAGTTGGTGGTTGAGTTCACTTTTTTAAACTTTGTAGAGAATATGATCTAGTATTAGTGTAACAATGATTTTGGGGAGATTTTTTATGTTTAAAAATATTGAAAAAATATTTCATCCTCATCTTGGATTGGTTGTATTCTATACAATATATTGTATATTTATTCTCGATGCAGGTGGTGTTCTTCAATACTGATTGGGAGCCAATAATGTTTATTGGCGAGCGAGACCCTCATTTGGGTCAAAGACATGTTCTGTTCTTGTCATCCATGATGACTAATATGGTGTTAATTTTGTCATAGGTTTAGTAGTTTGTGTTTCCCAAGATCATAGAAGAGTACCATATCATGTTCCTAGAAGAGGATGCAGTATTACCCCTCAATGAGAGATCAAGTTAGGGATCAATCTATATTATAGATTGTCTCATATCCCAATGTCTCATTATAGTATGGAGCCTTATATGTTGTGTAAGATATGTATATAAATCAATGATTTGTTGCAATGTAGATTTTTTCTGCCAAATGTGCCACCGTCTGGTGCACCAATTTTGTTTATGAAGAAGGCTGATGGAATTTTTCTTTAGTGTGTCAATTATCGCCACTCCAACAATGTGGCAGTGCATAACAGTTATACACGTTTGTTGATTAATGATTTATTTGATCAACTAATGGGTTCATGTTGGTTCGTAAAGATCTATTTGTGGTTAGGATATCATTATTTGTGATTGAAGGATGAGGATATCCCAAAGACTGTTTCCATTTTAATGATGGGCATTTCATGTTCATTGTGATGTCATTCAGTGTGAAAAATACTCTAGTTGTGTTCATGGGGTTGATGAATGATGTGTTACATGAGTTCAAGGATAAGTTCGTGGTATTTTTTTATCAATGAAATACTTGCATAATTCGCACCTGATATGGAGTATTTAGAGCATATTCATGTCATTTTGTGGGTTCATCATCATCAACAGTTATTTGGGTTGTTGTTGATATGCTAGTTTTGAGCTCATGAAGATCATTTCATGGGGATATTGTCTCCCAGTAGGGACTAGCAATGGATCCATCAACTATAGAAGCAGTTGTGTCCTAGGAAGCCACCAAGAAAGTCGTAGATGTGTGAAGTTTCCATGGTCTTAGAGACTATTATAGGAGGATCAGAGCCAATTTATATTGGATTGAGACTCCTCTAACCGATTTAACCAGAATGAATCTGGAGTTTGAGTGGGTTGATCAATGTCAAGTAGCTTTTCAGTGTCTAAATGGGTTGTCTTTTAGTGATCTAGATCTTTGTCTGAAAACAAAAGTCATTTATATTGAGGTTTTTTGGGATGCTTCATGTTTGGGGTTATGCAGTTTTTTGAGGCAGAAGATATTGATTGTTTCTCATGGGTCTTGTAAGTGGGATCCCCATGAATGTAACTATGAATCCCATGATTTTGAGATGGTAGTGGTGATGTTTTCCCAAAAACTATTTAGACATTACCTCATCAGTGAGCATTTTTTGGTCTTCACCGAACATAATAGGATCAAGTATGTTTCCTCCTAGCATGAAATTAACATTTGATAGTGTCGGTGGGTGGAATTCATAAAAGACTATGACTTTAATTTTTTTATACACCTGGAAAGAGGAATTTGGTAGTCAATCCACTGAGTGTGAAGTCTTATTGTGATGCATTGTTTGAATTATTTGATTCCCGGAGTGTGAAGGACAAACGTTCAACATTACATCTGGATATGGTAGAAGTTTGGATATGATGCTATTTTTATAGTTGATGGTGCAGTCATATCTGGTGCAATAGGTGGGGGAATCGTACATGGGGGATCATGAGATGGAGGTCTAGAGGTATCATGTTGTTTATGTAAATTCCCCTAATGGATGTTATAAGGACGAACAACACAAATAGTTTTTTCAGGGAAGGAATTTTATCATTTGAAATGTGTTAGATGGTTCCCACAAAGTTATGTAACCTACATTTAGAACTAATTCCTGGCATGACAAAGATGTACTGATCTTTGAGAGGTTAGTTTTGGAGTCCTGGGTTCAACCATGTGGTTAAATAGTTAGTATCTCAATGTTTGGTCTACTAGAAGGGGAAGGTATGGGACGGTGTTTTTTGTGGTTTCCTCCAACAATTAGATATTCTTAAATGTAATTGGGAGGAAAACTCAATAGTCATTGATATAATTTTACCTCGAGATTAGGGATTCTATGAAGATATATGTATTGTAGTTGATCGTTTGAAAAAAAATTCCATAACATAGGAATCAAGGAGTCCAGATTGATGGAGGTTTTGTTGAAGAAATACCTATAGGTGGTGGTAAGACTCCATGGTGTCCCCGGGAAGATCATTTCCAATCGAGATTTCCATTTTACCTCTTGGTTGTGGAGAAATCTCTAGCATTCTATTGGTTCTGAGATATTCAATAGCACTTCTTTTCATCTACACATGGGTAGTCAGACAGAGCGGGTCATCCAGACTCTTGGGAACATGTTGTGCCCTTATGTCCTTGATTTTTGAGGTTTTCAGCTAAGGCACACCCCATGGTAGATCTCTCATAAAAAATTAGTTTCCACTCAACCATAAGTATTCTAGCATTTTAGGCCTTGTATGGAAGGAATTTTTGTTCTTTATTGTGATGTATTGTGTACGGAGAGTTATAAATTCTCAGTCCAGAACTGGTATGAAGTATGATAGAGATGGTGTAAGTGATTCACAAACAAATGTAGGCCTAAAAATATTATTATAAGTCCAATAAAAATCATATAAGTATACCTATGAGTTTGAGATTGAGGATCATGTGTTTGTAAAGGTGACTCCCCATCATGGGAAGCGAAGGTTTGGTCATGGTAGTATCCTTTCTCCCCAATTTGTTGGGACATTCAAGGTGTTGGAGAGTACTGGAGGCATGGCGTAACAGGTTGCACTTCCCCTAATGATATGCTAGATACATGTTGTTTTCCATGTTTCGTAACTCCATTGATATCTTTTTGAATACTCCTAAAACATTTTTGGGGGTGAGATCGATGTTGAAGATGTTGCGACCTTTGTGAAATGGCCTAGAGATATACAGGACCTCAATGAGATGGGGTTGTGTTGGTGTGTTATAACCTTGGATTTTGTCTTCTGGCATCACGGTGGCATGAAGAAGAGGAGCATGGAATTTGAGTCAGATATACATTCTAAGTACCCCAAGTTGTTTTATGTTTACCTCTTCTCTTATAACAGTGTTCTCTCGGTGGTTGTATATGATTTTAATTTATTAAATGGATTTATCTTGTTTCTTGTTCTATATTTCTATCTTTTGAGACATATCTCCCTTGGGAGAGAGTTTACAAGCTAGATGTGGTTTTCATGGGGTTTTTCATTGTTACCTTAATCATGTAGTTGAGATACTATGGTGGTGAGACCCTTAAGAGGTATATCATGGGGTTGATGTTTGGATGCCCCATTTTTTTTCCTATATGTCTTGGGATTAGATTCTCGTGGATGAGAATGTTTTGAGAGGTATCAGTTGTAATGGATTAGACTTATCTGATCCATTCCATTGTGAATATCTAGTGTTTGAGGTGTTCTAGGATGTTTAGGTGACATATTTTTACACTTTCCCCTAATTTATAGTTTTTTGAATAGTCTTTCCAGAATGTTACTCATTCCAATGGTAGCTCCTTCCAATGGTGACTAATTAATGTTTACTCGTCAAGCTGTAGCTTGCTGAATGGTGACTCATATAATGGTAAATAGTCCAATGGAGAGTTGTCTAGTAGTGACAAATCAAATGGTGAATTTATGAATGGTATCTCAACAAACAGTGACTCATCCTATGGTGACTCATCCAATAGTGACTCGTATAATAATAACTCATGAAAAGTGTATCTAGCTTCCTAAAACTTCAAAACATTGAAGTTATATTTGAAGTAAACCACATTGAAAGCCTTGTTTAAAGGGATTTACTATCGATTCAAAACCATAACTCCTATATAATTTTTTTTAAGGGTCTTGGTACCATTACTCAGTCAAAACATGTATGATTTATGAATTCCACCATTAATCAAAAATATAAACTGTTTTTTAAACCCTAGTTCTATTTAGATTTTTTAATGTTATGCAATATCTTTAGTACTCGTTCCTTTTTCTTGTATTACTTGGTACAAAACACATTGAGTTCTTCCTCTAATAGGATCCATGTTGTCAAACTATAATCCTAGGATTGTGTTCCCATGGAGTTTCCTAATGCATGTGCACCCCCTAATTTGGTGCAACCAAGAAGTGTTTCCCAGTCTTCAATATACGGTATGTTCTTCCTTCGTTTTTCATTGTTGCTTGACCTATTTCCTCCTATTTTTCCTTTCCAACTCATGGAATGTGATCTCCATGATTCTAATGGATCCTTTTTTGTTGTTTGTTGGCATAATGAGATCATGACATCCTTACGAGGATATAGTCATTGTAGGAGAGGTGATCATGAACCATTTCTTTGGATAGTTCTCAAGTAAAGAATGTCATAAAACTTTTGATGTAGTTTATTTGTGTCTTCTCTATTATATTTACAAGAAATCGTATATTTTCATGATTTATCCCACCATATCACAATGAAATTGACATAATAATTACTTGAACGGTATTAACGAATTGGTATCAGTCTTTCGTTTTTGCATTATATCATGGTATTGGTTTTCCTCTGGATTTTCTAGATGATCTAATATCTATGATTTTTTTATTTATCATGTATTTCATGATAAAAATATTTGAAAACATAAATTCTTAATTAATTGAAATTTTTTCGGATAACTATTTAAAGAAGCATGTTAATGAATATAGTTTTTTTTGTAATTTGAAGATAATAAAATTGATGTTGTATGAATGTTTAATAGAAATTTTTAATGAACCATGTGCTTCTTGATTCTTATTGATAAAATTATTATAGGAATTTTAAATTAATTTTTTAATTAATTTGTGATATCTTGAGAATCATGGTACTTTGGATTCCCAAATATTGAACTTGAATAATAAATCACTTAATTCAATAAGGAAAAAGAACTGGTTGTATGAATAAAATAAAATGACTTTTTATGGATTGAGTTACTCTCTTATTGTAAAGGCCATGTTCCTTTTTATTTGGAGTTATGAGAGTATGTAATCTGTGAAGGCTGAATTCCTTATTTAAGGGTTGAGAGCCCGTTTATATGCTTGTTATTACTACTCGTGAGGTGATCTTGATATTGGACTTGTGGTTGTTGGGGTATGAAGGACTAGATGTGATTTTATCACATGATGGATGTACCTAGGGTAGTTGTGGTATGTGGGGTTAGAGATTCCCTGTATTTGTGGTAGCAGTTAATGCCTAGAGTTTAAAGATGCATCTTTTATGGATGTGGGTGGTTGGGAGGGCATCATAGATGATGGAATTTGTAGAATCTATGATTACCCATTGATATGAAAGTGGATACTTTTTCATTATATTCTTTATTTAATTTATTTAAATTCCCCAATGCTTGAGAGAGTTGGGTTTTTCTTACTATCTATCCAAAAAATTCAAAGCCGCATAGGGTATTCCATGTCCTTTCAATGTTAATCTTGTTGAGGATGGATGTGTCTACACTCCTTCTATAGGTGAAAATGACTCAATGGTTAGCTCGTCAACTCCCTGTATTGATCACCTTGTGATTGGTATCATAGAATTTTTTCCTAGAATACTAGGAAATACAAAAATGTTGAAAGTGGTAATGTTGATAATATTTGAATAAATTTTTAACCCATTGGGTTAGATCTTGCTGAGATGCAATTCCAAGGTATTAATTCTAAGAAGCCATGGACCCAGTTTGGTTTATTCCTGGGGGAATCGAACTTGGATTGAATGATAATGGAATATAATGTGGAAATGATAATGGTGAATTAATCTTTAAAGAATAAATTAACATAAATTGAAACTAATAAATATGGATAAATTAAAATAAAATATCAATTTAAAAGGTTTTGTGAAAATGGTATTGCTTATTTTTGCAGTGGCAGTCGGGAATCCAAGAGACAGTTGCTACAGATGAGTCTAAGAATTGTTTATACTCATAGTGTGGTTGTGAGATATATTATATTCTATACATTTTGTGTTTATATATGTTACTCCACCCTTTTGGTTAGGGAAACTGAAACCCTGAGGATTCCTAGCCCTTGGGGGTGTTTTCCCCAACATCTCAGTGTGTGGATGGATGGATGACTTCCCCTATTGACCTAACACTCTACTCATGGTAGTTACTTGTGATAGTATACATGACAGTTAGTTTTCTCCATAGATATATGTAGAGGGTTGTAATGTATTTTCATTATTTCACACACATATATTCTTGATATAGTACTTATAGACTATTATTTGTGTAACATGCATATGTTGTGATGGCTTAAGGGACATTACTCAATGTATGGGATGCAATGGTGTGGGGTATTATACCCTATGTAGAATACACGCTATATGATATGTGGTGGATACTGGAAACTACTTAGTTTGATTGGATATGTGGATTTGGTTGTTGTGTAGTAGGAGTTTCCTGATTGGTACTTCACCTAAGTGTCTTTTGGAAATCTTCTTTGGAGATAGATGCTCAAGACATGCGATGTTGTGGAAAAGTCGAAGACCCATAGGGATGTGGTGGAGGGCTACCCACGAGACACTTTATTATATTATATAATCATATATTTGATAATTGGTGATTGCAACCATGGTTAGGTTGGGAACATGATATAGATACATAGGTGATGACTTATATTCACTTGATTTCCATTATGATTTAGCATTATTCCTTTACTTTTAGCACGAGAGGCTCTAGGGAGGATACTACTAAGTATACTTTTATAATAACCCTTCCTTATATAGACTATTTTTCTGGTAACATAGAGTTTATTGAAGATAATGATGGTTACTACTAGATAGGGGTTTTCTATGACCAGTTCTGGCTTTCTGATCATGTTCATTTTACTTTCTTTTAGTACTTGTAGTTTCCCCTTTTAGTTGTAGTAGTCTTTTATGACATTACAAATTTTCAAATGGGATTCTTTTTCAATGTGGACTGAGTAGGGGTTGGTTGGGTTATATCTTATCACTATCCTTTTCATGTGTTCTGTTAGAGGGTAATGCCTCCCATAGATGAGTTTACTATACCCTCATTGTTTTTCACCTTCCTGTGCCCCACTGGAGGCATGACTTGGGTGTCATTATATCTCTTCTCCCAATTCTAGGAAAGGAGGGGTACACCATGTGGGGAGGGGTGTTACACTATATACTGGGTTGAAAATTAAAATGTACATGGAAAGTTTCACTGAAAAATGATAAATCATTGAAAAATTTGTTTCTGAGGTGAGTTTAAATGTAAAGTTATGTTTTTTATTGAAGAATATTTTTAGACCGTGTATTTATTCATAGAATTAGATTTCTTTTAATATAGAGTATCTAGAAAAAGGATAATAATAGGATTTTTTAATCAAATATTATGAGGATAAGTGTTTTTGTAATCAAACTAAAATATATTTATATAGCAGGAAAATGTTTTATTGATATAAAATAGATGAAAATGCACCAAATTTTGAAAATGGATGACTATATGAACTTTCTATATGTGTAAATTAGACTAACTTTCTAAAAAAACATTTATTGGGATCTATTTTTACAATATTGCATATATATTTTTTGGATATTGTTTTAAAATATATATATATATAAATGGGAGTCTGTATAATTATACAAATTGGGAGATATAAGGATTTTGATGTTATTTTACTCAAAAAGTTTTATTCCTTATTTTTATTATTAAATTTACATTATCCCATGGAAGAGGTCATGAGAAGGATGTAGGTTCTCATAATGAGGTATAATTTTGTATGTTATTTATATCATGTTTAATTTATCTTGTTTTCATGTTTATAAGATTATTATAATAGTTTATATGTAAAATATCATTAAACATTTATGGTGGTCAAATTTCATAATGTTGTATATTTTTAAAAATAACACCACAAATTCAACCACCCCTTCTCATTGGTTCAATGATCGTTATGAACAGTAACATGTAATATATGCATTATTCCCCAATTGAATCCTTAGTAAGGAAAATATCCATTTATTAAATAGATGTGTTATTCCTATATTCGATATAAAAATCATCATAGATAGAAAATAGAATGATTCCATGTCTTCTATAACTATACTTAGAGGTTATTGACATAGAAATTATTGGTCTTATACCCATATAGAAAATCTTAGTATGACTTTTTCTTAGATGATAAAAGTAAAGGTTCTTGAGAAATCTATAAATTCTATTCTAATTTCATTGTAAAAAAAATTCTTCATGAAGGATATGGGATAAAATTAGTTAAATAAACATGCTAAAAATAAAATTATTTTTGAGAGAAACTCATATGTGGTGGAAGAAAAATTAAAAATATAAAAAATAAAATTTGAAGACATCATATTGGAAGATAAATAAACTATTTATGATTAATTATTTTGATTTAATGATTTTTTTAATCATCAAAGTATATGAAAAAGTCTTGGGAAATTATACCATCATTAGGAAACTAATGAGAAATCTCTTATACATGTTTTATTTAAAAAAATTTACCTTAGAATATAAATATGATTTGTAATTTTCGAATTAGATAACATTTTTGTTATATATGGGACGAGAATATTACCATCATTAAGAAAGCAATATCATGTAGGAAAAAAATATTAAAGCTATCAAAACATTGAAAATCTATGATTCTGGGAATGTTCATCTCATTGACTCGTAATGAAAAAAAGGTGATTAATTGAATGGAAATATCATGTCTTTTATTTCTAAAAATAATACGATAGTTAGATGAAATTATGGTGAAAAAATCCAATAAAATATTTGAATTTTGGAGGAATGGGACAATTCTTTATAAATTTACACAATAATAAATTTTTGGATATAATTATCATTCTTATAAAAATCTATAGTGGAATAAGTTTAAAAAATAATCTATGTTATGAAATCTATTTGTGGTAAGAAAATGTTCATTGGAAATAGAAAAATAATGTTGAGTAAAATTGTTTAGAAGGAATATAGGAACAAAAAATCCTTTAAAAGTTGACTGTTTATAAAATTTAATAACATTCATCTCAAATGTTGAAAAAATTGGAGATTCCTCAAATAGTGTTATAGAATAAAGAGGTGAAAAAACTTATAGATAATATAATCTCATATTAAAACATATAGTTTAACATTATATGAAATGAAAATGTAAGAAATAGATCATTATTATGAATAAATAATGTGTTAATAATGATGAAGGAAAGAAATATTTCCTCAAATGGGAAGATGGCTACATCCAATAGACTAAAATACTTAAACATATAATTGTTGAATGAGGAAAAATGGTAGAAGATCGTAGTAAGAAGCATAATTCTTATTAATAAGTGGTTTATAAAACTCAATCAAATCTTTTGGAGGTTGAAATTACCTAATATATTTAATGAAGATTTTAACAAGGATTCATAGATAAAAGATGAATCTTCTCAAGAAATGGAGAAAGATCACTCAAAAAATTAGGTGAATTATATACTCACCAAATGAGATGGTTCATCTAATTTTATTGAAATTGTAGGTGACAAAATTATAGAAAATATTTTATTTAGAAAATATGTGAGAAATATATCAAAAATGTTAACATTTAGAATATCCTAGGTAATAAATTTACCAATTTTATGAGTAAACAGAAATAAAAATAAGTTATGAAACATGGAAAACTGAATTTGGGGAAAGATCATATTTATATTAAATACTCATATATAGTTTACATTGACAGTGTAGCGTTGTGTTTTTCTACAAATGTTCTGATTTTTTTCATAACATGTCTCGTCTATGAAGAAGGTATAAAATAAGGGGGAGCAATAGTATAAGAAAATAATGTAACATTACCATACTGTATGATGTTGGTAAACTAAAATCTCATGTTGATCGAAAATATCCACTAAAAAACCGATTTTATTCTCTATTAATATTTTTAAGAAGTTATGAAACTAGGTGTCACTTCGATAAAGAATGTATCAGTTGTGTTCTATTATAAGTTTCGTACATGAGAAAATAAAAATTAAATAGGTAGAATAAATTTGTAGAATGTGTATTTTCAATTATGATAACATTGAATAATTTAAATCTATTTCCTATTTCATAACATGATTCACATGTTATTTTATTTCTTAAGATGATAATTAGTCATGGAATCTTCATCTGAAGCATATTAACCATTAAATTAGGAAAAAATATTCTTATATATATATTGTAATAAATATTACAAAATTGAAAAAGAAATAATATGATGCTTTTAAAACATATTAGAAAGGGAATGTAACTAGTAGAATCCACACTAAAGATAAAATTCAGTCCAAAAATCCTCTTGATCATTTCATGTTTGATTTATATGGGTTGACGAGATATTAATAATTGAAATGGTATCTTTTACAATATTAATTTTATTAATTATTCCACTCATATTACCATCATTATGTTTTTGAAGAATAAATAAGATTTTGTCAAAATGTTTATATTTTTAAATTGAGATATAGAAATATATTTGGCTATTTACATACTGAAAATATAAAAAATAATAGAATGAAGTACACATGGAATGATTTTTAATTATACATAAAGATATAAGGAATTAAACTTAAGTATAGTTCTCTATAAACCCCTTCACAAAATGGAGTGACAGAAAGTAAAAAATAAAAGTTTTGTGGACATGGGAAGAAGTATGTCTTCTATGAATAAACATATTATATTCTTCTTGAGTGAATTTGTTATTTATACTATACGTATACAATAAATATTTTTTTAAGACTATAATAAAATTTAACTTCAAACTTGATATGGTATAACAAAAAAATATCAATGAAATATTTCAGGGTTTTTAGAATTCCATATTTATAAAATATCAAAAATACAAATCTTGGAATATTTTATGACAGTTTTACGGATTTTATTTTCCTAATGTTTTCACACAAATGAAGAATTTACAATTTCTAAAAAAGATGATTGTAAAATTTGGTGTATTCTAATGATATTAATATTGTTTAAAATTTAAACTCCTTAAAATAATATGGTTAATTTTTTGGAATATATGATAAATAATTTAAATTGGAATTAAAAAATTATATATTATGTTAAGAAAAATAGTACTAGAAATTTAGGCTGTAGGCACGGTTCTAAAATGTGGGTATAGGCCCAAATACTCTGGCTATAGTTTATAGCCATGGTTTCATGAACCGTGGCTGGTATTAGTGTGGCTATAGGTTGGATCCTATAGCCATGTTTTGAAACCGTGGCTACATCCCTAAAGCCATGGCTCCAAATTTATCTATAGCCCTATAGACACAGTTTTCAAACTGTGTCTATAGGGTCAGCCCTATAGATGCCAATAAAGGCCACCGTTACCGTGGATAAAGCCCTATTGCCACAGTTTTAAACTGTGGCTATAGGGTTAGCCCTATAGATGCCAATAAAGGCCACGGTTACCATGGCTAAAGCCCTATTTACATGGTTTTAAAATGTGTATAGGTCTATCTCCATGGTTCAAAACGTGGAGATAGGGATTTATCCATGGTTTAAAACCATGGCTATAGGCCTTCCCACTGCATAAAAAAAAAGCCAGCACGGTTCACCGTGCTGGCTGTTTGGAGGTCTGCACCCGCACCCCCCATCACCCCCACCCCTGCTCCTGCACACCTCCCCTACCCCACCCCCTGCACCTTAAACCCCACCCTTGTGCCCCCTCCTCACTTCACACCCCCTCCCCTAGACCGCCCCCACCCAGCACCAACACCCCCCATTCAAGGTAATCCAAATCCCATGGAACCACCACCTTCTTCTTAAATAGCCGAACCAACACAATTTAGTTGAATTCTACTTCATAAATCTCCTCATTGAAAATATTACACAACATAAGGCATGTATTCATCGCACTCACCTCTGCCCCAATGGAGGTACCCATTCAGTAAAAGGAATTGAAACACAGAATCACCAAGCCCCTATTGTTCTGAACCAACTCACCTCCCCTCGTCTAACATGAAATCCACGACCCATCCACATTCAATTTTAATGATAATACCCTATTGTTATGAACCAACCCGCCTCCCCTTATCTCCCCTGCAATACATGATCCATCCACATTCAATTATAATCCCATAGATGTAGGCTTCCATTGAAGCCGCCTTTCCATGACTACCTTGGAAAGAATCACTATTCATACAAATCCATGGATGAAATCTTATCAGGGAAGTAGAAACAATTCAACCCTTGATAATCACTCCAAACACTCCCCCAATCATTTTCACTTGAACCTAAAAATATATTGAAGAATTCCTCTTTCCTTCTCTTACATTATTCCTATCATCCCAAATAGTCCCACAAATAGACAAGAAAAAACATAAATGAATCATAACCTCCAACCTTGGCTCTACCCTTGGAACAAGGCCCCAATAATCTCTTACATGGAGTTCCCGCTACTGTTGATATTCAGAAATTGTCCCATAAACTCCTAGATCCCCCTCACCCAGTCACTCTGAAAAAATAAGTTCCAAGAAGATTCATAGTGTGGCCTTTTTACAACAGTGACATCCAGAGGCCAGATCCACCCCCTAATTCTAAATATTCTCCTCCATTGGAAGTGCTTGATGTCTCATTCAGCAAACAAGAAAAATCATCTGGTTTGGGATATCCTTGTACTAGTGTTTCAAAGCCCATTCGTTCATCCCGCATATTACATGAACAAAATTTCTGAACTCCCAACTCCAGCACACCTCCCCTTTCCAACCTCATAAACCTTTCACCCCACCCCCATGCCCCATCCTCACTGCACACCCCCACCCCTAGACTGCCCCCCAACCTGCACTAGCACCCCCAATGGACGTGAATATAAAGTAAAAAAACACAAGACCTGTAAAATAAATAAAATAGTAACAATCTATATACATGTGTGGGAAATGAGCATAAAATTAAGTTGTTGTCTAAAAATAATTACTCTAATATATCCCATAAAATGTTGGGTTAGTGAATATAAAGTAAAATAAATAATATAGTAACAATCTATATACAAATAACAAGGGTGGTCCACCAAGTGCTAACAATGTCACAGCGATACACAACTAAGCTCCAATAAATTGGTTGTTTGAAACATTCCTGATAGCATTAGTAAAATCAAGAAAATATTAAAGGCTTTTCACTAAGGATGCCCAGAATTCATAAAAACTAAAGCAGTGAAATCTGATTAATTACATGGTAACAAAAACTATGTAAACTAGAAAGATGTTAACTCAAGTAAGTGTTGTTTAAATTTACCATCAACTTACAAATCATCAAGGGGAACTCCAGCAAGGTCATCAATTAGACTAGTGAATTGATTGATCTATAAATACCTGAATAAATCCATAAAAACATTAAAAAATGATAATTATCTTAACTAAAGTCTCAGTTTCTTATAGTGTACCAAGGCTTGAAAGCGACCCTAAACTGTGAGGTAAGTTCCCCGTCATTGAGTTTCGTGAGAGATCCCTGTATGTGAAACAAATCGTTATAAAATAATATTCAATTGAACAAGAACCTTCTAACATAACAGATTAAGAAAAGACCAAAGTTGACTCAATAAATGAAAATAAAAATATGAAAGAACTCTAAAAGGATAATTTACAGAAGACCCCCCCCCCCCAGACATGAAGCCCCTCTACTGGACCCCCCATGGATAGCCCCCTGCTGGACAACATCCCCCCCCTGTTGAACACCCCTGGACAGCAGCCCCTCCACCCCCATGCTGGACCCCCCTGGATAGTAGCCCCCCGGACAGCCCCCACCCCCCAGACAGAACCCCCCCCAGACAGACCCCCCCTGCTGGAGCCCCCTGGACAGCCCCCCCCCCCCCCCTGATGGATAGTATCCCCCCCTGCTCGACCCCCTGGAAAGCCCCCTACTGGATAACAACCCTCCTACTGGGCCCCCCGGAACAGCCCCCATGCTGGACAGCAGCCCCCCCGGTTGATTCAGGGGGTCAAAGTATAAACCAATCCTTTGATTAATCATGCATGGAAAATGGGAATAAGGATATTTAGATTACAACAGAGGATACACCTAGGTTGAAAAAGTTATTTTAGACCTCAATGAAGTTAGATATTTTTTCATGACGATTCTAACTCTCGTGTTTGTTAAGATGAACTATTTTATAGTTTATACTGATGAGAACATTTTTTATTTCAAATGAATTATCCTGAGAGGAGGGAACAAAATAATGGGTGTGAGAATGTTGATTCATGGATAGAAATAATCCATAATGGTTCACTCCAATGGCATATTAGGATGATCTCCTTGATGTATTGTTGGAACATATTGAATTTTGGGTCGGTTGGGACTGGCTAGTTTGTTGTGGTATTCCGTACATAAATGGAAAAAATTGGAAAGGTACCATGCAATTTTAGGCATCACTGTAAGCATTTAATGGGTTTCATGACCATTTGAATATGTTAGAGGTTCATGACAATGAAATAGGTTTTAAAAATAATGACATAGTGGCTTCCAAAATAAAAAGGAATGATTGAAAATAGAATATGGGGAGGGTGAGGTTATCCTAAGTTTGTGCTAATGGTCCCTATGCATAAGGATAGTAAAAATATTTCCTATAATCATCATCAAAATTTGACGATCCCATATTTATTATTTACATTACATGGGCTGTAGTCAAATTATAATTCTTTTATCCCAAACTACACATGCTATAATTTTTTAGTTTATTGATAATGTGGGGTCGAACCCATGGATAATTTTTGGTAGAATATAAAAATGGACTCTAAAAATTTTTTAGCAGTCCTCAAAATTTGTATTTTTTTGGGATATGATTGATGCTATTGAGTTTTGTTTAATATTTAGTAAAAAATAGGGATCACGGTCTATTTCGAGATTGAGGTAAAAAGGATAACACTGGTCCTAACATGGAATAATACTAGGGATTAGGCTTCTAAGTGGATTTTCAAACAATATTTTGTCATGGTAACACAAAAATAGATCTATATAAGAGTTAAAAATTCCCCAGTTTTTATATAGCTAAAAATGATGATTCTTTAATCCTAGTTGTAATGGCAGAAAGTAGAAAATGTTAATAGTCATAGCCAACTCAACCCTAATCAGGCCAAGATAAATCATATAAATATAATATGGTAAAGGATTCATAAAATAATTTTATACATAGAATTTATTTTACATTATTACTATCATTTGGGTTAGACAGTTCAGATTTAGAAATTCAATAAGATCATATGAGTCATACACTCAACCCTTCCCCTTAGTGGTTTAGCCACTTCAGACTGTGATAATTAAGATCGAAGAAAAAAATTCATACATTGATATGATATAAATATATAATAGATAAACTATGGTAGTTTTCAATTAATTTCACAAGAATAAATTTGTTTTCAATCAGATTAATCAATAAATCAATAAAACATTAACTGGAAATAATAATCACATAAGAACATTGGTGATGCCCATGTAAGAATGAAATGAAAATTTTAGATGAATTTCAAAATAGTAAATGTAAATTAAAATGATGTAGAATTTGTGTAGAACCCTCAAAATCTCTTGGAATCAATCATAATAGTAATAAATATTTACTTAGATTTTATTTGGGAGAAAAAAATAAGGGAGAAAATGAGAATTTCTCCCTGCCCCCTACCACCCCACCTCCCCCCCACCTGCACACACCCCTCCCCCTATCCTAGCACACCCTCTCTACCCCCACCTGCACACCCCCTCTCCCTACCCCCATTCCACCTTCCCCCCACCTGCACACACCCCTCCCCATGCACACCCCCTGCCCCCTACCCCCCCCACCCCACCTATACACCCCTCCCCCCAGCAACCCCCTTCCCCCTTCCCCCACCTGATCACCCCAAATCGTCAATAGGTGCAGTATGAACCTTGAAATACAACCCTCATGAGGAGGAAAATAGGACTCATGCAGTCAGCTTCTCCAATTACATCCAATGAAAAATAGGGAAGTAAGTTCCATACCGACACTTTCTTTAAAACATACCTCAACATGGAGAAATCATTCTGGATTCCAGCAGACATTCACCACAGTAAAGCCTCAGTTCTTTGTTCAATACCTAAAGTCAATAATGAGACTCATGCACACAGTCTAGAGTCCAGGAAAAGAGAGAAAAAAAATCCAACATTCAGTCTGTAAAGAACCAAACCAGACCAGCAGAGAAACAAATAAAAAAACCAGAAACTTTCATAAAAAAAATATAACTGAGTAGAAAAGTTGACATCCTGAAGATTCCATTAACCCAGATAAAATTTGTCAAAATCGAACTGAAGAATCAAAAGTGAAGTCACATAAAGTAGACAACCGTGTTCCATGCATGGATAAGAGTGATAAATCATAATTTAGGCATCTTTATAAGTTAAAGTTAAACTAACCCTCCTTTTAAATATACCTTGTTTATCCTTAAGGTAGGTCTCCATAGATATTTCCCCACATTGGAATTTCTGGTATGAAATTTTCCTTTATCGTTCATTGTGAGCATCAAATTTTTGAAGTGCTGGTTCCATTCAGTGTTGGGTTTCCTTCTCCTTAGGGACATCAACAATAGGATTTTGAATAGTTTCAGTGTTTTCCTTAGGTGTATTGATCGATCGTGTGACAATGGTTTTTTCTACCTGTGAGTAGTCCCTTCTTTTCCAAGTTTTTCTGGGGTTTGGTGTGATGAAGCCCTCGACATCAACCATAGGTTTTTTTTCCTTTCCTTGCCAATGATTTCATATAATCCTCTTCAATATAAAATCATTGTACTGAACCATATGTGTCATTTCTGGGAAAAAAGGGCTTTATAATAATTTTGATCCCTAATGTCATCATTAGTGTGCTAGGGTGGAGGAGGTTCATATGAAAAGAAGAGGAGGAATAGAAAAAGGATAAGAAGGTATGTGTTATCTTAGGATATCCTTCTCGACTATCTTCTTCTGAGGCTTCAGATGTAGGATCAATCTTGTCCCATCAGTTTAGAAGGTTTTAGAATTTTTTATGAGAATTTCCAACCCCACCAAAACCTTTCCATAATTTTGGAACTAATGGGGAATTTTTAGTGGTTATATAATGTTGGAGACTCATACCAGAGTGGTTTGGGTTCCAAAACCTCTAGGGGAATGATAAACCCATCATAACCATGATGGGAAGAAGCTTATCGATTGAGAGGTCATGGAGGTAGGGCTATATCTAATAATAGAATATATTGTAAGTGAAAATTCATTAGGATTTCTCAAGAAAAATATATTGAAATTTAAGCATTAAAATAAAAAAATGCAGTTTTAATTTCTATTATGAAATGGATTTATATCATTAATGATCTATGAAACAATAGATCAAATAATTATAATGTACATCATAAATAAAATAAATCTGGACAATGATATGAAATGATTAGAACATTAATTTATTGATAATGTTCATAAAAAAGGATTAATTAACTCAATCTAGAGACTCTATGAGGATTCCATAGAATACATTTGTGATTAGAATATAGTGAGTGTTAATTTGCTTAAATTTTCAGGTCAGTGAGAGATAAACATGAAGCCCATTCAAGAACATGGCCATGAAATAATCTTCATTGGTAGATTATGTAGTCACCACGCAACTACTAAATCTTCCATCAACGACATGCTAACTTGTATTCTCAAGCATGAATCCTTTATCAGGAAATGAAACCCATTCAAGAACATTGCCATGAAACACACTATCCTATGTATTAAAGAACTCGTCCTAAATTACCAATCCAAAAATAAAATTTACATCAAAAGTGAGTCTCAATATCAGTATCATCAGAATCATGATAACCTTCATACACACGTCCTATAGAAACACCATCACCACCTCTCACACCACCAACATCATCATCGACATCGGCATCCGAGCTGGCACCAGCCCCAGGTCCATCACTAGGTCTTACTCCTACTCTGACAGAAGAATCTACATTAGCAGAATGCATCGACATCAAAAAGGCATCAACCATTGCAGCTGATTCTGGTGGAAGTGTAGAAGAAAGGGAAGACATAGATTTCAACATATTTACAGTTATCAACTGTTCTAATTATTGACTTGATTCTTTGATTGCGGCATTCATTTGTTCCACTATGACAAAACCAGAACCGGTACTCGAAGAAACATTAGTAGTCCAGTATCGATATGGTACAGCCTTCTTCCCAGGTCGACAACGCACTCTACCCTGATTCTCATCTCCTAATACCTGATGTAGATGATCGTTTGGGCCCAAATTGTCAGGTTCTTTTTCTTCCAATGCCTCTAAATCATTCTGTTGATTGATATATAACATAAATTAAAATGAAAAAATAATATAAGGAATTAGATTCTGCCAAAATTAAAGAAATTTAAATATACATACAATCGCTTTCTCGGTGTCGGTATTTGGCACAGTACCATCTTTCTTTTTCCAGCTTGTAAAAAACAAAGTTGAGCAAGGAACACGACAATTGATATTCAATGCCTTTTTATAGAAAAAAAAACAAATTATGAAATCAAAATTGGATGTTAAAAAAATTACACTAAACAAAGATAAATATTTTAAATGTTAAATTACCTGCGTCTGCTCATGATCTGGTAATGAAGTTTATCCACGAGTATAAATGTGTTTCATTGTACTCTTGTTTGTTTTATTTCTATTTTATTTCTCCTATAAAAAAATATTATATAAATTCATTAACATAAACAAAACAAGGAATTTAAAATCGTTTTCATATAAATAAATGAATATATGTATAAATATAACAAACACCTTAAATGATGGACTCTTCCAAAAGCTGATCATCATTTTATATTGTGATATTGGGCAATATTGAATCACCAGTACTTCTTAAAGCTCTATACCAACTCTTATTTTCGAACCAAGATATAAATCATACTTGTAGGCTATCCTCATTTCACTTAAATCCACTATCCTTGCATCCTTTTCATTTTTTCTATCAGGAAAATTATATCGAAGCTGCAATGGACATAATATTTGTTAAGAAAATATTATAAATTTATATATATAAAAAAGTTGATTAAAATTACATACCCAATTATCTGCCTAGGCTTTGTCCTTTATTTGTTGTCCCACTGCCTTCCATCTTATCAGTTGAACCGGAATGATATTGATGTGTCTAGAAAGTGTTCATATAAAACATTTACATTGCATTCCAGTTTTATTAATTATATAATTTTCCTCATTGTAATCAACTATGATTTGCATGTGCCGATTCCAAACCTCACACATTTTTTTGCGGCATCATCTTCTGGTAGAGGATGGAGCTAATCATGAAACCAAAAATAAAAGAAAATAATATATAGGAATTTTTCATTAATCAGTAACAGTAATGTTTAAACAAATACCAGTAGATGGGGGATCTGCTGACCCCTGAAGTTTTGCGTCTGGAGGGGGGGAAGCCTCCATGGTAGGGGAGATATCTACAAGAGTACTATGTATAGTAGATGCAAAGTGTACTGATGGAGGCAGAAAACCTGACGGATAACCTTGTACAAATGAGGGTGGTTATGGATATGGATATGGCAGTGGGATATATGGGGGCACAATACCCTGAATAGTGGATGGTGGGAATGGAAAATGAGGTATGGGAGACTGATAACTACCATTATATGTGGCTGCGGGCAAAAAGGGACACAAAATGGTGGGTATGGATAATATAGAGGTGGCATAATGGGAGGATGGCCTCCTGGTGTCTCAAGAGGCGTAGTAGTAGGATGACCGGTAGAATCAGTACCCCCCGCCACAATATCATCCTCAGTGGCATAATCTAAGCGTCTCCTTGACGATGCAGCCTAAAATAACATAGATGATAAAATAAAATGAACGATAACATGATAAATAATATGAATGACCTTAATATTCAAACATAATTTGAACTTACAGTTTTTCTAGGAGGAGACCTACGTTGTTCATTTCTCGGTATTCTTCTACTCCTTCTTGTATCATCATAATCAGACATTTTGAACTGGAAATTTAAAATAATATATTCAAATAAATAGAAATAATTAAAAATATTAAATAATACAATTTTATCATAAAATAATGAGATACATTTTCTTGTGTAATATTTATATTGATAAATTTTCAAGACTTTTCTATGTTCAAGATTTACTAGAGAAGTGGTTAAACATAAATTGGTCAGGCTATTAATAGTTTTATATTTGATAATGGTATAAACTATAGTAGTTATTTTTATATCATGTATGGAAGTAACAAAAACACATACAATGTTGTGATAATATCAGGTAAATACTAACAAATGTGTCATCGCTATGTGGGGTCTGTGACAATTTCTGGTTCACAATTTGTTCAAAGAATTGCATCATCTGTATCATCAAATGAAACATTCAAATAAATAGTGACAGGTTCATCCACAACATCATTGTCATCCATGCCTTCGTCAAAAATATATCTTGGAATAACATCAACAATAACACAAAATTGTGGCTGTAACGGGTCACTTACATAAAACACCTATTTAGCATGTGACACAAGAATATAAGGTTCATCAGTACGAAGCTGGCGATTCATATAAATCACTCTAAATCCATAGTTATCAATATGCATTCCTTGTCGTGTCATTGAATCAAACCAATTTCATTTCATCATTGTGACATGACCATGTGCATAGTAATCTAATAAAATGATTCTTTCAACAACATTATAATATGATATATTTTTTGATCGAGGCTTCTTGTTCAATGCACTCGCAATAAAATTCTATTGTGGTGCTTATAATGACACCATCATGTTGTGTTGCCATTTTTTTGCATAACTATTTATAAAAAAATTTAAATCCATTGAAAACCATTGACATACAACCACGTACCACATCGTTTGGACCAAAGAAAAATGCTTTTATTTCATCTAATACTTCAATAAATGTTGGAGTTAAAACATAAAAGATACCAACATCGAATATTAAACAGAGACATGTGATTGTGTTATGGGAAGAATAAAAATAAATCTATTACCTTTGACTTTAACCAGGCAGCAAATTCTTTGCTATGAAACAGTTCCTTCCTCTTAATAGAGAGAGAGTGATGTCTCTTTTTTATAATTTATAAATGTTCTCTACAGATATGAAATCATTAAAATTTAAGAAGATAAAAATAAATCACACAATGAAGAAAATACATATTTATTAGTTTACTTAATTTATATAATCATCAAGCATGACACAATTGAATGATATTGTGCGATGTGTCATTCCCACTCTTCCCTGCTTAAAGTTCACAATGAGTACGATCCAAATATCCCCCATGTTTGGGGAAGTGAAGAAAATGCAGGCTCAATGGGATCATATTGCTCATCTTCAATTCTCATTAGCCGATTAGACCTCGTAGTGACGTAATCCAAGTACGATGAACAAAAAAACATGCATTCTTGTGCTAAATAGAATTTCAAAATAGAGCATTCAGGATGATATTTATTTCTCACATAATATTTCAATGTAAACATAATTATTTCCATAGGATACATCCACGAACTCGAAATAGGACCACCATAGAGAACTACCGTGGGAAGATTCACAGTCAAATGTAACATACATGTGAAAAAAGACAGTGGAAAAATTTTCTCCAAGTCGCAAAGAATAATCGGTGCATCTCTCAGCAATTTCTGAACAACACTTCTTCTCAGTATTTTGGCACAAAGATCTTGATAAAATTGACATAAATTAATCATCATAACACTAACATTATGTGATAGTAAATGGTGAATGGCAACGGGAATCAACTCATGTAACAAGACATGGTAATCATGGGTTTTAAGAGATTTGAGTTTCACATATTTTGTATCCAACCTTTTCGAAATATTACTTGAATAACCATCTGGAACATTCAAACTTTCCAAGACCTGAAGAAATTGTTTTTTATCCACATTTTTCATCGAATAACAGGCAACAAGGACTTTCCTTTTATTTTGACCAATTAACTCCAAATGAAGTCTTGCTCTTATACCCCAATCCATCAAATCACGATGACATTGCAAATCGTCTTTTGTTTTGCCTTTGACAATTAAAATAGTAGCAACTAACATCTCGCAAATATTTTTATCGATATGAATTACATCCAAACAATGACGTAATAAATACGATGACCAATACGACAACTCAAAGAATATGCTTTTCTTTCTCTAATTTCTAATGGAATTCGAATTAGCATGATTTCACTTTCTAATATTTGATTGACTTTTGCCAAGAACATAATTCAAATCATGAAGTTATTTAACAATATCAATCCTTGACATTCATTGATGTGTCTCATCTGTCTCGATGGCATTACCGAACTATCTCCGATTTTTCCTATATGGATGATCCATTAGTAGAAAACATCAATTCCCTATGAAGCTGAAAGTTCATCGAAACATTAATCATCAGAAACGTGTATTTTAATACAAATAGGACATGATAATTTTTCTTTAGTACTCCAACCAGACATCATTCCATAGGCAAGGAAATCATTTATCGTCCATAATAAAGCTGCACGAAACATAAAGTACTCCTTTCTGAATGCATCATACGCTTGTTCACCAAAAAACCAAATCTCATTTAACTCCTCTATTAATGGATGAATGTATATATCAATATCATTTCTAGGATCACTGGGTCCAGATATCAATATACATAGGATAGTGAACGGCTTATTCATACACATCCATGAAGGAAAGTTATAATGGGAATGAAAACATGCAATGTACTGTGTCCAGTATGCATTTGGCGAAATGGGTTGAACCCATCACAGGATAATCCCAATATAACATTTCATGGGTCGGCTGCAAAATCAGGATGTAACCTATCATTTTTCTTCCAAACCAACCCATCTGAAGGATGCACGATTTCATTGTTATCTTTATTTCTTTCATCTGCATGCCATCTCATATTCTTTGCCATTTTTTCTGACATAAAATTATTTTGAAGTCTGGAAATTAAAGGGAAGTGCCACATCACTTTCTGTGGTATAAAATATTGAGATCCGTCTTTATTATTCTTCCACATTGATGTGCCACACTATTTGCACTGACTCAAGTCTGCATTCTCTTTCCAAAAAAACAGTCATTCAGACAAGAAAGAATCTTAGTAGATGAAAATCCAAATTTTTCAACCAACTTTGATGCCATATAATCATTTTCTAGAATACATGCATCATCAGGTAGTAAATAATTAATAAATGTAAGGAGATAGTCGACCACATTATTACTAAATCCATACATTGTTTTCCCATGATATAATCACATTAAAAACTCAAGTTTTCTCATTTTTTCACATGCTTGATATACATGGGTATTTGCATCTTCCATCAGCTTTCTAACACTCTCAACGTCATCATCATGATTAATATATGAGAACTGTGTTCCAGTATTCATTTCCTCTTGCACTAGTCTACATGAGGAGCTATCTTAAGAAACAAAAGGAAACCGATCAGAAATCATATTTTTCATACCAATATTTTCCGCTGAATCGATGTCATTAAACACTTGATCATTTTCTCCATTGTGATACCACACATGATAATTTTTTTGGCAACCACATTTAGTGATATGGTAACTCACTTCCTCACTAGTTAAACAAGGTCTTCCAACACAATCAAAACACTGGCATCGAATCAATCTGCCATCTGATTCATTAGTGAATTCAAGGTCTAAAAAATATTGTAACTCCTTCTGAAATTCATCAGTGATCTGATCAATGTTGTATATCCAATATCTATCCATTCTGAGGCAGATAAACATACATTAAATAAATAATCTTGAAAATGACTTAACTTTATATGTATTGTTTCATAATATATTAAGTAATCATCAATAACATGTTAATAAAAAATCATAACAAATATATTAAAATTATGGTTTAGGGAATTCATAAATGTTTTTAATTATAAAAATTCCGGAATAGTCATACATATGTTCCAAGAATGATGATTGATTTTAGAAAAAAGAGTTTATATGAAATCTAACAGATAATAATAATCAATTCCAAAAAGTGTATGGGTTAATTCATAACGAGTTTTTATTTTTTGTATACAATCTACAAAGATTTATCGAAATTTAGGGACATTTTAAAAATATAAACCATATCATATACCATGATTTAATATTAATTAATTGGATGAGAATCAAAATTTTAAGAAGATGATAATAATAACTAGGGTTTGAATCTGTACTTTAATGATGGTGGTCACCATTGAAAATAGATATCCCATCAACTTGTTTGTTCCCACCCTTGCTCGTATCTATGAACTGTTGGGTCAAATATAGGAATGAATATCCCCACATCACCTCAGTGGTCCATTTCAATTATTGTATATATGGGTGGTGAAGTTCTATCAATGTTATGAGTACCGATATACCGCAATAGTCCCCCACTCTAACATTCATCCTACCCTACTATAAATTGTTTACATTCTACTCAAATCATTGAGAATTTCTAGTGTGGTTGAGTTGTTTAGTGATTTTTACCAGTTTTCTTTTA
This sequence comes from Viscum album, assembly GCA_963277665.1. Taxonomy (NCBI): domain Eukaryota; kingdom Viridiplantae; phylum Streptophyta; class Magnoliopsida; order Santalales; family Viscaceae; genus Viscum; species Viscum album. The sequence goes on from OY728151.1 coordinate 862,527,779, forward strand.
CACCTTACACTGCACCCCATTGAGTAGTGGTAGATGACGGTAGGGGTTCTTTAAAAGAAAGATCCTATGTCATTATGCTGCGAGATAAGATATTAACCGCATAAGAGGATAGTGTAACCATTTGTGAACCCTACACTCATTAAATATTTAAAAGGAGGCTGGGATGATTTCTGCAAGTTACATTTTTACCAATTACCCAGATCAAAATAGAATCTCACTTGGTCATTCTTCATCAATTATGATTGTTGATGCTTTGTGAGGATTTTATAATGAAAATATTTTTCCCTCACATGGGAGCCTTAATTAACTTTTCATGGGAGTATGCATTGATTTTGGTGGATTACAACCCTAAAGAAGTACTTGAAAGGTCAGTCTGATAGGTATTCAAGCTGCTGGCCTCCACTAATCATATATATGATGAACCCTCATTATTGATTTCAATGGGAGAACCAATCACATCCAAATAATCTAATCCTCTCAGGGGAAATTTAGCCTCTAAACGCCTCCTTATAGGATATGGTGCATAATTGACATTTATATCGTATTCCTCCAGTATCCCTACCAATTTTGGTCCCTATGAATCAGCAATGGGAACCCCATCAATTGATGTGGGTCCTATTATCTTGATCCCAAAGCTGGTCAGGAAGTAGAAATGTAATATTTTTCTACTCTTGAGTCATTATTTAATAAAAATATGTCTATTGTGCTTTCACTACTAGATTATATACCAGTGGTAGTGAACAATAAAAATCAGAATCCCCACATTGCAACCGAACACCAGGTTGTGCGGAGGTGGGCCTAGAACCAAATTTTCACCATCTTCATAGATACTCCCCTAGAAGAGATGACTGATAAGTTGTATAGTCAATTAAAATAATCACTTAATCAATCCAACCACTATATTTCCACTAAATCACTCAACTCTCACTACGACACTTAGGATCCCATGACTATAAGAAATGTTAGAGGTGAGTAAAATCTTTATATATTACATCTAAATCATAAGATCCATCATCTATTATAAGCCCACCTCATGACACCATCCATGTGAATTCCCCTTAAATTGATAGTATGTATAGAGGTGCCTACTTTTTCAAGAAACCCCCTAAGGCACTAAATAGGACTCATTATTTGAAAATAAAAAATTTAAATTTGGAAAACTAATTAAAATATCTTTAGAAAATTGACCATGTCATTAAAGCATTTTAAATATATAGGCCAGAAGGCCAAAACATTCTTAAAATTTATAATTTTTTTAAATAAAACCATTTGGAAGATAACCCAAGTATTTAGTGTATTTAACTTTTCAAAACACACATAAAATATTTTTCACCACGTAAAAACCATAGCCATAACTTAATAAACCTGAAAAACATAGAGGGGGATAATTTCATGAATCATAATCATTATCCATGATTTATTTACCATGAAACATCATGAGGAACACCAAATAAAGAACCCCAGTAAACCGTGAACACCAAATCATATACCCAATAAAGAACCCAAGTAAAACACGGCTATAAGTCATTTTTCTAGTAGTGGAATATTGTAAAAAGAGTATATATGAAATCTAAGAGATAATAATAATCAATTACCAAAAGTTTTTGGATTGATTTTGATTGAGTTGTGATGTTTTGTATTAATTCTACAAATATTTATTGATATTTAGATACATATTGAATATATAAACCATATCATATACCATAGTGTAAGGACGTGACATCATTCCATTATTGACTTTTAATCATGGTGTATAACACCGCATCATGGAAAAGAAGATTGAAAACTCTTTATAATCTTATTTTATCATACCAAACAACCAAAACAAACCAAATTACCTTTTTCATACTTGAAGGCACAACCCAAACAACTACATTTTTTAGGGAGATTGTAGAACCTATGAACTAATTTTTTCCTAGGTTAGCAAAACCTATACACTACCTTTTGATGGAGGCACAACCACATGTGAGTTGAGTGATTACAACTCGATAAAAGTTTACACCACAAAGTAAATTCATTATAATGAATATAGAATAATTAAACTAATAAAAGTTGTTGAGTATTATTACTAGTGTAGGATAACTGGATTTGAACCATCACACAGTAGATATAGAAAAATTTAGCTTGGGCATTCTGGCAAGAGCAATGAGTAGATAAGAAGCATTAAAACCCATTGGTATAATGCATTTAACATTGATTATATATATAACTATCATAAATTTATTTATGTTGATTATAAAATAACTATCATCTAAATTTCAATATGAAACCCTATTTTATTATTTGTGTTGGTATATAAGAGAATGCTCCTCCAAATATCCAATCTCTAAGAGGTTATAGCTTTCAATCAACCTATGACTAGTCAATTCCCTAAACATACATTGTTAAAAAGGAACTTTAAGTATAAGGCATAAAGCTTCATTCCCTATTAGGTGTTAATGTAAGGTATAATAATTTATATACTCAATAGGGAACCAATGAAATACCTCAAATCACAATGGAATAACCAAGTATATTTGTGAAAAAATATACTAATTATCATGTTTAAATAAAAAACATTTATAGGAAAATAACCAAAAATAATTGTAAATATGTAGTTTAAAGACAAATAAAAGTTATATCAAGTAACTCTCTGTACTAGGAAAATGCATATTAGAACTTATTTAAGTTTATATTCTTTAATGGGGATCATTATTGATTTCAATCTAGAGATATAGAAATATTATAAGTCATCTTGTTTAGGTTAGGTGTAGGGAAATATTATAGGTCATCCCACCCAGATGCATTTCTGGAGTCAGGTCCTAATCTCATCCCATGGAATGGGGAAGGATTATACAAATTGGAGGCCTCATCCCATACCATGGAATAATTAAAGGGTCATACTCCTTTATAACTCAGAATCATATCCCATGTAAATTACATGTACATAAATGGACAAAAAACAAGCTTAACAATATATAATAAAAATGAAAAATATAAACATACCCTTTATAGCATGATCATAATCATATACAAGGGTATTCTATGTATATAGTTGATATAAAAAGGTAAAAATTGGATAAGTAAGGTTCTTTACATAGTGAACATCCTAACCTTTTGAATTTATGACTAATATTTCCTACTTCTGAAATCTATAAATTTCATAAATAAAAAGTATATTACACCAAACACATAGAAATTGATTAATAATTACGTAATAGTAAATATAAACATAATAATTCTAGAATAGTAAATAGATGACAAAATAATAAATAGATTAAACCATGAATACCAGAATACTAGATTAATTATGAGAATTAGAATAAAATATAAACCATGAAATAACAGTGAATAATAGTCGACAGAATACCAGTCAACACACAAGAGCCACAAAACAGTTGTAAATAAACACAAAACCCTCCATGAACTCCTCCTATAAACTGAAAAATTCCTAAACATAATAAATACTTCAAAAAAATTTCAAAGAACCCACAAAATAGAAGCCACAAAATAAAAAATGCACTGAAACACAAATAGAATTAATACTACAAACTAGGATCCAAGATACACAAACTCCTCCTACAAATGCAAAGAGTATTCATCCTCCTGAGAGGCATAAAACAGGTTAACAAAACTGTAAAAAACATCCACATAAAAGAATTAAGTAAATTAGCAGGTCCAATGCATCGTTGAGAAGACAAAGACCCGAATAAGGGTGTAGAGGAAGGGGGAACCCTTTGGCCGATGCACCGAATGGATGAGGACCACCCACATAAGGTTATGGAAAAGGGGAGTACCTTGCGAGGGATGGAGAAACCTTGAATAGAGAAGCTGAGCCGCAATTGGAGAATCTGCGCTCTGGATGAAGGAACCGCGATGAGGGATGGAGGAACCAAAGCTGGTGATGACAACAGGAGTGGATAGTAGCGAGTTCAGGAGATTAAAGCCATGCGGGAAGAGAGGAGGGTGTGGTGAGAGAGGACGTTGAAAGGAGGAGAGGTCATCGAGAGGAGGAGAGGTCTTCAGGGGAAAAGGGTTTCATGATGAGGTTTTCATATTGAGGAAGGAGGAGCCGGATAGGAATCAGAAAAATAAAATTGAAATGCATATTTGTAGCCACAAATGAAAATTAAAATGTGGGAATAACCATGATATAGCCACGGACATATAAAACCGTGGCTATAGTTCCGTGCCTATATCTTAAATTTTCAGTAGTAAAAATAGGTAAATGATGATTTATAGTAATCATATGGTATGTCATGTGTAGTAAAAAAGAAAATATTTGGGTTTTATTACTCTATAAAAATTTATTGAATATTTTTTTAGAAATTAGAAAAAATTTGTTAAAACTAGAAGAATATTGAGATTTGATAAATAAACATGACTCATATCACATGTTGCACAAAAATAAATTTTAGAAGAATCTGAACATAACGAATCGGTAGATCAAATAAAGGAAGGGTTTAATCTGATGGATAAAAATGACATATAGGAACTCATTACCTGACCTTTAGGGAATGATAACATTGGAAAAAATAGGTTTTCCTAAATATGTTTAATTTACATTAGGATGTAATAAATAAATATTGATTATATATATGTATATATATGTGGATGGTGGGGATTTAAAAGAAACATCTTCCCCAATTGTATGATTGGATACTATCTGAATGTTCTAAGTAGTGGTTGCACACTGTTGATATAATTTTTTGTTATTTATGTAAATTAATCTTTCATAAATGGATAGATATTGGGTGAAGTTTAAAATAGGAAAACAATTATCTTTTTTACATGATAAAAATAAAAATAATGTGTTTATGTTGAATAATTCCATGTATGGGTTGAGACAAGCTCCACATTCATAATATTACAGACATGATATTTTCATGGAAAAGATAATTTTTTCTAAATGAAATTTTGATAAGAACATATATGTAACATAGATAAAATATAGTACCCTGATTGTTATTGTTTAGGTTGATGACATAATTTTTGTAGGGGATTGAGAAAGTGATTATAAAAACTATAGTAATTATATGATGAAAAAATTTGAAATATGAATAATTGGAGAAATAATATTCTTCCTCATATTACATGTTCAATATAATTTAAAAAAATATTTCAATATCGAGAGAATTATAAAAATGAATTATTGAAAAATAATGGAATGGAATATTAAATACAACTAGATTTAATAATTTAAGTTGGTTTAATGTGGAGTAAATATGAAGCTGCAAAAAATGAATCAAAAAGGCATTCAAATTTTTATTAGATGTTTTTTTATGTCATACCCCTTCAAGAATATAAATATTTATGCCATTGTTATGAGTTCTAGATATCCTAGTGATTCAATATAATTTAATATGTAGGAAGTGAAAATAATTATGATTTATGATAAAATAATGAACCCGCATAGGTTGTTTATAAAAGAACTATCTATTTGAACTCTCTTGGTTACACTTATGATTATTGGGAATGATAATACAATGATATAAAATCATCACCATGAATAACATTTTTTAGTTATAATGTTGTGTGACTTTTCATAATAAGATATATATTTTAGTTAAATTTATAATAATGGAAGATGAATATATTTCAGACATCCATGCCGATATACAAAATATTTGGACGAATGTGTTGTCGGATGATTGGAAAGTGAATGATTCATCAAAATTGAAGATTTGATTTTATAATATGAGTTCTATTATTCTTTCCAAAAATCACATTCATCATTCATGATCAAATAACATTGAAATTATTTACTATTTAAAAAATATAATGTTTCTAATGGTTAAATTGTTAGTTGGGATATTTTGATAAAATATCATATAGAAATTGTTTTTAAAAAATTTATTTCAAAAGATATATTTATGGAATTGAGGCTGTGAAATCATGGTCAGCCGCCACTTTATAATTCCTAGATCTTTCATTGAAGTATCCATTATTTTGGAATGGATTATTTTTACAAAGGTTGGCCATATATATAACTTTTTCATTAAAATAAAAAATAATGTATATTTCTTTAAAAAATTAATTTGATGATGTGGATATCGTAAAATTTGGAAGAGAGAAAAAATGATAGAAGAAAATTAATCGGGGTTTTATTCAAACATGGCGAAAAAAATACTTTTCAACAAGAGATGTAATTCCCTCAAATATAGTTCATAATGTATTAGTAATTTGTCAGGACCTTCTTTATGAAAAATGTTGTGGTTTGATAAATGTATAAAAACTTCGGAATTCTCAACAATGATTTTGACTGTTTCCAATATATTATAAGGGGGAGATTGAATATCATGTTTACGGTTTTATAACTACATTTCTGTTGAACAAAAATAATTAAATATTTTGTTTGTTATGAAGGTTACATAATCGTTTTAAGATATTTTTTATATAATGTGTGGTGATGAAGCTAATAGATGTTTTCTAAGAATTTCTTGTTATGATGTTGCTAGAGAAGAATAATGCTGGAATGTTTCCATAACATTTTTAAAGAAAATTATAAAAAAATCCTATAAATATTTTTTGTGTATTCAAATTTTATAAAATCTTATAAGAACTCTTCATATAAGCATTTGATTAAAGGGGGGGTGAGGTTTTCTAGAAGATCTTTTTGAAAAAATTATCATTAATTTTCTAAAACAACATTCTCAATAGAATGATTTTATGAAATTATAGGATTTAAAAATGATGAATTTTTTTCAAAAGCATAAAAAACAATGGCATCTGTTTCCACATCTAGTATTTTTAATATATGATGTGAATGTTACCAAAAAACTATTGTGAAGTAATTATGGTAATAAGAGTTAGTAATAGTTCTGACTTACTAAATTTTGTACAAAGTGAATAGTAGTTAGATGATCATTGATCAAACAATGTGTAATTGTATTCAAAATTTTAGTCATTGGTTGAACCATTTATAATTTTTTTCACATTTTCATGAGATATAAAAAATTTTAAAAAGTAGACATACCAAACTTATGATCATCAAACCATCAAAATTTTCTGATTTTTTTGTTGCTAAATTTTGTTGGATTTGAAATATCAGAATGAAATAAAATGTACCTTAGAAAGTTATATTTGAATATATTTGAATATAAAAATGGGTATAATTCATTGAAGTTGAAGAAAAAGTATTGATTGAAAAAAAATTGAAACTAATGTATTTAAATGTTGAAAGTAGGAAATTTTCAGTGAATTTATTAGAATGTACAAAGGTAGATTCAGTTATTTTATAGTAAGTATAGGGTGATGGATAGAGAAAACTATGTTTATATATAACACATTGGTATAAATGTAGAACTATATTGTTATGTTAAAAGATGATTAGTGTTCTATGTTTAAATTTAATTAGTTTATTTTTTTTCTCAGATTGAAGAAAATATTATGTAAAATCATAAAAATATTCATGATGTTTCCAGGTGATCATTTCCAAAGAGTTTATTATTATCTTGAACTGAGACGATATGATCATACAAAGAGAGATGTATGAATAAAAATGTAAAGGAAGATATTTTCTTTCAAAAAAATGTTTTCATTCAAACATATTTTGAATGAAATTTTATAAAAAACACTTTAAAGTTTTAATATGTGATGATGCTGAATTTTTTCTATCAAAGGGTTAGTTATAGTTTTTTGAAAAAAGAGTTTTATGTTATTATTTTAAATTTTCCATAGTTTAAGAATGTTTGAAAAAGATGGTATTCCATGATAATTCATGAAGGCTAGATAATATTCATAAATACAATTGAATACTTGAGAAGAGTTTAGTGAATCATTTTGAGAGGTATAATGAAAAGGGGTTCCATATTTTACTATTTTGGAGATCCTATATAATGGTGTCAATATTAAAAGAGACATTTAATTGTTCAATAAAATATATAAGGGATTTATGGATTTTTTTCATAACTAAGTTTCCAACTGATTTATTTTTTTGTTTGGAATTAGAGTTATAGACAATGATTTCATTTTGAAAACTAGACATAGTTATAGTTCAAAATTTTCAAAAAGGGAATAAGGTATTGAGTTTCTGAAAAGATTTTAGGATTCATATTTGTTTTGTAATCAGATTGATTTCAATTTATATATGAGGAATATTTTATTAAGACACATAAGAAGTAAATTTGGAAAACATAGAACATTGATGAGAAGTTGAAAATTTTATATACTAAAATCAAATTGATATTATGGAAAAAAAATTATGCGGAACTTATTTTAAAAAGTTTAATATTTATTCTAGCTCATGTTATGGTTGAAAAGATATGCGAACTAATAAGATTAATTATAATCATTCCAATCATGAGATATAATGTGTCTAACAAGAGTTCGATCAAAAATTTTATCTACTTATTTATAATTTTGAATTTCCATGAACCAATGGGAGTGGTGCTGGAAAAGAGGTAGGGTCTGATACTGAGGATGAAACATGTAATTTCTTATTCCTTGTTTAAATTCTCATATTTTCATAATAATAATTATTTTATAGAATTTGATAATGAATTTATCTCTAACATGTTTTAGCTCTTAAATTTTTAAAAATACCACCATTAATTAAACCCCCCTCTCCATCATTTTTTTGTTCAATGATCCTTAAGAATATAAAAAAAATTCCTTTTTTTCGTTTTAAACGTGTATTTTTACTAGTATTTAATGTATGTTAATTTTTTATTTTTAGCCAAAATAATATTTAAATATGTGTTTAACATCATAATATACACAAAACAGGAATAATAGATAATGTCTAATTTGAAATTACATTTGGATGTGTTAATGATTTTGGAAATATCACATAGTTACATAGTATGTACCTAAAATAAACACACCATATAATGAGGTTCAATGCATCTTGATGAACCTGGGGATTCACAACTATCCACATAGAGTTAAGAAATAGTTTATTTATTATATGATTCATGTTTACTAGATAGGCTGACGTTTAACATTCAATATTGTACAATGTATAGTCAGTGTACCAATTAATTAATGTATCCATTATCACAATAGAAATCAAGACATAATTCTATTCAATGACACATCATGTATTTATTAAAGGAGGCATGGAACTGAAAATCATGAAACATAGAAATCAATGCTCATGACGTGATGTTCATGTAATGAATACACATGTGGTTTATTTAATATACATGATTATTTTTCCATGTGACTAATACACACATATTGTATTTAATAAGAACTGTATAGTATTCATTTAATTAATTCACATATTGTGTAATTAATGTGGTCTGTAATTAATTCACATGTAATATGTAATTAATTCACACCTAATGTATCATTAATTTACATGTTATGTTTAGTTAATTAAAATATTAGGTAAATTTATAATTCATACAATATGCATTTAATTAATATATTTCATAATTAAAAAATTCCCACACGGTGCAATTAATTCACACATTGTGAAATAAATTCACACGTGGTATAGCTATTTCACATGTAGTGTATCATTAACAAACATGTAGTATGCATAGTACATGGGGTTTAGATAATTTTATGACATGATTTATGCATCATTCTATGTTGAACATGCATAAATTAATTTACATATAAATAAAATTAATTGACTTATTCAGTCAGGCTATAAAAAATGTTGAAATAGTTTATAATTATTAATTACCCAACTATTTCCACAATAAATTCAGAACGACTATCTGTGCATCCTATAGGAATAAACATTATACTCATCTAATTTAAATAAAATTAATTTATTTAATATTATGTGATTTAGAATTTATAAGACTTTTTCAAAAATATAAATTTTATTAATTGATTAAATAATGAGAAAACTAATTAGATACATTCCAGGAAATTTTATCTCAATAAAATAGTGAATTTAATTGAACTATATGTAGTTTATAATTATATATTCATTATTTATATAGATGATCATATGTTTATACTAACTAATATATGTTATTGGATTATTATAATTTAATTATTTTGGCATAATTTTTGAGAAATTTTTAATTGAATTAAAATGGAGGCCTATATTTCATTCCATTCTCTATTATATAAGGTAATGTGTGCATATTGTTTCAATTTTATCAAACCCCATAACAAAATCATTGGTTTACCTACATTTATTTGAATAAAAGACTATATAATGCATAAATATCCCTAACATGTAGTGGTATTTCAACATCACATCTAATGTGAAATCAACTCTAGAGTTACATTGAAGTACAGGTGGAGTGCTGCATCTTGAACCAAGTTGGGGTTCAATGAGATTTTTCCCTAGAACAATGGTCAAATTATAATTTTCTAGATGAACTATCCATTATATATAATCAGGACTCTTCCATATTTTGTATTTTATTTTCTTCAGTTACACGATTAAATTATTAAGTATTCTGTAACCCTTTCAATTAATAACATAATTCAAAATCACGAAATATATAATTAAATTAATATAAATATAAATATCTTTTATTTATAAAATTTTACACCCTTATTTAAAATCCTATTAATATTAATAAAAATGTAACAAGGAAAAATGAGAATTTTTAAATTAATATTGATTTCCCATGAATTAAAATAATTAGTATAACAGTCCTTCCTTTATTAAAAATAAGAATAAAACCATAAAATTATTTTTTCATCCCTAAATTCAAGGAAATAAATTTTATAATGGAATTCATATAAGGTATTTTTGTCACATTAACATAGTTTGTATAGAGTGTAATTGAATGGGACAATTCGATTTCATTTTGGATGAAAATCATGAGGAAATCAAAGTCTAAAAAGTGGGGATTGGGGAGTCCACTCAATTATTCCATGAGTTATGAATGAATTCAGATGGAATTTTATATCTATTGATACTCATTTGAGTAATATTTAGGGCTATAGTCTTGGTTACGAGACAAATTATAGATATCTTTTCCACTAGAATATCCATGAAACAAGATACTCTGAAACAAATGTTCATGGAAATTAGTTTTCAATTAAATTGATTGAGATTGATAAATAAAATTTATTACATCATATATTTTGGTAATAAATATTAAAAACTAAAATATTCATTTAATTAATGTAATATATGGTAACTGAAATTTTCATAACACTATAGATATTTCTAGAGAAATATAATTTCCCATCGGACGCAGAATTGTTAGAGTGGTATTGTCATCTATATGCAACTTATCTACTATAAGATTTTGATTATGTTTTGGAAACTACTATGTCTGTTAAGTCACCTCACTAAGTTAGTAAAGGTGAGGAGGATGCATGTAGAAGGTACTTGGGTATGATCTAATTATCTCTCTCTGATATAATTTTCATCTAGATAATTAATAATGCAATAAATGAACATGGAATATTATACCAGGATGAATCATATTTTCTCTTCTTAGAAGAAAAAAGTGAGGCTTTAGATATGAAATATTTTTAATACACCGTTTCTGTGTGAACTATATTTTTTCATTAAATTAACGATCTTGTCTTTAATATGTTAAATTACATTAATAAGTTGAAAAATGTGCTTCAATATAGATAATTTGTTATCCATTAATATTATATTTTGTATTTACCATACCGGGTATCCTTATTTATCTTTTTTTAAAATAAGAATAGTATGTATAAATGGATTTGGATTCTTTTGACTGAGCTTCACTGGTTATAGTAGGTTCGTAGGGAACATTATCCTCTAACCCTTCTGGTGAAAACAATTAAAGTAAATATTTAAAATCTAATTATTATATTATGCTAAATTGTTCATTCGAAATTAATCCAATGAGATGATGGATTTAGAGTTAGTGTAGTATAAAAAAGACTATTTTCTTCTCATGTGTATATAAATGTACTTTTTTAATGTAATTAAAACTCATGAAGAGAAAAAAATGGAATACATTTAAAATATATTCCTTATGTATTATAGTATTTTCATTACTTATTAATTATTAATATCTAGATTTTATTAAAATATTAAAACCTAGAAGGAAAAATTATATAAAATAAGGTGAGTTCTTATAGGTACTGGGGAAGGGTTATTTCAGTGTCACCAATTAGAAGAAAATAACATCATAATTAATGTTGATTTTCCATAGAGGCTAAAAAGGATTGTTCGATTCTAGTATTTAGAATTTCACCACTTCTAATTTCCATGAATAATGATTCATGATAAACTACTATTTTTCATTATCTGTTATTTATAACTTTATTTCAGTTCTTTTTTAGACACAAAGAAACATAATTTCTTTTTAACATAATGTTTTTCTAAAATTATACACTTTCTTAATATTTCAATATGACTAGAATCATTGATATCCAACATCAGAAATAAAAGATGAAATTTAAAATATATGACTCATACCTAGTTGTGAAAGGATAATTATTTTTCAATTAAAACTAGATGTTATTATAATATATATTTCCAAGAGAGTGTTGTGTATCCTTTTATATAATGAAATATTATGTATTACCGACATAATTAATTATTCATTTTTACTCAAATTCCCCTATAAAAATAAATGTAAACTCTAAATATTCTAGTGTTAGAGTTTTTACATAGACTGAACTATTAGATGGAGAATTTCTATTTAAATTAATATAATTTAATAAATTTAATTAATAAATTTTATAAATTATAAATGAATGTAGTGAATGAACTTGTAAAAAGAAATAATATTTTCTTTGGAGGTATATCAAAGTGTATATTAACCCAGTATCCATAAATAATTAAATATTTATTGATGGTTAAATGAATTCCCTTATCCACATCATATTGACAGTGATAATATAATTTAAATTAAAGAGGAATCATATATATATTAAATAAATTTCGGTAAAATTTATATTCATTTATTACAATAGAGAAGCATAACAAGTAACTACATTCCAACCGAATTTACAAATGGATTTCATATATGTTATTACATAATGTGATTCCATTGTTTCATTGCCTAAATTTTTCTACTGGAAATAATTTTTTAGTTTTTCCATATCGTAAAATATAAATTATGGAGTAACAATCTATGTCTTCATTGATTATATTATAGTTATTTAATGTTTATATCACCTTGATAGAAAAGTATCAATCATAAAGTCCTTAATTCAATGTGAGATTCATATATATTTTTATGTAGTAGGAGTAAGAAAGTATTTGGTTAATACTGGATCTCAATTCATAATTTGGAATATGAATATTCATATAAAGACCATAATCATAGTATCCCATAGTCGGTGGTTACATAATTTTATTTTCACTATATACAAGCAATCACATCCCAATGACAGTATATTTCAGTAGCATTATAAACTAGATATATAATTAATTCTCATATTATAATATGAATATAAAATCATATCATAGGAACCAAACTTTCATCCCTAAAAGAATTCAAAATATCCTACCTCATATCCATGGTTAATTAAAAAAAATAAAGGGTGATATATGATTTAATGTATGTATTACTATCCAAGAAAGCTGTCATTAGTAAATAATGAATAAAATTCATAATAGAATGGGGAAAAAATCCATTAGATAAATATAGTCATTTCAAATAGAATCCATGGATAATAAGAACATCAAAAAAATATTGATAAATAAAATTAAATTCTTAGTGAAGGAAATACTTAATTCATGGAATTTGTGATCGAGGCCTCTCAACTAGGTATTCAGAAACCTTATCATGAAGGAAACTAAATTAATACATTACCATTCCATAAATCCCTCTCATACAATGCATTATCAATTTTCAATGTCCTCTCAACCAACACATTATCATTGTATGGGTTTAATACACAATAAACCTAACTATTATGACATGATTTTATATCGTTGTCCTCTAAATCATGAAAACTTGTTTTATCTCAGGAGACAATTTTATTCATATTGGGTATCTCTATAACTAATCTCCACAAATCACCTACATGGATAATTCATTACTCGTATTTAGAATAATTAATAAAATTATATCTCAAAATTCCTTATATGTTAATAGTTATCCATATTTAATCCAGAATTAGAAACATCAATAATTCATCATCACAAAAAATATAGAGAAAAAAAATTTGGTATAATTGGATTATATTTCTAGTAATATCAATCTGTATTTTCATTTTTATAAATATTTTTAATAATATCAGTAAAAAATTTCTTGAGGAAAACCCCCATTTTAATTTTGAAATAATTTTTTTAAAATATGAAATTATAAAATAATAATAAGAATGAAATTATTAAGTAACGAAACTTGAAAATATTAAAATAATATCCTAATCATTGATCATCCATGAAGGTGTAAAATTTCTTTCCTGTCATGTTTTTGAAAAAAATGATTCTATTCTCAGATTTTGTTTAAGGTACCTCATTTAGAAAATAGAAAGAAGACATGTTTAAAAACATTTTTTAAAAAGTAAATTTTTGGTAAAAATGACCTTCAAAATAATTTTATAATATTCAAAAACATTCTTGAAATCATTTAAAATAAAAAATGGACATTGAAGAAATATAATCAAAACTGAGTGAAAAACAAATTTATTTCACCTTAAAAACATTATGTCTCTCTCTTGATTAGATAAATTGGGGAAATTGAAAGAAAACAATGTAATATCTGGAAATAACTATAGGATAAGAAAATTCATGAGGTTCTTGAGAGATAGATCATAAAATTTCATCATCAAAATCTTATTCAAATACAATCTCGATAAATAATGACATTGTAATATAAATCACTTACCACTTTCATCTCTTCTGAATCAAAAATATAATAATGGAAATTAATTCAAATTAATCAATGAATAGAATAAATAAAAATTCATTCATCATTATCATATAAAATAGATTGTATAAACACCACATAAATGAAACAAGTGGTGAATATGGAATATGTTTGACGACAACAATTATTAGATTAGAATATTTTTACCTCACATATGACTCACTTTGTAATTTATATTATACTCCAATATAATATATTAAGATATACTATAATTCTATTACATATCTATATACATACTTATAATATAATATATTTTCTGCTTAGAACACTTTAACAATATATTATTAATAATTATTTATTAAAATTTTCATTTTTGGGTGTAAACTATTTTGCTTTCTATGCCATTTTTGGTTTTGTAGTTTTAGTACTTTCACCTTAATCATGGTTCCCTAATATTTGATATGTTAATAATGATATAAATATCATATATATTCATGATAAACAAATTTATAATCATCCATTAAAGGGAGAGATAAAAAAATAAATTACCCCAATCATGGAGACCACTTGTTATATGTAAATATGATGATTACATTCATTTTTAAATGGATGAAACTAAATTAGTTTTAATAATAATTGAAATTTTCAAAATAATTATTATATGATATATATAAAATGTATCATATACATCACATATATCATATATATTAGATATATCACATATATTCAATGTATTTAATATATATAATATATGTATGATAAATATATCCTTGTTACCATAGATGTAAATAAGAAACGAAAACTAAATATCCTCAATTCATAGAGGGGCTAGTCCACATATATGAATAAGTAACATTATTGTTTTCCAATAGATGGGAAGGTAATAATATAAATGGTATATTCTATTTATAAAACCATAATAATTTTAAATAAATCCTACTTACTCACTAGTCATCATTTATAACCATACACATAAAATGGTGATAAAAAATAGAATTTCACTTCTATATAGATATGGTCAGACGTAAGAACACACAACCATTGCATTCACTTTCTATATGTTGTTAAAGAGGTGAAAAATGATTATTAAATCATCATAAAAACAATTCAGTATAATAAAGATTCTAAATTAATTATTTTATAATGGATAACATGAAATAGAGGAGGTTAGAAGATGAAATTATATTGAATATAATCAGTTAATAGTTATACCTCTTTGTTGAGAAATATCTTATAGATTACACATAATGACATGACGAGGAGGTATTTTGGGGAAAATATAACCTACAAGATATGTTAAAAAATCAAGGATAGTATTATGGTATATATTGGTTGATCTAGAATGATAATAAGGTGTGATAAAGAGAAGATAATAGGTTTCCATTTATAAGGGTGGGGAAGAGGACTCTTAGAATAACCTAAAGTATTAAACTAATATTAATTAATTTCAATAGGGAAATGGAAAAAAGTTAATATAATTCAAAGTTAATATGAGTATGAGACAAAATTATCACATAAAATAAAATCTATTAAAGTTATTATAATGTTTTCACCGTTATCATTTAGTTTCAACCCCTTATTATCATTTTTTATGATTAATGCAATATCAATGATTTCTACACTTTAAAGGTTAGGAATGTTAATGTAAAGGAAAAGTGACCATTAAATTGTCTTTATTTGATATTTTAAACCACATATTATTCACATGGATGTGGATAATATTTTAATTCATCTTAAATCATTTAATAAAATAATGTTTTATATAAAATATCATCATTATAATTTTAGAACTATTCATTTAATTTGGCCTTGAAAAAAATGTAAGAAAATTAATTATAATATAAATCATTCAAAATTCCCAAATAATTTATAGATATCTGTTAAATTAATAGGGCAATATTACTCACTCATAAAGAAATAATTTTAGATATTTTAAAAACATTTGCATGCTTTTTATACTACATGAACAACAACACCGTTAGCGTTGTGTAATAATTGAATATAATTATTTCATCTCTATAAATTTTAAAAGAATTACCATGATTAAAAATATAATTCAAATTTAAAATAAAATTTTATTACTGAATATAATTCAATTTTATCTTTAACCCCAAGGTATAATATATATTAAAATTAGGAAACAGATATATTTGACTTTATCTTTTACATAACTATTATAAAGGTAAAAAATAAAAAAAATAAATATTTGAAAATATTATGTAAATGGATAGAAAAAATTCATGCAATTTCATATATACAATTTTTATAAAAATTTCAAATCCTTATCCCAATGTTTTACCTTTATTTTACATTTTTTACCGTTATCGAGGTGACATATATTTTTGAAGGTGACTATTCATATTGAATCAAATTAAAATAGAACTATATACCTAATTTTATCATCCCAATATTAAATATGGAATACATTTTTCATGATTCAATACATATATGTGAAATAATTTAATTTGAAAATAATCCTAGAAAAAAAATGAAATACAGTTTTATATAAACATGTATTTTGATGTATAAATTGATTTTATAAAAATATTAATATAAAAATTTAATTCATATGATATTAATTGGATTATTAATAATATAAATGAAGTAAATTTTATTTTAAAATAATATTAAAACAATATATAACTCAAAAGTTTAAAACAAAAAGACATAATTGAATAAAAATTTGTATTTTTCACTACTTATCAAAAAATAACTCATTTCATAAAATTATCAAAAAAATCACTCTAAACTAATTTTAGAATGAAAATATTATAAAATATTTTCTATTTTTAAAATAAATTTCCTAAAATTGGTGGAAACTTATTATATTATTTTCTTTAAAAAGAAATAAAACACGTTTTCGAGGAAAATGCATTTTTGAGGCAGAAAATGACTTTATTAATAAGTGAATTTAAATTGGAATTTATATTTTACTTATATAGAAAAACTATAATGTTAATAAATTCATAACACCTATTCATATCTCAAATTTCAACAACTATGTTATAATAATTCCATTTAAATAATCGCAACTTAATATTTTATTGTGGTATTTTTAACTCATTATTTAGTATAATATAAGCTATAAAAAAATTGAATGATTTAATTATAAATATAACATAAAATATAGGGGAGTCAAATTATACACCCATAAATAAATAGCCCCCTAAAAATATTAAATTTATCATGAAGTGTTTACCAATTTTGGAAAACCCAATTTTTACAGAGGGATAAAAAACCTTATATGAAATGGGAATGTTGGAAACATAAAAGCTAACTAAAATATCACATTTCTTGGTTTTTATATAAGAATACGATTTTGGGGATGTTAAAGTATAGTCAAGGAGGAGGAAAGAGACATCTAAAGACCAATAGAGAGAGATAGAGAACATGGTCATGATAATATTAATGACGGAAAAACCATAAATCCCTGAGGGGTTAAAATACCATCAATTAATTAAAAATGATGGTAAAATGATAAATTATTTATTTCAAGATCATTTTCCTATATTATTTTATGCGTCTTATACTAATTTATAAATACTCTAAACTAAATAATCCCCTAAAATAATGATCATATCAACGATAAATATCTATATAATAAACAATGTTTTAAACTAGGGAGTAGTTTTTCATCTTACCAGAAATTAGTTGATAATTGGATTCCAATTGGGTGTCTTGGTTGATAATTCATTCCTCCTTGCTTATATTAATGACTCTATTTTCATGAAAAAATATGATAGATCCAGAATCAATAATAAATTAGGTTGGGATACCTATTGTTACAACCTAAGGTATTTTATCTTTATTTAGAGAAATTTGATAATCATGGCCTTCTCCCCATGTCTTTTATATGTTAAGTTATCTTTATGAGTAAGAAAATTGTTGGATTAATGAACAATATATTTACTAAATAATCATTGGATAATAATGATTTATTTATATTTCTTTTGTTCAATAGCCTTATGTCTCCTTTTTCAAGACATAAAACAAACATATGTCCCCATTTAGTAGTTACCAAGGTGTTTGTTTCCCCAATTATATCACTTAAGACGTTATATAATTTTCATTTTCTCTATCACACCAAAAAAATTCCATTTTTCACATACTTCTCTTATTCTTCTCATGATTTTTTTAAAATTATATAACTTGGATAATTATTTCTCATTCCTTATGGAACATAATACTATTTCATCAAATAATGAGTTAATTTTAGGGTCTAATACCCTTCAAATTATTAGTTATAACCAACAAATAATTTTTTTGATCATAATTTTTGGATTATGTAAATAGTCAAAAAAAATAATTGGTTATATTGTAATGTGTTACTCATATATAAAAAATATATCCCCTTCAGTCTGTCTTAGATTGATAATTTTCCTTTCCATATCATCACATTACTCATGTTGAAGTATTTTTTAAGGAATACTGCTTTACAATTTCATCATTGCAATATTTATACTTCATCAACCCATTTAATGTTCTCGATAAATGACCACAAGTAATCATAATTTCATTTCCAACAATACACTATGGAAATAATTTGTTTACATTCATTACTTCCCAAAGATAGTTATATCATTTCAATGAACATAATCTATTACTTATCTACCTATAGATTATTACTTCTATTTATATTTAGAGGATTGTCTCTAATTAAGTGATCCAACGTAAGAGAATAATATTTTGTAATCATAGATTTCACTATACAAGATTGTTTATTTGTCATAACAGAAGTCCCATGTCCTAATTTAACCATTATCTCCATAGATCCAATAAAAATTGAATTATATTTCCCTACATGGAAATCCCTAAAATGACTAGAGGTATTGTTTCCCATTATTCTATTTTGGTTTATCACTATAAAATGTTACACAATAATTTATCTCAAAATCATCTTGAATATTTATTCATAAATTAGAAATCTCTATAGGTTAAATATTCTCAATTACTGGAATCTATTGTAAAAATTCATATATTTTTCTGTGTTGGTTTAATATAATTTTACCAAGGATTAAAATAGAAATAAACTTTCAAAACATATAAATTATAGAAACATAGTATCCTTGATTTTTCAGTATCTTTGTTACAATTTCACTACATACAACTGATCACATCCCAACAAACTGAATTGTTTATCAGCCTTGGTAAACTAGTAAAATTCATTATTCCCATTTTACAACATAAATATAAAAACATAGCATATGAAAAAAATAATTTATCCTTGATATCATTAATAATATACTTCATCATATCCTGAAGAATGTAAAACCATTAAAGTGTGATCTCATATGCTTAGTAAGGGTAGCATACAAAAGAAGTTATCATGATTAAATAAGGAAAAGTAATTAAGATAGAGTTGATATTTAAAATACATATCATTCAATAAAAAACATTAGTTCAATGAAAATACATCACTAATATCAATATAAAAAACATGGAAAATGAAAAATAAATCCAAATTAAAGGAAATTCATAGTTATGGAAAATCATAATCGATGCCTCCCAACCAAAATTACACCATGAAATGTATCGGGGCATTGATGGGATTTCTATAACCCAGCCCCGTACATCATATAATTTTCCAATTTATTACTCATATTTAGAATTGATGGACCCTAGACCACGGTAAGAGGGGCTTGAATCAGAGTGTCATCTTATTCTATACTTAATTGGATTTTGTTCCCATGTTGGTAGTAACTTGTTTAAACCTAAATGATGGATATATGCAGTAATTAAAACATTCAAATGCATATGGTCAGGAAAACACTTTTTCTTTGGTTCACCGCTAAGGGATACGTCCAATGATCATATGCTGATAGGTTGTTAGTCGTACCTAATTCCACTATTATTTACAAGTTGTGGATTACATTGGATTAGGAAAAGTCACTATGTCCCTGGATCACAACCTAAATGTTCAAGGATAGATCATTGCTTCCCCTGGGTCACTCCAGTTGACCCCCTGTCTCACTTCCTAGGGTGAAGACCCACATAGATTATAGATTTGAATGTCTCTTCAACAAATATACATAGAAGTATTAGTAACATATTCATCATGATAAATTATTTGCATTAGAGTCCTGAATAGATGGTATTTTGTATTCAATCATCTCCTTTAGTTCAATAACAGAATGCACTAAATATCCTTCCTTTATTCTTATCCAGAATCAATATATCCTATTTCATTATTCATGAAATTTAGACCATATCTAGTAATCATGATCACAATTTTACTACCCCGAATAATTCACAATCTTTTGTTGGGAACACTATGTGTTTCTTCTTCTTCTATTCCATAAAATCCCAATTCCAACACCTGAGTGTATCATTTTACTTCCTTTACTATGTAATGATCTATGTTTAGTTTCACATATTCTTCTTCTTATCTTCACAAAGCACAAAGATGGTGTTGAAAACCAGTCGTGTGTGTGTGGTACTAGTTCTCTTCGTAATACTGAATGGTTTATGGTACTTCCTTCATTAGGAATCTGTTTTGAGAGTGATAATCACCTATCAAAGCCCTATGGGACCCCAAATTTATTCTTACACACTTCTATGTGTCTTTCACATTAAATTCTAACCATGCACATAAAAAACCATTTGGTGCATAAAATCTATTTCATGCAACTCTTCTTTATTGCAGAAAACATTCCTTTTTCACACAACACATTGTTTTTCAATAATTACATATTCTTTTCCATGCACTACTCTATATTTCAATTTTTTACGCATCAGTGCTAGAGATTTGTCTACATTTCGAGCATTAAAAAATTAGTGGGGTCACCTCCAATTAATAGGTGTTTTTACCCTTCAAATAAAACCCCTCTCCTACGCATACAAGTGTCTCTCGCTTCTTTATATTACGCACACCTTCTATTATATTCAAACACTGCTTAAATTTTTTTACACCTCATTTCATTTCCATTTTTCATTATTTTGAAAATTAATCCTCTATTATGAATAATACTTAAAACATTTATTTAATATGGCTTTAAATTTTACGCACATCTTGTATTATTTCATGCACTTCATGGAATTTTCAATTTGTATTATTTCTGATGTGTCGCACTACATGCAAGAAGAAACTCAACCAGCTATTTGGTGAACTATATTTTTTTTGCCTATATTCTATCTTTTTCAATCATGGGCATTGTTTTTCATGCACCATTTTTCCTTTTAAAATATAGATTTTATAATCATGAAACTCCACTTATAATCAATATTTAAACCATTTTTATCCTTGGGTATAAAATTCAATGGCACATCCTATTCTTATCTTTCAGTGACAACAATATTTCCAATCGTACCATAATATGACTGATATATTTTTCACTCCCCAATTTCATCACTGATCTTACATCACTTGTTCTCCACAATTATGATATATTAAAATTACAAACTAGAAAATAATCGTCTGATATAGATAAAATGTGAAATGCATGGCCATCTCATTATTCCAAGACCTTCCACACTCTCTCTTATTCTTAATCCATAATTCTCTACTTCATAAAAATCATATGATTCTATTCTTCAAGTAATCACATGAATGGTTCCCATAAAATAATGATGAATTTAATGGTCTTCTTAAAATCATCATTATTCTTAAATCATCCTCATATTGATGAGACATCACCATTCTTCACTGTTATATACCTTCTATCACCGATGGCACATGTTCTTTGATCTTTGGATCAGTTCAATAATAATTTTAATTTCTATTCCTCCATTTCATTGGAATTATTCTTGATAACGTTAATTTTTTTCATCATGTAAAACTATAGACATCAAATAAAACTTTATACACAATGTTGTCCCAATAATAATAACCTTTGAATTATTTTTTTCAATTCCATAATAATATCCCAAAATGAATATGCCAATGTCAAAATGAGAATCTTCTCTCTTATCATTACTTTGCATACATTCCATTCAATTTATATCCCCATTATTTACAAGAAATAAAATTTTCATGGAAGAGAGGGATTTAGTTCACACATAAGCAATGTGTCATCAATCATTTCACACCATTTCTACTTGAAAAATGCTCGGTGTATAAAACAAGGTGATTCTGTTTAGACAACAATGCTTTGCATTATCTACTGATCATGATACTTCATGAGATGAGAAATCATATATTTTTCTTCAAGGGATTTCTACATTCATTCTAGGATGGGGATAATAAATGTCATATGAGATTATCAACCTGAATCTCAGGCACTCTCTCATCAAACAGATCAAATACATTCAACTAAAATTTGAAGGATAAGTAACATTGGGTCAATTACATTCTTCTTAGGTCACTAATTAATTTAGTTACCCCCTTGGTGAAATGATCTCCATTCTGAGTAACAAAGGTTTAATGATTGAGAACTGACATACCATTTCCAATGAAATGTTCTTCATGTAATTTCTAGATTAATTTAATTTTATAAAAACGTAAGTTGATACTTATGGAAATAATAATTTTAGAAGATTCGTCATTTTTCTTACCCTTAAAGGAAACAATCCTCATTATCTTCATCAAGGGTGTGCTTTCGTCATTTTCATCTATGAATATCAATTTAATAACCTTCCAAGGATGGAATACTTTTTAGATTAGTTATCAACAACTGACAGAATTCACTAATTGTTAGGTTATCTCCCAGAGACCATGTTTCACCTTCAATTCCCTGTATTATAAAAAAAATACCATACAAAAATGTTTAAGGGAATAAGTTGGTTCCTACTTTCTTCTTCAATGTGAGTCGTAAGGCTGAGATGGTTTTCTTAGCCAAGATGATTCATTTTCTCTAGTCTTCATGCTCACACATCTGAGCATATTTTCTGATCTGAGCTGATATGGAATTGATCGTATCATATTCTCTTCTACTTTGTGTAATGATTTGTTCATCATAGTAGCCGTTAGGAATGATACATCCTTACTTCCCTTAAAAACCACTTCTTGCTCTGGTATTATGGTTAGAAAACCTTTTTCAATGTGACATGATTTCATACATATCTCACATAGATCATCCCTAAGACATGTGTTTCTCTTGGTTGAAAACATCTCATCCACTATATCTTCATCATGTGAATGTTTTTATTTTCCTTTACCACCATCCTAGGGATGTTAATCTCCAGTTTTCCTCATTTTTTTCAAATCATCTGGCAAGATGACCAATATTTCATTTGGAACTATTACAGCTGGTTTGAATCTTCCACACAGGTCTATCTGAGTGGAATCCATCTTAGTTCCTCTTTTGGATGAATTTCACTTAAATTTCATGGATCTAAATTCTAGGGTCTTCTCATCTTCTCTACATGAGATCTTCATGGGGAAATTTTTATTACAATATTATTTTTATTTATTCCCATGGTAGTTTCATCAGACATAGCTATTTTCAGAGGTCTTCTATTCTTATCACGATAAATGTACATTGATATGGGAATATACCTCCCTTGTGACAACTACTTTTTCTTACATCACAGGTGTAGTCAAGAATCCCAAAACTATTTGTGGTAAATAGATGCTTCGGATCGTTGGGTGTTGCTTCTTCATCTCTATAGTTATTTTCCATGGGGTAGACATCCATTGTGATATTAAATTGTGAGGATTGTACATACAGATTATTACACAGTTCCCAAATCTGTTATAGCACCAAAATTTACCAAAAAATATTTATTTCATTTTATTATGTTTCTGGACCATCTTCTTGAATTTTTTTAGTCTTTTTAGAGAACCATCTTCCACAATATTCTTCATATTAACCCTAGAAATGGTGATAGATATCTCTATACCATCCCTCTTCGATTGTTGTTTTGAATTTTTCTTCCATCATGAACTTCATAAGGAAATATTTTTATAAAAATGAGTAAAAATGGTTTATATGGGGCCTTTTTCATCTTGTTTACTTGAGATAGATCAATGAGTGAAGATGTGATCTTCATACCACATGTACCAGGCCTTTTGATAGTACAATCCTCTTGTGAGAAATTAGTAGAAATAGAAATTTTTTCTTGAGATAGATCATCAAGATTTGTCATAATCATCTTGTCACATGTTAGTGGTATTTTAGATGTTGAATCCTCCAGAGATAATTGTGTACTACAAGAAATTGTGTCATTCTTTTGTGACGTTTAAATATGTGTCTTCTCAATATTGGTCAACTGAGATTCCAATTCTTGACATTTCTTATTGAGGATGAACTTCTAATCTCCAATCATAGTCATCTTCTATTAACAAGGATTATATTGTCTTTCAACCTTATCTTCATGCATCTTAATGGACATATCTAGTACAAAATACAATCTTTATAATTTTTCTT
Organism: Viscum album; assembly: GCA_963277665.1. Classification (NCBI taxonomy): domain Eukaryota; kingdom Viridiplantae; phylum Streptophyta; class Magnoliopsida; order Santalales; family Viscaceae; genus Viscum; species Viscum album. Next base: position 862,552,737 of record OY728151.1, read on the forward strand.
AATTCACTTTCAACAAAAGGTACCCCGACCACAATTCAATCTTTGAAAAATACTGATCTGCCTAGAGTTGATCAAAAAATTTATCAATATGAGGAAAAGGATACTCATTCTTAACTATTATGTTTTTCAAGGCATTATAATCAATGTTAATTCACATTGAACCACCTTTATTTTTAACCAAATAGACAAGAGCACCTCATGGTGATGTGCTAGTTTGTATGAGTACCATTATGTAGTAACACCTCCAATATGTTATTTATCTATAAAATTTAATTTTGAGCCATTCGATTTGAGGGTTTTCAAATTTCCTTGGAATCAAGAACTATGTCAATTATATATTTTACATCTCGATTCGGTATTATACAAGAAAAGTCAACAGGAAAAACATCAGGATACTCATTTACCAATGGAACATCTTTAATATAAATAGTTCCTTTTTCAACAATATATTCAAGGTAATATTCATTTCCATATTTTACTAGTATCTCAGCTTCCTGATATGTTATAAAAATTAATGGTTCATTATTGTACACAAACTAAAATTATTTCTGAGAAGAAACCTCTTTATAGATGAAGTCAATCTTATCATGATAAACAAAAATCCAATCCATACCCAAAATAAATTCAAACACTACTAGTGGAAAATAAATAATGTTTACAGGTAGATTCTTTCCCCACACAAGTTCAGTAAGGTTCATATAATTTATTTTTTTCCAATATTTCCCCACGGTGTGTTTACCACATGTTAAAGATTCATATCTTGTGATATAATTTCCAATTTACTAGAAAATTTCTCAGAAATGAAATAATGTGAAGACCCTGAATCAAACAGTACATTGGCATAATATGGATAAATAAATAGTGTACCTAATACTACATACTTTTATTTCTTGAAATCTTTTGAAGTAGTTACAAGGGATTTCACTACCCCTTTCTACTTATAGTTTTGCGAATTTCCTTCATTTGAGTTCTTCCATGGACACTCATCTGCATGATGACCAATTTCGTTGCACTTAAATTAGTTTACTAACTGTAAATCAGATTTTGTATAACCATTATCCTAATCTTTTATAGTGAAATGAAAAGCCTTATTCCCCCTATTACCACATCCGATGTACTTTCCAGAATTCAAAATGCATTCCCCAGTGCACTTTTTACCATAATTTTTGCTAACTATAAACTTAAGTTTCATACCATCAGAATTTTTTTAAGAGTTATTCCCTCTCTTCTTCGACCTAAACCTCTTATTATGTTGTTTTTTCAAAGAACTCCTGATTATTAAAAAACTCCATTTTCACCTTCTCTGCACATCGAACAAGTTTTTCATAATTTTTAAAATCAAGAGAAGCTAAATCCCATCGTTACATTGGATTTAGTCTTAAGTAAAAATTATTGATTTTACTATCAAGACCCTGTATGAAATTTTGAGCATACCATGCCAGTCGAGTGAATTTTTCATTATAAGTAGCCACTGATTCATCCTCTTTCCTCAATTCATAGAATTTTTTTCCAACTTAATTTGAACCACCTTAATAAAATACTTCTCAAGGAACATACCTTTGATTTCATCCCAATCTGGAGCATCAATCTCCTCACTATGCTTGATATTTTTAACTGTTGACCCCCACTGACATTCTTCACCTTCAAAACGTTAAACAACAATTCAAGCCTATTGATATTATGAACACCACGTGACATCGAAAGTATTTTCCAGTTCATTAATCCACCCATCAGCCAGCACAGGGTTAGGTGATCCTCTGAATGATGGGGGATGTTGCCTCATGAAATTTTCCACAACTAACATGTTTATTTATAGCTAATCTGGATGATCTAGTCCATGGATACCAACACCATTTATAGCCTCATTCAATAGTTCCATAACTACAAAAAAACTATTTAATTTCGATTCTGACTATCTCATGTTGTTGATTTAGAAGGTTGTTTTCCACTTGAGGACATCCCATCCTAGCTACACTGTTTACTTATTGGAAACACATTCTGAACATATAAATATCTTAGGTGAAGCAATAAGGTAGTCTTCAAATGCTATATCATTTCAATCATAACAATAATTAATTTATGGATATTAATTTAATAATATCCTAACATCTAATGTTTTCAAAAAACATACCACTAAAATGAACTATAAGGACCCAACAATAATCTTTACTTAATCACGACTTAAGACTACAAGTCACATTGAGGAAATTTTCAGGTTTGGAGTTTTGGAGAATTAGGCCATAACTATTACATTACATCTAAAAAATTAAAAATTAGACGCTTCTACTATATATAATTTTTTTCACAAAAATAAAACTCATTAAATAAAATAAGATTTATTTTCTTGATATAAATATTCTGGAATTCTTCCTTTCACTGTCCCTTCCTTATACCATATGAAAAAAATTTCCAACACATGGGATGAGAATAAAAATCACACTATGGGTTATCAAATAAGGAAACGATACATTGTCCCATCAATACATAAAAATAAATGAAACCATACTTTTAAATAACAAATCATAAGATATTTATATTACTTCATAAATTAATAATATTTATGAATAACACATAGAAAACCTATATAATATTGGTAACTTCTGGAATCCATAACATACATATATTGTATCATTTACCGGTACATAGATATTTATATTTGGAATACCTATCACAATATATTACGTAAATCCCTTAGGTGAAACATAAATTTTTACCTCAATCACATTACCCAATTAATTAGAGAGCCATCTTGGTCTCACCCGCCCCCATATTATCACGGAACCACTAATATACATAAATAATTCCCAACAACCATAACATATTCATAACACATAAAACAATCACATTTTAAAGATAAAATTTCTAAATTGAAATCAAAATATATCATTCTAATATGTTGACATAATCAATGATTTCTCAAAACCATTTTCAATACCATAATATGAAAAAATGGTATATGGTATTTAATTTACTTAAAAAATATTACTACTTGTTATAGAATCCAAATATCAAATAATACTTGTAGTGGCCAAAATGTCTTTCTTGCCACGTACGTTAAAAAACATGAATGTGGTAATTTAGAAAAATGATTCATAAAATAAATATTCCCTTTGAATGAAATTAAAATTCAAATGGGATTATACACTGTATAAAATAATGTCATGTATAAATCAAAATATACCTCAATGAATGGAGGTTGAGATGAAGTCCCTTACCTTGAGTCTGACTAATCACTTAAGTTATTCGTTCTTCCTGAATAATAATCTTAAGATAATTTCTACATACATCAGAACCATTTTTAAGTTTATTAATAAATTTATTTCACTTATTATAAGGATATAAAAATTATGTAATTAGTTAGGTTAATATTGGTCATTTTGTCGAAACTCGGTACATTAGTCAAAAATGAACTTGATATAAATACAAATTGTCTGTGTTGTCAAAAGTACATCATCTCTAGAATATTGTTCATGAATTAGATATAATATATATAATATATCTCCAATATATATATGTTTTTATTGTATTACATAACATTTTGAGATAAGAAATGTAATGCACCGTTCCGGGAGATGGTAAGTTGTACGTACGGATGAATGCTAATTTCATTTATTTTTCATATTAATGGAATTAAAAATAAATAATAAGTAGGTATATTATAATTATTATTATAATATCATATTTTATATATGTTAAATACATTCACTAATTCCATCCATTATGCATTACATGTTTGGCATGAACGAGTCGTATCACTTTGAGAAGACAGTAGTCCACACTTCCTTAAATAAAATTACCCTATTTACACATTCTATAAAGTATAAAGGTATGATATAAATAATAAAAATAGAAGTATAGAGGAAATATATAAATATAATATATATCATATATAAATATCGTTCCATTATAATGGCCACCATGATAGGTGATAGGTAAAAACTAAACAATCATCGTTTTGTGAGGTAGTAGTTCACCATACACAACAACAGTATGTACCTATCCATTAGATGGAGGTATGTCTGTATTTTTAGTTATAATCCATCCCATAAAAAATCCTAGTATATTTAGTATATTTTTTTTGGTAATGAAATCAATGAAAAATAATATAATAAAGTTTGAAGAGGTAAAATACTGGAAAAGAACTTTGAGATGATGTTGCCTCTTAAAATGTGTACCTCCCTTTGATTTAATCCAAAAGGAATTCATGAATTACCTTCTGTCTAAGGTAAGTATTATAAGAGAAAAAGAGGGATGTTGAGATCTTATTTGGGAATATTTTGGATGATCAAATGGTATTGAGAGTTGTGATTAATGAGAAGGGGTGATGCCCTTTTATAAGAGGGAGGAGGGGCACATTAGTAATGTTTTGATGTATTATTTTAATATAAAAAGATTTTTGTATTCAAAATGTCTAAATGTTATTTATTTCAATAATAATATGCTTTTAGGGTGAAAACATTCCAATCCATAGGTTGTAGAAATGTCATTGGCACAAATGAAACCATATATTTTAGCTTTAACCCTTAGTTAACTAATTTACCTCTAACAATGTTTTCCTATATATTCATACTATATAGTTAATATAGTTAAAATAAAATTACAATAGAAGCTCAAGTGGTTCATTAATGATATTTTTAACATTATATATTCCATTTTGAAAAATATTAGGTTTTTAAGAAATTATATCATTTAATAAAATATTATTTGTTTTAAAAATTAATTTATCTAAATTTTTATTATTTTCTTATAATGACTTTTTAAAAATTCATAAAATCATTTTTCTTTAGAAAAAAATAATTAATTCCAAGATAGGAGGTCATAATCATACATAAAATTTTTATATGGAATAAAAAAGATTAAAAGGAATTTATTTTAATATTTATAATCTCTTATATTTAAATCATTCAGTAATTAGTTAATCACTACATTATCATTGTGTCATAAATATATTTAATTATTTTATTTATTAAAAATTTAAATAAAATAACATGACGTAGGAAATATTTTTAAATTTATAATTACAATTTATAGTCTAATAGATCAGTTATATAACCCCATATATAAATTTCTTTAGTAAAGTAAACATGTTTATTTTATATTTTTTGACGTTTAATTAATTCTTATAAAATTACATTTTCACATAGAAGTGGCTCCATGGGGTCCCAAAATCTACACAAGGATTCCCATGGTTTTAAATATCTAATAAAATAGTAATAGGACTTGTGTTAGGGTGCATTAATATTATTATAATATTATTTCTTACCATTATTAACTTGATTTACCCTTTGACCATGGTAAATAAAAAATTTACTAATGTTTCTTTTTATAATGTCCAAAAATAAAAGGTTCTTATTTAAAAAATTTGAACATCCTAATTCCAAATATGGAATCCATTATTCCACATTCAAACTAAATAATTTGAAGAATTTAATTATAATTATTTCTCATCGTCAAAACTAAAAAATATATTTTTATGAAGTAAACACAACCAAAAGATTGAAATTTTTATGTCCATTTTCAAAGTACAATTACTTCCGATGACCGACATTTGATTAAATTAAAAATATATATAATCCAATTACACTTTTAATACAATTAAAAGGAAAATATAATTATATAAGGAAATTATATGAAAATGCAGTTTAGAATTAAAATTCAGAATATTTCAATATTCATTGAAAAATGAACATTAACATAAAATTACCAATAAGTTATCCAAATTAAATAATGATTACCCCATTCCATAAAAAAGTTTATATTGTAAAATAGAACATATAAAAGTTATAAAATATATATTTAAAATGGGTTCTCGATTAAACGGCAGGAAAATGACCTTTTAAAAATATTATTGTATTTCATGCTTAAAATCAGATTCGTTCTTATATTAAGCCACTAATATTTACCGAATTTATATTAATATATTTTACACACATGTATAACTGTATTTTAGTTTTTTCTTTTCATTCCAACCATCCCAGTGTCTAGGTACTATCTACAATTTAAAATAATAATAATATTATATTATTTTTCGGTATAACTCAATGTTGTGTATAATGAATGATTTGAAATAAACCCATTGTTGCGTATTGAGTACGCTATCAGACAAATAATACCATTAATTGTAAAAATATATATCATTCATAAATTACAATTTAAATTAAAAATAATTATTCTATAAATACATGGGTTGTTATATTTACATTGTAATTAATTTCTTTGTGTCCTTCTTTTCAACACCCAAAGCATCTTCAAGTACCTCTAAAACATCCTTCTAGATTTTTCTCCCCGCATTAGTTACATTTTGAAAATTTTACATTATGTCTTCTTTGTTTACCATGAAACTATATATTTCTTTATATTACAGTAGTTAGGAAACTCGCTAAATTTTATATTAGTTAACCTGTTTTGATATTGATGATAAGTCGTAATCAAAAATTCATTTATTCAAATAATTATTCTATTTTACTTATCATCAAAAAAGTGTTTGTCACATTTAAATTTAATCCAATTTCATCTAGCTACAACCATTTACTAAAACCAAAAGTATAGTGTTAGAAACACTATTCATTTTGGGAATTATACATAATAAAAGAAAATTATATTCAAAATTTAAAATATTATGTTTAACACTAGGTTACTGATGATCATTTCCAAAGATCTATTATTGTATCCTATACTTATAATTTCTCATAGGAATCTTAAAAAGGTTTTCTTAGGCTAGTTTACAATGGTTTACAATATTTTCCCCTGGTTCCTACTATAATGACCAAGTATTTTTATACATGGATCTAACATATTTTTAGATGAAAATTCATTTAATAAAAAAAATAAAATCCTAATGAACATAATCGTTTAGTTCCTTTTGAATGATGGAACACATTATTTTAATTTGGTCAAAGATCTCCAACATCACCCATACAGACCTTCCCCTTTAATAACCCTACTTAAAACAATTATTTATAACCTGGGTAATGGAAACATAAGAAAGGGTGATCCCAGATGCTTAGTAATGGTTAAAAATGGAGTTATCAATATTATCATAATCATAATACATAAGAAAAAAAAAATTATAATTATATCATTCATATTAATGATCATGATATCATATCATGGGATAAATCATTAATGTTCAAATAGAATCAAATAATATATTTCATGAGATCATAGACAAGACCTGAAATTATGGAATACACATAATCTTAGACAATCATTTTGATATTATTCAAGTCTCACTTCCAAGAACATCATTGAGGACAAAGTACCTTATAGAACCATGTTCCCTCACAATTCCAGCCCGATGATACCAAACCTGGTATACTTTCCATTAGAAACATGTATTACTAATTTTAATTCTTTTACTATTACACTTTTATCTATCTCGTAAGATATAAATATTTAATCAATTAATTATTTGTGGATATAGGTACCATAAGTCACATAATAAAATCATTTTATATGTGTCCCGTAAGAACATAAATCGTATCAAAATCCATAAAAATAAATGGGTTTCATAAATATTTCATCAAAACAAAAGTCATCAAAATGAAACAATATTCATATGTATCAATCCATCATAAAAATAAACCATTAAGATAAATTATAAAAAATTTAATCATAGGATATTATCATCATTAAAACATATCTAATATATAATAAAATTCTCTAAGATTTGAAATTATTTTTAAATATCAATTGAAATAATTCATTAGGAAAATATCCATTCATTTTGAAAAAAAAATTAAATCATAAAAAATTTAGAAAAATTTATTAATTAAAAATAACCATGTATAATTATAAAACAATATTTGAAAACTATTTTAATCATATTTGAAATCCATCTTCTCGAAATTTCTTAAAAGACCATTTAAAATATTTTATTAAAAATTAGAAAACATTATTTTGGAGGAACATAGATTTCCAACTGAAGATAGAATAATATTATATTAATATAAAAATATCATTAAAATAAGTAGATTAATGAAAAATAGATTCAAATGTCATTTTATACACCTTTTAAAATAATATTGTTTTATAACATTACATGTGTCTCAAAGAAGGAAAATTGAGACAATATTAACTTACTGATTCGATAAAAATTGAACCATAACACCATTGGAAATGAGATCAAAAAATTGATTTATTAATACCCATCATATTCAGTATATGTCTCATAAAATAAATTAATATCCAATATATACACCAGATATAATAAAAAGGTAGGTAACATGGCTTGTATCTTATGAATAATAATTGTGAGATAGAAATTCCTTACCATAAGTAATGACATCCTTCATATAGGTTAACACTTCATGTATAATAAATATAAGATTATTATATATCAAAAAAATGTAATATATTAATTTTTATAATACAATATTTTATTTACTTATTACTTCATATTAATTTCTTATTAACAATTACATGTTAATTGTATGTTTTAGGTTATAACTACATTGTTATTTGTAAATGTTTTGATATGTTATCCATGGTCCTCTTACATATATCATGACATCGTCATCTCAAGAATTAAAATAATTATTTAAATTTAATATATATTCACATTAAATATTAATTTAGGGTGGCTCATAAAATTTATTGGGATAAGATAAAATACACAATTCATATAGACGGTAGGTTATAGGTATGCACGAACATTGTTTTAATTTTATTTTATTGTTAAAAAAAGAAATTTATTCGATATATTATCATTACAGAATCATTATTATGTCATATATATTAGATGTATTTATAAAAGTAATCCTTATTACTATTCATTTTAAATAAATATGAAAAACAGATCACATCGCATCATAGAGATGGTAACTCATACATACGCATGAGGGACGTTATCATTTAATAAAATAATAGATGCTAAAAGGTAGATATGATACTATCACTATAGGGGTATAATTATTTAATAATTGTTTTATAAATATTAAACCCATCATATTTTTAACACATAAAATATAATGATTTCAAACAAATTGTATCGATACGTGGATATGGTAAGTCGTACGTACGCACAATAGAGACATTCATTTCTTGTGCGTTGGGATAGTGGTTGTATAGTGGTGTGTTTATAATAATAATAAAATTTCATCATATTTATTATTCTTATGTTATAATTTTATGATATGTATTATAAATTTAAAATAGGTATAGTAGAGTATAAAATAGTGTGATTTGTGTGAGCTATTACTTATTCTTTCAAACAACTCCTTTAAATCTACTCTAATGGTCTCTAGATTTAGAGTTTTGGAAGAATAAAACCTAGAAAAAGTTTATTGGTATGTTTTGAAGATAAATTTGTAGGTTATGTTCAATCTTCAATGCACAATGGGATGTGAATATTTTATGGATGAGGTTCCCTTTTATAATCTAGGTGAGGGGCACTTTTAGTGTTTCGAAAAATATAAATTTATAATAACATAAATCTCAAAAAAATCACACAAAAATACCTTTATTAGAATATAATATGAGAAAATATTGAAATATCATCATCAAAAATATTTTATATATGTTTTTCTATTATTTTTAACCTCATAATTTTTTTGACCCATATTTAACCAATTTTAATTTTGAAGAAGGTAATAATTATTTCAATATTAAAAGGCTGAAATTTTTACTTATTTTTTGTAAATTGGACCATAATTTATAAATTTATAAAATTTTATTCCATATTGTAATTATTGTATATTTTTTAATATGTTTTATTAATATTAAATAATTTGTTAAAATATTATTTTGATAAAATATCATTACCTTCAAATTTGAAACTATTCATTATTTGGATTAAAAAAATAATATATATTCCGAAAAATATATTATTATATCCCTAGAAGTTTAATTTAATCTATAAATTTAGTTGATCATATTAATTACCTCAAATTATATTTTTTATATTATTTTCAATTACATTAATTTGATTCTTTCATTATTAATATAATTACAACATATGTAATGTGCAATTATTTAGTATAAATATTTCTTCCCATAAAATTACAAATAAAATACCATGATGAAGATAATTCTTAAATATTTAGGAATAATATTTATAGTATAATATATATTTGGGGAAACCAAATATTAAAAATGATATTGTATTTAAAATATGAATATGAATGATTTTTTCCAATTAAAAATATTATAAATATAATAATCTCGTATAAGTGTCACAAAATGTCCAAAAAAATTATTTCATAAAAATATTTTTTTAATTTCAAATTTTACATTTATATTTTTTGAAAAAATACATTTTCCTTCATAGATACAAAAAATGGATATTGAAGAGAAAGAAAGTGAAATTTTCTGACATTCTATGATTTAAATAATATATCTGTCATTTTCTTGGACAAGTTTCCATTAAACTACCTAATTTTTATCATTATGCTTTAATTACTGAATTATATTCATCAAATAAAATATTTTCATGTGTTAGAGTTATTTAATAGTCATTATCATTTTAATTTTAATCTAAATTATCTAATTTACCCTTTATCATGGTAATATTGTTTACTACAGTTACTATCCATATTAGCCCAAAATAAAAGTGTCATATTCACTAAAAATGAAACTGTTTAATGTAAATTTATTATTTATTTTTTTAAAATTCAAAACACAAATGTTTCATAATTTTATTTAAAACAAAACATATAAAATTCCATACAGAACTATTTTTTTAAAAAAATGTCATTTTGAAACATAAAATATTAATATAATAAATTAATTTATAGAATCTTTTTAAAAAAACAATTTGACTATTTTAAATATAATTAAATAATTAATATTTAAAAACAATGAAAAGAATTAATTTGAACTAGTAAAGTATTTAAATAAAAAAAATTCAATAAATATCAATATTTTCTCTATTCCTTTAAAGATGAAAAATTTCTGAAAAAAACTTAAAATTGCATCCAAATTAAATTTTAGTATTACGATTTAAAATAAGATTTTTTTTCAAATAAAAATTTATAAAAAATTTTAAAAACTATATTACGAACAACTGTGCCATCAAAAGGTGGATGAAATTCTTTATTAGAAAAATAATTCTTTTAAACATAAACATAGATTTGTTCTTATATAATGTCTAGAAAAAAAACAAGATGAATGATAAACATTCGATTGTATATATTATTTGTATATTTGATTAATAAAATTCAAAAATAGTAATCTATTTATTTATCTGTATAGAACACACTTGTGAAATTTTATATAGTTTTTAGAAAAATGATTCCTTTTATTTTAAAATGAAGGGTTTTACATTCATTTATAATTAATTGGTAAAAGAATTATATATATGTGTGTGTTTTTTTGCTTCAAACATAATTTCAAAATATAGTAAATACTTTTCATGCCCGCCATTCTTACTATTAAGTTAAAATCATCTGGTTTAAATAATAATAACAACAACAAAATTATGTTTCTTAAGAACACATTGTTGTGTGTAACGCTAGCTAATCCAACGTTTCATGAAATGAAGGTCATATAATATGAAAATTAGAAGAAATCATAATAATCTCAACGTGATACACTTACATTGAGTTAGGCTACATAAGGTTCATCATGATTGGAATTTAATTAATGAATAATGAGAGAAATAATTTTTCCCTTATGCTCATAAATAGAAAATGTTGTCTCTATCCCTTTGATGGGAATAGATCTACCTAATTAATTAAATGGTCATGTAATTTTATCTATAATTTCATTCATTGAAAGTAAAATTAGGCACATGTGTTGATGAAACTAGTGTACAACCTATTTGATTGAAGATACTGAGACAAAAGGGTTATATAAAAAATCATAGATTCATATGTGGTTAATTTTGTGGTGATATTTAAATTCATTCTTAATGGTTTCCTAGGAAATTTTTTAGTTTATAACCATGGGATTTTGGTGTTGATTGAAAATATTTATCCACTAGTTATTTGTGAGCATATATATGTTTGTTGATTATTAAATAAATATTTCTTCTCTATTTAAGTAAATATAATATTTACTTATTCATAATAATATAATTTTTTAATATGTATCTATTTAAATAATGATTCATTATTCAATGTCTGATATATATTTAAATTGATTTTTCTTCAGAGTTTTATAGTTTAGTGAAAATGTTATATTAATTATTATTTGAATAAATATTAATTTATGTATTCAATAAAATAATTTTTCTTTAATATTTGCGCCAGAGTATGTAAATGATAAAATAATAATACCAATATTATTATTATATAGATATGTTTTATGACAAGTATAGTGAAAATAAAAAGAGTTCATGTGAAATTATTTATCATTGAAACCTAGCTCTATATAAACCCTCTTATATAATTCTAAACCCTAATGGTTTCTGTGAACAATTAATTCTAGCTATAATTACCTTAGTCCCTAGAGAGATGTGACTCATGAATGCCCTCAAAATTATGGAAATTATCCTCCTCCACCAGAGTGATTTTTTTGGTCCCTCAACAGGTTCTTAGTGTGAGATATGCCCTAATAGGGTGGATGAGTTAATCCAAGAATTCCTTAAATAAATTAATGACCACATATTATATTTTTCACTACTATATTGATCATGAATTATTAACCAAAAGGTTTAATCATTTTTCTCTTTTGTTTATCATAATTCAATTAACTCAACACTTGACAACCCTTTATTCATGACTATTTATTTTGGATGGTTGACCCACATTCAGTGTGAATATAGAAATTAAATAGGAAACATCATATTTAAATTGTTCATCCACACTGGTCTACATATGATTATGCATCATCATTATACAATGCACTAAAATCCAATATTCTCATTGAATATTGGTAGGGTTCAAGAAAATACACTCCTCACCTAGGACCACTCCCTTATAATGTTTTAGGTTGTTTCATTATCACTCAAGGATCACTTCCCGCACTTTGGATCACTACCATTGTTGGATCACTTACATATTTCTCTTCCGTTAATAACTCCCCTAGGCTATGATCTCTACATTGTTTATACACAAGCCGGTCCCTTTACTGAATTATTTAATGAATCTTCATACTAGTATAGGTGCTATTTTATAGTATTTTTGGTCTTCTCCATCTCTTCTATTGAGTTCCACCATGGAACCACTCACTTCCCCACATTCTACAAAAAAACTAAAAGGACCTCCACATTTAAATATGTACAATAATAAATATTATTAGGATATGACATTACGTGTTTATATATCTTCAAAAAGTTATCCACATTCCTAAAACTCTTCTCTTTCTCCTATTAGATTTGAATATAAAATTTTTTCTCATAGACTTTCACATTTTCTTCCCTACCTTTACATCATGGTCCACCTTCGTTTAAGAATGTACAATGTTTCAATCAAAATCCACCATTTTCATCCATTTGGGACATTTGAATTTCTCATTAACTCTATATAATTATCCTCAAATATTTTCCCCATAATCATAGAAATAATTATTTCATTGACTCGGTTATAAATTAAATTGAAATGTAGAATAATTATCCAATTAATCAACTATAATCAATACTACAAAATCTTTTAAATGACACTTAAATCATAGGAAAAGAATTTATCCCAATATTATGAATCATTAATTGTTGTTTTATACATTATCTGATCAATTATCTTGATTTTATGCTGAGGTTAATAAGTCACATGTTGAAACAACATGGCACGTGGCCTACTGATTTTTTTCTGAAAAAAACTATACACCATTGAAATAGTTTTTTCTAATGGTCATTTTTATTTATCAACCTATCAAACATGGTCACCATTATAAACCACTACATTAATTTAGATAATTTTCGTGTTACATAAGGATCATCACGATCTAACACACCTTCCTCTACACTATGGTTCAATAATTTCTTCCTCCAATGAAAAATAGATAATTGTTATAGAATAATAGGTTGAACAAAGCTACATCTCTATGCCTTGGTGCAAAGACAATGGATATTTTCACCCAAAACAATTAACACCAATTCATGCCCCACAGTCATCCTGGTCAAGTTGTCTTGCACATTAACCTATGAAAAATAGTCACTTCCACTGTAATAATGGTCACCTAAGTATTTATATTTTAGATAGGTGTATTAAAATACCCTAATAATGACAACTAGTGTGAAGTCCCTTTTCAGGTTCATATTTTATGAATCATCTTCTCAATACACACTCAAACATTATCATGTACACACCTAGAATATTCTCCATCTCCACCTTTTACACTTACCTAGTAATGTTTTAGCCTATGAGGGGCCATCATCACATCCACATTCCCTCCAAAATGGGTATTTTTTTCATGGTTTGTTCATGTTTCACAATTATGCAATACAACTATTCTTCCAATTATTAATCTGTCGCTTTTAAAAAAAACATGATGTCAATAACTTAACTTGGATATCATAATTGGGATAATGATATATTCCATAACCTACTCCATAAATTTCAGTATCTCCATTTATCTCTATGGTCAGTTCAATCATGTGTTGTAAACAATTCTATTATCATCAAATTATATACACATTTTAATACCCATATAATAATCTGGGATTCTTATCTATCTAACCCTTTGGATTTTTTTAAATCACAAAATACACTCTTTTAAGCATTATTCACCAATTTATTCTAAATCTAATAAATAGATTATTTACATATTTTTATTTCATATATATGGTTTCACTATTATTCCATCCCCCCCTTATTAGTGGGAACATCATTATCTTAATAGATTCTACCGATTTCACTCTGATTCTTTTATCTAGCTTGATGTTTGAGAATAAACAATAGAAATACTTCCACTCCCCCTTTATGCATATTTTCCAAGAGGTTTCCTCTCCTCTTTTCATCTTCATTATACAATACACCAAATCTTGCATGATTTTATCAAGATAATAATATAGTAAATATATCATTTGGCACTTTATTTATCAAAAAATCCACTAATCCTACCCATCATGATCTTAGAATAGTAACCATTAATTTATTTAGAAAAGAACATGGTTCTCCATGTTTATCATAAATACCATGAAAAAATCATTCATTATTTTACTTTTTAACTAAAAATAATATTATGTGATCTACAAAAAACATCATACCTAATAATTATTAAGATAACATTAAATCACATGGTTGTGAGGATTATACCACATGATGAAGTAATTGATTCAACTTTTCATAAATTTGATATGAATTTATATAAGAGAGGGTAAATTTGAAAAGCATTATACCACTTGTAATCTATTACATTTTTCATCCCATACATCAAAATTTAAACAAATACAAAATATCCATTAATTTTCATCACAACTCCCCCTGAGTCATTAGTTAAAGACACCAATTATTTAATATCAATTTGTGTATACATATTTTAGGGAAAAACTCCATAAACATAATAACTTTTTGATATCATGGAAACAATAGATTATAAAAAACACCAAACCACATGTTAGAATAAATATTTTAATTTCATTTCTTATGATGTTTTTGTTTCCCATTTGATATTATAAAATTGGTCCAAAATCATTTGAATTTATGGATATAATATATCTTCTTTTTCATCTCCAAAAAAGGTTTTTTATCGAATAATCAATCCATGGATCATGTATTCTACTTATTTATACACCTATTCACAAATATTTATAAATAATAAGGAATATGAGGATATGGAATCATCAATGTTCTTATAATTATGTAATAGGGATGGTCACGTTGAACTAGAAAATCTATTTTTATCTCTCCTTTTCCTATTTATTGATTTTGGGAATGGAATTCAATCATATATTCATTATTTTCATCATAAATTATATAAGGACAAAATGAAATATATATAGTGGTCTACCCTTACATGATACAACTTTCATACATATCTTCATGGATTAAAGAAGTGACGACATTCCTTGTTTCTGTAATTTTAAAAATAGAGGAATAGATCAAAATTGAACAAGTATCATATAATGTTTCATAACTAATAGATATCACTAAAGATTATATTCTCTATTTCATCATTATCTTCTTCCCTTTTGAGGTTTTTGTATAACTACTCTTACGAACTTCTCCCTTAATGTCCTTTAGTGAAATATGGAATACTTATTCTTTCCAAAGTAAGCTTCAAAATACATTCCACATTCTTAACATCTCAAAAAACCTCATTTTTTCTCTATATTTATTTTCTCCTTAGATGATTGTTTTTTAATGAGTAAATATTTTGATTCTTGAAGCACACTATATTTTTGATCTGTTTTATCCTCAAAAACATTAATCCTATTTTCCAATATAATATTCCATTCTTGATGATAACAATTCTCCTTATATGCCATAGGAGTAGAGTGTCTCTTTATGGATTACTTACCCTTTAATGCCTTACTCCAATTCGAATATGATTATATATGAATGAGGATATAACAAATAAAACATTTACTATATGAATTTTCCCTTATTGGGTGTCAGTTTATGGATATATCGATAGTTCTTGAGTTATCACAATTTTTGGCTTGTTGTCTTTGAAACATCTACTATAGATGTGTCCAAATATTCTAAAATAGAAGAATATTGGTTAATTATAATTTCTTTAAAATAAAATTCTATATTTTTTCACGAACAATTTTATTCTTCTAGATTTTATATTTGGATTAGTTTTTTGAAGCACAAGTTAATACAACTTTGGGTGGGATATTCATCTCATCTTTCGAGTTTTACATTATTTCCTAAAGTTAGATTATCATATTATAATATTATTTGAGTATTTCATCCAAAATTTTCAACTATTACTTTAAAGATCAAAAATTCCATTTTATTTGTTTCACATTTTGTTCTTAGTGGAAGAACAGGTGCCTTCAAATCACTCTCCATAACCATTTGCTTTCAATGCTCCTGGGAAATATTTTCATTTATATATTTTTTCTTATATATTTGTTACGATATTTGTTATGATGATATTAAAGGATATATATTCTCTTTTCAATATTTTTTCCGTAGACAAATCGCAAATAATTTAATATTACACTTCATGGATGATTCTCCATTGGTTTTCTCTTTCATTACATAAATATTCATTAGATTAAAAACATGTATTTTTTCTAATTCATTACTTGAATAAAATATAATTTTCACCTCTAGTAGAGTGTATAAAATACAAAATGATTTATATTACTGTGTTTTGGAATTATAAATAATATAATGCTTATATTTTACATAGTCTAGAGAAAACAAACTCTTGGATGAATTCCTCTTGTTCTTATTCATTCTTCCTTTTGATATAAGGATTTTGTATTTTAGTTTATATTATTTTAAAAACATATATTCCTACTTCATCGATATATATTTATACAATATAGTCTAATTAATCTTTTTTGGATATATTATTCAAGAATCTCCTTTTTTTAACTTTTAACCAATCATCAAATCTAATGATTCTCTGATCTATTCCAATTATAAATTTATAAGTAATTAGAAATTAAATTCCGTCCTCAACCAATAATTATGGAACTTCTGTAAATAATATCAGGAATGAAATGAACTCATTTTTACATGCTATGAAATTATTCCCGTTAAAAAAATTATCCTTCAATTTGGAATTCAATTTTCTTCAATAAAATTTGTTAGAGTTAAATAAATAGAAACTCTAAGAAAAAATTAATATATCACCCTCATACAACATGTATGTCCCTAAATAGGGGTGTGATGTTAGATTTACCTATATTGGGGGTAAATTATGGTATACCTATAAAAAATTAATTTAAACACTTTACCATAAATTACTCACTGCCTTATTAGGGACACGACTCTTAACCAAGAGGGTCACATGTTTGTATGATTTTATTGACAAAATTCTATCACCTCTTTAATTTCCATGACTTTATCTCTTTATATTAATTTTGTTTTCTTGTCAAACTTTTTGTTTTCATGAAAAAATTAAATATGAAACATAATATATATTTAGATCACAATTAATGGACTATGTTCAGTTATAATTCCTCCAAATTATACTATAAAAAACATCTCTATTCTAAATATAAAATGGTGTGGTTCGCGTGAAGTCACTCATTTCTTAGGATCACCTCCCAAAAATGTTTTGGGATGACACACTACACTCAAGGATCATTAACCTCACTTTAAATAACTTCAATTTTTATATAACATATATTTTTCTCTACCACAACTCACTACTTCTTGGTTGGATATATATATAATATATATACATTTAGATACCTTTATATCATTATAGAATATATCTTCAAACAATAATAGATGATTTATTTTAGTTCTACTGGGCTAATCCTTCAATAATTATAAAATCCACCATGGAATCACTCTCTTATCCATATTCCAGAACAAGTCTAGAAGTACATCCAATGAGAAATATGTACAAAAAAATATTTTTTTCTTATTTCTTCATTGGTTTCCAATTCATCATGTTTTTATCTCCTAGCCAAGAAACCCCCTTTTTCTTATATTATATTTTGATATTCAACATGTTCTCATAGTAACTCGAATTCATCTATCTAGAATGGATATCATGATACTATATTATAAAATTGGATATCATGTAAAAATAAATTGAATCCTACTTTTATTCCCTTGTTCCATTTGAATTACTAATTAACACTACCTAAATATCCTCAAAAATTTCACTCATAACCACTGCCATAATTATTTCATGGTCACCTATAAATAATAATATACAATTTGGAATAATTATATAATTATTAAAACATCATAAATTATTTAAACTCTATTTAGGAATTATTAAATCAATGTCCAAAAATAAATCATATGGTTAATAAATCATTGATGGCTGATTCATGCATTGCTAGAGTGATTATCTTCAGTTTATCTCAATTTCCATGCACCGCACATAGACATTCCTTACACTAATGCCTAATTTAATAAACAAGGATATTTCCCTCCAAAATGACTAACCACGTGGGTATGGTCCTCAAATAATGGCCATTTTGTCTTGATGGTCAACTTTTTTAACACATCTGCATTGAAACTCCACTACAATAATTTTGGTATTTACTGCATTTTATAAGGATCATAAATAACCACCACTCCTTATCTGATGGATTGGTTCAACCAATGTCATCATCCATTGAAATGGAGATCATTGGTGTAGACTAAAAAATAAATCAATAATTCTACTTTCTAGCCTAGTATAATGTAAATGGTCATTTTCACCCAAAACATTGAACACCACATCATTCACCATGGTCAGCCTTGCTATTAAGGATTTCACCTTCACCTATTTATAATGTTAACATCCACTATGGGTTTGTTTCCCAGCATCTACATTTCGGTGCACTAAAATACCACCATAGGGGCCACCAATGCATAATCCCTTTCTAGATACCCTTTTTGGGAATCATTTTCTCAACATGCCCTCAATCATTGGTGTTGCTAGACTAGGCATCTTACCCTTCTCCACTATTACCACTAACTAGGAAATGGGGTTGACTATGTCGTACATTTATCCCATCCATAATATAGTCCACCATTGGTTTGGCCTTCTTATATTGGTATTTTTTCACTTTTTTACAATAACACATATATTCCACTTGACCAGTCATCCATTCGTCTGAAATTTTTTGATATCAAAAAGTCTCTATAGACATGAAAATTGCGGCCAACAAATCTCCCAATCACCACTTAATTTATTTTGGTATATCCCTTCATAACATTTTTCATCTTAAATCATGTGTTTTAAATTATTATATATTCAAAATATCATAATTAACTCATAACGACTCCAATACGCTTATTTTCATATTGTTAACCAATCCAATATTAACATTTGGGATTGAAAAAAGAGTCCTTCTACCCATTAAGGATTATTATAGATTCAATAATTATTATTATAATAATTTAAATGATTAAGATTTTTACCCAAAGGATTATATAAATATTATATGTACTTCAATGAACAAGTTTAGACTACCACTATATGGAATATACCCTAGATTCCTCAGACATAGTGGTAATATGACAAGAGGTATCAATATAACAATCCATGAAGAATTAATTCAAATATAATGTTACATAAAATAACTATTAGTTGTATATGATGTTCATTTCTTATGGATTACAATGTTTCTATTTAGTATATTTTAAAGAAAAAATCAAAATACAAAAATGAAAAAAAATTAGGAAGAGCCTCAACCATTTTTGATTCAACCTATCACCATGATATCAATCTTCAAAAGAATATCCAAAATTAGCATCTCACATTCATTGTATAATATAAATCAAATCAACTATGTCATTCCCCCTTATTGAAAGTATTCCTTTATGATGTTATACAGTCATCTAGTGATTCATGTATGACTCAATACAATGTGAACTCTAGGGTAAAATTTCAATTCTGTAATTCTATATTCATATAATGATAATAGCTCCACATATATTGGAACTTTTCTTGTGTACATAAATCATCATCATTACAACACATATTAAATTTTTTTATTGAACAAAAATAAAACTCAACACTATTTGGTTCAAATTACATTCCTCTGATTATGCAATTTGATAATGTCCCTATACATTACACTAAATTACATGAAAAACAAACTAGACGATACATCACTATAGAAAATGCCTTAATACTTAATGACTTATTCAATTTTATGATGAATAATTTTTATAATTTTATAATGATGTCCCACTCTATGGGACATTCACTTATTAAAATAATTTCATCTTAAAACAAAGATAGTTTTTCATAGGTTGTTTTTATACCATTACATGGTTGGTATTACACCTAGAACTCATCTCATCACCAGCATCGCAAATTTATGGTACCATTATCAAGAATCAATAAATATAAAGAATCATATGCCTTTTAAAAAAATAATCAAAATCTATAATGAATATATACTTTCCTAGATATGATCCCCATGAAAATACATTTACATACAATCATACTTGGTAATCCCACTATAACATATCCCTTAACTCATAATAATAAGTAATAGAAAATACATATTTTTTATCATAAACACATATAGATACCAAAATCTATAATTTTTCCACTCATATAAAATTTCATATTCACATGAATTCAATTAAATATTTGAATACTCGACTGCAACTATGTTTGGTTTAATGAAAATTTCACTAATGATGTTTACCAAAACAACTATTTCACACTCACCTTCTTTGTTTTTATCACTACCATAACATATTCGTTTTCTACATTGACTTTTTTATCACTGAAGCACCAATCAAAATGATCGCCAATTATTTTAAACCAAAATACAAATCCTATAATCCTTAACTTGGAGTCTTTAATTTCCATTATACATAGTGGTTCTATAATCCAATTTCATTTACAATAACAAACAACAACACTCAGGAAAAACAAAATTTTCTCAAAATAAGTTAAATCACATGATAAGGCACGAATCTCATATTCTAACTACATTTGTACTCTCATCAACCAAATAAATATTTTATGATTTCACTAGTACCCAACACTCCATAGTGGAGTCACTATCATGATTCTCGATAATCTCATGAAACTACCAAACCCCTCAACATTATATTATCCATAAACCACTCATAAAATTTCATGATATATAAAGGTCAAACCTCATCACCCACATGACCTCTCATGGGAGACCATTGAGTATCTATTTTGTTATTTATTAAATGATTTATGGTTTTATTATGTTTTCCTCGAGTTTTAGATGTTTTTATAATGTTTTAGGATGACCAACGAGCAACAGACTTATGTTTTAGTAGGATACACCACATCCTTTGGATTTTATATACTTTAGGATATATATATATATATAGGGTTCTAGGACTACTCATGTTGGGTGATTATTAGGTCTGGTCAAGTCGTAAATAGTGGATGGTGTCTAGTAGAGGACCCAGTGTTACAATATGGAGGATTGTACTATGGTGGTATGGGTGGCTCTATAACCTAAACACTACTACCATAATAACCTCTGCATTGCATCCCAGAGTCTCAAAATATAATCTAAGGCCCCAAAACTCAGTGGTTCTAGAAATGTAACACAACATTGTGATCATCATGGTCACGTCATGGTTTATGACTGTATAATTTTTTGAGTGAAATTTTATTACATCTTTTACACTTCTCATTTTATGGAGATTTTCTCCTCCTCCATACTTAATTATATGTGGTAGATCTCCATGGATCCCAATGAATTTCAAATCCTAGAATTTTTATTGTTTTAGCTTTATTTATCTATATTCCAATTGGTTTTCAATGTAATTTATCCTTATTTTTCTCCATTATCCCATATTTTATTCCGTATTCCATTTAATCATCGGTTTTTATTATTAGAAGAAAATCACCATGTATAATGGTTTGAGGTTGCATGTTATTTCTAACAAAGGTTTTGGGTTTTTCAGTTAATAGAGTGTGGTTCTTTGCTTCTTTGGGATCCCATAGTGGAAGGCGACACACTACAACTCGATTTCATCTGGTGTTTGTTAGTTGTTTCTATGTTATTTATTTATTTTTATATTAATGAAGCTTTAAAGGCTTATTAGTATAATTTTTATAATATTATATCCATTAATGAAATATATAATGGATTTATAGAAAGTTTTCTTGAATTTATACTTTTCTAAAAATGGTTTTTTATGAAATTCATGTATATTGATGAAATTAAATGTTTTCATGTGCGAGTTTTTTAGAAACACAAATTTGGATATATAAAAATGTTTATATAGTAATTATAGATATTAATCCTCATTTTTTATTTTTAATAATGTATTCATTCTTATAATGGAAACGTTAAACAAGAAAATAGCGGTGTTGTTTTGAAGTGGAATCTGAAGGTTATTTAAATTATTGATTTATATTAAACGAATAAGAAATAAAATTATAATTAAAATTTCCTCGGTTTCCTATTTAGAAAGTTATAATAAAATATATTAATGTGTGTAAGCCCTAATTAGATCCCATTATGGTATTACTTTCATAGAATAATTTATTTATAGGATGTTGATTATTTTGTAGTGATTATATAATGTGGAAAAATGTTTTTTCCATTTGAGGATATTAAAAGTAATAGAGTGAAATTTATTATTCATTATTGTTGATCTGGGATAAATTATTTACTCTCATCCATATAGTTTTTTTATTGGTAACTGCAGTGAAAAAGTGATATATATTGATTCATTCTACAATATTTTGCTCACACACATGTTTGTTTCTCCTAGTTTCCCATATTTATCTGGTGACTGGAGTGCCTCTAGTGATTCCAATGTAAGTAATCAAAGTGAATTGATTATTTTGTAGAGAAAAAGTAAAATTTGGATGGTGTTCACATATTATATTATTCATAGGATCATCACACATTTGGACCTAGGGATTTTTCCAAGACACTTGTTCCTTGATTTTGTATTTTTATAAAGGATTTAATTTTTTATTTTTCAACTTGTAATTTTTTTCTCATAGAACTAAATTATTTATCATTGTTTATTTCATTCATCTACATTTGAAATAGTGGTTTCTACATATTTCAATCTTATATTCTCAATGGATGGATTGGTTTCCATAATGGTTTTGAACAATTATTTTTTGGAATAGTTCTTCTAATGGAAGAAGAATGGTTCTATTTTTGTTTTGGATTTCATAAAAATATATAAATTGGGGAAAATAGTTTCATTATGTTATCTTTAAAATAAAAGGCCCTTAAATATTTTTAAAATTTCCTTCACTATTAAGGGGATATTACATTATTTTTTTTTGTTCTAAAAAGAATATACCATGTTAGAAAAGTGAAAGTATGTAGTCTCATTTCTCTTCCTTCTTGTCAAAATAAAATACAACATTTTCTATTCAATTTCAATATATCATTGATTAATTTTTATAAATAATAATCATTCTATAATACTTTATGGGATATTAGTTGGCCTCTTAACTGACACCATATATATACACTCATGCCCATTTATCTATTTATTTTGTTTTTTATAGTTTTGAGGTTGCACTCATGTTTTCCTTTTTTTGGGTCTATCGATTTTCCAGTGGGGGTGTCATGAAATATTTTGTTACGTGGATGTGTTTTATGGGTATTTTCTTAGTTTTGTATGTGTTGTAGTATTGTACAAGACACCCTTTATTTTGTTATTCAGTTTATTTAGTTCTGAAACGTTATATATACTTATTTAGTGTTATTCATTTTTATTAATGTAGATTATTTGGATCACATTAATAGTTTATTACACATTTGTTTTAGTTTATGTTATTTTCATATATTTATATTTATAGAAACCTAATATTTGGATTCTCCATGATCCATAAATGGTATGTAATCATCTCTATAATTGCTAATAATTGGGATAGAAATATTTTGTAGGGTATCTCCCTAAATTTATAGTCATTTTTCCAATCTTTTGGTATCATTAGTACCCTTGGGGCCCCGGGAAGAATTATGTCTGGTGATGAAATTGATCATACCAAGTAATTTTTTATAAATTATATTTAATATATGGTTTTTGAAAGGTCTAGTTATTGAAAATAAATGTTGTTTAATTGGGGATTATGGTACTATATAAATAAGTATATAATTACTCGAGTTATAAGTTCATTTAGTGTCTAGATAACCCATTATCATTCAGAACCTTGAGTTTCTAAGTTTATTAGGAACTAGATTCTTGGAATTGGATTAAATTTTAGATTAGATTGTGGTATTTTTATTTGGGAAGATGATATTTGAATTTAATATGAGTTATAAAAGTTTTTTTGGGTTCCTCAGAGTTTTATATTGAGGGAGGAAGAATAATTATAGCATCAAGTATATCTCTTTGTTTAGTATACCATGTGGACCTCGTGAATATAATTCTAAGGAAAAAACAAAACCTATCACATGGTTGGATCATCTTCCACTAAACGATGGGTCCAGGAAATGCACTAAACTATATCCATATCATATTTTTTATATCAATCAATTTTGTTCTTGAATTTTTCTAATGTGATTCCCACTTAATGAATATGGAT
This sequence comes from Viscum album, assembly GCA_963277665.1. Lineage (NCBI taxonomy): Eukaryota > Viridiplantae > Streptophyta > Magnoliopsida > Santalales > Viscaceae > Viscum > Viscum album. The sequence goes on from OY728151.1 coordinate 862,577,700, forward strand.
TAAACACAGTTTTTATAGTGGTTTGATGTTATAAAAATAGTTTTATATTGATGAGTGTTATTATTTTCTTCTTTTTACTAATTTTTTCAAGGTTATTTTAAGTATAAGGTGGAATTTTATAAAAAAAATTTATTAAAAAAATTTATCTGTGATTAAAAAAAATTCTCCTTCATCCTATAAAGTATTTAGTAAACTGGTTGACTTTATTATGGTATTTTAAAAACATATATGAGAATATGAATTTATGTAAATGATTTAAAATTATTATATTCAATTTAGAAATGTATTGAAATTATAATAATTTTTCTAAAATTTTCATTAGATTTTAAATGATTGGTGGGAAATTTAACCAATGTTAGTTGTATTAAAAATATAGTGATTTTTTCGAAATGTATTCCTTGGTGAAATTGTTTTTGACATTATATATTTTATATTTAGAATGTTTTAAAAGGATTTTTTATAATATTTTTCAATTTGGTGGATTCCTATTTTTTGATATCACCATTGGTTTTTAATGGTACCAAACAATTTAAATTGTTGGGTATACAATGATTATGTTCTTGACTTTGGATCATTATAATTTCACTCTAAAATGGTCAAGAGGAATGTAAATGGCCAATTTTTTAGAAATATTATCTCTGTGATTCATCTTGTTATTGGAAGAAGATCCATTCGGTTTGGGATTCTAACCAGATAGTGAAGAGATTTGTGAACCTAGAACATTATTTTCTCTCATAACACATCTCAAACTTTTTGAATATATATAATCGCTATTTTGGTGGGTATAATGATTAAAATGATGCATAAAAGTGGTTAAAAAGGATTTAGGGTATCCTTAATTCTCTCAAAACTCTTGATGCATATCAGGTGAAAGATGTAATAATTTTTCTATATGGGCTATGAAAAGTGTGGTGGAAGTTGATAGTTGCTTCTATGATTAGCAAGAAAATGTATTCTGAAGTTTAAAAATTAATTTTTAAATTATTCTATATCTATAGATTAAATTAGTAAAATGATTCTGAGTTTTTTATCCTACATCGGGATAAGTGTCTAATGATTGAATATATTGATCTCCTTGTAGAGATAGTGATCTTCTCTCTTGAGTAGGTCCTAAAAAATATATTAAAGATCATATCATTTTTGAGGTTATTTTATTCATAATGTTAATCAATTTTTCACGGTCCCATATTTTGATATTTTGATGAGGTGGTTTAATGAGAAAAGAACGTGGTAAATTATTAGTTTAAGCCACCTATAATGGGTGACACATCAGTTGTACCAAGAATAACTAATGTAAATCTATCAAATGTGAAGTTAGAGCTAGATGATACTAATTTTGATATATAGGTTAGTGATGCTATTTCTTATTTCAGCCTCATTATCTCTGGTTAGAATAATAGAAATATAAGTGCATTTATTGCGAGGATCATAGAACTCTAATACCTCTTGTGAAAAATCATTGAGGACATATACATATTGTGTCCTCTTAGATCAACATAATTAGTTTTTTAATATGGGTTTTCAAAATAATCATTAGATGAATTTTTTCATGTATTTCATGATATTTTGGTGTTTTTGATTCTAGTTATTTCTTTTTGTGGGTTTTAATTTTATTAATAAATGTGGATAATTATTTTGAGATATTTCTAGAATGTTTTTTCATTTGGTTGTCTCCTGGTCAGTTATTGTGGGGTGTTAAAAATTTCGTGGTCATGATTAGTTGAAGGTGATAATTTTTAGGTCAATAAATGTATTTTGGGTTATGATTGGGATTTTTTATTGGATTGCATAGTGAACCCTTGGATATATTATGGGGTAACTAGGACATGTGGCAAGCCAATTCAAAATAGGTATTGGAAAGTGTTTGGATAGTTTTTTTTTGCCATTCCGTAAGACGGTAATCCATGGTTACGGTTCATTTTTATTTTTTGAAGTGTCATAAACTACGGTGGGGTAAAATATTGTTTTAGTAAATGACATCTTGTGGCCTATAATTTTTATTTTATTGTTTCAAAATATTTTGGTTTGAAATGTTTTGGTTGATGGATTCATAAATAGATTTCAAGGGATAGTTTTGGACATGATTGGAATTCTAATTTGTTTTTTAAATTTTATATAGATTAGTCTTATTTTGGATAGAATAACATGGCTAGTAAAAAGTATACTTTTTTGTATTCTATAGATGAGTGGATTCATGTACTAGTGGACTTTATTTGGGGTGTATTCTCTATTTTTCTCAATCTTAGAGATATTTTCATCGGTGGGAAAATTGGTGTTGGATATACATTCTCTTAGGGATCTCAATTCATTATTTGTGGTTTCATGTATTCTTAGAGATTATTAATTATATTTTAGGTTTGGGGTTTAATTTTATGATAATATTTTGGGTTGTTCAATGGTTTTGTTTCCACCAAAACCTCTCTTGTTTTATCCGAACCCACCTGCCAAATTATTTATGTTGTAGAGGTTATGGTTTTATATTTCCCTATACCATGGAAGATGGCTTTTAAGTGGTAGATTATGGATTTTAATAGATAAGTTTAACACACCCATGTAACTATTTAATTATTTATTATAGTTTTTTAGGGTATGTTATGTTTTCCAAGAGTTTTTTATTTATTTATTTGAGTGTTTCTGGAGGTTAGGAGAGCTTAGATCCTGAGTTATACCCTGCCACACCATAGCCCAGCGTGTTTGCATCACGGTGGACGGCTTTATTATCCATAGGTCTAACCGAGTGGGTTAATCTATTATTTTGGATATGTGGAAAACTATTGATGTTGTCTAGAAGAGGAATTCATGACACAACATAGAGGTTTGAATCGTTGTGGTATTTTAATGAGGGGTTTCAAAGCCTCGACACTTCTATATTTGGAACCTCTAAACTACGTCGTATAGGTCCACGTATTATGTAACACCCTAACCTGAATCAACTAGTCTAATACAAAATGGCAGAAAACCTTAAGCACACCTCCTCACAGACAAGATTTTCTTGACTAGCAGAAAGTGTTTGAATGGGGTAATGGGGAGACGATACCCTTAGTATCAATATACATGTATAATAGTCACTTTAAAGTCTAAATAAAAATATTATAATAGCATATAAAAAATAAATGAAAATAAATTCTATATTATATCAAATATCAAGAATCGTATAATCACATAAGAAAAATAAAATAAAGTCCTACTATAGAGAAAGTAAACTACTGTATTAGAAATAAATATAAATAAAAAAATAAAAATAATACTAAATCATCTATATAGAGATTGTATTAATATTTCCTCTATCACCAGGAACCATATCTTTTTATCAATTTCATTGGTCACTTTTTCTTTCATAAGTCATTGATCATTTAGTTTTCATTTTATCATGATTATCAAGAAGGATATGGATATAAACATAGTAGGACAACACCAATACATACCTAACAAAAGCAAAAATATAAAGGGTTTATTCTCTAATAGATAAGTGGTGAAAAAATAAAGAATCAACCACACGCATGATCTGTCGTTAAACACTAAAAAAGTTCTTTCAATCCTTAACCCCACCTATATTTTATTTATACTAGTAATAATTATAGTATCATTTATCACATGTCTCCAAACAGACCACAACGTCCATATGTTGGACTACACCCTATTCCCATTAGTCATATTTCTATTTTCTACCTTTATGGATATATCTCTTACCCCATTCTATGGTGATTGTCATAGCATATATGATGGTACATCCACCAGAAATATTTGAGGAATTGGATAAAAATCACCAAGGAATGGTCTTTATCCAATGTTAGAATATGGGAACATTGTATAGACCACAACCATGTATATTTCAATTATCTTTTAGGTTAAAAAATCCATAAAATTGAACAATACCACTAAACAAGGTCATGTCCGAAAAAATTTTATATATTCCATGCTTCCCCTCTAAGAGACAATTTATCCAATTTTGAAAAATGTAATCATCTTCACACTAGAGGAATGGTTCCTCATGCTATGAAACACCCAGAAGCAACTTGTATCATATTAAGAGAAACAATTCATATCTATAATGGTTCTCATTGGGAAACACACACACACTGATAAGAAACACACATCAATCATGGGTCCCAAAGTACACAGGCACATACCATTATATAATTATAATATATATATATATATTGACCAATATGGTAAGGATATATCTACCTTAAATGTGTTTACTTCAATGTCAATATATTTAAAGTGTTGACCCCCAAATCATGCTCATACACCAACCAGATCTACCCTCATATCTATAGTCCTTGAAATAGATTTCAATCCAACATGACAAGGGTTATAAATTTATATTCAAGAATCGATTCATACCAAGTTGGTATAACAACATAAACTCTCCTAGATATGACCACCATCAAGGGAATATCATGGTCTATTTGAATGAATAAAATTCTTCAGTCATAGGAATACTAATTAGAGGTGAAGAGGTTGAGATCCCCATGAGTCTATATCAATACGTACTAGCCTCCATAACACATGGTATGATTTTTCTACCCAATGAAGTATGTAATGGGGTATGATGAATGATGTCACCCAAGGTTTCAACTTGAATAGAAGAATGGTTTCATAAAACATTCCATGGATTCCTCTAAATCAATGAAAATAAAAATATAATTTTTATTATTGATTAATATATGGAAAAAGTGTAAAGGGTAATTGGAAATCCTTTAATTAAGATATAAATTTTTTTCCTTTAAAACACAGGATAACACAAGAAGCTCAGTGTGGTTTTAAACATTTTTGAATAATGAAAGTTCCATCGTTGTGGTGTGGTTAGGCCCACCATGTTCATGGTAGAGTCAAACATGCCCAACCCATAAAACATGACATGACCACACACTAGGGTGTTGTGTAAAAATAATTCCCATTTTGGACTCATCATTCATCCCTCTACAGCATATTGAGTCCACTATATCCATGTTCCCTTAATATATCGCATTCCTACATGAATAACACCACAACCATATGTGGAAATTTTTAATAGACAATTTTACACATTTATTCTTTTGGAAAAAATCAAACAAAACCATGATGTCCTCCTACACATTGTTTACCTATAAATACATAAAAATAAATTTTGATCAAATAAAAACATATAACTCATCCCAAATCCATGTACAACACATTAGGATCCAGAAATAATTTATGATTTTTGGAAACCAAAATTTCTGTTTCTTCTAAAATTCCATGGTGTAATAAATCTCCCCACTAATGAATTATCTTCTGAGAGAAGTGTCCATATATTTCATGCTCAAACCACTTAAGCCATTATACACAATCATCAGACATCATCTTACATGTATCATCTTTGATCCGTCTATTATTCCATATGACATCAACATGTTTTACTATCTTCCCCTCCATAACATTTCTCTATATTCTATAATTTTGATCACACACTCTATAAATGACGTATATGGGTCCAACCCAGCTCCCTCATAGTTGATCACATGGGCATAATCGAGATCATAACTCTAAATCTATGAAATGTGGAACACGTTATAAATAACTTGATACTATGAAGTATGGTAAAAGAATTAGTCCACTTCTTTTAAACACATGGTGATCTCAAATGGTTCAATAAACCATGTTTCCAGCTTCCTTATCTTCCATATATGATAATTCCCCAACTATGGTGACACTCATAAGAGATCCTGGTCTCCCATAGAGAACTCCAAGGTTATATCCTCTAGTGAAAAAGGACCATTTTATACTATGATTAGTACCCACCCACTTCCTGATCAGATTCACTCTCTCAGAGTTATCCTACACCATACTCAGACCAATAATACCTTCCTCAATCGTATCATTGCAACAATGTTCTAAGTGGTGGTGTTAAAAACAAAGGTCTTAAAATGGATCTATATGAATTAAATACATTATACTATTCTTTTAAATCAACTATACCATGGATATGATATAATACCACACCCCTGAAAAGTAAAAGAATATTTACCAAATAAAATCCTCCATGTTCAGTATCATCACATATGACTGTCTATAAGTTAGTGAATGATTCACTATACTCAGTTTCAGATGAATCCCAATATACTTTTATAATATCTTTCAAAAATATAATGTAAAATGATTGTACCCATCCAATATGATATTTTAAGTCACTCAATGTATTTGTAAAATATACTGTATGTGTATATTTCCCAATTCATCTAGAGACTGTGTATATTTTATTATCAAGAATTATGATACTTTTGTTACATGATAAACTATAACATAAAAAACATCTTACACTCTTAAATCCCTTTGAAACCCCATCATTAATTCCATTAACATTCTATCATTATTCAAAATAGTTATTGGATGTTTCATATGTAATATTTCTAATCATTGGTCATTCTCATTGATCCAATAACTAGTCAGGAAACAATATCTTAATCTCACAATGTCTCTCTATATTCTCGGCCACCATAAAGTGTCACTTAATATCCCAAATCATATTCATTAAACCTGGGTGAACTAACCATTTATATTTAATAGAGTCACTCATAAATGCATCCATCATGGAATTAGAAACCACTAATATCTCATGAACAAAGATAATATCATCATTGATCATTGACCTACCTAGAAATGGGTCACTTCCTGGAAACCTTTTCCACATCACCAATCAATCAAGATTTAAATCTCATCTAGCCATCACATGGACCATAATTATTTGAAGGATAAAAAAAAGGAAAACAGTACAAAACATCCCAATATTTAGATGCATCCACCAATCATTCATCCTATAAGATCATCAATCATCATTCCTATTTCAAAAGTAGCTCACTATGAGCCAATAATTTCCTATTAAGAGTGTATGCACTAACATTAAATTTTCCCAAATCATAAACTTTCTCAAGGAAAAAATGATTATTGATACTCTAAAATATTACAGATATAAATATTTCCTTATATTTTAGATAATATTTAATGATATATCTTGTCTTCTATATATTTGAGAAATATTTCCCCAAAGAGATAATTAAACCCATACTTCAAATAGTGAACCATAGTTTCCCATTCCATGTCATGTGTTCGGTATGTTTTCTCCTAGGGTCATAGTTGATGAGACACATATGTTACTAACTAATTCTTTTACATAAAAAAACACTTAAACTAACACCACAAGAGTCATATTAAATACATATACAATCCTAGGATCCATAAGTCTTATGATCAGAGCTGTATTTTATCTTCTATTCAAATAATTAATAATCTCTTCACACTGATATACCCACTCAAGATTCAGTCCCTTATTTATAAGAACATTCATATGTTCTGTTAAATATTTTAATTTATGTATGATCAATAGGTAATGGGCAGATAAACTAATGAAGATTCTGAAATCAAACACATTTCTTAAACATTCCCATGATTTAACAGCATCTAGACTCTCCAGGTTCATTGGAATACCCTCCTTTTAGATCAAATTTCCAATGAAACATACATACTAGGTCCAAAAGAAACATTTTGGAGATATTTTCATAGATATAGTTTTCTCAAAGTTTACACAAGACAATCATCGAGTGTCAAGAATGAATAATAATATCTATGTGAATGTGATGATATTATCTGTAAACACCATAATTAAGGAGTTGATATAAGGATTGAAGATCCTATTCATGAGATCTATGATCTCTATTTATGTATTATTTAACCCAAAAAAATGAAAATATTATAACACAGTCTATATATTCTCCTAAACATTTTCTTAGGAATTTCCTTGCCTCTGACCTAATGTATTTTTTATAAGAACCATGGATTAATCTGGGAGAACAATAATGATCCCTGTATCTAATCAATAAGTCATTTATCCTAAAATTGGTTATATATTCTTATAACTCACATAGTTCAGCATATCTTATTCTACACAGAGCATATTCCTTACTCCCACCATCATTGTGCAAAACACAGTATCACCATAAGGATATGTGATCAGTTTGATAAAAACATTCAACATTAAATTCATGTGTTGTACCTTTATTTCCCTCAACATATATGCTTCCAAATGATATGGAGCTATCAATATAGGTTTCTCTCATGGAATGAGTTCTGTCCCAATGTCAATTCCTCTATCACGTGGGGGTACTAAGAAATTTTCTATAAATATGTCATTATAAATGGAAACTATAATATAAAAAGAAGGGGGAAGATACTGATTAGTCTTCCACAATATTATGGGACTCTAATTGGTCTATAATAACCCTAATATGTATTATATCTACACTAATTCAACATACATTGTTCCCCTTTTACAACCCTACTATAACTCAACAGTGTTTCTTTTCGTGTTACTAGAAAAGGCACCCACTACAGCACCAGTGATGTCATGAACAAACCTATTGAGGCCTTTCAGTCTAGTAGTTAGCTATTTGTAACACACCAAGACACCCTCTAGTAGGAAAATGGATAAAAACCAATAATTTGTAATAATATCAAACACATTAAAGGCATTATCCTAATTACATGAACACATGATCACATCTTAAAGACCATACAATGCTCAAATGTAATGAAAAACACATACAAATAATGAATTCTTATCATTTATACCACATGAAAGTACAAAAATGTATTCTAACATAATAAAATATGTCAAATAAAATCCCACCCAAAACTAGAAATGAATTCCAACCTAATTAGAAGGAGGAGAATACTATACAATGAAACAATGATATGAACCTCAACCTATTAAGATAAAACTGTTATCCACCTTCTCTTGGTCCTCCATAGACACTGTAAAGGGAATTTCATTTGTTTAAATGTGACATTTATAGGCACACACCATATAGGGATGATTATATGAATACCCAGTATGACAGCCTATGATCATAAAACATAGTGAGTCAAGAGTATTCATTTTATCAATATAAATTTATGTTAATCATGGTATGAGATATAATGACAAACAAGGATAAACTAGACATCCAAAGGATGGAGAAAAAGTCTCAAGGTAAGGTCATAACATCAACAACATCCTATTTTTCTTCTCGTGAATTTAAAGTACCACTCATCTCATAGAACTGACTCCATGAGCCTTACCATCCTTGATGGTAGAGATCTAATAGGTCCGACTCATCATGTTTTACTAAACTGATTGAACTCAAGAGGGAGATAATGCTCATCGGGTCTTTTAAGGAACAATTACAAAAGAAAATTAGAGGGCTCATTCGTGAACACACTCGATTGAACCATACCTCATCAAAAATAGATCAAATATTGAATCATAGATAGAGGATCAAACCCATGGACATATGTTACCCTAAGACACCTAACTAGATTATCCCATAATATAGTGTATCAATTCCCTTGTATACTGCTCACACAGATTCCAAAAACTCTATCTAGGGAATAATTTTAGAGGATCCCAATCTGATCCCCACAGAGGGATTTTGTAACTCTATACAGGAAAAATAGCAATGAGATGATCATATACTGGGTCCATGTCATGATTCCTCATAGTACCCCCAAGGGGATAAACCATGAGAAATAACCCACATTGAATAGGCCTAGGTAACTCACCCATTATGAAAAGAGATATGATCTATGAAGGGATATATCTCAAACCTATCCTTATTAGATTTCAATATATATCCCTTTCTGTACACCACATCACTCGCTAAGCCTGGAACAACCCATGTCTCACTCTCACATGAAATTATATATTACAAAATGATATGGTATATCCCATTGGGAACATGACATGCGAATTTATGTCTAACAGATGGTGTGTCATCCTATGAATAACAAGTACCAGACTTAATGAATGTACACAGAGGTCATTCCCATGTTCTGAGTTTAGGTCAAAGTACGTTTTCTATGGTACCCAATGTGAACATCATGACACAATACATATAAGGGACCTTCCAACACTTAGTATGTGTTGTCTCTCCATTCACAAGTACTTTACAAAGTGCATAGAGTGTACCTGAATATTCATGGTGTGTGGAGTCAAATGGGATCTTGGGCACGTAATACATATACACACTAATCCGCCTACTTTGGTCAACAAGGAGTGTCATTTATTTTACACATCAGGTTCTACAACATGTAATCCTAGTCCCCTACTCCCTATACACACAAATATTTTTATCCAAGGGTCTCATAGCAAGTGATATGTTTTGGTAAGAAACACCCTGAGAATTTGTGAAATATTTTTTACAAATATATGCTATCTTTTATATCTTTTTTCTTACACACAACCCTAATTTTAGATTGTGTAACATGCAACACTGAGGTTAAGTTGTTTATCATTAAACATCATGTTTATCTAATTTCCCACAAAAAAGAATATTTTAGTTTTTATTAAACATAATATTGAGTTTATCATTAGTTACACACAACACTGAGTATAAATGAAGCTTGAAAAACTATTAAAATAAAATTATTTAATATGGTAGTTATCGCCTAGCCATTAGTATGGTGGGTATTAAAAGGATTAAGTAAATTATAAAACATTATGGTTTACATAGGTATATATAATGAATTATTTTTTGGACAATTAATTGTAAATGAAAATAAAAATTATCAAAAAACTATAGGAAATATTTTTATGAAATAACTCTTTTTACGACGAAAAAGCATGTTTCACCTCATTAAATTTAACAAGAAAGTTTTAGGGAATTATTAAACTGATATTTATATAGTATATATTCATATAAAATTTTAACAATCATTATATTTGTTTTCTATAAAATATAAAATAATAATTCTAATTATATACTAGAAATGCCTTTTTTTTAAACTTTTTCACCTTTTGTGAAATAATTTCATAAATAATTCTTCCACATTTGAAAAGTTTATTTGAAAATATAAAATTAATTTTTAATATTATAATGTCAAAATTATAATTGAATTAATTTTTTATAATTTTCTAAAATGTAAAAAATTTTATGAATAGTAAAAAATACTTGTTTTTATGAAGTTTTATTTATTCAATTATTGAATTTAAAAACAAAAAAATTATTTTAAGATGGTTTAAATATTAAAATAAGTGGGTTATATATCTATTCATATAGTTTTTTCATTTTAATAAATTCAACAATGTATTTTTCTATAAAACAATTTTAAACATTTCAAAATTATCTTTTTGGAATCCCGTTTTTACATCGCATCTGCGAGATTAATAATAAATTAACTTTTTCCACTTCAATGAATGTAATTTGTAAAATTTTATTTCCAATATGGAATCATATTAATTTATATTATATGATAAGTAAAACACAATTATTAACCTTTATGAATAGTAAATTAACTAAAAAATAAATTTTTTTGGTTAAGGTGAAATTGGAATAAAAGGGGGTTAAAATAAAATGATAAGGGGTAAAATGACAAATAAACGTATTAAAAACCCATGGTATAGATAATTATAGATCTTATGACCAGTAAATATTGAAAATGGACTATTTTGGACCCTTTTTTAATGTGAATAATGGGGGTACACATTTTAAAAAGTAAATTATAGATTTGTCACTCACCACACTTATAAAAGGGAAACCCATATCTTAACATCCTCACTCATAAAAAAAAATTTAACAGAATATAAATTCCCATTTATCTTCATTAATTCAACACTCTCATATTATAAGCCTTGTTTTTGTAATCCATCTGAGGAAGGCTTTGGGAGAAAATCAAAATAAGTTGTCTAGAAAAGAGGTAACATCCCTAGCCAAACATTTTATTTTATTTCATTTTCCACATACATAGATTATTGTAAAAAATATTATATTAAATATAATAATATGTATTTATTTTAAGTTAATTACCTACATCCATATCACCCTCACTCAAATGGAAAACGATACCATTGATCGTGAGTACGGCTGTCTACCACCTCGCGAACTAACATAATCCATTTTCATTCACCACTTCTCATTACAAGAAATGATGTAGTATATAATGTTAATATATTATATTAATGATATTATTATACCTATTTAATTAAAATATATTATATTTCTTATTAATTTATTTTCTTTATAGAAAATGATAACATCATTCATGTGTACGGTGGACTAAAACCTCATTGAGCGATGTGATTAATTTTTCACGAACACTTTGAAAACAATGCAATTTGAGTAAATTTTATGAATATATTTGATATATATATATATATGAAATACTAATTATTAAATAAATGTTTTATATTATTTAAAATTTCTTGATTTTATCCATTTAGGTTACGAAAACTTCATTCATGCATACAGAGAGTATACCGTCCCCAAGAACAATGTATTTCATTTTCTGTTTTTAACATTTATGGATTACTTTAATTTAATATATAATAAATATTAACGAAATTTATGATATTTATATCATCTATGAAATTATAAATATGGTTAAACATAGATCAAATTAATATGAATGTAAACAAAAATGGAAAACATTCATTAAAAAGAAAGAAGTTATTTACATAAACATGATTTTACACATAATTATTAATAAATGAGTAATAAAAGTTGACATGTAAAGTGTACATGGTTATATATATATATATAATTATTTTAAATTAATATATGCTTAATAAACTTATATTTATTATACAGGAAGATTGAGAATGTTCAAAAGAAATCAAGTCATGTAGTAGTTCATTTCCTTATCAGTATTATTTTTTGTGAGACACATGCCATATACACCACATGTTTCTTTTTGGTGGTGTATATAATAAACAAGAATTTATTATATTATTATTATTTATAAAATTATTTTTATTTAAATATCCATTATAGTATCAATATTTCAGAGTGTATACATTTCAAATGTTACCAAAGAGAAAATAAATTTTTGTATCAATTTTAAATCAGTTGGACATATGTTGTTTTATGCACCTTTATTCATTTTTTAGGGGTATATACCCCAAATTTTACAGGAAATATCATGAAATTATATTTTATAACAGTATGTATGTATCATTTAATGTTATTATATCATGGAGATTATGATTCATTATTACCAAAATGGTAATTATTTTATGGTATAATCTAATCATTTAAATGGATAATTTATTTTTACACTTCCAATGATTAAATATTATGATCTATATTACAATAAACTCATGAATTTTATACTCCTTTGTTTATGAAATGAGAATAAATATTTTATCTTCATTTAATCAAGAGTATAATATAACTATCTTTATAAAAACTAAATGTATATCTCTCTTCTTTCAGAAACACTTTTCCTTTAAAAATGATGATTCAAAAAATGTTTTCAAAATTTATATTCCTTAATTCAAAAAATTAATTTTTTTACTTAACTTTTAACCATTTTTTATGTTTTTCCAAATTTTTTGAAATTAATATTCATTTTTTCAAAACATTTCCTATTTTGATATTATTGAAAATATGAATGGAATATTTTTTTAAAATTGTAAGGAATGAAATAATTTTTCTGCCATCATGACCACTTAATGTATTAATGATTACTTTATATGTTTCAAAGCATATTTACAAATAAATGGTTTTAAAAAATATTTTATTAATTTTTGGTTATTATTAATTTATAAAGGATAATTTCCTCAATAATTGTTATGTAATTTTTTAATTATTATTTTATATGTTTCCAATGTCATTTTCCATGAAAAGTAATTTGAATTTTTTTTATGTTTTAAAAAGATTTTATCAACATGGAATGACTATTTTACTCAAAAAATATTCTTTGTGGTATTTAAAAACAATTTTCCATCTAATATGACATCCTTTGATGTCAATTATGATTTAGTGGGGGATAATATTTAATGGTACCCCCATGATTATTTATATATATGGTTAGTTTTTATGTCCATAAAATGTTTATCATCCCAATTTATTTTTCATATAATATGCTATGGTTAATAGACAATATTTTTGTGAATTCCAATTTCTATAGGTTATGATCTGATCATATGATGTATTTTTTATGATATTTTGGTACACATAAGTATTGATCTCATTATGAGATATGTGGTACACATATCTACATGTAATTAATTGATTAATGCTTTATATATAATTTGAAAACAACGTAAAAAAAGTTTATGGGATTGATATACAATGGGAAATAGGTGAGTCATAATCTACCCTTATAAATATTTATGTCCTAATCCATGATGGTAAACATTTGATAATTAATGATCCAATATGTCATTGTTCTTGGTATTTAACACTGAAATATTAAATGTTTTTTCATATTTATGATAGTGTAACACTTTTATGACATGGGATAATGGTACATGATGTATTTATTATGATTTATCACTCATATAGACCATGTTATCTAATGTTATAAATATTATTCCATTAGTTTTGTTTATAATATATCAAAAGTTGTGTATGTACATTGATATTTATGTTCATATTCACATACCTCTATTCTTATCTTATTCATTCATGTGATAATATATTAATATATCTCTTGAATACCCTTGTAATGCATCAGAGCTCACTTTTTTTTAGGATTCATTAGAAAGGTTATGAAGAATTTTTTAGGTATGGTATTCATAAGTGGTGTACTATAAGAGAAAATCTTTGTAGAATATGTTGATGTTATTTCCTGAAATTTTTTTATTTTTTTCTAGTCTCTAAAGACACAAAACCATTATGGTACATGGGAATCTTTTTATGAAATGTATTGAATATTAATCTAAAAATATTTGATATTTTTGTCTAAAAATACATGGCCTTTATAGTTTGTATCAAAGATTGTTTTTAGTTGGTATTTCGGTATTACTATTAAAAAAACATTTATGATAACCCTTGGTATAATTTTAAGTATAAGATTACATATTAATTTTTTGATATGAAAGTTATTTCATGGTTTTCCAAATAATAAATCCCTTCTCAGATAATAAAAGTTGATATATCTCTGACATAGAGGTAGCTAGGGGTAATAACTATGAAAAAAAATATTGAGCTAGTCTCGATCATCACTTGGTGCATGAAAATTTTTCATTCCAAAAAAAATGTTTTGGCCCTCCTTAAGGATATTCTTTGGTTTTTCCAAATTTTCATTACAAAAAAAATAATAAGGATTTTAATTAATAATGTTCCCATATAGAAAAGGTTAAACATAATTAGGAATATAATATAAATAAGGTTTCTCAATTTAGGTATCCTATAAATAATTTGTTTTCATTATTATGTGGTTTTACACTATTATTACTGTATCTCTCACTATGATTTCTCTTTAATTCAGTGGTTAGAAGTAAAAGGAACCATACTAATGATGCATATAATAGAAAATTAAATTATTATCCTCATGATAATCTAACTTTTATGGTATTTGGGATGAAGGCCACTATTTATATGTTAATAAATATTATCTACAAATTAACTATCTTGACCTTCAAAAATATCTAATGAGGGAACTACATTCTATTGAATCCTTTCTGAGAAAACATCCATCTTCTTTTAATGGGTCTTCTGCTCCAATAATCGTTCAAAAATGTATTGTACCCACTGTGTAGATATTTTCTATTTTCCAGTGCTCAAAACATTAAATCAGTTTCTCAGTTATTTATCATTGGAAGATGAATTGGATCAATAATATAACCTTATTAATAATATTATTCAAAAGGTGTAAATTGACTCCATGTAAAGGGATGAGTTTAGGATTATATTTTTCATAATTTATTTCCTTGTCTTCTATATATAGGGATGGATGAGGAATTATTTGAGATTAATAATATTTTCAAAGAATCTAATGGTACATATAAGGATATTTTTACCAAGCTCGAAAGGTATGATTCTAGACTAATAATCTGACCTGAAAGAAAAAATCATATATTCTTGGGTGGAATAAAACCATGTCTCCAAATATATTTTTCTATAAGAGATATTAGTAGATAAAAAATATTTTCTTATGAACTCATTGTACATATGTAAATTGTTTGTTCCCTAAATTATACTTGTTTTTATATGAGGAAGATAGAGTTCCATGGATACTTATATAAATCACATGGTTTAATTAAATTCTATCCATATGTAGGTAAGAAATGTGGTAAGAATAATAAATGTAATTCCTTGAATGGAATTCTAAGGTGATGAAAATGATGAAAAGAAATTATTTAGTCCAATTAATGTCAAAATGTGATTAATGTGATGGTTAATTAAATTAAGTATAATATGAAATTAACTAATTCACCACCCACACATTAGGGATTCATGTTCAAAGAGTTTGGGAATTATATGAATCAATGACACAATCTAAGGTCTAATTTTGATGATAAATCACTAAAAACGTTAAATATAATTTTTTAATGGAAAAAGTATGATATAATAACAGATAGAGTGAATATAGCTATATATGGATCACTTATCCTCCCTTACTTGGTTAGGAATTTCATGATTGATTTTGTATGAATGAGACCTATGAAAATATTAATATTTATCCATCAATGAAATTTATTTGTATTATCTCCCTCTACATGGATTCTGGAATAATGAAATTACATTTGATATTCTATCAGTACATGGATGAACACAGGGTTCCAATGCATTTTTTTGAATAATATAAGAACTGATACAAATGGGTGAAATAAATTTTGGAAGTGTATATGTCTCCATGTAAGATTAAATAAATATTTAGCAATGTTATCATGACTTTATTAGATTATGGTTGACTATAAGTTCAAATTCATTAGCACATGTTCTATGGATTTATTTGAATGGAGTTTATGAAGTCAAAATATATTTAATTGAAATTTATGGTAATAAAAACCATTGGTTTATTAGATGTTTTATTTAAAATGATATTTGGTGTGGAATACCATTAATCAATTAATAAATATGAATAATGGAACTGGAAACCATTATAGATTATATTATATTTGATGTTGAGGTAATTATAGGTTGTATTCTATCACCTTATTTGGTCGAAACACTTCATTAATATAATATAGGATTACTCTATATATCATATAACTATAATATACATTAATGAATTGGTATGGAAATAATGAGTATAATATTCAACTGAATCTGATCCGGATCTATAGTTTTCCTTGATTTTTTGGATAATAATTCTGAAATATCTTAATACAAAGTTGATATTCATTACTATGTATCATCCTCAGACAGATAGTTATTCTGAGAGAACAATTCAAAACCTAGGTTTGGTGTTATGATCTAGTTCTATGTATTTCAAAGGTGGTTGGATTCAAAAAAAATTACTCTATTTTAAATTTCTCACAATAATAAATTTCACATTATAATTCATCTGTTTCATTATTAATCTCTTTATTGAAATAAGTGTAGAACTGTAACATAATAAAATGATGTTGTAGAAAGAATTCAATTGGGACCTGAGTTAGATAATGAAATTTAAGAGAATTCAATTATCATTTTGAAACATGTAAGTGAAGAAAAAATATTAAAAAATATTATGATAATCAATGATAAAATATAGAGTTATTTTTTGGTAAAAATGTGTTTCTATGAATTTATCATTGGATGAAATAAGGGGAAACTAATCCCAATATATATCAATCCATTTGATATTTTTATAGAATTGGGATTGTAACATATCACTTACTGCTTGCATTGATCCTTTATTAGGATCATTATGTTATCAATGTATCCCGAATGTGGAATTATATACCAGATCCATCAGATATACTAATCTTAGGATTAATAACCATGGATCATGATCTTACTTATGAAGAAACATTTTTAGAGAATCTAGATCATGTGATGCTCTACAAAATAAGACCACTCATTTGGTATGTATTTTTTGGTGAAACTGCCAGCTTTATGAAGTTACATGGGAACAAGAGGACATAATGAGGTAGAAGTATCATAATTTTTTCTACATTTTTGATGAATCTTGTGGAAGAAATTAATTTAAATGGGGTTAGAATGAAGACCCTTATATTTTGTGAAATATTATATACAAATAAATTTAATCATTTTGATATTTTGTGTTATAAAAAATACTGAGTTAATATTGCATTAAACAAACACAATGTTTAGATTTAATCAAACGAAATATTTTGTTTATATTTCATTACAAACAACACTGATTTTAGATTATGTTACATGTAACACCATGTTTATATTATGTTACACACCACATCAATTTCTTATTAAATGCACCGTACTATTAATATATTATTATTTAATGTGATAGTTGTCACTTTTCCATTAGAATAATGAGTATAAATCATTTTAACAAAATTATAAAAATATATGGTTTACACATGTATATACGCTGAATTATTTGGTGACCAATTATTAATAAATGAAAACAAAAACCATTTTAAATCAACAGAAATATTTTTCTAAAAAACAATTTTTTATGAGAAAAGTTTATTTTTACCATAATAATGTATAAAATATAATTCGGTGAATGATTTTCCTGAAATTTATATATTATATATTAAATAAATTGGTAATCATTAATATTATTTGTTTTATATACAAATTATAATAATTAATCTCATTTTCTTCTTGAAAGATGAATTTTTTTAAAGAATTCTTGTTGCCTTTTAAGAACATATTTTAAAATTAAATTTTTTAACATTTAAAAATTTTACATGGGAAAAGTAAAAGAAATATTAAAATTATAATATCAAAATTAAAATAGAGTGAATTATTTATAATTTTTTTAGAAGTTATTTTTTGGAAGAATATTGAAGAATTCTTGTTTTTATTAAGAATTATAATTCCTTTTAAATTATTTAAATTCATAAAAATCATTTTAATATGGATTTAAAATTAAAATTTATTAGATTATATATCAATTAATCAAATTTTGGTAATTTGAATCACTTTAATATTAGAGTTCAATGTAAAACCGATGATACTTTTGAAACGTATTTCTTTGAAAGATAACTGTTCCATCACATCCATGCAATTAATTTTAAATTAGATTATCACACTTTTTTGAATGAAATTTTGGAAAATATATTACATATTTCTAATCATTATAATTTATATTATATAATATTCTCATTATATGGTTTTTCGATTATTAATAGTAAAAAACTAAAAACTAATTACAACAATTAAAGAGAAAATGGGTTTATAAGGGGTTAAACTTAAAAAATAAGGGTTAAAATGATATATAAAATTTTCTAAACCCCATTTTATTGAAATATTTCGACCATAAAACATCTAAAGATATATTGAATTTTAATATCATTTATATACCTTCTCACATTTAATTATATACAGAATACAATAACATTTTTTGGGTGTGCGGTGGACTACTCCCTCAACAAGCAGTCTGATTCATTTTTCATAAATACTTTTATATAAGGTAACTAGGGTTTCTTTCATTTCAACCATCGACGTCAATGAAATAACGATCATGTGTAAGTACGGAAAACCATCTCCATGAATAGTGTATTTAATTTTCTATATCTACAATTTATGGATTAATATATATACATATATACTGAATATATATTATATTCATATAATGGGTATCATTATAGAGATTATATAACAATGATCAAAGTAAGAGTATTGAAAATAAAAAATCAAAAACTACATGAAAAACAAAGTAGTTTTTACCCGAATCCTGATTTTGATAAGGTATTCTTATTAAATGGGTAAAAAATTTCATAAGTAAATAATATGTTGTATGATATAAGTAATTATAGTTCATTAATATATTTTTAATAAACATATATTTATTTTACTGGATTTTCAAATGTTTATGAAGGATGTTGAGACTTACAGTAATGACTATTTCTCTCATTATTATTTTATGAAAGACACATGTCATATTAACCATGTGTTTCTTTTATATGGTGTATATAATTAAAATTAAATTATTTTATGATTATTCATATAAAATTATAATTATTATTGTATTAATTTTAGTATATTTCTTTCATGGGGATTAAGATTCAAATTTTTCCAAGGTGGTAAGGAATTTTCGTCTCAATTTTCCTTCGTTGAGGCATATATTATGTTATATAGCTATCTTATTTTATTATTTGTATATAGAAAATCCTTGAAATGAAATATCAGGAAATTAATTATCCTCATTATAGGTTCATTTTATTTTAATTTTATTATTTCATGGGGATTGTGATTAAATGTTACAAAAGTGGTAATCGTTTTACAGAATAATTTCATCATTTAAGAGGATTGTTTATTTATGTAGTCATGATGATGAATTATTTTGTATAATATCTCAAAAAACACAAGAATTTATTATATAATAGTTTTTTCATGATAATATATTTTTCCCTTTATTTACTCAAAAGTTCAAAACAAAATTTTTAAATAAAAAATACTCTAGTTCTCTCATCAGTCTAAAATTCTATTTCATACTAAATTATGTTCTCAAAAAATGTTTTCAATTTTTTTAAAATTATCTAATTGATTAATTAAATAAATTTTTACCCATATATCAGTTTTTTCAAAAAAAATTTGAAGGGAATCTTGATTTTGTTTTCCATTCAAATTTTATTTTTCGCATATCAAAAATATGAAAGGAATATTTTTCTTAAGGATTATGTTTTGAAAGGAAATTCCCATTTTCATGACCAATCAATTATTTAATTATTATTTTATATTTTCAAATTTTATTTTAATATAAAATTATTTCACAAATATTTTATTAATTTTTTATTATTTTCCAAATGGATTGAATATGTTTCTCATGAAAAGTTTTAAATGATTATAACTACACCGTTATAACTTTCCTAATTTATTTTCAAGAAATTTTTTTTAAAAATGTTTTATTTTTTAAAATGTCTTTTTAAAAGAGGAATGTCTATTTTATGGAATAAATGTTTTTAATGGTCTTTCAGAATAATACTCCATTTAAGATGACATCATTTGATTCTACTTATTATTTATTTGGTAAAATAAATAATGATATAATATTTTTTATTTCAATTTTTGGTTAATATTTATTTTGATGAAATGTTTTGAAACCTGTTTATTTTTAATGGGTTATTATATAGGGAATTGATGAAATGTTTATGAAACCAAATTTCTTCATACTTGTTTATGTTTTGATGATATTTTGAATATTTTATTATATTTTATCACACATAAGTGTAGTTTTAATTATTATATGGGTGGGACATATATCTCACTACAATGAATAGGGTAATGCTTTAAATCTCATGAACTAACAGTGAGAAAAAGATTGATAGTCTTGATCAAGTTTGGGAAACTGGTGAGTCATAATAAATGATGGGAAATAGGAGTATTCTGATCTACAATGGGATATAAGTGATATTTTATAATCCATAGTGTAGAGAACCTTGCTTGACGTACATGGACATTAATTTACTTTTATGGAATAATTAATACATAAAAAAGCAACACTCAAGGACCGTAATAGTTTAGTATCTTTGTAAACTCAGAACAAAATCTTCTAATCATTGTAAAGGTTCTTCAACATCTCCCATAATGTTTTTCCACTTTTTTTCTTACCTAAAACCTCTCTTTATAACCTGTGAAAAAGAAAACAAATGTAGGGTGAGCTCAAAATGCTCAGTAAGAGTATTAATGGATAAAAATAGAACAAATCATATATATTTGAACTTATAAAAGACAAGAACATAAAGTATAAACATCAAAATCCCGAGGAATGACCCAAAACATGGCAGTACATAAGGCATAGATCATAAAGGAACGTTAATCATGATAAAATAGATTGGGAATAAAACATGTAATTGTGGAAAACCATTAATCACATGTTATGATTTCCATAGTAGCCAAGGCATTATTTCCAAGACCATCATAGTGGACAAAGGCCATTACTGAACCGGGTTTACATGCCATTCCAACCCTGTATTAATGAACCAGATTCACATTACATTCCATCCATGTCTATCTCATAAGATATAATTCTTTACCCACTGCATTGGATGGATATATAGGTCCAACCCATCTCATAATTAAATCATTCTTTTGTGTGCCATAAAAGAAACATAAATCATTCATCATATCCCAATGAAAAAAATGGGCTTCATAAACATCATCCCATCATGAGATAATCCATATAGATTAAATGGATATCCTTTCATAATAAGTTAAATGAAACCATGTAAACAATACAGACATTATACTTGAAACATAAACATAATAAATAATTTCATCTTAGATGGAAAATAGTTTTGATAAAACACATTAAATGAATTCTTGATGAAAATATCCTTTCTTCTTGAAAATCAATTTCTGTTCACATAATTCCATGAAATATAAAAAGAAAATGATTTTTTTGAAAATAATCATGAAATCTTGAAGGGTAATATTAATGAGAATAAGGCGTTATGAAACCATAAAAATCTTTTCATACCATATAAGTTAAAAAACAGTATCCTTGTACTTTTAATGAAAAAGTCAAAAAGTACAACGTATGGTAAACCAAAGAAATATTTCTTCCATAACACAAAGTAAAAGTAAAATAAGGGAAAAAATGACTTAAAACATACATGGAATAATATTAAATAATTTACAAAAAACATATTATGGACATGGATTGAAAATATACCCCAGTAAATACTTATGTATAAGCAATCTCAGATAAAAATGAGATTGAAAAATTCTCCATTACCTTAGGTCCAATTTCTTTCATACGAGTCTGAAACTCTTGTATAGTGGGTTTAAACATGTTATTAACTTGTAACAGAAGCATGATAATATTTATGATATCATATATGATTCACATATGACTTTTTATTAACCGTTCTTTTGTCAATTCAATGTTAAAGCAGCGTTTTGTGTAAAATCGTTTCATTTATCGTACGTATTTGGACTTGTTGTTATTGATATTATTATTACTTATATCATGATTTACTTACTTACAAAATTTAAAAAATGATTTATATATCATATATATTCAGTATATATATATAATAGATAGATAAATGAAATTAAACACGCCGTTCATGGAGATTGTAGGTCATACGTATTCATGAACGTTGTTCTCCTTTCCTTATTGACTTGAAAGGAAGTAAGTAGTTGACATATATATATACATAAATAAAGTAGAATTATTATTAATTATATATCATTATTATTTACTATATATATATTTTATAATCATTCTTGAATTGCTAACATGGAGAATGAATCTCATCACGTCATAGAGACGGTAATCTGTACGTACGCACGAGCGATGATATCATTCCCATAATTATTGAATGTAATTGGAGTGGATGATATAATATCTCATAATAAGTATCATTTTATAATAACCATATACAGTTATTCTTTACACCATTATACCCATCCATGTATGGTGGTGGTGGAAAAATAGATTACACTACGGCGTGGAGATGGTATTCCGTACATATGCACACGCGGTGATATCGTTTTCCATAGGATGGATAGAAGGTGAAATGGGGTTGTTTAATATTTATAATAACATATCATTATATTAGTTATTCTAGTGTTATTACTTTATAATAAAACAACTAATGAAGTGGAAGTAGAAGAATAAAGAAACTTGAAAGAATCGGTAGAAGCGATTATCTCTTCTTCGATGAGCCTCATCTTAACCTCATATTTGGGCACTAATGTTTGTCTTTGAAGAATACAAAGACCACTAGTAGGTTTCTATATAAGTGGAGAATTGAAAGGGGCAGGTTTAGGCCGAGCATGAAGGCTCAAATTTGTGTGAAGAAGAGAGGGAGGAGGTTCCATTTTATAAGGGAGGAGAGGGGCACCTTTGGAAACCTCAAAAATACTAATTTAATATAAATTCAAATACCACTTAAAAACATCCAAAATGAATCAAATCCTAATATTAGAAGAGATAAGGTTGTAATCTCATCAACCAAGAAAATTTAGACATTTCGGAAATTTATTTTAAACCTTATCAACATGATTTATCCTTATTTAATCTATTTAATTTTATTTGTGGTAATATTCTTCTAAATTTTAAATTGTAATAAATAATTAATTATGTGTTTTTAATTGTCCATAATTGGGTACATAATGACATTTTAGTCCATATAAATTTCAATTTATATTTTTTAAATATTTTTTGTGATTTTTAATCTATTTAATAATATGTTATTTCTATAAAATAACAATAGTGTAAATTTTGACACTATTCATTTATTTGAATTTAAATAAAAACCACACGGAGGATACATTCGAACCAAAATGATTAATATATTACTAACATGTCATATTCGTCTAGAAAATTTTTGTATAACATTAATTAGTTCATATAATGTTTATTGTAATATTTATAAAAC
Organism: Viscum album; assembly: GCA_963277665.1. Taxonomy (NCBI): domain Eukaryota; kingdom Viridiplantae; phylum Streptophyta; class Magnoliopsida; order Santalales; family Viscaceae; genus Viscum; species Viscum album. The sequence continues at coordinate 862,601,887 of OY728151.1, forward strand.
CATTTATTTGATATTTCTGTTAATAAAACAATTAGTACATCAATTTTGTAAAATCATTTAATATACTTATTAGTTTCATAAAAATTAAAAATAAAATACTATTATGATGATAAATCAAATATCTTTCAAAATAATACTTTTACTCATTATAATATATATATATATAATAAAAAATATGGTAAGGTGATAACTACCTCAAATGTGTTGATTTCAATGCCAATATATTTAAAGTCGTGACCCCAAAATCATAATCATGCCCCAACCAGATCTACCTTTATATCTAAAGTCCTTGAAATATATTTAAAACCAACATGACAAGGGTTATAAATTTATCTTCAATAATCAATTCATACCATTTTGGTACACCACATAAACTCTCCTAGAAGTTACCACCATCAATGGAATATCATGGTCTAGTCGAATGAATAAAACTTCTCAGTCATAGAAATAGTAATTAGAGATGAAGTGGTTGAGATCACCATGAGTCTATATCAATATTGACAGGCCTCCATAACCCATGGTAGGATTTTTCTACACAATGAAGTATGAAATGGGGTATATTGAATGATGTCACCCAAGGTCTCAACTTGAATGCAAGAATGGTTTCATAAAACATGCCATGGATTCCTCTAAATCAACGAAAATAAAAATATAAGAATGAGTATTTATTAATAAATGTAAAAAAAGTGTAATGGGTAATTGAAAATCCTTTAATGAAGATATCAATTATCTTCCAGTTTAAAACACATGAATACCCAAGCAGCTTAGTGGGGTTTTCATCATTTTTGAATAATAGAAGTTCCATCCTTTGTGGCGGGGTTAGGCCCACCATGTTCATGGTGGACTCAAACATGAAAACCACATAAAATAATAAGTGGCCACCCACTAGGATGTTGTGTAAAAAATTTTCCCATTTTGGACTCACTATGCTTCCCTCTACAGTATAGTGAGTCCACTCTAGCCATGTTCCCTTAATATATCACATTCCTACATGCATAATACCACAAACATATGTGGTAATTTTTAACATACAATTTTACACATTTATTCTTTTGGAAAAAAACAAACATAACCATGATGTCCTCCTTCCCATTGTTTACCTATAAATATATAAAAATGAATTTTTATAGAACAAAAACATATAAATCATCCCAAATCCATCTAAAAACCATAAGGTTTAAGAAATAATTAAAGATTTGTAGATACCAAAATTTTTATATCTTTTAAAATTCAGTGGTGTAATTAATATCCCCCACTAATGAATTATATTCTGAGAGAAGTGTCCCTATATGTCATACTAGAAACACTCAGGCCATTATACACAATCATCAGACTTCATATCACATGTATCATCTTTGATCCATCTGTTATTCCATAAGACTTCAACAAGTTTTACCATCTAACCACTCCACAACATTTCATTATAGTCTATAAATTTGGTCACACACTCTATAAAAGACGTATATGGGTCCAACCCAACTCCCTCACAGTTGATCACTTGTGCAGCATCGAGTTCATAACTCTAAATCTAAGAAATGTGGAACATGTTATAAATAACATGATACAATGGAGTATAGTAAAATAATTAGTCCACTTATTTTAAACACATGGTGATCTCTAATGGTTCAATAAACCATGTTACCTGATTCCTTATCTTCCATATATGATAATTCTCCAACTATGGTGACACTCATAAGAAATCTGGGTCTCCCATAGAGAACTACAAGGTTGTCTCCTTTGGTAAAAAAGGAACATTTTATACAATGAGTAGTAACCACCCACTTCCTGATCATATGCACTCTCTCAGAGTTATCCTACACCATAATCAGACCAATAACACCTTCCTTAATCGTATCATTACAACAATGTTCTAAGGGGTAGTGTAAAAAATAAAGGTCCTCAAATGGTTTTATATGAATCAAATACTTCAAACTATTATTTTACACTAACTATAAATAGGATATGAGATAATCCCACATCCCAAAAAAGTATACTAATCATTACCAAATAAAATCCTCCACGATCTATATCATCCCGTATGACTGTCCATCAATCGAAGCATGATTCACCACACTCAGTTTCAGATGAATCCCCAAAAACATTTATAATATCATCTTAAAATATAATGTAAAATGAATGTACCCAACCAGTATGATATTATAAGGTACTCAATGTATTGGTAAAATATATTGGATATGTATATTTCCCAATTAATCTAGAGACTTTTTATATTTTATTAGCAATAATTATGCTACTTTTGTTACATGATCAACTATAACATAAACAACATCTTACATTCTTAAAGTCCTTTGAAACCCCATCATGAATTCCATATCATTCTATCCTTATTCAAAATAGGTATTGGATGTTTCATATTTAACATTCTTAAACATTGGTGCTTTTCATTGATCCAATAACTATTCATGAAACAAGATTCTAATCTCACAATGTCTCTCTACATTCTCGGCCACCAGAAAGTGTCACCTAATATCCCAAAGAATATTCATTGAACCTGGGTGAACTACCAATTGATATTTAATAGAGTCTCTCATAAACACATCTATAAGGGAATTTGAAACCACTAATATCTCATGAAAAAATATAATATCATCATTGTTTATTGACCATCCTAGAAATGGATCACTTCCTGCAAACCTTTTCCACATCACCAATCAATCAAGATATAAATCTCATCTACCCATTACAAGCGCCATAATTATTTGAAGGACAACAAAAATGAACACAATAAATAACTTCCCAATATTTAGATGCATCCACCAATCATTCATCCAATAAGATTAAAAATCATCATTCTTATTCAAAAATTATCTCAATATGATCCAATATTTTCCTATTAAGAGTGTCTACAATGACATTAAATTTTCACAAATTATATACTTTCTCAACAAAAAATTGTTTATTGATACTCTACAATATTACACATATAGATATTTAATTATCATTTAGATAATATTTAATGATATATCTTGTTTTTCTGTATATTTGAGAAATATCTCACCAAAGAGATAACTAGACCCAGACTTCAAATAGTGAACCATAGTTTCCCCATCCAAGTCATGTTTTGGGTATATTTTCTCATGGGGTCACAGTTGATGAGACACATAAGTTACCAACTAATCCTTTTACGTAAAAAAACACTTAAACTAACACCACAAGAATCACAGTAAATACATAAACAATCCCAGGATCCAGATGTCTTATGACCAGAGGTATATTTTATCTTCTATTCAAATATTGAATCATCTATTCACACTAATATACCAACTCAAGATTCACTCTATTATTGATAAGAACATTTATATGTTCTGCAAAATAGTTTAATTTATGTATGAAAAATAGGTAATGACCAGATAAACTAAGGATGATTCTAAAATCAAACACATTTCTAGGACATTCCCAGGATATAACAGCATCTAGACTCTCCAGGTCCATTGGAATACCCTCCTTTTAGACCAAATTATCAATGAAACATACATACTAGGTCCAAAAGAAACATTTTGGAGGTATTTTCATAGATATAGTTTTTCAAATCTTACACAATAAAATCATCGAGTGTCTATAATGAATAATAATATCTATGTGAATGTGATGATATTATCTACAAACACCATAATGAAGGAGTTGATATATGGATTTAAGATCCTATTCATGAGATCCATGAGCACAGTTTTCATTTTTTTAACCCAAAAGAAATGAAAATATAATAACACGGTCTATATATTATCATAATCATTTTCTTAGGAATTTCCTTCCCTCTGACCTAATTTTTTTGTCATCAGAACCATGCATTAATCTGGGAGAATGATTAGGCTCCCTGTAACATATCAATAAATCATTAATCCTAAAAATTGTTATATACTCTTATAAATCACGTAATTCATCATCTTTTATTCTACACAGAGTTGATTCCTAACTCCCACCATATTTGTGAACAACACTGTATCACCCTAAAGAGATGTGATCAGTTTGATAAAAACATAGAACATTAAATTCATGTGTTGTACTGTTATGTTTTTCAACATATAAGCTCCCAATTGATATGGATGTATCAATATAGGTTTATCCCATGGCATGAGTTCTGTCACAATGCCAATTCCCCTGTCAGGTGGGAGTACTAAGAAATTTTCTATAAATATGTCCTATTAAATGGCCACTATAATATGAAAGGAAGGGGAAGCTACTTATTAGTCTTCCACAAGATTATGGGCCTCTAATTGGTCTATAATAACCCTAATATGTCTTATTTATATTAAATTTCAACATACATTGACCCCCTTTTACAACCCTACTATAACTCAACAGTGTTATTCTTCATGCTACTAGAAAAGGCACCCACTACAGCCCTAGTGATGTCATCAACAAACCTATTGAGGCCTTTTAGTCTTGCAGTAAGATATGTGTAACACCCCAAGACATCCTCCAATAGACCAATGGCTAAAAACAACCAACTATAAATACTATCAAACACATTGAAGGCATTATCCTAATTACATCATCACATGTTCATATCTTAAAGACTATAAAATGATGAAATTTAAAGAAAAACACCTAAAAATAATGAATTCATACCATATATCCCATATGAAAGTAAAAAAATGTATTCTAACATAATAAAATATGTCAAATAAAATCCCACCAAAAACTAGAAATGAATTCCAACATGATCAAAAGGAAGGGAATATTATACAATGAAATAATGATATGAACCTCGGTCTATTAAGATCAAACTATTATCCACCTACTTTTGGTCCTCCTTTTACTCTATAAAGGGTATTTCATTTTTTTACGATATGAAAACTATAGGCACATACCATATAGGGATGATTATAAGAATACCCAGTATGACAACCTATGATCACCAAACATAGTGAGTCAAGAGTATTCATCTCATCAATACACATTTAAGTTAATCAAGGTATGAGATATGATGACAAACAAGGATAAACTAGACATCCAAATGTTGGAAAAAAGCCTCATGTTAAGGTCATAACATCAAAAACATCCTAGTTTTCTTCTATTGAATTTACAGTACCACTAATCTCATAGAACTGACTTGATGAGCCTTACAATCCTTGATAGTACTCATCTAATAGGTCCCACTCATAATATTTTACTAAACTGATTGAACTCAAGAGGGAGAGAATGCTCATCGGGTATTTCAAGGTATAATTACAAAGGAAAATTAGAGGGCTCAATCGTGAACACACTCGATTGAACCATACCTCATCAAAAATGATCAAATATTGAATCATAGATAGAGGATCAGATCCATGGCCATAGGGGACACTGATAACCCTAACTATATTATCCCATAATATAGGGTATCAATTCCCATGTATATAGGTCACAATGATTCCACAAAATCTACCTAGGTAACAATTGTAGAGGATCCCAATCTGAGCCTCACAGAGGGATTTTGTAACTCTACACAAGACAAATAGAAAAGATGGGATCATATACTAGGACCAAGTCATGATTCCTCGTAGTACACTCAAGGTGTCAAACCATGGTAAATATCCCACATTGAATAGTCCTAGGGAACTCACCCATTATGAAAAGAGATATGATCTATGAAGGGATATGTCTCAAACTGATCCTTATTAGAGTACAATATGTGTCCCTTTGGGTACACCACATCTCTTGCTTAGCCAAGAACTGCCCATGTCTCACTCTCACATGAAATTCTATTAAGAAAAAAAGATATAGCGTGTCCCATTGGGAACATGACATGTGGATATATTTCTAACACATAGTGTGTCATCCTATGGATATCAAGTACTAGAATTAATGATCACACACAAAGGTCATTCCCATGTTCTCAGTTTAGGTCAAAGTACTTTCCCTATGGTACCCAATTTGTACATCATGTCACAATACATATAAGGGACAATCCAACACTTAGCATGTGTCGTCTCTCCATTCCCATGTACTTTACAAAGTGTATAGAGTGTACCACAATATTCATGGTGTGTGGAGTCAAATGGGATCTTTGGCGTGTAATACATATACACACTACTCCGTCTACAAGGGTTAATAATGAGTGTAATTTATTATGCACATCAGGTGACACTACATGGAGTCCTAGTCTTGTACTCCTTATACACACAAAGATTTCTATCCAAGGTTCTCATAGAAAGTGACATGTTATGGTATGAAACACCCAAAGATTTTGTGAAATATTTATTTCAAATAAATTTTTATCATTTTGATATTTTGTCTTACACACAACCCCAATTTTAGATTGGGTTACATGAAACACCAAGGTAACATTGGGTATCATTAAACATCATGTTTATATTATTTTACACATAAAAAAGATATTATTTTTTATTAAACATAATATTGAGTTTATCATTAGTTACACACAACACTAAGTTTAAATGAAGCATGACAAACTATTAAAATATTATTATTTAATGTGGTATTTTTCGCCTAGCTATTAGTATGGTGGATATGAATAAGATTAACTAAATTATAAAACATTATGGTTTACATAGGTATATATAATGAATTATTTTTTGACCAATTAATTTTAAATGAAAATAAAAATCATCTAAAAGCTATAGGAAATATTTTTCTGAAAGAACTCATTTTATGAAAAAAATGTGTGTTTCACCTCAATAAATTTAACAAGTATATTTTAGAGAATAATTATAATTATATTTATGAAGTATATATTCAATTAAAATTTTAACAATCATCATATGTGTTTTCAATATAATATAAAATAATAAATCCAATTATATACTAGAAATGTATTTTTCAAAAAAAATCTTTGTCACCTTTTGTGAAATTATTTCATAAATAATGCTTCCACATTTGAAAAGTTTATTTTAAAATATAAACATAAATTTTTATATTTATTATGTAAAAATTATAATTGAAATAAAATTTTATAATTTTATAAAAAGAAACTTTTTTAGGATTAGTAAAAACTACTAGTTTTTATGATTAATTGTTTTTTCCATTAATGAATTTTAAAAACATATAAATTAATTTAAGATTGTTTAAAAATTAAAATTAGTTAATTATAAATATATTAATATAATTTTTTTAATTTTAATTAATTTAATAATGTATTTTTATATAAAATCATTTTAAACATTTCAAACTTTTTTCTGGAAACCCATTTTTACATCGCATCTGCTAGATTAATATTAAATTAACATTTTCCACTTCAATGAATGTAATTTGTAATATTATATTTCCAATATGGAATCATATTAATTTATATTATATGATAAGTGAAACAAATTTTTTAACCATTATGAATAGTAAATTATGTAAAAAATAAATAATTGTGGTTAAGGTGAAATTTGATTAAAAGGGGTTAAAAATAAAATGATAAGGGGTAAAATGACATATAAACTTATTAAAAACCCATTTTATATAAAATTAAATATCTTATAACCCGTAAATATAGAAAATTAATTTTTTTGGATTCTTTTGGAATGTGAATAATGGGGGTACACATTTTAAAAAGTAAATTACAGATTTGTCACTCACCTCACTTATAAAAGGGAAACCCGTGTCTTAACATCCCCACACATAAAATCCAATATTTAACAGAATATAAATTCCCATATATCTTCCTTAATTAAACACTTTCATATTATAAGAATTTTTTTTTAATCCATCTGAGGAAGGCTTTGGGAGAAAGTTAAAATAAGTTGTCTGAAAAATTGGTAACGTCCCTAACCAAACATTTTATTTTATTTCATTTTCCACTACATTGATTATTGTAAAACAATATTATATTAAATATAATGATATGTATTTATTTTAAGTTAATTACCAACATCCATATAACCCTCACTCAAATAGAAAATGAAACCATTGATCGTGTGTATGGCGGTCTACCACCTTGCGAACTGACGTAATCCATTTTCATTCACCACTTCTCATTACATGATATGATGTAGTATATAATGTTAATATATGATGTTTATGATATTATTATACATATTTCTATAAAATATATTATATTTTTTCTTAATTTATTTTATTTATAGAAAATAATAACATAATTCGTGTGTATGGTGGACTACAACCTCATTGAGCGATGTGATTCGTATTTCACTAATAATTTGAAAACAATGTATTTTGAGTAAATTTTATGACTATATTTGATATATATGTATACATATGAAATAATAATTATTATATAAATATTATATATTATTTACCATTCCTTAATTTCATCCATTTAGTTTAAGGAAATGTCATTCATGCGTACAGAGAGTATACCATCCCCATGAACAATGTATTTCATTTTCTATTTTTAACATTTATGGATTACTTTAAATTAATATATAATAAATATTTATGATATTTATGATATTTATATCATGTATAACATTATAAATATGGTGAAACATAGATCAAATTAAAATGACTGAATGTAAACAAGCAAAACACTCATGAAATACAAAGAAGTTATTTACTTAAACATGATTTTAACACAGAATTGTTAATAAATGAGTAATAAAAGTTGATATATAGAGAATATATGGTTTTATATATATAATTATGTTTCATTAATATATGCATAGTAAACTTCTATTTATTGTACAGTAGGTTTGAGAATGTTCAATGGAAATCAAGACATATAATAATTCATTTCCTTCTCGGTTTTATTTTTTGTTAGACACAAGCCATATACACCACATGTTTATTTTTTGTGGTGTATATACAATACATGAATGTATTTTATTATTATTATCTATAAAATTATTGTGATTTAAATATCCATTATAGTATCACTCTTTCATGGTGTATACATTTCAAATGTTACCAAAGAGATAAGATATTTTTGTCTCAATTTTACTTCTTTTGGTAATATGTTGTTTTATGCATCTTTATTCATTTAATAGGGGCATATACCCCAAATGTTACATGAAATATCACAAAAGTATATTTTATAATGATATTTATGTATCATTTAATTTTTTATATCATGGAGATTATGATTCATTGTTAACAAATTGGGGATTATTTTATGGTACAATCTAGTCATTAATGGGATTATTTATATTTACACTTACAATGATGAAATTTTATGATCCATATTACAAGATACTCATGAATATTATACTCCTTTTTTATGAAATGAGAATAAATATTTTATCTTCATGTAATAAAGATTATAATATAACTATCTTTTTAAAAATTGAATTTATTTCTCTCTTCTTTTAGAAATAATATTCCTTAAAAATCATGCTTTAAAATATTTTTTCAAAAATGATATTACATAATTCAAAAAATTAATTAATTTAAGTAACTATTAACCATTTTTGATGTTTTTCCAAATTTTATGAATGTAACATTCAATTTTTCAAAACATTTCCCATTTGGATATTATTGAAATTATGAATAGCATATTTTTTTAATGTGTATGGCATGAGATAATTTTTCTACCATAATGACTACTTAAGGTATTAAATATTACTTTATAAGTTTCAACGAATATTTACAAATAAAAGGTTTTAAAAAATATTTTATTAATTTTTAGATATTTTTAACATATAAAGGATATTTTCCTCAATAATTGTTATATGATTTTTGAAATATTCTTTTATATGGTTCCAAAGTCCTTTTTCCATGAATAGGACTTTGAAATTGGTTTATGTTTTAAAAAGTTTTTATCAACATGGAATGACTATTTTACTCAAAACAATATTCTTTGGGATATTTCAAAATAATTTTCCATCTAATATGACATCCTTTTATGACACTTTTGATTTAGTGGGGGGTAATATTTAATGGTACCCCCATGATTATTTTTGTATATGTTTAATGTTTATGTTGATAAAATGTTTATCAACCCAATTTATTTTTCATATAATATGATATGTTGAATAGATGAAATGTTTATGATTTCCATTTTATATAGGTTATGATGTGATAATATGATGTATATTTTATGATATTTTGGTACACATACGTATTTATTTCATTATGAGATATGTGGTACACATATCTACATCCAATTAATTGGTTAAATCTTTATATCTAAGTTGAAAATAACGTAAAAAAGGTTTATGGTATTGATCTATAATGGGAAATAGGTGAGTCCTAATCTACCCTTGGAAATAGTTATGTCCTAATCCATGATGGTAAACATGTTGTAATTAATGATCCAATATGTCAGTGGTCTTGGTATTTAACACTAAAATATTAAATGGTTTTTCATATTTATGATGGTCTAACACTTTTATGACATGATATTAAGGTTCATGATTTATTTATTATGATTTATTACTCTTATAGACTATGTTTTCTAATTGTATAGACATTATTCCATTATTTGTGTTTATAATATATGAACAGTTGGGTTTATACATTGATATTTATGTTCATATTCACATACCTATATTCTTATCTTATTCATTCATGTGACAATATATTATTATATCTTTTGACTACCCTTGCAATGCATTAGAGCTCACCCTTTTTTAGGATTCATTCTGAAGGTTATGAAAAATGTTTTAGGTATGGTATTCCTAAGTGGTGTACTATAGGAGAAAATATTTTTAGGATATGGTGATGTTATTTCATGAAATAATTAGATTTTTTTTCTAGTCTCTAAATACACAAAACCATTATATTCCTTATGAATATTTTTATGAAATGTATTGAATATTAATCAAAAAATATTTGATATTTATGTATGAAAATACATGGCCTTTATCATTGGTTTCAATGATTGTTTTTAGTTGGTATTTTAATATTACTATCATAAAAACATCTATGATAACCCTTGGTATAATTCTAAGTATAACATTACACACTAATTGTTTTTATGAAAGTTATTTCATGGTTTCTCAAATAATAAATCCCTTCTTAGATTATAAAAGTTGAAATATCACTAACATATAGATAGCTAGTGGTAATAACTCTGAAAAATAAATATTGAGCTAGTCTCGATCATCACTTGGTGCATGAAAATTTTTCAGTCCACAAAATTTTTTTGACCTCCTTAGGGATATTCTTTGGTTATTCCACATTTTCATTACAAAAAAATAAAATAGGTTTTAATTGATAATGTTCCTAGATATAATAGGTTAAACCTAATTTGGATTATAATAATTATAAGGTTTCATGATTTTGGCATCCTATAAATAATTTTTTTCATTATTATGTGGTTTTCAACTATTAATAATGTATCTCTCACTATGATTTATATTTCATTAAATGGTTAGAATTATAAGGAACCATACTAATGATGAATATGTTGAAAAATTAAATTATTACCCACCTGATAATCGAAATTTTTTGGGATTTGGGATGAAGGACACTATTTATATGTAAATTAATATTATCTGGCCGTTAAATATCCTGACCTTAAAAACAATCTAATGAGGTAAATACATTCCATTGAAACCATTATCAGACAACATCCATATTCTTTTAATGGGTCTTCTGATCCACTAATTGTTCAAAAATTTATGGGACCCATTGAGTAGACATTTTCTATTATCTAGTGCTCAAAACATTAAATCAGTTTTATTAGCTATTTATCATTGGAAGGTGAATTGGATCAATAGTAAAACCTTATTAATAATATTATTCAAAAGGTATAAATTTAGTCCGTGGAAAGTGATGATTTTAAGATGATATTTTTCATAATTTATTCCCTTGAATTCTATATACAGGGATGGATGAGGAATTATTTGACATTAATAATATTGTCAAAGAATCTAATGGTACAAATAAAGATTATTTTATCGAGCTCGAAAGGTATGATTCTAGATTAATCATCTGTCTAGAAGGAAAAAATCATATATTCTTGGGTTGAATAAAACCATGTATCCAAATATATTTGTCTATAAGAGATATTAGTAGATAAAAAAAATTCATTATGAAGTCATTTTACATATGTAAATTGTTTTTTCCCTAACTTCTAATTTTTTTTATAAGAGGAAGATAGAGTCTCATGGAAACTTATATAAATCACATGGTTCAATGAAATTCTAGCCTTATGTTGGAAATAAATGTCAGGAGAATCATAAAAGGAATTGCTTTAATGGAATTCTATGGTGATAAAAATGCTGAAAAGAAATTATTTAGTCCAATTAATATCAAAATTTGATTAATGGGATGGTTAATTCAATTGAGTATAATATTAAATCAACTAATTCCCCACCCACACATTACGGATTCAAGTGAAAAGAGGTTGGGAGTTATATGAATCGATGAACAAATCTAAGGTCTAATTTTGATGATAAAACTAAAAAACCCTTCAATATAATTTATTAATGAAAATGTTATGATATAATAATAGATATAGTGAATATAGCTATCTAAGGACCACTTATCCTCCCTTCCTTGGTTAGGAATTTCATGATTGATTTTGTACGAATGAGACCTATAAAAATATTGGTTTTTATCAATCAATGAAATTTATTTTTATTATCTCCCTCTACATGTATTCTAGAATAATGAAATCACATTTGATATTCTAATGGTACTTGGATAAACCATGGGTTTTAATGAATTTTTTTGACTAATATAAGAACTGATACAATCAAAATTTGGTGAATTAAAATTTGGAAGTGTATATGTATCCATGTAAGATTAAATAAATATTTTGGGACATTATCATGACATTATGAGTTTATGGTTGACTATATGTTCAAATTCATTGACACCCGTTCTATGGATTTACCAGAAGGGAGTTTATGAAGACAAAATATATTTTAATTGATATTTATGGTAATAAAAACCATTGGTTTATTATATTTTTTATTGAAAATGTTATTTAGTGAGTAATACAATTAATCATTGAGTAAATATGATTAATGGAACTGGAAACCATTATAGTTTATATTCTATTTGATGTTGAGGTAATTATAGGTTGTATTCTATCACCATATGAGGTTTAAACACATCATTTATATCATATTAGATTACTCTATATATCTTATAACTATAATATACATTAATGAATTGCTATGGTAGCATTGATTATATTATTCAACTTAACTTGATCAGGATCTATAGTTTTCCATGATTTTTTGGATAATAATTCAGCAAGATCTTGATACAAAGTTGATATTAATCACTATGTGTCATACTCGGACATATAGTTGGTCTGAGAGAACAATTCAAAACCTAGGGTTCATGTTATGATCTAATTTTATTGATTTAATAGGTGGTTAGATTCAAAAAATTCCTCTATTTTAATTTTCATACAATAATACATTTCACTTTATAATTCATATGTCTCTTTATTAATCCATTTAAGGAAATAAGTGTAGAACTCAAACATAATAAAATGATGTTCAAGAAAGAATGCTATTGGGACCTGAGTTAGATAATGAAATTTAAGAGAATTATATAATCATTATGAAATATGTAAGTGAAGAAAAAAGATTAAAAAATAACATTATAATCAATAAAATAATATAGAATTATTTGTTAGTAAAAAGTTTTTTCTATGAATTTATCATTGGATGAAATAATGGGAAATGAATCCCAATATATATCAATCCATTTAAAGTTCTTTATAGAAATGTGATTGTAGCATATCACTTAGTGCTTCCACTAATCCTCTATTAGGATCAGTATGTTATCAATGTATCTCGAATGTGGAATTATATACCAGATCCATCAGATATACTAACCATAGAATTAATACCCTTGTATCATGATCTTACTTATGTAGAAAAAGTAGTGGAGAATTTAGATCAAGGGATGTTCTACAAAATAAGACCACTCATTTGGTACGTATTTTGTGGTGAAACCACCCGCTTTATGAAGATACATGGGAACATGAGGACATAATGAGGTATAAGTATCCTAATTTTGTATACTGTTGTGATGAATCTTGTGGAAGAAATTAATTTCAATGGGGGTATAATGAAGACCCTTAGATTTTGTGAATTATTATATACAAATAAATTTAATCATTTAATATCTTGTGTTATAAAAAATACTATGTTAATCTTGAATTATACATATACAGAGTTTAGATTTAATTATATGAAATATTTTATTTATATTTCATTACACATAACACTGATTTTATCTTCTGTTACATGTAACACCATGTTTATATTATGTTACATGCCACACAAATTTCTTATAAAATGCACCATACTATTAATATATTATTATTTAATGTGATAGTTATCACTTTTCTATTAGAATGATGAGTATGAATCATTTTAACCAAATTAGGAAAATACATGGTTTACAAAAGTATATATAATGAATTCTTTGGTGACCAATTAATTATAAATGAAAATAAAAACCGTTTTAAATCAAAATAAGTCTTTTTCTCAAAAACTATTTTTATGATAAAAGCTTATTTTTACCACAATAATGTAAAAAATATAATTCTCTGAATGATTTTACTGAAATTTATATATTATATATTAAATAAATTGTTAATCATTAATATTATTTGTTTTATATACAATTTATAACAATTAATCTCATTTTTGGCTTGAAAACTGATTTTTTTTTAAAATAATTTTTGTCTCCCTTTGAGAACGTAGTTTAAAATTAAATTTTTTAACATTTAAATATTTTACATGAAAAAATAAATAGAAATTTTAAAATGATAATATCAAAATTATAATGGAGTGAATTTTTTATAATTTTTTGAGAAGTTATTTTTTGGAAGAATATTGAAGAATATCTGTTTTTATTAAGAACTATCATCCCATTTAATTAATATTTATTTTTTAAAAATAATTTTAATATGGAGTTAAAATTAAAATTTATTAAATTATATATCAATTAATAAAATTATGGTAATTTTAATCAATTTAATATTGGAGGATTCTGTAAAACCGATGATTCTTTTGAAACGTTTCTCTTTGAAAGATAACAGTTTCATCACTTCCATGCAATTAATTTTAAATTAAATTATTACACTTTTTTGAATGAAATTTGGTAAAATATAGGACATATTTTTAATCATTATATTTTATATTATATTATATTCTCATCTTCAGGTTTTTCAATTATTAATAGTAAAAAATAAAAACTAATTACATCAATTAAAGAGAAAATGGACTAATAAGGGGTTAAACATAAACGATAAGGGATAAAATGATCTATAAAATTGTCTAATCCCTATTTTATGGATATATGTCGACATTAAAACATCTAAAGATATATAATTTTCCTTTTTTAGCCTTTTTAAATGTAAAAATTGTCGGTATAATTTTTTCTTTTCCAAACATAAAAGTGTTCCACTAACTTCACTTATAAAAATCCTCCCACATTAATCTTGTATTCACACTACCAAAATCATTTTTATTTAAAATTAAAATATATAATATATTTTTTAAGTACCAAATATTATACTTAACTCTATATTTTGGTCATAAATCTAACCTAAGATGTCTTTTGGTGCCAATCAAAATTAGTTGTTTAAAGAAGATGTATCGTCTCTAACAGAGAATTTTATTTTATTTCTTCCAAAACCTACTAAAATTATTATTAAAATAATTTTATATAATAACATCATAATATTAAATATAATGATATTTTTTATGTTAATTTCATTACCAACAATAATCTTCTCCTCCTTAAAATTAGAAATGAAACCGTTAATCATGTGTACGCATACTACTGCCTCACGAATGGACATAGATTGTTTTCCATCATTTCTTCTCAAGGATATATAATTAAGTATATAATAGATAAAATATTAAATATATGATATAATTATACTTATTGAATTTTCATATCATATATTCCTTCTCACATTCAATTATATATAGAATACGATAATATTTTTTGGGTGTGCGGTGGACTACTGCCTCAACAAGCGGTGTGATTCATTTTTCATAAATAAATTTATATAAGGTAAACAGGGTTTCTTTTATTTCAACCATTGAGGTCAATGAAATAGTGATCATGTGTAAGTATGGCCAACCATCTCGATGAACAGTGTATTTAATTTTCTATCTCTAAAATTTATGGATTAATATATATACATATATACAAAATATAAATTATATTCATATCATGGGTATAATTATAGATATTATATAACAATGATCAAAGTGAGATTATTGAAAATAAAAATCAAAACCTACATGAAAAACAAAGTATTTATTACCCGAATCTTGTTTTTGATAAGGTATTCCTAATAAATGGGTAATAATTTTGATAATTAAATAATATGTTGTATGATATAAGTAATTATAATTATTTAATATATTTTTTTATAAACATATATTTATTTTACAGGAGGATCAAATGTTTATGAAGGATGATGAGAATTACGGTAACAAATATTTCTCTCATTATTATTTTATGACAGACACATGACATACTGACCATAGATGATGGCACTACGGGCTGCGGGAAGACCCTTCTGCCACGATAGACTCTAGGGTTTTCCATGGTGCTTCTGTTGTTCCCTGACTTAGATCGTCCCGCTCCTCCTAGTGGTGTGGCGTCGATGATCCCCTCCTCAATGTCTGCTCCTGGCGCTCGGGTTTCTGTTGATGTTTGCAACCCTCGGTCCTATATCGAAGTCTACAACCGTACAGGTGTATTGAAGCTGACTTCCTCGACCAATCTGCATTCATTGTCGGGTGTCAGATCTATGGAGGTATCGCAGTTATCTATTGAGGTTTCGAAGACATCAACACAACGCAGTGATTCACGGATGTCAACTAGTCTGGGGGTTTCTGCAGATATGACAGATGCGGTGCTGTGGGATTTGCCCCGTGGTGCTGATTCTGGTGCGGTGGGGAAATCAAATCCAGGGTTGAAGCTGGTTAAATCTTGTTCCTTGGCGCTATTCAAGGGCTCATGTCCTAGTAGAATTCTTCGTAAAGGTTCATCGGCTCACGTTGGAGCCCACCCAGCAGTGTTTGCTGAGAGAATGTCAATTGGTAAAACCTCTTTGATTGCACGTATTGTTCTTCCTAAAGTTGCACATCTATGGAAACGTGATGATTTGATTCGTAGAATCTCACCTTTTTTGGGTTTCTCTAACTGGAAATGTGTTTCTCTTGGTTGAGGATTTGTTCATTACTTTTTTCTATCTTATGATTTGAAGCATAAATCATGGAGTATGGGAACTCTATTTTTGAAACCTGGTTGGCTTCATTTGCATTAATGGTCTTTGGATTTCAATGTCTCGCATGCAAGAAATGTTTTTTCTCAGCTCTGGATTCATCTTCATGGACTCAATTGGGTCCTCTGG
This sequence comes from Viscum album, assembly GCA_963277665.1. Taxonomy (NCBI): domain Eukaryota; kingdom Viridiplantae; phylum Streptophyta; class Magnoliopsida; order Santalales; family Viscaceae; genus Viscum; species Viscum album. The sequence goes on from OY728151.1 coordinate 862,619,084, forward strand.
CATACAAAAAATATTGCATGATATTGGCATGGAAATTGGGACTATGGTTCAGCTTGAAAAGAAGACTGAAGATGTTTGGTTTGGTCACTTTGCTAGGATGATTGTGGAGGTTGACCTTAGCTCCACTTTGATTGACAAGGTATCACTTTCTACCCCTTATTACCACATTCAAATTGACGTCGAGTATGAAAAAAATCCTCTCTTATGCAATGGATGTATAGTTGTTGGACACTCTTTAGAGTTATGCCGAAAGAATATTTCTTGTGAAGAATGTGGGGTGGAGGTCATTCAGAATCTCTCTGTCGTAGGAAGTCCAAGGTGAAGAACTCAAAATTTTCAACTGCTCATGATGGTGATTCGTTAAATGGGAACGTTCCCATTGTTGTTGATGCGCCAATTGCTATGAAATGTGATGCTGGAAAAGGGATTCTGATTGATGTATCTCCGAAGGAGGCTCATAGTGGCCCCTCTAATACTCGGTCTGACAAGGTTAAAGAGGTTAATCTAGTTGAAGACACTCACATATGGCCTCTTGGATTGATGACCCCTGATATTTCTCAGGTTTATGTCTCCAATCAGACTGATGAGAAACAACAAATTCATTTCCAGCAAGAAATACAGAATCTTTTTAAGGTATCTGAACTGCCTGAGAAATGGGGAAATGTTACTGAGGATGAACAGGAGAAGTTGGGTACTCCTATTAGCATTTCGAGAAGTGATGGGTACACCTCTTACAAGGATTAAATCTTAAGTAGCGCAAAGAATATTAATGATGGAGATTTCACCACTGTCCCCTCAAATAGGATACCCCGTAAGGATTATTCTAATGTTCCGAGAACTGTGTTGACCAGATCGTCATCTAAGGTAGTGGATACAAATAACTTTAATGTCTTACATCAAAATATGTCTCAATTTGAGTGGGAGTCTGCTGGTGACTCTGATTATGGAAATGATATGTCGTATTATGATCTGTAGAACAATTCTTGGTGGTTGAAGGCATTTCTGTTTGTTTGACTTCGTCCACTGCTCTAATGTACTATTTCATTCTTTTTAATAAATGGTCATAAGCTTTTCTTCTGGATGGCCTCCTATAGTATTAAACATATGTTTCTTATATATGGTATTTGTTATGAAATTTAAATTATTTTATGATTATTAATCTAAAAATATTATAATTATTGTATTATTTTTTGTAAATTTCTTTCATGGGGATTACGATTCAAAATTTACCAAGGAGGTAAGGAATTTTGGTCTCAATTTTCCTACTTTGAGGCATATATTGTGTTATGAAGCTATATTATTTTGTTATTTGTATATAGAAAATCCTTGAATTGATATATCATGATATTAATTATCATCATTTTAATTTCATTTTATATTAATTTTATTATTTCATGGGGATTATGATTAAATGTAACTAAAGTGGTAATGGTTTTAAGGTATAATTTCATCATTTAAGAGGATTGTTTATTTTTGTAGTCATGATGATGAAATAATTTGAATAATATCTCATGAAACACAAGAATTTATTATATAATAGTTTTTTCATGATAATCCATTTTTCCCTTTAGTTAATCTGGAGTTAAAAACAATATTTTTAAATAAAAAATAATTTAGTTCTCTCTTTAGTCTACATTTTTTTTCCTGGTAAATCATGTTCTCAGAAAATGTTTTCAATTTTTTAAAAAATTATATAATTGATTAATTAAATAAATATTTACCCATATTTCAGTTTTATCAAATTTTTTTGAAGGGAATCTTCATGTTGTTTTCCATTCAAATTTTATTTTTCTCTTATCACAAATATGAAAGGAAAATTTGTCTTAATGATTTTTTTTGAATGACATTTCCCACTATCATGACTAATCATTGATTTAATTATTATTTTATATTTTAAATTTTTATTTTTATATAAAATGATTTAAATAATATTTTATTAATTTATAGTTATTTTCAAAATGGTTTGCATACTTTTCTCTAGAAATGTTTAAAATGATAAAATCTCTTCCATTATAAATTCCCAAATTTATTTTCAAGAAAAAGTATTTTTAAAATGTTTTATGTTTTAAAAATTCATTTTAAAAGAGGAATGTATATTTTCTTGAATAAATGTTCTTAATGGTCTTTAAAAATTATTTTCCTTCTAAGATGTCATCATTTGATGCTACTTATTATTTATTTGGTATAATAATTAATGATACAATATTTTTATTTCAATTTATGGGTAAAATTTATTTTGATGAAATTTTTTTGAAACCTCTTTATTTATCATGGGTTATTATTTAGTGAATTGATGAAATGTTTATGAAAACCAATTTCTTTATATTAGTTTATGGTTTGATGATATTTTGAATACATTATTATATTGTATCACACATAAGTAACGTTTTAATTATGATATGGTTGGGACATATATATCACTACAATGAATAAGGTAAAGCTTTAAATCTCAAGACCTAACAGTGAGAAGAAGATTGATAGTCTTTAACAACTATGGGAAATTGGTGAGTCATAATAAATGATGGGAAATATGAGTATCCTGATCCACAATGGGATATAAGTGATATTTTATGATCCATAGTGTAGAGACCCAAGCTTGACGTACATGAACATTACATAACTTTTTCAGAATACTTAATACATAACAAAAACCAACACTCAAGGACCTTAATAGTTTCATGTCTTTGGAAACTCATTACACAATCTTCTAATCATGGTGAAAGATCTTCAACATCTCACATAAAGTTCTTCCTCATTTTTTCGTACCTAAAACATTTTTTTATAAACTTCAAAAAAGAAAAAAAATAAAGGTTGTGCTCAAATGCTCAGTAAGGGTAAGAATGGAGAAAAATGGAACAAATCATATACATTTGAACTCAAAATAACATGAACATAATGTTTAAACATCAAAATCAAGAGAAATGACATAAAACATGGCAGTAAAAAAGGCATAGATCATAAAGTAACCTCAATCATCATAAAATAGCATGGGAATAAAATATGAAATTATGGAAAACCATTAATCACATGTTATGATTTACATAGTAGCCAATTCATTATTGGGAAGACCATTATAGTGGACAAAGTCCATTAATGAACCGGGTTTTCTTGTCGTCCCAGCCCTCTATTACTGAACTGGATTCACTAGCCATTCAAACCATGTCTATCTCATGAGATATAAATCATTACCTAATGCATTGGAGGGAGATATAGGTCCCACCCATCTCATAAGAAAATCATTCTTTCATGTGCCACAAAATAGACATAAATCATTTATTATAACCCAATGAATAAAATGGGTTTCATAAACATCATCCCATAATAACATAATCTATATAGAATAAATGGATATCATTTCATCATAAGAAAAAAAAACCATGTAAATAATAGACACATTATACTTGAAACATAAACATATTAAATAATGACATCTTAGATGTAAAATAGTTTTGATAAACCACTTTAAATGAATTCTTGATGAAAATATCATTTCTTCATCAAAATAATTTTCTTTTCAGAAAATTCCATGAAATTTTAAAAGAAAATAATTTTTGTTGAAAATAATCATTGAATCTTGTATAGGAAGCTTCATGAGAATAAGTCTTTATGAAACTGTAAAAATCTGTTCATGCTGTATAATTTAAAAAAACATTCTCCTCGTACTTTTAACAGAAAAGTCAAAAAGTACCACGTTTGGTAAAAAAAGAAAGATTACTTCCATAACACAAAGTAAAATTCAAAAATGGGTAAACATGGAATAAAACATACATGGATGATAATAAACAGTTTATGGAAAAAAAATATTATGGACATGGATGGAATATATACCCCAGTAAATACTTACATATAAGCAATCTGGATAAAAATGAGGTTGTGAAATTATCCCTTAACTTATGTCCAATTTCTTACGTATGTGTCTAAAACTATTGTTTAGTGGATTTAACCAAATTATTAACTTGTAACATAACCATAATAGTATTTATTATGTCATATATTATTTACTTATGAATTTATATTACCCGTTCTTTTGTCAATTCCATGTTAAAGCAGCGTTTTGGGTAAAATAGTTTCATTTATCATACGTGTTTGGACATGTTGTTAATGATATTATTAGTACTTGTATCATGATATACATACATCCAAAATATAAAAAATGATTTAAATATCATTTATATTTAGTATATATATAAATAATATATTGATAAATGAAATGAAACACACTGTTCTTGGAGACGGTAGGTCGTACGTACACATTAATGTTGTTTTCATTTCCTTGTTGACTTGAATGGAAGTAAGTAGATGAAATATATATATACATAAATATAGTACTATTATTATGTCATATATATCACTATTATTAATTATATATACTTTATAATCATCCTAGAATGGTTAGCATAGAGAATGAATCTCATCGCGTCGTGGAGATGGTAATTTGTACGTACGCACGAGCGATGATATCATTCACATAATTATTTAATGGAATTGGAGTGGATGATATAATATATAAGAATAATTATGATGTTATAATAACCATATATAGTTTTTATTTAAACCATTATACCCATCCAAGTATGGTGGTGGTGGAAAAACAGATTACACCACTACGTGGAGACGATATTTTGTACGTATGCACGCGTGGTGATTTCATTTTCCATAGGATGGATATAAGGTGGAATGGGTTGTTTCATATTTATAATAACATATCAATATATTATTTATACTTATGTTGTTTATTTATAATGAAACAACTAATGAAGAGGAAGTTGAAGAATAAATAAACTTGGAAGAATCGGTAGAATATATTACCTCATCTTCGACGCGCCTCCTCTTAACCTCCTCTTAGGGCAATAAATATGGTCATTTAAGAATACCATGACCTCAAGTAGGTTTCTATGAATGTGGAGAAGTGAAATGGTCTGGGTTTGTCTGATATTAAAGGCAAAATTTGTGTGATGAGATGAGGGAGAAGGGGCCCTTTTATAAGGGAGGAGAGGGGCACCTTTAGAAACCTCAAAAATATAAATTTAATATAAATTCCAATCCCAATTAAAAACATCCAAAAAGACTCAAATCCAAACCTTATATGGGATAGGGTTGTTATATAATCAACCAATAAAATTTAGACATGTTGAAAATTTATTTTATACCTTATCAAGATGATTTATCCTTATTTAATTTCTTTAATTTTATTTGTAGTAATAATATTCTAAATTTTAAATTATTATAAATAATTATTTATGTGTTGTTAATTATACATAATTATGTAATTTATGAAATTTTAGACCATATAAATTTCAATTTATAATTATTAAATATTTATTGTGATTTTTAATCAATTTAATAATATGTTATTTTTATAAAATAACAATAGTGTTAATTTTTACACTATTTATTTATTTGAATCTAAATAAAATACACACAGAGGATATATTAGAACCAAAATTTATAAAAGATTCATAACATTTAATATTAATCTAGAAATTTTGTGGAGAAGATTAAATAGTTCATATAATGTTTATTTTAATATTTATAAAACCATTTATTTGATATTACGCTTAATAAAGCAATTACTACATCATTTTTGTATAATCATTTAATATACATATTAGTTGCATAAAAATTAAAAATAAAATACTATGATGATCATAAATATATTAGCTTTAAAAGTAATAATTTTACTCAAATTTATCATTTTAAAATACCAACATTTAAATTGTTATATTTATTAAATTATGAAGGTGAAAACATTGACATAATTTAAAATAAAATAATATAACTGTCATAATAGATTTTACGAAGCTCAAAATGGTCGAAATATGGACCATTGGATGGTTAAGGTATATATATATACTAAAACCATGTTTTGTTTAGGTTTTTGGCCCTTTTAATGGGTATTATTATTTTAATAAAAACTATATTACTAATTTTTCACTAAATAAATAATTTCTGCATCATTTATGTATCACTATTAATGATAATTATTTAAAACCGAAAATTTATAAATAAATTCACATGATGAAGATAATTTTATTATCTTTTTGGTGACTATTTATTTTCTATGTGTTATGAATTTTATCACTAAATTAAAATTACTACACTTATACGATATAAGAGAGTGACATGTTGTCACTTTCTTTGGTTTTAATAATAATTACATCCTTTTCATGGATAAAAGTACATGAAATGAATCTATTCCTACCCTTATGTGATATGGGTTTACTTTTATTCATCCAATAGAATTTTGGAAGGTGTTGGGGTAATTTTATAGTCTTATTTTTACTCTTAATTAAATAATTTACCTTTAACTATAATAAATAAAAAATTTTTGTAGATACTATTCATAATTCTTAAAAATAAAAATTATCCAATTAAAAAAAATGGATCTAATGATTCCAAATATGGAATCAATTTTTCCAAATTCAGAACACAGATGTTGCATAAATTAATTTAAAATTAATCTCGTTGTTAAGAAAACGAGTTTTAAAAGTTAAAACAATGGAAAAGATTGAAATGGTTTTACCTATGAATTCAATGTAAAATCAATTCTAATGACATAATTTATATTAAATGGTAAAAATATATTCTATTTATACTTTTAAAACAATCAATGTTATAATTTAACCTTATAAATTGTTACAATGAACAAAGTTTTTTTAATTAAAATATAGTGTGTTTTTACTATTCATTAAAATATTAAAGTTATCATAATAATATGAAAAATATATCCAAAGTAGATTTTTATATCCTGATTTCAAATAAGAATTTTATTTTGTCAAATTGAACTTATAAACATGTCAAAAACTATATTTAATGTGGGTGCTCCATCAAAAGGTGGAAAACTGCATTTTTTTGAAAAATGCTTATTTTACCATAAAATGTTATTTTGTTCTCATATCATGTTCTATATAATGTTTAAGATGAATTATAATGTCATAAAATTAAAAATTTACTTACTACTATTCATAACAGCTAGTTCATAATAATATTATAACAATATATCGTTGTTTAGTAAAACTCAGTACTGCGTACAACACACGCTACTGAGGAACGTTGCTCTAGCCTGAAACACATGACAAGAATAGTGTTTGTGTATAATAAAATATAATACGGTGTTGTTTATAGAACAAGAAAATTTTGGTTTATTGTACAATAAAAGGCATCAATGAAATTAAAAATAATATTTTTCATAAAATCTCGGGGTGTTACATTCTACCCCCCTTAGAATGAATTTCTCCCTCGAAATTCGTGAGGGTTATAAATGGTTTACTAATAGAAAGTTTCTTTAATGGAAACCCACATCATAATAAGTAATACCAAAACATAACATTAAAAACTAAAGTATGAAACATAACGGTTGCCCAAATTAACTAATCACCCGGTTTTCACATAGATGAACATTGGTGAAAATATGGATATCGAAGAGAAATCTAACCATCATGTTATGATGGGGAGTGGTAGAGAACATGGATATGAAAAAGACAACAATCACAAAGCCATAAATTTGTGATGATCTAAGGTACCATATTATTCATCAGATATACGAGAAATAGAACAACATTTTTTGTTTTCAAGATCACTTCCATAATGTTGAATAATTTTTGAATTAAAAGAAATACATACTTAATTTTGGTACAATCTTACTACTGTTCGGGCCTTCACCAATTTCAAATTCATCTATTACATAAATGAAGTTTACTTTTTCTTCCATGAAGTGTTATAAGATCATAGGAAAGAATGATAGGTCATTCCATCTATCTCAAACATAAGGTTAGCAATAGTTATATACATAAATTCATCTATGGTGAGATTAATAGTATATGGTTCCAAAAATAGAATTATACTTCATCTATAATAACACTTAATAAATTAAAACAAATTTATACAAACCAGAGACTTCTTTTATGCCAGTGGTAGGCGATAAAGTCCTGTCGCACTTCGGTTATGGGTTCGATTCCCGAATCCTTGTTTGACGCGATGGGTTGTCACTCGTCCTATGGGTTGTCCTTTTTATAAAACTAAACTATTATAAAATTCTAGAAATAATATCAAAAAGTTCTAACCATAAAAAATACTATCTGATGTCTAACATAATCAATTCCAATTTTTAGGCTTATCCAAAATACTTCTATCCAATTTCATATTATAATGAAAAAGATTACTAGAGAGGTCATATAACAAACATGTGAATACCATCATCTATCCCCCATATATCATTAAATATATATTGTTTGTCACATTCCAGACATGTGAATACCTTAATTATATATTCTTTTGAAACATTAATTACAATAGAACCTTAGTGAAAACATGAATTCTTTCAAAAGTTAACTCTTCCCACATACCAAAATCCCAAAATTTCTATATACTCAAACCATGATATCACATTTTCCTTATATCAGTGATGTGCTCATTAATACTATAAAACATATCATTATCTCCTTATCCCTTGATTATGCTCATATCATCTACTTTCCAAAAATATCTAAATAACCATTCATGGTTACCGGTAAAATTCAACATATACTTTCAAATACTTTAGGAAAAATAATAGTGTTACAATCATTAGATGTGTATTTATTCCATAGTACCATTACCTATAAAACATAACTCTTGATAAACATAAATCATTCCACTACCTTCTTTAACCATTGACCGAGCTTCGACAATATTTTCATCTCACATATCATTTTAGTCTCTTCATCATCATCAATATAAATACTACCCATATTACCATGATGATTCTCTTCCTTAGACTTTCCCTTAGGGAATTGGTTTTCATAATTCCCATACATTCCACATTTAATACATTTAACCGTTGTTGTTGTCTTAGAAATACCATTATCCTTGTCCATGGTGTTCACTGAAACTTTTCCTTTACAATTAATACTTTGTGTCCTTATTTTCCACAACCAAAGCATCTTCCTATTCCTTTGAAACATTCTCCCTGATGCCTCTCCCCAAATGATTTACATGATGGAAATTTAACTTTCTTTCCTCTATGATCATCATGAAACTCTATCTTTTTCTTATTAGCTGAGTCGGGAAACTTAAAAAAGGTGAGATTATTGATCATATTATGAGATTGCTGATTAGGCATAATAACTATGTTCGGATATCCAAATCACAATTCATTTGGTTTCCCATGAAGAGTATCATTCTAGTGTTCATCATATCCACCATTATCATGAATCTTATTGTTTCAAACAATTCTCTAAAACCAAAAAAAAAGTGTAGTGTGAGAGGCAATAATCATTCTAGGAAAACAACATAATAAAGGGGGAGTAACATCAATATCTAACATATAAGGTTTAATTCTAAGTTCATTACCATAATTCTAGGACTATAAACTATACTAATACTTAACCTTAGGTACATCCCTTGACATTCCCTAGAAATATCTCTAGGGATCTCACGAAAGTTTTTGCATCCTAGATTCCGAAAGTTAACTAAACCTCTCCTCTGATACCAACTTTAGTGACCCAAGATTGACCTACATGGATATTACATTACGTTTTCTATATACTAAATACATATCAAAAACCAACACTCAAGGACCATAATAGTTTAGTGTTTTTGGAAACTCGGAACAAAATATTATAATCATGGGGAATGATCTTAAACATCTCCCATAAAGATCTTCCACTTTTGTTTTCATACCTAAAACATTTCTATATATCCTGGGGAAAAGAAAAAAATAATGGGTGATCTCAAATTCTCAGTAAGGTTAATAATAGAGAAAAATAGAACAGACATATAAATTTCAACTTAAAAAACATGAACATAATATTTAAACATCAAAATCTTGAGGAATGACATAAAACATGACAGTACATAAGGCCTAGATCATAAATGAACATTAATCATGATAAAATAGCATGGGGATAAAACATTTAATTATGTAAAACAATTAAGCACATGTTATGATTTCCATTGTAGCCAAGGAATTGTTGCCAAGACCGTCATACTGGACAAATTCCATTACTGAACCGAGTTTACTTGTCGTTCCAGCCCTGTATTACTGAACCGAATTCAATTTCCATTCCAGCCATGTCTATCTCATGAGATATAAATATTTTCCCAATGCATTAGAGGGATATATAGGTCCCACCCATCTCATAATGATATCATTATTTTGTGTGCCACAATATAAACATAAATCATTCATCATAACCCAATGAAAAATTGGGATTCATAAACACCATCCCATTATAACATAATCCATATAGAATAAATGGATATCATTTCATCATAAGAAAAATGAAACCATGTAAATAATAGAGACATTATACTTGAAACATTATCATATTAAATAATGTCATCTTAGATGGAAAATAGTTTTGACAAAACACTTTAAATGAATTCTTGATAAAAATATCCTTTCTTCTTCAAAATCATTTTCTTTTCACAAAATTCCATGAAATTTTAAAATAACAGGATTTTTATTGAAAATAATCATTAAATATTCTAGAGGAAGATTCATGATAATAAGGATTTATGAAACTATAAAAATCCGGTCATGCCATATAAGTTAAAAAACATTCTCCTCATACTTTTAATGGAAAAGTCAAAAGGTACCACGTCTGTTAAACAAAAAGAAGATTCCTCCCATAACACAATGTAAAAGTCAAAGAGGGGTAATGATGACTTAAAACATAAATAGAAAAATATTAAACACTTTATGAAAAACATTTTATGGACATGTATGGAAAATATATCCCAGTAAATACTTACGTATAAGCAATATCGTATAAAAATGAGATTGAAAAATTATTCATTACCTTAGGTTAAATTTCATTTGTACATGTCTGAAACTTATGTATAGTGGGTTTAAACATGTTATTAACTTGTAAAAGAACCATAATAATATTTATGATATCATATATGATTCACTTAGGACTTTATATTACCCGTTCTTTTGTCAATTCCATGTTAAAGCAGTGTTTTGGGTAAAATCATTTCATTTATCGTGCATGTTTGGACTTGTTGTTCTTGAAATTATTATTAATTATATCATAATTTAAATAATTCCCGAATGTGGAAAATGATTTATATATCATATATATTCAGTATATATATATAATATATAGATAAATGAAATAAAATGCACCGTTCATGGAGACAGTAGGTCGTACATATGCATGAACGTTGTTTTCCTATCGTTATTGACTTGAATGGAAGTAAATAGATGACATATATATATATAAATCCAGTAGATAATGAATCACATCAAGTTGTGAAGACGGTAATCTGAACGTACGCACGAGTGATGATATCGTTCCTATAATTATTGATTGGAATTGGATTGGATGATATAATATCTCAGAATTAGTATGATGTTATAATAACCATATATAGTTATTCTTTATAGAATTATACCCATCCAAGTAAAGTGGTGGTGGAAAAACAGATTACACCACGTCGTGGAGACGGTATTCCGTACATACACACGTGCGATGATTTCATTTTCTGTAGGATGGATAGAAGGTGAAATGGGGTTGTTTCATCTTTATAATAACATATAATTATGTTATTTATACTGATTTTTTTACTTTATAATTAAACAACTAATGAAAAATAAGTAGAAGAATAAAGAACATGAAAGAATCAGTATAAGAGATTACATGTTTTTCGACGCGCCTCCTCTTAACCCCCTCTTATGGAACTAAAGTTGGTCTTTGAAGAAGACCAGGACCTCTAGTAGGTTTCTATGGAAGTGTTGAAGTAAAATGGGAAGGGTTTTTCTGAGCATGAAGGCTCAAATTTGTGTGAAGAGGATAGGGAGGAGGTTCCCTTTTATAAGGGAGGAGAGGGGAACCTTTGGAAACCTCAAAAATATTAATTTAATATAAATTCAAATCCCTCATAAAAATGTCCAAAATGACTCAAATCTGATTCTTCGATGAGATAGGGTCATAATCTCTTGAACCAATAATATTTATACATGTTGAAAATTTATTATATACCTTACCAACATGATTTATCCTTATTTAATCTATTCCATTTTATTTGTGGTAATAATATTCTAAGTTTTAAATTGTTATAAATAATTACTTATGTGTTGTTAATTATCAATAATTGGGCACTTTATGACATTTTAGACCATATAAATTTGTGTTTATAATTTTTAAATATTTTTCTGTGATTTTTAAACAATTTAATAGTATGTTATTTTTATAAAATAACTATAGTGTTAATTTTGACACTATTCATTTATTTGAATTTAAATAAAATCCACATAGAGGATGTATTCAAAAAAAAAGTTTAATAGATTCCTAACATGTCATATTAATCTATAAAATTTGTGGAGAATAATAATTAGTTAATATATTAACTATTTTAATATTTATAAAATCATTTATTTGATATTCCTCTTAATAAAACAATTACTACATCATTTTTGTATAACCATTTAATATACTTATTATTTGCATAAAAATTAAAACTAAAATACAATGAAGATGATAAATCTAATAACTTTCAAAATAATACTTTTACTCGAATTTATCATCTTAAAATCACAACATGTAAATTTTTTTATTTATTAAATTATGAAGGTGACAACTTTGACATCATTTAATATAAAATAATATAAGTTTCATAATCGCTTATATAGAGCTCCAAATGGCCAAAACGTTGACCATTGGTTGGTTATAGTATATATATATACGACCAATAAGTTTTGGTCCAGTTTTTGGGCCTTCTAATGGGTATTATTATTTTAATAAAAACAATATTACTGGTTTTTCACTAAATAAATAATTTATGCATCATTAATGTATCACCATTAATGATAATTATTTATTCCTTATAAATTCTAAATAAGTTTAAATTATGTAGATAATTTTATTATCTCTTTTTGGATTATTTATATCCGATGTTTTATTATTTTTATCACTTAATTAAAATTATTACACTTATAAGATATAAGAAATTGACATGTTGTCACTTTCTTTGGTTTTAATAATAATTACATACTTTTCATGGTTAAATGTACATGAAATTAATCTATTAAGACCCTTAGGTGATATGGGTCTACTTTTATTCATCCAATATAATTTTGGAAGGTGTTTGGGTAATTTTATCATCTTATTTTTACTCTTAATTACCCGATTTACCATTAATTATAGTAAATAAAATTTACCGTAGATACTATTCACAATTCCTAATAAAAAGCAGCCTATTAACATATTTTGGATCCACTGATTACAAATATGGAATCCTTTTTTACAAATTCAAAACACAGAAGTTGCATAAATTTATATAAAATTAATCATGTTTTTAAGAAAATGAGTTTTAAAAGTTAAAATATTGCAAAAGATTGAAATGATTTTACCTATGAATTCAATGTAAAATAAATGATAATGACATAAATTATATTAAATGGTAAAAATATATTCTATTTATACTTCAAAACCATTCAATATTATAATTTAACCATATAAATTATTACAGTGAAAAAAGTTGTTTTTAATTTAAATATAACATGTTTTTACTATTCATTAAAATATGCAAATTATCAGAATAATATGTAAAAATTATTCAAAGTAAATTTTTATATCTTGATTCCAAATAATAAATTTATTTTGTCAAATTGAACTTATAATAATGTCAAAAACTATATTTAAATTGGGTGCACCATCAAAAGGCGGCAAAACTGCATTTTTTTAAATGATTATTTTACCTGAAAAATATATTTTTTTCTCATATCATGTTATATAAAATGTGTAAGATGAATTATAAAGTCATAAAATAAAAAATTAAGTTATTAATATTCATAATAGCTAGTTCATAATAATATTATAATAATATATAGTTGTTTAGTGAAACTCAGTATTGCGTATAACACACGCTAGTGAGGAAGGTTGCTCTTACGTGCTACACAAGACAAGAATATTCTTTTCATATAATACAAGATAATATAGTGTTTCTTATAGCACAAGATATTTTTGGTTTAGCGTACAACACAATACATCAATTAAATTAAAAGAATATTTTTCTTAAAATCATGGGGTGTTACACATAGTATTGATGGAATTTATGTTTAACCTTGACATATAAAAAGAGTTTCTATATTTACAATTGCTTCATAATTTTATGACATGAACATATTGTTCATGATTGATTTATAATGACTTCTCACCCTTATGGATCATGTTTTCTAAAATGATAATATTTTAGTCCATGCATCTTATTTATGATCTCTTAATGGTTGGGTATGAAATTCATAATTAATGATTATGTTCACATACCCTTATTCTTATATTATGTTTCTATATGATAATATTTTTATTTCTCATATTTGAACCCTTACAGAGCCTCTGAGTTTACATTTTATTGTAGTTTTCATCCATATATTAAGAAGATTGGGTTAGGTAGGGTATTCTTTATATGATTACTATATGAGAAGATCTTCATGGGGGATATTGAGGATATTTTATGGAATAAAAACATTGGGTTCCTAATCTCCATAGAAAAATAACTATTAGGATCTTTGATCATGTGTTTATGAAATTTATTGAATATTAATCCAAATATATGTTATATTTTTGTATGCAATTTCATGTTTATTATAAAGCATATAATACTTATCAATATTTGGAAACCATAGCATCGTATCAAAGGCCCGACATGACAAGTATCTTCAAACTACTAACCACATAATTCAATATTATCCTTAATCCAATGATTCCTCTCCACATATTTAGTTTATAATTCCAATCCATGAATCACGTATGATATTTCATATGTGGGGTTTAATGGCTGTTCTATCATTGGTTGTTAGAATCTGGTCATTGAATCTAACTAGAAAACAAAACCATCACCTAACACCATCACCAAACATTTTAAAACTTGACGAAAAATAATCACCAGTATAATCCATTCAACCTCTTATCTTCCTCCCCCATTTTCACACATCTATTTCACCCTCTATCATGGGCTTCACTTGCGGTATTTATCAATTTTTTCAAATAACATTCACACAATGATGAAATACTGGGTATCCATTATACCACCATACAACGAAAATTATGATGATGAATGGGCATTGAAATTGTTGAGAAAACCATAAAACACAAAAGTGGAACGAACATTGGTAATTTCTTTGGATTTTTGTCAACTAAATTAAATTATAATAATGATAAAATATATATCATGAAACAAAAAATTAATCCAAAAAACACATGGTAAATAAACAAGCACATGTAACATGATTGACCCACGAATAAATATATTGGTTAATTTAATGTGTTCGCATCATGAGATAAATAGATGGGGGAAATGTACCTAAGATTATAAACTACCTCACATATGTATTGATCTAGAATTAATAAATAATATTTCTTTTCTACATTAGTGAGATCCCCAAACTCCCTTATCAATGGTGGACCCTAAGATGCTCTTATCTGTGATCCCTCGATCCACCAATGATCAACCACACACTCCTCTTAATCCCAATAGTAATGTTCCAACCCTATGGATATTTCATAATATTACAAAAATTTAAGGATCTAGTTCTGGTGAGATTAATTACTTAATTAATTATTTAATTAATAATTCTTCCCATGGCCACTTTTTAATGAAACGCCTGATGTTGACAACGGTTATGTTGAACCTATTGTAAAACTCATATTCTATAATAAATGGTGTTTTTAGATTTATTTTTTCAGACTCTCTTCAGGATTTTAAACACCTTTTTAGAAAAACAATTGGTGTCTGATAATACTTTATTTCATATTTTTATAATAACATCAATGGGTTCACTGGGAAGTGGAATTTCACAACTTCTCGGTTCTTATCTCTAAAAATACTACTTAAATTATTATAAATTCATGCATGGAATAAAGTAGGACATTAAATTATTCATAAAAAATTTATTTTCATCCAAAAAATCAGAAAACCTACCCACAAGGTAGGATTCCAAGCTCTCAACAAAGCATTCCATTTCCACAATCTCATCTGAAGGTTCTCATGAGTTTAATAAAAATTCATAAAAGGTTAACACATTCCTAATATGTTTATTCACTAGTAGGTACTGAGACACTATTGGGCTCCTCAAACTCCTAGAAAAGGTAATTCCACTCACAGTGTCCACTCATCTTGTCGACATCATAAAAATATTGAAGAACATGTCTTCATACCCACAACACCTAGAAAACAACAAGCACCCAGACCAAATATGATCATAGGGTATAGTTGTAAGCCACCTCACTATCCTAATGTAGTAACAGAAAAATTGGTATATTAACCCTAGAAATTTCCCGCCTCCCTATCAAAATCATTGTCAGCAATGATAATGGGAGATACCATAGAACACATGATCTCATCATTGAACCTAATGGTTAATGTCATATATCTATAAAGATATCATACCTACACGAGGTAGTCCTGGCCCACCTATAAATAATTTATACCAATTAAACCCCATTTTAACAGCCAATTTAGGACCAAAACCATTGTCCCCGAATTGATATTTTAAGTAGGTCTCATGTACGTTGACTAGAATGGTGTTACACCAATAGTGGAGTGGTAGCAATTATATAATGAAAAATTCATCAATGGTAGATGACCCTCCTAGAAATATCCCAAAGTTTATGTGAATACCCAAATCATGTTCTCCAGATCCTGGAAAGTCCTCTTACTTAGCCAACTATCATGGGTAGAAAATCTACTATCAAATAAAACTAATTCCCAAATCCCCTTGAAAACTCTCCCTAATTATGATGTGAACTAAGCATCACAAACTACAACAATCATCGATATAATTCCATGATGTCAGACTACGACCCGCATGCGCAGTAATACAAATATCTTCCTTAAGCTCTGTCAGTGTTCACATAAGGATATGTGAGAAATTTAGTGTTGAACTCATTGAAAGGCAACAACATCCTTGGTCACTAATCCTAATGCCAAGGATCACGGTACATAATCATACTTATGATATGTATTTTAATGATAAAAAACCTCCATGAATCCTTCTTCTTGCCACATGATGGGTTTCATTATTTGTTATTAGAAGGATGATATACTCCACTCCTTCAAAATCCATTAAGTACATGTTGATTAGGTATCTATACATGAAATATCTGACAATCGATATCCTCAAGTTGTATCCTCCTAACTCCCTGAAGAAGAGGATGGGTAAAATAAATAACTCGGAGTTTTGGTGCACTATCCTCATCCTTATGGTTCCACAACTATCTCCCCTTCTACGACAATAAATAGAATACCTCATTATGAGCATCTGTTAGTACCACAACATCTATAGGTGGATTTCAAACTATTAAGGCCTCATCCATTATTAGGTTCAAATTAACTCACACATATGAGAATACATAACCAGGTAATTGGACATAATAAATCTAAAATTAATACATCAAGAGCATCCCATAATGTGAGTACTTACATAGAATGTCCTAAACTATACTCAATTGTCTCATTGGATCCATGAATCCAATCCTAGATGAACTACCTTATTATTGAGTCTTGAAAACACAGCCATGGATTCCAACATACCACAAGGTATCACCAAGAACCCAAAGTAACATTATTATGTTTAGAAATACACATTATATATAACCTCTTCAAAAAATCTAGAGTTGGTGGTAACCTATCATAATGTCAAACTTTAAGAAGCACTTCACCCCAAACCCCTAGTTAAAAAAGTCATCAATTCCTGGGGTGGTTACTCCCTATAAAACACCTAGTTTAGGTTCCAGTAATCCACACCAATCCTCAAGCTCCCATCCACCAACTAATAAAAAAACGTGTCTTCCAATGAAAACACAATGGTTCATTGAAAAACATAACACTACGGGTCTACCAAATTCACCATTAACTCATTCTACTCTATGGGACTATTCAATATAGTAGCAAAAATATCACGCCATATATATTTAAATTCTATGGAGAATACTGACTTTATATTGGGATATAAGAATGAAATAAACTCAGGGATGGCATCTATGTTCTCTTATACCATTGTATGGATCAGAAAGCTAATAGAATCAACTATCACTTGGGTCATACTAGCCAAATGGTAAGAAATTATTTATCTCCACTTACACATGAGATCCTATGTCTATGACTGAGATGTCATCTCAAAAAATTAGTAGAATTCCATTCCACTATCATAGTTACACTACTACCCTCACTAGTATAATTCAGTTTAGCATGTAAATTAAGAAGGATATGATTCCAATGGAATCAAAATAGGGTCTCTCAACACCAATGGAATGATTCTATGTGCATCTCTCTCATTCCTTAGAGTTAGGTCACATTATCAGTAGAAGTTTGTGATCATTGTTCCTATATTCTAGTGCCTCTAACCCAATAATCAAGAAAAATGAATCCACTAGTTTAACTAGATCATGAAAAGGGGTTATATTCATTTAAATGTCACATCCCACTCTCTTCTAAAACAATCGCTGGGTTAGAAAAGACACATATCATACCACAAATAACACTCTATGATTAAGGCTATAGGAATATAGTATATGAATACATCGATTTCCCTTACTGGAAAATTTACAACAGTTAGGTATTTATACAACACCTTAGACCATTAGAACAACCTGAAACAAACAAGTAATTGGAACTCATCCACCACATCTTGACACTATCCTCATTGGGTGGAATTAACCCTCTCAAATGGTATTAAATCGCATCATAAGATGGAGTATCATTAGGGTAATTTTAACTCTTCCATTTGTTCCCAAAATCACATAAATCATTACTAACATAAGTTTCTAATAATTATCTTCATCACCCAGTAAATTTCTCAAAACTAGGGCCTCAATTATGTAGAGTCATATAAAAGTGGGACACTCACACCACATGCTCATTCCATCACTCTAGCACATGAGAAGGGGTTTAGATCACCACAAATCTCGAGAGTTCACTAGATTTGGAACTCTTGATGTGCACTCCACATCATATTGCCAACCAATAGTACTAATGTAATTAATTGAAGTCCACATTATGGGGAATGTCCACCTAAACCACCATAGGTGAGTCCATGTACTAATTAAAGTGTTGATATATCACAATATATCCACCTAGAGGAACCCATCCTATACAGATTTAGAAATTGATGTCTTATAACTAAGAGGATCATAACGATGATCCTGCTATAGAATACAAACTATCTATCATCATGGAAGTATTCAGTGAAAGTAAATAAGTACCACAATCAAATGGGGATATTTAGGAAGATGACTTAATAAGGACATGTAAACCACAACCAATTCCTATATAATGTATGAAAAAATGATTTCCCTACAACAAATGCATAGATATTATAAATTAATAAGAAGTTAGTTAGAGTCCTGGTGAATGGATACATCTTCCAACACCCTAACATTTGAGTTCCTATACTAGAATCCAAACTGGTAACACATTATTATAATTGACCACATTCCCAAAAAAAATCTCACACCAAGAAAAAAAATCTAAACTCTTGTATTATTATAATCCACTCTGATACAACGTTTTCCTGGATAACCAACAAGGGCCCACCTAACTAGTGGGAAGCTAATTGTAAAACCCCAATCCATCCTAAAATAGACCAAGGGATGGATACTATTGATGAGTAGGATATCACACACATAAGAGACCTTATCCTATGTACATGTATGAACAGACGTGCGCACAAACACCCACACAACTCTAATCCAATATAATTCATAAATTTAAAGAACAATGGATACCATTATTGAAAGCTTAACATCAATCCCACACCAAGGTATTAAAAAAGTACTAGAAATCAATAAAAGCAGACAAAAAATCCCATTCAAAACATGAAATAAATTCCAAACTAATAAAAATTAAGGGACTACTATTAAATAAAATACTAGTATAATCCTAGGTATATCTAGCATAAATAATGACCCAATAAATCCTCCTCCTTCAAGGAATCCATTAAAGGCCTCTTGTTAGGACAAGACATGCCATGTATAAGAATATCATATGTAGGGATGAGTATAAAAATACCCAATTAGATTTCCCTAATTCACTAAAAATAAAAAATAAAGAGTAGTATACACATTAATACAAATTTATGTAAATCATGGTATAATACATAATGATTAACAATGATAACTCAAAAGTTATTAAGATAGACACTAAGTATCAATGTGAGGTCACAACATCATTGAAAGCCTTGGATTATACATGAGTATTTCAAGTAAAAATAGTATAGGATAACTAAATCAATAAGATCTTACATCCCTTATAGAACTCATATAACTTGTGTAACTCATTAGGTACAACTAAAATAGTGTAAATCACCCAAACAATCATGAACATCGATTATTTCCCCAATGAATCATGAAGGAAAATGAGAGGTCTTATCTGAGATACACACTCAATCATATTATACTTCATCATAAAATATAAGATTTTGATACACGAATATGTGATCACATGCATGGTAATGGTGGACACTGAGAACCATACTAGGATTAACCCTCTATGTTTGGTATTGACAATCAGGTATGTTAGTCATGGGGATTCTTCAATCCCAACATTATGGAATAATGGTAGTGAATCACATTATGAGCCTCATGGAGGGACTCTATAACACAAGAAATGTCAAATATTATAGAGGGGATCACATCCTATATCCATGATGTCATTCCATAGAGTACCTTCATGGGGATAGACCATAGGAACATACCTGAAGAAAATGGTCTTAGGGGACACAAAAATGATCACACTAGATCTGAATCATGGATAAAGATGAATCCAAAATATCCTAAAAGAGTTAAAATATGTTTCCCTTGGGGTACACAAAGTGTCCCACTAATCATGTAATTAGCTGTATTTTACACTTACATAGCTTGTAATTTTCCAATAATACACGGTGTGTCCAATAGCTTACATGACATGTAAATGTATATCTGACACTCAATGTGTCATTATTCCTAACCCAGGTACCACATTTAATTCCCATGTACTTTTGATCTACTTGTGTGCTCGGTTAATTCCATATAAATTTCTTCAGGGTACATGGTCTGTACTCCTAATCACAAGATGTGTGGGGACCTATCCAGCACTCAGTGTATGTTGTCAACCCATGCCTATATACTTTCCAATATACACAACATTTTCCCCGTATTATGTGGTTTGTGTCTTCACATTGGTTCCCGGGTTTTTAATCTGTTTACATTCCAAGCCATCTACCAGGATATACATATCGTGTGATCTCTTACAAAAAGTATGTATCACTCTATAACCTCATATTCATGTACTCCTTATACACGCTGAAATTTCACAATAAGGGTCACTTGGTGTGTGACATCGGTTACATGGAGTGTGATACTAATTACTGCATAGAAACTATATCCCTAGATCCAGGGCCACACATAGTGTGTACCTTTAAACTACTCACCAAGGAATGTGATATTTTCTAGAATCCCTCAATGCTTCTCCATGTATTCTAGTTCGACGGCCACTATGAATCATGCCAATATTGTAGATCTAGGCTTTATAGGACGTTCTATAAATTTTTTCTAGAAAATATTTAGAAATATGATCAGAAGGCATCACTGTCACATCATACCATCAATGCACGTGTGAAATAGGGAAGAAAGAGAATCTCCATTCTGATTTGGTCTCTGTCCAATCATCCTCTATCTTCGGTGAAACTTTATCACACCCATAATCACAAGCCACACCAAAGGAATCTATATTTTGTGCTATGTAATAGTCATGAAATGATCAAATATTTGGTACTCCTTAAATCCCTATATAAAGAAACAAATTGTGATGAACATGTGAAAATTGGGGGATAAAACTATGAAACACCAATGAGGAGTGAACCAAGGCCATTGTTTCGGTTTTCTTTGATTAATTTATATTATAATGAAGAATAATGAATTATAATATAAAAAATAATAAATCTCTAAAACCCTGTATAAATACACTTATACCTGCAACTTGATCGACCTATAAATCAATATATAGGTTGATTTAATGCCCATTCATCATAGGATAAATTAAAGAGTAGGAATTCACATAAAATAACATCCTACCTCACGTTAGTATAAATAAATGATAGAAAATTAATATATGTTATTGATATTAGAGGGATTTAGGAACTCCATCATCATTGGGGATCCATGTCTTACTTCGATCGATGATCCACAATATCACTATCTGCAAAAAGTTCTCTATGATATCCTCTCTATCGATATAGTCAGGCAGCCAACCCTTAGTAATTACCATAAATTTCCATAAATATATGGATCTATCTCTATAAGAATTAATTAATTAATTAATTAACTATTATATTTGACAAATCTTTTTAACAAAATTCCCAATATAGATAGTGTTTATCTCATTACTAAGGTTAAGACTAAATTCCAGACTCAATGGTGGTGTCAAATTTATTATTTTAGAAGAAACTAAATAGTTCTTCCATTTTTATAAAAATATTTGGTGAATGATATTTATATATTTAATTTTTTTAGTATCAAACTCACTGTTCCATGTAATATCTTTTCATCTCAGCACTTGGCTATTAAAATATTTCTTAATATATTACAAATTCATATATGAAAAAATGTATGTTATAAGTGAATCAATTAATCAATCTAGAGACGGATGAAGGGAAATAATTTTCATCCACCAAACCATTTTTAATTGTGAAGGACTTGTGAAGAAACTCTACAAATATCTTATGGTCAAAGATAAGGACCTGTCACTTCAAATCTAATCAGAAGATGATTTCAAACCTCTATAACTTCTACATATTTTCCCCATCCGAAATAGGAGTGATGTGACGTTACTCAATGAAATAATACAATTAATATGGTACTACAACAGGTCTCGACTAAATCCCTATAAACTAAAAATAATTGTCTAGCATTAGAATACTAAGAAAAAATCAAGAAATAATATGTTTTTGAAGGTTTCACATATTAGATACACCAATCTTATATCATGGTTCTTAACACCCCCCACTCCAAGAAGGTATATGAAGCAGGAAAGAATACAAAATTACCTATTAATGATGTCAATATATTCCTTAGCATCATAAGGCTTGAAAATGCACAATAAGTATAGAGGATGTAAAATCTAGAAGTCCTAGGAAATAAACCACTATCTTTGAGACCTTATATTCCTTGAATAGGTACTAATCGGTTGAATTCTACCTATATTGGGTATACTACCTAAACAAATGGAGTAGTTATTAGAAAATTATTAGTTTCATCCTCATATATATATTGATGTGGACTAGGGGAATTCTCTATTATATAATCATTCTAGCCTAGTTTTTTCTGTGGTCTCATACAATGTATTATAGATGGAAATTTAATTAATTCCAATGTATTAATAGAACATTTATAATATCATACATAAGAAAAAAACTAAAGTAGTTTATAAGAAAAACCATTTATATGTATGAAAAAACAATACATAGAGGCTACCCGCAATAAAATGTTTTTCCCTCTTCAAACTTCCCAAGGCTTAGGAATTGTTCTCTATACCATTACGTAACTCATAGTCATGTTTATATAAAACTAAAATCATTATGAAGTTCAAATAATCTAAATTTTAGTACATTATAGCATATAAGTAATGAGTATATATCAAGACATTTAATTAAATGAACTTTCATGCATTATATGAAATAGTTATATATGACATGTGATATTGTGTGCTAAATCAATATAAATTATTGCACCCAAATCCCACATACTATTATAAAATAATAATAAGGATAAAAAATTAAACATATACCTGAATCTACAATATTACTCCCATTACCAATAAATAAGAGGTCTACCGTAGAACTGCTATCTGAGAATTTATGTGACTCCCCTACCCAAGTTTAACACAACAATGATTCTATCTATATTTACCTAATCATATTTACGAAGAAACTTAATGGGAGAAATACTCATATACCACTTTATAAGTCCTAAAATGAATCAACTGTTCTAGTCCGGAGTGCCACATGACCTCATGTGCACCTACCCATATGAAAGATTATTCTAACTAGTAGAGATAGTCCAAGTGGTGTAGTGGGAAGATTATTCCCTCATTATCAATATCCATTCATCATAATCACATCCAAGAATAAATAAACATAATATTATATTAATCTATAAGTAAAAAATAAAAAATTCTATATTATATGACATGATGGGTATCATAGTGTCAAATAAAAATAATAATACTAGGACCCCCAAAGTGGAAGGCCATCCAGTGTATAAAAATATGGAAGAAAAATACAAATAGAAAAATATAATTTATATATTTATTCTTCCCCAGTACTTCCTCAGTCACCATGTGTTATCTCCTAAACTCACTATCACTGGCCCCTTTCCCTTTCTTGGATTACTGGTCATAAAGTTCATACATGCTTTTATATGTTAGTTTAGGGTGTGATCATTAAACAAGTATATCACCACAAGATAATCCTTCACACAAGTGCATATATTTATAGGGTTTATTCTATATCATTTAAGTAATGCATAAGTAAACGATTGGCCAAATACTTGTTGATTCAATACATTGTGATAAAACTGTCATGAAACCGGACCCTCCAACTTCAGCACTATGATGAAAGGAATGATAATATACATCACAATATTTGTGAAAACAATACACAATATCCACACATATGAACAACACCATAAACCCATAATTTGTATTCCTACATTCCACATATAATGAAACACCTCATTCTATACCATAAGGTGACCTTATACCCTTACATGTTGGTACATCTACCTAACATGCGCCAATAATTAGACCTAAAAAAACTCTACATGGTCCTTCTCCCATGTATCCATTTCAACACATTAGATACACTTCACCCATAAATTTCTTGTGTCTTTTATCAGTTAAACATGAATGTGATATTAGACAATGCCTTATATCAAGACTATGTCACATGCCTTTATCACTTATTCCACACTTCCCATTTTATGTAGCCATTTATCCAATTATGAGTTACCTAATCATCTTGATAACTAAATCAAGGGTATATAGGATATATAAATCCCAAAATAAATTCATATTTCTATAAGGACAACTATTTATATTAAGAATGGATCTCACAAGGCCACACACACACCCACAAGAAACACACATTCAACATCAGTCTCAAATCACACATGCACATGAAATCATATCCTTCACTAAACTATGTATATGGAATTATATGGTAACCAGAGCCCATACACTTACTTATTACATCCTAATTAGAGATCCAACAAATAATACCCCAAACTGGTTGGTCACCTGGCCTCAAGCACGATTCATTGTACACTAAAGGCTAGAGAATAGCAGCAAGGGCCTGGGGTGTGTCTGTTGGGAGACTATTCGCTATTGTAAAAGTTTGGCACTATGGTGTAATATTATCAGTCAATATCAGAATTATTACATAAATCTCTAAAAAATAGGTAAACATCTAAAATCCTATATAATAAATATGTAAAAATAATTTATATTCAATATGATCATCAGGTATTGTCTCTACAAATAAAGAAAAATAGTATACTAATATCAAGAAAAAAAATTATTAGAAGGTATGATAAGTAAAAAAATGTAATATCTCATGATATAATCATGATACTAGCTTGGTTATGTGATTAAATTCTCTAAAGAAATGAACAAGTCAAGCAGGATTCAATGGTCACATTCCTTAGTCCCTACCTACGCCCAAGAGTTTTGTTTGGGAAGCCTATTGAAACCTAAACCGGGTGTGAGATAACACTCAGTAGGCCACCACCAATGGTGTCTATAATAAGTCCAGTCTTTTTAATAAAAAATAAGGGTGAAAAATATATCATAGGAATAACAGTAAATAAAATTAAGTATCCAAGTAGATGTAATCCTTTGTAATAAAATAAGGATCCCTATAAACTATAGTCAAGATCCATAAACAAGTGTAGCTATAAATAATAGATAAATAGGTAATATTTTCTAGTCTAAAAACAATAATCTAATACTTATACAAGTTATATCTACAAGAATAATTAAATATCCACCACAGTTTTGCCTTATAATGATGTATTGGGTATCCACAATGGTCATGCCATATAATAATGTATAAAACATCCACATTTGAAAATGTTTGGTCATTAGTGTCATAACTCAGATGGTTTGATCCAAGTTAAATAAGACCAAGTCATCTACATCATGTCCCAGAATAATATCAATGAAAACATGGTAAGAACATGGGTGGTGTCCATGGAACATATAAATAGATCATGTCCAATATAAGTCCATGAAAGTCGAATTTAAGGGTTATCATGGCCTATGGAATTCAATTTAATCAAGATATAATAAGTAAAGTGGTCCACGATATCCACTACTGTAATTTATACCCATGGGGTAGAAATTTACATTGCATCATATAGAATCATGAGCCATGGAACTCATCCAACGTATCAACTTCCATGATAAAATCATCAATCCATTTCATTAAAAATTCACAGTCAAGGATTTCTTCCATCCAATTCAACATTTTCCATATAGATCATTAAAACATTTCAATCTTAAAAAGTCATATGAAAAGGATGAATCATCCTTATCCTATAAATTCAAATAAATTCATTACATTAAATTACAAATGAAAATGTCAAACAAGTTACTCACAACCTTTATCATTTCATTAAATTCTTATTATGGCTCCCCCTAAAATTATAAATCTCACATGCACCCAATGGGATTGTACAAAAATGGTCAGAAATAAAGGGAAAACCCCATGGGTGGCCTATGTTGTGGATAAAAACCATCGATAATCATAAGGTTACTATTGGAAACCCTAACAGGTAACAATTCATACATTTAAATAAATAAATTAATTTTAGGTGAACATTGAAAATTCCAACATGTATCATAATGGAAGCATTTCAATAAAACCCTAAACCATAATGGAAATGGTATAGTCCACCTACCATAGGTCTATAGTATAATAATCATCTAGTATCAGCCTCCAAATTTGCCTAGATGGTAAGAGAATTGTAGAATATATGAAAATACAAAAAAATAGAGAATATTAACTTTCCCCTAAATAGCTTCTATGAAATAATGGAAAATGGAGAATGTAAAAAAGTATAATAAATGACCTACCATCACATATCCTTTGAGAAAAATAATGTTTTAATCCAATTCCAGATAGAGAAATAGGATCATGTATATGGATTGAGCTTCAATGGGAGCCCCCAATGTGAAGGATATTCACTAAAATGAAATGAGAGAAAATATATTTTAAAACTTTTTAATGGAAAAGGTAATTTCACCATAAATTTAGGGGTTTAAATTTTTGGTCACATAGTTGCGAAAACCATGCTCCATCAGAGAGACCTTCTCTACAATAAGGCGGGCCTAGCATGCTCAAAATGCATAGTTAGACAACTCATTCGCCATCCGTGTATCAAGCCTATGTCAGAGATTGAGTTTTTCCTTCCCTGGTGTGCAGCAGTAATTTTCATGATTTTCAAAAACCATGTATCTTCTTACATACATATTTTCATCCCTCTATGATTTACTTATCTTATTTGGTTGAGGCCATATGGTTTATTCTAACATGAAGGACATGATGAAATTTTCAAAAACCATGCCTCCGAGCTTTGAACTATCCCTAAATACCCAATAAACTCATGTGTACTAATTATAAAATCCCATTAATACTAGGAGTTAAACTAAAATTAAAAATATATATACCTCCTAGAAAAACCCTAGATCATACAATTGTCCCCCTTAAAGAAACTCATTTGGAAATTTCCCTTCCAAGGATGGTCATTAATCACCTCAGAATAACTCTGGCCACTGGGATCATAGATCGATCTCCCACACTCAATTCTCATATTATATATGGTTTTTCTACCATAACACCCATACTATTGGAATTGATAGTCCACAAGGAGCCCGCATGCCCTTATCAATGATATGAATAATATTCTCTTCCAATAACAAATCTGTATATAACTAAGCCTCATCCAAAAGAAGAGGGCATGATACATTTGAGTGATAATGGAATAGTTGAGAAATATTGAAGACAATATGTGTGGCTCAGTACCATGTAGTTAATTTCAAATGATAGCCTACTGTCTCGACTCTCTCCATAATCTCAAACAGATCAACATATCATGGAGAAACGTTACCCTCTATATTAATCCTTATATGTACCATCCTTAGTGATATATGTAAAAATATATCATCCCTGACCTCAAACACTATACGTCATTTATAGTTATCGACATAAGATTTATTTCTTGACTATTCAAAAATCATACCAATCTAAATCAACATGATATTCTCTGAAATATCCAGAACAAGACAATTTCAAAGTAAATCATCCTCACTTACCACTAATATTTGGAGACATAAATCATGATACCTATTGATATTGATGGGATTCACTGTCCACAATGTATCATGATACTATTGCATCATCTCTTTATTTATGTATGAAAGAATCAAAATGTTACCATGAATACACATAAATTCAACCTATCCCAGAATCCAACCTTGAGGTGGGTCCTCACTCGCCAAACTATACCATAAGATTTGGCACGAAACATCAAATTAATCTCTCATGTTCACTCTATCTATCATATTGGATTTCACTACGAAATATGAGAGAAAATTCTTCCCTTGTTCATTGTACACCTCGATGTTTATCTCACAGAATAATTCCAATAGCATCCATTTATTTTTCCTCCTGAACTAATTGTAAATCTTTTCTCTTACTCAGTTCATTATGAACTCCATTTCCCTTTCCATAAATATAATTAATCTCAAATTCAAATGATTTTAGGTATTCAACCCTCCTATATTTCTATAAATTCAATTCACGCATTGTAAATATTTAGTTGAGGAGTATTTGGTCTGCATACAATAAAAAACTCACTCCCTTTAATCCAATAATCCATGGAATAAATAATATAATATAATTCGATATTGTGTCTCTGGTATTTCATTTCATGTGGCCTAAATAGAGGAGACACAAATTCCATTACATGATCCCCCTGCATCGTAACTCCACCTACCTTGATACCTAATTCATCACAAGAAATAGTGTATCACCTAACCATATATGGTAGAATTAGTACTAGCACTAAATTTAGTCACCCTATTAGCTCCTAAAAGGTTGTATCATAGGTATCTGTCAATAAAAACGTCACACCCTTGTTATTTAATCCGGTAATAGGTACTTCTAAGCATGATAAGTTCTATATTAAATTCTTATAATTTCAAGATATCCCCAAGAAAATCTATATATAAAATATATAATATGTTTTATCCTAATAACCTATAGCTCCCTCCTTGTTTGGTTCAACTGATACTCTTTTATCTAAGAAAATACATCCAAGGAAGTGAATCTTATCCCTGAATAAGTGGAACTTTGTAATCTTACCAAATAATTGATGCTCTCTCAGTGTATCTGAAAAGATGTCATGTCATTTAACATGTGTGTATTGACTGTGTGAATACCCCCAAGATATCATCCTTGAATACCACAAAAATGAATATAGACAAGGATGGAAAATTGGTTTATCGGTGAAATGAAAACTATGGGAACATTCATGAGATTGAACTGCATAACCAGATACTCATATAGAACATACCTACAAGAAAATGTAGTATGAGGTATTTCTACAAGTCAAACATGTACCAAGTGATATCCTGACCACAAATAAATCTTTTTAGAAAACTGAGATCCTCATAGATGGTTGGAGAGCTCATCTATCCATGCAAAGTGATATCAGTTCATAACCATCAACTACATAAATTTCCAACAATCCACACATATATTGAGTTTTTTAATCCTTTTCACATAATGGATTGGAAAAACCCATTGAGAATTAATGGGTATTATAAACCCCATTTCATGCAAGTCATCTAGTTTCCTCTTGATCTCATATAACTCTTTTGTATCCATCATGTAAGAAGGAATTCATATCAGTGCATATTTTTTCAAAATCTTGATACAGAACTCTACAGAAATCTCATGAGGTAAATAAAAAAAATTCATGGAAATTTTCACTAAAACGATTAACCTCTAATGAACCATGCTTGATGTACATGGTTATTAAATTTTTTTGGGAATACTTAATACAAGACACAAAATGTCTCCCAAAGAGTGTATCAGTTTAATGTCTTTGGAAATTGAAAATACAGTCTTCTAGGTTGGTGAATGATATTCAACATCCTTGATAAAGATCATCCACATTTTTCCTAAATAAAATGATTATTTATATATTTTGTAAAATAAAACATAAAAGGGTGAGCTCAAATGCTCAGAAAGGGTAAACATTATGAACATTAAATATACCATAAACCTTATAATGTAAAAACAAGAACATAAATATTAAATATAAAAATCACAAGTCATAAAATAAATCATTACAGTATGTAAGGCATAAATTATAAGTGAACAAAACCATGATAACAATGTATTGACATAAAACATGAAATTTTGGTAGAAAAAGGATCATATAATATTATTTCCATAGTAGCCAAATCATTTTATCCAAGGCCATCATAATGGAAAATATAATTTACTGAACTGGGTTTACATGTCGTTCCAGCCATGTATTACTGAAATAGATTTTTTTATCATTCCATTCATGTATTATCTCATGAGATATAAATCAATTCGCACTGAATTGGAGGGAGATATAGGCCCTATATCTCATAATTAAATCATTCTAACTTGTGGCATAAAAACATAAATCATTCATCATAGCATACCCCTTGAAATAAAATGGATTTCATAAACATAATTATATAAAAATCCATATAAAATAGATAAATTTAAGAAAATTCATCTTAAACACAATAAAATAAATTTAATAATAGGGATATAAATATAAAACTATGTAATCATTTATGGAAAATAATTTCAAAAAAACATTTTAACTAAGTTCATGAGAAAAAATATCCTTTCCTCTTCAATTTTTTTTTCTTTTCTCAAAATGCCACAACATTTTAAAAGAAAAAATTTAGTTCAAAATAATCATGAAATAGTGTAGAGGAAACATCATGGAAATAATGAATCATGAAACCATGATAGTACACTAATTCCGTATTAGTTAAAAAACATTTTCATTATACTTTTACCTACAAATTAAAAAAGTACCTAGTATGGTAAACAGAAGAACATTCCCTTTCATAGCATGTATTAAAAGTCAAAATGGGTAAAAATGTAATTAAACATACATAGAAAATTAAAATAAAATTTTTGGAACATTTTTTTGAAAACATGGTAGATAAATATAACTCTATTAAATACTTGTGTATTAACAATCTCGGATAAAATGAGATTGAAAATTTATCCTTTACCTTAGGTCTGATTTCTTCCATTTGTTTCTCAAACTCTTTTATAGTGGGTCTAAAACTATTATTAACTTGTAACAGAACCATAATAGTATTTATGATATCATATATGTTTTACTTATGACTTTATATTACCCACTCACTTGTCAATTCCTTGTTAAAGCAACATTTTGGTTAATAATAAATTTATATATAATACATCTTTGGACATTTTATTTTGATATTATATCATAGATCATGATTTACATACTTTTAAAATGTAAAACATGATTTATATATCTTATATATTTATTATATAAATATATATTTAATAGATAGATAAATCAAATTGAAAACACCATTCATGGAGACGGTAGGCCATACGTACGCATAAACACTGTTTTTTTATTAATCAATAGAATGGAAGTAATTAAATGAAAAATATATATACATAAATACTGATGAATTATTATGTAATATATTTCATGACTATTTGTTATATATACTTTATAATCTTTCTAGAATGCTTAACAAGAAGGATGAATCTCATCGTGTCATGGAGACAGTAAGCCGTACATACGCACGAGCGACGATATTATTATTATAATTGTTGAATGTTATTGAAGTGTATGGTTTATAATAAATTAGAATTAGTATCATGTATTATAATAATATATATTTATTATTTCCACCATCAAACTCATCCATGTAATGTGGTGGTGAAAACACATTACACCACAGCATGGAGATGGTAAGTCGTACCTACGCACGCTCGGTGATTTTGTTTTTTGTAGGATGGATAGAAGGTGAAATATGGTTGATTCATATTTATAATAAAATATCAGTATATAAGTTATATAGATATTATTAATTTATTATGAAACAAATAATGAAGAATAAGTAGGATAAAAATGAAATTTGAAAGAATCCGTAGAAGAGATTACCTCTTCCTTGATGTGCCTCCATTAAATTTCATCTTGGGGGCATTAGAGTGGGATTTTTGAGAATAATAACAACTATGGACTATAAGTAGGGAATTTTAGAAGAATAATGGGTAGGTTTTGGCTGATCATGATTTCTCAAAATTTCGTGAAGAGGAGAGGGGGGAGATTCCTTTTTATAAAAGTGTAAAGGGTCACTTTAGGAAACTCTCAAAATATTAACTTAATATAAATTCAGTTACAACTAAAAAGGGTACCAAGATATTTTAATTAAGAGATAAGATGAATTTAGTTTTAATACTTATCATACAATAATTTTTAGAGATGTTTTGAGAATTTTGTTATCCTTATCTATTTGGTTTAACCCTTATTTTACTCTTTTTAATATAATCATGATATCATCTTATTTACACGTTGTGGGTTAATATTATTAACATAAAATGTCAAATTACCCAAAAGAATCTATTTATGACATATTTGGACATATATTATCCTTTTTCCCAATATTTTATTTTTATAAATTTAATATCATTTAATAAACTATTTAATGTTTAATGTTATAAATTATGTTAATTTTAGATACTGTTCATATGAGGCTTTTTAGAAAATTCATAACAAACCATATTCCTTCAAACCAAAGGAATTAAGTCATCCCTAATATGTCAATGTAATCCAAATTTTTTTTGGAAGGCATAAAAATGGTCAAATTAAATTTACATTAATATTTATAATTTCAATTATTTCAATCATTCATTAATGAGGTAATCACTACATAATTGTGTCACAAATAAATATATTTATAAAATTTCAAAATAAAAATAAAATTCCATGATGTGGGGAGTATTTTTTATTTTTATAAAGACAATTTATAGGCATAGTGATCAGTTATATAACCCTATATTAAAATACATTTCGTAAAAGATATATGTTAATGTTGTAATTATCTTTACATAAAATTAATTCTCATAAAATGTCATTTTCACATGCGAGTGAATCCACGGGGTCCCAACTTCGAACCAAGGATTTATATGGTCTTTAATATCTCATCTAATAGGATTAGTGCATTTGTTAGGGTAGTTTCATATTATTATAATATTATTTTTTACACTTATTAACAAGATTTAACACATAACCATGGTAATTAAAATTTTTACTAAAGTTAATATTATTAATGTCCACAAATAAAAAATACCTATTAATACAATTTGACACATATTATTAAAAAATTAGAATCAATTTTTAAAAATTCAAAACACAAAATTTTCAGTTATTAATTTGAAATTAATTCTTATTGTCAAAACCAAAAAGAGGGGTTCTAAGAAGTAATAACTATCAAAAGATTGAAATGTTTTTAAGACCAAATTAAATGTGAAATTACATCCAATGACCAAAATTTTATTAAATAAAAAAAATCTAATTACAATTTAAAACCAATTTAATAGATAATACAACTATATAAATAAATTAGATGAAAATGTAGTTTTGAATTAAAATGAAGTAATTTTCACTACTCATTAAAAAATGAATTTAATTTGATAAATGTCAAAAAAATTCAAAAAAAGTAAATTTTTATGTCGTGATTCAAAATAAGATATTTATTTCGCCAAATTTAACTTTTAAAAGTGTCAAAATAGATTTTAAATGGTTCCTCCATCCAAAGGCGGTAAAACTGAATTTTTTAAAAAATACTTCCTTTATCCGAAAAATTGTTTTTTTCTCAAATCATGTTCTAGAAAATGTTTAAGATGAATGATAAATTTATATAAAATTCAAAATGAGTTTAATACTATTCATTTCTTCTATTTTATATCCCATTAAATAAAAATATTTTATTACCACTAAATAATAATATTTTTACAATATATCATTGATTAGTGAAACTCGGTATTTCATACTATTAATGTTATCAAGGAAGGACGATTTTTCATGTAATGCAAGCCAAGTTAGTATTGGGTGTAGTGAATCTTCC
Source organism: Viscum album (assembly GCA_963277665.1). Lineage (NCBI taxonomy): Eukaryota > Viridiplantae > Streptophyta > Magnoliopsida > Santalales > Viscaceae > Viscum > Viscum album. The sequence continues at coordinate 862,653,275 of OY728151.1, forward strand.
TTTTCAGTTCTTTATAATATAATCCAAACTTATTTCATTTATACATTGAACAAAATCTGTACTGTATGTTGCATGAAATGAATACTATCAAAAGAAGATGTTATTTTTGTGTAACACAAGCTAAGAAAAGTGATTCATATAGTAAAATATAATATAGTGTTTCATATATGGCTAGTTAATCTTGGTTTTGTATAAAACCCAAGACATCAAAAAAATTTAAAAGTATTTATCTCATAAAATCTTGGGGTATTACATTCTACCCCCCTTAAAATGATTTTCTCCCTCAAAATTTTTCGGTGTTATAAATGGTTTACTACATGATAGTTTCTTCCATAGAATCCCACATCATAAAGAGGACCAATATATCTTCATATTAAAAAGGAATGTAAGAAACATAATGGTTACACAAATTAACTCATCACTAGGATTCCACGTAGGAGATCATAGTGCTGATGTGAAAACCTGAACATGGAAGACAAATCTAACAATCATATTTGGATGGATAGTTGTAGGGAATAAGGTATGTAGAAAGTTAACTACTAGAAATTCTTAAATCTAGGATGATTTATGGGAACATCTCATTCATCAGTTAAGTTGGTACTCAGATAAAATTTTTGGTTTTCAATATCCTTTTCCAAATGTTGAATAATTTTTCCTGAGAATAAATAAAAACATTATTTTGGTACAATGTCACCATTGATCATTCGCTGAACAATTTATACTTTATCACTTTTTTAATTAAATGATGTTGAATTTTTTATTCATGAATTGATAGAAGATCATATAATGGAATGATAGGTTTTCCATCTGTCTCAAAAAAAATGTTACAAAATGTTTCCAAATATGCATAAGTCCACTTATAGTAAGATAATTCATTAATCTAACAAACATAAAAAGGGAAAATAACATATATTATCTACTAATGGATAAAATTAAAATCCTTGTAAAACTAAAAATATAAACCATTAAAAATTTGTGAACTAAATCAACATAACATTTATCTCCCATATCTCATAGGGTTCTCTTTTTTGTAACATTCCAAACATTTTAATACCTTAATCATGTATCCTCTTGAAACATGACATTAATTGTTGAAAATCCCTAGTGAAAACAGTCATTCTGTCAAAATTCACTCTTTCTACATAGAAAAAATACAAAAAAAATCTATATAATCAAACCATGAGATCAATTTGTCCTTCTAGCAGTCATTAGGTTATTAATACTATCAAACATCTCTTTATCTCTTTATCCCTTAACTATGAGCATATCATGTGATTTAAAAAAAAAATCAATCACTTTGTATGGTTACCGATACCGTATAATTATGTGGAAACCACTATAGACCAATACATATATATTCCAATATTCCATAATTCTATAAATGATATTCGACAACACTTTTTTGGAATCCCATTTTATAAACACTATATCATTCCACCACTTCATTGGAATAGTCAACATCACCCATAGTGATCACATGTTATTTTACTTTTTCTTTGGAATGAATAGGTTTTTTGCATTGACAATAATCCATAACCCTTGGATTATGGAATTGGTTAGAATAATGCCTCATTTCCTTACACATTTAACCCTTATTTGTTAGTGGTTCAAAATTTGGAGATTTCTATTTATTACTATTATATAGGCAGTAATAGACTCTATGACCATCTTTCACACACTTAAAACATTAATCAATAACCTTAATATAATTTCCTCCATGAGTCCTTCCACACATTGAGCATAAAGAATATCTAATATTCTTTTCTCCATAATTTTTTTATGTTTCCTTTAAATTCCATCATTCTTTTCTTATCATAACCCTGAGATAGATAAGAAAATGCAAGCTCTCTTTTTTAATAAGAATATGACGAAGGTACATAGTGAATAATTTGTTCTTGAACTCATACCAATCCATAGAGTCAATTTTATCTTGTTGCCACATATTCTAAATAATGTTCCACCAGGTATTTTCATTACCTTCCAAGCAATATGTTCATAAAATAACATTTTCACATTCTAAACTATGAGGAATGAGAAATATATTTTAAATGGTACAAATATATTACTCTATAACTAGTGGATAGGTTGTTCTACTAAAATAAGGTGGGTGTTACCTTAAGAATGATTCAAGAGACCATTGATCCCACCTCTGGTCATTTAGAAGCCTAGCAGGAATTGTGGTCCTAGAAAAAAGATTCTTTATTTAAGATCCCATAACATTTTGTTGTTTAAGAGGACAATAATTTCATTTCATATCACATAAATCATTAAAGTGATTTCTTTGCGTTCCAACCACTTCCTAAAACTAATAATGAATAGTGTGAGAGGAAAAAATAATACTAGGAAAATAACATAATCAAGGGGGATAACTTTAAATATGTCACATATTTGGTCCAATCATTGGTTATTCATGATCGCTATCATAATTATAGGTCTATAAACTATAGTTATAATTTACCTTAGGAATATCCATAGACATACCTTAGAAATATCTCTAAGGATCTCACAAAATATTTTTCGTCCTTGTTTCTAAAGGTTGACTAAAAATAGTCTCTCATACCAACTCTAATGACCCAAGATTCACATAAATGGGAATTACGTTTCTTTTGTGGAATGCATAATACAAGACACAAAAATTATCCCAAAGACCCTGTTATTTTAGTGTCTATGGAAACTCGGGACACATTTTTCTGTCTTGGTGAAAGATCATCAACATCTCCAACAAAGATCGTCCAATTTTTTCTAACAAAAACATTTCATTATCTCCTAGGGAAAAAACATCAAAATGGGGAGATCAAATTCTTAGTATGGGTAAAAATTTAGAAAATAAAATAAACCATAAGAATTAGAATGTAAAAACATGAACATAAAGTTTAAATATCAAAATATTGAGGCATAATATAAATATTGGTAGTATGTAAGGCATAAATCATAAATGATCATAACCACAATAACATAGTATTGACATAAATAAAGTAATTGTGGAACGAAAATAATCACATAATATGATTTTCATACTAGCCAAGGCATTGTTCCAAGACTATAATAGTGGATAATGTCCTTTACTGAACAGGGATTACATGTCATTCAAACCATGTATTACTGAATCATATTTACTTTCCATTCAAGTCATTTCTATCTCATGAGATATAAATATTTACCCATTTAATTGGAATAATATATAAGTCTCACCCATCTCATAATAAAATCATTATTACATGTTACACAAAAAAACATAAATCATTCATCATAGCATAACCGATGAAATAAAATGGGTTTCTAAAACATCATCCCATCAAAATCCATATAAGGTAAATGGATTTAATAAAAATATATCCCTCAGAAACACAATAAAATAAAATTAATAATTGGTATAGAAATATAAACCATTGTAATCTTAGATGGAAAAATATATTTGATAAAACATTTGAACATAGTTCTTGAGGAAAATATGGTTTTTTCTTCAAAAACATTTTATTTTATCAAATTACCACACAATTTTAAAAGAAATAAAATTTATTATAAATTAAACATGGAATATTGTTGAAGAAGCTTTGTGGAAATAAGGTGTTATGAAACCATGAAAATCCATTCATGCTGTATAAGTTTAAAAAACATTCTCCTCATACTTTTACCAGAAAAGTAATAAAGTACTTCTTATGGTAATCAAAAGAAATATTCCTTCCATTCCATGTAGTAAAAGTCAAAAATGGGTAAAAATGACTTTAAAAATACATATAAAAATTGAAAACATTTTATGATAACATTTTTAGAAAACATGGATGAAAAATATAACTCTTGTAATTACTTACGTATAAACAATCTCGGATAAAAATGAGATTGAAAAACTATCACATACCATAGGTATGATTTCTTCTAGATGTGTCTTAAACTCCATTATATTTGGTATAAAGATATTATTAACATTTAAAAGAACCATAATAATATTTATGATATCATATATTCTTTACTTATGACTTCATATTACCCATTCAATTGCCAATTCCATGTTAAAGCAATGTTTTGGGTAATAGTTGTTTTATTTATCATATGTTTTTGGACTTTTTAGTATTGATATTATTAATTTAATCATTATTTAAGTACATAGATAATTTAAAAAATGATATATATATTATATATAATTACTATATAAATATAAATATATATAATAGACAGATAATGGAAATGGAATACACCATTCCTGGAGATGGAATGTTGTACGTATGCATGAATGATGTTTTCCTTTACATATTGAATTGAATAGAAGTATGTAAATGACACACATATATACATAAATCTAGTAGAATTATTATGAAATATATTTAATTATAATTTATTATATATACTTTATAATAATTCTTTAATAGTTAACATTGAAAATGAATCTCATTGTGTCATGGATACGGTTAGCCATACATATGCACGAATGATGATATTGTTCCCGTAATTGTTGGAAGGTATTGAAGTGGATGGAGTATAATACCTTCAAATTATTATAATTTTATAATAATATATATATATTTTTTTCCACCATTATAATCATCCAATTAAGGTGGTGTTGAAAAACATATTACACCATAACGTGGAGACGGTAAGTCGTACATATGCACAGGCGGTGATTTAATTTTTTGTATGATGGATATATGGTGAAATAGGGTTGTTTCATATTTATAATAATATATTAGTATACTAGTGATACCTATTTTATTACTTTATTATGAAACAAATAATTAAGAGGATGTATAAAATGAAAGAAATTTGAAAGAATCAGTTGAAGAGATTACCTCTTCCTCGATGTGCCTCCTTTAAATTTCTACTTAGGGCTCTATATTTGGTCTTTTGAGAAGAAATACACAAATAAAATGTAACTAGGGAATATGGGAACAAAAATGGGCTGGGTTTTTTAAAGATTTAATGCTCAAAATGGATTCAAGAGGAGATGGAGGAGGTTCCCTTTAATAAGAGAGAAGAGAGACACTTTACTAAACTCTCAAAATATTAATTTATTATAAATTCAATTTCAATTAAAAATCATCAAAAACTTATTTAATTCTAAGATAAGATGATTTTGGTTAGAATAACCATAATCCAATAATTCTAATACATGTTTTGATTAATTTTTTATCCATATATTTTTTGTTTAACCCTTATATTACCCTTTTTAATCTTACCATGATATCATGTTTTTACACATTATGGGTTAATGTAATTACCATATCATGTCAAAAGACCCACTAAAATTGTTTTATTACATATTTGAACATATATTAACCATTTTTCTGAATCATATATTTTTATGATTTTATTATAAATTATTAAACTATTTTATGTTTTACGTTATGAATTATGTCAATTTGTTCCACTATTCATACTTGACTTTTTAAAAAATTCATAACAACCAGATTCCTTAGACAAAAATAAATTAACTCATCCCTAATATGTCAATTTCCTACAAATATTTCGTGGATGGCATAAAAATGATCAAATAAAATTTATTTTAATATTTACATTATTATTTATTTGAATAATTCATTAATGAGGTAATCACAACATCATAATTGTGTCACAAATAAATATATTTAATTAATATCTAAAAATTGTAAACAAAATAAAATTATGTAGGAAAAAATTTTATATTTCAAATAACATTTTATATATATAGATATCAGTTATTTACCCCTATATTAAAATTTATTTAATAAAAGATATATGTTTATGCTATAATTATCTTACTTTAAATTATTCCTTATAAAATGTCATTTTCATATCCAAGTGAGTCCATGTGGTCCGAAAATCGACCCAAGGATACCCATTGCCGGAAATATATCATCCAATAGGATTAAAACATGGTTTAGGGTAGTTTAATAATATTATAGTATTATGTTTTACCCTTATTTACCATATTTACCCATTAACCTTGTTAAAAAAAATATATACCCAAGTTACTATTCATATTGTCCAAAAATAAAATGTAACTATTTACAAAATTTTAACCATAGGATTATAAAATTGGAATCCATTTTTATAAATTCATAACACAGAAGATGAAGTAATTAATTTGAAATTAATTCCCCTTGTCGAAACAAAAAAACAGATTTTTAAGAAGAAATAAATGTCAAAAGATTGACATGTGTTTATATCCAATTTACATGTGAAATTAATTCCAATGAAAAAAATTAGATAAAATGATAAAAATATATTCTAAATATAAATTAAAAAAATACAATCTAACTATATAAATAAATTAGATGGAAAGGAAGTTTTTAATTAAAATGCAGTATTTTTCAATATTCGTTAAAATATGAATTTTATCAGAAAAATGTATAAAATTCCACAAAAGTAAATTTTTATGTTTTGGTTAAAAATAAGAATTTTATAATATCAAATTTAACTTATAAAAGTTTAAAATACTTGTTTTAAAATGGTTGTTCCATTAAAAGGCTGTAAAACTACATTTTTTAAAAAATTCTTCTTTTTTCCTAAAAAATGATTTTTGTTCTCATATCATGTTCTAGAAAATGTGTAAGATAAATTATAATGTTATATAGAATTAAAAATGTGGTTAATATTATTCATAACATCTAGTATATATCCAATTTAATAATACTATTTTAATGGCATTAATTAATAATATTTTAATAATAAACACATTTTAGTGAAAATCTATGTTGCATACACTACAAGCTAGAGAGGAAGGTCACTCATGTATGTAACACAAGCCAAGTCAGTGTTTCATGTAGTGAAATCTTCTTTTGGAGTAGAGTATAATATAATCCAATCATAGTTCATTTATACATTGAACTAAATCTATACTCAATGTTGTGTGATATAAACTTTATAAAAAGAACATGAAATTCTATGTAACAAAAACCAAGAATATTGTTTCATATACTGAAAGATAATATAGTGTCGCATATAGCACACACTAATATTTGTGTAACGTAAAAACGAAGGCATCAAATAAATTAAATGGAATCTATATCATAAAATATCAGGATATTACACAACCACTATAGGAAAGTCCACCTGATGAAATCCTTGATCATCCAGATATAATCCAAAAATATGGGATATCATCCACCATAGCTTAATATGATCTAGTATCTCTCAAAATTCCTAGACAATTCATTCACCCTTATGAATAAAAACACTTCCCTCATGTGATGTAAAGGAGACCCTTTGGGGATAAAAGACAACATGCCCATGAAAAGAACCCGTCCAGTTCACCCAGAGTATCATATCAAACTCTATCATCTTGAGGAAAAAAATTTACCATACAAAGTTACACCCTTCTATCTCATGGGAACTCCTTTCACTAACGTACACCTTGCGTTCTGATGCCCAATATAGTATTCACATTCATGAATCCATCCAAAAATTAAAAAATGATCCCAATACTCCCCACTATCGGTACGTATATGAAAACATGTGATGCTCATATACCAAAAAATATCTAATAATAAATTAGAGGCTCCTAATAGAATACCTATCCCCATAGATGGATCTATGATCAGCTCCTCAGGTATAGGTTGTATTGAATATATATATATATATATATATATATCATAAATTGTGTCCCAATGAAAAAACCTCACTAAATGAAGCTAATCCTCTATATTGTTTAGGTAAAACAGGTGCATGTCTTTTTCATGCATATCCCCCACCTCGGACTGAATGATTGACACTACCATAGCTCCCAACCTGGTATGTAGGTGTGAACCCTGATCTTGACCCTGGAGTTGGCATCGACCATGTTTTACTAACTAATGGGGAGAATATCCTAAGGAAAAGTTTAATATGGACCATCCTACTACAATATCAGCACTCGAATGGGTATTTATTACACTGATTCCTCATGTGTCCCCTTATCTCACAATAACGACATAATACAACAAAAATAGCACTAACAACCACTCTGGTACTCCCCTCCCGAGAGGACATAAAATTGTGCTTCCTTCTAACAATCATTAAACCACTAGGTCTAGATCTTGAACTGAGGTTCTGTACATAATCTGATTCCCTTAGTTTCTACTTGTTAATAATCACCTCATTAACTACTTCAGTAATATTATTAAATAGAAACATGTTCTCCTATTATCAATTGGCATGCTTAAGACATTATTCAAAGAATCTATCTCTCAATTACTCATCAGTAAGATAAATCTGAAAAAAAACATTGTTGTTATGTATATATTTTTTAATACTCCATTTCATTTAAAGAACCATACTCCAAAAACAAAAACTCACTGGTCCCTTTAGCTCTCATGGTCTCTAAAAAAATTATCATAAAACCTGTATCGGAAATACCTCCAAACAATATCTCACAGCGTATTATCCTGGTTCAAATTATTCCATAAGATATTACCATATTATATATTAATATATTTCATGATATGAAGTCTAATATCAAGAAGTGTCTCCATATTCTTAATGATAGAAAATATTGTCTCAAGCCACATCTCGACATCCTGTAGACCTCCATCCCTCGAAAACATGGGAGGATGATGCTATTGGAACACGTGTGAACTCTCCCATATATGAGGTAAAACGTGGTGATCCTTGAATGGTATTTATAAAGTGCATAAAACACTCATAGAATTGTTCTCCAACACCCATATTGAGTACAACCAATTGTACTGCAACATGCACAGTGGGAGGATCTACTCGAAGCCTATATCTCACCACCTCTATATCGTGGTTGTCACCACCATCCTAACATTTGACTGAAGGAAATCTTGGTGGCATGGCTCTACAATTCCGAAAACATGCCTTGGAAAATTTCTATAATGATAATATCTCAGATAAAATCATATGGAAAGTCGAAGAATTCATACAAAAAAGCTACACCCATTTGCTTGCTCTTAAATATTGGACGGCATAAAATGATTAATAATGAAAAGTACAAGATAAATTTTCTACAAACCACTCTAATTCTAGGTCATGGTCAAGATATCTATTCTCATAATTTCTATTTCATTCAATTTCATATTTATTTATAATTAAATTTAAATGGATAAACAAAAGGGGTCACCACATACTATCCATAATGTTCAATACACCACATGAATAGAAGTACAGCTTCCACAAAATCCAAACCATAACATGTTCCAATCTATGAAACCAATAGTCCATGAATCAAGGTACCATAATAGGATTATTAGGGTGTAACGTTCCTGACCCAGAAGCCACTAAACCGGTGCTCCGAGCAAGGTAGTTTCATAAACTTAATCACGCCTCATTGTATGCCAAAGGAAGCCGACTATCAGCGGGGGGCTTTGTGGTCAAGTGGGGAGAATATACCTCCTTTTTATCAGATTAATCCACAAAAAAAATAAACCAATAACAGAAACAATGATCAATAAACAATGAACATGTATAACAACCATTTCCAACAATAAATATTCCATGTCCTACCACAAGTTCAAAAGTGAACAAAATCCCAAAATAAAGACAATGACCAAAATCCCAAAAATGGTCCCGCCTCTGAGTCTGGATCTTCTAACAAGTGCTACCCATGTCCACTCAACTATCCAGAAAGGACCCCTTCCCTTCTCTTGTCCTGCAAATATAATGTTTGCTCGGTTACCCAATGGCGTCCCGAGCAGGGTGTGAGTACAACTCGGTAGTCCACCACCAACAGTGTCTACAAAATATCCAGTATGAACAGGTAGTGCATTCAAATGGAATATGAATGATAATTTCCAAGTAATGATTTAAGGTTCCATTAACTAGTTCAGAGCCAAAGCCATTGCCACAACCATTACCATTCATTTCACACAAATTATGATCACTTACCAATCCATCCCATTTCCATGGGTTAACCACATACATTATGTTACATGGGACTAAGGCCAACAATCACATGTAAGAGGGTAAACACATCGTTATCCTATCTCACTAGGACAAACACCCTCAAAGAAATCATATCACCACCTCGATGCCTCATTCTGAGTGGATGCAGCTGTTAGGAGAATAGATTCTCATTCCGTATTCCTAACCCGTGCATTTAGGGTGGAGTTCGGAGCATCAGTATTCACTCTACCAGTGGGTGTAGATCCTCAATTCATAACCCACTCAACCAAGACATGTGCACATGCTTATATATATAATTAACCATCAACCCACCATACCATTGTCCTTTGACAAACACCATTCACAACAAACCACACTGGAATTCACATTATTCTTTAACCCATTAACACATTTTCATTTCACAT